>OX459118.1:20842500-25642500 GCA_949775105.1 Oldenlandia corymbosa var. corymbosa | reverse complement strand
TCTAGCAAATAATTGAAATGCATTTTGCTTTCTTTTTAGGTTCCAATCAGAAGAATATCTGCAACTGGAAGGCAACCTACAAATTTGTCAAAAATAGAAAGGATGGGCGTTACGTATTGAAAGGCAAAGCTTTGACGTATGGCACACAGGAAAATCAAATATAAAAGGAACTATTTTGAGTATTGAATCGGAATACGTATGTCTCCTTCTCTTCTTCTTCATCAAAAAATATGACCCAAAAAAAATGATAATAAAGGCACCAAAAAAAAAGGCGTAAAGTACCAAAATAGTATTGGATCATCCCAACGTGAACAATGCTTCTTCATACATCACACTATTTCATCTTTCCTCTCCCCAAAAGCATGTAAATATGGAAAAACTTTTAAAAAAAAAAAAAAATTATCTTATCGAAAGTTGCCGATGTTTGAGGAAATCATAATTAGCGTGAACCCCCCAAACCCTTTTCTTTTTTTTGTGTGTGTACCTTAGCTTGGATTTTTATATATTAAAGAAGGAAGATCGGGAGAGTTTTGTCACCCGAAAGAACTTAAATGATGAAAATTTACTTGATTTGGTACGTTAAATGTGTAATATAATATAACAAAAGAAAATTTATGTCTTTTCCTTTTAATTGGGGTCAGCTTTTCCAAAATTATATTTGGTAGTATAAATGATGAAGAAAGTCATTCCAAAAAAGCTGTCAAATTTCATTTTTTATTTGTTTATTTTAAAAAAAATCCATCCAAAGATTTATGGGAGTAGAACAATATTGAAATTGTCTCATTTGATAGCATAAGCCACAAGCCACCACAATTTGTATACAGAAAAAGGAAGAGGTGCAAGGAAACATCCAAATTTAGGCAGGCAATCTGATTTAATTTTTTCGCGAGATTCCGGAAAAAGTATGATATGGGTGATGTAGAGGAATGTTCATGGTGGTCGTATCTTGTATATGAATGAATAATTGGAGGTTTCTTTCATTAAGTTTGAGTTCAATAAAAAGAGAAGAGAAAAAAAAAATAAAAAATTAACTTGGTTCCCCAGCTTCACCTATATATATGATATATAATAATTTCAACAATAAAGATGATAGCTTACTTCGAAGACCAAACAATCCTTTCCTTGTAAATTGATAGTTATTAAAAAAAGTGTAATTTAGCGTTTAATTAATTTTCACATTTGATTATCACCTTTAGCGTTTAATATTACTCGAACATTAAACAATCACAAAAGAAAGAAAGAGAGAGGTAATGATATATATTTAATAGAAGATTGGGTATATATGTATTAAAAGAATTTAAACATGAGAAACTAATTTGGAAATAAGAAATTATAATGTGGGAGAGAATTAAGTGTAGGAAGAAATAGAGTGTGTATTTTCCGGGTTGTGAAAAGCTCTTTGATAATTTTGCACGTCAAATGGAGATAGCGTACATACATGCATGTTCTTCTTCGACTGGAAACATGCTAATTATAGGGTGACCCCAGAGTCGTTTCAATGTTTTTCCTTTTGAAAAACAAATTTCTTTTTTTTTTTGAATACTAATAAATATTGAGGAAGGAACTCCGCCAATCTATCATTTTTGTATGAAATCAAATAAAAAAGAATCAGGTTTGATCATTTTTGTGTAATCAAGTCTTACCAATGAAATAATATGATTTTCCGCATTAAACTTTTACATAATGGGTTATACATGCATGTTGCACCTAATTAATTGTGACAAATTGACCTGATTATATAGTATAAATTTAATTGTCATTCTGGGTAATATTTGAGAATCGAATTGAAAGCTTAATGATGGGATGAAATGGATTGTAACAGAATTAAAACTAGTATCAACGAAGTCCCAACTACTTTATTTCATTTTTACAGTCTAAGAAACTAAAATTAACTTGGATCTAAGAGCTAACATTAGAGCGTTTGTTTAGTTTTTTTTAGGTATTATTCAAACTGTCAAATGATCGATTCTCGTCAAACAAGTGATTGCTAAGGCTATCAAAATAACCAAATCTTCAGTTAATCTCCATTTCTCAAAGCAAAACAGTTTGAAAAGCAATATTACATCTTTGTCCACAACCAAAAATTAGTTGTTTACAGAAATGCTAATTGAGGAGTCCAATAATGACCTACATTTTAACTGACACTAATTTGTAAACCTATTTCAAGGAATTTAACATATTCTAATGACACCCTTCAAGTTTCGTCCCTTATCACAATTAGACCCCCTAGAAAAATACAATCTTATTCTCTCAATCAACTCAGTGAATTCCGGGCAGGTTTTTCCAGCTGCAAGCCCCCATGTTCCAGTTATTGTTGTGATCAAGAGAAGAACCAGGCACCGGAGAAAATGAATATTCCGGCTGAGTTTCATTCTCCGGTCCATTGATTCCGGCCGAATCGGATGATTGCCCGTTTGATACAACCTTATTGTTATTATTATTACCCCCATTTCCATCGCACCATTCAGGCATCGTCACTGGAAAAGTGTCTAGAATACTTAACAAATCATCATCCCCAGGATTTACATTGCCTTCCTCCTCCGATAAAGTTCTCATTCTTTCATCCCCTGTAGAAAATAAATCAAAAAACGAGGTTTTAGTTAAATCAGAAGCCTTAATCATTGTCAAATCTTACATTTGATGTAAGAAACTTCCTACCAGTGGATGAATGAACATGACTTGAATCTTCAACATGAGTGTAATCCAGTTTCTGGCCCTCTTCATCTTCCATTAATTTGTAATCCCACAAGAAATTTTCGGGAGTTTCATTCTCCATCTGATCATCATCATTCCCACCATCATTCACAGAAGTAGTTGCACGTTTCAGAGCCTGAGATTCACCCAATAAATCCCCCAACAATCCACTGTTACTATTATTCTGTGAAAATCCCTCCATTGTGGCTGTTGTTTCGTTCCGATCGCGATCGTCGAAATCGCCGGATGATGTTGCAATCATATAGTCCTCAGTACCAGAAGAGCCAGTTGTTGTGGTGCTTGTTTTAACTTGAACAAGTGATTGGATTGAAGGAAGCTCTGTTTCTGAGCTTAAGCCTTTACCATCTTGTGATTCAAATGATGATCCGGAAAAGGGCCTCGAATGTAACCCGAAATCGAGATGACCGAACTGCAGGGGAGGCATGGGCAAGGATTGAGATAGCCCTTGATTATGATTATTGAAGGCGAAAGAAGCCGGTGACGGAGCCGGCGAAAACAGAGAGTTAACAGAGGATGACAGAGACAGAGCAAGACCATTATGATTAGTTTTGGTAAGGAATGAAGAAGAAGAAGAAGAAGAATTGAGTAAATCCTGAGATGATGGAGGAGGAGGAGGAGGGTGGTGCATTGCTGGTTGTGAAGAAGTATGAAACAGGTCGAAAATCGACATCGGAGAAGAATAGGATTTCTGTCCATGACCATGAGAGTTGTTGTTAGACAGAAGAGAAATCAATGAGGAAGATGAAGATGGTATAATGTTATTGATTTGAGGGATTTCCTGATGGTAATTGTTAGGCCTGATTTCAAGTGGATAAATTGGCAAACCAGCCCTTTGACGCCTTTTCAATCTGGTGTTCCAGTAATTCTTTATCTCATTATCTGTTCTTCCCGGAAGCTATATATACATATATTTCACAAACAAAACACAATCAACAATAGAATTTTTGCAAATCTAAAAAACAGTTAGCATAAACTGATGATTAAGAAGCTAAATTAAGTGAGAATCAAAAAAGAAAGGTTTTTTTATGGTTAATTAATGATGAGATGATTGAAGGGCATACCTGAGAAGCCATTCGAGCCCATTTGTTACCGAGCTTAGCATGAAGCTGAACAATGAGATTCTCTTCCTCTGAAGAAAATGCACCTTTCTTAAGATTAGGCCTCAAATGATTAGCCCATCTCAGCCTACAGCTTTTCCCACATCTCATCAAACCCGAATTCCGTTGGACGGCGTTCCAATTCCCTTCGCCGTGTTTCTTCACGTACTCCATCAAGATTGCATCCTCCGCCGCCGTCCACGGCCCTTTCTTCATCGTTTGCCTCGACGTCGACGACAACGATGACGACGATCCTCCTCCGACTCCGGCTCCACCTACTACTACTATGCTTTTAGTCTTTGGTGGTGTTGTTGTTGTTAGGCTCCCATCAGGAGCCATCAATTCAATTCCCAAAAAACCAAAAAAAAAATAAAGAAAAGAAAACACCTCCTTTTTAGCTCCCCTGAAAAAATGAGAAAAAAAAAAATCAAAACAGGACAAAGAATTATGATTTTTTTTCTTTTGGCTTATTCCAGTGCTCAAAATCAAATTTGCCTAGAAGTTGCATGGTGGGCTGGTGGCCGGAAAGGGATTTAAAAAAACAGTAGTTTTAGTGTGGTGAAATGATATCTAACCTTCTTCTTCCCGGAGACTGGAAAAGCTAAATGGGAGACCAAAGGGAAGTGCAAAAGGTGGCTGACTGGTTTGGGAGTTTATAATTTCTTACACAAACTTTGAACAATTGTATTTGGTAGCTCCTCTGTTTTGGCTTAGCTGAAAAGTAGAATAGGAGACAAGGATAGCTGAGGGAGGAGGAGGTGGTGGAGGAAGCGGTGGTGATAGGCGGTGGTGGTGGTGGCTATGGCGGGTTGGAGGTAAGAAGAGAAAGATCGGAAGAGGAAACCAAAAAAAGAAAACTGGAGTTTGTGTGTGTGAAGTGTGGGAGTGAAGACCCCACAAAGGGAGGCTCATGGGGATTTATAGGCATAAGCTTGCATTTCGGCCCGGCTTGTATTCTCCATGTTACAATTTTTATTACAATTACCCCCAATTTCTTTTTTTAATTTCACTTCACTTCTCTCTCTATATTCTCGAAGCATTATATATTTCCTCATTTCTTCTTTTATTATTATTATTATTATTAATAAATTGTTTTTATTTGTTTACAATAAACAATGACGTATCTTCTTCTTTTTCATTTTTTTTTAATAACGAAAAAGGCGAAACGTCTGAAAACTATTATTACTGACTCTGGATCGGCAATTCTAATATCATCGTGTCCCAATACAGTGTATAAACAATGACGTATCTTCAATAAACTTTTTTCGCATTACCCAGCGGATATGAAAGGAATGATTGGGTTCGATCTTAGAAATCGATATGGTATTAGAATTAATGTGAGATTGATTCAGACAGAAAATTGTCAGTGCCGAGAATTAGGATTCAAAGAAAAAGGGCGCGAGATGATATCGATCTGTCGAGAATTTATACCAATTTCGTTTTGTGTTATACATTATAGGAATATAAATCATATTAGGGTGTGATAATTATTGAGTTTGATCTTAGAAATTGGTATGGTATAGGATAATGTGAGATCGATTCGAACAGATAACTGTCGTCGCCGAGAATTAGGGTTCACAGAAAAACGGCGCGAGATGATATCGATCTGTCCAGAATTTATACCAATTATGTTTCGTGTTATACATTATAGAAATATAAATCATATTTAGGGTGACTACGTTGAAATTTAAATTAGTAATATGTTTATTGCATTTTTAAGATCTAACATAACGGAAGTAAATTTTGAGTTAACCATGATATTATAAAAAAAAAATTGTATATTTTGGAAATGTGATAGTATAAGTATTTTGGTTTCGACCTCCTTTTTTGGACCAAATAATAAAATCATCCTATTTAGTATTCATATTGACCAAAGTTTGATTCTTTGGGGGGAATTAGTAATATCTCATCAAAGTGTTGTTTTGAACTCACGAGACTTTAAACGGATTACATGCTTTAATGAGTGGGAAAATTTGTAGCCAATTGGCTAAACAAAACAGGTGTTCGTATTAAATATGTTTTTGTTAACTTTCTTATCTAAGATTTTCTGTTAGTTAATGAAGTGATCGGGGAAGTCAACGTAATCCTCCTAAAAATGGCACAGTCCGCATAACTGAAAAGTGGCTTAAACACACAGTCACTTAAACAATGAAACTTCATTTTTATGATCTTTTCTGTCAACGCATTATCACATGAAAAGAATTTGGAACTATGCAATCTCATTTATGCAATATATGCTTGATTAGGAATATGCCCTTTATTCTCCCACACTCTCTCTTACACTTGTTATATCTACTCTTTTCGTCCTAGTTTAATAGTCTACTTAATTAATTAATGTGAAATAAGTACTAATTTAGCAAATGATGAAGTCCATATACATTCATAACATCTGAGTTGACTAAGTTTTTTCCCTAACACAAATTGACAATTTGGTGTTCTTACTCATGCTCTACAATTAACACATATATTAGTTCAAATGTTATATAATATATGCCCTCTCCACTAGGAATCATCGAAGCATTCGTCCAAATTGATTGCGTCATTCTAGTGTCAATTTGATATAGGTGTGATGAACAAAATCTAGATGGAGATGAAAGGTATCATAGACATTAAAAATCTCTAAACAAAAAAAGTCAACATTGAGTTTTCAAAATTACATTACATTAAGTGTCGTTCATTTCTCAATATATTATTATTATTTTTTAACAGAGATAGTATTAAAATTTTCAATATATGAGTTGGATCGTCATATAACAGAAGTACATTACTGAGTGTATTTGTTCGAATCCATAAAAATAGAAGTAATGAAATGTTGTTATAAATGGGCTATGTTTCTTTTTTCTTAACCAAAATATAGTTCATATTGATTCATGAAATAAAAGCCAAGATGAGGCAAGTTAGATTAGCTTCACAACAATTAAATGAGGCAAAAAATAAACATTCAAAGAAGCCAGAATCGTAAAAGTTTGACCACGCAGAGATCAGCAAACTGAACTTCAGTATAGCGGCGACGACCAAACCAATCAACTAGTAGAAAAACGTAAAAAAATATTCAAGATTTGTTGCCCATAATTATTCAGTGGAGTCTAGATAAGATAGATTTTTCGTACCCTAAAGTCTCCAAAGTATTGCTTATTATACTTACTCCCACCATCTTAGAAAAATAATTCATATAGTTTAAAAATAGTTTATTTTTTTAGAACACAGGAAGTATATTTTTAACTCCTTCAAAGCTCTTTTGTTCAAACAGTTGATTTGGTCTAAAAAAAGCTTACATTTCTGAGGATGAAAAATCTTATATAAAGATACGTAGCTTGAGGCTTAGGGAAGTCTCATAAGTGTACAAGAGAGGGATTCATTTCATTTGAGTAACTTTTCTTTTGATGGCAGGAACATAATTATCAAATCATGTATCGGAAACCTAAATTCACGATACACATATTTCATTATAAGATACGTTTTAATATAATAATATGTATAAATAAATAATAAATATCGTAAATTTCATATGTAATTGATATAATTATACATATTATTCAATTTTCAGTTATAAACAAATAAATATATTAAGTTGAATTTAAGAATATTTGAAAATTACACAAATTATTTGTACATATCATGAATAATGCTCGTAGAAAACATTACCGATATTTTTTACTTATACAACAGTAAATTAATGAAAATTATTTTCCATATCATTATAGCCATAAATTTAAAAGTGAGATAATTAATAAAAAAAATATATTGCATGTATTATGTGTTCTATTATAAATTTATGAATTAAACAATATTTTAATCACTTATATTTTTTGAACTAAAATAATTTATTAAGCTATTTTATCTTCGATCAAGAAAGATTATATTTGTCAAGGAAATAAATTAAAAGCACATGTTTAATTTAAAATGAATTTTTAAATTTGATTGGTACTTAATTCAAATTTTAAATGGTCATCATGAAATAATAATTGAATTATTTTAAGAAAATAATTAATTTTTTTCCATTTTTTTGTATTGCGATACACAATACGCATCATGTATCCTACATATCGTTACGATTCACGATACACATCATGTATCCTACATATCGTACGAGAACGTATCGATAATTTACCGATGTGATATATATGATAATATGTATTGAAATCTTTTTATTTCGATACCACGTATAAGATATTAATTATTACGCCCATAACCTTTATCTGAGATTTGTAGAAAAAAATTCAATTTCATTCCGTATATAATAATCATTGCTCATATAAACATAAGTTTTTTTTTGGTAACGGTGGAACCTTATCAGAGAAAGAAAATTTATTTCATTATGTATATAACGAGTATTTCTCGTATAAACACAAGGTTTTTTTTTTTTTCTTTTTGACAATGTAGGGACCTATCAGAGAATTTTTCAGTACAAACCACAATATCATATTTTCATGTCACAAGGCACAGATATGAGTAGACTACAACTGAGGATGACCTTTTGAACTCGAAACATCTGTTTTAGTTGTCTCCCACAGATTGAGCAACTACAATCGTGAGAGATTTCACAGTTGAAAAGCATATAACGAAATACCCTTCATAAGCTTCCATCAAAAGTTAATTTGATTCAACCTGGAGATTCAGGTAGCTCGTTTTTTCATGCTCACATGAGGCAGAGAGAAGAATTTCAACTTCAGATTCAATAGTAGAAGCCCTACTTCTCTCAATCATTCAGAACAAGGCGTGTCTTTGGATCCTAACAGTTGTACCGGGAACAAGTTTCTGCTCTAAGTTTAGGTTTCTCTTGGTTTACCAGTCCTAATCTGAGCATGCCCTAACAAAAGCATCATGGATCCCTCAAGAAACAATATCAACTATTCACAAATGCTGTATCTTAGTAAATGCAAATCTCTTTTCTTACATTAGTTTTCAGAAAGTAATACAAAGACAATGCCCTCCTTCAAATATAATCACATGATTTGGTTTGGTATGTTGGGTCTAATGGGATTACATTACTCCACAAGTAAAGCATAAGGTCCACAAGACTATATAACCAGGGTCGCCACAGTATGAATCAACACATGTATCCCAACTTTAATAAGTCTATAAAGCTTGCTAACTGGAAAAATCTAGATGGCTAGTCCCGGTACGCTAGTGTGATTCAAGATAATTGAGTATATAGGGTTGTAATTGTACAGATATCAACAAGATGTATACAGTAAACTAACCATGACCGGTTTCAGCACAAGAGTAAACTAACCATGACCGGTTGCTAATGCAATCATCAAAATATGGGGGGAGAATCAACGTGATCCATGCCCATGAATGATATGAAGATCAAGAACCAGCTGGTCATTCCATACAAAGCATGAAGATGGGATGATTCCAGTGAATTCTGCTTGAAGCATGGTAAATCATCCATAAGTGCAGGTAGTCAGATAAAACTGGTCCATCTTTGAACCAGCAATCACAACAGCTCTCGAATGAATTCAAGATTTAGCGTGTCCCGTACCAAGAGAAATATGCCAATAATTATGACAAAGGTGATACCAGATGACATAATCTGCTGCTCTAACTCTAAAGGCAGCTTCCTTCCCCCTCTGGCTGCCTCTATCATGATCAATGCCAAAGTACCCCCATCCAGAGCTGGTAATGGAAGAAGGTTGATCACTGCTAGATTAATATTCAAAACAGCTGCAAATTGGTAAAGACCATCGATGTTTGATTTAGCCACCTCCGCACCTACAGCTATAATAGCTACTGGTCCAGAAACCTTGCTTGCTGATTGCGAGAAGTTAGAAAAAGTCTGCTTCAAGCTGTCGATAACGTTTGTTGTAAGACCCCAAAATTCGCGTCCTGAATACCTAAAAGCTTCAAAAATATCCTTGGGTTTCACCTTGGTAATCTTAAAATTCGGCGATAACTGAACTCCAATTCTACCAGTACCATCCGAGGCCACATCAGGGGTAATATCAATATCCACATTCTGCGCTCCCCTGCCAACCTTGAGCAACACTTTCCTATTAGGACTTTTTTTAATAACATCAACAACCTCAGAAACCAAATTAGGCCCTGTCTTCAATTCAATACCATTAACCCCTAGAATAACATCACCCGGGAATATCCCATCTCTAGAAGCAGCAGAAAAGGGCCTAACTTCAGGCACGAGCACCCCAGGAAATGCCTCTTGAACCGGCAACCCAACAGACAACACTTGTACAAATATGATAGTATAAGCAAATATTATATTTGCTATGACACCAGCAGAAACAACAATAACTCTGTCCAAAATAGGCCTATTTTTCAATAAATTTTCATCGTCGACAGGAATATCACTATCAGGATCATTATCAGGAAATCCCACAAAACCACCAAGAGGGAATGCTCTGAGAGAATATTCTACATTATCGGCCTTAAATTTAGCTAAAATTGGACCAAAACCAACTGCAAATTTACTTACATGAATCCCCTGAAGATAAGCTGCTAAGAAATGACCACATTCATGAACTACAATGATAGCTGTCAATACTCCAGCTGCTTCAAGTACAGATTGGGCACTCTCGAACCCTGCAAAATCAAGTCCAGGAATAGCACAGGTTCTCCATTGGCTCCTCTTAGCATGCGGGTTCCCTACTTTAGGGAATAAAAATTGGTTCTTGCAATGAAAATTGGATTTTTCAGAAGAAAATGAGCAACCAACTGAAGGAAACAAAGATTTTGAAAACTGGGTTTTGCTCCAGACACAAGATTCCGAAAAGGGTTGTTTCGAATGTACGAATCTAGTTAAAGAAAATGAAGAAGATGGAGGAGCGGATGAGAGGTTCATAAACATGGTGATTTTCTTGGAACTTTATCTATGAGGATAAAATAAGGAAGAAGAAAAATATTTGGGCTTTGATGAGTACGGGGCGACGAGTAGGGGAGGATGAAAAAATATTTGGGATTTTGGATAATTCGTAATTTTTGTAATTTTTAATTTTATTTTTGGTGGAGGGGAAATGAAAGGCGTGGTTGTTGGTTCGTCTTTTTTTTGTTTTCATATTTGGTTCTTCAAAGTTTTCTTCTACTTTAAAATTTGAAAAACATTACATTCTCACATAATATTCCTCTAATATTATGTGACCAGAGCATAAATGAGAATTTGGAGATCCATCGAGGATTGGTTTGAGGTAATATGGAATTTTTTTAGTAGAGTTTGAGTAGTGAATTTGAAACACGTGGATAGAATCAAATTTTGTGGCAGATTATTTGGTTTCGCTTGTAATTTCCAACCAAAGTGAATTTCCATATTCGTATGATTCCCTTCAATGTCAAACAGCACTCTCGGTATTGCTCAACCACAGAGTGTCTAATTTCATGTATTTAGCCTTTCATTTTTCATTGTATCAAAAAAATATTTTTTTTAACCTCTTGTATTCACAAAATTTTTTGGGTCCATTTTTCGACAATAATTAGTAAACTATTTTCAAAAAATTAATAAACCAACTTGGCAAATTCATAAATTTTTTGTGTGTTTCACTTAGAAGGTAAATAAATTTTAAATAAAACATGTAAAGGCATAATTTTGTTAAATGAATAGATATAGTAATTTATGTATTCACTTCTATTGGAGAGATTTCTTCGATATGTGTGGAGTTGCAATTTACAAATGTAAAATTGCATAACATACAAACTTTTCTTCTTTTCCTAAAGGGCTAAACCCAAGTGAAATCTCCCAAATTGCTCTGATCCAAGCCCTAATTTTAAACCAACCCCCAACCTTTCTATATCCAACTAAAATCTCAATTTCTTTAGCCCAAGCCTGATTTAAAACCATCCAACTTTCATAAACCCAAATGTAGTCCTCAAATTGCTCTGACCCAAACCCTACTTACACATGCAATTCAATTTTTCATATTTTTGCTTTTTTTTTGGCGAGAATTTCCTATTAAGGGCACATCAATGAGAGTCCATTGATGTGCCCAAAGTCCAAATGAGAGTCCAAAGTCCATATACATATATATATATTCTATTAAAACAAAAGTCTAAATGGCAGTCACATTCAATTATTTCTTGTCCAATAAATACGATGCTTTTTTCTGAAAAAAGTTAATTTCTCCAATTTATAATTATATTAACTTCTTCAATCTTTAATTATAATTTATCAATTAATATTAATGTATAGGACACTAATGATATAAATAGTTCTCATATTATTTCCAAAATTTAAAAAATTGAAATTTTTTAATTAATTCCAATTCATATAGAATGATATATATATATATACATATTTATATCCCATTTAAGTGGGGATTAAAAAAAACAAAGAGAGACCACATATATCACCAATCATGGTTTTCACAATATTTTTTAAAGAAGAAAAATATATAAATCTTCTATTATAATTATTTTAATGATTTCAAATTCATTCAATACCAAACAAAATATTCCATCGATTATCCTCGAAATTATTCAATATATCATTCATGCGCCCCGCTTATGTTGTTTTTAGAAACGACCTACAAATTTAGGTTTTATATTTTTTAAATTACAAAAAATAATTATCATTTGTATAATTAGTTTTATAATATTGTGTGTAAATAAGTCGGACAACACCTGAGTATGTATCAATATTGTTTTAAAAATGCTAAGAAACAAAAAAAAAATAAAATTACAGATTGAGAGAGAAAACATACACACTAAAAACAAAACAAATATATATACACTACTTGAATCTAGATTAATCATAGCATTAGTTTCAAACATTAAATGTAATATATGTGAAAAAAAAATAATAAACTAACCAAACATAATCCCAATTTCCTGTTACAAGAGAGTATCTAAAATACAATAATTGTATGCATAAAAAATAGTACAAGTATTTAATGAAATGACTCAAAATCATCTCAACAGTTTATCACTGTGCATTTCTTATTCATAAAACTACTCTTTCATTTTTAGTACAATTTGAATTAAAAATGAAAATTCAAAATGGACAATAATTTTGAGACGAAGGAATATATTATTACTTTTATAAATTTCTCATGTTGTACAGTCTTATATCCTATATTCATGCAAAAAAAAAAAAAAAAAATCTATTACAAGTTTATAGCCATTAAATTTGACGCGATTATATGAAATAATTTATCAACATTATGTAAAACATCCCTATTCATTGGTAGGGTTACACATTCATTCAGAAATTACACGGGTGCAAAGAATAGTTATCCACCAGGTGAATTCATACCACGGATAAATCAAACACGATGTAGTCATTATTTTTCAACCGTAATTTGTAACCACATAAAAAATATTAGGTTCTCTCACGTGCGTTGCTCGGAATATGTTAAAATATATTATTAGGTGATATGAATCTTTCAATCCAACAGAACATGATTCTAAACTGCGTAAACTCGTATCAAATTACGGCACCATAACTTACTCTTGTTCCACCTATAACTCGCCAAGACAACCAACGACACCAAGAATATTTCGATTCAAGAATGAATCCTATAGAAAATTCAAAATAATGGTAAACAAGAAGATGGAAGAAGTGTTTTAGGAATTAACCCTATGAAAACTTGTCAATTGAATCTCCACTTTGCGATGGAAACCCGTTGAATTACTCCAAAAGAATCATGAACTTAGTATCCAAGTTGAGAAACATCAAATCTTGAACAAGCGTAGCCATATAGTTTGCAAGAAATCAAATTCAAGTTCATGCACAAAATTAATCTCACCATATTAATAGAAAAAGAACTTCAGTCGTTCTTCAATAAGCCAGTGTCAAAATTCATCAAATCACTCATCACCCGCCCACAAGAGCTGGCCGAACATCCCTATTTATAATCAAGGGCGACTGAAAATTCTCCTAATAATTAGGAGAAGAATTTGATCTCTATCTATATTTCTACTGTAATGAATTAAAATTCAAATTAACCTCTAATTGATAACGTGTGTCTGATCTGTTAAGTCAATGTATCTAGACAACTTTATGGACTCAAAGCGCATTAATAAAAATAAAACTGCTAAAATAAAGAGATATTTTCTAAAAGAATCTTATTTTGAGTTTATATCTAGTATACCCGGGAGTACCTACTCCCCCTCCTATTTTTTTGCACTACTAATTCTTATTGTACTTTTTTCTCAACTCCTCCTATATTTTACAAATTTAGTCCATGTTACTTTTTTCTCTCTTTTCCAAAAAACATCTCTAATCTTTAAACGGGCATATTTCTCAATCCATAAATAATTTGTGAACGAATTATATATGAAATTTATAGTATTCGACGAGATCTATCTAACAAGATCCATATCGAATATTTTTCTCGAGCTTGAAAAGGATCAAATTTCGATGGGCAGAATTATGATGGATATCCAGTTTAAAAAAATGATTATTTTATATTGATATTTTCTTGTAAAATTTATATCCTTCAAACCATAAAGAATTAAAAACGAATTATAATGAAATTCATAGTGCTCGACGAGATCTATCCGATAAGATTAATGTTGAATTTTTTTTTGAACTTTAAATACATTTAAATTTTACAAACAGATTTGAAGAAATGTGTTTTTTTTTTTCTGAAAAATGGTTATCCGTTGTGTTCATACTGATAATCTAACTGGTTTGGACCGATTATCCATTTTGTTTGTACTGATTATACAATCATATTTTTGACATTCACTGCTCTTCAAAAAAAAAAGAGAAAGAAAAGAATAAAATATTTAGATAAGCATTACAAACAATTTAGATAATTATTGAAAATAATTGGATAAAAAATACAAACTGGTTGGATAATCAGTATAAAAAAATTAGAGGATTATTTTCATAAAAGAGCAAGGAAAAAAAAGTCGGATAACCATCATCAAGAAGTTGGATAATCAGTATGAATACATTGGACATATATTTTCTCAAAAGAAAAAAAAAAGAAAAGAAATTTTGTTTAGATAATCAGCGAAAATGATTGGATAACCAATACAAAACGGTTGGATAGCCAATAAAAAAAATTAGACAAGGATTTTCGCAAAGAGTCGAGAAAAAAATGGTTAAATAATCTATACCAAGCAGTTGGATATTCAATATGAACGCGTTGGACGACCATTCTTTTTCAAAAAAAAAAAAACTAGGTTGGATAAGCAGTACTAATTAGTTGGATAATCAGTATCAACACACTGAGCAATGATTTTCCAAAAAAAAAAGATTGGATAACCAGTACAAACGAAATAGATAATCAGTTAAAACCGGTCGGATAATGGTAAGAATACAATGGATTACCATTTTAAGAAAAAACTAGATTAGATAAGCAGTACCAATTAGTTGGATAACAAGTACAAACATATCAAACAAGTATTTTCATAAAAATAAAATAAAAAATAGCTGAAGAAACAATAGCACGGGGTTGGATAATTAGTACGAACACATTGGACAAGCATTTTCTCAAAAGAAAAAAAAATGATTGGACAAACAATACAAACTTATTTGGACAAGCAGTAGAAATAATTGGATAACCAATACAAACGATTGGATAATCACTACGAACACATTAGATAACCGCGTTTCAAAGAAAAAAAATGATTGGATAAGCAGCATAAACAAAATGGATAATCAGTATTAGCATATTGGACAATGATTTTTTTTTTCCAAACAAAAAAAAAATTGAATAACCATTACAAACATTTTGGATAAGCATATAAATCTGTTGGATAACCAATACACATAAGTTGAATAGGCATACAAACTAAATGGATGGATATCCAGTACAAACGAGTTAGATATCCACTACAAATAAGTTGGATATGTATACAAATCCGTTGGATAGCAACTACAAAACAAGTTGGATAGGCATACAACCAAATATATGGATATCCAGTACAAACCAAATGGATATTCAGTACAAACAAGTGGGATATCTATTACAAATAAGTTGGATATGCATACAAACCAAATGCATAAGCAGTACAAACAAAATGGATAATCAGTTCAAACTGGTTGGATAATCAGCATGAAAACAATGGATAACCAATTTAAAATGAGTTGGTTATCCATCTTCTTAAACTGGATATTCACTTTATTCCTGTCCATCGAAATTTGATCATTTTTAAGCTCGAAAAAAATATTTGATATGGAGCTTGTTGGATAGATCTCGACGAGAACAATAAATTTCACGTGTAAAACGTTTTCTAGTTCTTCACGGATTGGGAGATATACTCGTTTAAAGTTTAGAGATGTTTTTTGGAGGAGAGAGAAAAAAATGACAGAGACTAAACTTACAAAATATAAGAATATTGAAGAAAAATACAATAAGGACTACATGTGCAAAAAAATAGGAGAGGAAGCATGGTGATTCCGGGTATACTGGACAAATTGCCCTTATTTTTTATTTTGAAAAGAATCTTCCTGAGTTATCAACTCTATCAGTATCTTCTTCATAAAGTAATCATAGCCATCTAATCTTGATAGAACCTTCATCTAACTAATAAGAGTAGACATCAACGAGTAAATTCTTGTTATGAACAAACACAAAAGTAGATAAAAGAGAATCATATCAGATTTTATCCTTCAAAGAGTGTGATAAGATTTAAATGATCTTATCCCTAAGAGATAGAGATTATTTCAACTCCTAGAAATTAAGAGATGAGACTAGTAAAATTTTCTTGAACCTGAAGTAAAAGATTAAAACTCAAAAATTCCAATTAAGTAAAATCTGAAAAAATCATGCACTTTGTCTGTCAGCTTCTTCGTCGACTTCCTCTGCTCGGCCTATAAGTCGACAGTGTTGTGCCAGCTACGTTGTCGACTTTATTTTTGCCCAACGCCAACAATTTTTTTGTTTCAATCTTCCATCATGCTTGATACTATATGATCAAAATCAATATAATTGTCGTCATGGTTAGGAATAACCCTTAGTGGCAAATCCAGGATCACATGATTAAGACTATTATTGGTTGTGAAAAAAATATCATATACTCGATTAATGGTTGATTGTAAAATAATATATATATATATATATATATATATATAAAAATAGGGTGATACAATGAATAAGCCAACCGTGAAAATAAGTAAAAAAAATAGGGTGAAATTAAGTGGTACTAATATTTTATAATTAAATTTCCTTGAATTTGATTATAAGAAGAATGTTAAATTTTACTCATGAGATTTTAATTTTTTTTAATGAAATTAATATTAGAGTAATTGAGTAAGAATATAAGAAGAATGTCTTCCTTAATTTTTTCTCATAATTTTAGCCGTGAAATTTTAACATTCTTTTTAAAAATGAGATTGACATTTTTAAATGAGATTGACATTAAAGTGATTGAGTTTGATTGTAAGAAGAATATTTTGTTTGATTTTTTTTTTAATTTTACTAGCGAATTTTCAATAATTTTACCATAAACGATGTCTTTTTTTGGGGAAGAAAATATTGAATTAGAGCTCAATACATAATTAAAATTTCTATCTTTGACAATAGAATGAGGTGATCTTAAAATTTCAAATGCAATTTGTAATGGAAACCAATTTTATTTATTTTTATTTTTTTTGCGTTTTGGAGGGAATATTTTATAATTATAATGCGACACCTCAGCAGATTATTTCCTCTTGGACTTCTCTTTTAATAAGATATATATTGATTTTATTTTTTCGTAAGCTATATCACTTTCATTATTCACAAGAAAACAAAATCATATACAAAAAGAAAGCATAAACTATACATAAGCTGAAGGACTTTAACAAGGTACTTACATACATAGGAACCTCTTAAAGGAGCATATTTCATGAGCAGATACCAAAAAAAATGCATAAATAATACAGACATTTGGAATTTCCTATGACATAACTGGTGCTGCTCATGTGTATGTGACCAAACTTTCACACTCTTGACCAGGTTCAATGAACCTTAAAAGAGTTCCCTTTTTCTCATTTCATATCTTCCCACCTTTAAAAGAGAACTCATTTAGAGAGAAATGAGAGAATATTAGACAAAAAAATTTTGATGAAAGGGGTCATAGTCTTTGATGCTGATGCTCTCCTTCAATATTATTATTTTACCTTGTTCTTCATGCTGCTGCCCAACCATCTGAACCAGGGGAGCTCAAAGGTAACCAATAAAACTCTTTTTTCTTTTTTCTCCTTTTTTCATTAATTAATTCAAGGATCTTCTTCATTTTGTTTTTAACCTAAGCATGAGCTTTGAACTGAAAGTCTGAAACTTTTAGGTTCTTAAACATCTTTTTTTTTTCTTGTTTAACTCAGATTATAACCTGTAATCTGAAACTCCAGAATCCTTGTTGGAATCTTCAGTTTGGTCTTTCTATTAGACTTGTCATTTGAGGATGAAGTTTTATTAGGGCAGCGCAATCCCGTAATGTTGTAATCTAGTGATTTTGCTCCAAGCTAAGGGAAAATAAAAAAAGAAAGAATAAAGCTAGCAAGTTCATGAAGATTCTTTCCATTTATATAATATAATATATTTTTTTTTTTTCAGATGTAGCAGCTGATGAAGCGCATTTGAAGAGTTCCCCTACCAAACTTCAGAAAATGTTCTACAACATTTAATGGCAAATAACAGCAAAAACAGCCCCAATGTAATAGTATTTCATTGGATTCTGTTTTTTTTTTTTTTGAACTTTTAAAGTTTTTTTTTTTGTTTGTTTGTTATTGAAATAATTGGATTCTCTCTGTAAGAGCAAAGAATGATTTCTTCAATATGTAAGAATTTACTTGATGATTGTTGGAATTTGTATCTCGAAATATTTTAGGCTTGTATTGTATGATATAGTGGTATCATTTCCAGTCTTTTTGGCCTTTCTTTGGCAAACATTTGTTGGGTGTGTTTTTTTTTTTTTAAAAAAATGATGTACTAATTAGTAAAAAGAACACATAACAAAATGACACTTTCATCAGGTGTTTGTTTCCCAATATATTCATGAAAATTGCTTTGCAAAGGACTCATTGAAAGGGACTTTCAATCCTACATATTTTTATCCATATTTGGGCTGATTAGTTCTATGTGACAACAGAAAAGGGAAGAATCTAAAAACACCGAATCTAAGAAGTTAGTGTAAATTCAACCGCCGCGAACTGCGAATAAAAAATAAAATACTCCCTCCATTCATAAAATAAGTATTATCTTACGCTTTGCATATAATTTAAGAAGCTCTTAAATAAGATAATAAAATTATTTAAATATTTTCAACTAATCTTATTAAAAAAACGTCCACTAATAGTATTAATTCTTTTGAGGGTAATTTTAACAATTTTGAATAAAAATTACATTGAAATGTAAGAACGACACTTATTTTAAAACGAAGGGAATATTGTCCATATTGGTCTTGGACAACGAGGCCAAAGGTGAAAAGGATTACAAACAAATACTTATTTTTTCCGAGACCGAGAAAATACAAAAATAACAAGTAAAAAAATTTCGTTGATCAGTAGTAGAATCACAGAATGTAGCTAGTGACTTACTTATAGAATTAACTCCATCGGCATCTAAATCAATTTTGATGATTTGGTGTACAACCTTATTCATTTAATTGATTATAAGATTTGATTTTTTTTTTTTGGAAATAAATATATGTCGATGGCGATTGTTATATTCATTGCTTCAAGCCTTTGTTAACCTGGTAATTTTGTTCTTCTTCTTTTTCTTCTTCTTCTTTTTTTTTTTTTCCCTTGTGTGTGTGTGTGTGTGTGCGGTAGAATGAAGGTTTTAGACACATGAAAGTTCCCTCAAACAACATTATTGTTCATGACTAAATCAAGGTACGTATATAAAGCCCATCGAAAGAGTTTACGAAAAGGGCGGGCTGAGTTTTGATTATTTACATCACTAAGAATAAACACATTTGTTAGGCAATGTTTTGTGCTGATTGAACACCATATATAATCACATACAACTTTGAAAACATATTTTACGATGGAAGTCCCAAAAATTCATTCACTATATTTGTCCTATTTTTCTTAAATTTTTTTTTTAACTTCATTGCATTCTAAAAATTATGTGACAGTTTATCAGTTTAGTGCAGACAATTCTATCATCGGTAACCATGTTAAGCACAACTCAATAAGACAATAACACCTGTCAAATTAGCAAATTAGTTGACTGATTGGGTCGTGCAACGGATAAAGAATGAGTAATCTATGGTAATTGACTCAATTTTTCAAAAATAGTTTGGGTGCATTGCGGAACATGTTCTTGCAGCCATTGAAATTGCTACCTACAGAATAAATGAAAAGCACAACCACATTGTTTCTGCATCAATGATATATGAAAATACTAAAACTTGGATCAGACGATCGTAATTGATAACATTTTTGCATTGTCCAGGTTCCCTAATCCTTTTTTGAGCTTTGATCTTTCGTTCGATCCTTATCTAAAATTGGCATTGTAATTGCAACAATTTTTTTGGAAAAACAAACGATGTAGTTTGTAGAATGTAGTTGGTCCAAAAGGTTGGGTCTTTATCTTCTTATAGAATGGCAATTATGGTCAATTCCGATTTGGATTCTTAAAGAGCAGAAATCAAGTATTAATTATGTCTCGAAATTATTGTCCAATTTGAATTTTCATTTTTAATAAGAATGATTTCGAGACTGAGGAGTAGAATGGAAGTCAAGCTTCAACAAAATACACGAACTCCTGAATACCATTCTCAAGATTGTTGGAAAGCTGAGACAGAGAGTAAGAAATTGAGTTGAACCCTCTAAACAAAAGTACCGAATCCTTATTCAATCCTTGCGCCTTCCCCCAAAGACCCAACTCCCATTGATGCTTAGGAAATACTTAGATTATTACTGCGAGAAAGAAGTCTACTAAGAGTATCTGCAGTGGACAGTAATCTGTCCTTGTTATTTTACCACTGCATACAGTGTATTATTATACACTAATTGCCTCTTTTGTTACTCCTGAAAAGTTTGAAAAGGGAGCAAAGAAATAGGGTCCTGGTACGTTTTACTCCCAAAGCTCTTGCAACGCGGGCCAGTGTTGTCCTCAATATTTTACTCCCATTTGTAGTAATTGCCATTGGGAAAAAATACAATGTTACTTCCTCTGTCAAGTAAAGCTTATGTGGACATATCGGGACTACAATTTACCTCAATGCATTGAGGTTGCTCTAAGGAAGAGCATAAAATTATACTAAAGGTCCTCTACTCGAGTATGCCTCTTGATCAAATTGTCTGATCCTGACATATGTAGATCACTTGTCTGTTTAATGCCTAAAGACTACTAAAGCTACCTGCTCCTGGAGTCTATAATTAAAATCGAGCATTCAATCACCCCTTTTAGCAGGCATTTCTTACTCATTTTAACTTAAGATTATATGTAAATTAAGTAGAATTAATTTACTTTTGGGTCGATTTTGCATTTCATGGTGATCAAAGGGCCAATCTGGAAAATCAGTATAATTTGGGGCCAAATTGCACAAAAGAGCATGAAAAAAGACCGAATTAGAAGCTGCTTGAAATCAGGGACAAGAAGGAGCAATTGGAGCTGAGAAAGAGGATGAATCCTTGCTGATGAAGTAAGAATGGTTGCAGCATCATCACAAGTTGATGACCCTTGCAAGAGGAAGTCAAAGGAGGAAGAAGAAATAGCAGCTATTTTGCTACTGTTGCTGCTGCTAATTCTGTCAATCAGATGAGAAAAGAGGAGCTGAAATCTTGCTGCTGAAGGAAAGAATTGCTGCCGCCATTGCAAGTTGCTGTTGCTGCAAGTTGAAGAAGAGAAACAGGGAGAATATAAAGAAGGAAGTTGTAGCTGCTTTGCTGACTGCCACTGCTTCTGCCTTTAATTGAATTTAAAGAATGGTTGTTGCTAGAGGCAATAATTGGTGCTGCAGATAATCCCCGGAAAAAGCAAAGGATTGGAGGCTAAATCGGGAGCTGAGACAGAAGAAAGGAACGTGATGATTGAACAGAAGCATGCTGCTGATGCAGATGCTTAATGCCCCTGCTCCTGTTAATTGTCGGATTAAAGAATAAAGAAAAAGCAAGATTTTGGAAGATTGTTGTCACCCGGGTCACTTGTCAGAGTGGCGAGTGCTGCTGCTTGCTGATGGCACGTAACCCAAGAAGGAGCCGCACAAGTGGAAAGCTCGAGAATCAAATTTTGGAAGGTTAGATGTAAAGTAAGGAGGCTGATTTTATTATTGCTAAATTTGTGGCTGAAGAGGAAGGCAACAAGAAGATGGAGATAACTTGTCCAACTTGAGCAACTTGCTCAAGTGGCTAAGTTGCTCAACTTGCCAAATCTTTCTACTTGCTTGTCAAGTTGACAACTTACCATGTTGCTCATTTTGTGAAGATTAAAATAGTAAAAAGTGACCTCCTCCAAGCTCTATATAAGAAGAAGATCAGCAAATGAACCATGGAAAATAGGATAGTAAGGAAGAAAGTTAGATATAAACACAAAGGAGTGAATAGAAGCAACTAAGAGTGGCAGGCCTGCCACTCGAGAAGGCCTGCCACTCGAGAGAGTGAGAAAAGTCACTCGAGGGAGTGACCTGGTGACAACAACAAATTCCCTAAGTTCTTTTTTATTTCTTTTCCTTATTATTTCCGAAATTTCATAATTTGTCGATCTCACTATATACGATCGAAACTCATTTTCATTTTTTTCTAATTGAGTCTGTTGAGAATATAACTTTGTCCCATATGGATAGATAGAGACTCTTGAAACTAATATATAATCACATGTGCTACTCCCGTTATCACCAATTAGATTTGAGGTGGAACCATATGTGGGCATACTATATTTGGGCTTTTAAGATGGTATCAGAGCGAGTTTTATCCGCGGACTTGTGTGACTTGTGGGATAGGTTTTGACTGACCCGGCAATTATATTCGGGGTCTGATTTACTTACCCGTTTGAGCCTTCTATTTCTACTTACCCAAATATGGGCCTTCTATTTCTACTTCTTCTACTTACCCAGTTATATCTAGACCATTGATCCGGCAGTTTATCCGATTTGTCCAACCCCTTCGGGCTTGAGAGGGAGGTGTTGAGAATATAACCTTGTCCCACATGGATAGATAGAGACTCTTGAAACCAGTATATAACCATATGTACTACTCTCCTTATCACCAATTATTTTGAGATGGAATCATATGTGGGCCTATATTTGGGCCTTCAAAAGAGTCAAATTTAAAACTTTGGCCCCCTACTACCATCTATTCAATTTCACTATATTTATTTATCTCTATTTATCTAAGTCAAATCTTATTATCTTAATTTGTATCCTATTTACCACTTATATATGCAGTTTGGGGGGTCTCAAGTGGTTTTGTAGCAACATAAGTTTCAGATTTTATTTACTTTTTTTTTATTATTAACACTATTATTTCACAAATTTTAACATTTTTTGAGATAAAGTGGCAAAAATAGGTATCTAACTCAGTAGTGGGCAGCGGAGAAAAAAAAAAGTAGGATAAAAGATACATAAATATTTTATTTGTTAAATTTTGAAGTTTCAAACAGAATCTTGTGATATTTTTTAGTTTGTCACAGTATAAATGAGAGAGAATAAAGATTTAAAAAAATGTTGTAGTTTTGTTTTTGTGTTTTGGATAATAAATATTAAAATTTTACTGTGAAATTGTCCAAATGCATTTTTAAAATCAATCTTAAAACATATCTCAAGTATGCAAAACCGCAAAACACAAATTAAAACAACAATCGAAATGAAGACAAAAACTTTTAGATCAAATTTTTCATTTTAAAAACAATAAGGATGAAAAGTATACTAGAAAAATACTTTTCGGAGAAAAATATTTTTTTTTTGAAAAGGGAGAAAAATATTCAAATGGCCTAGTGAACAAAAATTCTACTAGTAATTGGTTGTTTTAAGAAACATATAACTTTTTCTTTTATCGTATCCGAATTGGTAGTACTATTATCTGCTTGTAAGGAGGTAAAAATGAAATGATGTAGAGGTCTTTATTGGATGTCAAAATTTGATATAAACTTATGTCACTGATAAGCTTATATGGACGTCATTAATTAGTTTATACGGTTTTGCAGAGATAGGAAACTGTTGCCTAAATTTGAGTTACATTAGGTTTGCCTTGCTAATGTTGCCCTCTTCAGTCATACCCAAACTTAATTGATGCGCCATTTGCACTTACATATGTTAATGTTGAACAAATTATGTTGTAGTATTTTACTATTTTTTAGATCACTTTACTCTATAGTGTTCTTATTTGTAACAGATGTCCGATCACGTTTTTTTACAGTTTAAACACAAAAGTGTCAGAACGGATCGTTACAAAGTTATTATAATATTATTCTATACAATGAAAATAATGCAAACATTTCGAAATTTCCTTCAGTTCTATGACCAAACAAGACCTAAACAATCTAGTGAATCTCAATGATATTAAACATTATGTTAGAAGGACTTGTTTTTCACTGACATATTAGCATCCTAATATTCTCAAACTTGATAAATCAACACTGCTATCTATAACAATGGATCGTGAGACTTTATTTTGGGATTACATTTCCCGCAATTTGAACCCAAAAAGTCTCATTGTAATTAGCAATAAAACAAGGAAGAGCACAAGAAACATTCCACCGAATCTGTATTTAGATAGATTTGACATTAATGTTTTGACAAATCAATCGGGAAGCGTAAAACAAGGGGGGGAAAAAAACATTGGAAATTGAAGGCACCCATATCATCATTATCATGGTCAATCTGATTTTTTCTAATTTTATGTCACTTCAGTACCCCATTTGATTTTGTTTCTTTTTCCTTCTATAAAATAGAAAATCTTCGTTACATGGTCCCACAGGGTCCAAATTTTCGTCAGAATCACAACGTGAACAAAGCTGGAAAATTTCAGAAAGATGCCTAATTGCCTATATTAAGAAATCGAAATAAAATAAACAAGAAATCTAAAATTAACACTATTTGAAATAAATTAAAGCGCGTAAGCACGCTTTACAAAAGAAAACCGCGGTCACACTGAAGTCCTACCTCAGTCAGTCATCATACATTTATTCTTTCTCAACAAACACACACACACACAGCATAAACACACAGTGCTCTTCTTACTACTACTACCACATCAAGATCCAATTTTTTTCCTTTCTGAGAAACAACCCATTTTGAGTTGCATTTAGATTAATGTAGCAGATTAGGAAAAAAGCAATCTTGCCGTGATTTTTCTTCATTTTTTGATTAGAATTTCATTTTACCCCCCGCCCCAAACATTATCCTATTGAAGGCGTTTTTTTTTTCCTTCTTGGATTTTCTTGCTTCATTCGTTAAGCTGTTTCCGATATACAGAGATTTGAGGGATTTGAAAAACGAGAATGGGGGTAATGAAGTTGGTTTTGTTAGTGCTTTTATCAGTGTTATGCACCACAAGTGCAGAAGATGCTTACCGGTTTTTTACTTGGAATGTTAGTTATGGTGACATCTATCCTCTTGGCGTAAAACAGCAGGTGCTTCTTCTTCTTTTTTTTTCAATTGTTTTCTTTTTTTTTTTTTGTTCCCGTTTATTTCGTTTTTGATGTTATTTCTTGAACCCCATTATCAATATTGAAGAGCTTTTCGTTTTTCTCTTTTGATGTATCCTAGTTTTGCGTTTTCATGTGCAGGGGATATTGATAAATGGGCAGTTTCCGGGGCCAAGAATTGAGTCAGTGACTAATGAGAACCTGATTATCAGTGTTTTCAACAGCTTGGATGAACCTTTTCTGTTGTCTTGGTTAGTGATATGATCCCCTTCTTGTGCTTGAATCTAGTTCTTTTTCCCAGATTGTTTCTTTCATTAGTTATTAAGTTTGCAACAGCACAGATTGAATTTGAAATGTAGTGAATCTGGATAGTTCAATACTGTCGGTGCAAGTTCAATGCATGGATGTACAGAACTGTACATTTTTCCCCTGTTTATTGGCTGTGGTTTTTAGTTCACAAATCAGCTTTATGATTGGAAAGTGAATAAAGAGGGATGAAATTTCTTTATCAAATGGATGGAAGTCTGTCAGCTACTAATATGATTTTAATTGGCCCTGTATTCTTTGCATAGTACTTCATTTGAAGTTGCGAAAAATGGATTATGAATGGGATAGTTGGGCCTTTTGCCCCTGCAATTTGAACAATGTATCAAACTCATTTTTCATTATTCAAACTTCAAAGAGACTGTGAACTGGACATTTGCTGGTTTTGGCTTTTAGTTTGTGAAACCAATTAAGTGATCGTTCCATTCAAAATACTGTTGGGAAGGTGTTAATTCTACCTGGACTCTGCTGCGGGTTTTGTATTTTGGGTTCCAACAGAATTTGCGGCAAAATTAGAGGAAACAGTGTCCTTATCTTGTGCTTGAAGTCTGCCACCTAAATTTATGCTATTTTGCATTTCTTCCAACAGAGAGTGGTTGGAAAACTTTGATATTAATGCTAAGTTTGAAAATAAAACAAAAGACAGATTGATTGAAGTTGTTACCTGTCTTTATCAAAGAGCATGTCTCTTTGGAGCTTGGAACTTGGACAATCTTTTTTGGGTTATTTAAATGTTTTCTTAAACTAGGGTGGAAATGTTCATGGTCATGCTTCTATTGAGATTAATTATTTTACTTAGACCAATAAATTAATTTCTTAATAAGTAAGAGACCAAGTATCTTGGAGTCTAGATGCTGCTGAAGGACAAAAACCCCTCAATCTTCACCTGAAGTCCCAACTTTTACCAATTTTGTACTGTTTCTATAACATCTGAGACCTAATGGAAGCATGAATCTAATGTGTTAGTATTAGGGATAAAAGAGTTGAGATATATGCAGTTGGTTCTCATAAAAACAAAGATGGTCTATTGATTGATTCTAAACAGTCTTTCATGCTAAGGTAGGTTTTAACTCATGGTTCCTTAGAGATTCATTGATCTTTTGGTCTTGGAAAAAATGGAGGTCTTGAATTCATTCGAACAATTTTGTAGGGATGGTGTGCAGCAAAGAAGGAATTCGTGGCAAGATGGAGTCTACGGGACCAATTGTCCTATCCCTCCAGGACAGAACTTTACATACATTCTTCAAGTCAAGGATCAGATTGGTAGTTTCTTCTACTTCCCTTCTCTTGCCTTCCACAAGGCTGCTGGAGGATATGGAGGCATCACAGTATTAAGCCGTTCCGTGATTCCTGTTCCCTTCCCACCTCCTGCTGCTGATTTCACCATCTTGGTTGGTGATTGGTTCAAGAAAAATCACACAGTAAGACCTTTTTGTATAGAGTACTACCAATCAAATACTGTTGCTTGTGACTTTGGCAGATACATATGATCTTTTAACTGACTGAAGTTTATAAACTGCATGATGTTAATATTCTCAACAAATTCAGGATCTAAAAGCAATTTTAGATGGTGGAAGTGACCTTCCTTTTCCCGATGGCCTTGTGATAAATGGTCGCGGTTCTAATGGTTTCACATACACTGTTGATCAAGGTAGTGAGACAATGATATCTTTATTTTGCTTCAAATTATTTATCATCATTTTCTATTCATCTGACTGGGATTCAACTGCTGCATTCTTTAGGAAAGACGTATAGGTTCAGAATATCAAATGTTGGGGTGGCGACGTCCATTAATTTCAGATTTCAGGGGCACAAGATGCTGTTGGTTGAGGTTGAAGGAACCCACACATTGCAAAATACATATGATTCCTTTGACCTCCACTTGGGGCAATCTTGTTCTGTTTTGGTCACGGCTGATCAACCTGCATTTGACTACTCCATCATATTTTCCACTCGCTTTACCTCTCAAGTGCTTTCAGCAACATCAACTCTTCATTACAGCAATTCAGCAGGAAGTTTCTCTGGCCCTCTCCCCGGCGGGCCAACTGAGATTGAATGGTCACTCAATCAGGCTCGATCCATCAGGTTTGGTTTCAAATGTATCTCCTCTGTATGGGTATCCAGACATACATGTTTTTTAGTGCACATTTCTGGATCTAGTGTTGCTCACTCTTTTGTCAGATACAATAGCTTAAGATCTTGATGGAGCGTTGGTGCATTGAGGCTATTTAACCTATCTGCTTATTTTCATATGATTGCTTGAATCTTATACTTAATTGTTGCACTAATTGTTCGTGCTTCTAGTGGTCTGAATTTGCATATATCTCATGGCTTGCCCGATTCCGAAATCTAGTTGCAGTTTCCCCTGTAGTTCTCGATCGTAAAATGTACCCTAATAGTGAAATGCTTTTGCTGAGCAGGCAAAACTTAACTGCAAGTGGACCAAGACCAAATCCTCAAGGATCTTACCATTATGGAATGGTGAATGCAACACGTACAATTAGATTGGCAAGCTCTGCTCCCATCATCAATGGCAAGCAGAGGTATGCAGTCAATAGTGTGTCATTTATCCCAGCTGATACACCTCTCAAGCTTGCAGACTACTACAACATCCCTGGGGTGTTCACTCTTGGTAGTATGCCTGATAATCCTACCGGTTCAGGTGGTTACCTCCAGACAGCAGTCATGGCTGCTAACTTTAGATCCTATTTTGAGGTGGTTTTTGAGAACCCAGAAGACACGGTACAATCTTGGCACGTTGATGGCCACATATTGTTTATCGTGGGGTAAGAAATTTGCCTTGTTATCTTTCTTCATCAAATGACCTAACAGTTACTGATCCTCGTGTGAAGAAAATTGCTGAAAGTATGTTTTTTGCGCAGGATGGATGGTGGGCAGTGGTCACCAGCTAGCAGATTATCTTACAACTTAAGAGATGGAATTTCTCGTTGCACTGTTCAGGTAATAAACTTGACCTCATTGCTATGGATTTATCTTAACAACCATGATAACTGAGCTTTTATTTCACAATGTGGGATGAACTCATGTGCAGGTTTATCCAAGGTCATGGACTGCCCTTTTCATGCCTTTGGACAATGTCGGGATGTGGAACATTAGATCCGAGAACTGGGCTCGACAATACTTAGGTCAACAATTCTATCTCCGTGTTTATTCGCCTGCAAACTCATGGAGAGACGAGTTACCCATTCCAAAGAATGCTCTCCTGTGCGGGCGAGCAGCTGGGCGCCGAACACGGCCTTTCCACAAGTGAACGATGCTCATCTGACAAAACATAGTCACGAAGGGGTGACTGGTTTTGTTGTTTTTAGCTACTACTACTAAATTGAGAGACAAAATGCTACTGCTAGAGCTCTGCTTGGGCTATTCTTATGTTCTAATTTGTATCTATTGTTCTTGAGGATCATATTCTTGCATTTTTTTAACAAATGGAAGCGGGAAATTGATAATGCAGATTGTTATTTACAAGAAAATCTTTAGCACAACTCGTAGAACAACAAACTTTGGTTTTTTTTTTTTGTTGGATAATGAGAACAACAAACTTAACCTTATAGAAAATGGAACCTCTAGTTTTAAAAACTTTATTTCGATTATCATGAACATTAATTAATTATATTCAACATGAATAATAATTTTGCTACCATTTAATTGGGATTGTATTACTTTTATTCCCTTTTTTGGTAAACTTAGACCCTACCTTTTATTTATCATATCATATAAATTAGGGTAATTTCTTTGAAGGCCCTGAAATTTTGTAATTGTGTAGACACTGTCAGTAGTTTGTTGGCAATTGGTAAATTTATTATTTTTAAAATGTTCACTTGTAAATCACGAACTCAACTTTTGGCCCTTTTTCTAAAATTTAGTTGTGAATTACTTTTCTAATGGGAAGATTAATAATGCGGCTCTCACACGGGATTATTAGTGGTGAAATAAAATGGTTATCTTAGTATTCATTTTCTTCAAAAGAAACCTTAGCCGGTTAAATGAAAAAAAAAATAAAAATTATAACATCCTTTTGATTGAAGAGAGTAATTCAATCGAGAAATACTTTATCATCAAATATATACATAAGTCAATTTAGTGGTTGTGCTTGTGTCTAAATGATCAAAATTTATCGGGTCATCCGAAGAAAATACATGTATTTGGAGTCTGGACTCTGAATCATTTTGCACTTAGTAAACGTCATTGAGAGTCACTGTTTTAATCTTATGTTAGATGCTAACATATGTGAATTACGTATTAATCAATAATGTAAACCTAAGTGAGTTTACTTTAAAACTTGGAAACGATGAATTGTTAATTTAATAAAATATGAAAGGCCAAAAGTATATGGTTATGAAAGTTCAGTGGTCTGTACGTAATATATAGATTAGTTAACTTTCCCGCCGCGGAAATTTCTGAGTCCTCACTCGGGTCCCCGGCCTAAGTCCACTCAGTCCACTCAGTCCACACTCGAAAACCTTATTTAACAGTTTTTAGTTTACACTCTCACATTGAAAAACCACAAACGACACGACTTTTGAAGTGTGATTACCCCTCTTCTTCTCCTTCTTCTGGAAGCCATTCCGGACAAAATCATCAATCAATCAATCCTTAGAATTGGAGCTTCTTAACAAAACCCTAATCCCCTCTTTTGGGGGTTGTTTGTTTTTGATCAAAAAGGGGCTGTACTGGAGGAAAAATGAAGCTTCGTTCTCGGTCTTCAAAAGGTATGATCGTGTAATGTTTGCACCAACTTCTGTTGAATTACTGTTTGATGTCTTCTTTTGCCTTTTTTCTTATCTGGGTTCTTGGAATTTTCATCGGGTTTGATGGATTTTTTGGAGGAAGCTTTTTTTTGGTTGTGTAAAGGGAGGATTTCTATAGTCCATGTTTGCAGGAATGAGTTTGACATGTCTTTTCCTTGAGGGATTTTTGGATGTTTGATATGGTATAGATGCAGGAGAAGATGTGATTGAATTACCGAGCTCAGACGATGATGATTCAAGCAGTGACTTCTCCGACTCTGACTATGTAGGGGTCAGTGATGAAGGTATACATCCTCGCAAAACTAACTCTTTTTTTACCAAAAAAAAATTTAAAGTTTTACGTTATCTCATTCTATGGGAGGGAAATTTCTCATTCTTAGTATGGTGCTACCAGTAGTTTATATATGGTTACTTAAGTTATCTCTGTCTTTTAGCTATTTCATGAATTTGTGCTGATGTTGTTGTGATATTATTTCAAGGAGATCTGCTTTCATTCATGCTACTCTTTTGTTTATGTTATGTCAGTATGGTTGTAATTCTGTATCAGTGAGAGTTTGGGCTTATGAGTGAATGTGGGCTTCATAGTGGATAACGGTGTCTAAAGGCTATATTTATCCTCAGGTTGGAAAGACTTGAAATCAACAGTATGTCTTTTTGGATTACTGTGTCTACTGGGGGTTTTGTTCTTCCTAGGTTGGAGAGAGTATGAAAAGAGGATTTTGTTTCTTGTTTATTGGCTTGAGTCGGAATGGAATCAAATATGCAAAGGAGTATCTGTATTTTTTTTTCTTATTATCTTTTTGAATGAAGTTGTGATGTATCCATGTAATCAAGTTGGGGGGGTTTTTTCCCATATTTTGGGTTATGGGCTGAAACGGTAGGCTATTAAACTTTTGTAACGGTTCTGCTAGCATAACAAGACAATATTTTGAGCGTATGTCGTTTTGAGCCACATTAGTAATGTCATAAAATGGACTGGCAACTTATGAGGTAGTGGCCCAGTAATAAGTCAGTGTAAAGTTCTTTTACATTGATTGGATGCAAGAAAAAGCTTGGCAAATTTGTTTAGCCGTACATAATGTTCATAAGTTACACGTATCTGTAGTTTACACCACAGATTACATCAATTTATGTCCAAATTTATCTGCAAAATTTGTCAACATGGTTATGAATTTTTCATTAATTATTTCGCCGATGCCGAAAGTGCATCCCATAAAACGTGTCTGCCTACAGAGAATGTTGAAATCTGATTTCTTTATCTCTATGTCGGTAGTGTATCTGTATTTGAAATTTTTTGTATATCCTTATCTCTATGTCGTTGATTCCGATAGAGACAGATGAAACTTCATTGAACGACAAGTGTGAGTACTATGTGAACTGCTCGTGGTGAGTTGTCTCATTTCAGGGAAATTGGGACTTCTTTTGGGCTAAACCAAGTTTGGTATCAAGCTATTGTCAGTTTGTTGCGCCATTATTGTGAACTATATTTCTTTCTTTTACTGGGATGTTACTTTCTGAAAAGGAGGTGTCTTGATGGCTAGTTGATAGCTGCTGATCTTTTTACCCTTATTCTACTGTTTTACCGTGCAGATGCAGTTCCTGTGATACTAGATGACAGTGAAGACAGCAGTTTACCAGACTTTAATCTTGGTCCATCATCGAAGGTTGAGTTCATCGATGATGATATTGTAGAGAAAGTGTCAAAGAGGAAGAGAGTGATTTCTGGAGGGAGAAAAAAAAAGACAGGTGATCAGATCAAGGAAGAAGAAGTTGACAAGGCTGAAAGTAAAAAGCCAAAAATGAAGAGATCACACAAGCCAACACTGGTGTGGCAAGCATTGGAAGAAGAAATTGAGAAATGGATTGATGAAAATGAAGCTAACGAGGTCCTACTAAATAATCAGAATGAAGTCTTGGCCGAAACCGTTGAGCAGCCAGCCAATTTGATCATGCCCCTGCTTAGATACCAGAAAGAGTGGCTAGCTTGGTCATTGAAACAAGAAGAATCTGCTTCCAGAGGTGGCATACTGGCTGATGAAATGGGAATGGGGAAAACAGTTCAGGCTATTGCACTTGTTCTTGCCAAACAGGAGATCAGGCAAGCAATTGGAGAACACAACATTGATTTATCTGCTCCCAGTTCCTCCACAGCAGTGACAGCTGTAAAAGCCACCCTTGTAATCTGTCCAGTGGTGGCTGTGATTCAATGGGTGAATGAAATTGATCGTTTCACCTCTAAAGGAAGCAACAAGGTACTGGTATATCATGGATCCAACCGGGACAGGAGTGTTGACCAATTTGCTGAATACGATTTTGTCATAACTACTTATTCCATAATAGAGTCTGAGTTTCGTAAATATGTAATGCCACCAAAAGACAAATGCCAGTGGTGTGGAAAGTTGCTTCATGCTAAAAAGATGGCTAGTCACCTGAGGTATTTTTGTGGTCCTGATGCGGTTAGGACCGAGAAGCAGTCCAAACAACACAGGAAAAATTCAAAACTTAAAAAATCAACACCAAAGCTGAACTTAGAGCTGGGATTAGATGAACCCTATTCAGATGGTGAAACACGTAGGAGAGGACGTAAGAGGGGTGGAAACATCTCCGCCACCTCCGCTGCTAATATGGCAGCAGGAAGTGCTCCTGTTGAACTGGGAGAGGCATCATCCTCACAGAAATCTATCCTTCATTCTGTGCATTGGGATCGCATAATCTTAGACGAGGTCAGTTATTTCCTCTGTTTGTTTGTGCTAATTACTGTGTCATGTCTGGACATGGAGTAACGTAGTTTTGATGTCGAAACTTATTGATAAGATATCTTTGTTTTGTACCTGATTTGAGCCTCTTACATCAGAAGTGAATCGAAATGTTGATTCAAGGTTGCTCTTGTTCTTGTAATACTATCCATTGCATTGAACCTCTCTTTGCAGGACCATTTAGAATCTATATTTATTAGATAATGTGAGAATTTGTAGCTTGTGGGGCTTTTGAAGAATCCCATTTGTTATCTTACTTAACAAATGTATGGCCTACCTTTTACATGGTGCTTGTTTAACTGCCTCGACCTGTATCATCCCATTGACACTGGGAAATGCTTGAATTTCACAGCTTGCACATAGAGCACTTTTCAGACATTTCTTCTCCGTTTCTTTTGAGATACTACTTGCATGTTTCTGTTTTGTTTTACTGGTTTAATACCTAGAGTTCTTTAATGATTTATTGGTGCAAATCATCCAAGGACTTTTAAGCCTGCCTTTCCTGGTTTATGTTGTATTAGCATCGAGTTGTTAAGTTTTGGGGATTATACTCTCCCTTATGCATTCTTTCTTTTTTTTAAAAAAGTTTTTTTTGGTGCTAACTGAAATGTCTTGCTACGTTTTTGTTTTGTTTTATCTGGCCTGACCTTTATTTCCTATGTACTGTTTTACCTTTGGTAGATGTATGATACTTATGTTTCCTTTTCGTATTGGTGTCTGTTCGTTTTAATCCTCTAATGCACCACATTACTAAGTTGTATTTGCATTTGATTCTTGTATGTGTTTTCAGATTACTGTGCTAGTCTGTTCATCCATCATTCAGTCATTTTTTCTTTGGTTTATCTTTTCAATGCTTGTTTTCTTTTGTTGAAAGGCTCACTACATCAAAGATCGGCAATGTAATACAACGAGAGCTATTTTTGCTTTAAAATCTTCTTACAAATGGGCCCTCAGTGGCACTCCACTCCAGAATCGTGTTGGTGAACTTTACTCCCTTGTAAGTGATATTGTGAATAAATAAGTTATTGTGCTTGAAAGTAGAGTCATTTGTAGTTGTGTTGAATGCTGTGTTATTAATATCCTTTTTGTTCTGATGCGCAGGTACGCTTTCTGGGAATAAGTCCTTATTCCTTTTACTTTTGCAAAGACTGTGATTGCAGAACCCTTGATTATAGGTATACTTTGGCCTTTTTTAACTCTCAGATTAGGATTTTTTTGATGTTTTAAAGCATATTGATCTACAATATGATATTATTCATGTACTATTTTCTTCAAGTGTTGATAAAAACGTTAATTTAGTCCCAAAAAGGCATGCTACACAGCTTGAGTTGGCACAGCATAATTATTGGAATTCTGTGGGCTGCACTTTTAACATTTGCTCCTTGATATACAAATATTATGGACGTGTTATCTACTGTCTGGAAGGCTTTGATATTTAGGGTAATCCTTACCTATCCTATTGTTGTGAAAGGGTGTTGTAAATGATAGAGTAACTTTAAGTTTACAAATTGTCTTCCAGTATCCCGATATAACTAATGCATGTTCATTTTAGCATCTTTAGAGTGAAATCCATATGTCCTCCATGATTGTGAATATTATTCATTTTACCACTCCTGAATTTGTTGCAGTGGAGGTATCACAGCCCCAGTGGTGTTTTTTTAGCACCTTTTATTAATTTTGTTTTGGACTTTTGGAAGTATATTTCAAGTTATTTTTGGACTTGCAGTTCTACAGGCGATTGTCCAGAGTGCCCCCATAAATCAGTTCGACACTTTTGCTGGTGGAACAAAGTAAGTTCCAAATTCAAATAATCCTCTCTCTCTCTCTCTCTCCCCCCCTCCCTCCCTCCCTCCCTCCCCTCCCCTCCATACATACTGGAATTCAGCTTCATCATTCACTGAAGTTGGGTTGTTATGAATAATCTTCCTTTCAGTATGTGGCTTCTCCAATTAAAAACTATGGAAACTATGGATATGGGAAAAGAGCCATGCTGTTGCTTACACAGAAGATTCTGAAAGGCATAGTGCTAAGGAGAACAAAAAAGGGCAGGGCTGCTGATCTTGCACTTCCTCCTCGCATAGTGAGTGTCTATGGCAATATGTTATTTCTTGTAATTTCTTCAGATCTATGTTAGCTTTTACCTCTTCATATCATAAATTGAATTTCTCCGTCTTCTACTCAGGTTACTCTAAGACGAGATACTCTGGACCTTAAAGAAGAAGACTATTATACGTCACTTTATAACGAAAGTCGGTCACAATTTAATACGTAGGTTTTACAATGCTTCTTTTCATTCAGTATATATGCAGAGAACATAACATTCATTCCTAAGCGGATTCAGTTCTTCATAGTACATTGGTGATCTAGATGTTATTTGAAGTTTTTAATTGATATTGATATGGTAAACCATGTGTTCAAGGGATATTTCTTCGGTTTACAGTTATGTTTTACACCTAGCTCCTTTCCTATATGCAGATACATTGAGCAGAACACCATCATGAATAACTACGCGCACATATTCGATCTCCTCACTCGCCTGCGACAGGTTTAGCGTTATTCTGATACTAATTTGTATTATGCTCTGATATGGCATTTGATCTCCAGTAACTTGCCCAGTATGTTACTAGTTTTTTGCATTTTCCTGAGCATATGCTCGCAAATTTTTCTGTTTCATACTGTTCAACTTATAAGCTGGCTTTGTCGTCGCCTGTTGATGTGTTGGCATTTCTGGCTATTATTTCTCAATTTAGGTGGTTGTGAATGTCCATGTTGATGTTGCGTAATTCTGCATACACTTCTCTTGGTAGTTACTTCATGGGTATCATGAATGAGATAGTGCTTACATATTTTTCACGAAATTATGAAATGCACATGTGGTTCTGGAGGTCTTTGTATGTGTCCTTGGGCGTATGAGTAGCGATGCTTGAGCTCACTTTGTGCTCTGTTTTGTTAAAAGAAATCTGTAGTTATTCTACATTTAGTCATGTAGGTGATTTTAAAAAGTATCCTTGTTTTGATGTCTCCTTGATTTCTCTTCATATTCAGGCTGTTGATCATCCTTACCTTGTGGTATATTCAAATGCTTCTATTGCAAAACGTGAGGGAGTAGCTGAGGGCAATGTTCAAGAGTGCGGGTTATGCCATGAGAATGCAGAAGAAGCTGTGGTTGGTGCTGTATTTTTTGTCTTCTTTTTTCACCCTTCCATTCATATTCAAACTTCGTACATTTTCCTGCCTATTATTTTTCTTCATGTCATGATGACACTGAAGTAACTAGAACTTTGGGGGTACCTTCAAATTAATTACATGTACATGAATATGGTTGTTGTAAAACTCATAAATGATTATTCGAATGTCAGGCAAGTTGGATACTTTGAACTTGAGAGTCGTAGTGATAGCCTTACTTAATTTGAACCAGTTTTTGATAACAAGATTCTTCTTCAACTTTATATTTCCTTGGAAGTTCTGAAACATGTGTTATCTGGCTCTGTAATGTAAACATCAATTTCTATTTCCTTTTCGTATTGTGTGCATGATTTTATTTGTTAGTTAATGGTTCGTGAGTGGGGTCAAGAGTTGTGTACGAGTTTATCAGTAATTTACCTCATCGAGCCTATATTACCATCAGAACTTGTGAACAACTAAAACATAGGACTAATTTTAAATTATTAAGTATGAGCCCTTGATATCCCTATCTTTACGCGGTTTGAAGGGATAGTGTTGTTTTTTTTGATCTAGGAACTCCATCTCCCTTTGAACAACACTCTGCTTGATGATGGCTATTTTTTTTTCCTTGTGCTTGATATGATGGTCTTCCAAAATAACTTTTAAAGACTTGTGTTCTTATCTTTTCAGGTGACGTCTTGCTCTCATGTATTTTGCAAGTCCTGTTTAATTGATTTCTCTGCCAGCATGGGACAAGTATCATGTCCAACTTGTGCAAAGCCGCTTACGGTGGACTTCACAGCCAACAAAGACAGTGTCGACCAAATGGCTAAATCGAGTGTTAAAGGATTTAGGCCCTCAAGCATTCTTAATAGAATTCGGCTGGACAATTTCCAAAGTAGCACAAAAATAGAGGCTTTGGTAAGTATCATTATCTTCCATCACATGTCTGTATCCTCTTCCCTCTTTCAAAACAACTTTCTTTCCTTTATTCTTTTGGCCTTATTCTGGATTTAATGGGGTTTGCTTGTTTCGGATGGACTTTGTCATTGCTTACTGCCGAGTGTTTAATTAGACTTGTGTTCATGGAAGATGCATATATAGCTGGTTTTAAAGCTGGGATGCCTATATTTGTCATGGTCTGGTGAAGTTCTTTTAAGAAAAAACTTGAATGTAGACATCAGTATTTGCTTTGAAGTGATTTGGTGGTTCTTGAATTATCCCAAATGAGTGAGCGATAAGGAATTCTTGTTATGGTCAGGCCGCCTGATTTTTCTTGTATTTAATTGCCTCACTATTTACTTCAACTCACTTATTGATGTCAGAGGGAGGAAATTAGATTTATGGTTGAAAGGGATGGTTCGGCAAAAGGAATTGTTTTCAGCCAATACACTTCGTTTTTGGATCTGATTCACTACTCGCTTCAGAAGGTATGACTCTTTGGTGCATTCCAGATCGTCATTTATATATTCTGTATAGTGAATTCTAATGAGCAAAATACCTTTTGTAGTCTGGAGTTGATTGTGTTCAGTTAGTGGGATCAATGACGATGAATGCTAGAGATGCTGCTATAAAGAGATTCACTGATGATCCTGATTGCAGAATTTTTCTGATGAGTTTGAAAGCTGGAGGCGTTGCTCTCAATCTTACTGTTGCTTCTCATGTAAGAGATTTTCTTTATTGTTTCTAATTTGAAATCTCCTGTTTATTTCAAAGAAGGTTGTACATTTTATTGTTCTGGGAGTAAAGATTTGTTTGTACACTTAAGAAGCAAACACTAAAAAGGACGACATATTCATTCGAAAAACAAGAGGGAAAAAAAAGAACAGAAAGCAAAACTGAGTATTCTAAATGCAGCAAATTAAGTTCTGCTGCTGATAGATGAACCCAGGGCCTTGAAATATGATAAGAAGTTCCTATAATTTTTACATGGATTGAGGATCTGGCTGCTAAAACAGACATGGCAAGACTGCACACATGAATTGAGTTAATTATCGAGAGCTTAAAGAAATTGTCTTCCTAGTGTAATTTACCTTTTGGTGAAACTATAATTTGTAAGGGACACATTTCCTTTTTTTTTTTTAAGTCATAACTGAACTTGATGAATTTGCACTTTGAATAGGTGTTTTTGATGGATCCCTGGTGGAATCCTGCTGTTGAAAGGCAAGCCCAAGACCGAATACATCGAATAGGACAGTATAAGCCAATCAGGTCATTTTCCCGTTTGTACTTTTTTGTCCCTTGTAATCCACGGTCAGTATGTTACTCCTTGATCTGAGATTGATGATGTTTGACCTTGATGCTTGTAGAATTGTGAGATTTGTTATCAAGGATACAGTTGAGGAAAGAATCTTGAAGTTGCAGGAAAAGAAGGAACTGGTCTTTGAAGGGTCGGTATCAATCTTCACACAAACTTTTGAAGTATTAGAATAATTGGTTTTCGTATTCTGCAGAATGCAAAACTGATATGGGGTCTCATTTATTTCGGGCCCTTCAAATCTTTTGCAGGACCATTGGTGGCTCTTCAGATGCTCTAGCGAAATTGAGCGAAGCGGATTTGAGATTCCTGTTTAACACTTAAGCAAATGATGGGCAACCTCTCCTGATGTTGTTGTTTTGTTGTGTTATGGTTTCGAATTGAGTTGTGAAACTACCCAACTTTCTTAAAAAGTATTTTGCTGCAATGAACTCAAACGCTTCAAATGTTTATAAAACCATAACCTGTTCTCTCTTAATTCTGGTTTGACTTTTTATATTCTATAATTCTTTCATCTTGCAATAGTAGTAGCCGTGTTTCAAAATTCATTATCATGAGTTATGACGTGGGCAAGGTGAAGGAAGTTATAATAAGATTCATGATTATAGTATTAACAAGCGTTAATAGTTATTAATTTAGGTAATCTTCAGAAGTGTATTCCCGATGAATGGTAAATGTTGAAGTAATTTGTGTGTGGGAGTACATTGTACATCGAAATCAAACAGTCATATTCTGTGTCTAACAGTATCTTAGAAAACAAATTTGTGTCATTTGTTATGAGTGGGCAAAGGAATATGAGGAAAGATACAAGCAATGTCACATGAAAATGTAAGCTTCCTGAGAACAAAACTAAACATTGTGTGCTGTAATCATAACAGCGTTGAAAACTTTGCAAGTCAACAAATACAGAGGAAATACCGGCTTATATTATGCCTAAAGCAATCAGAGAATAATAATTCACATGCATGAGTTTCATCTTTCATTGGACCAAACTTGTTCTTCAAGTGATTTGCTCGTGATATATTAGCTGCACAATGATGAGGAAACTTTAACTGCAAAAGAAACACACCCCAAAAATAGCACTTAATACATGTTTTTGATTCAGTGTATAATAAAAATGAGGCTCTTTGAGTTGGGTTTTTTTTTCCCATCTTTGAAATACTAATTCACTTTGGATAAATCCCAGAAGAAGAAGAAAAAGAAAGCAATGGGATGTCTTTTTCGTCTGATTACTCTGTTGCTGATTCAGTACAGTTAAGCATACGAGTTTATTGGTGTAGTTTTTGATCGAAACCAAATTTAGCACAGGCGCCAAAACAATGTCATTGATCCCTCTGATCAGCTTCGCCAACTTTTGTGTTAACTCGTGCATTTCTGCTGCAGGTTTGCCCCTGTCTATCAGCAGTCCGGGTGGAAATATATTTGGTTCTGACTCAACAAACACCACAAATTATTCGGCTTCTTCTCAAGCACAGGCACCTTCACCCATGTTATTGCCTTTTGTGTACAAGAGCGTTCCCACATTATCAGGTATGTAAAACACCGCCTTTCCCTTAGTTTGCAACATTGCCAGCCATAGTTTACAACTGAGTCCTATGCTTATTGAAATTTTCCATGTCAAGGGACAGGTATTAGGCTGTTAGTAATCTTTTGTTTTCATCAAACTTTTGAATTCTATATGATGTGATTTATCGTATTTGTTTAGGTAGAGTGCGAGTATTATCAGTAAGACAAGAATCTGTGTTTTTTTTCTTCAGGACAGTGCGCGTTCAATTTTTCCGCGGCAGAAAGCATACTAAAAGTAACAGCAACTGATTGCTGGTCCTCCCTAGCTCCGTATCTTGCTAATGCAGTTTGTTGCCCTCAATATGACGCGACCTTCGCAATTCTCTTGGGACAATCAAGCAAATACACTGGAATGCTCTCAATGAACGAAACTCATGCCAGCCATTGCATTTCAGATGTTGACAAGATCCTCATCAGTCAAGGTGCAGATGAGAATCTTCAAAAGATATGCTCTATAACTCAAAGCAATCTTACCGGGGCTTCTTGCCTGGTAATTGATGCTAACGAAGTTGACAGAATTCTCGCTACATCTGAACTTGTCGCCGCTTGTGGTCAACTTGATACTGCTAACGAATGCTGCAGTAGAAATTGCCAGAATTCCATATCAGCTGCAACTGCTAGGCTTGCCTCGAGCAGTAGTAGGACCACTTCGACAAACAATCCAATCCTCCCTAAAGACTCAGTTGTTCTCCGCGACTGTACAAATATTGTGCTTAGATGGCTTGCAAGTAAGCTTGATCCTCCTGCAGCAAATAGAGTTCTTAGAACACTCTCTAGCTGCACCTTAAATGAAGGTACATTGAAAAAGAACCATCTATTAATTTGTTTTATGAACATTACATAGATCATCCATCTCAAGTGAAAACCGCTGGCCATTTTTATACGTTCAGGCTGTCCCCTGGTACTTCCTGATATTAACCAAATTTCGAAAGAATGTCAAACTCAAACGGCGATAAATCAGACATCTTGCTGCAATGCCATGGAAAGTTACATGTCTCCCTTACAGGAGCAGAGCTTTATCACTGATTCACAAGCATTAAACTGTGCTGCCTCACTCAGCATGAGATTGCAGAAAGCTAACATATCCACCAACATTTACAACCTTTGCCGAATCCATCTGAAGGACTTCTCAATTCAAGGTAATTACATTGACTTTCTACCCTAAACGTTTCTTAATTTTTGTTTTTGGTGTTTTAAATTGACACATATTCGCCCCTCGATACATGGTTCGTGATGATGCAATCGGCTGAAATACACATTGCTTCTGCCAGTGGATACAAAAGGTAAATTAACCATTCAAAGTGCATTTGGTGTCCTTCATCATTGACAGTTAATATTGGCCATTAATCTTAAGCACATTATCTTTGCTTTCCCTAGAATCTGGTTGCTTATTGCCTAGCACGCCTTCAGATGTCATATTTGATGAAAGTTCAGGAATCGGTTTCCGTTGCAAACTCGAAGAAAATTCAGCTGCGCCTTGGTCATCTAGTCTGATTGTCTCCAACTCTACCTGCAATAAAAGCACCTCCAGTATGTTAACTGCATTTGTCTTCTTCTGTGCTTTTCTTTTACTCTCTTCCATAACAAAAACTACCATGCCATTTGCAGCTGCTGCAACTCTTCCAGAAATTCCAAAGCCAGTATCAGCTCAAAGAGGTGGAGAACAGCAAATTAATTTATGGTGTCATTTACCATTTCCGATCATATCGTTAGCCGACATTTCTAAACCTTTTTGAATTTGTGATTGTTGCAGGAATGGAGATCACCAGTTTGCTGTTGCCTTCACTTTTTTTCATCTCATTGATCATTTAATTCTTTTCTCATGTCCTTTTGAGGACCAAAGATTTCTTTTGATGCTTGTTGATACCAAATGTAAAAGAATATATACATATTACATACTATTCGAGTCGCGGAAAGAGTAAATGTGAATTATCTACTCATCATCGACTCTTAAAATCAGATAAAATCCAAAGCCGGGAAGAGTAACCTCATAATCTGCATTCTTTTATTCTTTAACTGAAATATGAAAACCGGGAGTACGCAATAGACAACTTTATTTTCCTGATAATACAGAAAGGTAGCTAGAGTGAACTAAGCAGCTTCTTCCCCATATGATAGCAATTGTAAACATCATGAGAAAACAAGGGCTTCCCAATCAGCGGGTTCATTCCTCTGATCAACTTCTTTCATCTCAAATCCAATTTTACTCGCCACTTTCGCAAGATCACCACATTTCAGTATTGATGGATCCTTCAGAACCCATAGCAGCCATATCCCGGATTTCAGTTCTCTTATAGCCGAAAAAACCTTTGAAACCAAAGGACTGCATACTTGCCATTGTCTCGTCTAAACACTCCTGGACTTTGAAACCCACGAAACAGATCCTCGTACTGTTTAGAAAACTCTCAAGCCTATCTAGAAAGTCGTAGCGGATGCAACACAGTTGAATGACATACAGCAGAAGCACGCCAAGCCGGGGATTTTAAGTTTTTATCTTTAACTTGTTTGAAATCAACACCCACAAGGGGCATATTACTGTCTACCAGAGACTTTAATTCTGATAAACCTTCATGCAACAAGTCGCCCCGCCTCACTAGACTTGCCTTCACCTTCACACCGCCAATTTCAATGTTATAAGCACATATTTTCCCAAGGATTTCGGATGGAATACCCATTCCTGATCTTTTTGTAGAAAATTGTACTGCTGATGAGTTAAAACAGCTTGCTTATCCCTTTGATGTTTATCCTATATATATACTCATTGCCCATCAACTCAAAAGGCTACCAATTTGATCCCTGGGAGTTCTATTCACCGTATTGGAGATATTGAACGTTGGATTCATTGAATTTCATTCGAGTTTAGAATTCCAAGAAGTCTTTTTTTACTGTAGTTTTTCTTTTCTATATCAAAAACCGAGAAGTCATTATCAAAAAGTTTAGCTCTTAAAGCTTCTCTAAAACAAGGATTCTAAGAACATTAACCGTCTCACGTAGTATTTCAGAAGTCTTCCACATACAACGCATCGGCAATTAAAATGACATTCTTTTACCTTTAACAGCATCCAACTTCAGTTATGAGTTCAGTACATCAAAGAATCACAACTTTAATGATCCAATTTCACAATAACATGTCCAGGAACCGTATTTCAACTAGTATTTCAGTCTTCATGTATTAAATACCGATTCCATTCTTATCATACTAAAAATCTCACAAACTCTTACAAGTTAAAACTAAAAACAAGACAATCTCGATGACACTGAAGAACCAGTATTCCCAGATCAATTCTCCACGAATATATAACATATAATAGGGGAACAGTTTGTCTTGCAAAGATGAACCCATTGAAACCTTAGGCCAACGTAGAGACCTCAGATTCAGAAAGAAAACCACAAACTCCTTCCTAAGAGAACAGTCTGGTGAACTTTTTTAGTACAACAAACAAGGCTCCACTTTTTGAATGGCGGGAGGATCGGTTGCTGTTAGAGTGAATCTGCCCTAAATGTTAAATCAGCAATGGAGCTTCACTCCATAATGCAACTTAACAGAACCTATATAAGAACAAAAAACCTGGATGAATTTCTTGTCATGCAGGCCACTACAAAAGTCCGTCTCTCAAAGCTCAAGCTCTACATTTCAACCCAATATACTCTATAACAGTCGCACAGAAACAGGGAAGAAGAAAAGGTGTTCGGCATGTGTTAACAATGCAAAACCATCGGTAGTTTAATCTTAAAAAGTACTTCCCAAGAGTAATAGCGCCGCTTCTAAACTTGAATGATGGTATCATAGGAAAGACTAATTACAAGACATGGTGAGTAAAAGTAGAAAACTACACAATAAGGGAGGTTTGAACTATGCAGCTAAAAAAGGGTGTATCCATCAAAACTTCCTGTGTAAAACCAGTGCTCCTTTCATTTTCCTAAACAAACTAGAACTTTTCGAATCAATCGAAAACCTAAGTTACAAATCAAAATATCAAAAAGGAAGACATAATCATATAATCAGGTCATTCTTTCCTGCCAGTCTAGTAAGACTAGATGGATATGGTAGATGTGATACACAGCCGAGTAATCAGACGAATTAGTGATAAAACTGTTTTCAGCAAGCCAATTTCAGCTTACATAACACAAATCCAAAAGCAACATATAGGAATCCACAATATGATGTTTCCAAAGCAGGTTTAAACACTCAAAACCACAAACAAACTAAGGCCACTGAAAATAACCAAAAGAGATATTTAAACCTAATTGGAGTCATTCACAAAAATTTTGCTTGAAAAAAGAAAACCAGAACCTAACTTATTCTAAAAAGAGGAAGAAAAAACCAGCAAACAACCATCTATGCTCTGTCTTTAATTCTACTGATCATCGGCATTTTCTTAGGCTTCTTTCTTAGGCTTTTTAGCAGTAGCTTGTGAATACAGGAAAGTCCCAAATATCGCAATAGCAGAACCAAGTGCATTAAGCGGCCTCACTGGATTTCTGAAAACCAACACTGTAGCAACAATGACTACCACCCTCTTCATTGTGTTTCCCACAGAGAATGTAAGGGGGCTAATATCATCCAGTGCTTGATAAGATGACTGATTATAAAGATGGTAAAACAATCCAGATAGAATCACCCAAAAGTAAAAGGTATAGGGTTTTCCAATGGTTTCAATAGCTTTATGATACCCTGCAACCCATTGAGAGCCCTCAACAAAGATAGCCACCGGAAACAGATATAAGAATGAGATTATACTAATCCACCCATACAAATTCAGTCCATCCACTTCCTTCCAATCCTGCAAACTCTTTTTGGAATAAATGTTCCTCAACACAAACCCTACATTGCTTATCATGGCACCCCATAAACCTCCAAAATTGAATGACACTTCAGTAATAGCAGCCAGAGAGCAACCAAACACAATGGGAACTATAGACAGCCAAACATTCAGAGGATATGTATCACCAAGAAATGACGAAAAAATCACAGAGAACACAGGTTCTGCAGATTTAATAACATGCGTGAAAGAAACAGCCACCTTGGAGAATGAAACGCATGCTGAAATGTGACCTATTGTGTGAAACAGCGCAGGGCCAAGAAGAGCAATGATGAATGATTTAGATATCTTTGGGCAGGGTTGAAGCTTTGTAGACCAGAGAATAAACATCCAAATCGACCCACATAACAGCTGGAAAGATGCAAGAAGCCATGGGAATGGGAAAATGTTCAGAACCTTCTTGTTGTAAATGTTGAACACAATGTTCTGAAAATACCAGAGACCAAAGATAACAGCCAGCTGAAATTTCTTGTCCGGTTTCGCTGCTTCTATTCCACCATCTGGGCTCGATTCTTCTGGGGTCCCAGGCACCGATTTCGCAACCTGAGATGCCCTTCTTGAAGAAACCACAAACGGGTTTCCAGCACAACCCAGAGAATCCAATCTCGAACAGGAAATCCTCGCAGGGATGCCATGGATTCGGCTGAAAGCAGAGATTTTTAAAAAGGGTAGAGAGTTGGGTGTATCTAAATGGAATTGATTCCTTCTGTTCCCAGGATTTGGATCCAAAAGTGAATCATTAATGGAACATCGACTTTTGGATTTGCAGAAAGCGACATTTGAGGACGGAAGAAGATTCAAGCTCAGCATTTTTTTTTTCCCTTTCTTTTTGTGGGGGCAAGAAACTCCAAATCGAGCAAAACCAAATGAAGGATTTTCCCAAACAGAGAGAATCCTACTACTATGTAAACACAAAGGAGAGAGTAGAGTTGAGCCCTACTAAAAACAGTTGGGGACTGAGACTGAGGAGCGGAATATTGATGAAAATTTTGGGATTAGTTTATTTTTTGGTCCTTGGAATTGTTTAATTCGTACGCTTTGTTTGTTAGCGAATTTGCGACTAATATACACTACGGCATGTGTCTCGAGATCAATAATAAAAAAGAAAATTAGTTTCATAGTAAAGGAGAGCTTGGGAAAATTAGGTCCTTCAATTTGGTTCAAAAGTCTAGACAAAAGAATACATTTCGGACTGATGATTTTTTTTGTTAACATCAAACGAAAGACTAGTCTTAGTAGTTCACCGGAAAAAATAATATATAGTCTTAGTTTATACAATTTGGTTGCATTATGGCCTAACAATATACATTATGGCCTGTATTAAAATAATATAATCCGTTTTCTAACAATTACATTACTCTTAACAAGAGTATCGTCATAGAGGTTAGGACATCCACAATGGTAAATTTATGATCGCTTATGACTTTTATTCAGACCCTCATATACAATTTTTTTTTTTTTTGTTTTTGTTTTGGAGTGATCTCGGTTTATATTCATAAATTTCATTTGTGAGTATGTATAACTCTCTCTTATGTTTTTGTGGTTTATGATTAAAGATGGTATTACAATTTCTGAGTTCGTAAATAAACTATATCTCCCATTTAAAAGTCAAAAGGTATTAATAATTTTATTATATTCGCCGTACATTGTGCTGACATTGATTGAGTAGAGAAGCAATGAGTAATGTACCTAATCCATCTCTTCCAAAGGTTGGGAGTTTTGTCTATTACGCGTATATCTTACATGATTATTTAAAAAATCTAAGAATTTAATTCAAAATTCATCTAACGATCTATGATATATAAGTGTTGATTGCACGGAGTAAAATGTTTGGCGGTTGTTGATGGATGTCATTGCATTGGTGGATTAAGCAGGCGTAGTGTGGAATGAATTTTTAACAGGCAAATCAAATTGATTTCTTCATCTCGAGCAAAAAAAATATGGTTATCCCCTATCACCTCCGCTCACTGGGTTACAAGGTCTACTTTGATGGAGCGGTATCAAACAAACATGGGAGTGAAAGTAGGATGTTATACATACAACTGAGGTTGGAGGTTTTTTTTTTTACTTTGTCAGAGTATGTAATACAAAAAAAATAATAAAAAAAATCCTGCCCTTGTTGATTTTCTAACACGGAGTGATTCTCTGAACTTGATCTACAAATTAACCCGACAAATGCTCGAAGACATCCCACTTAATAAATTAATATGTACCTAAAAAAAAATAACATAATGTACATAACAAAAAATATACAAGTAAATCACATATATTTTATCATGTCTAAATAGTGATAAAATTTGTAACAACCCAATTCATTTATTTACTTTCATATGTCATACTTAACTACAAGTTGAGTCGTCCGCCGGGCTCTCGCCCAAGGCGCAATACTTTTATTTACTTTTAATAAAAATTCTAAACATCGACTTAACATTCTCAAAAGTTATTGCTTTATTTCCAAACTAATATCAACAATTAAACAGGATCACTCATCATGCGCCAGAGAAGAGCTTAATTACCTACTGATGCAGCAAACGTTTACGGCAACGCTGAACTTGACCGCTAAATTTCCCCCTTCGATTCTTCGCGTTTCTCTTTCTTTATTATTTATTATATATAGACTAGTGATGTCTGGTCGCGCAACGTGCGACCCTGGCCCAATATATCTGCAGATCTTAGAAATGTTTGTATTTAGTAAAAATATTTTGTATTTGGCCCGATATATTTTAGAAACTTTTGAAGAATTTAGAAATATTTTATAACTGTGATCATAAAAATGTTTGTATTTGGCATAAAAAAGAAATTGTATTTGGTCCAATACATTTTACAAATGTTTGAAGATTTTAGAAATGTTTTATAAGTATTACTTCTTAAGTATAAATAAATTTGATCAAATATATGTCTTGAAGTAAATGCTAGACAAAATATGAAACCATGCCAATAAGTTTAAATATTAGTAAGATAATTTATTTATGTTCTCCATTGGTTGTGCCAAATCAATACTTAGTTTTGGAGATTTATAATAGTTTTGTAGTAAGCTTCCTCCTAAGGGTATACGCTTAATTGTTGGAACTATTTCTTCCAAAAGTTTATAGGTAGTAAAAAATCAAAAATATGATTTCGAAACTGCTTAATTGTTGAAACTGGTTGATCACAAATATGAGAATGAAAATAATGTAAATTTGCATAGGTTTCAAGTTATAGCAAAAAAGAACTCACCTCACCATGACAAATAAAGAAAAAAAAAAAGAAATTAAAAGATAGCCCATTAAAAATTGAGAAATTTATTTGTATAAAAACACAAATAAACGTAGAAACATCATTCCTTCTCTCTCCGCCTGAAATTCATAAAACGCTTCCCCATAAATTAATTAGAAGAAGCGACCTGAACTATTTATATGATGAGGAACTAAAAAAAGTCCAAAAATCAAATCCAAAAAAGTATATTCTTGAAAGCCCGAACACAAAAAAAAAACGCGCTTCATTTGCAAATAAAATAATAATAATAATAATAATAATAATAATAATAATAATAATAATAATAATAATAATAATTGGTCAACTAGGAGTATGAAACAAAATCAAAAGCAATTAAACAAAGAAAAAACACACTTCATAACTGACCATATACGAAAAAAAAAACCGAGACTCCATAATTAAAAAAAGAAAATCACTCTAATTGAATGAAATATAAAAAAGAAATTTAAAAAATCATATTTTCGAACAAAAACCCAATTAATGAATTCAATCCAAACAGAACTAAAATCATACAAAAATTCTAGGCTAACTAACCATATAAGAAATCACATCATATTATCTGACAACGGCTACGGTAACTGTAACGGATGGACGCATAAAAATAATAGTAATAACACTATTCTTGAACGGAAAAAATAAAAAATAATAAAAGTCAAACAAATTATGTGTGGAAATAATCATTTAAATTTTAATACCTGTAATTGCACCACCACAACGGCTGAAGCAAGATCAATGAGAATTTTTTTTTCCTTTGTATTTATATAGAGAGGTAAAGAGAATATTTTTTAAAGTCGAAATTTTATCCGATTAGGATGTAGTTGATCATCACTAATGAAAAGATTGAACATGCTAATTAGAATGGAGTATATTTCACCACATATTCTTAATTGATGATTGATGAGTAATTTTTTTTTTTTATTGTGGAGAAGAGATTGATTAGGAAGTCTATTGTGGTAGAGATGGGGATGAAGATTTGGGTTTTTTATGAACCTATAGTTTTTTTTGGGCGAAAATAGGAGGTGGAGGTGGATTTGGACTGCATTTACCTTTTAAGTCTAGGAGATATGAAAATAAAAATTTATTTTAAAAATATGATGTAAAAATGCCACATGACATGGTGGTACTTTCTCTTAAAGTGTGATTTTTGTTTCTAAGATACAGATATAAATTTTCTAAGCTTATAATTTCCTTCTACCTTTTTCCTTCGTTAGACTAACTTCGTAGCCTGCCCTTTTATAATAGTGAAACATACTAGAATTTCTTTAAGTCGATTACCGGTGCCTTATAAGCTTTTTATTTGGGTTTTTTTTTTATTTTTTATTAAGTTTAACTTCCACGCACTGTTTTGATAGGTTGATAGCATGCAGCAAATGTTTGAGAATAGGACAACTCCTGCTTCAGTTTGCATGCTTATAAGTTTGATCAATATCTAAGAGCTTCTGGTTCGTTCCTTTTGGTTCCTCAAAAAGGACATGGTTTTGCTTTAGATTACATGCATTTATTTTTTTTCTCACATATTTTCTTTAATCTCATCTCCCATTTGAAAAGCTTCCTAGGGTTAGTCATGGCGGAACAAAGAAGAATGATGAAGAGAGAGAATTTCTCAATTTGGGGAAAAACGGTTTTATTTTCTGTATTTCATTAAATTACAGAATTCATTAAAGACTAGTATTTATACTAACTAATACTAATCTTAAACTGCCTTATTTACACTAATATCCAGCTGGAATTATTTACACAAAAGTCTAAGCTAATTCCACATCACATATGTACAAGCTATTTACACCAACATATTTACACTACAACAATTGAAGCACATGCTGCATTACCATGTGATCAACATCAACCTCTTCTGTTGAAGTTTCTGGAAGATGGTGCTGCTGAGGTGGATCATCCAATTGTATATTTTGCAGGTCCTTCTGAATCTCGTAGATCCCCCCCTCAAGCTGAGGCTGTGGATTATGCAAGTCAGCAAGGCTCAGCTTGGACAAAAGGTAGGTGAACTGTGGAGTGCAGAGAACTTTAGTAAACAAGTCAGCCAGTTGTGACTTGGTACCAATGTGTTTAAGGTCAAGGAAGCCACGCTTGTATTGATTGCGTACAACATGACAATCAATATCAAGGTGCTTGGTGCACTCATAAAAGGTGAGATTGGCAGCAATGTGAAGGGCAGATTGATTATCACAGCAAAGAGTGATGGGAAGAGAAGGGGCAGTGTGAAGATCGGTCAGGAGGTAAGATAGCCATTGAAGCTCACACACGGTTGCTGCCATGCTGCGGTACTCAGCTTCACAGGAAGAACGGGAAACGGTGGTTTGCTTCTTAGTTTTCCATGAGATGAGGAAATTTCCCAGGAAAACACGGAAGCCGGTTAAAGAAAAACGACTGTGAGGACACTGGCCCCAATCAGCATCCGAAAAAGCAGTGAGCTTAAGATCATTAACAGAGGAGTAAAACAAACCTAAAGAAGGCGTGCCTTTCAGATACTTGACCACATGAAGGGCTGCCTGCCAATGAACCTCCTTAGGAGAATGAACATGCTGACTCAACTGTTGAGTAGCATGAGTGAGATCGGGTCGAGTAAATCCCAAATAAAGAAGCCTGCCCACAAGACGTCTATAAGGTTCAGGGTTAGGAAGTAAACAAGTCTTAGAATCATGAAGTAACAAACCCTTGGGTAAAGGTGTAGAAACTGGAGCACATCCGAGTAGACCTGTGCTGTCAAGAATATCAAGAACATACTTTCGCTAATTAAGAACTATGCCAGAAGACGATCTAGCAATCTCGACACCAAGGAAATACTTGGCGGGCCCTAAATCCTTGATAGTGAATAACTGATGTAAATATGCCTTTGTTGCTAAGATCAAATTCTCAGACGAACCAGTCACCAATATATCATCAACATACACAAGTAACACAAGGAAATCACTGGCGGTAACCTTAGTAAACAAGCAATGATCATGAGGAGACTGAATAAAACCAAACCTTTGTAACTGGATGGTTAATTCTTGATTCCATTGCCGAGACGCCTGTTTAAGCCCGTATAAAGATTTCTTGAGCCGGCAAACCTGATTCGGGTCAGCTGAAGCATAACCAGGTGGACAATGCATGTATACGGTTTCGTCAAGATATCCGTGCAGAAATGCATTATTCACATCAAGCTGGTGCAAAATCCAATTCTTCGCTGCTGCCAAAGCAAAAACAACTCGAACAGTAACAAGTTTAGCAACATGAGAAAATGACTCACCATAATCCTCTCCTTCCACTTGGGTGTAACCCTTAGCCACAAGACGGGCCTTATACTTGTCTACGGTACCATCAGGTGATACTTGACTTTATAAATCCATTTGCATCCAATTGCTCTTTTCCCTGGTGGCAAAGGAGTCACTTCCCACGTTCGATTTTCTTCAAGAGCAGTAAGCTCCCTTTTCATAGCCAGTTGCCACTCAGGATGATCTTTAGCTTGGTTATAAGTCTTAGGTTCAGAAATTTTAGAAATGTTGGTAAGAAACGCAGAATGCTGAGGGTGAAGGTAAGGTTGTTGGATAAAAGGAAAAGTGAGTGGGGGAGTAAATTTAGAAGGGGTGAGGATATCAAACGAAGTAGCAGAAGTAGAAGCCAAGTGAGATACATAAGAGTCCATCCAAGAAGGGGGTTTTCTGATTCGACCACTAGTGCGAGGAATGAAAGGGGGTGGAGGAGGTAAGGTGGAGTCAATATCAGAAGAAGTAGAATGCTGGATGGAAGGAGACAGATGACCAGAAGAATCAGAAGATGGAGCTGGGAGACTGTTCGGAGAATTATCATTATCAACAACATCGACGGGCAACTGAGGATGGGGTAAAGGAAGAGTAGGTAAAGTAGGAGAAGAAGACTGAAAAGGAAAATGATCCTCCTTAAAGACCACGTCTCTGGACACATAAGTTTTGTGATCATCAAGATTATACACCTTATAGGCTTTCTGTCCAGTGGGATAACCTATAAAGACACATTTGAAGGCTCTAGGTGAGAATTTATCCTTATGGGGCTGAGTGTTGGTCATGTAACATAAACACCCAAAAACCCTGAGATGAATAAGAGTTGGTGATTTACCAAACAGAAACTCATAAGGAGTTTTCCAGGACAATAAAAGAGAGAGAAGTCTGTTAATGATATATGTAGCGGTGAGAATTGCATCTCCCCAGAATTTCTTAGGAAGAGATGATTGGAGCATTAAAGAACGGGCTATTTGCAGCAAGTGTTTGTGTTTACGCTCTACAACACCATTTTGTTGGGGTGTGTAGGCACAAGATTTCTGGTGAAGAATTCCTAATGAAGAGAAAAGATCTTGACAGTGTTGGTTGACAAACTCACTGCCATTGTCTGTACGAATAGTCTGAACCGTTGCGTGAAACTGAGTTGCAACCATAGAAAAGAAAGTCTGTAAAACTTGAACAACTGATGTTTTGTGTCTGAGTAAGTGTGTCCAAGTGGTTCTACTAAAATCATCAACAATTGTAAGGAAGTAGTGTGTTTGTGAGAGGTTTGGGTGACTATAAGGTCCCCATAGATCAACATGAATAAGCTGAAAAGGAACAACAGATTTGATAGAACTATCTGGAAATACAAGTCTTTGCTGCTTCGACAAAGGACAAATATCACAGCATTCAACGTTATGAACTTTACAATCTAAGAGCTTATCAAGATGCTTCAAGACAGGAAAAGAAGGATGACCTAAACGGTTGTGCCGTTGAACACTCAAGGCCACAACATTGTTATTACACGTAGAAGTGAAAACAGAAGAATCTAAAGTAGTTAAGAAACATTCGGGGAAAATGAAGCTGAACAGAATGTCTAATGAAGTCTGGATTAAAAGAATCTTTAGTGAGTGCATATAGTCCTTTGTACACCACTCCAACACCCAAGACTTTGTCAGTCATGAGGTCCTGCAGGATGCACAAATCAGACAGAAAAGAAAAATATAGGTTTTCAGTTTGTGCAAGTTTCCTTACTGAGATCAAATTGTATTTGAAAGTAGGCACAAACAAAGCATTTTCTAAAGTAATCCTATTATTCAAGCAGACTTGCCCTGTCTGTTGAACGTACTGTAATGATCCATCAGGAAGTTTAACAGGGGTAAGAATATCTACTGGTTTAGACGTATGAAACCAAGAAAAAGTGTGAATCATGTGCCCAGTGGCACCACTATCAAAGAAGCCAATATCATCCTCTAAAATGACACTGTTATGTAAAGGAGCATAAGTAGAGCTACCTGCAAACTCATTGAAGTGGGCAAAGCTGACTTGGTGCTGGTTCTGATCCACTAATCCTAGCTGAGCATTCTTTCCTTTCATTAAGGTGCTGAAATTGTGCTGAATCTGGTTGATCTGCTTAGCCATAGTGTTCCAGTCCAATCTAGGTTCACCCAACTCCAACGGTGTTTCTGCCTCTGCAATATGAGCAAAGTTTCTCCCATTGTTACCATTCTGATTACCAGTCCTTTGCTTGAATTCTTTCCACCAATCAGGGAATCCCACAAGTAGAAAACACCTTTCCTTTAGGTGACCAGTCCTATTACAATGCGTACAGAGGAGCTTTGATCTCTCCTTCTTACTTAACCAGTTGCTTCCTGATCCTGTGTTGTTCCTTCTTTCAAATTGCATATGTGACATCTGCGGTTTAGCTAACAGTCCTGTGCTTGCATTGTTGAAGACTGAACCATTTCCACCACTATTCCCTTGAAGATTCCTAGAGTTTCCTGCTGCAACCATCTGACCAAACTGATTTATAGCACTTGTGTTTCCCAGTAGTGCATAATTCCTTGGATTATTAGCTATGAACGCACTGTTTTCTGAGTTCAAAACACCACTAGTATTTGGCCTAAGTTGCTTTTCTACCCTTTGTACCATGGCATATGCCTGCCCAATAGTAGGCGGTGGATCAATCAACAGTATTTGATCCTTAACTGCTTCATATGATTTATTCAATCTCATAAGAAAGTCAATGAGCTTATCTTCCTGATCTCTATTCAATAAGACCTTTGCAACATCCGGTGTGCATACCGGTAAAGGACGATAATGCTCATACTGATCCCAGTCTCTTTTGAGTGAATTATAGTATTTTATGAGTGAATTGTCACCTTGCTGCACTGCAATTCTTTCCTTCCTCATATTATATAGCTTGTTGCAGTTAGACGTACCGTATTGTTCTGCCAAATCCTTCCAAAGCTGCTTTGCTGACATAGCATACATATAGCTGTCTGCAATGTCTCTGGAAATCGACGCCATAATCCATGACTTTACAGTAGAATCAACCTGCTTCCACCTCACATGTAGCAGAGAATCAACAGGTGGCTCAGGACAACTCCCATCGATAAAAGCTACCTTCATCTTCGATTCCAGTGTTGTACGCATAGATCGACTCCAAGAAAGATAATTGTGTTCATCTAAAGAGCAGACACTAGTACAAGACCGGGATGCTCAGAAGAATGTAAAGTAAGAGTAGCCTCACGAATCCTTTGTTCTTCGGCCAATCTCTGAGCAAGAGAGATCTCAAAAAAATCCATTTCTTCAAAGAAAACAGAAAATTAAATCCGGTAGAAATTAATCGGTAGAGAAGAGGAAGGTTTTTACGGTTGCAATTCAGGAATCGAGAGCCTATGGCTCTGATACCATGAAAAGCTTCCTAGGGTTAGCCATGGCAGAACAAAGAAGAATGATGAAGAGAGAGAATTTTCTCAATTTGGGGAAAAACGGTTTTATTTTCTGTATTTCATTAAATTACAGAATTCATTAAAGACTAGTATTTATACTAACTAATACTAATCTTAAACTGCCTTATTTACACTAATATCCAGCTGGAATTATTTACACAAAAGTCTAAGCTAATTCCACATCACATATGTACAAGCTATTTACACCAACATATTTACACTACAACAATTGAAGCACATGCTGCATTACCATGTGATCAACATCAACCTCTTCTGTTGAAGTTTCTGGAAGATGGTGCTGCTGAGGTGGATCATCCAATTGTTCATTTTGCAGATCCTTCTGAATCTCGTAGACCATTTCAAGCTAATATTATATTACATAATCTGATTTTATTCCCTCCGAATTAATCTTCACTAGAACACTTTTTATAGTTTTGAATCTCTTTAATTCGAATACTATAAATCTACCTATTTAACTTTATTATTTAATAACTTAAAGCACGTATAAATTCCGTAGTCGTCACACTCCTTCCCCCTTAAAGAATTCCGTCTTGAAATTCATATATGATCATTTAATTTAGCTATGTAAAATTCATCTTCATCTCGTTCCCCATTTAGTCTAGCAGTAAATGGAAATTTACTGCATACCCGTGTTGGTTTCTACTAAAACAGGCTAAATGTATATAGCAAAACTTTGTTCCCAAGTTAACAAAACTCCAAGCTACCCTACATTTCTTTAATTAATAAAAAGAGGTCAATTGATTTTATCACTTAGCCGTCCTAAGTCCCCTGACCGTTTCAAAAAAAACATGTCCTTTCATCTAGTATGTTTTCACTTTGATTCTTTCTTCTTTTTTTTTTCTCTTTTTTTGTATATATAATTATCAACTAAGTCATTTATTTATCTTTGACCTCCTATATTTAAAGTGACGCAAATTAAATCTAACACTTTCCATTGTATTAGACATTTTCTACTTAAATCTAACCCAGGTTTCTTTCCTTCTCTCTTTTTTTTTTTTTAGATGTCAAGTTATAATTTTCTAAGAACGTAAAAAGTTTCGTGATATCACAAAATTGAAAAAAAAAAAGTTATTTAAAATGACCCAGGCAATCAACGGACCAAGAAAAAAAAAATATGATTGTATCAATTAAATTTGATAAAGAGCTTTAAATTTGAATGACAACCTAGTAGTTAGATTGTTGTCCTTCCTGGTAATAAATCAGGGTTCTATTCCCACTAGGGTTGTGGGGAGGGATTTTACCCACATTTAAATGGGATTCACTGAAGTGGATTTAAAAAAAATTTGTGATTTACAAGTGTGCTTTAGAATCTTTTCTTCAGGAAGTAGGTTTTTTTTTTTTTTTGTATTTGATGGTCAAATGATGTGTCACGTGTCAAAATTGTTCCTCCAATCTCATTAGTTTGGGCGGAAAATTTTTTTACCAGAAATTGTCACCTCATCTGTTTATATGCTGTTCTAATAGGGTAAAAATAAACAAAAGGAGATTTAAACAATATTCAAGTCTTTAGAGGCTTGGTAGGTGGAATAGTTTAGCTCTCTTATTTGAAATCAGGCAAAATATGGATTCACTATCACTGATAGATCTCTATCGAGATGAATTCCTAACGTTGGTTACATACTTGTGCGCGGTCACAAGTTCTATATCAATCAAAGGTGACTAATTTTTTTTTTTTTTCCTTTCTCATTTGTTGTTACTTTTAGATTTTTCTCCACTTGTTGTAGATTACATTATCCAATTTATTCCAAATGTGTATTATTAGAGTTGCTTGTTACCAACACTCTTAAACACTTCCACTTGTACCTTTTGGTTTTGAGGATTTTTATAGATTGTTAAGATTTAAAAATGGCAAACTCTCTCATTTCTATGTAATTTTTATTTTTAATCCATATATCCGCCTAAAATGATATAACCAGTTCCACAATATACAATTTACTAAATTTTGATCTTAACCATTCAACTACCGAGTCAATTTACAATACCGAATGCTATATCTTGTTTAGGGTAGCAATTTCACAAATTAGGGCTCTTAACCATTCGACCAACCCTAATTGCTTGGTCTTGTTGTGTCCGCCAATCGCAATTTATATGCCGTCATATAATATTTGCACGCTAAAAAAATAATTACTTAATCCACAATGATTTATGTCACTACGGGTATAATACAATTACATCATCACTATATACTTTCAATCTACTTTTTCGTAACTTGGTTTGTACGGTAAAGGTATAATAACATAAATTACAATTATATAATCATGAACCATAAAAAGAACATATTGGGCCATAAAACTAAAAAATTCTTTCACCTTTTCAAATTATTATACTCTATTTAATGGTGAAAAGGCGATAATTTACTTGTTATTACCATCACTAAAGATGCTCAAAAATATGTAAAACGGTCCACACTTTGCACACAAAATTTGGGGTGACCACTAAAACCTTCCTTATCCATAGAAAACACCACCAAAGTCATGATCCACCAAGCACTCTTCCGAAACTTGTTGTAAGAGAGACACTTTCTGCGGAAAACTCAAATCCCAGGTTGATTTGCTTGATGTTGACATGTCATCACTAATTCCTACCCCGGAAACTAGGATTTAGAGACATCTCGATTTCTTCAAGCGACCGTCCTTTAGTCTCCACCGTAAAATAGTAGGCAAATGCTGCAGCGAGCAAGGAAAAAGCAGCAAAGCCCGCGTAAACTGGAGCCACACCAAATATGCCCACCAGTTCAAGGAAATATAATCCCACTAAAAAGTTGCAAACCTAACAAACAACCATTTGATTTAGAAAAGATACATCTTAGCAAGTACACTAACAAAAACAATCCTACAATTTCAGATGATGGAAGAGTCAAATAGACCTAACCACGCCTTTTCAAGAATTACACTCTTCTTCCTAAAACAAGAGCCATCAGGTGTATTTACAATGAACTTTTTTTTTTTCCTGCAAGGTACATGACAATGAATAAACTTTTTGTAAAGTTCTTTTTCTTTTGCCCTTGTACCCTTTTACTACACTCTGAACCGTGCATGATCATATTGATGTGACTGATTAATTTTAGCCCAATCAAAAATTGGATTTGGGACATAATTTCCAGGTTAGGAAAAAAATAAAAAAAATTCCTCGGATGAGCATATTAACAAAGGTATATATGTGAGATGCAACTATTAAACACAAAAAACAGAAAGATGACTCTCTTGTTTAGGGGGAAATCGACCCTTCCATAAGATGGGAATGTTAGCGGTTTCTATCAAGGCTTCAGAAATCGACCCTTCCACAAGAAAGAAAGCAGAAAAGAAAGAAAAGACCAGGGATGACTGAACGAGGACAAATAGCAAAATCCATTTCATTCATTTAATTCTTCTATCTCTAGGTTCCAATGAATGAGTAAAAACGTAGCCAGTTCAAGTTATTATCACACAGGAGACGATGCATGTACTAACCCAGTGAACAGATAGACTGAATCCCATGATTTTTCCTCTCATTCTGCTGCTGCTAAGCTCCGGAATAACAAGACCAGTTGCTGGCCCGGCTCCAATAGCAAAGGTAAATATGTACCTATAGTGTAACTGGAGATTAATTCTTCCGTAGAAACAAATATCAGGTGAACAAAAACAATAAAGATATTTTGATTTACAAAAGGAATGTACTGTGATTTTCTTAGGATGATGGTGGTAGTGTTATCAAATTTGGAAAGATCAAAATTAAACACCAAATAGTACGAAAACTCATTCATGCTTGAAGGATGTCAAATTTGTTGCTCCTCCGAAACATACAAGGACTACAGGTCATGCTATTTTGGATTATAATCTTTTGAATCTGTCAACACGTTAAGGATTTCACTAATATGATGAACAGTGCATCAGAATGACGTATATGGAAGTTTTGCATGTACACACAGGCCTATAACTATAAGTTAGAAAACTTACAGTGTAGTTCCAACTATAGATAGGGAGTTGCCAATTTCCTTGTCTACAGGGAAGCTGATTGCAAACACAATAAGAAACATCGAAATGGCCTGCAGAAAGGACAAATGATAAGGGAGTTATGACAAGTGACAGAAAACTTTGGCATTTTAGAGAGCATTAATTGTATAAGAATGCTTATCATATTTCAATAAATGTTTCACTCTATACATTTCCCCACTAATCTCTTCTTTAACCAAGAAAATGGACAAGACACACAACAAATCATAGTCCTTTCTTCTTTCCACTTCCTTACAAGGCACAAATAAATTTGTGACAATCAGTTTCTTTAGTTCTTGTAAAGAGTTCACGGTTAACATGCATTGAACAGAAACATTCATATCCATTGCATACGATGTATAGATAGCAGTTGCCACTCAAAAATACCCAGTAAATATTGCTATAGAAAACTAGAAAAAGTTCTGTTACCATTCCCAAGTAGCTTGAGATGAGAAGCGTTTTCCTTCCCTGTTTGTCCATCAAGTATGAGGCAAAAAGTGCCCCTGCAGGTCATCAAAAACCAAGAGAAAGAGTTAGAATTTCCTTAACGAACATCGACTCATGGATGATATGTAAAGCACTAGCATATCTATGCTGTAATGAATCTCAATACTGAACCTGCAAAATTGGTAAGTCCAACATATAAGCTCGCCAAAGAGCTACTTGCGATTCCAACATCCTTAAAGGTCAAGGATGAAAAGTAGAGAACTCCATTTATACCAGCGAACTGTTGAAGTAGAAAAAGGGAACCTCCAATAAATGCAACTGCCAGGGACAAGAAAGGAGAAACAAAAGCATTATTTTGTATGCAGAATAAGGAAGCTCGCAATGTTAGAGCCAACAAAACCAAAATCAAGACCACTTTGCAATAATAACAACACTATGGATACATTCCAGCATCAACAAGAGCTTAGGCAAGACTATTTGCAACAGGTAACATATTGCTCAACGGAAAGACAAATCAAAATGTGAAAATTCACATAAAAAACACCACCTTAATACAACCTCTAGAATGGGGCTTCTCTAAGAGCTCCAGCCAACTACTGTCAAGATCAGCTCCATCATTCCTAATGACAGACTGGAACTCTTCTATAGCCTTGCTGACTTCTGATGGCCCCCAGACTCTCCTGATCACTTCTACAGCATCATCTGATCTTCCCGCCTAAGAATTCCTGAACTGATTTAGGAATTATGGTCTGAATGGATGCTCATTAGCGTGTTTGGGAAAAACTTAAAACATACCTTACATAGCCAACGAGGACTCTCCACAGCAAATTGCATCCCAATGGCCAGAATGAACCCAGGGACACTTGCAACCCAAAGAATTGTCCTCCACCTGACATGTATCAAGACACATACACTGGTCAATTGGTTACCCGACAATGGTACATACAGCTTTACATCTTAAGGGGCTTCAGATGCAACTAACAAGCAGGCAACAGAAGAGCAATGAATTCACATAGTGATTATGCGGGCCATATTCTTTGAATTGCCACTAACAGACCATCATTTGTCACATTTACCCTCTATGTAAGAAGTATAAGCGAGAAATACCAAAATAATCATATTAAAAGAGAATAAAAAATTTAAAAATGAATATTTAAACAGCAACAGGAACACCAGTGTAGAAAATGTGCAACCACGTAACCAGTGGAAACATGAAAGAAAAGGGGAAACACCAGCCATAATTTCCAAACACAGAGCCAAGGTATAAATTGTACTCACCAATGAGGATCACTTTCTGAGGGAAGTCCTAGAAAAAGCGAGGCAATGATTCCAAGACATGTTCCAATCTGACTCAACGTTCCCAATGAACCCCTGTACTTCGTTGGAGCAACCTGGAAAACATGTAACAGTAGTTCCACAAATGCCGTGAGGATGACTATGTTCTGTACACATTGACTTCTACATTCGGCAATGTCGCATAGCAGCCCAAAAAACACAAAAACCGTTACTAATGATTAAAAAGTATTCTCTTACAAGGAAAACAAATACATGAAATAACAGTGAAAGATACCACTTCTCTATTAGAAATCAAAATTAAATTGAAATTCCAGAACAGCAACTTCAAATACATCAGATTCAATGAATGATTCAATGAATGGTTTTAGACCATTAGCATCTTAGCATAGGATGGCATTTTGTAGGTATATTTATTCAAATCTTTTTTTACTTTAGTTCTCTAAATTACATTTTATTTCATTATCCAAGTACAAGTTTTCAAAGATACTTTAGTCAACATTCTGGGTAAGAGCTAAAGTTTCAAACAAGGTGGTCAATAAGCAGGTAAGTGGTGTAATAGAGAAGCACAAAACAACTTTTGCAAGTTTACCCTAAAGGTTTACCTCTGAGATATAAATAGGAACAAGGACTGTATTAACACCAATGCCCAGGCCAACCAGAAGTCTTCCCCAAAGTATGTCGTCTAAGGAATGGGCTTGTGCACTGCCACATTTATAAAAAGTGGAGAGATGAGAAGAGTTTATAAAGAGAAATATTACACAAAATGAGAGAAGCTACAGAATGGAGAACAGGAGACAAAGATTTGACAAGCCATAACATTGCAACATACCATAAAAAGCAAAGAAGTATAAGTATAATTTTGGCTTTCCTACTTCTACTAATGATTAAGCAGACACGTGGCAAAATAACAAGTGAAAGCTAATTTTATGCGGATGGAGGTGCAAAGTAAGGCCAGACTTATTGTGCCAAGCACAATGCCTACAGATCATTTGTGGTAGTATTCGAACATAGGATGGATGGTACGCAACCCGCTGAGTATCAACTGTAGATGGGTATATCGAACACATCCCATGCAATTAGCATCAAGTTCATAGGGCCACCATTTGTGAAAATTGATTCTAAATTCTTCTCAATTATTTTACCTCTTCGCTCAAGCATATAGAAAAGTAGGGGGACCTTATCCACAAGAAAATGAAGATTCAACAGCCAAATTGTGATTGGCATTAATCAAAACATAGTTCCTTATTTTGCAGGTATAAAAAGAAGGACCCAAGAAAATAGAAAGTCACTTGGAGTGATTACTTTTACAGCAAAATTTCAAATGGAAGGAAATGCCAAACTGAGTCAACAGCAAGGATATTACCAAATAGCTGCACCCAGAATAAGTGGTATGGTGGCAACTTGAAATGTTCGCCTACATCCAAGCTTATCCACGAAAGCACCAGAACTTAAACTTCCAATGAATGCACCGGCAATAAAAATACTCACAACAAGTCCTTCAAGAAAAGAATCCCCTTCAAAGCCAAGTTCTTTGGCAACCGACACAATAGGACCATTCATGACTCTGCATCAAACGATCCAATGAATAAACGAAGAAAATAAGTAATGTCTTGCGGTGTTTTTATAGGTGTCTTGGCCTCTTCTTTTGACATAGGTCTGATTCAACAAGAAGTGATATTGAAACATGATCCTAAAGGCATAGAACAGAGTTCTCGTACAGAATCACCAGACTACTTTATCTATCAGTTATAAACAAAAACAAATGCAAGAGGGAAAATGAATAAAGGAACGCAATTATCTACTTTTTCAACAACTCAAAAAGATGTGCCTCCACAGTGGCATTCAATTTATCATAATCCAACAGAAATAACTTGTTCTCAGGAAAAACTTAGGTATAATTCCGAGTTATCTGCAATCTCCCTGCCATTTAGTTATGGTTCCCTTCTTCAGGTAACTTAGCAAAGCTACATTCAGCTGCCCACTTGACATTATTTCCATTTCTAGGAAACTAACCCGATAACATTTCTGGGTAACTTACCAATTGCCATTTTGCTATATGCAAAGAACCCTATAACATTTCAAGCTTTAAGCTTTTTAAATTAGGGATGAAGGGAACTAACCCAATGTGATATCCAAAAAGGAAATTGGACATGGAAGCAATCATTACATGAGGAAAAGCAGGCCACCATCCCAAATCAGTGTCTTCATCAGAACCCTGTTCTTGTAATGACTTATCTTCATCCCCTGTTCCATTTTTGTGAACAAAATATATATTACAAAAGACTAACAAAATCAGTGTCATGCAATCAATACCGGACAGGAACAAAAGAACCAATCTTGGATCACCTGTTTCTGGTAGGAGCTCGTCTTGCTGCTGTTGTTTCTTTGTGGCAGAAACTCGAGTTAGCTTCTTGTAGAGTGAGCAACAAGTGGAATAGGGACATGGGTTTCTGCCATTTCTGAAGATGGGAGACTTATAACTTTGGGCAAAGAGATTTAAATTGGATTTGGTAGGGAGGAGAAGTGGGGAAAAGTGGCGGTTAAATGGCGTAAGAGAAGTTGTTGCCAACATCGGGTGATAATAATCAGCAGAGTTTGCTGCTGTATTTCAGAGTACGACATTCGATGGAACCAAGTTCAATATCTTCAACAAAGTAATTCAATTCAATTATATATCCAAAAAAAAAAAAAAGTATCATAGAAGAGGAGTCTCTTTCACGACCCTATCTATCTATGAAGAATTTAAGAGCTGAAAAGAAACAAAACTATCTCCCAACCAAAAGGGCTACAAGTGTCACTTGATGAAAATATGAGGAGGTAACAGTGTGAGGGTTTTTCATGTTTTGTTTTTTTGTATTTAAAAAGGTGAATTTCGGAAAACTATCTAGATTGCAGAGTTAATAGAAACAGGGTTTCAATCTTAGTTCATCATTTGTATCGCTAAAAAATTCCGAGAAAAATGTTTTTGTATCATTCTTTTGAGGAGGCGTGAACTTTTTTTTAACTTTAATGTGTTTTTTTTTATATATATTTCAATATGTTTCTAATTGGGTCTAAATCTAGTCAAATTTCATTTTCCGATTATTGATCGGACAACTTTTAAATTTTGTACTACTTTTGTCCCACAAAAATAGTCCAATTTTAGAAATATAAATATTAAAATTAGAGTTATGAGATCATTCTAAACTAAAACTGATAAATAGTCATGAAATTTTATTCAATTTTTCATATTAACTTTTTACTTCACAAGATTAAATCATCTAATTTTTATATTTTAGTCTTTCAAATTGGACTATTTTTTTAGGACGGAAGGAGTGCTATTTTTCCTCTAAACTATTCCTCAATGTAGCCAATATTTATTGGTGTCTTGGAGGTATTTAAATTATTGTAATAACAGTGAAACCTTTTTTTTTTTTGGGTAACGCTAGGAACTCCACCAGAGATGGGTAAACCCACGCAGTGGCGTAGCTAAAGTGGAGGCACTGGGGCATGTGCCCCCACTGAATTTAGTTAACTAACGGCCTTATGTCGAAACCAGAGGTATGCCGGAATTGACATGATTTCGATGATTTATACATCTTCATATTTTATGATTGTTGTTCATTAGCATCCTCAAGATGCCCCTAGCTCTACAAACAATGATTTCAACCTACGTTTTCAAATAAATGAGAATTAAAGTTGATGAAGAAGAAATATTTTGGTTGACGGTGGCGAAATGTAGAACAGAGAAAACAGAGAGAGGTAAAGTTGATTGAGAGGGGGTGTTGATGTGGGCTTGGGTTGATGTGGGCTTGGGCTTGGTCTTTGATCTGGCTAGGATCGACATCCAAAAAATGTAAAAACAAAGTAAAAGAATAAAGAAAATAATAAACTCAATTCAATTTCTTCGCTATTCCTTCTGACGGATACGACAAGGTTTTACGCCGTCTGCAATTTGCCAACTATTACATATTTGCGATTAAGTCCTTATATTTTCTGCTTAATTTTATTTAAACTCTCTAGTTTATGACAAATCCCTTCCCCTAAATAAGCCATGTCCTCAAGACTTGAATGACTAAAACTGAATCAATACAAATGATACTCCATACAGCTCCCATTTCTAGGACCACAAAGAAGAAGATAGTCATTGCCTTTCGAAATAATAGTAGTTGGAGGTAGAAAGGTTGTTGCCGAAACTCCAAGGTTGATAGGCGAGAAGTTCTAGATGTAGTTTCTAGTAGATAACATCCAGCAGTAAATGCTCCCTTCATTTTGTAAAACACGGTGCCCCCCTTGAATATAGTGACAATCTTGTCCCATGGTCTTCGAGGTCTGTTCAAAGATAATACACACGCCAAGACATGATATAAAGGTTGTGACTTCCAATCATTTGCTGTCAGCCATACTTCATTCCTTTGAGCAGTAACATGAATGAATGGTTCAAAGGTTGCCTGCGTTGATGCTTCTCCCTCATTTGTCATGTTACAAATCTCATTTCCAAGATCAGAGTTAATAACAAGTACTCCCTCCATCCCATAATTATTGTCCACTTTGCTCAAAAAATTTTGTCCCAAAATTATTGTCCAATTTGACTTTTTATGGATCAAGTTACACATTTGTCCTAAGTAAAAAACATTATTCATAAAATCTTAGTGGTTAAACAATTACTCATATAGGGGTATATCCGGTTGTTTAAGGTAAAATATAGTTAAGTTTGACCAAAAATAAAATCTTTCATATTAGTAAAACTGGACAATAATTATGGGACGGAGGGAGTACAAGGGTTGGTGAAACTCCTTGTATAAAAACTACCATGCTCTCCATAGTTGTCCACATAAAACCTTTTGCATAGAGAGCTGTAATAGTCAAGAGCTAAGTGATGTACCTCCCTCAGCATGGTCCAGAATGCTTTTGATAGCAATTGTTGATGAACCAAAGAGCTGAAATGCTTCCCCATGTGTAAAAGCAGAGAGCTTCTAGTGAGCCGACTGAGCATCAGATTCAGTTTACCATTCAGAGCCATCTCAAGACTATTCATTTCAAACTTAGAAATCAAATTAATGGTTGCAGTGCTTTCATCCTCTAAATTCAAAATTTCCATAGAATCCATAAGCAGTACTTGAAACTGAAGTCTGTTAAATTCTTTTAAAGCAGTACCACCCCTGAAACAAGTGAACCTCACATTTCATGATCTCCTCTTGCTGATTTTACTGATTACAGCTTTTTCCATATCATATACAGACTTGAGTAACATCTCAGGAATTCTCATTGCACACAATCTAATATCAAATAAAGCAAAATGAGGTTGTACCACTCCTTTCCCTTTAAGAGCATCCTTGCCCTCAAGGTATAAAGACAAATGAAGAGCTACCATCCCAAAACTTTGAATAAGCAATTCTAGCATGTCATAACTCAGGAATGTAACACAAATAGTATAAGGAAAAATGCACCATTGACTCCCAATAATCGTACCACAAAAATGAATCCATACCATGATCTTATTTGAAATAATGAACTGTAGCGCTGACTTTCCAGTGATCAGCCAAGAAGGAAGAGTCATCATCATTATTTTCAGGTAGCAAGGGTCAAAATCTTCAAATTCCACAGTTCATCAAAAACCTGAAAATCATCAACATTTAATCCTTTTGGAAATCCAAAGTCAATATCCATAAACTCATTCAGTGGAGTCAACATCATAGAATTTCACTCAATTGTTTCAACAAAGGATCATCAACAATAGATAATAGCATTTCATCAATAATCATTAACTCATCACCCAAAATCTCTACAGATTGGCCACCATTATCAGAAGTACATGCCGTTAAATCATTCACAAAGTCCTTAACAAAATGATTTCTCATTCCACCAGGTTCTATTGAGAAGGAACTCAGATGGTTCCCGTGTAAATTAAACCTTTTCTAACCATAGTGCTCTCACATCCAACTAACATCAGTTCTTTATCCCTAAATTCCAAAGTCACTGAGCCATCTTCTTCATGCAAACTCCTATCATCAGCTACAACCGTCAGGTTCACAGAATTTTCATATACTTTTTCAAGCAAACCGTTAACATTAACATCAGAATTCAGCAGTGCATCATAAACCAGGAAAACATCAGCACGTTCCTCTGTCAAACATTCAGAATCAACACCCCCATCCTCTTCAACTGGAGTTTCATCAAAAACAATATCATCCATAAACAGAAAATTATCTTCTAAAGCTACAGGGTCAACTAGGTTCACGTTTGAAACCTCTTCATCACAAGAGTTAACAGTTGCACTCATCAACGTCGCACCGGCCCCATTCAAATTTTCAAAATCATGAACCAAAGAATCTAAGGGAGAATTGTTATCATCATAACCAGTAAACAAAAGCTCATCAATCAGAAAATCATCATCAACATCATTCAAAATCATAAAATTTTCATCCACATTTCTAGACAAATTATCATCATCATTTACCGCTTTTAATAACTGAAAATCACCTCCAAAAGCTACTAAGGAAGCATCATCGTTGTAAGCGCACATACTTCATCAAACTTTTCCCTATCATCACAATCAATCTTATTCGAAACCATATGATCATCAGTTAGTTTAGGACCAACATACTCATCATCATTGAAATTAGATTCATCCATTGCATGTACAATGATAGAATTACCTCTTTCTTCCCCTCGGCTACCTAGGGTCAGATGAATTTCGGCTTCCTCATTCTTTTCTTTGAAACGCTTAACCAAACCTTTAGAGAATTCAAGCCAAGTCATATTAGGTTTCAACATCATCATTGCTTCCAACAAAATCTCAGCGACTTCTTCTAAGTAGGGCTTAATCATCTCCAATCGATTGGATTCTGGAATAGACAAAATTGAGAAGTATTCGTTGCAATTTTGGAGCCACGCCTCTGGATTATCGCCTGAGAATCTGAGTAGTTCAATCCAAGATGGAGGAGTCACCATTTTAGAAGAATCTTTCGGTGACAGTTCTTTAGATGGGGTTGGCAATTTAGGCTCAGAAATTTCCAAATCCTCCGATTGAGAGTTCACCGCTTCGAAATGACAACCTCTAGTACCACGAATTTCTTCCAGCAAGTTGAAAATATCGGTGAAGATTTCTTTTCTTGTCGGTCTCCCGTAATTGATGAGAGTATCGCTGCCGTTGAAACCATAGTCCGATTCGTCATAAATTTAGCATTCACCGGCCAAGGATTGCTCATCCCTACCTCCGGCGGAATTGCTCTGATATGGTACTGACTCTGACCAAGGAATGCTTGGCAACGATATTTCCGGCCAAGGACTGTTTGGCTGTGATTCGAGCCGAGGATTGTTCGGCTCTGATACCACTTTGTCAGATCCGGCTAGGATCGACATCCGAAAAATGTAAAAACAAAGTACATGGATAAAGAAAATAATAAACTCAATTCAATTTCTTCGCTAATCCTTCTGACGGAGACAACAAGGTTTTATGCCTAGGGCTGGCAATACGTATCGGGTTCGGGTTGTCAGGTTGGGTCGACAAACCCAAAAAAATTTTAGGCTCCATTTGGACAAGAGTTTTAAAAAGCTTTTCAAATAAGTCTTTTTGAAGCAAAATTTCAAAAAGACTTTTTGAAAAAAAATCCATTTGGACAAAAATTTAACAAAAAGCTTTTTGTAGTTAAAAATATTAAAAATTCATTTGGATTAGACCTTTTTCAAAAACAGTTTTTGTCAAAAAATAATTATTGCACCTTTTTTTTTAATAAAAAGAAATACTTACACAAATTTTCATATCATTATTGCATTTTTGTTTCATTTTAAAACCATTATATGACCATTCTAGCTTATCGAATGCATAATAAATTTGAAATATTGTTATCGAGAGATTTTTAAACATCCACAAATCTAACGAACCGAGCAACCACAAATCTAATTTTATGCATCAGGTGTACCAACTAATAACTACAAAGATAAAAACTTGAACCAAGAAAATCAAAAGCAAACTGAAGGAGCAACAAAAATAATAAATGAGGTTGAAATGTGCAGAGTAGCAGGATCCAAATTAAACAATTTATAAAGCTTCTTCTTTGCTCAGCAGCAACAACTACACCAAAATCAGATCAATGATGAATATAGCATGATAAACATACCCTGATCGACATCATCTTCTACAGTTCTACTTGTTGTTCCATATAAATATGATAAACAAACTTCCATATTTTACAAAGATTACTTCCATAGGAAACTTCCATAAACAAACTTCTACAGGTCCTGAGGTCAAACATTTTGTTCACTGCTAAACAAACTAAACACTAACATATATGTGCCAAAAAGGAACTAAAAAAATTCAGCTTTACAAGGGCATGTGTGCATCATTCATCTTTATATTTAACCAAAATGATGTCGCAACAAGATCTTAAATTCACCTCAAACTTGGACATTTTGGCTCAGCACAGCTTAACATATGGGATATTTTCCAACATTCAAAATATACTATTTTGGAACAGGAAACTTTTTCACATTTGCAATGCACTAAAACTGAAACCGAGCCACAAAACAAGATCAAACAGACCCAGGTTTTCCAAAAATAATCTAAACCAGAGAAACTAATCAAATGATAGAAACTTACAAAAATCAACCCTACTTGCATATAAATCAATTCAAATCAGAACAAAATAGCTACCAGAATAATAGAACTCCTCCAACTGAAAACCCACAGATCAATTAGTTTGATTAACCTAAATAATAGAACTTGAAACATGGGATGCAAGAGAGAGAGAGAGAGAGAGAGAGAGAGAGAGAGAGAGAGAGAGAGAGAGAGAGAGAGAAAAGCATGAAAGTAAGATCAAATCAACCACAAATCTAACGAACCGAGCAAGTTAAATTAGGGGATAACTGTATCAGAAGAAACAGTAACTAAGCCAACAAAACACAATACGTCGTTACTACATGTCCCACTGCCACAAATGTACTCTTTCCCCCAATGAATTCCAAAAGATGAATCCAATCAGGCCTGATCATGTATATATCCCTTTGGCAATCCAAACATGAAATTCAGCTTAAATCTATCAACATTTGTACTCTAATTCAGCCAGACACTTAACATAAAGGAAACAAGATTAAATCCCATCACTGATTTTCATAGGAAATAAAGAATAACCCAATTTTCTAGGGCAAACCAAAACTACTTTATAAGAAGAACTTATCAAATTATGCTAATTTTCTAACGGAACATAATTTAAAGCTACAGATACATATTCGATCTTTTCTAATTTAAAAAAAAAATTCCCAAAGATCCACTCACCCTAACCTCCTAAAACATTTAATCCTAGAGCCCAAACGATCTCGAAACTACCATTTCCATGAAGATTGTTCTAAACATTTCATGGAAAGTTACAAAAATGACAAAATATTTCATCACTATATGACTAAATCCCTGGTCAAGCAAAAGCAAGGTAGAAACCTATTTACCTCTCCTCCTCTTAAACTGAACTTGGTACCTTTTGAAGTAAGCTTTACCCTTTTGGGCTTTAACAAAAGCCTACAAAGTAAAGTAAAACCCAGCTCAAATTAGTTACAGCAGCACAAAATTTAAATTCATGGAATTAAAGCGTGAACCAAACCATATAGAGCAAACAGTTAACATAAATCAACAAATGTATCAAGTAAACATAAATCACTAATACAAAGAAAATCCAACAAACAGTACAGCATTTCCGGTTCACAAATGCACATATCTAACCCTTCAAGAGTGAATTCAACAAATTAGTGCATCCAGTTTTTATAGCAAAAAAAAAAAACGATTAAAAACATACATTTTTTTACACTCAATGAAGAGATGAATCCTAAATGGACGGGAAAAGATATTTTCAGGAATAAAGGAATAAACCCATGAGCACAGAGCTGATAAATGTACCATAAAATCCAAAAAACAACATAAATTTAATTTACATCACAAGCGAAAATGAAGCCATCTTCAAATCGAAAGGAAAAGACACAAAAGAAGTATGAGAGATTGAGAGAGGATGATTGATGAAGAGGAGTACCTGTCACGGGGAGGTTTGCCGTCGCTGTCGACGTCGTCGGGGTGCCGGACGGGTGAAGGAGAGAGAGTGAGAAATGGGAAAGGGGCGGCGGATCTAGGGCAAGACTGAAAGAATACGACACTTCTCCATTATATACATTACCCGTTTTTTCATAACCCGAATTTCGACCCGCGAACGGAGAAAAAAGGATTGTTCAAAAAAATTGAAAAATACCCCCCTACCTATTTTCTAAAAAGTCTGTTTCAAACCTTTTTTTTTTCAAAATGGTGTTTAGAAAAGAGCTTAATTATTTTGCCCAAATGCATTTTAAATTCTAAACAGACTTTTTAGCCATAAAAGTCTTTTTGAAACTCTTGTCCAAATGGAGCCTTAGTTAACTCGAACATGACCTGTTTAATTATACAGGTCAATAGTCGTAACCCTAACCTGACTTTTTATAAACCGGATCGGCCTTTTTAACCTGTAAAGAAAAAAATTGATTCAGAAAAATTACAAAACAGAAACGAAGAGTAGAGAACCTGAGTCTTAAACAACTGTGATAATAATAATAATAATAGATCCATTCATCACCCGTGAATGCTCAAACAGAACTAATTGCCAATTGCCAACTTACAAATTTACAATCCAAGAAAAAATTAGACAAGAGCTATCAAGGGAGTAAATCCCAGATCTACCCTGTAGCATATTAGTAATGAGCTACTTATTGTTGCAGGAATGTGAAGATCTTATAGCTAAGGGAATTACTGGCACAGGGCAAGGATTTGATCTCCCAAGCAGAAGATTGGGGAGCTTTTCTCGTAATCAGCTACCTCTATCATCACTTCGGCAATCTGCGCTGGCACCGACGTACACAAAAACCGCCACCGCGATTATGTTTTTCTAAAGACACACGAGTGGCCAAACCGAAATAATTTTTAGACTAATTCAAACAAATTAACCAACAAGTACCAAGGAAATAGAAAACAATAGCAAAATAGATGGAAGATGATGACTAATTAGAATTGAATTAACGTTTTTGGTGTCTCGGGACTGCAAGGAACTTGCTAAATTTGCATCGTCTATCCACCTCATAGGCTCTGCCTTTTGGGAGTGTAGCAAAGGGAAGAACACCTTATTCTCCTAGATCTGAAGAAGAGTGGAGGAGAGAAGTAAAGTTTGGTGTTTGGTCGGCCGCCACAAGGAAGAAAAGAATGAAAGAATATAGTAGAAGTGAACCTAGCTAGGATATATATAGTCTTACAATTAGGGCTACTAATGTTACGAAATTCTCAAAATACCCCTCGAAAATATACATATTATATGTAAACGGGTGATCTGGGTAACCCGACGGGTTGACCCGAACCCGACCCGTATAATAAACAGGTCAACCCTAACTCGACCTGTTTATTATACGAGTCTAAAATCCCAATCCGAACACGTTTATTTCGTGTCGGGTTTGTGTCAAAATTCCGGGTCGTGTCAGAAATTGCCAGCCCTATTTATGCCGTCTGCAATTTGCCAACTATTATACATTTGCAATTAAGTCCTTGCATTTTCTGCTTAATTCTATTTAAACCCTCTAGTTTATGACAGTCTTCAATAAATACTTTGGCTCATTATGAATGTCTTGGTTAAACAAACTGTAAACATACTTCTTTTTTATTATAAAAAGATGTACTTCTAATAATTAAACTTAGTTTTTTAAGACTAGCCTATTTTTAATCACAATGAAAAAATTACAAAAACATTAATTGTATTACATACTTTCATAAAAATGTGCTCTCCATAATTAAAAGAAAATAATAGCTATCAAATATCGTCTAAATGTTTGATTCTCGTGTTTCAAAAATGTTTAATTCTCTTTATATAAATTCAAGTTATGTTCTATAGTTACACAAGTAATATTGAAATGCCCCCATTAAAATTTTATTCTAGCTCCGCCACTGAACCCACACCCACTGTAATATCCTGCAATCCACAGTAGAAGGCAAACCACCTTAGGCAAGCCCGGGGTGACAAGCTCGGGTGCAAAATTGGAGGTTTATTAGTGAGTTAGCCATAACAACCCCCTAGAGGTGCCAATAGGCAAGATGAGAGCTAACCAACTCAGTAAAACTTATTAAGAGAAGGGATAGTAGTATTAAAAAAAAGATTCGCACGTATTTATCTCTTATTGAATGTGTTCGGTCTTTCCTGGTCTTAAGGTGTAACTTATTTTCCTGTTTAATTAGGTGGTAGGGCATCGATTACTTGTTTTTTCTTTTCCTTTTTTTGGGATACATTTTTACAACTATCTACTTCTCATGTCAGTGATAGAAATTTTAATTTTCAATTTTGCGGTGAAGCGTACAAAACCAAATCACTATGACAGGTTCTTTCCAATGCAAGTCCAACTTTTAGGAAAAAGACATGATGAGAATGTGAATCTAATGCGAATTACTGCAATGGTAGCTTCTAAAATGTATCACATTTGAATATTCGATGGAAGCGAAACTGCATTATTTTTCAATAAGCGTAATCTAGTTGAAGTGTGCAGTGGTAGCTTCTAAAGTGTATCACATTTGAATATATATAATAGAAGAAAATAATTATCCGTATTGGTTGGAATTAGGAAACTTGCCAATTACCTTTGCAAATAGGAATCGGGTTCAATCCTACCGCTCTCGCGTTTCCTTGTGATGTGACGAGTCATAAATTAACCCTAGGCCTAATAGGCCTAAGATTAGGTTACTTGGAGATTAAGCCACCGCCTAAACCTATTCCGCTAGGGTTTCAGGAAACAGGTAACAACCACCTCTATATAAAGAGGTGGTGCCTCTCCCATAATACATATCTTCTACCTATCTTCTACACCTTTTACACACGATACACATCCCTCTCTCTCTATTATCTCTATTCCCTTATTGACTTAAGCATCAGAGAGTCTAGCCTCGGGAGACACTCGAGGCTCTGTCTTGCAGGTTTTAGGCTGCCCGTCTTAAGCACCGTACAAATCCAAGCTTTGTCAAGTGGCACGCTCTGTGGGACCGATTTGTTTGGTCTTCACAACCAAATAAATTTCTTGAAAAGAAGCCGAAATTTATTTTTTCTTCACGGTGATCATCGGGTTGATATGATCTGCAAATCCATGTATGCGAAAAGCCAATACCAAGAATTTAGAAATTGGGAAAACTGACCGTCGTCGACTTCCACGTCAACCGCCTCCAATCGACGATCAGATTTGACGACCATTCTGGTGACTTTCTTGTCGAGTTACTCCAGCTGGCAATGAAGCCGACGAAGCTGCTGTTGACTTCTATGCTGACCTAAACAAACCGAGAAACAGACCCACAAGGGGCAGGAGGATCAACTGAGAAGAAATTCAATAATTTTAGAAAATTTAAAATTCAGCCCCTATACTTTTTATCTTATGGTTGATTAACCCTAATACTTTTATAATTTTACAAATAAGCTCTCAAGTCCTTCGAAGCAAGGGGCAATTTCGAGGATTGAAGTTTCGAGAGATACATCTCCTCGAAGGGGCAACCATCCCTCGAGCAATACACTACTACTCGAAGTGCTCGAGAAGACGTATCTCGACTCTACTACTCGACCTGTTCGAGAAGACGTATCTCAACTTTCATCTATTCAAATACTACCTTCTCGGAATCAAGGTAACACTTTCTCGAATAATCAATTCATCTCTCGAGATCGAGGTACTTCTCAAACCTATTTTGATATATTTCTCGAAATAACTTAATCTTCAGCTGATATTTCTTACGAGTATTTTATTACTACATGTCATTAAAGACCCGCTAGACGGGCACCGGGTTTAAATAAGATCTGCTTGACGGGCACGACCCACAAAGACCTGCTAGATGGGCAACGGCCAAATAAGACCTACTAGATGGGCATAGCCACAAGACCTGCATGACAGGCACTATAGGCTTCTCACCTTCAAATAAGAGAATACAGGCTTCTCACCTTCAAATAAGAGAATCTAGGCGCCATCCTCCTAATTCGGCATACACAGGCTTCCCCCTACCAATCAGGAACTCACTAACATAAAGACCTTCTCGAGGAATTTTATTCTCTTTATCTTTCTATAGGTGATACCCGAGAACTGAGGCAAGACCATAAGAAGACATCAACACTCGTAGCAACCCATATTCTTCTCATCAAGTCTAGAGAATATGGCTTGCTAGGGCACTTGACGAGTCATAAATTAATCCTAGGCCTATTAGGTTATTTGGAGATTAAGCCACAGCCTAAACCTATTCCGCTAGGGTTTCAGGAAACAAATAACATCACCTCTATATAAAGAGGTGGTGTCTCTCTCATAATACATATCTTCTACCTATCTTCTACTCCTTCTACACACGATACACATCCCTCTCTCTCTATTATCTCTATTCCTTTATTGACTTAAACATCGGAGAGTCTACCCTCGGGAGACACCCGAGGCTCTGTCTTGCAGGTTTAGACCACCCGTCCTAAGCACCGTACAAATCCAAGCTTCGTCATGATGTTAGGAAAATCTCCAGGTTTTTGGTTCCATCTGTGGATAGGAAATGGGTTTAAACGGGCTCAACATTTGTCTATATATATGACTGAGTCATCTACTCCGCAAAATATTAAGATCTGGTGAGAAAAGTTCTAATTATTTGCAAGAAGGTTTACGTAGAAGTTTAAAAGTAAGGATGGCGACGTTTGTAACCGCAAAGAAACCGGTGAGTGTGGTCAGCGGTTGGCATAGGGCCGTGGATGAGGAGTTTTGTCTGAAGCGACTCAAGGAGTTTCAGATGGGCGGAAAGCACCTCCGACAAACACAACTGCTGAACGTTGACGAACTTCTTCCTATAAAGAAAATCAAGATTACGCCGCCGTCTTCGGGTGCGATTAAGGATAGTGATAAAACTACTATCTGGAAGCTCTTTGGAAAAAACCAAACAACAGTTTCCAGTTTCGGGAAACAAAGTAATGTGATTGGAACGAAAGATGACGGTACGAGACATGGGAATGCCATTGGGAAGAGAGGTGCGACGAAAATTCCAGTGGATCAAATAGCTTCATTACGGGAAACCAATGACAAAATTCCAAGATCCGGGAAGACCTAGCAAAATCATTGAGTAAAGTGGCAACTGAGATTGATGAAAAAGGGGAGAAAGCAGCAAAGGTCTGATCTTGTGAACCATTGAGTGTTGCTGCGATGGTGGAGGCTGAATTGTTCAAAGCCTGGGGATCCTGTAGCAGAACCAACAAAACCAAATATTGGTCGGTGATGTTCAATTTGAAAGATGATAAGAACCTTGATTTCCGCAAGAAAGTGCTTCTAGGGGAGTTTACCTCTGGATCAATCAGTCAATTGACAGCAGCATATGACATGGCAAGCCAAGCAAGAACGTTGGAAAACGAGCAAATCAGGGGATTGCGGAAGTCTGCAGTGCCGCAGATGTGAGTTTTCTGCAACAACTTATAGTCAGATGCAGACCTGAAGCGCCAACGAGCCGATGACTATATTAGTGCATTGCCACAATTGCAACAACAACTGGAAAGTTTAATACTACAATATTCCTTCCTTCTTAGTTCATCATATGTTCCGGGGATGTTATTACAAACTTTAATGTTTGATCAGATTCAAATTAAGTAGGTTTCTTTCTTGAAACCAAATTTTGTCAATTCGCTTGTACATTTGTTTTAAGTAGACAAGTAGTCAAGGGTAGAGTTAATCATCAATGGCAAAAGAAACTAGTACAACACTCTTACTATTGATTTGGATATCTACTGTGAATGCACTATAGTGGTATCAATGGGAGAAAAATTATTCTAAATTCTACTGTGTAGCTATATGGTTTGTAAGTTTTTTAGGCTTTTTAGGTCTTGCCGACTTTGTACTTAAAAAATGATCACATTACTCCCATAGGCCGTATCTATCTTGTTGAACCCTTTCTTTGTAGAAGTCTAGCTAAGATGATTTCGGTTAATTGATCTTTTTGGTAGTGGGGACGATTCTGTCAAAATTAACTAAATTGAATTCCTGACAGTTACATTCTATTCCCTCACAAGGAAAACAAAAAGAGTAAGAAAAAAAAATGAAGTTTTAGATAAGTTCATACAATATTGATGGAACATAACAAATCCTCCTTCCGATCTTTATTATAAAACATTTTGATTTATCCTCAAAACACATCAAAGAGGTATTCTTTCCCGTTTGGATTCCAAATCTGGTTTGCGTAGTGTTGGTATTTTACTATATTAATCTTATGCAAATTTAGAAGCCACAGAATGTATATGATTTGAAAACTTATGATGTTTCTAAGATTTTGTTCTTGGTGATTTTATTAGGTTCCTTCGATATGAATACGAATAAAAGAATTTCAAGAATCATAGAGAAAATGTTCTCTAATCTGGATTGCCTTGAGTAAAGGCATGACTCGTGAGTATACTTAATCGATACTCTTATCCTAAAATAATTGTCTAATTTAGATTTTCTCTATTGATTTAATTTGTACTTCAAATAATAATCTAAATTGGACAATCATTTTGGAACAAAAAAGTATAAAAATTGGACTTGGGCATAATTACTGCAACCCTTCCTACTATTTTACTTTTGTCACGAGAATGATGCATCATTTTAGATAAGTTTACTTGTGTTGTTTCATAAAATCTGCATGTGTATTGAATAACACACAATTTTTTGTTTCACATTCAAAAGGTATTGTTGATGGATATGTGTTAAGAAGTGACAGAAGCCTTTATGTTGTTACTATTGAGTTCCAAGTAGTGAAATTGGGCGAATTGGTTTGCACTTGTCTTACCTCGCAGCACCTAATAACTGAAACTCCAGCATGTATATGAGATACAACACGAGCCTTCTCAGATTTTTTCTTTATTATTCCCTCCATCACAAAATTATTGTCCAGTTTAAAATTTAATTTGAGTATAAATTGAACTAAAAGTAAATTAAATTCAAACTGTCCGATAATTTTAGGATGGAGAGAGTGTTTTTTGCTTGTGTTGTATCTCATATACACACTTACACAAACTATAGTTTGTTTTCTTCATCATTAATACGAATTCAAGTGATTAAAATATTATCAATAAACATGATTCAATCACGTTCAAATAAATAATTCTCTTCTTTGTTAAATCATTCTTCACCTCTTAATTTTTCTACTTTTAAATCCCCTTTATAGCAGCCACCACTCAAACTTGTGTAGCTTATCTCATTCGACATAGTCACTACGTTTATCATCATCATTAGGTCAATATGATGAGCAGAAATCAGCCAACCAACGAAACAACGGCTCGTGAAAATGATCATGATGCATCAGAAGTAGCAGCAAACAATGGCGTTGGCGGCATATTTTTGCAGTTGATGAACGAACGGTTTCTCTAGAAAAGGATGGATGATGATTGAGATCGTCACTGGAGAAACAAATCATGGTGGTTAATGCAAGAATTCATACTATGGAAACAACTTCTGTGAAAGAGTTTAAGGTGGACTGTCTTTGGTGGTTATGCAAGAATTCATACTATGGAATAAAAATTGAAGCCAATGGGAAGTGATTGTTCTCATACAAACTGAATCATAGAAAACCTGGAGAAACAAATGAATCTTTAATGAACATTGAAGAAAAATAAACTTCCTAAAACTAAAATTTATATCAACTTCCTAAAAATCTTTAGGATGTTTTCAAAATTGATTGAAATCTGCCAGAAAGTAGGACTAAATCTTATATGTACCAAAAAAAAAAATCCCATTGAATGTAATCATAAACAATTAAACATAAAATTATTCGTCATTTTTTACAATGGAATGATATTAAAAAGGCATGTTATAGGTTAAAGCCAATATCATCTTTATCCCGTCAAAAATAATTTACATCTATCAAAATTTATTCATAATTAATATGCCCCACAACGTGCGGGCATAAGACTATAGATTGATTTATTCATAATTTCCATTGTCTATATATCAAATAAAACAATATTATTTTTCAGTAAGCATAATCCGGTTGAAGGGATGCAGAATATTTCTTCCATTATGAAAATGGAAGCTCCTTGTAATCTTGAGAATGAGAATCGATCATAACATAAACAAATAGTAACAACTAGCAACTCCTTTGGAAAGTTGACTCATTTAACAATATGTTGAGGTTTTATATAATTTCTATTTTTTTCCTGTTTTGAAAATAGTTATGTTTGGATTTTTATACATCTATTAAAATATATTTTTGAATTTTAAATGTAATTAATACAAATAAAGTAACTGGTTTGTAATAATAAATATATGATTAAGATTAAATTAGATCGTGATAAATAAAATTGTTATATATACTTTGAAATGACAACATTTTATAAATTGTATGCCAAAAATGTAATTAAATAATGGAATATGTATAAGGATTGTATACAAATAAAAGTAAAAAAGACCACCAAAATAATAAATCAGATGTTACATGTCATATAAATCAAAGCAATTTATGTCTACACGGTTAAAAACGTATGTTAATCAAGATTGCACACAATTAGAGAAAGAGACACCTTACATGTTAAATAAAACATGATCAGAGTGAGGTCGTCGCTGCAAAGATATTTTGTAAAGTATATAAGATGCTTCGCTTCAGTGTTTCACCGGTTGTCATTGTACACGTTAGAGTTAGACCGAAGTGGATATTTATAGTGAATGTCTGAATGAGATATCATAACCAGTAACTAAAGTAAAATTCATAACTATGGAATAAAGATGATAGCGTCACGTTGATTAAGGGATAAGATTGGTGGGGAAATAACTTCCATTGCATTAATGTTGATTAGTCTTTTTCAATTAAATTTGATTAGTTTTTCATCACTAAAGAATTCCCACTTTCCCGCACGTTGAACTTAGGTTTTAAATCAATCAAGTAGTGATTTTAGGGATTATTTTGTAAAGGGATTTTTTTTTTTATTCGAATTGGTTGGGGTAAAAAATTCCGGTGAATTAATGTTGAAAATAATACTCCCTCCGTCCTATAATTATTGTCCAGTTTGGATTTTCATGTTTAGTACAATTTGAACTAAAATTGAAATTTCAAACTGGACAATAATTTTGGGACGGAGGGAGTAAATGCCTTATCCCTTTGAACTTATAATTTAAATCAATACTAATTCGGGATTATTTTTGGGAGGGAATAATTCTGGTGCATTAATGTTCATTAATCCCGTATATTAAATTTAATTAATTTTTATGTTCCTATTTTAAATTAAAGTTTTAAATGTCATTTGATAAAACTTTATTTACATAAAATTTGAAAGACTATTAGTATAATTGTTGTAAATATTTTTTGATTCAACCAATAGAAAAATGACACATAGGATTTTATCTTATATGGCACCTTTAAAATTTTTTTTTGTTTTCTCTCTCTGGTTTCTCTCTTAGTATAATACTATAGATAGATAGTAGTACAAAGGAGCATATAAAATCCCACCATCGGAAAAACAAAATGAAATTGAAACCAAAATTGGTGTTCTTCGTCTTCCCCACAACTCTGGTGTTTTAACACTTCTGGGCAAAGGAATCCTTAATTCTAAAATCCCATGGCGAAAGAAACTCTAATTTCACACACCCATCGACTGATACCCTTCCGTCCCTCACCCACGACTTCAATTCCTAATTCAGATGAACTTCTATATCAAACCCCCAAAACTCCGCGCCTCCTGGAGCTCGAATCCTCTGAATCTGTTTCATCTTTAATTTCTGCAAATGTTATTGCCGAAAACGAAGATCTCTTGACACTGATCTTGGTTTGGTTACCGGCAAAGTCTCTCCTCAGTTTCCAATCCGTTTCCAGAAAATGGCGTTCCATCATTTCCGACCCCACATTCCGGCGCCTTCGATTTCGGGGTTACAATACTGGCGCCCAATTTCTGTTCCGACAGGGAAAAGATGGTAAGCCTGAGCTTAATTTTATTTCTCCCCGCGAGTCGTATGTGAATTCAATGGGTAAAATTGCTTCACAATTGAAGGAGGATTCCTTCGACGCTAGTAAAATGTTGGGATTCCATTCATGCAACGGGTTAGTAGCGTTTGCTTTAAAGCCAGATGATTCCTTTTATGTGAATTTTTTTGTGTATAACCCGACTACTGGTAGCCATAGGCTTCTGCCCCGGCTCTATGCTCGCGATTATTTCTATCAGTATATTTACCACGATCCTGTAACTAATGAGGCGATTTATCCAGTGGTTTGTCCTCAAACTGTTCGTGAATTTGTGTCACTCAGTATTGCTTATGATCCTTTGAAATCTGATCGCTACAGGGTGGTCTGCCTTTGGTCTGATTTTTTTGGTTTTAGAGTGGCCATTTATGCATCTGAGACTGAGGATTGGAGGGATACCAGCTGTAGTTTTGATTTCAATATTGAATTTATTCATTGGAAAGGAGTATTATGGAATGGAGATCTCCATTGGGTGTCTTCCTGGTGGTTCTCTGTATGCCTTGATATCGAAAATGGGGTTGAGAAGGTTATCATGGCTAGGCTTCCTGATGTAGTCGTTTCGAGTCCCGAAGATACGGAAGCCCAAGTTTACTGGCCGGAGCTTTTCTTTTTTGGCCTGTGCGGCGGAGATTTATGTCTTGTTCGGCTAAAGGAGCCTAAGTCGTTGTTGTTTGATGTTTTGGCGTTGGAGTCAGACTATTCAAGATGGAATGTCAAGTATTGTCTAGACCTCTCTCCTGTAACTACTCTGTATCCATCAATGGCAGTTGAGGAGGGTGATCCTTATAATGAGTGGTTTCGATGTAGATTCTCTATCCTTAGTTGCTCGGTGGATGCTAAAGGGAGGCAACCAGATTTGTTGATATCATTCTCGAGCAAAATCATTTCTTGCGATATGAATGAGATGATTGTGAAAGAACTTGCAGATGTAGTTCCAGCGGATAGTCTAGCTCCTGGTGACCGGGAGGAAATGTGCAAATTTAGATGGAGCGATGCGTTTGAACATGTAGAGAGTTTCGCTTCTGTTTAAAATGTGGTCTTAAACCCTGTTTGATAGGCACTTTTGTATGTGTCTCATAGTTCTTGTAGTCTGTCTCATTTGTGATCTTTGCCAATCTGAAAGTGCAAGTAAACAAAAGAAAACCTTTTTGATAGAATACAAGGAAAGATTGACAGAGTACTAGTACCTTTTATCATTAGCAATGTTTTGAACTCTTCTAGTTTCTTCTTTCCACTTCTCCTTCCAAGTCACCAAAAAAAAACAAAAAAAGAAACATTTGCGACAATCAGTTTCTTTAGTTCTTGTAAAGAGTTTGCTGCTAACATGCACTCTACCGAATCTCATATATATGCCATATAGATATAGCAGTTGTCACCCAACAACGCCCTGTAAATAGTTCGAAATAAAACTAGAAAAAAAAAGTGCTGTTACTATTTCCCAAGTAGCTTGAGATGAGAAGCGTTTTCCTCCGCAGTTTGTCCATCAAGCATCAAGCAAAAAGAGCCCCTGCAGGTCACCAAGAAATCAAGAGATTTAAAACCGGATTTGGTAGGGAGGAGAAGTGGGCAAAAAAAAAATGGCGGTTAAATGGCCCTGTTTTGTCGCGGCACCTACTCGATATAAGAAAACCAAAAACGCACTCACGCCATTCGGTCTTACGTACATTCAATCAACACGCACTCTGTGCCCGCACAAGTTTCCGCCGTCTGTTTAATTCTTCTGTTCCTCACCATGCTTTCAGTTTTGAGTTCTGTTATTGGGGAATTGATTTTAATTTTTTTTTTAAGGTTTCTTGATCGACTTGGAAGGCAGCTGGGTTGGAAACGGTGTCTTCTGAAAACCGACGATTTTCAGCTTCCGATGAGGAGACAGCAAAGGCAGGAGGAGGAGGATCAACAACGAAATCCGGCCTTTTTTCTTTGGTTGTTGATATTTCCCCTCTGTTCTGGTTTTTGGTTCGCCTTACTGTTGGTGATAATTGCTATTTGTCTTTCCCATTATATTAATCTATCCAATGAGTTAATTAATATACTTGGAAATTTTAGTATATTATTATATGTTTTAGGGTTAGGGGATGGATAATTTGAAGAGTCTCAATCTCGATTGTGTTAGATTCACGTTTTAGACATGGTTTGATTCCCCCTCTTTTTCTTTTCTTCATGTAATAGGATTTGGTTTGTTCATTTGGAGTTCAAGGAATGGGGGATTGGACCCAGTCATATAGCTGATATACAAGATGTTAGTGGAAACAAGGTTTGTGGCTACTATCTGTTGAATTTTGTCATCCTTTAAAGTTGTTCTCTGATTAGGGCTTCCTGATTTTTTTTAATTTATTTTGTGTTTTTATGTTTAACTAGTCTGAAGCTGACTGGGTTCTCATGGTTGCGGCAAAAACCGAAACTTCTGAGCTAATTAGAGGGCTGATTAACGAAGGTTCTGTGGTATCTTTGATGAAGCTCCTGCGTCATCCTAGTGCTGATGTTCGCCTGCTGGTCTGTTTTTCCTTTACTGCTTTGTTTGGTATATTGTAGATAAAGTCAGAACCCCGCCCCCTTTTCTTTGTTGGAAAAGAGGTACAAAGTTACTTTGATTCAACTGGTAATGTGTAGGCTGTATTGTCATTGGGAAACATTGCCTGTGACTCTCCCACTTATCGCGACGTTGTCCTGAGTGAAGGGGCTTTGTTTCCATTGCTGGAACAAGTAAATGAGCGTGCATCACTGTTAATGCTGAGACAGGTGATATTGACATTGTTAAACTTCTGTCGGGCGAACCTCAACCTTCATTTGAGCAAGTTAGCTCGCAGTACAACACACACACACACATATATATATATATGGGCAACTAGTCAAAGAAGTCTTTCCTTCTCAACTAAGCAAGAAGTCAAGGTGAAGGAGGTCATACTCCTCTGTGAAAGGAAGAAGAGCAGCAGCAACACAGACCATATCAGAGAGAGAGAGAGAGAGACTCTAGATAGATATACAGTACAGAGAAGAAGGGGAGTAGTAGGCAGTAGTCATGGGTGGCGACTCGGGGAAGTAATGGAGTAACTTTCCCAAGTCGCCTGCCTCCAGCAGCAGTAGCAAATTTATTCCCTTACTCTGTTTTCTTTCCTTTCTCTATTTTTCTTGTTTGTAATCATGTCTTGGGCTATGATGATCATTGTTATATCTGTTGTAGTTAAGAATATGAACTGTTTATAGGATTTTAATCCCTTGAATCTCTCAAGTTATTACTCATGGTTGTACTTGAATTAACCTTTTGATAAGAATGATCAACAAGTCAATTTTGTATGCATGTGTTGTAAATCCTTGACGGGTAAACATCACTTAAAATATCTAGTATTAGCCGGTGACAAAGGAGTAACAACCCAAGGTTTCAAACGACAACGGAAGTTAGTTATTTGGCATGAGGCATTCATAACGGCTTAGGATCTTAAAGGCCTAATAGTATTCTAGAATCAACAATGGAAGTTAGTGGGTTTGTTGCTATTAGAACTCTGTGAAACAATCGAAAGTGACCTTACAGTGTATTTGTGCATGATCGAACACAGTTTTATACCACAAAAAGTAGCAACCATAATAAGAAATTAGAGAGAGGATAATGGAATAGGAACCCTAAGACACTTAGATAAGTCCGTTTCTCTGATATCTTGTTGTTTTATTCCAGTCATTTGGGGGTTATTAGAGTTTCACCCATCCCTGTGGGGATCGATCCTACTTATCGCTAGCTACAACTTTTAAGTTGGTATTTTTTTTGTGGCTTCGACACCCATCAATGGCTTCATTTCCTATTATAATTTTTAAAATTATTCATCTATCCCTATTCTTAAACACCCCTACTACTTGGTCTATGAGTAATGAATCTATTATAATACATGCATCATTCTTATTCCTATCTTTGCCACTATATCAAAGTTTGTACCCTGTCTTTTCTAAAATTTTGGTCTTTTCACCTACCCATTTTGTTTCTTGTAAACAATTATATTTACCCATATTCCTCTCATAGATTCTACTATTTCTAGAAATTTATTTAAGGACCCTACGTTCCAACTCCATATTCAACAAGTTTTATTATTATTATGTTTATTCGTTATTTGTTTTCTATTTTGGGCATTTTTTCGAGTTCCCGCTACTCCCACGCCCTAATGAGAATATAGTGGTCCTTGTCAAGGAATGAATATTTAACTTGTAATGTATTCTTGACGTATGTTCTTGCACATTTTGCACTACACCCAAGTCCTCATGGGAATGTAATGGTCCTTGCCAAGACGACACAGTCGGACCTGCAGCGTGCCATGAATTACGAGTGACATCCTAACATGGACACAATTTCTTATATGGCTAATATTCATGAGAGTAGCGGGATTTTAATGCTGGTTGTTAACCTAACGCGAAACCTTCCTTCTTTATGCTAGTTTGACAGTCAACGGTAAACTCTAGAGAACTAACGTACCCGAGAGCTTAGAATAGCGGAGTTAAGGTAAATATTCACACAATCAAGGATATTCTGATCATGAACTTTAAATCAAAGATTGTCCACCGATCTTATTCACACAACTACTTGCAAACTTGGAACCCTAATTATTATAACTTCAATTTAATCTTTTTTTGTTATAAAAAAATTAGCACATATCCCGTTATTACTTAACTAGGATTAGTTTTTTTGGAATATTTAATTTTTTTATTGGATGGCTCACCGAATACCGAACCTTCAACCTCCTGGTAATAACTATCCATAATCTCCTAACTAACCCACCCACCCTCAGAAATATACTTTATTAGTTAGAGTTCGTTAAAATTAAGAACATAATGATGTTATACCTTACAAATTTAAAGATTACTCATATCTTTGGAGAGGTAAAAGTGTGGCGGATGAGCTGGCGAGAAAGATATCAATAGGAGATTCAATGCAATAAAATTCTTAGGCACATCTCACAACATCATTGAGAGTAAAATTAATTTAGATAAGCAACTTTTTCCTTATCTAAGGACTAGACAAGCTTTTTTAGATTAGTAAAAAGAATTGTAGATGAGAGTTGTTATGAGATTCTTGTAAAATTTTTGCAAAACAGACTTCTAGATTAGAATCGTGTAAGTACAGAGATACCATGGGATTTTAGAGTAATCTTTGTAAAGCATCCTCTTAGAGCCTAATACACATAGTTGCCTTGAGATTTTAGAAAAATCTTTGTACAACAGACTCCTCCTCTTTGGGTAAGTTTTTTTTTTAAGAGAACTAGGACGGTATCTAGCGGGCGACCCCCAATTTTATTAATTAAAAAAAAAATTACACAGGCAGTGCTTAAGACTTACCGAATTGAAAAAAGTCTGTGGTACAAAGATTTTTCTAAAAATTCCATGACATCTCTATAGTCTATGTCTAAGAGAATGCCATACAAAGATTTATCTATAATCCCATGTTATCTCTTTTAACGTTTAGAACTAAGAAAGTGTCTCACAAAGGTTAAAAAACATTAACCCCATGACACCACTTTTTAAACTTAAGACTATACTACTCTATTATTCTAGTTTTACTTAATCTAAACTATACTTCTATTTCATTGCATTTGAAAGCTATTTAACCCTTAAATATGGAAAAGAACATTTATCTAAATACCACTTACCTCACAGTTGGATTGGGAGATCCTCTTGCGAATCATATTGGGCAGTAACTCCTCTAGAAAATATTGCTAAAGCATCTGCTAAACCGTTCACTTCACGATAGATGTGGATTATCTTTGAATTGGAAGCATTTAACATACTTCTAATATGTCGGAGTCGCACATTATAGCGCCAAAGGAAAAACTCGTTTTTCTGTAAAATTTGAACGATCATCTTGCTATCCGCTTGGACTATCATTCTGAATATTCTTGTTGATTCGCACGCCTTCAATATATTAAAATGGCTTCAAGTTTTGCTTCTATACTCAACGCTTGTCCCATGTACTTTACACTTTGCCAGTATGAGTTCTCCACCTTCTCCTCGTAGCACATATCCACATCCAGCTTCTCCAGGTTGTCCAAGTATTGATCCATCCGTGTTTAAGGTTGTCTCTCTTGATTCTGGTGGTTGCCATCTCAAGGACCAAATTATTTTCCGCTTAGGAGATAACACTTTTTCATTAAAAAGCCTTTCAATATCTTGTTTTTCATAATATGTTTTTGCTTGAAGCTTGTGGACACTCATCAAGTTCGAAATGTGAGCATTAACATTCTTCATGAGAGCATCCGAAGAAAAATTGGTATTTCATATAACAATTTGTTTCGAGTCTTCCAAATCTCCCACATTAGAAAAATTAGGAGTACCATTTGAATAGTTCGCTTTCTCGTGGTGTAACTACCCACAGATGCCAAGCTTGTACGTTGCTTCTCTATCCTGCATGATTAGAAGAAAAAATATCTAAAGATGATGCAAAGTGAGTCCAAATAGACTTTACCTTTACACATTGAAAAAATATATGATCTATATTTTGTTCCTCTTCGCAGCAAATTGGGCATCTCGATGGTCTCGCATAAAATCCCATTTTCTGTAAAATTTCAGGGAAAGGCAACAAACTATTAAAAAGCTTCCACATGAAAAAAGAGATTTTCAATGGCAAAACTTTATGCCAAATATTTTTTAGAAAAGACCTCCTCTTTGTGTAAGTCTTAAGCACTGTACGTAATTTTTACTTTAATTAAAAAAATCGGGGGAATGCCTGTCACGAACCGCGCCCTGATTCTCTTAAAAAAATTAAAAAAATTAAGGACATAATGAAACTAAGTATATTTTATTAATTTTTAGTTTTTGTCTTATTTCGGGGAAAAACAATCGACTTTTATTATCATATTGTATGTATTTTTTATACTCCTTCTATTTTGGTTATTTTTCTTGATTCAAAGGGAGTAATTTTTACAATTTATTTTTAAACTAGGAAGAAATATAGATACAAGAAAAGATGCGTTGAAAAATGCTGCATTTCTTTGCAAGTTGCAGTTGGAAGGTATTCAAGCACCCGATGGACGCGCAGAAAGAGGCGTTTCAGGTGTGGAGTCGTCCCCCACTAGACTAGGATAGTTGTAGGTCTCCTTCCACCCGACTGAGACGTGTAATAGCTTAGATACTTGTAAAAATTATATCAAACAAAATATACAAGAACAGTATTTTAAAATATAAAAAATATTCTTTTAACTGAAATGAAATTTGATTGATACTATAAAAAGGAAGATTAAATTAAATTTAATTAAATAAGACAATTTATATATCTCTTCACATTGAGAAAAGCAGTCTATTCAGATTATCATTTTCAAATTTCAAGGTAGATTAACGATGGATCCGCCGGCCATCGCTGACCGACGAGATGATGACATTGAGCTTGGTGGAGTGTCGGTGGAGATGGCGGAGTCAGCAATTGGCTCCTCCACCGCCGCGGCCAATGAATTATCATCATCATCATCATCACCGTCTGTTGATGGTGGCGATTCCGTTTCCGACCAAATTACTCCGCTCTTAAGTCAATCGCAGAGGCAAAAGGTCAACATTTTCTCCCTCCCTTATCCCCGGCGTAGGCCGGTTAAGGTCAGTGACTTTCACTTCTGTTCCTTCATTTGATTTCTTACCTCTAGAAGTATCATTTGATATCACAGTCTCTGCAAAATTTTTAGTGTAATTGTTGGATATGGCTCAAAATGTTACTCGTTCTGTCTTGTATGGATATTCTTTGTTAATGTCTTCTTCTAGTTGTCTAATCCCATGTTATGATTTCATATTTTCATCCTGTATGTGTTGAAGGAATGTGTATGTTTTGTTAAAGATATTGGGTTGTAGGAATATCTTCCTTGCCATTCGCTTCCCATCGTCCCACAAACCGCTCTTGACATTTGGGTTTGTCCCTGAAAGAGTAATCTTTGAACGATCATCATAATTGATTATTTTGGTTTGCATTACCTACTAGAGCATTTCTGTTGTCAGTGACCTTCTTAATTTAGATTGTCGAACCTGACGTTTTTCTGTGAGTTGTACAATTTACCAGTGGTCTTGCTTTTGTGATGGGAAGACTAGGAATGTTGGCTTACTTTTGATCACTGACTTTAGAATTTCTTCACAGTTCATTCCACTGGAGTTTCTCAAAAGTTGTTAAAAGAATGTGACAAAATTGCTTTATTAGTCTTACATTTGTTCACTCCTTCAATGTTGCTTTCATTTCAGTTTAGTTTTGATCCATTTGTACCTTCAGTTTCGTCTTAAAATGTCTGAGCTTGTAAAGTTCACATGGTTTTTAATTGGTGCCACATTTAGCGAGTTGTCTGCACAAGTTTGTCCTCTTTCAACATTACTTTTGGTTAATTTTTTACTGGGAGCATGGTGGGTGGGTGGAAACGATCATTGTGTCAGTTTCAGACCAGAAAGTGATTTTCTTTTTGCTTATTCTTATTAGAACTCAACTGGTATCCAAGTAAAAATAGATATTGTTGTCAGTTGATACTAGTTTTTATGGGTCTTTGGTGATGAAAGGGTGAAAGTCAGGACAGGCAGAACAAATTCTAGCAATTCTTAAATCCTCATGTGAGGAGGCCATTTTAATCTTTACAGGTTATTACTACTTTCCCGTCAGAACATATTAAGTGTTATTGCGAATTAGGATTATTGTTTGGGTAAATTGAGCCGCAGACTAGGCACGTTTTCTAATGTGCGATGGAGTTTTATAGTTGATTCTCTGTAGATTTAACTTCGATTGTGTTATAATGGATGAAATTAGGTACTGTTTTATTCATTTCATGTTTTAGTACCTTGCAGGAACAAGTTACAAAACTAGCCGAAACAGAGATTTCACCATTTATGCAGTTTGCCTTGTGGGTATGGAATGGCTCAAGGTACTCTGGTCTGCTGTGCATGGTGGTATCATCTGTTATCTATTGCTTAATGGAAATTGTTTCAGATGTTTTCACTGGTACGTGTCCAAATGACTGCTATTTGGCTGCATTTTGGCTAAAGAGATATTTATATCGTGTTAATGCTGTCTTCAGTTTCTTGTACCTGGGACGCTTTTATTCATTTTTGACAATCATGCTATTCTCTTATTACCAATGGCAGCTCAATCGATTCCTCTTTTTGAGATGGCATTTACAAGATGTACTATTATCCTGGTCTTGTCATTTGTGTGGTTGAAAAGAAGCAGACAACCTATATTCAGTACAACATCTAGTGTCAGAAAACTGCTGGTTTTAAGAGCAGTCATGGGATATCTCTCATTGTTGAGCTTTGTGTACAGGTATGTTCATTGCATATCTAGTTAGAGCAGATAGACTCTTTCCTTTGTGGATCTGAAATAAGTTTTAGAAGTGGCAGAAAAAAAGAGAAGCAAAACTAAGGACAGAGTGCAAGTTTTCGATGTATTTTAAGATGTCTCTCCATTTGGAAGAGGCAGAAAATAAATGGAATGTTTAATGAACTAAATTAGCTTCTTGCTGATAATGTATATACTATATGTTATTATTTATTTTACCTTAGCCTGTGCCAGAATTAAATTTATTTTAAGAGCTTCATTGGGATATTTTCTTGATTTTCATCAATGCAAGGATATCCATTTCCTTTTAGATAAATCATTTTTGCAAGGATCTCTTATTTCCTTTTTATCTGAAACAGTTATTTTTCTGAATCTTGAACATGATTTACTAGTGACTATTGGTTAGTTTGTTTCCTTTTCAGCATCCAGAGAGTTCCTCCATCACAGTCTATCATACTGAGCTTTACTACCCCAATTATGGCTGCTATTGCGGCAAGGTTTATATTGCATGAGAAGTTAAAGATTGCTGAAATAGGAGGTAATTTTCTATTTGTACATTTGTAAGGCTACTACCATACTAAATGCCAATCAATATGCATCATCAATTTAATAAGGGATTGGAGATTTTGTGATAAGGAAAGTAGATGTTTTGCGCCGGGGAGGGGGAGAGGGGAGGGGTTTGCATTGTATAAAATAATTGGCTGAACAAGACATGGGACACATCTTGAGCAAGAATGAGCTAGGGCTGCTCTCTAGGCCAATAGGTTTTAGAATTGGAATAGCATCATACAGTACAATACGGCAGCGAGTCTCCTATATTTATATGGAAGCTTTGTTTCCAAGGAAGTATTAATATTGGGACCCTACGTTTCATTATTCTGAATTCCACAGTAGAGATATCTCTTTTTACCGATCTTGATTGATTATGGCTTTTTCATATGTCGCTCTTCAGTATAACTTAAAGTTTGCCTTTGAAAACTGTCAAAGACTAAAACATGAAAGGATCATGTCATGTGATAGTCCACTCTTGTAATTTCAAATGTTTAATATTACGAACCAAAGCCTAATATCTAAATTTTTTTGTGGTTGTTGAAAAAAGACTCTAACCTGTGTTTGGTAAAAGCTAGTAAGTAGTACAGTAAATTCAGTTATCCCTTTTATACAAGTGCTGGTTCTGATGGATAAGCCTCTCGAAAACTCACAATTACTTATTTCATACTACTCTGAAGATTAGTCTCTCGAAAATTCAGTAATTCATTAAGCTACTCTGAAGATTAGTCTCTCTTGTAGAAGACTTTGACCTGTTGCTTTGCCATTATTGCTGTTGGTTGGTGTCTGTGTGACTTCATATTATATTTGACGCATCATTCTTCCCCCTCCCCACCTTTTCTTTGGGTTTTTGTTTCAACTATTTTTTACTGTACAGGTCTTGCGTGCAGTTTCTTTGGCGTGCTTTTTGTTTTTCGGCCAATCATCAACTTACCAGGTAATGTAGTGAGCAAATCAAACTTCTGTTCTTGTGTCAAATCGGTTTTCAGGATGGCAAATATGTCATCTTCTTTAGAAAATGATTCAGTAATTTATTTTCTGATATAACTCTAAGCATTGAAATTGTTGTTACTTGTTTCGAGTGAAGGATGTATGATCGAGCAATTGCCTCCAATCATGTTTTCAGTTCTAATATCTGTATTTTCTGCTGGAAGTCAGTTGATTAACTGTGCATCAAGTAAATCTGACTCCATCTATTGAAAATGTATTGTGTAGTTTACTAATGAAGTATTCTGATTGATATGATTTAATTGCAAAAGTACTTTCCCTGAGATGTGAAAAGCAAAGAGGAGGTGTATCTTATCCAAACATGATAGCAATTGTGAAAGAAAAGATGTTAATTAGTAGGAGTATAATAATTTACCAGTGTATTTGTTTGAAGTTGGACCTCCAGGAAGGATACTATGCTCTGTAGGCATGATGAAATTATTTTTGTGTTTGCTCTTTACCTTTCGTTTTGATTAGGATTCAGATCAAGTTTCTGTAGTGAAATGAACCTATTTAGGAGGTGCTTGGATCAGTGGTGTCATTCCGAATAGGTGACTGTCATTCCAAATTTTGTGGATTCCCTTGCTTGGTTCAAAGATTTGGAATGACTAAGGCCCACAAAATTTGGATTCAATCCAATAATTCCATTCCCTAACACTTAGATGGGTTTGTCTCGGTAAAACAAAAAATTGGCTTTCTTTCTATTGTTGCCCCTCTTTACATCCCACCATTCTCTCGACCTCTCCTCATCCCTTGACTTCTAACAGCCGTCAGCCACAACCATCACCAACATGAACTCCACTGCTGCAACTCTTCACCCCTTTCTCTCTCCAATTCCAATTGTAGCTCCCTCCAATCTATAAAAAAGTGCGAAGAAAAAATTAATTTGTACTCCCTAGTCAACACAAACCAAGTGACCATCACTAGACTTCCCTCGTAGTCAACAACACCAACATCGTTGTCGTTGCCGGATTGCCGCCTTTGGTCAGATCTACTCATCCAGAAGCCACCAACTGGTCGACCTCCATCTTAGGTTGATTTCGTGAAGTGGGTTTCATAGTTAATTAGTAATAGTAGTGATGGTAGTTGTTTTCTTAATTTATTGAAGCAATTATTATATTAGGTAGTGTTCCTGTGATTAGGCTGACGGAGAACTCTTGTTGAATTGGTGGCGGCATAATAATCAAGCATAGGCATGATCGAGGAAGAGGGGATAAATTTGGAATTTCAAGTCCATTCCAATTGAATCATAATTATGAACCAAGCACTTGAAATGAAGTTTTGATTCCCTTTAACATTTTTGTTTGGAATGATCTTACTTTCAATGACTCGCAAACCCATAGCCTTTGTTGAACCAGGCACCCCCTTACTCTCCATTCAAGTGATAAATTGCACTAGTTGGGGGTAAACACTAGTCTGTAAGGGAGGGTTTCTCCTGTTTGATTTCTAGACCAACCAACGGTGACTGAACCTTTCCCATTTTTAGCAGTTCCGTCTGCGTTTTAAACCTTCAGTCTTCAATAAAAGAAAGTTTTTTCATCCTGATTATTTTTGCTGCTCAAAATGAAGAATAATTCGTTTCAATTTTCTTGATTTGTGATAAGTGGGAAATAAATAAATTTACCAAAAACTATATGTTTGAAGCACTTTTCCCTTTTTATGAGCTTCTGTGGTAAGGATACTCCAAAACGCTTGTAAGGAACATGTTCAGGATTCCAGTTTTTCTAAAGAGAGTTGAAACCCTTTTCTCGCAAATTTGAAGTACATGAACTTAAACAAATTACTTGGATTGGTAGTTATTCTGAAGCTTTGTTTGCTCCTTCATAGTGCTTCTTGTAAGAATGAGGCTTGTCTTTTTACTCCCCCTACATCTAGCTTCCAATTTTTGAAAGTGTTTTGTTGTGTTTGTTTCATCTTTCAATTATCTCTTGTATCTTTGAATTCCCATTTCCTGCTTGTTTTGGCAGGTCCGATTGAAGCTGGAGATGCAAATGCCTTATATGCGACGGGCAGCTCTCACATTTTGGCAGTTTTAGTTGGTTTATTTTCATCAACTATTGGTGGAATCAGCTATTGTTTAACAAGGGCTGGAGCCAAAGCTGCCGATCAGCCTGTGTAAGACCACTTGTGTTCTCTGTTCTATTTAATGTGATCTTATATAATACGGTGAGGGGAAAGTACTTATGCAAGTAAATTTAGGATTCTGATTAGGACCAGGTGTCTTCAGGAGTCTTTTTTTTTTTTTTTTTTTGTGTGTGTGTGTGTGTGTGTGTGTTGGGAGTCCGTTTTTCTCATTTCAACCAGAGTTCTCTTCTTTTCAGGCTCACTGTCTTTGCATTTGGTCTAATTGCCAGCCCTGCTGCAGCTATATCTTCGTTAACCTTTGAAGTGAGATAGTAGTTCAATCTCTTTCTTTCTAGTTCGTTATTTTATTATTTAGCTCATTGCCTTGAAACTATTACCTGAAGAAGTTACTGGTCCTTGTTATGATTGCATTTAGGTTACAATTGTCTGTTCTTCTGAAAGTTGCACATTGATTCTCCCTGTTTTGTTTGTTCTATATTATTATAGTTATCTCTTTGTTTCCTTTTTGCCATTTTACCTTTCTTACATTTTCCCAGTTAAATATTATGCTAACCCGTGGAGAGCTAAAATTTGATGGTAGAAAAAGGAAAAACAGATAATTTAGGGACTAAGATAAGATAGCTAGTTGTTTTGGTCTCATCCTTCTCCCATTCTTTTAAAAAAATTTAAGAAAGAAAAGCATGCTTGATTGTAAAATTTGCTCCAGTTTTCATTCTAAGAATATTTTCAGCAATCATCTGCCGTCTGTATTAGCTTATTTATCTTGATAAAGTGAGATGTGTGACATTTTGCCTTTGCTTATGATCAGTGTTGATGACTTTTATCCTTCTAAGCTGCACTATTTTGCTACATCCAACTATCTTAGTTATAGGAAATGAGGAAAAACAATTATACTAGAGCTTTTTCTTCACTTCACTTCTTGGTATCTTCTAATGGCCATGTTTCTGTTCAACAACCCCATATTCAACAATTTTTAAGTGGTGAGAATTGGTCAGAGATGATTAAAGTTAAAGCTCCATTGTTGGTTTTAGATGTTCACCATTTGTTGCTTTGAGATGCTACATATCTTGCAAATGAAAATTTTAATGTTCATGTGGCTGTAGGATCTGGTCTTTCCGAGATTTTATTCTCTTCTGCTTATGATCGTGCTTGGTGTATCAGCTTTCTTGGCAGAGGTATTTAACTTTAGTCTTTCTTGTTGCTTAATTTGTAAACAGTGATTTTTGGATGATTCTCTATTACAACATGGATCCTTTTTGCTTTGTAAGTCGTCACCAATTCACTGATTTGAAAGTCACTCGTTCTGGTTGCAGGTGACATTGGCTCGTGGACTTCAGCTCGAGAAAACCGGCAAAGCTGTGAATATTTTGTATGTAGAGGTAATTCTCATTTTTGTATAGACGCAGTAATTAACTCTCTCATCTTCAGATACTTTTAATTCTATAACTATATACCAGCTGCCTGAACCTATTTGGAGTGTGATATGCTCTTTTTTTTTTCAAAAAAAAAAAAAAAGAAAACCCTTAAATTTGAAGAAATCTATCTTATATAGGTTAAAGTGGATGGGTCTCTATCAACGGACGTTTTATGTACGTAATTGTTATGGCTTATGATGATTATTCCAATTTTCCATTTGCCTCTAACTTTCTTAAAAAGTTATGTACGTTTACAAGGAAATACAGATTCTTGAAGGCTGTCTCATTTTTAGTGTCTTATGCTTGGTTTAGATTGTTGATCATCCTTTATCCTTCAGTCACTTCTTTTATCATCTTACTAGTATTATAGAGCAGTATGCTTCTTTCATTTGTCAAGATGCCAAGTACATTTCGTTTCAAAGTTTCCAATCAAAGTAGAGAAGTCCATTTGGTTCTGAGCGTTTCATAATGGGATGGCTCTTGTGGTCTGCATAGTCAGTGATCCTGTTCAACTAACAGGATGCTGTTTGAAGTGCTAAAGATATTAGACACGGGCCAAAAGAATGGTGGTTGTTTGCATCAAATGAAGTGCGGGTTAATGCTTTTGGTATATGATTTTGTTTTGATGTCTAATGTTTCTCGCCTTTGTGCAATTGTGATATTTCAGGCTGCTCTACAACAATTACTGGGGATGAGTACGTCAAGAATAGCTCCAACATTTGGTAGACTCGTGGGCTGTTTACTTATCTTCATTTCGGCATGTTGTACAATGTATATCGGACCTGAAAAAGAGATAGAATGAACCCTCCTATGTTGTATCTCAAGTGTGAATAGAATGGAGCCGTGGCCATGCTCTAATTTGACATTTTTGGATGGTTTATTCGGTCTAGGATAGTTAGCAATATAGTGTTCTTTTATTTTTTGATTTTTTTGGGGGGTGAATTTACGTGTATGAGGGACTGCTTGCCTTAAGTTCTAGAGCGAAAGTCTTAAAATCGTAGAGGGAAAAAACGGAGAATATTTCCTGGTCTGCATGGGGACATGGCCCCTAAAATTGAAGGATATAAACGTTTCATGTGAGACAAAATCCGAACCTGCCCTACTATCCCACATTTCCCATGTCTTATAACGAAAATAAATAAATAAATCTGTGCCTACTAGCTTTTAAGTTAGTCAGGAATTTTGATTGGGACTCAGTTCAATTGTAACTAATCAAGGTTGATGTACGTTACAAAAGCGTTAGTTTTATTTTTTTTTTGTTCTAAGTCCGATTATTCTATTTTGATATCATATAGTTCTTCTGTCTTAAAATTATTGGTTCAGTTTGAAATTTCACCTTGATTTCATTTTTCTTTAGTATAATTTAAAGTAAAAATGAAAATCCAAACTAAAAAATAATTTTGGAACTGAATGAGTATAATTATGATTACGAAATGATAGTTTCTTGCAAGCATTCAAGTTTTACCTCATAAATGTTTATCAAAATAGGAAAATCTTGGTCATTATTTCGATTTGATGATAACAGGCTTATATTATTAATTGGATTCGTCACGGATATTTTGTCAAAAATCCTTTACAAAATCCATCTCCTTTTTACAAATATTTGGAGTTCATTCACCTAATAATTACTCAACAATACCCACAGATCGTAGCTGTTATCGTTGAGTGAATATGAGGATCTAGTTCCTATATTGAGGCTTAATACTCGGAATTTCTTTGGATATCATTGTTAATTTTAAGATTACGAGTATGATAATTAATCATATAGTTTTATGAGAATTTAAAAGTTTTTAAATTGAGTTTGTCAATTTTAAGATTATGAAATAAAGATTTGCGTAAAATCTCTAAATCCAATAAGAACCTAGATAGAATCGATGGAATACAGTCCGATCCCAAACAGGTACAGTTTGGTTTTGGTTTTGGTGTAATATGCGCACCAGCACACTTCCAAAATTGCCTGAATAGGTAGTACCCTTCAGACCTAAATATTTGTACTCCCCTCCGTCCCCAGTCCAGTTTGAATTTTCATTTTTAGTTCAAATTGTACTAAAAGTGAAATCTCAAACTGGACAATAATTTTAGAATAGAGGGAGTACAAAATAATTCTAATAATAGTTGTAAATTTCATAAACAGTAACGAACGTTGTTATCCGAAATCAATATTTTACATTATTACTCATGAGTTAGTAATAAATTATCATGTGAACATGTATTTCGAAAATGACATATTTCGATTCTTTCTTCTAAATAGTGATCACACGAATCGACTCATTTCATTTTCGATTTGATTACACTAATGGTGAGGAGAACATGTCAAATTGAACTATAATGGCAATAGCTTAAAACACAAATTAACAAATGTACAAAATGGTAGTACAAATTTGAAATGGTAATACCTTCAACCAAAAAAAAGTGATCGTTGCAAACCAAAAAAAAATCAGGTGAGAAATTAACGTAACAGAACAGAACAGAGACTTTGCTAGTAGTAGTATTTATTTTGTCAAAGTCAAAACAGTTTCAAAACTCAGTTCGCATTATATTTAGTACTTCTAAACTCCATTCCCATGAAGTACTAGTTTTGTAGTACTTCTAAACAAGACCACCTCGTCATCCTCTTCTCTCTCTCTCTCTCTGTCTCTTTCTCATTCTCTCTCACACACACAGTAAAGAACAGAGTGAGAGAGAACAAAATTTATCCCAAAGGGAAAAAAAGTGAATTAAGAAGGAGGAGAATTCTATACTACTAAAGAAGGCAACATTTATTCCCCCTTTTTTTTTCCTATTTTTCTTTTCTCTCTCACTTCACTTCTCAACTTTTTCTTGTTTCTTTTTCTCTTTCTCTTTTGTTTTTTATTAATGTTTGTAAAAAAATAAAATAAAATTTTGCCTCTCACTCTCACAATCCAACTTTTTTCTCATTTCTCTGTTTTTTCATAGTCTCGGGTGGTGGTGGTGGAGGTGGTGCTTTACTTTGTTCTTAATTCTTCTCTTTTTATTCCCTTATTCCTCCTATCTTTTTTTTTTTTTTTAACCCTGTTGGCATTATTCTTTGATTCTCTGCTGTGTGAGTGAGTGAGTGTTTTGAAGCTGCTCGAAGTTCTCCGCAATAATGGCTGCTGATATCAGCCACCCTCCAATGGAACAACTCCAAGACCTTGAGTATTGCATCGACTCCAACCCACCATGGCGTACGTCCTCTGTTTTCCTCTGTTTTTGTTCGTTCCACTACCTAAAGGGAAATTGAAAACCATTGTGAAGAAAGGACATACTTTTGGGTGTTGGGAAGGAAGCCCAGTATAAAAGCATAGAGAATGCTGATATGTGTAATTGCTGTATGAATGTGCATGCCCTCTTTCTTTCTTTATTTCTATGCACTCTCTTTCTCTGCTCTGGTGTATGATTTTGTTCAGGGTCTTACTTAAGAATTATAGAGATGGGTTTTTGGTTTTGATTCTATGAAGTGGATTTTGGTTTTCTGAGCATTAAGAGGATTTCGAATGATGAACGGGATGTCTGGGAAGTTCGGCATTATGAGTTTGGCCTATGATAATGGATTTTTCCTAAACATTCCTCTTCTTGTCTTGTTTTGTTTACTGTAAACCATTGCATTTTCAATATTTTTCTTCCTGGACTGTTCTGTAAAGATTACATTTTTTTTTTACCCCTTTGTTTTTTGAAATGGGGTGTGTCAGAGAATTGATATTTTAAGCTGGAGAAAGATTTAACAAAGAACAGTTCTTTAATTTTTATTCGGGGAAGTTTTGGTTTTTGTATGTTTGTTTGTTTTTTCTTTTTTTTTTTTTTGGGGGTAAGGGATTTTGTTTTCTTCCTTCTTTCTTTTTTCCAGAAGTGAATGAGAGCTCGTTTTGGTCGAGCATTTGGTTAGAGTATACCGTTCTTGTCGTCTACAAGTGAAAAACTAGGCAATTTTGAAGAAAAAGTTAAAAAGGACAAGTTTTTCCCAATTTTTTTTTTTTTCCCCTTCATCTTGTCAAATGGAAAGGATGATTAAATAGAATGTGATATGATCAATATGGGAATTAGTGAAAGCGTTGTTAAGGTATACAAAAGATCATTCTTGATGACATGAGTTTCCAGGTTTGCATTTTGGAACTTTCATGATAGAATTGTGCTGCTTTTTCACTGAAATATTCGATGATTAGTCTCTTTCCCCAGTTTAGATTGGAAATGAATTCCATATTTTTGAATGTTACTAGTTTTAATAGCCACTAGTCTTCTATTTTTAGCCTATCATTCAGAAATAAACCAACTCTCTCCACCTAGTGATTTGTTCATCGAGGGCTTTAGCTAACAATATCCATTAAGATTGGAAACTCTGGCACGAGATTGTCCTTTCTCTTGAACACTCGCCATTTTGAAGGACTTTAGGAAACTTTTACTTGTTTAAATCACTTATGCTTGAAAATGAATGGAAGTTAGATCCGTCATGGCAGTGGATAAATTATGTACATTGCTGGGTGATGCATTGTCATGAGTTTCTTCCTGAGCTAGTTCATTGAAATTTTTTTTAAAAAGGTGGTAAGATGAAGACATAAAATTACTGTTATTTTGTGGTTTCCAATTACGGGAAAAGGTCCAAATTACAGGTAAATTATTGTTTAGTTGTCTTTGTAAAGCAGTTTGTCAAGAAATGAAGATATGAGCTAGTGTAGATCATTAATCACAAAAGATATTGAAATAAACTAGAGGGCAAAATAATTTAGATGAACTAATAGGATACTTTTGCATTTGAACTTTTTTCAATGGTTATGTATTTATCTCAGCGTATAGCTTGCATTAGCTATTGCTGATGTTTTCACCACGTTCTCTGCATTAGATTCAACTGGTGCATTACCCTTGGCAAAACTTGTTTCTTTATTTGCCGTTAACAATCCGAAGCTTCAAGCCACAGAGAAAAGTTTCATGCATTGAAAAGAGAAAGAAACAATGATGCAAAGCAAATTGGAAAATATTGATTTTCTTAATGAAGTTTAGTTGCTCAAGTGGATGGAGATTCTGAATTCTACTTCCATATGTAGCAATATGTGATATTCCACTTGCTTGCTAATTTGAAGTCTTTTCTATTGCAGTGGAAACTATCTTGCTGGCATTCCAGAACTACATTTTAGTTCTTGGCACGAGTGTGATGATCCCTACCGTGCTTGTACCCTTGATGGGTGGATCTGATGTAAGCTTCTGCAATTGTTGTTTCTCACTATTATGGCTAAAGTTGGACAAAATTGGGATGGATTATAAGCGGATACTACATAAGCCTTAAAGAATCTTGTGTCTCATATTCACATGTAAAGAGGAACAGGTTTCATCATTTTTTCTCTTCAAGTGGATCGTAGTATATGTACGTGGTTACCAAAATCTTTCCTTCTGATGCTGCTTCTGCTGTTGCCATCACTATTTCTTTTTATTTTCCTTTGCCCAGACCTACTATGCAATGACAGACCGAGGACTTTTCTTTTTTTTTTTTTTTTTTAATATATATAGACTGAGGACTTCAAAGCATAAGAATAAATAAGAATTAGTTGCTTATATTGAGTTGTGTTGGCTGTAATCATCATATCCTCTTTTTGGTTATCCATGCAAGGGGGACAAGGCACGAGTGATACAAACATTACTTTTTGTAGCTGGCATTAACACACTTCTCCAAGCTCTTTTTGGGACTAGGTTGCCTGCTATAGTTGGAGGCTCCTTTGCTTATGTCATCCCCATAATCTATATCATCAGTGACTCGTCTCTACAACGAATTGAGGAGGACCATGTAGTGAGTTGATATTTGTATTCTTTCTATAGGCTGTTGTTAATTTGGTTTCAGTGAAGCATGTCAAAATATATTGTAATCAGCAAAAATGTTCATCAATGCAAAATTTCTTCTGGCCTCTCCACCAGGTCGAAAAGTAAACAAGATTATGGAGATGATGTAGACGATTTCACTTAATGACATGCTGAGCTATGTATCCTGTTCATAAGGATTACTATTGTAGATGAGATCATTCTTAATGAAAGGCCATAAATTTCATTGCTAGAGCTAAAATGTAGACCTTAACTCTGTTTTATTCTGGTGGTAGATTGTTCAGCAATATGTTTTAACTTTTATGTATTATGGTCACTGAATAGGTTCATTACATTTTTGTTGGTTTCAGAGATTTATACAAACTATGCGAGCTATCCAAGGGGCTCTCATTGTTGCTGCTAGCATACAAATAGTACTTGGGTATAGCCAAGTCTGGGGACTCTTCTCAAGGTAAAGCAACCCCCTCCAATCAAGTGAAACAAAATTTTGACTCTGAATGAATCGAAATGGTCTTTTTATGTTCAAGTCTTCTCCATGCAGATTTTTCAGTCCCCTTGGCATGGCACCAGTTGTTGGATTAGTAGGTCTGGGCTTATTTCAACGAGGATTCCCTGTGGTACTGACTTCAAGAACTTTGCACTGTGCCTTAACAAATAATGCTCAATTTACAAGTTACTAAGTGATTGGGAAATTCAATTAGTTGTGTTGTATTGCAATAATAAAGATGTAGTTAACATGAGAAATAACAGTTAAGGGCATCTGGTTTTCTCATCCACTTGCTTTTGTGAAGATTAGGACCTTGTAAAGATCCTCAATGTTCACCTCTTAAGAACAAAGAATCTGCAACTGAAAATGATGCATCCTGGAAAACCTGATCATATCTCAAACAACAATAGATTGGTCCTGTTGAAACTGTTAGGACCTCCCAGATTCACTACAGCTATAAGTATAATAGTTTGTTCCCTGGAGACATTACTGAATTACTGATGGCATAATAGACTACAGGTCGTGTAGCATTCTTGTATTGAGCTCTCATAATGAAATTTGGCAAGTCGTGTAGCTGTCATGGCCAATTTAGGCTTGCGTTAATTTCCTTTTTCCTCTTATTGGACACATGATGCTTCTCTAAAAGTATATAATTTTCTATGACGTTTGACCTTGCAGCTTGGGAATTGTATTGAAATTGGTCTACCCATGCTTATTCTGGTTATCGGCCTATCACAAGTAAGCTGTATATTTGTATCCAGGACTCCCACCATATGTTTATTGTAGCTGAAGCTCTAATAAATAACGTCGTTCCAATATGCAGTATCTCAAGCATTTTAAACCACTCAGGGACTTCCCAATTTTTGAACGTTTTCCAGTGTTGATTTGTGTTGCAATTATTTGGCTATACTCTGTCATACTGACTTACGGGGGTGCATATCGAGAGGCATCTCCGAGGACTCAATTCAGTTGCCGAGTAGACAGAGCAAATATTATATCAACGGCTCCATGGTTGTATTTTATTGACTGAGTAGTATATTCTTCCTTTTCATTTGCTGTTCCATCTTCTGAGTCTAAGATACCAAATCATGTTTCTTTCCAGGTTCAAGTTTCCTTATCCTTTGCAGTGGGGCCCACCAACTTTTGCAGCCGGTCATGCATTTGCTATGATGTCTGCTGTTCTTGTTTCAATGGTTGAGGTATGAAGAGGATTCCTCAAGTTTTCCTTATTGCACAATGTATCAGATTATTAAGACTGTAAATACAGAGCTGTGTGTGTGCATACAATTGAATTTGAAGCTACATTGTTAAAGCAGCTAGTATATATTTATTCACTACTCCTGAAAGTTCAGAGAAAAGGGTTTTTTACTGTGACTGAGTTCATGTTGTGTACGTATATACTGTTGGATATATTCCCTTATGTAAGAATCTCCCCGAAGCCCAGAGATATTCTTGAAACTACCGTCACTCGATTTTACTTTTTCATCTGCAGTCAACTGCCGCATATAAGGCAGCATCTCGTCTAGCAATTGCCACTCCACCACCTGCATATGTACTTAGCCGTGGAATTGGTTGGCAGGTAAAATGGTTTTTCAACTGTCTAAGATGCATAGAAATGTTTTGTGATCGTCAGCGAGAGATATTTGAACATGTAATGACTTTTGTAGTGAACATGTTGCTTTTAATAATTTCGCAAAATCAGGGGGTCAGAATAAACGGAATATAAGAATGACGAAAAGAAATTTTCACCGATTGAAGCGAAATTGGAATTGTCACATCTCTGTTTCTTGCTAACATGGCCTTTTAATTTAAACAACATTTCTTAAGCACATGCAATGAAACCTTCTACTTTTTCAACTTGAGTGTCCTTCAAAGCTCTGGAGTTTTGACATTGATTCTCTGCAGGGGATAGGCATTTTGCTAGATGGTCTTTTTGGGACAGGCACTGGTTCTACTGTATCTGTGTAAGAATTGTAGAGTATGGTTTCTAATTCACTGCTTATTGTTACAATCTTTACTTGGCCAAAATTTTTATGCTCAAATTTCAGTGAGAACATAGGACTCCTTGGACTAACTCGAGTTGGAAGTCGAAGAGTGGTTCAAATTTCTGCGGGATTCATGATATTCTTCTCTATCTTAGGTTGGACATTATTTCGTTCCATGATCTTCCCCTCAATTTCCATCTTAGGAGAATGAGCATTAATTTACCTGAATTCAAGTTTTAGTATTCACTATTATTCTTTCGCAACATTTGGTTGTATGTTATCTTCTATTACTTGGCTTGCAGGAAAATTCGGGGCTTTATTTGCATCTATCCCTTTCCCGATATATGCTGCATTATACTGTGTCCTGTTTGGCCTTGTAGGTATGCATTGCTCGATAATTCTAACCGACTTCTTTTGCAAACTTTTGATTGATGAAACCAAGTGCAACATTCTCTCTTGCAGGTTCTGTTGGTTTATCATTTCTGCAGTTTACAAACATGAACTCTATGAGAAACCTCTTTGTAACTGGTCTTTCCCTATTCCTTGGAATATCCATTCCTCAATTCTTTGGCGAATACTGGGTGGGCGCTCGGCATGGTCTCGTTCGCACCAATGCAGGATGGGTCAGTACCATTTTTTGTTTCACCCTAACTTTCCTGATTTCTCGATTTACAAGAAAGAGCTTTGGAACATTTCCGAGGATGGGTCTCATTTCACTAAAACTGTTTCAGTTTTCACTATCTGTCACTATTACTTGACACATGAAACTTTTGATCAATCTGCTTCGGTTTCTTTACTGAACAGTTCAACGCATTCTTGAACACGATATTTGCCTCCCCACCAACCGTGGCGTTGATCATCGCCGTGTTCCTAGATAACACGTTGGAAGTGGAGAAATCAAAGAAAGACCGAGGTATGCCATGGTGGGTGAAATTTAGAACGTTCAGAGGTGATAACAGGAATGAAGAATTCTACACTTTGCCATTTAACCTTAACAGATTCTTTCCACCTACATAGCCTAAAATCTCTAAATGAAGAAAAAAAAAAAACAAAAAATAACTAAATTAATCTTTAGTTAATTTCCTTCCTCTTCCCAAACTCCCAAACTCAACTCAGATGATTGTTGAGACTTGAGACTTTAGTTCAGAGACTTCCCCTCTACAAAAAGCTGATTTTGGTATATCTGTTAACAGTGACCCAATTTTTTGTGGCCTTGTAAGCAGAAGAAAAGGCCCCATAGTAGGAATGTATTTAGTCAAGGCTTTGTTTAGTTAGACTTTTTTTGATAAATAAGCTATGATTTGCACTACATGTATTGCAATTTTTTTTGGTCCGTTCTTATTCTTTTTGGACTCTAAATGAATAAGGCTTATTTCTGCGCGCTCTGTGGTTTTGTGTGCGCCTATCTTCTGAATTGACCTCTGCAGAATAGTCCATCCTACTCGATACTATAGCAGACAGGTTTTTCTTACAACTTTTGATAATTCCCATTTCCTCCTAAATTCACCATACATCAGTTTGGATATTGGCAAAAATTATTACAAATGATCTTCATTCAACCATATTAGAAATAAGATGATTTGCGAGACTGACTTATTACAAATGATCATAAAACTGTGAATTATTTGAATTGATCTCTAGGATTCTTTGTTCTTGTGTTGGCCATTAATTTGAGAGTTTTTAGACTAATGATGGTCTGTGATTTGACCATGAACATTTTTGCCAATTACTACCGGAACAAACCCCCAAAATGGGAGAGAGAGTTTAAAGAAAAAAGAACATTTGTGCCATTTGACCTTTGGCTTACCAAATCACATTAGAGTAAAATGTTGAAATAGTCCCTTACATTTGCCCTTACTTGAATTTACGTCCCTTACATTAACATTTCAATATCGTAGTCCTAAACATTATGTGTTCATACTTTTTTGGTCCCGTTTTACTGTTTCGACCACAGCTCCGTCCAACTCGATGTTGACCGGCCGTTGACTTGCCGGAGTCAGAGGTATTTTCGTCCTTTCACGTAATTTGACCTTCCACCAAATTAAAATCATTAAAAATATTAAAAAATTCATATTTTAAATTATTTAAATAGTATTTATTAATTTAAAATATTATTATAATATTTTAAAATTTATATTTTTTAAAAAATAGTTTTTTCATTTATCATTTATCTTAGGTGAAAAATAAACAGTAATTATTCTACATTTTAACTCCGGGCCACAGTAAATTTACAATTTTGAGGTTACTGTGTACAAACCTAATTGCATGTAAAGGAATTCATTGTAAGTATCATTGTATCACAGGAATAGCCGAATAGGGTTTTTCTGGAAGAGTGTTATTGGAATTTAATTTCTTTTAGATCGTTTGATCTCATATGTACTTATGCACAATATGACAATACTTCGACTTGACATGCCATAGATAATTACATATTATATCACAATATAACTAGATTCAATTGTCATGAAGATGAAGGGCGTTTGTGATCGTCACATTCTCATATTGGTATAGTTAAACAGTTTGAGGTTTTGTTTTTATACTTAATGGAACATCCACTATTCTCCTAAATTTGGGCCTAATTAGCAGATACAAATTTTCTTTAATCGTGATACTAGCTAGGTGAGAAATCCAAATATTAGGAAGAAAAATTGTTTTCAACAAAATATGCATGTCTCCATTTCCCAGAAGAGTTGATTATTTTTAATTTTTTGTTTTACTTATTTTTTAGTTTTAACAATCTCGCTACTCCAACACAAAATAATTAATAGGATTGTCTTTGATTTCACATGTTGAATATGCGCAACTACGGTTTAGGATGTTATTTATATTTATACATCTTTCTTTTAGGTGCTTATATCAATGAATTATTAATAAATAACTATACTCAGGTGTTTATAAATTAAGAATATCGTGTTCATAAGACAAAATTTTTTTGTGATTTTGCTATTAAAATTAGATATGAAATTTTATGTTTGGATTGTTAAATATTTTAAACGTCTTGAAATTATTGCTTATGTCAATCACATCGGCCGGACACACAAAAAATTATTGGGGTGTGCGTTATTACATGGGCTATATCTAATATATACCAAAAACGGATACATAAACTTTACATAAATTAAATTAAAAGTACTATAGTTATACAACGTATATAATAGAAATTCTAATAATTTCTATGAATAGTAAGGCCACCATTTAGTTTCAAAGTAAATATCTGAATTACGTCGGTTCAGTTTGACTTCATTCCACAAATGTCATAGGTCTACACGCTTCTAATACTATCTTGAAAATTCATAAAAGTATATTTCTGGTTCAAAATCAGTCAGACTCAGGTTTATGAATATATATGGACTTCATCTCTACGCGGTAATAGAACTTACCCCGCATAAATTTTTTTCTAATGTAATGAATAGTTCTATAAAGTGAATAATAATTAAATTAAATTAAATAATCATTATCTCAACTAAGTAAACGATTAAAGGGACGTAATGAGTATACAACATCTACCAAATCAAGCATATACTGTATATTGCATTAAGTGTGTTTGTATAGTTCCAAATCATTCAAGTGATAATGCATGCGTCGACAAATGATCATAAAACTGTGAATTATTTTAATTGATCTCTAGGATTCTTTGTTCTTGTGTTGGCCATTAATTTGAGAGTTGTATACACTAATAATGGTCTGTGATTTGACCATGAACATTTGCTCCATTTAGCTCTCTCGTTGGGCTCCGGATCCTATATTGGCCTTTGACTTACCAAAAGCTTGATCCGAACATATTTGATGTGAACATGAAGGAGGACATTAGGAATGTGATGTGTGATGCTCTAGTTTTCATTTTCCCATTATACCAAACACAAGTACAACTAGACCTTGAGCTTCTTCATAATTTGTAAGAAGCAATCAAGGTCCTTGGAGCCAAATTTTGGGAAAAGGATCCAAAAGTACCAACAAACAGTACCCAGCTAGCTGTTTTGGACCTTTTGCTTGGAAAATTGGAGTTGACTAGTAGCGATGATGCGGGCTTAACTTCCAAGAGTCATGCTCAAACTATCCGAAACCAACTCATCCACTTACGATCTTTCATTGGGGAAACTATGGAATTGGGAAATGATCAGGAGGAAATACAATCTCTCTGGGTTTCTATTCTGAAAGTGTCTTTCAAGATAAAGTATAGAAGTCCATAGGATTCCACCTCAAAATTAATTGGTAATGAGGGGAGTAGCCCATAGACTTATACTCCCTCTGTTCCAAAATTATTGTCCAGTTTGGGATTTCACTTTTAGTACAATTTGAACTAGAAATGAAAACACAAATTGGACAATAATTATGAGACGAAGGGAGTATATTGATATCGACTCTCTCCCACCACCGATGTGGGATACTCAACAGTCCCCCGCAAGCCCAACGTTTCTTCTTGGGTTGGGCTTGTCAGCCCAGTCACTGCCTCACGTCTCAATCCTGCTAGGACTATCACATCAGACTTTGGAGTCCGACGAACTATCACATCAGACTTTAGAGTCCGACTTTTAGCGGGCTGGCTCTGATACCATATAGAAGCCCATAGGGTTCCACCTCAAAACCAATTGGTAATGAGGGGAGTAGCCCATAGACTTATATATTGATATCAACTCTCTCCTACCACTGATGTGGGATACTCAACATAGAGTGCATCATCACCTACCTCATGTCTGGGTGATATTTCGCGTCATGTTGTGGCATTATTTCATTCTGCCATGAAAGACATGAGCAATATTCTGTCAGAAATCGAAGTATGTCTGGTGACTAACAACAGTCAAGCGCGATCAACAACTCCCTCGGATACAAATCAAGTTGTCGGCTTCCATCATGAGGCGAACTCAATCCTTAATCTGCTCAAGAGAGGGGAGAAGATATTGCAGATTGTTTCCATTGTGGGTAGACGAGGAATAGGCAAGACTACATTGGCTGAGAAAGTTTACTATCTCAGATCCATTTTTCGGCTTGTGCTTTCACCACTATTTCTCAAACAGTTAACTGAAGGGAAGTGTTGCTTCAACTTTTAAAACAAGGTTGCTCCCGAAGAATGTCCAATCATATCTTTTGAAATAACTGCAGATGATGTATCAAACCAGCTACGACCCAGTTTGAAGCAAAAGAGATATCTGATTGTCTTGGATGATATATGGGAAGTTAAAGCCTGGCGCACCTTGCAACAAGCATTTCCTGATGATTCTGTGGGAAGCAGGATAATGTTGACAAGTCGTACTCATAAGGTGGCCACTTTAGATTTGCTCAAAGAAATTCCTGGCCAACTCAGATCACTCACGGAAGAGGAGAGCTTGGAGTTATTTCGATTGACATTATCCAGTGGAAGTGGTCATTATCCTGGATTAGGCAATCTTGAGAGGAAAATTGTTACATTTTGCAACGGATTACCTCTTTTAATTGTCATTGTTGCTGGACTCCTAAAATCCACAGTGCCAGATGAATGGAATAAAGTTGTAGAAAGTTTAAGCTCAGGGTACATATCACAAAGCTGTAAGGACACACTGGAGCTCAGTTATAGGCATCTACCAGACTACCAGAACATTTAAAACCATGTCTTCTCTACCTCGCTACATTTCGAGAAGATCAACAAAGTCTCGGTGAAGAGACTGGTGAATTGGAGATTTCTAAGAGTACTAGATCTGGAAGAAATTAAGTTGTCTGTTGAGATTCCAAGTGAAATAAGAACACTTGGCTCTGTTGGCCTTCTTCGCAATTCGAGGCTATAGTTTAAAGATCCCGGCGTCAATTGGTGACCTCTCTTATTTGAGACACTTTTAAGTGAATTCTCCGCTGAGAAATATTCATTGTCAATCACATTCTGGAATCTAGAGAAACTGTCATTGTCAGGCATTCCTTTGTCCAAGGAGTGCCTTTCAAGCATTGGTAAATTGCCAAATCTTGATGTTGGACAAAAAGAATCCCACATCGGTGTCGTGAAGGATCTGTCATATGTTTATAAATGCCAAAGGCCACCCTACTCATTGCCAATTGGTTTTGAGATGGGAGCCCAAGATGACTTTGACATGGTATCAGAGCTCACGATCTGTGGACCTGTGATAACTATGGACCCGTGTGTGCGGGCTTGTGGACTGACCCGATAGTAAATCCGGAGTATGTACCCGTGTGTACAGGCTTGTTGACTGACCCAGCAGTGTATCTGGTGAATTATGTTATGTTGTGCAATCCCAATGGGCCAAATACCCCATTGGACTTGAGAGAGGGTGTTGGGACAAAAAGAATCTCCATTGCCAATTGATTTTGAGATGAGAATCCAAGGTGACTTTGACACTTGAAGTCCTCAAATTCGAGGGTATAGATTTGGAAGGGGACACATTGACAATTGGAAGAAGACGAATTCTCTAAACTTAGAATATTAAAACTGAATTCTAAGTCCTCACTTACTCATGTAAGTGCTTCTGATGATCAAGTGATGTGTCTTGAAGAGTTGGAATTGAGAGATTGCCTTTTTTTGAATGTTTAGAAACCCTTCAGACGCTTCAAATGATCAAGGTCATTCAATGTCCTGTCATCGTTGAAAGCTTTAGTGATAAACATTGAGGCATTACTGGCGAAGTTTGGAAACTCAGATCTGAAGGTCACGATTCAATCGAGACGCCGGTAAGTTTGCTGCAATTCTTCAAGCTGGATTTGGAGGAACTCATAATGTTGATTGCAGTTCATTCCAGGAAGAACAATCTTGATTGCAGTTCACTCCAGGAGGAACTCATAATGTTGATCCTAGTTTCTGTATTTATATGTGCTTTTCTTCTTCTTTGCAAAGTTGAGTACTTGATTGTTACATGGTTATAGATTTCATTGAAATGATGAACTTTACTTCCTTATAATGGAAAGATACTGCACCTGCTGCTTTCATGAAGTTACTATTAAGAATAAAAAATATTCAATACTTTGCTACAGGTAAAAGGTACTGTATTTACGGTCAATTGTTAACTAACTAAAAAGCCCATTAATGTTCACTTTAGTTATACCGTCCTATTACATCCATTGTCTGCGTTGTAATGTAGTCTAATGAAGCTTTCTTTTACCATCAAAAGAAAGTCGCACATTCTCGATACTAGAATAGGTTAATAATTACGTAGTATAAGACTATAGACTATTGCGATGATTAATGAAATAAAAATCAAATTAAATGAATCACAACGGAAGCCTCAGATTATAATGGTCATCAAAACAAATTCAGACGGTAATTCCAGATATGTTTATAATATTATATTCCTCATTGGCTTCTTGCTTGATAATAATAATCATAAAGAGTAAAAAAAAGAAAAAAAAAATCATAAGCTCAGAGAAAAAAAAAATTATTTCTAATAAGATGTAATCGCAAGCAACGGCTCCGTGGATGAACGGAAAAAAATCAACCCACAGATTCCTATCAAATTGCGAAAAAGATTGATATTGGTCTAATCATAGCATTTCCAGTCATTGCTTCTTTTTCGTTTTTGCTACTAGAAACGTGGCATCAGACCCAACGAAAAAAAACAATTTATACAGAAAAAGAAAAGATTTAAACAACTAAGGTTTGTAATAATGATTAAAAAAAATCGAATTAAACCTCAGGAGACCCGTTTCAAATCAATCACACAGCGGCGAGAGGGAAGAACGGAAACGACGATTCCCGACCAAAAACAATCAAATCCTTCACAGAGAAGGGTTGACGATTTGGTGGATGGGAGAGGCGGCTCCGGCTACGACTCCCGCCGCTGCTTTTTTTTTTTAAAGTGTCATACGGCACTTCCTATTCCTGGGATTTCTTCCTCATCGGCAGCTAAATAAAAACATCGGAGAACAATCGAAAGAAACAACAATTGATGTAAATTAAAACCAAAAAAAAAAGAAAGAAAACCCTCGAATCTATATTCGTCGTTTCCTGAACCTGGAGAAGAAGAAGAATGGGAATTGAGGAGAAAGGGAGAAGAGCTTTATAGAGATGTTGGTGTGGTGGTGTTATGGAGCTCCGCCTGTGATGTTTTTTTATACGCACTTAAAACCCTAGTGGGCTTGGAACCTATTCCCGTTTACTGATTGGGTTTCTTAGGCCCGATGGTATGGGCCTTGTTCTAGCTTACTCCATTATCGGGAAATGTAAATGAAATGATGATATACAAAAAAATATTTTTGTATTGGACTTCTTTTATTTGTAAGTTCAGGATTTTCATAAGATTTTAAAAAATCTTAATACGACAATCCTATTTGGACCCAAACACTGGTTGTCGCCAGACCACCATAGGCCGAAATTCCGGCCATGTAGCGGCGGGCAAAGGCGATCAATGGCGACTTGACTCGGTGGTTTGGGCCTTTGGGGTGGCTAAAAACATGTAAGGTTATGGTTTGTTTTAAAGGGAGTTTTTACTGCTTTTGAACCAACATGGCATAAAGGGTAAAAGAAAGAAGAACGAGAATGTAACTAGAAATGGAAAAAGAGGAAGAAAGAGACGTGAGAGAGAGAAAAAAGGACAGAACAAATCCGATAGAATCAAAATCATAAAACTATTTTCTTAATCCTCCATTTACATGATTTACAGGTTAGATAACTAGAATTAAGAGCTGGAAAATGAAAAATCGGAAGCTACGTAGAAGTTTCCTTCGGACAGCTTGCATGTGCCAGCTGTGAGCTTCTTCTGCTGCAATCAACGTCAAAACGACGTAGTTCGCCCCCAAATCCGTTTCGCCCTAATTTGATTTAAAAACCGACCCGTATGCCAAACCCGATCCGCATGACAATCCCTCCTTCTGGAACAAGACTTGTCCTCAAGTCTTAAATGAAGGAAACTGTTTGGTGATGAAGTTGCTGTCCTCCCAAGAAGAATCTTCAAGCTCCAAATCCTTCCACTTGATCAACCATTGCACTATGTTCTGTTCGCCTCGCCTGATGAATCTTCTCTGCAAGATCTTTTCTGGAAATAGTCCACCCTTATCATCATCAAAGTCAGGCAACTCAGTTGTAGCTACTGGTTGGCCACCTGTATGCTTTTTTAGCAATGAAACATGGAAGACCGGGTGGATTCTAGCATGTGGGGGTAACTGTAGTTTGTAAGCTATATTTCCAACCTTTTCCAAGACTTCATAAGGACCAAAATGTCTAGCTATGAACTTCAGTGAGGAACGTATGGCCAGGGATTTCTGTTTGTAAGGGTGAAGTTTCAGATACACCGAATCACCAACTTGGAGAGTTCTTTCTGTCCTTTTCATATCAGCATAGAATTTCATTCTGAACTGTGCCTTTTCAAGATTTTCCTTCAAACTTTTAAGCACCTTTTCCTTCTGAGCTAACCAATCAGCAGCTGCTGGTACTACCAGATTGTGATATTCACCAAGTGAAATTGTAGTCGGCTTATCTCCATATAGAGCTTCATAAGGAGTCATTCCTGCACTTAAATGGAAGGAGGTGTTATACCACCATTCAGCTAACACCACCCACTTTGACCACTGATTAGGAGCAGTACTACAGAAGCACCTTAAGTAAGTTTCAAGGCACTGATTAACACGTTCAGTTTGGCCATCACTCTGGGGATGGTATGCAGTGCTCATGCACAACTTAACTCCAATAGTTTTAAAAAGGGCTTGCCAAAAATGGCTGGTGAAAATCTTATCCCTATCACTGATGATAGAATCGGGTAGTCCATGCAGCTTGAAAACCTCCTTGAAGAAGATGTCAGCTACATCTTTGGCAGTAAAAGGGTGTCTCATGGGAATGAAATGAGCATACTTAGTGAGTCTGTCAACTACCACCATAATAGCATCATAATGTTCACTGGAAGGGGGGAGCTTTTCTATGAAATCCATGGAGATACTCTTCCATGCTTGCTGAGGTATTTCCAATGGTTGAAGTAATCCAGGAGGGTGAACATGTTCTGATTTATTGGTCTGACATACTTCACATTGCTTAACAAATTCTTCCACTTCAGTTTTCATTCCTGGCCAATAAAAAACGTTCTTCAACCTCTGAAATGTGGCTTTTTGTCCTGAGTGACCCCCCAATGCTGAAGAATGAAAGTTTGCCAACAAGGTTTTTCTTAATTCTGCCTGCTTTCCCACATATATCTTGCCATATTTTTTGAGAATTCCATTCACATATTGATAATCAGGCTCTGAGTCTCCTGATGTAATCACTTTGGCCACCAGGTTTTGCACCTCTTCATCTCCCAGGTAACTCTCCTCGATCTGTTGCATCCACAATGGTTTGACAGTACTGACAGCATTTTACATGGTCAATTGATCTTCTCCTGAATTCCTTCTGGATAGAGCATCAGCAGCCACATTTTCCTTACCCTTCTTATATTGAATCTCATAGTCCCATCCAAGTAGTTTTGCCAGCCATTTATGCTGCATGGAAGTGGTTAACTTCTGCTCCAATAAGTATTTTAATGCCTAGTGATCAGTTCTGATAATGAAGTGGTGCCCTTGCAGGTAATGTTTTCACTTTTCAATAGCCATCACAAGCACCAATAGTTCCTTTTCATAAGTGGAAAATCCTTGGTTTTGCTGATTGAAAGCCTTACTGAGGTAAGAAATGGGTCTCCCCTCCTGCATTAGTACAACCCCCATACCACTCTCACATGCATCCGTTTCAACAATGAAAGGAAGGTTGAAATCTGGAAGTCTCAACACTGGAGCAGTGGACAGTGCTTTCTTCAATTTCTCAAAAGCCATTGTGACCTTTTCATTCCAGTAGAAAGCATCCTTCTTCAATACGGAGGTAAGTGGTTTGCTGATAACACCAAAATTCTTTACAAACCTCCTATAGTATCCTACTAGTCCCAAGAATCCTCTTAACTCCTTAATGGTTTGGGGAATAGGCCAATCAGTGATGCTTCTAACTTTATCAGGATCCATTTCAACACCTCCTTTTGAAATGATGTGACCTAAATATTCCACTGTTTGCTGAGCAAAAGTGCACTTTGATCTCTTAGCAAATAACTTGTTCTTTTCCAGAGTTTGCAACACCAAGCCAAGGTGGTTTACATGCTCTTCCATAGTAGCACTGTAAATCAAGATGTCATCAAAAAACACGAGTACAAACTTTCTAAGGTATGGTTTAAAAACCTAGTTCATTAAAGCTTGGAAAGTGGCAGGAGCATTAGTCAATCCAAACGGCATCACCATAAACTCAAATTGGCCATGATGAGTTTGGAATGCTGTTTTTGGAATGTCTTCTTCCCTCATTCGGAGTTGATGATATCCAGCTCTCAGGTCAATTTTGGAGAAGTATTGAGCTCCCAAAAGTTCATCCAACAATTCCTCAATGACTGGAATTGGGTATCTACTCTTTACAGTCAATTCATTCAGTTTCCTGTAATCAGTGCACATGCGCCAATCATCATCTTTTTTCTTTACCAGTAGTACAGGTGATGCATAGGGATTATTGCTCTCCCTTGTTGTTCCCTTTTCTAACAAATTGTCCACTTGCTTCTCAATTTCAGCTTTGTGGGCATGTGGATATCTGTATGGCTTTAATTTAAAAGGAAATGCTCTTGGTTTAAGACAAATTTGATGCTCAATATCTCTGATGGGAGGTAACTCAGTTGGTCAGCAAAGACTCCTTGGTACTGCTCTAACAAGGCAAGTATTTCTTATGGTAATTCCTCCAAAACCACTGCTGAAAAGTGACCAACATTGACATATATGGCTTCCTTATCACATCTCCTCCTTCTGAAGTCAGGTTGTCTTAGCATTTCTCTGTCTTCTTGCCAAGATTCCCGCATTCTTTTCTGTCTCTCCGCATCTTCTAACACGGCCTCCATTCTTCTATGAGATTCATAACTGAATCCTTTCAATATAAAACTCTCCTTTCTTCTGTGTAGCTGAATACTAAACCTGTCATAGTCAAAGAGAATGGGGTTGAAGCATGCCATCCAATCAGTCCCTAGTATAATGTCCCACTCGCCTAATGCAATCACTTTCAGATCAAAGCTGAAATTGTATTGCTGCATTTACCATCGAGCTGAAGGGCATTCTTGGTTATTTCTCAATCTGTATCCATCAGCAACAGTAACAACAAATGGTCTAGTCTTTCTGACAACTAATCTCATTTTCTTGACCAGATTGCAATTCACAAAACTCTTAGAAGCCCCAGTATCTATGAGGATTGTCACCACTTCTCCACCAATAGACCCAAGGATTACAATCAGCTTCCTGTCCTCATCCTCAATTGCCATACAATCCTCCATCTGAGTTATAGCTTGCAACTGTTCTCTTGTCAGGTTCACTGTGTTGCCAACATCTTCATCAACTCCTTCCTCTTGTATAAAATTGAAATCTCCGGCTTCCTCATCCTGCTCCATAGCAATTACATTAACTTGTTTTAACTTACAAACATGGCCAGGTCCCCACCTTTTTAGAACACTTCCAACGCAGGTTGTTGTTCTTCCTACATTGAATTTCTTGGGGTGATAATCTCTTAAAAACTTCATTCCCAATCTTCCTTGGTCCTTTGGCTGTATTATTAAGGACATGTGGAGCCCTAAAATTTGAAGGGTAAGCTTTACTGACAGGGGAGACATTACTCCTTGTCTGGAAGGCCAAATCAATAGTCTGTTCCTGTACTGAAGCAATCTCATAAGCCTTCAACAAAGTAGTAGATTCCAAAAGTCTTACCATGGGTTTCAACTCTTCTTTTAGGCCACTAATGAAGCTAGAAATGAAGTATGATTCAGTGAGATGAGGATCCTTACACAAAACCATAGACTTCAATTCTTCAAACCTTTCATGGTATTATAAAACAGATCCTTTTTTCTGCAACTTATTGAACTCTCCAATCTCATCTTTCCCCCCTTTTTCTCCAAACCTCTTAAGTAATTCTTTCAAAAATTCCTGCCATGACAGAACCCCTTTTACTCTTTTCAGACTTTGATACCAATTATCAGCCTTTCCATCCATATATAGCTCAATTGTATCCAACTTTTTACCATCAGAGACATCATAGATACTGAAAAACTTTTCACACTTTCTCAACCATTCCCTAGGGTTATCACCAGTAAAATTAGGCAGTTCAAGACGTGGCTGTGACACCCATAGATTCTTCTCAGTCTTATCGGTTAACTCACTTACTACTTCAGCATCAACCACATTAATCTTTGAATTACTGACTGATTTAGACATGATTCCAGGGGAGGTTGGAGAAGATGGAACCTTACTGAGAATAGAAGGGTCACCTTTCTTTCCATTCATCATCATCAGGATCTCGTTAAGCTGTGCATTCACCGACTGAAACTGGTTGGTTTGGTGCTCCACTTTTGCTTCCAGCATAGATCCCCAGTTGTTAAGCTTTTCCTCCATCTGCTTCCTCCATTCACTGACTTCCAGCAACTGAAGATCCTGTCTTTTCATATGATCTTCCAGAGCTTGAGTTGTTTTAGATCTAGTTTCTGTCATCCCTGTCGCCTTTTAGTAGATCCCAAAATAATTAAAGGAAGAAGGATAGAAGAAGAAAAAGATCTCAGGAACAAGCCAAAGGAAACGGCTAGCTCTGATGTCAAATGTAAGGTTATGGTTTGTTTTAGAGGGAGTTTTTACTGCTTTTGAACCAACATGGCATAAAGGGTAAAAGAAAGAAGAACGAGAATGTAACTAGAAATGGAAAAAGAGGAAGAAAGAGACGTGAGAGAGAGAAAAAAGGACAGAACAAATCCGATAGAATCAAAATCATAAAACTATTTTCTTAATCCTCCATTTACATGATTTAAAGGTTAGATAACCAGAATTAAGAGCTGGAAAATGAAAAATCGGAAGCTACGTAGAAGTTTCCTTCGGACAGCTTGCATGTGCCAGCTGTGAGCTTCTTCTGCTGCAATCAACGTCAAAACGATGTAGTTCGCCCCCAAATCCGTTTCGCCCTAATTTGATTTAAAAACCGACCCGTATGCCAAACCCGATCCGCATGACAAAAAATCATAAAACATTTGGGTCAATACATGTCTTAGTCGAAAGTCCTTATATTTACTTGGATCAAATTCAAGCCGACAAATGGGCGGATTTGGACTACTTGAGATTGGTTTTTAATGGTTAGTAGCTTAATGGGTAAATACCCATCCATATCCATTAAATTTAATGGACTTAAATGGTTGGGTATTATATATCCATGGCTATTCATAAATACCTTTAGTGGATTTTTTAACATAAATTCAAATGTTACCAATTCAATAAATATGACCCAACTAAATAAAATGAAATAATAAATTAATTCTTGCATGAATATTATGAGTCCAATAAGTTAGAAAATAAATGTATATAACTTATTTGAACAAAAATTCAAATTTGACCCGCATATTGTGACCCAAGTATTGGATCAACCAGTTAAAACTTAATGTGAAACATAAAAATTATTCTCCTACGTTAAAATTTATGTTTGTATTTTATTTAATAAAAAACATTAAAATTCGACTCATGTATCATGGCCCGGTTACTGGGTTGACCTAGCTCGACCCAGTTAAATATGACTTAAAAAGTGAAAACTTAAAGTTCAATAAGTTAGAAAATACAAGTATAAGGTTTCTTTGAACCAAAAAAAAAAAAAAACAACCCACTTATCGTGACCCGTTAGTGGGTTGACCCAGCTCGATTCATGGATCTAATGAGGGTCAACCAGTTAAAACTTGGTAGAAAACATAAAAAATTTTAATCTCCTAAGTTAAAATCATGGTTGTACTTTATTTTTATAAAAAAATCAAAATATAATACATGTACCATGGTCCGGTTACTAGGTTGACCCAACACAACCCATGGATTGACCCAGTTTAATATGCCACGAAACGTGAAAATTAACTTCAATGAGTTAAAAAATACAAGTGTAAAGGTTTATTTAAACAAAAAATAAAAATCGACCCATGTATCATGGCCCGGTTACTGGGTCGATCCAATTTGATCCATGAGTCGACCTGGTAAAACTTGGTTGAAAATATAAAAATTATTATTCTCTTAAGTTAAAATCCATGATTGTACTTTATTTTTAAAAAAATCAAAATTCGATCCATGTACCATGGTTCGGTTACTGGGTCAACCCAATACGATCCTTGGATCGACCCAGCTTAATATGGCTCGAAACGTATTGAACTTCAATGAGTTAGAAAATAAAAGTACAAGGTTTATTTGAAAAAAAAAAATCGACCCGCATATCATGACTTGGTTACTGGGTTGATCCAGGTCGATTCATGGGCCGATCCAGTTAAACTAGCCGTAAAATGTAAAAATTTGAAGTCCATTAATTAAGTTATAAAATATGCCGTCGTTAAAAAATAATTTTGTCTATAGGTTAACCCGCAGGCAAAAATTTTATACCCAACCAATTGACTGTTGACCTGTAACCCGCGCTAACCCGTGATGGCCTAACCCGTACATGACCCTTTCTTAAATGGGTTAAGTTGGGTCAACCCTACCTACTCACGAACTTGTATCGATGGCTATATTTTTTTCATCCCATTTAAAAAAATAAATAAATGATGATTGTATAGTTTGAAAATCAAATAGACTAACTGATGATTAACCGTGAACTACTCATACCCGTCTAAATAACTTTTTATCCAGATCCACCCAAGCCCAACATATTAAATGAATGGGCTTTTATCCAATGAATTTGGATAGATAATAAGCCCGTGGATTTTTTTGCCAGCTCTAAATCAAATTAAGAATACGAAATAAAAAACACAGACTTTCAAAACAATGGACCAAACAGAACCTTTTCAAGACTTAGCTCAGCACAATGGTAACAAAGCTAATCTTGGTCTCAACCAACATTTTATGGGGAAAAAAAAGGGGGAGGAATTACTTTTTTTGGAATAATATAAAGTACTCCTTAGACTTGCTTGTAATGAAATGGATTAAATTGGGAATAACTTTTACTTGGAAAGAGGGTGAAAAAAAGGAAGGAACTTGTTGGAAAATTTGGTCTGAGATTTACCAATTGTGAGATTTCAATGAAGTTTTTTTTAGTGAAAAAAGTAAAGATATATTAACAGGATCACCAAAAGTGAAGAGTACATATTGAACCTATTCAGGATATACATTTTGCAGTGAGTGCCAACACAATTCACCAAAACAGAAAAACAAACAACTCAACTATTTCTACAAAAAAAACTGTACATTTTACTCATGAAGAAACAATTGGTTCATAATTAACTTTTCAGCAGCAGTAGCCTTCTTTCTTTGTTTGTGCAGAGCTTTGTGTTTAATCTCCCTCTGTGTCACCTTCAGAATGGCTTCAGGTTCCCTCTCCTTGTTTTCAAACAATCCCAAGTTGCGTTCCTCCTAAGCATGATAAATGCAAGCACATACAACAGCCCACAGTAATCTTCTCTTGAATCGCAAACCCTTTCATAGTCTCATTACTTGTTCTACCCAATTCCTACAATTATCAGTAAGATTTCTGCACCCCAACCATCTCATAGCTCTGTCCATGATGCACTTTGAGCACTCACATTGGGAAAAAAAAATATGGTCTACATTTTCAGGAATCATTTTGCATAACACACAGCAATCATCTGCCAGTGTAATCTATATTGCTGCAAGCCTGTCCTTAGTGAGTATTCTACGTCTCCAGACTAACCAAGCAATAAAAGCATGCTTAGACACATTTATGCTAGCCCAAATAAACTGAGTGTCCTTTGTTTTAACCCCCGAACCTGTCAATCATTGATAGCCTGAGTCAACTGTATACTTACCTCTCTTCTCAGCTAGCCAGTTGCTACCATTGAATCCATTTTTCGCTTGATCTCGTAGCTTTAAAATCTGCTTCTGCTGCCAGCTAGAATCAAGTCTACACTGCACTTTCCAGATTTCAATGAGTTTTGGGGTAATGTTTTAAATAAAAAAAATAGCTAGGAGACTTCACGTCTTTCAAATTATTCTCCAAAAATAAATAAAAAAATAAATAAATTCACATTGTGATTATGAATTATACTACAAATAGTATAAGAGAGGGAGTACTCTATATATAACCTATTGGTACTAGAATCATCAGTACATGTAAAAGGTTCATTTGGAATTATTGAACTTTTTTTAATACTGTCTAGAAATTCAAAGAGTTGGAAGGAAAAAATAAAGGAAATCTAGAAATGAATACTTGGTCTGACATTTACCAATTGACATTTCAATAAGATTTGGGTTGATGTTTTGCGAAAGAATGAATCAAGATTTTGTTGTGAAAATAGCTAGGAGAATTTACACGTTCTTTTAGCTCTCTCTTTTAAATTCTTCTAAAAATTATTTCACATTGTTATTTATAGATTGTACTGTAGCAGATTATGGAGTACTATTTACTCCTATAACCTTTTGGTACCGGAATCATCAATATATTAAAAAATTTATTTGAAATAATTGAAATTTTTTTAATACTCTCTGGAAAATTCAAAAGTAGGAGGAAAAAAAAAGAAAAAAGAAAATGCAGGGATGAATAATTTACAGGGAAGTGGAAAATGAACAAATATTAAAAAAATTTGGATCAGAGAACTAAAATATATATATAAATTAGGTAAATGCGCCGCACAATTATTTTTGGTGCAATAATACTCTTCTTGGTCAGAAGTATTAACTAAACCAAAAAAATAATAATAATAATAATAATTTTGATACCGAGTTGTAGTAGTATAGCAGTAGTCATTTCATATGTCAACACTGCAATAATAATCAATACTCCTCCGACGTACGTAATAAATAAACGAAAGAATTAACCCTTTACCGATTCCCGGTTTCAATTATGAGTCGATCCTGTTTTTCTCTCTCACACACTCACACACTAAGCAACGAACAAAACAAACAAAACAAAACCACGTTAAACTACAACAACAAGTTGACGTGTTTCGTACCGAAGTCGCCACATCCTTCTTTCCCTCCCTCAGTTTTTATTTTTTCTTCTTCTCTGTCTTCTCTCCCAATTGAAAATCCCACTTCCTCTCCCCACAAAATCCAATTTGCCCATAAAGAGTAATTACTCAATCCGATTCTCTTCTGGCACAGCTTTTAATTTTTTGGTTGCATTAACGTCACTGAATTTGCTTCGAAAATCCGCAACACCCGGGGATTATAATTAGATAATGACAGACAACAACGCTGATGATATCATCATCACACCGCCGGATGTAATTTTTATCTCTCTGTTTCGCCGGCATTAATTGTACTCTCTTTTCTGTTATATAAAGGAGGGAGATAGAATTCTGTTTTCTTTGCTTTTCTCTGTTATGAAGTTTGGCGGTGGTGAATTTTTTGGCTCAGATTTTGTGTCTCCGCGTATGAATTATGCGTTTGACAAATTCATCCTCTTGTTTGATTTAGGTGAGTAGTAGTAATGTGAACAATTGGGGAAGGAATTTGATTCCTTGTGTTATTCTCTTTGGTTATTGATTTTTTTTCCTCCTTTTGGGTTTTTCTTTTTCTAATTACAATTTACATGTGTTGCAGTGATTGCCAGAGGGGTTGACGATGTTGATGGGAAACCCTGACCATGAAAAATTTGTTTTCCCCTTAACCAGCTTGCAAATTGGGTAATTTATTTTTTCTAACTAATTTTTTTTTGGTAATTTTCTTTAATTTGCTGATGTGTGTCGCTTTGTATGGATGTGATGCGGGTTTTTTTTTGTTTTCCTTCTTCTGTCTTGTGAGTGATTCTGTTAGGATGAGTTTGCTAGCTCTTTTCTTCTTTAGAATTAGTCATATTGTAAGGTTGCTGCGACTTACTCCTGTAGAAGGGAAAATTTTGTGTTTCAGAGTTCCAATTGTATGATGATGATTGTACTTCTAAGGTCCTAATGTGTCATAATAAAGAATTTAGATTGTCTTTCTTGTGTCTTTCAGATATTAGAAAGATTGCTGCACTGTTATTTGGTTGGAAATAAAGAGTTCATTAATGGTCCCTTTTGTTCTTTCAGACATCGATAGAATGTTAGGTTACAAGTTTCAAACTCATGTCCCTTGTGATGTTTGATTTTTTTCTTTTTATTTATTTATTTTCTTTTTAAATGTTTGGTTGGGTTGTTTCCTTTTTCAAATTGGCAATGACTTGTTTTCCATGAAAAATGAGTTGGTTTAAGGTGAATGGAGAACCATCTGTGGGTTAAGGTTGATATGTTTTGTGAGTGCTATAAAGTTTTGAACCTTTGAGAAGAACATATGTCGTTTACTTTGAGACTCTTTCGGCTATATACTTGCATCTTGCAGGGACTTGCAGTCATACCTTTCAGATCTTAGCCTCTTTCTTGCTCCTGAGAGTAAGAAATTCTATGTTCTTGTGGACAATAGGCCATGGTTGAAGGATTTAGTTTCACGGCCTGCACATTTGTGGCAATTGATGGTGACTAAGGTCTTTAATTTGCCGCTGTTTCAATTTATAATAAGATTTACTTACTGTTCTCAATTTTGTTGACTTCCTCTGAAATTATGTGGATGATTGTTACTGTCTGTTACAGTCTAGGTTGTCCCCGTTTGCAAATACTAGAGGCCGGAAAGGTAGAAAGATGACATCTGAAGTGAGTTCGTTCCATACAGGTCCAGTATCAAGCTCAAGCACATCAAAGACTAAAAGATGGTTCTCACTGGTTGATGCTGCAACTTTATCTCATCAGAGGGCCTTACTACCTGTTAAAAGGCTGAGGCATTCATTTTTGCTGAATAACAAGTTGCGCAGAACATTGTATGGGTTTATTGTCTTTGAAGTTGCTTGGAAGGACGTTCGTGGTTTAAACTACTTAAATGAGCTTCAGGTGCTTAAATGTCTCAATTCTCAGTAATCAAGAGTCTTTGCTTGCAATGAGTTAAACTAATGTTCTATTTTCTATTTCCATGTCTATGTAGACCGATACTTCGCTTGCTATTGAGGCCAAATTTATGAATCGGTGGGAATTTGATAGTATTGCACAAGCTGCTAGATGCATCCCTACCTGGTTTCCTGGTACTTGCAATGAACAGAAAATTTTGAAGGATTATCTGGACTCATCAATAGGTACTAGTGTCTCTCTTTACTCTTCTATTGGTGCAAAAGCGCTGTAATGTGTGTTGCTTGGCGTATGTTGGAGGGTTATGTTTCCTTTTCATTACTTACATGTATTAACATGCAAGGCTATTGCAGAATCTGATTCATTGTCATTGTACAGGCGAGGTATTTCATGATGCTCGAGAAAATTTTCCTAGTGGCAGTTGTACAGAGGATTTTACTGGAAATGACCCTAGTTATCGCAGTGATGTTTCTAACCCTGGATCCAATTTCAGTTTATTCACGAATAGAATGGAAGATGAAGTGTATACAATACCTCCATCTGATGGTCCTTGTAAGAGAAGAAAACTGATGAAATCTATGAATGCGGACACCGAATTTGACTTGTTTTCTGATGATAACAATTCTGAGAGTGTTGCTTCCCCAGTGTGTTCTCCCGGGTCCCATGCCAATGACCATGAAGACATAGTTGAACCTTCGGAGTATAGGGATGTCTTGATATTATTTCGGTTTAATGATCATGACCTCCCTTTCAGACTGAAGGATATAATTGTTTCTGATTTGAGATTACTTACATTATTGGAAGCTGGGCTTCCGTCTTGGGTTCTTTTTCTTCAGTCGTATCCCGTATTTTGTCATATTTATCGTCCCTGGATGTGTCCTTTGGCTAGAGCTTTATATGTGTTTATTTCAGTTGTTACTGTGCTTATTGGGTTCTATGACCTTTACAAAAATGTACCTCTTCTGAAGGCAACCGCTTCTCATTTGTTTGGCCCCCTTTTTGATTGGATAGAAACATGGGAAATGATAACCAGAATTAGGTATTTGGGAACAATGTTATTCCTACATAATTTTCAAAAGGCTGTCAAGTGGTTTTTGACGATGACAGGCTCGGTCCGGTCGATTATTTCTGTGATTGCACAGCCAATGGCTGGACCGTTGCTGGACTTTCTTGATTTCTTTCTTCCACTCTGGAACATATGCATACAAGTCGTGGAGAGCTTCTTCTCAGTTTTCTGGACGGTGATTGAATCATCCAGCAGTCTTATAGCGGACCTCACCGAGATGCTACTCATGCCGCTGTGGTGGATCTCATCTATTCTATGGAGCATTGGTGAGTTGCCACTGGAATTCTTTCTTTCTGTGAATTTTGATTTTCAGTTGTGGGATTTGCATCTTCTTGACATTGTTTCTTTTGTTATTATTTATTGCTATGCAGCTTCGTCTTTCTTGTATCCCATGTTCTGTATTTTATGGGGGATAATCTATGCTCCAATCTACTTCGTTCTTGGATTGTATGGGCTTTTGGTCTCGGTATGCTTGTGCCTATATGAGTCATTCAGAGAAACTTGGCAGTTCGTGAGTAGCATATTTCAAGTGTCTGGTTTAAAGTCTACCGTAAGCTCATCTGAGGTTTCAATATGGCGTTCTTTATGGAATGACTTATTTTCTCAGGTAATCTCATGCCATGATCCTCGTTATTGGAAGCTTGATATGTATGTTACGTGTATTTAACCACTCACATATTATTTTCTTCCTGTCAGATTTTCCGAGCGGTTCGAAGCATTTTAAATGGTTTTGTTGCTTTCTTTACAGCTTGCAACAGACATCGGTTAAGGTTTGGCTCCTTACTGGACTGGATATTCTTATTGTGAGAAGAAAAATTGAATAAGCAATTGCTTTCTGGAAGGGGGTCATTTCGTAGAAATGACTGTGCTTCATTTTTCACCTTCTGATAGGAATCAAAGATTTGTGACCATGTCTTTCCATTTTCTATAGTAATATTAAATATCTTCTTTTTGTCTCTATGGCCCATGTTTGCTCTTGGGTGTATACACTCAAAGAAGCTAGGGAAGGCTAAAGTGGGTACATTATCAAGCTATTACTCTATCTATGTTTTTCTTCAAATAGTTTGTTGTGACTGTCGTTGCTACCCCCAAAAGCCGCTCATCAGTAGTTTTATGTGCCTTCTGATTACATCAGTGAGGTCTATCCTGTCATTCTACTGAAGAGATTATGTTGCACTAGTGGAGCTTAGTTAGACAGCTTCATGGATTTTTTTGTGCTTATTTAGAGAATCATGTCTATTTTCTTGCCTTCAACCTCTGTAATGTGTCTTTTGTGTGAGGCCATTATTTTTGGGCAATTTATACTGACATTTTCTCTGAAACTTTGCTTTGGCAGTATATATAATCATGGTCAGGAGATTGTTCGAAGAGTTCATCAGCCGGTTAAGAGAAAAGAGTTGGACTCCTCATCCACTAGGAGGAGACTGCAATTTGAATCATCAAGTCCCCAGGGGCAGACATCTGGAACTCGGATGGTGAGCTTATCTGTCCTTACTGGTTTTACGTGAGTGTAACTGTTATTGTCAAATATCCTCAAGAATGTAGATGTTTTCATCCGTACATCCTCATAATTTTTCTCAACCATAGGATTCCCATTGCCCTTGAGTCTGGGTAATCCATTACAGAATCTTTCACTTTACTTCCTGATGACCCATATTAGTTTTATTGGTTTTTTGGTTGAATTTCTTCATTCCTGATCATAGACGGCAATAGTCTTTGCTTTAGAAATATGTACCACCGTTGGATGATGTGTTTATATGTTACTATGAAGGGATAGGTTGCTTCATTTTCTCTGTTGGCTACCACGTTGGTCAGATATAATTGCTGTTAAACGATGCGTACGATACTAAGTTGGAGGATGTCTTAGATTTGTAGCAGAACTTTGTGCTCCATTTTATTCATAGATTTCAACATTGCTAAATTATTCACCATTGCCAGTAAATACCATAGTTTGAGGCGGCTAAGAGTGTTTGTATTTCTTTCTTCTTTCCCTTCATGGTCGCTTCTTCATTTGTCTTGTCATTAAGTTGTGTCCTGATCCGCTCATGGATGTCAGCATAACAAGTGCAAGGAATTTTTATTTCTGTCTTGTGCTTCACTTCAATGCAGCCAGAAAATAAGGATGACAGTCAGAACGTGCGGAAATTGAGGAAGGATTGATGGTAATTCAGTGCAATCCGGCATCACATGCATTTTGTACAGAGGACATTAAGAAACTCCGTCAAAGGCTATGTTGGTCCTATTTTAAGAGTCACATATTCGGGCTGGATATGGTATTGGATCGTTCTCTGATTTGGAAGCTCATGATATGACATGCTTAACTACGGGACTAGACAGTGTCCATCTCACCTGTGGGGTGGGTTCTACTTGTGGGTCTTGGTAAAATGGTGAGCCCACCTTTTGCTTGAGACAGGAACCGGGGTCCCTGTCTTGCCTCACACCAGAGTTTCCTAACTAGATAGTTTTACATTGTTACTTGGTCTCCTCCAAAGTTAATTGTATAGAGTAGACGGACAAAGAGTTGTCTGTATTCAGCTAAATAGGTCTTAGAGAGAGAAATTATCCTCCAAAGTTACTATAATGATACTAAGAGGATTGAAGAATTGTACTGCGGATATAGAATTCAGGTAAATAGCTTCATAGCCCGATCCCGAAATCAGATAATGTAATGTAAGTATGTCTGTAAATCCTTTTAATCGGGAATGGTGTAGATATATAAATAATTACATATATACTTCAGTTGTATGATGAATTGTCATGGACATTAAAGAGGTCCTAGGAACATTTCCAAATCTAATGTTTGTGTATTGCGCTGCATACTTGAAAGAAACCAAACTTGTGGATGAAACTAGCTTGATTTTATTTGATTTTCAACGGCTTCAAGTTGGGTGATTGATTCGTAGAAACTCTCGTGTTCTGCAGAGAGGGTGAATTCTCTACGACTAGTTGCTCAAGCAAGGTAAATTTGGACAGGAAAGTGCGCCAAATCTGAATCAGATACAGACCCTGATTTCAAGCACAGGGAAGTTAGCCTGTCAAAAAAACGGGAAATATGGATATTGGAATATGTGATTATTATCATCAGAAGAATCTCCTTCATCTGTAACTAGTAGTACTCAGTTCCAATTCAAACCTTCAAACCTTTTTACAAATGGCAAAGCTTATCGATCTAGTTCTTACAAGTTCATTTCAGAGTTCCAAAGTTGGCCTATTCGTCCCACTGTCTTTCTTTAACCTTTAGTACTAATTAAATATCTAAAATGTGCCGAACTTGTAGTTTAAAAATGGAATGGTACTTCGCTAGGAAAAAGTGCCAAACATGATACATACAAAAGGTAGAGCAGTCCAAAATAGATCCAAGGCAGCAAATGAATTGATTAACATTTAGCAAGGTTAATTAACTACTTTCAGGAATATAATCGTAGTCTGGTTGTAAGATATTAAGTCGGAGTGTCGGACATTTAGAGGTTCAGAAATAGTAAAATCATATTCATGTTATGTCAGGGATTTTATTATGGGTAATAATCTGTTTCCGTCACCTCCTTAATTTCACTAATATCAAAAAAAAAAAAAAAAACAACAACAACAATGGTCAAAAAGATTGATGAGTTTATAACCAAGGAGATTAATAAGGGATACTTTGTACAGCAAACCTCAAAATCTTCAAAAATGTCAAACAAGAACTTGACTTTCAGGTTGGGAAAGACCGGCGAGTGGTCAACCTTCAAGCCTTCATCAAATAAGCTTGACGGACGACATCCAGTAGCAGGACCACTCGGGTGGCCCAAGAGAGGTGGCGGAAGACACCAAACATAGGAAAATATAATGTCCCAATTAAAAGGTACACAAGAGTTAAGTGTGATTGTTAACTTGTGCAAACTGCATCGGGATCCGAATGATCCGAGAGATGAGGAATTTGATGCCGTTCAGTTCAGTGGTGCTTGCGGCAGAAGAAATAGATAGCCAGCCCTAGGTATGAATTTGGCTTCGCGACACCTAACTAATCCTTGCAAATCTCCCTCTTCATGCAATTTTCAAGACCTTGGATTTCCGAGGGCCCCGAATTTCCAATGTTTAGGGATGTGACTGCGTGTACGTACTTCTAAGATTATTGCTATTACATTTGACATTTTGATCGATCAAGACCAGTGTTGTTAAACTCGGTTCGGACAGGCCGGCTCAACCGGTTAACTCGAAAATAAGATCATATACCGAGCCGAGTTACTGAAAAAATCCTTATTTTATGACTCGGTCAAACCGGTCAAAACTCTAGGCGAACCGGGAACCGATCAAATCCGGATCGACCTGGAGTTTTTAGTTTATGCATGATCTGACCAATTTTTAACTTGTTTTTTTCTTGGAGTCCTTGACTTTCTTTCTCTTTCATGATCCAAATTTTTTCCTTTTATTCTTAAATGACCCAGTAATTTTTCTTTAAAGAATTAATTTGCCATTTCAGCCCCAAACTTTTCACTCCAAATCATAAACACACTATTTTGTTAAAGAAAAATCCTTTTATTATTTTTCACATATGAACCTCCATTGTTTATTTAAAATTTAAATTACATCTCAAATATTTTGAAATTGACTTTTATGTTATACATTTTAGTAATACCAAAGGTTGATTATCTAGTAAATTTATAAATTTTAATTACTAATAATTAATTTTCTAATTTCTTAAACTAATATACTTATTTTGAACTGTAATTAAATACTTTAAAATTATATTATTGACTATTACCATAAAAAAGATACAAAAATATTAAGTTTTTTTAATTATTAATATATATTATTTATTACATCATAATGATGTCATCCGAGTCGACTCCCCGAGTCGACCCGAATCGACCCCTAAAACCCCTGACTCCTACTCTTGCCGAGTCGGTGTTCGAGCCAAGTCTGACAACACTAACCGAGACTGCTTCATCGTACGAAATGTATGTAGTAGTTTAGCATCTTCAGATAATTATGCACGCGTTTGGCGAGAAGAATTTCACGGCTAATTATTTTAACTAATTTAGTAACCCAAAATCTAGTGACTTTGTATCGATTGAAGACTCTGCTAAGAGGAGTCAGTGCAACATGATGGGTGATGTACTTGTAGGCGTGAATTTATCCAACCCTAGTATTAGTATCGACCAAAAAAAAATTGAATTATTGGTTATTTTATAGTAATGTAATTTTCATTTTATACCTCTTTAATTATGTACAAAATATAATTTAACTCTCAAATTTGAACGGTGGAAGAGAGTTAAACTCGGTGGTTAGAAGCTTGAATTTTTATGTTAGATATTTTCTATGTCTCAAAGTTATTTCTAATTTGGGTTTTTAATTTTATTTCTATTTTTACTGAAAATTAAAATTTAAACTGGACAATAATTTCAGAACGGATGAAGTACTATGATTGGACAGAAATTCTCTATAGATTAACAAATGGGTACTTACTTCCGGAGGCTAACCGGTGATTCATTCATTTAATGGTCAACTGTTTTTTTGCCCGTACTATATAACTTTGTGTGGGGTGACTTAACACTATGACTTCGATCTTTCATATAAAAAGAGTCATCATTTTCAAGTTAGAGGAAGACTAATGACAAAGCGATTGACGGTTGATTAGAGCGAGTAAACAATATACGCGCCTATGAGTCTACTCTTTCCCTTTCGGTTGAAGAGAGCATTGAACAGGTCGCAAGGGGTGCTACATTTGCAAATAGTCCAATCCACAGGGACCACAAAGCAACAAAATTCTTACCGTGATAGACTTGCAATCTAATGATTCCGCACAAAAAATCAGAGCAGTGTGCTTAGTTATTGCCGTGAGAAGGAGGATGAAGAGAATGTTGAACTAGCAATTAACGTCAAAGGCTCTACACGAATCAAGCTCTCCACGAGTTGGTAACATAGTGTTGACTGGGCGATCAATGAAAATTAAACGAGACACGAGTATCATTTTTATGTTTGTCATAATAAAATAATCATCTACATAATTTGGAGAAAAAAAAAACGTAAAACTAGAAATCTTAGATAGACTGTTGATCCAATTAGTCCTTGCAGTGTGTATTATACAAATTTAACATCGTTAATTGAAGAGGTTTGAGAATTCCTTCTTCTTCTTTTTTTATCTCACATGTAATGTCAGTGTTAGCATCACTAATTTAAGAGGTTTGAAAATTTCTTTTCTACTAGAAGATACATGTAGGACTATGCAAATATTTTCCATCTCAGCACCATCAAACGAGGAAACACTAAACTATGATAAAAGTTGTTCTGACTCATCCTCGATCAATAAAAAACTTCAATAAGATTACATGAATTAATTGTATTAGGAAGCAAAAACTTATTATAACTTAAACATAAGGCCGGGGTCGCTAGCTTGCTCGCTTTCTCTTGGAATCCCTTCTTTTTACCCAAAAAAAAAATGTTGGAAAAAAGAGGTACTAAGTAGGTTCACAGATATTTTTCCTTCTTTTTTTTTTATAAAAAAAATGGTTTGTTTGTTTACTCAGAGTCTGTAGACTAAACGAACACCTCACTCAGCTCAGTTTTAAAATCATTTCCTTGTATATCAATCCAACAATTGGCTCGAATTCGCTAAGTCGGGTAGTGACTTCGGATGATCAGACATCAAGAGTGTAATGTATTAAAAAATAAAATAAAAAATTCATGGCTTGTGTTATATAGGAATCTGGATGAAATTCTTTTACAAATTCTTTTTCGTCCCGCAACTGAGTTTGTGTCGGCCCTGGGCAAGTGTTGGTTTGATTTACATATATACTAAATGCTAGTCCATTGTATTCTCTCTGTCCTAGACTCCTAGTCTAAATTAAAATAATACAATAAAATATATTATTTTCTTAGAATGAAAAGAGTAATACAACAATGTCACGAATTAATTTGCTCAGTTCTAAATTACACTTCTTCACACTTTTCCATTGTATAAAGAAAACAACTAGGTACGTATTTACTTAAAAAAATAATTAATTTCTCAAAAATAATTGTTTAATTTAAATTTTTACTATTAATACAATTAGTATTACAAAAATAAAAATAAAAAAAACAATTATTTCGAAACGAAAAAAATATTACTTACTTATTGACGTTACTCTCACACACACCTAAGGACGTAATTAAATTTGTATTACAGAATTTTTGTGGTTGACAAGCTCAAATTTTTTCCTTATACAATATGTCAGCAACGAGTACTAGTTGCTTTTTCCCAGCAATTCCACGGAAAGTTACTGGACGTATACTACTGTCTCTACCAAATTACCGATCATTTTCCTTACTTGATCAAGTTATCTATTTAAGTTTTTTATATTAGGGTTGTTGCTTGCCGAGTTGTGTCTGGCAGATATTAAAGTTTTAATTAATATATAAAACAAAACAAAGCTCCAAATGAATAAAACAAATTTATCATTAACTACCCTAAATTGACCAAACCAATATTTCTGCATTAATTTAATGTCAACCACACTAAAAATAACCCCCCAAAAAATAGAGTGGTTGAGACTTTTGGCCATACAATTGAGGTGGTGAAAACATGCACACCCCATATGCACATCACACTCTTAAATCTTTTTTAATTTGATATAACCAAATTAATAGACATAATTTAACGTAAAACTAAGATTACTACATTGTGTCAGTGAAAAGATACAGATAATATTGCATTTCAACTCTCATTGGTAAATCATACGGACCGGATCAGCAACAGTCAATGATGCAAAACATTTCGTTGTGTGATAGTACTCTCATAACTAAACGTTTAAGATGGTAAAGTTTCTAATAACTATTTTATTTGTCCCAAAATATAATTGTATGTAACAGTATACAGTTTTGACAGAAGGAATTGATAAAAAAAAAAAAATCATATTTTTTTTACTTTTGCACTTTGCTTACTTTACTGTAGCTACTAATTGTAGAAAAGCAGTTTAATAATTTCTTTTTTTAACTTCCACACTTTGCATATTTTACTAATAATTGTAGAAAAGCAATTTAATAATTTTATTTTATTTTTTGACTTTTGAACTTTGCTTATTTTACTACTCCTAATTGTAATTGTAGAAAAGCAATTTAATAAATTTTTCTGACTTTTGCCCTTTGCTTACTATATATGTTACGTTTACTCGTAAACCAAACCATAACGAGTACTACATACCTACTTCGTCAAGTCAGTCCAATGTTTCCATAAGATACCACCAATTTATTTCAGTATAAATTGAATGGGACATTCATTTGGCTCTAGTTGCCACACAGAATCATGGAACTGATTAACACTTGCATTCTTGGACTATTCACTTTCCTCCTCCTTGCTTTCTACAACTACATCTTTCTGAGATCAAAACCACATAACAAAAACCAGCAACCGCCGCCGCTAGCCGGCGGTGCATGGCCGGTAATCGGCCACCTCCACCTCTTAGGAGGTCCACAGGCGCCCCATATAACCTTAGCAAACTTGGCCGACAAATATGGCCCGATATTCACAGTGAAACTCGGTCATTACAAAGCCATCATCGTGAGCAGATGGGATATAGCTAAGGAATGTTTCACGACCCATGACTTGCAAATCCTGACCCGGCCCGACTCGTTGGTGGCCGATCTCATGAGCTACGATTTCGCCATGTTCGGTTTCTCCCCTTACGGTCCGTACTGGCGGGAGATTCGCAAACTCATCGCCGTCGAATTGCTCTCCCCGCGCCGGCTCGAGCTGCTCAAAACTAACCGGGTTTCTGAAGTTGAGATGTCGTCGAAAGAGCTGTACGAGTTCTGGAGGAGTCGCAAGTCGAAATCATCACCTGACCACAAAGTTGTGGTTGACATGAAAGAGTGGTTGGGGAACCACTCCTTAAACACCGTCCTCAGAATGATTGCTGGACAACGGTACATTTAACATTTCTTTTAAAACCAATTAGCAATAAAAAGACACATATTTAATGATTCAATCGATCTTATACTTCTATTGTCCCGAAATGATTGCTCAGTGATGGATTTTTTTACTTTTTAGTACATATCATAGTAAAAATAAAAGTCTAAATTGGACAATCATTTTGGCACGTCTCGCTTACATTTGCCATCAATATGTTTGTTTTTTGTACAGTTACTTCGTTAGTATTGCTGATCACGGGGACAAAGAAAGAGAAGAAGCAACAAGGGTTCAGAGGGTTCTGAGAGAATTCCTTCATTTTGTTGGGCTTTTTCTGCCAGCTGATTCTTTCCCAATCTTGAAACATTTCGATTTCGGAGGATTACAAAAGAAGATGAAAGCAATCAGTGCAGAAGTGGACAATCTAGTTGGGGAATGGTTGAAAGAACACCGCCAAAACAGGAAGTCCAGGCAAGTCTCCGCTGATCATGACTTCATTGACGTGATGATCTCCATGTTGGAAGAAGCCCAAATCGATGCAGATTATGATCCTGACACCATAATCAAATCCACTTGCATAGTAAGAATTAATTTCGCAAGTATATATATATATATATATATATATATATATATATATATTATACTCTTTCCGTCTTATTTTAATAATTCATTATGTGTACTACAAAATAACTTATAATGTTTTTTTGGTGTTTTTCTAACAGAATTTAATAGCTGGTGGAAGCGACTCAACTACGGTTACCCTAACTTGGGCGGTAGCTCGTGTGATGAAAAATCCACAAATCTTGGAAAAGGTCAAAGCAGAAGTCGACTTCCACGTCGGGAAAGACCGGCGAGTGACGGACGCTGACATCCCGAAGTTGGTCTACCTTCAGGCCGTCGTCAAAGAAACTTTGCGACTCTATCCGGCTGGACCACTGGGTGGACCAAGAGAATTGGCCCAAGACGCCAACATCGGAGGATATCATGTCCCCAAAGGAACCAGAGTGATCGTCAACTTGTGGAAAATGCATCGGGATCCGGATGTGTGGGTCGATGACCCGACGGAGTTTAAGCCCGAGAGATTCCTCACGACCCACAAGGATTTTGATGTGAAGGGTCGGAATTTCGAGCTGATTCCGTTTAGTGCTGGTAGGAGGAATTGCCCCGGTGCGAATTTGGCTCTACAGATGGTGCACCTGATCCTTGGAAATCTCTTCCACGCTTTCGACCTCGAGATTCCGAATGGCCGGAAAATTGACCTGAAAGAGAGCGCCGGCGTTACGAACCACCTTGTTGGCCCGCTGGAACTCGTCCTCGTTCCACGCCTCCCAGCAAATCTTTATTGATTGATTAATTTAAGATATTGCCACCTGCATGGAAAATGATTAAGAGAATAATAGCTTATGGGTCTATTTAAGAAGTTTGAACCTTCAGTTGTTGCTAAGAGCATCACAACGATTTACAGAAACGTTAATATTAATAATATTAAAATTTTCAATGTTATATTTTTATTTAAATTTTCAATACATTTGTTTACACGTAAAAGTATAATAATAAAATAATTTTAATACAATCGTAAATTCAGATTAATTATATTTTAACCCCAAAAAATATATTATATGATGTAAAAATTCTTAGACTGTATATATAATATTATTACACTGTAACATAATAATAAATAGTATAATAGAGTAATTATTTACTAATTATATACTACCATTGTGAATGCTACAACCATAATTAGAAATGCACCATCTCTTTTCCTTACTTCTGTAGTAGAATAGCACTAGTTTCAACTTTCAATCGAATAAAATTATCGCATGACAGTTTTCCTTGTTTTTGTTGTCTAATGGGAATGAGGCCTCGAATTTCAAATGTTTAGATGTAATTTCGTGTACTTCTAATATTTTAATTACCAATTAGAATTGACATTTTGATCAATCGCGACGACTTAATTGTACGAAATGTGTGTAGTTGGAAATGTTAAATCCTAACTATTGAATTAAGGTTTTGAGGTGTATTTTAAGCCAAGCCGTGTGTTTAGGAATGTGGTTGGCCGTCACTCTCATTCTCGTTGAATTTATAGCACAATTATGTTTCGTTAATTTGTTTGATTATTATGTAGACATGTCACGTTCTTGACACCGACTAATATAAATTTTAAAATTTTAATATAAATTAGTATTTTTAAAAAAATAGTGAGACTATTTCATTGGGGAACTATGTCCTTGATTGTTATTGACTGATTGCCTCACACATTAAGTTGAAGATACTCCAGTAATTTTTATTATTCTCAATGCGTGCACATCATTCTTTCCCATACTCGAGAAGGCATAGGGTCATGAAGGCCAAACTAATCTTCTCTTTATTGTTAAAATTTTATCATTTGCAGGCTTTTATCAAGATAATAATCATAATAGAATGATTATCTTCATGATGTTTGCCAAAAGCCAACCGAGACGGGGGAAACCATAACATGCATAGTAAACTGTTAGGAACACTTGCACACTAGACATAATCATCTGCCACTCTTGATAACCAACCAAACGATACTGGTTACAGTTAGAATGGCGCCACAGATCACCATATTATGATAGAAAGAACACCCCAAATCTTAGAAGTTAAGCAAACCATTCACTATGTAGATCACACATCCTATGCAAAATGGTTACATTCCCTTTAAAGTCTAATAGGATTCTTTCCCGAAACAGACTTCGGAATTAGAATTTCCAGCCTCCAGTTTGGTGCAGCATGGCATCAATCTCATCCCCATCTTCCATCTCCAGCTGAAAAATGACAAAGGGAAGAAAAAGGAAATAGTGTTACTGCTTCGACAAATACAAAAGATAATGCATTCTCAAGAACAATGAAAAGAAAATTCAACAAGGATAAGTTGATCCCGTGCATGTTCTTTCATCTGTATGGAACTTAACAGGGGAAAAGAATTATATAGTCCTACCTCTTCAGGAGTCTGCTCTCCACGCAGACGACGCCCATCAAATAGAAACGCTATGGAAGTAAAATCCACAGATTGCCGGTCGCAGTAAGCATTCATTAGCTTTTTCAGTTGAGTGCTTCTTTTGATCCTGAAGAAGACTTCATTTCCATCCTACAAACCAGAATAAATAGTACATCAACTTCAGTGTCAGAACTCAAAAAGTAACAACTAATGAACACCTTCCTGCCGCTTAACCTCCACAAATAACTGTGTAACAAAAAAAAAAGGACATAGAAATAGAATCTTACGACCCAGAAGCCATATGATCAACAGTGTTTAAGTATTAGTATCAAACGCAAAAACCTATCTAGGCTAATCTTTCTAATGCTTTCCAGAAATTTTGGCTAAAAGGGTATATTCAAGTGAACATTAAGATAATTGAAAGCATAATTTCCTCCGCATATTTAGGCTGTTGAAATCACCAGTCCCATCTTCCCCAGTTCCTAGACAACATATTACACCCCACAATCAATTATTGAATCTTTACACGAAGGAAAACCGTAATAACTCAGGCTTGCACAGTTACCAAGGAAATACACAGGTTAACAAGCAGAGGATAACATGTGTTACTTAAAGAATCAAGGAGAACCGAAAAATGGGAATGGAGAGAGAAGCTATAAAAAACACAACCAAGGCTAGTCAAGTAATCATTTAAGAAACAAGATCCCCAAAGTTATCAAACAAGGCTAGTCAAGTAATCATTTAAGAAACAGGATCCTCAAAGTTATCAAAATCACTCGACAGAAGCTCGCCAGGTGCATTACAAACAAAGATTGAATAAGCTTCAAATTTCAAGTTTCAACCTAGTAGTTGTTTTATGATTTTCTCCAAATATTTTCAGGCAAAAAGTCTCTGATTGCTCCAGTTTGTCTAGAAAATTACCCACAAAAAGCGGCAACAGACTCACAAAACAAAAAGGTCCCCCTCTACAGTCTTCTTTTCTTTTTCTTTTTTTTTTTTATGTTATCACCGAAAATCTTCAACTAACAGTAGCACATCAAAGTCAAGAACAGAGGCCATGCCCACCTAAGTAACCTTAAGAATATGGTAGAGCTGAAGGAAAGGATTGCACCATTACCAACAAACACAGCATCACAAATTTCTCAAAGAAGATAAACAAATTTCGCAATAACTACTTATACAAAAAGCATGTGTCATTGAATGCTCATATGCAGGAAAAAAAAAAAAAAAAGAAAGACCAGGAGCACATTAAGACCTCATATGAACCTAGCACATTAAGAATGTGATTATTATGGGACCAGGAGCACATTTCGACACTTTTGAGTTTCGAGGACATCTCTCTAAGACAAAATTATATTATCTATCACCTCATATCTAGCAATTATGAAGGAGATTATCCACTTCACTTGAGCGAATCTAGGACAACAATCTAAAAGCACTTCAGACCCCTTCTGTATAAAAAATAAGAGAAGCAGATAAAACAGAAGCAGGATTTTGATGAATACATCACAAAGCATTTATCAAGAATACTACAATAACAACTAGCTGCAACAACGATACCAAAAAAGTCTCCATCCCAAGTAAACTATGTTGGATCAGCTGTATGGATCATGGCAGCACCACACTGCATCAAAACAAATTTTCACATTTAATTATAAATAAATCTTGTCTTTTCAAATAGCTTGTTTCCAATCCTCCTTCCCTTTTACTTCTGAGTGACAAGTGTAGAATCGTGCATTACTAAACACTAAGAATGCCACTCAACCTGAAGCAAAAAATTACCCTCTGACCCAAAGCCTTAAAAGATCTCGAATTCCTGATATCAATCACAAATCACATATGGTACAGAACCTAGAGGCAACTTTTTGATAACCATATGATGCCAGTAGTACTCCCCTTTAAGTTCTTTACCTTCACGATATCTACTAGAGTACAAGCAAATTCACAGGATTCACATAACTAAAAATAAAACCAGAAACTACTTATTCCTGGCAACAAGAACCAATAAACAGGAAATACATAATATAACAAAGTTCTCTCTTTCCGTAATACTTTTGTGGAGATACTAAACAAGTTCTCATGAGAAATCAAAACAGCGGCGGAGTTTCTTATACCACAAAATATACAGACCCAGAATACTCTATAAATCAAGAAAAATCAGAATTCTCCCCTGAAATCATTTAATGTGCGTACTGTAAAGGCAAAGATCCAACCAATTCAGCAATCAAAAAAACGTAAACCCGAAATTTCAAACGTTGAAAAGGGCTAAAGGCTCGCAAGAGCCCGTAAACCATGCAACCCAAAAAAAAAGGACAACTTAAACAGGAAAACTTTTTTTTTTAAAAAAAAAAAAAACGAATTCAGAGAATCGATCAACAAACAATTCAATCAAAAACAGACCTCGAAAAATTCAATTAAAAAAATAGTAATGCAGATAAAAGGAAGAATTTTCTCAAAAGACCTGGCCTTTGACTTTCAGATTGATGTGGGCTGATTGATCGCCACCGGGTTTCTTATCTTCATCGGCGGTTTGCGACATTCTCTGCGGCTTTTCTCTGACTTTGGTCGCCCCCTTTTCTTCTTCTCTCCTCTTCTTCTTATTTTCAGCAGCAGAGACTGAAAGAGTGCTTCTGCAGCTCTGCTTATATATACTCCCAAGAAAAAGACTTTAAAATAGAGGGGTTTTTTATTATTTTCTGGAGGGGCTAAATCATATAAAATTGAAATTATTGGGAATTGTATAAAAAGGCCCACTGGGTGCATTTTAATAATAGTTTAAATTTGTGCTTAAAATCCACGCTACTTTTCTTTTTCTTTTTTTTTGGTTGAAAGAAAAAATTCCACGGCAACTTTCTCTGTCTCTTTATACTTGGGGACCCTTGAGTTTTGTTTATTTATCTCCACTTCATCGGCTTCGCCCCTATAGTTTATTAATTTGCCAAGATGAACCCTAATGTTTTTTTTTTTTAATAAGGTGGAAGCATGAGGTTTGTTTACAATTGTACACTCCTAAGAAAAGGAGTAGTCGACTTGTCTAGCAAAAGGCTACTATGTAGCTTATCAGTGGGATTTGTCAAAATATGTAACCCACAAACTAAACGTAGATCTTTTCTTTTTTTTGCTAAAAGTTAAGTTACACCATTACATTCCCTAAAAGTATGTTTTATTTCTATAAACCAGTTGCGTTTGAGAAGGATTCTAATCCTTCGGATCAATGTAGACTATTGTCTTGTGCCATCTACACTGAGAAGTAACGCTACTGCTTCAAAAAAGTCAAGTTCCAAGATGATTTAGGAAAAACCAGTATCCGAAGCCCTTTGTAACCCGTAGTAAACACCCATAATTCTACTTTTGTAGTTGAGTAGAATCCCAAATTCGCCGAAAAACCAGAAATCCAGCTACCTTGGTGATCTCGTAACACTTCGCCTGGAGCTGCACGATTCTGAAACACGTTGACAACGCCATCTGTATTTAGTTTGATCTTACCCAGTAGTGGTGGAATTCCAAGAAACCAGCACACAATTAGCAGGAAGATTCCCTTTCCTCAACTTGAAACCTTCGTTGCTCCAATCTATCTCCTTGGCAGCAGCACGTATAGTCATTAATAGCTCTCTACCTTGGATGTTTGCAGCTGGAAAAATCTCCTCATTGCGTGTTCTCCAAAGTTTCCAACACACAACCGCAAACTAAGTATTCCATGGAATGCCAACCTGCAAGAAAGAGAGGTTTAAGTTAGAAACCAACCAAGATTCTAAATCCTGTTCGTCCCAAAATTCTAATCCCAAGTTAGTGTTGATGCTCCTCCAAATCTTGCTACTACGAAAACAGTCCCTAAAAACATGAAGCTCTGATTCCCATCCTCCACAAACATGACAGCTCCCATCCTCAGTCACATGTCGTCGTCGCCTTTCAACATTGACCTGTAAGGCTCTACGCATCAATAGCCACGGGAAAGTTTTAACCAATTTAGGTCCTTGCCACTTCCATATCAGTCTCCATTTTTTGTCTTACTAGCTCCAATTGGATGACCACAAAGCCTTATATCCCGAAGCCGTGGAGAACTTCCCAGAAGCTGTATGGTTCCATACCATAGAATCTGACCCTAAACTAGGATGAGGAGGGGGTATTGCACTTATACATTTGATTGCCTCCTCTGGTAGCCATGGGACAAATTCCTGCCACTTCCAACACCCATTTTTATCGACGAATTCATCAAGCTTTCTTTCTTTTTCTCTTTCTGAAATTTCACGTTGTAGGAACTGAATTAGTGGACTCTCTAACCCTGTCCAGTTATCCAGCCAGAACCTTATCTTGCTTCCGTTTCCTACAGACCACCGAATCTGTTTCAAAGCAAATTCCCACAAACCAGCTATATGTTTCCAAAGTATCGAGGAGTTCTTTCTAAAAATAGTTCTGGAGATTCCTTCTTCTCCTAAACTATACTTTGATCTAGAAATTTTGCACCACAAGCTGTCATCACCAATAACAATACCCCAGACCAATTTAAGAATCAGCGCCATGTTTGCTTCTTTTAACTTTCGAATCCCTAAGCCCCCCTTTCTTTCGGTTGTTAAACAGAATCCTAATTTACAAGACTGGGCTTTCTCTCATTCGCCTTGGCTCCCCATAAAAACCTTCTCCTTACTTTATTGATGTCATTACCAGTTCCCACAGGTAGGATTGTCGATTGCATGAGATGATTCAGCATTGCTTCTAACACCACTTTATTTAGTGTTAATCTCTCAGCTGACGAAATCTTCTATGGGTTCCATTTTAATGCTCTGTTATAAACTTTAGAAACCATTTCCTTGTATGTCTCTCTTGTCACCCTGCTATGAATGATTGGAACCCCTAAGTATTTTCCTAAGTCTGTGACAAGCTTTACCCCCATCAATATTTGGAGATACATAAACAACTGATTTTTCTCGACTAATGGTCTGCCCTGATGACACACAAAAAGTTTCTATAGTTTTTTGAATAACTTTCACTTGCTCCAAAGATGCCTCCGCAAACAGAATCAAATCGTCCACGAAAAAATAAATGAGACAACCATTCTCTGCCATGACCATACAGAATAGGTTTCCAGCTACCTTTGGCAACTTCTAGAATAATGGGATGAGCTAATCTTTCTATACAAAGCACAAAAATATAAGGTGCTACCGGGTCCCCCTGTCTTACCCCTCTGGACGGGCAAAAAGAATTCCCGATAACTCCCTCCCATAAAACCTGTGTTGAGCTAGTAGACAACGTGTTCAAAATTACATTACTCAGGTACGGTGGGATCTCAGCATCCTAAAGTGTGTCCCAAATAAAGTCCCAGGTGACACGAACATATGCTTTTGCTAAGTCAATTTTGAAGGTCATCCAACCTTTTTTACCTTTCTTATTTCGCATAGAATGAATCGCCTCCTGAACCATCACAATATTGTCAACTATGTTCCGACCCGGTATAAAACTTGTCTGTGTGGGCAGCATCAGGTGTGGCATGATGAACTTTAACCTATTGGCAACCACCTTTGAGACGATCTTCATGTTCACATTAATCAAACTTATTGGCCTAAAATGATGGAAACTTTCTGGCTGACCAGTTTTAGGAAAAACTGTGATCAGTGCCTTATTGATTTGGGGATCCATTGTACTAGTTTCAACCCATCTTGCATAATAAATCTCCAATTGTGTAGATAGAAGCACACTTTAAAACTATCCACCCTTGCTACCTTGAAGGGGCTCATAACAAAGACTGCAGATTTAATTTCTTCATCATGGCTATTTCTACACAGTGCCAACTTCTGACCATCGCTTAGAGGGGGGAAATGACCTCTTATCCCATATGGAGTGTGTCTATCAAACCCTTCAGAATATAGTCCCTCGAAAAACTTTGTTGCTTCTTCACTAAGTCTTTGTAGATCCGAACACCAAGAGCCATCTTCTAATTTTAATACTTTAGTTCTGTGCCGATAACGTTTCTCCCTATGAACAGCATGAAAGATTTTTGAGTTCTTGTCACCTTGAGCTAACCATAGTGATCTTGCATTTTGTGTTGTGTGATTATTCTCTCATATTCTTCCCTAAGCTGCAACTCAAGCTTCTGGAGCCCTTTGGAATATCTATACGGTATAACCCTTTGGATTTTAGCCAATCTCGCCAACACCCTATTTTTCCTTTTGACTAAGTCTCCAAAAAAGTGGTAGTTCCAATCATTGATTTTGTTTGTCAAAATCTGTTGCGCAACTGGCAATGAAACCTCCTGACACCAGTTTTCCTCTAACCACTTTTGCCAGTTTTCATGAGCCTCCCATGCAGCAAGAAACCTAAAGTTTTTAGTTGTAGGTACTTGGCTTCCTTTTTCAACAAGAGTGACCAACAGTGGAGAATGATCAGAAGCTACTCTAGCTAAATGTGTAACAGTAGTCCTCTAAAATGTATTATCTTATCTACCATTAGCCAAAACTCGATCTAATCTTTCATGTCAACGACCATTTGACCTTGTAAATCTCTGACCAATAAATCCCATGTCGTGCATTTCAAATTTTGAAATCCATTCCCCAAACCATTTACACCCACTTGCTCTGCAGCCCCCAATTTTGTCAGCTTCTTCCATGAAAGCTTTAAAATCGCCAAGCACCATCCAAGGTTCATGAATTTCCTCAGACAAATCTTCCAACTTTCCCAACAATTGGCATCTAATCTTGGGCTGTGGACTACCATACATAGAGGTAAACATTGCACTCGTATTAATAGGAAAAGAAACTTTAAATACTACAAATTGCCAATCATTTTTTAAAATTCTTACTGACAAGGAATCATTCCACATTATCCATATTCCAACCGAAAGTCCTACGGCCTCTATCCTATGAGAACTTTTCATGCCTATTTCTCTAATTATATCATTCGCTTTTCCACCACTTACTTTAGGTTCAAGAATTATGATTATAGACATCTTATACGTTTTAATAAGGGATTTAATTACAGGTATAAAAGTTTTTTTTGCTGCCCCTCGGCAGTTCCATGCTATGATGTTGTACTACATTAAAAAAATGAGAGAGGACTTACCTGGTGGCTCCTAAGAGCCCACCATATGTTTCCTCCGACGAACATACTCCTTCCATTTCAGACGGTTGATCCTCCTCCACCAAGGCATCGAATTTTTTTGATTAATATCTGAAATGTCCATCAAATTGAGATTTTTATCCACTGTTCGCATCTTAATTTTCAAATGTGGCTTTACATGGAAGGCTTTTGATAAATCTGGTAGAACTGCAGCGGCTTCCATCTGACATTTTGTTTGTTCCTCGAATTGTTGCTATTGATTACCTTGTACTGTTGTTTTTGGTGGTGGATTTGGGTTAGGGATTCTGACAATAGTATGTGTCGGTTTTTCTCTTATCTGGGTGTTGTGCACATTGTTTGCCATTTGATTATTGACCCGTTGTGTCCCCATTTTGTCCTCAAAGAATCATGTTGTATGCCTGGGTTATTCATCTAGGTCTCACTTATAGGTGCCTTCTGGATCTCAACCGAATCTAACCCTTTAGCCCTGTTAGAAGTTTCAGCCTTGTCTTTGGAGGGGTTTTTTTTTGGAGCCCGTGTAGTAGCATCCCTGATCCTCTTATTTCCACTAGGGACTGGTTTTGACTTAACCACTTTAGCTGATACTGAGCCTACTTCAAAATTCTTGGGTTTGCCTGGGGCCCAACTGGTTCACTGGGTTGTTTACTCCTTCATCCATGTTAGCCCTATTCAAAGCTTCAAAGGAATTACTCACAAAAGCATTTGTTCCCGTTGGCATTCTCTTTCTGTCAGAAGCCGTTGAGGAGAATTTTGGTGGGCCCCTCCATGATCACTTCGGTGCCTGCATCCGCTGGCCAATTCCATCTAGCCGTTGGGGGGCAGTCGCTGGAGATGACAAAGATCCCTCCGTCGGTGATGATGAAGAAGTAGCCATCGTTTCCATATTTGATGCTTTTGACTCCGGCTATTCACTGCTTCGGGTTTCTTTAGGGGTCGATTGGGTGGGATTTGTTGTATTAGCCACTGGAAACGTTGGGCAAGAATCCAAGATGTGATCATATCTGCCATACGAGAAGCAGATTGTAGGAAGGTCTTCATACTCTACCTTATACGAGACTCCATCCACATCAACCATTCCCCTTCATGATTCTGTTAGATCCAATGAAACCACAATCCGAGCGTATTTTCCTCTAGTCCCTGCCAGCATGCTCTGATCCGCCTTGATATAAGAACCAATAGTCCTCACCACATTCCTAAGGAGATCCTCATGGAAGTACTGTAAAGGGAGCTCCGGGATCCTTATCCAGGCCGCCACAGCTGTCAACAAGTTTTCGGTTCTGATATTGAATTTGGATGACCAAGGATACACCCTTAAGTAAGTAGGTGTCGCTGTTCCAATTGTCCAAGGTCCGTTCGAAATTGCATTGTTATAGTCATCCTCGTGGCTCAAACGGACCACATAGTTCCCATTGATTTGATCTGTTATTTCAATTTCTCCTTTCGGATTCCAAATTCTTTCAAGTCTGGTCTTCAATGCATTGTAAGTAATTGTTTTACCAAGAGGGCTAACCACGACAGAAAATCCCATCGATTTTTTCATTCCTTGCTGGACTGGATCAAGGAAAGTCACTGACCCAATTCCGTTGTTGAAACCATGGATTACTTCTCCATCATTGACCGTTTCTGGAATTCTTGTTGGGAGCTTCCTCTTTTCCCCTTGTGAATTCAGTACTGCTGCTTTGAAAGAAAAGAGTGCTGGCTGTTATTCTCTAATTGTATCTTTATTTTTCACTTTTTTGGTAGCAAGATTGTCATCAACAAGATCTACACGAGTTGATTTATCACCCTCCATGTTCGTTTAGACAGGCGAGCTAGTTACTGTAGCCCTTAATTGGAAGTAAATCTCTAGAAAGAAATCTGAACAAATATTCCAAGAGAGAGAAAAAAGAAAAAGCTGTAAACCCTCCATGTCACTTTTTTTTTTTTTGAAACATCATGCATATCTAAACCATACAACAGTACATCAGTTAGTGAGGAGTACATTAGTTAGCTACTTGATTTACTCTATCTACTTCAAATCTACAGACTTTGATGACCTTACAAGATACAAAATCCTGCTTCAAACTAACAATATCCTTACATGCATGCTTAGAATCCTAATGTTTTATCATCATGCATAACCCCAAATTTCTATCCGCTTCTTTTTTTTTTTTTTTTCTGTCAATCATTAAACGCAACTTAATTTTATTTTATGTACCTTGAAAAAAAGAGTAAAATATTTTTTGAATCTTTCTCATGTTTTACTCTTTTGTATCATTTTTCTTTTTTTCTTTTCTCATTTATCTCAAATTGTTTCATTCTTTTATACTATTTTCTCTCTTTTTATTATTTCTCTTGAATTGTTTCAATATACAGTTAAAAAATCACCGATTGTTGATAATTTACAATGACAGAAAACTAAAAAATTACGGAAAATAAGGAAAAATTAGACATCAATATCCTAACAGGTAATTTTTCTGGACAAAATTTCTTTTTATGAATAGTGTTATACATTAATAAAGTCCTCAACAATTTTCTTTTTTTGGTTTATATAGGAATTTTTTTTAAGCTTTTGGCCAATATTACTACCGTCTTATAATTTAATAATGACCTCGGTTATTATATTCTTTTTGGGTTAATTTTATCTCAGAAGATAATTTTGCTTTTTCAGTTTTTGAACACGTCTAGTATGAAGATAAAGCTATATATAGTTTTTTGTTGTTATAGTACATGGGTGTTTTTTAGTCTTTTTTACAAGTTACATTTAGTAATATCCTTTTGTTTTAAAGATCCACTATTGTAACCTCTCTTCTTTGCTTCTTTTTTTTTTCCCCCTTTTACCCACATTTATGGGATTGTAGATAATAGTAATAATGGGGTCATTTGGTTTAAATTTTTTCCCACAAAAAAAGTACTCCCTCCGTCCCATAATTATTGTCCAGTTTGAATTTTTATTTTTAGTTCAAATTGTACTAAAAGTGAAATTTCAAACTGGACAATAATTTTGGGACAGAGGGAGTATTATACTATGCAAAACTCTTTGTGAAAGTTTATTGATAATGATTTGATCAAGATTATTGAATAAACTAAGACATGTAGTCGTTTAAGTAGCATCTCTAAAATGAAAAAGAAATTTTTTTGGTTAGATTGTTGTTTAATGGCCCAGAAAGTGACCACTTGGAGTTCTTTTATTATCTCTATACAAGTCATACATACAAACTGCCATCATTGGTTTATGGCCCAATATTTATACTTCAAAACATCAGCTATTAGCCCAAGCAAAATCAAACAGACCCAATTGAAGTCCAATAAAAAAGATATGAAAAGCTCCCGAAAAATCCAGCCCAGTCATTTTTTATCCCCACTCCATTTCGTTCGTAGTTCCTCTGAATGCATTAAAAATGACCTTAATTTATGAATTTTGGTAAATGGGACAAAAATAAGCTATAGTCGATGTCATTACACCAAACTGAATTAGTACAATTATTTAATGAGTCCCTAGATAAAAAATAATTATAAATGAAAATTGAGTGAATGAATTTTATCGGCCATGTTTTAACATGGTCAAAAAATAGTATTAAGCAGTGATTCTCCATATAGCACAGCCCAAATTTTATAACTTTCTATATATCTCTCATCCTAAATTATACTTGTTCCGTCTAAAAAAAAAAATAGTGCACATAGAGTTTTTCAAATTTATACTAAAAATAGTATAAATTTCAAAACTGAATGTGGACTAATTTTTCAGGAAAGAGTATTTCTTATGATTATATGTGTGAAGGACATAAAGAAATGGCATTCGACATTTCCTTGTCTTCTCTATCAACCGCTCCAAATATCGTATTCCGAATTTATTTTGTTGTGAACTCTTTAGTAGTATCAATGTGGCAAAAGTTGGATTGGTGTTAAATAACTTTGACCCAACCACTAAATGGGCAGTAGATACGCAGAAAATAGATGTTAAAAGTAAAGTGCAACTGTCTCTAGGCAAAAAGAAAAGAAAAGGAAGCAAAATAAAGAGAGATTTTCAACAGGGATCGGTTTCCAGTTTGTCTTTGGAGAATTAATAATGATTTGTATACATTTTAGGAAATGATAATGATTTATGGAGCAATCATGGTCCTTGCAAGTAGTAGTATTTATGTATAGATTGGATGATAACCGTGAGCATGGCATTAATCAATTTGTATAAATACATAGTTATGAATGATGTAATCTATACGTATGACATAGTTTTTTTTTTTTTTTTTGGTCATTCTCAATATAAACATTGTTCGATAGCCTATAGGACTTATTCACATTGAAACAACTTTTTCACTTAAAAATATGCCTTTTGTTGTTAGATATTTTCACTCAACAGACCAACAATTACATTGATTTTTTTATAATGAATCTGTAACGACTTAAATGTTTGACTTAATCACTACACATTTTCGTGCCTCCCAAGATTACATATACTTGTAGAAAGTGTGTAAAACAAGGAAACAATAACCCGGGGGAATCATTAACGATCATCATTACTCATTAGTAACAGTATTGATTGGTTAACGTTAGAACAATCGGGATGATGAATGAATGAATCTGGCTGGGTCAGCAAACAGCATAGTTGGACAAAGCAGAAAAGCAATGGATCTTTATGGCATGAGATGAGAATGAGACTGACTTACTCTTGAAACGGTCGAATTAAGTGGACCCCAGATAACAACGAGGCCACGTGGAGCACTGTAGTGTCTCTCTTTTTTAGACCCTTTTATTTTCTCTTTTCCGCTGTTTTTACTATTTGGCTCAACTTTTTTTCCTGTTACACAATCTTGTAATGAGTATCTGATGAAAGAGGGGAACGTCTTTATTAGTCGTGTATTAATTAGGTCATCCGATTTACTCCTGTCCCTATCATCTTTTTTCTCGCCCCACTCGCTCACGTACTGTGGATTCCATCCCCCGCCGGTATCCTAGACGAAATCCGGTCAGATACCTGAAAAATACGGGGTCATTTTTAATCCGACGTCGTGGACAAGTTTTAAAGTTAGTGATTCGTCATCTGCTTATTTTTTTTTGGTTGACGCGACAACGCCTTATATTAGACTAACACATTACGAGAGTATGACACTCCAATTAAATCATATTCCAACTATGGTAAAAATACTCGATAGTAGAGCTTGTAGCCATTACACACTTTCTGGTTCTTGTGTCGCTAACGCCGCCAAGTAATCAGTTACGAAATTTGACTCTCTAAACACATGTTTGACCTCTACCACCCAATCACGCTCTAATGGCTCACGTATCGTATTGAATAATCCAGCATTTAACCCAATAATCTCCTTATTACTAACAATGGCTTTTTATTATTTATTTATTTTTGTGTATACAACATTCATTTCTATTTGGAAGTTTTTACTGATAATTATATCATTATCACCTTCGATACCTTATTCGATAATAAACTCCGCAACTTGTTATTAATAAATAAAGTTGTCGTGAAGAACCATCTGAAAAATAAATAGTTCTGCATGATTTTGGAAAAAAAAAAAAAAAGAGGAGTTCTTTCTAATCAACTTGTCGACGTGAATGCTAATACTACTTTGACAGTTACATAAGCAGATAAAAGCTTTCATAGCTCTCGTGCAACTTTCCAATCATAAATCAAAAGACAAAAACGAAGCACGAAAAGGGATACTGATCTAATAGGCAGCCGTCAATGACAAAATACGTAAATCAAGTTAATTCTTTTTACTACATATTTCGTACTTTATTCTCGGATTTTAAGTCACATTGGTATAAGAAAAATATTAGTGGCAGTATAAATAAAGCCGAAAGGCAGACTCTTGTTTGTTTCCACCAAACAAATTGGTTTTATTGCATTAATTCGGTTTTGTATTTCCATATGTAGCCCTACAAAAACTGGGAGATGTTGATAGTTTGAGTTTTCAAAGGTTTATTTTGGTAATCATTCAGAAAACATTTTTTTTTTCCCTTAATGACCGCGTGAAAACAAACAAATGATCATGAATCCTGTTCTCCAGATTTTGCCAATGCTTGAAGGCACAATTCAGTGTTCACCTTACTTCCGAATCATCTAAAGTAAAGTATGAAGAAAATTTTTGATCAATTTTTCACCATTCCACAAAAATTATCGAGTTATTCGGTATGTACATACTAATATTCTCTCCATTATAAAATAAGTGTCGTTATAATTAAAAAAATGAGAAAATTCTAGTTTTCTGATTCTAATATAATTTTTGATCAAATTTTCCAAACTATTTGTTTTAATAGGTAAGTTGAGAACATTCTAATAATTTATCTATCTTATTTAATTATTTTTAAACTAGGTAAAAGTTGTCTAATGATACTTATTTAGTACAGTATATAATATTTGTCTCTAGGTTGTACCGTGGTACAGTTTTGATGCTAATTAATGTTGGGTTAACCCGGTATAAACCGGATCCTAAACACAACAAGGATCATGTAAAACAAGAAGAAGACAAAGATCCCCCCCCACATCCATAAACAACAGTTTTCACCCCCACATTTCCGCCAATAAATTATCGTCCCAAAACCTTCCCCCATTTTTTCTCACCCACACTCTACTCTGCTGCTCTGCTCCTACTCTGCTTTCCCACGTTCGCCTTCTTCACCACCTTCTCCCCTTTTCCCCCATTCTTTGACAAATTGATACAAAAAAGAAAAGAAGGGAAACTTTTGCTTCGATTTCTGCCCAGCCCCAGCCCCCTTCATTATTATTTCCTTCAATGCTGCCCTGTTCTTCTTCTTCTTCTTCCAGGTTCCACCATTACTGCATGGAATATTTCAGTGTCGTCTTGCCGTTCCTCCTCATTCTCTCCTCACTCTTTACTCTTTCCGGTAAAAAAATTCTCTCTTGTTGCTTTTCCTCTTCTTTACTCACATTTTTTTGTGGCGTCGTATATTCATTAGGATTCAGAGCTACTTTTTAACATTCTGTTCTGTAACACACACACACACACTAACAGAGACCTGCATTTTTTCATTTTGTATGTAAGTGCCTCTGTTTCGGATGGTAGATTCTGCAGATTGATGATTTGAATCATACATTTGATGCAGAAAGTTTATACTCCCTCTGTCCTAAAATTATTATCCAGTTTGATATTTCACTTTTATTACAATTTGAACTAAAAAAGAAAATTCAAATGGACAATAATTTTGGGACGGAGAGGTCCCTTTATTTACGTTTTCATATAGTATAACTTGAGACTAACAGTTATTAGAGTAATGCTGAAATTCTGATGCATTCATCATTTTCCATTAAGATGGACAAAAGAAAACACAAATGTGGCTTCACTTTTTTGTACCAATGTTTATAATTGTTTGATTTTGCAGAAGGGGGATCGATAGGAGTGAATTATGGCAGAGTAGCGAATGATCTTCCGTCAGCAGTCAAAGTAGTGAGGCTTCTAAAATCCCAAGGCCTGGAACGGGTTAAGGTGTACGACACCGACCCGGCCGTGCTCAAAGCTTTATCCGGCACCGGCATCAAGGTGACGGTGGACTTACCGAATGAACAGCTCTTCACCGCCGCACGACGGCCGTCTTTTGCCTACTCCTGGGTGGAGAAGAACGTCCTTGCCTACCATCCCTCCACCCAAATCGAAGCCATTGCCGTGGGTAACGAAGTATTCGTGGATACCCATAACACGACCCGGTTCCTCGTACCCGCCATGAAAAATATCCATGCTGCTCTCGTCAAGTATAAGCTGGATGACGCCATTAAAGTTTCCTCTCCGATTGCTTTAACCGCCCTCCAGAATTCGTACCCGACTTCGTCGGGTGCATTCCGATCTGAGTTGATTGAACCCGTTTTCCGGCCAATGCTGGAGTTCTTCCGTCAGACCGGGTCGTACCTGATGGTGAACGCGTACCCGTATTTCGCCTACGAGTCCAACTCCGACGTCATCTCCTTGGACTACGCGCTCTTCCGGGAAAACCCGGGAGTGGTGGATTCCGGCAACGGCCTCCGTTACTTCAACCTGTTCGACGCTCAGATCGACGCCGTGTTCGCGGCGATGTCAGCGATCAAGTACGACGACGTCAGCATCGTCGTGACGGAAACCGGGTGGCCGTCGAAGGGCGACCCGAACGAACTCGGGGCTTCAGTGGAGAACGCAGCTGCGTACAACGGAAATTTAGTCAAACGTGTGCTCACTGGTGGTGGGACCCCTTTGAGGCCTCACGTAAATCTGACCGTCTATTTGTTCGCGCTTTTCAACGAGAACAAGAAAGTCGGGCCCACTTCCGAGAGGAATTATGGACTGTTTTACCCTGATCAGACAAAGGTCTACGACATCCCGTTCAATCTGCAGCAGCTGAAGAATTACCGAGATAGCCCTTCCGGTGGGAGCGGAAACAACAGGATATCCAAGGGTAATAATGGAACTGTGGGCGGGTCGTCGGCCACACACGGGCACGGGTATCCGGGTCAGACTTGGTGCGTGGCGAATGGGGATGAGGTAAAAGAGAAGCTGCAGGCGGCTCTAGATTTCGCGTGTGGGGAAGGCCGTGCTGATTGCCGTCCGATCCAGCCTGGGTCCACGTGTTACGATCCCAACACCCTTGAAGCCCATGCCTCCTTCGCTTTCAACAGCTACTATCAAAAGAACCGCCGGGCCGTGGGTTCATGCTACTTTGGTGGAGCTGCCTACGTCATATCCATTCCCCCTAGTAAGTCCTGTTGATTTCTTTTTTTTAAAAAAAAAAAAAAAATTGAAAATGACATTATTAAATGGTGAAATGTTGTTTTTACTGTGCTGTTGTTTTTATTCTCTGGTTTTGGGGACTTTGGTAAAAATGTCAAGTTGGGATCGAAGGTAAAAAAGAAAAAGAATGATTGAAATGCGCTGGTGACCACTTTTTTTCATTTCCCACTTTTGTTGGGTAATAACTGCGGCGGTGGGGTCCAGGGTGTTTTCTGGTACAGTATGATACTTTGATGGCGCCAAATATTTAGTGGGTAATTAATTGCTAAAAAAGCCAATTGGGGTGCACGTGATTGACTGAGAGCCATTTTTGTTTAGTAGTATGGAAGCACTAGTATGTTGTTTACATGTGTTTTTTGACTCTTGTCTTATTAATGCCAACTTAAATTATTTGGTAATTCATTTGGCTAAATTAATTGCTCTATCGGAACGAGAATATGAAAGGATGTTAATATTCTGAAAATGGATTGTTTATTTAAATAGGTGTGGATGACAAAAAAGAAAAAGAAAGAGTTGAGTGGGATGGGATCTAACGAAGATGTTTTTGTTTGTATTTTGCAGAATATGGGAAATGTGAATTTCCCACCGAGTATTGAGATAAGATTTGGCAGATCGGTGGAGAATATTTGGGAGACCGATTGATGATGATGATGATGATGCTGGTTCTTGGTATTTGGTAGCATTTGGAGACTAGTTTAGTTGTAGTAGTGTTAATTGGATTTCTAACGATCTTATTTTTGTGTTTCTTCAACAAAACATTTTTTTTTCTCCCCCCTGTCACCTAATGTAATTAATTATTAATTTATAATAAACAGTCGATGCTTACTTTATTCCCTAGAGATCAAGGTGCTGGATATTTTGTAGTTATTTTTTTTTAATTATTTTTCTTTTACCTGTTTAGGGTCTCATAATTTCTATGAATTGTGGAGTTTCTATACTTGCAACAATTGTGTCTTGTTCCCGTTTTAACCAATTTATGCTATGTACACAAACTCAAAACTAATGAACAACATTTGATTAGGCGTCTCAAGTCATGGTTCGGACATTACTAATTTACACGGGATGTTTCATATAACCCACCTTAGTCCCAAGTTTCTCCATTTCCAAATGCATCAAATGACTGTTAATTCAACAAGATTAGGTCAACAGTTTTGCGGGTTTATTTCACCCCCTTTTTTTTGTGGCCATGATAGACGTGAGGACAACCTCTCATTTTGTTTTCGGAAACATGAACTTGCCTTTGTCAAAATCAAATCATCTGCTAACAGCATCTCGTTCTCTCTTTTGGCCCTTTCTCTCTCTCCCCTCCCAAAACTCCAAACTTTTTTTTTTCCCCCATGAAACCTTAATGCTCCTTCCTTCCTGCCCAGAAGGCCAACACTCATCATCTTTGATTAAATCTCATTCAGTTGAAAAATAATCTCATACGAAAAGCCTTATTGGAAAAATCAATCAAAAAATTAGAGAAAGGGTTTGTATATTTTGATAATGTCAAGCAAGCTGAAGAAGGCCATTGGTGCAGTGAAAGATCAAACCAGCATTAGCCTTGCAAAAGTTGCTAGCAACAACACATCCAACCTTGAGGTTGCCGTTCTCAAAGCAACCACCCACGATGATCTCCCGATCGAAGAACGATACGTTTACGAAATCCTCCAGCTCGTCTCCTCCAACAAAGCCTATGCCGCAGCCTGCGCCCGAGCCCTAGGTAAACGTATCGGCCGGACGCGAAACTGGATCGTCGCCCTCAAGTCGTTGATGCTCGTCCTTCGAATATTCCAAGATGGCGATCCGTATTTCCCTCGAGAAATTCTTCACGCGATGAAAAGGGGCGCCAAGATCCTCAACCTGTCGAGCTTTCGCGATGACTCCAATTCTAGCCCTTGGGATTTCACAGCATTTGTCAGGACATTCGCCCTGTACCTTGATGAGAGGCTGGATTGTTTCCTAACAGGGAAGTTACAAAGAAGATACACACACAAAGTAAGGGAAGCTTCGGGCCATAGAAACCGAAGATCAAACGAGCCCGTACGCGATATGAAACCGACAATGCTGCTTGATCGGATATCATACTGGCAGAGATTGCTGGAAAGAGCAATCGCAACAAAGCCAACGGGCGCAGCCAAGACGAATCGATTGGTACAAATCTGTTTATACGCGATCGTGCAGGAGAGTTTCGACTTGTATAAAGACATCTCTGATGGACTTGCGCTTCTCCTGGATAGTTTTTTCCATTTACAATATCAGAATTGTGTCAGTGCATTCCAAACTTGTGTCAAGGCATCAAAACTGTTTGAGGAGCTTAGTGCATTTTATGCATTGTGCAAGAGCATAGGGGTTGGGAGAACCTCGGAATATCCTAGTGTTCAGACCATATCAGAAGAACTGATCGAAACATTACAAGAATTCTTGAAAGACCAATCCTCATTTCCAGCAACAACCAAATCACCAAACAGGCTATTGCTCATGCCTGCACCACCTGATCCTGATCCGACATCGAAATCCAGGAACGAGAGCTATGGAGGGCTATCAGAATTCTCTCTTGCAACAACAGAATACTCAGAAAGGTCATCTGAATTTGGTTCGCAATGCACGTCGTTGGAAGATCTGATTAGCGCGACGGAAAAAGCCGGCACGCATCCGTCTATCTCGATAGACCTGGAGGACTATTCTGATCAGTTTGAGAAACAACTAAACCGGGATAAATCATTCAGGTTGAGTGATTCTGGATCAACACATTCATTGCCTGTTTCGAGCTCCATGGCTGATTTCGTATCATTAGATGATTGGCCTGAAGGAGATGAAGAAGAAACAGAAAATCAACAACAACAACAGCAACCTGAACAGGGGATACAACAACAAGAAGTAGAACCATCGTCTTCTTCATCAGCCAAAGGTTGGGAACTTGTATTAGCAGAGGTGATCACAGCAACAACAACAACAACCAAACCATTATCGCCTGGCGACGCCAGCGGATTCAACGCTTTCCAAGAACAAGATCAACAACAAGAATTTCAACCAACAGGTTGGGAAGTGGCCATAGTTAGTGCTACTCCGAATCCTCCACAGCCTTCTCAGCCCAAGAATGAAGAACCCTTCAGCTCATCGATTTTAGACAGTTTATATAGCCAAAGTTCGATCCGAACAACAACATCATCATCATCAGCGCCGCCGAATCATTACAATCCCTTTTTACAAGACGCTGATGAAGTTTCGCCGGTGCCATTTACAGGGCTTACAAACGCCACAACCACCGCGACAACACAGGTCGATTTTCAGTTCGGTTTTCCGGTGGACCACGGGTTTTCAACTTCACCTGGAGGAGGAGGAGGATTTCAGGCATTTGAGCCTACGTTTCAAGCTACTCCGCCAACATTCTCTGCTCAAAATCCCAGTGGTTCCACAATAGTACCTCAAGTTGAGAATGATCCTTTTGCCGATTTATTTGCGAGTACTAATGTAAATCTTACTAGTAGTGGTTCAATGGATCAACAAAATTTGGTTCAAGAACAACAGTTGTGGTTGCAAAACCAAAACAAGATTATTGCAAAATACATGGCTTGATTTGCACAATGTATTCAGCTACCAAGTAAACTTCTCTCATTAGTTGTACATATATACTAGCATAATATGCATCACCTTTATCATGTTAGTTAATTTCATGCAACAAAATGATTATATACCATTTTTACCATTATCATGCAGACGGAACTGTTTTTTTTTTTTTTTTTGATAAGAAGGAACTATATATTTATAAGGTCAGGTACAAATTACATCGTGTGCCCTGTCATGAGCTAACCGTACCTTATCCCTACTAACTTTTGAGATTTTACACGTACTTATACATCGGACACTCTCTAGAATCTCTGTTTTCAAACCTTTGTACCACACTGGGATATGTTCTACCCCCTTAGATAGTCTATCACCCTTGTACTATCTGTCAAGATGTGGATGTTTGTCCATCCATAGGACAGAGCAATCTTTAGCGCCTCCCACATCTCCCACAATTCCACTTGTGTTGGCTCAGCGCCGCACAATGTTTCGCTAGCTGTGTACCACCGTTCCGTGATTGTTTCTAACAACTACCGCGCAGCCACCCTCCTCGACTCCTTTTTAAAGGATCCATCCACCTGTAGCTCCATGAGTGAGCCTTGTTGGTCTGGTCCCCCAAGGTCGCCTCCATCTCCTGTCAACCAAACGACATGTTCGCCTATCTCCCCAGCCATTTCTTCCCCTAGTCGACCATCTGTATGATGCAACCGTAGTTGTCGCTGATGTAAGAAACTTACCATTTCCCCGTCTCTTGAATTACCCTTTTCGGAGACCATTCCACTCCATCCCACATCTTGCTGTTCCTTGCACACCATATGAACCGCAAGAGACAAGCTGATAAGGTCTTGTTCTCTTCTGTCGGTGCTTGCGCTACCCATTCTCTGAGCCAGTCCTTAAAATCACAACTTCCCCCTTCTGCGAAGTCAAAACCAAACCGCGACATCCTCCAGACCCATTGCGCTTCTACACACTCCAGCAACGCGTGTTCTACCGTCTCTTCTCTATCTCCACACCGTGGACATATTAGTGGAATCAGCTGACCCGGACGCCATAGAGCCACTACCGTTGGGCACGCTTGTATTGATGCTCTCCACAGAAAAAACTTAACCTTCTGAGGCAGATTCATCCCCCACATACCCTTCCAAAACCTCTCCTCCTGTTCCGTCTTCCGTATCAGCCAAAAAAGTGGAAGTAGAAGGATGTGCCTTATCCTCCAAATTCGTAGCTAGGTGGTAGGCTGATTTAACTGTAAACCGGCCACTGACTTCTCTGCCCCAATATGGCTTGTCCCAGCTTACAAGTCTTTCCCTCTCAATATACAGAGCCATTATGTTGGGCACCACTTCTTTGGGAAATATTTCCCAAATCAACTGTGCATTCCATTGACCCGGACCATTCATGATGTCTGCCACTCTCAACCTCTCTTCCCAAGCTTGCAAATTTCTTCTAGCGAGGGGGTTTACCACACCCAGAATCCATTCTTGTTTTAGGCTGAGTGATTTTCCGTCTCCCACTTTCCACTTAACCCCCCTCTTGATTAAGTCCCTTCCCCAGATTATGCCTTTCCATCCTCACGAGGCTGATTGCTTACACTCCACAGTACAAAAACTTTCGTTCTTACAATATTTCTCCTTAAAAACCCTTGCAAAGAGTGAATCCTCCCCATTCCCTATCCTCCAAGCTAGCTTCCCCAACAGGGCCCTGTTCATTTCCACTGATTTCCTCATTCCCAGGCCTCCCCTCCATTTCGACCTGCACAGATCCTTCCAAGCTCTCCAATGGATCCTCTTGCCCTTTACGGTTTCTAGATGAATCTTGTAAGACATTGGTCGATCTTCCTAGCCGTCGTGCTCGGCACCTGGAAGGCCCCTAACGTATAATTTGAGGGACTACCCAAGACATGTTTGGCCTGCTGGGTACTGAGAGGTCCTCGGTCCTCCACCCTTTTATCTTAGCATGTATCTTCCTCACTAGATCCCCGAATACATGACCCTTTCCTTTAGCAAAATCTAGATCAAAGCCTAAAATACCAACCATCCAACAACCGCTTCGTACCATTGAGCATAATGGACATATATATACCCAACGATGGCTCCTTATTCGGGCTGAGCATCAATGAAAATTTGGTAAAATTAATTCTCTATCCCGCATATTCCATAAAGATTCTTAGTACCCGAGCTAACTCTATTGCGCCCTCAACCGAGTTCTCCATAAAGATGACATAGTTATCTGCGAACATTAGATGTGAGACCGATGGCCCTCCTTGGGATACCCTAATTCCCTTGGCTTGTCGAAGAAAACGTTCTCCATTGAGAAGGGCCGATAGGGTTTGCTGGACAGTGGACATCCTTGTCTAAGTCCTTTGTTCAGCCTAAATTCCTCTGTCACTTGCCCATGAAAACAAACCGCAATCCTAACTGTAGTTATAAGTTGCATTACCCATTGACACCACTTTTCCGTAAACCCCATCCGCTCCATTACCTTGTCCAACAAAAATCCACGACACTTGATCATATGCCTTGCATGCTCATTATCATATATTTATGCCGCATAAAATATGGCGGATTTTGCGTGTCTTATCATTTAATCGACAGACTAGTCTTTTGATAGAATAGGAAAATATCTTCTCATTATCTTGTATGGAAAGTATTGTACATGATCAGTATTGTATCACTAATTGATAAAATAGAATCGTTAGAAGATTAGAAAAAATCACAAGTTGTAATTATCATGACTAGTGTTTTACCCGCAACGGTGAGCAAAGTAGAACTAAATTATCCTATGTTTTTTTACGCTAAATATGAATATATAATGTCAACATATAAGAATAAAAACGAACGTGTATAACAAATATTATACACTTATAATTAAGATAAAACAGACAAAACTAAGAGTATATAAAGATGCAAAGCATTTGTGCCATTATTAAAAAATGTATCGAAAAAAAACAATACTTCTAAAGCAACATATCAGGAATTATATATTTTTCAGGATTTCTTTGTAAACCACATTTGTCGTTCGAATGTGAAATTCTCCATCCTTGGCACAAATAAGGATTTTAAGACCTTTTCTGAATTTTACTCTTGAAAAAGCGACGTGTAGTTGCCCATGAGTAAAAACTGGACAATGCAAAAACTGTGATAACATTCGAAATATTCATCGATGTTAATTATATAGGAAAAATTTAGATATTTGTATGAACAATAATTCAATAAATGTATTGCTTATTTACTAATAAAGTAATACTTATGCAATGGTTTTCGTTGATGGACTTGTTGCCTCCAACAACACATGGGAAAGAATGCATTAGAAAACATAATCCAACTTAATTCATAAGACATAAGAACACGCAATAAAATAAAGAACAATTTGAATAATAATCATTGAAAATGGATCTAAAAATCAAATTTTTCATTTAAGTATTTCTGGCAGTCTGTTAAAATTAAAAAAAAAACGAAGGTCCAATTTGATCTACATTTTCATCTTTAACAGCGTGTCACTCTGTATTGTACTGTTTAAAAGGTTCTTAGTCTTTGATATGTTAAAAAAATGGAACAATTTGTACTATTATTTTAGTATTTTTGGCACACCGTTGAACCTAAAAACAAAAAAAAAAAGATAGAAGAATAAGCAAGAACTAATTGTTCAAAGATTATACTTATCGATCAATTAATAGTTTAGTATTTTCGACAACCCGTTGGAAAAAAAATCCACATGCATCATTCAATCTTCGCTTGTATTTTTAACATCATGTCACTCTGTATTGCAATGCTTGAAGGTTCCATATTTTTTGTAGGTTAAAAATCTGCAATGGTTTTAGCTGCTATTTTAGTTTAAAAAAAAAAGAACCGGTGGGTCTCATTCCATCTTCATTTTTATTTTTAACAACATTTCACTTCCCGTTATCTCACTTAAAAGGTTCCGAGTCTTTGGTAGGCTAAAAGATTGTAATGATTTTTTCTGCTATTTTAGTATTTTTTACACCCCATTAAACCAAAAAAGAAAAAGAAGAAAAAAAGAAAAAAAAATCCAACTCTTAATCGATCTTCATTTTCGCTTTTAATACCATTTCACTTTGCATATTCCTGTTTAAAAGGTTATAAACTTTTAATAAGTTAAAAAATTGCAATGGTTTTAGGTGATGGACGTGTTACCAATAACAACACATGAAAAAAATACATTAGAAAATTTAATCTAATTTAATTCAAAAGACATAAAAATACCCAATAAAAAACAGTTTAAATAATAATTATTGAAATTGTATATAAAAATACAACTTTGCTATTTAGATTTTTCTGACAGTCCGTTAAACTAAAAAAAACAGAAGATCTCATTCGATCTACATTTTAATCTTTAACAGTATGTCACTCAGCATCATCTTGCTTAAAAGTTTCTTAGTCTTCGGTAGGTTAAATACCTTAAACGACTTTGACTGCTATTTTAGTATTTTTGGCACTCCATTGAACCAAAAAAAAAAAAAAAGAATAATATGGAAGATAAACAATATCAAAGATGATATTTATCCATAAATTAATGGTTTAATATTTTCGATAACCCGTTGCAATAAAAAATCGGTGGGTCTCATTCCATCTTCTTTGATATTTTTAACATCATGTCACTCTGTATCGTACTACTTAAAGGTTCAATATTTTTGGTAGGTTAAAAATATGCAATGATTTTAACTGCTATTTTAGTATTTATAACACCACGTTGAACCAAAAAAAAAACTGTGGGTCTCATTCTATCTTCATATTTCAACAACATGTCACTCTATGTTCTCACTTAAAAGGAGTTTTTGGTAGGTTAAAAAATTGTAAATGTTTTGTCTGCTATTTTAATATTTTTTGAACCCCGTTGAGCAAAAAAAAAAAAAATAGAAGAAGAAGAATAAGCAAGAACTATTTGTTCAAAATTGACACTTATCGAGAAATTAATAGCTTAGTATTTTTGATAACCCGTTGCAACAAAAAATCGGCAAGTCTCATTCCATCTTCTTTTATATTTTTAACATCATATCACTGTGTATCGTCCTATTTAATGGTTTCATATTTTTTGTTGGTTAAAAATCTGCAATAATTTTAGCTGCTATGTTAATATTTATAACAGCCCGTTGAACACACACAGAAAAAAAAAGAACAGGTGGGTTTCATTCTATATTCATTTTTTCTTAACAACATGTCACTCTGCGTTCTCACTTAAAAGGTTCCGAGGTTTTGGTATGTTAAAAAATTATAATTGTTTTGTCTGCTATCTTATAATTTTTAACACCCTCGTTAAACCAAAAAATAAAAAGAAGAAAAAATCAAAAGAAAACAAGAATCGGCTCTTAATCCATAATCATTTTCACTTTTAATGTTATGAAAAAACCGTCTTTCCGGCAAGTCTCATTCCATCTTCATTTTAATTTTTAAGAGAATACTATTTTGTATCCCCCTACTTAAAAGGTTCCATGTGTTTTTGGTAGGTTAAAAACTTGCAATAGTTTTTGCTGCTAGTTTAGTGTTTTTTTTCCCGACCTCTCTTTGAGGAAAAAAAAGAAGATTCGTCAGGTTCTATTTCATTTTTATTTTCATTTTTAACAACATGCCACTCTGTATCGTCATGTATAAAAGGTTCTATGTCTTTGGTAAGTTAAAACATGCAATGGTTTTAACTACTATTTAGTCTTTATGATAGCCTGTTAACCTAAAAAAAGAAAAAAAAAGCGTGTGGATCTTATTCCATCTACATTTTCATCTTTTACCACATATACATCATCCCGCTTAAAAAGTTCTGAGATTTTGATAGTTTAAAACATTGTAATAGTTTTTTTTATGCTATTTTACTATTTTTGACACTTGTTGAACCAAAAAAACAAAAGAAGAACCAACTCTCAACCCATCTTTATTCATCTTTAGTCATGTCATTCTGCATCTTTGTGGGTCAAATGGGTACATGAGATATATCTTAAGGGTTCATCGATTTGGGGTGTTGATATTAAAAGCTCGTTCTCTTGGTGTATTAAGAAGATTCTGAAACTGAGAGAGCTGGCTTCCAATTGTATTTCTTACACCTCTTCCTCAAGAAATTGGTGTGTTCCTGGACAACCTTACTCCTCGCATTCTTCTTATAATGTGTTAACGTACACCTCCTCCTCCGTCTCAATGGTGGTGCCGGTTGATTTGGTCGAGGCTTACACCTCCCAAATATTCTTTTATCTCTTGGTTGTGTTGGCTTGATAGGCTGACGATTAAAAACCAATGTAGTGAAATAGAATTCGTCAGTGGATACACTTTGCGTTTTTTGTCGTCAACATGATGAAACAGTTAGACATTTTTTCTTTGATTGCCTATTTTCTTCGGAAATATGGCAAGGAGTATGTGGATTCAATGGATGGAGCTTCCCCAACTCTTGGGACATACTTGTCAATCAGCATTGTTATAAATGGAGGAATGATATCTTAGGACTTGCCAAGAAACTTTCGTGGTGTGCACCGATCTATTTTGTATGGAAAGCTAGAAATAACCTCATTTTCAAGAACCAACCGGTGACGCCATCAAAGGTGATTCAACAGATTGTCTTTCATCTTAAAATTAGATATGCTTCCATTCAAAGTGTTCCTAATACTTCCAAAGTGTTAACTTGGTGTGATAGAATACATTTGTATCCAGAAGTAGCTCGTAGGAAAAGCAAAAGTTTATAACTTTTGGGATTTGGCTTTTCATGATAATTCTGGAGATTTAGCTTTTGATGTAGTGGGATGGCTGGGCATATGTATGTTTGTGCAAAAAATTCTTTATACATGGTAATGAAATTAACCTTCTTTACAAAAAAAAAAAACCATGTTACTTGTATAAAATAGCCAGTAAAAAAAATCCGCGAATTAGAAGATGACATGTGGACTATAAAAAAATCTATAAAAATAAGAAGACAACACGTGCAATTGGAAATGATCGATGAGCTAATTGCCTTACATGTGTCTTGTGAAAAAAAAAAAATCTCTTAATATATAGTAAGATATCTATTTGTTTAATGAAAATTATTAACATACATATCATTTCCATAATTAATGGAAAATTTGAATTTCAAAATGGGATAGTTGAATTAAAGTCTGTTCTACCTGAAAGGATTAAAAGAGTAAATAAAACACACTATAACATTGATCCAGTCATTGAAAATAATATTCAGCTCTACCCTAATTTGGTGAAAACATTTCACAGCAAGCAAATCCTGCTGTGATTCCATCTTCTTTTATATTTTTAACATCATGTCACTCTGTAGCTTACTATTTAAAGGTTCAATGTTTTTTGTAGGTTAAAAATCTGCAATGATTTTAATTGCTATTTTAGTATTTATAACAGCCCGCTGAACAAAAAAAAAAAAAACCCATGGGTCTCATTCCATCTTCATTTTTCAACAACATGTCACTCTACATTCTCACTTAAAAGGAGTTTTCGGTAGGTTGAAAAATTGTAATTATTTTGTCTGCTAGTTTAGTATTTTTGGAAACCCGTTGAGCCAAAAAAAAAAAAAAAAGAAGAAGAAGAAGAATTAGTAAGAACTATTTTTTCAAAGAAGATACTTTTTGATAAATTAATAGTTTAGTATTTTTAACAACCCGTTGCAATAAAAAAATCGGCGGTTCTCATTCCATCTTCTTTTATAGTTTTAACATCATGTCACTCTGTATCATCCTATTTAAAGGTTTCATGTTTTTTGTAGGTGAAAAATCTGGAATGATTTTAGCTGCTATTTTAATATTTTTAACAGCCCGTTGTAGCAAAAAAAAAAAAAAGAACCGGTGAGTTTCATTCCATCTTCATTTTTTCTCTTTAACAACATGTCACCCTGCGTTCTCACTTAAAAGCTTCAGAGTTTTTGCTATGTTAAAAAATTATAATTGTTTTATTTGCTATTTTATAATTTTTAACACCCTCGTTAAACCAAAAAAAAAAAACGAAAAAGAAGAAAAAGACAAAAGAAAAGAAGAACCGGCTCTTAATCCATCTTCATTTTTACTTTAAATATTATGTCACTTTGCACATTCTAGTATAAAATATATTACGTCTTTAATTAGTTTAGAACCTGCAATGGTTTTTGTTGATGGACGTGTTGCAATAATAAATGATTGGCGGTTTTATCTAATAATAGACAACTTCGTCGATAGAGTTCGGTCGGAAACTTAGTTATGAAAGAACCGTCTTTTCGGCAAGTCTCATTCCATCTTCATTTTAATTTTTAACAGAATACCATTTTGCATCTCCTACTTAAAAGGTTCCATATGTTTTTGGTAGGTTAAAAACCTGCAATGGTTTTTGCTGTTAGTTTAGTTTAGTTTTTTTTTTTTTTTCCGACCGCTCTTTGAGGAAAAAAAAAAGAAGATTCGTCGGGTTCCATTTCATTGTTATTTTCATTTTTAACAATATGTCACTCCGTATCGTCATGTATAAAAGGTTCTATGTCTCTAGTAAGTTAAAACATGCAATGGTTTTAGCTACTACCTAGTTTTTATGATAGCCTGTTAAACTAAAAAAAGAAAAAAAAAAGTGAGTGGATCTTATTCCATCTACATTTTCATCTTTAACCACATGTACATCATCCCGCTTAAAAAGTTTTGAGACTTTGATATTTTAAAAAATTGTAATAGTTTTGTATGCTATTTTAGTATTTTTGACACTTGTTGAACAAAAAAAGAAAAAAAAAAGAAGAACTAACTCTCAACCCATTTTCATTCATCTTTAGTCATGTCATTCTTTATCTTTATCCTATTTAAAATAACCATGTTACTTGTATAAAATACCCAGTAAAAAAAATCCGTGAATTAGAAGATGACATGTGGACTATAAAAAAATCTCTACGAATAAGAAGATGACACGTGTAATTGGAAATTATCGATGAGCTAATTGCTTGACATGTGTCTTGTGAAAAAAATTCCCTTAATGTATAATAAGATTGAGTAATACTCCATATAAACAACTCAATAGAAAGTGATCTCATAATTGAGAATTCGCTTCATAATTCTGATTTTTTTATGGTATTACGAGTCCTTTCACAAACATGACACACTCATCGACTCCACATCTGAAACCCACATCCCTCACTCTAATTCGACCGTCCTTCCATCGACGGCCACTCTTCTCTCTTCTACTTCTTCCTCTTCTTCCACTACTCCTCATCACTCTCATCTTTTCAAATATCAAAAATTATGCTTCTTCAGTACTCAATTTCACAAAGTATATGCTGTGCAAAGAATTGTTTTTGCCGGTTCTCCGTGGTCATGGTATGTTTAGACCATGTTGATGGCTCCTCCGTATGCCCCCCCTACCACCATTCTTGACTCTTCCAATACTTCCATACTTAATTTGGCCTATCACTCTTGGAAGAAAAAATTATATAGACAATAAGAAAATATGAAAAAAAAACCCCGATAATAGTGAAAAATCAAATAATTATTACAAACTTTTCAGGAAATGAAACTTTAAAGAGATGTCATCAAATTTAGAAAAGAAAAGATGAAGACTATGCACCAAGAAGAGAAAATGAAGTAAACAATATATATTATAAGAAAAATGTACGAACAAACTTATAAAGAAATGTTGACAAATTTTTATGGAGATATGAAAAATAAAGATAAATTTATGAAAAGAAAATGTGAGAAAATTAAGAGAATATTTTTAAAAGATATAAAGTCATAAATCAACAAAGCCAGAAAGATGGACAACAAATTATATTGGATGATTTCAAATATTGAAATTTATTCCAAATGTACTTAAAATAACAAAATACATTAACATTAAAAATTACACAATTAGAATTTATATCATTAATATTATTTTTTTATATATCACTCTACCGTAAATATCATATATAATCGGTTAATCATTAATCTCTAAATATTCCTGTGCCTATTGTTTTCCTAATAATATCATACCCCCTTATTCCCATTTCATCCTACAGGGCAACAAGATTGTATACTGTGTGCAAATATCTAACTTCACGTGTCTACTGAAGAATTCAGAAAAAGTTCTCCCAATGCAGACATAAATATGCAGTCAACTTCAATCAAACAAAAAATAAATAAATAAAAAGATTTTCTATTAGTGGGAGAGTTTAAAATATATGATGCAAGTAGAAATATTTAGAAAGATCATTGTAAAAAAAATTAAGAGAATATTTTTAAAAGGTATAAAGCCATAAATAAACAAAAATGAAAATAAAGACAATAAGTTACATAGATGATTTCGAATGTTGAAAATTATTCCAAATCTACATAAAAGTTAAATAACAAAACACATTGACAATAAAATTATACAATTGCAATTCGTATTATTAATATTATTGTTTTTACATATATCACTTCGTCGGCAATGTGATATAATCGTTAAATCATTAGACTTATATATATCTTGTGCAGGATAAACACTAATATATGTATTAAAGGAGAGTTTGTAACCGACACGAGTCATCCGGTGATTGACTTTAGGATAATTGTGACAAATATCATCTCACAACTCTCCTTCAATAAATAATAACAAAATATTATATTTTGGTTGAACTAAATTTGTTACCTTATTTCAGTATTAGAAATAACTATCATATTCTATCATTGCATAATTTAATTGCACTGATCGTGATTCGTATCGTGTATCAAAAATCTAAATCATGATACACATATCATATCATGTATCGTATCGTAAGATACGTTTTAATATAATAATATGTATAAGATGAATAATAAATATCATAAATTCCATATGCGATGGGTATTTTTAGACAAATTATTTATTTTTCAGTTATAAATAGATAAAATTTTCACCATTCTTCTGTTTTGAATGCCGTAACAAGGTAGCCATAGGGGAAGAAGCCCGTGGCTGGATTGAATCCGAGTAAGGCCCGGTCTCAGCCCTTTCTTCTGATCCGATCACGTGCCTCAGCTTAGCTTCAATCTATTTGTTCGTTTTGATAGGTCAACCATTCTCTTGTTCTATCTTGAGCCAAAACCGCCCTAAGGCCTCGCTTTAGGCTGTTGTTAAGAGATGGGGGATTGCCCTAAGGTCTAGCGATCAAAGAAGAAAAGAAGTCATTTGAGACAGCAAAGGTTAGAATACACTCGTTTGTAAAGGAGAGGAACTTAAACGCCTCACTTCACTCTATTCTCTTGCGGACTTGTCTGGTCAATCGACCGCCCTCTTCCTTTGCGAAGTTGAACTAAGGAGTAGCATCGGTCTTATCTTTGAATAAGCTATTTAGAAAGATAGGAAACTTCTTTCTATAAGCTATTATTTGGTAGAAATGGAATTGGAAATGGGACTGGTAACCTGATTCTTTGAATTGAGTACCTACGATTGTAGAATGCCTATTTTATTAAAATAGAAACTCAAAGTAAAAACTAGACTTTGTTTTGCACACTGACTTCAATCGTATAGAGATTTTCCACTGTCTGTGTCGATACCTGAAAGTACTCTTCCTTTACGGGGGAAGGGATTGCCTATTTTCTATCCCATCATAACATACCTTTTTACATTTCCAATACACTTTTTTGCATTTTTAATACGAAAAACACCTAAAAACACATACTAAAAAAACGAAACAAACATACCAAAGCGTTTACAAATTAAAAGGAAAAAAAAAAAAGGAGAAGAAGAGAAAGAAAAAGCACATATCATCCTTGTTATCCATCACTATAAAAACCGTAACATTACCAAATATCTTCCCATCCCAAAGCCAAGAAGAATTAGAACTAAAATGGGTTACAAGGGTACCAAGTTCCTAGCATTTATTCTTCTTCTAGTGCTTGTCTTCTTCACCATTGCCACTAGTGCATGTGATAAAGAATATCAAAAGTCAAAATCAAAGCATAAACCTAAACCCAAACACCCACCACCATCGCCGCCGCCTCCAAAACCCAAACACCCACCGCCACCACCTCCAAAGCCCAAATCCCCACCGCCTCCAAAACCCAAACACCCACCGCCACCGCCTCCGAAGCCCAAATCCCCACCGCCTCCAAAACCCAAACACCCACCACCACCGCCTCCGAAGCCCACATGTCCACACCCACCTGCTCCGCCCTCGTCACCGCCGCCACCACCTCCCTCTCCGCCTCCGCCGCCCTCGCCACAGCCACCTCTCTCTCCTCCTCCTTCGCCCTCGCCACCACCTCCGCCACCTCCTTCTCCTCCTCCTCCGCCCTCGCCACCACCACCACCACCTCCCTGTCCACCTCCTCCGCCCTCGCCACCCCCGCCGCCACCTCCCTCTCCACCTCCTCCGCCCTCGCCACCGCCGCCGCCACCTCCCCCGTCCGTTAATAAAACATGCCCAAAGAGTGGCCTAGAGTTTGTGCCGTGTGCTCCTTTGGTAGGAGTAGGAAACGCTGATAATACTACAGCCCTTTCAGAATGCTGCCCACTTTTCGATGGCCTTAATGAATTCCAAGTTAAGCAGTGCCTTTGCGATGCCAACGCGCTCCACCTCTTTGGGAATGTCGGCGCTGGTACCCCCACCGATCGTGTTAACATTGTAGGGATCCTCTTTGGGTGTCAAATGGTTGAGCATGAGGTTGATCCTTTTTACCTCGTCGAGTGTTAGCATGAATACACACGAGTTCCTCTTCTCTTGAGTTCTGTCTGAAAATTAATGTGTCTGTCCTAAAAAGAAGTTGGGTTCTTCTTCTCGTGTTATTGCATGGTGAAAATCGTCCCAGTACTTTTTAAAAGTGGAGGAAACAACGGGAGTTTGGAATATTGTGAAGGAATTCTCTCCATTGATTGTCATCTGTGACATGGTTGAGCTTTTCAGGCGTTCCGTCTGGAATTTGTATTCACATGTTGAAATTGTTGCAATAATAAGAAGTAATATCAATCTGTACTACGGTCAATTAACAGATTTTTTACATTCGCAAGTGCAACAACATATAATCTCTTTGTCCCAAAAAGTTAATCCACACCAAGTTTTGAATTTTTTTAATATATTTAATACAAAAAATTTGAAAACTTCAATACGGATTATTTAAAAAGTCAATGTGGATTTTTATTTTTTTATTTATTTAGTATTTTTTTTTTTTGCATCAATTATTTTGTAGTATTAATTTGATGATTTAATCACTTGAATTTTCATGTCCAACTTGTAACGAAAGATATAAAAACGAAGATTGAAACGACAAATTAATAATTGGTAATGGGAGATGATATTTCGTTAGCCTTTCGAAAAATATCCAATTATGAAACCTTATTAATAATTATGGACAAGTTTGTGCAGTTTGACATTCTAACGCAGAATTTTGTTCGTTGAATTAATTAATGACACAAATTTCTGGTGATTTGTCTTGTTATCAAATGGTTGTTTCTAATCAAACTGAGAGAACATTTTTTCAGCTTCCATATTGATGAATGGTTATGGAGAAATTTGAGTGGAAAGATTGTGGGTTGTGTGGAGGATTGGGATCGCTACTTTGGAGTGACTCTATGGCGAATATGTCAATGGAGAAATCAATTGATTTTTGAAGGTACTGAAGGAAGTGAGACGCATAGGGTGAATGAGATCTCTAAATTTGTCGGGAGTGACGCAAGCTTTCGTGCATGAGAAGGCAATGCGTGGCCTTTGCAAGGGTTGGGAGGAAAGAATAATTCGATGGATCCCCCGCCGGCAGAATGGATGAAGGTGAATTCTGACGGTAGTTTTAATAATTCCACAGGGATGGGTTGTGTGGGTGGAGTCGCCCGTGACTGTTACATAAAATGGTTGGGTGGTTTCTGTTAAAAATAAAGCACAAGAGACTGTAGGCCTGTTCATTGGATCGGGTAAACCGAAACCCAACCCGACCAAACAAAGATTGGCACGTTCGGTTAATTTTAATTTGGTTATTCGGTTGGAATTTGAGAAAATCAAATACCTATTCAGTTTTAACTACTTCTGATATTCATTGTAATCCAAATAATTCAAAGTTCCAAACTTCCCAAGTTCCAAATGCAATTTTCTCCAAATCCAATCCCCCATCTATTTGCTAACTGAAATTTTGAAAAAGAGAGTAACACAAGGTCCAAACTAATTCTATTCATAGCTCTCCAAATCTAGGTGGGATTTATGGGATAATAATAGAGAGACCATGAATTTTATTTTGTTTTTTCTTCCTTCTTTTGAAGATTTGATTAGTTAGTTGAAAGCTAGATCATTCCCAGATTAGTCAATATTATTGCTTTCAAGAGCTCCAGTGGGAAGAGGCTGGACCAATTCCTTCGAGTGCCAAAACACCATTAAAGCCGTTTCCAAAGACCGTCGGCGGCGAATGCTCTGCGAAATTCAAGAAAACAGAGAAGGCCGGAGGATCTGTGAACAAGAGATCTGGAATTCTCGGGTATAAGTAAGAAGTGAATTACAAGTCCTCGATGAAAGTGAACGACAAATCTCATGGCTGTATAATTGAGTACGAGACCCAAGTCAAGCTTAAGAGGATCTCCACCTACAATGCTCCGAAGAAATCCGCCGCCGCCGCTGCCGCTGCCACCACCGTCGCTCCTCCAAAGGCGAAGTCCCCGGGTTCTTGGCTTTTTTATTCAAGTTTGTTTCAGGAATAGGAAGATTTGCCCAGTATTACATGAAATTATCGTAATAGCTTGGTGAACATTTTATCGGGTAACCCGAAAACCCGACCAAAAATCCAAATAACCGAATTAGTTGTTCGGACATGCATGAGAAGACAATGTGTTTTGGTACGGATGAGACCGATTTGTATCCGAATACCAGAATACCCGATTCTACAAACTCGTCTATCCGATATTTTTACCCGATGAACAGTCTTACATGAGAGATAGTCATTGACAAGAAATTTTAGAGTAGATCAGTCTTATCTTTAGTATTTAAATAAAATTAGTTCGTTTATTCATGTTTATCAGATATATAAATTAGGCCTATAAAAGGGATGATGATGTACTTGATTCATTAAATTAATAGAAATGCAGTCTTTCACTCCATTAGTTTGTTCTCTGCTTTTATATTTCTAAATAAATATAAATTTTCTTCTTGGTATCAGAGCAGGTTCTATCCTGCGTCTGAAGGTTTTTTTTTTTTTCTGTTTCCGCATATCTGTCTATCAATTATGACTTCTTCATCTCTGTTCATAGATATTCAAAATTTTATCATTCTAAAATTCTTTCTCACCAATTATTCATTGCGGAGAGATTGTTGCACAGAGTCGAGGACATATCGATCAACTCATAACTCAACCATCAACCTCAAATTTCATTCATCACCACCAAAAAAAAAAAAAAATTCTCATCTGGATCCATTCAAAAAATTTCAATCATGACAAAAGTCCGAGAAAATCCCTTGGACTTGTCATTGTTTTTTATTACATACATATTTCTTCGGAAAGTATTCAAAAATGAAGTACACATATTTTTCAGAAAATTATTAAGAAAACTCACACATCTCCACAAAAATGGCAACATGGTCATTGGAGATCACATTCACACTTTCAAAACAAGATTGTGTGACATTAGTAATCTACCACAATACAAATTTTTTTTATTTTTTTTATTGCAGCTTCACAAGTCTGGATCCAGATCCAAAATATGAGGCATTCACAACAAGCTCAGAATCAAGTTTTAAGAGATACATCCAGTAGACTCTATTCTACAACAAACTCGCCTTCAGCCCTCAGTCCTTCACTCACGGCTCAGTTTGCAGGAGAATGTTAAAGATAAAGCACAAGAGAGATAGTCATTGACAACAAGTCTTAGAGTAGATCAGTCTCATTTATTTTTTATTGCATTTATTTTTTATTTGAAGAGCAATAAAAAATAAATAAGAGATAAATTAAATGGCTACATTGTTACTGACTTGAATTTAAAAGACTGAGATAGAAGCCTATTTATAGGCTGTCTATACATGATAACTAAATTATTTTCACTACTAGATAATAATGAAATAAACTAAACCTATCAACTTATCCTTCCACTCTATCTATTAAAACTAAACAAGGACTCTTCTTTTTGATGATCTCTTCTTCATGAGGATTATCTATGATATTCTCTCTCGTAAACACTTAGCACCACTGGCATCTCACGAACCAATTGAACTACAGAGAGATAAAGCATTGGCATTAAGTGTTAGGTCATGGTTATATCATGATGTAATTGGAGTGGCATATCCCCGAAATATAAGAATTTAAGCATTTTGCCTCCTTTATTATAACAAAAAACTTAAAAATAAAAAATAAAGAGCAAAGATCGATTGGAAAATGGCAGGTTCGAATGTGTCGTTGGAGAACCAATATGATAGGTGCACCAAAGTGAATCATTAAATTTTTTTTTCATATATATGAATGAAGCAGAATGCTCAACTTACAATACCCTTCTAATGTGGGCGTAAACCAACTTTATCAAAATTTATATAATCTAAATTGGAAGCCAGGGGATGAGACAAGATGTGTTTCCCGGCGGACAGTTAATCGGCTGACTATTAAGTTTTATCTAGCCATCTGGTGGCGGTTTCCACTTCGAAAAAGGTGTGGCATTTGTTGAGGTCCAATCTATGAGCAAAAATTAGATTGGATCTGGTTATTTCTTTAACTAGGAAATGTGTTGAGCCCTTGAGTATTCTTTCACTGATTGCCAAGTCACCGAGGACTTCATCGTTTCTAGATCTCCATAATTTCCAGCAAACAGGTCTAAATAGGACCAACAGTTATTATTATGCAAAACAGAAGAGTTAAGATTAGAAAAAATCCATTCATACCAATTTGATTCCAACCAAAATGCACTCCCTGTATGCGGGTTGCAACTTCTCCACAATTCAAAACTCCTATAGCAGTCTCTAAAAAGATGAAACATGATTTTTGGACTTCCACAAAAATGACACCGATCGTCATCTCTTAATTGTCTTCTTTTTCTCTCTACTTGTGTGAGGAGGACCCCTCTGAATAACAACCACTAGAAAGTTTTTATTTTTTATTTTTTGGACCTATCCATTTCCAAATAAGAGCCCATACTTTGCGTTCCGAGTTCCAGAATGCCATGGTCAGAGAATTATAGGCAGAAGATGTTGTAAATATGCCATTGTTTTTCCACTCCCAAGTAGGGAGGTCTGAACCCATATCAGACGTCGGAGGAGGAACAACCCTTATTTTACTTAAGATTGAGGAGGGAAGAGAGGTGCAATTTCATTCCAATTCTCATCTCCTATGGCAGTGGTAAATTCTTAGATTTTTCTTTCTAGTGAAGAGGTGGTTTGAGGAATGGTAGTCAGAAGGTGACGGGGTTTCTCTAAACCCAGCTAATTATCTTTCCAGAATTTGATTGTTTTTCTGTTGCCTACATTCCATTTGACACCATCTAGGGCTGTAGAGCAAACAAGAGAAATGTGTTTGTATAGGTGAGAACGATTCCTCACATTGATTGATTGGGGGACTCCGTTGCCGTTGGTATCATATTTAGTTCTAAGAATGCATTTCCAGAGAAAACGCCCTAGTGAATGCCCCACGCAAATATGAGGATAAAGGCTTTATTTGCTTCCCTCAACTTTCGGGTTCCCAGCCCTATCCTATGCTTTGGTTAATAGATAGAGTTCCAGTTGACTAGGTGCATTTTCTTTTCACCTGAGTTCGCTCCCACTAGAAAAGGTCTTTTAATTTTATCGATGTCATCAACTATCCCTTTCAGAAGGGATGTAGACTGCATTAGATGATTTGGAACTGCCACAAGGATTGATTGGAGAAGTGTCAACCTGCTAGCCATAGAGATCCTATGTAGGTTCCAATATTTTATTCTTTTCTTGATCTTCGCTATCAACTCTTCAAATGTGTCCTTTTTTAACCCTGTCATGGATTATTGGTGTTCACAAGTACTTCCCTAGGTTGTTAACAAGATGGATTCCTAGAGAAACACTAAGGGTAGCAGTGTGAGCAGTATCTACATTTGTAGAACAACACAACACTGATTTCTCCTTACTTATACCTTGGCCAGAACATCGGCAAACGAGATCAAGGGTTTTGGATATTATACCTACATGTTCCATGTTAGCTTCTGCAAATAAAATTCAATCACCAGTAAAAAGTATTAGTGTGATAAAGGATATTTGGTGTTACAGAAAGTAATAGGTTTTCAAGCTCCCTTTTGAACTTTGATATTTATCACATAGGAGAGCCTTTCCATATAAAATAAAAATATAGGGCGAGAAGGGATCTCCTTGATGTACTCCCCTTGTGGGTTTAAATTTCTCTCCAGTGAATCTATCCCATAAAATTTAGATTGTCCTTATATGAAGAGAACTCATGACATTGTTCATAAGTTGAGGAGTGCCAGCATCCTGCAAGGTGTCCTCTATGAAAGCCCAACTAATTATGTTTAAAGCTTTGGCCAAGTCAAATTTGAGAGCCATCTACTCATTGGTGCCTTTTGTCATCCTTATTAAGTGGATTGCTTCATGTGTTACAATAATATTATTCACTATATTCCTGTCTTCCACAAAAATGGTTTGGGTAGAGAGAGTCAGAATTGGCATTGCCATTTTCAGCCGGTTTGCGACAACTTTAGAGATAATATTTGCTGAGACGTTGATGAGACTAATTGGCCTAAAATTTTGAAAACATTCTAGATTACTGATTTTTGGGATTAACACCAAAATGGATCATTAATAAATGATGCTAGTTCTAATTTTTTGAGTGTGAATTGGCTTCGGATTGGACATTTTAACTGATAGAAGATGTAACTCTTGAAGGCCCATATAAGTTATATGTACTACCTCAAAATTAATTGACAATAAATGGAGTACCACATGAGAATTATATGTTGATTAATATAGATTACCATTACTAATGTGGAATAAATATCTTCCACTTTTTTTTTCAAATTCAAAGGAGATTTACCAATAATGTGATCATGAAGTTTTACAACACATATATTCATATACTACCACAACAGAATACACATATGCTCATTCCGTTGATGGCAAATGGAATCCCATTATTAGAATTAAATTTCCTATAATTAGCAGAGAGATCTTGCGAGCCTTCACTTTGGAACGGCTTAATTTGCATAGTCTACAATTGGTTTTGCTTGATATTTCTATTATAAATTTATGGAGCAAAATCCTTAAAGGCATTTTAACCCCAAGTTTAGTTTCACCTAAAAAATAATTGGTAATAAGTAGAATAGTACATCGAATTTATATGTTGGTCATTATGGGTTATCATTTATAATATGGGACAAGTATTACTCGCTTTCAAGTTTAAATGACACTTTAACACCCTGCTCTCAAGGCAAAAGGGGTTGAATAAAGTCTCTTTCAAAAAGGCCTAAAAGGGTTAGACAAGACCCCTTTGAACTATTCAAATTTCAGATAAAATGTTACGTCAATCAAGGTCAATACGGGTAAATCAAACTCCCCAGATATGCTGATGGGTTAGTCAAAACCCAATACGAGTACGTCAAAGTCCAATATGAGTAAATCAAAGGTTCAAAACGGGTCAATCAACCTGGATCCATTGTCGGATCGATTAAAGTCCACCCATAAGGTTACGAGATGAAAACCCGCTCTAATACCATCTTGAAGGCCCATATAAATCCATATGTGATTTTATCTTATAATTAATTGACAATGAGAGGAGTGGCACATAAGACTTAATTATGTATTGGTCAATATAGACTACCATTTCCAATACATGATAAGTGTTAATTATTTTCAAGTTTAAAGGAGATTTTAGCAACAACCAATAGCAGAATCCACTACTTTTGCTGGCACATGTGGAAAGCTCAAAATGAAGCTGTAATAGTGCCATCACTTAATACTTCTTACGAATTCTCTTGCATCTTTTATTTATTTATGGTTAATATATTGGTAATCCAAGGAACTCAAGTAACTATATAAACACTTATGCTCCTCACTTTTCTTATTTGTAAATCTTTTTTCCTCGGTTTCACCTTCTTGAATCATTAATTATATCATTCCCTATTGGTGCCCACAAACTAAAAAAAAAGGATTAAATTCATGCATTTCTTTGAATGTACTCATAATGATAAAAAGTACAAAAAATAATTGATTAAACTCACACATTAGTTAGTGATAAGTTGTATGGATAATAAAACATAATAATTTTATATTTTAATGCATGAATTAATATTGTTTCAATTGTTTTTATGAAAATGATAGAAAGATAAATATTTTGAAACTGAAGGGATACAATTTGCATTATAATCATATAACATCATTTTAAAGGGAAAAATATATGTTAGGTCGAATTTCATTTGTACCAACCGATTCAAGTCGACGAGAAGCAAAGAAGATTCGGCCTTATTAAGATGAATGAGTAGAGCCGTGAGTGATGTGGACATCCAAGGTGATAAAGCTCAAGAAGATCAAGATGTCTGTAAATCAAGTTGAAACTCGTAGTGTGGTCCAAGATCTATTATCTAACATTGGAGGTCTTAGACGAGATCTCGAAGGAAGAAAGTGGATGCAATGCTTAAGACCCTGTGCGTTGATGGTTAAACTCTCAATTTAGAGTGAAATCTATGGACTTCATGTTTTATTTAGAAAGAGATTTTAACTTTGGTACATGTCGAGTTGGAATGAAGCTCACAGACTCGCATTGCCGTTATGGTTGAAAAGACTAGGTCGACGAAGTGGTGATGAAATATCATCGAGCATATTATTTTTCGGCACGTAAGTCGATGAATCATGGGCAGAAATTCACATGTTCTCCTAGTTCGACTAGGAAAAGGTTTTTTCCATAATTTCCTTAATGATCTCTTATTTTATTCAAATCTATAAGCCTTCTAGAAGATCCTAGTTGGTTCTAAAGAATTTTGGCATGTGCAATTATATATCTATTACAAATTTATTCATATTGGGAAACTACTAGGAAGACAAATGCAAAAATAACTTTTTTTTAATAAATTAGGATTTGTTTTAGGTGTAGCTAACCTTCGCCAAGTTTTTCACTTGTTGTTGGTCCGTGGATGCTTTATTTAACATTTTAGTTAAGCACCCCAAGCCTTTCAACCTTGTTATATAGTGTGTGGAGAGCTTTCGTTCATTTTGACTAGGATTTCAAATATTAAACACTTTCTCCATCTTTTCTAATATTTACATCACATTTTGGCTTCGAATTTTTGTTTCTCCAGTCTTTTTTTCTTTCGAGGTTTGTGTGTTCTCATAGGGTTCTTTTGCACGGTTACAATAATTTAAATATCTGGGCAACTTTCCAAGTTAAGGTTCCAGAATAATTGTGCATCGGATAAAGATTCACATCAATTTGGTATCAGAGCTAAAGGTTTGTTTGTTTTTATGTATTTTAGTCAATATTTGGCTTATCGTTGCTTAACTTCTTGTGTCAAAAATCTCAATCTTCTGGAATCTTACATATTCTTTAATTTTTAAATTTCTTTCAGTGTGTTTGGATCTTGATCCATTCGGTTGAATGTTGTTTGATTTGGTTTCAGTATAAAAAAATGTGTAAAAGAAGTGAAAACAAGAGAAAAAAATCATACAAAAAAAGAACATTGTTTGTTGCTTGAGATGTAGGGTTTTTTCATGAAAAAGAAATGTGAGGTCCATTAGGTTTTGCACTTGAATTGGTTTCCAAAAAGAAAAGGAATCCAAGTTGTATTCGAAGTTTTTTATCAAAAGATTAGGGTTTCTAAACGAAACGGAACTCTATTGTTCATTGGTTTAGCTTTGACAAAAAATTTGGGTTTGCAAATTAGCCCTAAACTTGTATTTGAGGCTAGGGTTTTTGAAAGGTGTACCAAATTTTAAATCTAGTTTTTTTAGGTTCTATATGATGTTTCAACACCAAAAAAAAAAGTTTCTTTATGACAGATTGCTAAATCTTATCTGCAACTATCTTGATCTAAATTCTTGTTCGCCTTAGATTTAGTTGTAAATATTTAGAACTGATCTTTCCGTGGCCTGTTATCTTTTATTGTATGTTATTCTCATTGCACAAAGAATAAATTATAAGGACAGTGGTAAAAGTAGAGTGAATCTATCCTTTACTAAATTCTAAATTTTCTTCAGTGATCTTTGGGAGTGAATAGTAAAATTAGGAGTGATAACAAGGTAATGAGTTTTTCGCTATTTCTTTCTTACATGTGTGTGTCTTGTACTTGAAACTTGTAGAATCATGGGAGACAAGATTGTGCCTCCTCCTAAGCATGGTATGTTGAATGACACAGTGAAGGAATTTATAGATCACATTGCGAGATTAAAACATCAATTATAACTTGTGACGACTGCTACAACACAATAACAATATCAAAAAAAAAAAATCAGAAACCACTCGTCAAATACAGCTTGCCCAAGTTATGAATCTATTGGTAAATCATGGACCTAATTTAGTTGCATTAGGAACATCATTGGTGGATGTGATGTGGCAATGGTGGTCATGTCCAAGGTGGTGAATGTGGTGGTGGAGGTCACAATGATGGCCGAGGTGATGAAGATCAAAGAGAGAGGGAAAAAATGCCTAGGGAGCAACAAGATGACGATGGTGTTGAGTTCACTGATAAAGAAGGGTCGAGAGACCATCAGGGGGTCAAAAGCAATCTCAAAAATATTAAGCAGGAAATTCTAGCCTTACGAGAGAAGAATGATCCAGAAGCATATATAGATTAGGAAGATCATATGAACCACATCTTTAATCTTCATGACTATGCAGAGAGAGACAAGGAAAACTTAGTAATCTCACAGTTTCATTGTTTTGTTGCTAAGTGGTGGAAGAAAGTCCAGAGCAAAAGAACATGTAAAAACAAAAACCCGACATGACTTTGAGAGATTTGACGTGTATTGTGAGGAAATAGTTTGTTCCTACTTCATTTCAAAGAAGGCTTCAGAGAGAGTTGCAAGATCTAAGTAAGGTAGCAAAAAAAGATGGATTACTATCATAATATGGTGTCTTTGAAACTTAAATGTCAAATGGAGCAAGATGATGAGGACAAAGAAGCAAGGTTTATGTTTGGCTTAAATCTTAATATTTAGCAGAAGGTTGAAATGCAAGGTTGAAAACCTTTAGAAGATGTGGTGGATAAAGCTTTTTTAATTAAGAAGTATTTACAAGAGAATTCATTTCTATAAAAGAATTTCTCTACGTCTTCTATCGCCATGAGATCAAACAGGTGGAATATTTTTTATGAGAAGCAATGTCTAAGAATTCCAAGCCTACTTTTACAAGCCAAGGAGAGAGTTGCCAAGCTGGCTGAGGGTTCTAATTCTACTTCTAGTGCAAATTCATTCGCAAGCATTTAATGTTTTCGATGTAGAGGCCATGGACATTAGGCCTCATCTTGTTCTACTGAGAAGGTTATGGTAATGCGAAAGCATAATTCGTATACTATAAAGATATGGATAGAGTATACTATAAAGATGAGAGACCGAGAGTAGTGTTAGTGATGTGGAGTTAGTGAATGAATAAAGTAATGCCCGATTTAGGGTAGTTGCTCATGCTTTGAGTGCACATTCAGTTTCAAACAAGGAATTAGAACGTGTCAATATGTTTCATATCTCGGGTGTACTTATTTAGTAATTGTGGATAGATGTAGTTGTACCAATTGCGCAAGTCCAGACTTGGTGGACAAGTTAAAATTTCCTACAACCAAGCACCCTTACCCTTATTTGTTGCATTGGTTAGATAATATAGGAGAAATCCTAGTGAAGAAACAAGTTCGTGTGCTATTAAATATTGGGAAAAAGTTGATAATGAAGTCCTTTGTGACATGTTTCTAATGCTACCTTGTCATATTTTATTGGGACATCCTTCAGATTTCGATCGACGAGCTAAAATGGATGGATTTAAAAATCAACACTCTTGTATGCACAAGGGTATTAAAATTGTTTTGTGGCCATTTTCACCATTAAATATTTTGATTTCACAAGAAAAATGCAGAGAGAGAGAGGGAGAGAGAGAGAGAGAGAGAGAGAGAGAGAGAAGACAAAATTACGAGTCACAAAAGTCAAGAGATAGAATCGAGGAGAAAAGAGGATAAAAAGAGAATGAGAGAAAGATTGAAAAGCCGAAAGCTAGTGAGAGAAAATGTAATGTTTATGCTCAATGAGAGGCCTTTTTTTTGTTTGGGGGGGGGGCTCTAAATAATTACTCATCTCTTATCCTTGGGTTCATAAGGATTTTTGTTTGATTAACACTAACAATCTTGATGCCCCTAGTGTGGTTAAATTTGTTGCAGGATTATGAGTAAGTTTTCTAGAAAAGTTACTGAGTGGACTTCCACCATTGAGGGGGACCGAACACCAGATTAATTTTATCTCTGGTTGGATATTTCTCAAGTCAAACCTGGAAGTGACCAACGAACTGCAACCTCAAGTCGAGGAACTCCATTTATGTGTTGTGCCATTTATTTTAGTTCTTAAGAAGGATAGAACTTGGTCTATGTGTATGGACTGTTGTGCTATGAACAAAATTAATATTAAATATAGACACCCCATATCTATGCTAGATAACATGTTTGAAGATCTATTTGGTTCTTGAATATTTTCTAAAGTACATCTTGCTAGTAGCTATTATCAAATTCGCATGAAAGAGGGTGATGAATGGAAAACTTCTTTTAAAACTAAATTTAGTTTGTACGAGTGAATGGTTATGCTTTTGGTTTGACTAATGCTCTTTCAACTTTTGTACTTCTTATGAACCATATGCTTAGGTCTTTTATAGGTAAATTTGTTATGGATTACTTTGATGATATTTTTGTGTATAATGGAGATGAAGTTTCTGATCCTAAACATCTTTCATGTGTTCTCTTGGCTTTACGTGAACATAAAATTTATGCTAATCTTTAAGTGTACTTTCTGTGTACAAGTAGTTATTTTCCTTGTTTTTGTTGTTAGAAAGGATGGTGTTAAAGTTGATGACGCGAAGGTTAATGCGATTCAAGAATGGCCTACACCTAAGTCTGTCTCTGACATTCATTATTCCATGGTTTTGCTAGTTTCTATCATAGGTTTGTGAAGGATTCTCTACTATGGTTGCACCCTTAAATCACTTAGTAAAAAAAGAATGTTATGTTTGAATGAGGTGAAGAACAAGAACTTGCATTTAATTGACTTATGCTCATTTAATTACATTACCTAATTTTGATCTTTCTTTTAAAATTGAGTGTGAAGCTTCTAGAGCTGGTATCGTGCATTGTGTTAATGCAAGGTGGTAAACGAATTGCATAATTTTCAGAGAAATTAAGTGGTGCATCATTGAATTATCCTATTTATGATAAGGAATTGTGTGATGCGAATAGGTTTTTTAAAAATTGGCAACATTATTTAATGCCAAAAGAGTTTATTATCCATAGTGATCATGAATATTTGAAATATTTGCATGGACAAAACAAACTGATGAGCGCATTTCTTGAGTCTTTTCCTGATGTCGTTAGGTACAAGAAAGGAAAACAGAATGATGTCGCTGATGTTTTGTCTCGTAAATCATATATGATTTATGTGCTTGACACTAAGATCTTAGAGATTGAACACGTTAAGGATCTTTATGCTATAGGCTCTAAATTTTTTTTATCCAATTTTGAAACATCTGAAAGTGGTGCATTTAACAAGTTTTATAGGCATGGCGGTTACTTGTTTAAGCTCAATCATTTACGTGTGCTTGCTTGTTCTTTGCGTGGATCGCTTGTGCATGAAATTCATAGTGATGGTCTCATGGGTCATTTTGTGTATCAAAGGAATATGATGTTTTATGTGAACATTTTTATTGGTTTAATATGAAGCATGATGTGAAAAAAGTTTTTTCTAATTGCATCAGATATAAGCAAGCTAAATCTAAGTCGCAACCACATGGGTTATGTACGCCTCTACCTAACCTTTCTCACCCTTAGACTCATATTACAATGGATTTTTGTTTTACATTTACCTAATGTCACAAAGAGAGTGTGATTTGGTATTTGGGATAGTTGATAGGTTTTCTAAAAAGTGCACTTTATTCCTTGTCGTAAATTGTATAATGCCAAACATGTAGCTGATTTATTTATGTGTGAGATTATTCGATTACATGTATTACCTAGAACTATTGTATCCTAGAGATGTTAAAGTTTGAAGCTACTTTTGGAAACCTTGAGAGGGAAACTAGGTACAAAGTTGTTTACAACGATTCTTCATCCTCAAACAGATGGTCAGATGAAGGTTGTCGATAGGACTCTTGGTTCATTGCTTCATGGTTTGATCCAAAAAAATCACAAGAATTGGAAAGCATATTTGTCTATTGCTAAATTTGCATATAACTATGTTGTGCATTCTACCACCCAATATTTTCTGTTTGAAATTTTTTATGGTTTTAACCCATTTAACTCCAATACACTTGTCTTCATTGTCTATTTCTTAGTTTCTTGATGCAGATAGAGCCAACAAAAGAAGTTTGTGCGTTCTCTTCATGAGAAGGTGCACATGAATATCTTGAATAAAAATGAGCATGTAGCTCGGATGGCCAATAAAGGGTGAAAAGAAGTGATATATGAACTTGGAGATTGGGTTTAGGTTCATTCGTAAAAGATTTGATTGCTAGTCCATTTTAAGTTATCAAACGTTTGAACAACAATATTTATCAACTTGACATTCCTGTGAGCAAAATGTGACTGCAACTTTTAATGTTTCTGAATTTATCACCTATAAATTTTTCAGATGCAGAAGCAATGCCAGATTCAAGGACGAATCTTTTCGAGGAGGGAGGAATGGTGCAGATATCCAAGGTGATCAAACTCAAAGAAATCATCATGTTCAATCTCAAAATTAAGTTCAAGATCAAACTTTAGTTGAAGATCCATTATCCAAGATTGGATATCTCATTATGTGATCTCGTAGGAAGAAAGTGAATGTTATGCTCAAGAACTTGTTCGTTAATGTTCATGCTCTCAATTTAGAGCAAATTCCATATAAGTTGACAAAATTGACTTTATAGCTGAATAAACAAAAAAAAAAAAATTGATATAGGTTTGACAACAAGGTGCAGTTTAGTGGTAAGACGCCTCACCTGTTAACTAATAAGTCACGAGTTCGAATCACGCCGGGGATAAGTGGAGAACCACTATTGATCCCTTTGGGGAAAAAAATGATGAAGGAGTTGATGACTCTTGATCGACCTTGTTGCCAGTCAACTATTAAGTTGATGAAGCTAGTGTAGAAACCACAAGAAAAATGGCTTTCACGACACTTTGCAAGTGATGTCGCATACTAATGCCACAAAGCTGTGGCATTAATATCTTTGTGATGCATATTTGTGACGTAGGCCTCATTTTATGAAGTGTCGCAATTTAGTGTCAGTTATGCGACATTTAATGTTTTTAAAAAAGACATTGTTGCAATATTGGGCCGTCCCCAATTCTTATTATGATTTGGACAAATGTTTTACAATAAGTGTGTCAGAGTTACCGCTTTTTAAACGATTGGGCTGATTGTATGCTAATTAGGAAACACATTTAAATGTCCAAATATAATAAAAATAAGAAAACACATCATTCGGGCTAGTTTTGCACTGGGCCAAACTCAAACATTTGGGCGTTGTGTAAAATTTTTGAAATTCTCCTCAAGGGCATAATTATGCCTTTATCCATTAAAATTTTGTTACTAACAAATGTATCCTCTACTTAATATATCTATTAATGATATTTATATTTTCCTTTAAGAAAAGAAATTATGGTCCCTCTAATTTCATCATCCTCCTCCGGATCCTTTTTGCCCAAATTTTCACAAAGCCATAGACAATTTTTCACTCTTTGCTTCATCATTTTAGTCATTTAGCTTCCATTTTTCCCTTCCTCCTTTCCCCAATGTTCAACACGTAGTTGTTTAGGCTATTTTTTTTTTTTCCATAAGCAAGTTTTTCTTTTTTAATATAAGGTATTAATTTGGGTTATATTTCTTTCCCTTTTAGAAATTTTAGGTCAATAATAATAGATAAAATTTAGAGTTTAGGTTTTTTAGTAATAATTTTGGAATTTAATCCTTTCTTGATCCTAAGAAGTTATTTTCTTGATTTGAATAAAACAGGGAAGATGAATGGATGATGGCCAAGGTTTTTTTCTTCTTCTTCTTGGTTTAGTGAGTTGCGGGAAATATAAATTTTTAATGTTATCATTAAATAAAGAATACAATTTTCACTAACAAAAGATTTAATGGATAAAGGCATTATTACGCCTTTGAGGGGAATTTCAAAATTTTTATACGCTCTTTAAAAATTTTGAAATATACAATGTCCCTGATAAGAATTTTCCCAATATTATACTCTTGCATTAGTAATAGGTTTAGTGGGTAGTAGTAGTTATAGAAACAAACAATATTCTTTTAATTTTAAATATATGCTAATCGCAGTGACCCCTTAATGACATAATGAAATTGTCATTCGATTTGACAAATAGTTATATATTTCTTCTAATTTAAAAGTACTACTAACGTACTGTTATTGGGACTATAACTATATTAAAGAACAAAATTTACTTTTGGTCCCCAAAGTATGGGGGTAGCGAGACACAGTCACCAAAAACTCTTCCTCAAAACAATTAGTTCTTTAAAATATTTTTTCATCAATTTTAATCAATTTAACGGAATTTTTCGTCAACTAACGAGTCAACTCTTTATTCCGTTAAACCTTTAATTTTTTATTAAATGTCTACTGGACCGGAATCCACTAGTTTGACCCAATAAGAAATTTTTCTCTTTTCTTTTTTATATATTATTAAAAATTTATTTTTATTATTATAATAATGAAAATTTTGAAAAGATAAAAAACGAAACGAGGTCCTTATTTCAGAGGATGAAAAACCATCAAGTATATATAAAATGTAGTATTTTCTAGGAAAATCTAACAAAAAATATTAGTAAAGAGATGTTGTATAAAATACTATATATCTTTACATTTCTTTTTTCTTTTTGAATTCGCCAAAACTTTTTATTTTGAATTTACTAAATTTATTTGAATAAATTTACGAATTATACTACCAAGTTATTATCAATTTTATCGATTATTACTTCAAAAATTTTACTATTAATGAGTCATACTAATTTTTTTTTCAAAATGTACACTATCAAGACTATGAAATATTTAAAAAATGAAGAATTAACATAACAAAACACAGACAAAAATTATTATATCACAAAATTCGACACAAACTTTATCATTTTACAACGATAACGCTCGACTCACATGTGATCATAATTTTACAATTTTACTCAATACATGTAATACAATCTGTGAAACACGGGGATAATTTTAGTTTAGAACAATTCAAAATACCTTACCTTATATTGGTAAAATATGACAGAGATTTTACGTGCCTTATCATTCCGCCTTTTTTTTTTTTTTCATATTTACAGGGTGTACACCGTTGGCAACAGTGACTAATCCCTCTTGCTGAATTGTAAGCACCTCGATGGGTGGGACAACTGGCTAAAGTATTTAAGATTGCTCCATGCACATGGCGAGGTTCAAACCCTCGACCTATGGTTAAGCGTGCAGGAGCCCCTTCCACTCCACCATAACCACTTTGATTATTATCATTCAGCTCTTAAATTTGTGAAAAATAGGATGGAACTTCATTGGGCTGTGCTTGCCCTTTATAGGAGCGAATATGTTTAGGTTAGGCTAGGATTTTCTTTTCAGCCCACGTATATTTAGATTAAACAGATGAGTAAACATATCGTCTTTTTGTCCGAAGCTGATTATTGTTTTAATAAGTTTATTTAATTGACAATTGTTTTTATTAAAATGGGAAGCATAATTTAATGCTGCTTTTATCTTCCTTTAATTCTTTTCTTCCCTTTTGAATATTCCATTTCAATACTTTTCTTGACATAACTCTAACTACCAAACGGCCCACAATTAAATTAAGTTAAATATCAAAGATAAATAATACCCTTGAAAAGGGTCAGACTTTTTTCGGAAAAGTTAGCGTTCGTACCCAAAGCTTTGGGCCTATCGTCAGTTCTACCCTATTAATTTTCGGTTACCCAATTTTGTTTTTACTGTTTGAAATTTTTGTCAATTCCGCCCAATTGGCCCAATTTTCGTTAAACTTAATGGATTTCCCTTACTTTTTAACCAAAAACACCTCGATAGTTTCAGAAATTATAAAAATAACCTTAAAAATATAAATAACAAAATAGTCCATTTTTATTCATTTTTTTCTATTTCATTTTATTTCTCTTTATTATTTTTCATAACCATCAAAATATACTATATGATCTTTAAGAAAATAATTATTATTTTCAAAATCTATTTTTCATGTGCAACACATGTGATTTGGGTTGAGGGGTAATTTTATCATTTTCAATTTTTAAAATTTTAATTTATTTTTTTTATTCATCTTTTTTTTAAGATTCTTTTTCTTATATTTCCTGACTTGTATATATTGATACTTGAATAATTATTAAATTATAATAATTAATTTATCGTTTTATTTCATAGATTATAAAAACTTTAACATAAAGAAAATGAGGAAGAAAAAATTAAATTGAAATAAACGTGAAAATTAATAATTTATCATTCTAAACAAAAAGCAAAAAAAACCTTTAAAAAAACTGCAAAAACAAGTCTTTTCTCCTTAACTTCCTTTATTTCATAGGTAAGTTACAAAATATAATTTTACTTGCTTTAGTCTAAAATGATTATTTTGTTCTTTGTAATAAAAATAATACAAGTCATGTAGTATAATTTAGAAATTATTTTGCTAAAAAATACACGTATTCATCTTTTTCATAAAATTCAAATATTGCTTATTTAGTTTAGCAACCGCCAATCGGCCAAAAAAAATTTATTAAAAAATAATAAAAATAAAAACTCTCTCCTCTTTCTCTCTCCTCTTTACCTTCTCTCGACGCATGATACCGTTCTTGCTATTGTGTGTCAGCCAAAGCGAAGGTGAGAAAAGCACAGAAGGAGAGCATAGAAGATGCAGGAAAGGAGCATAGCAACACCACATCGTTCATTTTAGCCAAATCGGGAGAAGAACAGAAAGAGATGCAAAATAGGGCAAGTTCATCGGGATTGAAAAATGTAGATGTTGGCAGCAGAATTGAATCTGAGACGGGCGGTATGGGTATGGATCCAAGTCTTCATCAGCAGGCGATAAAGCTTAGTGAGATCCTGTGGATGAATACGGCTAGAAAATTAAATCTGAGTCCAGATCTGGATGGAAGAAATACAGAAACAGCTTGGTCAACGTTTGATGTGAAGAAGATACGCAAAGGGGGAATCCCACTCAATTATGTAGAGCCGGCAGAGCAGGAAGGGGTTAAGTTGGCTACAGTACTGGAAAAAGATGTGATCTCTGAAATTGATTACTGGAAATCCTAAGTAATTAGTTTTGTTCTTGGGGCAAATCCTCCGTACAAGGTGATGGAGGGGTTTTATAGAAGGATTTGGAAGCATTTGGGTGTAGACAAAGTCCTTCTGCCCACTGGACTCTTTGTCATATGATTCACAACGCAGGCGGCGGCGGATGAAGCTCAATCAAATCCGATATGCTACTTTGGTGCCAATCCAGTAATAATCAAACCTTGGCAAGTAGAAACATGTACGAACTACAAGGAAATAAAAAATGTGCCGGTTTGGATTCAATTCACGGATTTGAATTAAAATTTTGGAATCCGGCTACACTTAGCGGGATTGCAAGTACTCTTGGACGGCCAATTGCCACAGATGAGTTAAAAGCCAGCAAAGATAGAGCTGCTTTTGCAAGGGTCTTGGTGGATGTAGAAATACAGGCACAACCCCCACTGGCAGCACACTATGTTGATGAAAAGGGTATAGTCAGAGCTCAACCAGTATACTATGAATGGCGTCCAACTTTATGTGGATGTTGCAGCAATTACGGCCATGGAGAAGAAGATTGCAGGAAAAAGAGGACAGATCAAATATCCCTGGAAAAAACACAGGCCAAGCAGAAAAGTACTGCCACAGAATGGAGACTGGTCACTAAGAAAAAGGGGTCTGAAGAGCATACTATTCAACCAGAGGAAACACATCAGAGTTAACCAAAAGAACATGGACAGGCAATGGATAAGGAAACAAAATCTTTTTTACCTTATTAAAGCAGAATACAGGATGTTGATGTGGTAACTTCTTATTAAAAAATTTTGGCTCCAAATGCACCATATTACATTAACCATTTTGCCATGTGTCATCCTTTTTTAAAAGAAAAAAAAATCTTATCCGGAGAAACAAAAGCTACTTTACAAAAAAGAGTTACACAATTTTAACTCCTAACATTTATCATTTATCAATCAAATTAAAATGCATTAAAATTTGCCCATAAACTTATCCTCTTTATTACTCCACATTCTTTTGTATGATTTTTGTATCGTTGTACTTTTCAATATTTTTTCTCCTTTGGTAGATGATTTTTTTATTTTTATTTTTAGCTAAAAGGGGAAAAAAAATTAAATCTGTAGCTATTTTATTTTTTCCAAATCAAGAATTCATTTATCTATTAACACAAAATTAAAGTAGAGGGGCGCCCGGGCATCTGCCTGCGCCAAACATCTAGTTTCTATATTAAGTATTGTTGAGACTAAATTATTAAGTAGTAAGATTGATGATATTGTGGGGAAATACTGGCAGGGATATAGTTATCTAACTGTGATTGGGCAGAATGCTCGTATTAGAATAAGTATTATGTGGAACCCTTGCTTGTGTACAGTTAATTTGATTCAACAGACCACTTAGTATGCACACTATTGGGTAGAAACACTAAATGGGTCTAGAGGCTTCTATCTTAAAGCAGTCTACGGCTCTAACCTGGAAGAAGAAAGGAACCAGTTGTGGGAGGAATTTATGGCTATTGCTCCTACAGTGAACAAGACATGGATAGCACTCGGAGATTACAGTAATGTGTTGCTAGACTCTGAAAGATTGGGAGGTTGTAAAGTCACAGTTGCAGAAACTCAAGGCTTTCAAAAGTGCTTAGATTAATGTGAGTTGACAGACCTAAAACAACAAGGTAGATTTTTTACATGGTCAAACAGGAAAGAGGGAGAGCATAGACTATACTCCAGAATTGATCGGGCTTTAGTCAATGCCCAATGGCTGATGCAGTTCCCTGATTCTAGTGTCATCACACTACCAGAAGGTGTTTCTGATCACGCACCTATGGTGGTTCAGCTAGAGGATGGTCAATTGCAAAGGCCTAAGCCCTTCAAGTTCTTCAACATGTGGTGCAAATCTGATAACTTCGTGGAGTTGGTAAAGAGCGGCTGGGAGGGAAATGTAAAAGGAACCAGGTTATATCAGCTAGTAGCAAAGTTAAAAAGACTAAAGCCAGTTCTGAAAAAGTTAAATAGAGGAGAGTTTCATGAAATCCGAGAGCAAGAACAGAGTCTTTTAGAGCCGCTGATAAGTGTGCAGGAAGAGTTACAAAGAAATCCTCTGGATGCAGAATTGCATAAAAAAGAAAAAGAGTTGTCTCAACAACACGTTAAAGCCAGCATTGCAGTAGAAAACTTTATGTATTAGAAGGCGAAAGAAAGATGGGTTCAGCTGGGGGACTCCAATTCAGCTTTCTTTCATGCCAGGATGAAAGCCAGAACAATCAGGAACAGAATTTGCTCTATTACTGGAGAGGATGGGGAAATAATCAGTGACTGGGAGATTGTCAGAGACCACTTTCTGGACTTCTTTCAAGCACATCTAGGGTAGAGAAGATCAAGGGTTAAATCATGAGCCACAGTGTACCAAAAAGGGCCAGTATTGAATTGGAAGTAGCAAATCAGTATTCTAAAAGCAGTGATACCAAATGAAATAAAGAAAGTAGTATGGGAAATTCATGATGGCAAAAGTCCCGGGCCTGATGGTTACGGAAGTGGCTTTTTTAAAGGAGCTTGGCAGATCATAGCAAAAGATGTAATTGCAGCCATTATGGAATTCTTTGAGAGGGGACAAATGCTGAAGCAGCTGAATGCCACGACCCTTGCCCTAATTCCGAAAACTGAAGTTCCAGCAACTGCCTCCGAATATAGGCCCATTGCATGTTGCAATGTGGCCTATAAATGTCTTTCCAAAATTATTTGTACAAGGCTGAAAGCTGTTCTCCCTGTTTTGGTCGATGAAAACCAAAGCCCGTTCGTGAGCAAAAGACTTATTCTGCACAACGTGCTGTTAACCCAGGAGCTGATACGCAAATAGGGAAGACGAAATATCAGTGGACGATGCCAACTAAAAATCGACATCAGGAAAGCTTTTGACTCTATTGAATGGTCTTTTTTGCAGGAAATGTTAGAAGCTTACAAATTCCCTGAATCGCTGTCCAGATTGATAATGGAATGCGTGACAACCACTTCATTCTCAGTGAATCTTAACGGGGAAAGCTGTGGCCATTTCAAAGGAATGAGAGGCTTACGACAGGGAGATCCAATGTCTCCCCTCCTCTTCATTCTAGCTATGGAGTATCTTACTCGACTATTGAAAGAAGCAGCTGAGCATAAAAACTTCAAATTTCACCCACAATGCAAGGCGATGAAGCTAACCAATAACTGATTTGCAGATAATCTTATGATCTTCTGTAAAGCAGACGTGTAAACTGTCCAGAAAATTAGAGACGTGCTTAAAAAGTTTTCAGACACTACTGCACTTGTAGCAAACTCAGCAAAATCAGAGCTTTACTGTGGTGGAACATCTGACGCACTAAAAGCTCAACTCAGTCATATTACTGGGTTTAAAGCCGGAAGATTTCCAATGAAGTATTTGGGCGTACCCTTGTCTCCAAGAAAATGGTCGCAAATGGAGTGTGAAACCCTAGTACAAAAGATTGTCGCCAAAATCAACTGCTGGAGCTCAAGACATATCAGTTATGCAGGATGGGTTCAGCTGGTCAATTCAGTCCTTATGGCTGTCAACAACTACTGGGCATCCATGTTCATACTTCCATAGAGCATCATCCAACAAGTCAACAGAATTTGTAGAACTCTTCTCTGGAAAGGAACAACAGACAGAAACAGCCTTGCACTAGTCGGCTGGGAACCGGTGTGCAGACCTAAGAGGGAAGGGGGCCTCAATGTGAGAGATGCCAAACTATGGAATGAAGCCGCACTCATTAAGCAGGTTTGGAATCTGGCCAATAAATAAGACAACTTGTGGGTGAAGTGGGTTCATGGCAACTATATAAAGCAGCAACATTTTTGGGATGTGCAGCCTAAGGAAGACTCTAGCTGGCATTGGAAAAGACTCCTGAAAATCAGGGATAAGGTGAAAAACGAGTTTCAAGCTTGAAATGGAAACATTCTGTAATAGGTAAATATACCATTTCCATTGGATATTACTGGTTACTTGGCACAGGGGAGAAAATGCAAGTAGCAAAGTGCATTTGGTCAAGATATAACATCCCTAAGCACTCCTTTATCCTCTGGCTATATTGGCAAAATCGATTGTTGACAAAGGATAGGTTACATAGAATGGGTATTTTATCAGGAGATCAGAACTGTCATCTGTGTCACAATGGCCAGGAAACTGCGGATCACTTATCATTTATTCTTTGGATGTCAATTTGCCAGAGATTTATTAACAGTTGTAACTAAATGGCTGGGAATATATGGCTTTCCCTTTGTGAACAAGGAATGGAAGACCAGGGTATTGTCAATCTGGAGGAATGCCAAACTGAAACGAGGAATCATGTTTGTTGTTATTGCTGCAATGGTGTATTATATATGGCAGGAAAGAAATTTGAGAATTGTCACTGGCAAGAAAAGGGAAGCAGAAGTGATATTTCAATTAATACGAAAAGAGGTTTGGTGGCGTATACAACACTGCCTAGGGCTGAAGACAACAACAGCACAGGCAAAAATTTTGATGTCTTTTTTCCATGTATAGAAGCAGTAGACATAGTTAACTAACAATGTAGATGAGTCAGTTCGGTTGTAAATATCTGCTTTATTGGCCAATATCAATATATTTACATTTAACAAATAATAATAATAATAATAAAATAGTGCTAACCAAATTTACATAAATGCATCATTGGACTAATTAAATTAGCATATTTTCATGTTTCAAATGATTGTCTAATGTTTATATTATTTTTATGCCAATAAACAAAATAATGATTTCAGGCTAGATCAAGTAAAATTTATGTTTCGTAACTCACCTATGAATTAGAGGAAGTCAAGAAGGAAAGATTTGTCTCTGTAGATTTTTTTAAAAGATTTTTTTGATTTTTGTTTAGAATGATGAACTGTTAAATTTCATGTTTATTTCAACTTGATTTTTTCTTTCTCATTTTCTTTATGTTAATTTTTTTATAATCTATGAAATAAAAGTTAAATTAATTATTGAAATTTAATAATTACACTAGTATCAATATATACAAGTCAGGAAATATAAGAAAAATAATCTTAAAAAATAACAAATAAAAAAATAAAAATAAAATTTAAAAAATTTAAAATGACAAAATTATACCTTAAACCAAATCACATGTGTTGCACATGAAAAATAGATTTTGAAAATAAATAATTATTTTTTTAAAGATCATATAGTATATTTTGATGGTTACGAAAAGTAATAAAGAGAAATAAAATGAAATAGAAAAAATAAAGAAAAAAGGGACCATTTTATTATTTTTATATTTTTAGAGTTATTTTTATAATTTTCTGAAACTATCGAGGTATTTTTGGTTAAAAACTAACGGAAATTGCGCCAATTGGACGGAATTGACAAGAATTTCAAACAGTAATGACAAAATTGACTAATCGAAAATTAATAGGGTAGAATTGACGATGAGCCTAAAGTTTTGAGTATGAACACAATTTTTCCGGCTTTTTTCCCCTCATAACTGACTTTCCAAATTGACCATATACCTTCCATTGAGAAAAAGACATCTATAATAATAATCTATGGAAATAATTTAAAGAGAGAAGAGTCAATCTAAGCTGGATGTAACCAAAAAGAATTTAAGAAAAATTTATAAAGTATGGTGAAAACGTATTGCAATCTGTCTATTCACATCTCACGTCAGGGGTACATTTTGTTTATCCGTTAAAGATTAATCATAGATTTTGAATTAAGTTACTCCATTTCTTTATAAGTTTTTCTTTAACAATTTTTTATTACGTGTATCACTGCTGAACAGAGTTTACTTAGAAAATGAAAAGGATTTTAACCAAAAAAATTTTAAAAAAAAATAAAAATGAAAAGGGTCAAAGATGAGAACAATAATAATGAAAGCATGATGAGTACACTAGGCAATATTGCAATCCAACCAAGACACCATCAAATAGTACCTCTTTTTTTTTTATTTGCAGTATAATAATAATAATAATATAAAATTTCCAGCTTTCCCATGGCCATGTGATTTGCTGTATACTTTGTCTTCCTTCCTGGTTCCTACACCGGACCCCAATTTGGCCCTCTCCTTGCCCTTCCAGCTTTCTTTTTTTCTTTTTGCCCGTTTTTGGTAGTCTCCTTCCTTCTCCTACATCTACGCCGTTGCTTACTCTCCCAAATATTTTGTTTTACTTCTTCTATGCAGGCAACGTTCCAATTTGTAGCAAAATGCACATGGGCCCTTTGCCTTTTTTCACATATTGGTGATCATCATCAAACCCTTTCACGAGTTGTAAGCTTTTGCAAACGTTGTTAATTCAACAAAATAAACTTGGCGATGAGTGAAGTTCTGTATTACTCTCATTAACCATTGAGTTGTAAGGCTTCACATTTTTTTGGCTAAATCATTTTTTTCTTTGATTTTTCGCGTTTGAATGCAAGTGAAACAAAGGGCATTAGTGCTAGCCATTATACATAAAAAGGGTTCTGATAAACCCCAATTTAAAGGATAGAACAATTTCATGTACACTATCAGACAAGATTAAATAAATAAATAAAATTACAAGCAGCAGCCCTAGCTTGCTCGCAGACCCTCTTCATGAGGGTCAAAATACTTACTACAAGTTAAAAATGGGAAAAAGAAAAAAAAATTAAATAAATAAAGAGAAGATAACACAAGGATACTTCCTAAAAACTGCATCCATTGCCTTCTGGTAGTTTGTTGTCATATAATTTATGAAAACAAAACTTAATGTTTTTCTTTTCTTTTCTTTTCTGTTTTTCCTTTGAAAAAAAACTCTTCATTTATCTTTTTGCAGGGATAACACTATACCTATGGTGTCTGCTGTTTCATGTGCAGGAAGAAGGTAGCTTCCTTTGTTTTTGACGGTTAGCAAAGAGTCCAAATGTAAAACAAAACTCCTGCATTGGATAACATGGTGAAAAAACATACCATTAGGCAAACAGGTTGAGAGAATAGAAAGATTAAGAACTATGAATTTCACGTGTAATCCAGTCAGCCCACAAAAACATATATATATATATATATATATATATATATATATATAATACAAAACAGACACCTACCAACAATACATGTTCATCAAGATCATCACAGCCAGCAATAATGTCATTCATATCCCATCCATCCACCCTTTAGAATGATGCATTATTTTATAGGTGTATCATTATTATAACATCCCCATAAGATGCCTTAGCAAACAAACATCACTACCTTTGCAAGATAATCCAATCCATCCATTCCTCATTGTCCTTTTTTATGGAAGATGCGGAGAAGAGAAGAAAGGAGGAAGAAGACACAGAAAGAAGCATTCTTGAATCATCTTTTCTGGCCATATTCAATCTCCAATGACATTTTGACAACAGTACAAAACTGTGATGGCCAAAGATAAGAGGAAGTGTTCCCCAATCTCAATTTTATATACTCTAGTATCTTTAATTAAGAGTACATTGCCTGATTCTGATATCAAGCCATCCGTTCAATTCATGTGCAGCATAGGCTATATAATTCTTTTACTCGAAGAAAATATTCAGCACAAGTCGCTTTTATACAGTTAATTGAGAAATCTACAACTTGTTTTGCAGATATGCATAATTTACTCGCAATAAGTTCGCAACAAAGTTCAATATATTGTGGTCACAGAATGGTTTTGTTGTAGCATTCAGAGGATGTCTATTAAAATTTTCCCGGTGCACTAACAGAACTAATGAATCATCTCTTCAAGACCCTACGAAAATGATCCTTTCGTGTTTAGTCAAGGCTGACCATTTCTAGGATAAGACGATAAGTACCCCCAACTTAACAATTAACATAATGATCAATAATATCATTACTGACATATTCTTTACTCAAAAGATTCAGCAGAAAAGTAGACCAATTCAACATAAATCAAATGCTGGTAATTGCATGCGCGTACTCATGACAAAAGAAATACTCAATAGGAATTTTAAGCAAGAAAATCACCTGTATTAGCAGGGGTAGTCACATTAGTGATTATTCCCTCCAAGTCCTTGTGAAAATATTCGTGAGCCTGTTCCCTGAAAGTCTTTGCAAGGCCTTCTTTGCTCCGACAACCTCCATCTCCACTAATCTCTGCAGATGGCCGTAAGCCCCGGCCGCCAATAAGCGCTTCCGGCAACCTTGACTCCCACCAGCCATTATTGCACTCACCACGGCAATAGGAAATTTCTTGGAGACAAAATCATTACGAGGATCCAACATCTGGACAAGCCTCATCACACTCTTCTCATCCCTCACCAATTCCTTCCGATTTGACCTCACAGCCAACAGTGATACTAATGCATTCGCCGCAACTTCCTGCAATCCATCAGGCTTTGCTGACTCCATTAGCTTCACCAAAGGCCCCATACAACCACTAATTGCTCTCTTATTGTTCTCACTTATTGATAACTTGGCTAATAATGATGCAGAAATATGCTGTAAGATTAAATTTCCATGCTTTATAAGATCAGCAACCTGCACAATAAATGCCGTTGAAGATGATAATATCCTAAACGCTGACTCTGTTCCAGAAAGTGAAAAAATGGCCCGAAGAACATGCTCCATCGTGTCTGAATTAGATAATTCATTCAACAACTGAAGCAATCTATGCAAACCCTTTTCTCGTAGCAGTAAGCTGCGGAGATACTCACTTGAAGAAGCTAGAATAGCAACACAATTAGCTGCCTTTTCCTGGACAGAAGCATCACCTGAAACCAGAAATTGCAACAACATCGGAATTGCCCCTTCTTCAGCTAAAGCAGTCCGAACATCCTCATTGGTAGAAACATTCCTAATCACTCCAATTGCGTGAGATTGAGCAACAACCGAACCAGATTTACAAAGTTCGACAAGAATTGACACGCCCCCATAAGCTGAAACCGCCCAAGCATTCTCAGGATCTGCAGTAATACATTCGAGGGCCAAGGCAGCCTTCTCCTTCAAGGGCATTGATCCTGAATCGATAATTCTCAACAAGGGTCCCAAAGCACCCTCTTCGAAAACGCATTTTCTCGACTGCTCATTAATTGAGGCCAACATAGAGACAGCTAAAACCGCCTGTTCACGGACAAAAGGGTTAACATTATTAACATCCAAAAGCGAGATTAAATAACCCACGTCCCCATCTTTAGACACTAAAACCGCAGCCTTATCATCCTCGGAAAGCAACTGAATCAACGAATCGAGGGCTTTTTTCTTGAACTCCGTCCCGCCGATCTGTAGCCGCGTAAAGAGGTCCTTGACGAACAGAGACAAGTCTTCTTTGGAAGAATTGATACTCGGATGCGAGAGCACAATGGCGGTCGATTGCCGGAGAACGCCGGACCGGAGCAAGAGGTCGAGGTCATGAATTTGCTTGGACAGCCAGCCGGCGCACATATCGAGATCGGATTGCATGAGGAGTTTCCCGGGAGTGAATGAACAATCGCAGCACTGATGGCAGAGGGTCTGGACACGGACTAGGGTGGCGTAGAGATTCGGGAGAAGAGCTAAGACCAACGGATTATCCGACCAATGGGAAGAATCAGATAGCTCGGAAATCATGGATTTCAAAGAAGCCAGCTTTGACCGGAGAACTTGCCATCTAGATGCAAAAGAAGTGATGGACAGGGTAGCCGGAAGGAGCTTGGTTAGCAACTGGGTTATGTCATCCAGGGTTTCGGCCGGTGAAAGGGACGGCGGCGGCGGCGGCTGCTCCAGCGGTGGCGGCATTTGCTTAGCTGTATTTTTTTCCTTTTTCCGGGAAATTTGGTCCAATAATCCCTTTTCTTTATTGGGTTGTGGAGATTTTAATTAATTTGGTGAGGAAAAGGGTTGAGAATGAGGAACCCGGGAAACATGAGGAGGGAAGAAAAAGTAGAGGAGGTGGTGGTGGTGGTCTACTGGGGAGAGATAGCGGTGGAGTGGAATGGAAGGAAAAGGTTGAGCCTTTCTGACAAAATGAAAATGGTGAAAAAAAGATGGAAAAAGAAAGTAGTGAAGTAATTGAGGCTGAACTGGTGGTGGGGTTTTAGGAATTTGGGAATTGGAACTTCCTAATTTTTATTCGGATTTTTATTTTTTTTTTTCCCTCATAAATGTTAATACTCTTAAATAATCTTTTATTTTCTTAAGGATATTCTTGAAAAAAAAATAGATAAAAATCTAAGGAATTGGCGGTGGTTGTTGAAATAATTGACTTTGTTATCTAATCCTTTTTCCAAATGTCAAAGTTTTTTTTAAAAAAATAGTACCTGCATATTATTATGATAAACCTACACTATTACAATGCATTTTGAAATAAGCTAAATTGTGTACATCGGAAACATCAGATCTACGAACTTTAATCAATTCACAGTAATCAAATAAATCAATAAGCGTTAGTAACGATGGCACTATATCTTGTACCTCTAGCAGGATTTGGTGGTCCCGGAGATTAGTGATTAAGAATTCACAATCCGTGTGAACTTTAACTCTAGTTAGACCAAGACCAGAAGCATTTTGGAGAGTCAAAAGGCATGTCATGGTTTTCGTTTGTAGCAGAGATGTAGCTTGGACATTGGCAATGCCAACCTCCAGTAGCATATTAAGATGTGAAACTATTGTCCATGCTCGTGCTGCACACGCAACAATAATCATAATACATACTACATCTCTTTCTTCGATCTTAAAATTTCGGTCCTTGATCAATTTTTATGAGCGGGAAAATAAATGCTCTTTAACAAGCCCTTAACACGCTTTTCACATGAGTGTTACTTGGGCTGATCATATTTATATAAGCCATGGCCAATCTTAATTATTCATACCTCCAACAAAATTATTCTTTAACTAATAGCTAACCCATCTTTAGAAGGATTAAAACCATATTTATAAAATAATTACATCATCGTATCTCAAACACTAAGTTTATTAGCTTGTCATTTATTAATTAATAAATAAAAAAATAAAATTAAATACAATCAGAATAAAAGTAATAGAACTTACAAAAATATTCAGTAAGAGCATAGCTCTTTTCTTCAAATTCAAACGTAGAAAAATCTATCTAATATATAATATGAGAGTTTTTAATTGACACGTGTCACACAATGCCATAATATAGAGACTTCTCCTTTACTTGTCAATTTCGTATTGATCTTTTGACACGTGTCGACTAAAGAAGCTATCTTTCATTAAATTAGGTAAAATGGTTATTTTCACTTATTTTTCATTCACCAATTTCATCTATTTTCCATTTGTGAAAATTGATTAATTAATTAATTACTTAAATTACACATCCGATTATCATTATCGTTACTTTCACTTATTTATGTTTGTCCGATTATCATTAAATCATTCTTTTCCTAAATTAAAAATTGGTAGTCGATATCGGATTGTATGAAATCGCCGAAATCATTCACGATATTGTTACTAATTGATTCATGATTGGCATACTAATTGATTCGTGAGATCGCCGAAATCATTCTTTCTGCATATTCACGATTCGCCGAAATCAATTTTTATTATTTTTGATACTGTGATTGATAAGGACGATTACTGTATTGATGACTTTTCTACTATATAAAACCCTAATACATGCGATCAGACAGTATAAAAGAACCTCAATTAATCTCGGTGTCATCATAAGCCAGCCGCGTTTACTAATTATTATCGTAATCTCGCAGTTCTCTATTGTCTATTGTCAATGGCCGCTAAGGTTAACTCCGTGGATCAACTCGATGCTTCGACTGGATGTGGCTGGAACATTAAGATGAGGATCTTGCGAGTTTGGGACAAGTCTCTCGTCCAAGACGATGATAAAATCGTAGCCGAGGACATCAGTTAATGGGGATTCTTTTTTTCATCAGTTAATATTTGAGCTTCCGTGAACAATGAGCTGCTATGGATATTGTTGTACTCCCTCCGTCCCATAATTATTGTCCAGTTTTACTAAAATGAAATATTTTATTTTTGGTCAAACTTAACTATATTTTACCTTAAACAACCGGATATGCCCCTACATAAGGAATTGTTTAACCACTAAGATTTTATGGATGATGTTTTTTACTAAGGACAAATGTGTAATTTGATCAATAAAAAGCCAAATTGGACAATAATTTTGCGACAAAATTTTTTGGGCAAAGTAGACAATAATTATGAGGCAGAGGGAGTATTTTTTTTCTTTCAGTTCGATAGGTGCAATAATCTTACCTATGGTTCTCTCTCTTTCATCTCCTTCCTTTTGATTTTTCTTTGATTAAATAAGAATACTAAATAATTTACAGATGAAGATCTTTTGCTAGGTTTTTCTTGGGCCGCTGATTTTATCAATTTTTCTTGCAGTTCTTTATGTTTTTGGATTTTTTGATAGTGTAGCAGTGCGCCCTGTGGATTTTCTTATGTTATTGAATTTCATTGGATTAAGGCGTCTCATGGTTTAATTTACTGGATAATTGCCTTGTATAACTATTCTCATGGATCAGTGAGGATTTGGGCAATGATCAAATGTTGTTAATTAGTGATTCAATTGTAACTAATCAACATACAAATATCTTTTGACCAAAATGTAAAATAATTTTTTAATTCCCACAGTTTCAACATTCAAATATCGGAAAAAAATTATAAAATTTTTTCTATTCTTTGTTTTCCTTTTTAAGTTAATTGAAGCCAGTAAAGAAACCATTTTTAATTATTTTGCTAGGTTATCGTATTTTTCTTTTACAGATTAGTTTTTTGGTGTTGTAATTCATTCTTTTCTTAAGTAAATATTACTTTCCCGTCTCATAATTATTGTCTATTTTAAGATTTCACTTCTAGTACAATTTGAATTAGAAATGAAAACTCAAACTGGACAATAATTATGGGATGAAGGGAGTATTTTTTTTCTTATTGATGTTGTAAAAAGAGGTGGAATTAAGGAAAGAAGGGAGAAATTCAAGGACTAATAAGTATGGAGTATTAAAATATTATATTGAGGGTAATATTAATAATTTAAAAAATTTTGCTCTCAACATAAAATTTTAGCTCTCAATTTATCATCTCCCTTGTTTCATGTGGTTAGAAGGGATAATCCATCAATTTATCATCAATTGAGTATCCTTTTACTCAATGGATGGCTTTTTAGGCATGAAAGTGTTGAGACATAATTCATTATTAATAGTATCAAATCTTCTTTTGATGAGTCTAAGAATTACCCAAGATCAAATAACTTCCTTTTGGGATTTTTTTTTTTTTTTTCCTTTCTTTCTTACTACCAAATCCAAATGTAACAAATTGCCTTTTCTAAAACGGTTGTCTTCCAAATCAAAATGTAGTAAATTGCTTTTTTCTAAAACGATTGTCTTTTTTTTTTTTGGATGTTATAAATTTCCCTTTATTACTTTATGTAAATATCCTTTTTATACTATTTTTTAGAGATAGGCAATTTCCTTGATAGCATTTAAATATACTAGGATGATTTTCATCTTTCATACCGTTTATTCTATATGTGAACTCATTTTTCCAGTGTATCATCAAAAGTAATTTTAAATTTTTTGATTGAGAAAATGCAGTGAAAAATAATTCGGCAACCTACATACTTTTGTCATTCTTAATATCTCATTTAATTATTCTCGCCATTTTTTTTTTCTGTATTTTATCCGTCCCTAGACAATAATATACAGCAAATTGAACAATATGATTGTATTTCTAGAAATCTAGAGCAGTCAGGCGGGCTATGTAATGATACCAGACTTCAGGTTGACGAGATGGGAGACCGTATCATTTTGATAGTTATTATAATCAAATCAAATATTGGAAATAAAGTATTCATCCACGCATGGGCATCCAACCTTCCGATACAAAGATGCCGGTTCGATTCAAGAGAAGATAATTTCTTATTTTTGCGTGTTTTGCTACGTCAATCAATAAGAGTACTTGGACATCTAGCCTTCCTACACAAGGATGCCGGTTCGATTCGAGAGAAGACAATTTCTGATTGCAGCGTATCTTATTATGTCGATCAATAAGAGTAAAGATCAATTCGCAAGTGGACCTATTTTTGTCACGTCCGGCTTTTGCCCATAGACAGTTGTATGTTGCCCTTTCGAAGGTGAAATCTAGACAAGGTTTCACGGCAAACATATGCAACAAGGAAAGATAATTTAACAATCTGACAAAAAATGTTTTCAACAAAGAATCTTTTCAGAAGATATAAATGTTCATTATTTTTTCTGATTTTAATTCATTTCATCACTGTATCCCCAGCATTATATATTATATTCTTTTTTTTTTTTTTACAATATTAATGCTGAAAGTTTTCTAATTGTAAAACATTATTACCTGATATTTAAATAAAAATGTTTTGTCAATCCGTGCAACGCACGGGACATAAACTAGTATTTTACAAATGAGGAAAATAGGAGAAAGAAAAAAGAGAATACAAGAATCGATGTTCTCAATTTGAGATTTATAATCCCTTATTTATAGGACTCTTTCTAATTACTGTTACGCATTTCAAAATTCTCTGACACGCCCCAGCTTCAAGGTCTGTCCCAATAACTATTTGGGAATTTGTACTCGTTGTATGAGGAATGGTTAACCTAAATAATTAGTAAACTAGACATATGAGTCTTATAAACTGAGCCTTCGACACACCGATGTGGGATTGAGGCACCAGCTAGCTTCCACATGCTACCTTCCATGGGATCTCTCACTCGACCCTTCTTTGGATCCTTGCATCTTCACAAGTCCCAAGACACACAGCACACACAGTTGGCCCAAGCTCTCCTAGAACAGATGCGTTTCACTTGTATCACACCCTATGAACTCAGAGGTGTCTCTTTCAAAGTCACCTTAGGTTCACATATCAAAACAAATTGGCAATAAGTGGGGTGGTCTTTGGCACTTATAAACAGGTGACAGATTCTTCACGACACCGATGTGGGATTCTTTATCCCAACACCCTCCGTCAAGCCCATTGGGGTTGCACAATACAACATAATTCACCAGATATACTGCTGGGTCAGTCCACAACTCCGGATATACTATCGGATCAGTCAACAAGCCCACACACACGGGTACATACTCCGGATGTACTGCCGGCTCAGCCCACAAGCCCGCACACACGGGTACATAGTTATCACAGGTCTACAAACCGTAGGCTCTGATACCATGTCAAAGTCACCTTGGGCTCCCATCTCAAAACCAATTGGCAACAAGTGGGGTGTTTTTTTGACACTTATAAACATGTGACAGATCCTTCACGACACCGATGTGGGATTCTTTGTCCTAATAGGCTCCGCATTTGTCTCTTAATTGTGAGCTCAGAGGTGGATACGCACCAAGACTAGATAGTCTCTCATACCAATTGTCACGCCCCAACTTCATGGTCTGTCCCAATAACTATTTGGGTGTTCGTTCTCGCTGTACCCAAAATGGTTAATCCAAATTCTATAAATATATATTATAGAAAAGAGGATGAAGTAATGATGTGTTATCCAATTGCCCTCCAATTGATTCATTAACACGTGTCACTTGGTGATTGGTACTGCATTAAACAATTAAAATATATTAATAAAACCATTAATTTATAACTTTACCATGTATTGAGTTAAATTTTAATTGGTGGTTTTCTATTTAAAAATAAGATAACAATATCAAGATGATCCCGATTTTTAAAAATTAATATCAAGACAAAATTTTAACTTAATCTATGTTATAGAATATATAATTATGATCGAACATAATTAAGTTGAATAAGGTATTATTAAATAAGATTAATATCGTTATCATTATTTATGATTTTTTTTTATCCTTTTACAAAATTAAGGTATTCACATTTACGTCTACATTCGTCCAGTTCTTCTCACCGAAATTGATAAACTAATTATCCCACAATTATAAGGGGTAAACACAACTTAAAATATGTGAATATAATCAATTAAAAAGAATCTCTTAATTAAAAGGATCGGTCGTCTGATACTTCTTAAGCCGAAAGCATAACCACTATAAACATATCTCTTTTCCACATAAAAATTACCACATATCTCTCTCGGGGAAAAACATTATTGATTTTACTCTCTCATTTATCTAAAAATATTATACATGCTACAAGCGGGTTATTTTTTATTTTTTTCCTTCAATTCCAGATCTTTAGTTGGAATGGGTAAAAGGATGTAAGAAAAATGTGGGATGATGAAGAAAATTATTTAAAGTAAGATAACTATGTTCGGGTGGGTAATTCACATTAAAAATAAAATAATCTTAGATTTGAGATTGATTTGATCTTTCGAATCTTTAAAATTTAATTTCCTTAAACTAAGTAGCAGCCAAAATTCTTTTAAATTCTGAGTATGCCAATAATGGGCTGTCACAGGTCAGATATTTATTTTACACAATCAAATTTGATATTTTTACTTTTTTTTTTGTAAATCGCGTACAAAGAGATTGATAAACAAGGCATGAGTTTATATAGGTAGCATGAGTTTATGTAGGTAGCATCAGCCTATGGATTTCACCCTGCCCTGGGCTCTTCAGGGGAGCGACATTAGCCCCCGACCAGTTGTGTGCTTATCCGCGCGCTAGTCCCACATGACCATCCCTGCGGGAGGACCCGAGGAACCCATATTAAAATTTTGGATTGATTAGTGATGGTGTTTGATGAGTTTAGATTAAGGTTGAAAATAAAGATAGAATGAGGTCTACCATTTTCTTTTTGTTTGTGTTGTTCAATGAGTTGTAAACAATTTATAAAATTGCAGCCAAAACCGTTGTTGGTTTTGAACCTATCAAAAACTCAGAATCTTTTAAACAGAACAATACATAATGACATATTATAAAAGATGAAAACGAATATAGAATGTAACCCGCTGAAATACGGCCCTTTCACAGTTTAATAAAACTTTTGAAGAATTTTTCTTTGGACAAATAATGCTTGGTTCTTTTTTTTTTTTTTAGCTCAACGGGCTGTCAACAAAATAAAGATGGAAGTTGAAAATGAAGATGGAATGAGATCCGCCGGATCTTTTTCCTTTTCTTTTTTAGCGTGCTGTAAAAAAAATTATAATTGCAACTAAACCCATCGTAGGTTCTTAATCTACTAAAGATTCGAAACTTTTTAAACAAGACGATAGATAATAACATTTTGTTAAAATCATATTTATTCATCAAATTAAATTATAAACACGGATGCACAAGAAACACCTATCCTCCTTCTCTCTACAAACCCTAGGATTATCCGAACATTCCATGGCGGTGGCCTCCCGTCCGCCGGACGAAACTCGGTCACCACCACCTTCTTTCGCGCAAGTTCTCAATGGAACCAAGCCTAGCCCTCGCAGCTTGATTTATCAGGCAGCACAAGAGAAGAAGGAAGCTTCCTTCATCACATCCAAACCCTCACTCTACAAAGGTGAATCACCCTTCTTACTGTCCAAAGAAGAAGATGCTTGCCGCCGCCGGCCCCCTTTCAGCTCTCTCTCATCGAAAAATTTTCTAAAGGACGGCCGAAGATGGACTTCTTATGGCAAAGCTTCTATATGGTTAGATTTAAAGGAAACTATTCTCTCGGGATGATTGATCATAGGCACATTCTTATACACTTCGATCTGGAAGAGGATTTCCATCGATGTTGGATCAAAGGGGTTTGGTCATTTGATCAACATGTAATGCGGGTATTGAAATGGACTCCACAATTTAATCCATCAGAAGAATCGTCAATTGTTCCGGTTTGGGTGGCTTTTGAAGGTCTGCCCTTTTATCATTTTAATGAGGATTATTTGAGAATTTTGGCAAGCGTTATTGGAACTCCACTCAAAATTAATGTTCCGACATTGAACTTATCGCGGCCCTCCATAGCAAGAGTATGTGTCGAAATTGATTTACTACGTGAGTTACCGCAGAGAATTCGACTTGGTACGGAAGAGCATTCATATTTTCAAGCAATCACGTATGAAAATCTGCCTGAGTACTGCTTGGAATGTAGGAAAATTGGACATGCTTCAAGGGATTGTCGACATGGAAAGTCAAAACACTTGCACAATGAAAAGCAGAAAATTCTAGCAAATCACAATGAGAAGAAAGCTCCAGTTGGGTATTCCAATCAGCAGACATGGAAAAGGAAAAGTCCAGCCAAAAATAGATAATGTTGTGGTTGATGGAAACAAAGATTCTTCATCAGGCCTCACTTCGGCGGAGAAGGAAAAGATCTCAATAGACTTAACAGAGAAGTCCACGCCAATCAAACCAGTAGCATCGGCAAATAGGAAGATTTCTAAGCAACAATTAAGTTCAATTATTGAAAAGAATGGCACGGAAGAGAGCAGCTGGGATGATGAAGCCGCCGGAAAAAATTCCAATTTGGCAGAAAATTTGGATAAACAGCTCACTGTCTATGACCCGAAGTTGAATATCTCATCACGTTTTGATGTTCTGGCTGAAACAGCTGATGATCATGTCATAACTAAGGGAAAGGCGAGTGCAGAAACCTTCATTCAAGTTGAAAATCCAGATGATGTTACAGATTCTGAAGATGATGAAATACGAATTGATATCGGGGCTGAGCAACCTGTCACGGATAATTCAGTTCGTGATGATATAGATATTGGCAGACATTCTGAAGGAAGCAGGCACATGGTTATCAGAGCTGTAGAATCCGATGATGAAGGGAAGCAGAAAAGGCCAGGTCGTCCCAAAGGTTCGATTAAAAGCAAGAACTCTCAGACTGCCGGAACTCGGAAATCTTTGAGACTCAATTGCGATTGCTCAACAACTGTTTCCAATGAGTAATCAAATCATATGGAATATTCGTGGTATCGGTAATAAAGTGTCGGTACGTCGCCTAAAGAATTTAATCAAAAAGCATTCTGTCTCATTTGTTATAATATTAGAGCCTATGTTGCCATCTAGTAAATTGGAAGAAATAAAATTCAAGCTGCGGTTCAAGGAGGCTTTCTCATCTTCTACTGGAAAAATCTGGGTGTTTTTCTTGCCTGAATGGACAGTTAGATGGCTGGGAGGTTCAGATCAAGTACTCCATTTTGAGGTAGAAAGTAGAACAACTTTAAAGAAGGTGTTAGTTTCAGCTGTGTATGCAAAGTCATCAAGAACTGAGCGCCAAGCCTTGTGGTCGGATTTGAAGGTTTTCTCGGATTAGTTTGCTGGGATGCCGTGGATGGTTGGGGGGGACTACAATGTACTATGATCCTTGGGCGAGTATGATGGGAATTCATAGCCTGATCAAGGCTCAATGGATGATTTTAATGAATGGATTGATGATAGCGGTCTGATTGAGATTACTCCTCTTGGCAATCCTTTTACTTGGTCTGGAATGAGGCCAAATGGTTGCGTTTTGAAGAGACTTGATAGAATTTTGTTTAATCAGGAATGGATCAATGCTTTTCCGGTTCACTTAAGCAGAGTTTTATCTGACCATGCGCCTTTACTTCACCATTTTCAACTGAATGTGGAAACTCGGCCTAGCATGTTTCGGTTTCAAAAAATGTGGGTTAGAAGGGATGGCTTTCTAGCTATGGTAAAGGAGAATTGGGAGCAACCGATGATAGAGCCAGGGATGTTAGGTTTCTCTTTGAAGCTCCGCCGATTAAAAAAGCGGCTGAAGGAATGGAATAAAGTCGACTTTGGTGATGTTTTCCATAATTTAAATCAAGCAGAGGAAGCTGTTCGAGTGAAAGAGATGGAATATGATCTATCCGGGGCTGATTCCACAAGGATTGAGCTCAATCGTCTTCAAGCAGAACTATTATTGAGACTTCGCGAGCATGATGATTTCTTGCAACAGCGAGCAAGATTAAAATGGCTGCGCGAAGGGGACTCTAATACCAAATACTTCCATGCCTCACTGACAGAAAGGAAAGCTAGATCAGGAATCCATAAAATCAGAGGCCATGATGGCGCTTGGCTTTCTGATAGAACCGGAATTGAACAAGAAGCTGTCTATTTTTTCAAAAACTTGCTTACGGATGATAGAGTACAAAACCGTGAGGATGCAACCAGCAAGGTATAATCTAATATTTCTCAAATTCTAAATTTTGAAGATAATGAGTGTCTATTGCAGCAAATCACACTTGAAGAAGTTAAGGAAGCAGTGTATAGTCTTGATCCAGAAAGTGCGCCAGGAGTTGATGGATTTGGGGGTGGTTTTTATAGGCATTATTGGGACATAATTTATCAGGATTTGTTAGAGGCTTGTATAGAATTCTTGAATGGCATTCCTATACCTAGGGCTATAACCAGCACAGTTATCACCTTGCTTCCCAAAAAAGTGACGGCAACATCTTTTGCAAATTTCCGGCCAATTAGTCTGTGTAATTTCATCAATAAGGTGCTCACAAAAATTCTTACAGAGAGGATGAAGAAGCTACTTCCTAAGTTGATCTCGGAAGAGCATTCAGCCTTTTTAGAAGGTAGGGATATTATAGATAACATTCTTCTAACACAGGATCTTTTACAGTTTCTGGATCACAAAGTGAGAGGGGGAAATTTGATTTTAAAGGTAGACATGATGAAAGCTTTCGACCGAGTTTCATGGAGTTTTTTGCAGCAAATCTTGTTGAAATTTGGTTTTTATCCCAATTTTGTTAATTTGGTGATGGGTAACTTACATCGAAGCTGGTTCTCAATTCTTATTAATGGAAGTCCGGTTGGCTATTTTCAAGCAACGCGAGGGATCAAGCAAGGCGATCCTCTTTCACCCTATCTCTTCATCTTGTTGTCTGAGGCCTTAACACAAAATATGAAGAAATTCACAGAAGGTGGGAGGATAGAATTGTATGGAATGCCCGCCAGAACAGTCATCCCGTCTCATTTATGTTTCGCGGATGATCTCATCATCTTCACGAAAGGCTTAAAAAGCTCTATACATCAACTAATGATATTTTTTCAGGACTATGAAGATGCAATAGGGCAAAAAATGAACAAGCAGAAGAGCACTTACCTGGTATCGGAAAAAAGTGGGGTGGATCATATTTCATTAGTTGAAAATACCCTGCAAATGCAACGAGGCGTATTCCCCTTCAAGTACTTGGGGTGTAACTTATTTAAAGGTCGGAAGAAGGTGGAGTATTTCACTCATATCATTGAAGCCATAGATGCCAAATTGTTGAACTGGAAGAACAAGTTTTTATCTCAAGCGGGAAAGTTGTTGCTTATCAAACATGTTCTCGCTGTGATCCCACTTCACACTATAGCTGCTACCGTTCCCCCTAAATCAATTATTGAGACTATTGAAAGAAAATGCCAGCAATTTCTTTGGGAAGAAACAGAAGAAGGGAGTAAACGCCATTGGAGGGCTTGGAGGAATTTAACTTTTCCAATAACGAAAAATGGGCTAGGTTTTCGAAGGTTGGAGGATGTTATCCAAGCTTACTCTATGAAACTCTGGTGGAAAATAAAGACACATCAAGGTCTCTGGACACGTTTATTTGCTCTCTTTCAGCTACATCAAGGGAGAGGACATGCTGGTCTCGAGTCTCTAAGATTGATCATCTAGCGGCCTCCAAGACAAAAATGGTTATAGGCGACGGCTCGTCTTCTTTTTGGCATGATCATTGGCTAGATCGGGTATACTTTGGAAGGAATCAGGCGCACCCCCAACTTCAGATTTAACTGTGAAGGATTATTTTTCTTCCAAAGAATTTTTCTTGATTGTTCTTGCAGGTCTTCTGGAGGAGCAACAAATGGACCAGCTGCATAACCGGCCTCCAAGACAAAAATGGTTATAGGCGACGGCTCGTCTTCTTTTTGGCATGATCATTGGCTAGACTCGGGTATACTTTGGAAGGAATCAGGCGCACCCCCAGCTTCAGATTTAACTGTGAAGGATTATTTTTCTTCCAAAGAATTTTTCTTGATTGTTTTTGCAGGTCTTCTGGAGGAGCAACAAATGGACCAGCTGCATAACTTGGAGCTATCTTTTGTGGACGAACCAGATAAGATAGTGTGGACGCCGACAACAACTGGAATCTTTTCCATTGCCTCAGCTTATGAGGAAGCTCGACATCATAGAGAAGAATTTCTTCCCGTTAAAACTCTTTGGAATAAATTTATTCCTTTAAAGATTTCTTTCTTTCTTTGGAAACTTTTTAATCTGTTACTTCCTTTGCCTGACATTTTGCAGAAAATGTGATTAGTCATGCAACCTTCAAGATGTCCTTTTTGTCATGCAAATGAGGAAATGATTGACCATATTTTTTATGCATGTCAAAAAATAAGATTGCTTTGGAACCACTTTGCCTCTATTTTTGGAATTATGATTCCGGGAAATGCAGGATGGTGGAATAGCTTGCGGATTTGGCAATTGATGGGAAGCTTTACCACATCAAAGAATTCAGTCATCATGGTTACTCCTATTTTTCTCTTATGGGAAACATAGAAGTTGCGGAATAGAATCATTTATGATGGTATGAATTTCTCTATGAATTTTTTGATAAAAGAAATCATGACTAACATTTCCAATATGTTGAGTGTGCATGGTTTAAAGGCAAGAACTTTGGAAGAACAAAAAGAGCTAGAGGATTTATTTCAAGTGAAGGTCTTGAAGCCAAAGAGTAAACGGATACAGCTGCTTAAATGGAAACCTCCGCTTCCAGGGGAGGTCACTCTCAATACAGATGGGTCCGCACTAGGGCAACCTGGCAATGCTGGATGGGGATATGTAATCAGAGGAGAACAAGGAGCTTTCATAGTTGCGAGGTGTAGCTTCATTGGTATTGCTACAAGTTTTGAAGCAGAACTAGAAGGAATCCACAACGGTCTCAAAGCTTGTGAATAACAGGGACTATACCATGTGGTAGTCCAAATAGATAATGCTAGCATTATCTCCTTATTACAGCGAGGAAAGGATTTCCCTTGGAAGCATTACATGCTTTTGAAAAAAGTTCAGCAACAATTGCTTCTTACGAGCTCAAAAATCATGCATATCTATCGTGAGGTAAATAGTGTGGCGGACGAGTTTGCCAAAAAAGCGTCAATGGGAAGTACTTTACACTATCCTTCCTATGAAGATCTCCCAACAACCTTGCGAGGAAAGGTATATTTAGATAGGAACTGCTTCCCTTCAGGGTTAGATAGGTTTATAGTTTACAGTGAATTGAAACAGAGACGTCATGTTAATGTGTAAATCTTTGTAAGACATTCTCTTAATTTGATTTTTATTTCAAAACTTATGAAAACTGTCTGGGGATAGTTAGGACTATCTTTGTAAGACAGTCTGTAGAATACTTTGCTTGAGAACCGTCATGGGGTTTTTTAGGAAAACCATCTGTAAGACGATCATTTTTGATTTGGGTAAGTCTTAAGTACTGCCTCTTGTAATTTTTTCTGAAAATTAATAAAATCGGGGGAATGCCCGCCAGGTACCGCCCTGGTTCACCAAAAAAAAAACATGTTGTTAAAGATGAAAATGAAGATAGAGTAAGACCCGCCAGACGACTTATTCTTAATTAGATTACACTTTTGAAAAAATTCATTTTGAACAAGTAGCATTTGGTTTCTTTTTCATGTGTGTGTGTTAATGAGCTGTCAAAAATGAAGATGGAAATATGAAAATGAAGACGGAATCAAATTTGCTGCTTCCTCTTCTTTTATTTTTGTTCAACAGGCTGTCAAAAAATTGCTTAGATAGCAACAAACCATCACAAGTTTATAACCTACCAACGATTTGGAACCTTTTTAAGTAAAATGATTTCGAGTGTAATGCTGTTAAAGATGAAAATAAAAATAAAATGAAATCCATCAAAGACGGCCTTTCATAATTAGTGGGAATGGTGTATTTGTTTTTTCATTAGTCATTATCTCATTTCATTATTATTCGTCACTGTCTCTATCATTGCTCTTCAAAAATTAGGTTTTGACTGTAAAAGGAAAAAAAATAAAAATAAAACGAATTAAAATGAAAGTTTCCTTAGTTTTGTTTCCAATTATCGTGAGTAGTTTTTTTCACTACTAAAGAAATTATTTCATAAGACATTTTTATTCATTGAATTATTAAACTAAAATATTTTCCACGTCCTAAAAGTTAGCCCGTAACGTATTTTATAATTTTAACTAAAAACAGTTAATTAAAAAACACAATATGAACAACCTTTTTAGTTTCAGAAGAGTATTATATCATCGCACAAGGTGCGGACATAACACTAGTTATTAGTAAACCAGGTAGTTCAACGTTATAAACTGAGCCTTCAACCTACCCACCACCGATGTGGGATTGAGGCACCAGCTAGCTTCCACATGCTACCTTCCATGGGACCTCATAATGGATTTCATCCAGCACTTATTGTTCGTAAAATTACTTTATTTCTAGATCAATTTTTCAACATTTTATCCCAGAATTTTATATACTCACACTTTTAAGACTAGACAATTTTTTGTCAGTATAACTGACTTATGGAACCCATTTCCACATCTATGGGACTGAGAATTCAGTAAAAAAAAAAAAAAAAAAACCCATCATGGAGGCTATCCCTCATTACATCTATTAGATGCAATCAGTTCTGATATCTTAGGAAAAATTTTCACCTATTGACAATATAATTGTGTAAATCTATCTGGAAGTATTTTCTTTGATGGTCCATAATTATACCACCATTGAGTAAATCAATTAGGTATAGAATTGTTATAATCATTCCCACATATTTTAATAAATTGTGAATGTTTCCTGTTAGAATTCACGTATAAAAATATCTTATAAAAGTCATCAATATAATCTCAGTAATTGTACTTACAAGTTATTTTAGATTCTAAAATCATAAATTCATTTTCCTTTAATGTGGATACACCACATTCTTCAGCAGATATTATCAGCTTAATTATAAATTTACTAAAATTATGAATATTGTTTACTCTATTAGAAAAATACTAACACAGTAGTATTTTTATTTTACTCTTTATCTTTTGACCAGTTTTAGTATGCTCTTATATCGAAGGTTTTGGATTCTTTTTTAGTCTTTCATACAAAATAACAGTAATATGCAAAATTTTTACAATAAGGTACGATATAATTCAAATTTCCTAAAAATTTTGCAATTGAGTTTTATCTAAAATCTCATCTAGAAATTCAGAATCAAACTCAATAATTCTATCAATAGAAAATATTTTTCCTTCCTCAATATTATTTCCCAAAAATCTAAAATTTGTTTGAAATAAAGACATTTTTGGTTGGGATAAAACAAATCCATTTGTTTTCTTAATTTCTAAAATATACTTAGATGATCAAAATATCTTTAGAAAAATACTAATATATCATCAATAGAAACAATTATAAATTCAACAGAAGAATAAAATATCATTCATAATCTTCTGAAATTCAGAAAGTGCATTTTTTAATCCAAAAGGCATAACTTTTCATTCAGAATGTCCTACTGGAACATTAAAAACAGTTTATATTGATATGATTTATCAATTTGAATATACTAATATCCATATTTTAAATCAAATTTAGAGAATATTAATGAACCATATAATCTAACTAATAAATATTTTTTTATTATGAATTGGATGTTTAATCCATTTTAACATTTTGTTAAGAAGTTTATAATTTATAAGCAATCTTGGTTTTCCTCTTTCTATTTCACTATGTTTATTAGTATATAACCCAGTACATGACCATGGAGAATTTGACTTTCTACTTAACTCTTTTTCTAATAATAAATTCATTTCATTTTCACATAATTTTAAATATTCAAAATTCATTTGACAAGACCTTACCTTTGTTTTAATCGTTGTTTCTTCATAAAAATCTTCTTCATATGGAAGAGTAACTATATGTCTTTTTTTTGTCCTAAAAAACATTAGGATTTTCATTACAAATTTCAGTAGAAATATTATAATATACTTTCTTAAATTTTTTTCTTGTAATTTTGTTCTATTTAATATATTAATTTCAAACTTTTAAAAAATTAATTTGATTATATTTCCTAAAAGTAAGATCTTTAAGTTTACTAATTATCTAATATTTGGTTCTGTTATAAACTTAAAAAAGATATAGATCTCTTGTCATATCTGGCAGTAATTTTATCAACATGTGTGATTGTAAAAATTGTTTTTATAAAAAGAGTTCCAAGTATTATTAGGTGTTCTAATTCAGGTGGTTCGGTGCGGTTCGCGTTAATCGAATTTTTTCTCTAGCAAGACCCGTTCGAAAACGAACTGAAGATTCTCTCTCTGAACCGAACCTAACCGAACCGAACCGAACCGAATAAACGATCGAGTTTTCGGTTTGGAGACCGATTAAACCGAAACCAATACAAAGGCATGACAGAATTTCAGGTTTCAAATCATTCCTGAACTAAATCCTAAAATAGATCAGTAAAACACAACATTTTTCATTCAAACTTCAAAGATTAAAGTTTAAATACTCTATTGTCAACATCCACAAAAACCCAAGAACATAGATTAAGTACTCTACACTACAATCCACAAGTCCACAACAATGTCAACAAATTAAAAAATTTTAATTAGATCTAAAAAGTAGAAACTAGCGACAGCCCCAGTTGCAGCACTTCCCGGAGCAACAGTAGCCGGGGTCCTCACGGTCGCCGGTGCTGCTGTCGCAGCCGGTGCAGCCGTGGCTTGTGGCTTGTGGCTTGTGGAGTCGAAGACATTAGAAATACTAAAAAAAAAAAAGGATCAATTCAGAAGAGCACTAAATTTTTTCCCCTCGATAAAAAGGCCGGATCCTTCCTTCCTAAAAGAACAATCTGAAATGCATTAATCGAATCGAATTAGCAGAATTATTATGAAATATGGGTTGGAAATGGGTTTTAGGAAGATGGGTTTGGCCTGATTCGGTAAATTTCCCGGAGATGAGGGGGGTGATTCGGAGTTGTGGTACAGTGGGAGGTGGAGGTGATGAGGGTAGGGGTGGGAGGTGGAGGTGTTGGCGGAAGAAACAAGAGAGAAGAATGAAGAGAATGGGGGAATAAAACCCTAGATCTAGTAAACATTAGTATATATATATATTTATGGAATTAAAAAAAAAATAACTAATCGATTTGTCGGGCGATCCCCGAATAAATATTCCATCAACCGCACCCAAATCGCATAAGGATTTCGGTTAATCGGGTGGAACCTCACCCGATTAACTGACCTGAATCACCCGAAATGCAGTTTGGGCGGTTCTTCGGATTAACCAGGTTAATGAACACCCCTAAATATTACTTGCCTAGTTAAATTTTAAGTTATCAAAGAACTTTCAGGAATTCAAACTTGATTATTACAAATGTGTCCTTTATACATTTTATAATTTATATCTAAAAGTTTTCTACCAGCATATCTTACTAGCTACATGAGTAGTTTTCTCGAAATTTTAGTAAGAATAATTTCTTGTATGACACTTAGATAAGGTCATCAACACCGTTATTAACTAATGCTACTAATTCTAATTGGTGATTATGGTTTATCAATAATTGAATAGCAATATAGAATTTAAAAGAGGTTATTAAATCTAATGATCTCAAAAGTTCTCATTTCCAGTCTCATTTATCAACATATTCTTATAAGAATCTATTTGTTTCATATTTTCTAAAGTAGAAACTCTATCATCTAGTCTCTTATTAAGTTGTTTTAGAATTTTTATTTTTTCTTTAAGGTTATTAATGTCTTCTCCTAAATCATTTACTGTAGTAGGAAATTTTTCTAATCTATTAGTTTTTTCTTTAAGCAATGTGTATATTTCTATCATAGTATATGGATTATTATCCGTTTCTAACTTCTCACCAATATTACTACTATTATTTGGAATATCCTCAACTTGTTAAACTATTTTAGATCTTAATTCTTGGTCTTTGATTAATTTTAAGAATTTAAAATATTATTATTAGTCAAGGCATTTATGTCTAACACTTGAAATTGAGACAATATTTTATAAAAATTTTCATTTTCATCATTAAACTGTTTTAAACAACTATATGTCCCTTTACAAGGACTACAACACTCAGTATTAGTATCTAAACTTTCTTCTGATGTATTACTTATTATTTGATCTAATTCATCTTCATTGGAACTTTCTATTTCAGATTCCGAATTTAACAAATTGATTAATCTTGTTTAATTTATTTATCAATTTCTACACTATTAATCTTCTTCTCCATCTTGCATCTATTTGCAAAACGGCCTGTTTGTTTTTTATGATTTTTTTTAAGAGAACCAGGGCGGTATCTGACGGGCAACCCCCGATTTATTGGTTGAAAGAAAAAAATTACATAGGCAGTGCTTAAGAGTTACCCAAAAAGAAGAACCGTCGTACAAAGATTTTCTAAAATCTCAAAACGGTTCTAATGCGAAACTACAGCTAAGAACTGTCTTACAAAGAATTCTCTAAGAATCCCCTGACAGTTTTATTTTTATAGTCTATAGCTCTAAACTATCCTAAGAGTCTGCTTTACAAAGATCATACAAGAATTCCACAACAGCTCTCTAGTAAAACGGCCTGATTGTTTACACTTATAACAAACTACCTTAGCTCTATTTTTCTTATTTTCTAATTTCTTAATCTTTTTGAATTTTTTTATTTAACTTTTCTTGAAAATATTTTCTCTTTTTTTTCTTAAAATATTTATCAACTTTCTTAAAAATTTTTTATCATTCTCTTTTCGATGAAATTTCTATCCCAAATTGACTACAACACTGACCTAATTATTTTCTTTCAGTCAATCTTTGTCTTTTAATTTGTTGTTTTAATTTTATTTCATTACACAAAATTAATTTTTCTTGAATACGAGTTCTTATTAATTTTTCATAACTATAATTTTTATAAGGAATATTAATCCTACTTTTTCTCAAGACTTTTCTAACCTTGATAGGTAATCCCTCTATAAACTCGGATTTCCACTCTATTCAGAAAAACATCTTTATACCATCTAAAATCAGACAGTGTTTCACATCTTAAATTTTGTAATAAGGTACGAATATTCCTAGCATTATCTTAAATTCTTCATGTAAAATATTCTAAAATAGTACTATTTGTACCTCTGTCCCACAAAAATAGTCCACATTGAGTTTTTAAATTTGTATTATACAAAAATAGTCCACATTGAGTTTTTAAATTTGTACTAACAATAGTACAAATTTAAAAAACTCAATGTGGACTATTTTTGTGGGACGGAAGGAATAACAATTAGTGTATAAACTGCATTCTAAATTACATGTGATCCTTCGTATTTAATAGTTTTATAAATTTTTTCTTTATTATGAAAAGACAAATAATTGTCCCACCAGTCTTTTAATTGACTGGTAAATCCTGCAAGTATTATTTTGCAATCCCTACATCATTTGCTATTAATTAGTTTTACAAATAGTATTATACATTAACATTCTACGAGTCATATTATATATCTATTATTGGTATAACCATATTTATTCCATTTATAAATACATTTTCCACTATAACTATTATTATATATATATTCTTGTTCTTCATGTATAATATTTACATGCAAAGGTCTATATAATAATGTAGCATTTGAGTAGGCTTATCAACATATTTATTTAATTTATTAATTTCATAATTTATTATTGCTTTATAATCCTTAGTTTCCTTCTAATCTTTCTGAAAATTCTTCTTCCAATATGTTAATTTTTAGTTCTTTAAATTTACTATTTATCAGTTTTCTAATTCTGATAAAGATTTTTATTTAAAATCTTTTATTTTAGGTGGTTGTTGAAGAGGTGGAGTAGCAATAACTTTCGTTGGACTTATAGAACTAGTGGAACTAGTAGAACTAGTAGACCCATTACGCTCTATCAAGTCTATTAATTTGTCTAACCTATTTTATATAGATATGACTTGTTCTTCTAAAATATTCAAATAAATACTTGTATAATTATTCTACTTTATAATTCTGTTTATTTGTTTAACAGTTAAAGTATCATCTTCAAATAATTTTAAAAGTGCAAAAAAACTTAAATATTATCATTCTATATATTTTAAAAGGTTGTTGTGGAGGAAATATTCTTTTTATATATTTCCATTCAAAAGCTTATAATCTCTTTCTAACACACATATGCAAGTTCAAAAGCTTATAAGACGACTTGTACATTTTTCTAATACATGGAATCTTACATGTCATGTAACACATGACAAAATGAAGTTAAATGTTTAAGTTTGATTTTTGTTTCTAATATATAGTAAGATATGAAATCTTATTTTACAATTGCAAAAGTTCTTCTTTTAACTGGGTATTGTCGCCTTTAATGTCCTTATTATAGGAAAGACTAACTAAAATCAGGAAAAAAAAAGGATAAAGTAAGCAACACATCAACAAAAATCGAGCCAAATCAATACTCTTGAAGATCTTATCTATAAAGTACTTCCTCCCTCCGGTCCTTAATATAAGGTATTTTGATTTGTTCTACGTTTAATATAGTACACATTTTTAATCGACGAAAAAATCTTAAAAATATTTCATAACAATCAAGAAAATACAATGAATATGAAAATATATTTTTAAGGTTTTTTTGTCAATTAAAAATATATACTCGATGAAACCTAAGGAAAAGTCAAAAAGCTTTATAATAAAGACTAGAGGGAGTATAATTTCAAATTACTATTATTTTCATTTCTATTTTTTTTCTGGTCCTAATTAAAAAGTATAAATTAACACTAAATTTAACTCAAATTCAGAGGGAATAATTAAATTACTCTATTATTTCCGATACTATTTTTGAGGAACAAATTTATAGCAAACATCAAACACAATGAATTTTTTTATTTATTTATTTTTTTGGTATCGTTTCCACGGTGGCATCAGTAGCTAATTTCGTAAAATCGAGTCTGCAAGCAGGACACTGGGGAGTAATTAACAAGCAGATCAAATGATAGTGACCCAATCAACAGGCCCAAAAGTAGTACAAATCGTGAAGTGAACTGTAAGAAATAATCTAAAGCCAACTTTCAACAGCAGAATTCTCCAGGATTTCTACCTTATAATCAATCACGAAGATCACGAATTTCTGCAATCAATCTCTGAAAATATTTTCCAGCTTAGAAGATTGGAGCAGTTTTTAGAGCATACAAAATGGACAGCAGAAATGTCGTCGTCTGCGATAATGGCACTGGGGTAACTTACTGTTTTCTTTTGTTTTTTGTCCCCTTCTGAATTTACTGCATTTTCCATTCATATATTAATTCTTGATGAACTATGTAATCTGAGTTTATATTTTGAGATTCATTTTTCAATTTGATTTGATGAATGACAGTATGTGAAGTGCGGTTTTGCGGGTGAGAATTTCCCCACATCTGTTTTCCCTTGTGTTGTTGGAAGGCCGATGCTAAGATATGAAGAATCCCTTATGGAACAAGATATTCGGGTTTGTCTCTTTCTTTCCCCCCACGATCATTGTTCCACATTTTAGCGGAGTTGAATTAATTTATTTTCCAGTGAGAAAATCTTGTTATTTCACTTTTTAAGTCGTGGCAAAAATTGTTCATAAGGATGCAAGGGTTTACATTGATCATATATTTTGCTGAAGATTTGTTTTATTCGGTGACAAATGTTTGTGAAATGATCCATTACTTTAGTTTTTTCCTTCCTTAGGATGTACTTCTGATTCAGATTGTAGTGGTAACTTCTTTTCAACTAGTTGAGATTGGTGGCCAATTTGAAAGAAGCTATTTATGCCAAGTGTTTTTTGTTTTGTCGGGTGGTGGTGCTCTGGGAGCGCCTTTTTCAAATTCGGATAGTTTTTGTGAAAATTTCAGAATTCTTTCTAACTATGCAATACTTCTTGGAATCTTCAAACTCTAGGCATGTCATCATGTTGTTAAGGACATCAGAGGATCTTTTGCTAGTTAAATATGCCGATTCTTGCAGTCTAGAAGAAAATTTTGTAATTTTTTCATAATCTTATCGAAACACTTCAATCTATAAAAAGATGCAAAAACGTATAGGTGCAATTTCTATAGAAATAGTTAGTTGGACATGGTTTAACTTGCTGTGTGATTTCCTACTTTTAGCCTCGTACATCAAGCTGCTTGTTGATGTGCTTTGCACTCCATTCTCTGCTTCTTTGTTTTATTTCCTAGACCTTTTTCCTGACAGGACATTGTAGTGGGAGATTCTTGTTTGAAATTGAGGCATCAATTGGACATCTCTTACCCTGTCAACAATGGGATAGTGCAAAATTGGGATGATATGGGGCATGTATGGGATCATGCATTTTATAATGAACTGAAGGTAAATTTGGCAATTATGTTTCTGTTTTTCTCTATTTCTTCCTCTCTTTTTTTTTTTTTGGTGTCTTTTCATCCAGATCAAATACTCTGTTTTTCATCAGCAATGGTCTAATTATCGTTGAAATTAACTTATGTCCTCTCTTTTCCTGAAGTTAGACCCAACAGAATGTAAGATCTTGCTGACTGATCCCCCGTTGAATCCATCCAAAAATCGTGAACAGATGGTTAGTTTCTCCTCTAGAGAGATTTTGTGATTCAAATTGTTCTACTTTTATCATTTTGGTAATTTTCTCAAGTCCTGATCTGTTTTTCCCTAAATCTCAGGTTGAGACTATGTTTGAGAAGTATAACTTTGCGGGTGTCTTCATTCAGGTTCAGGCTGTTTTAACATTATACGCTCAAGGTGCTTATATAGATAAAATCAATATTCAGTTATTAGATTTCTGAAGGGATGAAGCATGCTTTTATCTTTCTTTGCTCTGAATCAATACAAGTTCATCAATAACAAAATAACTAGATTCCATATTTTAAGGAGATACTTTCACAGGCCGAGTCCAGTGCTACCAGTCAACCTTGTGGCTGACACTTCATTGCATTTCATTATTGAAATTAGTCAATTTAAGCTATTAAGTACTAGTGCAAATGCAAGAAAATTGTTTATTACAAGCCTCTTTTGCAAACTTAAGCCACATGCGACTAATTGATGTCATAAATTCATTTGAAATTCCCAGGTTTACTTACTGGCTTGGTTATTGATTCTGGTGATGGTGTTACCCACGTAGTAAGTTGCTGGTTCTTCTATTTTCTGTATTAGTCACATTGCGATATATATGCTTGGTTTGATATGACTAGCTTTCTTATTGGAATGTAGTTCAGTTTTCTAGGTTCTTGGGTTATTGCTATAGTTGGTTGAACATATCTGACCTTAACCTTTCTTTTAGAAGTTCTTGGAGTTTTAAAGCCTGGTCAAATTCAAAGTTCCTACCGCGGATTTTGTGTTCTGTAGCACATATCTTGTGCAATTTTAGGTGTTGCCAAAGTTGTTCCTAAATGTGGCCAATGTCTTACGTGTAGTTATTATTATTGTTTTAATTCCATGCAATTTCCAAATTATTGGGATGCATAATTATGGGTCAGTTCCAATATCTGCTAAAGGCTGCTAGTTTCTATTCTGCCGGGGACTAGCAAATTGCTACTGTGGTAATTGTAAAGTATGTTAAAAGGAATTCAGTTTTTGGTCATCCTCGAAAATTTCAAGGTAGAAATGTTTCAAGTACAAATAGTCTATTGCATGTCTTAGGTTTAGAATATCCTCGTGAATCAGATCCCTATAGCTTTTCTTTCCCTTCAGTGAAAAAATGTGGAGTAAAGTTCTTTTGGATCCAGATTTGTCACTAATTATCTTTGTTAACTCTTTTCAGGTCCCAGTCGTTGATGGATACTCATTTCCTCATCTCACAAAAAGAATGAATGTAGCAGGACGTCATATCACATCATATCTTCTAGATTTACTACAACGAAGAGGGTACTTTGATCATTTTCCTGCTATGAGTGACATATTTCTGTTTCTCATTGGAGATTATTTTTTTGTTTCTAAGGTATGCAATGAATAGAAGTGCTGATTTTGAAACAGTGAGAGATATCAAAGAGAAACTATGCTACATCAGGTGAAGCGCTCGTATCAGCGTTTTGCTTCTTTTCTTTAAGTTTTGTTTTTTTAATTTCTTGTATTAGAGAGTTTATGTGTGATCTACTTGGTGACAGTTATGACTATAGAAGGGAATATCAGCTGGGACTTGAGACCACCATCCTTGTTAAGAACTACACCGTGAGTTAATTTGTCCCCTGCATTTAACTTTTGCTCATGGAATAATCTACTACCTCCGTCCCAAAAAAATAGTCCACATTGAGTTTTCAAATTTGTACTAAAAACAGTACAAAACTCAAAACTCAATGTCGACTATTTTTTTGGGACGGAGGGAGTATCATTAATTGCTCCTATACCTGATTTATGCCACAATCTATCATTAACTGAAACTGTTTCTGTCTGGTCTAAACTCTTTGATCAATGCATTCATGTTTGGAAGTATTCAACCTCTCCCATAGTAGGATAAATGCTAAGTTGTGAGAATGGATTTATTACCTGTTTTGCAGTCTGAATAGCCTTTTCTACTTTATTTTCCTGATAAACTGAGAGTGGAATCTGCAGCTACCTGATGGAAGGACTCTTAAAGTTGCAACGGAGAGATTTCAGGCACCTGAGGCTCTTTTCACCCCGGTAAACTTTGATTCTTATTTAGTTCCATCCATTTGATTCATATTTGTCCCTCGCAAACGAAGCTAAAAGCTCACAAGTAAAAGTTTTCTTCTGGAGGATTGCACAGTATTACTATGTTGCAGCTTCTATTCCATGGTCATGTATACCTGAATTAAGAATTGCCAGTTTTTGTTGATCCATTTGTAAGTTACTTTATTCTCTTTAATTCATATTGGAGACAGAAAGTTTAGTTTACTCCATTATGAACATTCTTTTTTTGAAAGAACAATATGAACATTATGTTTAGATTTTTTTGCATTTTCTATTCAAGGATTGTGTTGTTTAACATTCCGTTTGAAACTTTTCTTTTTTGTGTTCTTTGCATCCTGAATGTAGAAAGGTGTATTGAGAAAAGGTTTACTGAAATCGTAAACGTGAATTAAAAAATTGAAGAAAAATTGAAAAAAACAACCACCTCATTGTGTGTAACCAAGGCAAGCCTAAAACTTCTGTGCAGTTAAAAGCATGAACAATTGTCAAGATACTAGATACTCGTCTTCCATATGTTTCGATTTTTCATTCTATAGAAGTAGATTTCTATTGAAACAATATAAGTGAAAATTGGAGTTAAATTACAGGAGCTCATTGATGTTGAAGGTGATGGCATGGCTGATATGGTGTTCCGCTGCATTCAAGAAATGGACATTGATAACCGTATGATGGTACGGGGCTAATTTATAAGCATTAATTTGCTATTATCTAATAACAGCCATTGGGTATTGTGACTTTTAAGTGCTTGATTTTGTTTTGTTTAGCTTTACCAACATATTGTTTTAAGTGGAGGGAGTACCATGTACCCTGGACTACCTAGTAGGTAAGACTTCCAAGCCCTTGCCAGTTTAACTATTTACACCTATGGCCTCATGTTGAAATAATGTCATAATATTTTGCTCCTGCTATGCTTGCCCTTCTTTCTATGTTGCTAATTATATATATATATATATACATATATATATATATATATATATATTAAAGATGATTTCAGATTGTCATTTTATAATTTTTCCTGGCTGGGATTTCTAATTTTGGTAATGCACTCAGGAGCAGAGCTGTTTTTAATAAAGATTTTCTTCTTTCATTGTCTTCTTGGTTTTTCAGATTGGAGAAAGAAATTTTAGACCGATATCTTGAAGTGGTTTTGAAGGGAAACAAAGATGGGTTAAAGGTATGTCGATGGATTACTAGTATGTCTTCAGACACAAATTAGAAACTTGCTTGCGATTAGCAATGCAGAAAATTATATTATAAATGGTAAAAGCTGTAACCAAGGCTAGTAATAATGAGAATAGAAAAAATATTGTAGGATTTGCTCCTAGAGCATGAGGGATCATACGGTGCAGACATCATACCTTAGACACAATTGAACTGCTCACCTCATGACGGTGACAATAATGTTGCAGAATTCGTTTTCAAACTTCTTTCATTGAAGACAAGTTTGGTTTATATAGACTCAAATCCAAATTTGTATTGGGAAGGTTTCTGTTTTGGTATAAATCTACTGAATGGAAAATGAGAAAGGTCTAAGTAAAAACTTTTGTCTGCTCTCTTTGTTTAAACCGTCGTGACTAGACGAGTTTGTGTTTTAGCTGTTTTAGATTTCATTCATAACACCAATTTTAATTAGTATTCTGAAGTTAATTAGAAAATGGATATAATACCCGAGAGCGCTGAATTATCTGTCGATCTATATATGGCAAAAATGCATTTTAGTTTCTTTACATCTCCTTACCTTTGAAGTAGTGTAATGTTTTTGGAAGATTTCCTAGGTTCTGCAAGGTCTTCTTTGTGCTTGTGCTGTGTTTACCTCATAGACCTATAAAATAAGAATTATGTTAATGTTTCTTAAAATTGTGTGTGTGTTTCTTTTTCTTTTTTTGCATGTGTGTGTGTGTGTGTGTATGTGTGTGTGGATAGCCTTATGATGAGTGTCCCTCCTTTGATCCACTGTCTATTTCCTCTTCATATAATTTGGGTGATATGTTAAGCATGTTCCATTGCAGAAATTGCGTTTGCGAATAGAAGATCCACCAAGGAGAAAACATATGGTGTATCTCGGGGGAGCAGTTCTTGCCGGAATCATGAAGGTACTAGTCACTATCCCCTCCCCTACCCAACGCCATAATTGGAAAAACAGACACATGGAAGGTGTCTTGTCTTCTCTTCGTAAGAACTTGCCAAGAATGGATTAGGAGAGAGGCACTGCAATTTCATCCTTCCATAGTTTTTGTTTTCCGCCATCTGATGGTTCAAAAATTTGGTTGATCAAATAGTGCTGATGCTTGAAATCAAATTTTGGGTATTGCAGGATGCACCTGAGTTTTGGATCAGTAGACAAGATTATTTGGAAGAGGGAGTTGCTTGTTTGAGTAAGTGCGGCCATGCATGAGTTTGCAACACTTATTATGAGGTTGATGAGTTCAAATTGACAAAGATTGAGTGAACTTGTTCATTTCGGTGCACAATGCTATGGTATTTGTATCCTAAACTTATCTAGGATAGGGTTATGTATCTGCATGTGAAAATCTAGCTTTTTCGTGTTTTTATTGGGTCATTTGCGCTATGTACTACAAATAAGAGTTCCTGCATACTATTTCCCCCAGGGTACACTAAAATTATGTTGAAATTATTTGCTTAAATGCCATGGAGTTACAAAAACAAGGCCATTTCAGGCGTTGCGATAAATGGAAATATACTTTCTCCAAATAGTTCAAACAAGTTAACCAAAAGACGCCCAGAATCTAAGTCGTCCTTCCATGCACGATCAAGCAGCACTCGAGTACTTAAACTTTGCTTATCCGCCATCTGTTTTCTTTGCCTTTTTCTCGACAAAACGTCTTCAACCCTTTGTGCATGCGATGAACCTGCACCAGAATCACCTGAAGGGACAGCGTTTTGTTCAGTTTCAATTTCAGAAGAGTTATTCTTCGATGAAACAACCTGAATCGCTTGAGCACGTGATGAGCCTACACCAGGATCACTGATAGGAGCAGCATTTTGTTCAATTTCCATTTCAGTAGAATTGTTCTTCGATGCAACGCCCTCAATCTCTTGAGCTCGTAACGAGCCTGAACCAGAATCACCTAATGGAGCAGCATTTTGTTCAGTTTCCATTTCAGAAGAGTTGTTCTTAGATGAAACGGTCTGAGTTTCTTGAGCACGTGATGAGCCCGCACCAGAATCACCTAAAGAAGCAGCATTTTGTCCAATTTCCATCTCAGAAGAGTTGCTCTTCAATGGAACATCCTCTATCTCTTGAGCATGTGATGAGGCTGAACCAGATTCCCCTGAAGGAGCAGTGTTTCGTTCAATTTCCATTTCAGCAGAATTGTTAGGTAATTGAACTACAGAACCGTGATTTTCATTTTTCTTCAAGGGTGGCTGCTCCTCCAACGGCACGTCAGGCCTCTTACATTTATCTATATGTTTTAAGAAGATTAAATGAGGGATAGAACTAACAAAGAAAATGACTGATAATTTAGCAGATCACATGGCACACACCAGCGCCCTAATAAAAGAAGCATCAAATTTGACTCAAGATACTGAAACTTGATTTCCTTTCTGTGAAATTCAAGTAACCAAGACACAAGAAAAACTCCAGCTCATCTAGAATTTAACAAGTTTTCACTCAAAGTCTGATTTTCACCATTTGCTACCATGGAGTAAGAAAAATTTATGGGCAAAGTTCAAAGTAGGCATGGAATCGGTATTCTTCACAGAAAGAAACAAAAGGAAAAAACAAAAATAACCAAAGATACATACAGGATCCACGTGAATCTACAATCCTGGCGTTTGACTTCCTAACATTTCTTGCAAGAGGTGATGGCAATATCGGAAATATCTTCAGCTTGTCATATATGCATTTGCCAGCAGCGCTCTGAAAAGGTACAAGCATGAAGACAAAAATCTATGAAGTATTCACAGTGGTTTAAGGATGGGAGAAGGGGAAGAGGAATAGGGAGAGGGGATAATGTAAGGAGAAGAAAGTAAGACCATCGCCAAAAGAAAAAGATGTCTGTTAAACCCACCAGCAAGGCCCCATACACACGCCAAGCTTCATGTCTTTTAATCTCGTTTTTCTGCGTTTCAAGCAGCATCTCTGGCTCTAGAAGTCTTAGATATGTTTCCAAGTTTGGCAATATAAGGAGTCGGACCTATTATCAAAAATCGATCAGATCATCTAAAGAATAACTTAATAAATGTAAACTGCAGATAAGGGAGACAGTCTTAGCAATCATATTATTTCCAGGTGAAAAGGCTAAGGATCAGCACTACCACATCGTTTCCTGTTCCTAGATGTTGTGAAGACTAATCTTTTGAGACATATGAGAAATAAAATAGAACAGAGAGGGGACTGGAAAGTAGAACTATGCTCTTTTTGTTTTTGTTTATTTGTTTGGGGAGATCGATGATGTGTATTTGATAAGAGAAACACAATCAGCTTCATTATGCAAGTACATCATAAGTAGAAATGTTAACACACGTGACAATGCAATCTTAAGAATACACAATTTGAACATGATCACATTCATTTGCTAAATTCATAGATCAGATATTGTTTATAATCTCTCGAAATTTCACTGCTCATCAATTTGAAAGCGAAGGCAATTAGTAGAGTAAAAGACAAGCATTATCAAGTAAACACTTCCACTTCGGAAGGTCATTGACTCAGTGGTCTTCTTTTCCATTTCATGCACTGACATTATTATTATCCTGATATAGTGGTTCCCATTTAGCATGTAGCTTCACATAAAACAAATTAGAAGCTGCTCTCATTTGAACATAGTACTACTTCACCATTATGAACTTTGAGTTTGGTTTACTATCAAAAGAACAAGTACTGCGTGAAGACTTCATAGATGAAGAGGATGTTAGGCCTTTTCCAATTTCATAAAATTAATTAGATTGAGGAAACTACCAGGATATATTTGTTCAGTTATTCTTAAATAGAAACTGATTCTAATGCTTGTCTACACCAACATGGGGGAAGGAATAAAAAGACTGCAGAAGAACAGGAGAGATGGTAAAAGAAAGAATAAAAGTACCAAAGGCATTCTTTTCTACCACAGTGAGGTTGATAAGAAAACGTACCACATTTGGCCCAAGGGCAGCTAATCCTTGAATAGCACCATAGTGTTGTGGTAGTGCACGTTTCGTATCCAGAAACGCAGAAAGCAACGTTTTGGTTAATCGTGTTTGAAGACTATTGTACACATGGGCAAACCTGAAATGAACAGATTAACTAGAAAATCAAAACCCTCAACCTTGCATACATTAATTTACACAGGATAGAAAAGTCTGATTCATGAAGCTCCACATGAAGGTCGAGAACTTCGCAGAAACTAAATCATGACGGAATGTATTGTATTGTTCCAGGTCCTACACTGAGAAATGACGGATCCAAAAGCAATCAATTCACTTTTTCTTATTGAGGTCTCTGGTTCAAAAGCAAACTTCCTCAAGTTTTTGGAAGTTTTTTAAAACAAAGCTACTACATTCTTCAGAAACTTGGAATTCTGACTTAATTTGAAGTAAAAGAATGTTAACAATACTCAAACTCACAACCACTTCTAAACTGCAGCAGAATTATATTACTCGATTTTAGGGCACAAGATTTAAATGAAGAATTTAAATCCTACCGTCTGCATATTGAGGCAATGATAGTTGCAGTGAAGTCTCTTAGTTCCCAGTGGTTATCAGCTAATCGATTTCCCAGCCGCTTGGCAACAAGGCAAGTGACAACTGATGGCATCAGCTGATGGAGCTGAAAAAAGGAGACACAACTCATTCAATAGAGAGAGGCAAAGAACATAATACATCATAATAGGGAATGGAAGTATGGAACACAGCCAGATAATTGACAGGACAAGTTTTCAGAAGCAAGCCATTTAGTTTTTGCATCTATTGATAACGCTTATCCAAAGTTTCTTGTACTCATTTATATCAACTCTTAGTCCCGTTTTTCCATTTTAATCATTGGCGACAACTTCTCTTTCACTTTTTTCTTTCAGTGACAGAAATTTATTGTGTAATGGAGGATGAAATTTTTTTAAGAAAACTAAAATTAACAATACTGTTAGGGCAAACCAGATTATCAGAAAAATATCCCCACAGAGAGCACAACGAGTGACTCACATAAGGTTCCACGTGGATATGAGGATTGCGGAGCAGGCTACAGACAAGACGCATCAGAGCAAAAAGTAATGGGAAACTGCTCAAACCACGAGCCACCTGAGAATATAACCCAATTAGCAAAAGGTGCAGCAAATGGGACTTGTGTTGGAAACTTAATTCACTTAATAGCATACCTCATCTGCAATGAAGCATGTGAAATAAGGAACCAAAGGATGAAGCCCAGAGTCTGTTGCCAAACTAACCAAAGCTTCTTTGAAAAGTGCTGAATCGGATTTACTAACTGTTAGCTCAGTTACTTTATCAAAATATAACTGCATATAAATAAATTGTAGGTCAGTCACAAAAGTTACAGTTAGATACCTCAAAAAAAGAACTTTTGTTTGAATATCTTACTTGGAGTTCCCGGGACAAGACATGTTTAACAGGTAACTTTATGTCGACAGGAAGTCCGTCTTCCTTCGGCTCCAGCTGTTTTGTTTCAGGAGGACCAATTACTGCATATGAACAAACCCCGACTTCTTAAATACCCTTTGGATACACGTAAACAATGCTGGAACTCCAGAACTTAGTATGCTCAATTACATATACTTGGAGAGTCATAAAATTCCTAAGGGCTACATTTTTCTTCACTATTTTTAACTGTTAATCACACCTCTGAAGCTCTCACTTTCTTCTATGCAATCCCCCGTCAACAATTTCCGAAGCTTAAACTGTCGACGGTATAGGATCAAACCATGTACAACTGACTCCTCATGAAGACGGACATCATGAACATCAAGTTACATAAAAAAGTGTCTTCTTTTTTAACTTTGACACTGGTGTGGTTCAACAAACCACAGGCATACCCACTTAAATAAGCTCCAGATCAAATTATTCCAAGTTACAAGTAAGGACAACGAAAATAGTAACATAGCATGGTTGCAGTAGAACTTTACCCCTTCACATATTTATTTCAGATGGGGCCAAAGCTAAAACATGGGAAGCAGGCAAAGATACGAATATTGCAAGCAACATACTTCACATGGATCCCGCCTACGATGGCATAATTAAAACTATAATTTCATGTAATCCAATTAAGAATTTTACATTCGGTTCTTTTGAATTTTTAAGCATTTATAATTTCATTTGATTTTTTTAGTTGGTCTAACAGTGCCTAATCATGGCCTGCTTGCTCGGTTAGCTATAGCATCATGCTAATAGCACGGAGATCACAGGTTTGGGACCAGCATGGGTCACTGTTGATGATAATCTTTATTTTCCACTTCAGTATTTCTTTTAATCTCCAAATAGTAGGATAAAGGCTTAGTTGTTGTGTGTCTGACAGTAGCTAAGGGAAATTACAAGGGTTAAATGAAAAATATACAATAAACAATCTCATGATCTGCATTTTTATTAGTGATGCAAGCTCAAGAAATAAGCCATCAAGGTACAGATTCGTTATTAGACAGAGGAATGCATCTGTTTCTGGGGGCAGACCTTTCACTGGAGCATTTTCTGGTATAGCAGGTTGCACACCTTCAATAGCCAGCCAGTGACAAACAACTGAAGTGTCCAATGGTGCCTTTGGTAACGGAGCTTCAATAACCTAAATGAAAAGTGATTTGAGAAATAAAGCACTAAATTCAAACAAGACTCCTGCAATTAATTCACAAGGTTGCCACAATTTATTGTTACTCACATCTTTCAGATCCACATCTTTGTCATCAACATAGAACAAGTCCTTATGTCCAAGAGCTCTTCTGAACCGTAAAGGATCCCCAGAAGCAAAACCATAAACTGGCTGCAAAAACCATAAGTTAACAGAATATAATTGACTTCAAAAAGGTAGGTGCAAAATTTATGCAAATTAAGAAGGTTTACTTTCACGGACATACTGATAATTCTGAAAAAAAGTCAAGTAATTTTCTCTATGAATTGTCTAAAGGATCTGCAACATTATTGAAAGGAGTATCCTGTAGAGACAGAGGAACTCAAAATTTATCAAGTGTCTTAGGCTTGCCAATAAACCAGAGACCAAATACACCAATGCAGGCTAGATTTTTAGCTAGTCTCCACCAATTCACAGCTCTTATGTAGTCAATGACATAAAAGATGGTTCTCATGAGAACTTAACATGTGTTTACCAAATGTGCTACCCTACTCAACCGAGAATTGATCTCAGCTCGACAAGGCAATATGTTCCATGTAGTGAACCCAATAACAGTCTTAGAACATGTACACATGAAGAAATTGGCTAATGCATGTAAATGGGCATATAAAAAATTCTTAAAATGGTTGGGAGAATCAGAGAGATCCTAGAGAGGCTGGAAACTCAAGTAAGAAATTTATTACTTGTTAGAAAATCGTTGCAGTAATCAGCAGATATCAGATTATCAAAGTAATGAAGTGAGATTGAAGAATTTACTCGACTGCCACAATCAAATGGCAAAATCTGAAATTAAATAATTTGCATATTTCCAGTTCCATTACATTCATACTCCTCTGTAACCAATATGAAAGCAGCTCTTCAAAAGAAGTGACTAAAAGCACATCATTCTGAAACACAGTCTGAAAATATACAAAAATAAGGATAGAAGTCACCTCAACCCACAGAAAATAGCATGAAGCAAATTCAAGACTACTCCAAGCTCTTCAAACTTGAAAACAAGGTATCAGTAACTCTTATACGTTTTGAGTTTCATACAATATTTATATTGAGCACCGTAAAAGAAACTCATCAAAGGGAAAAATCCTTCATGCTTTGTATGATTCAATTTTCTACTTTTGGACTTCATTTTTACATTTCTTTTGAAAGCCAAGTTCACGCAGGTTCTTTACTGCATGATTTTCATACCTTCCCCAAAGCCAACATGTACTCTCCCTCTGTTTCTCTCCTTCTATTAATGAGGGGGGAGAGATGCACAACAAGTTTTAGGGAACAGACATTTCACTCAGTAACATAATACGTGGAATTCTTCTGGTGGACAACAAATCCAGCACATGCTAGACTCTCTTTAAATAGCGTTAGAGAGTCGAGAACACAAACTGGAGCTAGAAATGAAAAGATTTGCAGATTACCAGAGATCAAATATACCAGAAAATGTTAATAGTTTGGTATGTTTTTGAAAATTGACAAATTTGTGTGCTAAGAATTTTTAGCTTTATGATCAAAACTGAAGTGTTAGACAAGAGAATGAAACATAATGTCAAATTATGAAAGTAAATCAACGTACTCCCTTCCCAAAAGTTGCACTGTAGGTTAGGGAAAGGCTGATAAAATGAAAATGGAAATTACCTCAACATTTCTTAGCTTAAGCGCGCTATCAACATCATCCACAGTCAACAAGTTTCTCTTTGAATGTCGCATGCATTTGATTGCTTCCTGAAATGAAATGACAAGTACCCTCAGATTTGAAACCCAACACTATCTTTAAAGAGAAAAGCAGAAACTATCTTAGCCTTTACGGCTTTACCCCATTGTTCAATAATAAAAAATTGGCCACCGGATTCAACAAAGATGTTTAGCAAGGATGAACTTAAGCTTGTCTTAATAAATTACAACTTAGATGTAGCTTTTAAGCATTGAACTACTGGTTACCAGTTGGACATCACTAAATTGATTTAGCTTTGAAGCAATAACCTAGTGGTTATCAGCCAGACATCAAAATGGAGGGAAACAAAATCACTGAGGGGGGACTGAGAGACTGAAAAAAAGGCCAGGTTTTATCAAGGCAAAGGCAAAAACCATGGTTGGACTCTAAAAGTTGGGGAAAGTTCAACAACACAAGAAGTCACTCTTGTGAGATACTAGTTCACTCATATCCATTTTGATGCAATATAGCAGTTACCTAGCACCTGATGGCCCCGAATGCACATAAAAGTCACCTTATACTAGAGTACATCTACCGAAGCAGTTCACAGCCAGAAAGTCTGGCTTCAAGCGAGCCTCATTTTCCTTATATTTTATTAAGTTTCCTTTCAGATTAACAACTAAAAATCACTTGTAAGATGTCCCAAATTTATATTGAAGAATTGGGCATAGTTCCATTACCAGTATGATTTATAAAGCTCTCTTCAGAGCACTTCTTTTCAATTCTCTTTTTTACTTTTTCGAAAAGGAATTTGCACGATGGAAATCTAATACAAGAGTTATCCACATTATTACAAAATTCAGATGCCAATCTAATATCCCTCAAGCAAACATACATAATATCAGCTTTGTAATGTCGTTAAAGAAATAAACAACTCAAGCGAACCTAACAAAGAATTAGAGATAGAAAAAGAAAAAGAGGAACCTGCATGATTTCACGCAACCGATATTCAACATCGGGAGCAAGAGCAAGAGCCGCATCTTGGGATAAGTTGGTGATACCAATGCTCTGGGCTGTGACTTCAATGGTTTCCTTTTGAATTACACTCATCCTTCTGTCTCTTCACCAAGCATCTATTCAATTCAAACTGCTTCCATGCCGACTCAGTAGGAGAGGAATTTATGTTCGACAACTGCAATTGAGCAATTCGTCGAACATATTGTTGTTCGCTGTGTTGTAGACTTTGCTGTGGAAAATTGGAAAAGAACCGGGACTGATGAGATGCAAGAGCCAAATTTCCGAAATTTTCTCTTTCCCCCTTCCTTTTATAAATAATTACCCAAGTTCCATTTGCTGTCTGAAATTGAGTTTTTGACCTAAATATGTTTGCTATAAAAGGACCTAGACAAAAATAAACCTTCAAAAAATCATGTGGACAAAATTATATCCTTCGAATTTCCAAAATCCGAATCCAAAGTACAAATAGATTTCAGTAAGAATGGATTTTAAAAATCTGAATTTATTTTAATTAAAACTAAAACTAAGTAAATTTCTATATGACATAATAAATCAAACACCGAATTTCTGAAATCCGACTTTATGATTAAAATATTAATTTTCAGAAAAAAAGAAAATTTGTACAAGTGTTGGTAATTTTTTTTTTACACGAATCGAATTTCCGAAATCCGAATCTTCCCTGTTTTCTTAATAAATGTGAAGTGCCAGATGCTTTCCACAATCGGATTTTACAAATCCGCGTTCTTTACAAATTGAAGACATTCGGATTTCGGGAATCCGAAACCTTTACAGTTTTGGGAAAAAAAAATTGAATGTTTAAAGCCAGGCACCAACAATACTGAAACTTCGCAAAACAAGAAATTTAACAGAAAAGGCAATTAATTTATATAAGGGAAAGAGACTCGGATTTCGCTCGGATTTGAGAAATCTGAGTTTTTTAGAAAATGACTACTTTCGGATTTGTCCGTGTCTACCACTTACATATACATTCACCAAGGTAGTGCCCATACCCACACAAGGCACATTGAACTAAACCCTAAAGTCTAAAATCCAACTTTTTGAACCAAATCGGATATTAGAAATTTTAACTAAATTCAGATTTCAAAAATCCGACCCTAAACCCTAAACTCCAATTCTAGAAATCCGAACCTAAACCCTAAACCCCAAAAGTCAGATTTTGGTAATCTGAGTATAAGTTACACTCGGATTTTAGGAATCCGAGTTCATGCTAAACTCGGATTTGGAAAATCCGAACCTAAACCCTAAATCCTAAACCCTATGACCTGATTTTGAAAATCTAATTTTTTGGTTAACTCAGATTCTGAAAATTCGATTATTTGCTTAAAAGGTACATAACACTAGTACAGATGAATTATACTGAATTAATAATAATATCTAATAACTAAAGATTTAACAGTAATAAGTAACAATACCAATAATGTATAATGGTTAATAATATTAATGTACTGCATAATACTAGTACGTACAATACTAGTGCAAATGCTTAAAAGGTACATAACACTAGTACAGATGAATTATACTGAATTAATAATAATATCTAATAACTAAATATTTAACAGTAATAAGTAACAATAATACCAATAATGTATAATGGTTAATAATATTAATGTACTGCATAATACTAGTACGTACAAATAGTACATAATACTAGTGCAAATGCTTAAAAGGTACATAACACTAGTACAGATAAACTATACTGAATTAATAATAATGTCTAATAACTAAAGATTTAACAGTAATAAGTAACAATAATACCAATAATGTATAATGGTTAATAATATTAATGTACTGCATAATACTAGTACATACAAATAGTACATAACACTAGTGCAAATGAATTTATACTGAATTAATGATAATATCTAATAACTAACAGATTTAACAATAATAAGTAACAATAGTACCAGTAATGTATAATGGATAATAGTTAATGTACAACATAATACTAGTATGTAGTACATAACACTAGTATGGATGAATTATACTGAATTAATGATAATATCTAATAACTAAAAAATTTTAACAGTAATAAGTAACACTAGTACCAATAATGTATAATTGGTATTAGTATTAATGTACTACATAATACTAGTACGTACAAATAGTACATAACACTAGTACAAATGAATTATACTGAATTAATGATAATATATAATAACTAATAGATTTAAAAGTAATAAGTAACACTAGTACCCGTAATGTACAATGGGTATTAGTATTAATGTATTATATAATACTAGTACGCACAAATAGTACATAACACTAGTACAGATGAATTATACTGAATTAATGATAATATATAATAACTAATAGATTAATAAGTAATAAGTAACACTAGTACCCGTAATGTATAATGGGTATTAGTATTAATGTACTATATAATACTAGTACGCACAAATAGTACATAACACTAGTACAAATGAATTATACTGAATTAATGATAATATATAATAACTAATAGATTTAACAGTAATAAGTAACACTAGTACCAGTAATGTATAATGGGTATCAGTATTAATATACTACATAATACTAGTGCGTAAAAATAATACATAACACTAGTATAGATGAATTATACTGAATTAATGATAATATTTAATGATAATATTAATAAAGACGGATTTCCAAAATCCGATTTTCCGATTCAAAACTTTGGCGCCACAATTTTCTATTTTAATTATTTTAATTTATTAAATTCGGATTTGTAAAATCCAAAGTCGACTGTTCATATTCTGACCTCTTTTGGTTGTATTTTTAAAAAATAAAAATATTTATTATTTTAATATTATATGATGATTCGGATTTTGGAAGACCGAAGTTTAATTTTAATAATGATTCTGATTTTGAAAATCCGAAGGATATAGTTTTGTCCTCACAAATTTCAAAAAAATTAATTTGGTCTACCTTTCTTTTAAGGAATTTTTTTGGGTCAAAGACCCGTATGAAATTTGAAAGTACTTCTACTATTACTATTTACTAGTACTTTCCTATTTGTAAGGCGAAAATTATTACTTAAATTTTGGGTTTAATTTTTATCATAATTACGACCTAATATCACCCTTACAAAGTTATAACTTGTACACACGCACATATATAGTACTCCCTCCGTCTCATAATTATTGTCCAATTTTACTAAAATGAAAGATTTTATTTTTGGTCAAATTTAACTATATTTTACCTTAAACAACCGGATATACCCCTACATAAGTAATTGTTTAACCACTAAGATTTTATGGATAATGTTTTTTACTAAGGACAAATGTGTAACTTGATCCATAAAAAGTCAAATTGGACAATAATTTTGGGACAAAATTTTTTAGGCAAAGTGGACAATAATTATGGGACGGAGTTCTTGTCCACTTTGCCCAAAAAATTTTGTCCCAAAATTATTGTCCAATTTGACTTTTTATGGATCAAGTTATACATTTGTCCTTAGTAAAAAATATTATCCATAAAATCTTAGTGGTTAAACAATTACTTATGTAGGGGTATATCCGGTTGTTTAAGGTAAAATGTTAAGTTTGACTAAAAATAAAATCTTTCATTTTAGTAAAACTGGACAATAATTATGGGACGGAATAGAACCTACCTCCAAAATTTATTAACTTATAGAGATATTAATTTATCAATAAATTAATAATTACTAATTTATTGATAAATTAATAATTAATTAATTTAAAGTTTTTTTTACTCTTATTAAGAAAAAATATTAAAATTTATTGTTTTCACATCAACAAAAGTTAGTTGAAATCCTATTTACAATATTATAATTTTTTTAACGAAACAAAATGATGATTAATTGCAAATATAAAAAAATATTTAATCTGCAAATTTAATTTTTGTTCCAGATATGTATTAATTTAAGAAATTGTAGAGACCTATATTTACATAGGAGATTCTTAAAAAAACTTATCTTATAAATTAATCAATGTTTTCCGTTTTTTGCACTATTCGCAAGCTGGGACAAAAAAAATTTATTTTAGAGATTATTAATTATAAAAAAATTAATTTAGGGAGGTTTTTTTACACGCCCAATATCTGAAGTTATTGATCCCACTGATCCGGACTCAAGTCTAGTACTTGTCCGTCGTTCCATCTTCTGAGTCACAATTTCTATAGTATATTGAAATTGTTAACCTAGGGGATAAGTACATAAATCAGCCTAGTGAACAACATAACTTAAGAACCATTTAAATTTTCTTCACAAATATATATATGGAATTAATATCAATCATGATGAGCTTAATAAGAGACTTATTAAACATCTAATATTCAATACGTTCCAAAAAAATATTCTACACCAAATTTTAAGTTTTTTTACTATTTTTAATATAAATTTGAAATTGAATGTGGATTGTGGATTTTTTTTTTTTTGATTGAGGTAGTAAAATTTTATCCAAAAAAAAAAAAATCAGTTTATAAGAGTATTGTAGATCGACATGTCATTATATGAACTGAATTTGACACCTTAACATGCTGGTTTTGAGTTTGATTGGTCGGTTAGACCGAATTGCTCGCAAAAGAGTAAACTATTCAATATAGTCACTAGTTTGTAAGTAAAAAATTCATCTTCTTTTTTGTTTTCTTCTTCTTTAGGAAACAATAATTGAACAACCAAACAGAAGATGGAAATTAACTACAAGTTGTCGAGAAAATTAACATTAAACACGCTTAACAAAGGAATATATTGAATTATCGTAAGATAATGTTTTTCGTTGTATAACACACGATGAATTTGCAACAGAGAAATTCTAACATCCCGAAACACGAAAATACGAAATCATTCTACAAATGCATTTGATCATGAGATATGATTATAGCAGCTTGAACAAAATGGATGATGGAACCGCATTTCTTTTGTTGGCTATATGTATCAACCCATTCTGGTTTTGGATTTCACGTTCTCCATCTCTTCAAACAATCTCATCAATGGCTTCTTGAGCTGCTTCCTGCCAGAACTCGCCGCCTTTCGCAAGTGACGCTCGGCAGCTAACAACATGGCCAAATTCGTCGTACCCCGGCCAGCCGGTGCCGCCTCATCCGCCATGTTGATTATCATCGGTTCCGATTCTTCATCCTCATTGTTATTACTATTCCTTCTCGATGATGATTCTTTCTCCCCGCGGGCCGGGAGTACTCGGCTTTGAGCTTGAACTGCTGCTGCTGCTGCTGCAGCTTCCTCGATACGGGTCGAGATATTCGCAACTTTGTGGCTCAATGCTGGTGATGACCAACAACAATTCAGCCCTTTGAATCTCAACCATTTTCTCATTGCCTTCCTAAACCTGCTGGACTTCCTGCCTTCACTTTCCATTTTCTTCTTCCCTACTCTTCTTTCTCGTTTGATTCTCTCTCAGCTTACATATATATATATATATATATATATATATATATATAAATATGTGGTTCTTCACAAGTAGTGTAGTAAAAAAAGATGGAAGACAACAATGCCATGATCATCGGAAGATGGGAATTTCATTATAAAAGTATTTGATGGATGAGACCCAAGAAAAGAAGATATTGGTGGGGATTGAAAAGCTTCTAATTAAGGCAGTGGGAATGTTTGGCTGCTGGAAGGAAAAAGTCTAACTCTAGTTATGGATCGGATCCAATCTTAAAGTGTAACTCTGCTTTTTAGCATGCCACACAGCTCACGACAAAAAGCCATAATTGTATTTGAGAGATTTAACCACATTCATATCTTTTTATGGACATGCCATTGATTACTTTTTTGCTCCCTTTTTGCCATTTGTTGCGGACAGTTGTTGGATGATCAGAGTGCAGCGCTCCGTGCAAAAAAAAAGGCCGCCTTCATTACTAATTTGCTCTTGTCCTGCCCTACAGGATCTCTTCATTGATCTATGTGTGGAAAATGGTTTCTATACAGGGCTGGCTACTCAGCAAGTGTGGAAACTGGAAAACGAGAACACCGCCGGTACCCAAAACAAAAAAAAAAAGAGAGAAAAGCGTAGGGTCAGTAATACATGAATTATTTGTCGCCATCTTATTATGAGTGCTACTACAATCTTGAAATGTAAATTTCAGTTTATTGTGGGTTTTCTTCATCTGTTTCATTGAAACTAATTAAAGCGTGTGACTGCAGTATACAGCAAAACAGAAGTATGCAAGTAGTACGTTACATACAAAGTGCAGCATTTGGATAAAAGCTATGAGAAACTTCAATACACCATCAGTTCTGTATCGCAAAATATAGGGAATCGAGGTAAAATAAATGTCCATATTGGACGGCTACTGGAATTTGAGCCCAGTGAGTTAAATTTCTGCATGCATACAAGGTTAAGAAGCTGCGATCGACAACCGACCATCACTAGTACACCAAAGATAAATATACTGCTTCCAGTAGACAAATCCGGATGGGTTGGGTTTATACCTCTCCAGGAACGTTCTCAAAAACAGTTTCTCACGGCTTTATGCTTCTCCACAAACATTCTCGAACACAAATTCTCACTGTTAATCCTCTAAAGCCTCAAATGGGAGACGAGCCATGATCTCACTCTCCAGCCCATGAAAATTTCACAACTGGATATCAGTTTGGTCTGTGTCTCGATGATCAGCTTGACAGGCTGGTTAAATAACCACAAAGCTCAGCAGAAATCTCTCTAAACAGGCTGCAGGGTGGTAGATTACAATTCCTGATTCGTGCCTTATTGACCCTTCGATAGTTCAATGTGGCTACTCATTTTTTACATTCCCGAATAACAAAAATGAAGATTTCAACTTTCACTGCCACAAAAATAAGAAAGATGATCAATTCACTGAGGCAGAGTTCAAAATTCTAAAACACTGACAGAATAAAGACCCTTCCTTACTAAAAGAAAGCAGTTGTTACATCGAGAGGATAGTAGCCTAGTTAAAGCAAGCTTCTTCTGAGTGGCTAAACTATAGCAAATGCTCCAAGACAAGCAGGAAAAGCAAAAGCATCTCTATTAAAAAGAAGTTAGAGGCAAATCACATCTTGTCATTGAATGCGTTTGCAGGAAGCCTAATATCTTAATGCAAAACAAGGAAAAAAAACTCCTTGTGGGGCACTTATGTGCTCACCACCTCACTAATCTGCATACTTCGCCACCATGAAGACTAAGTGTTGGCGGTCTGAATATCACTCTATTTTAAGCAAGAGGTTCTCTCAGTTTGGTGTTTCCCAGCAGTTCCAAACATGAACATTTTCGGATCAGCCAGGTGAACTGTTTGGATAGTACCTGTGATGTGGTCAGTGGTCACCAGATTTTGTTTTTCCAATTGGCTAGGCTTATGTCATTGGATTGACTATTTTTCTAAAACCAAAGAAATGGCATCGCAAGGATAGTGTCACTAAAATTCTTCAGCGTTTACCAAATATTTAGTACAGTAATGACCAGTGAAGTGCTGCTTGTTTTAGTTATAAATTAAGGCATTCAACATTAGTCATACCTGCAATACCAATTTCACCGTACTTCTAACATCAAATGGCGATAACTGCGTCCTCTTATGCTTCTCTGCCAAAGGTACTGAATTGATTCCTTAGAATTCATTTGCATCTGCTCCTGGACAAGCCTGAAATATTGCACATAGTTATACTTTTATAGCATATGGTATTGCATAGCAGCTTTGATCTCAACTTGATGAAAGTATCTTACCATCTAACTAGGCATCTCTGAACGCCACGTGTTATTGGCCGAATGAAAGAAGGGTCACGTTGGACATAGAGCAGACCAACCTATAGAACAATCACATTAGTAACTAAAAGAGAAGGGCAATATATTCTTCATACACATAGTAGAGATCCCCTTAAAAGTTTAACAAATTGGACCAAGAACACCACAACCACCTTTCCGAGATCAATGTTGTCAAATAAGTAGTGAATTTAACTTGAAGAATTTGATGTAAAGAAACCTTGAAATCAAGGGTAGACATCTTAGACTTACAGCAACTTTATAAACCTATTAAATCCTCAAAAGTTCAGCTCTCTTTGGGTTGTAGAGACAAACCTGACATCATAGTTTAAAACCTTTCAAAGCCTAAGTTCAGTTCTCTACCAAAACGTTCAGGGTTTGGAAAACTAAAGACAAGTATAACTCTTTCAACACAAATATCACACTAACACGACCATCAAAGTTAAATCAACAATGCATAGCAGTTTTCTTCTGGGTCATTATTGCAAGTATATGAATGCTTTTAAGTTGTCTGACCAAATATTGGTGAACAGAATAAACAATCTTTTCAACCCCCCTACCAAAAAGAAAAAAAAAAGACAAAGAAAAAAGGAAAAGAAGAAAGGAAAAAAAGTGGCTTATAAACAGTAGAAGGATAATGAACTTCTATAAAATATTACCTCCAGCAATGCAACAGTAGAAGGATCATCAAAGATCTCCAAGCTCCAGTCAGCAAAATAATTAACCTACATTGAGTGAGGACGTAAAATACAATCAAATCATTCATGAAGTATTTATAGTTGCTAGAAAGCTGCAGGATATGAGTACTTCATAAAGCAATGCAAAATTATATAAAGGCCATAAACTATTAACTCAAGAAAGCTCCAGCCAATGCTTAAACAACAAATTTGAATTCCACCATGAGAACGATAAATATAAGTACCCCAAATTCTGTGTTGACTAGAGACTGCACAAAGTCCATGAGTTGGACCTTAGCCCACTCATGGCATTCAGAAGGGTTGTCCGTCTGTGGGGGATGCCTCCAGGGAGCACCAAACCTTAATCTATCTTTAGAAATCTTTCCATTTCGTGCATCCATGGCGAAGTTTTGCAACAGCAGTAATGCTCTGTCCATGGCAGGATTGACTACAGTTACCTAACCAAACATAAATGGGCAAACGTATTGTGAGATTTTAAAAGCTGACTGATAAAATATTGCGAAAAGTTTAAAAGCCTAACCAAACGTATTGTGAGATTTTAACAGCCGACTGATAAAATATTGCGAAAAGTTTAATCACAAGATATGACAAACTCATGCACCAATGACCAAAACCTTTTTGTTCATTACACAGAAATCAGACATGTTACGATAACACAACTGCTTCAGACTAGTTCCCTCTTTTAGCATTGAGTTTTCACTTTTGACAAAATGCTGAAGCAACTCTCATTGTCAAATAGAAACTTTTATTTGGTCAAAAAGAGGCACCAAATGAAGAGTACTTCTTAGATTGTATGAAATAAGGTTAGACTCCTAGCAGATTCCTATTTTAGCTTGCAAGCCAATGATAGTTGGAGCGTAATCTGATGCTTCCTCTTCTTTTAAGTTATATGACTAAAACCACAAGATTATTACAAGATTAGATGTCGAATCAAGCATCAAAAACAAAATTCGAAGTCAAATCTTGGTTTTTCTCGTGTAAGTGTTTGCGAGGGGCCGAAGACAGAAGCACATAGCATACTGAAAATAAAATATACTGAAAAAGGAAATAATTGTCCTAACTTAAGCTAAGGACGCAACAGTTAGAAGCATTTATACCAAATGAAGCAAACAGGCTCTTTGAACATATCAAAACTATATATACAGCAGGGCAATTTAGGTGCTTTTTTATCTGAATAAAAGCATAAAAAATTTACAGGATTCGCTTTCATTTGCGCCAATTTTCTTTTTTAACTTAATAGTTAGGAAGGAACCGTGGTGAGAATTGTTCCACTGAACATTTTTCCACCATTAACTCACATTGTCAAATTTGTTTACTTCCAGTTTAACAAACTAGCATTCCCACTCTGGAAGAAAGCAGTAATGAGAAAGTTTCGCTCAACAAACATGAAGACCACACACAAAACCTATACTATATATTGGGCAATGCAGATAGGCATCACACTGGTATGTTCCCCAAACAACTAACACTACAGTTTAAGTGTGCCACAAAGTTCAAGCTGTGTCTGACTTACTTGAAGATATGCCAAGTATGCATCCAGAAGGTCTTCGATGGTATTGCCTTTGTCACCCACAAATCTTCAGTAGAGGAATATGAAAAAGAATTAAGAAACAAACATTAAAAAAGGCTGTCAGGTTCCACAAAGAATTCGAATACAGACTTGTGGCAATTACATGTCTTTATTCTCCCAACTAAGGATAGTAAATCATTATTTTGGAAGATTCAGAGTTTCCAAATACCAGCACGAGATATACCAACAATCTCAGTTGAGCCAACATATGCTTTATGGTAGATGACGTAACATTATAATACTCCCTACTTAAGGAATTTGAGAACCCCTTCAAAGTAATCAAAACCAATTACTCTCAGATACCCCTTCTCGTAACTAGGTAACTAATAACCATTAAGCTACAGATGTTTGCAATACAACATTCTACCTCTTTGACGCACAAAATCCCTCTTGTTATAAAAAGTTAATGGTCCTCCACCAAATCCTATTGATATTAGTAAGATACAGTAAAAGATGTTTGAATGGATGTACGCCTTATTTCTGCTCATCAGCTTAAAGTGGAGATAAAAGGTTCATTGAGTGAATGAACAAGTTTGTTTTGGAAAGGATACCTGGCTCTTTTATCGAATTTTTGTGATATAATTATACAACCTAATCTTAATTATGTGTAAATTGTGTACATGCGCGATCAACTTTTGCCAAAAAAAAACCAAGTCAAAAATTTTTTTATCATATATGAGTCATTAAATCAGTTTCATCGTACTTTTATTAACTTTCATTAATTAACAAATGAAGCAAACTTAAGCACCATCAGATGAGCAACATTAGCTTATATATCCTAAAAGCCATACAAGGATGTTCAGAAACAGAGCCATTTAAGTACAAACATGTCCATGTGAATTATAAATGGGTTCTCTGAATCGATGTTGACTAGTGATTGACAATTTGTCTATAATTAATCAAAATAACTGTACTTTTTCATTTTCTGTAAGATATATTATTTTACGAACCAATACTACTATACAAATCACGTATTCCTAAGTTTGCTCCGTCATTCAATGGATCAGCAAACAAAAAGAAAGATAACCACATAAAGTATCGGGATCTGATCTCAGAAGGATAAACAACAAGATATAGATGTATGGACAAATCCGAAAGTGATTATTATTAACAATAGAATCTACACTGCAAAAATCTAAGAGGTATAATTTGCGTAATCCACGAATTACCCCACTATAACTTCACTTTCTGAGATTTACCCGCCCAACCAATTATCAAATTAATGAATCAACTCTTAATTTTTGTCAGTATTGACCCTTTATGATTTCCCGCCAGAGATACTGATTGACAACAATAAAAACGTAGACTGGTTTATATGGATTAGTGCTGTGGTCTTTCTTTTTTCCGCTACAGCCATGACATATGAAAAGTCAAATTCAAAATGAGAAAAAGTTGCAGTACGAGCGCAAAGAGCTGTTTTGTAAAATGTGAGATGGGATGAGTATACATTAAGGGATTGAATCCTGAAGAGATTAGTTCTAAGTGTATCAAAAGTGAAATCACGCATGTGATTGAAATTCCACTTTGCCCAAGATCTATGAAACTGTTAACATAGTTTGAGTCAAAGTGACCTCCTAGTATAAACAGTAAAACAAATTTATGAAGTTGTCAACTCATACAAGGACCTCATTCAGTAACTGACAGTAACAGATAGACACTCATTCATGTATATCAAATGACAGTAACTGACAAATAACAGATAGGACCAAAAACAAGAAAGGAAAAATATTGGTAACTGAAATTTAAAATTAATCACACTTCAAGACTACAAAAACCTAATACAATTTCATATGAACAATAAGATATACATATCAAGGCATGCAACAGAACTTACTTATTGTAGTAATTGTTCAGCTTCAGTGCATAAACCTCAAAAAGATGCCGCGGATTTGGCCCTAACGCCTCCACAAGTAAATTCCACTGCAGTATCAAAAAGAACACTGTAACTCAGTGCAGCTGAAGACTGATGTTGGAAATAAATTCAGACACAGAGCACGGATGGGTTTTCTCTATTGATCATACCTCGGAGGGACTAAAATAATCATCAACCATGTGCATTTTTGCTTCAGCAGGAGTCCACCCAAATGTCTGCAATCCCAGAATCCAGTAAGCAAAGAAAAAGCTGGATAATATCACATCATACATCCATTGCTGTATGTTACATAATAACTTGGATAAATTCATGATGAATGATGATATTTTAGTGGTATATTAAAAAGGGATGCCATCCAAGGAATACATTCGAGAAAATATTATACAAAACTTAGATAAATTCATAATGTATTTGGTGGTACATTAGAAAGAGACCCCATCCAAGGAATACATTGAAGAATTTTCCAGGAACATGACACTGGACATGCAAGCGTGAAAATTGTTGCAAAGGAAAATTTCAGTTTACCTCACGAGAGATGAATATGTCGGGAAATCCAAAATCAATAAATGCCCGATAAGAATAGTAGCTGCAAAACTCGTGGAACAATTTCAGCAATGTTAGCCATTTAAATGACATATGAACCGGATGTGAGAGTAATTACAGAACCAAAAACGCTACAAGTCAACAGTGACAAAATGGTGTATGTGGTAAAATATTAATGATAAAAGCTTCTTAATTCATGCCTGATGCAATGGGAAGAATTAAAGCCAGTACCTGTCTGATGTAACAAGGATAACAGGAAGACATCTCTCATTTACACATAATGCTATCATCCTCCAAATTAGGCTGTCATGATACATGGATGCATTGACACTTGTATCATCCGTCAAAATTGCATTCTTTAAAATGTCAATGTTGTTTATCACAAGCTTCGGCTGCTCATTAGGACAAGATACACCAAACAAGCAGATTACACTGAATCAGTTATTAGAGACAAACATTGTAAATAAAAGCTATTATGTCAGAATACACTACAATTAATTTTGATTTCAATGTTAAGGCACTCAGCCAACCAATGAAGCCCTCCGAAAATAACAAGTAAAAAATACCTGAAAGTAGTCTACTTCAGCTGCATCTGACAATAGCTCCAACAATAAGCATGGCCAATCAGTTGATGAATGAGCTAGAGGCCTTGAAAATCCGCCAGTCGCGTTTAAATGCTTAATAGCATTTACTCTCCACCCTTGCTGAACTCTAATAACCTCCTTAGCTAAATCCAAAGCAGCCATTGCTTCCCCATAATAGGAATGCTCCCCCGGAGTCACATCCCTCCCCGAACTCTTTTTGGCATTTAATCGAACAGAGTGCCTGCAAACAGCCATATCCCACAATGACAACTGCTTCAACGCAGCAGCAACAGCAGACACTTTCTTTTTCCTTCTTTTCGAACCTTCCGATGTCGAACTAATCATCATTGAAGTATCATCCTTAATTCCACAAATCCTCTCAACCGCTGTAGTGGGATTATGCCATTTATTGAGAGTAGTGAAAATCTGGCGCGAATTAATCTTGCCCATCATAATTCCCTTTACGGTCAACTCTTCAAGACTGTTCTCCAGCTGAACACGGAGCGATGAAAGCGGCGGAGGCGAGCAATTCGACCAGGACGCCCATGGAAATGTACCTTCATGTTTCGGGTGATGATCTTGTATACTCTCCGCCAAGTCCACATACGCTGTGAAATGAGGCTCTGTGTTCCATCTATCAAGCAAACCTGTACAAGGAAGCAGCAAAAACCATGACCGATTGTCCAGAAAATCATCAGAAAAGAGCTTCGTAGTAGCTTATTTTGGCACTTACGTTCGAGAATGAGGGTGGTTTTGCCGACGCCACGGGGGCCGTGAAGAATCAGAGGCTGTGGGACGCGGTGTTGCTGAACATGGCTGTTGAGAATTGTCTCCAGAAGGGGTCTTGGGATAATCTTCCATGCTTTCTGAGCCATTTTTTTTTATGGATTCTCATGTGGGAGTTCAAGAAACCCAACTGAGAGTGACAATGGCGGGGGAATAGCCAGCGAAGGAAATAACACCAAAAAGAAAGTCTGAACCGGGCCCATGTTCCGGTTTGATTTAAGGTTTTTACTTGTTAGGCCGTGTTTGGGAAATATATTATTGGTGCAACTAATAATTTGAATAAAACATCTATAAAACAAAATTGAGAGAATTTTTTCTTTGAGAGGAAAAAAAAAATTGGGCGGATTTTGTTTTTTGTTTTTTTTATAAAAAATTAGGAGGATTTTGTGTTTTGTTTATTTGTTCTTTCAGCTTCACTTGCGAGATTTGGATTCAGTTATGCCTTCAGGCCTTAGATGACAAAATGACTAAAAAGATTGAACTTAATCCAAGTAAATAAAGCTTCAGGTTCTTGAGTAATCTCTGATATGAATGGGACCCACCGTTATCCTTTTGAGCTGTGTGCTAAATATAACAGTGAATTTTCTATTTGAAATCGTCTTCCTATTCTTTTCAGCTTTAACTTTTCAAGTCTGTTCTTTTTAATCTTTGGGTTTTTTTTTTATTCTCTGGTATTTTATCATTTTCATTCATTATCTATTGTCCGATTGTTAACATAATTGGAGGAAGCACTGCTGTTTTTCTTAAATGGCACGAAGCCCCTGTGTCAGCGGCATCCTGGAGATGTTTATAGCTATGGGACATTACTTCACACTGCTCTCAACTTTGAGTGATGGTTTTACATATGTCGGGGTACGAGGGGTGTTATTTTTGGTTTGCATATAAATCAAAATTGACTAATTGATCAATGTGTAGGAGGAGCTAGAAGACATGAAGAAGTGGTTGAAAGAGAAGAATGCACACCAAAGCCGATATATATATGGGCCAAGTTTAAGGTTTAACCCCCTTTTCCTCCTCTCCCGGTAATAATTATGTTCTGAAGGAACTGTAAGTGGTTCCATCTTTTTAGTGAATTCTACTCCATTTTCATACCAAATGGAAAGATAAGTGTAATCCTCTTTCAACAACACTTAGGCTCTGATTTGTTTCTTTTTTCTCATGGTTTTTTCAGAATAATATAATAATATTTGTCTCATCCCAATATACCTTCTTACATTTTCAATACACTTTTTTACATTTTAAATACAAAAAACACTTAAAAACATACACTAAAAAAACGAAACAAACATACCCTTAGTCTCCTCTTTCATATACTCCCTCCGTCCCATAATTATTGTCCAATTTGAATTTTTTTTTTTAGTTCAAATTGTACAAAAAGTGAAATCTCAAAGTGGACAATAATTTTGGGACAGAGGGAGTACATATGTTACAAAGGAGCCAACTTTGTTCCATCTTAAGAGTAAGGGCGTAGCATGCATATGGGCACAACAGATTCAAGTGCTCCCAGAGATTATTGGCATAATCACCTGTGACCGAAGTGTTTACTTTTCATAAGCATTGTGCTGGATCTGGATAAATATTAGCCAGATGAACCACTTTTGACCCCAAGTACCAGCTATTGGATTACTTAGAAAGTGACTGCTCTGATGTGATTTTCATAAAGGCTGGTGATTTTACTCTACCTCAACTAACATCCAACTCAAAATTTTGACAAATTATGAAGCTCATTTCCACAGATAAAATTTTGTCAATTGATGAACCACAAGATATAAAACTACGTTACCTTTTTTTATTATTTATTTAAGTTTTGCTTATTAGTTTCAGAGCATGTACTAAATGTGATTTAGTCTTGAAAGAGCATGTGCTAAAATTTACTATAATAAATCAAGAGTTCTTGAGATTTATACTGTTTCAAAATTTAGTTTTTATTGCGATTCATGTGTTAACAATTATTAATCTGAATTTAATAATAAATAAATAAAGTCTGAATTTATTTTTTCCAAACAAGAATGAAATAAAATGCTTAAAAAGCGTAATGATCGCTCGACCGTGACATAACTAGCATGAGTTGTATTGTTTATTACCATGCCATTTTTGAATAGATCTGTGGGAGCAGGATTTGAAAGGCGTTTGCTGCAATTTTGTCCACAATGTGAAGTAATCAGCAATTTTAAATATTTTTTTTTAAAAAAAAAACGACGTACAACACTTACTAGAATAAGTAATTGCTAATTATAAAACAAATTGATACCAATTCAAAAACTTTACGATCGTAATAACATAATAATGGGTTGCTAATAATAGCGATCAACACCAATTGAAACTTTACAAATCATTAACGGTGCAACAGATGGTTGTGTTAGTTCTTTTTATTTTATTTTTTTTAAAAAAAAAACTTGCTTAAATATTCTAAGATGCGAAGAAGAGCATGATTTTCAACACGATTGACCAAAAACATAAAGTAGTTATTATGAAAGGCAGGATTCAGTTGGCGGATAAACACATAGAGAAAAAAATACACAAATACGTGGTCTTATATCTGCGTGAATCGATATTCCTCATGGACAATTGTACATATTCTAAACAAAGACATAGAAGACAACCAAAGTCTTGGCCATGCCTCCTACATTGGATGAGGTGCTAGAAGACGACAACAAGACTCCGAATGTCGTCTACAAAGATGTCTTTAACCTCGCTGAACAATAAAAATAGACGTCAAATCACGTGTCCAATATCATATAATTTTTGTTGTTTATATTAAACACATCTGTTTGTTATTTTAATTTCAATCTTGCCCATTTCTTAGGCAAATTTCTCAAGAAGAGAAGTAAAACGAACTCATTCAGTAGCAAGTACATGAACAAAAACAACTTTTTACCTTGTTGACACCAATTTCGTCAATGGTGTCAGTCCAACAAGTGATATGAACAGACTCGTAAATAATAAAATTCGAAAATCAGCAGTCCGTCCAAGTCGGAAGTCGGAGGAACTTGGGATTGTGAATGGAATCAACCGCTGACATAGTTAATTATGGGATATTTCCTGTAATTAAGGTGTTTTATTTGAAGGCTAATTCTATTCACAGTCGGATTTGGTTTAATATAGGAAGGTGACAAGAAGTTTATTGCGGGTTGAAGTCTTTTCCTCCAAGGAATCAAGAAGCGGTTGACCTATCTTTCTCTCCAAGAAGTGCCGACCTATTCTTCTATTTAAGCAAGGCAGCGCGCAACATCAACATCATCTCACGATCACACCAACATCAACACAAGGCCTCCGACACCTCTTTTATCTTTTCTTTCTTTTCAGTTCTTTTCAGTTCTGTTCCTTTCACTATGTCCTTTTCAATATAACTTCTTTATCTTTTCAGCCCTTTTCATTCAATTCTTTTACTATCATGTCTTTATTTACGTCTTTCTCAATGTAAGCCCTAGCGCACTATAGGTGTTTGCCTGTTTTTCCTTCATAGAAATAGGTAATCGTTCATGGATTCTACTTCAGTGAATTCCATATCTCTATAATAGCGTGCCATCGATATGGACTTCCGTCTCGGCGCTAGTGTCTCTGGTCCGTGTCATAGCGTGTCATCAGCTACGTCTAGTCGGCACTAATATCCGAGTCTTTTTAATAGCGTATCATCACCTTGGGAGTTCCCTGTCGGCGCTAGGTCTTTTTTTTTTTCACTTTTTTATATAAATTGAACGCCACTTGACTTGTTCCACTATATCTTTCTTTTTATTTCTTTTACGAACCAAAGTAAATCGTAAGTCCTCGATTCCGAGTCTGAGGCTTGTTTTTGAACTTATCTACAATCGTTCTAATATTTTACGTTTGAGAGATTTTTTCCCTTCTTTTTCTTTCGTACGGTTGAAGGTAATTTTTTCGGTGCAAACATACCTGAACCTAAAACCTATCATCTAAAACGCATTATTCATGTTAAAAAAAAAGAGGACCAAAAAACACTTTTCTATTGAACCAGAACCTAAAACCTACTTTTCCTACGGATTAGTTTTAAAATGTGTACCAGGAATAGCACAACATTAATATAAATTAAAATTAAACTTAAGCTCTATTTCGCAATGACCATCAATAAGTGCCAGTGACAAATACTCGAGTTAGGGCTTGTTTGATAAAGTCACTTAATACTTAAAATTATTGGATTAAATATTTTTTTATTTCAGCATGTTTTATAACAAAAAATGGACCTCTTAATGAAATAAGTGGTGCTGAAATTGTAGTACAAAATATAAGCAATAAAAGGTAGCTTATTGCTTATTCTGTAACTGCTTCATGAGAATTCAGTATTCCTAACTCAGTATTAATCATTCAGAATTAAGTATTAATTTTTATCAAACACGCCCTCAGTCGGGTTGTATCTACAATAGAACTCGAAACTTCGTCTACAAAAAAGTGTCCGATCAGTAAAAATAACAGTCCAGTCATATGACTAATAATCTAATATCTTTTACTCTCCTCTCTATTATTTAAAACTTCCACATTAAAATTGCTTATTTAAAATTAACGGTGTTTGTTTATTTAATAGAAAAATATTTGTTACAATTATTTACTATTTCAACTGTGAATTACGAACTGGTCGCACAATGCGCGACGACCCAAGACTAGTAATACTCCTATATCTGAGATAAAAATATAATCCAGCCCGATTCCATATTTTAACTGGTTATCACCGAGTCCAAATCCAACGGGCATAGGGTTCCAACTCGGAGTATACATATACTCCCTCTGTCCCAAAATTATTTTTCAGTTTGAGATTTCACTTTTAGTACAATTTGAACTAGAAATGAAAACTCAAACTGAACAATAATTATGGGACGGAGGGAGTATATAGTTCAGATCTGCATTTCTGGCCGCATGCTTTTCTTTTTTTTCCCAAAGAGAAACCCAACAATAGCTCTTCAGTGGAAAATAAATCCTCCATCGTTTCCATTAAATCAATTAACAGATCAAGAAAAGTAGCTTCTTTCCTCCTTTCACTCTACCATCCATGGAACCCGTTAGGGATTGGTCGACTCTAATTCACGAGATTTTGGAAGAGATAGCGAAGCGTATACTGGTGGTGGAAGATTTCATGACTTTTAGAGGAGTTTGTGCTTCTTTGCAAGCCCCGGCAACTAAGGATAAGTTTGTCCAATCGTTGACAGGGGTTCCGTTGCTTATGCTCGCGGAGAAAGGCCGCAACGACGAACGTGAATTCTACAGTCTACTGAGAAGAAAGATTGTTATGCGATTACCGCTACCGGAGATGAAGGGTAAAAAGTGCGTGGAGGCTGGATTTGAGTGGTTCCTAACGGTTTCAGAGCCAGGTGAGATTGATTTATTTAACCCTCGTACTTGTTCTCAGATCCAGCTTCCCAATTGCACTGCTTTCCCTGATTTTTGTAACTGTAAACGTAAGCAGCTTTATAAATATACATTTATGTCCAGGGCTGCTCTTTCCGCTAATCCCTCGCACATGTCAGATTTTGTTGTAACTGTAATTTATCATGCTGGTACGTCCTTGGGCTTTTGGAGGTCCGGCGACTTGGTATGGACAAAGGTAGAAGAAAACACGTCCGATTCCTTTTGGTGGGATATTATTCATAGCAATGGAAAGTTTTTTGCCATCACTGCGTCTGGTGGAGTTTGTGTATGGGATGAATCTTCACCATTTGTTAACGTTGCACAGTCGGCCCAAACTGAGGACACGGTTGCACGATTTGTTCGTGTTGCTCGTGTCCTCTTCTCTATCGATGTGCAATTAGTTGATCGTAGGGAAGCATATCTCGTGGAATCATCAAGCGGCGACTTACTAGTCATTACACGCGATGGTATTAAACATCGGGAATATTTGATGTATGGTGTTACTAATTTTAAGGTCATTCGATTAGACTTGACAAAGTGCAAGTGGGAGGAAATTTCTAATTTGGGCATGGATGCTATTTTTGTTGGTCATAGTTCTGCTACGTCAATTGTGGCTTCTGCATTTTCGGATGTTATCAAGGCTAATTGTATCTATTTTACTGATGATTGTTTTCAATCTTATGCCTTCGAGAATCGATGTGGGAGAGGAGGAGGCCGTTTTGGCGTAGGTGGTGGTGAGGATATGGGAATTTATAATCTTGAGCATGGAACTATTACTCGATTTTTTAGTGACATCCTACTATCTCTTAGTTTTATTTGTCCATCAGTTTGGATATCATTCTAATCCTTTTGGAGCTTTAGTACGATAATTTCTACTTCAAATAAAGTCATGGACATCGCTGTGAGAATCATCGAACACATGAGGGGAAATAATATTAACAATGAACTCCTTCGTTGGATGCCAAAAGAAAACCAAATATTGGTTGAAGATCTTTTTGCATTTGAACTAGGAACTGGGAAGTTAAACAGCGACGTGAGTGATTTGTGAAATCGAAACGTGGGAGAGAGAGTGTGATGAGAATCATATTGCCTTCCATGGTGATTCTCCTAGTGAGGGGAATGAGCTAGTCCTTCATTCTAGTTTTGGAATGCCAAGTTTCCTTTGCAGGCCAATCAAGGAAGAAAGGATGGATCTTGACTACCTATGTGATACGGAGTTGGTTCAAGGGAGCTATGATCAAGATGATGAGAATGTCATTAACTTTGGGGTTCAAACCAAAGGAGAAGATTCACTAATGAAAATAAGTGCTCAAGAGTATCAAGGAAGTTTGACTCTAGGTGCTCCATGAAGATCATTGATCAAGTTAGAGAGAAGAATCATTTAGGTTCTTGAATGGACGGCCTATTTGATCAAACTATGCAAGATTGAGTCCACTGCTACACAATTGGTTGCAAACTATCTCAACTGTTTCAAGTGTTTTTCCAATCTTTTGGAGTCAATAAAGAGAATTCTACAAGTTGTGGAGTAAATTAGATTTTTCTACAACTTGAGGGGCGCAAGATCAATATTCCACTTTTGGAAGGGCGTTCAAGACATTTTACTTCAATATTTGGAGCTGATTTTCGAGATTTAGAATATATCTAGTCTAGGAGTTAATTTCGAATTTTATCTAGTTAAGATAAACCATGTGGGCTGAATTAAGCTAGAGTGTTTTGACTAGGAGTCTTAGATTCCTTCTAAGTATTATCCTATTTGAGGATAAGTCATTTAGATAAGGTTTCCTAGATTTTAGATAGAGTCAAAGAGATGAAATACTCTTCTACTTCTATTCTTGCGTGAGATAAGATTAGAGAGTCCTAGTTGGTCTTCTTTTTGGTGCTTTGGCCGAAATTCATAGCCTATAATAGGAGGGGGGTATGGCCGAAAGTTAAAGCACCCGTGTGTGGTTATTTTGAGTCTTTCTATTGAGAGTTTTTCCTATGAGGAATTTTTGTTAAATGGTGTGTTCATTTTTCGTGTCAAGTATGATTTAACCAAGAGGGTTTTCATCTTGTCTTGGATCTTTTGATCTTGCAGAAACTGTTCTTTTTCAAGTATGTTTCTTGATAGAATTGTTTTAAAACTAAACTTCTTATTTTCATACTATTTCTTGTAGTTTGAGAGTTGAGCCTTTCTTTTGGCTATGGTTTTCGAGTTCATGATGTGTGTGTTCATGAGTTCCTTAGTGGGGTTTATCCTACTTTTGTTGGATGAGTTGTGCTTTGGCATAAGCATTTTGGGATAGTGTATGTATTGCATATCTTTGTTGGTTATGGAGATTACTAATTAATAGTATTCCTTCATAGTTAAGCATTGTTTGTTCCTACCTTTCTTGAGTCTCTTGAATGATGACTGATCGAGTATATTGAATGGTGTCCTTACTATTCTTAGTGTAGGTTGTTGTTTAATTCGAATCTTTCATAGATATGTGTGCTTTACTTGGTTTGAGTTAAGAGATAGAAATCCTTAGATAAAAGATCGTCTTACTGTGAATTTTCTGCACTCTTTTGAGTTTCACGGGATAGACAAATTATCTTCGTACTTGTTTGATGATTGGATTAACAAAATTTGCTTCATCTACGAGATTGCTATCAGAGTGTTTATTGGCAATTTATCCAGTATATCCAGGAGCACCATGCTCCCCCTCCTATTTTTTGCATTACTAGTCCTTACTACACTTCTTTCACTTTTCTAAATAACATCCTATAATTTGCAGGTTTAGTCCCTGTGAACTTTTTTCTCTCTCCTTTAAAAAATATCTCTAATCTTTAAACAACCATATCTCATGATCCGTAAAGAATTAGAGAACATGTTATACATGAAATTTATAGTACTCATCGAGATATATCTAACAAGATCCATATAGAATATTTTTTTGGACTTAAAAATGATTAAATTTTGATGGGAAGAAATAAGGTGGATATCCAATTTAAGAAAATAGATAACCAACTTATTTTACATTCATATTGTTGTGTTCCCTATATCTCTTGATCTATGTTAGAAAATGAATTATTCATGAAATTGATAGCACTCGACGAGATCTATCCTATAACATCAATATTGAATATTAATTTCAAAAAATAAAAAAATTAAAATACTCCGGGCATAAACAAATATTTGTGTTGGATAACCATTACAAAGATGTTGGACAACCATTTTTTCAGAAAAAAGGGGAAAAATGAGTGGATAATCATTACAAACCACTTGGATAACCAGTGAAAATAATTGGATAAACAGTACAAACTGGTTGGATAATTAATATAAAATAATTGGACAATCATTTTCATAAAAGAGAAAGGAAAAAAAAGTTGGACAACCATCACTAAGAAGTTTGATAATCAGTATGAACACATTACAAACAATTTGGATAACCAGTGAAAATAATTGGATAAGCAGTGCAAGCTAGTTAGACAATCAGTACAAAAAAATTGGACAATCATTTTCATAGAAAAAGCAAGGAAAAAAAGGTTGGATAACCATCACCAAGAAGTCGGATGGATAATCAGTATGAACACATTGGACATATATTTTATCAAAAGAAAAAAAAGAAGAGAAATTATGTTTGGATAATCAGTGAAAACGATTGGATAACCAATACAAAACGGTTGGATAGTCATTACAAAAAATAGGACAAGGATTTTCGCAATGAGTAGAGAAAAAAATGGTTGGATAATCTATACCAAGCAGTTGGATAATCAATATGAATGCGTTGGACAACCATCTTTAATTCAAAAAAATCATAATAAAAAGAAAAACTAGGTTGGATAATCAGTACTAATGAATTGGATAATCAGTATTAACACATTGGGCAATGATTTTCCAAAAAAAAAAAGATTGGATAACCGGTACAAATGAAATGGATAATCAGTTCAAACCGGTCGAATAATGAGTATAAACACAATGGATGACCATTTTAAGAAAAAACTAGGTTGGATAAGAGTAATAATTAGTTGGATAACACGTACAAACATATCGGACAAGTATTTTTTTCATAAAAATAAAATAAAAACTGGAGAAACAATAGCACGGGGTTGGATAATCAGTAGGAACACATTAATTGGACAAGCAATATCTCAAAAGAAAAAAAAAAGATTGGACAAGAAACGGAAACTTATTTAGACAAGCAGTAAAAGTAATTGGATAACCAATATAAAGCGATTGGATAATCACTACGAACACATTGGATAACCGTGTTTCAAATGAAAAAAGCATGATTGAATAAGCAGCATAAACAGAATGGATAACCAGTATTAGCGTATTGGACAATGATTTTTTCCAAACAAAAAAAATGATTGGATAACCGATACAAACAATTCGGATAGTCATATAAATCCGTTAGATAACCAGTACACATGAATTGGATAGGCATACAAACTAAATGGATATCCAGTAAAAATAAGTTGGATAAATATCCAGTACTAACAAGTTGGATATGCATACAAACCCATTGGATTACAACTACAAAACAAGTTGAATAGGCATACAATCCAAATGGATAGATATCCAGTACAAACCAAATGGATATCCAATACAAACAAGTGGGATATCCATTACAAACAAGTTGGATAGGCATACAAACCAAATGGATAAGCAGTACAAACAAAATGGATAAACAGTTCAAACTAGTTGGATAATCACTATGAACACAATGGATAACCAATTTAAAATAAGTTCGTTACCCATCTTGCAAAACTGGATATCCACCTTTATTCTGCCAATCAGAATTTAATCATTTTTTAGCCCGAAAAAATATTTCATATGGATCTTGTTAGATAGATCTCGACAAATTCAATAAAATTCATGTGCAACATGTTTTCTAATTTATCACGGATTGAGAGATATTCTCGTTTGAAGATTAGAGATGTTTTTTTGGAAGAGAGAAAAAAGTAACATTGACTAAATTTACAAAATATAGGAAGAGTTGAGAAAAAAGCACAATAAGGACTACATGTGCAAAAAATAGGAGGGGGAGTACATGCTCCAGAGTATATTGGACATAGTCTCTGTTTATTGAATGTAATTTTTGTTGGACTTGAATATCCTAGAGTAAAAACTTGTAGTTTGGATGGATTTTTTTTTTTTTTTTCTAAGTTTGGATGGATTCTAATTTGGGAGGGGAAAAAACAAATCTCAACAACATGTATGTAATTTTTCTTTCAGTAGTTTTTGCAATAATAAAATTCATATATTGATATGAATTGTATGTGGCTAAGGAATAATATGCACGTACATGTTTTATTATGTACCCTCTGTCCAAAAGAAAAAAAATTCACATTAAATTTATTATAAATGTCAAGTTTCAATGTGAATTATATCTTTTTTAATAAAAAAATAGGAGAGTAGTTCGCTATTGCGAAATGACACCCTTAAAAACTGGTATAGAAAAGATTACTTCGATTAATTGTTGTGTTTGTAAAGAGATGAAAATTTGCAATTGTGCATCAAGATGTATCGGTTAGATGGTACAATTTCATACCAACAAAGAAACTTCAATATGGTCACAATTCTAATATAAACGCCATCTCTGTGGTACCAGAAGATGTTGCCACGAATGGTTTGGTAATTTTTCAATACCTAAATGTGCTTTTGTTTTGTTTTTTTTTTTTTTGCGTAATTTAAATGAACTATTCCTGATTTGTTATGAATAATTATTACAGAAAATCTCCAGTCGATTGCCGTCATTGTTTAGGGGAGGAAATCCACGATGATATTTATACCGATTTTGGTGATTTTTATGTAAAATTCCTCATTACACGTAAAGGTCGAGGAAGGCTTTGTTGTTGTAGATTTTTGGGATTCACTCGAAGCGTTGGTTTGGTTCCTAGATCAAAGTTTCATATCATAGTAGTTGAGAACTAAATACTGAAATTTATCACTCATGATCGTTGTGGAATTCAAAATCTTGATTATTGCCACCAACCTATATTGCCAGGAGCTGTACGATATTGTCTTCAAATAGATAATGGCTCTTATGATAAGGCGGCTATTTTATTATTTTTTTTTTTGCAGTTAATATGATTGAATAATAATTGATATGACTCGCAATGAATGTGTACACTTTTGTTATTGCAGTTGATATCTAAAAGCTTTTGGTCGTATTTCATGTTTACAAAGACCTCATGATCGTTTTATGGTGGATGATAGTGACGTCATATGGCAATTTGATTTGGCAAGAAATTTTGGTGACATAGTTGGTTTTTGTGGAACGCAATAACAAACTTTCTATAGATCTTGGGATATTAGCATCGGATATTATGTTGAGTTTTCTTAGACCGGTGATAAATTTTTCTGTGCTACAATTTTTTATTTTTACAGATTCTCGGTGCAGAGTTCTCATGCATCTTCTGATTTGTCTCATGGTTAGTCGTAACTTTGTCATTAAATTTTCATATCATTATATATTTTTTCTCTCATATTACCTTATATTGGCAGGTGATGAGGATGAACCTTTTTCAATGTTTTCCTACGTTCGTGATTTTTTTTTTTATTATCACCTCGATGAACAGGTTATCATCATCGGTAAACTGGTGGGTAGTTTAATTTAAAACTCTAGGTTCATGAATTTTCTTTTTTGTTTTAAATGTGGAAAAATTTACGTTTGCTTCATTTGATTTTGTGTTTTTTTTTTCTGTTTATTAGTTAGTGTGCATTGTTTGATCCCATTTTGTGTTTTGTCGTATTGTGATTCTTCTTTGCCATTGCTTGTGGTTCTGAGAATTAGACGATACATAATTAGGCCTCCTTTTTAATCACTTGGCCCTTTTACATTACCAATTCGTCGATTCCCACTTAACTTCCCATTCCCTCCGGCACCGCCGCCAATGTGTCAAACCCTCCGCTGCCGGTGCGAAATGATATTTTACACTCTCATCTTTAGTGGTTCTACTTCTCTGTTCCTCGGCGGAAGTGTTCTGTTTGATCTTCGTATTAGAGCTTTCATATTTTCTGCAACTACATGGAGTCTAACTCAGTCAGCCCTGCTGAAAGAAAATTTGGGTCTTTAAAATCATCAAAGAATGATGTTGAATGTCAAATATCCGCTTTGGAAGCTCAGCTTGAGAAACTAAACAATAATGATTATGAGAGGATTACTCAAAGCTCAAACGGGGAATCACTTCAAATGGTTCAACGTGTGCGTTAGTCTCCTGCTTGGGTCCTGCTACTGGCCATGGATGGGCTCCGGACATGATTTATAGATATAGCCGCCAGCTCTTACTCCATTTGGAGTTCAAGGTCTGGCATGTTTTAGTTTATCAATACGCCTTTCAAAATAAAAGATTTTATAGTATCACATTTAGTGGTGTTGATTGTTTTTTGCATGTTCTCCGGTGTTTGAATAGTAGGCAAATATCTTGACATTGTCAGTTTTAGTTATTGGAGCTGGAGGCCCGGGTTACCTGCACTTTTGTACCTGCCCGTTGTGGTGTTGGTAAGATGCTTCTGCTGCCCTCACTGACAAGTCTCAACCTTTTGTTCTTGCATATTCATTAACTGTAAATTGTCTTTAAATTTGCAGGTCGAATAGGCATTGTTGACCATGATGTTGTTGAACTTAACTATCTTCATAGGCAGATGAGAACTTTCACCAATTTCTCGGCATGCAGTTATTTTGACATAGAATTTTGTATCGGGTATCATTGACTACGCTTCTGGATTTTATTGAAATGATGAGATAGATAATTCATACTGAAGCATACATTGGAAATCCAAGGTGGAGTGCGCTGCGGCTGTTTGTTGAGCGTATGTTTGTTCACTCCTCTCTGTGGATGTTTGTGTGCTTCTACCTTGGAGGAGATTGTTTCTTATTGTTCTTAACTACTAAACTGGGAGGTCATGATTTACGCTCGTTGGCTTGAAAAACCAGATTTCACAGATGCAGATGTGGCAACCGTTCTTGCTCACGAGGTACTAAATTAATCCAATTTGGTTTCCAACTTTCTAAAATGTATCCTTGATGTTCTACATATGTTGCGGGTCAGTAGATTCAGTACTACATGTTTTATTTCCCCGGTTTGATCATTCTGCAATAATATTAGGTTGGACATGGATTGGCTCGCCATTCCTCTGAATCTTTGTCGAGGTCAATTGTGCTTGGACTTCTTGGAGGTATAATCATTAGTAAAGCTGACCCCGTTAACAAAGTACATGTTATCAAGGGAGTTCTCGCTATTATAGATATCATCAACGCCTTCTTTTCCAGGAGGTACGTCACATTTGTTATCGAGTGTCCTTTTTTTTTCCCAGTTTTAACTTAATCCCCTATGTGTAAATACATATGCATTAGGCATTAGCCAATGAGCTATTCTATTGAAACAGAATGTTCTGTAATATTATAGCTCACCAAATGAGTTCAGATATTCTTTCTCATTTTCTTTTAGGAGGGAAGTGGAAGCTGACCGGATAGGAATGATGTTGATGGCCGCGGCTGGCTATGACCCCCGTCGTGTATGCCGGAGTTTTGCCAGAAATATCTCGATTCCAAGAGCAATTACAGGTCAACCCACCCTTCTGGAAAGGAAAGAGCTAAGAAGCTGAGAGAGGTTAAGGTGATGAGGAAAGCTGAGAACATTTATAATCAGGTTCGAGCTGGTCAACGAGTCGAAGTTTTCAATCAAAGATCAAATTTGAGTATTTTAAAATTAGGGAGAGAGATCAAAAGATACAAGCTTTATTAGATTTCTCCAGCATTTTCCTACCAGGACAGAGAATTTCCAAATGCTGGTGAATCAATGGAGCTTAATTAAGGTTTGCAAAACCTTAAAAATCAATTTGTAGTCTTGGAATATCTCATGCACTTCAGCTGCACAATTATTTTGACAGTTTGGAACATTTGCCACCCGGAAGGTTATCAGTTTAAAAATGGAAATTTTTGAAATCCCTTCTTAGCACTGAGTTCAATCCAAGTAAACATGCTTCATACTGCAGCTGAACAGACGTAGAAGAAAAACAAAGAATCGCAGCCACTTTGATTCCAGATATATATATTTTTGGAGGAAAGGTAAGAAATTTCTTTATGCTTTTTTGCAAGGTATTTGTCACAACAGACTCAATAGATATAGGATTTTTATCTTATCATTGTGAAGTTCTTTGGTTCTGCGGCTACTCAATTCAAAACCAGTATCCATATAATTAACTAACAGAACAAATTCGAAATTCTAAACAGACATGGAAAAGGAGCTACTAAAAAATAAATCTGAATCCATGCATGAATCCAATCACTGATTCAATTAGATTTCTACGTGCAAACACAATTTTGAACCCGACTGGGAATAGACCAAAATTGGCACTATAAATATGGTATGATCGAACGTATTTTAATTTCATATCATCCCATCCTTCTCTTCTCGCAATTCTCGAATAAGCTTGGTTTCTCTTCTCGCGATTCTTCAAATTACGTCCAGCTTCTAGGCTAAAAGAGGAAGCAAAAGATAAACCATCGAGATTTCGTGAAGTTTATATAAAATCTTTGTAACGTCACTCGCTTTTTTCATGGCTAGTCGTATACCAAGATTGATACAAAGATTCCCGATCCCCGATGCCTCTGGACCTGAGAGTATCGCTTTCGATCCAACCGGCGGTGGCCCATACACTGGAGTTTTTGATGGCCGAATATTAAGGTGGGATCCAATCCAAAGCCGCTGGATTACTTTTGCGGTTACCACTCCAATTCGGACTAGTTGTGAAGGATCTCACGATCACACCTTGACAGAATCGAAATGCGGACGTCCTCTAGGGCTGGATTTTAATAAGAGAACCGGTGAACTTTATATCGCGGACGCTTATAGGGGTTTACTTGTAGTTGGTCCTAAGGGAGGAGTCGCCACACAACTAGCAACTTTGGCTCAGGGCCATCCTTTTCGACTGACGAATGATGTCGTTGTCGACCAGACTAATGGTCTCGTCTATTTTACAGACAGTAGCATAAAATATCCGCGTAAAGATTATGGGTCTATTTTATCCACCAGAGATAATACTGGAAGATTGTTGGTGTATGATCCCATAACTAGAGCAGTAACAGTTCTTGCAAACGGGCTCATGTTTCCGAATGGTGTCGCACTCAGTCAGCGTGGTGATTTTATTTTAGTGACGGAGACTACTAATGGCCGAGTCTTGAGATATTGGCTTCGTCCAGCACCGGGAAAATCCGCAGGGACAATTGAACTATTTGCACAACTTCCGGGTAATCCGGACAACATCAGAAAGAACCAGAATGGTGACTTTTGGGTGGCCATGAACTCAAGAGGAGTTCCGAATTTTACTGGATTGGGGATGATCGCAAGGTTAGATCAAAATGGGAAAATTGTTGTAGTGCCTCAAGATCCTACTGGAGCAATGTGGAGACATGCGAGCCATGTTCATGAAGATCGTGGATCCTTATGGATAGGCTCAGTTGTAGAATCTGCTATAGTGAGATTGAGAATTTAAAATATGATTGTAGTGTGGTTAGGCCATCACGAATGTTTACATTCTATATTCTCAATAATACTTGATGGAATTTGTTTTTGTTTGTTTGTTAGTTTTTCGATTCTATTTAATATAAACTTTTAGTTTTTTTTTATGGAATTTGTTTTTAGTTTCTCTATTTAATATGAACTTTTAGTATTTCGAATTTTTTTTTTTTTGGCATATTCAACTCTTTAAAAATTTTACGCTCTGTTTGTTTCCTTTTTCTCATAGTTTTTTTAGAATAATATAATAATATATGTCCCATCACAGCATACCTTTTTACATTTTCAATACACCTTTTTACATTTTCAATACAAAAAAACAAAACACACACTAAAAAAACGAAATAAACATACTCTTAATTATTTTTTATTATTACAAAAGAGGCATAAGTCCACAACTACGCACTGAAATATGATACCCCTACTGGATTCTAGTGTTTGGATATTTTCTAACAAAATTCCTGTGTACTATTTACAAGTTTTGCCAAACTACTTCAAATCTTCGTTTTTCAGAGTTTTTCTTGCTTGAACGAACAGATAAAGAATAACAGTTTAGTCCTTATCTATAAGCTAATATAAAAAGCAAGGCTTGGCAAAATAGTTTCTTGTAATCTGATTGGTCGGGCGGTTGTCACGTGACATTATCCTTGCATCATAGTTACATCATATTTTTAATTGGGTTGAAATAGTCTTTCAATAAATATGCATAAATCAAAAAAACAAAATTATACTATAACCCCCCTTCTCAAAACGACGTAGTTTGAAAAGGGGCTTATTTACAAAAAAAAAATTCAAAAAATAAGATTTTTCCATAACCCCTTCCCAAAACGACGTAGTTTGGAAGGGGCTTATCTGCAAAAAAAAAAAAAAAAAAATAATCCCCCAAACCCCCCACCAGCTAAAGCGCGGCCGTATGGATATCACGTCCTTCCTTAATAAGACACTCCCCCGACATTCTTCCCCAAATCAGACTACCACCGCCGACAGTCCATATCAGACCACCACCGCCGACAGTCCATATCAGACCACCACCGAGTTCTTCCTCCTCAAATCTCCCCTCCGAGTTCTTCCTCCTCAAATCTCCCCTCACATGAACCCTAAAAATTTCCTAATCCGCCTCCAATTCGCTCTCCCCCTTCTCAACCTTACAGAAACTCGTGGCGATGCCAATTCCGTTTGCCTCCTGTCATCATCAGTCCAATGTCATGGCGGATTCAAAAGGTAATTTCCAAATACTACCATCAAAAGGATTACGAATTAAGTCGGATAACTTCTTCTTCTCCTCTATAAAAACAGGTCGAAACATCCAACCAGAATCACACTTCCCTTCTCAACATAAGCTCCGCAAAGCAGCAGCTGATAAATTCTGCCCCTTTTCCGGAATCATTGTATCCAAGAACCTCCGACCAACACCTTCAAGGTATGGGCTGATCGTGTTTTTTTTTTTTTTTTTTCCGTTCAGTATTATCTTTTCAAATAATCAGCTCGTATTGTGGTCTCTTTGGCCTCTCCTTGATTCTCTCTTTGGATTCTTAGAGAGGTTGCTACGCCTCTCCTGGAGAACCAATTATCACCTTTTGGTTTTTGGTGTTGATTGATTGTTGCTGATTGGTTTTTAGATCTCTGATCTTTTTTTTTCCCCTAAAGCCAATTTGCTGCTTGGGTAGCGACTATACGGTATAAGCCAATTTGCGAAACATTATAAGGTCAATTGCCCTGATAAACTTGCCAAGGTCATGATTCTTAAAGACAAAATCCTTGAATTTGTTAAGCGTTTTCGGTTGCTTCTTTTTCCTTCACCTATTTTATTTAGTTATTTAGCAAACTATATCTTTGGTTGTTACAGAAGCTGAGAAGCAGGCTCATGGCTACAATAAAGGTTGTTTCTGGTAAATCAATGCAAGGCAAAAGTAGTTGGAATATGATGAAGGTGAGCTCTTCTTACTTGTTGTGTTCATTAATGGAAAATATCACGATTCCTTGATTAATTGATTGTTCGTTCCTGTTGCTTTGATTTATTTGGCTCATAGTAACTGATGAGAACAAATCACCTGCAATGTTAGAGGGGTTTCTTTCCTTTCCTTAGGCAGGGTTGTGATGAAAAAAAAAAGATTTGTGGTGAGCTGGATAGATCCATAATTAGCTTCATGATTGAGAAACAAAAAATATAGATGAACATTACCACAATAGGGATGAATACTAGAGCTTTGAGTTATGAAATTCACAATAAGATGAATATCGGAATTGCGAGATTTTATTTCAGAGTAATGATTTTTTTTGAAATTATTTGGGCAAAAGTTTAGGAAATTTCTAATTCATCACTCACACTTATTGGTGTGTAGATGTATCTTTGTGATACGGGATGAAGATTCTTAATTCTTCCTCAGATCTTCCTCATGACTATGTAGTGATGCATTCCCACCATTCAAATGAATCGTCTCCTGCATCAGAGTAAGATATTCCAGCAATTTCCGTTCCTTAAGTTGAATATAAGCAAACTTGTGCTTGTTGAGGAACTTCAACTCTCTTTTGAGCCTTTTTAACTTAGTCACTAGCGTGAACATTGCAGTACCTTTAACAGGGAGCAACCAACTCTGCTGCACCATTGGTCGGAAGTGTTGATCTTGCGCCCACATATTGAAGAATTTAAAAGGCTTAGGCCTCTGAACCATCCCTCCATCCAATTGCACTAAAAGCGGGGTATGATTTGATACTCCCTCAGATAACACCGACATTATCGAGCTTGGAAACTCTACAATCCAATGTCCGTTGATCAGTCCCCTGTCAATCTTGGATGAGATTCTACCTTCTCCAACCTGCTTGTTGGACCATGTATATCTATACCCTTGTTGCTTCATATCAAAAAGTTCACATTCTTCCAAACAAAACTGAAACCCTAGAAATTCGTTTAACTCAACCCTGCGACCCCCAATCCTTTCATCCACCTTGAGGACATTATTATAATTCCCAAGAGCTAACCAAGATGTGTTAACATCCTGAGCAAGAATTCTCATACTCTCCCATAAATCCCCCCTTTCCTGCTGCGTATACAAAGCATAAATTGCTGTAAATACAAAACAAGTTCCACTAGCTATAATCTCAATCCAACAGTGAATATATTGACTTTGCTGCTGCAACACTCTCACGTTAATAACATTTGGATCCCAGAGCAAACAAATCCTGCCTTTATCTTGATTCATACTATTGCTATACCCCATAAAACCAGGCCAAAATTTATGTAGCATTTCCTTCACCTTACTACTATTCAATTTGGTTTCTACTATAGATATTAAACTAGTACTCCCTCCGTCCCATAATTATTGTCCAGTTTTACTAAAATGAAAGATTTTATTTTTGGTCAAACTTAATTATATTTTACCTTAAACAACCGGATATACCCCTACATAAGTAATTCTTTAATCACTAAGATTTTATGGATAATGTTTTTTACTAAGGACAAATGTGTAATTTGATCCATAAAAAGTCAAATTGGACAATAATTTTGGGACAAAATTTTTTGGGCAAAGTGGACAATAATTATGGGACGGAGGGAGTATTACATAGTGAACTCAGTCTACGTACTTCCCGTTCCTTTATAGAGCTATCCAAACCCCGTATATTCCAATGTAATATATTTAACATTAATTTCCAGGGTCAGGGGGATTACCTCTCTTAGCACCTTCGAACACTTGCTCCACCACTTGCTTTTGGCCTGTCAGGCTTTCCAAGTGTTCATCTGCTCCATCTAGTACTGACAGCACTTGGAACTTGGAAGCCATTTCTACCCTCATTTCCAGTTTCCTGTGGCCTGTTCCTACGATCCAGTATTGAAACTCTGGTTAATTCCCCAACTTCCTGCGTTTCATCAGGCATTGTTTTCTTCACTTGTTTATTGACCACTTTTCTCCATTCAGAAGTAGCAGGTTTCTTTCCATTAGGCTCTTCAGAATATTCTTTCTGCTTCTCTTTTTCGATCTTCTTTTTCCGGCATACTTCCTCTCCATGCTCATAACTCTTGCATTGCATACAGAGTGTAGGTCGTCATTCATAGAAAACATCTTGTTCCATCAGAGTACCATCCTCATCCACAAAGTATGTCTTAGTAGGAGGGAGGTCTTGAATCCCTACATCAACAAGAATTCTAGCAAAATTCGCTCTATCCTTTGCTGCTGTCATAGCATCAGCTGTAAGAGGACGCCCCAAAGTACTAGCAATCTGGCTTAAAGTTGCCGGATTCCAAAACTTCAGTTCCAAACCGTGAAACTGAATTCACACCGGAATGTGCTTTATTTGAAGGCAATATTATATTTTCTTCTCAATAACATGATTCAATTTTCATTGTTTTCATTGTTTTCCCTGATATTATTTTCATTGTTTTCTACTGAATCCACAACGTTCAATTAATTTTGGTCTTCTTTTCTTGAAAAAAAAAGTGCAATAATGTGGCTAAAGTGGCAATTAATTTAGCGTTTCAAGGCAATATTATTCTTAAATCTTTTCCAAGTTTATATATTATTATTATTATATTTTTCTTCTATTAAGGTCACCACCTTCCCCAACAAATTATGCTTAGGCCAAAAACACCTTTGGTTTTGAATGAAATCTGTTTTTCGAATTTCTACTTTTGTTGGCAAATTCATTGTCGTGATTTTGGTTTTTTCATTTTGTCGGGTTTGGTAAGAGTGTGAGATTCAAGTGTAAAAAATTATTACTGGGAGTTACAAGTTATTTCGTTGGGCGTGAATTTATATATCTCCGGTAGTACTTGACATTATCAAAATTGGACTTTTTTGTGCCTGCAAACTATTACAGTATATTATTAGTAACTGGATCACACAATTCCAAAACTATTTCAACTTGGTTTTACTAAAAATATATTTTGTTTCTTGAAATTAAAAATATCATTTCCAGTCTTGTTCGGATTTACATTCTCTATGTGCTTGTTTGGATGTCATTTTACATTTTATTTTGCCACTTAAAAGTGAAAAGTGTTTTAAGTTGAAAACTAAATGGGAAATAAAAATGTTGTTTGGATGGTATTTTGAGCAAAAAGTTGTTTGGATGTTGATTTTGAAAAAAATATTTTGAACTACATTTTGAAAATATCAAGTACGAGTCATCACTAAACAATTAAATATTGTCAATTATAGTCATAGTCACTACAAAAATTTTTTTTTTCCAAAAACAATCACTCAACAACGGAATTTTGCCAAATTTGTCAATGAACTATTTGTAGTTATAAAATAGTCATTACATTACCAAAAAGTGTTTCAAGTTGGAATTTAAAATATAAATCAGAAAGTTGTTCTTTACTGGTATCTCTCTTTTGTAATTTATTCTTCTTTTAAGTAGTCAGACAAACTTTGGTAGCGATTTGAGAAAAATTTTTAATGTTCATATTTGTTCTTGCAGATTATACGATCAGCCCATTCAAGGATCTGAATGTGGCGAGTCCACTTTATAGCAGAAGCAAGTTTCAAGGGAAAAAAAATGAAAGAAAAATTGCAGATGCATAAAAAACGTATAGACAAATTATTACGGATGTAATTGTCACTTGTATATTTACGGTATATATTACCTAGTTACGGCCTTGTAGAGTATATATAGGAATGTATACTAAACCCTAATATATACCATTATCATTTTCACGGCTGTATTGATGCCGGTCGCCTCTACCTTCTTCAAACTTTACATGGTACAGAGCAGGTTTCAACGTTTTTTTTTTCTACTTGATTGAGGTTCTTAGGGTGAGTCCGAAATAAGCCCCTTTTTTCGTTACTCTAGATTTCCTCCCCCTCGCTCCCTTTTTTTTCAAGAAATAAGCTCCGCTCCGCCCCCTAAGGGGGCCCCCTTGATAAGGAAGGAAACGAAAGAATCTCAATTTTATGACAAATCCGGTCCGATGGCTGTTCTCCACTAACCACAAGGATATAGGGACTTTTTATTTCATCTTCGGTGCCATTGCTGGAGTGATGGGCACATGCTTCTCAGTACTAATTCGTATGGAATTAGCACGACCCGGTGATCAAATTTTTGGTGGGAATCATCAACTTTATAATGTTTTAATAAGGGTTCACGCTTTTTTAATGATCTTTTTTATGGTTATGCCGGCAATGATAGGTGGATTTGGTAATTGGTTTGTTCCGATTCTGATAGGTGCATCTGACATGGCATTTCCACGATTAAATAATATTTCATTCTGGTTGTTGCCACCAAGTCTCTTGCTCCTATTAAGCTCAGCCTTAGTACAAGTGGGTAGCGGAACTGGGTGGTCTATCCGCCCTTAAGTGGTATTACCAGCCATTCTGGAGGAGCGGTCGTAAGATCATGTCAGAACGTAATGAGGATGAGGATGAGGATGAGACTTCCAATTCCTCCTCCGTTCACAATGTGATATGACCTCCAACGACAATACTGGCCAAATCATCACCCAAGTTCATTTAAAGGGTGAATCTAATTACGATCAATGGTCCAAGGTGGTGAGGATTGCTCTCCGGGATTAAAGGTGAATCTAATTACGATGAATGGTCCAAGGTGGTGAGGATTGCTCTCCGGGCGAGAAAGAAGTTTGGTTTTGTTGATCGATCAATTCCAAAGCCACGCAAAGCTTCCAATTTGGAGGATTGGTGGACCATTCAATCGTTGATCACGTCGTGGATTTTGAACGTGATTGATCTCTCCATTCGCTCCACGATTCCGCAGAAGGAGTTTTCGGCTGACTTATAAGATCATCTCAAGCAGTGATTTTCCGTCGTGACTGGCTCTCGCGTTCAGCAACTCAAATCTGATTTGGCGGAGTGCAAGCAGCGTGCCTCCTCGGTTGAGTATTACTACGGCCAACTTCAGAAACTGTGGGATGATATCGGCGATGCAGATTGTCCGTCTGTCTCCACCTTGTGTACTCCCTGTCAAGTGAAGATGTCCGCCGTTCTGGAGATTCATCGGGAAAACGAGCGGCTTCATCAGTTTTTAATGGGTCTGAATGTTGATCTTTACGGGTCTGTTCGATCACAAATTTTGTCGATCGAGACTTTGCCGACAATTGGCCGTGCCTACTCGCTCGTTGTTCAGGAGGAGAAGCTTCCTTCGGCCCAGCAGAAGGAGCTTCCAGCCGAAATTATGAGTTTTGCCGTCGGTCTTGGTGGCGCCCATAATTCTGCAACTTCCGGCGGTGAATCGGCAGCACCGGTTGCAGCTGTTCTTCTACATCCAAGGGCCGGGGGTCAAAGGATCGTGTGATATGTTCCTACTGCCACAAAGCCAACCATGAATCACCGAATGCTACCAACTTCATGGTTATCCCGAGAATCAGCCTGCAGGTCGGGGAAGAGGACGTGGTTCTGGCGGTCAGCTTCGGTCTGGGGTACTCTCGGTTCAACTCCCTCATCCGATCCATTTGGTTCTAATCCTTCCTCCGGTCCAATCTGTTCGGTTCAAGCAGCTGGGGCAACCACAATGGCTCACTCGCCTGGTTTTGGTCCGGTTGATCAATCTGGTGCTTTCACTGATTTAACCAAAGATCAATGGTCCTCTTTAATTAATATGTTGCATTCGGCCAATTCTGGGTCGACTTCTAAGCTATCCGGTAAGTTTTTATCCGCTCGATGGATATATGACTCGGGCGCAACCCGCCATATGACGGGTTCTCTTGATTTTTTTTGTGACGTTCGCGATATTGCTTCGGTTCCGGTTCATTTACCTAATGGCCACTGCACTTATGCAACTAAGGCCGGTTCTGTGGTTCTAAGTAGCACTATGGTGTTACATGATGTTCTCTATGTCCCTCAATTACAGTGTCACTTAATCTCTGTATCTCAACCGCTGCGTGATTCTTCTTATATTGCTCACTTTACTCATCACTTGTGTCTTGTACATGACCTAAATTCGAGGACTTTGATTGGAACGGATGAGCAATGTGAGGGGTTTTATTTCTTTCGGGATCTTGAGACTGTTGCAACGGTGGTGGCTACTGGGTTATCTTCCTTTGATTTGTGGCATCAACGTTTGGGACATCCGTCTCCGAAGGTTTTAGAGCAGCTTCTTTCTGTTGGATCTAGGAAAGATAGTAGTCATTTTAATAAGGCCTGTGATGTTTGTTTTAGGGCCAAGCAGTCCAGAGATACTTTTCCTATCAGTATTACTAAAACTCATGCTGTTTTTCAAGTATTCACTGTGATCTTTGGGGACCGCACCGGATCCCTTCCTTTTCTAGTGCTAGATATTTTTTGACAATTGTTGATGACTTTTCCCGTGCTACTTGGATCTACTTGTTAGTTGATAAGTCTAAAGTTTCTATAACCATGCGTGATTTTTTCGCCATGGTTGAGCGCCAATATGATACTTGTGTGAAAACTATTCGTAGTGATAATGGGACCAAATTTGTGTCATTTACCTAAATATGTCCAGGAAAGAAGTAGTGGACTGATATAAGCACAAATTTGAGAGTGGTCAGAAAAAACATGTGTCGGAAAAGGAATTTCCGATTTCCGTTTTCCTATGAACTGTTCATAAAACGGATTTGCGAATTCCGTTTCTTTAGGATTAGGATTTGATAATTACTTTGATTAATAAAAACGGATTAAACATTTCCATTTTTGTTTTAGTAAATTTTGATTTAAGGAAATGGGAAAAAAAATTTGTGAAGTAAATATTTTTCGGAAATATAAAACGAAAACTCAAATTCCGTTTTTGGTTAAAAGTAATAGAACAATAAAAACGGATGTTGGATTTCCGTTTTAAAGATAGTAGACATAAAAAAAAAAAAGAGAACTGGCCTGCCAATCCTGTTAAAAAGATAGAAACAAAATATAAACCCGAAGGCAAACAACACCAAGACAGCAACATCAACATAAACCCTAAACTCACACATCAATTGAACAAAATATTATAATTGTAACAAATTTTAATAAAAAACTACATCAACAAAAGTTCCAACATTCATCAGTAGAGGTAAACATCAAAATAAAGGAATTATTCCTCCTCTAGGGGTGGCTTGGCTTGGGCCGTGGATGGCGTGTAGTGGTTGACTTTCTTTATCTTTCTACGCGGCCTTCCTAAAGCCAAAGGTAGAGTAGTTTGCTTCAATGGCGGTGTAACATCCACATCCATACTTGTAGGTTCACCTCCTTGGTTGGCTCCGGCTTCATTTTGGACGGTTGGAGTTTTAAGCAAATCGGCATTGAGTTCAAAATCATATTCTTCTTCTTCATCTTCTTCTTCTTCCATGATTTTCTTCCTGCCTCCTCCAATCCCACGGTAAGGAATGTTTCGCTTGTGAACTTTGCCAACCGGTTGAGAAGGTTGTGGTGGAATATCAACAAGCGATTGGGTGGGTTTCAAAATTGGCAACTCATGTGCTCCAAGGGATAAAGCACTCATAGCATGAGCAGCGAGTTCAAGAATGAGATCCATACAAACTGAATTTTGGCACCTCTCTTTTGACGCAGAGTAGTCTTATACCTTTGTGCAGACGTCGCTCAAAGCATCAGCCTAGAATCAATTTAACCATTAAAAAACAAAAAAAACAGAATGCATGAAACTAAGGAAACAACTAGCATGCTGCATTTAGTAACCAGAACCTAATGCATTTTATCCAAAACAGAACCAGAATGCATGTCATAACAAAAACATCATCATAAATATTCAAAACAGAACCAGAATGCATGTCATAACAAAAACATCATCATAAATAAAACAGAAACATCATCATAACATCCATTGCAAGTATAAAAATTCAGAATAAGAACCTAAACAGAATACAAACTTAAAAACAGACCCAGAAGGCTAAAAAGTATGAAAATTCAGAATATAAACCAAAAAACCAAAAAAACAGAACCAAAACCCTAAAAGAAGAATTCCGGCAAGAAGCCACAAGAACAAACAAATAGTCCTAAACTAAGTCCTTGTTCCCTACAATTGCAAAAGCTCCAAACAGTCCTAAACTTCCTTCCTTTTCCCTCTCAAATTTTGACCAAACTCCACTATACAATTCCCCTTTCCCCGTTTCAAGCACAAAATCAGCAAGCATGTCATAAGAAAAACATCATAATAAAGAAAACATAAACATCATCATAACATCCATTGCAAGCATAAAAATTCAGAATATAAACTAAAAAACAGAATATAAATTAAAAAACTGAACCAGTAGGCTAAAAATCCTGAAAATTCAGAATATAAACAAAAAAAAAAACAGAACCAAAACCCTAAAAGAAGAATACTTGCATAGAATTTTGCGCGATCCGAATGCTCACGATACCCTTCCTCCTGAAAGTTGTACTTATTGGGATCCTTGATAAATTTGATGGTATTGGTGTCATACCACGTGAGATAATCATCATCGGTTGAAGATTGACCACTCAGAGACCCAGCCACAATGGAGTTCGCCCTGTTGTTCCATTTTTCGATGTATTCACGATGATGAAACTCCCAATTGTTCCCAGCTCTTCTAGTCCTACCATACTTGTGCAACTTTTCCCATTCTTTGAAACCAGCGATCATTGGTTGTGGTGGGATCAATTGTTTCAAGCCAAATTGTCGCATCATACGGTCAACTTGATGCGGTTCAACGATATCCCAGCAAATTAGCCAAGTGTTGGATTGCCAATAATCCCAACCCCGTGTACATCTTTCAGGTATCTCCACTCCTTCATAAGGTTGCCAAATAAACTGAAATAAAAAACAGAACATACAATCAAGGCTGTCAGAACAGAATACAAAAGGAATGGAGACAGAACGAAACTAGAAAACGATAGGTGCAAAGCAACACTAACAAAATAAATAAGCAAATATGTTATTATTAAATGCAGAACATGGGTCTCATTATTATTACCACTTCCAAATACAAAATATGTTACCACTTCCAAATACACAACATTCATCATCATAATTAAGAAATTTGCTGGACCACTTGGGTCTCATTATTATTAAATGCGGAAAAATGTTTTCTCACAGAATGTTTTCGTAGAAAATGCTTCTTCTTTTTTTGTTGTCTGGGAGGGACAATTCTGCTGCTGATTTGGGTTATGATACTACTCGACCGGGGGTTTATAACGTAGTAAGAAGCAAAAGTTGGTCAAAGTGCAAATTAAATTTAGTATGGTGTAGCAAAAGTTGGTCAAAATGCCCGATTGGAGTTTGCATTCTTCTTGTCGCGCACTCTGCAGCCCATGACTAACGCCCAGAAGCAAGAACATAAAATTGCCTGTTGTGATGTATGTTCCAGTCTTCGATAGCTGTCTCAACTTCATCCCTGTTGTTGAAACAGGTATTCAAATCAAGGTTTTCTCTATCACCTTTCCACATCTTAACTTCAAATTCATCTCGATCCAGTATGCTATTTTTATAATCACCAATGTCTGAATAAACATGCTGACCACAACCAAACGTGAATAAGTTCTGCACTGCTTCTGCTCCTGCTCTTGTTCTTCTTCTTCTAAGTCGGTTTCGTCTGACACATCAGTTTGGTAGTCAACTTCTTCTTCGCTTTCTACATAAGTCCCGTCTGATGCATCATCCTCATCTGATGAATCAAAGTCATCATTTTGACCCCCACCATGTCCCTCAGCAATGTATCCATCACCGCTGCTCCTGCTAGGCCTTACTTCTACATGTTCACAATTATTCATCCAGTATTGCTGGTGTTGTTGCTTCTACATTCGATCTAGACCATTCCATGCCATTTTTTCTGTCATAAATATAATATTTCTCAAAAAAAGCAGTCTAAATTTCTATAAACAGTACAATCATTTTCAAATAATACCGTACAAATTTTCATAAATAGTCCAACATTTAAAAAATAATACAATCATTTCCAAATAAAACAGTCCACATTTACATAAACAGTCCAGCATTGTTTCCAACAGTTCAGTTATTTCCGAATACAACAGTTCATATTTTCATAAACAATCCAGCATTTAAAAAATAATCCAGATTTGCATAAGCAGTCCATTATTTAAATAAACAGTCCAATATTTTTCTAATAAAACAGTCCAGATTTCCATAAACAATCCAATATTTCAAAAAACAGTCCAGATTTTTTAATAAAATAGTCCAGATCAAATTTCCTAATAAATTCAATATTTTTACACTGAATATTCTAATTCAAGTTTAATAAGACCAATAATTAATTAATTTAATACAATATGATTAAAGGAAACAAATAACATCAACGCAATACTAACCTTGACGATAACAATTTTTAGGCGTAAAAAACAGGTTCAAATTGGAGACCTTTTCATATTTTTTTCTTCCCGTTCAAAAATTTCCAGATCTGGTAACAGTATCAATTCTTCTTCATATATAAATCTAAAAACGGATTTTACAATTTCGGTTTTATGATCAAAGCCTGTGACACCAGTGATTCGCACAGATTATCAGTGTCAGACCAATAATGCATCTGACAACCTGATAACAGAAAAACGGAATGCCGTTTTTCGTTTTTAGGGTGACACAAAAAACAGAATTGAGTCTTCCGTTTTGTGGTTGATAAGGAAACGGAATTTCAATTTCCGTTTTACGTTTTTCCCAATATTTCCTATCTTTTTATTTCGAGCGAAATTATTTTTTTCAATTTCAATTATTTTAAAAATTAAAACAACGAAACGGATATTGAAATTCCGTTTTGTAAATTATAGTTAAAAAATAGAAAGCGCATTTCCGACACATGTTTTCAGGACCACAAAAAAATAATTAAAATAAAAATTTCTTCCCGTTTTTTTTGGGGTCTATTTAGGGAAATGGCGCGACTAAATTTACATGTTTGGATGTTTATTTTCGTCAACATGGCATCTTGCACCAAACTTTTTGTGTTGGTACTCCTCAGCAGAATGGGCGTGTGGAGCGTAAACATCGACACATTCTCAATGTTACTCGTGCCTTACATTTCCAGGCTCATTTGCCCATTGAGTTTTGGGGTGAATGCATCCTTGCTGTTGGATAACTGATTAATCGGACTCCTAGTGTTTTGCACAGTAAAACTCCTTGTGAAATTTTGTATGACCACCCTCTTTCTCTTTCCCATTTGCGTGCTTTCGATTGCTTGTGTTATGTGCATAACCAACATCGGAAAGGAGATAAATCTGCCAATCACAATCGCAAATGTGTTTTTATTGGTTACCAATTTGGCAAGAAAGGTTGGCGTGTCTATGAGTTGGAGTCTAAGGAATTTTGTCTCGCGAGATCTTGTCTTTTCTGAGGCTGAATTTCCTTTTCAGTCTTCTTCACCCGCTAATGCATCTACTCCTTTGTTTCCTCCTTCTCCTGTGATTGGTTATGATGATGGTGTTATTCCGCCATCTGACTCACCGGATTGTGAGTCTTTACATGAAAATGTTTTGGTTGGGGATACTTCTGCTCGCTCTGCCTCTGATGACAGGGGGGTTTGATTTCTAGTGGGCCACCGGAGGAACTTTTGGGCCGAGGTCATCGCATCAAGTATCACCTCTACCCGTCTCACTGATTACAAGGCGCACACCATTTCTCCCGACAGCCCCTCTCTCACCTCACTCGCTTCATCCATTTCCTCTGGTTCGTCCTATCCCTTGCACAAATATGTGAGTTGTACTTCTTTTTCTCCATCGCATCGTGTTTTTTTGGCCAATATTACTACAGGTGTTGAGCATCGCAATTTTGTGGAGGCTATGCGTGATGTTCATTGGCACACTGCAATGCAGTAGGAGATTCAGGCTCTTGAGGAGAATGGCACTTGGATTTTGGCTTCCCTTCCTCCTGGAAAATGAGCCTTTGGCTGCAAGTGGGTTTTCAAAATTAAATATCACTTTGATGGTTCGGTCGAATGCTATAAGGCTCGCCTTGTGATTTTGGGCAATAATCAGATTGAGGGACTTGACTACCATGAGACTTTCACCCCTGTTTCAAAAATGGTGACCGTTCGCACCTTCTTGGCTGTTGCTGCTGCCAAAGGTTGGGAACTTCATCAGATGGACGTCCATAACGCCTTCCTTCATGGTGATTTATCTGAGGAAGTCTATATGAAGTTACCACCTGGCTTTACCTCTTCTCAGCCTGGTTTTGTATGTCATCTTCGGCGTTCTCTCTATGGTTTACGCCAGGCTCCTCGGTGCTGGTTTGCCAAGTTGGCCGGTGCCCCTCGTCGGTACGATTTTGAGCAATCTACTTCTGATTATTCTTTGTTCACTTTGTCGCGTGCTGCCTTGCAGATCAATGTTTTGGTCTATGTAGATAACCTTATTCTTTCTGGTAATGATTCCGCTGCTCTCTATTCCTTCAAAGAATACTTGCATCGCTGTTTCTATATGAAAGATCTTGGGGTCCTTAAGTACTTTCTGGGTATTGAGGTAGCTTGTAATTCTACTGGCATTTTTCTTTCTCAGCGCAAGTATACTTTGGACATCATTTCTGAGATGGGTTTGTTGGGGGCTAAGCCTGCAGATTTTCCACTCGAGCAAAATCACCATCTCTCCATGGCTGCTGATACTCCTTTTTCGAATCCTTTGCAATATCGTCGTTTGGTCGGACGACTGATTTATCTGGCTGTCACGTGTCCTGAATTGTCTTATTCAGTTTACATCTTGTCTCAATTCATGCAGAAGCCTATGCAGGCTCATTGGGATGCTGCCCTTCGTGTTGTTCGTTCGTGCTGATTCAGATTTGCAGCTTTTTGGTTGGTGTGATTCTGATTGGGCGAGCTGTCCTCTAACTCGTCGCTCTTTTACTGGTTGATTCGTTCAGCTGGGTTCTTCTCCGGTTTCTTGGGAGACTAAGAAGCAACAGACGGTTGCTCACTCATCTGCTTAGGCTGAGTATCGCACCATGGTTTCTACTATCTGTGAGCTGAAATGGTTGAAATCTCTGCTTCGGTGTCTTGGCGTTGTTCATTCGCTGCCTATCCAGTTGTACTGCGACAGTCAGACTGGTTTGCATATTGCTGCTAATCCGGTCTTTCATGAGCGCACAAAACACATTGAGGTTGATTGTCATTTTATTCGCAATGAAGTTCTTGCTGGGACTATTCTTCCTAATTATGTGTCGACTCACGTGCAGCTTGCTGATATTTTCACTAAGGCTTTAGGAAAGTAACAGTTTGAATTTTTCTTGCACAAGTTGGGCATTATTAATCCTTATGCTCCAACTTGAGGGGGTATTACGGATGTAATTGTCACTTGTATATTTACGGTATTATATTACCTAGTTACGGCCTTGGAGAGTATATATAGGAACGTATACTAAACCCTAATATATACAATTATCATTTTCACGGCTGTATTGATGCCGGCTGCCTCTACCTTCTTCAAACTGTACACAAATACTCCATTTAGTCCTTAACATATATAAGGTATTTTGATTTATCTTAGATTTCACTTAGTAAGCATGTTTAATTGACAAATATATATATATATATATTTCATAATAATCAAGAAAACACGATAAATGCGAAAAAATATTACTAAGACTTCTTTATTAGTTAAAAATCCGTACTAGATGAAAATTACGACAAATCAAAATGCCTTATATTAAGGAACGGAGGGAGTATTACAGATAGTCAACGCGGCAACATATCAGAAGAGACTCATAATTAACTTACGATTTGTTTAGATTTTAGAATGGGTAAATTAATCATCATTTCTCTGCATTTTTCACCAGAATAGTATTTGGTTTAAATTCTAGCTGATAAAAGTCGGGGATTTAATCTGTCCAAAATGAACGAAAAAATAGATCTTTCCTTCTTTAATAGGTAACTGAATGACGGGCTGCTTTTGAAAGAAATGAGAGAGTTCTTGTGTTGGGCAAGGTTTCTTTTTGTTGGGAAATATAAAAGATGTTAAAAAAAAAAAAAAGGAAATATAAAAGTAGTAGCATAAATCTTTTGTAACCATAAAAAAAAAGAAAAAGAAAAAGTAATTACCGAAGAACAAAAGTACGTGCAGAGCAAATGGCATTGAATTTCTGTTACTTTGGTAGAGTGTGTTTGAGGTTGAGCAATTGAGAAACTTTATAGATTTTATATTGATTAAAGATCTTTTAGCTCTACAAATATGTATTCTCCCAAATATTACTATTTTGCACATTTAGTTGTTGACTCTCAATCGACTCAAATCATTCATAACATTTTGCAAAAGGTAGTACGTGATATTTCCGATGGAAAAAAAATAGTTTCCTTCATTTTCATTATGGCAAAAACATTATGTACTGTGATTCTGTAATGTTTAGATAGAACAAAACTTGATTATATCATGATATAGTTGGTATTGCTTACCAACAATCTATAATGATTTAGTTTTTTAGACATCTGCCTCCTCTCATTGTTAAAAAAAAAAAAAAAACTTGGTGTTTTTACAAATGATTTAGACAGAAAAAAATTTACTGCAATTGTCTGCTTTTTTTGTAATAACTGGCGCAAATCTAACATAAACGAAAACCCTTTGTTGCACGAATCATGAGGTTAAAAAAAAAAGTAATTTTGGTTATTAAAATTAAAAAAAAAAAGAGGAATTAATTTATGTATTCCTTTCCCTAAGGACGAACATGTAGTTTCGGTTAGCTGACTTGCAGCGGGAACAATCAGGATTCAGGATGATCAAGAATGAGCAGTGATCTGATCCATACTAACTTATTAATACATCAAATCTAATCCAAAACTGGAAATGAAACCAAAAAAATCAAACTACAACGATGGATTACTTCGTTAAGATTATGAATCAAATCAACAACAGATCGATGCTTAACCCCGTTTTCGGCTCGACATATCAATATTCCGCCAGAAAAGCTGTACCTCAGCCACATTCATATACAACCTCTTTTTGAGCAGGAAAACGAGAGAGAATGATGCTTGAAGCTCGACACATCAAACCGCTCCATGAATCTCTGATCTGAGATCCGGGCTTTCGCAGCCGCGAAGCGTTGGTACTCGTCAAACACAGAAGTTAGACACCATCTTTGCAGTTTTCTTAAACATCCCACTAAACAACCAGTTCGGTGCTATGTACATAAATGAGAAAACAAACCAAAGATAATCGGTACCCAAGTCACATTCAATGAATGTTCCACAAAGTTAGTGTTATTACAGAAAATTATCGTCGAAATAATGATAATGCACTAACCTTTCCTCTTTTACAGTGGATCAGCAGAGGATGATTCCTAACATCTGCAATGCAGCAGGCAGAAAAGATGCATTAATTTTCAGTTTAAGTGAAACTTTCTAAGAAAAGAAACCTGATAAAGAAATTAAAGGCAAAGTTATAAGCACAAGGGGTTAATTTATGTACCAATCACAACTTTCAATGCTTGAGAAATTGTATCCTCTGGAATATTTACAAACGGTTCCTGTGCAAGTCCAACAGATTCTCAATACGTATTGATCATCAACAAACAAATAATCGATGCCAGTTGAAATAAAGTTAGAGAACTAGATTGATATATGTTCCAGGAAACAAAGTCTTGAGTAGTTTGTTAACATCCAAAGCTGTGAGAGAAGCAGAATTCTCTTAATTTTTCGTCCTAAAATAATTGTCATATTTGTTGTATTAGTTCATGGATGGAGGAGTAGTATCCACACCCACAAATGATCATACTAAACACTGTACTCATATAAATCCATGGTGCTATAATGGAAATTTACTTATACTTTTGGTGTCTCACTTTACTAATTCAATTTGTTATAGTTACGATTTGACAAAGTTTGTGGATTATAAGAATAAAATGGAAGAAATACTTTCTATTTCAAGATTACTTTGAGCTCAATCTACCAATCTTCTTATTTTTCTTTCTGAAAGTGGTTGGACACCGTTTGAATTATTTATTACTCCTTCTATTCCAAAATATATGTCTTCTGAGCAATTTCATCAATATGAATAGAACATTAAATCATTTGTTTAAAATATATAATTGTTCTTATTTATTATTCATATAATTCATCACCAACCAACATAATTTTATTTTAAATATCACTTCATTTCCAATGTAAGGATAATATTAAAAAAATAGAATAAAAATTGCATCAATTCTATGAAATGACATCAAAAATTTTGCAAATCCTAAAACGATATATATTTAAAAATAGAAGAGTAATTTTTCAGATTGTTCTCTATCTACTTTTCTTAAACTCGTAAAAGGAAGGCCTCCCTTACCAGAACTGATCTGATCTAGGGTAACAAGGTAGAATAAAGAAAGTTCACCATGTAATGGACGGTTAAAGTACGTGAAAAATTTAGTATGAAGAAAGAAAATTATTTAAGTCTCTCCTCTCCTACTAGAAATACAGAAAAAGAAAAATTTTACTACATTTTATATAACGTTTGGTATTACGTTTACATGACATTTTCCAAAGTTTGATACAAGTTTTTATAAGTAATATATTAACTCTCTAACAGAATCATAAATAAACCTAATTTAAATAAGTGATTAGATTCGTGTTAATTATTTAAAGAGTATAAAATAACTGTGAATCCAAAAGTTATTACTCCCTCCATTTCAAAATATAAGTCATTTTAGACTTTGCACGTAAACTAAGGAGACAATCATTCAATAATTAATTTATACATTTAATATCTATTTTACCCATCATTAATTACATTGAAACTATAAACAAGACTAAAAGAAAATAAATTAGCATCATTTATTGAGGGTAAAATTGAAAAAATAGTCATCAATTTGTCTATAATTTGTAAAACGACCTACATTTTGAAAAATCTCTCTAAACCTAAAATGACCTACAAATTGAAATAAAGGGAGTATAAGAGTAGCATACTGCTAGGAGCTGGATTCACTCTTCCGACTATTCTCAAGTTATTAAATTATCAAGAATTATAACATTCAATGATGGACAAATAGAAACTATTGGAGGGGGGAGGAGGAGGAGAATGATAGCTATATGTAGAGATTTTAGGATAATTTTTGATAGATGGTTGCTCATGATTATAAATCTTGAGGGTACTCATTCGTTCTAATTGCATCTTTACCATTAATCTCCCCATATTTCATTTTTTAGGGTGAAAATCATAAACAAAAGTAGTTCAAGTTGGACATGCATTCCTGTAGACGAATAGGCTACACTACATCCATACAACACATTTTTTTATTTCCTTTTCTGAGAAGACATCCATCCAACTCTAGTAAGCTTAATAATACATTAGTAAAGTAAATAAATTAATCAAGCATTGGCCTTAAAATTAATCATAAAATAAGCAAATACTCCTTCCGCCTAAAATAATTACTATCTTGTTTATCGTATCGAGATAGTACAACAAAAAATGACTATCATTAAAAAAAACCATTATCTTACTCAAAAAATGTAATTAAAAAGGTTCATTAATTAAGAATGGACAGACAGACATCATCAAAGGAATGCAGAAAACAAGTGGAAGCGGATCAAATGGAATATTCGAAGTAGCAACGGAAGATCCATTTTGAAAAAAAGAAAAAAAAAAAATATCAAGGGACCAACTTTATCCTCTACCATTTTAGTAAATCTATCAGACAATTCTTGAATCCAGTAGGTAGCCATATATTCCAGATTCTACAAGTTTTTTGCATGACAAAAGTTGAATCGCATTATTTATTTTGATGATCAAGAACCCATATCTCAAAAAGGCTCATAAATTGTCAAAGAAACCAAATCCAAATCAAATGGAGAAACAATCTAACTTGAAGGTTCAAAAAAAATCAATCAATGAACCCAAAGAAGAAGAAAGAAAGCCAATAAAACAGTGTAGTTAATTAAATTTAATTAACTGATGGATCGACTAACCTTAGCTCCATCAATGCCAAATTGATATAGCCTTATCCCATTTGTCTTCAAGAACTCCATATTAGCCTTTGGGTATGGTTCAGGGCATAGATATCTGCAAATCCAAAGAACCCAAAAAAAAAAAAAAAAGAAATTCAATCCCAAAAGTCAAAAAGTTTGGTTTATTCTTAAAATCAAACAAAACCCACAAAAGATATACATGAAGTAGTAGTACTAACATGATGGAGCGCAAGGAAAGAGATTGAAGGAAGCTGAAATTTGGGGAGTCAGGAAAACCAGAACGAAAAATGCCATTGTCAACCACTGCAAAATTCAGAGGAGGTATATAACTTAGCCGATGCTGTTGTTCCTCCTCCTTGGGAAGAAGAGCTACTTCATCATTAGTACTAATATTAATATCCTGATGATCATCATCTTCTTCTTGTTGGTTCTGTTCTTTATTTTGTGGTGATGTATTATTTGTGTCAAATTTCATGGTACTAAACTAGTAATTTATGAAGAGATTTGAATGATGAAATAAAGGGAGAGAGTTTTGGATTTGTAACTTAAAAGAGGGGTTTCGTGTGATTGTGAAGAAAGACTAGGGAAGGTGGAGGAAATGGATCGGAGATGATTTTCGGCGTGTCAGTCATTTATAGAGTGGAAATCACAGCTGACCAAGGTTTCCCTTTTTTTTTTTTTTTTTTTTTGGTATTATTCCCTTTGTCTTCTTTTGTGTTCTTTCGTTGGGAGTTTGGGCTTACAAAACTTCTTTCGTTTCTTTTTTAATTTTATCTTTTTTGGTTAAAATTCATAAAAGTATGCACATTCCATCTTAAAATTATTACCCGATTCAAATTCTTATTTTTAGTTCAAAACATACTAAAATGAAAAATTAAATCATTTTTAAGGAAACAACGCCCTATTTTGATCCTGTGCACCTTCAGAATGAAACAATTACTTTTATACAGAGAGTAATAGTATACGAAGGAAATGAATGAAATCTCTCGTGCACAGAATGTTTTTACTTTTTACATTACGTACCTAGATAAATCATCTTTATGATTTGCGATGGAGTGGATCTTACTACTTCCCTATAGTCCACGCTTTATCTAAACCTTGATTAAGGTTGATTTAGACTTTAGTACGAGTAACATCAACGGCTTTCAAGTTTCAACCCATTGATGGAATTTAACCTAAAAAAGCAATCAGAAAACTACTTGATGCGATTCTTGAAGGTTCCTTGCCATTATTTGGATTTTGGCTTCTCCAAGTATGAAAGTAAAAGTTCCAATAGATTAAGTTTGCACATTCCAGTTATTAAATATTCTGGGCAAATTATTATTATTGTGATGAAATCTTTTACGAATATACGAGGGTAAGTAAAAACTGTAAATAAAAAAGATCATGAACTAATTTAACAAATAAGAACAAATAACCTTTGGCTTTGTCTTTCTTCTTTGTCACATAAACAAACTCATCGTGATCAAATGATATGGCCAATACTTTTTTTTATGTAAAAAAAAAAATGGGGCACCAATAAAAAAGATTTGAACATTTCGTTTGTTTGGGTTACATTATATACTAGTGTAATACCCGTACGTTGCACGGTGATTTTTAGATATTATGCATAAACTGTTTCAAACTAATTCTATATGAAATGGAAATTATTAAAGTAAACAATATATGTAAAATCTGAAACACTATCAAAAAAATTCGTAGAAATAGTATTTTAAAATATAACACAAATATTTAGATATTATTTGAAGGGAAAAAAACAAAATTCATATATTCTGAAGTGCTTTCTTGTAGACAACGTTCGTTGTGCTGCTGCCGAATTCTTCTTCTTTGCTACAAATGAGAACTTTGAGACTCTTTCTGGACTTTACCTGGAAAAAGGCAACATAGAGTTGACCGTGTGTAAAGACTGAACGTCACAAAAACAAACCCACATTTGAAATCGACTGTCCTGGGTCTTGTTTATCGTCATAGCAACACACACGACCACTGGAAACTGCTTGCGTTTAAGCTTAACTGGCATTCTTTCATCAAAGGGACTTATATCCATATGTGGGATGAAATATTACCTACCAAATTTGCTCCGGATATAATCGTAGCCCGAATGACACGTTCTCCCAACTCATTAACTTGTAGTCTGGTACCATTACACAATCCTCCTGGCTGATCTAGATTTCGAAGAAGCATGATCGGTACACTAACTTTAAGCGTTATCTTGTGGCTGGACATCCCAAAACATCTTATTGAATTGAGGAAGTCAATGGTATAAATGGCATCATCATTAGGATTCAATGACTTCGAGGTTTCTTCGATACTATCTGAACTGTAATATAATTTCGCTTTTCCAGTAAGTAGTGGCAACATATATTCATTGATAGCATCAACATCATTATTGGTCGGGGGTAAAATAGCCCTTTCATCAAAGAAGTTTGGGACCTTCAGATTAGACAGTATGTTCGGGTAAATAGCTTCACAAACAGAATGTATAGGTCTACCTGTTGGTTTGATGAGGAGGTCTTCCGGGATATCAATGTCAACTTCCCCGTCATTAGGAGCGCCAGCGGTTCCTTCACCGATCTTGAGTAACCAATCAGAAAACACTTTTATTTCATCTGACGATTCAGGATCAGCACCCTGGGTGAGTCTCATGTTCTTAGTCAACTTCAGGATTTCACATTTGTCCCACAGTGCTGGCGCATTTATTGCAACATCAACAATCTGATACCTGCTGCCTCTAGGGACTATCAGTAGTATCTGTCAAAAATCACCTCCCAATACCGTCACAATTCCTCCAAAGGGTTTACGACATGTCCGTGGGTGTCTCCGACGCATGACGTCCTGCAACGACCTGTCCAACGCCCCAAAAAAGTGTATGTGGGTCATAGGGGCTTCGTCCCAAATTATCAACTTCGTACATTCAAGGAGTTCAGCCAAATCCTCGCCTGGTGTCCCATTACACACAGACGTCTCTTTGATGATAAGAGGAATGCCAAACCTCGAATGTGCCGTTCTACCACCGGAGAGAGGTAACGAAGCAATTCCACTTGAAGTAACGTTCAAAACAATTTCGCCTTTACTACGCAAGGATGCTGACAAAGTCTTCCATATGAACGTTTTTCTAGTACCTCCATATCCGTAAAGGAAGAAAAGAACTACCCATGCCTTTGGATACAACACCAATGATATTTTCATAAACACTTCTTTGTTTGCATGTCAATGAAGACAGAAGTGATTCGTGCTGAACACGTAACGCTTTGACGTCATAATTTTTCTCTAAACTGATAAGCTGGTTGTAGCACTCTGTGTCCATATAATTTTTCGGGTAAAGTTAACAGAAACAAAATAAAAATGGAAATTAAATGTTATTTTCTTTAAGTTTAAAATGCCACATGTTTGTCATGAATGTTACATAAGTTTGTTTTCAAATTATAAATCAATATATAATTTGCAATCACAATATTAAATATTTTTTCGTAATGCCAAACAAATTTTTTGATAAGTTTTAAAGGATATATTCGGTTGTTTTTCCTTTTTATTTTGGGGTGGCCATCTTTTTATGGGCTTTCTGCTTTGTTTTCAACCTAAAAGATTTCTTCCGAAATAATCATTGTAATTAGTCTTTGTCGTGCTCCATCTAATTTTTACTAGAATTAAATTTTTTTTAGATGACCATGCGGTTGATGTTATGTAGAATTTGTTAAGGTCTTCCATTTGAGGTTTGAAATAATTTACCAAGTATGAGATACACGAGATCAAATACACATATATGATGTACTCTCCTCCAAAATTATATACAAAAACAAAATAGGTGCGAGTAATTAAATAATGAGAAAATGATAAGTATAGTGACTATATACAGTGAAAATAAATAGTGACTCAGTTGGTCCTATTTTGTTGCCACTTTCTTATAGAAATTATATATTTTTCCTTACAAAATTACACTTCTACCTTAATTACCAAAGACACATCAATCATTATTAGTTTACACTATACTTTTTCATTGATTGTCTCATTGCTGCTAAATAATGACACTGCAATGAACTGGAAAGTATAATATTTCGTCTTGGAAAAAAATCACTCGAACTCAGTTTCTCATTATCAATTTGGAATTACTTCCCATATCAAACTGAACTTAGTTAACACATCGAATAAACCACAGTGCATTTTTGTACCGCCCCACTCAAATCCCAATCCCAATGGAAAAGTTTTAGGCATTCCCGAGTGATAGAATTACAAGGGTAAACAGAGAAATTGTATAATGATATCGAGATGCAAAGGATCCCATTGCATGATCCATATACATTAAGTTTAGGCAAATCTTTAAAATATCTAGGCCATGATTTATGTAGATTATCTCAAATTAAGGTGGTTATATAAGGAAAGGGTGATAATTCTGCCAAAAATAACTTTTAGCATCCAAAATAAATTTAAGAAGAAATGACATATCAACCCATTAAAAAGTAACAATATCTTTCATTATCTCTCTCACCCTCCCGCTGCACCTCCTCATAACAAATTCAAATGGTCTTTAAATTGCCAGAAATTTGAAATTCAAAGAAGAATGCTCACTTTTTGTAGTTGGATGGAGAAACATGGGTTAAGTTGAATTATATTACTCAAACCAAGAAATCTATGATAAAAATTCATCCAATTTAATGTGAATTGTTGCCACAAAGAAAGAAGTCGATCTCCAATCTTAGAAACTTAAATTTTAGTGATTTTTTTTAAACCAATATGTTTCAGATAGTAATTATTTCTGATTCAAAAATTTTCTTAAGGCAAAGAAGGTCGATATCAATTATGATATAACAGATAACACTTTAAGAGAGCAAAAGCTGAGTTATTCATTTTTTCTTGGGTGGAACAGTAAAACCATGGAGCTTTATATGAGTTGCGTTAGAATCAGAGATGACAATTTTTCAGATATTTTCTTCTCTCTTTTTTTTTTTTTGGCATTGCCCATGGGGGGGGGGGAGATAAAGAAAGAATGAAAAGTAATATTATATTTGAAATGGGTAAATATGTATTTTTATCTTAAATTTATATTAGATGCTAAAAATTATTTTGAGAGAATCATCACCTATAAAGAAAACGATCTAGACCATAGTTAGGGATTACGTTTTAAATTTGTAATTCACTCCAAATTCGCCCATGATTTATGTAGATACGCATATCTTCAAATTTGAACAATTAATTAATAAAATTACATCGACTAAAGATCAAAAAGTTTAATAACAAAATTGAGATATAAAACATTAATTCGGAGTGATAATTTAAAATTTAAAAATTTCACTCAATATCATGACATTTATTCATGATATATAAATGTTTCTTATTTATGATATATGCGGTTATTTTTCAATATCACTCAATATTGTTCGTACCTGCTCCTAAATATTTGTAATTCAATTACATTGTTTCTTCGGCTCTGGTAGATCAGTCTTATATGACTTTATGTTTGCATACTACTAAGTAGGGGTCGTTATGGTGCATCATTATGGTTATCATATATTGCTACCTGGATAATGATGATTGATCCATTCCAACTGAAAGAAATACTTTTGTCTTTGCATTCATTTTGCTTTAGTATAATCTAGATGGATAATGAGTATGGGAATCTTAATTTTTCAGGCATACCCTCTTCACAGATTTTAACTTTCCTGGGGAGAACCGAACTCTGTTAATTTGGATTGTAGAGGCTGTTCTGTTCCGCTATAAGTTAGTAAACCATGGCAATGGCCGCTCCGGTTGAATTGCTTCTGGCTCAATTGCGTTTGCTACATTCTGGGTTCTGGCGGTACTTCTGGCTGTCCCATTTCTTCCGATTGATAGAACCGCCGGATCTCTTCTCGGGGCCATGCTTATGGTCATTTTCCGAGTCATAACTCCCGATCAGGCCTATGCTACTATTGATCTTCCAATTCTTGGTCTCTTGTTTGGTACAACAAAATAAAATACCTAAATAAAATATAAGTCATGGTAAATTTCAAAAATAACAGTTTTACTAATATATTATTATTGTTTAATGAATGACTAATTTATGGGCAATTGAAGGACATGTCATTGCCCCATCTTCTTTTCTTTAATATACTACTGATGTCTGGTCGCGCAATACGCGACCCTAACCCAGTATATCTATAGATCTTAGAAATGTTTGTATTTGAAAAAACATATTTTGCATTTGGCCCGATATATTTTAGAAATATTTGAAGAATTTAGAAATGTTTTATAAGTATGATCATAGAAACATTTGTATTTGCTAAAAAAAGAAATTGTATTTAACCCGATACGTTTTAGAAATGTTTGAAGATTTTAGAAATGTTTTATAAGTGTTACTTATTAAATATAATAAACTTGATCAAATATATGTCTTGAAGTAAATGTTAGACAAAATATAAAAGCATCCTAATAAGTTTAAATATTAGTAAGATGTTTTATTGATGTTCTCCGTTTGTCGTGCCGAATCAATACTTAGTTTTGGAGATTTATAATAGCTTTGTAGTAAGCTTCCTCCGAAAGGTATACGTTCAATTTTTGGAACTGTTTCTTCTAAAGATTTATAGGTAGTAAAATATAAAAATATGATTTTGAAACTCATTAATTGTTGAAACTGGTTGATCACAAATATGAGAATGAAAATTAATGTAAATTTGTATAGGTTTCAAGTTATAGCAAAAAAGAACTCACCTCACCGTGGCAAATAAAAAAAAAAGTAAGTAAAAGAGCCATTAAAAATTGAGAAATTATTTTTTTCCCTGTAGGTAAAAATGATGTATAAAAATATAAATAAACGTAGAAACATCATTCCTTCCCTCTCCACCTCAAATTCATAAAATGCTTCCCCATAAATTAATTAGAAGAAGCGACCTGAACTATTTATATGATAAGGAACTCAAAAAAGTCCAAAAACTAAATCCAAAAAATTATATTCTTGAAAGCCCGAACACAAAAAAAAAAAAAACAAAGCGCTTCATTTGCAAAATAAAAATAAAAAAAAATAAAATAATAATAATAATAATAATAATAATTGGTCAACTGGGAGTATGAAACAAAATAAAAAACAACTAAACAAAGAAAAAACACAATTCATAACTGACCATATACGAAAAAAAACTGAGACTCCATAATTTAAAAAACCCACTCTAATTGAATGAAACATAAAAAAGAAATTAAAAAAATCACACTTTGTAACAAAAACCCAATTGATCAATTCAATCCAAACAGAACTAAAATCATACAAAAATTCTAGGCTAAATAACCATATAAGAAATCACATCATATTACCTGACAACGGCTATGGTAGCTGTAACGGGTGGACGCATAAAAATAATAGTAATAACACTATTCTTGAACGGAAAAAATAAAAAATAATAAAAGCCGTACAAATGATCTGTGGATATAAAATCATTTGAATTTTAATATCTGTAATGGCACCACCACAATGGCCGAAGCAAGATCAATGAGAATTTTATTTTTTTTTTCCTTTGTGTTTACATAGAGAGGTAAAGAGAATATTTTTTGAAGTCAAAATTTTATCCGATTAGGATGTAGTTGATCATAACTAATGAAAAGATTGAACATGCTAATAGGAAAGGAGTATATTTCACCACTTATTCTCAATTGATGATTGATGCGGAATTTGTTTTGTATTTTTTTTTTTAATTATGGAGAAGTAATTGATTAGGGAGTCGATTGTCGTGGAGATGGGGATGAGGATTTGGGTTTTTTATGAATCCGTAGTTTTTTTTTTTGGCGAAAATAGGAGATAGAGGTGGATTTAGACTGCATTTGCCTTTTAAGTCTAGGAAACTGATATGTAAATAAAAATTTATTTTAAAAATATGATATGGAAATGGCACATGGCAAATGGTGGTGCTTTCTCTTGAGTGTGGTTTTTGTTTCTAATATAGTAAGATATATATATATATATATATATATATATATATATATTTAGAGGATATCCTTTGTATCTAATTAACATTGGTGTCCGGCTTGCCTGACTCTGAATTCGAACTTTTAATTTAGGACCAGTTTAATCGAGTCACTCTCAAACTATTTAAGAACATGATTGGTACATTTTTCAAATTAGAATGTTAGGCAAATACAAGACAACATAATTATAAGCCGTCACCTCTAATCAGATTAAACAAAAAAAAAAGGAAGCAAATTTCCTCAATATTCTCAATTACTGTCACTATTATTAATATCTTGCCAATGCAATTGGTATCGTGATCAAGCCATCTCATAATTAGAGACTTGCATGTAAATGTTCTACTTTTATCCATAATCAGTCTTCTTATGTTGTTACAATACTACAAGTATTAACTCTTTTTTTGTTTTGGCCATAACAAAGTTATTAATTTTTTACATATGTTATATAATTTATATGTATTTATAGAAGTTATATCTTATCCAAAAAAAAAAAAAAAGATAATTACTTTGATTCGTTTGAAGCAAATTTTAAAAGGGGAATGGAAGATGATGGGGAGAGAACATTCTGAGGAATATGCTATGAATGCGAGGTCTGGGCGCCTCATACGTACTTTTAAAAAAAAAAAAAAAATGGCGTTGGCGTCTTCTGTTGGTTGCTTACAACATTGAATCCACGACCAAATTCAGCTACAGAAAAAGTGACACTGATATAGCACTTTTTTTTGGCAGTTACTACCTTTTGAAATGTTCGTATTCTATTCCAATATTCAAAAGATGTGTTAAATGGATACAGTCGCTGATTCAGTGTTACTCGATGGTGGATACCTAGCTATAAATTAAAATAAATCATAAAAATATTATGTTAAATGCCTGGCTACATCAATCATTACAGAAAATTTTTATGTTTTATATGATAATTCGAGTTATCAGAGTTGATTCGATTCAAACCATATTACTGAATCTTGATCACGTTTAGTTGTGCAGAATCAAAAGAAAGTATTACACGATTATAACATGACAACACAAACAGAAAAGATAATAGGTGAAGGAATGGTTTTTCATTATTGCGTAGATTTGGGATCTTTCTGAGAGATGGGGTGACATTAAAAATTAAAATAATACTCTCTCCAGTTCAATTTAACAAGAGCATTTTTTTAAAAAAATATTTTTGAGACTTAAAATTGTTAGTAAAATATTATGGGATATTTGTGATGAACAATAACAAATTTGACATAGAGGGAGGAAAAAATCCAAGGCACGTGATAATTACAGTGTCCTTAAAATAGTTTAGTCCCTTCACAGGTATGTTAATCTCCTAGAGATTGTATGAATTGCTGTCTCCGAAGATACAACGGATTTTGTGTACACTACTTTGCACGAAATAATTTTACATTCAAACTGGAATATGAAAAAATGTGATGAACACCAAAGAAAGACTTATGAATATTTGATAAAAGAAATATGAAAACATGTTAATAATTTTGTTTCTTAATTCCCAATAGTTGAAAGTAAGCTAACACTTTATAGGAGTAAGAAAATTTAAATAAACCGTTAAAATTATTTGCAAACATCATTATCACAAATTTAATTCCATTACTAGACAAATTAAAAGCAACCTATTTACTCCCATTTTTCACCAAAATAAACGTGTGATATTGATGGGAATAAATGTCCAATTTAACTTCTGTTTAAAACTCTCATTGATTGAGTGGAAAAATTATAACCAACATCATAAATGCTAGGGTTGTCATATCGGGTGGTTCGGTCGGTTCGAATGAATCTTAGTTCGGATTAATCGATTTTTTTCAGTTACAAGAACAGCTCGAAACCGAACCACACAAACTATTAAACCGAACCAAATTGATCGAATAAACAATTGGGTTTAGCGGTTTGATTTCGGTTCAACCGAATCAAGACAATCTGAAAGACTGAAACTGAAAGTGAACAAACTGAAAATTTCAGCAAACCAAAGTTAACTTAAATCAGCAAAAAAAAAAAAAAAAAATCACAATTCACAAATGTCAAATGTTCACAACACAAATGGTCTCATTTTGGCATTCGGCATTTAACAAAATGTAGTTCACTGCCCACAGGTGAAATTTAAAAGGTTCATCAGAACTTACAAGTCCACAATCCACTGATGACTGTTGAGAATAAATTAAAAAGTTCTGCAACCACAAGTCCACAAAGACATTTGACGGTCCATTGCTAGGAACAACTTAAAAACAGAAATTCAAGAACACAAAAGGTTCAAGAATCAAGAGTTCAAGGATCCCAAAGGACCAAAACACTACCATAAATTCAAAGATCAAAACATTTAAACACTAAACAGAGTTCAAAATACTGAAAAACAGATTTCAGTCTTCACAGTTTAACTCCAGTCTTGTCTTCACAGTTCACAGTTGCACTTCAATCTTCAACCATTCATCTTGGCAATCTGTGAAATGCAAATACAGAAATTCAGAAATTAAGTCTGCAAATTCAGGCCACAAACTCAGAATTTCAGTCTGCAAATTCAGAAATTCAGTTTGATAAGTAAAGTTTAGAATCTACCTACCTTGATCATTGCATGCATACACTGCCACATCCTAGCTCAATTCAGATTTTGTTCCCCTATTTCAGGACCTGAAAAAAAGATCATTGTAACAAGAAATGAATTAAAATAGCTAAAAATATCAAAATGCAAATATTGAAGATCACAAATGTCATTTAGTACTGTTGACCACCTTCTTCAATTTTGATGAGATCTTCCCATTTTTCTTCAACAACTTCTAAATCCACCACCTCCCTAAGCCAATCTTGAGCGCATATTAAGCCTTGAACAGTCTTCAGAGTTAAAGAGCTCCTAAAAGCATCCAATACCCTCCCACTCGTGCTAAAAATAGATTCGGACGCCACAGTAGATATAGGCATTGCTAAAATATCACGAGCTATCAAAGAAAGGATTGGAAATCTTGGACTGTTAACCTTCCACCAGTTCAGGATATCAAATGTTGAACTACATAATTCAGTTGTCTCCCTCAAATACTTGTCCAAATCTGAGTTTTTAGTATTTTCACCATTTTTTAAATTTTTCTTCTTCAACAGATCTGCTCTAAATTTATCCCTAAGCATCTTGGAAGGTTCAATATCTATCGGGGAAGATCTTTTCCCCGATGCAACAGATTGAGAAGAACTACTCTTAGGAGTGGAGGAAGGTGAACTAAAACTAGGATCACAGGCATGGATTCTAACATAATCAGCATACAACTCATATAAAGTACTTTTAACAAAATCTTGTTTCTTTCCCCCATCAACTTTTCCATACAGTTCACACATAACAATCTCCAAGTAATCCAATTTATTTCTTGGATCTAAAATACATGCCATGTAAAGAACAACAGTCATCTTTTTAATCTCACCATAGTATTTATCAATCTTGGATTTCATCATTAAAGCCATGGCTTGTTGTTCATGATCTACAATTTCATTAATGGTTCTCTTCAACAGCACATCAATGCAAGTAATATCATCAAAAAATGAATTCGAAGAGAGAGATTTGGTATGAGATACCTTCAATGTAATCTCGTAAAAATATTGAAGAAGACCAGCCACTCTCCTAGCTTCTACCCAATCCAATGCCATAGGCAGCCCAGACCCTGAATGTGCCACCCCAGGAACATGTTTCAGAGTGTCCCTATAGTGTGGTTCACCTACTTCATACTTTTTAAATGCTCTTTCATAAGTTTGGGTAGTTTCCAACATCAAATATGTGGAATTCCACTTGTACAAATATCTAAAACCAGATTCTTAGAGTTATTACACTTTTCTATTTTAGCACATTTCCTAAACATTACAATTCTTTGAGGGGACTGCCTAATATATTTTATTATAGCTCTAATTCTTTCAACAGATTTACCAATATGAATTAAACCATCCTTAACAACAAGATTCATTACATGAGCCATACAACGAACATGCAACCATTTTGCACCCAAAAGACATTTTTCACGATAAGCAAATTGTTCTTTCAAACATTCCATAGCAGCATCATTAGCACTTGCATTGTCAATACAGATAGTAAACACATTTTCAATTTCCCAATCCAACAAACAATCCTCAATTGATGTCTCATTATCAACACCTCTATGACTTGAAATAGGGCAGAAACTCAAGATTTTCTTTTTCATATTCCAATTGTTATCCACATAATGGGCAGCAAGACACATATAATTAATTTGTTGCAAAGAAGTCCAAGTATCGGTGGTCAAACATATTCTACTAACATTTCCCTTGATCTCAAGTTTCAGTTTATCCTTCTCAACCAAATAAAACTTATAATAATCAGCAGCTACAATTTTTCTACACTTGGGAACAAACAAAGATTGCAACTTTTGCAGAAAATATCTAAACCCTTTTTTCTGAATAAACATGAAAGGAAGCACATCGACAATGATCATATAAATTAATGCCCTTGTGATTTCTTCTTCATTATACTTCCAGTTGGTTATATTAGCCTGTTTTCCATCCTTACTTTCAATAATTAACTTACTTTGGCCAGGATCATGGCTCAAAGATAAATACTTCTTACAAACCAACAAATGACTACGAAGGTTACTTGTTCCATGTTTTCTACTTTCAGCCCTACACTTAGTATCACAGTACTTACATGCAGCCCATACTTCACCTTTTGCATCAGTAAAAGAAGAAAAATGGGACCATACCATAGACCTTTTTCGATTAACCCTTTGTTTGCCTGAAGGCTTACAAATAGCTTCACTGGTCCCGTCGTTTCGACTTCAACATCGATCATGACAGGTTCATCCTCGGGAATATCAGGCAGAGGAAGCAGTATATTCTGAAGCTCCTGATCCTCAAACTCCTCATCCTCAATCTCCTCAATGTCATCAATGTTATCATCAAATTGAGACATCTAAAAAACAGGAAAAAGAAAAAGTTAGTTCACAAAGACACTAACTCATTGAGACACAGTTGACAGTCACAATCCACACTACCAGCAACAATAACAAATTGAAACTAATCCAAAGATTAAATTACAGTCCCAGAAAGCCACCAACAAGTTACAATTTACAAGCACATTGATAAAAAAAAAAATTACAGTGTACACAACCCCCAATGGGCAGTAGCCAGTTCTACCTCTAATGAAACTCTAATGAAATGCAAAAGCTAAAACAGTAAAAAGGAAAAACTGAAAAACATATCCATTTGAACATTTGAGTTTTATCAGAACTCAGAAGAATCACGAGGAAAAAAAAAACCCAAAAGCTCCAATGATTACAAAAACCAGAGAACCCCGACCAAAAAAAGATTAAGGCAACAAACAGTATACAGAACACAAATAAAGCCATAGCCAAGAGCAACAAATATAAATCGAAACTGATGAAGTAAGATTGAATTAAATTGATACAATCTGCCACAGCCACCAACAACAAGAAGTTACAAGCAGTAAAGCACAATGATCAGCTGGAGATAAATGGGAAAAATGGGGAACTGACACCACAAAAAAAGGAGTTATGAGGACTCTTTTTCGGGACGCATGTGCAAAAATTGTCCCAATATGTACATGTTAGGACGCATGAAAAAAACGTCTCGATAGACACATATTATAAGACACTTAAAAGTGTCCTAATATGAGCAACTAATAGGACGTTTATATAATAATTGTCCGTCCCAATAGAATAGTTTATGGGACACCTAAAAGAGTCACCATAAATGTTATTAATAAGGACCATTAAAAACGTCCTATAAAACAAGGTCAATTAAATAATAAAAAATTACTTTATCCAAAACAGATTTGCATGATTTTGCATATCTAAGACTCAAATGTCACATTTCAATTTAATTGTATGATCAAAATGTATATTTGTATTTTCGTTTATTAGTTTTATAATTACATTATTGCACTCTATGCATTATTTAACTGTTCCCAACAAATCAACTAATAACTGGTCCTATTAAACTTTTAGTAACACAAGTATGAAATAGTAATGTGTTTACTCCCCATAACTATTGTTTAGAATGATATAGTTAGTAGTTAAGTGTGCTATTTGATTAATAAAGTTAAAAACTTACGTTCATCTTTATAATTAATTCAAAATGAATATATTCAAAGAGCAATATATCAATGATGTATGATCAAATTTCTAAGTTATAACAGTAGTTTGTACATCTATACAAATATATCCTCATTTACAAAATAGTGTAACTGCGTAATTACATTTGTAAGTTATAACATCAGTTATTTGTACATTTTCATTTGCAAAATGTTATGCCTAACGAATTACATTTGTAAGTTATAACATTAGTTAATACATAACAACTATGATTAGCATGTTATGTCTCAATGTTAATTATTGTCCACTTCAAATGGAATGGGAAGAGTGATTTCTGACAATTCTTTTAGCTATATGTTATAATAAATTATGTCAAGTGATTCAACTGATTTTTTGTTGTTCTTAGTAATAGGAAATTGTTGGAGATTAGAAATTTTTACTAAAACTTATGGATCATATGTATTAGTGTATTTTAGGGCACAATGAAAACATTGTCTCTATAAAAAAACAAAATATATATATATATATATATATATTAATCCCATGATCATCTTTGTTTTGACCCACAAAAATGACATCATAAAATATTACTACGTCCCAACAAAGAAAAAAATTATTTTATAGTAACGTCTTTCAATAATGTGATTTTTTTGAATGAATGGAATAATACTAAATAGGATGCTTAGAATTTCAGTTCCATCATACTTTTGACCACTCCCTCATTCTTGAACTATTTTTGGCCACTTCTTTTCTTTTTTTGGGGAGGGGGGAGGGGAATTATCTAACTCAAGCACTCCTTGGACATTTCCGTCACTAACCAGGTGACTAGCATCACCTTCATGGTAATTGACAAAGAATTTGGCAACAGTAAAAATGTTGTCAACAAAACTATGGTCAAATCTCACATTATTACTAATAAAATTAGTTTCTATCTTCTTTTCTTCTTTTTTCATTGATTCTTGATGGAAATCGGCAAGATACTTTTATGTACGACAGGTACGGGACCAACATTTTTTCATGCCACAACGATAGCATTAGCTCTCGCCTATCTTTTTATTTTCGATTTTCTCACTATTATTTCCCAACTTTTGGTGAAAATTAGTATTTTTGCTTTGACCACGATCGTTAAAAATTCTTACCATGTCCTCGACCACGACAACGACCACCATGCCCTCTGTTTTATCTATTATTTGGATTCATAGTTGTTGTATTTGCTTCAGGAAATGGAGCAACACTAGTTGGATAAGTCTGATGGTTTTTTAATAAAAGTTCATTATATCGTTCAGTAACAAGCAGAACATGAATCATGTCATAATAGTTTGTATATCTCCTTTCACGATATTGTTGCATCAGGAGAATATTTTTAGGGTGAAAAATGGAGTATGTTTTCTCTAGCATTAGTGTATCGCTCGTATCATCACAACATAATTTCAAGAGAGATGTGATTCAAAAAATAGTAGAATTATATTCACTAACAGTTTTAAAATCTTGAAAACATAAGTACAACCAATCATAACGAGCTCTAAACAGCATAACAGTCTTTAAGTGATGATATCTTTTATTCAAACTTATCCATAAAACAAACTGATTTTTAATAGACAAATATTCAGTTTTTGTTCATGAAGGTGGCGACGAAGGAAAATTGTGGTATTGACCTTGTCTTGTGTTGTGGCCTCGTTGACTTCTTTGATAGTTTCTCCAAATCCATTAGCATTTAAATGTATTTTGGCATCAAGCACCATGATAAATAATTCTCTCCGAAAACATCAAGAGTTATGAATTCAAGTTTTACAAGATTATTGGCCATGGTATGAAAATAAAATAGACTTTTTGAACTTATCCAAAATAAATTTCTAAATTTGGCTAGAGTACTTTCGTGTTGATAACGTGTTATAAAGAAATTGCAAAGCAAGAGAAATGGAGAAGGGACGAATTGTTGTGAGATTTTTGGGTGAGTTTTCCCATACATTTTTCCTTTATTTTTAGGCTTATGATTACCCTAAGATGGAGATTCCATTAACTCCATACTAACATAGATTACATTAGATAAGAAATAGTTATGGAGATTATGTTATAAAATGAGGAGAAAATATTCTATAATTCGTTGCATCCTACTTTTTAGTACAACAAGCCAATCATAATAATAAAAAAAGTAACTAACTTTTTTGGTGTTTATTAATTCCCACTAAAATTATGAACTCCTCCCAAAACTATATGTTGTATATACTAACGTGGTACAACGGATACGTCGAATGTTTACTCGTAAACGAGATTAGCTTTAAAGACAACTTAATACAACATCCACAATACTATACTTCATGATATATTACCTTTTTTTATATATATAAAAAAAATCGTGCATATGCCTTCAGTATCCAATATGCGCTATGTTAGGTCATTTCTATCAAGTTGGAATTGAAATATTATGAGTTCTCTATTTTGTAGGTGTTTCAAGTTGGTAGAATTTTGTCTTCTATGCAAGATAAGGACAATGTTATTATTCTTGAACGATATCGTCTTAGTATTCTAAGCCTTTTGACGTCTTTCTTTGTATCAAAAAAGAAAAAAATGGATGCTATATAAATAAATATCCGATATTCTTTTTGGAATTGGATGGAATATATGTAATAATATGATCAAAATATATGTATATATATATATATACTAGTGATGTCTGGTCGCGCAATGCGCGACCTTGGCCCAATATATCTATAGATCTTAAAAATATTTGTATCTGAAAAAAAAAATATTTTGTATTTGGATTAATATATTTTAGAAATGTTTGAAGAATTTAGAAATATTTTATAAGTATGATCATAGAAATGTTTGTATTTGGCATAAAAAAAAATTGTATTTGGCCCGGTACGTTTTAGAAATGTTTGAAGATTTTAAAAATATTTTATAAGCGTTACTTCTTAAATATAAATAAATTGATCAAATATATGTCTTGAAGTAAATGCTAGACAAAATATAAAAGCATCCTAATAAGTTTAAATATTAGTAAGATGATTTATTAATGTTCTCCATTGGTTGTACCAAATCAATACTTAGTTTTGGAGATTTATAATAGCTTTGTAGTAAGCTTCCTCCAAAAGGTATACGCTTAATTGTTGGAACTATTTCTTCCAAAAGTTTATAGATAGTAAAATATCAAAAATATAATTTTGAAACTGGTTAATTGTTATAACTGGTTGATCACAAATATGAGAATGAAAATAACGTAAATTTGCATAGGTTTCAAGTTATAGCAAAAAAGAACTCACCTTACCATGGTAAATAAAAAAAAAGAAAGTAAAAGATAGCCCATTAAGAATTGAGAAATTTATTTTTTTCTGTAGGTAAAAATGATGTATAAAAACACAAATAAACGTAGAAACATCATTCCTTTCCTCTCCACCTCAAATTCATAAAAGGCTTCCCCATAAATTAGTTAGAAAAAGCGACCTGAACTATTTATATGCTACGGAACTAAAAAAAGTCTAAAAACCAAATTCAAAAAAGTATATTCTTGAAAGTCCAAACACAAAAAAAATGCGCTTCATTTGCAAATAAAATAAAATAATAATAATAATAATTGGTCAACTGGGAGTATGAAACAAAATCAAAAGCAATTAAACAAAGAAAAAACACACTTCATAACTGACCATATATGAAAAAAAACAGACTCCATAATTAAAAAAAGAAAACGACTCTAATTGAATGAAACATAAAAAAAAAAAAGAAATTTAAAAAATCACACTATGTAACAAAAACCCAAATAATCAAATCAATCCAAACAGAACTAAAATCATAAAAATTATAGGTTAACTAACCATATAAGAAATCACATCATATTACCTGACAACGGTTACGGTGTAACGGATGGGCGCATAAAAATAATAGTAATAACACTATTATTGAACGGAAAAAACAAAAAATAATAAAAGCCAAACAAATGATTTGTGAAAATAAAATCATTTAAATTTTAATACATGTAATGGCACCACAACAACGGCCGAAGCAAGATCAATGAATTTTTTTTTTCTTTGTGTTTATATAGAGAGGTAAAGAGAATATTTTTTGAAGTCGAAATTTTATCCGATTAGGATGTAGTTGATCATCACTAATGAAAAAAATGAACATGCTAATAGGAAAGGAGTATATTTCACCACATATTCTCAATTGGTGATTGATGAGGAATTTGTTTTTTTCTTTTTTTTTTTTTATTGTGGAGAAGAGATTGATTAGAAAGTCGATTGTTATGGAGATGGGGATGAGAATTTGAGTTTTTATGAACCCATGGTTTTTTTTTTTTTTTTGGCGAAAATAGGAGGTGGAGGTAGATTTGGACTGCATTTCCCTTTTAAGTTTAGGAGATATGTAAATAAAAATTTATTTTAAAAATATGATGTGAAAATGCCACATGGCAAATGGTGGTAATTTCTATTAAGTATGGTTTTTATTTCTACTATAGTAAGATATATATATATTATGCATATGAAGGAAGCCAGACACCTTGGAGTACAAAAGATCCCTATGATCGAGGGATACTCATGATCTTATCTAGTTGTAATTTCTCCCTATTTATTGATGGAGGCGTACACAAAATATGTTCTCCTAAAGGGGAAGAAAAGGCAAATTTTGCTAAACTTGCATTCGGCCATGGGCCACAACTTGTAGTAGCTGGATTTAAAGGGCAAGAGAAAGCAAATTTGGAGCTGGATTTTAAAGCTTGCATTTGGGCAATGGGCTACACCTTGGCATGGTCTTTAATCTAAGCTGGGCTGGTTTACTTCACTAAAATCAGTACTTTGGTTTGGGTAGAAATCCCTTCAAAGTAGTAGTCTCCACTCTCCACTAGAATTACTTCACTGACGAGTATTTTCTCCGGTCCGAATTATAAAGTACGAATTTAAATTAATTTAAAGTATTAATTACTACTTTAAAATTATAATTAAAATCAGAGGAAATGTATTAGTATAAGAAAGGAAGAATAATCAGAGAAAAAGTAAGGAAGAAAAATATATTATAATTATTTTAAAGTTGAGATTACATTTTCTATTGCAAACGATGCAAATAACCAAAATGTGTATTACATTGAAATCTATAATATCAATAATTAAACCCGTTACTGATTAATTAGCCCAAACTTTTGGTCTACAATATGATTATTTTTAATAGACATAAACACCTCTATGTTGTACACTCAAGTATACAAAAATTCGGGTGAAGCGTTGTACTTGTATGTACTATGTAGTAGTATTATTTTAAAATTCATAGAGCGTTTTAGCAATAAATAAAATTAATAAATAAAATTCATAGAGCGTATGCTTTGGATGAGCAAAATTTTAACAATATATACGTTTCTATTCGCCTTCTTTTCCACTCAATAAAATATGAAAAATTTGTAATAATACGAGTTCGTTAGAAAAATGATAACTCCATCAATTATCATATAAAATTGATAGAAAAAAAATGTAAATACTTGAGAACCGGATATAATAGTTTCTTTTTTCACCTCTTCCTCATTACAATAAAATTTCATTAAAATCGTACGATAACTAGCCAAGTTATTGTTAGTCCTTTTCAACACATAGATGTGATACATGATCTATTGTTTAACAAAGCGCAACAAACCAATTCAAGGTAAGACATTAAGGGAAGGGAGATTAAATTGAAGAAATGTTCTTCAATGGACTTTGTTATAACTTTATTATTATAATCAATTTCTTTTTAAATGTTTTTTTTTAACTTCAAGTGTGAACTTGAAAAAGTCTTTGTTTGAACTCTCCAACTCATGTCGTTAAATTCCAACCCTTTTTGTTACTACTACACGGCGGTGATGGTGGTTGAGAGTAATGATGGCGGGAGAGAGTTCCTTCCTTTTTTTTTTTTTTTTGAATCTTATTGACATTTAATAAGACAATGAAGATTAAAAAAAAATACTCCCTCTGTTCCAAAATAAGTGTCATTAGAATTTGCATGTAGTTTAAGAAAACATTAAATATGGTAACTAAATTATTAGAATATCCTCAACTAATCACATTAAAATAAGTGCTCACCAATAATATTATTTCTTTTGAGGGTACGTTTGGAAATTTTTGACAAAAAATGCATTGGAATCCGAAAACAGACACTTGTTTTGAAATTTCTCCATTTTGCTAAAACGACACTTATTTTGGAGTGGAGGGAGTAGTAGAAAAGGAAATGGTGGATTATTGTAAAAAATTAAGAATATTACAACTAGTATTAATTTTGAGAAAAGTAGAAAAACCGTCCACTGCATTTGATTTGTTTTCATTAAACTTATTTAACATGGGTATTTGTCTTTTTCACATCACGAAGCACATTTTTCTTTTCACGTGCACTATTAGTAATCTACTTTAGTATTATTTTGTTTTGGGTAAGGATGACTTATGAATTGCTAAAAAAAAGAAAAAATTGCTAGTGGAAATTTTGTAAAGATAAATTGAAAATGGACTCTAGTTTCTCACATAAAATAGAGCAAAAAAATAACAATACTAATATGAAGTGGATAGTGAAAATGAAGTGCTTAAGAAAGTTATGAATGATTGGAAGGAATGGTTTTTGTTTGTTTTTTTATTAACTTTACCTTCTCATAAAATAATCAGGTCTTTTGTTGATGAATCATTTTATATCTAAAAAGAAATTGCCAAATAACTTTGCAGGACAAAAAGAAATCATACTTAGGATGATAAAAGATTAAAAAAGATAATGATTGTTTAAATGCAAATAAAGAAAAAGGAGTTAGGATTAAACGTAATCGATTATTTTTGTCACTTACTCAATATTTTTATTATATTTATTAATAATATTTTTTCCGTTACTCCTCAAAAAAAGGAATTATTACTTTTTAAATATATAACATAGCATTATAAAATTAGAATATTAACGGACTAAAGTTAGTATTGTCTTTTTTCTTTTTCTTTTGAATTAAAATCACATTAACTATACCATTTTCACGAATTTGAAATAAATACTCTCTCCGTCCCATAATTATTGTCCACTTTGCCCAAAAAATTTTGTCCCAAAATTATTGTCCAATTTGACTTTTTATGGATCAAGTTACACATTTGTCCTTAGTAAAAAACATTATTCATAAAATCTTAGTGGTTAAATAATTAATTATGTAGGGGTATATCCGGTTGTTTAAGGCAAAATATAATTAAGATGACCAAAAATAAAATCTTTTATTTTAATAAAACTGGACAATAATTATAAGACGGAGGGAGTAACAATAATAGTAATATAATTTGATGACAATGTACATTGCCGTACATTCTATCTGGTAGTAATATTTTGGGTTAAGACAGAAAAAAGTCATTGTCTTAATCTACCTATAAGATATCGTATATATTTTTTCATTTTTGTATTTTTGTTCTTATTTTTGGTAAGAATCTAATCATAAGATAGATTGTGGCATCCCACAAAAACATTTGTAACGTTAATAGAAGCTTTATTAATCAACGCAGTTGGGGCATTTGCAAATCAAATCAAAGTCCAAATCTTGACAAAGTAGTGTGTAAATAGTATTTCTAAACACATCTTCCCAAATTTTGAATCTTTCTGGTTCTCCACTCTCTCCCATTTCACACCACCAATTCTTTCCTCAAAAATCTTGAAGCTTTCAAGTTTCATCAAAATATACAAAAACTCTATTGTGGGATTTTATTTTCCTTTCTTTTTTTTTTTTTCTTTTACTTTTCCTCTTCCTCTTATTCAGCCAATCTTTTTGTTATTGCCCCTTTTTTTTCCCCCTGTTTTTTAGAACTTTTGTAACTTTGTTTTAGCTTTTTGTTATTATGTTAAAGTGTTCCAAAATTCCTCTTTTTTGGCAGACAATGATGAAGGTGAGGTAGAGAAAGATCTGGGATTTCTTGTTGGGTACTTTTCCTTCCATCCTGGCCTGTTTGAGCAAACCATTTCTCTCTTTTTTATATGTTTCTGTATAAATGCGTTTCTATTTTCTAATGGGCGGTGGTTGTTTATGTGTTGTGATTCTTGTGAATTCATTCATTTAAAGGGGTTATATTTCGTTTTTCTTTTGATTTTTTCTTCCCATTTAAAGGGGTTATATTTCGTTTTTCTTCCCATTTTTTCTTCCCATTTCTTTTGATGCTGTTTTGATAATGTACCTTCCTGAAATCCCATTCCCAGGTATGCATTTCTGAAGAAATCCGTTTCGGTTTTCCATCATCATCAAGTTTGGAAACTTTTTGAAAGCCTTTGGAAAGTTGACCGTTTTTGAAAAGTTTCCAATTTTGGGAGTTAAAATCCTTTTATCTACTATTTGGTTTTTTAATCAAAGCTTTCTTCTTGATCCATTCCTCAATTGATTTGAGACCATAGTTCGTAGGAATAGGTTTCAAGGCTTAAAATGTATGGAACTCAGAGCAAAAGGGATTTGGCCTTCGAGTACCAAGCTCAAGTGCCCATTTTGAGGCCAAGTATCCACGCTAGAAGGGCTAATATTACAGTTAAGTTTCAAGATATTTATGGGTTCACTGTAGAAGGCAATGTTGATGATGTAAATGTGTTGAATGAGGTGAGGGAGAAAGTTAGGCAACAAGGTAGGGTCTGGTGGGCATTGGAAGCCAGCAAAGGCGCTAATTGGTATTTAGAGACCCATGTTTCTTCTACCCTTAAATCATCCCTCAAGTTTACAGCATTGGTGAATCAAATTACTCTCAAGAGGTTGATTAGGAAGGGGATTCCTCCCAATCTCCGGCCTAAGGTGTGGTTTGCAATGTCAGGGGCTGCCAAGAAGAAGTCAACTGTCCCTGATAGCTATTACAATGATCTGACATCTGCTGTTGTAGACAAGGTTACGCCTGCGACAAAGCAAATTGATCATGTGAGTTGTTCACATTTAAGCATTAGGCACCTGCTCTGAGAAACTCATTGCAGGTGCCAAATTTCTTATTTGCAATGATCTGTCATTGATCTTTGAAATGAATGAATAGAATCTTGGTTAGCATTTATTGGCATTAGGTTATCTGCTACTTCTTGCCTTTCGGAACAATCTGAAAGTTCTATTTATCTTTATGAGTGGCTGAGTCATTCGGCTCCTGAAGCAGACTTGGGAAGTGTCATTTAGTTGTATTGGTTGTAGCAGTTTTGCCTAAAGATATCTGCTCAAATTATGATGGAATTTAGGACTAGCTATACCTTAATGCAGTATTCAAATATGACGGTTTCCTTAGAAAGGTACTTTCCTGGTAGAAAAAAAGGGAACATGTTTAGGTCATTGTGGGGGGTAGCTGCCGCATCTGCATTCTTCTTCTAACTTTTTGGTACATAATGAGTTACTTTGTGCATTAGACCATCGTAGAATCCATCTGCCTCTGTATCTCAAGTTTTCTGCTTCAATAATGATAGTCATACTTTGGTTTTGTTCTGGGTTACACTCATCTTTGTCTTTGTCAGTCTATCATCTGTTTCTCAATTTCGTTTCATGTTCATTATCCTTTAGAACTTCTAGAAAATGAGCTACTTTGTGCATTAGACCATCGTAGAATCCATCTGCCTCTGTATCTCTAGTTTTCTGCTTCAATTATGATAGTCATACTTTGGTTTGGTGTTGGGTTAGACTGTCTCTGTCTTTGTCTTTGTCTTTGTCACTCTATCATCTGTTTCTCAATTTTCTTTCATGTTCATTATCCTTTAGAACTTCTAGAAAATGTAAAGAACTCTGATATAATGAGCAAGGGGTATCACAGTGTTGTAAATGACTATTTTGCCGAAACGCAAACCTCATACTCATTGTCTTGAGTAAACAGCTAATACTCAATAATTCTGGAAAAAATATTCTAGCATGCTTCCTTTCAGCCAAAGGTAATGTTCCCACAAAAGAGGATAGATTTCTATGTGAAAATCACTTTTATTGTATGATGGATTCTTTACCTCCATTAGATATGCTGATAGCATTCATTCTCTTTACTAAATTTCTTTACCTCCAGACGTCCCTTGATATTTCTGACTTCAGAAGCATTTTTCTTAACTAAGTCGGCCGTCCTGTACCTATATCATTTCATGTAATCTCATTTGAGTCAGGGCAATGACATGGACCCAGAGTAGCATCATTTTGAAGATTGATATCTTGCATCAGAAAGTAATTAACCTAGTTGACACTGCCCTTACATAGTCACTTTCTGTTCATGCCAGAGTCAGATTTGTCTTTTGATATGTAATATTTGTATATATGAAAAAGAGAAATCTATATATCGAAGTTCTGATTATAGTTATTTTCTTTTGATGTCAATTGAAGTTATAAAGCATGTTCTTGTCCAAATTGTTTAAATATCTGAAGTTGTGTCCCGGGCCTCTTATTCCACGTGCACGTACTTCTTTACTACTCGGTAATAAATCCTAAATAAGACCTGAATTGTTGGCATATTTATCCTATTAGTTACAACTTCCCAGCTAGAAAGAGATTACATATATCAGTCTTATTCACCCATTTAATAAAGTTAACCCATAGCTTCTAGAATGCTGGCAAATTTTTTTTTATTATTATTTTTTTTGTATTTATTACCATAATTTTGTCTACATTTGTTTTGCATACATAAACTTTAACCAAAAAGACAAGAGTCAGATCTTTACCTCTGCTTTCATGTTAGAACAATTTGTTTACTTCGAATGGTGAAATCCTAATTTTCTTTTGCTTGCAGATGCCATGCTTTTATTTCTGATGCTGAATCGAAAATTAAAGTTGATGACTTCCACTATTAGTCCTTCAAAAGGTCATGACATTTGTCTTTGGTACTCATCTTGTCTTCGGCGTAGTGAAGCTGTCACACCACTATTTTGCATTGACCTTTTCAGTTTTATCGAATGATGGTTTCCCCTAACGTTGAGCCTGCATGAGGACTTGATCTTCATCCCCCACAAGTTATAGTTTGTTTATGGATTGTCATGCATCGTTTTGACTAGGTTGTCTCTGGATTCCTGTAGTTTAATTGTCAAAGTTTGCCACTATGGAACTTTTCTCAAACTTGTTCTGCAAACTGCTGTACCAACGTTATAGCTTTCAAAGGCTTTTTTTTTATATATATTTTTTTAAAACTTATTTTTTGGTTTGAATTTTTGTTGACCATTTTATCTTTTTCTAAATTTTTAAACAGGACCTACCTCGAACTTTCCCTGGTCACCCTTGGCTGGACACCCCTGAGGGTCACGCTGCTCTTCGCCGTGTTCTTGTTGGGTATTCCTTTCGCGACTCTGATGTTGGTTACTGTCAGGTAGTTTATCCTAATGTACCACTAATTGAAGATTTACTGGTTGCTATGGCTGATTTTCCAACATAGCCTCAATGATGCCACGATGCCGGAACTTTCTTCTTTTTGTTGTTCTTTTTAAATATATGTTGTAGATATTGAAATTTCCAAAGCAGTAAACAATGATAAAAAGACTTTCACTTCCGCAGAATATTCATGAAGATAATTTGGTACTGCCAGTTCTCAATTTGTTATTTTCATGGTAAATCCGCCTCTGGAAGAGATTCCAAACTTGTTAACATGAAATAATTCAACAGTCAAAATACTTAGGTCGCTACTTTGATTTCCTTTGTATGGTTATGGTGTTGGACTGTAGGTCATATCAGTGCCTCCTTGACATAATTCCTAACTTCCCTTTCATTCATTGCTCACGTAGTTTTAGTCAGAAATCAATAGTATAGAAATGCATGCGATGCTAATCTTAGAAACCGGAAAACAGTATCATCTATTGTGTGTGAAGTAATGTAAACAGTTTCTATTCTAACAGAATCAATCTCCAAAAATTTTCCATCTGCTACCGTTTCTTTTTCTTTTTAGTTGACTTCAAGATCTTGACACTGGATCTCTCACTTGTGATCTCTCCTCCCCCTCCCTTATCATCATCCACCTATTTGATGTCTGACCAAATACATGGTCATTTGGTTAATGCGACAACTGTGAATATTGTGGAAGCAACAGCTCTTGTTTCTGAACTGCATAATTTCAAGCTTCCAACATTTCCTGTTGTTGGGAATCTGTTCTCTTGTTTCTGAACTGCATAATTTCAAGCTTCCAACATTTTCTGTTGTTGGGAATCTGTTTTAAACTAGCTAATGTTACCTCTGGTTGACTCAGTTTTACAAGTTATCAAATGTTGAGGAATACATCCCACTGATGTGGTTATTTTACAGGGTTTAAATTATGTCGCAGCATTGTTGTTGCTTGTAATGAAGACAGAAGAAGATGCTTTCTGGATGCTTGCTGTTCTCTTGGAAAATGTGCTGGTCAATGATTGCTATACAACCAATTTATCTGGATGTCATGTTGAGCAGAGAGTGTTCAAGGATTTACTAACAAAAAAATGTCCCAGGTGACTTTTGTCATAACTGTGCCCGATACTTTTGTCTGTATGTACTGCATTAAAGTTAAAGACATGCATCATTTGTAGCTTATACATAACTGGTTTACTTAAAAAATGGTATGGTGCAGGTTAGCCGCTCACCTGGAAACTTTGGAGTTTGACGTCTCACTTGTCTGCACTGAATGGTTTCTCTGCCTCTTCTCCAAGAGCTTACCTTCTGAGGTAAGATATCTGTTTGTTGTGCCACAGATCACTTACCATCATCTTTTCTGTTCCATGTAGAAATTTTCTTGCTTTCTTTCTCCATGAGAATTCACTAATAACTTACCTCCCAAAAATATTGCTTAGACAACAATGCGAGTATGGGATGTGCTTTTCTATGAAGGGGCAAAGGTCTTGCTTCATACTGCCTTGGCCATATTCAAGGTAATGTCTCTTTTTTGCCATCGGTTCTCAAGCCTTCTTCAGTTTCAACGGGTTAAGAAGGTTGTATATTTGTGGTCAATCATACTGCAGATGAAAGAAGAAGAACTGCTCTTGACTTATCACGTTGGGGATGTCATTAATATTATACAGAAAACGACCCATCATCTGTTCGATCCAGATGAACTGATGACGGTAAGTTGTTTCCTGCATTATATTGTTTCTTTTTTTTTTTACCTACATGTGAAATCAATTTTAAACAACTTGGTGCATTTTCCTACTATCTCTTTCCGGCTCTCTCACAAGAAGTTATTCGCTTTTATGGGAAGGAAGGGACTGTCTTCTTTCTTCCATACTTCTTAACTCTTTCAAAAGAAATGCAAGCGTCTACTTTCCTCATGGTTGATTGGACCAACAATTGCAGGTAGCATTCGATAAGGTTGGTTTTATGATGACGACAAACATATCGAAGCAACGGAAGAAGCAAGAGCCAGCTGTTATGGCAGAGCTTGATCAGAGATTCAGACGATTAAATTCGACAGGAGAGGAAAATGACAAGTAGTGAAATGTGATTTGAGCATTTTTGCTTGAAGCATATCCTTCAAAGGGCTATAGTTGTGCACTCAAGGACATAGCCCAGGTAGGGTTTTATCAAGAAAACTATGGGACTTTGTACAAACTGTAGATTAATGTATAATGAGTTATAGCTAATTATTATGTTAATTATCTTTGCTACATGTAATATGTTATCTCCACCTTCTCTACAGCTCGGAAGAGCCCCCATTTTAGTAGATGTTTCGCGGATACACTAAGAATTTTTTTTCATATTCTAAAATCTCATTATCTTCCCTACTTTGCGTAAATTGTCTAGGCAACTTTCATTGATCTAACTAATTTGTCCACTGATACACGATTCCATCGCGTTGCTCGCATTTTCTTCCCTCCTGATGGGGCCATGTTCTGGAGCTATAGATTTGTGATGAGCAGTCCATTTAGGGTGACTCCACAGATATAATGGAGGTGTCTCCTTGTTCCAAGTATTCACTTGATGGGCATCCGCATCCAAAGATCCAGGCAGATTAAAATGACTGATATAAACCATATCCAAAAGGATGTAGACACAACATTGATAGTCAATTGAGAAATCGAGTCAGAGGAAAGAACATTGACTGATGCCAGCTTTCTCACCTTTCCTTTCCTGAGAGTAGTTCTATCATCTTCCCATATTAAATCACACGGGAACGTCTTCTCATCAAGTCTGCATTTCCACAAGCAAATGATAACCGAAACATAAGGATCGTATCACTTGGTTGGAATTTCATTAACCACTCCTTTCAGTTTCTTTAGGAACAATGAGGATCAGAAGCCTGGGGCGGAATTGAAGAGCCTTATCGATGACTTTTTTTGGTCCGTGGAGAATTAGGTTCAGTCAAGTTTGTGTTCCAAATGTTTAGTCGGCAAGAGTAGTTACTCCTGTGGCTGGGTTTAGTCTTAGAGGGTAGGAGGAATTCAAGTTATCTAGGTATAAAAGCAGCAATACATGATCCATATAGCCAACCCCACATAATGGGATAAAAAGGATAAGTCTTTGTTGTGTTTGAAACAGTCAAGGCAACTGATCACAGAAAATTAAAGCCAATGGTCAACGGGAAACTTTATATTGCTTACCGGGTGTCACCCATCTTTCACGTACCATCGCAGTCTTTCAACTACCTGAAGTGAAAATTCCAAGTTTCATTACCTTTAACAAGCGCATATATAAGATCAAGCCAAGGAGAAAGCGGATAGAGCTATAGCAGCAGTAAAAGAATCTGAAATGCTAGTGATGATTTACACTTAGAGTCAACAATGTCAAGGCATAAGGTTATTTGAAATAGATTTCCATGTTATGTCCATCTGTCCAAGTAACCACTTACTAACAGGTGCTAGTGTTGGAAAGATGTTTGCAATATTTTAATCTTGGGAGCTTCCCAAATTAACCTTAGGGTATAAACAGTAGTAGATCCCTGAAGAACTAAGAGAATGTTGATTTCAAGAATATATCTCCCGATAGAAGATGCAAATATGAGTTAATTATTTTATATTATAGTTCAGGTTTTTAGCGACAATGAAAATATTATAGTCACAGCAAGAGGCTCACCTCCTTCAGCTTTATAATTTTGGTAAAAGTGACGGCCAAAAGATGTGTAGCGCATATACCGTGATGAAAAGGAGCAAGATATACTTGAAGCTTCCTCTGCATATTTAGGGGAAAAAAGAACAAAATAAACTGGCTGGGTATACTAAATACCTCCCACAACTCGTATGCATGAAGAGAATGCAACCCTTACAAGCTAACACGGATTACCACAATAAAATCAAATACTTGACTCACACCAACAACCTTTTTTTGGAATACCCTTCACAACTTTACTAGCAGAAACACTGGTTCTACTAATATCACACTTTTAACAAAGATCTTTCTTCAAGACATCCAAATTTCTTACTTCTCTTTGCATCCCCAACTGTCACTTCTGAAGATAGTGATCCCCAGTGAACTCTGGGGCTTCTTGATATTGACATCAGGGAAAAGTAAATGGTCTCTTCTTGGAGTCCTAAGCTTAGGACTGATGTTATGGTCCCTAAAAATTTGTTGGGGATTTATCCGGAGGAGAAAACCCGACATGGAGTCTAATAAGTAAGATAAGACCCATCTGAACTCAAAAGTTCAAGCTAATGGGTTCTGAGATCACTTTACTTATTAACTGATTCACATGTCCTCATGCTTCCGATGTGGGATTCATAATCCTTGTTACATGACTCTCAACATTCTCCCCCGTCATGGGCAATCTCCACATCGGGCTTCCAAATTATCTTGACAAGCCTAAATCTGTACTCCACCTGAGTAACTGGGACGCCCATCCCTACGTTTCCGCTCGTAGTGGGCCTTTGACTGTCTGAATTCAGTCAGATCAACCAAGATAATTTGGGCTAAATCACCCACCCACTTGGCCCAACCTGAGCTCTGATACCATTGTTGGGGATTTATCCGGAGGAGAAAACCCGACATGAAGTCCAATAAGTAAGATAAGATCCGTCTGAACTCAAAAGCTCAAGCTAATGGGTTCTGAGACCACTTTACTTATTAACTGATTCACATGTCATCATACCTCCGATGTGGGATTCATAATCCTTGCCACATAACTCTCAACAAAATTTAAGTGGTTTGTAGTTTATAACAAGTTCATAACTCAAATGAAAAGAATTTCTAGAAGCAGTAGTTAGTATGTTCTTACAAGCAATAAATCAAGATACGGTTTGGCAAAAGACCTTCCCAAGCCCGGCATTGAATGTTATTATCTTGGTCACTCTCAAACGCTATAGCTCTGAGGAAATAATTTGTCCATAAAGAGAGTTACACACCCCTGACTGAAGCTAGACGTTTTTATTTCAAATGAAACAATCAGGGCAAGATTGTGTACACAATAAATACGTGAAACCTGGATAAACATTTGCGGTGGTATAACTTTGGGCATCGTCTGCAAATTGCAAACTGTAATTCATGAACCTCCTTATCTTCAACTTGATTACATTGGAAGCATTTATGCCTGGGACAGGCAAATGAATCTCCAGAAGCAATTTGACTCTCAAGTTCTTTCGCTTTTTCTTCATCACTTGGAAAAAGAAGTAGCGAAACGCATTGTGGATGATAAAAGTGACCACAAGTCGCTGAAACACAAAGGAATACCTGGAAAATTGAGATTATTTCATTAAACATTTCAACTTAACCTTTGAATTCAAAAGGCCAACAAAGCAAGCCATGATGCGTTATAAAGCAAGGTATCACTTCATAACAGATGAAGGTAGAAAAACTGCAGATTTTATCCATGGTAAAGGTGTCACATAGAGCACACATTCCTCTTTTTCAGCAAGCACTTCACCAACGACAAACAGAAAAAGGAACATATCTTTATCGGAACCCTGCTTAATCAATGCACAGAGCCCCTAATACAGATCCATCACTCACCGAAACGGCGGAAAAGGTCGTGGGTTGAACATCAAATTCATAGACTCTGGAGGATTTGACATGCTGAATGGAAAAACCACAGACTGGAAACTAGAAGACCTAGATGAATGAAAAGCCCTTGAATTTAAAAATGCAGATAATCATGTTTGTGCATACCTAAAGTAAAGGATTTCAAGTATTATATGCTGCCACCGACCTCAAATCCAGTTCTGATTCATGATTCAGAAGACTAGTGGTATATTTGTAAATAGTATAGGTTAGTATTTGTACAGTTGACTAGTCAGTTGACTTAGGCATTACTTCATTAGTTTATACGGTATAAATATATTTGTACATTATGATGTATATACAGTTTTAATGAATACAAGAAGAATTCCCAATTCTCTCTGTCTCTTATGTCCGATTCTCAAACCCTAGCCATGGAGCTTCTCATGGTATCAGAGCCATAGGCTTGATATTGTGGAATTGCTACCATATATTTCTTCTGCTTGTTATCTCTTAGATTTCTACCGGTTCAATTTTTGTGTTTCTTTTCTTGTTCTCTGTTTCAAGCCATGGCGAATCAAGAAATTGACGAAGTTCGCCGAACAGAACAGATGCGTGGCACTGTGAATCGGAGATCTCAGGATGATACTTTGAATCTTCATGCTTCTGAACATCCAGGTATGATGTTAGTTTCAGCTCCTCTTACCGAATCCAATTATCTTGTATGGAGTCGATCTATGAGGACAGTCCTTGAATCTAAAATAAAGGTAGGATTTATCGATGGAACCTGTGTTAGTCCTCCACCTACGTCACCAGTTTTCCATCAGTGGAAACATGTTGATTCTACAGTTAAATCATGGATTATTGCTGCTTTGAGTACTGATGTTTTTGATAGTTATATGCACAATCTTCTGCTGAAGAGTTATGGGAGAATTTAGCAGAAGAGTATGGTACTTCCAACAGTCAGACACTGTATAGAATGAGGCAAGAACGTATAGCTACTATTCAAGGTGATATGTCTTTGGTTAAGTACTATAGCTCCTTGAAACGTATATGGGATGAGTACTCTCACTATAGACCGTTTCCATATTGTCCACCTGATATATCTAAAATTCTGGAAGCTAGGGACAATGAAGATAAACTGATTGAGTTCTTGATGGGCCTAAATAAACGTTATGAAGCTAAGAAAGATCAGATATTAATGATGGATCCGCCACCACTTGTTGCCAAAGCTTACAATATGTTGTCTAAGACAGAGAAAAGAGTGACTGGTGTTATGGATTTGCCATTGGTAGATAATTCTGCACTGTTTGTCAAGCAAGGTTCACAAGGATCAACATCTGTGATTAGCACTGAGATGTCTGATAATGCAGCATTGATAGCTAGGTCTCAAGGTTCATTCAAAAGGAAGAAACCGTTGGATTTGACAAGGTTCTATACACACTATCAAAAACCTGGTCATGAATTGTCTACTTGTTTCAAGATTAATGGTCTTCCAGAGTGGTTACAGGAGAGGAAGAATGCACAGAAAGGTGTTAAGACTCAGATTGTGAAGGGGTATAATTCACAAACAGGTGGTAATCCACAAGCAGGCAGGAATTTTGCTCACGTTGCTTCCACTGAGACTCCTATGGATATGGCAGAATCTTCCAGTTGTGATATGAATGTGATGGCAATGCAGCTCTCTCAATTGCAGCAGGAGTTTACCAAGCTGCTTAAAGGAAAAGGACCGGCAGATTCAGTGCCTCAGTACGTCAACTTTGCTCACTTAGCAGATTTTGCAGGTAGTACTGTTGTTCCTAAGCTGAAAAATATATGTGCTGTGTTTTCTCATTTATGGTTTCTTGATACTAGTGCAACTGGAAACATGTGTCATAATCTTTCTCTTTTGGTTAATCCTAAACCCGTTGATTCAATAACACCCATAGTATTAGCAGATGGTAGTATACAACATGTTCAGCAAGTAGGTTCTGTTGAATTAAACCCAAAAGTCATCCTCCAAAATGTCTTGTTTCTGCCAACTTTCGAGTATAATTTGATTTCTGTGAGATCCTTGGCACAATCAGCAAAGCTGTACTTTACATTTGCTGCTGAATTGTGCATTATACAGGACCTCAGGACTGATCAAATCATTGGGATTGGCACTGTGCTTCAAGGACTTTATGTTCTCACCTCAGAATCTTTTGATCCACAAGAAATTAGGAAACAAGTTCAACTTTACCTACCTAAAGTACTTCTTCATTCCACAATCTGTTGTTCAACAACAGTACTATCTGATTGTAATAAGATTGATGTTGCTTTGAATGCCCAGTGGCATCAGAGATTGGGTCATCCCTCTTTTTCAGTTGTAAAACAGCTTGGCAATCCCTTGTCTTTTGATGTAAACAAAGAGTATCTTTGTGAAATCTGTCCTATTGCTAAGCAACAACGACTTGTTTTTCCTGTTAGTGCTACATATACTACATCTTGTTTTCAGCTTATACATGTTGATTTATGGGGTCCATATTCACACCCTAATCTTTCTCAAACACACTATTTCATTACCATTGTGGATGATTACTCCAGATGTACGTGGACTTTTCTGCTTAGTCACAAAACTTCAGTATTACAAACTCTCGAAAATTTCTTTACCATGACTAAAACTCAGTTTCAGAAATCTGTCCAAGTTATCAAGACTGACAATGGAACCGAGTTTGTTAATCATGATTGTGAAGCCTTGCTAGATAAATTTGGTATTCTGCACCAAAAATCTTGCGCTTATACCCCTCAACAAAATGGGGTGGTTGAGCGGAAACACAAAGACCTTCTTCAAATAGCTCGAGCTCTTATGTTTCAAGCATCGTTACCTAAGAAATTCTGGGGAAATGCAATATTGACAACCACTTATCTCATTAACCGACTTCCCACTTCTCTTCTAGATTGGAAGTCTCCTTATGAAATTCTTTTTGGTAATGCTCCTGAGTATGCTCATCTCAGAACCTTTGGTTGTTTGTGTTTCTTTACAAACACTATTCCTCATAAGGATAAATTTGCTCCAAGAGCTTTTAAGGGCATTTTCATTGGTTATCCTGTAGGCCAAAAGGCGTATAAGGTATATGGTTTAGGTGATCATAAAATACATATCACTCGAGATGTAATCTTTAAGGAAAATTTCTTTCCATATCATTCTCAGAATCGTGCAGTTTCTTCTATTCCTTTACCTATTATTACCTCCCTAGAAGAAACTGAGATAACTCCAGTTCCAGTTCCGTCTCAAAATATTTCATCATTCTCTTCTCCTGTGTCATCTCACTTCGAACAATCTCCTGATCAAAATCAAATTCCCCTTTCATCTCCCATATCATCTCCACAAAGCAACACTTCTTCTTTTGTTCCTCACGTTTCTCCTTCATCTTTCTCTTCTTCCACTCTTTCTATTCCCTCAGTTCCAAGAGTAAGCACTAGACCAAAATAGAAACCTGTTTGGCTAGATGATTACTATACATTCTCTATGACTCATCATTCTCCAAAGTTTACTCCCCCTTCTACATATCCTTATGTGACCAATCCGGCCATTAATACTCTCCATCTATCCTTTCTTGCCAATATTTCCAAAGTTTATGAACCATCTTCCTATGCACAAGCTCAAGGTAAACTAGAGTGGGAAGCAGCCATGCAAAAGGAGCTGCAAGCCCTGGAAACCAATCAAACATGGATAATAGCTGATTTACCACCCGGTAAGAAGGCTGTGGGCTGTAAGTGGGTCTTCAAGGTTAAGTATAATCCTGATGGTAGTGTTGATAAGTACAAGGCACGTCTTGTGGCTAAGGGGTACACTCAGATAGAGGGCGAAGATTACTCAGAATTCTTTTCTCCTGTTGCCAAGATAGTCACGATAAGGGTTCTCTTTGCATTAGCCACTGCAAAGGGTTGGCCTATTCATCAATTAGATGTGAATAATGCCTTCCTTCATGGTTTCTTGAATGAAGAAATCTTCATGCAGCCACCTCCTGGGTATACTAAAGTCTTGCCACATCAAGTTTGCAAATTGAGAAGATCTCTTTATGGCTTGAAACAAGCTTCAAGACAGTGGAATCTTGAGATCACTAAACAGCTTGAGTCTTATGGTTTTGTCCAGTCTTTTGCTAATCCCTGTCTCTTTGTAAAACATGATTCTGATCATTTCTTGGCCTTACTTGTCTACGTTGACGATGTTCTCATCACAGGTTCCTCTGAGAAACATATTCATGCCACTAAAACCTTTTTGGATCAAGTGTTCAGCATCAAAGATCTTGGACATGCCAAATATTTTATTGGCATTGAGATTGCAAGGTCTCCTTCTGGTATGGTTCTTAACCAACGTAAATATGTTCTTGATATCTTATAGCAGACTGGTCTTACAGGGTGCAAACCAGTGCATACACCCCTACCTAAGGGCCTTAACTTGCAAAATGATCAAAGTCCCTTGTATGCCTTTCCTGATCAGTATAGACGGTTGATTGGGAAACTACTGTATTTGGGCGTTACTCGACCTGATTTGACTCATGCCACTCGACAGTTGAGTCAGTTTGTGCATACTCCTTGTGAAGTTCACTGGACAACAGCTCAACAAGTGCTCCGGTACCTTAAAGGATCACCTTCTTTGGGTCTTTTCTATCCTGTTTCTTCTGATCTTCAGCTCACTGCTTTTAGTGATGCTAATTGGGGGCAATGTCTTGAAACTCGTTTTTCTCTTTCGGGTTACTGCATCTTTCTTGGGAACTCCTTAATATCCTAGAAAACTAAGAAGCAGACCACTGTATCCCGGTCTACCTGTGAAGCTGAATACAGAAGTATGGCTTCAACAGTGTGTGAACTTCAGTGGCTTAGTTATTTGCTATGTGATCTTTCTCTGCCTCTCACTTTGCCTATTCCTTTTGGTTGTGATAACCAATATGCATTGCACATTACTGAGAATCCCACTTTCCATGAACGTACTAAACACTTAGATATTGATTGCCATGTGGTTCGGAATCAATACAAGGCTGGTTTTATTCTTCCCCTGTATGTGGCTTCCAAACTCCAGCCTGCGGATCTTTTTACCAAGTCTTTACATGCACCTCATTTTCTGTTCCTCTTGTCCAAGCTGAGCTTAGCTGATCTTCATCAACTTAATTCTCAGCTTGAGGGGGATAAAGGATTTCAAGCATTATGTGCTGCCAACGACCTCAAATCCAGTTTTGATTCATGATTCAAAAGACTAGTGGCATATTTGTAAATAGTATAGGTTAGTATTTGTACAGTTGACTAGTCAGTTGACTTAGGCATTACTTCATTAGTTTATACGGTATAAATATATTTGTACATTATGATGTATATACAGTTTTAATGAATACAAGAAGAATTCCCAATTCTCTATGTCTCTCATGTCCGATTCTCAAACCCTAGCCATGGAGCTTTTTATAAAGGCTCCAAGATGATTGAAAAATAGCCCCTGTCCAGAAAACTTTAATCCAACAGGATTCTCAGGCCACCCCTCTCATACACCGGACTCTGCGAATATGCTCACTGAATCATTACTACAAACAAACCCAAATAGAATCATCCACCATCAATTTCCCCCTGCTAGTGACATCTTACATGAACCGTTACTCTTCACTGCTATATTGTCCCACATCCTGAACCCGTTCCCACTTCTTCCACAGTAAAAATAACCCCATTTTCCAGGAAGCAAATCCCCTACCACACACTTTTCCCCCTCTCCTCTTGTCAGCTTCCATAGTGGGAAGATGCGGATATTTCTTCATGACTCTGCATTTACAACTCGAAACCTCTTCACGAACTTTTAAACTCTCTATTATCATGAAGTTATTTGGGTTTAACATTAACGGAAAACCATGGATTGTGAGGGAATTCAGTTCGAATGAAATACTCTCAAAGGGCCTGAGTTTGTTGTCAAGTTCATGTACTTATTTTCCTATTATGTTGGTACAGAATAGTGTACCCGACGAGACAAGCGGGAAGTAAGTTAAAAATGGCACTACGACTATTTCCTAATTCATTTATTCTACTAATTTCCAAACATCTCCAAAGAGAGTTGAGTATTTAAATTTTCACTAGAGGATTTGGTTGAAGTTTATGTATCACCAGCAGCTACACGATAACTTTTCCATGATACATCACCAATAAAAACTTGATTTAAATGATAAAGGTGTTCGATATTTAATTAATGATCAGAGTCTAGATCTTAACAGGTAGTAAGTACATCAAAGGTTCGAATGGTGACATGAGCGGAATATAAATAACCAAACCACGTCTCCAAAATGTCAACATTATTCATGAAAATCAAACCTACATCTAATTACAAATCTCAACAGCAAAAGGATAGATGAAGAAGAAGGAAAGAAACTTCATTCTGAGATCTGAATTCTGGAAGAAGTTTTTCTTAGTTACGTAAACAAAGGAAGTGTGATCACTTCTATATATACTAAGCTACAACCGACTCACTTTCCTCATATTGCATAAAAGGACAGTGATTATTTACACAATCAGGAGCTATAGAGGATTCTAGTCTATGTTGACTTTGCTGCTTGGCTGATATGGCGTCAAAATGTACATCTGGTGGCTTGAAACAGCAGGTCGCAGGATCGAATCCAGGAGAAGACGGTTCATATGCCATGCATGCAGGAGAACCAGCAAGAAGAACAGATTGCTGCTTTTGATCACTCAATACCCCCCCCCTCAAGAGAAGCATTCCAAATGCTCATCTTGGAGAGAAGAAAAACAAAAACTGAAGTGGTCAAGGGTTTGGTAAAGAGATTCGCTAGTTGATGTGAAGTGGAAATGTAGGTAGGAAGGATGAATCCAGCCTTGAATTGATCACGCACCACATGACAGTCAATCTCTATGTGTTTCGTTCTTTCATGAAACACGGGATTGGCTGTGATGTCTAAAGCAGCTTGACTATCACATTTGAAATCAATTGGCAAAGGGACACTAACATGAAAGTCACGAAGGATGAAGGAAAGCCACTGTAATTCCTAGGTTGTGGCTGCTTCCCAGGAATATACAATATCCAGTCAAGGAGTGACGGGAGGTACGGTAGGAACCCCAATCAGAGTCACTGTAAGCAAGAAGATTTAAAGGAGAATCACTAGAATAGAATAGACCACGACTTAAGCAACCTGAAAGGTATTTGAGCACATATAGAGCTGCTTTCCAGTGGGATTCATGGGGTTGATGAACAAATTGACTCAGTTGTTGAATGACATATGTCACATCTGGTCGTGTATAATTCAAATAGAGCAATCGGCCCACCAGTCTTCGATACTTAGCCGCATCAATAAGAGAAGGTGTAGGATCCTTATCAAGTGATTCGAAAACGTGGCATGGGGGAAATGGAGTAGATGCTGAATTACAATCAAGGAGACCAACGGAAACGACCAGGTCTGTGACATACTTCCTTTGACTAAGATAAATGCCATGAGATGATCGAGCAATCTCCATGCCAAGAAAGTATTTGGCTGGTCCCAGATCCTTGACAATGAACAAATGATCAAGATAATCTTTCACCAGCTGAATCTGTGTGCTTCATCAGGTCCAGTGATCAACACGTCGTCAACATAGACCAACAAAAATAATTGAACGTCAGAGTGAGAATAGCTATAAAGGCAAGGATCATAATATGACTGAATGAAACCATAAGCTGCAAGTTTAGCTGAAAACACCAAATTCCATTGGCGTGAAGCTTGTTTAAGTCCATAAATAGACTTAAGCAATTTGTAGACTTGACCGGGAACTCCTTTATCATACCCCAATGGTGGATGCATATACACTTCCTCAGTCAGATTACCATGTAAAAAGGCGTTGTTGGCATCCAATTGGTGTACAGGCCAGGACTTAGAAGCAGCCAATGCAAAAACCACTCGAACTGTGACAACCTTGGCAACCGGGGAAAAGACTTCACAAAAATCTTCTCCTTCGACCTGAGTGTATCCTTTTGCTACTAAACGGGCCTTGTAACGATCAATGGTCCCATCAGCATGCCTTTTAATCTTGTAAACCCACTTGGAATCCACTGCTTTCTTACCAGGAGGAAGATTGGTCATAATCCAAGTTTCATTTGATTCCAGGGCTTGCAATTCCTTTTGCATTGCTTCCACCCACTTAGAATTAACTCGTGCTTAATTATAAGTACTTGGCTCTAGATTATCAGATACATTTGCAACAAACGACCTATGTGCAGGAGAAAAACTACATGTGGAATCAGAAACGGAGTTGACAGAAAATGGAGGAGCACAAACCTGATTAATGGCAAAATCTTGTAACCAGATGGGGGGTTTTGTAGCACGTGTACTACGTCTAAGAGTTGGTGGATTGGGTGGTGGAAGCTCATCATCAGAGGAAGAAGAGGAGGTAGGTGTGTGATCTGGAGTAGGCGAATCCTGAAATGAGGAGTGAGAGTTGGCAGATGAATCATGGGTATGATTTTGAGATGATGAAATCACTAAAGGATCAGGTGCTGGAAATGTGATCAAGGGAAATATAGTGTCTGGAGTATTATCTGTAAGACCAGGGAAAACGTTTTCATGAAAGATAACGTCACGAGAAATGATAATTTTCTGCAAAGCAGGGCAATAGATCTTATAACCTTTTTGGTTTAGGGGATAACCAACAAACAGGCCAGGAAACGACCTTGGATCAAATTTGTCTCGTCCTGGTCCTTTGTTTAAGACAAAGGCTCTGCAACCAAAAATTCGTAAAGATGATAAATCTGGTTTGTGTTTATATAGCATTTCATATGGAGATTTCCATTGCAAAAGTGAGGAAGGCATTCGATTGATAAGAAATGTGGTAGTGAGCAAGGATTCTCCCCAAAATTCTTTTGATAACTTTGACTGCAAGAGGATTGATCTTGCAACCTGTAAGAGATGACGGTGTTTACGCTCAAAAACCCCATTCTGTTGAGGCGTATATGGACAAGTACGTTGATGGATAATGCCTAGATCAGTCATGAATTGAGAACATTGTTCATTAAAGAACTCAGTTCCATTGTCACTTCTGATAATTTTAACCTTGGCTTGAAACTGTGTATGAATCATTTTAAGAAAGTTGTGAATCAAAGAAGGTATTAGAGATTTAGACTGAAAAAGGATTATCCAAGTGCAACGGGTATAATCATCAACTATGGTTAGGAAGAAACGGCAATCAGTCAAAGTTTGGTGTTTATAAGGACCCCATACATCAATATGCAACATCTCAAAACTGGACTGTGTTTGTATTGAACTCAATGGAAAAGCATTTCTGCATTGTTTAGAAAGAGGACAAATGGCACATTGATCAATATCACTTTTTGAATTCCTTAATGAAGTATTTGGAGTTATATCATCTGCAAAAATATGTTGCATTACAGAATATGAAGGATGACCAAGTCTTTCATGGAGCAACTGAGGTTCTAGAATAAGATTACAAACATCAAAAGGGTTATTGGTGCCTGAAAAGGGATTAAAAGAGCTAGAAGAAAACTGATTGTGTAGCATGTATGAAGCATAGTATTCCTGAGACTTGGCGATGGCATGTGGAGTGAAGGATTCCTCATCCAGGACGTATAGTTCTTTGATAACTTTGCCAGCTGCTAGGACCTTCCTTGATTTAAGGTCCTGTAGCAAGCAAAAGTCAGCATAAAAATGGAAGAAAAGGCTGGTAGTTTTGGATAATTTCCTCACTGACAGGAGATTGTATTTGAATCCAGGAACATGCATACAGGAATTAAGTGTAAGGCTTTCAGAAACAAAAACATCCCCAACCAATGTCACATATTTAACACTGCTATCAGGGAGAAGAATGGGTGTTAATCTAGGGGCTTTGGAAACATTATGCATGATGGATAGTGTAGTGCACATGTGTCCTATTGCACCTGTATCTGTAACCCATGCCTTTGGACTAATATAATCATTAACACTAGAATAAAGCTTAGAGACAGAAGTACTACCTGCAAAATCAGGAAAATGAACCGAATTGACACTATGAGATGTTGAGCCTTCTCCTGCACGTCCCTTTCCTTTAACCATCCTGTCAATTTCCTTCTGCATCATGTGCATCATCGCCTGTAATTGATGAGGACTTGGGACTACTAGTTCAACTTCCAAAGGGGAGTCCTCACTCACAGCAGCTGCATTGTGTCCTTGCACTTGTCGTTTTGGCTGTCGATCTGGATATCCATTGAGCTTGAAGCAGTCTTTCCGTTCATGTCCTTCTCTTGAACAGTAATTGCATTTCTTTACTGGCTTGTCAGTTGGATAACCAATCAATTTAAAGCATCCATCCTTAATATGACCTGTCCTATGACAACAAGAACAAAGCAGTGTACTCTTGTCAGTTTTCTGCCCATCAACAACAGCTACTGGTGGTTTCTTCTGCCAGTTAGATGATTTGACCATCATAGCCATATTGTCATCCTTTGCTATCATGTTGAGACTCACTTGGCGATGCATTTCAGCCTTCAACAACCTGCTGTACACTTCTTCCTCATGTGGCAAAGGTTCCAGAAACAGAATATGATTCTTCTCTTGCTCATATACTTCATTCAGTCCCATGAGTAATTCCATAGAATGATCTTCAACCTCCCGGGTCCTCAACAAAATTCCAACATCCCCTGCAACTATTGGGGTGGGTCTCAACTGTTCATATTGATCCCAAAGTTGTTTAATCCTCCCATAATAATTGGATATAGATGTATCTCCCTGCTTAATTAGTGCAATCTCCCTTTTTAATTCAAACAAGTGAGGCGCTGAGGTGGTGCCATAACGTTTTTCAAGTTGACTCCATAGCGTTTTTGCATCATGAACAAACATAAAATATTTTGCTAAATCAGGCATCATAGAACTCTTAATCCAAGAACAGACTAAGCTATTTGCTCTATTCCATCTTATACACTTAAGAGTTCCCTCAGGTGGCTTTGGGAAGCTTCCATCAACAAAACCCAGCTTCATTTTAGCTTCAAGAGCCGGAATCATTGCATTTTTCCAAATCAAATAATTTTTCTCATTTAAAAGAACCGAAATAAGAGGTGTTCCTGGATTTTCAGAACCATGTACCTGTAACTGTTCTTCAATCAGCAGATTCAATTCTCGTCGTGTCTCCTTTGTCATCACATCTCGATGAAGAAGTGCCTCATTCATTGTGAATTTTCAACAAACAGATTATGTGCTTCCTCAGGGTTAATTGTCCCTAAAAAGAACTTTAAAAGAAAGTATCAGAGTAGCTAAAAAATGCGGAAGTTCAGAGCAGGATCAGACCTCCTCTGATACCATCATGAAAATCAAACCTGCATCTAATTACAAATCTCAACAGCAAAAGGATAGATGAAGAAGAAGGAAAGAAACTTCATTCTGAGATCTGAATTCTGGAAGAAGTTTTCTCAGTTACGTAAACAAAGGAAGTGTGATCACTACTATATATACTAAGCTACAACCGACTCACTTTCCTCGTATTGCATAAAAGGACAGTGATTATTTATACAAGCAGGAGCTATAGAGGATTCTAGTCTATGTTGACTTTGCTGCTTGGCTGATATGGCGTCAAAATGTATATCTGGTGGCTTGAAACAGCAGGTCACAGGATCGAATCCAGGAGAAGACGGTTCATATGCCATGCATGCAGAAGAACCGGCAAGAAGAGCAGATTGCTGCTTTTGATCACTCAATAATTATATTATGCTAACTACGTTATTTATTTTCGAATTGAGTGATTTTATAAGCAATATATATATATATATATATATATAAAAGAATAAGTAAGAGTACCCGTGATCAAAGTCCAAAGATGCTCTGTATTGGGAGCGTCTTATCTCCTAATTCTCAAAAGATACCTATCCGGCTCAAATATTGATTAGTCGGGGGCTATGGATCAATGATACGTTTGAAAAGGCACACAAGAGTCAAACTGATGCATGTACCATGGGAAAAATAACAAGTTATACTGATCCTGCTTAAGCTTGGTCAATAGAAATGTCAATTGATTTGCACACATTTGAACCTCAAGAATCATTTATGTCATTGGATTTTCGTGAAAGAAGGAACTTACTTCTGCGTCACTAGATTTGTCGGAAGAACCTAATTGCCCGCAAGGAAAACATTGGTGCATCTGATATCGGCAATTCTTACATAGGAAAGTCTGAATCGCCTGCGACAGAAACCAAACCAATTTTATTAGGATTAAGTCCTCCTAACAGAGAAAGAACATGTTAATAGAGATTTTAGTGACTTCGTTATCCAAGGAGGTAAAACTTTCATATCATTTTTTGTTCCTCACTGTAACCAAGAGATTCACAAAAGCATTCAGCTCCAGATTCAATGGTTGGATGAAAAGATCTCAAGCATCTTCCCTCGCAACTGCATAATGTTATAAAATAGCAGAATGAAAAGAGTCAGAAATCCTAGCTATATTGAATCTTACAAGACATAAGGACTAAAGTAATCAAAAGAAGTATTGTCACATTCTTTGATTTAACTTTGACTCCATTGCCCAGTGAGACAAAATGAAAAGGAATGATAAAGACATTCCTGAATATTTTAGCAATACCAGAATAGTTCACCACCATCATCACAGTAAGCACAGACAGAATCGGAAAGTTCCTCGAAACCTTCATCAGCCTCACTATCACATTCGTCGCAATCATCTTCAACAACAAATTTCGATTTCTTCATTGCTCGCGAGTCCTGCTGAAACAAAAAGCAAGTAACCTCTGAAGCATCGGCAAAATCAATCAAGAATCAAATGAAGGAGTGACAGGTGAACCATGAGCAGCACTAACCTCATTGTCAGCTTGTGTTTCACCATGAACCTTGGATACAATGGAAACCAGGTACTGTTTCAAAATCTCAGGTTATTAGCCAAAAAAAAAAAAATGAAGGATACCCACCATGAAATCAGACTCAGTAATCAATGATGGTTAGAGTTCTTAATTTGAACTAAACAATGCCCAGTTCCAGAATTGTTACATTGTCATTGAAATGAAAATCAAATATATACAATCTAAATGATCGCATTATGTTGCCAAATTAGCCGTCAGTGGAATCTCCCATCAGATTTCAGTAATCTTTAACCTTGTAATAACTATCATAATCTTTTCACTCCCTTTTGAATTATGTTCCAATATCTCAGTAAATTTACAATCTCACAAACCTCGGATTCCGCAATATCTTTGTCCCTCTGCCTGGCTTCATTGATCAATCCAATGTGGTCGGAAAGGTCCTTCTGAGAAGGTGGGAACTCAAAACTCCTGCATATGATGGAAACCATGATTATAATTAATTTCAGAATGATATGATATTCCCCTGGATTTCTTTTAACATAATGCAGAAAGTGGATTGTGAGCGTAATTGATCTGATTGTTTCTTGATAAAATTTCCTTGGTTTACCTAGTTTCATCCATTTTCGATCTTTGGACAGAACGTATATCTCAGGCAGAACATATGACAGCTCAAATTTCCAGGCAATGACTTTCTTATAGATCCTCTGGAGACCAGAATCATCTGTCCCCTGTAAGAATAATGTCTTCTCTTGACAGAAAGCTGTATCAGTCATTTCTTCATCATCATTCCAGTTCACTGGCAACATAGAGAACGAAATTTAGTCGTCCTTTTCGTTGACAAAATGGAAATTCGTGACGGAATCGGGAACGATTTCCCCTTCTTCATCTGATGATGCCATTCTCCCCTGAACTGCACATAGTACCAAAGAGTAAACTTTAGTTTATCTTCCTCTACACATCTACCAAAAAATAGTTTGTATTTACCCGAAATGGCGAATTCACAAACAATTTTAAAACTACACCTTCAAAACTTCAGAGACAGCGTTAAGAAAAGTAAATAACAATTGCTTAGAAAAAAGGAAGATCTTAATGTATTAAGTTGAAACAGAGCAGCTGTTTACACAAAAACAGAGGAATGAAGAGACCCCCCTAAAAAAAAAAGGAGAAGAAAAGGAAAAAATGGAGATGTTTGATGATTACAGCAAAAAATCGGAACGAAGATCAAACAAAAGGACTAAAGAGATCAACAGACCACAAACAGAATGCGCTCACGAGATCAAATACTCAGCCCCATTTTCTGTATGATGAAAGATCAATAATTGGAATTTTTAACCAATAAAGGAAACTAGAAAGGGATCAACTGAGCTGGCCAAACTTGCTAAAACAAGAAAGCAGTGTAAATTTGACTAAATAAAAAAGAGAGTGAAAGAAGAACAGCCCAATGGGAAAACAAACCTTAGCAGAGGAGCAAAACGGGCGGCGCTGCTGTCAAAGTTGCGGAGCCGGGAGGTGGAAATGGGGTGGTCTGCCTATGTGTTTTCTGTGTGTTTTAGGTTCATAACATTGGAGAATGGAGAGAGTAGTTAGTGTCACTGTGTGTAATGTGTGTAAGACGTAACTTGATAAGCACAATGCATGTTTTTTTTCCCAAAATTTACCTTCTTCTCTAATTCATGAGGCACAAATAAATACTATCTCTATTTCATGAGGCCCAAATAAATTCATGAGGCCCAAAATTTACCATTGACTCGGTCACTCTTCAGGATTGGCCGATCCCTGACCAGGCCAATCCATATTCCTTGGCCGGTGAGAAATCCGGCCAAGGTTCCCGAGCTGGCCACCGAGCATTTTTTTTTTAAAAAAATTTTTTTTGTTGTAATTTTTTTATAATTATTTTAGTTAAATTATTTATAATTAATATAATTAGTTGTTGAATGTTGTGTTATTAGTTGTAATTAATTTAATTAGATTTGTATTAATTTATAATGAAAGGGAAAAATTTAATTAGTTTTGTAATTAATTTAATTATATTCTATTAAAAATGTATAAATTTAATATGTATAATTAATTTTATTGAATTTATTTTAATTTATATTTGAATCTTTAGGTTTAGGTATAATTTAATATGTATAATTAATTTAATTGAATTTATTTTAATTTATATTCCATTAGGTGTAATTAATTTAATTGATTTTATTTTAATTTCTATTTGAATAATTATTGTAATGGAACATTTATATATAATCTTTAATGTAGGTTAACAGGATAAATTAATTAGGTATAATTTATTTAATTGAATTTATTTTAATTTCTATTTTGATTATTGTAGTGGAGTAGTTATATATATATATATATATATATATATATATTCATTTATGTAGGTTCAAAGGAGAAAAAAGAAAAGGCAAGATGTACCTGATTCTTCATTGTTGCTTGAGTCGGGTACATGGGACATGCATGATTGAGTTATTTCTACCTCATATCGTTGTGGGAGTCCAACTGGGCATAAGTCAAAGGGTGAGTCACAGATGGGTCAGGCCGGTAGTAGTGTGGGACTTAACGATGTATTTGATCATGCCAGTTTGGACTTATAGAATGTGAGTGACAATGATGATGTCCCGACTGAAGATATCGACTCGGAAAGGTTTAATGATTTCGGAGGTGACTCACCTCCACATTCACCTCCATATTCACCACCACATTCACCTCCACATTCACCTCCAGGTAGACGAAGCAATGTTATTCGTCTTAGGGCTAGGGGACTTGGAGCTGCATCTGTATCAGCATCTGCATCTGCAACTGCATCTGTATCTGCATCATTATCAGCAGGTAAGAAATTAGTGTATGGAGTTTATATTTTACATTTTAGTAGTTAAGTTTTTTCAAATTTTTTATCGGGAAAAAATTGAATGATTTGTTTACGTTAATTTCAGCGAGTAATGCCCAGTTTTGGGTTGTCACGAGACTAGTTATTGGTGGCCCTCATGACGGTTCTGTTATTCTCAGTTTTCTTGGTCATGTGACCCATCGCTTGACGAATAAGTCGTACAAACCCTCCTTAGAGATGGATACAAGAGTCACATACTTCAAGTTGTTGGAAGAATGGAAGGGTTCTATGTCGACTGAGGCTCAGATCTTTTTGGCTGGTACAGGGCTATCCCACATCATGGACATCATGCACACTAACATTGATAAGGCATTGATTACAGCATTTGTAGAGAGGTGGCAGCCGGACACCAACACGTTTCACATGCCTTTTGGGGAGATGACCATCATGTTACACGACGTGCGACAGATATTGGGTATTCCCGTTGAAGGTAGATTGATTACAGCACAACCTGGGACTGTCGATTGTAAGACTTTGGTCATGAGGGCGCTGAGAATGACTAGCCAGACGCTACAGACTAGTAAAGTAATCCACGTGGAGGGGTTCAATCGGGTCTTGTTACGAAGACAGGTCGAGCGGCAGTGCTTGCTTTAGATCAGGTGACCGCCTAATTATGGGTCATGTTAGGGAACACGTTTTTTACCGATAGGAGTGGGACTCGGATTAGAGCGGCTATTCTCTTCGAGTTTATTGATGGCCTAGTCACCTGTGGCAATATTTCTTGGGGGTCTGCTACTCTAGCCTATCTCTACCGTCAGCTAGGCGTGTCCACCAGATTGAAAAATGCCTTAATGTCTGGTTGCTACACACTATTTCAGGCGTGGATATATGTATACTTTCCATGTTTCAGACCACCTCGGGAGTGGTCCCTTTGAGGCTCTTGACCGACCCTGAGCCAGATGGTGGAATGTCACAAATCTTGATAACAGTCCAGATCGTCTGATGCACCTTCGCAGCCAGATCAACAAGCTGAGACCCGATCAAGTACGTCACTTTTCGCACTTTTAATTAATAATAGTTATGCAAAATAATGTTATTAACGTATCTTATATCTTTTGTATTGGTTGAATAGTTGCCTTATGGCCCCGATCCTATTTCCGATGATCCAAGGACCATATACAGTGGCTGGACACAATTCCGAGATATTGTTGAACCATACTAGCCTAGTCGAGTATTGCACCAGATTGGATACATCTAGGTCATCCCTCCATCCATTCCTCATCCCCTGAGTGCAAATTGTAGTGGTAATCACCACGCCTACAAGGTTTCATGGAGGCCCACTAAGGCGTTTGATGCTTGGATGCAATTCTCATTCAGTACCAGGCTGGATCTAGAGTATTTTGAGCGTAATGATCATGATAAAACTGCATGCGCTCCTAATTACCTCCAGTGCTACTTGAAATATTCACATCCTTTCTTGATTTTAAATGCCACTACTATAGATGGAGTTAGAATCACATCTCACGTAAGTCTTTATTGCAAACCATTTCTTGAAATGTTTATACAATATATTATTAATTGTATAATTATTTCTTTTTTTATTTTTATTTTTTTTGCAGTGGGTCAACCGATTGTCCGAAATTCATAGAAACGCACTTGAGACAATCTGCGAAATTGATGCAGAGAGAGTAAAGGAGCATGAGGCATTGTTTGCTCAATTTCAGGATGAATTCCGATTGAGCCATAGAGATTGATGTGTATTTTATTAGGATGTTATGTGTTACTTCTTGGATTTCTTCCCTATTTTAGAATGTTATGTTATGTGTTACTTCTTAGATTCTTCCCAATTTCAGAATGTTATGTTATGTGTTTTAATTTGCAATGGAACATATAAAATTTAAATAACTAGTTTTAACAATTTAAATAAATATTATGCAACTACTAACGAGATCTAGATAGTCTATTCCACGCTGCTATCCTAGAGTGGTACTCATCTTCCCAGCCTACAATATTGTTGTCACGCCACCTAAACCAATAAGGATGTACAGGAGATACAAGAAAATCACTACCGAAATCAACACAAATGTAATGATCTACACAGCTGAAGAGAACAAGCACAATCACACGTGTTGGTCTTCCGGCGTCTCCACGATCAGTAAGGGGCAATACTGTCAAACAATAAAAACCCCCGTCTAATGTATTCCCGAGATCGTACAGAAAAACTGCAGCATTCCAGATAGTAGTTATCGCGTACAACTATTGTGTGCATTCCATATAATGGGGTGGAAGGCATCTACCTACCAGCCACCTTAACCGTCATATGTTTTGTTCCCTGTTGTAGTAATACGAAGGATCATATAAATCCGGCCATTTAATAAAATCTTGAATAATAGTTGTTCAGACCAACGGTCAATCCTCTTCTGAATTTCGAACATACTTTGCTACACATCGGAACCCACAGTTCCCATCTCTCCTCATATCAATGTACCCCCGAACGAAGGAAACCATAAAAGACGGAATAGATTGCCGATACTGAATGAATGAAAATCCGTCCTCCAACCTCTTTGCTCACCTAAAAAAAACAATATCCACGTTATGTACATTGAAGAAACAAAATGTTTAAAAATAAAATGTGACATAATAAAAAATAAATTCAAAACATTCTTACGACTATCATCGTATATAGGCAAGGATGTGCTCATGCACGATCTCCCTGAACCAATAGTATACTTCTCCCAATAACACCGTTTCCGCGGGATATTCACTTTCGGGCGCCCTTTAACACTTGTTTTCACTGTAGGTTCCTCGAAACTCATCTGATCATGGTGTTGCTCTTGTTCCTCGAAACTCTTCTGCTCATGGTGTTCCTCTTCTTCCAGCTCATGGTGTAGAAACTCATTGACGCGGCTCAAAAATTCAGGCCTCCTGTTGAATGCCTTAAGGGAAAGCTCTGTAAAAATCGTATGCTCTTCTGACACAAAAAAGTTGAGCATCATCACTTGGGGCCAAATTAGTTTCGCACTTGTAAAATTAAGTCTGCAGCAAAAAGGGTGGAGGTCGGCAACTGTAATGGGCACCTGCAAGTCCCTTTTCTGTTTAGGCTCACATGCACAGGGGATTTCATGGGTCGTTCTCAACACACAATCACAAACATCATCCTCACCCAATTGGTGCATGCGAATATACTCACTTTGAAGAATGTCCAAACAGTAATGTGAGACACGTCTAACTAGACGGTCATAGGAAAACTGAAGGTGTTCTCTCCTCGAACGGCATTCTGATTCGGTTAGATGGCACCTACATTTTAAATTCCTCACTGTTAATATAAGAACATTGGTAATTAAGTATTAAAAACAAAATTAAACAATGAATGAATTACGTACTTGATCTCAGTTAACTGATACTCGATCGCTGCGTGGATTCTGGTCCATATTGTAACTAGGTGGCTGATCGTCGAGTCAAGAAACCTCTTCATGGAACAATGGGCGCTCTCCACCCTACAATTAGTTGTGGTTCTAAGATGTGTGACCCCATTTGTCCACGCACGAGCCCACTTTTCCTTGTAAACTAGCCAAGTGGTCTTCACATAATGCACCAACTCGCCTTAAATTTTCGCATTTGGGTGCCTGTAATACGATACATTAATCACAACCATTTCATAAAGGTACGCAGTTGGAGCTTCAAGTATCGGATCGAACATCTCCTTCCACCAGTCTTTCCAAAATGCCACCGTGCATTTTCAAAAACACATTTGTTGATGTGCCACACACACAAGATGTGCAGAATCTGGAAATATCAAACTGATTGGTTCTGCCAGCCCTAACTCCCTATCTGTCACTATGACATATGGGTGCACCTCCCATTCAATCATATCCTAAAGCTGCTGACATGCCCAAGTATAACTCTCCTTCTTCTCATCCTTCATAATTACCTATCCAGAAAATTCTTGTTGGTTGGAGTCATCCCAATAATTTGTAACAGCGGCATATTATACCTGTTTGTTCTATAAGTAGTATCCATGCCAATATACCACGGGTATTCTCGGATCAACTCTACATATACTGGATGTGCACAGAAAATATGACTCAACACACCTTTTTCATTAGCCATAATAATCATATACTTGTGTTGGTGAGTAATCTCAAAGAAGTGATCCACCAACGTTTTACACTTCCTCTTTTCCACCTGCATCCTACTCTTGTAGTTGTATGTCTGTTTGATCACAACGTGCTCATCCGGGAATTTCTGCTGAATCGCCCGCAGCATTGCAGACAGTGTTACATTAATGGCAGTCAACTCGTCAACGATCGCCTTCGATTTATCACTAAGGCCGCTCATCTGCATCTGTCCCTCCTCGAAGCTGCCAAACTGGTGGTTATGCGTACCATTACGACCGAGACATGAACGAATCCCAAAAATAGATTCGCCTGGGCGAATTTGGGCTAGAAGCCGGAACGAGCATCCACAATACTGCGCTTTTGTTTCTCGCACTCGATTCTTTGTATCTCTAGAGGGAACACACTTTCGACTTCGTAATAATTTCTTAGTCTCATCTGTCTTCGACGCCTTAACCACTGTGAATTTAAGAGATATTGCAGTCTTTTTCGCCCATAGCACAGCGGCTTCAATAGTTGTGAATCTTATGTTAGTATCGAAATGATGACTGTAATCAACACCGTCACCACCATAATCCTGTAAATGAAATATATAAAATTTTAAAAAATACAATATACATAACAAAATAACTAATTCATTTACGTAAACAATAATTAATTATTAAAACTAAATACCACATACAACTATAAATTTAATTAAATTAAACAAATATATACCACTTACCTAATATACACTAATTATTAAATTAAACAAATTATACCTAATAATTTAAATTAAACATGTTACTAAAGCCCAAAAAAAATTAAATAACATATAAAAAATAATAACACAACATTCAACAACTAATTACATTAATTATATATAAATTTAACTAAATTAATTAAATAATAATACAACAACTAATCACATTAATTATAAATAAATTTAAATAAATTAATTATAACAACAAAATTACAACAAAAAATTAAAAAAACCACAAAAATTTTTTTAAAAAAAAACCCAGGAACCTTTGCCGGTGAGAAATCCGGCCAAGGGTAGAAGATTGGCCGGATCAGGGACAATGATTGGCCGGTCCCTGACATGCATCTGCCTGCCCTATGTGCTTAGTACATTCTTATATCAAGTACCTTTACATGCCAAGCACAAGTAAAACTCACCCGATGCCTGGACCAGTGACAGCTTTCATATGCCTTTCCTTGCACTATTCAATGGCCTCAGAGCCTGATTCCATTCATTTCTCCATAGTGGACTATGAACCCATTTTCTAGGAAATCGACTCCCTGTCACACACTCCTTTTTGTTCTCAAGGGTTCTCCTCTTTTATTCCCATATATATGTAACCTCACAACTGTTTAACTCCCTCTTATCGTGGGTTGGAACTAAGTAGTATGGTTAGAACTAGGAAATAGAAGTTCCGAGGACCTGAGGCTGTTAAACATGCCTGTTAAATGCTTCCAGCATTATTCAATCACAGAATTCCGTACACAAGGTAAGCAAGGTTTAACATCGTATTTTAATTAGAATAAGATAAGCCTATTCCCTAAATAATGTTCCAAAGATCTGCAAAACGGAGTCCATAGTTAACCCTTTTCTTGCGAGGCTTGGGGTTTCCTAGCTAAAGTTTCATTTTAGTTTCTCTTTTTCTTTGCATCCTTACTAATATTTAAGTTGTATCTGTTCAGATAAAGGAGATAAATGCTAAATTATGTAAAATTATGTAATAAGGAAGTTCAACGTGTTCCAATAAAGGAGATAAATGCTATTTGTGTAAAATTACTTAATAAGGGGCTAATTTGCGTATTATGGCTTAAATTTAAAAAATGCTCTGTAAAAGAGGATCTTTTTATTCAAGAGAAATATAAATGATGGATGAGATCCATGCATCACCAGGCAAAGGATCTTTTCTCTATAATGCACAGTGAAATTTGGAAAAGAGACATGCAGGAGTCATTTGATGCATGTACTACCGAAGAAAGATTAAAAACGATCCTGAATTGCTTGTTCTGACTTCTGAGCAAAGATTCTTTCATGCAAACTGGAAACTAACTCAATTGAAAGGTCGACTGATTAGCACATGTATATCATAATTAACCACCAGGATTAGCCAACATCTGTTACACAATAAACCCGAAAAGGCAAATACTGAATTGCTTTTCTGTGATGCGGTCGTAAATTAAAAATTTGTTACCATGCTTGTCAGTGGGAATGCACGCTCTAGATTTATTTATAAAGCTGTTAAAAGAATCTTACATCTGCACCAGCTGAGTAATTCAAAGAGCCTAAAAGCCCGCAATGAAAACATTGGTCCATCTAATCTCGGCAGTTCTGGCACAGGAAAGTCAGAATCACCTGTGATAGGGAACAAACTGCAGTAAATATTAAGTTCTCCCTAGCAAGCGGAGCGCTGTACTGAAAACAGAGGAAAAGAGGAGCCCCCTGTCCTCATGAGCATTACGGATAACAGCAAATGTTCTAGTGTGTTAATGTACTATTCCATGAGTAAAAAGAATAATTACTACATTTTTGCTTGTTCCTGACTGCAACCAAGAGATTGACAAGTGGAAACTTCAGATTTGATTATTGGATGGCAGGGTCTAATGCATCTTTCCTCGCAACTGCATAAGGTTATAAAATGGCATTAGCAAATTCAAATTTTCAACCGTAGTAAAACTGAAGCTTACAAGACCGAAGGACTATTTGAAACACAACTCTGACATTAAAGATATGAGACATAACTTCTGCTCACCTACAACCGACCAGATACAGTGGAATATTAAAGGACAACCATTTAGGCCCTGAGTTGAATACTTTAATAAATAATGTGAATAAGTGTTCCAGCAAGTTTAGAGCTATTCTCATTAAGTGATTGGCCAGAGCTGTTTCTGGAAAAATAAAAGAGCAACTGTAACATAAAGGAGATCAATGAAATTTTGAACAGCAACTGTAACATAAAGGAGATCAATGAAATTTTGAACAGCAACTGTAACATAAAGGAGACGCAACTATAACAGAGCATTTTCGATTGAGAAAGGGACAGTTGGAACTAAGACACATTTGCTTGTGCAATGCAGCCAATGTGGAAGGAAGAAAAGAAGCTATTAGATTAAGCTAAATTTGATCCAAAGCTTGAACAATAATAAAAGAGATCAATATGAAGGGAAGCTTTCAGGAGTGCAACTATCAAATTGTTTTCTGAAAACATGGGGGAGATATGTGTAAATGTAGCGAATTCCAGAAAGAAATCAGTGCCATAGGATGCTATAACAATTGTAAGCCATGAGCAAATAGAAAATACACATTGAAAGCCGAGGGCATCACACATGAAACACCGCGGAAAACATATTTCTGCATTTAGCACATAAATTCTGTTGTAATACTCTTTCTTCTAAGAAGCAATATCCTACTTTGATCAATTTTTTAACCGTAAATCCCTAAACCAGAGACACAAAACCAAATAGTACAGTAAATACTGTGAATATACTGCATACCACAATAGTTGACCACCATCATCGCAATATGCACAGACAGAATAAAAAGGTTCCTCTAAGCATTCATCCGCATCACTACCATACTCATTGCAATCATCTTCTTCAGTTTCATCAACAGAAAATTTTAACTTCAGTGCTGGTGAATCCTGAAACACAAAAGTAACTTCTGATACATCACTGAGAACAATCAAGACGAAATCAATCAAGATGAATAAATAAATTTTGAGTTTCCAGATATCACAGGGCAGAACAAACCTCGTTGGAATCTTGTGTATTACCATTCACCTTGGAGACAATGGTTTCCATGTACTGTTTCAAACTCTAGCAAAACATAAAGGAAACTTTGGGATTTCGAAACTGTATCATGAAGCTCCACAATCAGAGATGAGTAGAGTGTGTTGAACTTAAAATAAATGCCTAGTTCCAGAAGCACAAAAGTATAGTTGTCATCACAATGAAAATCAAACATTTACTCAAATATAATAGTTTTAGGGTGCTAAATAAACTGCCTATGGAAACTCCAATCCAGTTTGAGTAATTCACACGAAAGAAGATGCGAAGGACTCAAATTCGAAAAAGATGACGCATGCAATTACAGTTTTCTGATGTTTTGTAATCTTTAACCTTGTAACTATGATATTCATTTCAGTCTCAGTTAATTATGTGCCAATTGATGTTTGAAAATTTTATTATTTATCTTGTGGAACCAGTGATTCCTTACCAGCGAGTGCTGGCTGAGTATTTGCAACCAGCATTTTCTCCTTCTCGGTTTTTTTAGAAAAAGTATGACCAATTGATGCAGGTGACAAACCCATCAAAATCTAATAAAATCGCAGGGGAATCACAATATCAGAAACCTCAGATTCTGCAATTTCTTTGTCCCTCAATCTGGCTTCATTAATCAATCCCATATGGTCAGAAAGGTCATTCTCAGAAGGTGGAACCTCAAAAGTCCTGCATATGAGAACATGATTACAGTAATAAGCTTTTGAAAACTGTAAAGAAGGAAGTGGAAAGATTCAACTGGGTTTGGCTTGCCCGGCTTTCAGTAATTGATACCAAATGACAGTATCTTGGTGTTCCTCTGGATTTCTTTTGACATAATGCAGAAAGTGGATTGTAACTAGAACTGATTTGATTGTTTCTTCATATCTTTTCCGTGGTTTATCCAGCTTTATCCACTTTTGATCTTGAGTGAGCACGTATATCTCAGGCAGGAGATATGACAGCTCAAATTTCCAGGCAATAACCTTCTTACATATGTTCTGGAAACCAGAATCATCTACTCCTTGTAAGATTAAGAATAATGTCTTCTCTTGACAGAAAGCCTCAGTCATCTGTTCATCGTCACCCCACTTCACTGGCAACACAGAGAACGAAATTGGCTCATCCTTGTCATTAACAAAATGGAAATTGGTAACGGAATCAGGAACAATTTCCCCCTCTTCATCTGAGGATGCCATTTCCTGCATAAAGAACCAGCAGTTCAGTTAATTTCTCTTCGTCTACATATGACCCCAAAAAAAAAAAAAAAAAGTTGATTTAACCCAATGACATACTCTCCAACAATTTCAGATGACGCTTTGCGTAAATACTTCATACACATAGCTGACACGAAGCGTCACCATATTCATGCATCTTAAAGCAAAAACAGAATTTCCGATTACATTATTTTTCTTTGGTAACACTAAGCAAAAGCCCAGCTTAGAACAAATATATCTGCCATATTCACCATTCCCCAATTTCCAAGACGATTTTCTATAAGATAATAAATAACACGGAAGACCTTCGTGCAATAAGTTGAACCAGAGCAAGAGCTACCATAAGAACAGAGGAACCAACAATCAAAAACATATAGAAATCAAAAGGCAAAAGGAAGAAGAAAGAAGGAGAAGAAGACAGAAATCTTCATTGATCATCAGCACATTATCGGACGCAAAAATTGAAATACCAAGCGGAAAAAGTGAAACAAAAACCAACAAAGAGAAGCTGAGAGATCAACAGACGGAGTACGCTTAAAATTTCAAGGCTTCCACCCCCAATTTTGTTTGATGAATGATTAACCATGAAAAATTTAACTGAAAACGGAAGCAAAGAACGTGAACCATCCGGCATGCTAAAACAAAAAAAAAAAAAAAGAAGCTTCGAAATTCGAGCAAATGAAAGAGTGGAGAACGCCATGTTCATACCGGAGCCGTCGAAGTTACCGGAGCTGGAGTGCCGGCCGGTGGAAATGGAGTATTATTTTTGTCTGTGTTTTTTTTACTTTTTCAGGTTCCTGACAAGGGAGAGTATCGCCGGCGATGATGATGACTGATGGTGAGAAGGTGGTACTGTGTCTGAGCAACTGTGTGTGTGTGTACTGTGTAGTGTGTTTTATGGGGACGTGTAAACCTTTTCATATTTCCTTCCTTATAACTTGACGAGCAAAACGAAGCTTTTGGTCCCCCAAATTTATTCTCATCTCACTTTTACTCTCAAAGTTTTTGTTTTAATAAATTGATACCCCTACAAGTGGAAGCAATTGCTTAGGACTTAGGGATTTTTTTAAAAAAAAAATTGGATTTAGGGAGTCTATCTTATGATAGTTGTAAGAAATGAAAATAGATGTATGTGACCGGGAGAAAAAAAAAAAAACTAGAATGGAAAAAAATTACTTCTCTGGCTATTTTATCTTTCTAATTTTTGTGCATCACAGTTTCTAATTTTTTAACACAGTTATCTCATATACTTTCTTTTTTCCAAAATGGTTATTATACTCTCTTTGTCCCAAAATTATTGTTCAGTTTGAGATTTCATTTTTAGTACAATTTGAACTAAAAATGAAAATCCAAACTAGACAATAATTATGGGATGGAGGGAGTATGTGTTATAATTTTATCATTTTGAAATACAAAATGTATATATGATGATTGTGTTCTTGTTATTGATAAAAAGTGCAGTAAAATATGTCTGGATGTCTCAATTCCTTCGAACTCCACTAATTTCTGTTCTTGTTATTCTTGTTTTAGCAAATTAGGATCGAAGTTAACAAATCATTTCGATTTCAGAAAAATAATCTATTTTGTTTTGAAAATGATCCACTTTGTTGCATTAATTTTGTTCCAACAAATTGGACTAATTTTTGGATGAAGCAAATATGAACTATGACTCTTACCTTCTTACCCTCTCAAAAATTCCTTTATTTCTTTTAACTAGTTGGTACCCTGCGAATGATGAACCTAGTTTGAAGGTAAAAGAAAGAACAGAGTGGAATGGAAAAATAGAAAACATACTTGCTCTTCAGTTTTCTTTGACCTTTCATGACCTTAATTCATATTTCTAGAATTTATAACATTTAAAATACGTTAATTGATGCTAAAATTTTGAGAAAAGATCACCAACCCCATAGGTATATACATTAGGCTGCAGAAGCAGCAGTTGGAGATGAAAGCGTTAAACATATCAACAAACTCTTGGCAAAAGCAAGGCAGTGCTGAGATTTCTGCTCTGATGTACAAAAATTTAATAAGCACAAGTTTGAGAAAGTACTACTCCGTAAGCCACCCAGCCTGATGATGTTGCAGTAAGTGACCAGGGACATGTCCAGGTGGGGGCGGCATATCTTTGGCGATGCCATAATCACTAACACCAAATGCATTGCCAAAATGCTGTTGCGAGTGACCGGGGAACTGTCCAGGCGGCGGAGGTACATCGTTGAAGGTGCCATAATCACTAACACCAATGGCATTGGATGGATGGATGGGGAATTGCTGCAGTGAGTGACCAGGGAACTGTCCAGGCGCCAGAGTTGCATCCATGAAGATGCCAGAATGATGAACACCGATTGTGTTGGGTGGGTAGTTGCCAAAAGAGCCTGCAGGATCCCTCTGGATTACTGGGGAGTTCGTTGGAGTCGACAATTCCATGTCAACACCGTCATGCTCGGCTTGAAGATAATGTCTTCTGGACTGTTGGTAAACTGGCATCTGCAAGGAGGAAGGGAAGTCTTCTGATTAATGGCGCACTCACTCAATTCATTTGGCTGATGGTTATAATCTAAATTCAAAATACATACTGTCTGGTCAATACCAAACTCAACTAGCATATTTCACTTTTGAGAAACATAAACCAAATAAATTGAGGACCATCATACAATTTAATTCTCACAAATGTGGACATACTACCGTAGTATAAAATTACTGTTGCAAGTGAATTCACTAATTCAACATTATGATGGAAACTACTTCTCAAGGAAAAACCTCAAATTCTAACACAAACTTGCTCACATTTTCTGCCTTCCGTATGTGGCCATGTACTTGAGCTATAGATCTGTGACGATCAGTCCATTCAGGGTGACTCCAAAGATATAATGGAGGTGGCTCCACATTCCATTGTTCCACTTGCCGAGCATGCCCATCCAACACCCCAGGAAGGTAAAATGACTGATAAAAACCACACTCAAAGGATTCAGATACAATACTGTTGATCTATATAGAGAGAGAGATGGAGCAAATCAGATAGACTGCAAAGGGTGAATTGCTAACTTCCTCACCTTTCCAGAAAGTAGTTCAGCATCTTCCCATATTAAATCATAAGGGAACTTCTTGCTATCGAGTCTGCAGTACCATAAGCAAATGACAAACAAACATAGGATCATAATGCTTGCATGTCAATAACCACTTGTTTCAGTTTACCTTTCAGTTTCTCTTGGAACAATGAGAATCAGAAGCTTAGGGCGGAATCGAAGTGCCTTCTCGATAAATCTGTTGGCAAGAGCAGCATGGACACCAAAAGGAGGATTCAGCCCCATTATCTGTTAATGACAAACAATGAGAATTGCCAGAGGTTAAACTAGAGCATATATAGATCATAGCGCCATGCACAACTAACCAGTGAACGTCCCGCGGGTAGTTCTCCAGTTTGGACAGTCATCCAATCCCTTTTCTCAAAATTGAAAGTATTCTGAAGCAGACGGACAGGATATGAAAGATTAGAAGAAGTTTAGCAATTCTAGTTTGCGAATGGCAGTAAGGCATGGTTATCACATAATAACAATAGCATGAGCAATGACGACACTGATCCTTGAATCTAATAAAAATTCACTTAAGGCTCCAAGAAATCTCAAGCATGAACAACATATTACTTGTGAAACACAGAGATTTTTAATCACAAATGGTCTTTTATCATTTTTCCCTCATTGTGCAATAACTTAATAATGACAGACACCAACCACCACAGGACACTAATAGTTCCAAGTAACATGCTCTTTTGGATGCATTGCTGTCCATGACGAGCTCAGTGCCGGCAGGGAGAGTTATCATCAAGGGACCCATTCACGGCGTAATTGCAGCACTTTTAATCCAATAGCATTATCAAGGAAAAGAGCTACAATGTCGTTTATTCAAGAAAGATTATGAAATTTTTCCTGCTAAAATTTTAGGGGTGCTTACGCTATAGCTGGTTAAAAAACTCTTCCTTTAATACGTTGATTCCTATTAATCCTGAATCATAAACTACAAAAGAAAACAAAAGGCCAAACCAAACAACGAGATAGTATCATCACTAGATTATGCAAACCTTAGAATGACACTGAAAAGCTTGGTTCAATATTATACTCAATTAAGTTTTCAAGCTTATTACGACTCCGAAATCTAGGTCACAAATACAAAATAATAACTGAAAAGGAGATAGTGAGTAAACAGACGTTTGGAACCCTTTTGTTTGACATTTTGTAGATGTATATGCTGTGATCTACACCACCTAAGTATTGCAAACAAATTATACACATTGCATTCCAAATCATTTATAATCTGTCTATGCGTCACTAAGAAGTGAAGAACTCTAGCTCTCTATGTAGTTTAACAACATTCCAGACCCTAGTTTCCATTCTAGCACATAATGAGACCTTATTCAAGTCCTTTTTAGATAATTTCTACCAAAAAAGACAGCAAATAAATAGCATGCAGTTAGCATAGATGATAGAACATAAAAATGAAAAAGCACAATCTATGACAATTGATAAAAACTGCTTATGATGATGCACTGGATAAATCAAATTACAGTTAAAAATGATAAGCATAACAACGTACACCTTTCCAGTTGATTCATCTTATTCTGCTTATACTAAAAGCAAATTAATGCAAAACCGATTGATCAACCAAAAAGAAAAAGATTGTTTCCCATCCACTCAAATCGATCAAGGGATCTCGTGGCAAGTAAAACAACCAGATTTTTTAATATAAAGTAAAACAAAAACAACAGCCTAAGTAACTGCTCTCGAAAGCAGTATCTTATGACTGAATATGCACAAGATTTAACACCTTGGGTTGTATAAGGTCATAGTTTTTGAATGAGCACTGCCTGCCCATTTTGTCCAGAGCTTCTTTCATCAAGCAACTGAAATCATTCGATCCACAACAGAAGTCGACTATCTGTTCAATAAATTTACATAATCAGATACAAAAGAAAAAACATCAACAATTTTAAGAGCGCAATAAGTACTAAAGTTACAGCAACATGTAATCCATATAGCTGAGGTTGAGGCAAGAAACATTAAGACAAAGTCATTAAGTTTCAGTTTTCTTACCATGTCTCCATCTTTCACATACCATTGCAGTTTTTCAACTACCTGGATGTAAAAATGACAAATAAAAAGTATCATAACTCCATAAGGTATATAAGATCAAACAATGGAGGAAGCAGCTAACGTAGTAAGAACGAAATTCTAGTTCTGTGCAAACTCTGAATCTTATGCTTCGTCATGTGACATTTGAAAGGAATCATCCTGATAAAAACAAATTTATTATCTCAAGTCAATTACATTGAAATCGACACTTTTTTATTACTAGCAGGTTGTAGAGATAAAAATTCTTTCGCAATTATTTAATCTTTGGAAGCTGGACATAACTCAGGGTAAAAAGGTGTGATAGATGACTGAAGGAATAAGAGAATATTTATCTAAAACATATCTCCTGAATATAAACTTTTTAAAGACTACAAAGAAATAATCTTTTCACCAAAAGAAAAAAGAAAAAAGAAAGTATATGTATGAGCACAAACGTTTATGCTTTCCAGTTTAAGGCATAGCAACATTTGCATCTACTACCATTCATTTTTACTAAGAGGAAGATTACAGGTCTCTTTGCTATCCAGAGAGAAGCAAAACAACATGTGAAGAGAGCATATACAATAGAACAAGGAAACCAGATTGTGAAAAGAACAGATATCCCTTCATAATAAAGGTACCATTTTCTATCAGTTTCTTATCATATGCCTTAGATTTTGACTAACTTGTGCACTTAGCTAGTTTTTGTGAAAAAATATCTTTAAATGACCGTGGCACTGCACGAAATCGTCATTGCAATAAAAATGCAGAACATCTAGTTTAAAAGATTGTGCATCTCTTTAATTGCTTAATTAATTTGTTTGCTGTCCAGGAAAAAACATCTAAAACAAAAGGTTGAAGAGGGAGTTTTTTGCAACAGAGAGAATATTATGTCACTGCAAGAGGCTCACCTCCTTTAGCTTTTCAAATTTGGTGAAGTGGCGGCCAAAAGATGTGTAGCGCATACCATGGTAAAAAGGAGCAAGATATACCCGGAGCTTCCTCTGGATATTTAGAAACAAAAACACAACCCAAAATAAAAATGATGGAGTACACTAAATAGCTTGGCGCACAATGCAACTATAACAAGCAGGTACTCATTACCACAAGAAATCAAAAGCTTCAAATTGTATCAATTGTTTTGTCATCATCTTATGTACGATAGTTGGTACATGTCCAAACCATCTGTAAGCCAAGTATTCCCCATGCCAAATTGATAGCTCAAAGATGACAGCTGAAATTCGAATACCCCATCGAAACTTAACAAACCAGATGATTAATCCAAGGATTTTAAACAAAAAGTCATAGCATTCACAATCAAGAGTAGAAACACTGAACAATCTTTCTTCCTCTTCTTACTTTCTCATCATATCACTGTAATTAATTTAAGGGAACTGGCAATGCTAGTCTTTGAATTTGATCCCTTATAAATTATAACATCAATTCCATCACAAAGGGAACCTATAATTTTTCCAAGATTCATACTTAACTTGCTAAACAAGCAAATGATACATCTTACCATACAAGAGCTTAACAAGAGATTAAACTCTGGCAATGATTTTTCATTCCTATCCAAATCAAATAATAGTGAGTAAGCCTCATTTAACATTGGTTGACATCCATACCTAAAACACAGTTAACCTCAGCTCTATGAGGTTATATACACAATGTCTTCTGCATAACTTATTTGCAGCTTAACTCACGTTAGAAACGAGGGTTGGGTAGTTCTTCTAAAGAGTGACACTAATCTTGAAACGTAATCTGAACATCGAGAAGTTGGGCCATTTAACTACTTCATGCCCCTTTAAGAGAAGAATAAGTATTTTCACAGAAACTAAAGTTATAAAGTACTAAAACTTCGCATACCTTCCATTAAATTAATTATCTTATATCCCCTAGAGAAGCAACATCAATTGATACCCCATTCGTATATACATCAACTAGACGTACAGGTTTCAACACAGTAGGACAGCTGTTGCAAGAGCCTGACTCATTTTAAAGTTGATTGAGTATCATCCATGCTTAGCCATTTTTAAAGCTATTGTATCTCCTATGTGTGAGATAGGATAAGTGGAAGTCCACCACTACTCTCAGAGCATTCAGGTGTCAAAACTCAGTCAATCTACTGCTGTAGAAAATTAACCTAAAGGAGAAGTCAACAAACCTTCCATCGCATTAGCTGATCAAGAATTTCTGGCTCACAGACTGCTTTAGCATCCTCTATTGTGCCTCCATCTTCTAATTTTCTTAAGGCAGCTCGAATTGCCTGAACAGAACGTCAGTTAAACAAAACCAGATAGAACTATCATGGGAAATTAACAAAAAAGAAACCAGGAAAAAAAAAAGTTAAATAAATGGCTGTCATCTTTCATGCTTTTCTTGTGCAGATGTAAGCTTAAGAGCATACCTTCACCGCGCACTCCACCTTCCCCATGGTAATGGACTTATCCACATTGAAGTTGGAGCAGTATGAATTTATTCTAGATTTCTCTTTTTTCTCCTTTACGAATTGTTCTTGATCAAACGACGCATTAGTACTTTCTATGATCGCAAGTACTCTGCAATGGAATTATATCCATCTTAACTTAATAACAAACGACTGATCTTACACTCCACGAAACATGTAAAATCATCGATGGACACAACACAGAATAATAAGGCAATTACCTGTTTTGGATCTCAGAATTTTCAGAAGGCTGAACACTGCATGTCCTCTTGATTGAAGACTTCTTTGTGAGCGCACTGTTATCTTTGCCAGAAGGAAATTCCACTCTCTTTGAGTTTGAATGAACGATGTTATGAGATGACTCTTTTTCCCCCAGAGTTGAGTGCTTCAATTCATCGACAGACATCTGGGTAACCAGGGAAGACTTGGGAGGGCGACCCCTTTTCCTTTTCGGAATACCCGTTGCAACATTGCTTCCAGAAACACCAGCTATACTGCTGTCGTAAAGTTCCTTCAGTGATCTAGTCACTTTTATTGCAGGTCTTTCTTCAAGTTCAAGAGACCCAAGTTTCTTACTTCTCTTTACATCTCTAACCGATACTTCTGAAGATCCTGACCCTAATAAATACTGCTGCTTCGTAACATTGCCAGGGAAAAGTAGATGATCTCTTCTAGCAGTTTCAAGCTCAGAAATGATTTCGTGGTCCCTGTAAAATTGGGTGGTTCCTGATTAGAAAAAGTTCACAAAGTAATTAACAATGTCCAGAAACAGCAACTTACAAAAATCTTACATGCAATAAATCAAGATACGATCCCGCAAAAGACCTTCCCAAGCCCGGCGCTGAATATTATTTTCTTGATCTCTTATAAAACTTATTGTTCTGAGGAAACAGTTTGTACATAAAGAGAAGTTATGTCCCTGACTGACGCTAGATTATTTTATTTTGAAAAAAAAAAACGGGGAAAAGTTGTATGTAAATAATAAATTCAGGAAACCTGGGTAAACATTTGCGGTGGTATGCCTTAGGGCATCGTCTGCAAATTGCAAACTGCAATTCATAAACCTTCTTGTTTTCGACTTGCTTACATACGAGGCACTTATGCATGGGACAAGTAAATGAATCTCCTACAGCAATTTTACTCCGAAGCTCTTCCACCTTTTCTTCGTCACTTGGAAAAAGAAGTTTTGAAACACACTGTGGATGATAGAAGTGACCGCAAGTTGCGGAAACACAAGGGAATACCTGGAAAGATGAGATCATTTCATTGAGTAGCCCAACTTCAGCTTTGAACAGAAAAGCCAATGAAGTGAGAAAGGGTGCATTATAAAACGAGGAATCAATTTCATAACTGAAGAAGAACGATAAACTGCTACCACGGAAAAAGTATCACACAGAAGTAGGCATTCATCTTTCACCACAAATATTTCTACTAACTATACAGTTGTAAGTCAAATTTTAATGGGTACGACAGTAATTTTGCAGTGAGCTAAGCAAATTCCTGATTCCAAACTGTGGAACCACAAGCCAAGGAGGCCTTCCAGAAATCTAGGATCAATTAAAATATAATCTGATAATGCTCCCATATGTTACAACTCTTACATAATTTTGGTCATAGGCAAGGAGAAAAACCATTGCAAAGCATTTGCACAAATGATTAACAGAATCACTCTTAGAACAGTGCTTTTTCATGGACAAAACCTCATAGACAAGAAGAAAAATCATTGCAAGAACTAAGTGGTATGGTCTTTGGGTAGGAAAAGTTCCAAGATCATGTTTGTTATTAACTGCTTGTACACTTACACCATTATCCAAGCACAAAATTCCACCAGACAATCAAAGCACATTAACCACTATGCAAGCACAAACTCATGTTTTCTGTTAAAAATAGTGTTTTGATCTAAAGTGAGATAAAAATATGCCCTAAATAGTATCCTCATGATCTCCAAAACAGAGTCCACATTAACCCTTTTTACGGGGGGCTGCGGAGTTCCTAAGGAGATTTTCATTTTGGTTCTTTGTTTCAGCATCCTTACTAAAATATTAAGTACTATGCCTTCACATTCAAGGCCACAAATGCAAATCAAGAAAAAGTTATATAGTAAGTAGTGTATTTCTGTACTGTGGCTTAGAAATTATTATAAATGTACCTTTGTAAAAAGTGGACCTTCTTATTTAGACTGGAAGAATTGGGAAAGATAAACGATGGAAGAAATCATGAATCACCAAATGAGGATAAATTATTTATTTCCTTTTTGTTTGAAAGCCCAGAAGGATAACTTTTTATGATATATTGGGGGAGAGACTAGGGGAAAGCAAGAAGGGATCATACCAATGCATAGAAAGAGCAGTAATAATGGTCATGCTATGCTTGTTCTATGAATATATTTTTTGCATGCAGACTGGGAACTAACTTAATAGAAATGTCGGTTAATTAGCACACATACAATACACGGTACAATGAATCACCAGGAATGACAGACATGTTACACAATGAACCAGAAAATAAATCAGTTTAATGTTTCTCTGTGATGCAGTCATAAATTAAAGATTCTAAAACTGTGTTTGTCAGTGAGATTGCATCCTGTGTTCATTCCCAAAACTGACTGCAGAATCTTACATCTGCACTAACTGATTTGTTGGAAGAACCTAATTTACCACAACCAAAACACTGGTGCATCTGATATCTGCAATTCTGGCACAGGAAAGTCGGAATCGCCTGTCAGAAAGAACAAACTATGCATTAGGATTAAGTCCTTCAGAGCAAGTGATGGGGTGTGACCCAAAACAAAGCAAAAGAGGGACACTCAATCCTTATACAAAAGAATTACAGATCACTGCAACTGTTCTAGTGTGTTAGTGTCCGTAACATTCCATGAATAAAAAAATATTTCCTACCTTTGCTTGTTCCAGACTGTAACCAAGAGATTGACAATTGGATTCAATACCAGATTTAACGGTTGGATGGAAGGATCTTATGCATCTTCCCTCACAACTACATAAGATTAAAAAAGGGCAGAATGAACGAGTCAGATATCAACCATGCTAACTTGAAGTTTACAAGACAGGAATAAAGTAATGAAACACAATTGTGCCTAGGTTAAAGATAAGGCAAACTTCAGCACACCCACAACTGACCACATATATACGCAACAAACAAGAACAAAAAAAAAGAAGGGAAAAAGAGGCAAGCAATTCAATCTCCTAAGTTGAACATTTTCGACTAAATAAGGTCACTTAGCATTCGTGCAAGTTATGCGTTTATTCTCATGTATTGATAGAGCAAAGACCACTTCGGAAAGTTATAACAGATTGAATTTTGAAGCAATATAAATAACAAAAATTAATTAGCAGCAACAAGATAAAGGAGACAGATATGAACGTAAGCTTTCAGAAGTTCAACTATCAAATTGTTTAGGAAAAAAAGGGTAAGATTTGTACAAATGTAATTCCAGACGCAAATCAGCGTGATAGATCCAATAACAAAATTGAAGTCCATGAGCAAATAGAAAGTACACATTGAAAACTGACACGAGCTAACTATCTACGAAAAACATATTTCTGCATTATTTCAGTATTTAGCGAATAATTTCGTTGCCATACTCTGATAACTATTCGATTGTCACACTCTTTCATCAATTTAATTGTAAACTCCGTAAACTGGAGAGACAAAACAAAATTTTATGGTAGACAATGTGAATATAATAAGCATACCACAATATTTCACCACCATCGTCACAAAGGGCACAGACTGAATCAAAATATTCCTCTAAGCCTTCATCAGCCTTGCTATCACACTCATTGCAATCATCTTCATAAATGTCATCAACAACAAATTTCAATTTCTTCGGAGCTCGTGAGTCCTGCAACACAAAGCAAATAACTTTTGAAACACAAGCCAAAACAATTTAGAACCAAATTAATCAATGACGGATGACACAAACATAAGTGTGAGCTTCTACAGGTCACGTGCAGCACTAACCTCATTGGCAGCTTGTAAATTATCATACACCTTGGAAACTACACTTGCCATGTACTGTTTCAGAATTTTAACATATCAGCAAAAAACAATGAACACAACTTGGGGATTGAGAAACTACATCATGAAGTTCAGCAATCAGAGATGAATAGAGTATATTGAGCTTAAAACAAATGCCTAGTTCCAGAAGCACGCCACTATAGCTGTCATCACATGGAAATCAAATTTACACTTGAGTGATAGTTTCATGTTGCTAAACTAACTGTCTGTGGAATCTCCCATTCGAATCTGAGTAATGCATGTTAAAGAAGATGAAAGGGACTCAAATTCTAAGAGGATGATATACTGTCATAATCCTTTCACTTTTCTTTGATTGAGTCAATTATTCATCATGTGGCACCAATATATCCTTATCACTGAGTGCAGGCTAAATGCTAGTAGCCATTACTCATTTTCCTTCTTGCTTTGTTAAGAAAAGTATGGCCAATTAATGCTTGTGACAAACCCGAGAAAATCCAAAAACATTGCAGGGGAATTACAATATCACAAACCTCAGATTCTGCAATATCTTTGTCCCTCATCCTGGCTTCATTAATCAATTCCATATGGCCAGAAAGGTCCTTCTCACAAGGTGGAACCTCAAAAGTCCTACATATATGACAGACAAGATAGATTTAGTGTTAGCTTTACAAAGATACAAAGAAGGAAGAGGAAAGCTACAGCTCCGGGCTGGATTTAGCTTGCCTGGCTTTCAGTAATTGATACCAAATGGCAGTATCTTGGCACTCCCTTGGATTTCTTTTAACACAATGCAGAAAGTGGATTGTGACTAGAATCGATTTGATGATTTCTTCATAACTTTTCCTTGGTTTATCCAGCTTTATCCACTTTTGATCTTTAGAGAGCACGTATATCTCAGGCAGCACGTAGGACAGGTCAAATTTCCAGGCAACTACCTGCTTGTATACCTTCTGCAGACCAGTATCATCTGTGCCCAGTAAGAATATCTTGTCTTGAGAGAAACACTCAGTCATCTCTTCATCATCACTCCACTTAACTGGTAACACAGAGAACGAAATTGGCTCATTCTTGTCGTTAACGAAATGGAAATTCGTAACAGAATGAGGAACAATTTCCCCTTCTTCATCAGAAGACGCCATGCCCTGCACACATTACCAACACTAAAATTCATTTCTCTAGAGCAAAATTCTACTAACCCAAAAGAAATAGTGCCCTATAAATTAAAATTGAAGCTTCGAGTACTTCAGAGACCCAGCAGAACCAAAGAGTCAACTATACACACAAGCATCTGAACCTAAAACCAGGTGTCACCCATGATTTTTTCTTTCTGTTAAAAACCTAAAGAAAACCCATCTTGGAAAAACCGATTTCTGAGGAGATTATTTTTCCCCAAAGAAAACGGAAGACCTTCATGTTAATGTACCAGAGCAAGAGCTACCATAAGAACAGCCCATAGAAATCAAATTCCGGAACCGACCTAAAAACAATTATTTCCCATTTCCCTGTTTCTGAGGCCAAAAAGGGAAAAGGGGAGACCTAAGCGTTCATGCATCAAGTCTAACCAGAGCAAGAGCTACCATTAGAACAGAGGAAACAACACAACACACCAAATGCAAAATAAGAATTCACAGCGCACCCAAAAAAAAAAATCAAAAAAAAAAAACAAAAAGTAGTAGAAGAAGAAGAAGAGGAAGAATATAGAAACCCTTGCTGATCAAAACACAAAAGTAGAAGCAAGATTAAAACACCAAAGCGAAAAAGGAAAAAAGAAAAAGCAAAAAACAAAAAAAAAAAAAAATCAAGGAAGCTAAAAAGATCAACAGCCGGTGTACGCTTAAAATTCCAGAATTCCATCCCAAATGTGTTCGATGAAAGACTAATCGAACGTTGAAAATTTAACCAAAAAAAAAAAAGGAACGGAAAGGTACGTCGAACAACATGCTAAAAGAAGTGAAAATTTTGAGAGTGAGAGAATGTGGAAGGTTTAGGGGGAACAAAAATGGACATTACCCCAAATGTTATCGGAGCTACAAGAGCAGATCGGTGGAATGATCGGATTACTTTTCAGTGCTTTTTCCGGCACCGTGACCGAAGAGTGAAAAAATGGGCTCTTCGTCTGCTATTGTAACATGGGTGGCGTCAGTGTGTAGTACTGTAGTATAGCTATAAGCCTATAGCGGGTGTCAATGAGTGTGGCGTCATCTTTTTTTCGTAAAATGCATTTTCTTTTCTTACTTAGTTCCAAACTTTGTAAATATTACAAATTTGGTTCCAAAGTATTATTTCTAGTAAATGTGGCACCAAATGTTTGTTGCTTGTGGCATTGGCACAATTTGCTTAGCCTTTTTTAATTTTTTTCAATAACAGCAGCCAAATCGTTAGATTTTTTATTATTCAAAATAAAACATTATTTTATGCTTTTTATAAGAATAATAAAATAATACTTTGACTAAGTCTCATAAAACATTCTTACCTATGTAATCGACTAAATCTCATAAAACGTTCTTTATATATAAACCCAATGTAATTTTTGTCCGTTATAAGAAAAAAACCGTATATATAATCCTTATGTCGCACTTTAATACTTCTTCTGTTTCTTTTTTATTTTGATTTCTCTTCAATTTCATTTATCGTGTTCTTCTAATTAAAAATAAAATAATAAAATATTTTATAATAATTAAAAGAAAACCATAAATGTGAAAATGTATCTTTGAAGTTTCATTTTTAATTGGAACAGAAGAAGTAAGTCACAGTTTGTAGCAACAGAGTGAACCATAAAAATAGGATGGAAAATATTCATATATTGTAGTTCAAAAAATGAATGCTTGAAAGGCAATGCAAAATTCAGCACACCTGCCGACTGACCATAGTCCATAAGTATCATTTGATGATGATGATGATGACTTAGAGATGGGCATAACTTAACAATGAGCAATGACGCGTAGATATATTCGTATATATCGTTTTCTTTTTAGTATGGTCTGTACTCGGAACACCTTTTTGGGGGATGTAAGATAACTTGCACAATTCAATACATAAGGTACTATTAGTGGGGTTTGAACCTGGGATCTCCAGGTTGATGTCATGTCCATTTATCACTTGGACAACTTCTTGGTCAAATTACATCGAATTTGATATCATCAAGATCGTATAGATAGGGGATAAACTAGGTTAAGCATTTTTTTTATAATGTAATTAAGACATTCACAATGAACAATTACATATCCCTTATCCTTAAGTTTCAAAAGCACGATTAATCAACTTTTAAAAATGAAAGAAAAATGCCTTGGAACATTATAAAGTTGTACAACACTCAGATTATAGTATTATGAAATTAAATGAATAACGAAGGACAGAAAACAATTCAATGCACTGATGAGATTGCATTTCCAATATATATATATATATATATATATATATATATATATATATGAGATTGTAGGATGAGGATTGAGAGTGAGATACCGAACCTTGAAAATTACACCCAAATAGAACTTGAGTAATTTAATTGGTTTTGCGTGCTGGGAAGACAAACGGACTTTATCCAATACAACTAAATTATTTGTGACATGACTTCTGAGCTAAAATTTATATCATCTAATAGTAATACTAGACTAGATGCTTGGCCAGGGCGGATGCCCGAGCGCTTTTAATGTTACATTCATATTAAATCGGTTAAATAAAACAAAACAAATCATAAGGTAAGAATTAATGGCTCTATTAATGTGGCACAAACCTTCTCATTCTCATAACCAAATCAAGAAAATTTCTAACCTTATCATCATTCCTAACAAAAAAATCCTAACACTGTTATCATTACTATTCATAATCTGGCACTGACGGAAATATCTTTAAATTTTCTCACATTCATCAAATGCCTAACACTGCGTGACACATTAGCATGTAAAAGTGTTATCCAACACAATCATATATTAAGGTTTCACGATCGAGGGCATGGAATATTATATAGTGTATCAACGTGATGGGCATCAATTCAAATGGTTACAATTATATTTATAAGACAACAGAAAAAAAATTCATGTGAACTAATAAAACTTATAGTATGTGGCAGTTTAGATTTTTTTTATTTATACCATATGTTTACAGCACTGAGATTGACAGTCTAATCGAAAACCAAAAAAAAATCTGAAATTTGATACAAAAGAACATGATGCCTGTGAAAAAACACTACTACACTGTCAAATATGATCTATCAAATAGGAAATGTAACTAATATTAACCAAAAAAAACAAACAAATGTAAGTAATGACTTCTTCGAACTGTCTTTCTTCAAAAGACGCTACCCGTTTGTGAGGGTTATAAGTTTTTGTAGATGTAGCAGACTCATTGGAGATTCATTACTACTTCCAATTTGACTCTGAGCTTGAGTTTGATAACAAAGCTAGCAAGTGATCAACTTGACTTCCTCATTGATGTGCATGTATGGTAGAATTAACTGCACAGTGAACATGATAGAGACCTGTAAAAATTGTGAACTGTTAATTTATTGGGTGTTGTAGGTAAGAAAGCTGAGAGGGAGCTAAATCTGTCAACAATATACATGACACAATCATTTTTAAACATCTTAAATAATTTGACAGCCGTTTAACTCCAAGAATAACAATATGAAGTAACAGTCTTACACTCATGAGATATAACTTGATGAGTACAATCAAGTGGATTTCAAATTATATGCAGCCGTCAATTCTTATTGATGCAGCCTGTAGTTTTATAGAGCATACCTTGATAGAGATTTTGCAATTGGTCACGGGTTTCTTAAACTTTTTGGCCCTTTTTCTCACTCTGTCCTTCGAGAGTGCATAAAGCAAATTGCCATGGATGCTTCTCTGTTTCTCTGCAAAATTATATCAACTCATATCAATTATTTGGTTTGCAAATTGGGTCGGATAAAGATCGTGGTTGAAAACAACGAAGAGTTAAAAATTTGAATAACAATTTTACTATTTTTCTTGACGCCGAAACAATTTTTTTTTTCTTCTAAATAACAGAATTCCAACGAATCTTTACATTTTGAAAGACACACTGTTGTCGTAAACAAATAGAAAGACCAAGGTGAAAGCAAAATTATTCACACACCATACTCACACATCATACAAAGACCAATATTGATTCAGAATCACCTTAGAAGGGGTAAATTTTCTCACCGTAGATAGCAATAAAATACGCCTCCCGAGCAACAGCTTGAGCAGCATCAATCTGCCATAACCATGAATAAGAAAAGAAATTAAGCTTTTTTATTCTTTGTCACTCAATAACATATATCACTCAAATATAAAAGCTCAATGACAATACAAATATAAGAGGTTTTACATCAAAGAGCCATTAAACCATTTTCTCGACATTTGAGCTTTTCCCAGCTAAAGATTTCTGATTACAAAACTTCTTTTAATGGCATATTCTAGTGAAAACGATTTCTCATTTTTCAGCCATATTGCAGCAACCCACCTAAAGGTTAATCTATTCAACCAGCCTTCATTAAGTTCCTTTTGAAGACCTTCCACCCAAAACTGAGTTATGCCTGCAATATAATAGAAAATGTGTATCTTCGACCTTACTTTTATACTGTTAGGGTGGGCTCAAATAGTTTAATTAAGAAAAATGAGAGAGCTGTATAAGATGTTCCCTTCATATGAAGTTTGGCAATATCATTATGCTAAAAGAAACTGAGGTTTTGAAATAAATAACAAAGACATCCAATATTAAAAAAAATACAGCAACAAAAGTTTTGATCAATTCAAGAGAAAACAAAGACCAAAACCACCTAATAATTTATATCAGGCTGAAAATGAATTTCATGAAAAAAAGGACTTAAAATAAGTACCAAACAAAAAAAAAATTAAGAGAAAAGAGGCATGGATGAGCAAATAGTAATTAACGCTTCCAAAACATGTAAATCGTAAAATTTTTCAGAAACAACAATTAACGCTTCTAAAACCACTGGCTTATGCTGTTGACACTCCGCCTGGTATAGAATCTTTTTTCTTAGGTTTTCTGAAGCATTCTATCACAGAAACACCATTAATACTCTAACAAATATACAAAAATTCCATATCAAAATAGTAATGCATAAATGGTGTTCTATTTTCAATTCATCTTAAGAATGGTTTAATTCTATCATGTATTGATTTTTAAGTTTTTGTGGCAATGAGATTTTTGGTTTAAGACAATCAAATAATTAGGCACCGACATCACAGAAAAAAGGGTTCCAAAGAACCAGACAAACTCATGAGTAGAGTTTCACTGTTTTCTCCATCTTCGGCTTCCCCATAGACCAATGCCTTGGCTGCAATCCTGCAAAGAACAACATGCAGTACCTGAGAAATTAAGTCAATGTATAGATCCTATACTTAACTACCTATCATCTCCAATTTGGAATGCTCTTAAGGCAAAAAATAAAAAATAAAAAAAAAAGGTTAAGGAAGTAAGACATGCAAAATGCTCCTCATAGACTCGAAGAGATTCGCCATTTCATTGACTCAATTGAACACCATGAACCTGCTCCAGACATCAAACGAAACACAGGGAATCAAGAAAAAGTATCAATCTTTAATCAAAATCAGTGTTTTGGACCAAATTTAAATCCATAAATTACAAATTTCAATTAAAATGATTGTAAAGGAGAAAATCAATCTGACCTTGTGAATTTAAAATCTACTTCTGCTATTGATTAATTTTCAAACATCCAACACCGGCTGCTATCGATTGATTGTTGCGATTTGTAATTTCTTCAGATCTGAGACTGTAGCTTTTCGAAATTGCAGTTGCCCACGCTCGTGGAGTTATCACCTCTGGTCGTTCTTCTTCGTTTGCTATTGATCTTGTCCGGATTTGGGAAGTGATTCGAACAGATTTGCGTGGTATGAGTCGTCGGCGGAGGAAGAGAACCTACCGAAACAACACTGTTGTAGAAGGGAGGAGAAATTGACGGCAACGGCACGGTGGCGGCAGTGTTGGAGGTATTGATCGGTGGGAGGAAGAGAAAGAGAGAGGACTTTAGGGATTCTCACTGAAAAGAAATAATATATGAAATAAGAAAAATCTAAAGAGATCAATCTTCTCTGTTTAAAATTTGAAACATGGACTATGATTGATAGGAGATAATTTAGGGATTTGATCATATCTGAAAGAATTATGTTGTGTAAGCTATTCAAAAGGTAGTTTTTTTTTTGGACGCAATGATAGTAGCTGATATTGTGGAGTAATTATTATCTTGTTTATTATTTAATTTAAACTGTTTAGAATTTTTCTTATTTTCCTAATTAGAAGTAAAGCTTTGGGGTTACTTAAGGCTTCATTTTTTCTGAAATTTTAGAGTGTCACATGTCTCATTTTGTTTGCTTCAGATTTGTACTGAGAAGCTTTGGAGGGAAAATATTCATTTTGGAGCTGACACGTGTCCTTTGTGTTTACTGCATTCGCCCGGGGTGCCGCCTTTACTTTTAAACCTATTAAATAAAAAAAACAAATTGTCTTTAAAAGAATAAAAATCGAAAAATAAAAAATCGATTAAAAGGACAGGAACTGAGTTATTACACATAAACCTATACCGGGGTTTACAACAGTTAACTTATATCCAGATTTACCTAACTCATAAACCAATATCTACAACAGAAGAATAAAAAAAACAAATCATCCTTAAAAGATCAAATTTTCTTCCATGACTGCTTCTTTTTCCTCTGTTGTAAAAAGAGATGAATTGATAATTGATATCAGATTTTAAGTAGTTGATTTGAAGGCCCGAGTCTGAGAGAGGAGCGGAATGGAAAAGATCATCTGAGATTGGGTGACAGTGTTGTTTCACTTGATTTAAAGAGATTTTCTGATATTTGATTTTATCAACTCAATATTATTGTTTTAAGAGATTACTATATACCTATAATTAATGAATTTTTTTGTAGCTATAATTAAGAGATTTATTTATTTATTTATTTCATCTTTTTTTCTGATTAGTTAGAGTGCCATATGTCAAAAATGATTTTGTACTGAAAATGACTTTTGGCGGGAAAATTTTCATTGTGGTGATGACACATGTCCTTTTTGTTTGCTGCTTTAATTAAGTATTATAGATATAGATTATAGATTTTAAAATTGTATCTTGAAGATTTTGTGGAATAAAATCAAGTTTTTGTCAGCTATTTATGAACTCATTTGTTGTATTCATCATTATCATTAAGAAAATAAGTACTCTTAAATAAATAACCAGAGTGAACTAACAACATCGGCAAAACCAGGTGAAACACGTTGATCATCTATCTCCTAATGATGATCATAACATCTCACCAAACTGGGGGGACACTGAAAACAAAATAGCCAAATAGAAAAGAATTTTTCTTTTGTTTCTGATCAATTATCATTTCTCTTTGTTTTTTCAAGAAAACAAAAAACACAACAATTAATGCAATCCAAAAACCAGAGAGAAACTGCCACTTTCAAAGGTGAAACCGACATTCATTAATCATCTCTTCATTCTGCATTCAAAACCTTGAAATTTCCCTTGGAAACGGATTTTTCATCATAACCCAAATCAGCATTCAGCTCCGGGGGGAAAAAAAAGGGGTTTCATGGCTACGTTGAGAGTCCCAGATGATGTTCCCACTCCAAGAGTAGACTGTGAAAGACTCAGAAGAGCCTTCCAAGGTCCAACCTTTTTGTTCTTCACCTAATCCTGTTTTGTTTTAGCATATGTTTCTTTTTCCTTTTTTTTTTTTGGCCCCTGCTCTGAATTAAGAAGTATTGTTTGTTACAATCAGATTAATCTGAAATTCAGATGGTTTTGGTTTCTGTTTATTTGAAATTCTAGTACATACAATTCCTGCTAGTGCTGCATGTTTGGATGTTGTTCTGAGCTGTTCATGTATTCTGGGTTCATGGGTAGGCTTTGGGACCGATGAAAATGCGATCATTAAGGTGTTGGGTCGCAGGAATGCAAGTCAAAGGAAGAAGATTAGGGAAACATATCAGCAGCTTTACAATAAGTCTTTGATTGAGGACCTGCAATCTGAATTGTCTGGAGATTTCAGGGTAATGTCAAACTTCACTAATATTCTCTATAGTTTGCTTCCTCAATTGATCTTTCTGGTGATTATCTGAATCCTTAGCCCTTCATGGCTTTGACTTTGGTTTTGATTTCACTGATTTGATTTATGCTGTAAATGATCTGAGAGATCTCTCAAAGTTTTTGTCTTCTGTTTTTTGGTACTTTTTCAAAAAGGGATGCTTTCCTTGTCACATTGTTTGACTTCAAGAAAGTTCTGATGCTCTGGAGTTATAACTCTTATTTGTGATTTCTTCAAAGTCTAAATCATCTGTGACTTTGCTGCCCCGTACCGTGATAAATGATTTCCCTATCTGATCAGTTTATACAAATTTTCTGCCTCCTAGAAGCTAAAATTAAATTAGATCAAACAAAAAATGAAAATACATTTTCCTTACAAAGTTAATCTTCTTTCATTTGGCCCTTTATATCAAGAGACTAATCAGAGGAAAATGATGCATTTCTCGTATAGCAAAAGCACAATAGGTATCTGAATTTGTTAATGTCCAAGATTTAGCTGAACCCGCTTATCATTACTGTACTAACGTATATATGATGGCACCTGATACCCGAGGCACGATTTTGTCTTTGTTGATAGCGGAACTTCCTCTTGAATCGTGGGATAGTTTTCTGTGTGTGGAAATTATAAGAGAGCTCCTCCTGTGCTAAAAGCTGCAACTTTCAGAATTCCAGTATTAAGATTTAAGATTTATTCTTCTCCAAAGAGAAAATGAACCTGTATCTGCTTGTTGAAAATGAACCTGTATCTGCATGTTGAAAATGATGACAAAGACCATTCCCCGTCTTATTATGTTTCTTCCCATTCATTTAAAGAATTCCATTGAAGATTGACAGAAGTTTTAATCTGCATGATTTAATAGTGATATATGAAAAGCCTTATGCAATTTTAGTAAAAAAGAAAAAAAAAAAATCCCTGTCCATTAGTTTAACTAACATGGTTGAAGTAATTACTGCTTGTTTTCTGATGACTGTTAGAATGCCGTTATCTCATGGACATATGATCCTTCCGAAAGAGATGCAAGGCTAGCAAATGGAGTCTTGAAATCAAGGGGAAAAGGTGTTAAGGAACTACAAATATTAGTTGAGATAGCTTGTGCATCCTCTCCTCACCATCTGATGGCTGTAAGACAAGCTTATGCCTCTTTATTTGACCACTCTCTTGAAGAAGATATTACTCTGAATGTTCCGATGCCTCTCCAGAAGGTAAAGTCTCTCTCGGTGTTCGAAATAAACCTCTTGAAACTAGAGGAATCTTTCTTCCAGCTCTCATCTGAATATGCATGTTCCAATGATTGATAGTATATTTCTTGGCAGTTAGATTTTAAGTTCAACCATCCGCGCTGCTTAGCCATGTCTTAATTTGCTACCATCAGGTCCAGCCTTAATATTTTGACTGAGACAAATAATCATCCCATATTCTTTCTAATTAAACCTTTCCTGCATATGTTGTCAGTCTATATCCTGAATTTGATGCTCTTTTTGTAACTTTGTTGAGTTGTGTTATGCTAATTTTGCCTCTTATATATACCAGTAGTTTTATCTAACAAAAATGGTAATTTTGACAGATTTTGGTTAACTTAGTCCGTTCATATCGATATGATAAAGAGTTAGTGGATTCTGATGTTGCCAACTCAGAGGCGGCCAGGCTTTATGAAGTCATCAAGACAAAGAAACTGGATGAAGATGATTTCATTTTAATCCTAAGCACAAGAAATGTCTTCCAGCTGAAAGAAACATTCCGCTTTTACGAGAAAAACTATGGAAATCCCATAGATGAGGTTGAGGACAACAGACAGTTATTTGTTTGCCCAGACACATTCCTGTTTCTGCTTTCTAAATGATGACATTTCTCTTGCAGGATATCGTGAAATGTGGAAAAGGCACATTGGAATCTGTTTTGAAGGTGCTTATTTGGTGCATTAATTCCCCTGAAAAGCACTTTGCAGAGGTGAGACAAGACACAAACTCTTAATGATAGCTTAACCTCGTTCTCTCGTTTACATGATCATCAATCTAAACATCACAACTATGAAACCTTCGAAGTGCACACTTGCTATTTTCATTTGTTTGTTTTCTTTTTCTTTTTTTTTCTTTTTTTTGTAATGCCTCTGATGTTTGTTAACTCAATGTTAATCACCCAATTATTCAAATATACAGGTGATTAGAGCTTCAATTGTCGGGTTCGGCACAGATGAAGATGCTCTAACTAGGGCAATCTTGGCTCGAGCTGAAATTGACATGATGAAAGTCAGAGAAGAATATTTGAAGCAGAACAAATCCAGTCTTGATAGTGCAGTTATTGGTGACACATCAGGGGATTACAAGGATTTCCTTATGACCTTGCTTGGAGCAAATGCCTAAGATACTATCTGGGAATATGTCATCCTTGCATGTATTTGAATTAGTGAAGGGAAAATTGAATATTTTATCAACAAATTTAGTAACACAGGTTTTTTTTTTTTTTTTTTTAATGATGTTGCATATTGTTTTGCATCAGTTGGACTGTTTTAAAGAATGTTTCTGCAGTTGGTTGGTTCTTCATGTTAATTGTGAGTACTTTTGAATGACTATATCTTAGTTATTAAGCTTCAGTTCTGACATTTGATCTCACAAAGTCTCGAGGGATTTTGCATGAATAGCAGTAAGTGCGGATTTTAATTGAGGTACTTTTTTAAAAGTTTTTTTTTTTTTTAAAATATTAGTTCCATAAGTTCTATGATTCAAATTACACCTTCCCATTCTCCGTTTTGTTTAACAACAAATATAGAATCATTTTGTAGAATCATTTTGCAGCGGAGGGAGTAATACAATCGGATCATTGGACGGAAATAGGAAGTGCGGTCAAAATCATTGAGATGGGTAAAATATTCACATTCATTCCAATGAACCTGTGTTCACAGAATGACAAGGGTAAAATCACACGTTGAATACTTATGAATGACAAAGTACAGTATACAGTGTACACTTAAGCGTTGTTTTAAAAAAGGAAAAATAAGGAAAACGAAGGCTCACACATTACCTTCAAAATTAAAAAAGAAGAAAACATCCTGTTTTTAGCTAGACTAGAGAATATAGTGCAGACCACCTGGAGATGAATGACACGCCTCTCCTCCCTATGTGTGACCCTTGAGTAAATGAAGCATTCAGATTATCGCACTGTGCTGTCCAAACTTCTGTATTCATCAGAAACATGCGCCACAAAATAAGATGCCGTTGCACATTCAGCCTGCATATTGTTTTAGCTATTAGAATCTGAAAGGTATTGGTTTGTTTTCATTCCATCGTTTGCAACTTCGTGCAAGAGCCTATTTTTCACGTTTACATAATGTCTGCTCATGCAAAATGACCGAGAAACTGGAAGAAAGGAAATAGCAGTATTGGAATAAAACTGGATACCTGGAAAGGGTTTCTGAAGCATCTTCAATCTTCGAACCGAGTGAGATCAATTTTAAATTGTTGCTTCCCCTTGCTAACCTTCTGCAGAAGCAAAATTCCAGATCACAACCAAGTGAAATAAACCATCACATTTGACGGTTTTGGTGCAACAGTGATGACAAAAAGTCGCTAAACCATGAAAATCCACGGTAATGAACATCACTAGTTGGGCAACACATTGAAAAAACAAAGTGCCCTATTTCTACTGCTATTTAAAAGAGAAGGTTTAAATCATATGTGATCAGTGGAATAGAGCATCCAGGGTCCCGGGAGTTGGGGAGTCTCCAATCGGGTGGCTAAAGCATGCGTTTTTCTAAGGCCTAAGTAAATGTTCCAATTTTCAAGTGCTAAAGCACCAAGCTATGTGAACATTTATCATCACGAGATTGGATTACAAGGTAAATACTTACAGCAATAGAAATAAGCTCTTCCAACAGTTCCTCAAAGTGTCGAAGTGGCTACTCACAAAAAAAAAAAAAAAAAAAAGCAATTCAGAAAAGAAGGTAAAATTAGTAATATACAGCTGGAAGAAAAATTTTTCCTGAACAAGGACTTTCAAAACTGAACACAGATTGTCATCATAGGAATAAAAAATAACATATTAGGCTGCAAACTCACCCATTGTGTTGGACCATCAACTGGAGCATTTAAGGGGTCATTATGCACCTGAAAAGCCATAAATTGGGTTTAGGACTATTAGGAAGCTAAATGGAGCAGATGTATCTAGAATCTATAGATAGGGAATGAGAAGTTTAGAACGGTCATGAATGAGAGTCTTGGGCCGAGTAAAGAAGAGCCCATTATAAAGTTAATAACAGAAACCAAGGGAGTTCCAGGAGATTTCTAGTTGTTAAATTACCCACAATATAGTTGCCTTATAATAAATGAAAGCGAAACAGCTAACTCCAGTATACAACCACTACAATTCATCTCTCGACAATTTCCACTTCTCCTGGAGCTATTACAGCCAACCAATTTATAAGCAAAAAATCCTAAAACTTAAAGAGCAATTAAGTGATTATTACAGACTCTGCTCAAAACATGGAATTAGGAATAGTGAAACTAGAAAGGCAAGTTTTGGAGCAACTTATAGCAGTGCAACTTCCAAACAACCACTACACATGACTTTCAACAATGAACTCCAACAGAAAACAGACTCACAGGCCTACATCTGCTTGTCATCTCACCACATGTGAAAAAGCAAATATAAAAAGAGCTCTTAGGAATAAAATAATCAGCAACAATACCTCCCCGAGAAGAAAAAGAATGGCAAAAACAAGCCTAGGGCAATCCGGGAATCAGTTGGAGAATCCAAGAAAACCATTACATAGAACAACTGGTAAAGTTAAAAGGTTCAACGAAATTGCACATCAAGAGCTGGAAGCTCACAGTCAAGACTTTTTGAGCATATTATATATTTTTTGTTCAATATTTATCACTTCTCAAACCAAGAAAACATTAATAACAAATGGAAACACTTTTGGCCTAGTGTCCAACCAATCAGTATACCTCCATAAAAATGCCATCCACACCAACAGCAACCGCGGTTCTAGCAATGCAAGGTATCAATTCTCGGAGACCACCACTAGCAACACCACCTCCTTCTAGCTGTTTATAAATCGAGAAAACAAGGAAAAGAAGGCTCAAGGCATTATCGTAATAACTGCAACGAATTTTGAATTTTTAGCCTCATATCATCTGTTTGAGCAATCAAACCTTGAACATGTCATGTTACATCAAAGTGCTTTAACCAGTAACTATTTATGTAGAGACATAAAATGAAAATAAAGAAGGATTCTCTAGAATTTCATCCAAAACTTAACAAGATAAACTTATCACTTGGCTTGGCTTAACCTCCTAGGTATTTCACTCTTCAAGTGAAAGTTGTACTGTGTCTTATTCCTGACTTCCTGTCAAGGAAGTTCTTTTTTTTTTTTAAATGGTTTCAAGAAAGTTCTTGTCTGTACAGTGAAAGGGTGTTTGGGGAAGAGAGGGGACGGACTGGGGGATACAAAGCATCTCTACTTGTCAAGAGTTACTCGTTAACCAAGTTACAAAAATCAGCAAAAAAATGGTTGGTTGGGGGGGAGGTTGTGGTGGTTAACATGGAAAGTACAACTGAACTCCAAAAATTAGTCATCCTACTCGCAAAGATACCCAAATACACAATGTGAATTGCAAGTTCGTGGAGAAAATAAGCAACGTAAAGCAACTTTCACACCATTCAAAATCTATCAACATTTAACATGAGCTTCTTAAATCTTCTGTACATGTTCTATTACAAGATTCAATCACAAGTCTAAGGTATGCGCACCTTTCTCCCAGCAGGTTGTTGTAGTGAATGTGTTATGTCAGCTACCTGCAGATGATAGCTAATTAAAGCTAGCTGAAGCTCAAGAAAATAAAGCTACATAAAGGTATCTGCAATTTGTTTTTTCCCTTTTTACAAAAAATTAGTTCAAACCACAAATTGAAGGAGATTCCTCTAATTTCCAGAAAAGAAAAAATTAATGAATGTGTAACATACCACTGGACAATTGGCTTCCCTCATCCATTCAAAGTTGCGGGGATCAACGATCAAATCATCTGCCCAGCACAAAAAATGTTTACAGAGGAAGATTCTTAGAGAACATATATTAAAGAAAACTGCTCCCTCAAGCTCTCAAATGTGTGTAAGTAATGAAATTATCTGCCCACTACAGCACCAACTGCGAAGCAAGATATAGTGTAAGACAATAAGAAAGCCCATTGTTTAAGTTTTAACCCAACTTCAAGCAAGTTCATGGAATTTTATAAACAATATAATATAAACAACTCAAGCAGCACTTTCAATTGTGAAAATAGGGGATTAGGTGTAAGTAAACAATTGAGTCTCATAATCAAAAATTGCAACATGAAACAGTAAAACACCACTAAGAGAATGTTATCTATTGTGCAAACCAATACAGGCAACCTAAATATAACACATCTTTATTAAACGGAGCGAAAATGATATATGATGTAGAGATATACAGGAAAATATCAGGGTATAGAAATATCACAAGACAAGAGTTTCAGGAGAACTTACTATATCCAAACATTGTTCCTCTCTCACAGACCATGACATTTGGATTTCCAGCCAACCTAACTTTTTCAGCAGAATTTACCATGACCTGAATATTAGTTGAAATCATAAATTAACCAACTATGATTCACTATGTAGGCATACAAATGTATATCGTATAATAACTTTAGTTAATGTAAGAGATAAGAAAACTATAAAAAGGAAAGAATGTCCACTTACAGAAGGAGCACAGAATTGTCCTTTCTTAATGTTGATGATTTTCCCTGTCTGGGCAGCGGCAACTAGGAGATCCGTCTGTCATTCAAAAGGCCATTGTTATCAATGTCATCGGGTACAAGCGCAATATATTGTTCAAGTCATGAGACAAAAGAGTATACCAACTGTGACAAATATTATGTCCTCAAAGGAAGCAGTGCCTTGGAACAAAAATTCAGAATGTATTACCTGACGACAAAGAAAAGCAGGAATCTGAATTATGTCCGCAACCTTTCCAACTGCTTCACACTGAGAAAAAAAGGTTATAAGTGATAAAGTGGACTCCGAATGCATTAAATATAAACAGCCAAAGAAAAGTGTCTTAGTTGGAATAAAATAACATCCTACTATTAATGCTACTTTCTAAATGCAACAAATGAACACAATTTTGAGCTATCCTAAAATAAGCAGATTAAATTAAGGTGTTGTCAAAGAGGTCTTCTTGATAAGTTTTGGATGATATCCATACCTAAAGGATTGCATGTGATGGACTAAATTAGTAAAATGTGCAGAGGGCAGAAAAAATTTAAAATCATCAAAACTAACAGAAGTTACCTGTATTGTCTCATGTACATCAGTAACTATTGGAATGTCATATGCTAGTTTCACCTTTTCAAGTATCTGCAAGACGAAACAGCAGTTAGAGTTTTGACTGACGGAAAGCTTCAATATCAGAAAGAGGCCTTCAAGCACTCGATGTACACAAGGGGGACATAAACCACATTTGCACAGTATTTATGAGAGAGAAGTCCTTCTAACAAAAACCACGCCTGTGAATAATGAGATTGCTCTTTCAAGTGACAATACATCGGGTTCAGAAGTCTCCAAAAAAAAAAATGCAGGATATGAATGTTTTTTCAAATGATTACCCTCAAGCCTTCAGTCAATCCAGGGCCACGGAATGATTTAGAGGAAGTCCGGTTAGCTTTGTCGAAGCTGGACTTAAACACCAGTGGCACTCCCAATCTACAAATGAAACTTAAATTTGTTACATTCCTGGCACTAGAGTTCCATTAGTCCGTGAAACTCAACTCCACAGAGGCAAAAGATTTTGGAATTCCCTCTTTGAAATCGAAATGCCAGACAAGTAAATGAGAAGACAAATGCCAAATCAGATCTAAAAGGGGCAATTATACTCCAATCCCCACATTAAGTTTCTACGGATGATTAAAAATATCAATATCACATCTCCGAAATGCAAACTTTACGACATCCTTCGCATTAAAATTCCTCAAAATGTCTTCCAATAGAAGTTTCAATTATAACTAACACATAGAATTGGGGATATAAAAAACCGACCAAAAGATCTCAAAATGGCCTAAACCGCAACAGTGAAAAAGAATCTTCTCAGAGTTACCTGGAAGTAATGGCCTTAATGTGCTTGGCCATGTAGAAAATGTGCTCCTCTGATTCAATCACGTTGGGTCCGGCAAGTACGAAAAAGGGTTCTGCCGTCTACACCCACAAAAACACGGAGTTCAGCAATTTGATCGATTCAAGAGCCCTCCTCCATTCACAACAAACAAAGCCAAAAAAAAAAAAACATAATGAAATCAAGAGGTGCGGGAATCGAAAGATTTAAACCTGAAGCTGGCTAAAGAGTGGATTCAATGCGGCCATATTGCTCTAAAATGGCAGGGAATTGGGCTTCACAGATGAACAACAGCTGGTCTGATGCTTTGTCTCTTGGTAAACTGAGCAGTGACAATAGTGTTCACTGTTCAGATTTTTGGGGAAAATTCCGAGTAATTTGATTAATAAAACTAACTTCTAAAGAGTGTAAATGATCATTTCTCTGTCCTTTCTCTGAATTATGCTTGAGAAAGAAAGGAATCAAAATCACAAGAAAGCAAAAGCAATAAATTCCCGCTATTAGCCTATTACAGGCAACACTAAGAGGCCACTGATAAATCTATGAAATCTTTTATTGAATGTCAATTATACCCTTCCGTATTTATTTATTTATTTATTTTGGTTGACAAACAAACAAGTATGAGTCTTCGCTCAAACCTATATTTCCGCCCTTCTCGTCATTTACTAATTAAGCTATGCTACTCGGGAAACATCAAAATAATATATGTCCCTTTTAATCGCTAGTGCATCTTTTGCAAGGACATAGGTGCAAAAGTTGTTTTTCTAAAGATATGTAGAAATGACACATCCCAATTAGTTGACAAAAGATTCCGGATGACCCTAAGTTCTGGATCCACACTAATTTCAATTTTGAGGCTATCTATAAGCTTCAAAGCTTCGGTAGAATCAGTATCTACAAACCTTCTTGAGTCCAAGTTTTTGGAAGAAGACTACACTAACACCCTTGTTTAAAAATAAAGAAACTATATAAAATTGTGCTAATTATAGGGACATAAAAGTAATGTTTCACACAATGAAATTGTGGGTTAGGGTAATAGAAACTAGGTTAAGGCTAGAGACAAATATAATGGAAAATCAATTTGGTTTTATGCCTGGAAGATCAACAACGGAAACTATACATGTAATAAGAAGATTCTGTGAGCATTTTAATAAGAGAAAACAAGATTTGCATATTACTTTTATTGACCTTGAAAAAATGTATTATAGGATTAGTAGAGAAATAATTTGGCGGATGTTAGAAAAGAAGGGAGTGAGAGTAGGATATATGTAGAAATAAAAAAAAATTTACCGGAATCGAAGGCAAGCCTTCCTATAGTTGTTTAGCGTGTTTCGCTATTTTTTGAGCCTCCGAATTATTGTAGATCTGAGTTTGAAGTTTGAAGGTTTTTATTTTTTGTTTTAAAATAAAGGAATTTGGAAGTTGGAGAAGAATAGGAAGAAGAAGTTAGGTTTCGAGGGCAAAAATGTATGAGTCAAGTACATATGAGTAATTTTGTGAACGGGAAAAAGCCATTCAAATTGTGATTTAACTCGTTTATTTGATTTAATAAATTTATTTTTCACCTACAAATCGAAAAGAGTGTAATATAAGCATGAAGTTGAACTCAATCTAAGCTTGAAGTTGAATGATTGATCGAGTCAAATGTCTTAAATTCGACTCCTAAAAGTTAAATGTATAAAACTCCTAATACCTTTACCAGAACTTGAAACTTTAATACTCCGACGCCCTAGCCTATACTGCCCATTTAAATTTTATTACTATATCTTTAGTAAATACTAGTTAAACCAAAATGAATCGAGATTAACCGAGACTTTTGTGTTAAAGAAGATTTTTCATTATTTAAGTTTGCATTTCTCATACAGTGGCGGAACTACACTGGGGCTCGGGTAGGCTTGAGCACCCCCGGCACATCAGAAAAATTTTCCGGCCGCCTTTTGTTTGTCACATTTTTCCTGTTCAACACCTCCGAATTAAGTTATTTGGAGAAGAGATGCTAAAATTTTGGGTTGAGCTTCTTTTTTAACAAGTTAAAATCAGGTCATGTTGTTGTTATGCTTTAATCTGGAAATGGACTGTATTAAACAGAAATGGAGCTATCTGGTACCGGAAAGGTAACAGATCAGTCGGAAAAGCCAAACGGAGGGAAGGGCTCCAGTGGTTACAAGTTACAACTGAAAAGAAAGAGTTCACACAATTCTTATGATTTTATCATCTAGAACAATCTAAGTAGTTATTTATAGCTTGAAGATAAAATAAACAAATGGATCACGGGCATGATCCTATTAAATGCAGTAAGTCTTGCCCCGCGCCAATTCCTTCTATTTTCAATACCATTTGTCGACTTAATTTTGGCGGGCATAACATTCCCTCTCCCTTAAACAACACTTGTCCTCAAGTGCAAAAAGCTGGAAGCTGACCTTTGATGAAAGGACAGTCTTCCCAAGAAGTATTTTCCACATCCAATCAGCTCCATTTAATTAACCATTGAATGACTTGTTGACTTGCCCTCCAAATAAATCGCCTTTGCAACACTTGTTCAAGTTCTAAAACACAAGCTTCAGGATCATCAATCCTTGGCAGCATTGTAATGGTAGAAGGAGTTGGTCCATGGTGTTGTTTAAGCAAAGACACATGGAAAACAGAATGGATTTTGAATCCCTGAGGCAGTTCTAACTTGTAGGTAATATTTCACACTCTTTTCAATACTTTAAAAGGACCAAAGTATCTTAACATCAACTTCAAACAACTACTTGATACCAGAGTTTGTTGCCTATATGGCTGCAACCTCAGCTAAACCATATCACCAACCTGAAAGCTCCTTTCAGATCTTAATTGATCAGCATAACATTTCATTCTATCTTGAGCTTTTGCTAAACTTTCCTTTAACCTGTGCATGATCTCCTGCTGCTGTTGAAGCATGTCAGATGCTGCTGGTATGATCACATCATGATAAGCTCCCAGGGGGATTCCAGCAGGTTAATAACCATAAAGAGCCTGATAAGGAGTCATTTTATCACTTGAATAGAAGGTAGTGTTATACCACCACTCAGCCAAAGAAATCCACTGAGACCAAGTATTTGGAGATGAATGACAAAAAACATCTCAAATAGCTTTCTATGCATTGGTGCAGTCTTGCAGTCTATCCATCAGACTGAGGATGATATGCAGTACTAATGTTCAACTTGACTCCCATGATTTTGAATAAAGCCTGTCAGAAATAACTGGTGAAGATCTTATCCCTGTAAGGTACAATAGATTCTGGTAAACCATGCAATCTGTACACTTCTTTTAGGAACTTATCAGCCACTTCTTTAGCAGTAAGAGGATGTTTTAATGGTATTAAGTGACCATATTTAGTCAAGCTATCTACCACCACCAACGAGCAATCAAACCCTTCTGTAGTCTTTGGTAATTTCTCAATAAAATCCATAGAGATACCTTGCCAAGCTTTCTGAGGAATAGATAAAGGTTGTAACAAACCAGGATAATGAACTTGTTCCACCTAACTAGCCTGACAGACAGAACAACTCCTCACAAATTGTTCCACATCTTGCTTCATATTCTTCCAATTGAACATACTTTTCAGTCTTTGTTATGTCGCTTTCTGACCTGAATGACCACCCAAAGAAGATGAATGAAAAGAATCCAATAACAACGTTCTGATTTCACCTTGACTTCCCACATAGATTGATGTGATCCTGGATGGGCCACTAAGGGCTATTCCTAACTATGATGATCATTATATTGATTTTGATCATACAGTGGTTGAATGGAATTATATAGAAGTTAATATCAAGGATGATGGAAGATTAAAGCCAAAATACGGTTGGCATCGAGCGACAATAAAGTCGACAAAATCAATATGGGCCAAGAAGAGGACGTCGACGAAGAAGCCGACGAACAAAGTGCAGAATTTTCAAATTTTCCAAATTTGAAGTATTTTTTATTTTCGAATTTTAATCTATATCTCCTAATTTTTAGAGATAAGATCATTTAAATCTTATTACATGGAATGATAAGATTTGACATGATTCTCTTTTATCTAATTTAGAGTTTATTCACTATAAGAAGTCTATTACTTGGTGTCTACTCTCAACCGTTGGATGAAGATTAGATCAAGATTGGATGTCTATGATTATTCTATACAGAAGATATTGATAGAGTTGACAACTCAGGAAGATTCTTTTCAAGATACGGATAAGACTCTTTTGAGAGGATATCTCTTTGTATTTGGAGTTTTATTTTCATGAGACTAGTGTGTCTTAAGTCTATAAAGGTGTCTAGATACATTGCCTTAATAGATAAGGCACAAGTTGTCAATTAGAGATTAATTTGATTTCTAGTTCTTTAAAGTAGAAATAGAGTTAGAGATCAAATTCTTCTCCCCATTTGCAGGAGAATTTTGGCCACCCTCTACTATAAATAGGGGTGCTTGGCCAGCATTTCAATGTACCTTTTGATGAATTTGATATTTCAATACGAGACGAGAGGAAAATCTTTGTTCTTTTTTTATTCTTTTCAAAAATTAGTGCATTGCACACTAGCTTGTGCTTTGTTGATACATGCACATTGATTAGGTGTTTCTATATGTGTGAGGCTTTGTTAGTTGTTTATTGGAGCCTTTTCCCTAGCTGTTCTATCCATAAATCGAAGGGATAGGGTTGTTAGAGAGAAAACCAATTGGGTTGCTAGCCTTAAACACTTTCTACATCTTCTAAACCTTTCCATCCCTTTTTGGTGCAAATTTTTGTGGTTTGCATTCTTTTATTTCTTTCTTTTCAAGTGTTTCAAGTTTTCAAGTCTTGGGGAATTCATATCTTCCGCGTCAAGATAAATCTACCACCTTTGCCTCAAGATTTGTATCATAGATCTTTCCATCTAACTAGAGCAAGCCTCCCACATATTACAATTGGGGATTATTGTCACTGTCCAGAGTAGCTTCTAAAATCATTTTCTGTGATTCCTCATCCCTAGCATAGCTACTTGCTAACTGTTGTAACCATAAAGGTTGAACAGTAGTTACAACACAAACTTGATCACCCAAGGACCCAACATTTCTAGAAAGTGCATCAGCAGCCATATTGTCTTTTTCTTTTTTGTAATGGATCTCATAATCCAAACCCAAAACTAACCACTTATGCTGTAAAGGTGTAGTGATTTTCTGATCCAACAAATATTTTAAGGGTCTAATGATCTATTTTGATAACAAAATGATTCCCTTGCAAGTAATACTTCCACTTAGTAATTGCCATTACCAATGCCAATAGTTCTTTTTCATAGGTTGATAGAGTTTTGTTCTTGTTACAGAAAGCTTTGCTAAGGTAAGCTATAGGTTGATCTTGTTACAGACAACTCCTATGCCTTCACCACAAGCATCAGTTTCGACAACAAAAGATTGTGAGAAATCTGGCAATCTTAAACCATGTGTTGTGGACAACACTTGTTTCAACTACTGGAAGGATTGAGTGGCTCTAACATCCCAGTTGAATTCTCCTTTCCTCAATAAGTTGGTTAGAGGTTTACTTAACAGCCCAAATCCCTCGATGAAGCTTCTGTAATAACTAGCTAATCCCAAAAAACCCTCAGCTCTTTAACAGATTTATGAAATAGCCAGTTTACAATACCTTGGACTTTAGCATGATCCATGTGTACTCCCTTATCAGAAATCACATGCCCTAAATAGACCATAGAAGCCTGAGCAAAGGAGTATTTAGATCTCTTAGCATACAACTAATTGTCCACCAGTACTTTTATCACCGTGTCAAGATGAACCACATGATCTCTTCCAATGAAATGTTGTATATCAAAATATCATCAAAGAAAACCAGAAGTTCCTGAGGTTTTGAAAAGTTGCAGGAGCATTTGTGAGTCCAAAAGGCATGACTAGGAACTCATAATGGCCATGGTGGGTCTGAAAAATAGTCTTAGGCACATCCTCCTTACAGACTCTAATTTAGTGATAACCTTATCTCATATCAATCTTAGAAAAATATATGGATCCACTCAGTTCATCTAACAACTCAATTACAAGAATAGGATACATGTTCTTAACTGTAAGGGCATTTAGATGCCTATAGTTAGTATACATACGCCAAGTACCATCCTTCTTCCTAGTCAATAAAACTGGGGAAGTATATGGACTGTCACTCTCTTTGGCAGTACCCTTCTATAACAACTCATCAACTTGCTTTTCAATCTCATTTTTATGAGCATGTGGATATCTATAAGGCTTCAGTTTGAAAGGTTTTGATCCTGGTTTTAAAGGAAGCTGATGATCCACAGACCTCTTAGGTGGTAAGGCAATTGGTTCTTCAAACACTTACTTATATTTTTCCAGAATCCCTTGTATTTCAGAAGGAATCACTTCTTCCAAACAAGCCATCACTGACACAGATTCACCATTTCACAAGCCATCACAAGCCATCCCTTGTACCATCTTCACACCATTTCAACCTTCTATTAGAGAAAGTAAACTGTACTTCCCTTCTACACTCTTTGTTCAAGCCTGTCTTATGATTCCCTGTATTTCTTCTTCAGCTGCCAAAGAATGGCCTTGGATCATAAATCTTTTTTCCTGTCAAAATAACTCTATGCAGCATCTTTCATAGTCGAAGAGTATAGGGCTAAAATGAGACATCTAGTCAGTGCCTAAAATCATTCCCCAATTACTCAATTCCATGATTCTCAACTCAAACTGAAAATGATACTTCTGCATAGTCCATTTGGCTGATGGACACATCACATTGTTCCTTATTTGATGACCATCTGCCACCTTAACATAATAAGGCTTGACAACTTTTCTAGTCAATCCAAGTGATAGCAATCCGTGACAAAACCAATCTTTAAGAAAAGATCAACTTTGCTAATTCGGAAAGACAGAGATTTGTAGGCAGCGGAATTTGGAGAATTCGGATTTAAAGACTCTAGAACACACGAAAAACAAAGAAAAGATATTTGATCTCACGTGGATCAATTCATGAATTCAATGGTAGAACAACCCAAATCAAAAATGAAGAGAGCTATTTCTAACCAAGCAGAGACCCCTTAGAAAATTGTGTAGGAAAAACCAATAGATATGAGATCTATGAGCTTAAATACCAAGATTCGAAAGATCCAATGCTAAAGACGCCACTATCAAGTGAACTAAACAAGATAAATAAGTCTAACAATTGTCACAACACATATGCAACAACTAAATAAAGAAGTCCTCACAAGAACTCCACGAAAGGAATAAAATCCTAACCAATTTCACTCAGGAAAATATCAATGACACAAGGTGTGTTGGACAAGAGAATTTTGGTCCCTATTTATAGAGGGGGTGGCCGAAATTTCTTCCCAAGAAGTATAGGAAGAACACAACTCTTCACCTCTATTCCTATCTCTAAGAATTTGAAATGAAATCAAACTCTAAAGACTCCTAGTTATCTTAAGTGATAAGATAACGAATCTAGACACTTTTACTAGTCTTAAAATATTTAAGACTTGTAGGAATTAATTAAAACTCAAAATACAAAGAGATAATCTCTTAGAAAGATTCCAATGGATAGAATCTCCCTTGAGTTAAAACTCTATCATCATCTTCTTGGTAGAGTGATCTTAGCCATCCATCTTGATGTAGTCTTCATCCAATGGTTGAGTAGACATCAAAAGTTGACTCCTTATTGTAGGATAACTCGAAAACAAGATAAAAAGAATCATCCCAAATATTATCCTTTAAAGAGATAAAAGTCTTCTCTTTCAAAGAGAAAATTTGAATGATCTCGCCCCTAAACTTTAGGGAGCAATTCGACCAACATGAGGAGTTGTGGCTGGCGGTCCTTCTTGGATTGAGGGCCGAAAAGTCTTCTCTCCAAATGGGCCAAATCCATTTGGTGTCACTTGCAACAAATTAATAGTCTTGGACTTGTAATCTTCAAGCTTAATTTCCTGCTTAGCCCATGTAGTAATAATTAGACTATTAAGTGATTTATCCATCCTCTTGCGTTTAGCACGAGTCATTGGTCCAACAATGTTTGAGAGTGGATCACGGATGTAAGGATTATTCTTTAAAGCAGCATCTTTAGATCCTCCATTAGCATTCACGACCTCAACTTGCTCGTCCTCTCCATTATTGACAGCAACATGTCCCTCTCTATTAGTGTTTGCTAGATGGTCTCCATCACCAAGTTTACGTGCCAAAGAGTTATCCACAAAGCTTCTTAATTAATGCTCCATCATCAATAAGGATTTTGATTAACTCATTGTTAATATATCCTAACACTACTATCAACCTTCTTGGTTCCTTCTCCTCCTCTTCATTCACTGTCATACATTGATCCCAACAGTAAATGGCATGCAACTGTATTTCAGAAGTTGATTCGATTTCATCACTTAACCAGTTAACCTATTCCAGATCCACATCATCATCCATAATAATCAGGTTGAAATGTTCCAGTTTACACATATGACCTGGTCCCCATGCCCCATTGCATTTCCAACAAAGATTGTTGACTGTCCTGTACTCTTTTTCCTCATGTGATAATCTCTTATAAATTGGTCTGTCAGTCCTTTTAACCCCTTGCGCAGACATCTTACCCCCATCATTGGAAGTCTTGCTTACTGGTGTTGTATAAACCATAGGTTTAGAAGCTAAGGCTAATGTAGTTTCTAGCGTTTTAGTTGCTTCACAGGCTCTTTGCACAGTTCTTGGCTCAACAAACCTCACAAAAAGTTTAAACTCCTCCCTGAGTCCACTTACAAAGCTAGAAATGAAATAAGACTCACTCAGTCTAGGATCAACACATAGAACTCTGGATTTAAATTCTTCAAATTTGTCATAGTATTCCTTCATTGTTCCTTTCGGACTGAACTTATTAAATTCCTCAATAGGATCATCACTATCATCATCATTGAATCTCTTAAGTAATTCAACCTCAAACAGCAACCAATCAGCATTAGGATATACTAATTTAAAGCCTTGATACCACACATATGCAACTCCATTTAAATAGAATTCAACCAAATCTAATTTCTCAGATTCATTCATTTCATACATTCTGAAAAACTTGTGGCACTTCCTTAACCAACTTCGAGTATTATTTCCCAAGAAAACATGCAATTCTAATTAGGTTTAGGTTTTCATTTCTTATGTTGTTTACCCTCACCAAATTCCTGATTATTGTTTACATCCTCACCTCGATTTCGTTGAACAAAATTAGGGCCACAGTTCATAGAATTCCCTAATCCGTTGCCATTCTTAATACCAGAAATCAAAGGAGACAATTGAATTGTAGTATTCTTACCCATACTGCTGGAAGAATCTTAGAAGAACTCCTTAGATCTTTCCACATCTGTAATTCTAGCTTCCAAAGCGTCCAATCTCTCCCGGATACTGTTGTTGATGAGGAAGCTCTTTTTGAACTTTGCATCCTCCACCCTAAGCTGCTGGTAACTTGCTGTTAATTCTTTAAGTTGATCCAGAATTAGCACCATCGACGCCTGCTCGCCGGAATCTATCACCTGATTCGTAGTTTTCTTGGACGCCATAAATCCACACGAGCCAAGGAACACTAAGCTTTGATGATACCAGATGTTATGCTTTAATCAGGAAATAGACTGTATTAAACGGAAATGGAGCTATTCTGTATCAGAAAGGTAACAGATCAGCAAGAAAAACCAAACGGATGGAAGAGCTCCGGTGGTTACAACTGAAAAGAAAGAGTTCACACAATTCTTATAGTTTTTCACTAATCATCTAGAACAATCTAAGCAGATATTTATAGCTTGAAGACAAAATAAACAAAGGGACTTATTAAATGAGACCTGACTCGCATGTGCATGATCCTATTAAATGTAGTAAGTCTCGCGCGACGCCAATACCTTCTATTTTCAAAACCATTTGCCGACTTATTTTTAGCGGGCATTAGAGCTGTCATATGTAGTGGGCTTCATGTATGAAAGCTATTCAATTTACCGTTTTCCTACCCTAACTCAGCCCACCTTTTCTCATCTCTCTATATCTTATTATTTTTCGGTCCATTTTTTTTCCAAAGTAAATTAGTAGAAATTTCACAGTTATAAATCATTCTCTCTTTTCTTTTCTTTTCTTTTTTTGAGAAAAAAAAAAGTAACAAAACCCTCACTCTTCTTGTATTTTTTTTTTATCACTTATCCCTTGTAAGTAACAAGTTCTCCTCTTAAAATTTCTCTTTTACTGAATCAAAGTTATCTTATTTGTTTAACCAAGAAAAACGTTATATGATTTGATCTAGAATTCACATAAAAGTTAAATGGGAAATATGGTGTGTTATAGAGATTATTCGAGTCCGTATCCAGTGTACCCGGGTATACCGTATACCCCCACCAAACACACGCACTACACGCGCTCAATATTTTTCACATTTACATTAAATGCACAAACAAAATTGTTTTCATCCATTTTACTGTTTTCATCCTCACGCACAAACACACACAATTGCTGGTTATCCATAATTTATCCATAAGTTGTAAACTGGTTATCCAGAAGCTGTAAACTGGTTATCCAGAAGGTGTAAACTGGTTATTCACAAGTTGTAAACTAGTTATCCAGAGGTAAAGAAGCAAACAACATGTTACTTGGGGGGCGAAGCCCCCCATGATAAACTAAACGACTCCCGCGGCTACCGGAATCGCAGGTCACCAACCTCCCCTGGCTGCGCCGCCCTGCCGAACACGCCAATTTAGCTAAGATAACCCTTTTTTCGTGTGTGTATAAGGAGAGTGTGTTATTGCGTTAAGAGGGGACACAAATTACTTGTATAAATCCCCCCGTGAAAACGACCCGGCTGCGCCGCCCCCCTGCCGAACACTTTCATAAATAAAATTGTGTATAACTAATTATCCATATTGTCAATATTGGTTATCCAACTGTGTATAACTAATTATCCATATTGCCAACACTGGTTATCCACATTGTGAACACTGGTTGTCCATAGTGTGTAGCTGGTTATCTATAGTGTGCACACTGGTTATCTGGATATGTTTAACTAGGTATCCATAGTGTACACACTGGTTATCCAGCTATGTTTAACTAGTTATCCATAGTGTGCACACCGGTTATCCAGCCATGTTTAACTAGTTATCCATAGTGTGTACACTGGTTATCCACAGAACGTTTAAAAGAAAAGAAAGAAAGATGAATTATCTAGCGAGCTCACACTGTTCTAAGAGAGTAAAGTACACACGCATGGAGGTACACGGTGCCCCCGGGTGTACCCGATAATTTGCCGATTGTTCTATGAAAATTTAGTTTTAAAAATAAAAGGAAATAATTTGAAATTACTGTAATCATCTCAATCAACTATGTTTGTTTTGAAAAAGAGTGAAAAAGTTGTTTTTTTTTTCGAACTCAAAATTTAGTATAAAACTAAATACAAATTCAAGCACTTAAAATTAGAGTCAAAGAAAACACATACATAATAATATTTGGGTTTTATTAGAGCACCTCCGTTGCTCTAATCCTGGTTCCGCGCTGCTCATAATTGCAAACATCTACAGGATGATCCTATCAATTTCATGTGAGTTTGATTCAATTAATTTAAGTTAATTTGGTAAGCATCTGCAATCCTAATAATTCGATCATATCAATCCCAAATTCGATCTTAATCATATATACAATGTCCACAAATCAATAATGTCAAGGCTCATGCTAACTAAGGTTGGTATTTTTGGAGAGTTTGCTAAAGAAGAAAAAACTAAAATGGAAGTCGGCTACAATGTTTTAGATAAGAGCCACAAAAGTTTAGAGTGGCCTTTAATCATTCAATACCAAAAAGGAAATCGTTGGCAAAGCAATCTGAAATTCTGACCAAGATTTATTTGAATATGGCTAACTCATTCATTGACTGTGCGTATACATATGTGTATAAATCAATCCAAATACATCTTTTCCGAATACAGAATTCGTAAAACCATTTTAAGTAAGCAAATATCATTAGAGTAATTTTTTTACTCCCTCCGCCCTGAAAAAAAAATTCCACATTGAGTTTTGAGTTTTGTACTGTTTTTAGTACAAATTTAAAAACTCAATGTGGACTTTTTTTTTTTTGGACGGAGGTAGTATTTGATTATGATGAATTTTTTGGATGGTAACCATATTATAACAACTATTTATCCTTTGCCGACTACTTTTGGTTGCATTCCGAACTAAAAAGCTTCGGGAGATTTTTATTTTTTTAAAAAAAATAAAAATTCCGTGCACCTGTATGAGAGCACAAAGTAGCTAGATATACACGTATGATATGACAAAAATGGCAAGAGGAGTATAGCATAATTAATATTTTTACGCAGTACGTAAAGTACTTAATTTATCACTAGCAGAATGTGCAAAATTTTGACACGGTCGATATTGGCTTTGGGATAGAATCCATTTGAGCATACCAAATCATTCTCATATAAATGCATCTTAAATATTCTTATATGTGATGTGATGGTAAATTCGTGGAATAACCACCAACTTTAACTTTATTTTTCCCCCAAAGTTGGAGAATTCATTCCGAAAATTACGATAAGAAATATTACCATAAATCAAGGAATTTCACGGTTTGAATTTTACATTTTTCATCTATCCAAGTGTTCACGGCTCAACGGCGATATATATAGATTGCAATATGCCAAAAGAAGAAACATTGCTATAGTAACTGGCTGCCCTATGCTCATAAGAGGACAATATTGAAATAATTTGGGTTGGGAAAATGTCATTTTCAAAAAAATAAAAATAAAAACAAAAACTGAACGTTTGCATGATATGAATTCAGCCACACAAATGAAACTCCTCAAACACATCAACTTCAGGGCTTGAGCCATGTGGAGAATCAAGTGATGATGCAATAACTACAAATTCCAACCTTTCATTCTTTAAAAAATTTGTATTCTCTGCCCAATCCATCCCATGTATATTTATTGATTCTCATATCACTAAAAACTTGGTTGATATACATATATATATATATATATATATATATATATATATATATATATATCCTCACTTGGCCTCCCTTTTTTCATTCATTCATTCATTCTTTCTTTCTTTTTCTTTCCTCCTCCCTTTTCAGTCACCAACCAAAAATGGTAACTCATTATAGCAAATTAATTAGCAACTTACAAGTTCCAAGTACTTCTTTGTTCTTTCATTGAAGTTGATGAGAATGAAACATGATGAATTTTGTACTTAAATTTCAACTTCATTCTTGTTGTTTTCAACAGGTTATGGTTCATGACAATGATGATAAAGATGGTACGGATTTGGTGGATTTTCGTGGAAATCCAGTTGATAAATCAAAAACTGGTGGATGGCTTGCAGCAGGCCTCATCTTAGGTGCTTGATTAATTGTTTTCTTGTTGTTGTGTGTACTAATCGCGTTTTGAGCAGTACTCTCTCCGTCTCATAATTATTGTCCAGTTTGGATTTTCATTTTTAGTCCAAATTGTACTAGAAGTGGTAATTTCAAATTGGACAATAATTTTGGGACAGATGGAGTATACGTTTCTAATCAACTCACAACCTTTTATAAGTATCGCGTACTAATCATGTCTCGAAAAACTAAACGTTACCTTTTGTGTTATTTTGTGTGGAATATTTAGGAAGCGAGCTATCAGAGAGGATAGTTGTGATGGGAATATCCATGAATTTGGTGACATATTTGGTGGGAATTCTGCATCTTTCGTCTTCAAAATCAGCAAACACAGTGAGCAACTTCATGGGTGTTCTCAATCTTCTTGGCCTTCTTGGTGGCTTCTTGGCTGATGCTAGGCTTGGCCGTTTCCTCACCGTTGCAATCTCTGCTTCCGTTTGTGCCTTGGTAATAATTTTATTAATTAATTCCTTTATATATGAATTCAATTTGTTAAACTTGATGGACCTTTAAGGTGACCACGTAATGATTTTAATTTTATTGTACCCCCCCAAAAAAAAATAAAAATTCTAAACTTCTTCGTAACGTTTTTTTTGGCAGGAATTCCAAACTTATTTAATGATGATTTTTTTTTAATTTTTAATTTTTTTTTGCAAGAAATACAACAAGAGGATGCTAAGACTAATTAATTTTACTTCTTAAGTCCCAAATAAATATTGAACTTGGTTAAATTTAAAATATTGGAGGATTACTTCTCCGTTTTAAAATTAAGTTATATGTTTTGTTGAATTAAAATCAAGATTATGTCATTAGATTTTTATTCACGACGGAAAAGAATATTTTAATTTTTGGAACCGACTATATGAAAATACAATATATAGACTTTACTTAACGTGCAATAACTTAGAAGCAAACCTGAGATACGAGAAAAGTAGAAAAAGGAAATTGGAAAGAATGATTGGAGTATTTTGTAATTGTAATTGTCGGCAGGGTTTTGAAACTTTTGGATATGTTTTTGATGAGATTTTCATTTTTCTTCTCCTTTCATTTCTTGCCCTTTCCGTGCTGCTTCCTTATATATAACGGTTGCGTGAGCTTACAGAAATCTACCACCGACTTAAATGAATATCATGTTTTTGAACTTCACTTTTAATTTAATTATTTTTGAAACGTAATTAGATGGCATTTTATCAATATATTTGATCCATATTTTCTATTCATTATTATTTGAGAGCTGTCGATGAAATAATAATGTGGGTGTTCTTATAAAATTAAAAGGTTTCAAAAATTTTAACAATAAATAAATATAAGATGAATTACATTTTCCACCCCAACATATACACAATATATATTTTTTTTCTCTACAAATTTAGTATCTTTCCATCATGTACAAGACCATGACGTATGGAAATGTTACATTGTCTTGATAAATTTAGATAAATCCTGAAAATGGACAAAATTGTAAGAAAATTGATTTATGCATCAATTCCCACACTTTACACTTTTCGGCTAACAACATAATGAAAATACGAATTTGTACTTCCACCCTCTCACATGGCATTAGGCCAAATGGTGTGCAACGCTCTTGTGTGTGGTCCATTCCCAACCACCGTTCAGTTCCGAATTTGTCCATATACACATCATTTTCCTTTCAATTCTTAGCTATATAAATATTTATTTTTAAAAAAAAACCTTGTTCCAAATCAAAATATTAGTTCATATGATTTAATTTGTCGGACTGAAAGAACACAATAAAATGAATTGTTCATGTGACGTGAGAGTAAAACATAGTTTGAACTGAATAATCTTATTTGTTTGTTAACTATATATGGATCATATCCACATCCATCAACTCCATCTATCCCTTAATAACAGTCAATCTTCTAAAAACTAAACGAACTAATTACTGTTAGAATTTCGACAGTCATTATGGGACGGTGAAAATATATAATTTCAATTACCAAATTTTATTTTAGACGTTACACTATATCACTTCAGTGATGATCCAGTTTATATAAAATAGTCGTAAAAATTAGAGGAATGCAGCGAAAATGATCGGGTTTTTTTTTTGCTGCAAAGGAAAATGATCGGTTTTTTTTTTTGTTTGTTGTAATCAGGGAGTTATATTGTTGACACTGACCACATCACTTCCAAGTATGAGACCTCCTCCATGCCCTCAAGCCTCTGACCCAAGGAAGCAGCAATGCATTGAGGCCAACGGCGGCCAGCTCGCAATGCTCTACATTTCTCTCTACACCATAGCCTTAGGCGGTGGAGGGATCAAATCGAACGTTTCGGGTTTCGGGTCGGACCAATTCGACACATCGAACCCAGTGGAGGAGAAAAAAATGGTGTATTTCTTCAACAGGTTCTACTTCTGCATCAGCATGGGATCACTCTTTGCTGTCACAGTTTTGGTTTACATTCAAGACAATGTTGGAAGAGGGTATGGGTATGGTATATCAGCTGGAACAATGGTGATTGCAGTTACTGTTTTGCTCTGTGGGAGAAGTTTGTATAGGTACAAGAATCCTCAGGGGAGCCCATTAACTGTCATTTACAGAGTTGTTTTATTGGCTTTCAAGAAGAAGAATCTCCCTCTTCCTGCAAAGCCAAGTATGTTGAATGGTTTCCATGATTCAAGAGTTCCACACACAGAAATATTCAGGTAAAGGGTTTTTTTTTTAAAAATTTTTTATTTGCTCTGTTTCCCCTGTTCTTGGAAAATCAGTCATGTTTGCTGTACTAATTGTTGTTACATTGATTTCTCTCAGGTGGATTGAAAAGGCAGCCATACTCGAGGAAGACGGCGATTCGGCCGCGAAAGAAAGCCAGAAGAACAATAGTTGGAGAGTTTCAACTGTGACAGAAGTAGAAGAAGTGAAGATGGTACTAAAGCTGATGCCAATTTGGGCAACATCTATACTCTTCTGGACAGTGTATTCTCAGATGAATACCTTCACCATTGAGCAAGCCACCTTCATGGACCGAAAACTCGGAAACTTTAATGTTCCAGCAGGATCAATGTCCTTCTTCCTGTTCATCACAATTATCCTGTTTACATCCCTGAATGAGAGAGTTGTCGTCCCAATCGCGCGAAAATTCACGCACAACGTTAAGGGAATCACGAGCTTGCAGCGCGCCGGGATTGGACTAATATTCTCAATTGTTGGTATGTTGGCAGCAGGAATTGTGGAGAAGAAAAGAAGGGAAGTCTACATTGCTGATCAGCCTCCTAAAAAACTCAGTGCATTCTGGTTAGTCCCTCAGTTCTTCCTTGTCGGTGCAGGGGAAGCGTTCGCCTATGTCGGCCAGCTCGAGTTTTTCATCAGGGAGGCGCCGGAAAGGATGAAATCCTTGAGTACAGGACTGTTTCTCACAACCCTTTCAATGGGGTATTTCTTGAGCAGCTTGCTGGTTACTTTGGTGAACAAGGTGACAAGAAGTTGGCTTAGGAGCAATCTCAACAGAGCTAAGCTGGAGAATTTTTATTGGATGTTGGCTATCATGGGAGTGGTGAACTTCATGGCTTTTCTTTTCTTTGCAATGAGGCATCAATATAAGGTGCAAAATTATTATGGTCCTAATAATAATGGACAACAACAGGAGTTAGAGAATTGGAAAGAAGACACATCTGAGTTAAAAGAAAGTAAAATAGATATAGGCTTGCAAGAATAGGACTTTTTTAGAAATTCTTTTGGGACGCTTGATAGAACCAGTGTGGTTAACTGGTTCAATAGTGTGATATCGAGCAGTTAGTACTTTATGGGTCGTTTTGATGATCCATAAGTGTGGTCTGCTGTTATGTAAAGAAAAATTTAAACTTCAGGATTGTTGTTATTGAATTAGCCTAAAAGTGTGTTGAGAAAGGTTTCTTCATTGAATTGATGTGAATGTAATTTTTTGCAACTCACAATCGAGCACATTTTTTGTAAAATATAAATTTCACCATTGGTCTACTCTGCTAAAGCTTGTCGATCCATTCGACATTTTCGGATTTTCCAGCCATCATCTTATGTTCAAATTCCTTTATTTTGGTGATCGTTAAAGTAGATAACCAGAGCCTTGTTGCGATGGTTAAAAGTCAGATGACGGTGTTTTAGATTAATACAGGACTTGTTGGAGGGATAAGACAACTTTTGGAGCGAGAATGGTTCTTTGAGTTTTGGCATGAATTTCGTGAAGCTAATTTCGTAACAGATTACCCGGTTTCGTTAGCAGCTCAACGACTAGGAGGATGAAATGGTTAGAGGCTCGTCTATCGTAAGTTAATACCGTGACTCCATCATGATGTTATAGGAATTTCATATATATGGTAATGTAATCATCTAGTTATCAGTATCAGGCGTGAACCTCTTTTCATTGTTAAAAAAAAAAAAAAAAAACCCTTTATTATTCCCAAAAAACAGATTTGGGTACTAAAATGGATTATTAATTTTACAAACTCTTTTTTGTAAGGAAAAAGAAAGGAGGAAGTAGTAAAGTCCACAAATTCTCATCTTAATTTAGGGAAAGAAATTAACCCCTTTCTCAAGTCTCACAACAAACTATATACGCACTTCTTTCGTGACACTCCGAACTATTTCTCCATTCTTTAAGGATCTCAGTACTGCAAAAAACATTACTCACGCAAAACAACAAACATCTGTTGATCAATTGCGTAGAGAAATCAAACGATTCGTTCATGGCTACTCCAGGACGTGAAGCTGCGACGTACAGCGAAGTGCAATCCAGCCGCCTCAACGTAACCCTCCCATTGCCTTCAGTACTCAAGGCTCCTTTCAGTGTTGTTGACGGCCCCCCCAGTTCGTCCGCTGGAAATCCTGGTTTGTGATTTAATTGCGGATTCATCGTAATTGTGTTTCGATTCATGACTTTTAATTGCATGCATGAAAGACATGACATGATTTGCGCCTTCATGATTTGTGTGGAGTAACAATTTCCCGTTGTTCGTGCCCTGATCTGTGAATTTCATGCATGTAGAGACTTTGGGGAATTCTCCGATGGAATATTGAGTTCACAAATTTAGGGAACTTTGATTCTTTGCTGTTTTCGATGTGTAATTAGACGTATAAGATCTTTTTTAAGACAATTCCTCCTTAGGATTTCAAACGAATCGATAAGGACGATAATGTTACAGCAAGAATAACAGGGGAAGTGTTGAATTAAGAAAAAATTTGTTTCAGGTGCTACAAATGTTCACAACTTAGAGGTTAATGGAGTTACTTTGTTGTTTATGTGAGAAGGTGTCAAAGTTCCTTTCCAATGTTCACTGTCCAATTAAAGTAGATCAGTGTGGCATTGTGTCTTGATGATTCGTGTTTGTCTGAACGTTTCGTGAACGTAACGTTTTTCTTTGCCATAAGTGCTCACATTGGCGGCCTAAAGGAATCGGAAAGTGCATATATAGTAACTAGTCCTTGGGGAGTTTTTCAGAGTTGAAAAGGGGATCATTGAGAAAAACTACAGTGCAATGATAAGATTGAGCTCAACTTGGGAAACTGAAAGATCTGTGATTTATGTTAAGCTTGATTTCAGCAATATAATGGGCATGTCTGGTTGCACACTGCAGGTGAAATTGAAAAGCTGTTTCCGAACCTTTTTGGGCAGCCCTCAGTTAAGCTTTTACCTAGTGATTCATCCGGGGCTCTGTCATCAGATCAAAGCTTAAGAATTGGTGTAGTGCTCTCCGGTGGACAGGCTCCTGGGGGGCATAATGTTATTTGCGGAATTTTCGGTAATTTTGTTATAGTTCCACTGCTTGTCCTTTGTATCTTAACAGGTTAACTGAGATTGACATTATCTATTCAATGTGATACCTGCCTGACATAATAGGCAAATTGTCCTTTTCAATGCTTGTCTACAGACTATTTGCAAGAGCGAACAAAGGGTAGCACACTCTACGGTTTCAGGGGTGGCCCAGCTGGGATTATGAAGTGCAAATATGTGCAGCTAACCACAGACTTTATCTATCCTTACAGAAATCAAGTAAGATGATTGTTGTAGTGGTATTCTTTCCACTAAAATTTAGATACATATCTTTCATAATCTGGTAGCTCTAGTTCTATTGATACGCAGTTCATGGTTTTGACTGTCGAAGAAAGAACTTGGTCTTTTACTTGTATAATAAATGTGTTTGTTATCGCATTTTGTTCACTATTCAAGGTTTCAAATCAGTTCATCATCAATCACTTTCAATAATTTTGATATTTGTGTCTTGAGACCCATAGAGACAGTATCTCTCTAGGAATATTGCCTCAATTATGAATTGCCATTTATATGTGGGGTTTAAATGGCAAGCTTAGATAATTTTACTAATATTAACCATCCTTTGGTTATGCAACTTCTGATGATGTCGTATTTACATGAACAGGGTGGCTTTGATATGATCTGCAGTGGCAGGGACAAGATTGAAACTCCAGAACAGGCTAGTTGAGCTGATTATAATCATATAACAAGTGGATACTGTTGTCGATTATATTCGATGAAATTTTGAGAATTTACTAATTTGTCATATGTTGACTAACTTTCAGTTCAAGCAAGCTGAAGAAACAGCAGTGAAACTCAATCTGGATGGTCTTGTAGTTATTGGGGGAGATGATTCAAACACAAATGCTTGTCTTCTTGCTGAAAATTTCAGGTAGGTTATTTCTCTTTAGTATATCATGGTTTAACACCACTTTATAATAAGTTGCCTCATGAATGCCGTTTATCCAACGAAGGGGAAAAAATTTAAAGACTCGGGTTATTGGTTGCCCAAAGACCATTGATGGTGACTTGAAATGCAAAGAAGTTCCAACAAGTTTTGGATTTGACACAGCTTGCAAGGTTTGTATTTCTATTTGCATTATGTTACTAACTTTGAATCTGTTATGTATTTTCTTAATTAGATTATAATGAAAGAATCTCTTTCGTGCCATCGTTTTTTATATCTTCCTGAGCCAAGTTTAAACAAGATAATTGTTTGAATCTGATGCTTATGTTTTTATGTTGGATAGCCATTAGAAAATCTTTCATCTGCATAATGTTCTACTTAGAATATCCCTCCTCTTTTATGTTCTTTGATCTTTTTTCTTTCTATAGCAAATGAAATAGAATCTGTAGTGAATTTGGTTCAGCTAACAAAGATTTTGATCTGAAAGTTTGTTTTCCTTTTTAATACAGATATATGCAGAAATGATTGGGAATGTCATGATTGATGCTCGTTCAACTGGAAAATACTATCACTGTGAGTACTGTATTGCAAATTTTGGACTTGTTTGACAGCTAGACTTCATTTATACTTCTTAAAATTATTATCAATTTATGAATGCAAAATCTTTATTGCTGTGAAAGATCTCAAAACAATCAGTCAAGGGAAACTTAAAGTCAGTCATTCAAGTTCACAGGCAAGAACTAAAAGGTTTATGAGTCACATGTAATTCTTGAAGCAATCATAAGACATTATCAACAAAGAAAAGAACAAATTAGTGTACGACAGCATCATGCCGACCTCCATTTAATTTGGATATAACTTCCTAGCTTCTACCCTTGTTCTGGATTTCAATAGTAATCTCCTTCAAGAGTGGACGTCAGAATCTTTTCATATGTAGATTTGAGGCAGGTTGTCCAATGATTAATTTCATCAGTGAGAAAAAGTAAATGCAAAACTGAACAGTTTAGTTGGGCGAAAGGGAAAGTATGAAAGGAGCAAATTTAGTTGTGTTATGAGTTGACAAAATGTAAACATGCTTTTAAGAAATTCACTTTCGTGATATTGATGTCAGCCAGTGAACAGATGAATGATGTTTCCCACATGTATCAAATATTATATACAATAATGTTCTGGTCAACCTGTTTCATTCTGGTGCAGTTTGAGAATTGTTAGTTCAGAATTTTCGATTAAATGGAGTGCTCTTGCTAGAGGGCACTTCTCATCTGAGGTTGATTTATCTTTTACAGTTGTGAGACTTATGGGTCGTGCTGCCTCACACATTACGCTGGAATGTGCTTTGCAGACTCACCCAAATATTACTATAATCGGTGAAGAGGTAATCTCTGCTTCTCAGGATTCTTATTTTCCAGATTTGTGGTTGTCCAATATTCTCTCTGATTATATCTGCGAATGAAGGCAGAGATAAATTTCAGCAACAGAGGCTAATTCATTTCAAGTGATAATAGGGAAACTCCAACAGTATCAAATGTCTAACTAGTGTAAGAGGAACCTAATATTTATGCATTCTGATACAAAAAATCCTGGATCTCTGCAGGTTGCAGCCAAGAAACAGACACTGAAGAATGTTACTGATTACATAACAGATGTGATCTGTAAACGGGCAGAACTTGGTTTCAATTATGGAGTTATTCTCATACCCGAAGGTCTTATTGACTTCATTCCAGAGGTAATCACAAAAGAGAAAGAGTTATCATCTTTACACCAGTTGTCCATATGGTATACAGAAAATGGAGAAAAATAAATTCAACTTAAAAGTAGACAAAGATGACCTAAATGCTATGGGGAAAAAAAACAACATCCTTAAATGAAAACATGTATTTTGGTTGAACCCGATGGAAAGATATGCATATGCTTGATATTGCCCGATACCAGAACAGAGGCACAAAGTTTAGCTGTTGTTTTTCTGTATCACTCAAAGGACAGTACTCAGTATAAAGCCTGAGAAAAAAGGTGAAAGAGATTTTCACTTTTTGTTTGATTTATTTTCTTGATTTTCAGGTGCAACAACTGATTTCGGAGCTTAATGAAATTCTAGCTCATGACGTTGTCGATAAGGAAGGAAATTGGAAGAAGAAACTACGAAGCCAATCTCACCAGCTTTTCGAGTTCCTACCACAAGCAATCCAGGAGCAACTTTTACTTGAAAGAGATCCTCATGGAAACGTGCAGGTTTGTATTTCCTGCATTCTTGTTTTCATTATTTGGATACCTTAACTAGTCACTTCAAAGTAGTAGACTCGTTTCCTCTAATAATTTATTATGAACATGCAAGGTTGCAAAAATAGAAACTGAAAAGATGCTTATTGAAATGGTGGAAACTGAACTGGAGCACAGGAGGAGTCAAGGTTCATACAACAAAAAATTCCAAGGCCAATCTCACTTTTTCGGGTAACAAAGCATACTGGATATCATCTTTCCTTGGCTGTGAAAGATTAAATTTTCTTTCTTTATACCTGCAAGTAGATCCTAGTTAATATCGAAATTTGCAGATATGAGGGAAGATGTGGGTTACCTTCAAGCTTTGACTCTAACTACTGCTATGCGTTGGGTTATGGTGCTGGAGCACTTCTTCATTCTGGAAAAACTGGTTTGATTTCTTCGGTTAGTGCTCGCTTTGCCTCTCCTCTTGTTAACATTTTCATAAGCATCATTTTGCAACTCCCCCATGACCAAATTACAGAAACTCTCATGGACTGTAAAGTTTCAAACTTTTAAACAAGTATCATCTTGTAAACAGGTGGGAAATTTAGGAGCTCCAGTTGAGAATTGGACTGTTGGTGGAACAGCATTAACTTCTCTAATGGATGTTGAAAGAAGACACGGTAAATGAACTTAATTATTCGTTTATCCAAAAAATTCGGCATATCAGTACTTCTCATGATGAGGATTAGAATGTTGAAACTTGTTTTTGGAGATGTTAATGCCATAATTACCATCATTTTGCAGGAAAGTTCAAGCCCGTCATAAAGAAAGCCATGGTAGAACTTGAAGGTATAAATATCCCAAATTAATATCCTTCTTTCCCCGATGAGTTACCATATTAGAAAACTTAAACTTTGGTTGCTTGTTTCATGGTGTACCTGAACTTTATTAACACAACTGTTAAAAAATTCAGGTGCTCCATTCAAGAAGTTTGAATCCGTTCGGGAAGATTGGGCCATGAAGAATCGATATGTCAATCCAGGTACACCGTTACTCTTTATCTTACGATATGGGGTCGGCTTATATCACCATCATGGTTTGTCCATCGTGAATATGCTCAAATTTTACATTCCAGGGGGTAATGAGGTTTTCATTATGCGTTTCAAACTATGTTTTACAGGTCCAGTTCAGTTTGTAGGAAAGACGGCAGACTACATCAATCATACATTGATGCTGGAGCTCGGTGCCCAGGCTTAACCAGAATGCGTGACAAACCATTTTTCACTTAAAAGTTTTGGTTTAATTTTCAACATCTAAGAACATTAGATCAGTTGTGAGCGTTATCTTAGGTGCAACATGTTTTCCTTTTCTAGAATTTTGGAAACGAAATTTGATATAATGCAAGACAACCTTAATTGATCTAGATTGTTTAGTTTACATTCTTTCTTCGAAGAATGCGTATCTAGAGTTAAGCGTATGCTGCCTTTTAACCCTCAAATCCGTCTTTTGTTGAAGAATAGCTAAGCTCATAAAATTAAGGATGTTTTCAGTCATCCTTTGAAGTTTGAAGGGTTTTTATTGGAGAGTAAGTGAATAAGAGTTTTTTGAATTTTTCAAACGTTTCACATTTATGGAGGGAACACTGCGGGAGCGGGAAAGGTTTTCTCTCAATTTGAGCTTTTAGCGCTAGCGGAAAATGGGCAGGACCGTTGTGTTGTCATTTAGTTATGCTACTAGTCATCTGCCAAAAGGAAGAAAGAAAATAATTTTTTTTTTTTAAAAAAAAAAACCAATACAAGTCCAAATAGTAAAAATTCAATAAATTAATAGCGTTGGCGCCATAAAAATTTCATAAGTTTTAGTGAACATTATTTTAATCGATAAATATATTTTATTAATTTAGATATTTTTGTCAATAGAATTAGAAACAAGACACTCAATATTAACCTTACTTATGTATTTATAATCCTATTCTCTTTATTTACGGGTTAGAGAGAAAATCATAGATAAAATTTTCTCATATTTATATTTCAAGAAAAAGAAAAATTCAATAATCTCTTACTTTATTAAATCTTCTTATTTTTTTCTTAGATTTTTTTCGGATATTTTAGATTATTATTATTTTATGATTTTTAGGAGGCATATTTGTATAGGAATTTTCTGAAAAATTATTATCTTAATAATTTATCGATTTTGTTTGATTCGTGTGCTAGTAATAGAGTTGGGATAGGAAAAAAAAATATTTTTCTAGAGTTTATTAATTTACATAGTATTAATTTAGAGAAAACTCTATACACAACATTAATTAATTTAGTTACTGGTACTGTATTAATTTAGCTATAGAAAATGTGGTTGAACTAGTTTACATATTGAAAATGTGGTTGTATTAATGTGATTTATTAGTCACATAAAAATAGTTCAGTTTATTACGATTTGAAGGTTTTAATTTCCAGTTAAAGTTCCATTTAGGTCTGAAAGAAGAGGATTTGTTTTCTCGCACTCTAAAACCTTGAAAAACTGACGTAGAATTGTACACTCCGAAAAAAATTAAAAAAGTAACTAAAATTTAAAACATTTTTTGGGCAATATCTTTACTAAATATAGTACATGTATAAATTTGTAGAGTGAACTATGTAGTTGTTATTTTGTGCTTTAAAAGAATGATACAGATGAAATAGACTCTTTTATGTATTCGAAATTAATTAAAAAAAAAAGAAATACCAATATCAGACTTTCTATTATCAGACTTTTATTGGAGGTCATGAAGCCTCTTTTTAATCTTTTTTTTACAAAAATAATCCTATTCGTATATCTAGGTTAAAGCACACAAAATTTGCAAAAGGAATGCCGGAATGGATCATTTTTCCAAACGAAATTAGTAATTTGAAAGAAAAATGAAGAGGTATATTCAAACGAAATTAAGTAATTTGGAAAAAAAAAAAACAAAACAAAACCGGGAAACAAACCGCCTTTACTCTCACAACAACGTTAACTTTCCGAAACCTACACTCACTAGTATTCCTAAAACTCTATAAATATACCCTTCTCCCAATAACCAGTTCTCACACTTTCTGTCCTGCCTAAATTTTTATTGCGAATTTCAATTCTGCGTTTTCATCAATCTAAGCTTTAGATTGATGCATTGCAGCTTCGTAGGGTTTTTTCGGGTTGACGATTTCAGGTTCGCTACTTCTATTTTAGTTGATTTGCTGGGGTTCGTCGAGTGAGGGAAATTGGGATTTTTTCTTTTTTTTGCGGGATTCTTAACTGATTCATTCATCCATCCATTGCGTTGTTTGGGAATCGAGATTATGCTATTTGGATCTTTCCGGCATTCCGTTCTCCGATGGGCGGCTGAATCAGGGAATTTCCCGGGGTAATTTAGATCTAGGGTTATTGTTCCATCTTTAGATCTGTGCTTCAGTTTGTTAGGAAACTAGTGGGTTTCTAAGATAGAATACTATTATACTGATTAATTCCTCTGTTCACAATTCAGAAATTATTATTCCGTCGGCGGCGCTGTGTTATTCTCTTCTTTAACTCGGTGAAGAAGATATGGAGTTCGAGACTAGGAACAGATCTGTGTTTGATCGTATCGGAGGACCAACACGCCCTCAGTTCTAGAGTCAAACGACTCCTCAAGTCTGTAGTTTCTGGCTCTCTGGCAAGTGCAACCGGAACCACTGTAGGTTTCTCCACCCGGGTTTACCCAAACTACAGCCTTCTTCCAGTGAGGATCACCGCAGGAATAAGTTCACTTACTCTCTGAAGAATGATGCCAGCGTATTTGGAGTTAATGATGTCACCATGAACCCGAAGCAGGTTTTGATTGCTGATGAAAAATCCAGCCCTGTTCTTAAAAGTAAGAATGAGCTTATGAATGCCAGTGTTGTTCCATCATCTGTTACCGAACATAAAAGTGGAAGAATCATAACACTCAAGAAGAGATCAGCGAGCCCTAAAGTTGATGAAAATCATGTGAATCACAAAAAGGTGTTGACTCTTCAGAGATCTAGCCCTGTAGTTCTTCAAAGTAAAAATGTAACTGCTCCATCATCCAACGTTGCTTTGAAGTCTGAAGCTAAAAGTGCCGTGGAAAAGGTGTTGGCCGATGAGAGAATTGGCCCTGTTGTTCAAAGCAAAAGTGTAAAAGTTCCATAATCCAATAGGGCTACAGATTCTGGAGTTAAAAGAGATTCAGAGAATGTGTTGACTGATGAAAGACCTGGCCTTGCTGCACAAAGCAAAAATGTAACAGTTCCATCATCCAATTCTGATTCACAATGTGACGTTAAAAGTGCTATGGGAAAGGTGCTAATCAAGAAGAGATCTCGCCCTGTGGTTCAAAGTATAAATGTGACAGCTCCATCATGCAATAGTGCGACAAATTCTGAAGTTAAAAGTGACAGACCTAGTCCTGCTGTACAAAGCGAAAATGCAAGTGCTTCAAAGGAGAAGTTGGAGCTTGCTGTCCAAAGCAAAAATGTCACAGTTTCATCATCCAACATTATTAAGATAAGTGAAGTTAAAAGCGAGACGCCCGACCCTGTTGTGCAAAGTAACAATGTACCAGTTTCATCATCGAACAGTGGTACGAAGTATGAAGTTAAAAGTGATCCTGCAAATCAGACAATGGTGATGACCACAACAGAGTCTTGCTCTGCTTCTGAGAATACAGGGCTAACACTATGCCAAGATTGGGTTGTTGGTAACTGCCGTCAAGGTGATGACTGCTGGGATTTGCATTCATGGTTTTCTGGCACCGGGTTCTCCTTGCTGGCGAGCCTGGACAAGCACCAAAAGGCTGTCACGGGGATCACACTTCCTTCCGGGTCCGACAGGCTCTTTTCGGGTGATAAGGATGGGTCTGTTTGTGTTTGGGATTGCAACAGTGGCCAATGTTCCGAAACATTGCAACTTGAAAGTGAAATTGGATGCATGATAAGTGAACATCCATGGGTGTTTATTGGGGTCCGAAATGCTATCAAGGCCTGGAACATAGAGGCAAATACCGAATTTGTTATACCAGGTCCTAATGACCTTGTCAATGCCATGGTTGGGGCCGGAGATGTACTATTTGCTGGAGTGGAAGATGGTTCAATAATGGCCTGGAAGTCATGTCCAGAATCAAGTAGTCCCATAATGTTGCCAACTCTGAAGGGTCACACCAATGCAGTGATTTCCCTCACTGTGGGAGGCAATAGGCTTTATTCAGGATCCAAGGATAATACCATAAGAGTTTGGGATCTTAAGACTTTAGAATGTATTGAGACATTGAATGCACACAAGGAATCGGTGACCTCTCTGGCATTCTTTGACAGATACCTGCTCTCAGGATCATTGGACAACAGCTTGAAAGTGTGGGGAACAGCTGAGAATGGAAACTCTCAAGTAATCTATGAGATGAAACAAGAAAGTGGGATTCTGGCTCTACGCCGGATAAACGATGGAGGAAACAAACCAATCTTGCTGTGTTCGTGTGAAGACAAGATTGTTCGGGTGTATGACTTGCCGTCATTTGCAGAAAGGGGCAGAACCTTTTCAAATGGAGAAGTCCATACACTGGAGATTGGCTGTAGAGGTCTATTTTTCAGTGGAGATTCTACAGGGCGAGTATTCGTTTGGAAGTTGGATTGAAAGCTCTTAGGTGTAGATGATTAATACTATTATTCTTGCTGGATTGTCCACTCATTTTGTAAATCTCTTAGAGGGTTTCAAGCAGATGTCATAATGATACTGCTTTTTTACCAGCTGTGAAAATGTAAAGATTGAGACTTTTGCTCCTACTACTTAATGAATATTCATCTTCAAATTTGCAATGCAATTTAGCAGTATCAATTACTGTGTTTCTCACTTCACTGTTTCAAGACACAAAGTTCTTGTTCTTCCCCTTCTAAAAATGTCATTAGACGAGTAAATTACAGGAAACAAAACGAATGCATCTAATAAACTCCACTGCTTTCTCCCATATGGTTTCTCTGGTGTTGGCATTTGGTAGGATGCATATATCAGTTTTTTTTTTTTTTGGGTGTGGAAAACCAGAATTTTAGGTCTCTAAAACTAATATTGATCTTGCAATGCCTATTTCATTTGCTTTTCTTTCTTTCTTTCAAGATGGCACTTTCCAGACCAAATTCAACGTAAATTTTCTTTCTTCTTGAAATTTCGTATCATCAACATTTGTAAATTTACCATCTCTAGTGGAGAAGCTAAATAAAGTAAATCATATGTTCTCAATAGAATCATCATAATAATTCTTATTCCACTTAGGCTATTAATTTTATATTTAGTACTACATCAATTCACGAAATCTTTATTAGAACCTTTTGCCCAATTAGAGTTCTTCGTTTTTATAATTGGATAGTACATTCTTCATTTTGTTTGTTTAGTTGATAAGGTTTCGTCCCCTTCATTTGTATCAGGGAAAACCATACTTCCTTTACATATATACACCCATACATATATAAAGTCCTGTGTTCAAAATCTTTCTGGGGTTTCCCGCCTTTCTGGAAAAATATGAAGTCAAATATAGTGCAATTCGCCCGCAGAGCAGCTTTGCCCCTCACCCGCCATCACTCCCAATTCCCAATTTCGTTTCTTACTCTAAATTCAACCTCTTCTTTCTCTTCAATTACTTCCTCCCCTCCCCCTAATAATAAGCTCTTTGTTGGAGGTACGGACGGTTTTTGAATCATTTTTTGCATACCCTTTTGTTTTCTTTAATGATCGTTTTTGTTTCCTTAATCAGCTAACCCCGGCGAGTTTGTTTGTTTGTTTGTAGGTCTTTCATGGTCAGTGGATGAGAAATCACTTCTGGACGCCTTTTCTTCTTTCGGAGATGTAACTGAAGGTTCGTTTCTTTCTTTTGCGTTTGAAGCGTTTGATGAAATGTCTCAACTGACTGTTGTGAGAACTAGGCAAAGGAATCCGATTTTTATTTTTTTTTTCTTTCCACATAAATCTGTTTCAATTTACCGTCCAAATCAAACAGGAATCCAATATGGAAAGTCCATGATTATTTAATTAGCATCAAATGCATATACTTTTTGAATGGGGACAAGAAATCTCTAGAGAAGTTTTTATGGGTGCTGTAGCTTGGGCTTGATTAGGGTTTCTTTCTTGATATAAGTAGTTGATCCTTATGAACACGTGTGTTTGAAGTCCAGATTTCGTTACAACCATCCATTCAACTACTTCACTATTTTGGGTTTTGAGAAAGAATTTGTAGGCCAATTTCTGTGATAATCAAAGTTTAGAACTTCATCGCGAAAAACCTTAATTGACATCCGATGATTAAGTTGAACTAGTGTAGCTGATAATTCTTCAATTGGGCATCATACTTGAAAGTATTAAACTATGGTGCATATAAACTTTATTTGATGTGGAAACTCCTTTTGGTTATAAAGCTTAAAAAAATAGTATTAGTAACAGCCGTAATTCCCAGTGTTTGTTTTGGAGGTAGCTAACTTGAAGAGGATTTACACTGGAACTTTCTTTCTTTTTTTTTTGGGTGTTGATACTTATTGAATAAAGATATCTGTTCCATTTAAGCTTTCGTTGTATTCTCAGTTGAGCAGTAGAGCTCCAATCGTTTGTTTGTCTTTCTTATAGAGAGTAACTGAGAAACACAAGTGGATCGGAAAGTTTTAGCTGATAATCCTAATTTCACTTACCTTCTAAAAGAGTGTCAAGAACTGATTCAAGATAACTGATGCATAATGGCTGAAGTTTTAGAGAATCTTTATCTTCTTCTTGTTCCCCTGCATTCCACATTAGTTACTGCTTTGTGGGTTTTTGGTCTTCCGAAACTTCTTGTTTAAATTGACCTCTTATATTATAAGAAAGATCCTTCCGGCAAGCATGTTACATTCTGCCATAATAAGCAAAAGAAGTTTTGCTTACATCTTCTGCTCTTGTTTCAGTGAGGATTATGTACGATAAAACGACTGGTAGATCTAGAGGTTTTGGGTTTGTCCATTTCTCAAAAGAGGATGAGGCTGCCTCAGCCAAGGATGCAATGGACGGAAAGGTGAGTAGTCCAATCTGGCATCATACCGAGACCAAACAATTTTTCACATTGTTAGTTTTTACGCGTCATTACCTCACCTCTTTCAGGCATATCTTGGTCGGCCGATGAGGGTTACATTTGCTCTCGACAAGGTTCGTGGTGCTCCTGTTGTAGTCCCTCGCGTTAGGAACAGTGAAACTGAATTTCAGCAGGAATCCTAAGACCATGGGATCTCCCTTTGACCTATGCAACAATATCAGTACGGACATTGAGAAATTTCGCAGAATCTCGCATGTGATTTCTTTCCACGTGATGCAGTTGTTACTTGTTGCTATTGTTTTAGAAGTCATGAATCATGATTACAACTTCTGGTTATTTCTACAGTTAAATTGATTGAGATAGGAAACTGAACCAATAGAGTTGGTTGAGCTTACATTTTGATGATCATGACATACAGACCTAGTATTGAAGAAGAAGAGTTCTTCTGTGCAACGTCGGACTTTTATCTACTTTTCATTATTTGTTCTTTCTGATTTTTAAAAAGAGAAAATCAACCATGTCTATGATCAAGTTGAAAAATTCCTTAAAATAGTAACAATCCTATCAATTGACATCACGGATCTTGCCTCCACGATTTTTGGGTGGAAATTACTTCTGACTCACGAAAATTGCAGATTTTTTCTTCCCAGATTTTGATTTTATAATATGATCATTCGGGGTGCACGCATTCTTAAACTAACATTTATATTCGTGGACATACAAGTTAGTTTTACGATTGGTGAAGTGTATTTGTCATTTGTCAATTCTAGTTTTGTATTCAAATTATAACTGAATCAAATGAGTTACTTTATAATTGTTGACTTTTTATTATTCACTGTATTCCCTCAAAGTCTGACTTTTTTTAATCACAAAGTCACACAAAATTAGAACGTGTTTCTCACTTTTTGTTTCTTCAATTTTAAGAACCGCCTTTTTTTTTCCTTTGTTTTTTCTTAAGACCGCATCTATGTGTGTTTTACTATTTCTTCCTTACAATAAGAGAAAATGATATGATTTTTCTAACTTAGAAGACACATTTTTCATTTCATTTCATGTGACCTTTCGGAACCAGATTTCATACATGTCCCTCCTTTATGTTATGTTCTGGTCTTCTATACATTGTTTGGACATTAATCTGATACACAAAAAAATAAAAATAAATAAAACACCAATGAGGCATCATTCATACATTGTTATATCTGTCTTTTCAAATTTTACATTTTGTACAAATACTTCTAATTTTTTATCTTTCAAGTGAACACCCTGAAACAATGCAATTAAATGTCACTTTCATTAAACAACTAAATTGCATTCAACAAGGTAACCCTAAAACGCCCCTCTCCCTCTCCAACCCTAAAACCCTAAAAAAAAAAAAAAAAATCCATCTTTTCTCCCATCTTTCCACCATGGAAGAATGGAGGAGATAATTTTGTCCTGATCATTACACTTTTTATTGTTGTTTAATTTATTTTCAATAAATGAGATTATAATCTCATCTACTAGTTAGATATGGCGGAGACTTCCTTATGCATGTTCGCTGGTATGGCGGCGACTTCTCTGGTGATGTTTACTAATATGGCGATATTTTTGTCGGTGATGTTTACAGGTACGGCGGCGGGTTCGTTGGAGTTCACTCGTGTGGCTCTAAAAGATTCAGTTATCATAGATTTAGTTGTTAGAGTTTATGATTTGGGAGTTTCAATTTATTTTTAGTGTTGTATCTTTGTTTCGGCACGTGATACAACTATTGCTTGATAGGGTAAATCTATATAGGTTTATCCATATGAAACACAACAAAGCCACTATGATTATGGCCAATTGTAAGTTGTGTTTTTCTGGCTGTATCTTTTCTTATCAATCGCTGCTGAACGGTTCCAGTAAACTAATAAATTTTATTTCTTAAAAAAAAAGGTAAGCCTAAAACAGTAAAATACTTTTAAACTCTAGGAATAATGGTTAAGCGAAGAACACGGAAGGAGATAGATGATTAGGAGAGATTCTAAGCGCGCAATTAATCAACTTCCGGGATAACTGAAATGAATATTTTTAAGCAAAAATGAATCTTCAACTTCAGGAGACAAAACATTGAGCATATGAGCACTGCCTTTTCGGATAACTTTTGTTTCCTGTTTTAATAATACACTGAAGAACAAAATACAGGGTCCATTTAGAAATGGCGAAATGGACATTTATCGTGATTCCCATGACAATGCTTTCAAACAGAGGAAAGAACATGACATGATCCACTTGTCAACTACAATCCAGATCCGAAACATGGGACTTTTAATCATGGATTGGTCTAGAGAACTCTGTAATAAAACAAACACCCACGGAAACAATCAATTGACAACTACTGAAAGCGTTGAGTGATTAATAATTTCATTAAAAGATTACAAAAACTCGAAAATGAATCTGGTCCAAACCCAGGCATTTGCAATAAAAAAATGGCCTTTGGGATCACTGAAGAGCCAAATTTATCCAAATCTAACGTGGAGGAAAATTGATGGGGAAGAAGAAATATAATATTTGTCGTATTCCAAGTGTCTGGGTTGGCACCTTTTACAACATGGAAAAAAAACCCCAATAATTGAAGTACAGTAATAAGAATAATAATTAATGGAGGAGAGGTGGCGAATGGGAATGGGATTGGCTGATGGGATTGATGGCTTATGTCATGGGGACAAATTTAAGTCAAATTGGATCAACCCAACAACAGCAGTTTCTCCAGAATCTGATCCAACCCACAAGAAGGAAAAGAAAAAAAAAAAAACGTTTCTCCACTCCCACCAACTCTTTTTTCCAAGTGTTTCAGATAAGCAAAGCTCTGATCTTGGAGAAAGATTTTGGGAATGGATAATCAAACTGATGATAACAGGTAATAATCCTTTTCTGTTTCTGATTCTGCTTTGTTTACTCGATGGGAGTTTTGGGATTTCATATATTCAATTTAATGTTTGTACTTGGGTGGTTGTTTTTATATGTATATTTTGTTTGGAAGTTAGTAAACTTCTATATCAGAGTGTTCCAAGATAATGGGAGCTCAAAAATGTAATCTTTTTGGGAAGAAATGAAAACGAACTGATTTAGAGTTTGGAACGTTTAGTCTTGGAAGTTCCTTTGATATGAATTTCGGGTTAGCATACTAGTTACTTGTTCTTTTGAATGAGGAATTGAGTTGAAGTGATAATTTCAAAGTCAATTCAGTGCTTTGCCAAACGTTGTGTGATCTAGGTGTTGATTGGAATGATCAGATGTATTTGGACTTATACTGTATTTTGTTTGTATTGTTCTGTCTTCCAGTGAACAGCCTGTTCAAGACCTTCCTGATTCGAATGGGGTGGATGCTAATCAGCTTCATCAGAAGCCTGAAGTTGTCACTCACAATATAATCTTATGGAAGAATGGCTTCACGGTTGATGAGGGTCCATTTCGGGGATTAGATGATCCTGAAAATGCATCATTTTTGGAGGTACTAGTCCTATCCCTAACATTATAACTGACGTGTTTGAGTTTGACGTGAACATTGATGATTAAACCTGGATGTTTGAGAATGTATCATAGCCCGCATCAGCATATTTATCCCTCATGGCCTAAAGGACTAGCCTTGAAGTTGGGTGATTATGCCGAAGGCATAATCTTGAATGCACTGAAAGATTTTGTTTTTCATGTTCAGGCTGTTATTTGATCACTACAGAGTGTAGTCTCAGGTTTTGTTTGCTGCAGAGGGAAACATGGAAGATATATGATTAGGAAAGCCTAGTTTTGCCATTGCTTTGGAGATGCGTTTTTGAGTTTGGAAGAATTATCTTCTTCTCCTGATTTTTATAAACCATTTATTTCAATGCAGAGCATTGGAAAATCAGAATGTCCGAAGGAGCTTCAGCCAACAAAGATGGGCACTGCAGTCTTTGTTAATGTCATAAGAAAGGAAGAATACTACAATGTAAACACCTCTTTCTAATTTGGCAATCATCAAGTTCGTGAACTTTCTCCTTATTTTGATGCTTAATGATTTTTAGGTAATCCTCACTTCGGCTGTTTACTTTTCTAATTAACTTGATCCTGCAGGGTCAAGATTGGTCAACCAATATCATGCCTGTGGAGCCAACTGATGTTTCCCCACCTCTTTCCACAGCCCCAGGCCCGGACACAGATTTGATTGTTGATCCAATGCCATCTTCTACCTCAATGCCATACGCTGTCACTGCTTCATTAAATGATGAGCAAGAACATTCGGAAAATGGTAGAGATCTCGAGAGCAACTCACTACATCAACCCCTCCTCCTGAAGAGGAACAAGACGCTATCTTCCTCTCCGCTAGCCATGGTTGGTGCCAAGGTTTCTTACATAGAGAGCTTAGACTACGAGTAAGAATATACCATGGCTAACCTATAAAACCTCAGTCATTTATGAAGTCTCTTCCACTTGATTTCAAACTCCCAGAAAGTTAATGGAGGAATGTACACATGCAGGATCAATGAAAATGATCTTTTCAAGCATGATTGGAGAAGCAGATCACGGAAACAAGTATTGCAGTATATCTTCTTGAAATGGTTGTTGGCGTTCCTAATAGGTCTTCTGACAGGAACCATAGCCACCCTCATTAATCTGGCAGTCGAAAACATTGCAGGCTACAAACTTCTTGCTGTAGTCAAGTACATCAACAGCGGAAGGTATTACCGTGTACCTGCACTTCACTCATGTTTCTGTCAAATCTGTTCATAAGACCCTACTGGTAAAAGCTTCTTAAGTAAAGTCTCACTCTCCATTGTTTGGCTCTATGCAGGTACCTAATGGGCTTCTTATACTTTGCCGGGGCTAATCTTGGCCTGACGCTTGTGGCAGCTGTTCTCTGCGTGTATTTCGCACCAACTGCAGCAGGACCTGGAATACCTGAGATCAAAGCTTATCTTAATGGGGTTGATACACCTAATATGTATGGTGCTGCACCATTGATTGTCAAGGTTGGAAATCATTCTACTACTGGCATAATTCATTAGAGTTGCTACTTGCATGATTAACAGCTTTGAGTAACTCATTCAAAAGATCAATCTAAGATGGATAGTTTACATTTATTACTTGGTATCTCTTTTTTCTCTAGATAACTACATAAAAGTGGTTGTACCTACTTTTACACTGAATTGTGAACCGCAACAACTGCACAATGTAGCTTCAGCCCACTTTTACTGTTGTTTTGTCAGCTTTACTACTATTGAAGGTTTTAGCATGAGTCAGTTCAGTATAGAAATAGATCTTAATGTCATCATATCATTTAAAGCAGTGTCGTATGGAGGTAGAACATAAATTCAAGTATGACATTGCACAGAAGTACAAAACTATGTTATGCCTGATGCAGAACTGTTAACTTGTTAGAAAGTACTGTAAATCTGAGCTGAATGCTTTGTGATTTCTTTACTACATTTTAGATAATTGGAAGCATTGGAGCTGTTTCTGCTGGCTTAGACCTTGGAAAAGAAGGCCCTTTGGTGCATATTGGTGCCTGCATATCTTCCTTACTAGGACAAGGCGGGACTGAAAATTATCGTATTAAATGGAGATGGCTTCGATACTTTAACAATGATAGAGACATGCGTGATCTCATCACCTGTGGCGCCTCTTCAGGTGTCTGTGCTGCTTTCCGGTCACCAGTTGGTGGTGTTCTGTTTGCTCTTGAGGAGGTTGCGACATGGTGGAGAAGTGCTCTTTTGTGGAGAACATTTTTCAGTACAGCAGTGGTTGTGGTGGTGCTCAGAGCTGTCATCCAAATCTGCAAATTCGGACACTGTGGACTCTTTGGAAAAGGAGGTCTTATAATGTTTGACGTCAGTGGTGTTTCTGTTAGTTATCACCTTGTAGACATCATCCCTGTGGTTATCATTGGTGTCATTGGTGGACTTCTGGGAAGCTTCTACAACCATGTTCTCCATAAGGTCCTCAGGCTTTACAATATGATCAATGAGTAAGTACACTAACTAATTAGCTGAGTTCAGCGTGTATAATGATTGATACAGTGAATTTATTTAGTAAAGTGACTTAATTCTCTCCGTCGATTCTATTCCTAACACGGCACACATGAATACAAACAGCCAAAAATATTCCTTAAAAGCTAATATAAAAAAAGAATTATTGTATCTTGTCCGTTGTGGCACATCAATCATCGAGTCGTTTATTAAGTGGAGTCGGTACTTTATCATTACTAGTTTACTTAGAGAACTAACACCTAATTCCCTTTTCTAATGTTCTAAATATTTTGGGCTTGCGATGCTAACGCTGTGATTGATGCAGGAAAGGAAAACTACATAAACTTGCACTGGCTCTGAGTGTCTCCATCTTCACTTCTGCATGCCTATATGGACTGCCATTCCTTGCTAGGTGTAAGCCGTGTGATCCCAACTTTCCAGATACTTGCCCAACTAATGGAGGAGCTGGAAACTTCAAACAATTCAAATGCCCAGATGGCTACTATAGCGACCTGGCCACTCTTCTGGTGACCACCAATGATGATGCTGTTCGCAACATTTTCTCCCTAAACACCAGAACAGAATTTGATATCTTCTCCCTAACTATCTTCTTTTTCCTGTACTGGATCCTTGGGCTTATAACATTTGGTATTGCGGTTCCTTCAGGGCTCTTCCTCCCTATTATCCTTATGGGTTCTGCATACGGTCGAATGCTAGGCATGGCTATGGGAACATACACTAAAATTGACCAGGGACTATATGCTGTCCTTGGTGCAGCTTCCCTAATGGCGGGTTCCATGCGAATGACTGTTTCTGTTTGTGTCATATTCCTTGAGCTCACTAATAATCTTCTTCTGCTACCCATTACAATGCTAGTTCTTCTGATTGCAAAAACTGTTGGAGACTGTTTCAACCCGAGCATATATGAAATAATACTGGAACTCAAAGGGCTACCTTTCCTGGAATCACATCCTGAGCCCTGGATGAGAAATATCACAGTTGGAGAGCTTGCTGATGCAAAATCTCCTGTTGTAACTCTAAACGGGGTTGAGAAAGTCAGCCGGATAGTGGACGTGCTGAGGAACACAACCCATAATGGCTTCCCTGTGGTGGATAAAGGAACAAAGCCACCAGGGGCAGCTGAAGAACTCCATGGAATTGTGCTGAGAGCTCACCTTCTTTTAGTGCTGAAAAGGAAATGGTTTTTGAAAGAAAGGCGGAGAACAAAGGAGTGGGAAGTGAGGGAGAAATTCAGCTGGGTAGACTTGGCTGAAAGACAGGGACACATTGATGATGTAGCTGTGACAAAGGACGAAATGGAGCTCTTCGTTGATCTGCATCCCCTGACAAATACAACACCTCATACTGTGGTTGAAACCATGTCAGCTGCTAAAGCAATGGTGCAGTTTAGGTCATTGGGACTTCGTCACATGATCATTGTTCCCAAATGTCAGATCACGGGGGTAAGTTCCTTTTTTTCAATTAGTAATTTACTGTCAAAAGTTATCATTTGACTGTTACATTAATCATAAATGATTACGAGGATTGCTTGAGAGAACTTTCTTTAAATAGTACAATTAGGAGTAATAATAGAGAGACAAATAAATAGCACATTTACTGGTAGTTAGCTGTCAGTTGCACATAGGGAAAACCACAAAACAACATTGGTTATATTCCATCTCTTAAAAGAATGACTGTCATTTTGTACGTTGTGTGTCGCAGTAGTCGCTAAACATTTCGAAAAACTCATTCTCTGTATCTCATCTCTTGAATCATAAGATTAGCATGTAGTAAAAATGAGAATAAATGAGTGATGTGGTTGGTTTTGTTGACGATAGGTATCTCCGGTGGTGGGAATCTTGACAAGGCAAGACCTAAGGCCACATAACATATTGAGTGCTTTCCCTCATCTTGTGAAGCCAAAGGGGAGAAAGGCGCATTGAGACAGACTCACGTAAAGCAAAACAGTACTTTCATTCCAATTCTTGGCCAAAGTCATATTTGTTTGTTTGTATTTTTACCTTTCCCTTCATCATTCAATTTTGGATAAGTCCTTTCAGCATCAAAAGGACGTTTGATATAGATTAGATACATCAGCCATAAACGGTAACTAATAAGTCTCTCTATACATCTTACATATCTGTAATCAGTTCTATGTTGGGACGATTCCTCAAGTGAAGGATTAATGTTTCTTACAATTTTTTTTATGTATAGATTGTTTGATACTCTTCCATTTTTTCATATGAAGCGTCTTGTACTCCTGTTTTAATGCTTTCGGTCTCTATAGCAAGAGTCTAGAACTATTTGACTGACTAGAGTAGTGAACTGCTTGTTTCCTAGGGACTGGAATTTCTTTTTTCCTTTATTTTTTGAAGGAATGGACATTATTAAATTGGCGGGAAAATGACCAACGGCCAAAATTTGGGAGGGAGAACCGTTTGGTTTCTTCTTCCCAGCATATATATATTTCTAAAGATATCAGCTTAAACTACAAGACTGGCATTGGCCGAATCACCTAATGCCGGCCAAGCTTAACAACACCAGCTGCAGAGCCCCAGAAATTCTGCAAGTCCTAATTTTTTTGGAAGCATCTAGGTTGTTAGTTTTTCTATTTAAGATGAATGAATCAATGAACCAACCATTCACTTCAAAGCTCATCAAATCCACCATTCGATTCTAATGCCAATACGTCAATCCATCATAGCAATGTTTGAAATTACATTCTTTTCCACTTTTGTCTCTCTGTATACAACTAAGTATCAAAATGTTGTGAAGTGATTTTTCTTCTGTAAAGAGTAAAGACGACTATGCTTTCAGGGATGCAAAACTTTCTATGCTCCCTTCCCACCTGGTAAATTTACCCGTAGGAAGATGTGTTCCAAACTATCAGTATGAAGAAATCATTTCCTAAATCCAACTAAAAAATCATTACTGCTTCACACTATGATACAGCAGCTTCGATAAAATGAATGCTCTTGTATATCACCGTAAAAACAGCTTCATTTGGCTTCCAGGGTTCTGTGGTTTTCTTTTTCTTTTATTTTTTTTTGCGCATTAGACCCCCACCTATATGATAATTTTAGTTAACTAGTTGTAACCATTTCTATGAGCCTTCTGCCATTTCCATGCGATTGATAAACTCTCTTGAAGATTGTATCTTGCTGACCACCCAAGTTCTCGCCTAATTTTGGAGGGATCGCTGAAGACTTCAGCATAATCCCCAGGGCGACGATCCAGGTAATCCACTTTTATGTCCACTCCAGTGGCCTTCTTACAGGCCTCCACAAATTCTTTCACTGAACTACCTGCAAAACCGGACAAGTGTGACGTATTGCAAAAGGAGTCAGGGGCGCACTAAGCACTTGGAAGAGTTGTTGAACAGATTAACATCACATCGGTAAAAAGTTGTACCTTTTCCTGTACCAACATTGTATATTCCGACTTTTCCAGGGGTTGCATTGGCTAGTGCCTTAACATGTGCATCAATCAGATCAGTAACATCGATGTAATCCCTCACACAAGTGCCATCTGCAGTCTTGTAATCCGTCCCTCTAACCTGCGATCATCAGAATAAGCAAGCACAAGGGCTGAGGTTAATAACTACTTGGGAAGCATCAAGAATACTTTAATATTGTTGTAACGCATACCTTAAGTCCAGGAATTATGCCTCTGGCAGCATCAAAACAAGCTCCTGATATCCGACCTTGCTCTCGCAATTCTGGTCTAGGTGCTTCTCCCAGTCTTCCGTCAGGGTCAGAACCAATCACGTTAAAGTACCTGAACATTGCAGTTAAGTAGTTATAGTGTGTTCATTTTGGAGCCCGACAGGGAACAGACACAGATTATTATCCTTGAAGTAAATTAGAAAAAATAGCTGAGATGAAATAAACTGTAGAAACTTATTCTCATTTGATAACTTGAAATGGATTTTCATGTGGTTTTAGATTTATGCTAACAGAAATGATCATTAAAATGCCATCCTAATTTGCTGACTGACGTTAATAATAGTAGAAAAGATCCAAGGTACAGCTATCTCATGATCAGCAGGGCATCAAAGAGAAGTTCAGAACAAACCTTAAAATCATGACAGCCATGTTGGAAGTTTTCGAAAAGTCCAATATAATGTCTTCAGCCATTTTCTTTGCCTTGCCGTAGGGGTTGATAGGGAACTGGGTTTTATAGGATTGGAGGTCAGTTATTTACGTCAAAGGAAACATTTCATGATCAAAGTATACAGACTGGAGGTTTGCCTCGTAACATCTCAGATATTCCAGTCAAAGTTAGCACAAAACGAGAACTATGCCATCTACACTACTAAAAATGGCTTACTTGAGGAGTGTCTTCTGTTATGGGCATTTTGTCAGGCTCTCCATATGTAGCACAAGTGCTGGAATAGATTAGAGTCTTTACTCCATGAGCAGCCATGGCCTTAACTAAGGTCAATGTGTTTGATGTAATATTGTGATAGTATCTGCGCATCATAAATTAGAAGATCATATGAAAAGAAGTGTTCCCAAAAGAATCTGACAGATGCAAGATAATCAGGATTTGCAAAAAGTGCCCCAAGGAATAATTCTGAGTGTGAACCATGAGGAATACATTTAGCCAAAGGTCAGTGTTTTCTTCGAAGTCACTAATGATCCAAAAACAGTTTAGTTTCCCTATAATGTAGTAGAATAAGCAGACTAGTACCTGAGTGGTTCAGCTGTGCTTTCACCAACATATGCAACAGCTGCGAAATGCATTACAGCATCGAAGGCATTCTGTTTGAATATTTTGTCGACCTGATGCATCATCAAATTAAGGAAGAGTACCAAGCATCTTTCATGACTTTCTATTCAGAAGGAAATTGTCACCATTTTTTTAGCATTCGGATCAAGTAAAAATTAGAAATAGTAAAAGAGTTTAGGATACAGCTGCTGCATCTCCCAAATCCGCATAAATGAATTGCAGTCTTCCGGGCTCTGGAAACAGGTCTTGGAGGACTTTCACAGCGCCTAGATTTCCCCGAGAAAGGTTATCCTGCAAGATGAGATCAAAGTTGAGAATTTAGCTAACCTCCAAGTGTAGAAGAAAATGGATCATCCAACTTTGTATCTAAATGGATCATACCACTATTGTCACACGATATGAATCCCTTAAAAGTCGAAGGGTAGCATGAGATCCTATGTATCCTGCCCCTCCAGTTACTAGGACATGTGTTACTCCAGGTTCATGTTCAGAAAACTTCACATTTCAGCAGATCAAATATGCAAATCGTCAGCCAAAACAGAGGGAGACGAGAAGAAAAGAACTGAGAAAAAACAGATAGAAACTAATCTGATAGAAAGCAATACTAAAACTATCAAGTTCATATATAGTCTATCGAATGTGGAACAACAAATAAAGTATGAGATATACCTTGCTGGAGCCACCAAAACCAGGTGATTTCTTGAAAATTATAATGAAAACAGTAATAGCTGCAGCAACCAAAAGAATTCTTCTAGGAGAGGTGCTCTTCCGTCTGGTGTCCATAAAATCCATGCCTGCAAACATGGATGCACATGTTTTAGCCCACAAGTTCCTAACTGGAAACACTCAAAAATCAAGCTTACGCTTCATTTCTTCTTTGCTGTATGTTGTGAGAAATTCAGTCTTTACATGATCAGATGAGAGAAAAAGAAGAGTTTCTTTTTCATGCTTTCTGCATTTCCCTAGAAGGAAGTTGTTTCTCGTGCTGCCGTTACTATAAGAAGCGAAGATTTTTATCATCTGAGGTCATTTGAAATACATGCTTTTGTTCCCATCTTGGACAGTCAAAAACTATCCATTTCTAAACGCATTCACAACCCCCTTTTTTCATCAAAGCATCTTTGTCTTGACCCGAAAAACGTGTCTCATTTGAAATGTGTGAGCTGGGAAATCCAAAGTTAGACTCTTTCTAAACTACGCAAATTGGGAATTTCCCATCCTTTTCATCTTACATAGATTCAAGTCCAAAACACACACTTTCAAGAAATTCCCAACCTAAAAGATTCATCCCACTTCAAATGAAATGGTGTACTTAAAAAAGTGCATTTCAATAAGAGAATACAAACTTCTTAAGGTTCTTCATCAGGCTGATATCATAATTTATCCCAATTACACGATTCAATCTGCTCATTTATTACATTCTGGCATATTCTTAACAACAGGATGGGACCGACCATCACAAAAGTAGTCCTCCAGAGACTTTTACATTTTTTTGCAGTAGTTAAACTACTTCTCCGACTAGTCAAATAAATATGCCTGCAGCAATCTTTGTAGCCCAGAAAGGCCTAAAATTTAAGACAATAAGTGAAAGAACAAGCTAAAGTCACCAACCTCAAAAAAATTTGTCTTGAAACTGTTACGGTGGCTCTGCTACACCTCTTTGATGGTGTCTGTGTGTTTGTGTGTGTGTGTGTGTGTTTTTTTTCTTCCAAACCTGCAACACTCTGCAGATACAAAGAAACAGGTATTTGGTAAAAATGCTTCCTTGTAATCTCATCTGATCAGCTTTCTGAATTAACTAACAGAGCCTTTCTTTATTTATTTCAACAGAATGAAAGGGGCCTTTTCCATGATACACAAAGTCATTTATACATAAATAACAGAGAAGAAATCATGCACAATTCCGAATCATCATCGAAAACAAGAAGCAGAAAATGACATGATGACATGAATTAAATGTACTCCTAGAAAGAGACGGCAAGAACAGAACAAAGAATTTGTATACTGAGGGAAAAGAAGAAAAGTTTTGTTCGGATAAACCAAGGTTATTTTCTGACATTAAATTGCACCGCTCATATTCTCATTGACATGAAAAAGAATCAAGATACCATTTTTCTTTTTTTTTTCATGAACATTGGAATCAATCCCAGAAAACCATAATAACAGAACACAACATATACTACAACAGAAGAAGAAAAGGATCAACACCTGAGACACCATCATCACATATATGTATACATAAAGATTCCAGACTAATGAAACAAAACCAAAACAAAACTTTACGATCGATTTAATGAAAAGGGATCCAAAAAAGATTGAAGATTGATGAAGAAATAAAAAGAAGAAGTGCATTACATGAAAAGAACAAGTGAAGATGGGAACAGAACAGAAGAGAACCGAACCAGGAGGAGAAAAACAACAAAGAACTAGAGAAGGAAGACTAAATAAGATACTCACCAATTAATGGAAGCCTACCATAAATTTTACAATCTGAGTATTAATTGTCAAAAGGGCTATTCAAAGAAACGGAAGAAATACGTAATATAGAGTGAAAGGGAGAATATTTTGATTAAATTCCCCACCAAAAAATAAAACTAAAAAAAGAAAAATGGCTAGGGGGAAAAAAAAAAGTCAAATCTCTGCATGCAGGTACTACTACTCCTACTTGTTTAATGAAAATAATAAATACATTTGTAATGGAAGAAAAGTGGACCATGTTCTACAGAAGTGTTAATTAAAATAGCCATTAACTAAAGCCTCAAAACAAGGTGGCCTAGATCAACACATTTTCTCATTTCGAAACCCAAAAAAAAGGGGAAAAAAAAAATAATTGACGGATGAAGATGAACAGAAATTATTGATCCAAGAATGAAAGAGAAAGAAGAGAGAGTGGGAAGCATGATGGAATTTTCTTTTAGTCCTGGTCTTATGGCTGCTGAAATGGGAAAAAAAAAAAAAAAGATGAAAATTTGAGTAAACCTAAAAAAACACTATACAATTGTGACATTTGGCCACCCTCTAATTTAACTGCCCTTATTTTGTTGATTTTATTTTATCACTGATAATGGTACCTTTTTTTTTTCTAAGTTTGGCCTTAAATTTTTTATGAGTTTTTTGTTTTTTTTTTCCCTTGCCACTTGCTGATAACTACACAAAAGTCTCCTCAATTTCTAGAATTTGATAGGTATACTAATTGACATAAATTGAAAGAATTGGGTTTGATACTTTGATTACGAAATAGATCGATTTTCACATGGTTAATACAGAGAATATCAAAGTCATCTTGGGTTCCCATCTCAAAACCAATTGATAATGAATAGGGTGGTTTTTGACATTTATAAACAGGTGACAGATATTTCACGACACCGATATAGAATTTTTTTCCCAACAGAGCACTTGATAAGTAGACAGATTTAAAAGTTTGTTGACTTATTAAACTTTATAATAAAAATTGATTCTTTGAGTCCTCCCCTTTACCAAATCCCGAAGACTTGTTTCATTAGTTCGTCTCAATGATTCTTCTGGAATGTGTCCAACTGCATATAGTTGCACAGAAAAATAGTTTAAAATTACCACACACACACACACACAAAGAAAAAAAAAGACGAAGAGAAAAAGTCATTCTTGTTTTCAATTCCATTGAATAATTTGATCTGGTACTGATAGAACTGGTGAGGTCAATTGGGTTTTGATCAATTTTCATTTATTATAATTTTTGAAAGGTTGATTATACTAGTAGTATAATTAATTACTCATTCCATTTTGAAATATATGTCATTTTAAAATTTGATGAATTTTTTTAAATATATGTAGTTTTCACAAATCGAAACATATTTGACCACTTTTTACTAATATTACCCTTATATTGGAAATGAAACAGTATTTATAATGAATTTTTATTGATTTATGATAGATTATATAGACAATAAATAAAAATATTTTTATATTTTAATTACATTAATTAATATTTTCTTGGTTTTGATAATTTCTCTATAAAGACATATAAATGGAGGGAGTAGTTACAAAAGTGTGTAAATTAGTTGGATGTCATTTCAGAATTCCATGTACAAATGATTGGGGAAATTTCACCCACCAAGTAATGAAATGAGAAAGAAACACCAAAAAATAAAAGCTCGTGACAGAATTGACTGAATCGATGTCTCGCTTTTCTCATCACTATGTAAAAAGGTTACTCTTAACATATATATATATATATTTTTTAATCGAGACATTGTCAACTGTATCTCGCCGCCCTCCTCTTCTCTACTTTGTTTTTGCTGTCATTAGAATTATTTTTGGTAGGGTTTGGCTCCCGTCGAGATTTACACCTAATTCCTGGTTACAATTTCCCAACATTTTTACTATACTATACCTTGCCGCCGACGAAGGTTAAACCTAATTTGCAGAGAGATAATAATTTCACGCCGTTACTATTCCACTGAGCAAAAATAACAGACAATAGTTGATGGGACTGATTCAGGAGGATTGTAAGTTTATTCAAATGTAAGGACTAATACGATATATGAATAATAAGATTCATGGGACCTAATTTACTCCTTTCACTATTCTTTATCAACACTCAGGTACAGAACTTTCAATGCTGATGGAAGAAAGACAACGAAATGATAAGCAAAGGAACAACACTTTCGAGCACAGAGTTAAAATCAACACCATGACAGCAGAAGAAAAGACAAGGGGAGAGAGACTCGATCATGAAAAGGAATTCATCATTGACAAATTTCAGGTAAAGGTAAAAAATATTTCTGTAATTATTACAACTTTGATGATCACAGAAGTAAATCCCCCTAAATATATAGATCAATAGATGGATACTAACAAAAGCATACACTGAACCCCTTCCCATCTGCAGATTACAAGTAAAAAAAGTCACCTTCATTCACTGTTTTCCTCCCTTGGTGCCTCCCTTGTAAGGGGAAATAATGGGTTTGCCAGTGAACAACAAAATCCTAGCCCTAGGATCACATAAGAAAGTCCATGAGTAAACCTGTACACATTTTAACCTCTGTATTCAGCTCCCATGCAGGATTCTTGAGGTTTGTGAGAGCATGAAAATACGGCCCCCAATATATGAAAAGATGCATTCGATTCTAAACCCTTATAAGATCTGTAAGACATAATACACAGTTGATATAAAATGTTTCATCAGAGTTAGAAGGATACAACTCCAATGTGCGAGTAAGAAGAACAAGAGGGGGAGAAATGGCACCTAGGTGCCAGGGGAAAGGTGAAACAGAAGAACGCTGTGTTGTAACCATTGGCCACAACACACAAATGCCGCATCACCACCATATCTGCTTTGCGGTTGCTAATAATACAGCAAAGCAATCCACATGCATCAGCCAGAGAGAATTGACCTCAATCTCAGCTAATCCCTTTAACTGATTCAGGATTTATTTGACCACTACTTCCGCTATGGGCATTAAATCCGGTGACGGGCATCGAGTTGTTGGCAAAATTAAGCAACATCTTCCTCTGACGTTCGTCTGTATGCGGAAGACTAGCACGCAAGAGCTCCACCGGCATCTCCCTGCTGACAGCTTTTGCAGCCTCTATGCCATCCGGATCTGACTTTGGCTGGTTCTGGGAGTACATTGACTGCACAATACTTTCATACTTGCTCACACTATACTTGGTGAGGAGACCAAAGAAGGCATCAAATGATGCCTGCCACAGTGCAGGATTAGGCATGCCATAGGTGGCAGCAGACTGGGGACCTGATAACAACTGAGTAGCCCTTTCCAGGACAGATTTCAATATGACTGAGGCCCCATCACCAGCATTGCTTCCTATTGGTCGCAAAGGGGGCTGCTCAGCAGAACATACCACTGCAGCAAGACAAGCACTCAGAGAATTAAGATCCATCCCACCAACACATGCTGATACTGTTTTTGCAAGAGTGGTAATGGTCTCAGCTGCTTCCGGATCAGAAGGAAGGCCACCAAACAGAAATCTCAAATGGCGGAAGATAGCCATGCAAACTACTCGAGCTAGGTCCGTACCAGGGAATAGAAGTTTAAGGAACTTTGAAATTAGCTTACGACCTTTGGGAAGAGACGCCAAGCGTAGAAACACAATATCATCCTTCGGAGCCAACCGTACAGGGCTACCATTTTTACCAAGTGGGTCAACAAGCTGAAGCGAAGCTGCCAAGCCTTCCAAGAGAAGCATCCTCTTACGTTTGAGCTGAACTCCACCATCTGGGGGCTGACTGAATTTCAAGAGCCTGTCAATGTCATCAACATCAAGCAGAAGATAGAGCCCATCCTCTATTGTAACTCTAGCTGCAACCATAGGTTCTTGTTCTAAAGGCTTATCTGATGATTTTGGTTCTCCCATGCCTTCACCACAAGCTGATGCAGGAGGGTCAACTTCAAGAAGAGGTTGAGGCCTGCGAACAGAGGAGAATGAAACCCTTCCAAGAGCATCTAAATGAAGATGAGGCTGTGATTCTGTACTGGACCGGGACCGAGAAGATGACTCCTTCTGAGCAGGGCAAAAACGTTGTTCTGATCCCAGTTCAGCTGCCTTCTTAGCAAGACGAGCTTGATGATAATAGTCATCCACATATGGGTCGTTACAATGTGTTGCAGCATGTTGCATCTTAAGAATGCTCTCCAGTTCGTCACCAGTCATATACTTGGACCTGAACTGGGGAAAACTACTTTCGCTTCTCTGACTAGCATCTGAACCTTGATGAGAAAAGCGAACACTGTGTTTTCCCTTCTTCGATGATTTAGGCTTTGGATCTCTAATATTAGCTAAACCATACTTATTCATATGTGAAGGTGAAGGAAAACTGCTATACACAGGAGGACGCAAGGCAGAAAAATGAGTAAGAGATGGTTGAACTGATAGATGCAGTCTAGCTTGCAGCTGTTGTTGAGCGGACATTAACTGTGGGGACAACAACCCGTTCTGGAAAGGTAATTGCTGGTTCAAGATACTGTTTAAGACACTAGAAGGAACCCCGTCAAAGATGTTACCATGGCCACCCCACTGGTTTTGGGTTAGCGAGTTATGGTGGATACCAGGTGTACTTAACTGACTCGTGTTTCTACCATATTGAAACCCTTGAGGCAGTCCAGAAAGATGCAGATTACTAGATAAACGAGAGACATTCGATGTTGGATAGGGAGATTGAGACCCACTACCAAGAGATGGAATGTTCAAATTATGTGAGAAGCCATGGGGAGAAGCAGGTTCCAATCTGCCACCAGGAGGAGGAAAGGAAGTGAAAGAGGACTTGGGGACTACAATAGGTTCACTGTTGTGGTGGTGCAGCTGCGGTTGCTGCTGAGGATATGATGAAGTTCTTTGCAGTGGTGGTGGTGGAAGAGGATATGATGACGTTCTATACAATGGTTTCCCTGACGAAAGCTGCGGTTGTGAGGACCATCTCTTCCCTTCCTGGTAAGAATCTGTGTCAGACATATGGTCTAACCAGTCAGTATAATCTGTGTCCGGCATCCATTCTGTAACAGATGAACCTGCAGAGATCAATTGGTCAATCAAAACACCAACAAAAGAAAATTAATACACAAAGAAAAGGTGAACATTACAATTGCAAATAATCACAAACAAGAGAGTTATGTACGTTACGCAGGTTCCCAAGATAAAAATCAGACAACAAACGCCATCTTTGTACACTGGGAAGTCTAAAAAATGCAAAGAAGGCGATTTGTAGTCATTTGTGGAAATTACAACATTCCTACAGCATCCTAACGACTTCATCATACTCTTGAGACAAAGTCCACAAGACAAAATCAGGCCGTCACTGAGAATAAAGCACCTCCATAGTAGTCTAACTTTTATCGAATAATTAGAGGCCAGTTAAAGAGCAAAATGGTCTTTCTATCACGTATCAGCCGTAATTAGCAAAGTATGTACCATGGCGCACAGATAAATTCATAAAACTTGCCAGAAATTTAAGGAACTCACAAGTATCACAAGCAAGTTCACTGATGATTAAGGAAATACATTTTAAAAATGTGAGTAATTTTTGGAAGTTGACAATTGCATAAAACTTGTAAAGGTATAATCAGACATATCAATGGTACTGACAAGCACTATAGGTAACATAGTACGAAGTGCTTTACTTTGGAGTTAAAGAAGAATGACTACTTGAAAATTTAACTAAGCATAACACAAAATGTAAACCAACATTTACTTTCTACAATAATATGCACTCACTTTCTCTTGAAAAAGATCCAGATCCTCGATCCCCAATAACTCCTGGATGTCTTGGTCCAGTCACAGCTCTGTTCAACTGCAAACAGCACACACCATTAAAATTAACTGAAATAAACAGCAAAATTATATTTTCCAAATGAGAATATAAGTATAACTTATAGATTCTTCAAGAGGGTCGCCAGCAATTTCCCATATGGGATGCACAACCCCTCTTTTCTGGTTCAAAAAGACTAGAATCAGAAGCAAGCTTCTAGCTCAACTCCCTATTCTAATATCCACTAGATTTCCACTACGCCATATTCTTTCTCTACTGTCCCTTCCCAATTTTCTTTAGATTTAATATATCCATTGTGTTTAAGAATTTTGTGCAAATAACTTTGTGTGGAGTAAAAAGGAAATTAAACAACTGACATAAATGTTTCCACACAAAACCCTGAAAGAGAAAGTCAATCGCAACCCCCAGAATAAGAGGTCAAGCTACAGACTAAAAGAACAGAGAAAACAAAGAAACTAGAACCTAAGCATATGTGGCATGATTATCTACAGGGCTTACCTTGGCAAATGTGGTTGCCAGATCATCCATATCTGATAATGATCCCAAAACCGAACCCTGAGAAAAAAGGGAAAAAACACACACATAAGACCTAAATGAACACTTGGGAAAAGAACTAGTGTAAGGCAACTAAGACAAAGAACCGAAAAACCCAAAAATGAAAGCTACACAGGTTTAAATTTTTATATTAAACACGAGCACAGAGAGAGAACTATTCATTCAATTAATTGCATAAACAATCAGGAGGACCCCATGTCTCCCAGTTTAGCAGCATAAAAAATATGAACAACATCTACCATGTTGCATAATTATTTACAAATTTCTCTTCTGCAGCAATAAAATTATAAGTTCAAAATCATAAATTAACCTCTTGGCAAAGGGAAGTCTACAACATACTACCCATCATAACAAGACCATGCTACCAAAAGACTATATCAACACATCCAACAAAAAAGTCTTCCATTATAGAAGATCACAAACGTAACACAAACCCACAGCTTTTATTGATGATAGTTCCCTGAAGTCTAGATCAAACTAAGCAACAAATTTGAGTGTACAAATTGAACCTCTTATCAACCAGCAAGACGAGGACTTGAAATTATTTTCCAACAACGTGAAAAAGTTACTGATAAAAAAATTAGTAACCATATCTGCTGATCAACTATAAAGGCACTAAATTTATAGTTTAAAGCAAAGCAAATTCGACTACTTTAATATCACACCTTCCTCTCTAACTTGATCACATCACAATCAATAAGCAAAGTGCTGATTTTGTTTTACATTTCAAACATATTTTCATGGAAGGTGACAAAAATGTAGTAACAAAAATTTTGCTAGTTTATTGGACCAAAGGACCTACATTACACCCTTGCATTTAAACAAACAATCCTTAGGTTTTAGCATTATCCCAAGCGGGAAACAGCACAATTCAAATGAGAAGAAAAAAACAAGCAATTGAATGTGACTCTGGCACCATTAAAAAAACAAAAAATGATAGTCAGCTCTTAGATTTTAGTAACAAACAATGCAACCCCTTAAGTCCCAATTTGAACATCCAATTTCAAATTAATACAGCTGATACAACCATTCCGAGACAGGTTAGGAGGTGACGCAAAACACAAGGGCTTACAGTAAAGGGCTAATGTTACCCAATACCTCATCCTTTTCAAATAAATGGTACTCATGCAATTCATCATCGCCTCCACCGCCAAAACCCCCAAGCACAGGAATGCTGCCGCTATCATCGTCCTCGTCTAGACCCCCCAAGTCTACTTCCTCCATGATGTCTTTACCGAAAAAGGCATACTGGGATGCATCAAAACACGCACTTTCTGCAACATAACATGAGCAATTGCCAAGAAGATAATCCATATCAGTCTTTGCCCACAAGAATATCAATCTTTGCAAGTGGGATATAAACTATTAAACAAGTAGTTCACAAAAACCACCAATACAATCTTTTATCCAAATTCAACTGAGATCCAAGCTTTTTTTCAATCACCAAAATCAAAAATTTAACTCCCAACTCTTTTTTTTTTCTTTCTTAGAGGGCCATGAATTTGAACAACGCAAATTTGCAAGAAGTTCTTATCTTTTTTTTCCCTGTGTCAATCAACTAAAACGAGCAAAGTAAAAAAAAAAAAAGGTATCGAGGTGGAAATGAGCTGACCTGAGTTCGAAACACCAGCAGCGGAGGATGTAGAAGAAGGAGAGGGCAGTCGGGAGAAGTCCCTACTGCCGTTGGATCTCTCCATTAAAGAGAACAACAAAAAAATCACAAACCCACAGAAAACAAAACCCAATTCAAAGAATCAATTGGGTCGTGAAATAAGAAAACCCTAGATCAAAAGACTAAAAACCCTCAATTCCAAACCACAAAGACGCCCCGCCCACATTCATTAGAATCGGTGAACACACATACAGACACTGTAAATCTGTATGGCCAGAAAAAAGCAAGCAAGCAGAAAGAAGTAGATTGCAGCCTACGCTTCCAACAAGAACAGGGGAAGCTGAAAAATTGGCAAAGAAATGGCGATGGAAGAGGGGAAACAGTAAGAATATCGGGGAATTTGGGGGCAAATTGATTAGGGTTTTTGAGTGAATCGGTGGAGTTGTTTATATATTGTTGTTGAGAAGAAGAAGAAGAAAGAAACACAGAATGGAAGCAATGAGAGAGCGGTGGGAGAAAGAGAGAGAAATAAGGAAGGGTGTGTTTTTTGCCTTCTATATATATCATCTCATTTTTTATTTTATTTTATTTTTTTGAGAAACCGAAATTGATGATAAATGGCACCAATTTTTGTCTAATATTTATTTGTTTTCACAAATATGTGAAAATAAACAAGTTGTGATTCCATATATATTTTAACTCGCTTTCATATTTTTGGAGATTATTTTATATGATTTTTCTTACCGTATTTAAATCGATATCACTATTTCGGTGACACGGTTTAACTAATTCTAAAAGGGGAAAAATAAGTTCTATTGAAAAAGTTCTAATATGATAATTAATTTCATAACATATTATGGTTTTTTTAAAAAAATTCATAATAATAAGAAAGATAAGGAATTCTTTGAGAGTTTGTCTTGTCACGCAAGACGCGATTGAGGCTTCATATTTTATATCACTCTATTCTAAAATAATTATTCAGTTTAAAGTTATTTTCGTTACAGTATATGCTAAAAATGAAAAAGTCTTGTATTTGAAAGAAAAATAGAAATTAAATTTATCACAGTTCTTTTCTCTTAAAGAAAATATAGATTTCACCATGTGAGGAGAAATTCATTGTGTGTTATCATATACATAATTACTCCCTCCGTCTCATAATTATTGTCCACTTTGCCCACAAAATTTTTTCCTAAAATTATTGTCCAATTTGACTTTTTATGGATCAAGTTATACATTTGTCCTTAGTAAAAAACATTATCCATAAAATCTTAGTGGTTAAACAATTACTTATGTAGGGGTATATCCGGTTGTTTAAGGCAAAATATAGTTAAGTTTGACCAAAACTAAAATTTTTTATTTTAGTAAAACTGGACAATAATTATGGGACGGAAGGAGTATTTTAATATAAATTTATCAAAATTTACGGTATTCTTTGCTTGCAAGACTATTTTACAAAAAAAATAGATTTTATTGACAATACAGTAATAAGTATATGATTTTTCTCATTAAATAATATTGAATTATTTCATTTAATGGTTTATACTCATTTTATAAATGGTTTTTTATTTGATGTATACAAGAAACGAGAAAAAAAGTGACAAGTAAAAATTGATCTGGTAAATAAATTTAAGAACGCTAAACCCCTTTTTTTCCTAATCAACAATATACATACACCTATATTTGTTCACCAATACCACAATGGAATATAAGGGATATTCGGGGACGGAAAATTGGTTCTTCATGATTTTGTTCAAAGTTAAATTTGGCATTATTTTGGTTACTCTTTTTATGTTGTAAAATTGGCAATGATATGTATTTTAGCCAATGCCTTATTTTTAACTCCAGCCTGTTAAAATGTATATAAGTACGCAATATAAATGGTTGGAGAACGTAATAAAGAAGGTATTCCATTTTTAGTTTACAAATATGAGGGATGATAGCAATATATTCAATATTCTATGTATATATAAATTAATGGTTATAATAGTAATAAATCACCTCTTTTTATCTTTATCTCTTCTTCTCTTTCTTTTTTTTTCCCCCCTTTGATCCTTTACTTTTATGACATCGTGTTTACAAGAGGAACAAAGTACATCATAACTTCGGAAAAAAAAAAAAGATTTTTGTCTATCTAGTTTTACATTTATGATGTACTCAAGAATGTAATCCTCAAATAAAAGTAGGTATCTTTAGTTGTGATATTGTGACAAAGACAGAATTATATGGACTAAACTTTTACAAAAGCAATTAAGACCATAAATTATGATTTTAATTTGCTTACAAAAAAAAGTGCACGTAACAATTCAGACCATAATTTGATTTATAATCATCAAATAAAGAAGTATGTAACTAGTGAGATTTTGCTTAAAGAAAAATGCTTTGTAATTTAGTTTTTTTTTGTACAAAATTTACTAGTTAAATTGATTAATTTGTGCCTTTAAAAATAAATTTCCAAAGAATAAAAATAATAATTCTGTTTAAGTACAATAAATGTAAATAACCACTACATTGATAAATTTTTTTAAAAAAACTATGCACTTTAAAAAAATTTTGAACTATTTATTTAAGATGCCTTGTAATTAACCATAATTTAATTTATTCAAACTATTAAGGTTGATATTAAGAAAAAACGCAAGAAAAAAGGTCAACAAGTAGCATGAGCCATGAAGTATAAACTATGATGTCTGTATGTATACATTAAGTTTAGAGTTGCGGAACTAGGGTGACAAATTTCGGGGCCTAACAGTGAGTTCATGGCCGGAAAAAGTCGTCGGACAAACATGACGGCAAGTCTACTATGACTACGCCTAAGGAATCTTCCGGCCGTCCGGGGGCTCGGTAAGGATTCCGCCATTAGAGTTGATGAATTAGAAGAAGTTAGGTTAATTATCATTTTGGAAAATGTAAATGTACACCTCTGTTTCAACAAATATGATAATTATTTCGGGATAAAAGGACATAATTACTTTAAGCAAACACAAGTGAGAAACACAAAATCCATTGTTAGAGGGGCAAAATTTATGGTAGGATAAATAATGTTTAGCTAAATTTTCTCAAAATTTTAAACCGAGGAAGTGGCGCCATTTCCTACCTCTAACCACTTTTTCTGGTATGAAAAAATGAATAACGATTATGAAACCCCGAACAATCATTCCTTTGGATTTCGAATTAACCCTATCATCGTAGGTGTTTTGAATATGGATTTTAGCTTCAAAATTAACACAAAAAACGTAACAATATTTAGAAAATAATCACGCAAATTGGATATTAAAAAAAAAACTATTACTAAGAAGTTGGAAAATAGAAAATACGAACTGATTTGGATAAACTACTAGCCATACAGTGAGTGGTTTATATGCATCATATTTACAAATTTGTGATAGGACATAATGTTTAGATAAACTATTAAGATAATTACGAAATCGTATAAAAATAGGATCTTTGAATCGTGAGATCCAACCACTCATTTTGCGAGCTAGCTAGCTACTCAAGTCCAGATTGCTTACGATATTTGTATGCTACTAGCAGTTAGCATTACCTAAAAAGAAAATAATTACAAATTTATAGAGAGGAAAATAAAACTTTAGGACAAATATAATAAACATTTCTTCTTCTTCTTTTGGGTTTTTAGGCATGGGGGTGTTTTAATCAGCAAGCAAAGGCCTTGGTCAATGCTGGCCCATTAATGGCATAACTTAAAAGCACATTCTCGTTGCAAATTTAAAAGAATATACTATTTGGTATATTTTCACAAGGGCACATGCATTGCATTCAATGGGCTTGCGAACATGTGATGGATCTCAATTGATAATTTTACTCAATATCGGGGTAAACATATAATACTAGCAAGGATAATTTTAATTTTAATTTTAATTTTAATTTTATTTTTTTTAAAAAAGGCAAGGATTAGTATCTCGGTTCCAGAAGGTAAATATTTTGTTACATGCAAAGAAAACACAACTTCAAGTATGTGTTTGTTTTCTAATGAAAAGAATACCACTAGTATGGGATGGGAGGATTGGACATATAATTGTGAGATTGAGAAGGGACGGTTATTAGCACGATGTTGAAAGTTCGGTTCTCGTTGGAGCATTAATTTTTTTTTTTAAAGAAAAAAGAATATCACTGCTGCGAAGATTGCCACAATGACGCCGATTTTTTCAAGAAACCTGGTGAATTGTGTTTTTCTCTTCTCTCTATTCACGTTTGGAGTTGTAAGTGTAGACAATGGATTAATGGTATCAAAGCTATCCATCGAGGTAGGTAACCGTTGGCTACATTCATTAAAATGCCGTTATTCATCATATATTCCTTTTGTTCTATGCAAAAAAAAAAAGATGAATAAATGGAACAATTCCAATCGTTATTTAACCAGTCGCTAAAATCATTTTAGTTCTAGCCTTTACGAAGAAATACAATTTTTCCATCTCAAACTTGGAAAAGGGATTTGAAATGCATGCAAAGTCAAGCACAAAATAAACTATTCAACCTTTACATGGAAGGCAAAACTTGATTATGTGCAGATTTGAGTAAAGAGTGCAACTTTATCCAGTGATTTCATTTATATGAGATGACCAGATATCATCCAGCATTTCACACGGTCGTTCTGTACACATACAAGGCACCAATTTGTAAATGTAGCCCAACTATTTAATCATTTGAAGCAGTGCGTAATAAATATACATTGTTAGTGAAATGTACAAACTGCTATGTCGCAGACTCTAGAAAAGCCAGTGCCTCTTTCGCGGCGCTCGACTTGGTACTCCTGTTTAAGAAGCCGAAGCAAGAATGTTTCAGTTCATAGTACTACATATTGCCTTTCGCTGTAGTTTGTTTAAAGATTTCAGGGAAAGGAAGTAGTATATAAAAAGAACAGGCAATCGTCACCTCCAGTTTCATATAAGGAGTTGTAGTGTACTTCGCTCCAAAAGCTTAGCCATATCTCTGTTAAAACAAACAGAATATCAGAGGCGATGTCCTAGGTAAACCGTAATCTACAACTTCAGGATTTGATGGATACTGTTTGATTCTAATGCATACTAGGATAAACCTAACTCCAGAAACTTTGACTATTGACAGCAAGATCCCACATTTCTCACTAAAGAATTTAATCCTCTTTATTCATTCTCACCAGGAAATAAAGGTAACCTAGATATGTTAACCATGCAGAATCTACACACTTTTTTTCGATTACCATCCCCAGTTTGCTTCCATCACTGGGGGAAAGATAACTCAAACAAATTGAATTCACTTTTAGTTGTGGAGAATTAATGTGTTTCTATTTCCTACAAGGAAAAAGCCATTTACAAGAAAACATCGAGTGTCTGAGATTCAGAAACCCATATGAAGATCCAGGAAACTTCAGTGTAAATGACTACAAACCCTAGACCACCATGGAAATAACATTTGTTTTCTGAACATGATTATCTTTTACTAACAAAACAGAACCACCCACAAGACTGTTACTTAACATAACAATCATAGAATAAACGTCAAATGCTTGAACTATGCAAGAAACAGCGATTGTACCTCTGGAAGGATGCTTGTCCTTAGGAAGGATCTCGATATAGCCAGAATCACGGAAAGAGGTGACCAAACAAATCTTTGCTTCAAACTACAAAATCATTCCGAAGCAAACAGTATAAGCAATCAGAATGGAAGTGCCCAGCTATCGAATTAGAAATCAGTCACGCCTTGTTTCGAAAAGTTACATAACAATTCGAGCTAGTCAAACTGAAGTTTACTAGTAATACAAATCATGACGGTAGCATACTCTCAGTTATTCAATACTTTTCTCAATTGGCAATTTTTGAAAGATTCGAAGGGAGTCAGATAGTGAGGTTTATTGACAATATTCCTAAGCATTAAATTTCATGCGGGATGGCCTTTTTTTTTGGGGGGGGGGGGTGAAAAGCAAGATGGCTTTAGCACTATAGAATTTGCATTTTCAAGTAACCAGCCTAACCTCATGCTGAAGCCTCACATTTGCATTTGTTAGAGTCAGAATGTTATGATTTAGGATATTTACGACCCAACACATTGTGCTTTTTGCATACTGCAAATAGTCAACATTCACAAGGCAAGGCCAAGACTATGACTACTTTATTGATGTACAAGATCCCATCATGAGAGCGAGATTACGCAAATATGACTAGCAAAAGCCTGAACCAGGTTCATTTTAAACCCGAAGGGGAAGGGGGGAGGAAAAAGCAAATGAAACAGCAGATGACACATCCCCCAGTCAGTTATCCTCTTGAAACTTACTGTTTTTTATGAACCTTTAATGGAAGCACTAAAGTTTTACAACAGTAGTTTGGAATATCTTTCTGAAGATAGCCTAAATGGTATTTAAGGAAAAAAATATTTTATTGTTAGCTAAAGATAACTGAAGAAAAAAAAACACATGGAGGATTTCATACACTAATCAGTTATGAGTCAAATGGATTAAAGTGGATATTTGGATGCTAAAGAAATATTGAGCAAGTTTAACAGGTGATTCTGAGTTTCCATTTTAACAGAGCATGCAAATGAGCTGTGACGTTTACTTGCATATAACCAACAAGGCACTAACAGACACAATGAACAAATTATTATATCAGTTCAAAATGTTTCCTCTCTCCCATTTTCTTCCTCCTCAAAAAGACGTGACACAGATCCCCCTTCATTTTCTTATTAATTCTTTAAAACAATGGACAGAATTAATAAAATGTGGCTTACAGTGAATAGAGTGTTACCTGAACAATTTGGGTCAAAAAATATTTGCAGCTGATAACATGAGTGATAACTGATAAGCTACGTGAGAACAACTCAATGATGCACATTTCAGCAACTTACATATTTCTTGATTCTACATTTTCTCTTTGGATAGACAACTGGTTTCAACTTTGCAAGAACGGATTGCAAACTACATGCAGAAGGCTGTTGCTCAACGACTCTCTGACCAATGCTTAGAAATTTAATAAGTTTATCCGAATTCCTAAAAAGATGGTTGCATCTTTTGTGGTCCACCAAGTATACAAGCAAAGCAGAGTGGTTATAATTGCTGGTAATTACTTTCAGAGATTTCGTACATAAGCGCGTTTCATTTACAAGTAGGACACTTCCTTCAAGAAAAATGAAGTGATGAAGAAAACAGGTACATTTTTAAAATTCTTCAGGTTTCAACAATATATAACCGGTGTCCACAGCAATTATACATTCATATGAAACTCTTTTCAGGCAGCAGAAGAAAAGAACAATAGAAACGATTTTTTTTTTTAACTAACATTTTCTAAAGAAACAAGTTACAGTTAAAGCAAAAAAGGGAAGGAAATCCAGCTTACCTGGTCTGCAGCGGCTTGTAAGGTGACATGATCTCCCCACTCTCCCAATCTAAAGCATATCAAGAATTTACACTAAGATAAAGATTCATAAACAATAACACATACAGTAATTATATTGCCAATAATTCGGACTCTTACTTCTTCATTTTCTTCAGATAATCTTTGTACCGCATGGGGACATAACTTTCATACAACTTCCTGAAACGTTTTAGCTGAAAAATAAACCAAGAGACCCATTTGAAACCATTAGAAGACAAAGATTTATACATACAACAACCATAACTTAGCCTTTGTCCACTACACGGAGTAACTATATGGACCTCACCTTCGTGATCTGTCAATACTCATATTTTCATTAAGACAATAGGAAATAAGGCATGTTGTTGATACAAATTACCTCGAGGAAATCATACCTAATTAAAGACATCGACAAGGGTAACATGAGTCACATAAAAAGACAACACAGAGTAGAAACAAAAGGGAGTGCACCCACTGTAACCCAAAAAAATAATGAACAAAAGGAGCATTTGTCACAGAGTATAACAAAAACGTCATATTGCACCTACTATAAATATTTTTAAAAAAGAACATAAAACCATCTGCAGATCTGTATGAAGCACAGATCAATTTATTCTATAATGGCACTATCGACAGTAAGTTGTGATGTATGTGTAAGAAGTCACTGATATGTACCTGCTTGACCACCTTCTTTCTCACATACTTATGATAATCTGGGTTCCGAAATAACTGGTCAGCAAGTGCTCGAAACTGTCACTCAAATAGGTAGAACAATGCAAACAAAGTCATAGATAATATGTGTGCAAACTAATTGAATCTTTAAGTAACATTCATTAGCAACAAAGCATCATATGTATCCAAAGGACTAGTTTCCCAGAAAGAAATGAATACTGACCTGGCAATTCCCATCACCCTCAATTTGCAATTCAGCCAAACCATAAGTTGCCAACCTGAATATAATGAGTCTTCAATAGTTGAACGAATAGACTCTGTGAATTTAAACAAACAACAGAAATCTTTATTACACATCCCCTTGTCACCTACCATTGCTTTTACTCATATTGGAGAACAGATTTTTACTTTAAAGACAATGCAACATTCAGGAATCAACAGACAACAGCAGGACTTAGCGGCAAAACTTGGAGGATGGAAGATTGATGACAGCTTAAGCTTAACTGGTGCAGTCAGTAATATAACCTAACTGATTGAATCTAAGGTTCTGGACCAAGCATCTAAAAGAATATTCCACATCCTGCCTCATAAATGCTACTGAAAATGAGAAATCAAAGAAATTTTCCAAACAACCCCACAAAAACCTTAAGGATTCTCAAATCAGATGCTTTTACATGAAGCTTGTATCTTTGTTGGACCTTCTGGGACTGATGGCAAGTTCATAAAATATTCCATATGGTGCAGTAAATATTCCAAAGGGAAAAAGGTATTGAAATCAATTCACAATACACAATCCCTAAAGCATTTCACACTGCTTAAGTTGCTGAACCATGCATGGAATGAACTGTTAGCCTGCACGACTCAACCACAATGGAAAAGGAACAATACTAAAATCTCCAACATTAGATGAATTCCGGGAATAAAAACTAAACCTCTCAGAAAGCCTCTCATGGTCAAATGTTGCATCATTGGCATCAGGAATTTCAGTGATAACCCTGGGAGTGTGCTGCCAATACAATGATTTCGTAAGTATACAAGTGCAAGAATTACAGATATCATCTTATTGATGATATAGAACTTGTTTATGAAAACTTCTAGCACATGTAAGCGTGACACAGGTAATATTTTTAGATAAACAACATATCAACAAAATAGAATTCTTTTTTGAAAACTCGAAATTAGGACCACGAAAGTAACCAACAGGTTTGGGGCTAAATAAAGCTTCATCTGAAATATGAGAGCAGGAAGAATTATCTATTCTCTCCTTAAGCAATACTTCTTTCCCTAAATAATACACCTTTTTGCAAAACTTTTTATATATAATGCAAGCTTCCTCCCCCTACCAAACAAATTAATATTTCTATTTTTAATATATATAATGCATTTTCTGATATTTCTCCTCCAGCCTAAGTTTGAAGATCGATCTCATTATTCAACTAGTCTAGTGCATCCATTAGTCTTTATTGAATACATTTCATATGTTGTAGTCGATTCTTACGTATTCATACATTAAACGATATGTTCTCTCTCTAGATTCCCTCAAACTGACAAACTGACACTTCGAAAACACCATTTCCACACCATATATAATAACTGAACATAAGAACTGGAGCAGATTGCACGGTGTGAACTAACAGGAGAACACTTAACCATTCAACATCCAAGAAGATCACACTTGCATTCAAGTAAAGGATGATCATCTGAATTGTACACATTAAGGATATAAAAGAATAGGGAAAAGGATAAACGTTATCATTTGCAAATATCAAGAATAAGAACATTAATTCAAGTAAGAACTATTCACAGAAGAACAACCCAAATGAATTGAAATCAAAAGGGTGGATAAGATTAAGGATGTTCATCGATCATACAGGAATCGAGTCCAAGTGTGAAAGTCTCCTGCCAAGCGTATGCGGCCCATTCACTGAAGTCTCATCCGCAGCCAAAATCTTGGCAATAGCATGATCATCCTCTGTGTCATCATCCTCATCATTATTGTGTGAGCTGCTATTCAAGCTGGAGCTGGAGCTGGACGAGAGAGAATTCGGAGCACCAAAATGATACTGTGGATACTCCAGTTGCTGATGCTGTTCTTCCTTGCTCATCATCAAACAATCACAAATCAACTCGAAAGCTGCAAAACACAGTGTACAGAGACGATTACCAAGACTCATAAAAGAACAAATCAACGGGAAGGACAAACCAACAAACAAAATAGAAACCAAATTCCTTCAGGGAAAAACCCATCAAAATCGAATCTTTCTGGTTCCTTCGTTTGGACATCAGATGGTAGACAAGGAAAAGAATCATCCCACTTGAAAATATCAAAAGCAAAATATAAAACATTTACCTAAAAGGCTTGTTTTTTGAGGAGATGCAGCATTGATATTTGAAACCCAACAAGAATTTACTGTACAAGATTGGTAATTACACAAAGGGATGAATATGATTCAGAAGCAATGATAAGAATAAACAAGTTAATAAGATTTTGAGTATTTGGACAGAAGAATAGTAAAATTTGCAAGTTTTGGAGTTTGGTTTAATGTTGAATAATATAAGGCTTTTCTTGAAGCAGCCTTCGTCCCTACTACATCAAGTCATCTAAAATCTAACACAAGGGATGACTTTCTGGATACTGCACACTTCCTGCAGCCTTTAGTTTGCATATTCATCAATTATAATAATCAGCTCCTAGGTACACCTTACAAATTAGGTTGTATAACACGCGTCCCAACTAGATAAAATTCACTTATTTACGAAACTATGTCATTGACAAGATAAACAAGCGCCATTTAAATCCTCTAATATGCGCGACTTTTGGATTTCAAATCCCCATAACCGTCATTTTCTCCTAATTTCTGGCCACTGGAATTGTTGAGCGCCCTTATTTTTTCATTTGAGCGCCCTCCGAAAGATGGATATGCCCTTGCACATAAAGGTATGTTTTTTTTTTTCAAAAAAAAGGGAAGGGCGAGGGATGAATGCACCAGCTGTTAACGGAACGGCTGGCGCAGGAGAAACACGCCACCCCTCGTGGAATAAACTCGCCTCCCTGTAAAGGGACAGGGAGGCGAGACAACTTTCGCCTTAGGCGAAGGAGGTGGCGCCAGATTTGGCGCCACCTTTGTTCGGGTTAGCGAGCGAGGCGAAACAACCTTCGCCTTAGGCGAAGGAGGTGGCGCCAGATTTGGCGCCACCCAAACGGGCGCCACCCATTTTTTTTTTAATTTAATCAATTTTTTTTAATATATTTAATTAACATCATTTATTTATTTAAATTATTAGTTTAATAAATTTATTTAATTCATGCATTTATTTTATTAATTAATTTATTTTATTTAAGTATTTGTTTGGTAGTTTAATATTTGTTTAAAAAATTTATGTTAATTGGTTTAGTTAAATGGATAATCTATCTTAATAATTAGGGTTTATGATATTGGTTTATAAAAAATATTAAATTTAAATATTTTGAGAATATTTTTTAATTACGTATTTTGTTCATAGGTTGTAGTTGTTATATTAAATGAGTTATTTTTTTATTAATTATGTGTTTAGATTGTTATATGTTTAAATTATGTTAATTACGTAGTATGTTCGTATGAAATAGTTTGTTTCTTGTTAAATGGGTGTTTAGGTAGTATGTTAATGGGTTTAGGGTTTAGGTGCTACGGTTTAGGGTTTTTGTTAAAATAATGAATTTTTTTTAATAATGTATTTAGTTTGTTATTAGTATATATTAATTATCTTTAAAGTATAAGATCATTATATCGGATTATATATTTTATTTTTGCTTATAATGAGTTATTTGTGGTTTAATATTATTAGAGTGAATTTAAGTTATGATATAATTCATTTTTAATGTGTGTGGGATAGGTTTGATCAGGGGGATGAGCAGGATTATAGTTCGTCTTTTGCTACAGACGAGACTTTTGCCATGAAGCCTGAAACTATTGCATATGCGAAGGGTATTGCGAATATCTACAACATGGAGTTAAATGTATCCTCGCACAAGGGTAATAGTACTATATTCCTTTGTCATAAAGGAGGCCGGTACCAAGGTCAACAGGTGGATGAAAACATGCGCGCTCGACTCAATACAAAGACATAGATGACCGGATGCCTGTTTCGGGTTACTATTTACAAAATATATGATAGGTAGGCGATCCGTGTATATCTTGGTCCGTGGAATATGTACAACCATTTATTGAAAGATCCGCCTCGAGTCAGGAGGCCACTGAGTGCAGAAGTGAAAGAGATTATTCAGGAGTAATCTAAAGTTGGGACTAAGGCAGTTCATATTTTACGAGCGATGTGGACACAATTTCCTGATGAAAAGGTTACCTCCAGAGAAGTCTACAACTACAGAAATCAATTGCGTAAGGAGGGGTTTTCAATTCTAGATAACATGGCTTCCATGGACGTCGTGAGAATGGTGTTAGAAGTCGCAGAATAACACAAATACATAATCTTTACGGAGTGCGATGAAGAGACATAGAGGTTATCCCATGTGTTTTTCGTTCATCCGGATTCTTTGTTGCTGTTGCGGACGTATTCTTGGGTTGTTTGTATAGATTTCACATACAACACAAACAAATATAAAACGCCTCTTGTGGAGTTTGTTGGAATGATCCCTTGCAATCAGATCTTCCTTATAGCATATGCTCTTCTGAGTGATGAGACGGGAGACAGCTACCATTGGGCACTGTGGTAGCTCCGTAACTTGTATGGCGATGATCTGCATCCGAGTGTCATCGTGACTGATCGGGAGCCTGGACTGATGAGGCCTCTTAATGATGTATTTCCATCATCACATCACTTGTTGTGTACGTGGCACGTTTACAGAGATGTTGAAAAAAATGTGAAAAGAATTTTGAATGGAAATTCGAACATAACAAAAAGTTTTACGTACAAGGCCTTTAAAACAATGATCGAAGCTGCGAATCAGGAAGATTACGAAGAAAAAGTGAAGTTTTCGGAGCATAATTGGTCCCAATTTCAACCCATTCTAGAGTATGTCAGGAAGACATGGTTAGTGGTGGCCGACAAGTTTGTGCATGCATGGACGAACACTTATTTGCATCTTGGCAACACCACTACTTGTAGAGTGGAGATCGCACACAAGTTGTTAAAGGAATGGCTCGGCATAGTAAATGCTTCTTTTGAAACGGTCTGGCACAGGGTTAACATGTTACTCGAGACACGGCTTACACAAATAATGTACTAGATTTTGACTTTACATTTTAAAATATGGTTATAATATATATTGTTTGTTTAGTTTGTTTAAATAATTTGTTTTAATTCCTCCACAGGGAGAAATTGCAAGAATCAAGGCAAAAAATAAGAAGACAACACAACAAGTTCCCTTTCTACCAATTAAGATGCAACGTTTCACACTACTGCTTGGATCTATTAAACAATGAGTTGGAAAGGGCACATCAACTCGGAGATGATGTGTTTTGGGAATACAATCATTACCTGAAGCGAACTCATTCGATCCCTTGTGCATGTATTCTGAAGCGTATAATGGAAGACAACGAGATTTTGACTCCAAAATACTTACACCAATTTTGGAGCACACTTGACATTGGTGAGGTTACAGAGAAGGATAGTTCGGATGATGTTCCCCCTCACAGATTGTTGTTCAGGATGTTAGTGGAAGAATTGGACGCTGCTGAGGAGCCGATACAGCGCGAGATCACTGGATTGATGTACAACATACTTCACCCGGGCCAAGCCGGATCCAAACAACCGCGGGTTGGAAAGAGAAACAAGGCTAGGCCGAAGAAAGGAGGCATCTCAAAAAGAAAGTAAGACAAACCAAATGTGTGGGCATACAGGGACGGCAGTAAGGGTGGGACCAATACCACCGGTTCCAGTAAAACAGGTACCAGCCAAGGTACCTCGGGTCAAGGTGGGACGAACACCCACAGTTCCAGTAGAGGCAATACGTCGGGAGCTGAAGATCTTACCAGAGATCCCGATATTAATTTATCTTTCTAAATGTGCGAAATATTATTATCATTTCATTCATATATTTATGTTTCGAGGCGTGCGAGCGCAGGTACATGGACTGGGCTAGGTGGGACGAACACCAGCAGTTCTAGTAGGGGCCATATGTCGGGATCTGAACCCAATGGTGGAATACGATTATATTTTATATTTTTATTAAATTCTGATATGTAATCCAAAAATAATGATATTATTTTACTTGGTTAAAGATGTGATGCAGACAGACTTTTCCAAGTTTAGGCATAAAAATAAGATTCCGCAGATACTCCACAATCATGTTCAGTCATATCTTGATGTCGCTCTTGACGGCAATTGTGGTTTTCGCGTCACTACGAGTTGCATGTTGGGAGGGTAGAATAATCATGTTTTGAGCAGACAGATAGTGTATGATGAGGTTATAAATAACCTGGGCTGTACGGGAACCTTTACGGGTATGACTTGTTTTATTTTGTGAGCGGTTTTGATACACTTGCATCAATGTTGTTTTATTTAAAACTTTCCTTTACTTGTCTTTGTAAGTGGGATAAATTACCTAAAAGTCTAGAGCGTATACGGTGGACTGGTATAAGTGATGGTCACTGGATGTCGATAGAGAACTTTTATCCTATTGCTACATATTTATATGCTGTTGTGTACTACTTCAGAACAAACAGTGCTGTAAATCTAAACATCACAAGTTGGACTATGCTACCACTGATCACAGGGGGCGGGGCAACAAGACCAGAGTTCTAGATAGTTATTTGCCACCTTACCAGCACTTCATTCGACTTAATCTGCAGGGTGATTTTCTGATTCCACCTATTCACCACATTTGGCATCACGATCGCGATAGTAGTGTTATTGGTTGGGAAGTACCTCTTGGACTCAGAATGCAGCTATGGCGTACTTTGGTCCCACGGGATCTCCCGATAAGACCCACAGGGACATTTTATGATCTCGGGTGATATGTTGTTTTTCATTTGTTTATGCAAATGTGAAATTTCTTATATGTTCCTTCCATCTCTTTTCATTCATTTTTAAATGAAATAAAATTGAAAATCAAAATAAGTCCATAATGTTCAAAAAAACGAAATCGTAACATAAATGTAAAAAACAAAAAATCACTGAGTCGAATGTCATGGGGCTTGACTGTGACAGAAGATGACATCATCCAGGCGAGTATCCCACTCCTCACAAAGACCCAGATCGAGTTTCTTCAAATCTTCGATGCAAACTCGAGTCAACCTCTCTATCTCACGCATCCACTACAAATATTAAATAAAACCATATTAAACCCTTCAAGATAGTACGTGTGTTGTTAAAATAAAATTAGTGAGTGTTGAACTTACGTAAGTGGTGCAGTATTTAGCTGGGATGCGTTACGTAGACGGGACGGACGTCGGCAGTAGGAATGGATGTGAATGACTCCTATACCAGTCGAGGTAATCTACAGCTGCCTGTCTTACCTCAGTAGACGATACCGGGATACGATGACTGAGGCTGATGCACTCTGACTCCGAAATATAACCCAACAGTTACAGGTCTCGGCACTCAGACAATCAATAAAATACTTGTGCGCATTTTTCCCGCGAAACTGAGTGACCGGCATGAGCGGCGCACGAGGTATAGACTGCACGTAACCGAGCTGGCATAGCACTCTTTCCGGCCCATATGGCTCCTGGAAGTCGTGGTACATAATCCACCCACTAAAGATGGTCCTTGGATATGCAGCTGCCTGTTTGCGACCGAATGGCTCCCATTCGACCTGCGAATGTTACCAAAATTAATTATAGTGCATACAATAAAATACCCCTTACGCAATACACATAAATAAAATAGAAAGACTACCTCTTGCTCAGTCCTAGCCTCGAGTTGCGCACAAATCTGATGGAGTCGACTCTGAATAGGCTTCGGGCCCTTATAGCTAACTGGTGTCCATTCTCGGGCTTTGGGCCAACCATCAACACCTCGACGTCCCCGCCTCTTTGAGGGTTGGAAGCATGGAAAATACTCATGTATCTGTGCCTGGAGAAGGGTCATACAACCAGCCATCGTAGTACACCCTGCTCGATTAGCAATCCCAAGCTGACGGTAGAGGAATGCTAGTGTACCCGATCCCCAGGAGTAAGCTTCAATATTTCGATACCTCCGTGGAGCTCGTTCATAAGCGAAGCACTAATCCTGCCCCCACTCTTGTCAAGGAAGAGTGTCGAGGCTAACAAGATCTACACCCAAGCTTGAACCTGAACAGCAGGGAGGACCCTGCGACAACTTTCCTCGATCAATGTGTCGCTCACACCTCCGTGGCTCCATGCACGCTTTAAGTCAGCCACCGGCAACCCAAGCAATCCCGCGACCTGCATCTTTGAAATTTCCACTTCCGGAGGTTGGGTCAACAAGTAACCCTCAAGTGGAATCGCCAAAATGTGTGCTACATCATGCATCATGATGGTCATTTCCCCAAACGGCAAGTGAAAAGAGTTTGTGTCAGGCTGCCACCTCTCTATGAATACAGAAATAAGTGCAAGGTCAATGTCATCATACATGGTATCAATCAGATGATACAAACCGGTATTCTAAATCTGCAACTGTGCGTTCTCCGGCAACCTCGCATACCATCCATGCAATCTGAACAAACTCTTCTTCGCTGGCTTCATCGTCAGGTAATCTCTTGGTTCTCCATTCTACAGCTGATAAGCAGTGTGACCAAGAAAACTAGGAATCACTGACCCATCACATGGCCCGCCAGGTACGTTGTCCGTCACAACCCAATCATCAATTTCTTCGTTAGAAACATTAGACCGTCTGCTAGTACCTGAAACCGAATAAAGAATAGTTGGTAAATACTTAACGGAATGCAATTAAGAAATTGACCAAGCAGTAATGAATGCTTAAATAGTTACAAATACGTACCTAACGTTGCAGCTGCCTCAGGACGGCTAGAGGCACCAATGGAGGCGGCACCAAAACGGGAACGAGGCTGACTAGTCAGACGGGGGTGCGCCGAAGTCCCGCCATAACGATGCTGGGGGTCGACATCATAAAGAGTACTATTAGGACCTCCAAACAAAATGCCCCGCGGTCCGGTATCATGAAGAGTTGTACTAGGACCTCTAAAAAGATCACTCTGTGGCCCGACATGATGAAGAGTAGTACTGGGACCTCTAAAAAGAGTACTCTGTGGGCCGACATGAACACTGGAACCACCGGGAGTGTAAGCTGAATTCAGGGCCGATAATCCAACAAGGGTCTTCCTCCCCTCCCCCCCTCCCCCCCGGGTAGGGTGAACTGGAGTTTGATAATCAGTACGACCTATGAGGTTCAGTACTGAGTTACCTCCAAAATGTCTATCCCTCCTCTCAGGCGAGGAATACTCGGTTGCCTCATCCTCCTCATCCATATCGTCCTCTCCCCCTCCCCCCCAACTCTCAAAACTATCCTCTTCTTCTTCCTCTCCCTCAAAATCATCATCATCATCTACGTTAGCTGACTCACCAAGTGGGCCAAACGTAGGATGTACATTTTTCAGTTTCTTTAAGTTTTTTTCTTTTTCTATACGATGTTCTGCATATAGATTGCGCGTAACTGCATGCCGATATCCAGATCCCTGAAGAGGCGATATCCCATCCTACAAAAGTTTTAAATTTTACACGTAACTTTAATTAATCCTGAATGCGTCCCAAAAAAATTAGTTTTATTACATACTTAATAAAACCTAAATAATAAATTATTAATTTAGGTTAATTACTTTAATACAGTTTTATATTATTTAAATGCCTAATTATAAAATTATCTACTATACATCTTAAATGTTTAATTTATTAAATATATTAAGTACAAATAATAATATCTACATATTTTATTATTTTTTAACCAAAATTAAATAAATATTTAATCTATTATTTAATTTTAACCACAATTAAATAAATATTTTATTAACTCTAATTATCTACTAACCTCTTTTTTTATTTACTTTGTACTTATTTATTTAATTTTCTTATACTAAGTATTTAATTTCTACGTATAATATTTTTTTGAAGCTAATTACCATTAAATCGACTAATCCTATAAATATATTTTCTATAATTAAATTAATTATAATAAATTTCATAATTTTCCAAATTAATTTAAAAAATTTAAAGCTCCCTAAAACTGCAAATGAATTCCTAAATATGAATATTATAACTAAATTAATTACTTAAGATTAAACATATACTTTTAATAATAACGTTTCCTAAATAAATTAAACTAATAAAAACAAATTCCTAAGATTAAACTATAAAAGCATAAATTTAACTAATAATAAATAATTAAACTAAATTTTATAAGATTTACAATTACTAATACTAACAATTAAATTAATATTACTGATATTTATTCTACAATTCATAAATAAAAATTAATTTTAAATAAATAAAATAAAAAATTAATATACTAAAAAAAAGAAAAACTGGCGCAGGCACATGAGCGGCGCCGGTTAATCTCGCCAGGCGCTGGCCGCCTGGCGAGACCTTTCTCGCCCCCCCTTTCCGTGGCGAAGAAAGGGGCGCCAAGCTCGTATCTCTGCGCCAGCTCTACTTGCCCCGGCGTGGTTCTCCTTCGCTTGCCGGGTCAGGGGTGTTGTTTTTTTTTTTATAAAAAAAAAACTCAAATTTTAACGTACCTTCAGTTGCCGTAGTTTTTTCCGTAGCCGTTTCATTCGTTCCGCTATTGAATCTGAGTTTATAGGATTTTGGAATGAGAGAATTTGAAATGAAAGATTGATTGAGGAATTGAAAGAATGAAATTGAAACTCATAATTTATAAAATTTGGTAGGGGCAAAATGGTCTTTTGGTGTTATATTAGGGCGCTCAAGGGAAAAAATTAGGGCGTAGTAGCCTCCCAGTTACCAAAAACCATCTTCCATTTCGTTTCAATCCATTCCATCGCAATCAAAATATCCTAAAAACTCAAAAATTCATTCCTGCGGCAACACATCCACAGAAAGCTACCATCAGCGGAACTTCCAAAGCCTGATTCAGAACATTCATCAGAATCGGTGATTCTGGTGACAGTCTACTGTACTGAATATGAGGACTAAGGTAAATTCTGAACAATTCCATCTGTTTTCATGGGGTAATCCAATTTCTAAAGTTTGATGAATATAGTTTTTCTTTAAAATATTCATGTAAAGATCAGTCGCTGAGGATTCCGAACCCAGTATGAGCAAATCGGACGATGAAGGGGAAGCTAGGTAATAGAACTATTCTCTTCAACAATTAGTGTATTTTTTTGTTTGGGTTATGTAGATCTGATGTATGTTCACGCGATTGACTATGTTTGTTCATCAATTTCATATATTTGTTCATCGATTAGATGTTTCTTTGGTAAATTAGTAGATCTGAGAATTATTCATCAGTTTATCATAAATATTCATTGTTAAAATTCTCAGAATCATCAGATTGTGTTGGTTTTTGGTATTCATAAGTATATCTGGGAATTATTCATCAGTTTAGTATGATTATTCATTGTAAAAATTATCAAATTCATTAAATTGTGGTTGGTTTAGATATTCATCAGATTGGTAATTTGTAACCATTAATTTTCTTCATTAGTTTGGTAGTTGGTATTCATTAGATTGTATTGTTGATTTTATTACCATGCGCTATTCATCCGTAAAGGGCCGTTATTCATTGGTTCAGCAATGATTATTGATTCTACAATTTCATAATTCGAAAGGAATAAATTGAAATATCGTCTTCTTCAAAATGTTTATTCATCATCTATGTACAGTTATTCATTAAATATGTGATGACTGATACGTGTATGTTAAGAAACAAACTAAAAAATTCATCACATACAACAAGTTATTCATGGAATTTGTTAACAAATTGTAGCATGAGCAAAGAAAATCAAACAGAATCCGATAGAAGCATTAGCAAAGACCAACAATCAGAAGACGAAGAAGCAATAACGAAGAACAACAATCAGAGCCCGAAAGAAGCATTAGCGGTGAACAACAATCAGGAGCCGATGGAAACAAGATATCTGAATCGGCAAGAAACCAAACCAAAATAATTGTAGACACAGAGATAGAGGGCTTGGGAAAAAGTGGTCCAGGGGTGACACTGATGTTATTATTCTGAAAGACAGTGAAAAAAGGTACGATATTTCAGTTATACATTTTTTCTTTATTGTTATTCATCAAATACGGGTTATAAATCATGATTTATTTTTCATAATGTGGTTATTCATCTAGAAACAACAAAATATTCATCAATACCCAATCCATATGCATTATGTTATAAGTACATACATGGATCGTGTAGTACCCAATGCAAAATCTAGGAGATCGCGAAGCTTTCCAGTGGTTGCACATTGAACAAAAGAAGATTTGAAAAAAATAGTAGATGTAGAGAGAAGAGGGGATGGTTTCGGAAGTGCTATTATACACAAAAAGTCCGTAACACCAAGATAAACCATTCAACCGCAAATTCATTCCAAACCAGATCCTCAGCAACAGGCAACCCATAAGGTACATTTTCCAGTTATGCAATATTTAATTGTATATATTTCATGAATATCATTCGGAATAACGATGAATGAAAATTTTCTAGGAAATGAATTTGGCAGAAAAATTGCAACATGTAATGATAAATAATATGGGTCCACTACTAATCAAGTTTGGAGAATTATTCGAGGAGGCCAAATCTGCAGGGCTTAGTAGCGAAAGTGTATTGAACAAGTTATTCTTCAATTACACCGAAAAGGTAAACAGTATGGTTGTTGCAACCCAAAAGCAAACTGAGGTGTTTATGAGGAACAACGACAGGAAGGAGATTTCGAAACAGAAAGCCAAATGTTGGATTGGTACAACTGCCCAGAAATGCTGGATTTTTGCAGAAAGTTTGGAGGGTTCATTGATGGTGCATCAACATCATCGAATCCACAAGAAGGAGCCACACATGCCATTCCTTCATTACAACCGGACTTCAGCCTTGAGTTGACACAAATGTTTGCATCCTTAAATAACAAAGGTAATATATTTATATTTTTTGATATAATTGTTCTAATATTCACTATTAAACATTTGTATATTCATTATATTTCACATACGTATTCATCAATCCGGGCTACATATTTATAATATACTGCAAATAATTATATTTCACATACGTATTCATTAATAAATATATGTATATGCATCATACTCCAAATAATTCTGTATTTTCCCAATATGAAATGACCATTAACGAAGCTGCAAAACACCCTGTAGGAAATACTATTGATGATGTTCAGAATCTGGCAAATGAAACTGAGAAAAACACAGGAACCGACAATGTAAATCTTGGTGACAACATACCTGATGATGACGTATTTTCAACACCGAAAAGGGCTGATGATGGTTCAGGTTATAACCAAGAACAACAAAGTGCCATTTTTAACATTTTTGGTATTCATCCAACCCACGTTGGATATGCATTCAAATATGCCCTAAATATATTTCTTATTTTGCAGGGTACTCAGTGGCAAAAAAGAAATTCTGAATAAAGAGAGGCCAGAAATTTAACTACATGATGTGTCGCCATCCAGGAAAACAAAAGGATTGAAAATGGAAAAGATCGCTGAAAAGGAGAGGATATTGTCGGATTATGTTTTTGGAATTCAAGACGACACGTAAGATAGATGAGATTTCAGAATCTCACTCGTGTTTTCTCTGTTTTTAACATAATTTCTTTAATCATATTGTCTGTTTACTGCATGTTTTGTTAAATTGATATGAAGTGAAACACTATTTGAGATACTAGAAGTGGAAAAGCCAACGATCCAATACATATTTGTCCAAAGTTCAAGCTTCGAGACAATGGAACCTGGTCAACTGGTGGATAATGCTGTAGTTGATGCTTGGGCAGCACACCTGAACACAGAAGCATCACATGAAAGGAAAAAACATCCAGCAATATACTTTTCAACCCTGATATCGGTAATATAAACATTTGAACATACCAAATGTTCATCTATTTAATGTACATATTCATTATTTCAGACATTGATATTCATTATTTCGACTATGACCATTCACCTTGTTACAATATGGCACATACACTAATGCCATATGAAAAAGACCAACTTCCAATGGAGGCGTGCATGGTTAATGTTGTATATAGGATAGGGTATGAACTCCAATGCATGAACATCAGTGTTGATAAGTTCGCATGTGCAAGCTAGGTAATATTCGACTATATCAACAGTTTGTATGTTTCTTTGGCTGTACTTAATCTAGAATATAATTAAACAAGTATCATGGGTTTTGCAGCTTTTTGTGTCAATATTGCACTCTGTTCATTGTTACTTGTATGTCTTCAATATGGTCAACAAACGGGTGGAAGTGATTGATAACGCCGATTCAATAGGCGCCGGTATACCGTTCCAGAACAAGTATGGGGAGACATACAGATTTATGGTGAGATATTAAACACTAACCAAATTGAATCTTCAGTGACCTATATAATAATTGTGATTCTGTCTTTGATGAATATCTCTGCGATTGATGAATTTTGCGATATAGTTGATGAGCACCTTATTGTAACTGATGTTTGAAACCTGAAACAGATTGAAGTTTTTACCAGATACTTCACAGAAAATGGGTCAAATCAGCTGAAAAATGTAGAGCAGTTCAAAAATCCAAAGGTGCATCCCCTTAAATGGAGCAACATTGGTAACCACATCGACTGTGCCATATATACGATGTGCCACATGAAAAAATTCAGTATATTTTTGAAAGAGTTCAAGACTGGGATTCCGGTGTATGGCACGACAGAGGTAAATACAATTACTTTAAAAACATCAAGTTTTTCACCAAAAATCACGATTCGGTTTGGTGTTCATTAACTACTATTTTGTTTGCATGTTCAGAGGCAACAAAAAAACCACCAAGCAAAACTTGATCAGCTGCGAATAAAGTACCTTGCGGAGTTGTTAACTTCAGAAATCCACACGAAGTCATTGATGATAACCGAGGGAATGAAGAAGTTATACACTGGAACGAAGGGCTAGATGTTGATCAGAATCATATTGTACACTATCTTTACGGTCATCAAACATATATATATATATATTGGCAATGTACATTTTGATTACTGGAGTATGTTTTAAGAATATTTTAGTTTATTATTATGATAATGGATACTTGTTACTCTTTTTTTCCACTTATCATTGAATTATATATGCATCACTGTCGCTTGGATATTAATGAATACAATACAAATTATACATTTTACCAACTTAAAATGGAAACTCAAAATATGAAAAGCGAAATTACAAACTTCTATTTTGTACCATATTAACTATTAAAATGTATGAAAACACTCGAATTTGTGTGTGTGAAACATGTTTCGATGGATATGAAGTAAAAAAATTATATACTATCCATCGTAACACCCATTATTCATTTAGTATACAATCATTTGTTCATCATAGTCTAGTTGATATTCATTATATACACCCAGTTGCTCAACTAAATTCATCAATAACTGAAATGAAATGATATTCATAGTAAACGTAAGGATAATCATTGTTTACAACCAATTGTTCAACTTTAATTCATCATAAATGTAAGCATATCACCATAAATCATGATTAAATAATATCATAATTCATTAATAACTAAAACAAAATTCATTAAAAAACACAACAGCCACACCAACATTGTTTTGCTATACTTGACTACCTTGCCTATTAACCTGATCAAAACCACTAAAATCAAGCGGGTGCGCATAACGGCCAATCAAATCAGGGTTAATAGAGTTAACCATTTTGTATATAGTCTTCCTCGTCCTGAAAGCTGCACCTTTCTTGTGTTTCCCTGTAGATTGCCTTGATCTTTTCTTAATTTCACTCTTCCACCTTATGTTCCGCTTCCCCAATGGCCTTAACATATCAGGATCTTTAGAATAACATTTGAACCTGAAGGAGCATGAGATGCGTGATTACCACCTGCATCTCTTCAGTTTCTTCGGTCAAAGATCCAACATCCTTACGAACATTATCAGACAATGTTTTTATCGTATCTGAAATGATTTTCTTGGCACTGTCACATGATTCGCTAGCTGATAAAATTTTTAATCATGTCAATTTTCCATAAGAAAGAACCCGTGATATCAAATTTAGATCCATATGCATTGTCCAAAGAATCACCAATGCACCCTAGATTTGCATTCCTTCTGAATCTTGGCAAAATATAATATTCTGGAACTTGATTGACATTACAAAACATGTAAACTCTGAGACAATGTGCACACAAGAAACCCGAATATGAAAACATGTTGCATGTGCATTTAATCTCATGTGTCTGAGCATTAAAAACAACTTTCATCACATCGATAAGCATCCGCCTAACATGATGTAACTCCAAACCAGCGCCACCATTAAAAGACTCAACAACCCAATGATTACACTGAACTGCAGCATCAAATTCCTTTTCAAAAACAAGATGAGCCCCAATTGTGTATAGTTCTCTTGCATGATGGCACATATTTACATTTGGAAAACACATATTAACCCAACCATTGTTGCACCGGTGGTCCTCATCATTCTCTTGTACCCTCAAACTATCAATTACTTTAATGAACCTTGCATCAAAAGAGCATAAACGAGAAGTTTTTGTAAGGGATTGTGAAATTGACCTGTTTGTTGATTCACTCCTCTGCGATGATAATGCACCACCTGAAAAAAATGTCTTGCTATATGCAGAACACCACTTCTCCCTGGGGACATATTTGTCTCTCAACCATTTATTATTGTGACACTGGTAAGTATCACACATCCTGGTTTATAATGAAACAAAAAAAAGAAGAAAATATTAATTAATATATATATATATATATATATATATATATATATATATATATATATATAAAGCCATATGCATATGCTTTGCCTAAATATGCATGCTTTTTTAAACAAATAACAAAAAGTACGTTTATTCATCAAACATACAATAATATTCATCAAAAAAAGATAATTATTCTTTTATATAACTATAACATAAATCATACTTCAAGACGTTCTAATATACTGAATTAATCATCATTAAATCTGTAATTGTTCATTAATAGTGAACTATAAATTCATCAAAAATTTTTCAAATTACACGATTAGAATTAGACAACAAAGTGATACAAAACAAAAATGAAGAAAAAAACTTACAAACGCCAATAATACTCAAACTCAGCTTCTGTATCGGTGTACCTCAAAACATTTGGAATAGATCTTTGAAACCAACCTTGTTCCTAAGGTACCCAATGTGTTTCTTCAAATTCTCCTGGATATGCCATGTGCAAAGACGATAACGTGATTTTGAACACCGAGGGGATTGCAGCACCCATGGCAGCACACTGATCTGTCATGATTGTTATAGGTTCTTTACCACCCATAGACTTCACAAATTCATCAAATAACCATTCAAATGACTCGATATCCTCATGCAACAAAAAACCTACACCAAACATGAGGTTTTGATTATGGTGATTCATCCCTGTAAATGGTGCCCATACAAGCTTATATCTGGTTGTCCTGTGAGTGGTATCATGAACAACCAAGTCACCAAAAACATCATAATCCCTTCTCATACGTGAATCCCTCCAAAAAATACAACAAAGTCTACACTCTTTATCATGGGTGTAATTGTAATAAAAACTATGTTCTTTCTCTTTACTTTTTTTCAACGTATCCAAGAGCTTGTTTGCATCACCGCTTTCCCATCTAGCACGTTCACTAGCTGCAACCTTAATTCTGACATCCGTGATGGTGTATCCTAGGTTAGGAACACCTTCAGCTTGATCTCTAAAACTCCAAAACCATCAGTAAGCCCAATACCACTATCTTTCAGTTTGGACAAAAGAATAGCATCATCCGTTGGTACTTCCCTTTGTGATCGCATCAAATGCCTCTGCCTTATGGGAACAAGTTCATGACAATGTTCACTAATATCATTGACCACCTTCTATATCCCTTCATTATCAATACCTATCTCGACCATTGCCTTATAACCAACACGCGTATCCATCTTGATATAGCATTTACCCGTTGAAGCTTTTTTCCTTCCTTGTTACATACAAATTGTTTCATATACACAACTCCAGTTCTAGGCCTTTTCCTGTCTCTAAACTTTTTAATTGAAAAACCGTTACGCTTTGTGTAAGAATTGTAAACATCAAATGCCTCCTTCTCCGATTTAAAACATCGTCCAATTAGAACATCATCTGTTAAGTTAAAAAAGATTATTCATCAATAAACTCGTTACAAAAAAAAAACAACAAATAAGCAAAACCGAAACCATATTCATCAATAATAGTATTATATGTATTAATAAAGACTACACATTGATCAATAAAAAATAACCAAATAGAACATCATCTGTGGAACACAACAAAAGCATCTCTATTCATCAATTATCATACGTTACTCACAATTGTAGGAACCTATATTCATCAATATAAGAGTACAAAATACATCAATCATCTTTTACTAATTGGCAACAAACTACCAAAACAACCATAATCAACGATTGTTCATTACATAAAAGTAAATATGCATTACAAATGGTAGTAATAATCATCATGAAAACTATAATATATAATCAATCTGATCATATTATCTTCTAAGGTTTCAGAAACCCAATCATCAATTTCAACCAAAGCTCTATCATCACTAACAACAATTGTTGAAGAAACATGATCAACATCATCGATTTCCTCTACCCCATACGTATTTAACAAACCTTCCAGGGTTGCAAACATCTTCTTCAACAATATCCGCAACACCTTCATCATCATAATCCCAACTATCATCGCCGGTATCTATTCTGTTGTTTAAATCTATATCTTCCGTTGTGAAAAATATGAGGATGAAGAGAATTCTAAATGATGCAAAACTTTATCAATATTGTATAATTGTTCAATGACATTCGTTAAGGATAATGGGAACAAAAATTAACCGTTTAAAATTTAAAATCAATGCAAGAATCACGTTTCAGTGATCACGTAATTAAACTGCTGATTTGGATAATTAATTTGCGTGTGTATAATTTTTTTCAGAAACAATATACTCCACTTTTTTTCCCCCGTGTGTGTTACACGCACCTCCTAGGTATACTAGCTTGATATAATTTGCGGCATACTCATCACCCTTTCCTAATTTTCCTTTTTCTTATATTTTTTTAATTCACAAAGATTTTATAATTTTAGTCCTTAATCTTTGGGATTAGACAAGTATAGTCCCTACTACTTTTAACTTTTTAATTTTTTTTTAATTTTTTTATGAAAGGTAAATTTCATTAATCAAACCAAATCAAGTACATACAAGCTATCAACTTCTATTACATCACAGCTTCTATAACATCACACTTTCCCAATTTTCCTTTTTCTTTTATTTTTTTTATTCACAAAGATTTTATAGTTTTAGTCCTTAATCTTTGGGATTAGACAAGTATAGTCCCTACCACTTTTAACTTTTTTTTTTTGATGAAAGGTAATTCCATTTTCAGTCAAACCAAACCAAGTACAAGCTATCAGCTTCTATTACATCACACTTTCATTTATGTAGATACCAATTTTGCTCTAAAAACAACTTTTCTCCTGGTCTATATTTTTTACAACACTCTATGACTCTACATTTAGTCTCCTGCTCAAATACAAGATCTTCATCAATTTTCTTTCCTCCATGTTGGATCTGATTTCTCATCCACCAGACTTGGTATATTGTTACTGCTAACACCCCAAACAACACTTTTGCTTGCACTTGCTTTCCTACCAGATTTTCATCAATCTAGTTTTCCACAACTTAAGCTCGTTAGGAATCCTGCTGCATTTGAGCCAAACCTCACTTTTTACAGCAAATTAGTTGAGTATTTGCATTGAAAGAAAAGATGATCCAGACTTTCATCTTTTTCTTGACATAAAACAAATTTGAATCACCGGCCCAGTAGCCTTTTTGCCACCATTCTGTCAGCAGTTCATAGTCTTTGTTTCATTTAGCCATATACCCACAATGTGTTTTGGCAGATTATACTTATTCCAAGCTATCTTTGCTCCTTTCATTTCCTATCCATTTCCCCTTAGTCATTTATAACGAGATTGGACAATATACATGCCCTTCTTCTCAGCCAACCAAACACCATTCTAGAAACCTTCTTTGAGTTTCTCTTTTACTCGCATTAATGTCTTCCAATGTTAAGTTGCTCCTTGTGGAGGTTGATGATCCCAAATATCCTGGCCTTTGAGATAGAACTCATGACACCATTTAACCCAAATATTGTCCTCTTTCTCAGCTAAGTCCTATATTTGCTTACCTAAGACAGTTTAATTCCATGCTTCCGGCTCTTTTATGTTAAGACTACCAAACTTCTTAGGTTTACAGATATCATTCCAAGAAACAAGAGAGTAGGCTCTATCATTCTCTTTTTTTTTTCCCATAAAAATTCCCTGCATATTCTAATCGCTTGAACTATTGTACTCTTTGGTAACGTAAAAACGGAACCCCAATAAGTATGGAGTGTTAGCAACACAACATTAACTAGCACAATCCTCCCAACATAGGACAAGTGTCTAGTAGCCTAACACTTGATCCAGAAACTTTAATGAGGCTGATGTAAAAAATGCCATGTTTTCAATTGAAGAAGCCAAGAGCCCAGGCCCTGATGGGTTTACCAGCGGTTTTTACAAGAGAACATGGAACATTGTGGGGAACAGTACCTGTAAGGTTGTACTGGAATTTTTTTGACATGGGAAACTTTTAAAGCAGATTAATTCTACTGTAGTTATCCTTGTTCCCAAAAAGGAATTCCTTCAGAATGCAGTTGAATACCGCCCCATATCTTGTTGTAATATATTATACAAATGTATTTCAAAGATGTTATGCATCAGATTGAAGAGTATTTTGCCTCAAATAGTGGAGCAGATCAAGGTGCCTTTGTTAAAGATCGTTTAATATTTCACAACGTTCTTTTGACACAGGAAATGGTGAAAATGTATCATAGGAAGAAGATCTCACCCAGATGCTTACTGAAAGTTGACATACAGAAGGCCTATGATTCAGTCACCTGGGACTTAATAACTGAAGTATTAGAAGCATACAAGTTCCCAAGAAAGTTCATTTGGTAGATTAAGGAATGTATTTCAACTTGTAGCTATTCAGTTTGTTTGAATGGTAGCCTGATACGGTTTTTTGAAGGAAAAAAGGGTATTCGGCAGGGTGATCCAATATCACCCTTGCTCTCTGTTCTTGTTATGGAATATTTGAACAAACTCTTCAAGTATGAGGTAAACAGAGGCAGGTTTAAATTTCATCTAGGCTGCAAGCAACTACAGATCACAAACCTGAGTTTTGCGGATGATCTAATCATCCTTTGTAAAGCTGAGAAGGTAACAGTTGAAAGAGTTATGATGGTTTTATCTCAGTTTTCTACAACCAGCAGATTGAAGTCTAATTTGTTGAAATCAAATCTGTAGTGTGGAGGAGTAGATGATAAGGTGAAAGCAGAAATTAAACAAGTTACTGGTTTTAGTTGGTAGAGTTTCCAATGAGGTATCTTGGGGTTCCTATTTCTCCCAACAAATGGACTAATCTAGACTGTCATGTGTTAGAAGAGAAAATAACAATTGAATGAGCTCTAGTTGCTATTCAATTTTTAACACTGATCCTGTCAGACATGCTTCCTTATTGATGGTGGACCTTTCTTCACATCTGCCCCACAGGTTTTTATAAAAGTCCAGAACGTCTTGCTCAATCAAGTTCCATTCCTCTATTAGTTGACCTTCCTCATTGACATATGACATTATCCTGTTTCTCTTCTGCTTCTGTTTTATCACAACATGAAAATATGATGTATTTAGATCCCCCTGTCTCATCCAATTCTCCTTCGTTTTCTGTTTCCAAAAACTTAGTGCAACTTTGCTTATGGTTAAGTATTTTTTCACCACTTCCTTCTCTTCCTTTTGTAAGTACTCATTATCTGGTTCCTGTTGGAGTTTAGTCTGCACTTCTTCCATATGGATTTGACATTCCTGTACTTGAACTTCAACTTCTCTAAAATGCTGTTTGTTCAGTTTTTTTAACACTTGTTTTAGTCTCTGATATTTCTTTACCATGTGAAACTGTTCTGTACCCTTGACTGGAGCATCCCATGTTGTCTTATCATTTTTTATACCCCTCTGCTTCAGTCCATATATTAAAGAACCGGAAGCTCCTACTAGTCTTTTGTTTATGGTACTGCCACTTAACTACCATAGGAAAATGGTCTGACATGCCCTCAGGCAGAATTGTAACAGAACTTTCCTCAAACAATCTCAGCCAAGCCTCATTTACTAATGTCCTATCTAGTCTTGCATAAATTCTGCTACTTCCACTTTGCTTGTTATTCCATGTGTAGAAATTTTCTTGAGCTAACAGATGTACTAACTAGCAGTCTTCTATGGTCATCTGGAATTTCTCCCCATCTCTCATGATAACCAGCATTTCTCCAATCTTCTTTTCTTGAGTTAGAATAGTGTTGAAATCCCTTGCCACTAACCAAGCTCCCTGTATATTTGTACCCAAGCTCATACGATCATTCCATAAATGTTCTCTTTCAGTCCTATAATTTGATCCATACACAATGGTCATGAAGAACTCCCTTTTATTTATCACATCATCTACCTTCGTATGAATGAATTGCTCTGTTACTTGTATTACTTGTACTTTTATCTCATCCTTTCTCCAAAGCACTAAGATTTGATTCCAACCCTCGCCGTTATAGTTCCTACAGTAATCATAGTCACTACATCACTTGTCCATACTATCCTTCAACTGCTCCTTTTTTAGCTTTACTTCTACTAATCCTATTACATTTACATGGCTCATAGAGATGAGATGTTTAATCTCTATGCTTCAAGGGATGATGTAGTCCCCTGGTATTTGATATCAGGAGATTATTTATCAGGGATAAACCCCATTGTGGTGCCACCATCTCCTTTTTTTTTTTTTGAAGAAAAGATTTATAATATATTAAATTCGAGAGTTACATCAAGCGGATAAACGAAGGGTTGCTTTTGCTAACCTATGTACCGCTTCTACAGTATCCCTTGGGACTTTCATAACTATTACATTAGAAATTGAAGAAAGAAGTGAGAAAATCTCTTCAAAGAGCGGCTCCAGGAGTAGAGGACATGTTCTTCTTCCGTGTATGATGTCCACTATTGTTTAACTATCCGTCTATAGCTGGCAGTTTGTAATCCCCATGTGCCTTGCTTGGGTTAGGGCTGCTAAACAGGCGAGGGCTTCTGACATCTCAGTTGAGCTCGTTGCGTAGGTGTCTGACCCGTAGTTAATTAAGCGCCCTTGCACCGACACGATTTCCTAAGCTCTTGCTCCCCTGAATTCACTTTCTTGATAAGCTCATCTATTCTAATAAAATTATTTCTCTTGATGTTTCGACATGCTTGGGGCTAACTCCCTGTGGTCTTTTTCTACTGATTCTGCCCTTTTTTTGTGAAATATAACAAAATAAGTTCTATTCTGGCATGGCCTATTGCTGAGCGAGGATATGATTCAGTAATTGTGCTTCATAGATTGCCTTGTTTCTCGCGATCCAGATTTCCCAAAGCAAGAAACAAGATAGTTGAATCAGTGATTTGTCTGGAGCCTGATTAAACCAATCCCTGAACTAGTCCACTAAAGGAACCCTTTGTGCACAACTGAAATCAAACCCCAATGGGGAACTACGCCACATTCGTTGCGAGTGATCACAATCGAAGAAGATGTGTTCCGTGTTTTCTTGATATTGACAACATCGAGCACATAGTGTGGGAATCTAAAGGCCTCGTTTAACCAGCGCCATGCTCGAAGGCACCGCATGGTTAAGTAAACGCCATATGAACCACTGGATCTTTGGCGGAACCTCCACTAAACAGAATTTCTTCCATGAATTGGTGGATATCACACTTGTAGATGATGTCGAGGGTTGATAGGAATCTGAGCCTCCCACCGCCCTATTCCTCGCTTTATGATACCTTGACTTAATATAACATCAAAAAAAGGGAAAAAATTCATTAACATTAAGACAATTAACAAAATTTCATGGAAAATACTAACTAATATTGTTTATCAACGAATCAACTTAATTTATCACAAATATCTAATAACATTTTTTTAAAAAAAACATACTAAGTGTATTATTATTATTCCTTCAATTGGAAGCCAATTCGGCCATCATAATTCCGAAGAAAAACAAAACAAAACTTTCCGAGGGGGGAAAAAAGCAATGATAATGAATTAATGAAAAATACAAGATTCAAAGTTATTAGTTTCCCTGAATGGAATCTCAAATTAGCAATTTGCGAAAAGGAACTTCAATCTTGATTCTTGATATTGAAAAAGTTTTGAGTCTTTGAGGAGGCGGTGGTTGAGGGTTTTGTTTTGTTTTTTTTTTCTTAGTTTTTTGGTCGACTTTTTAGTTCCGAACATTTAAAATCTTTTCCTTTTTGTTTGATAAAAAAAAATTCTTTTCCTTTTTGAAGTAGAAAATTACTAGAATTGAGGAGGATGTGGGCCAATTAGACTTAATCAACTAGTCAAGAGTCTTAAGCAAACAAAATTTCTATACATAAAAAAACTTACTAGAGATGTTTTGTTTAAAGCATGAAAATATTTTAAATCCTAGTAATAAAATTTTTTTTTTTGGGATCCAAGCCCCTCACTAAGTCCGTCCCTGATTGAAAGAGATTTTGTCTTCCAATGAGTGAACTTTTGTTTCAGACGAGCAATAATGTTGCCAAACAAAACGGTCTCCCTTGACATGAAATCCAAGGATAAGCCCAGATACTTCCCCTGACAGGCCCGAACCGGGATGTGCAACCACATATCGTTCCGAAGCTGAAAATTTGGGGAAATGTTGGGGCTCACCAGCAATGAAGATTTGTCAAATTTATGCGTTGGCCAGAATATTTTGCATACTAATTAAGGAGTTCTGCTAGAGGCCTAACATTCTGCTATTTAACTTCCATAAAGATCAGACAATCGTCAGCGTACATCAAATGCCTTCATTGAGGAACTGAAGGGCCGATCTTGATACCAAAGCCATTGCACAACCTGTCCAAATCATTCAATGCATGAGATAGTACTTGTTGGCAGATTATGAAAAGATACGGAGATAATGGGCAACCTTGTCGAAGCCCTCTGACCGGTTTGAAGAAATCAGATTGCCAACCATTCACAGAAATTGAGAACGAGATTGTATTCACGCACTGCATTACCAGCTCAACAAAGGCAGTCAGAAAACCAAATTTGATCAACGTCTGCTGCAAGAAAGCCCAAGAAACTCTGTCATAAACTTTACTCATATCAATCTTAAGAGCCGCCATTCCTAGTTGACTTTTTTTCCGCTTCCTGATGTGTTTGATAGCTTCATGAACAATGAGGATGTTTTCGCCAATATTCCTGCATGGGACAAAGCCATTTTTGTTTTCAGAGATTAGGTTGGGCAAGATTTTCTTGAGGCGGTTTGCTAAGACCTTTGCAATTATCTTATAGTTGACATTGCAAGGACCGATAGGATGAAAGTCTGCTGGAGTCTTGGGTTACTCGTTTTTGGGATGAATATAACTCTCGTCTGTTTCCAACCATCCTCCCATTGATGTTCATTTAGGATCTTCAACAGAGCTAGAAAAATTTTTATCCTTGACTGTCTCCCAGAATTTTTGAAAGAAACCCGCCGGAGTACCGTCTGGTCCCGATGACTTCCATAGCGCTATACTAAAAAGAGTAGATTTAACTTCTGAGGTGGTGAAGGGGCTTTCTAGAGCTTTCCACCCTATTCCATAGACACCTGTGGTTGAATCAATTCCAGGAGGGGTGGTTGGGTTCCCCAAATTTCATCATCATTGGGGTAAAAATCATCCGCCAATAGCACTCTACTAAAATGTTGTAGCATAAGTTGTTGGACTTCCTCTTGTGATTTTTTCCACATGCCATTCTCATCTTGAAGAGCATTAATCCAATCACGAGCTTTACGTCTCATTGCCCAGCTATAGAAGTAACTTGTGTTTCTATCCCCTTCCTGTGACCATCAAATTTTTGCCCGTTGAGACCAATAGTCACTTTTGTAAATGATATGGCATTCCAATTCCTCTTTTGCGTTAGCTATCAAGGTACTATTCTGCACTATTCCATCGCCCAATTGATGTTTCTACAATCTGGTAGTGCACTTATGGATATTCGCATCAATGGTGCCAAAACATTGTTTGTGCCAACTCGATAGATGCTTGATTCCTTAGTCCAAAGCTGTCGAGAAGGTAGACAGTACATTTTCATTACTTAGAAAGTCTGGTGAGTTCCATGACTGTACATTTTCATTACTAAGAAAGTTTGGTGAGTTCCATGACTGCTTAATGACTTCATGTGCCGCTGGAACTCTTACCCAAAAAGACTCAAAGCAGTAAGGATGACTTCGTGAATGACGCACTTCTTCATGAGTGTAGTAGATAAAAGGCCCATGATCCGAGATAGAAATTGGGAGATTCTGTATATGAGCTTTTGGGAAAGCTAGAAACCAGTTTGGGCTTGCAAATCCTCGATCCAATTGCTCTACAATGAGGTTACTCCCTTTCCGGTTGTTGGACCATGTGAACTTATTACCATGAAAAGGGATCTCTGCCATATCAAAAATGTCTAAAAAATCCTAGAGGGGAGCTGATGACTTATCTTTAAAAGGTAGACCCCCTCTTTTATCACCAGGTTCCAAGATTTGGTTAAAATCCCCCAATATAGCCCTATTCAAGTCATAGCACAATGCCAAATTCTAGATTTTATGCCATGTCTTAGACCTTTGCTGTTGCTCCAGGTGGCAACAGAATATTTGACTCCTATTACATTCTGTTGATGAGCTAACACTTCCACCTGCAAGCTATGAGACCAGAAAAAGAGCTAGGCCTCCTGCTGAACTCACTGAATCAACAACAAATCAGTGACCAAAATTGGTGTTTTCCACCCATTTAGCTAGCACACTACTACAATCTTTAGTTTCTTGCAAAAACAAAATATCAGGACTGTACATACTTACTAACTCCTTAAGAAATTGTCTCACAGGGGGCCGGTTAAAGCCCCTGCAATTTCACGAAAGGGCTCTCATGGCTGCTTGGTAATTGATTTGGTTCAACCACCAAAAAACCTTCAAAATTAGCATTTTCAAGAAAATTAACAGTAGCAAGAATCCCAAGCAGCTTCTCAAACTCCATCACCTTATTGGTTGCAATAGAAGCATGTGCACATGCATTGCTCTCCGATATTTCCTTTGATCCGGTATTGAATCCTCCGCTCTCAAATCTTTTTCTTTTATCCCCAACACTCGCACTTTAACCAGAGGAGCTAGCCACCACAGTAGGGTTACAAGTCTGCTTTCCAAGAATTTTGCCCTTAATCAGTCTGTCACCGTCATCTAGTGCCTCACCAATAGTCACATGAGACCTGCAATCAATGAAAGTGCCTGCAACCACGGTTGTTTCTGTTCTCTGTTTTTTAGAAACTTTTTCAGGAGAACCTTCTTGAAAGGTTCTTTTCATTGGCTTGAAAGCGAAAGGGCACGAGAATGGGTTAGCTTCTCTTCCCAAGAGCCGAGAGGATTTTAAATATCTCCGTTTCTTAACAGCGATGCACACTTCGGGAGTTTGTTGATGATGCCAAGCTACACCAAAGTTCCTTTTCCTATTCTGTTCCCATGACTCTAGATGTTCACATGCCCAAAACCCAGTCCTAGCACTCGTACTTTTCTCAATAGAAACAGCACGTGAAACAGATCCAAGTAGTTCAAACTTTCTTAGCTTTTGAGTTCCAATCCATTGTTTACCAGCATTTGCTATATCATACATACCCCGGGAGTCGAGAAGATTTTCTTCCAACTCTATGTTCCTTCTCTTCTTAGTCTTAGCTCGTAGCTCAGGATAAACTTTCTGCCCCCATTTATTGCTTATTTGAAGATCCTCTGAGTACAAAAAAGATATGGTATTCTCCATCTCCTTGTTTGAATTTATATCCATTCAAAACCATTTTATTGTTGAGACTCGTGGATTCCAACAATGACTCAAGATCAAGTTTTGAAGAGAATATGATTTTTTCTTATATTGGCTCCTTTAGTGTACACCTAGATATTGGATGCCCCACTTTCCTGCACCTTTCCACAGACTTTGAAAATACCTTCATATGGACATTGTATCCAAACCAAGTTTCCTTTCATGAATTCATAATAAAATCCAGAGGTGAGTAATTCGAAAGGTTTTATCCATACTCGCACTCTGGTAAAAGTTGCTTGATTAGCCTTCAAAACATAGGCACCAACCAACTCTGGCTCCCCAACCTTTGTTGCTAAATCCTGAGTTGTTAAATTGTCAAAGTGCTCTAAAGGAAAACCATAAAATCTTATCCAAATTAATTCGGCTTCAATAAGAAGCCAAAGTGCTTGTGTACTGGATTATGCTTGTGAGTTGATGCTCGTAAATGGAGTACTAGCAAGTATAAAGCGCTATACCAATTTCAGAAGATGCTGCTTCTAAGGACAGTTCATAAAATTGGAATTCAGCTCATATTGAGGAAGGGGACTTATCTTTGCTGATGCTGCATCAAATAAAGAACAAAAAATCTAGGATTATATGGCGAAAAGGAGAACCTAGCCCCATATCCCCATCGTCAACCGTAAACCACCACTTGAAAAACGAGACCCAATACGAAGGTGAACTTGGCGAAGCAAGCAGGGTGGAGCTGAAAACCCACAACAGAGAGCGGTTGTCGGCAACGTCTGGATTCAGCCACGACGACGCTTAATCGATGTGTGTTTGATTCGCTTTATGTCAAGCTTAGGAGATTGGTAATCCGATCAAATCATAAGATGAGTTTTGCGAGGTTGTGCTGCTTTTGGAATTAAAGAACCTATTGATTATTGAAATTAATTGCAGAAGAAAGCTTGATCGATTGAGAGCTAATTTGGGGGTTGTTGCTAATTTGGGGTTTTCCTGACTCTCTTTTGGCGAAGAAAGAGAAGCTCTCTTGTTAGAGAGAAAAAGTCAGTGCGTGCCACCATCTCCTATTCCTTCTTTATTCACCCACAATCTATACTCTTCCACAGGATTACGATTATATAGAACGTTGCTGGTTGTAACGATTCATTCCATCACTGCTTTTGCTTTTGGCCTCCCATTAGGCTGGATCTCCTTATGCTTTGTCTGCTGAGCGTTGGTAGTATTGACCTTTGGTCTCCACACTTGCGGGTTCCTAGTTTTGCATGTAGCAGTTGCATGACCAATCCCTTTACATTTCTCACATTTGATGGGCTTCCACTCAGACCCTCCCAATAAGCTGGATCTCCTTATGCTTTGTCTTTTGACCCGTGTTAGTATTGGACTTTGGTCTCCACACTTGCGGTTCCCAGTCCTGCATGTAGCAGTTGCATGACCAATTCCTTTACATCTCTCACATTTGATGGGCTTCCACTCATACAGAATGCTCTGCTCTATAATCATCCCACATTCATCCTCGAACCACAGTTTATCAGGTAGATCTTTTTAATTTCCATCTCTATTAGAATCCTAGCATACCCAATTCTTAGTTTGTTTGCAGTCATTTCATCCATTCTCGCCGACTTCCCCACTGTCCCGACTATTCCACTCCAGGAATTTGGGTTCCAGTACTTGAGTTTCAGACCAGGGAGCTGTATCCAATGGGGACTCTCATAATTTTCTCCATTTTGCAATTAACGATTTACTGTCAAAATGGTGGTATTATTGCTCAGGAAATAGCTTTCTTGCCTTCCATATTAGTGAATCTAACCACAAAAATACCACTAGACAACAATATTACTTTATATACACCAACTTTACCCCAATTCCACCTCATAAAACCGTTCATAACATGATACGGAGGATGACTTCCAAGAACATAGCTTATTATTGATGGATTCCAGTCGGCAATTTCATCTTCAACATCCACTTTCTCAATCTTCGCTATCTTCTTATCATCTATAACATATGGGCTCACAAATTCAAGTTTAGTAGGACTACCTCTCATCTTTTCAATCTTAAACGACGCCCATTTGGGATCTAGGGTTTTTGTTTTTTTTCCCCTAATTTCCATGTTACCAGGCAAATTTCCAGAAGCAACAATTCGTTCATTTACACATATCCTCATGCACAGATTTAGCACGCACTGGAAGCGAAGTAATTGGTGAATTAGGACTACTTACCACATATTCAGATGCCTTATCTTTCTGATCCGGTTGTAGCGAACAACTACTAGTCGATTTACGCTTCTCTTTTGGCGTAACCACAAGTTTAACTGTCTTAACAACAACTTTCTTCTCGCTTTCTTATCTCACCATAGCTGATACTGAATGGTATTGATTGCTAGTAGGGCTGGCAATCTCCGACACAATCCAGATTTTTGACATGAAACCGACACGAAATTTCCGGATTCGGGTTGGTTTTTTTTGACCCGTATAATAAACGGTTCTGGTTTGTGTCGACCTGTTTATTATACAGGTCGTGTTCAGGTCAACCCAGCAGGTTATCCGGGTGACCTGTATGTATGTAATTTATGTATTTTGTAGGGATAGTTTATAAATTTTGCAACAAAGTAAACCTAATTTCACCACACACACATATATATATATATATATATATATATATATATATACATTTTGACTGTCTCACACACTGGAACGGGTAATTGCCCACAGCAGCGAGAGAAAGTTTTATTTTATTTTTTGAAGTATTTTTTAGCTTCTACCACTTTTAACTTGATAAATATGGTCCTTACGTTTGCCTAATGCTATATTTCAGAATGGCTGAAATAATCATTAGGTCATAAGTGACATGGTTTTTTTCGAAGACTTCATTGATTTTTCCATTTGCTCTGACTCTCTCGCCATTAATTGATATTGAATTGATGGTAATAAAAACTTACTCTTTAAATTTACAATCAGCAATTCCGATCATTTAGGACATCAAACATCTCTTACATCATTTTCCTAATACCAACCTATTTTGGGTTAGTCGTTTAGAAAACTCGTTTGTTCTTGAAATAGCTAATTATACTAAATCTTGTATGGTGAGGGACACCTTTTAATCGTCGCCTCTGGAATGGTCTTCTTTCAGTCCAGACCGATTCCAACTTTTGTTATTGAATAATAAGTTTTTTTTTTCCAAAAAAAGAATACCATATTCAGAGTGAATTTTTCAAAAAGTCTATCATATCTGGTCTAATGTGGTGGGGGAAAAAAAAAATCTAAGGTACAACAATGGTATCACATCATCAGTTCTACGTGGTAGCGCAACCCACTAATTTAAGAACAATTCATTCAACTAATCCAACTCATAATTCTAGCTTAGTTCACAAAGTAGTCACCAAATTTAATTATTTGACAAACGTAAGGTCCGGTAGACCCTTGGTCTGAAAATTTAATCGGACACTAGACCAAAAAAAAAGAATATTCACAAAACACCGGAAGAAATGGCTTCAACAGCGGCTGGGGTGTTGTGTGACTTGATAATTATACTTCTACTGGTATAAGCAAAATAAAAAATGGCAGAATCTTCGGTCGCGGTGGCTATGGTTGTTTTTATATTTCTATGATATGGATTTTTTTTTTTTTTGGTTTGGAAATTTATTTGATAGAAATTAATTTATAAAACGTATATTTAGAGAGTTTTTAATGTATAATCATATAGATAAAATATAATCAACGTAGTAAGAACATCTCCAACTGTTACATATATAATAATTTACACTAAATTTGGTGTAGAAATAAAATATTCTAAATATCTTTTTACACCAAAATTGTATGCACTTCAAACTTGATGCACCAAAAGGTCTGAATTCAGTTTAATTTTTATTTTTGTAGTTAATTAAAATTTTGTAATTTGGTGATAATTTTGTGAATTTTTTTTTTCTTATAATCATCTTTTATTTGATTGTAGAAGTATCACTTTTTTTTTCAATTCTGATTCATATTCAATTTTAATAAAAACTACAAATTAATTTTTAAAAATTAAATTTTATATTTAATATATGTCTTATTTTGAAGATCTCAACAAAATATTTAATAGAATATAATTTTCACAATAGAATTCGCTTTACAAGTTTAATTACACAACCAAAAAATATTTACATCAAAGTGAAAAGATAGTGCACTAAAATTAGTGTAATGGACAATTTACACCAAATCTGGTGTAACATTATTCATTGCACCAAAATAGTGCGATGATTTAGTGTCTTCATTAAAATGCAAAGTTTACACTAAAACACCAAATTTTGTGTTCTAGTGTCTTAATTAGTTGGAGGTGCTCTTATATATGTAACGATAACTCCTTTCAATGTTGTATCTAAAGTTAATTTCACATAACAACACTATTGTCATACCGGATATTAATGCAATACTTTGAGATCAGAAAAATCATACCGGATATGATTATTAGTTCTTGTTAATATTAAGTACATTGTATCCGGATATTAATGCAATACTTTGAGATCAGAAAAATCATACCGGATATGATTATTAGTTCTTGTTAATATTAAGTACATTGTATCCGCAATGATTTTGGTAATTTTGTCACCTTTAGTCAATTTTATCGTGGTTTTGTGTGTGGATTACACTTGTTTGCAGATTGCAAGTTATTTATCGGAGAATAGCAATTTATGGATTTAAGTCATTGCTCAACGTACAATATTTGATTGTAGTTCAAATTCAAGGAGCATCAACCATTGATCTATTTGTTAAATTAACGATTGAAGATTTGCATCAGAACATCAAGAAATGTATTCAAGATTAAATTTTTTAATTAGTATGGCATATGTCCACATATCATTTTGCAAGTAGAACTGCTTAGGTTTATTCTTAATAGGTCCATACAATTATGTAATTTACCAATCAATTGCATCTTGATTTTCTTGTTCAATTCGTATTGGACAATTTTTCCGATATTAAATGATTTTTTTTTATTTTTCAAAAACAAAAAAAGAGATTTGTACCGGATCTCTTGACAATTGTGTAAAGTAAGGTGAAAGCCATAAAAACAACTTAAAAAAGATAAAGAAGAAGAAAAAACAACTGAATCAAACTTGTCATTGAATGAATACAATTGTTAAATATGTGTAACACTTGCCATGAAGGAATCAATTAGTGAGAGATACAAGTGAATGATAAAAAAAATGAAAAAAAAACCTAATTTATCTCAAAAAGAAATCCATCTATAAGTCTCCGGCGTGGTAGCAAGGGACTGTTTAATAACACCACTTTTTTTTTTTTTTGAAAAAGAGAACTTCCATTAAACTTGCTAGAACTCAGCCAGCTCTGTTTGATACAAGAAACTCGGTAATGAAGACCAAGTTTTAACTGAGGATAAAAAAGACTTAGAATGGGTTGCTATAGCACGTGCAATCCCATTTTGTGATCGAGGAATCAAGTACAAATTTACAAAGGAAAGGTCTAATAATGGAGTCCTAATATCGTGAAGGATTGGAACATTTTGATAGGCACAATCCACTTCTCCTACAGCTGCCAGCATTGGAGTAGAAGAATCTCCGAGGACTGTGGCATTGCTAAGATTGAGTTCCCTCAGCAAAAGGAGAGCTTCTTTTAATGCTAAAAATTCCACCAATTCTGCAGGGTTAATATCAGTGACACACCGCCTTCTTGCACTTATAAATCGTCCTGAAACATCCTTCACATCCATTCCTAATCCCACACAGTTTCGAGTTGATGACACTGCTCCATCAAAATAGACACAATTTTATAAATTTTGAGGGCAAATCAGATGGCACGATCGAAGGGATGAAGAAACAGCCAGGGAAGAGCCATTAGCTAAGCGAAATTCTCGCAGTAAATTAGCTACATGTGTTGCTAATAGAGGAGCCAAAATCTGCTTGTCTTCAAAGAGCCTATTGTTTCTTGAGTACCATACTGAGTTGCAAATAGAACCAAATAATTCAGCCACATCTCGATCACAATTCAGTCCACTTTCTTGACCCAATCTTCCCATCTATTTTCACACAAATGTAAAATACAGTCGCGGATTCCAGACGCGAACCAAACTTGTGAAGCTTAGTTGCACCAAAAAAATAAATGAGAAGTTGAACATGAGACAACATGACATAAGGGGCATGATGGGTCAGGAAAGCATCCTCTTTTTTCTAGATTCTCCAGAGTGGGAAGTGAATTCATCGCACATCTCCACAAAAAGTGAAGAACACGACTCGGCAGTTTGAGTTTCCATAGCTTCTTCCAAAACCGTTTGTCCTCCGTACACAGGGCTGCATCAGGATGATGATCATTAGAGGGAGTAGACGAATCCAGCAGCACATTATATGCTGATTTCATAAAGAACCTTCCATTGCTGGAGTGATGCCATATCCACGTGTCCATTGTAAAAGAGTTACCTGGAATGATAGACAAAATACAATCCCCCTCCTGAGTAGTGAAGATTGACCGAACTAAATCATGTTTCCAGGATCCTGAAGCTGCATCAATTAAGCACGAAACTGGAGAATTCGAGGGCAGGATCGAAGGAGGGCTGTGTGATTGGAAATCTGGCGAACAAGGCAGCCAATGATCCATCCAGATTAAGGTGTTATGCCCCAAAAAAATCTATTTCCAACAACCTAAAAGGAGAACATCTTTTCCTTCAAGAATGCTTTTCCATGTAAAAGATGGTCTCGTACCTGGCAAGGCCTCCAAAAAAGAAGAGTTTGGATAGTATTTTGCTTTCAAGATGCGTGCAAGCAAGGAACTTGGGTTGGTGAGGATTTTCCAAGCTTGTTTACTAAATAAAGCCAGGTTGAATTTTTTAGGTCCCGAGATCCTAGCCCTCCTTTACCTTTAGGTTGTGATATTTTTTTCCAGCTCAGCCATATGATTTTCCTGTGATCACTTTCATCTCCCCACCAGTATGAAGAAACCATGGTATTTAGCTCCTGAATTGTGGAATTCGGCAACCGAAAACACGACATTGTGTAGGTCGGTATTGCTTGTACAACACTTTTTATTAACACTTCTTTCCCCCCTTTTGAAAGACACTTCCCTTTTCAGCCTTCTAGCTTCTTCCATGCTCTATCTTTTATTGAATTAAACAGCTCACGTTTGTTCCGGCCTGATACAGTAGGTAGACCAAGGTATTTGTCGTGCCCTTCAACTTGAGGAATTTCTAGGATGGATGAAATCCGAGATGCCAATGACTCATCTGTGTGTGGACTGAAGATGATACCAGATTTTTCATAATTGATGCATTGACAAGAGACTCTTTTGTACATTTGAATAGCAAACTTAAAATGACGAGCCTCCTCCTCCGAAGCCTGACCAAACAAAAGTGTATCGTCTGCGAAAAACAAATGAGAAACCACCAGTGCCCCACGTCCAAAAGAAATTCCATGAATATGACCACATGCCTGCAAATCCTTGAGAATACATGAAAAAAGTTCGGAAAAAATTATGAAGAAATAGGGAGACAGTGGGTCTCCCTATCTTATACCTCTCTGTGGCTTTAATTGACTGCATTGCACTCTATTTAGAAGGAAAGAAAAAGATACAATGGACAAGCATGAAGCAACAATTCAACAAAGTTGGAACCTAGACCTAATACCCTCATAATCTCACCAAGAAAATACCATTCTACTCTATCAAAAGCCTTACTCATGTCAAGTTTTATAGACATTAGACCTAAGTTCCCCGACATTCTTGACCGCATGTAATGGTGCGTTTCGTAAGCAACCAATATATTGTCAGTAATTAATCTACCAGGGACAAATACCGATTGAGAATCACTAATAATTGAAGGCAATATGTTTCGGATTCTATTGGCTAGCACTTTAGAAGCTAACTTGTAGACGACATTACATAAACTTATTGGCCTAAATTGAGAAATAAAATCAGGCTTTTTGACTTTTGGAATGAGTACTATGTAGGTGAAATTGACGGAGGAATTCAAAGGTTTATTATTTAGAAAATGTAAAACATATCTAATTACATCAGAACCTATTATATGCCAATACTTTTGAAAGAAAATAGGAGACATCCGGTCTAGGAGATTTAAAAGGATTCATTTGTTTAAGCACACAGATAACTTTAGAATCAGTAAATGGCAACATAAGATGAGCATTCATCTCTGTTGTTACTCGAGGACGAATTCTGTGAAGAGCTTGCCTGATTTTAGCCATGGAAGGATTGGAAGATGAGAACAATTCCCCGAAGAAACCAGCATTAATTCTTTCCACTTCATCCTTGTCAAAGCAATCTTGACCTTCTTCATTTTTGAGGGAAGAAATATGGTTCGTTTCCTTTCGCTTATTAGCGTGAGAATGGAAGAAATTTGTGTTTCAATCCCCTTCATGATACCAATGTTGCTTCCCTCGCTGTTTCCACTTTAAGTCATCTTGCTCCAACAACACCTCTAATTCTTCCTGCAGCTTACAATTCTTATCCTTTATGCCTTCATTTATGAAACCTTGTTCCAGTGAATGAATCTCTCTCTTTAGCGCTTCAATCTTCTTACCAATCTCTCTCACTTGTTTTCCACCCCATTGCATTAGTCCAACAACACAATTATTCAGTTTATCTGGTAAATCTTCTGAGGGACAATTCTAAGCATCCCGAATAACTCTTTCACAATGTTCTAATTAAATCCACATTGCCTCAAATCGAAAAGGTTTTGGCTCCCTCCTCTGGAATGATTATGTGGCGAATGGAATTTTAAATGAATCAATAAGTGATCAGAGAAAATTGTGGGACAGTGTTGTGCTCTTCTTGATGAAAAGAGAGATCGCCAATGAGAATTACAAACTGCTCGATCAAGGAGAGACCGCTGAGTATAAGGAGAAGTCCGAAGTCTGCTCCAAGTGAACTCTGGTCCATAGTAGCCAAGGTCTGACAAGCCACAAAATTGTAGAAAATCAGGAACATGTTCAGCTGTTGGTCAGTACGATGACCATTTCCTTGTGCTTCATGATGAAAGAAAACTTCATTGAAATCACCCATGCATAACCAAGGTAGACGAGAATCCATATTGAGGTCTTTTAGTTGATTCCAGGCTGCTCTTCGTTTAGCCAAATCTGGTTCCCCATACACACCCGTAAATCTGAAGTTGTGACCTTGAAGCTAAACCATAACATCAATGAATCTTTCACACATACTTCTTAACTCCACAGTGACCGACTTCTTCCAAAGTAACACCAATCCTCCAGAACGGCCATTACCATCAAACCCTAGACCATTCATATTTGTTATCCGTTTGACTGAATTTATTATAGAACTATTACATTTAGTCTCAATTAGGAAGACTAAATAGGCGACTTAATGCGTAAGAAATTATGCAATTGTCCGAGGGTTCCCAAGCCCTCAACAATTCCAGCTAATGATACTCATATTAATTGGCGGATTGGCTAGTTGCGCCAATCACCGCCGTCTCATGAAGGTTTACATCATCATCAGAACCAGTTTCTGTCCAAAATGAATCTGCTTCAATCACTGAGTTTTCAGAACGTGAATTTTTCCCCATTGTCTTCATAGTAATCTCTTCACCTCTATCAACAGTCATCGTTTTGCACGTGTGCAAGGGGAATCAACCATGTAAAGCTGAACAGTTTGCTTTCGGTTCCTTCGTGCATATTTGAGTTTCCTGGATGCTTTTTTTTGCTGGAATATCAAGCTGGAGAGGGATTAGACAAGGAAAGGACTGGCTGGAATTTGAGTATTTGGGGAGGGAGGGGAAGTGGGATGATCAGTTGGTTTGTTGGTGATGAGTGAGGTTCAGGGTCAAAAGGATGAGATGGGACTATGTCTTTCATTAAGAGTTCAGGGGATGAGAGGGGCGGATTTGACCAGGAGATGATAAAGTATATGGCGTGAGTGAAGGGTTAAGTGGGGGGGGGGGAGGTGGGGGGAAGTGCGCGAATCAACATCTTCTGAGAATAAGACCGTCGTTCTGGCAGAGTAAGATACAGTAAGATTTAGAGCTTAGAGATATTTCAGGGGGATGATTAATGATCGTGGTTGGGTGAGTGGAAGTTGATGGATGTGAAGGCGGAAGATACAGGTTTAGAGTGGTTTGAGAAGGTTGGCAGTTACGATTTTGAGAGTCTAGTGGGGAGTTATTTAGAGTGGGGCGTAATGGAGAGTGGCGGTTAGAGTTTGAAACTATTGGGTGGGAGAAACTGCTATGTGGCGGGGCTGGTGGTTGATGCTGAGGCTGGGGCGGTGGTGGCCGGAAATTATTACGACCAGAGAACCTTGGATTAACATAGGTAGAGATGAACGGGCTGTATGGAGGTGATGCATTTAACCAGGGTCCATATTCTGATGAACTAGAAGTGGATGATGGGGAAAGCAATTTATCATCATAACAATTTTCAAGATGCCCAATCTTTCCACAGAAATGACAAAAATCCGACAATCTTTCATAAAAGATCCTGCAAGACCTGTCAATGTTCTTATAGATAAAATGAAGTAGTCTACGAAGAGGTTTAGTAATATCAAGATTAACTTTGATTCATAAAAAACGGCCAACAAGACCTCCATCCTAATCATTGTTAACTTCCAGGAAACTCCCCAGTCGATTTCCACATAATTCTGCAACAGACTTAGTCATGCAATTGAAAGGCAGATCATAAACATGAATCCAACATGGAGAATAAATGTACTTCAGATCATTGATATTAACACCATTCGTGATCCTTTCTAGAACCAAAAGATCATTTCTGAATTTAGTTTTGTAGAGCCAAAGGGAGCCTGACTCAACTCTACGCAAATCTGCCAGGGAATTGAATTGGAACATCACCACATTCTCAGCAAGAGGCTTACATGAGATCCCCGATCTGGTATACCACAGTCCTTTGAATTTCTTCTCAATGTCAGAGGTAGGGATACTTAATGTTGTGATCACTTTGGCCGCCAAACAAAGTGTATCATTAGAATCTACAGGATCATCAAGAGACTGCCTCCGAGATTTCTCATCATCAAGTGACAAACCAGAATAAAACTTATCAATTGTTTCTTTCATTCTACCAAAGGTTGAAAGCAGGCAAGTAAATACAGAAAAATGTCCGAGAAATTGGAGAGATGAGTCTCATAAGATTTTGCCAAATCTGAAACTGCAATCTGTAAACATAAACAAACAGTTTTAAAACGAAAAGGGAAAATTTATACTCAAATTGCGAAAGGCTAAACAAAAAGAACTCACTAACATAAGAATGTATTTTTTTTATTAAAATACACAAAAGATAATTAACACTGATTGGAAATTTTGCACGTAGTTATTAGCTGAAAATACAAAAGAAAATCAAGAAATTACACCAAAATAGTCGCATCAACATAAAGTTAAACCTGTAACATCATGCAGGCATACATTATTTAAGTAAAACGAGCATATTTTGAGGTGATTAACGAACTCAAAATTTGGAAATTGTTTGTTACATGTCAAACTAGACTCATACAATTTTTCAACAATGTTTTATATCATTGATTAATACTATCGTGGATCCTCCGGGATCGATACGTGTCGTCCCTCAAAGAGGTTGGAAAAACAACATCCGCATCACCTTTTTCTGGTTTAGTTTTGAAAATGGAGAAAACGTTATTCTCCAACTATTGAAGTTTGAAGGATAATCACGTCAAAAAGGATACAAATCAAGTATGGGTTTTGTTGTACGGATTATATTTTATTCTCCAGTGCTTATTTCATCAAACTTTTCTCAGATGGTCTGATCATTATGATCTTTTCAAAGTGGCCAAACAACAACTTTATTATATAAATATACACTTTCTATTTCAGAAAAATAGTGTATATTTTATTTTGTAAACTGTATAATGTTGAACGGATGATTATGTGGAACAAGGAAATCAACATATTATTTGGTATATGGTCCTCTTCAAAGAATATTTTTGATGACGGAGGTAATGAAATTCCAAAGAAAAGGGGAAGAACTCTCATTTTCCGCATGTCTCCAACTTGAATTAAAGAACATTTAATGCCTTCAAGTTATTGACAAAATGGAAAGCTGACGCGAAGTGATCGTGGAAATCTGCCAAACCAGAAAAGATGAGATCAAGATACAACTTACTCCCTCCATTCCAATTTGCAGGTCGTTTTAGGTTTGAAGAAATTTTTTAAAATATAAATCATTTTAAAAATTTTAGGCAAATTAATGACTATTTTTCCAACTTTATTCTCAATAAATAATAATGCTAATATATTTTCATTTAGTCTTGTTTATAGTTTTAAAGTAATTAAGAGAGGTAAAACAGATATTTAACACATAAATTAATTGTTGAATGATTGTTTGCTTAGTTTACGTACAAAACTTAAAGTGACTTACATTTCGAAATGGAAGCAATATATATAGCTTCAGAATTATATTTCTCTCCGCCCTAGAAAAAAAATCTATTGTACAAGAATCATTCTCTCTATTCCAAAATAAGTGTCAATTTATAATTTGCACATAGTTTAAAGAACTCTTAAATAGAGTTGTAAAATTACTTGAATATCCTCAACCAACCCAATTAAAAAAATGTCCACTAATAATGTTAATTATTTTGAGGGTAATTTTAGAAAATTTAGAAAAAAATGCATTGAAATGTGAAAATGACACTTATTTTGAAATGTCTTAATTTTGCTAAAACGCACGTATTTTGAAAAAGAGTGAGTATTTAAATAAAAGAAGAAAATCATAGTACTTACAGAAGTTTTGACTGAATACATAAATACCCATATCTTTTCGCTTTTCATCTTTCCCATTTCTTGGAAGCATGCACGATTTTCTTTTTCTTTTTGTTTCTTTTACTGGGAGTACGTTACAAATACAATTCAGTGGATTGTTGGTTAGATGTATATGTATGTTGTTATTATAGTAAGGTTAAAAGTTTGTGTAAACGTAACATCACGGAAAAGGAGAAACGTACTTTCGTCCCCCCCGTTGTTGCCAATGCACCTAATTAATTAGATTAATTTACTAGCACGAATATGTCATCATCTAGGGTCTAGCCATTAATTAGTGTTATTTAGTTATCTAATTGTCACATTGTAATCAGAGATTATGGGCGCTTCTTTTCTCCCTTGGAATGATGTACACATGATTTCTTTAATCATCATGTGACAAACTCACATAGAAGCAAGATAGGCATTTTTAACGGTTACTTGTACGACGACTTAAAAGCGTTTTTCTTTTTCTTTTTTTTTTTATTTTTTTTTCTTTCCTTCTTTTCTGTAATTTTAATTTCTAATCCATCTTGTGTCTAGACTAGATTTACATTTTAACCTCATGTTTATAATCACTCAAATTTACTGCATTTTGCTGATACATACTCTGGTTGTAGTAAAGAGATCAGCAAGTAGCACATTAGGGTTTCAAAGTTAAGACCTAATAATATATTTGTTGCACTTGGTATTCAAACACTCATCCACAAAAGCTACAATTTATGCATTGCATCCTTCTTAATTTGGTATTTTTCTTTCCTTTTTTTGGTGCATAATTAATTTTTGAAAACGTTCAGAAATCATTTTCAAAAACATGTTTGGACATCATTCTAGTTTTCAAGCAAAGATAGCAAACAATTATACACTCTCTACACATAATAAAATGAACTTTTAAAAGGAGACCACGCGCGAGATTAGCCACACCTCTTTTGAGTCTTCGAGGTACACTTGCACAAACTTCTCCCACTCCTCTCACAGGCAGTCACAGCTCTCAACTTTTTTTGTTGAAAAAGGAAAAACTGAAAAAAGAGACGTCTTATAATAATAATTGTCTCTCATGCATTAATTAAATGATAATATTCCTCATCGGAAGCATGGCCAATACAATGTTTATATTATCCAAACAAAAAAAAACTCTATCCTTCTGGAACAATGCACTCTTTTTAAACTATTGATCTTATCTTTTTGCAGACATATTCTTGCTATATCAACTGTTTCTTATTTCCATTGAATAAAGAAACCGCAAATCTCAAACAATTAGACTAACATCAATCAATATTAAACCCTTAAAGGATATATCTGTGTCCATTCTATTGGAAATTGAAGCAGAAATCTACCTAAATCAATTAGAAATTAATCTGAATATGAATAATATGTGACAATACATACTTATAATTTGCGGCAGAAAAAAAAACATTATTTTTAATAATCGTCAAAGAGTTATACCCGGGGGTTCGAGAAGCTCATCATGTGGTCATATTCTTTCAGTTGATATAAATAGAATTAGTTACCACCAAAAACTGATTAGGTGCACGCAAATCAGTTAAATATCTATAACAATTATTAATTTATAGACGTATTAATTTATCAATAAATTAATAATTATTAAGTTATCGATAAATTAGCAATTAGTTAATAAAATCTATAGAGACGTTACAACTAATGTACTAAACTTTGACTTAGGATTAAATGATGATAATTCTATAATAACTTTTCGAAATGTTTTGTTGCAATATGAAAAATATACACCAAAACTTTTAAAAGCAATGGGAAAAAATCAAAGGTCAAAAATCTTTAGATGAAAATTTCAAGAAAAAACATGTGATACTAGATTCATATTTTACAATTTCTAAATTTTTTTTATTATTTTAAGTCATTATTAATTTATGATATTGACGGATCTTATATTTACATAGAAATTTTCTGAAAAATTATTATCTTATTATTTTATCGATTGCCTTCGCTTTTTGTATTGGTCCCGACTTGGGACCGGAAAAAATTAATAATTTATAGATATTATTAATTTATCGATTATTAATTTATAGATGTTATACTGTGCATATGGTTTTGGTTGCAATATCTATTTCAATTTTCCAGAATTTTTTCACAGTTCAGGAAATTGTATATAAAATTTTGCTCTATATGTCCTAAAAAAATAATTTACATTGAATTTTGAGATTTGTAATATTTGCTGTATAGTGTGTGCACCAACTTTTTTTTAAAAAAAAAAAAATTAATTGCCTTCACCTACTTGACGAGTTACTGTAGAGGTAGACTTAAAAATCATTATTTTGAGCGTAAGATGAGTAAATATGCTAAATTATCTATTACTTTGTGATGAAAATTGATCTTGGTTTCTGACTTTCTGTACACTAACTCAATCGGAATTATGAGCTTTGTGTAAAAAACTTGAGATTTAGGCCATCTTTTAGGGCAAGTGTTCGTTGATGTTGACAGCAAGAGTGCAGTTTTGATTATGAATTAGTCAAGAGGAAATTGTTGGTTTTCGTAGGGTTAACTCCGTGATACGAAGAGTTGGATTAGAAGAGATATATGATTGTTGATGGTTAATGAGGTCTAATTTCTTATCCAATGATTTGGCCTCTCCTTGGCAATAGTAAATTTTCAAAGTGTCAGATGATCTAACGAATAACATCAAAACCTAAGTAAAACACTTATCTACTTCAATTTGAGTTAATGTACGGTGTATCTTTATCAAGAGAAATATATTCATAACATCAAAACGTAAGTAAAATACGTATTTAGTTCAATTTGAGTTACGGTGTATCCTTATCAAGAGAAATATATTCATAAAAAAATATCCTCGTTTACGTATCAAATATTATTATCGTTCTCTCCGAATTATTATAATAATCGCATTCTAAAAAATGAGTATTAGTTATAGAAAGGAGGTATGAAAGGATACTTTTAATAACTATAAACAAACTTTAACGTGTTTTCAAAATTGAAACACTTGGACGGTGGATATGCAGCAACACAAATGAAAAATAAATAAATAGTAAAATTTCCCCTAACCAACTTCCATACGCTCATTACTCTATTTATAGTAAACCTGCTGCAAACACATCAATCTCACGCGTGTACTTTCTTATCCTTCATTCATTCTTTCTTTAAAAGAAAAAAGAAATACAGTCCAAAAAATCACATGAATCTTCCTTTTTACTATATATAGTCATTAGGATTTGGAATGAAACAGTAGCCCATAGAAAAATTTGTAGTAATAATAATTACTTATGGCTAATAAGGTGATATTAGTTCCATATCCAGCTCAAGGCCATGTAACTCCTATGCTGAAACTGGCCGCAGCCCTTCTCAACCACGGCGGTTTAGCTCCGATGTTGGTGGTGCCGGAGTTCATCCACCGTCGTATCTCGCCACAAATTGAGGCGGCAACCGGCGGAAGAATCCCTTGTGTGGCCATCCCTGATGGCCTAGATGATGATGATGAACAACCAGTTGACTTCTTTGTTGTGGAGAGGGCTATGGAGGAATCCATGCCCCTTCATCTTCAAAGACTTGTTCTTCATCATCAAAGTCGCCGTCATGGCGGCGGTGGTGGTGGGGTTGCATTTATGGTGGTTGATTTGTTGGCCTCGTACGCCATTAATGTTGGGAAGACTTGCGGAGTTGAGGTTGTTGGGTTTTGGCCAGCCATGTTTGCTACTTACAAGTTGATTGCTTCCATTCCTGAGATGGTTGAGTCCGGCCTCATTTCTGATGATTCAGGTAATTGTAAAAGAACAAAAAACACTATTTTGATTCATTTGAGGGGTTGAAGTATTTAGTTTTCTTCTATAAGTAATGATAAAGACAGTGACAATTTATAATAAAATAAAATAATGACTAATGAAAAGATAAATATACCATCCTCACTAAATATGTGTACTTATTAATTAGGGATAAAAATATAATGTTTAGGGAAAGATAAAATTTTAACGAAAAAGTGACAAAAAACTAGAGACCAAGAATACTCCACATTACTCACTATCTTTTTTCACTATACATATCATTTTCCTTCGTCTATTCTTGCTACAAAAATACTGCATCCGATCCTTATTATAAGGCATGCTTTGGGTTTTTTTTTTTTTTTTTTTGGTTCTGTTTATAAAGTATTTGATCGATGTTTTTAAGATTTCATTTACAGTGTACTTTCAGTTTCACAACAACTTAAATTGAGTAAACTCTAACTTGATTGGGTATTTTGAAGTGTCATGAGTACATATTTTTAACATGAGTAATATATGTAGTTTTTTTTTTAAAAAAAAAAAATACTAATAACTAACTTAATTATTTTTGATAATTCTTGAAAATTAGTTTAAAAAAAAGTCTTATATTTAGAACTGGAGGGAGACAAGAGTACAGCATGATCATGTATAGGATGTGTACCTATGATTAATAAGGTGATGTTAGGTGATGCCAAGAATTTTTTTCAGGAGTCAAATAGGTGTTAGTCTAAAACGGCATAAATATGTTTCATAAAAAATATTCTTTTCGTCTTAGAAGAATTCATTTTACATAGTTTTTTAGTTCAGCAAAATAATTTTCATTTTTCTAGGGCTCTTATATGAAACTGTAAAAATAAGCTTCTTTAAATATGACCTTTATGTCTTCCAAGTTAAAAGTCTTAACTCCATAGATAAACTTTGTGATCCGGCAAAAACCACGTACATTTCCGTAGTGATAGTGCGTCTCTCCAAAAATCGCAGCATGGCTTAGGGTTCCTTTAAAGAAAAGATGGAGGTAAGATTTCGATTTGGACATGAATAATGGGTCTCTTGGGTTTGACTTTAGAAGGATGAAAATCCCATACTGGTGGGCCATGGCAAAAATAAAAAGTTTCGACCGGAAAGATTGTAAAAAAATTTGAATTTTGAAATCTGAATTTATTTAAAAAATTAATATTTTATTAATTTGATATTAATATTATCTCACAATTTTTATTTTTTTTATTTCATTATTTGTTTAATTATTTTATTCAATATTAGGTTTTCTAAAAAATAATTTTTGACCTGCTGAAAATCCTCGTGCTGATTTGGCCCTAAATCTGATCAAATTTCAAAATATTGATAGAGGACAAAAAAAAATTACCAACGTAATTATAATGAAAGTAAACAGTTTCAGTCAAATATTATGGTAGAGCAAAAAAAATGTGTATTGGACCTAATGTAGAGGATTGATTTCAGGATTCGTTATAACTCCTTTTTCTTCATTGGTGTTCCCAAAAACAATCTTTTATTTTTAATTATCAAAATTCAAATTTATTTATTGTGTGGATCTATGTAGGCCTGTTGAGAAAGTGATATAATTATGAGGCAAGCTGATATCAAGTAACGGTCGCCCACTAATTAAATTGCAGGAAACTTATCGGCTAGTAACTTTTATTTTAATTTATAAATAACTCTATATCAGGAAAAAAAACCCACACAAAACACATAAATTACTACCACCGAGTCAGATGTATTAATTACTTCAACTCTATTTTTTCCTGTGTTTCGCGATTAGCCAAACTCTGGAGCCTCTTTCCCAACTGCGGACCTATTTATCACCGGATCTCCCCATTCCCATCCCACATGTCAATAGTGAATATGCTTGCTTGTGAACTAGGTCTTTAAAGAAAATGTGTTGCACGATATATCTAAACCATTTAGCAAAAATAATAACACTCTTCCCATTTTAAAAAAATAGTCCAACATGTTATACCGTTTTATTGTAACAAAGTAATTTAATTTGTTAGGACTGTATAGTAATAAAAATAACAAAACTCTTAAGTGATGTTAAAGATCCGTAAATAAGAGGTCAAGAGTCTGATCATTCCCTTTTTCTTTTTTCTTTTTTCCTAAACTGCAAGAAAGGTGCACCTTATTAATTTTCTGCGTGTAAGTACTTGTAATAATTTAACTCTGGTGTATAAAATTTTTTCCCTTTGTGATAACCATTATAATTTGATAACTCACTTTCTATTTTAGAATGGCAATTATATCTTTGTATGAATTATTTTTCTTGAACTGTTTTACAGTATTTATACGTCTTTGTTGTTAGGTTGTCCACTCCAAGATGCTCCCATGAGCCTTGTACCTGGGCAGCCTCCAATTTATGCTAAGGAAATGCCATGGCTAATTGGCACATCAACTGCTAGAAAAGTAAGGTTCAAATTTTGGAAAAGAACCTTTGACAGATCAACAACACTTGGATCTTTACTTGTGAATTCCTTTCCAGAGGAATGTAACTATTTTCCTAATCATTATGATTCCAATGAAGACTTAAGCAAGCCTGTCCAGATCATCCCAATTTGGCCCATAAATTATGGTACAAATGCTGCCACTGGTACCTTTTGGGAGGAAGACTTGAGTTGCTTAGAATGGCTAGACAACCAAAGTCATGGTTCAGTTATATACATATCATTTGGAAGTTGGGTGAGCCCAATTGGGGAGGCAAAGGTAAAGGCGTTGGCATTGGGTCTAGAGGCGTCCAAAAGGCCTTTTCTCTGGGTCCTTGGGCCTCTATGGCGTAAAGGGCTGCCGCTAAATTTCATAGACAAAATGACATCTAAAGGAGTACAAGGAAAAATCGTTTCCTGGGCACCCCAAATGAAAGTGCTTCAACACGAGGCCGTTGGTTGTTATTTAACACATTGCGGGTGGAATTCAACTATGGAGGCCATAGAATGCAAGAAGAGATTGTTGTGTTATCCTGTGGCTGGTGATCAGTTCTTGAATTGTGCTTATATTGTGAATTTGTGGAGAATTGGGGTGAGGTTGGATGGATTTGGAGGGAGAGATTTGAATGAAGGGATAAAGAAGGTTATGGAAGATAGGGAGATGAGTGAGAGAATTGTGAAATTGAATGGGAGGTTGATGGGGAAACAGCGTTGTAGTAGGAATGTGGCTGCCTTAACCACATTTGTAAATAGTGTGATGAGGAGATAGGTTGTTTTCAGATGAAACATAAATGTATTTGATATTGGCATATTAAGGATATAAATGTCTATTTCAATCCAAATTCTTTTATTACAAATTTGTTCGTCCGTAACATGTACGAGTATATATATATATATATATATATATATATATATATATATATATATATATATATATATTATATATATAAAATATATATATATAGTAACTTGGGTGTCAATCAAATGATTAAGAAGTATATCCAAAATCAAATTTGGTAGCAAAATGATTAAGAGGCGTGTCAATCAAATCATTTATTCATGTATTGCTTGTTCGGCTGGTCCATATATGACTGATTATTATTCAAAAGCAATCTGAAAAGTGAAACTATAGACTAATTCACTCGGGCTGAAAGATTCCAAAAGAGACATGATTCTCATTCGAATTCATCAACCATTCAAGAGTCCAGACGATCGGAACCTGAGGATTCTTCGTTGACTGTGATAGATGCCAACAAATGCAAACATACATATATATACTTTTATTCTATTTCAAAGTAATTGTTCTGTTTATTTTACTAAAAGCGGCATAAAAATGTAGATGATTTTAAATTTGTTGTAAAATACAGGAGGACATCGAGCATCACTCCATCTCTTACGTTTAAAACAGAAAATCTCATTTCCCTTTTACGATCTTGATTGGTGTCAGCTAACAAGACATGAACTACCGTTTACAACACATTCAGATTTCAGATAATCTATTCCGCAAGGGACCCATGAGTAATAACATAAATTTCGTTTGGTCTTGGAGTTTAAAATAAGACTTGAGTTGAGATATTTAAATGTTACGGTTATTTTGAAATCTTGGGCTCTGGATCTGGTTGTTTATTAGTACAGAAAAAAAGAAAATTTCAGGGAATGTCCTTGTATAGAGTCTTATACTACAATAATAAGCAATTATATATCCGGACATTTGATACTAAAAATTCGTTCAATGGATCGAGAATTAGAAGAAAACGAGGGGTCTTCGTACTACTAATGAACTCAACAGGGTTCCATTTCGTTTACTACTCTAAAGGGACTCCAGAATAACAAGCTAAAATACCAATACCAGTACAAATAAACTCATCAACTTCCCAAAGAAAAGAGAAGAGTCCGCAGCAATCAAATGCAGTCATATCCGCACTTCAGTTTCAAAAATCAGCAGCAAGGAAGTTCTCTGAGAGGGTTACCTGCTCAGACAATAACTTAAAATGAGAATCTGTGGATAATCCATGAACTTGGCACTAGGTATTATGCAACCTGAACTTCAAAAATCCTATTTTCTACAGACCGGTCAAAACAGTGAGAAATGCAAAAGATGAATTCTCTTGTTCTTATTAGACAAGTCATCAAGAACTTCAAAACATACGAAAACAAATAACTTAGACAAGAGCTATGATTCTACGAACAAAACGGATACTTACCTTTTCCCCTAGTTTAAAAGGAGGAAGACCCTTGTAAGGACATGTACTGCAGCGAAACGCATCTCCAAGACCGCACTGCATTATAAAAACCAGGAATGGATCAAAACAAAATTCCATTGAAGAAGAACAAGGATGAGAATAAAAGGAAGCAGGACATTGCTAGAGGATCCTTAGAGCTACAGCTATACAAACACAAATGGAAACTTTCTCACGAATAAACAGCCGGCAATTATTGCATATCTTCTTCTAGTCAGGAGGAAATCATCACAAAAAGAAACAGAAGAAGTTGATTTTGCAAGGGGAAAATAGTCCAGATTAACATAATCAACAAGTATGGCGAAGGACTGAGGTAACGTTGTAAATTAGAACTGAGGAAGATATGAAGGAAACAATAATACACACATTGCCACAAGCAGACTGAGGATTTTCCAGCTGGTCCATTGTAACTCCCAACTTCTCCACTTTCTGCTCAGCTTCGGCTCGGCCACAGGTGCAATTTTTGCAGGCTTTCCTTGTTTTTTCGACTTCACAATCACCTGGTAGATTAAGTTGCCGGTAGCTCAGTTTCAGCTTATACTGAAGAGATTGCTACAAAAATAATCATAAGCTGCAACAAAAATGATAATTTCTTACCAACTGGCAACTGTGGCTTCCTCAAATCCTCTTCAGTTAACAGGCTATCTTCATCTATCAAGTCAAAATCATCGTCCACCTGGAGTACAGGTAAATTTTTTGCTTGTTTCTTTATCGAAAATGATGAACCAATCGTCCAAGAAGCCTTTTTGCCAACAATCTGTTGAGAGTAGAAGTTTTAGTTGCAACATAAATCGTATATAAGAGAAGAAATAGGCACGTTGACATTGTATTCACATATGATGGGACCTCACAGAAAGATGAAACAAACAGGACATTACAAAAATGGAACAAACCCACGAAACTGACCCCAATAGAACGACCAGCTTCAAATGATTCCACATCCAAGAAACCTGCCAACAGTAACTTGCGCTCAATAGAAGACTTGGTCTGCAATAAAAACCCAAGCAAGAGAGTTATGGACAGATAATATACATAGTCCAAAATGTAACGAGTTAGGGAAAGAGTAGTCCAATGGAATAGTACACAAAACTTTACCGCTTCCAAAGCATTAGATTCAGCAGGCAGGTGCAATAAAGCTGTTCCACCAGGCTTTAAGACCCTTGAGATATCCGTAAACAATTTATCAGTTAAATACCCAGATGACTTGCTCATAACTACAGTTACATCCTTCGAAGAAGATTCAACTGGCAATGCACCTAATAGGAGGAAAATTTTGAGAGCATTATGAGCAAGGTAATAATTGTCAGGAGCAAAAAGAACCTTACAGCCTAAAAAGGAAAGGAGAAGCAACAATCGCAAAACAACTACTAATAAGAGAAGGTAAAAAAATTTTACTCTGAGATGAAGCCTGAGTAAGGATTAAAGGATCGGGTTGCTGCTTCCCTCCCTTATTGACCATATTAAGGGCATCGATGGCTTCACTAAGCTGCAGCACCACTCGATCTGTAACAATTAGTATCTCATCCTGCACAATATCCATTATCAATCATATGCATCAGATTATATTCTGAAACAGACCTTCTTCAATATAGTAATTGCTCAGAAAAACTTTGAAAGCAAAATTTTCACATTGTTCTTGTTGCCGACAAATTCACATTCAATTGCAGATCGACAGTAAAGAAACTAGTTGATAATCACACAACAAGCAGTACTCAAGAAACTAACATTTACTTTCACAGTATTTGTAGAATGCTGCTGTGATTCTTGGAGAGGTCATTAGATCAAAGAGTTCAGACCCAACCATGAAGTATAGTCGAACCATTACAAATTTGATGTCAGCTGCTAACTCAGTTTGTTGATTGCAACCCCTTCTACAACAAACCACCCCCCAACCCCCAACACCCACCCACCCAGAAGGGAAACAAAACGGTCATCCAAATTCATTATAACTGGTTGGTCAGCCTGAAGTGAGTCCCTATGTGAAGAAATGAAATGCCATCCAATCATTATAGATTACATTTATCACTCTACACAATTTAACAGAGTGGTTCCTTCTGTTGACCACCTCCGAGTATGCTTTGGCTTTGTACATGAAGAGAGAGCCTAACTAACAAGCATGATGTAAAACGATGTTGCATCCACTTCCCACGTAGTATTATCATATTACAGATTTCAATAATACATGGAACTATTGGTCTGAGCATCTACTTCCCACGTAGTATTATCATATTAAAGATTTCAATAACACATCGAACTATTGATCTGAGCACTTACATTGCCAAGGAAGAAAAAAGAATCTCAAAACTGCCCATGTTTAACCAGACAAATAGAAACCAAGATCTCCAAGCATATCTGTACCCTATCTAGACATCCTTACACAAAAAAGTGCCATCAAGAATGTAAAAATTTCAGACAATACCCATCTCATTCTCAAGAATTTGACTAAGTGATAGAACGCATGCTCATCGACACATAACATTTCTCTAAACATTTTTCTTTCCACTTTCAGAGAAAACGTAAATGAGCAAACATCTGACTGCCCTAGCATCATAAATCATTCTCTGTTGCCAGAGGAGTTCTATAAGAGGCCGTTTATACAACTCAAACCTAACAGTCACACGGAAGAGAACTCCACAGTATTTAGCATGGCGATAGGTTTGATTGAACTAGTTCTGCTGAGTACAATGTAAACAGTTCCTCTCTCCTTCATTCCCATTTCCCACTAACATAGGGCTAACCCTTTTGTACCTGTAAAAACAACAAACCTACTTCCTGACAGAAAGCCTCGAGTTGAGTTGCCGTAGCCAACTCTAAGGGGGCGGTGCTATTTCGTACCTTTGAGCAAGTTAATTAAAAACCGAAGGCAAAACCCTATTACCAAGACCTGGAATTCAGTTCAGAGCTCAAAATCGAAAAACCCTATCGTTAACCGACATTAAAACAGAAAGAGCAAAGATCAAAATCTTTGTTTTAATCTACAAGGGGTTAAGGGATCATCACGAAAACGTCTGAATAACAGAGGGATCAACGGGTCACCACAGTATAGTAACAAAATCAGATATAAATTCAAGTAGGAAGTGAAAAAACGGAAAAAAGAACCTGGGTCCTGAGGGAAGCCGACGAGGTGGTAGGAGGATTAACATCTCCGGCAACAGAGAATGATTTAGCGTCCATCTCTCTAATAAATTTAATCGATGATTAATTTGATTTCTACTAAACCAAAACCTCAAAAGAATTACAGTATGAACGAACCAAGAGATGAATGATTAGCAGGTTCCAACCCATCCAGCTGCTCTGCAGAATTAATAACCGACCGCCGCCGCCAAACTCCGTACGACACCGTTCTAATCTTTTTTTAAAACAAACTATTTTATTGTTTTAATGTCATTTTTAGAACAATAAAATAATTTTAAAACAATACAATAAATTCCAATTTCCAAAGAGACCTCTTGTGAGTTGTAACGGGTCGGCCGTCTAGGGGTGTCAATTCGAATTAGCAGGTCGATTTCGTGTTATGTATTCTATGTGGTTTATAAGTATTTTTGGAGCAAAAAATACAATAAAAACGCAAATCGTGTCAATCGTGTTGTGTCGTGCTAGGTTGTCTCTGTAAATCGTGTTGTCGTGTTAGAAATTAACACCTCTACAGCCGTCAGCCTAATAAAAAAGTTAACAAATTTGTAACAATTTTTAGCTAAACAATAATACTAGGGTTTAACAAAAATAGACTTTTTCTCCAACGAAATTTAAAATAATTATTAACCACGAAATATAACTTTTACCTTACTATCGTGTTTAATCCTCTTTGACATTTTAGTACAGTAGAACGTCGGTAAATTAATAATATATAAATTAATAACTTCTAGTAATTAATAATTTTCTCCAATTCCAACTTGGGACCAGTAAAAAAAATTAAAAAAAAATCGATAAAATGATAGGATAATAATGTTTCATAAAATCCATATATATATATATATCTATAGGTCCCAAAAATATCATAAATTAATAAATACCCAAAAATCAAAAAAATAATAGTAATAACTATAAATATTTATTTAAATATGAACTATTAATACTTATTTTTTAGTCCCTGGAGATGATAAGAACTATGTATAGATGTTTAGTATTCAAAAGAGTTTTTTTTTTTTCTTTTTTTGACATCAAAAAGACAGTTTTTATTATAATTGCTGGAATGTGTCTACCGGCAATTGACAAATAGTTACTGGCAATTCCGGCCAAACAGTACAAGTTTGATCATCACTTTTGGCGATAGCCGCTAGTTCATGAGCTATACTATTTTCCGTTCCCTTAATCCAGAAAATACCAAGCGGAGGGTTACGAGCCATCAATCTCCAGATATCGCCCAAAATTGGAGTGGCATGTGTTGGACAAGGTTGAGAGCCTTGTACTGCGAAAATTACTGCTATTGCATCGCCTATAACAACATAATTTTGAAGGCCCTCCTTGGTGGTTAGGTTAAGTGCTTCACGGATTACAAAAAATTCAGCCAGCTCCGGGTCTTGTATACCTTCGATCCTTCGAGCTAGAGATCCCCCGTATAAAGACTCCAACTGCGTTTACCATATTTTTCAGTCAAACGCAGCCATCATCCAGATCAAACTTGTTCACATGCGAATCCAAGCCTGCTAACTGACAAACCTCTTGTGCTTGCACACATCTAAAGAACATATGGGTGGTTGAATGATCCAGGTTGCCGCAACTATTACACAGCTGATCAAATTGAAGGTGGAGCGGTTTGAGATTTTCTGGGCAGGGTAAAGAGTTGTTGCAATAGCTCCATAGAAAATGGCATAGTCTATGGGGGATCTTAACCTTCCACACCTTCCTCCAAAATGGAAGAGCCGCTTGGATTGCCACTAAATATGGTGGCTCTGAAGCATTCAAAAAACTGAAATAGGCCGAACGTACCGAGAATTTTCCATTTTTGTTGTGATGCCAGCACTATACGTCCGACATAACCCTCGCAGTTATTGGGAGCGAGAGGATTCGATCCACCACCGGTTGATAAAAAAATGTCCCGAATTAATGTCAGATTCCAGCAAGCTTCTATCTTATCAATAAGTTCCGAGACCATGGATTCTGCCAACAAAACTTGGGCTAGAATGGATTAGTGATGGGACCCGTAGTCCCACTTGTTGTGACCCGAGTTGTTCTTCATGGGTCGGGTTAGATCCGGTCAATGAAAGAGTGGCCACCAGGGACTATGGTTTGCTAGTACGGGAATAAAGGCGAAGATCCCTTCTCCAGCCTTATGCTCTTGCCTAGCCATTTCTGGAATACAAACAGAGCAAAAGGTCAGAAGAGGATGAAGACATCCAGATTCCAGAGGGGAGATCTAAAGGTCATTCATATGCCCAATAGATCTGGGCCCTTCATTTCTAAGGTATCTCCCCTATAAATACTTCACATCATCCTCCAGGTAAAGGGTTCACACTCTTCTTCTCTACTCTACCTTTTACTTCATACCTAACCACCATGATTCCATGGATGGTCTTATCTCTACCCCAATTAACTTGGGCATCGGAGTTCGGTCCCGGGATGCACTCCGGGATGAGCACTAACCCACTTTCTTTTTTACAGGTTTTACCATCAAGCCAAGCATAAAGAGAAGGCCTAGCTGCACTGTAGATGGAGTTCAAGACATGGTTCTCACTTTGTCATTTATTGGGTTCCATCAACTAGTGTTGGGCCGATTTTTTCCCCTCAATTATTGGTCTACCATGACGAGAAAACCAAAACCCATTTGGTTTTGAGTTTTTGGCCGTGGGAGACAAAACCCACTACACTTGGGTTTGTTTTTGATGCTTATAAAAGCAAGATAGCACAACCTTTTGTGCGTCTGATTCCAGCCGTGAGTTTTGCACAAGCAAAAAGTAGCAGCCGCACTAGTTTTCTGTGCGAGAGAAGAAGGGAGAGAAAACTAGGGTTCCAGGGTTTTGGTGTTGCGAGAAGAAAGTGTTTCACTTTGAGATTTTGATTGGGTAACGAAACAGAGTCAGTTATTGGTGCAAGTTTGTATGTGTATTCATCTCAACAAGATCAACATTTCCTCCAGTTTAGTTTTCGGTTTAACTCTCTTTTGGTGAGATCCTTCTAATCCTACTTTGTGATAGGTGTGTGTGGAAGAGTATTGTTGTAATCCACCTTTGAATGAAGTCCTATGTATCCACCATGTGGTAAAGACTATTTTCCCATTATTGTGATAGTGGAGATTTGACTGTTGTTACAGTTCCGTCATTTTTTTCGATTTAGGTTTTTCACGTAAATCTGTGTGCCTACTTTACTTTATCAGTTCTTTGATTGTTTGCTTGTTTGGTTGGCTTGGTTAGTTGTCCTATTTTATTGGTAATAGGAAAAGAGTTTTTCCTGAGGTTCGTTTCCGCTGGTTTATTGTGTTTATACCCTTTTCGCCACAAAACTAGAATATCAGGCGGCTTTGGTGATCCATGAATCACCCCATATTTTGGTTTGTTCTCCTGAACAAATGACCTTTCGGCATCCCGTGTGCAGTACTCTCATGTTAGCTAGTTTGCTTCTCCAGGTCTACGAATTTTAATACTTGATTAATTCGGATATGAAGACAATTGCAAATTAATGAACTTAGTTATGGTTTTTTTTCTCATTGATTATTTAATAATTTTCTAAATTAATAAATTTTGGCAGTTCTAACACTATTAGTACTAATGTAACTAGTATTTTTTGATGAAAGACGATAGATCGAGAAGGGATGGAGAATAAATATCGATAGATTGTTGGTCTTTGTTTTTTTTTTTTTAAATTACATCGGCAGATGTTATTGTTTTAAGAGTTTGCGCCTATCTCTAGGAATTTTAATAACGTTACAAACATTACACCTATCAAAGGCCTGCAAACCCTCAGGGTACTGCTTGAGCTTCAGGGGCTTCCCGAACGAAAATGATGTATCACGAAACTATTGGACCTAACACATTGCAGGTGAACTTCGACTATGAAGGCCATCAAATGCAAAAAGCAATTGTAACACAATCAAAGTAATGACGTAATAGTATTGATATTTGTGAATTTATCATATATGGTGACTGAACAGTTCATTAAACGAGTATAGTGTGCATTTTAATTAATCATTGTTTGGGGTGATACTGACACTTTTATGTATCGGTTTGTTCCGCGACTATTCAAAAAAAACCCGAAAAGATGCAAATTAGACTAATCCACTCGGGTTGGAAGGTTCCAAAAAAGACAAATGATCCTCATTTCGAATTCCATCGTCCAGTCACAAATGTTAGGGCTGCGACGATTCTCTTTCACTCTGATGCCAAATCGCCAACAAACAGATATAACAAATGCCACGTGAAAAGAGGAAATAGAAAACGAACAATCGATTTTGGATGGTTAAAAAATCCACTCCCGTACCAAATTTTTTTTATTATTATTAAAAACAATAAGAATTTTTGTCGAACATGATGGCCGGATAGGAGAAATGAAAAAGCAGAATATGTTTCAATCGAATATCATCACTTCCATCTCTAATGAGTTATAAATGTCACATCTTGAAGTTGTTAAAAATAGAAATTCTCATTTATGTTGGAGTTAGCTAAATTTAGAGCAGTTTATAGTGTGTCATTATCGTAGAACAAGTCTTAAATCACGATGAGTTGATTGAAGCATATTCGACTATCATGCTTCAAAATTTACTATACTTTTAATTTTATATTTAAATACAGTATTTGACTAATTAATTGATTTCATTTTATATATAGTAGCTATACGTAATAAATAATTTTTGGAAAGGATACGTATCAAATAAATTTTAGAATCCCGGGCCACGTGTAGAGAAGCTAGAACATTTGGGAGATACACCGCGTTGAATACTGAAGAGGGAAGCATAAGGTGGCCGGACGAGGGACACGTAAGCGAAAGGAAATGAATATAAATTGACAAACGGAGGAGTTGGATTGATGAATGCACAATCGAGGTTCATGGCATTTGTCTAAACTTTTAGCCGTTGGAGGAACACAACCATTTAGAATATTACTCCATTTATTTTAAATTAACAATAATTTATTTTCTTGAAAAGCATTTCAAAGAAAGCTAAAAGCTTCGCAGCAACTAGTAAGTAGTATACTATGTTTGAATTTGCACTCGCGGTGCTCAACTCGTCATTGCCTTAAAAACTTACATGTTTAATCTGTATTACTTTCATTTCATTTTATTTGTTGCATTAGGGTAAAATCAAATCTTCTTTTTATTCATTTTCAAAATATATTTAATTTATTTTTTTCAAAAGTTCACCTTTATCCCTCTCCAGTTTTAATTGGTCATATCAGTAACAACTAATTGTAGTTTAATTTACTGCATATTCTCAATACCATTAATTAAGAATAAAAAGGTCAATACATATAAAATTATATTTCCAAACATTGTGTTTGTCTAAATGGGACAGATAATATGAAATGGAGGTAGTAATATGTAATTCGTTATTTCATCCATTTACGCATAGATGATTTATATTATTTGGGGAGAAGATCCAAAAGAATGAAAACAAAAAAGGCTAGTATAACAAATCGTACCGACTTTAATGAATGAAGATGATTCGTTCCGATTTCCTCCAACAATGTAAATCGTTTACAGTTTCCTTCTTTCCCTCATTAAGAAAAGCGTCATCAATAATTCCACGCGGTATTTTGGGTTGCCTGCCGCCTTTCGTTTTCCATAGAATAGTCCGTCGTTTTGTCCCCCCTCCCCCTTCTCCTCCAGTCCAACAACTCCACCTCAGCCCCTTTTGCTTACGTTAATTTTCTACTATAAATATATGCCCCCATAAAGAACTTCTTCTTAATCCAATCCCCCATCAGTTTACAACTACTTAATTTCTGCAAGTTTCTGATTCTTCTAAAATTCTCTCAATCCCTTCAATCTCTTTTAAGCCATCATGAATTACAACCAAAACCAACCACGAGGTATGCGGCTGCTTTTAGTTTTAGTTTTGCTTTGGTGTATATTATTATGATGATGGGTTTTTGCTAATTTGTACGGGGGAGTTGGAATGATTTAGTTGAGTTTTTTTTGTGGTTGTAAATATATTGTGATTGATCGTTGTGGTTTTTGTTCAGTTGCCTATCCCGCACCGGGAACACAGCCAGCGGAGTTGATGATGTCCACCGCGCCGTCGTACACTACAGCTCCACCGCCTCCGGCCGGTTACCCTACCATGGATGCGGATCATAACGCCGCGGCTGTTCCGGTCAAAACCCAGTCCCGCGGCGACGGCTTCTGGAAGGGATGGTCAGTTTGTTTCTCCACACTATGTGTTTATCGTATTTTTCTTTGTTTCGAAATTATTACCGAATTTACATTTTTAATTATGTCATATGTTAAAAACTAACATTTCAAATTAGACCTTATTTTAGAACAGATTGGATGGATTTGTCCATATTTTGATTTTGATCAAATTATTAATTGCTACTAGTGGTCCTAGAAGATGTAGATGAATTTGTAAAGATAAGGATCCTTGCTCTATTGTTGAATTCATTAGTATCATGGATAGTAGATAGAAAAGAATCAAACAAAGAAAAGTAGTACTCTCTCTGTCCCAAAATTATTGTGCACGTTGAGATTTCACTTTTTGTATAATTTGAACTAGAAATGAAAACTAAAACTGAACAATAATTATGGGACTGGAGGGAATATTCCTTTTGGAATTGTGGGGAGATATGAGGATGGAACCTTGAAATTGGTAACAGTTGCTTGGCGTGTTTGCTTACGATTTTTTGCAATTGTGCGTGGAATAAAAGGTAAACGAAAAACGTCACAAATTTATCCCCGCATTTAGGGAAAAACACTCAAAACAACCACCCACGTAGTAGGTTCCTGTCACTTTCCTCATCGCCATCCAAAACATTCAATGAGGATGATTTTGTTGCACTTTAAATTATTATTAATTATTATTATGCGAGTCAAACTTGTTGGTAGTAAAAAATTTGCATTATTTGTTATCCTTTCTCTATTTATATATTCCGTTTCCACCCTAACCGGTGGTAAAACATCGACCTAGACTCTTATTTACCAGTAGCTTTACAATTTATGCTGTCGACCGTGTAACTAATAAATAGTTAAGCTGATAAGTCTAATTCTGCTTTCATTTAATTTTTTGTTTTTCGAAAAATTCCATTACTATATCCGTCTGATTAATTTCTGACCAGGTCTATTGTGCATTGGTTTGTTTGTTTTATGAACTCTAATCTTTGTAGAGTTATTTTAGTTACCTTACACAATCGACTGAATGATGCCAGTCAATATGTCCTCTTTTTTTTTTCTTCTTCTTGAAATCTGTCTCTAATTATAATTGTGTATTTGTGTTCAAAAAATTGCAGCTGCGCGGCCTTATGTTGCTGTTGCGTGTTGGATGCTTGCTTCTAGGGGGGCACAAACACACGATAATCTGATCTCAACAATCAGAATATTAGCTGCGCATTCATCATCAGACTACTTTTTTTTTCCTTGTTATTTATTCTTCAGTCCTGGATGTTTTATGTGGACTGGTTGCCCTTGTTATTGTCCCGCGTGTGTGATTTATATAGTTTGATTGAGTTGGATTCCTAGAGTTGTAACATATAAATATGATGGATTTTATTTCTTATTAATTCTTGTCATCTCCAACGAATTGGAGAGCTTCGTACTAGCTAGCTACTTCATGGTTCATACCATGGTTATTAATTAAAACGGACTTCTACAATCAAAATGTGTTTAGAGGAGGATGTTAATTAAGAAATGGAACAAACCTCTTGACCTACATAACGTGTTACTTTCACTTACTTGGCCTCTTTATATATATATATATATATATATATATATATATATATATATATATCTGAAAAAGTGGGGGAGGGGAAGTTGATGTAACCCAGTTACCAATCATTAAATGATGAGTTAATTTTTAGACCATATTAGAAGTTGATTAAACCTAACAAATTCATTTCATCCCGATTTAACTTGGGAGTATTGAGCACTGATAATTCCGGGGCTATTGTTGATATGTTTTGGCTTCGAAAAAATTTTCTCCTTGGAGGTAGATATCTTCTTAATTTGTATAGGATCTTGTAATTACCGCGACCTGCCGTGTATTTTCCTCAAATGATGGGTTTTGCTGATCTGGTCAAATTTTAAGCATGTGTATTTATTATTGGTAACTAATAGTGCATTTTAGCTAGTTTAGGGGATATCCATACCTAGCGGTCTGAATTTTAGAGGAAATTGATGATATTATTATTATTTTGGGGTTAACTATTGTATTGATTAATTGACTTTCTACTTTCTTAGTTGGTCGTTCGTCAATAAACTGCCAACTTTCGGTTTTGGGTCACCTAACAAACATTACCTCGTCATCTTTGGGCTTTCCAGTTATTTTCATGCAGTATTGCTATTGAGTTAGCTATGCCTCTTTTAATTAAAATAGTAGTAACATTGAAATGAGTTAAAAGTGTAACAAAAAGTGTTTATTTGGCTCAGATTACAAATTGTAAGTAAATAAAACGTCATCAGTTCTCTGTTTTTCTCGTTTACAACAAAAATTAAACTCTCAGTTCTGTAGTTAAGAGTACAACAGCATAACTATCATGTTTTGACACGATTCTAGCCAATCAACAGTGATTAACTAAAATAAAAAATTTGATCCAAAAAAGCAATGTTAAAGTAACAAAAGCCAGGGACAACCAGATGCAGTTTATTGAGAAGATGTCTCATCTATTGACCAATAAATCATGAATTCGAATCAAATCGGAAATAAGTGGGGAATCACTATTGATCCATTAAACAAAAATAATAATAACAAAAGCCAGGCCTTAAGAGAATGGCACCAAGGAGGCAGTGAAACTGAAAACCAGCATCTGTCCATGCTTCATACACACGTCATCCTTCTGAGTTTGCCGCGTCAGGATACACGTATCATACAACCAACTCCAATGCATGCGGGCGGATGTTATTACATTTTACCTTCCACTACTCATAAGTCATAAATTCTTCCGCGAATATGCGTTTTTCTACACATCAAGACATCAAGCTTAGCTTAAATCGGTTAAAAGTAAATCTCTCTTGGTTGAATTTTTTTTTTTTTTTTCCGGTGACACTCTTGGTTGAAATTTGATTAAAGAAGAGGGGTGTTTTGTGATCTGAAGCAAGAAATGGAGTTTAAGGTTGAGAATAAGAGTAGAGCTAGAGAAGTATAGTTGACCAACTGGATGAAGCTAAGAAGGAAGAACTTGAGGAGTGAGTGAGGCAAAGGTGAGGCGGTAATTCCTGGTGGCAAATCTCTTGAAAAACAACACACATTTGTAAACGCAGCATCCGCTTGGCTCGTGTTTTCGTATCCAAACATAAGGTGTATCTTTTGAAGGAAAATTTCGCAGTGATATCATATGATGGCCAAATTCATTTTTCTATTGTCGAAGAAAATTAATTCCAAAATTATGGTCCAGTTTGAGTTTTAATTTCTAATACAAATTGTACTAAAAGTGAAAATCCAAATTGAATAATAATTATGGGACGGAGGGAATATATACTTGTCGAAGAATATTTCTTGTTTTGAAATCCTGGAAATTGCCCCACAGTTATTGAGAAACAAAAAATACATTTAGAAAAAAAACAATTTATAATTTGTCTTGATACCAATGCTGAAACTAAGTTTTTTTTTTTTTCGAAAGTGCTGAAACTAAGTTGATAAACCTTGGAAGACTTGCTCGAATTAATTTCCGAAATTCAGAGTTTATTTCTTTGGTTTGTGTTGGGGCTGAAATTGGCGGGTTGACGAGTCAAGGCAATCCATAGACTTAAAGACTGCAAGACAGGGTTAGCACTCCGACCGACGAGCAAGTCAATACTTTGTATAAAATATATCTGCAAGACAGGGTTAGCATTCCGACCGACGAGCAAGTCAATACTTTGTATAAGATATATGTGTATACTAAAAGTGGAGAAGAAAAAATTACTCAACCTTTTCAATTAAAGGTGTATATCTAAAGTATATAAAGGGGGAGTTTGGAGAAGTTGGTCACCGGGCATGCACCTGTTTAGGTACGGTGCCCGGTCACTCCCGCACACGTGGCGCTGCACGGGCTTACCCAACACAATAAAAGGAGCTCCCCATTTTTTGTCACGTGGGCAGCCAGTTTTTTTCTTTCACGGTGGAGAACTCATTCCTCAACGGTCGTCCCTATTTTGTTTCTTTATTCTCATTCCTCTCATGAATTTGCCAATCAGAAGTTTTTCATTCTCTTTGTTTTGAGTCTGGCAGTTTATATCTTCTTTTGGGCATAAACAATGTGCAGCAAGGTCAGATTAATTTGTGCGTTTTGATTCTTTTGCTCCTCACTTTAGCTTCCCGTTGTTCAATATATTGCAGCAGGTTCGTATTTCATCCAAACTTGTGTAGCCCCAAATTTTTCACCGGGAGAAAACTTGCTTTGGTCATCAAATTCTCATGGCCAACTCCGGTTTACTTCGTTGAATTTTTTGCAGTACGGCAACAATTCCTCGGGAAAAAAGGGCCGCGCAGGAATTATTCTCAGAAGAAAATTGCCCCAAATTTAGGTTTGTATTCTTGCATCAAAAAAGATTGGTTGCATTTTTTTTTTCCGAAAATTTGTTTCAATTGAAGTTGCGCATCACGTGTTCGTTGTTTTGCCCCTAAGAAATGGCATGCAGATTGATTTAGAAATTAATATATGTAGATTTCATTGGCTTACATGATTGTTTTATTGAGCATTTACATATATTGAAAGGCATTAGAACACCGTTTAATTGAATGCTGCAAATTCATTCTATCTTTTTTTATGCTAAATCTGTTGCCTACAATTTTTGATGTTGGATGAACCCTTTTCTATAGAAACATTTTCCTTTGTCTTTTTCATTGCTTGATTACCTACTCAAAATTGGAGTACAATTTTTGAATTAGCGGATTTTTCATATATAATTAGCATGTTAAACTACCCAATGTTTATAGTAGAAAAACTCCTATGCACTATGTAGAGTTGTGGGTTTGCCCTGTCTAATATTGAGGTCACTCTTAATCTAATAGCTACCTAACTTATTTTTTATTTGAAATGTTTTGGTAGTTTTGGGAGTACTCTTTGTCTTGGATTGTTAGCTTTAAATCGTGCATTGCATTGGTTCCTACAAATGTCAACTTCGACTGCGTTAGCTGCAATGAGGTACACTATTTTAGTTTAAATTTGTATTCGCGATTTTCTTTACATTGCTCGACTTAGTGTTACAATTGTTGCTCATTTTGCTTGTTTCTTGGATTGTAAATTTAGTGCTTCTTTTACTTTGTTGTAATATAGTTTATCTCTGTGTTGTGAAATAATCTCTTTAGTTTCCTTTACATTGTTTGATTTAATGTTACAATTGTCGCTCATTTTGCTTTTTTCTTAGATTGTAAATTTAGTGCTTCTTTTACTTTGTAGCATTATTGTTTATCTCTCTATTGTGAAATAGTCTCTTTAGAAAATGCCACGTAAAAAGGTTCAAAATCTTTCACCCTTAATGGACATAGGGAAACCTTCAACATCACGTAAAAAAAAAATACTCTTCTCTGGAAGAATGTAGGCATGTGAGAAATGAACAATTAAGAAAGAATAGAGAATTAGCCTATGTTAATAAGGTTGAAACAAAAAAATATACAAAGCCAAGTTCCCTAATTAGGATTCCAGAATCGAATCCCAGCATTAACTTACTGCATAGTCACCTGTTGAAGGAAAAAAATGCCAAAAAACCCTTACGTAAACAGGTCCAAAATGTTCCAGCTTCAATAGAAATAGGAGAGTCCTCAAAATCGAACAAACGAAAATACTCCTCTGTGGAAAAATGTGCACATGTAACACATCAACAGGTAAAAAAGAGCAAAAAATTTGCTTCTGCTGATAAGGTTTTGTCACGAAACAGTAGGCAGTCACTTCGCTTAATAGGACTCCAGAACTTAATTCTACTGTTGACCCTTTAGAATCTATAGCTATTTGTCCTGACCTGTTGCCTAATGAAGCAAACTGCAAATATTGTAATGCTAGGCGTATTTATTCAGAACCACCTGGATTTTGTTGCTCTTCAGGAGAAATAAAATTGACGGGTACTAAAATGCATCCTGAATTACTAAATTTATACTTAGGTGATTCCGATGATGCGACGCATTTTCAGGATTGTATTCGTAGTTATAATAACATGTTCGCATTCACATCTTTTGGAGCACATTGTGATAAAAATTTGGCAAAAAGGGATCATGGTATTTACACAGTTCGAGTTCAAGGGCAGCTTTACCATTTTATGCCTCACTTAGAACCACCAAACGGTCAAAAGCCTGAAAATCTTCAACTTTACTTTTACGATACAGAACATGAGATTTCAAATCGTTTGTCTATTGATGGCAAATTCAGAGTCTGTTATAAGAACGCTTCTTTCAATTTCGAACGATAACCCTTATGCTTTTTTCTTGCGAAACCTTAGTGGTAGTAACCTTGATGGAGCTAGAATTATTTTAAAAATAGACCCACTTTTGGATGAACGTGTTTTTAATAAACCCACTTCATCTCAAGTTGCCGGAATATGGTTAGAACCTAATGAAGAACCACTGCTTGCAAGTCAGCATATTCAAATTTACCCAAAAGAAAAAGATAGTAGGCCTAAAATTATTAGTTACTATACCCTCTTATTTTTCCTTATGGAGACCCTGGTTGGCACAGAAATATTTCTCGGTTGAACCCAAACAAAACATCATTGAGTGCTAATGAAATATGTAATGGTGAAGGCTTTTATCATATTGAAAATTTCACAAACCTTGAAAATTTCCTACAGGTTGAAGATGAACGTTCAATGAATAAAAAAAGGAAAAGAAAAAATGTTTCGTGCCGTGAATATTACTGTTATAAATTACAAATTAGAGACAATGATGAATCTTTTCTATTACATATTGGTAGGCTCTTACAACAATATGTTATAGATATGTACATTAAAATTGAAACATCAAGATTGAATTTTCTAGAGAACGATGAAATGCAAACTCATTTGCGTAATGAAGTATACTGTAATTTATTTGATAGTATGACACAAGGATGTAAAACAGGTACTGATGTAGGTAAATGTGTAATATTACCAACTTCTTTCATTGGAGGACCAAGAGATATGCGTAAAAGATACATGGATGCTATTGCTTTAGTTCAGCGTTATGGAAAACCAGATATTTTCTTTACAATAACTTGTAATCCAAACTGGCGTGAAATTAAAGCTCTATGTTTACCTACTGATGAGACACAAAATAGACCTGATTTAATAGTTAGAATATTTCAGGCAAAGCTTGCTGTCTTGAAAAAAGAATTATTCAGGAAGAAAATTTTTGGTGATATTGTTGCTTACACATACGTCATAGAGTATCAAAAGAGGGGTTTACCTCATGCTCATTTTTTACTTATTCTTAATCAATCATAAAAAATATATTCCTCAGAAGCAATTGACAGAATTGTTTGTGCTGAGATTCCTGACCCGAAAAACAATAAATATTTATTTAATTTGGTAAAAAACCACATGATGCATGGCCCTTGTGGCGAACTTAATAAAACATGCCCTTGCATGAAAGAAGGGATAGGATAAGTTTAAGTACCCTAAACAATTTTCAGAAACTACTGGATTTGGTATCAATTGTTACCCAATCTATCGTCGCAGAAATAATGGTCGTTATGTTAACATTAGAGATGCACAACTTGATAATGGTTGGGTTGTACCTTACAATGCTTATTTATTAGCCAAATTTGATTGTCATATAAACGTTGAGGTATGTTCAACTATTCTGGCCATAAAATATATTTTATCATTATCTATGCCTTGGCACCAAATGACGAAGAAATTACCATTAATGAAATAAAAGACTTTGTAAAAGCGAGATGGATTTCAGCACCTGAAGCAGTTTGGCGCATTTTTAAATTTGATCTTAATCATGTATATCCTTCTGTAATACCATTACCAGTTCATTTAGAGAATCAACAATCAGTGATATTTCCTGCCCATCAATCCCTAAGGAACATTACTAGCAATCCTACATTGAAGGTGACCATGTTAACTGAATTTTTTGCCATGAATGAACATAACAGTTACGCTAAGGAAAAAAACTGTCTCTATATAGAGTTTCCAGAATTTTTTGTTTGGTATAAAAGTTCAAAAAAATGGCAGCCACATAAACAACGTGATGTGATTGGCCGCATTTTACCTTGTCATCCTTCTGAAGGTGAAAGATTTTATCTCAGGTTATTACTACAATACATTAGAGGACCAACTTCTTTTACAAATTTAAGAACAATTAATGGGAAAACTTTTGGCACATTTAGAAAAGCAGCATACACTCTAGGATTAATGAAAGAAGATAATACAAGTGACAGGTGTATTCAAGAAGCTACAGCCTATTTAATGCCTGCAGCTTTAAGACAGTTATTTGCTTCTGTCCTTGTATTTTGTGACCCTAAAAACCCCAACGAATTATGGCTAAAATACAAAGATATACTTTCAGAAGATTTTAAACAAGATGCAAGTCTTAGTAGTGATCAGGTCACACAAAAGGTTTTAAACACGATAAGTTATTACCTTTATTTAATGTCTAAGAGACCTGAAAATTACTGTTTTATAACTAATAATTCACAAACGAATTTCAAAGATGATTTGGCAAAAGAGTTACGAGCTGAATTAGATGTAATTGTACCAGATGAAGATCTTTTAGCTGTTACACAACTAAATGCTGAACAAAAATTTGCTTATGATCGTATAATGTATCATGTGAACAACAACTTGCACAAAGCTTTTTTCATAGATGGCCCTGGAGGTACAAGGAAAACTTTTCTATACAGAGCATTGCTAGCAACAATTAGATCTAATAAACAGATTGCACTTGCTACTGCTACATCCGGTGTAGCAGCATCTTTACTTCCAGGAGGTCGTACATCGCATTCAAGGTTTAACATACCTCTCGATGATGATCGTTCTAAACCTTGTAGTGTTAGCAAACAAAGCACATTAGCTTACTTACTTAGGACAGCAAAACTAATCATTTGGGATAAAGCTACAATGGCAAAACGAACTTTAATTGAAAAATTCGATCAAATGCTCAGAGATATAATTAACCAAAATAAAATATTCGGTGAAAAAATTGTTGTTTTTGGTGGTGATTTTCGCCAAACATTACCGGTGGTTCTTAAAGGGACAAAAGATGACGTGATTGATGCTTCTATTGTTATGTCACCTTTATGGAGCAAGTTTGAGAAAATAAAACTAAAACACTATATGAGGGCTTTACTTGATCCTGCTTTTTCAAAATATTTACTGCGAATTGGTAATGGAGCTGAAAATACAAATGAAAAAGGAGAAATCAAAATTCCACCAAATATTAACATTTGCTTTGAAGGTGATGTTACATCACTTAACACTTTAGTAGATATTGTATTTCCAAATATTAATAATAACTCTGATAGTGCATGTTTTGTAAAACGAGCTATACCTACTACAAGAAATGAGTTTGTTCATGACATTAATAGTGTTTTGATTGATAGATTTCCAGGAGAAGCTACCATATATTTAAGTTGTGATGAATGTATGAGTTTTTGTAAATTGCCAAACCAAGAAGAGGTATTTCATTCTTTGAAACCAAAGGGATTTCCTTCTCATAAATTAGTATTGAAAAAAAATGCACCGATTATACTCCTTAGAAACATAAATCCTACTGAAGGGCTATGTAATGGTACACATCTTATTTGCAAAGAATTAAATCACAATGTTATCTATGCTGAAATATCAGTTGGTCCATACGTAGGAAAACCTGTATTCATTCCTCGAATAACATTTGAAGCCTCATAGGATGTTTCATCTATTCCAATTAAAAAGAAAACAATTCCCTATAAGATTATGTTTTGCAATGACAATAAACAAAGCACAGGGTCAAACTCTAGACTTTGTTGGTGTTTATTTGAAAGAGCCAGTATTTTCACATGGCCAACTTTATGTTGCATTATCAAGGGCTAGAACAATCGAACAACTGAAAATACTCATTAGACCACCAACACCATTGATACGAAATACAGGCTACACGAAAAACGTTGTTTATCAAGAAGTTCTAACTGCTGTTAACACGCAATGAGTGCTATCTTTTCAGCTACAACTATCTAAATCAGTAAGCTTCTACTATATTTATTACATTCATCATAATTTTACATGTCTTGACTTCCAAATCTTTTTCAAATACTTTTTAATTTTAAATTTGTACCACTTATATTGTATCATATTGATAATACTTGTCTCATCTATAATATTGACAACGTTACCAATAATTTTACATTTGTACCCTCAAAGATCATATCATTTTCACATTTAGTTTTGTGGGGTTGGAGTGATTAGAACCATGATGAAGAAGGTTTCTTTTAATTGGAAGTCCTGGTGGTGGTCTCCAAGCAAGCACAATTACTTGGTCCTGAAATTGGGAGTTTCGGCTCTTTTGTTGGGTCTAGTTTTTAGGTATTATTTACCTCGATCCGATGAATTTTCCGAGGTTTCAGACTTCCATTTTCAGGATACTGTCAGTTTAGCTAATGCACCTTCTGATTCTCCTCCTGTGTATATCAGTTCACTGGTAAATGATGGTGATCCGATCCCTTCAAATGGAACCCGAACTTCAGCTGTTGCTCCAGAATCGAGCATTTCCACAGAAGAGTCTGCAGCTAAGAATGGTGATATTGCTCCAGAATCGAGTAGTTCCAGAGAGGATTCTGATGCTAGATATGGTGAAGGAAAAGGTTAGTAATTTCCTTTTAACCTTGACTGCCTATTAATTAGTTTGTTTTTGGATTGCATTGTAGGACTATTAGGTGAATTGCTTCTGAAAAAAATAAAATGAAGAAGGGGCTATATATCAGGATTTTCAGAATGTAGAAATATGTGAGGTTCCCTTTACATTGGGGCGATCTATTGATGCTTGTATATTGATGAATGAAAACTTTATGCCCACTGCATTTGTTTGTTTTCACTAATATGTATCAAATCTTAGAACTGAGCTTTCTGTTTTGCCAAATGCAGCAAAAAATGAAGGAAAGTGCAATCTTTTCAATGGAGATTGGGTTCCTCATCCTGCAGGTCCTGTTTATACTAATGAGACTTGTGAACGGATTGAAGACCATCAAAATTGTATGAAAAATGGACGCCCAGATATCGGGTATCTTTATTGAAGGTGGAGTCCGAAAGGGTGCGAACTACCGCTGCTAAATCCTGAGGAATTTCTAGAATTAATGAGGAATAAAGCTTTGGCATTGATCGGTGATTCCATATCGCGCAACCATGTTCAGTCAATCATTTGCATTCTTCCTAAGGTAATATTTACTATTCTAGAACTGCTTATTTTACAGTGGTATTCTGCCAGTGCTGAGAGTGCTATAATCGTGTTTTTCAAATTCGTAGTACAGTTGGTACTTATGCTTGGCTGTTGTCCTTATTTTTGGTGAACTCATGAATTAGAGAAATGTGATCAGGGAGCTACATGCTGTACATCATGTAATTTTGCATCTTTTTTTATATTATTAGAACAGATTCCATGGTGAGATCTTTGTGATGATTTCAAAATTTGTAAAGTGTTTTTTTCCCTGTTGTCTTGCATTGGCTCCAAATTTTTGCGATTCTTGAAATCTTGCTCACTTGTCAGTTATATAATCCTTTTAGTTGCATATGACCCGGACTCTCCACTTTTGAGCTATAGTACACATGTCAAAGTATGGGTATTGCCAAATCGGGTGTGGTACTTTGGTGGAAAATCCCCATTTTTTTTCTAAAATGTTAACGGGTCTCATACACAGGTTCCACACCCGATCTGGCACCCTCACTAGAATCTGAGTAACATTGGCTGCATTGGTATCATTTTTCTTCTCAGAAAAATGTAGACTCATTGCAGATGTAAAGGTCTTCTGAAAGAATGTCTCGCAAAGAAAACCCGATTTAAAGTGCTGATGATTGGTAAGGGCCACCTCCATAGGATCTATCATTTAGTGGTGATGGTTGTCCTAAATTCCTGAATGATGTAATGGTAAGTTGGGAAAAATTCACTTCTCTGCATATAAACATACCGAACTTATTGTTTTTTTCTCATACCTTTTGCCATTTTTTACATATTAGGTTAAGGACTTAGCGAAACATTTACGCTGTGTTGGCACAGATGCTGTTGTTTTTTATTCGAAGAAGCCCCAAGCCAGGTAACTTTTATTGAACAAAATTGCTGAAAAGTTTTAACAATGAACTTGTTTTTAAAGATTCAGGATGTTCCATGTATTGGTGGAATAAATTACTGCTGCCAGATTTAAGTGTTTCCTATCTTATGCTCAGAGACTTGATTGGCCAAACTCAAAAGGAAAAGAGAATACTACTAACAAGGGATGCCAAGCTCTTAAGATATAACTATCTGATTGGAAATCAAATATACATGATAAAAAATCTTCTGAAAAATGACCAGCTGTGTCAGGTGAATTAATGACATTCTTGTTTTTTATTCAAAGATTTGTAAGAACTTGTACCTACATTTAAACAATCAAATAAAACAAGTCAACACTCTCAACCTTTTAATGGATTTTCTTAAGCAGTCTTTTATACAAGTTGTCTTCATGCTCTGTGATAGACGACAATATTTATATTTTGCAGATAATTGAAACTTTTGAGCTCAAAATATGTGAAGACCAGCTAATGTCAAGGTGCACCGAATGCAATGGAAAATTCATTTAGAAACTTCTTACAACTGAAGAGGCTGTTGAAGCGGCCAAGAGATTTCAGGTGATTCCTAACTGTTTGTTTAACAAGAATCTTGAATTCTGGTAGTGCATGGATTGCAATCAGCTATACTAGAAGGTACTTGATTTCTTTGAGCGTTTTTCCTATTCGGTCTATTTTTTTCCCACGAATTCTTTTGTTTTGATGTGGTCGTATTGTTTCCATCTCTGGGCGTATTGTTTTGATGTGGTCGTATTGTTATCCGGTGTATTTAAGGGTCATGTTGCTCCATCTTCCACTGATTCTTGATCATTTGAAAACATTATAATTGATTTTTATTGGGTAAGAATCATTGGGCCTTTACTGCTGTGATACTTACGTAAAGTTTATTTTACCCTTCTGACATTTCTTTCTTTTCACTGTTGTGTAGCATGGAAACCATTTAATTTCCAATTTTTTCGCTTTTTTTTTTCCTTATGATTATCATGCATTTTGGGAAATAAATGACGTCATATGTTTTGAGTAATCTCATTCAACATATTGATTTTTGCAAGGAATGGAACTGTACCCCAGAACCGGCAAGAACTTCGACATAAAAGTCTTTACTAACTACATATTCGGGATGATGTCCTGGGCAGTTCTTGCTTTGACATACTACATTAAACAAGTATCTTTTGATTGCAATTTCCGCCAGAATACCACAATTATTGTTGAGCCCTGAAATCCTTTTTTTTTTCTTTTTCTTTTAATGTTTGTGTTCCACCCAAGCATACTTAATTGTTTCTTTCGTTTAGCTTTGATGACAATGTTATTGGTGTTTGTATCATGCTATAATCTTAAATATCTAACACAGTGCTTCATGGAATGATGTCTTTTTGTTATTTGTTTGCAATTTTCCAGTATGAAATCCAAGGTAGAATTGCTGATTCAATTCTTATAAATACCATATTGATGTTGGTATATGTCACTAAGTTTTTCCGGTGGGAAGCTGGATAGTAAAATACTGTGAAGTCCCACACGTAAATACATTTTCAGTACGAGGTGATCATTACTTTGTCGTGAATATTCAGATCCCTATAAAGATCAGGTTAATTCTATTATATCCATTTATTCTTATACAACAAAAGTGCAATTTGTCTCTGAATTTGATTGTCTACAAATTTGATATCACCAGCCCCTACAGTTTTTTGTTTAAAGTATCAGAGATCTTCCCTTTTGTTTGTCCTTGTTTAATTTAAATACTTGGACATAAATCATGTCCTTCCTCTATAAATTTTATTTCACTTTCATTTGATACAGTCGGCTACTTGATAATCTCCGTGAAGATCTGAGTTTTGGGCCTTCCCAGTTTTCCTGTCTTTTTCCCCTAAATCTACTGCTTCTCTAATGCATGATTTCCCCCATGACTGTTACAACATTAAAAAAAAAACTACACAAAATTGATAGGAAAAAAAACAGCCAATAAAACTATTAAAAAAAAAAACTGAACACTGTTATGCCAAGAAAAAAAAAACTAAACTAAACTGAATGTTATTCCACATCCTCCATTGATGTAATATTAACTCTCATCATTGCATTTTCCCTATTTTGCGTCCCACTCTCAATCTCCTCATCTCTTGTCTCATTTCTTCTAATCTACCAAGTGACCCTCCATGTTTCAAAACTTCCTCCAGTACTAAATTCCATTCATCTCTGCACAGAAAACGATCAAATAATTCACGTATTTCCCACTGCATACCTGCATATTCTTCATGGAGACGTATGTGATCAGCTTGTAAACTAACTCTGTAAGGAATCAAGTTTACCGAAGAAAACTCTAACGTTCCATTTTCTTGTACCACTTCATGAACATCCATCTTTGCTAATTTTGTTTCACAAAATGTTCCAGCATAATTAAAAAAAAATTGGCACACAATCAACAAATATCAACTAACAACCAAGAAACACTCATGTTACACGTCAGTGAGATTACACACATTCTTTAAAGTTATTCTCCTTACACGTGTCTTTTGATATCATTACTTGGCACCCCCACAATCACATATATTAACCAAACTTTCCAAACTCACCACATACTCATCATACTCAGCACTACTAAATTCATGTATAAATTGATAAAACTTTACTCACCAATTTTCAGATATGGACACTGGGCTACTACTACACACTGTAAGCTGCACAACATCCAGCTCACCCCCTAGTAATTTATAATGTGTGTATCATAGTATTCATTAAATATTAATGTGAGATGAAAATATCAAATGAATTTTAGCTTTAAAAAATCACTAAATTGGTTAAGGGGGAATAATGAATATTTATAATTGAGGACCCTACAATTAACTTAATAATTATTTTGCTACAATTTGTTTTAAGTCATCTCAATTATTTAAATTGGAATTGTTTGTCAATTTCAGAGTTCAAACCTTCATCGAGTCCTCCGGAACAACTACATTCGTCAGTCCCCAAGTCAAACACCCCACTTCGGAAAAATCTCTCGCAATACTGATTGCAGCGATCATTTCTGCTTGATAATTAGTAATGGGGTTCTTCAAAATTCTGGTATCTTTTATCGTTTGCTGCTGTTTTGTGGCTTCTGCTAAGTTCGCTTCCGCAGATTCCTTTCTGAGTAAAGAAAGGTTGGTTGATGTTCCTGGCAAGTTTCTTAATATGGCGAAAAGACCGGATCTTTTGGAGTGGATGGTTCGTATTAGGAGGGCCATTCATGAAAACCCTGAACTTGGTTTTGAGGAATTTGAGACTAGTAAACTTATTAGAACTGAGCTTGATAAAATGGGAATTCCTTATAAGCACCCCGTGGCTGTTACTGGTGTGGTGGGCTATATTGGTAGCGGAAAGCCGCCTTTTGTTGCCCTCAGGGCAGATATGGATGCCCTAGCTATGCAGGTTTATCCACCAATCCTTCAAAATTTTTGTTTGCCTCTATATTAATTTGCTTATTCAATGAGACATTTCTTGTTAATCTTGAGTTTGAGGTTTTATTCACATGTCTGGGATGGTAAAATTTGTTGTTGATATGGAATTAGCTTTGAAGTTTTATTTGACTCTTGAATATGAAATTGAGTGAAATTTGTCTTGGGTTCTTGTGGATTCTAATCTGATGTTTGAATGCTGCAGGAAGGTGTTGAATGGGAACACAAAAGCAAAATTCCTGGAAAGATGCATGCTTGTGGACATGATGCTCATGTTGCCATGCTCCTTGGTGCTGCAAAGTTGCTTCAAGAACACCGAGATGAGCTACAGGTCCTGGTTCATCCTCCTTTTGCTTTATTAAGGCTGCATTAATATAATGCGTGGGTGTTATTTCCTTTCTTTTGCTTTACACTGGACTTTTGATTTTAGATAATTTATAATGGAACCTTCTTCATATTTCTATTTAGAATTAATTCGATAAGGTGCACTCTGTTACTGGAATAGCAGTAGTGTAACAACTGATCGGTTTACTGGTTGTGATTTTGAAAGAAATTGAATTTGATCGCTTGAATGATTTTCATAAAAGATTGCCATGTGCATTTTGTTGTTGTCTATAGATGAGAACTTATATTGGATTTGTTCCTTGATACAATCCTTTTTTAGATAAATGTCACTGATTCTATTCACCTATTTAGGGTACTGTTGTTCTGGTTTTTCAACCAGCTGAAGAAGGAGGAGGAGGAGCTAAGAAAATGCTAGATGCTGGCATACTGAAGAACGTTGATGCTATATTCGCGCTGCACGTCTCTTACAAATTTCCCATCGGAACAGTTGCTGCTAGACCAGGGCCTATTTTGGCGGCGAGTGGTTTCTTCGAAGCTGTAATTAAAGGAAAAGGTGGGCATGCAGCCCTTCCCCACACCAATATCGATCCTATTGTAGCAGCTTCTAACATAATTGTTAGTTTGCAACATCTCATTTCACGTGAAGCGGATCCCTTAGATTCACAGGTTGTATTCCTATCTATTTTAGTTTTGAGTTACTGTTTCATTGCAACTAAACAGGGACTTCTAGTGCCTATATTTATTAAAGTATCAAGACCAACTGTTGTGATTACTGCATGCATATTTTTTCAACTTCTGGTAACTGATCCAGAATAGTTGCGCAACATTTTACCACAATAACTATGCTTTCACCTCCATTCTTCAAGTGATCTATATTTGAGATTTTTCAGTCCACTCAAATGCATGGTCTTGGTCTTGCAGGTAGTAACAGTTGGAAAATTCGAAGGTGGTGCTGCATTCAATGTGATTCCTGATTTTGTTACAATAGGTGGAACATTCAGGGCGTTTTCAAAAGACAGTTTCACGCAACTTAAGAAAAGGATTGAAGAGGTAAGTGTGGTAGTAGTCCTGATCCCTGATACCTTTTATGAGAGACAATTAGAACCATCAATTTGCAGTAGCATTATTTCTTTCCAATTTGAAGGTTGATTTATTTTCCCTTTTGGGTTTGCCAAATGCATCTTATAGGTAATTTTGACACAAGCAGCAGTACAGAGATGCAATGCTACTGTTGACTTCAAATCAAATGAGAAGCCGTTTTACCCAGTAACTATAAATGATAATCAGTTGCATAGTCATTTCCAAAATGTAGCTGGGCAAATGCTGGGTGCTACAAACATTTTACAATATACACCCTCCATGGGAGCAGAAGACTTTGCCTTTTTCGCTGAATCAATTCCTGGGTTCTTTTATAGCATCGGAATGCAAAATGATACCAAGGAACAACTCAAGCCAGGGCATTCTCCGTATTTCAAGGTAAATGAAGATGTCTTCCAATATGGCGCTGCTCTGCATGCATCATTGGCTGCAACTTATCTCTTTGACCGCCATCCAAAACTATCTACTCAAGACAAAGTTATGCATGATGAGCTCTAAGGTCTTGGAAGTGGTGCTTCTTAACGTAAAATGTGCAGAACTAGTATATATATATATAGGTATTTTAGAAGAGCATATACCTGAGAATATTCTTTAGGGTTAGGACCCTTTTAAGGCCTCATTGGCCCATTAATGCAGTCCACAAATAGACAAGCCCACGAAAAATACATTTAGAATATTGAATGAACAACCAACATTTACTTGACCAAAGTGATAAGGTGTTTTCGTTTCTTTAAGCGAGGTCTCAGATTCGAGTCTTATGAATGGGAAGAGCAATGTTGAGAGAGCTTTTCCTCTGAAAGGAAATTGACCTCGACTCGGTACGGATTAGTGTGAGTGCAATGCATTTGGGACATCGTGCGCAGCATGAAAAAAAAATTGAATGAACAACAATAATCGAAGCACATATTTTGTTTAGTTTTCAGAATGCTGTCTTAATTTTTCTGGCGGCGGAAGTCTTAGTTTTGGAGCTTGGCTACTTCCGATATTATAGGGTGATCGATACACGCTATGTTATGATCCTGAACCTTAATTTGTCTCTTTATTATACACAAACACACCAAAAAATAAAAAAAAAAAATTGCTCTCTTAACTTGTTTATTAATTTATTTTATATATATATATAAGGGAAGCCAGAGGCTTAGGTACAAAAGTCCCTAAATACGAGGGAAGTCGGATAGCTTATCTGAGACTAACTGATCTAACATACTAGACAGGGATATTGACAAAATATGTCTACCTGCTGGGCATAAAGCCAAATTTGGCTAAAACGTCGGCCACCTTATTTCGAAGGAGACCTGTCTGACCTACGGTTACATGCCAGTTGAGTTTAAGGAGATTTCTAATTCTGCTGAACACATTACTGGTGATAGACAAAGAATCCTCCTTAGGCAGAGATTCAACAGCCTCCAAGGAGTTTAGTTCTAAGTGAACTTTTCGAAAACCTAAGCCCCACGCAATTTGGAGACCATGAAACGCCACCCCGTATTCAGCTTCCAGATTGCAGCAGTTGCCAATATTTGCCGCGTATCCAATGATCTAGTCTCCTTCATTGTTTCTGATGACTCCTCCGGCTGCCAATTTGTAAGAGGGCAAAGCAGTGGCACCGTCAGAATTAATTTTGACCCAATTAGGAGAGGGCGGATTCCATGAGGGTTGCGCGGTAGCCAGATGGCTCTCCAAATCATGTGCAAAAATCTGGTTAGAGCCAATCACTTCTTTGACGAAAGCTTGAGAGGCAAAACGAAGTGAAGCTTGAGACACTGTTTCCTCGCCAAATATTTCCTTGTTCCTAGCATTCCAAAGTTTCCAGCAGACTACACCAAACCAAAGTGCCCATGTGTGTCGTTCCTGCAAACCAACAGAGTTAAGGTTAGATTAGAGCCATAGTTAGAAGTCATTAACATACCAGAAATCTCTTCCAAGTGACGGATTAATGCTTCTCCAGAGTTCTTTGCTCCTGAAGAAATCTTTGAAAATGTGGAACGATATTTCTTCTCCCCCACACATGTGGCAGCTGCTGTCTTCCGAGATGCGTCTCCATTTTCTTTCGACGTTTGAAAGTAGGACTTCTCTCATTAGTAGCCATAAAAAGGTTTTGATCCTTTCCAGACCTTTCCACCACCAAATCAGACTCCATCGCTTCTCTTCGTCATCCCATCGATTTTCAGCCAAGGCCTGATATGCTGAAATGGTGGAAAATTGTCCCGTGTTTGTGAATTTCCACAGAGGACGATCAGGTCCCAGCAGAGGAGAGGGGGGGTGGTACAGCTCTGGTTTTTTCTAGGATATTTGGAGGTAGCAACATGTTTAGCTTGTTCCAGTCCCAATCTCCGCGATCATCAATAAAGTCTGCAACTTTTGCACTTGAGTCTGAAGGAGGGATGATTTGCTTAGCATGAAGGGACAGTGGTCCATCAGCATTGAGCCAGTTGTCAATCCAGAAATTGATTATAGTACCATCATTCACCACCCATCTGATGGCCTTTAGAGCTTCAGGCCACAATTTAGAGATTTGTTTCCAAAAAATAGAAGCCTTTGTCCTTGAAATATCAGATGGTAGTGCATCTAGAGGCAATTCATATTTTGCTTTCAGAATGCTCTTCCATACTGTATTTTCCTCTGAAATCAGTCCCCATGTGAACTTTAAAAGGAGCGCCATATTGAATTCTCATATTTTCCTCAACCCTAGGCCACCTCTACTTTTTGGCTGGCAGATTGAATCCCATTTAACTAAGTGCATTTTTTTCTCCTCCGCCCTGCTACCCCATAGAAACTCTCTGGTTGTCTTGTCAAATTCATAATGTGAGTCTGCCTGCCATCGATATTCGTCGGGGGTTCCATTGCCTTACTCTCTGTTGTGCTTTCGTCACCCAGTCGCAGTAGGTTTCTTTTTTCACTCTCCCATGGATGATAAGAGTGCCCAAGTATTTCCCTAAATTATTGACTCTTCGTATGCCACATATACTGCTTAATCTCTCAGCTTGATGAAGAGCTATGTTTGGAGAAACATAAAGTACTGATTCGTCTGAGCTTACTGTTTGCCCAGATGCTAGACAGAATTCTTGTAAAGTCTTCTCGATAACCCTCAATTGATCTTCGCTAGCTTTAACAAACAAGGTCAGGTCATCAACAAAAAAGAAGGTGCGATAATGGTACCTTTTCGCGCCCAAATATTCGAGGTTTCCAGCTTCCCGTTCGGACTTCGATGTTGATGGCTTGAGAAAGACGCTCCATGGCTAGTACAAATAGATAGGGGGAGATCGGATCTCCTTGACGCACTTCGCAGTTAGGTTTAAATTCGTCTCCTACAATACCTTCCCAAAGGATTTGAGTTGAGCCCGAGTGGAGTGAGCTCATAATCACTTCTTGCAGTGTACAAGAGATGGCTGCATCTTGAATTGTAGCTTCCAAAAATTCCCAGCTGATTTTGTCAAAAGCCTTAGCCAAATCAATCTTGACCGCCACACATCCTTTACTTCCTTTGGCTGCCTTCATTGTATCTATGGCTTCTTGTGCTATAACAATATTGTGGACGATACTCCTGCCTTGTATAAAACTTGATTGTGTAGGCAGTACTAGTGTTGGCATTACTATTTCAGCTGATTTGCAACCACCTTAGAAATGATCTTCGCAGAGACATTAATCGAACTAATCGGCCTGAGATTCTGAAATCTTTCCGGGTTCTCCACCTTAGGAATTAGAACTACTAAGGCTTTGTTAATTCTCTGATCTATCTGTCCCGTCTCAAAAGCATCTTTGACTAGCTTACAGATGGAGTTTCTGATGATATCCCAGTTGTGCTGAAAAAAACTTGCACTGTAGCCATCAATCCCTACTGTTTTGAACTTGCTCATTTCGAACACCGCCTCTTTAACTTCTACATCTTGTACTTCCCTGCCTAAGTGTCCGACCGTAGGCTCTAGTAATGGTGGGAAATGTTCCCTTACAGCATATTGAGCATAAGCAGTAGTAGGCCTTGTGTAGACCTTCTTGAAAAATGCAGTAGCTTCCTCACTTATTTTTTTAGGTTCTGTACACCATGAACCATCCTATAACTGGATTGCTACAATTGCCGCCTTTTGCTTCCTGTTTCTGAATGTAGCGTGGAAGCGTTTTGTGTTGCGGTCTCCTTGTGCCAACCAGATCGCCTTTGAATTCTGCGCCCTTAAGAGCTCTTCTTGGGTGACAATGACTTCATATTCCTCCCTGAGAGGTTTTTCCAGCTTGATAAGGTTTTCTGAATGATGAGTTGTCGACGCTTTTTGCAACCCTCCAAGCCGACCTAGAAAACCTATTTTTTCTCTTATTTATGTCACCAAATACGTTGTATTTCCAGTCATCCATTTTCTCAGTAAGATCATGAAGGGCGTCTGCCAAATCCTTGTTTGGATTCCAGTTGTTCACTAGCCATTCTTTCCACTGGTCGTGAGCTTCCCATGCCATAGGTATTTGAAGAACTTCTTGTCATGCGGTATGTTGTTCTTAATCTTTAAGCTAATCAAAAGGGCAGAGTGGTCTGATGCTGCTCTAGGAATGTGTTTAACCGATGTTTCCAGGAAAAAGTTGTCCCATTTATCGTTAACAAGGGCCCTGTCTATTCGTTCATGGACTAGTTTCCACGTGAATCTGGTGCCTTCAAAACCCAAATCGATCATCTGTCTCTTTCCTACCCAGTACTTAAATCTTCGACAGCCCATCGATTTTTTACCCCCCACTTTGTCTGCTACATCTGTAAAAGCATTAAAGTCTCCGAAAGCTATCCATGGAGATGTCACATACCTGCAACAAGATCCAATGTGTTCCACAGTATTTGGCTGGTAAGCCTTTGGAGGTTTCCATATACTGCAGTCAACAAACAAGAGCAATTATTCTGAAAATAAACCCTAGTGTGTATACACTGCCAGTTATTTTGGAGAATTTCTATACTAACAGAGTCACGCCACATTAACCATATTCCACCGGCAAAACCAACCGATTCAGTTCTATGAGAATTTTCCATTCCAAGTTCTTTAAGTATGCCAGTAGCTTTAGGGCCATTTATACGGGGTTCAAACACAGCTACAATTTGTGGTTTGTGTTGTCTAATTTTCTGCTTGAGCATTGAAATTGTTTCTGGATTGCCTATTCCACGATAATTCCAAGCAAAAATCTGTATATCCATTAAATAAGTTGAAAGGGTTGGAACTTACTAACCGGCGTCCGGCAGTTGTTCCAGGTCGGCATTGGACCAGTGGTCGTCGACGGCCACTCTCTGTTGGTCCTTTACCATATCGTCTGCTGACACCTCAGTGATTTCCTCGGATGCTTCAATGTGGTCAGGAGGTTTATCACTTTTTCTCAGTTGAATTTTCAATCTGGGATTGAGGTGGAATGCATGCAATTGATATGCTTATATGTTACCTATTTATTATATCTCTAATTTGTGATTTTTGCAATATATTTTGAGTACAAATATGCTATTTATATGATTTTATATTTATTTGTAGGAATTGTACTCAAAAGGAGGAATTGTTGAAATTGTGGGCTAAAATAAAGATAAAAGTAACTCAAGGGGAGAATTGAAGATTTGATAAATTGACAAGGAAGAAATTAAAGTACTTGAAAAATTGGAGGATTAAACAAGCAATACTAGAATTTTTGGTTTTTGGAAATTGGGCGAACAACGATGATGGTTGTGTGGTTGATTTGGGATTGGAATTGGGTAAGAATTTTAATCCCAATATTATTTGGGAAACAAGTTTTCTTCCTCTCCAAGAAGTATAGTTTTGACGGAAGCCTATAAAAGGAAGATTAGGGATTTATTTTTACAACAGGACTGTACCGAACTTGACCGAAACCCTACGTCCTCTGCCGCATCACCATTCTTGCCGCTGCAACTTCTCACCACTTCAAACCGGCAGCCACCTTTCCCCCATGCACCACCGTCCTCCGCCGCACGCACCACCGAAAACAACCCCCTTTGAAGCCGAGAACTTGACCGAACCTTCACCTCCATCGGCGGCAGCTTTCTCCTCTTCACCATCGCCAGCTCCATCATCATCCTTGATCACCTCCACCGAACCACCGAAGCAGCCAGCCCTTCCTTGCCTTCATCATCCACGCACATCAGCCTCCACTCCCATCATCACCGGCAGCCACCATCTCTACCCCTCTCTTCCAGCTCCAGTTTCATCACCATCACCGCCTCGCAGCAAACCAGCTCCATCCTCTTCAATCCCCTAAACCAACAGGCGGCTTCTCCTCCTTGACCACATGCAGCAGCCGCAAAGCTAGCAACCGCCGGGGAGTTTTTCGGCGGCATTGTTCTTCATCCGGGTGTTTTGTTTTAATTATTTAATTCAAATTTTTAGGATTATGTCTCTAAATATTGTTGAATTATTTTTGATAATGTTTAGTGGCTAAATTCTTTTAATCTAGGGCTTGGGTGTAGCCACCGAATTTATTTGGTTTATTTGGTTCATTATTATTTGATTTTTCCATTAATTAATATTTGTTATTCTTGTTTTAATACGTCTAAGTAATTAGCCACTATTTGCATGTGTGAAAATATTAATCGAAGTAGCGAGAGTGGAAGATTAGTATTAGTTCGTAGAAATAATAGAATTAGGGTGTATGCTACGAGAGTAAGATTATAACCTTTGTAATATTTGATTCTTAATGATCTTAATGTGCTTTTGTTAATTCCTATAGTCATGAGAGTAGACATAGGTAGACATAGGGTTAATTTAAGTAAGAGAATTATATCACGACAGTGAATAGTTCTTAAATAGGTGAATCGTTGTGAGATTAATGAAAGTCCAAAGTCACATATTTATAGATTAAATTAAACTGAATAGTCGGTTGGTGAACTCTTTGTCCTAGGTTTTTCTTTTACGTATTTATATCTTTAATTAATTGTAATTGATAGTTTTAGGTTTAGATTAGTTTAAATTGATAAATTGTTAATCTAAATAATAATAAGAAATAATTTTAACCGGTATTTGGTAACCTTCTCTGTGAGATTAACCCTACTTTTTGCTTTATTGCTAGTAATTGTATTAAATAGGTAATTAATTATTTGACCAGTGTGACGACGACTTGTCAGCAATGAGTCAAGAGGTTTTTCAGTGATCGGTGATTAACAGTGTATTTCTGAAATGGAGTTCTCGGACATTGAGGTTTGGTTATATGATGAGGATTGACGGGGGTTGGGGTGGGGAATGTTAATTATAGAGTGCTTTGTGGTTTGACCTGTGGCGTTCATTCCGTCGACGTTTTGATTTGCCGTCGGCAAGTCGGTATTTTGCTTTGGGAAAGACGATGTTTCTGGTGGTGTGGATGGGTTTTGGGTGTGTGCTGAAGGTGCTGTTGGTTTTGGCAGAACAGTGGGGGATGTGGGTTTTTGTGGTTGACAAGGATTTGTTGATTGAGTGCTTGATTCTTGTTGGGTCGGTTTCTTTGTCCAAGTTTTTCTTGGGCTGCAATCTCGGACTTCCTCTTGGTGGCTTTGCTGTTTGGGCCTCGATTCCCCCTCGTTGGTGCTTCTGGGCTGATTCATGAAGAGAAAGAATCAGATGAATTAGCAGTAAACTGAATATTGGGGGGAGGACTTACCTTCCAGGTTTTTCCATTGTCCATTGGTTCTTGGGCTAGCCCGGCTAGTGGTGCAAACGGGTTTGTGGTGGCCTGTGCTCCTTTGTGGGCTTTCCATGGGGTTTGGGTTTGGCAGTTGATGTTTGCGGGTTGTTACTTCCCATTCTCCTGCCCCTTTTAAGAGCGACTCCACTCGCTCATGTTTGGGCGCTGTTTTTGCTACATTGGTAACCGTGTCGCTTTCTCCCAATTTTCGTCGGCGTTTGAGAAAAGGATAGCCCAGTCTGATGATTTGATGTTGACATTGACGTTGTACCGTTGGGGTTGGCTAACGGGTCTCCGGCATGGGTTTCCGATGGGGTCGAGAGTTCCGGTGGGTTTGACGGCGTTTCTTTGCATTCTTCCTGGATGTGCCCATATTTTCCACAGGAATAGCAGATTCTTCGGAGATCTTCATATTCTACCGTAAAGACCTTGCCGTCAACCTTGACCTTTTCGATCAGAGATTTGGTTAAGTCTAATTCCACTGCCATACGAGCGTATCTGCCTCTCTCTACTTATAGGGTGTTTGAATCTGCTTTCAAGTATTTTCCAATTGGCTTTGCAATGTCTCTGAGGAAATCTTCTTGGAAGTAATGGACAGGCAAACCTAGGATTCGGATCCATGCTGCGACTGCCGATATGTTCTCCGATTTTGAGTCGAAATTGATGGTCCAAGGAAGAACGCTTGGGAGAGCATTGTAATAATTCTCTTCGTGTGTGAGTCTGATAATGTGGTAACCGTCAATTGAATCGACAAGGTTGATTCTGCCCTTTGGTTTCCCCAGAGTCGAAATTCTTTTTTCGATAGCTAAGAAACTGAAATTCCTTCCCAATGGTCGAACCACGAGAGAATATGTCATTGCATATTCAATTTTCTTCTTGATACGGTCTGCAAAGCTAATTGCAGGCATTCCATCTTTAATGGTATAAGTCACATCTCCTTGTCCTGTTTTGACCGTGTTATGGTGAAAGCCGTTATTGCCTTGGTGGTGTCCTTGAAGGAGGGAGTCCTTGAATGAAGGAGCAGAGCCGCTTGAGGGCCCATTTTCGTTGCCAGCAGGGGGTTCTCCAATTGGGGCTGTTGGCATTTCTGACAATTCGTCTCTGTTTCTTACTTTCTTGGTCGCCGGATTATCGGTGTCATGGTCCATAGGGACCGGTTCTCCTGGCTCCATCGAGGAGCAGGGAAGGAGGAAGCCAGTGTTGGTTACAATCGGTTTACAGAGGGGAAACTTTTTTTTTTGAAATTTGAAGAATTAGTATCCCGTAACTTGTTTATTTTTGTATACTTACAGAGGAAGGAAGGAGGAAGCCGGTGTTGGGTTCAATTATTGGCCTATCTTGTATATTTACGTAAAATCAGAAGTACAAAAAATAAACAAAATGGCCTATCTTGTATATTCTTTTTTATTTTTTTCACTTTCGATTTTATAAGTATACAAAATGGGTCATTAGCTGAACCCAATGGTCGATTATCAGCCTCATGAAATCCAAGCAAAAAGCCTATTTTGAAAAGCCCTGTCAAGATAGTTTTCCTTGCAAATCAAAAGTTCTTTTTGCTAAGCAAAGGAGTTGATGTGAAAAGAACTCATCCACCATTAATTAAGATCATGGTTCGAACTTGGTCATATTTATATTACCACCAACTGGATTTAGATTTAGAGAAGAACATAGATCTGGAATGAGAATTGAGAATCAGAATCCGAAATTAGGGAGTTAGGTTTTTAGAGATTAGGAACGGGGAGAGAATTCATAAATTTAGAATAAAAATTTGATTGTATTTTCATTCAGTAACTAGTCCTCAGAACGCACGACCAGTTCGTAATTTATAGTTAAAATAATAAATAATCGTAATAAATATTTTTTTATTATAAATAACTAATAATGTTGCTATTAACATCATTATTCTCTGTTGGTCTTCGAGAAGTTCCATTACAGTGAATATTGGTTGGAATACTTATATCTTGACATGTAATCGTGTATTTCTATATAATTGTGTGTTTAAGATAGTGTTATTTCAAATCATTTTACTTTATCAAATTGACAGCTTTTTTTTAAAAAAAGATACTGGTATTCAAATTGATGGGAGGTGGTTCGAGAAATTTGTTAGTGAATATTAGTTAAGTTTTTCTTTTAATGCGTAAAAGTTAACGAAAAAAAGTATAGAAATAACTTATTTTTATTGTATTTTATATTGGACAGTCGAACTCGAATGATAATTGCATAGTCTTTATAAATAAAACGAAAGGACATAGATGAAATCAATAAGAAGTTTTTATATTCCAACCTTTTGGAAGTTAAATTTAAAAGGATGTTTTTAATTTTGAAAGTTCACATAACATTTTTTTTTTATGAAATAGCACTTATATAAACCATTGGAATTGTTTTCAAATAATCGATGTCAATAAAAATAATTGGTGTGTATCCTACGCAAATTATGTAATTTTCATTATAAAATGGAAGTGTTTCACCCCACGAAGCAATTTCGTCATCGTGGAAAAAAGTATTGACAAATTTCCTAATAAAAAAACAGAGGCAAAAATATTCTTTCAGTACTTGAAAAAAAAATTAGAAGAAAATAAATAAATAGTTAGTAATTTCCATAACCATATTGAAATGAAATGTTATCATTGTGCTGTCTAATTATTTTTTCATCGCAACCCATAAAGAAGAGAAAAAAATGAAACAGAAGCAAAATGTTTAATTTTCTTTTCCAGTTTATGTCCTACTCCACATAAGATTTACATACTGAATGTATACTAATATTCACAGAATAAAAATAATGTCACCTAATGCAATAAGAAGAAATACAGTCATAAAGCGTAGACGCACTTTGGTTAAGAAAGTTCCAAATCATTGTTGTACTCATTAGTAAAATTAGAAATCATTCATATTACTTTGACACTTGTTATTAGCTCTCTCCCACAAACAAATTGCTGAAAAAATCTTCTGCTGGCTTGATGATTTTGAAAAAGTTCTATACCATCTGGAAAAGACCTTTGTAAATCTGACTACTACCACCTTTTTAAGTCATATTCTCTGACATGAAATAAAGAAACTCATTTCAAATCGTACTGTTCGTAAACAGGACTAACAACGGCTAAAGATTTCTGGCTTGGTAACTCCTATATTCAATGCATCACAGATCTCCTCGACCGGAGAATCTGTAGATACTTTTTGTTCCTGACAAGAACATTGCGAAATAGGGCCCATCTCGCCTTTGCTTCAGGCTTTTTCTGGTTTCAGAGTCACCTACTACACCACCACTTAATGATAACTGTGAAGAACTGCATGCAAAAATGCATCTGAAAGCTCAGATTATTATTCATGATTTCTTTCCTCTCTTTTTCAAATTCCTTAGCATCAAAACATTGTAAATTGCAGCCTACTGAAGGTTCTGCTTCCTTATAAAACAATATCTTGCCATCAATGGGGTAATTTCATCCCAAAAGTCACATAGGTTTCTAAAAGTTGATAAAAAGAAAGATATCTTATATGGAAAATGCAAGCTTTACGACATCCGCTGTATCAAAATTTATCCCCAATGTCAATGGTAAAATAAAAGAGATTTCTTTGGCTCAATGACAACTATCAAACATAATGGAAATAGCACAAAAGACCTACTAAAAGATCCTAAAATGGCCAACCTCAAGATGGCTCTGGTTGCGAATGAAGACTTTCAGCAAAGTTTACGTACTCAGAACACCAATGTCAATGGCAAGCAGAAGGTAATGTTTGCCTTGACTTCGGTCGAAGGTATTGGTCGTCAATTTGCTAACATTGTCTGCAAAAAGGTTGATGTCGACACAAACAAAAGACCTTGTGAGCTATCTGCTGTTGAGATTGACAATAGCAGTATAAAGTAAAAGTGCAACAAAGAAGCAAATTTGGAATTACGAAAATAGCTCTCTTCATGAACTCAAGAAAAACCTCTAGTCAGAATCTAAAACGGTTGTATTTAGTTAAAAGAATAATGCAGCCAACAAGAATGTATCACCTGAATCTGCTCTGGATCTTTGCTGACGAATAATGTATCTGCAACAAAATTAATAATGGCTCCTTCCTTTTTGCTCTCAGATGTAATTATCAGTATCACCATAGCTCCAAATGTGACATCCCCAAAAATACACCAGCCAGCTTGACAATGACTAAGGTGGTATGGGAAACATTTGGGGCTATGGTGAGTGAACAGAGCTTTAGTGTACTAGCTAGGTTCAGGGTTCGAGCTCTGGTTTGTAACTTATCGTTTTGCACTCTAGTAAATGTTTGTTTTCTGTTCTATTTTTTACATACGTCTACGTGAATATGGATCCAAGATTTTTTTTTTTTTTTTTGGTGAACTCCACCAAAAATAGGTAAACCCATTCCCACTGTAATAGTTTGCAAACCATAGTGGAAGGTAAACTACACTAGGCAAGCCTGGAATGACAAGTTCGGGTGCGGAATCGAGGCTTCATGAGTGGGTTCGCCATAACAAGCTCTCTAGAGGTGCCAGTAGGTAATGTTAGAGACTTAGAGCCATCCCCTCACTCTTATTGGAATGGGGGTTTGAACTCATGATCTCCTCTTGAGGCCAATGGTAATTTTACCACTGAACCAACAAGAATCAAATCTCATACATACATCCATGTGTATGGGATCAGGAGCGATTAACTTATGCTGTTGTTACATACATCCATGTGTTTTCTGCCTTTCATGATTGGACCGGAAAAATAAAATAACAATTGCATGGAGCGAACAGCTGACGTAATTTGAATCACTTATAAAACGGCTTGATGATTTAGATTTTGCTTGGATCAATCTCAACTTAAATAAATTGACAATCCATCAGATTATCTCGACATGTAAAATGGCTTAGTGCGACAGTCTTTTTGGTCTTATTTTCCTGATGAAAACAGGAGAGAAACACAATGGAAAATCATCATTCGACAGATTGGTCACCGGCTGAATTAGATATACCGTAGCAACAAATCACGAAAAGTTGGATTTTTCAATCAAGTTTTGCTTGTGTTTACCACATTATGCTTATTTTCTGTCCAAACTATGTTGATTGTCACATGCTCACAGACTCACAGTATTATACATTTATTAGTTCTTCCGTCTCAAAATAATTATTTTATTTATTATTTTTTTAAAAAAAAACACATCTGAACTTCTTCTTTTTTTTTTTTTTGAATAATCTGAACTACCTTTTGGTATAGAAGAATTCTTCTACCAAGAAAATGAAAAACATCAAAAAGGAAAAAAAAGCGGGCATATTTTTCTTGTATTCGTATTATTTGTTGCAATTAACATGACATGCATTCTTCTTTTTTAATATAGATGATAGAGTTCTAGATTATATTACTACTGAATTTTCTTTAAACTTTTGAAATATGCAAAAGGATTCAGAACTTCAGCTTATTAATGAATAGAGGTCCAAAAATATCATTTTGAGAAAACTTGAAAATTAAACGAGTGATAGACCAGTATTGAATTTACATGCGAAAAATTATTAAACGTACCAAGGGCTAATTTTTTTTTTTAACGAATATGTCGAGATTTTGTTAAAGAGAACAAGTTTACAACACAGGTTAAAAGTTAGGTTATGCACCTTTTCAACAACTACACGATCTACTTTAGTAAAATAGCAAAAAAACATTTTACCAAAATCTATTATTTCCTGCCACAATGCTTGAAGTTTGGGTGGCCAAAAGGATTCTTTGTGCAAAGAAAATTGAGCTTCACAATCTGTGCAGATAAGAAGTGAAGTCAATCTAAACCTCCATGCCTCAACAGCTCCTTTGCCCGCACGATACCCTTGAAGCCCAAGAAGCATTCCCGTGCCAATCAGTATCAAGAAAACTCTTGGAATGACAATACTTGCATAGAAAAATTTTGGGCCAAAGGAGACTTTGGCTGACTACTGATCTTCCACGCAAGCTTTGCCAATATAGCCTGATTGAACTATTTCACGGATCTGAGATCAAGCCACCCTTGATATAAAGATATAATTTTATTCCAAACTTGCCAGTGAACGCCTTTGTCCTCATTACAAGAAAACAATCAATTAGCCACGGAATTAAACACGAAAAGTTTGACCGTGGCTAAATAACTACAATATACCCACGAATTACCCACAAAAAATACATTTAAAATTTTATTCACAACATAAACACGGAATAACCAGGACATTATACACGGACACTTGAGGACGTGGATAATCCGTGGATGAAGAAATCTTTATCCACGAACTAATCACGAAACTTCCGTGGTTAACATTTCGGTGGGTATATCTGTGGTTAATGGAATAATTAACTACAGATTTTCTACGGAAATAATATCCATGGAGTATTCCGTGTATAATTTGTGGTTGACTAAATTTATATTTACACTAGTAAAATTTATTACTCTATAATGACCCCTTGAAATTACAAAATTGATTTTCTTCAATTCACAAAGTGACACCCTTAAACTTTTTTTTTTATCTTATTTTAGTCGAAAACTAATGTAAATATTTTCAATTATATCCTCAATGAATAATTTTCACCTTCAATTAACATAAGTAGTGTGATAATTTAATGCTCTAAGACTAAGAAAATTTTTAATTGTTTACAAAAAGTTATATAATCATTGTGTCATCTTTAACAATGATGTAATTAGTGAACATAGTTAACTATAAGTTTCCAATCAATCTCTCATTTGAACATTATAAGTATTTTAATTAGTAAAATCAAATGTAATGACGACTAATTTTTTTTACCTAATAAACGTAATATGTATATGAATAAGTGAAAATGTATAGATCATATTAGTGCAATTGTTATCAGTTTTACATTTAATTAGAGAAATGTTCTTGATCAGGATGATTATCAAGCATATAATATATTCATCGTTGTATTAAGTAGAACTAGAATCCTATATAGGTTTATCTATGAGAGACACAACAATAGTATTAACTTTAATTATAAGTTGTGTTATTGTTTCGACTGTATCTTTCATTATCAACCATTGCTAGAAGATTTCCCGTAAAATAATATAATATTTTTTTATTTTTTAAAAAAGATATATGCATTAAGGGACTTTTTTATTACTACACTTGTTGAAAAATATTTTAAAACAATTCAAAGAATATGTCATAATAATATAGTAGGGAATTATCTTGTATCACTCAAAATTTTAAAAATATTAAATAATTATATAGATAATTGATTAATGAGTTTAGAAATACAAAATAAATCTCGAAAGAATAAACTATTGGTCAAAAAAGGATCATCGAAAAAAATAAATAAATGAATGGGTGATGTAAGTTTCCAATTCATATTATACTCCAAAAAAGAGACACAATATAAAATTAATTTAAAATAATGAATGGAGATAAAATTAATAATTTCTAAAAAAAGAGATACAATATAAAATTTATTAAAATATCAAGGCTGCTCAAGTGGGCTCATTTTCGGTGGAGGTAATTCCTTGTTTTTGCCAAAAAACATAGAGGGAAAATCCCCGCGTAGGAGCATTTTTTTTTAAAAGAAAATTTTAGGTTCTTTTTTCCACTTCACGAAGATAAACACAAAAATCCCAAAAACTCAGCCAGTCGCCCCCTACGTTGCTCTCTCCACCGGTGGCAATCAATTTTTTTTTTTCTAAATAATCAGTCATCAATTGTCTCCCTTCACCACCCATCATTCAAATAATCTCTGGTAGCGAAGCCGTTCTCTTACTCGTTGGGTCATCGATTTTCTGGTAGTGAAGCCGTTCTCTTACTCGTTGGGTCATCGATTTTCCGGTACCTCATTGGATAGATCTTATTTTCAACTCTGTCTGCCAAGAGCTCTGATGAGTTCTGCCCTTTCCTCCGTCGACTTCCAGAGTTCAATCACTGGTTCGATTTTTTTTTTTTTTGCGCTTTCCCTTTTTATTGTTATTATTATTACTATTATTGTCCAAGTTCAGAGAGAGTGTGGATTTAGCTAAAGTTACTCGCCCCAATCAAGGACAAGGAATTGACGTTTTCCAATCGGCAAATTTTGCTCTAAGCTTGCTGATAAAAGTGTCACATATCTTCCACTTGGGCTGAGTGAAGTCCAAGTCCACGCATAAGTACTTCCCTTGCTTATTGGCTTCAGGGATGTGTAGCATGGCGGTGAATATATATATTGTGCCTTAGGACAGTTAAAACCTCAGTGTCAAATATCTTCCACTTGGGTTGAGTGAAGTCCAAGTCCACGCATAAGTCCCTTGCTTATTGGCTTCAGGGATGTGTAGCATGGCGGTGAATATATATATTGTGCCTTAGGACAGTTAAAACCTCAGTGTCAAATATCTTCCACTTGGGTTGAGTGAAGTCCAAGTCCACGCATAAGTACTTCCCTTGCTTATTGGCTTCAGGGATGTGTAGCATGGCGGTGAATATATATATTGTGCCTTAGGACAGTTAAAACCTCAGTGTCAAATATCTTCCACTTGGGTTGAGTGAAGTCCAAGTCCACGCATAAGTACTTCCCTTGCTTATTGGCTTCAGGGATGTGTAGCATGGCGGTGAATATATATATTGTGCCTTAGGACAGTTAAAACCTCAGTGTCAAATATCTTCCACTTGGATCGAGTGAAGTCCAAGTCCACGCATAAGTACTTCCCTTGCTTATTGGCTTCAGGGATGTGTAGCATGGCGGTGAATATATATATTGTGCCTTGGGACAGTTAAAACCTCAGAGAATCTGTAAAATGATGGTATTGATGTCATTCATTGTCTGATTACAGGACTGATGCCTGTATATATAATACAAGTATAACAAAAAGATAAACCCTTAATAACTGACTAACTAATGATAAGTATTACAATATTCAAATATGAGATAATTAACACATGAGATAAATATGACTTCAACACGCCCCCCTCAAACGGAAGTCGGAGTAGGAAGAAGACGAAGTTTGTCTTTGAAATGTTGAAATAATCCTTTGGATAAGGGCTTTGTAAGAATATCAGACAATTGGTCTGCAGAGGAGATAGAATGGACAGAGACAAACTTGTTTTGGATGTGTTGTCAAACAAAGTGAAAATCAACTTGGACATGACGTGTTCGAGCTCGATATACAGGATTGGCAGCAAGAAATACAGCTCCATTGTTGTCACACCAAATGGAGGGCGGTTGTCGTAGAGAAATTCCAAGCTCAGATAACAGCTGGCATATCCAATGAAGTTCGATACAAACGTTTGCAATAGCTTGAAACTCTACTTCTGTCGACGATCGAGCAATAGTCAATTGCTTCCGAGAATCCCAGGCGATGATGAGATTGGGGCCAAGATAAACCAAGAAACCAGATGTGGAGCGCCGATCGTCAGGGCAACCAGCCCAATCGACATCTGTAAAGGCAAAAATAAAGCTCAATTCTGAAGGTTTAATAAGTAGGCCATGACTGATAGTTCCACTCAAGTACCGCAGCACACGTTTGAGGGCTTGAAGATGTATGGAACGCGGTTGATGCATGAATTGGCATAATTTATTGACAGCAAAACAAATGTCCGGTCGTGTTAACGTTGCATACTGTAAGCTGCCACATAAACACCAAAAAAAGAGTAGAATCTGTAGGAGATAGAAGAGCGCCATCAAGTTTGGAAGGTGGAGTTCCAGCCTGCATTGGAGTGTTGACAGATTTACAAGAACTCATGTTGGTCATTTTGAGAAGATCAGTCAAATATTTTTTTTGAGAGAGATACAAGCCACTAGCGGTACGCTGAACTTCAACTCCAAGAAAGTAGTTAAGGGCACCAAGATCCCGGATGGAGAATTCATGAGCAATGCCATGAATAAAATGTTGAACAATCGCCTTTGAATTCCCTGTAAGAATTATATCGTCGACATAAACTGACAAGAAGCATACAACGTTAGTATTCTTGAAAACAAATAGAGAAGGATCACATCTTGAAGACCGAAATCCCAAGGAACAAAGAAACGCTGCTAAGCGGGAGAACCACACTCTTGGTGCCTGTTTAAGTCCGTACAATGACTTATTGAGTTTGCAAACATAGTGAGGTCGCTTGGGATCGACAAAGCCTTGAGGTTGAACCATGTAGACTGTTTCATTCAGAGTGCCATTAAGGAAAGCATTGCTCACATCAAGTTGTGAAATCGGCCAGTTGTATGATACCGTAACCGCAAGAACAGTGCGAATGGTGTTGGGTTTGATGACTGGACTGAAAGTGTCGGTGTAATCGACACCATAAGCCTGAGTGAACCCACGAGCCACAAGTCGAGCATTGTAACGCTCAACTGTACCATCAGGATGTGTTTTGATCTTGTAGAACCAATGATTACCGATAACATTGCCGGAAGGAGGAAGTGGAACCAATGTCCAGGTGGGCTTCAAATTCTTGTTTCATGGCTGTTTGCCAAGAGGGAAGCATTTTGGCTTGGGAGAAGGAAGTGGGAGTGGAAGGGAGAGATGACGAGAGAGAAGAAGTATGCGCAAATTTTGTTTTGGATAAGGTTGATGGACGTAAAGTCATGGTATGGGTGCAAGGCAGAGGAACAGGTTGATCAAGGTCGACAACGAGTTTGAGACCAGAAGAGGTAGATGGATCATGAATTAGGGTTTTGGAAGGAGAGGAGGAAGGAGAAGAAGGCTGAGATGACAAAGAGTTACCAGGCGAGGAAGTGACTATGTTAGGGTTTGTATTTGGCATAGAAGAAGGAGATTTAAGTTGATCAGGATTGGGAGAGATGTCAGGAAGAGATGATGGCAACGAAGAGGGATGCCAAAGTGAAGGAGGACTATTGTGAGGTGAAAGCGGAGGAGTAGTAAAACTAGGAGATATACGATTAGAGGAGTTAGTATTGGAATAGGATGGAATTGGGCAAGAAATTTGCAACCACGGAGAGGGAGAATTTGCAGCAAGCGGCGAAGAGGGATGACCTATAAAAGAAGAATTTTTAAATGGAAAAAAGGACTCATCAAATTGTACATGATGAGCAATATACATTTTATTAGATGAAATACCTAAGCAACGATAACCTAAATGGAGAGGAGAATAGCCGAGAAAAACACATTTTGTTGATCGGAATGAAAACTTGTGTTTATTATATGGACGGAGCAATGGATAGACCGCACATCCAAAAACCTTTAAAAAAGTGTAATCTGGATTTTTTTTATAAAGAACAGTGAAGGGATTTTTCCTTGAAGAGAAGTGGATGAAAGTCTATTTATTAGAAAGACGGATGTTTCAAATGCAAATTCCCAATACTTAAACGGGGAACCGCAATGACCAAGAAGAGCAAGGCCGGTATTGACAATGTGACGGATTTTCCTTTCGGCTGTACCGTTTTGCTCGTGACTGTGTGGACAAGCAACCCGATGGAGGATGCCAACTTCTTAAAAAATGTAAGAAGTGAACGATATTCACCTCCCCAGTCAGAATTGACACTCTTAATGGTGGTCTGAAATTGATTTTCAGCAAGTGTTTCGAATTGTTTGAATATAGGAAGAACGTCACTTTTATTTTTAATGGGAAAAAACCAAGTGAATAGGGAGAAATCATCAATAAATAAAACAAAATAGCGATAACCATTCATTGAAAGCAGGGGATCAGGACCCCAAACATCTATATGAATCAAATCTAAAGGTCGACTACTACGATGAAAAGTAGAATGCAGACTAACCCGACGAGACTTTCCTAAACAACAAGCTTCACACTTATCAGTGGAAGTAGATTTGGAAGAATGCGGACGTTGAAATTGACTGATTAAAGACCTTAAAGTTTTATTATGAAGATGCCCTAAACGGGCATGCCATTGACCTAAGGAAGCTAAATATGCCGCTGCTTGTGGAGAAGAAGAATGGTTACCATGCCCTAGATCCAATCGATAAAGACCGGATTCAGTCCGCCCTTGGAGTAGAGTCGTTCCGCTGGAAAGATCCTTAACACAACAAGAGAAAGGATGAAACTCAAAGAAACAATTATTATCACGACAGAATTGTTGAACAGAAAGTAAAGGCTTAGTAAGAGACGGCACATGAAGAATATTTTGCAAATAAAGGGGTTTAGCACCAGAAGGAATAAAGGACCGACCAACATGTTTAATAGGAAGATTTTGACCATTTCCAACAGTAAGATGATCGTTACCTTGGTAATCGTTGGCGGTACTCAGAGAAGCAAGATCGGGAGTGGCATGATGAGTTGCACCGGTGTCGGGATACCATGGAGAAGTAGGGTTGTAGGCGGCGACATGAGCCTGATGATTTGGTGTAGGCAAAAGACCATCAGAAGGCGCTGATGAAGGAGCAGCACGAGGCATGAATGTGGGATCAAACCGACGTCGACAAGTAGCGACGATGTGATTAGCATAATTGCAAAGCTGACACAGCAAACTGGAAGAAGAAGAAGGACCATTGTCGTAACCACGACGACCTCTGCGACCACTGCGATTGTTGCGACCACCACGAAATTGACCACGGCCATCGCGAGTGGATTTAGAGTCAGCAGGGGGAGCTTGTGGTGCTTGGACAATATTCGCAGCCGGAGGGAGTGTTGGTTGTTGAGCTTTCAACAGCAACTCATACGAGACAAGTTGACCATGAAGATCTTGAAAACTCCCTGGATCGGATCTCTGTTGAAGTGCCCCAATGATTCCATTATAATCAGAACCAAGCTTGCAAAAAATAATGGCATTAAACTCAGCAGAAGATATGACATGACCAGCCATGGCTAAGGAATCAGCAATGGATTTAGCTTTGTGGAGAAAAACCAAAACCGACATGTCATCTTTCGAGAGATTATGAAGCTCAAGAATAAGTTGAGTTGGTTTAGCATAAGAAAGCGTGCCATAACTGTCAGCAAGAGTTTTCCATGCTTGAGCAGAAGTAGAAACACCCTGAAGAATAGGGTAAATGCCTTCAGAGATCGAAGACAGAATCCATGAAAACAGATGTTGATCTTTCTGCTGCCATTGAGTAAAGGCAGGATTGACCTCCATAAGAGAGGTATTTGGATTGGGATCATCTGAGGAGGAGACAATTCAGAGCCATCAACAATGGATGATAAATTGAGCATGTTGAGAAGAGGAGTGAATTAAAACTTCCACACAGTATAATTTTCACGGGACTGCAATTTGATGACAAAAGACTGATTGAAGGAGGATAGATTCGGAGAAAAAGAGAAGAGAGGGGCGGATGAAGTCCGAACAGAATCAGAATTGGACGAAACCTCAGAATCGTTTGTCATGATGAGAAAGAAAGAAGGCCAGGAAAAAAAAATTGCTTTGGATACCAAGTTAAAACCTCAGAGAATCTGGAAAATGAAGGTACTGATGTCATTCATTGTCTGATTACAGGGATGATGTCTGTATATATAATACAAGTATAACAAAGAGATAACCTCTTAATAACTAACTAACTAATGATAAGTATTACAATATTCAAATATAAGATAATTAACACATGAGATAAATATGACTTCAACAAGGACTCAACAAAAAAAGAGGATTTTCCTAAATTTATTGATTGGCATGAAAACTTGAAGGTACCGATCGACTGAATGCACTGGCCAAAGGCGCCTTTATAGCCCCTTCCCGGCATTCCAGGAAAAAGAAAAACAAAACTATCATCTACGTACATTAAGTGGGTGATAAGAGGAACATGTCGATTGGCTAAAGCCTTTATTCCAACTCCACGGACTTGATTTGCTTCATGGGGAAAATATCACAATTTTTTGTGTGCGCGCGCTTGCGTTTTAATTATCTAAACATAAAATAAACTTTATTGAAATGATAACAAGCATTGTCCGGAAACGAAAACAACGAATTTCCACCTATACAAAACCTTGATTTTTTTTTCCCCGTTTTTTGAGCAAAGTAAATTCTTATTAACTCCAACCATACACATTATTTCCCGCATTATTTATGCTAACCATTGCGCAATGAATAATAATGGACAAATCAATTATTTTTTTAAAAAAAACACTAAAATAATGGTTGTTGTGAAATGAAATATTCTCTCTATTTTAAACAAATAGTCTAAATTATTTGTAATAGCCGGGTACTGCAACTGAATAAACCTACATTATTTTCAATGGCCTATAAATTACATTGAGAAGTAAACCAACTTAAACAATTTTGAAATGACAAATTTTGACTATAAAATTGAGGGTTCATGTACGACTCTGCTGTAACAAGTTCTTTAGAGCTGGCTTTCATAGTAAATTTCAATATAGATGGATTTTTTTTTATTATTATTTTTTTTTTTGAGCTATACCATCCGAGTTAATCATTTTGCCATGAGACGGTCCTCTCCCTCTATAAGCACGAAGAAAAAGTTTCAGGACAACTCTTCACACATCCTAGCGGTAGTTCATACGTGTCAAGAAACCAAAAGATTCACCATGGTTGCGTGGGAGCTTTTCGTCATCAATCATCCTCCACGTAAGCAAACTCGTGTCATCAGAATAACTCAGAACCTTTACAAAAGAAAGAAAATGATCCAGACTGCTCAATTCTAAAACTTTCACCGTATAAATATATATATGCCCTGTTCAGCTTCCTGATCCCATCAAGGAGCAAGATAACTACAAAAGCTTTCTTTACACTTTTTTTGGTCATATTGGTGAGATAGAGAGAAGTCTTAGAAACAGATAAAAAATTTTAACGTTTAAAAAGAAACAAGCAACAAATGGCTTCGGAGCAAGATAGGTCAGAGCTGGACAGAAGGGCTAGGGAAGGAGAGACGGTTGTGCCAGGTGGTACTGGTGGCAAAAGCCTTGAAGCTCAAGAACACCTTGCTGAAGGTCATTTTTATATATGTGAAAATATTTTATATTTATAGGTTTTTTCTTGTAATCATAATTATGGTTGCATATTTGAGGGAAGAAAAAAAAATGGATGCAATAATAATAAAAATAATAATGCAGGAAGGAGCAAAGGAGGGCAAACAAGGAAAGAGCAACTCGGGACTGAAGGGTATAAGGAGATGGGGAAAAAGGGTGGCCTGAGCACTGGCGACAAGTCTGGCGAGGAACGTGCTTCCGAGGAAGGAATCGAGATCGATGAATCCAAGTACAAGACCACCGGTTGATTCTCTCTTGTGAACTATAGCAATCTAGTCCATCTAGCTTTGCATCCGTTGTCAACCTAGCTAGCTTTTGTCTTTTCAAGTAGTAGTTTCCTTTAACTTTTTCTTTTTTCTTTGTTTTTGCTTTTAAGGAAGGACCTTTCCTTTCTGTTTTGTATCTTCATCAATAAGTTGACACGGGTGCTGGTTCTAGTAGTTCTAGATAAAGTCCAGTAGACGGGTTAATTGGGTTGCATCTCGTAATTAATGAACTTTTCTTTTCTTCCCTTGTAATTAGAAGTGCGTTTTTTTTTTTTTTAAATATTTGTTTTGATCCAATTCGGATAACAAATGGGAATATGAAATGGGAACTAATTGAGACGCAAATTAAAAGCAGATCTAATTCAAATTTATTTCAATGCCATGGCTATCGGTGTTGCAATGGTCTGTTTCCGTGATTAGGAAATATTTGCCTTTGTTTCTTAGCCACCGACCGGAACTTTCAGACGTTCGAAGGGCTAACTGGCATTGTCTGGCTTGCTTGTTTATTTGTTTTTCCAAAGTAACCAAAAGTGCCAGGAAGTACCAGGAAGGAGAAGGTGACACTCCCATGGAGCTTAAGAGCCTAGTAGGATGAATCTCACATGCGAATTCTTTTCTCGAGGAAACAAATTTTATTTTATTTTTTCCCTCATCATATATTCAGATTTTGATGTTTGTGTAGAAAGATAATAATCCGAACTCAAAACATTGTAACAACAATTTGAAACCCATAATAAATTCCTTTAACCGAGTATATAATGAAAACGATAGTTTGGACATGAAAATCCAAATACATATGAAGCCTCGAATTAAATACAATTTTGATAAGATCATAAGACCTTTAGCCTATGGCACTGTATTCTGTACATGAAGATGTCCAGGGGCCACAATAGATCTAGAAAAAATATATATAATGAGAACCATATATCCAATTATCCATTGCTGGAATAACATTTCCATCACATTTTAATAATTTGTCACTTTGTTACAATATTTAGTTTAATAAAACAGAAATAAAATATAGAACAAACTTATGGTCATGATCATTAATGTAGTAGTATTTCAATGTCAAAATCAAAACTTTTTTCTAATCAACACCCTCTTTTTTATGAGCATATAATGGAGAAACAAGACTAAACTCTTTTTTTTTTTTTTTGGGTACAAAGAGAAAATATATAAATAGAAATATGAAAAAAGAATGAAGATGTCATCAAATGATCACCCCCTCATTCTTATTTTAATAGTGTATTTTGTCTTATTAGTTTAATTCAGCAAAATGAATTAGAAAATTAGCATAGAGAGTGTTCACAATATTGATGGATTGAATCAAATTAAATTAATGACTAACATACTTATTATACCTTTTCTCGTCGCATGGACCGTAGGCTTGCGGTCGACATCCCCGCTATTAATTAACTTCGGCAAACTCACCAAGCAGCTGGAGTAACCTCGTTGATTGGGCTGAGAAACTCTATGAACAATTGGCAAGGGATGAATGCAACATAAATACCGTCATTGTTTTGATGTTTGAGGAGGTTGCGAGAGAGAAGGGACCAGAATCCGGAAACAATTGATTTTTCTTATAATGCTTTTTCCCCTTCTTCTTTCTACGGACCTCATTTCCAGTAGAGCTGTATTTCTTGTACCTTTTTGTGGTTTTGGTATGAAACTTTGTGATTGATATGCATAACCTAGATTGCAATTTATGGAGGATGAGGATCTATCCATTGCCCCTTTTGTCTGCATAAAAAAGTTATCTATAGTGATCAAGTGTACGGAATAAGTTGTTTCTATATAAGGTATATTATGCAACTCTGCGTGTAATATTTTGCAACCCTGATTTAATTTTGTAATTAAATAAAATAATTTATTTGAATTTGGATTATTTTTAGCCTGCTTAACCCAAATTTCTTGTTTGCCCAACACAATTAATAGAAAGATATGAATGTAACACAACATACTTAAGCTAAAAAAATTGTTTTTATTAAAACATAATTACAATAAAGTATAACGATTTGTGCAGGAAAAATTTACAGGGAATGAATCTTAACCATTTATATTTATACCTTATATTTTGAAGTTTACACATTTAAGGTTTAGGAGATGGTTAAAATCATATCAATTTCTGTTAAAATTCCTTGCAAATTTTTTCAGTATGCATGTATCAGCACTCTACCATAAATTAATACTTATATATATACAATAAAGGTTTAGGACGGGCCCAACAATGGCCTTGAGCCCTACGGTCCCCAATCTAGATTGCAATTTATGGAGGATGATGATTTTTTTTTTTCTTTTTGATATATTATGTACCCGGTGTCCAAAGGCATTGCTCTGACTAATCAGGATTCGAGCTGGATAGATCTCTTTTGGAAGGCAAAGCTCTTTCACCGCCACCGTCTGACCGTCGATGACGGTGGCGGGTGGTGGTGGAGGTGGTCCAGTGGTGGTGGACGAAAATTGTGTAAAAATAATTTTTCGAATATTTTTTAAAAGATAAATTAAAAAGTTGTTTGGATAGTATTGGGATTTGTATTTGAGAGGTGTTTTAAGAGGTAAAATGAGACAAAAAGGTAAAACAAGTGTTGGACAAACAAGACCTAACTTTTTTCAATGAGTGAAAGTCAGGTATAACCTCTCTCCCACGTGAAATTATATTGGTCACGTCAAATTTTCATTGATAGTAAAATATATGTTGTTTTATCTTCTTCTTTTTTTTTTTGGAGAAAAATAGACTTTCATTAAAAATTACTAGAAATGGTCAAGCACGGATTGAGAAACAAAGTTTGGAGCTTCACTCCATAAAGTTTCAATTACAGGGGTTGATTTGCCAAACTTAGCAAAAGAGTGAGTAATGACATTATCTATTCTCTGAATACATGAGATGTGCCTAACCGGAAAATCTTGACATATATAAATCACGTCTTCCACTACCGGAGAGCAAATAGATGGATTGTTAACTTCACTCATAGCTGCAAGTATGATCATAGACGAATCTACTTGGATAGCAACATTAGATAGACCGAATTCGTGGCACAATTAACAAAGCTTCTCTGAACGCTAACGTCTCCACCAAGCCGGAGTCATCAACATCTGGGAATTGGTGTGCCATCCCATGCATAAAACGACCATCTAGGGACTGGATAAAGATATCAACACCAGCACAATTCTAGAGCAGGAAATGGAACCGTCAAAGAAAACCTTCACTACATTTGATGGTGGAGAAAGAAAAACAGGCAATATTTGTAGACTAGGGTCATCTGTAGTCTGCTTAGAGCTAAGTGTATAGAATTCATGGACTACCTGCTAGCTTGAAGCACAAACGGACCAAGAGGTAGTTTTTTTTGCTTAAACAGCTAAGAATTACGTGCTTGTCAAATTCCTGAAAGCAAAGCCACAAAGAAAGCAATAGAAGTAAATTGGTTTTCTAAGATAATTGCTCTAGTTGATGGTTGTCGAGACCACCAAGATAATACATTAATACCTACTTAAAACTTGTATAAAGTGATAAGAAGGATCGATCCCACGGAGACAGGAAATATCAGATGAAAATTGAGATCCAGTGCAAGTTATGTAATGTATTAACTAAATTAAGACTTGGACAAGCGATTTTTTTTACTTGCCAAAGTGATAAAAGCCCAGGGCCATCCTCCTTTCTACTCTATATGCATATGTTTTGATTTAATTGCTCATCTTGTGGTATGAAACTGTGTTCAATCAGGTACAATAACACTGTAAGGTCACTCTCGATTATTCCAAACAGCAGTCCTAGCAGCAACAAGCCCACTAACTCTCGTTGTTGACTCCAGAATACTACTAAGTCATTAAGTTCCTAAGCCCTTATGATTGCTTTGTGCCAAACAACTAACTCTCGTTGTTGTTTGAAACCTTGGGCTATTACCCCCTTGACACAGATTAAATTTAGACGTTCTAAGTTAAGTTTCCTCTCGGGATTCCTCTAACATACAAGCACAATTAGTTAAGTGGTCAATTCAATTAAAAGAATAATGAAAACTCTAAGATTACGTACACAAATCATCCGAGAGCTAAATCAAAACATACTTATTTAGAGTAGAGAGATTAGACCCTAGAAAGTAATTTAGCTACACATGCTAGAAAGCTTAAACACAAAGAAATCAAAGTACAAATTAAAAACTCCCACATGATTAAAACAAGAAGGATAAAAAACAGGGGAAGAACAAAGTCAGGGAGTGCGGTAAAGTGCAGCCGACTTCGCAGAGTCAGCTTCTCACTTCCCCAAGAGACATCCCTAAGTCTGATTGCAAACTTATGCTCTGTTTTCTTCCTAATTGAAACTAAGCTAACTCTAACTTCTACTATCCTAACTCTTGTTGTTTTCTTCTTCTGATGTTGCTGGTTTATATAGAGGTTGGAGGGAGTAATCTTGCTTAGCCGAGTTGATATCCTCTTTACCCGATGGGTTTTAAGTAAAAGAGAGGAGACCCATACTTCTTCACCTTCCCCCCTTACAATTAATCATCCCTAGATGGGATTTGGTTCCTCTAGTTCAGTTTTAAGGCACATCAACCTCTTCCCTTGTCAATAGCATCACTTCATCCACTTGCCCTCCTTGTTAGCCTTGAAGGTTTGCTCGAATTTGGCCTTTAGCAGCTCCGATTCCCGCCGGATTCAACCTCAGCCTGATCTTGCACTTCAGTCCAATCAGTCATTTTCAATTGTGCCTAGAACTTCACCAATTTGACACATTTTGACAAATTTTTTTTTTACAGATTTTATAATTAAGTCCCTGGATCACCAAAAGTCACCAAATTAACCTATAAACATAAAATCCTAACCTAATTAACAAAACACCTAAGTACAAAGAGGCAAATTATATGTCTAAAAATATGCATAGATTAACACTCATCACTAGTCCATAAGTCACTAATTGAATGCAGATGCTGCTGAATTTGATGATAAAGGCTAGCAAATCTGAACGTCTGTATAGCAAAACGGCAGTCAAAGAAGACAAGGCAGTTACTCATAGAGTTATGGTGATAGAAAGGGCAAACAAGATCAAAAGCCTCCAAGCAAACAAGAGAATTCTGTTTGGCAGCTTTAGTTTCCATGATCTTTTCTAAAGAAGATCATGTAGACAATTGGCATGATGGAATTTGCACTGGAATGATGGCTGAAATGTGAGGAATACATTAGCTGGTAATAAGTCGAACGAACAGAATGACAATTGTTCTTCAAGTGATGCCAAATCCATCGATCAGGTGCTCGGAAGTGAGGTAGAGCCATGGACAGAATGGCTGATGATTCTGTTGGGGAAAGATGCTATTTATGAGCTCCCTATTCTACTCAACATGATCCTGAAGAATTAAATCTGAAACCTTCGATGATGATGGCAGCAATTGATGAGTTCCTGAAGTCCGAAAAGAAGGCTCTAATGGAATCCATCGATCCTTCCAAATGTTGGTTTGTTCGCCACTTCTGATTTGCTTTCAGCAGCCCACTCCAAGTCCTTATGACCTTCCAAAATGCTCCTCCATGTCCATGATGGTCTCTGTCTAAGATCAACTCCAAAAATTTATGAAAATGATGATACACGAGCAAATAATGAGTGTGGAGATGTGAGCAGTCGTCAGGCCTGCTTGACATAGCCATGTTGAACACTTTCATATTCCAGAATCCAAGACCGCCATCTTGTTTACTATGAGACATGGAAGTCCATGAAACTCCAATGAATTTTCCTCCTGCCTTCTGAGCCCCCCAAAAGTAGTTGTTGGACATAGATTGTGGTTTATCAGTCACATTATCAGGTAGTAAGAAGCAATACATGGCATAAGATGCGATCGCTTGAATGATGGATTTAATCAAAAGCTCCTTCCCAACCCTAGATAAAATCTTCGAACTCCAACATTTTAGCGTTTGCCAAACTCTGTCTTTGATACTCGCAAAAACCTCGCACTTACACTTACCAACAACAGATGGAAACCGAGATATTTGCCATGGCCATCAACCTCCAGGATTCCAAAAATGATGCATATTACAAACTTTGCCGAGACCTTGGGGGTAAAGAAAATTCCAGATTTCTCCAAATTAATCTGTTGCCCCGAAACACATTCATGTAGCTTAATAGCCCACTGCAAATAAGAAGATTCATTCTCAGTAGCATGGCTAGACAACAATGTGTCGTCAACAAAGAAAAGGTGGGAGATCTTTGGAGCATCCGACTTACACGAATTCCTAAATATGGCCACATCTTTGGAGATCCTGTAATAAACATGAAAACACCTCCGAACATATGATGAAATGGTATGGGGATAGAGGAACACCTTGATGGATTCCTCTCTCTGGAATCAAATTGCCAAATTGTTGTTCGTTTAAAATGAAAGAGAATCTCACTGAAGAGAGGCATGTAGTGATTAGTGCAACAAAAGATTCACAAAACACTAGAGCTAATAAAATTGATTTTAGACAATTCCACTCAACTCTATCAAAGGCTTCACTCATGTCTAGATTAATGGACATCAATCAGATTTTGCTGTTGGAACGAGTTTTCATATGATCCTGAGTTTCATAGGCTAAGATGATGGTATCCGTAACGAGATGACTGGGTATAAAGGCTGATTGAGATTCTGAAATTTTAGAGGGTAAAATGAAACGTAGTCAATTAGAAACAACTTTAGAAGACAAAAACCATAGGGAGTAACCTGTCTACTGCTTGATGTATTTCTGACTCAAGAGGACTTGATGAAGCAAAAAGTGTGCCATAATAATCCATTATAATCGTTTCCATCCTTAGTATCAACACAAAGATAACCCTCATTGTCTTTGAGACCTGAGATATGGTTCACTGATTTTCTCTTATTCGCATAAGAATGGAAAAATTTAGTGTTCCGATCCCTATCCTGATACCAATGTTGTTTGGCACGCTGCTTCCATTTCAAGTTTTCTCTCTCAAACAACAAATCTAGCTCCTTTTCCATCTCCCCGAGCTTGACGCGTTGAGGGTCATCAATTCAGCCTCTTTGTAAAAGGAGATTCATATTTGAGAGCTTCAATTCGTTTTTCAAAATCAGAATGATGATGCCTACTCCAATTCAACAAACCGATTTGAACCTACTCCAGCTTATCCCCCAGTGGATCAAAATCAGGATTTCCAATTCTCCTCAATAACCCTTTGACAATCCTCAACTTTTACCTAATGAGTTTCGAAGCTAAATGACCTCTTTCACCTGGGAACATAAGCATTAGGGTCTCTTTCATGTAACTAGATATGTAATAGCACATGATCAGAAACAAACATGGGGATATGAGACACCGAACTCCATGGAAATAACTGGAGAAACCTTGCATTGCAAGTGGATCGATCAAGTCGAGCTCGTTGAGTTTGCGGGTGTTAAAGTAGACGTTGCCAGGTAAACTTGTAACCTCAAAACCCATATCCATTATTTCAAGAAGATCCATCGTGTGTCTAAGAAGGTTGTTCTGCCAATTTGCTTGAGAGCGACAGCCTTCAAACTCATCTTGAGAAAACACTTCATTAAAGTCACCGAAAAAAAAAATCCAGGGTTTCTGCTCTGGATCAAAAAGTGGGCAATTTGATTCCATGCTTCTCTTTTTAAAGAGACATCCGGGTGCCCATAAATTCCTGTAACCCAAATAATATCTGGCAGAATAGGACCACAAATCGACAACAACTTCCTTTTTCCATAACATGGCCAATCTACCTGAGTTTCCAATTGACTCCACACACACTCCAAACATATTTAATTTGGTCTTCAATCTCTGTATTTGATACTGATTTCTTTTAGTTTCACACAAAAATACAAGATGAGAGATTTTTCATAGACAATTTTGCCCAAACCATCGAATTTCCTGGAACTCTCCAATCCCCGGCAATTTCAGCTTAAGATACTCATTCAGTTGGGCGGTATTGGAGACTTAACCCAATCTCCAACACTCTACCATCCATTGAGATCTCAACTGCAAGAGAACCTTCTAAAATAACAACACAATCCAAGCGAGGCTTTTTTCCTATAACTTCAACATCGATCATTTGAATATCTGAACCATCAAGTTCATCAACAAACCATTTTTGTTTCCCTGTATGTGTGACTGGGGCATTTATTGCAGCATTTTGAAGGATACGTTTTTGAGCTGTATTGAATTTACGAGCTACTTTTTGAGTTGGCGTATCAAGAGACATTGGAATCGTAACCAGATAAGGGTCGAGGAGTGTTGAGGTTGTAGCTAAAACAGTACTTTGTTTAGCAAAGGGAGTTTTAGGAATAATAGGAGAGGATTTAGGTTCAAAGTTTGAAGGGAAATGATGAGGAGCTGTAGGAAGTGGTGAAATAGAAAAATTGGAAATGAAATTAGGTTCAAAGTTTGAAGGAAAATGATGAGGAGATATAGAAAGTGGTGAAACAGAAACATTGGAGGCAAATTCAGAGTTCGTACAAGGGGTTACATAAGGTACAAAGGTAACTTTAAGCTGCTCATCAACGTTCTTCAGGGGAAGTACAGATATGAAATGAGTGTTTGGGAGGAGGGGAAGAATTGATTTAGAATTTTGAGATACAGTGACTTACAAGATTTCGGATGACTCCATATTTATGGCAAAATTTGGTGTTGATCTTTCTGGGCAAGATTTCAAGGATGAGGGTTGGGAGATAGAAGATGCAGTTGGAGCTGTTTGATTTTTCTATAAGCGAGGAATAAGGGTTGGTTCGGAAGAGATGTGGAAGTTCCTTTTTGGTATTGGAGCAGATGAAACTAAAGGTGATGAGGAGGTTTCGGTAGTTGTAGAGGTAGGAGTGGTATGAACGCGGTTGGATGGTGGAGGGATAATGGGTCTGGAAGTAATGCGGTGTGCTTGACGTTCATTGAAAGGAGGAACTTCTTCATCAGAACCATCTGGAACATGAAACGGATCTGATTCTTGCGCCGAACATCTGGAAACAAATGGATTCCAGTAGCATGTCGCCCTAAGCCAACTACTGTATTCAGAAGAGGAGAAAGAACTGCTTGTACCCATTGGTTCAGTTGGACAACTGCTCTCAATGTGACCAATAATTCCATAATGATAACACCATTCTGCCAAACGTTCATACTTTAGTGGAATCGTAATCTCTTTTCTCCCATGATCAAACTTAAGAACCCTCATCAGAGATTTTTTTTATGTTGATGTTCACTTTAATGCAAAGAAATCTACCAATACAGATACGATTAGCATCTGTATAAACTTCCATGAATTGACCAATCAAATTTCCTGCATAAATGACAAACTCCTCATTCATCAAATCTATAGGACAATGGTGCAATTGAATCCACCAAGGACACATATTAAAACCGCAGTTAAATTATCATGAGGCTTCAAAACCAATAGATGTTTACGTCCTAACAGCCATGGCTCACCATGAAGAACCCTAGCCTGATCAATTCGATCATTAAAATTGAAAGGGATCAAATTTTCTTCCAGTGGCCTTACTATGGAACCATGCCGGACCGACCAAATGTTCTGACAATGATTAACAATAGCATCATGAGACACCACCCTTGGACAATGAAGTTTGCCAACAATGGTGAGAAACGGATCGATGTGAGTGGTTATCAGTGAACTTGTAGATTGTCTAATGGATTCATTCTCCCTTAGTGACAACCTCCCAATAATGTATTCTAACTCCTCCTCCGTGACCATTGATACAACAAACAGAGAGAAAACTCACCGCAGACAACAAAGGATATGAAAAATCTATAACACGAACTATACAACACAAACACGCAAAATAATTCTAGGCATAAGATGATTTAAGATAGAAGCGAAGTAAGATAAGAATACTAATCTAAAGCACAGAAAGAACCGTTAAAAGACCTATACATGGGATGTTATGGAACAGAAAATCATGGAGAAGGTGATTGGAAATATATCTAGTTATGGAAAAGCGACGATGGGATAAAAAGTAAAACGGATAAGAAGATATGTATAATTGAGAATTAACAATCCATGGAAAAGGTTCCATGAAAGACTCAAAGTTGTAACGGAACTCTTTGAGAGAATTTCCCAAGGAGAAAAACTCTAGGACTCTAATTAAGATAGAGGTCTATATGTTGTTTTATCTAGGGTTACTTCGATACAAATCGAAATTTCTAATCACCGATATATATATCCTACTATATTAGAAACAAAAACCTCCCTTTTAAACACCTCATATGATTGCCACGTGGCATGTAGAAAGTACTAAATTGCCCTTTTATCTAACCATAACTAAATTACTAAATTTCTCTTTGCACTTTACGTGACACGTTTTTTTTTATTTTATTTTTTCTTTATATTTCATTCAACTAGAGTGGTTTCAAACACCTCATATGATTGCCACGTGGCATGTAGAAAGTACTAAATTGCCCTTTTGTCTAACCATAACTAAATTACTAAATTTCTCTTTGCACTTTACGTGACACTTTTTTTTATTTTATTTTTTCTTTATATTTCATTCAACTAGAGTGGTTTTTTAAATTGAATTGATCAATTAGGTTTTTGTTACAAAGTGTCAACTTTGTTTTAAGCGTATACCCTTCGGATGAAGCTTATTACAAAACAATTAAAAATCACCAAAACTAAGTATTGATTTGGCACGACCAATGCAGAACATCAATAAATCATCTTACTAATATTTAAATTTATTAGGATGATTTTATATTTTATCTAACATTTACTTCAACACATTTATTCGATTAAGGCTATTTATATTTAATAAGTAACACTTATAAAACATTTCTAAAACATACATGGCGAAATACAATTTTTTTTTTTTTGTGAAATACAAATATTTCTATGATCACACTTATAAAACATTTCTAAATCCTTCAAACATTTCTAAAATATATCGCTACAAATACAAAATTTTATTTTTTTTCAAATATAAATATTTCTAAGATCTACAGATAGACTGGGCCAGGGTCGCGCATTGCGCGACCAGACATCACTAGTATATATAGACACACACACACACAAATATAATCTACATAAAATTGTTGCAAGATATGTAATTTGTTGTCAAATGGTTTTGCTCTCTTTTCTTTCATAGTTATTTGATTTCTATTTGATTAACGTTTAAATAAAGTACTATGATATTTTAATAACGTAAGTTTTTTTTTCTCTATATTCTATTTTGATATATGAGAAAAAAAAAAGTAATATTACATTTATACTTAATATGTTTATTTTTACACAAAATTCATAAAAATAATACAACACTCTATTTCTCTATTTTATATTTTCTCTAGTAACTATAAATAGATGGAACCAAAATCAGTAAACTTGATAAAATAAAATCGTTAAATAAAAGTTCAAAAAAATAGTATGACATTTACTCAACGCACTAATAAAAAGAAAATTATGCTTAATTTAATATTTCAAAATGGTTAAATAATTTTGAAATCATTTATAGAGAGACCAAATATTGTTTATTTTTTAACCTTAAAGAGCAAAACTTGCTGATCAGTATGCATGGTGTATTCCAGGCACATCTAAATTTTTTCAAGAATCCCTTATTATTTTCTTATTATTATTACTTTTTTTTTTTTGTATTTTTGCAATATCATGTTACTAAATTGCATTTTTTCCGACTCCAAAAACCCATCTCTAATGTTGATGCCATCAACATGAAAATTCAGTATAGTACCACTGGAATTTGATTGAAAGAATATAAAATAATTTCTGACTTCCACAATAATTTAGAAGAATAGAAAAACCTTACGGAAAAAAAAAACTCTAAAAGACTCTTATTTAATTGGGAAAATTTGGCTAAGAGACAATAGAGTTAGTCAAATTAATAAAAAAAGGTATGACCATGAAATATTTTAAAGGCAGTGAATTACATGCCTTAAATTATAAAATTAAAACAATTCTATGATGACATTATTACCCTTTGCAAGCTTGATAGTTCTTTCAAAGGAAGGAAAAAAAAAATTAAATCTTCTTCCCTTCTTCCTCAAGATTCTAACATTACATCATTTCAAGAAAAGCTTGGATTAATTAACATAGCTAATTTTCATTCACACTCTTTAATGGAAAACCCATAAATTTAAAGAAAAAAGTTTAACTTCTCATCAAAGTAGTTGCTACTGGGGTTTGAAGACTGCTACAAATATAAGATTCAAATTTTTCTGAGGCTAAAATGGTTGTTTCTATTCTTGTTCAGGTTTATGAATAATTCAACTGCTTATTATTTATTGAAGCTACTCTAATTAATTAGTAGATTAGATTGTCTTGAAATCATGTTGAGATCATTCACTACTACTACATAAAAATCTCTCTCTCTCTCTGATACTAATGCTGTTGGGCGTTGAACTGATTCATATACAAGAAGCCCACCCCATAAAACTTTAGTTTTGTTTCATTAATTTTTATATAATTGTCCTTGTCACTTGTGAAATTTCGATTAAATAGAAAGAAAGAGGAAATTTTGTTCTCGATCAGATTTGGCTAATAGCTTTTTTAATTAAGAGAGTTGAGGTCCTATTGAAATGATTGAATCTGGAAAGATCAGATAAGGAGCTTAGCTTTCCCTAATCGGGAGTGTAGTGAGGATGATTATGTAAAAATAGAAGTGTGTTGATTGTACAATTTTTAACAAGTAATTTACTACCCTTAATAAAAATTACTTTTTGATCATATCTTTTTTATTAATTTGACATCTCTACTACCCTTCAACCAAATTTGATTCACGTTGCACGTTTGTTGCACTTAATAACTGAGGTTAGTAAGGTACTTCACTGCCACACTCCCATTCTTATTCAAAAAAATGCGATTCAGTTCAGTCATTTTGAAAATCTGGGTGCGAGTAAAACGCTTATCAGAAGAATGGTTTTTGGACACATATTATTATCTTTAATTTAATTTGTTTACATAAGTAAGTTTGTTGCACTTTTTTTTTTTGCCTTTTTAAAATGGGTCAATAAAATATTATCCTCAAATTCAAACAATAAAAAAGAAAAGAAAAGAAAATGTGCAACAAACTAGAGTTAATAAAATTAACCGAAATAATTTCTTATGAAGGTATATTGTTTAATAAAATTTTTTTAAAAAATTAGACTTATGTTTAGGAGAAAAACGTTGTTTTAATTAATTCATTTTAAATAATGTGATGAATTATAATTTAATATGTTATTAGATAGATATATATCGTCATGGATTCACCTAAAAAAAAGATATATATGATGTAAATACGTAGATTTTTTTTTCGGGGAAAAAAAGAAAGAAAGAAGAAATGTAAGAAATATTAAGGAAAGGAAACGAAAATCAGCCTGGCTGAGGCTGACAGGCCCAGGAACAAGTGCATACGGAAGGAATACCTTTAACTACTAAACCATCCAACAAAAAGCCCAAAATCCTTTAGCGTACTTTAATGGGCCCAGAAGCCCATTTGTCCCATCCATTTTAGGGTTTCAGAATATATATACAGAAACAGAGGTGGGAAATGCGTATCATTCACTGCTAGGGTTTTTCAGGCGGCCGAGGAAAAGCAATGGTGAAGTTTCTGAAGCCAAACAAAGCCGTGATTCTCCTGCAGGGCCGTTACGCCGGCCGGAAAGCTGTGATCGTCAAGTCCTTCGACGATGGGACCCGGGACAGGCCCTACGGACACTGCCTGGTGGCCGGAATTTCCAAGTACCCGAAGAAGGTGATCCGCAAGGACTCGCAGAAGAAGCAAGCGAAGAAATCCAGGGTTAAATGCTTCGTGAAGCTCGTCAATTACAATCACATCATGCCGACCCGTTATACCCTCGACGTCGACCTCAAGGACGTTGTCACTCCCGATGTTCTTCAGGCCAGGGACAAGAAGGTCACCGCCGCTAAGGAAACCAAGTCGCGCTTCGAGGAGAGGTTCAAGTCCGGTAAAAACCGCTGGTTCTTTACCAAGCTAAGGTTCTAGAGAGTATTGTTTTTTTTTTGTTTCCAGAGATCCGACCCGGATAAGAACCTTGTACGGGTTGTTACTTTGATTTTGGTGTACCCGCTTATTATTATTATTATTACTGGTAGTTGATGATGTTAATCTTAAGTGAGATGACCAGACGGTGGTGTATGATTTTGGTTTTAAATTACTGCATAATTTTGAGAACGAATGTATCTTACCTCCCTCCGTTCTTTGCCTTGAATGGTGGATGTTGATTGCGTTTAATTGTGCTAGCTTTTTATTTGATGTGATGGACCTGCATATTGATTCTGCTGGTTGCAGTGTGTACCAGTGTTCTAATGTTGTGTTAATTGCTTATAGAATCTATGGTTTGGTATTCTGCTGAGGGGCTGTGCCTATAAACATGTTATGTGAGATTGGTTGCTTTAATCTGTGCTCCATTGTTTTTTGTTACAATTGGTTAGGGGTGTTTGCATTAGTTGAGGGATGTTTACATGTTGGTAGCTGTAAGACAATAGCTTGTGCTGTCATTCTGTGCCAGGGTATATTATTCAGTACTGAGTCTTATGGTTGTAAATGAACTGCATTTCTTCGGTTGTGGACTAAAATTGGAGTGGAATTTTCAATAGCGATGGTTGTGTATGATTATGTCAGAATATGCGTTCTTTGGTTATTAGAGCCGGTTATACTTGTTTTGAGCTCCTGCCATTAATGATATGATTCGCCTCTTTGTGGTATTGCTGAAGACATCCTTTTGCTTGTTTCTGAGGAATGAATTTATGTTCCTATCTCGTTATTTGTGAATTATAATTTGAAAAAAAGTTATTTTGAAGAATCTGATTATCCATTATGGTCTCAGAACTGCAGAAGAGTTTTAATTGATGGTTAGCTTAATGTGAGATACCATCTAATGTAGGTCATACCATCCATCTTGAATAGCGAATTACTTGGGAAGTTTTTGCCTATCAATAATGTGTCCAATTGCAACTTCTTGACTTATTTTGTTGATTCCATTTTGATGGCTTGTCTCATATCATTGCCTTGTCCTGTTGAGTTTCAAATTCTTCAACACTAGTTTTTCTTTTTATTTTAAGATAGAGTGTTCGCTTACAAGAGACATGTTTATCACATGGGGATTGTAATTTTCAAATCTTGTTGATATTTGTGCAAAGAGACTTTCCATGGAAATTTCATGCTGACCATGTCCAAAGTTCCTTCTTGTGAATAACTGAAGTGCATACATTTCTGTTTTAATCAAGTTATCCTTTTTTTTTAGTTATGCTAGCTGATTAAACAGTGTACATGGTGACAGCAAGCTGTAGTATGGGAACGGTAGTGTGGCAATGCATGTGGGATTTTTTTTTTTTAAGAGAAGTTTTACTAGTGCTTGTCTGTTACTTCCGGTCTTAGATGCTTGTTATATATTCCATCAATGCTTGCTGTCAGTAGCTGAAGATACGTGTAGCGATACACAAAGAAAATACAAGTGTGGAAAACGGTTTGTTCATGCTTGTGATTTGTTACTGCTGATCTTAGATGTCTTTTTTTTTTTTTTTCATCAATGCTTGATGTTCTTCGATAAATTATTTGCAATGCCTGTGGTAATTTTGGACTAAGTACGATGGAGTAGTGGAGAAAGTTGCATAATTATCAGTTTATATGTGGTTCTTAGTAGAGTATATATGGTGTCGTACCACCTTATCAGGCATGTCTCTTCACTTGGAATGGATGGGGAAGGGTGGCAATAATGTCTGCCTTTGTGTTTCATCAGAAGAATACTTCTGAACCTTGTCCTCTCAGTCAAATTTCAACTCTCTCCTGGTTATAAAGTCATTCCCCTCCCCTATCGATTGGCAGTATAGCAGTTAAATATCCACAAAGCTGTACTGGTGCATATATATATATATATATATATATATATATATATATATACACACAAGTTATAACCATTATTGATGTAGCTGAGCTTAGTTAGAGGTAGGTATGGTGTAAAATCTCCAAATATACACAAAGCTGTACTAGCTTCTTTGCAGGCCATCACGCCATTGCCGGCTTTTCCGTGATTCTACCGGATTTTGCATCCTTGCTTGTGCTGACATTATCAAACTCCTAGTGTCGTCAAGCCTAGTACTTTCTTCCATTCGCCATCTAATATTTGTTTAACCCTTCCCATCTCAACTTAAGGGGTGGTTGTTGATTGACCTGAATGCAATTGGACTTTCTATTCACTTAGATGTTATAGTATGTATAGATGTTATACATATTATATCACCATTTTGCTTACGCGTAGATACAACTAATCCACGATTAAAACATATTTGGTGAAGATAGTATAAAATTCGCCAGATAAGATCGCTGTTGATTCCCTTCCCCAAGCCTAAAGCTATTCTTTGTCTCGATATGATTTTAATTATTCCACAAACAAATAAATTATCCATAGTAGGACCCACTTGCTCTTACATTTTGGCAAACAACTGAATCCATTGCCATCCCATTATTCTGTCACCAGTGAGACACCGAATTCTCTAAACTCTTTGTGTAGCGTATTCTTTTTAGCATTTATCTTTTCAAAAAAACCACAGTTTGTTTTTCAAGTGAAAAGGGAGTTTAGTTTTGGAGGTGAAACCCCCAGCTCGATTAAGTTCCAAGAGAAGTGGCATCCAAACAGCCAGAAGACAATGAGGAATCAATTTCCAGCAGGAGTATAGCAGTTTATTAAAGGCGAAGGAACGTGGGAAAATAAGTAGGATTAGTGTGGCTCCAAATCATCCACTGGCTATCAATTCAAAAGGGATTGTAATTTTCCAAAAATCCTCCTTCAAACAGACAAGGAAATTACTCCCTCTGTCTTATTTTTAATAATTCACTTCATTATAACTATGAAAGTGGGACGAAAAAAGTATACTAAAAAAAAAAAATTCTAGCTCATTCATTGCGTTCTTCGACTGCATTGAAAGTCTTTTTTGGATGGATTCATCGTTGCTTATTTCCCATTTCAGTATCAAAAAAATGGTATAGGTCAGCAAGAAAATTGAATTTTTCAGAAAGAATGGCTCGAATAAGACAAGAGTCAAAGATGCTAAGTTGTAATTTGTTCGGCATTCAACCTAAAACAAGAATGTTTTTTTTTTTTTTCTAAGGAGTCTCGGCGAAACCAAAAAATAAATAAGTAAAAAACAAGTAAAATCAACCTGCGATTCCCCGCCGCCTAATACTAATTAATCCCTTTGTAATTCGGCTATCAAAGAAAGCGTCAACGGCACAAAGACAGCCTCTAATGTAGAAGATATGAAGTTGTCAAATTAGTAGTACAGGGAAGCCACCAACATAGGTATTAAGACGTTGAGTTAGATGTTTTTGTTTAGATCAAATTCCGTCCCTAACAAAATGAGGGATGTATTATATTATCTCTCTTCTAAAAAAATACATCACATTGATTTTTAAGATTTTTACTAGTTTTAGTACATATTTAAAAATTCAATGTTGGTTACTCCCTCCATCCCATAATTATTGTCCAGTTTTACTAAAATGAAAGATTTTATTTTTGGTCAAACTTAACTATATTTTACCTTAAACTACCGGATATACCCCTACATAAGTAATTATTTAACCACTAAGATTTTATGGATAATGTTTTTTACTAAGGACAAATATATAACTTGATCCATAAAAAGTCAAATTGGACAATAATTTTGGGACAAAATTTTTTGGGCAAAGTAGACAATAATTATGGGACGGAGGGAGTATTTTATTTTATGTTTTTTGGAACAGAGAGAAAACTTAGTTATTTTGATAATTCAAAAAAAAAAGAAGTGTATTTTTTGGAAGTAAGAAAAGAAGTGTATAAAGACGAATGCACCTCTCAATGACTTAGACACGGTGGAAATTCCGTTCAGAGGCAACAAATACACTTGGTCGAACAACCAGAAGGGAAGTAACCATATAGTTGAAAGGTTAGATCGAGCTTTTGCCAGTCAAGATTGGTCTCTACGTTTTCCTCAGGCATACGTTTTGAACCTGCCGATTGCAGTATCAGATCATGGCCCGCTTCTTTTAAGCACCAAACAAGACTCTTACACAAACCGGGTGAAAGTATTTTGTGTTTCCGTCGCCTTTGTGACCCCAAATAACTTTAGCACGTTGGGACCAATAATCATTCTGGAAGATCAATAGGCGCTCTAGCTCTTCTTTCTCTTTCTCCAAGAGCAGATCCAACAACTGATATTGGATCACTTTAGAGCTGCCTTGACCGCACACAAGGATTGTGCCAATGAAGATTTGTTTACAGAACCAAGTCCCCCCTCAGCGATTTAGTCCAAGAAGTAATTACCCTAGAGCAACAACATCAATTAAGTCGCCCTTTTACACTCCAAGTGGTTGAGCTGGCATTGAAAAACATGGCTCCTAGGAAAACGCCAAGCCCATATGGCATTCCAGCAGGTTTTTATCAGAGATTCGGGGAAACTATCAAGGATAGCGTCGGAAGAAATATTCTCAACATTCTAAATCATCAGCAGTGGGAGAACGAGTGGAATCAAACCAAAGTTGTTTTCATCCCGAAAACAGGTAATTCAAAAAGCCCATCTGACTTTCGCCCAATTAGTTTGTGTAATTTCAAATACAAATTAGTTGCAAAGGTGTTAGCGAATCGGCTTAAGGAGATATTACCTAATTTGATTTCTGAGGGCCAAAATGGGTTTGTACCGGGTCGCTATAGGCTAAAATATTTTGCTTACACATGAAGCCATTGAGTTTATCAGAAAAAAGAAAAAAGGAAAAGTGGGACGAGCAGCCATCAATATTGACATAAGCAAGGCCTACGATATGTATCATGGTCCTTTCTTGAGCAAGTAATGTCAAGGATGGGTTTCCCTACACTATTTATCACCTTGCTCAGAAACTGTGTCACAACAGCTAGTTTCTCAATGCGTGTAAATGGTTGGCAATCATACTATTTCACTCCTATAAGAGGGCTGAGACAGGGATGTCCTATCTCACCATACCTTTTCATAATATGTCAACAAGCCCTTTCTCTAGCTTTGCTAAGTTTTGACTGGAGCAACATAGGGTTTGGGATCAAGTTGGGACGTTCAACACCAAGACTGTCGCATCTGATGTATGCAGACGACTGTTTGATTTTTATGGAAGCCACAAGAAGAAACGTAAGGGCTCTGGGTGCCCTGCTAAACCAATATGCTGAAGCATCAGGACAATAGATAAATTTCAGCAAGTCGTCGATCTTCGCCAACCCCAATATGCAGCACGCTTATAAAGAATGGATGTCTCAATGACTCCAAATTCCAAGCCGAAACTGCCATCATAAATATCTGGACTTGTCCTTGGACTTCATGCCGAAGAAGACGATTCTCTTTGGAGACATAATACAGAGAATGAGGAAAAAGCTCAGTTCATGGAAAAATAAGTCGCTCAGCATGACAGGAAGGATCACTTTAGCTAAGCATTCATTAGCAACAGTACCGATTTACATGATGGGAGCCTTCAAACTTCCTCAAAGTGTCACCAGACAAATTGATCAAGTGGTGGCTAATTTTATGGAGTGAAGATAAAGAAGGTCGGAGCATCCATTGGAAATCTTGGAACCATTTATGTAAATCGAAATTCCAAGGACGATTGGGATTCCGTGCAGCAAAGGAGATGAACCAGGCGCTACTAACGAAAATGGCATGGCGCATCATCAGTAACAAAGACTCACTGTTTGCGAAGATTTTCCTGGCTAGATATGCCAAAGGAAAAGACTTTCTGGTGTGTCCAACCCCTAAAACTATGTCGTGGGGATAGCGTAGCATCCTTTGGGGAAGAGACCTATTGGTTTCAGGTTTAAAATGGCAAGTGCGTAATGGAAAATCGATTCATGTGTAGGGTGATTGGATTCCAGACACTGTGAATCCTTTATGTAACAACCCTCTCTTCCAAAACTCAATGGAAATGAAAGTAGAGGATCTCTGGGATCAAGATAGAGAGTGGAGAGAGCCTTTAATTAGAGAAATGTTCCCCCCTGAAGCAGCAACAAAAATTTTGGCAATGTATATTCCAAAGACACCATCGGTGGTAGAGGATAAATTGATATGGTCCAAGTCAACTTGTGGAGTTTATACTGTTAAAAATGGTTACCATGAGGCCAGGAACACTCAGCTACAAGTCCAGGAAGGTGGGTCCACTACGCAAACTGACGATTTGAGCCCTTCAGCTTGGAAAATATTCTAGTCTATCAAGGGTCTGGCGAAGATACAGTGGCTCATATGGAGGATGGTAAATCATGCATTGACGTCGGCTACAACTCTCAATAAACGTGGAACACCATGCTCATTGTTCTGTCACAGGTGTAAAGAACAACTAGAGAACACCCAACATATCTTTCTGGATTGTGAATTGTCAAGGAGGGTATGGCGTGCCTCTTCTCTCGGCTTCAATTTTAGCAATGACCACAGAATTCCCCTTGGAGCTTGGATGAATGAATGGTTGATAACAGCACCGGATAAAGGACTCATCCAACAATCATTTTTCATATTTTGGCAAATATGGTTAGCCAGAAATAAAGCAGTATGGGAAGTAAGTGTACTAGAACCGGTTCTAATCTAGAAGTTCGCACTAACAGATTGGAATTCTTTCAATAGCTCAGTCCAGCAGAATCAAGTGAGAGCATTTCAATCAGCCTCTAGAACAAATGATGATGCTACTTTCGTTGATAGAATGAGGGGTCAGTATTTTATTTGGACGGATGAGGCCTTTCTAGAGCACATCCACCGTGGTGCTGGAGCTTGGGAGATAATATCCCATCAAGGGAAATATATCGCGTCAGGGATGAAAGCCTTTTACACATGATCTGCAAAGGACGCGGAAGGGCGAGCATGCTTGTTGGGACTTCAAGCGGCGATCTCCATGGGCTTTGAAGACTACCAGTTATAAACAGAAAGTCAAAACATCTTTGACTATGTCACTCGAAGAAAGGCATGTTATGTTACTCTTCTTCCTTTGATAGAAGAACTAAGAGGGTGCCTGGTTCATGGGTTTCAAATGCTTGGAATGAAAGTTTTAGATTTGAAATCTATTTTCAGCTGCCTGATTCAAAAGTTGGGAATCCATCAAGCCCACTAAATTGGGTTTCAAAGTCATAGCCCCATTCCCTTCTATATTTGGGGGTATGACTTGTCCATTCTTTTTTTCACCTCCTTACCCCTCATTTTCTTCTCTTCCTCTCTCTTTCCTCCCTCCTCCGTCGTCTACACCATCATCTTCTTCTTCATTTTTTTTTCTCCTTCACGCTACACCATCAACAACAACTATCAACTTCTTGTGTGCAGTCTCTCTCTCATCTCTGTAATTTCATCATCGCCTCACTACTGCCGGTCCAGATTAATTTGTAATTTCATCTCACACTAATTTTAACTTAGTAATAAAACTCCGATTCAGATATTGTGAAACTCTTGGCCGCCGGCCAGCCGCAATTGCCAATTTCTCAATTACGCAACAAAAATTTAGCCGGTTGTGACTGGATCTAATCAATGAATTGATAATCAATTGTGTTGGGGTTTATATATATTTGAAGGGAAAATTGTCCGATCTACCCTAAGCTTTACCCTCGTTGTTAATTTTACCCTAATCTTTTTCAATTAGCTTATTTTACCGGTAGCTATCACAACTTTCGTCAATTTGTCCCTTTTGCCCAATTTCCGTCCAAATTAACGGTTTTCATGTTTTTCCGTCAAATGGGCCATTATTTTATTATAAAAATTTAAACGGGGCCCTTAAAGAATCAGATTTATTCCTTAATCACTTTTGACTTACAATTAATTATGTTGGGTCAAAGTGGATGAAAATTCCCCCCCCCCCCAAAAAAAATTTGTGGGCCCCACATGGCACAAAAACATTCCCAGAAGTCAATTTTTGGAATTTTGGATTTTTTTTTTCTTTTCTTGGAAAGGGAAGACTGGAACGACGAAACAAAGTCTTCCATTCTGAACAAAAAAAAAAAGTGAAAAACATTCCATTTCTGAAAAATCTGAAAACTCAGATCCGTGACTTTCAGAGCAAAAAACGGGGAAAATAATAGATAAAAAGAAATTGTCAGCGAGAGGAGAGGCATTGTAGCAATATCGACGGTTGTGATGCTGGATCCACGGCCAAAAGTGAAGAACAATAAGCCTCCACCTCAGTATGGTGAGTATATTTTTAAAAAAAATTGTGACTTTAAGTGTCAATTTGCATAAAAGGGATTCGGGAAAAGGGGATTTTGTTTCTTTCGCTCCTGCTGCGAAAATGGGATTCGGGAAAGAATGTCCCTTTATTATGATACATGTGGGTTCCATTACTGATGGATGAATTTGTAAAATAATTGGTTGTAATTATTTGTTAATCAATTTTATTAGGGCTTAACTTCGATTCTGATTTTCGTGGTCCCAAATTCCGATTGTATGCATGTGTTTTCTAGTTAAATTTCGGTCCCTCGATTGCGGTTTTCTTATTGTGTACAATGCAGTTTTCAGTTCAATTTTTTAGGGTTTAGAGTCCTCATTGTTGTCCCTTACCTTACCACAGATCCTATTACGCCTATGGGAAGCATTCAGATGCATTATGGTGGTGATATGATATATACACCATCCCCTGTTTATTGTGGAGGAGAATATAGTTTTTTTGATAATGTTGATTTGGAAAAGCTAGACTTTGAAGACCTTGTTATGATGGCAAAAACAAGTGGATTGACGAATAAAATCAAGTTCTTCCATATAAATGAAGATAATGTGGTGAAGAGTGTATCGGATGATTGGGAACTCATGGAAGTGCGTGGAGAGGCACTTGCTGGTGATAGATGGATGGAGTTGTACACTTTAGAAGTTGAGGTTACATATGAACATGGTACCGAGGGCAATGAAGGTAATGACTTGAACAAAACTGGTCATATAAGTGACACTGCGGGGTTAAACAATGCTGATGTATGTGAGAATGAAGAGTCAGATAATGATGGTGATGATGATGAGAGTGATGAAGATAACAAGGATTGGAGTGATAAGGATTCTGAATACGATTCAGAATATGATGATCAAGATTATGAAGAGAATGTTGACGAAAGTGAAGCAACCTGGGGTGGTGGAAATGGTTATAGTGAAGGTCCTGCAAGTGTGGTAAAGCCTACAATCAAGAAAACACTTGTTGCAAGTAGTAGAAAAAATCAGCAGCATGGTCCAAGGATATGTCTTCAAACTGGGATATAGAGTTCACACACACAGGGGCTGGGGATATAGAGGAAAGTGAAGATGAAGTTGTTGGTGGTGGACTAAGAGATGTGAATAGAGCCATACCAGATTCTGATGATGATTTTGAACCACTGCATGAGTCTGATGAAGAAGCCGAGCCTGCTCTACAACAATTTGATCCAGTGAAAGACATGTGGGATCCACCCTTGAAGTGTGGTCTTGCTTTCAATAGCTTGGAACAGGCAAAATATGTTATCAGGACATGGAACATTATAAGGGGTTTTCAGTGGAGGTTTAAGAAAATTGAAAAAGAAAGGGTTAGTGCCAAGTGTCCTGATCAAAAATGCAGTTGGAAGATTTGTGTAGGGAGATGTTCGGATGGGACTATTAGGGTTACCAGGTTTGCTCCGAAACACAGCTGCACTTGGGTGAAGAACAACCCGTGTATGACTAGTAGTTGGATAGCACTGAGGGCAGCAGAGCTCATTAAGGAAAAGCCCAATATAACACCTCGGGAATTCAAAAAGAGTGTGAAGGAACGATACAACATCGACATGTCCAAGGATCAATCATATAAAGCCAAAAAGAAGGCATTCCGATTGGTGTTTGGTAGTGTAGAAGACCAGTTCAATAAGCTAAGATGTTACTGTCATGAGCTCCTTCGATGTAACCCTGGAAGTTCCGTGGTTCTTAAACCCTTGGATGGCTGGACACACCCCTCAACAGGTCAACAAAGATTTCAGAGACTGTACATTTGTTTTGCAGCAGTCAGAGATGGCTTTTTAGCTGGTTGCAGGAAGTTTATTGGATTGGATGGCACATTCTTGAAGGGTCCTCAGAAAGGAGTTTTGCTCACTACTGTAGGTGTTGATCCCAACAATGGAATTTATCCAATAGCATGGGCAGTGGTTGAAGTCGAGGACACATCATCCTGGGGATGGTTTATGGATCTCTTAAGACGTGATCTTAGAATTGAGAAAGAAGACACTGATCAGTGGACCTTAATGAGTGACAAGCAAAAAGGCCTGATCAGAGCAGCAGAACTTGAATTTCCTCGAGCCGACCAGCGATTTTGTGTGAAGCATTTACATGCAAATTTTGTAGACCATGGGCATGGGAGACTGCACTTAGGAAAGCACTCTGGGCAGCGGCAAAGGCAACCACTGAGGGGCAGTGGAAGAAAGAAATGGAGAAGATGAGGACAATATCTGAGGATGCATATAACTGGTTAAGCAACATGCCTGGGAATCAGTGGTGCAGGGCATTTTTTCCATTCAAATGTAACTGTGATATTCTACTCAACAATAACTGTGAGTCTTTGAATGGCAAAATTCTCGAGGCAAGAGCAGAACCTATCATTGGACTTATGGAGGGAATGAGGAAGTACACCACCAGAAGGATGTATGAGAATAGAACAATGGCAAATGAGAAATGGAACAACAAGGTGGTTTGTCCAAGAATTTTCAAGAGGCTTTTAGGATACCAAAAGTTAGCAACTGAATGCACCGCAGCCCCCTCATCAACTACTCATGTGGAGGTTGACCATCCAGATGATGGCAAGTATGCAGTCGACCTTGCTGCAAGAGAATGTAGCTGTAGAAAGTGGCAGCTCACAGGTATTCCATGTATATATGGAATTTCTGCTATATGGTCTTTAAAACAAGACCTTGTTGTTTTTATTGATAATAGCTATTCTGTTGAAGTATATAAAAGGTGTTATGAACCTTTTATCTATCCTTTGAGAGATGAAATAGATTGGGAATGGGACAAGGTCGTAGAGCCTCCTATATTAGCTCCTGTTAAACGAAAGGTGAAAGGAAGGCCTACTACAAAAGGGAGAAGATCTACTGCTGAAATAACAGTCATTCAGGAAAATAAAGAACAAAGACTATCTAGAAAAGGTCAAAGAAATCATTGTAGTAGATGCGACACAAAGGGCCACAATGTCAGGTCATTCAAAGTGAAGCCTAAAGGTGATCTGGGTGCTGCTTCTGAAAATGGTGCAAGGGAGAACTTTTCAACAGATGTTCATGTTGCTGATGGATTCCATTGTACTGAGGTCCATTTGGATGCTCAAGTGAGTTCAAGGGAGAACTTGTCAACGGAAGTCCATGTTGCTGATGGATTCCACTGTACTGAGGTCCATTTGGATGCTCAAGTGAGTTCAATGGAGGGTTGTCTGGATACCCTTGCAGATGTTCATGTTGAGGTGTGTGAGGACATTGGCTTAGAAAAAGAAACTGAGGTATTGTAAATTTGATACAATAATTTAATTACTTAAAATTGTACACAATCCTACTAACATGATGATGTTTGCAGGTTAGATTTAAAGCACGTAGCTAATATATTGCGTGATAACATTGAGTAGCTTAAACCAGAGGTATGATGAGTTAAGTTTCATTTGGCTTAAGTATTGGTTTATTGAGAAGCCTGCAAATAACTGTTTTTCTAAATATGTGACAGGTAAAAAAATAGATGTTAGAACATGATGTTGTGGTGTTGCAGTATTCTGATGAGCAGCGTAGACCGATGATACATGTGGGACGTGATCCACCAAAGAGATCTAACAAGGCTACTCGGGAAAATGTCTCGGTATTTATCATTCCTAGGGAAACAGGTAAACTACCTGGACATACTGATGTTGAGACAAATCCTCCACTGAAAACAAAAAAAAAAGAGAAAATACAAGGTTTGTTAAGAATTTCGATTTTTTTTTTCTGGTGAATATATATACTAGTTATGGAGCTTTATTTCAGTAGAATTAGAAAAAGATAGTTTGAATACTTATTATGTGAAGGCTCATAATATTGACAGGCTGCTAGTTCATCTCAACCTGAAAAAAGGGTTCGCAAATCTGAAAAAGGACGAATTCAGCAGACATCAAGTTCACAACCTCCCTTCAAACTGGTTGATGAAAATATTGATGAAGATCCAACCACAAACAACATTCACAGTAAATCGAGTTTTGTGGAAGCTTTTGGACATGTGGCTGCACCTTCTTCAACCCCTAAACCACCAGAAAGTGTCAATGATAAGAATTTTGTTGCGGATGCATTGGCCACATTTGAGCAACTAATGTCAACAGTGGAGAATTTGATCCCTGATGTTCCACAAGTGAAAAGTTCAAAAGCTCTTTATGACTTGTATCAAGGCTCTCATCGTAACACTGTCAAAAGTAGCCGTTTTGATGGAAATTTCAGCACTAAGCCTGTTAACGGATCTTCCTCAAATAATGTAGCAAAGAAGGATGGGAAGAAGAAGTCACATGTCAAGTGATGTAATTCAATAATTTGGTTGTCTTCCTATTTTACTAGAATATTTACTACTGCAAGGTTGCAGGTTGAAAGTAGTACTTTTGTTTAGACCTTGGCACCTTTTGCTTTGGAAATCACTTGGTTTTTTTGTTGCACAATATGCCTTGAACTGTGTAAGGTATTCATATGTGCTTGATAGTCAAGATTATTAATATATGAAATTATTTTCACCTTGCATTCAAATGCTTCTTTATTTAAGGTTTCTTTATATTTTACACCAGCAGTGAAGATTAGAAGATGTGAAGTGATGCTTGGTTTAACCAATTATTTGGCTAATGTTGTCTAACATGTTTCACAAATTTCGCTAATTTTACCCAACAGTTTGATATTTTTGGCCAATTTTGTCCTAAATATTTGACCAATATGGCCAATGTTGTCCATGAACTGGCCTTTTAATATATTCCCAACCCAACACAATCAAATTCAAATGCATTCAAAAGTATATGGAAACGCTTTCCATTCCAGAATTCAAAACGATAAGAGAGTACAAGGGAAAACCAAGTGCTTACTTCTTATCATCACCCAATATAAAGAAAAATATTACTACCTAGATAACCTACTGAAGATACAGGACAGTACTGCTCTTGATTTGTTTTTTTTGAATAAAGTACTGGTCTTGATAATTGCTATGAAGAACCTAGTTCCTCATCAAACACATACACACCACCACAATGGCAGTAGCAGCAACATAAAACCAAATTCGTCGCTCACGCCTTGGCAATCTTAGATTTTTGGCTTCTAAGATGTTCTACCTGTCCCTACTGTTATTTATCCTCCTAAGCAGACCTTGGATGATCACCCATCCTCTAACCTCCAACTGGGGATCTAGCCACACAAAAAAATTGCACACCCCAGGATCTGGCCAGTGAGGACATGCCAAAAACCTTCTGCCCAAGTTGTTGCCTCTCCAACAAGTGCGAAGTGCTGCAAGGCTTCCACAATTGCACAATTGTGCCATGCTCTGTTGATTCACGATAGAGAGAAAAAAGTGGAGAAGAAGAAAAAAATATTTCCGGTTGAAATCAGTGTGGAATCAGACTGAAATAAGGGGTTTGACCTTTTATAAAGTGGGAATGTTTTTGGGCCATGTGGAGCCCACAAATTTTTTGGGGAGGGGGGGAATTTCTCTCCACTTTGACCCAACATAATTAATTGTAAGTCAAAAGTGATTAAGGAATAAATCTGATTCTTTAAGGGTCCAGTTTAAATTTTTATAATAAAATAATGGCCCATTTGACGGAAAAACGTGAAAACCGTTAATTTGGACGGAAATTGGGCAAAAAGGACAAATTGACGAAAGTTGTGATAACTACGGGTAAAATAAACTAATTTAAAAAGATTAAGGTAAAATTGACAACGAGGGTAAAAAAATTTAGGGTAGATCGGACAATTTTCCCAACCTATATTTGAACTATATATTATGAAAAATCTTGGAAACAAAATATGCAACTGTCATGGAAATGACAGTGGTTTCGTCTCTGAAGCCATCTCAGGAAAATTAAAAAAGGAAAAAAAATTCCTTGAGGAAAACAGAATAGCAAAGAGGAGGAGATTGGCCGATGGGAGCATCAAGAGAGTTTTGATTTGAGGGAGGGAGGGAGGGATAGCAGTGGAATTTTGACTCCATTCCAGCCTTATTAACCATTCGAACCAAGCAGTCAAAAATTACTTTGAAACCCTTTGAAAAATTTTTATTCTATCAATCCCATCTATATTTTATGAAACTCATTCCCTGGTATCACACCATGGTTGAACCAGGCACCTTCTAAATGCTGTTATGAATAGTATTAGCAGTTGTAGCATTTTAAAGGTCAGTAGAGATATAGTTGAAAGTCCACATAAACTAGCTAAATCGTGCCTGCAATTAGATCAAGTTATGTAACACCTTTCATTACTATAAATAAAATGTTGTTTCAAAAAAAAAAATTGTAAAGAAAAAGAAAAGAAAATACAAGTAGCTAGGAATGTAATTCACGTAATAGTTTTTTTTTTTTTGTGGACAATTTTTGTGTTGCATTCCATGCTCTTTTCGGTCCTTTTTATAACGCGTCTTAATTTTTTTTATTCTTTATTTTTTTCATATTTTTTAAATAAAAATAAAACCTTAAAAATACTTAATATTTTAGTTTTAATTGAAAAAATAGAATAAATGAAACTTATGACAAATTAAAATGATTTATAATAAAGACGAGAGAGAGTATAATTTTAAGAAACATCACACTTTAAAATAGAAATTCTTACACTAATGAAATAATGTAAATGATAGAAATCAAATGAAGTTGTAGTAATTAATTATTATTGGTCCTTCGTTAAACAATACTAATTGTTGTTGACATTCATTTTTCACTTTGGAGGGCACCATGTTGCATGCAGAAACATGTTCCAGGCAATTTTATTGTTCAACCAACCACTTCATTGTTTTAATTTGTTAATTTCTTTATAAGGCAAGTTAGGGCTGTTCTTTTCTCCTTTCCTTTTGTTTTCGCCTAGGATTAAACTCTGGCTGATGATCATAAACAACTTTAATATTATCATTAGAAAGCATAATAAGAAAACATAATTTTTTTAAAAGATTCGGATCGTCCTTACCTTCTAAACATTGATAATGTGATGAAATCGAGTGAGGACATGAAAAAAATAAGGGATGAATGGCGGATGCAGGAGGCATCACAATTAGTACCCAAAAAACCAAACACAAAGAACGAAAGAGAGAAGGGTTATCTCAAAATCTTAGGGAAAAAGACATTGGTAAAAACTCTAAAATCGAGACTAAATTACTTAACATAACAATCCAAAGCTGACGCCATTTCTTGTTCTATTCACTTTCAAACCTCTTTGAACTAAACCACCCATGCAAACTACTTTTGGATCTCTCGTACACAAGTATTGTATATAGAGAATATCATGTTTATTTTTTATTTTTATTTTTATTTTTTCTTAAGTTTGAGTTTCAAGACATATCTACGAAATACGGTTTCTTTTTTAAAAAAGTAAATCATTATAATAAGTAATAATTTATGAAATCTTTATAAAATTTTAAGAGGAGTCAAGATTACTAAAAGAGAAAATCAAACCAAATTTATTAGAGCTGGAAAAGGATTATAATTAAAAATTAATAAAGTGGATAGGTGGGTTTTTTTGCTTGTGCTTAGGCCGTAGGGTGGATGGTGAAGTAAAACAAGCAAAGAGACAAACTCATCTTTCAATCGGTCGATTCCTCCCAAAACAACCTTCCAACCCCGACCTTACATTTTCCCCCCTTATCTTTCTTCCTCATCTGGATTTTTTTTTTTTTCATAACAAATTTATTCATCAATTTTAAGAATTCTTTATTATTTTTTTTTCTTATACACACCTTCACGCTTCTATTTTGTTCTCCAACATGTATAGACGCGTAAGACATTTTGATAAGTGGGCTGCTATTTATGACACCCCTGAATCGTAGTTATTGTCCCGTTCGGGCAATTTACCCTTGTCATAATTTAAAACCAATAATATGGACAATTTTCCACCTCTCCAAATTCTCCCAAACTCCAAATAAAAAAAAAAAAAAAAACATCTCTTGAATTCTGGAACAACGACTAGTAAAATGGTTCTTGAATCCTGGTGATAAACTACCTATCGTAAACACAAAATTAATTTTAGTCTTCATTAAAGAGAGTACTTTTCAAAAGTCAAAAAATTTTTTATCCGTTTCCAAATAATTGTACATATGAGAAAAATTAAACTAACTTATCATTTGGAAAAAGAAAAAAGACTTAATACTCTCTCTGTCTTAAAATTATTGTCCAGTTTGAGATTTCACTTTTAGTACAATTTGAACTAAAAATAAAAACTTAAACTGGACAATAATTATGAGACAGAGGGAGTAATTGTTTTAATTCGGACCTTGTTCCAAAAAAAAATTAGTCCACAAACGAAAGGATTAGGAAAAAAGACAGTCGATCAAATAATAATAATAATAATAATAATAATAATAATATAATTCCCGGAAGGGGGGGTTTTATCTTTTGTCGAATAGCACTTGATCAGTTTGCTCTTAAATGATAGGAACTTCTGCTTCCTTTTTTATTCTCTTCTCCAATCTTCACATCTCCCGGTTTCTCCCCTTTCCTCCATAATTCACACCCCAGTTGAAACTGTTCTTCCTCCATTTTGTTTTGGGGTTTTACTTCTGCTCCCTCAAATTTCAACTTTAACGACTGTAAAAAACATTGTTGTTAATCGACATATCATAAATAATCCTCCTCCTCCTCCTCCTCCGTCTCTGTTAGCCTTAGATATAGTACTATATCATGCTCCAGAGTTTGTTTTTCTCCCACCACTCCACTATTCCTGATAATAATACCACCACTACTTCTAATCCTATGCAGTCCAAACGTCCCGCCTCCACCGCCGGTCACCACCACCACATCCACCACCTCGACGACGACGACGACGATGACGACCGCCCTTCTTCTTCCTCTGCTCCTCCTCTCCTCAAACGCCCCCGCCGCCGCTCTTCTACTCTATCCCCACACGACGATGAGGAAGACGAAGGAGGTGTCAACATCGCCGAGGACCCCCACGGCTCTTCTGCGGCGGCGGCGGCAGCCGGCGGCGGCGTCGGAGGAGGAGGAGATACAGAGTCAACTGGGCTCCGGCTGCTGGGGCTACTCCTCCAATGCGCGGAGTGCGTTGCCATGGACAACCTCGATGACGCCAGCAACCTGCTACCGGAAATCGCGGAGCTCTCCTCTCCGTACGGCTCCTCCGCGGAGAGGGTGGCGGCGTACTTCTCCGACGCGCTCTCCGCCCGAATCGTGAGCTCGTACTTGGGGACCTACGCGCCGCTGACCATGAAATCCCAGAGCCAGAAGCTCTTCAACGCCCTCCAGTCATACAATTCAATCTGCCCGCTCATCAAATTCTCCCATTTCACCGCCAATCAGGCCATCTTCCAAGCCCTCCACGGCGAGGATCACGTCCACATCATCGACCTCGACATCATGCAGGGCCTTCAGTGGCCCGGCCTCTTTCACATCCTCGCCTCCCGCCCCAGAAAGATCAAATCCCTCAAGATCACCGGGCTCGGCTCCTCCATGGACCTCCTCGACTCCACCGGCCGGCGTCTCTCCGAGTTCGCCGCCTCCCTGGGTCTCCCCTTCGAATTCAACCCGGTTGAGGGCAAAATGGGAAACGTAAAAGACCTGAGTCAACTCGGGGTGGTGATCGGCGGCGGCGGCGGAGAAGCCGTGGTCGTCCACTGGATGCACCATTGTTTATACGACATCACCGGAAGCGATTACGGGACGCTGAGCCTATTGGGCCTGCTGAGGCCTAAACTGATCACCATCGTGGAACAGGACCTGAGCCACGGGGGGAATTTCTTGGGCCGGTTCGTGGAGGCCCTGCATTATTACTCGGCCCTGTTTGATGCGCTGGGGGACGGGGACGGATCCGGTGGGGAGAGCGTAGAGAGGCACACGGTGGAGCAGCAGCTGTTGGGTTGCGAAATCCGAAACATCGTGGCGGTGGGCGGGCCGAAACGGACCGGGGAGCAGGAGGTGGAGAGGTGGGGGGAGCAGCTGAGTCGGGTCGGGTTCCGGCCGGTGTCTCTGGCGGGTAACCCGGCTGCTCAGGCTAGCTTGTTGCTCGGGATGTTCCCCTGGAAAGGGTACACACTGGTGGAGGAGAACGGGTGCTTGAAGTTGGGATGGAAGGATCTGTCTTTGTTGACCGCCTCCGCTTGGCAGCCGTCCGATTGAGTCTGATCGTCTGTGTGTGTGTGGTGGATGATCAATAAGAATAATTGATTGATTTTGATCTATGATCTTTGATCGAGTGATTCAGAATTTCCCCTGGGACCGATATAATATTAGAAGACAATTTTCTAATGATGAACAGGATGAGAATGACGGGATTGTAAACACGAGTTCGGAAGTTCAATTATCAGAATACACTAAAACAAATGCGAAGACGATAGTATTTAGTGTATTGTTGCGTAACATAATTGGAGACGTAACAGAAAATGATATAATGGCATTTAGGGACAACGCTTTCATAGATCATGGAGAAACAGAAGTTTCTTCTGTTCTTTATGAGAGGATTTTTTGGGTTTTAGGTTTTGTTGTCGAATGTACTTTTTTTTTTTTTTGGTAAATCGATTACTGCGGACAACGTCTTTGTGAATCAGAGTAGAAAAGAGAATAAAAAGTCGTTCCAAATTGTAGAATTTCCTCGTAATTTTTTTTGTGAACTATAAGAATAGGTAGAAAATATTCAGCTGCCAAATTTCCTCATAATCTCCCATAACGGTGAGTCAGTCGATAAGCCTTTCCGACTTCGAGTAATTGGCAGCAAACCGGGCTTTTGTAACCTCTCTACCGGACGCCGGTATTCTTTGAGCAATAGAATATACGTGCGAGAAAAGAAATGTGATTCTTTGACCAACAATGTAGGTACGAGAAAGAATCCATCGCATGGCAATAGTCATTCTTACTTTCTAACAACTGAAATCATCGTATGATAAATGTAAATACTCAGTTAAATCGAGCGATTCAATCAAATAGCAGGAATGTCAGCTGCATGAGATAGCTAGATATATGCGCAATTTTAAGAAACCCTATAAGACAAAATGCACCTGGTGGAACTGGCCATTGCAGACCCTATTTGAGTTCTTTCACAAGGCAATTAAACCATGTAAGAACACCCACCCATTGCAGCATTCGTCCACCACAGATACCTATAACAATGGGATGAACACCATTTTTGGCTTCATCTTCTTGGACTGTTCCAATCAATAAACTAGATATAGTAATGCGCTTCTTTTTTTCTGGGATTTTTGTCAGTGAAGAAGAATAACACAAATCATAATAATGGTAAAGAGGACTAGAGTGACTGGATGATGGAATGATATGTCAACATCCAAGTCCCTCTTTGTACAGCCAATAGATGCGGGAGAAGAATCTATTCAACACACTCAAAAACATGGGAAGAGAACCAGAACTAATTTGTTGTTTTCCAATTATGATGGTTGGACCATGAAAATGTTTGGTGCACTCTCCACGACAATCATTTTGGGACGGGGCACACTATGTAAAATCTGCCAAGCTAATGAAACAGTTGCAAACGCAAAAACCGCATTACACTCGATCAATCAGATTTGTCTTTTTCCTGTTGTAAAAGAATACTGGTAACATATGATACAGGCAATGCAGGGGGGGGATGTAAATCAAAAAAACCAATTCCCCTTCACCCGAAAAAGAGAAAACCCCTCCAATCCAAACTATGTATGTAATAAATCTAGACAGAATGCTAACAAGCTTTTTCTGCATTTCTTTCTTACAGTGACGTCCAATAAGCAACCAAGAAAAAAGGAAAAAAGACCAAAGAAAAACAACCATCAGTAACCTGAAAACCCGGTTCAATACCTTTTACCTAGAATAATGCCAGCTATCACTGAAACCAAGGCCACTCCCAAGATGAATTTCAATGTGGAGAGAGGAGATGATGCTTCCGTCGCTTGTGTTTCTGAAGACAATGCTTGAGTAGAAGAGGTGGCTTCGGACCTCCTCTTACTCTTCCGTTTTGATGGAGTCGAGATGCTTGGTTCAAAATCCCTGGATTCGACATTAATCCCTCCAACATCCTGCACCAATTATATTTCATATTCTATGAGTTACACTGAGTTTGTGCTATGTTGGAAAGATAAGATATTTAGGAGAATTGATATTAAAAAGAAAAACATTGGGATTCTGACCTCTTTGGATTTGGCATCAGCCAGCTGCAATTTCTGCTCTAGTTCTTTCAATTGCTTTTCCAGAACCAGGACCTGTTTGTTCTTAGCTTCTAGCTCTTCCAACTGCTTCTGAGAGGAAGATTCCTTCTGCTTGGTCGGGGAAAACAACGAATCAGGATCCCAATATATATTCATGCAACACATTTACATATTTTTAAGGAAAAAGGAAGGTTGTAAAGAGCTGATAATTGTGTCATTATAAACTATTACAAGGATCAAGAACGAGGAGATAATGGGAAAACATTCCCGAACAATCCGGGTATCTTGGCAAAAGATGCGGGAATTTTCAAACAAATGGGTACACGGAGGATCATGTTACCTGCTCATAGCCTGTTAATTTTGCTTCCAGCTCTTCTAGGTGTTGCTTCTCCAATAAAGACTTTCGACGAATCTCAGCCTTGAGAGCTTCCATCTCTGCTTTCAAATTACTCTCACTAGACCCCTGTTCCTTTAGTTGTTCCTCAAGACGTGTTACCACAGCATGAAGCTCCTTCTTGGAACTCTCGTGCGCTTCTGCGAGCAAACTCTTTTCTTCTACTACAGAAGATATCTGTTCAAGGAAAATCAACAAAAGCACATTTGTGTAAGGAAGAAACAAAGAATCCAATATATGTGGTACAATGTTTTGCATTTGGTTGGTGAAAGGGAGGCAACCTGAGATTGTAGCCTCTCCCCTTCAGAATGTAGCTGCTTTGTAAGGTCCTCAATGGTTTTGTTTGCATCACCAAGTTTTTCAACTGCTTCATCTTTCTCAGCTAGTGCAGCTGCAAGTTCTTTTTGTGAATCAGTTGTTTTTGATTCGTAAGATGCAAGTTCCTCTGCAAGTTTTACATTTGTTTCGGCCAACTTTTCACTCTCCTGTTGAGTCTGACTCAACTTGGCTTCCAGTTCCTCTATGATGTGTTCTAGGTTGCTTAGTTTTGCTTGAGTCTGCTCCAGTTCAATTTTTCGGCTTTCGGAAACTGTAGATGATTCGTGGGCCTGTTCTTCGTATGCCTTCAGCTGAGTTTCTTGATCACTCAACTTTGCAGTCAAGTCTTTAGCTTCAGAATCATGATGGCTTAATCTCTCAATAGCTTCTTGTAACTGCTTTTCAGCTTCTGAAACTCGAGATTCAGCAGCTAAATGGAGCTCAGAAGCTCTGGAATGCTTCTCTGTCAATTCCGTGATAGTGTTCATGTGTGAAGCAAGTTGCAGGGCGGCAGCTTCCTTTTCCGCTGATGATGACTGTAGCAGTTCTTCGAGTTCATTGACTTTGGTCTTCAGCTGAGCATTAGTCTCAGCTAACATCTCATTCTCTGAAAAGTACTGAGAAGACTTGTTTTCAATTTCAGAAATCTTTCTTGAAAGATCCTCATTGACAGTTTCTAATGAAGTTAGCTTCAGCAAAGTCTGCTCCAATTCTTCCTTCAGAGAGCTCGATTTTCCAGTGGACTCAGCCAATTGCTCTTCATAATTCTTTACTTGATCTTCCAGCATACCTAGTTTATCATATAATGATTTAGCCTCCAAGTCTTTGCTGGAGAAATTTGCCATAGCCTCTTGGAGTTTTGTTTCTGAATCCTTTGTTAGAGTCTCATGTAAGGATTCTAGCTCCAAACTTCTAGCTGTAGCTTGCTCCAACAACTTTCCGTGATGGCCAAGCTGATCCTCGGCAGCCTTGAGCTTCTCCATAAATTCAGTTTCCTTTATGCCAGCAGCCTTGAGATCATTTTCAAGGCTCTCCAATTTCTCTCGAGCATCTTTTGTCTCATTCTGCAAGACTTGAATAAGACCTTCCGATTCAGCTATTTTTTCAGTTAAACTTCTAGATGCATCTTCTAGAACTTTTTTCTCTTCTGTCATTACAGCTAAGCATTCGTTCAGTTCCTTTTCCTTTTCTGTGGCTTCTTGAAGAGCAATTTCCAAGCTTGATGCTTTGGATTTATATGCTTCTATTTCCGACTCAAGTTCAGAAACTTTTTGCAAATGGTACTTCGACTCAGCCTCCGAATCCTGGGACTTCTTATCTGAATTTGCTATTTGTTCTTCGAGCTCCTGAATCCTGTACTTCTCTGTCTCCAGCAATAACTCCAGCTCACTTGCTCTTTTGCTTGCTTCTTCCGCTTTGGAATGTGATGCCTGAATCAAATCCTCAAGTTCAAGGCTGCGCTGCTGCATTGTAGTAACTTGCCCCTCGTGTTCCGCACATTTCCCTGTGACATTCTTCAACTCCAACTCAAGCTCCGCATGTCGCTCTGTTGATTGACCCACATGAGACTCCAGTTCAGCTACTTTCTGCTGATACTCTTCTATTTGAGCATTTAGCAATTCCTTTTCTTCTGCGGCCTTTTCTATAGCTGTATTCAGTTCAGATATTTTCAGAGAAGACTCCCTCAGCTCTCTCTCAGCATCATTGCTCCTTAGTTCCACCAGATTCAAAAGCTGTTCAAGCTCTGTAGTCCTCTGTTCTGCTAAAACACAACGTGTCTCAAGTTCTGTCAACTGTGATTTTGCTTCATCTGCTGCAGTATTTGAGGCTCGCAGAATTTCCTCCAGCTCAAGATTCTTCTGGTTTGCAGTTTCTGCAGCATTTCCAGATTCTTGATGAAGATCTTCCAATGTCTTCAACTTCTTTTCCAGCTCTTTACTGTTTGCCAATGCTTCAGTCAACAGAGAATCTGTTTTGGCAAAGTTCTCATCTGACTTCTGCAACTTAGCCTCCAAGTCACTGCACAACTCCTTCATCTGAGCTGCACTACTGGTTAAATCCGCAACAGTAGCTTCTAGTGCTTCTTTGTCCTTCAAAATATTCGCCAGTTCCTCCTGCAATTGCGAGACTTTTTCTTCCTGGATTTTTGAATTAGCTTCAACAAGCTCCTTTGCACCGACTTCCACCTGCAGCTTCAATTTGGCATCTTCCAAATCTGAAACTTTTGACTGAAATTCTTCTTTGGTTGAAGAAAACAGATTTTGTAAGGCCGATAAATCTTCCTTCAGCTGAGATTCAGAAGCCTTTACGGCTTCCAATTCTTGGCTCAATTCTTGCAGAACAGCTTCTTTTGAAGCAAGCCTCTTCTCAACATCTTCCACTTGGGATCTTGAAAGCTCCAACTCCCCTTGAACTGTTGAAAGCTCTGCTGTTGTGGCCTTTAGTGCAGCTTCAACCTTCTCATTGTCAGCAATCTTTTCATTTAGGGCACTAAGCTCCTCCTTCAAAGATGTCAGCTGTTCTTCCATTTCTTTTGCACTTAATTTGGCAACCTCAAGTGACTGCCCCAATTCCAATGCCCTTTTGTTTTCTGATTCAGCCTGTGAACCACTTTCTTTATGCAACTCCTCAAACTTCCGAGCTTCATTTGCAGAAGCTTGTAGCTCTTGTTCAAGTGCTTCTAGTTTCTTTTTCGAGTCATCAAACTCAAGATTAAGAGAATCCAAGGCTTCCTTAACTTGGATCAACTCCTTGTCTTTAGTTTCTTGAGATTGTAAAGCCTCCTCCAGAGCTTTGAGCTGAGCACTATATCTCTCTTCTGATTCCACATTTTTCTGCTGCAATTGCTGGTGACTGAGGTCAAGCTCTTCATACTTCTTCTCAGTTTTTTCCAATAATTCCTTCAGTGTTGAAAGGTCATGTTTCAACTGTACATTCTGAGATTCAGAATCCTTGAGCGCTCCCGCAACTCTCTCCAGTTCATGCTGAAGTTCACTAGCCTTTTCCTGTGCTTCCAATACTTCCCGGCTGGTGGATGAAACACCTGAGCTTTGATCTGCAGCAGCTGGTTCCTCAACAACAGGAATGGTTTCTGGTTCTTGAACATGCGAATCCTTTGGATCAAATGCTTCCTTCTCTACCTTAATAAATTCCCCGTCAAAAGCAGTGTCTTCTTCTTCTTTCTTTCCTCCTTTCTCCATGACTTGCTCCTGCATAAAAAACACGTCAACATGTTTTTTCAGCCAAAAAAAAAATGACATTTGTTTATTCCTTCATTTGCTTCATTGAAAGCCAAAATAAAATCTATTTAGATTAGTAGACACACCATCAGTACAAATAAGCTGGAGAAACCATTGTACAGTTGACTAACGTGTAGATATTATACAGCAATGAATATTTGCCACATAGAGATATCCCTGGATTATTTCCATGGTGCACCAACCTTCTCAATTATTGATGATTAATTGAACTCACATTTAAAATTTAAAAATTGGATTCCAGTTTATCCAAGCTACACATATGATACTGAAATTTAGACAGGGTAGACCAATGGAAGTAGGTATACCTTAATGGAAGATGGATCAGGCAAGTCAACTCCTCCGTTTGCTTCAACAACCTTAACCTCCTGGGATACCTCTGAATTGGTTACACTTTCTGCGTCCATATCAACTCAGCTAATATTGGCTATACTCTGAAATGCTGTTTTCACCATTTCATAGATAATCCCTAGTTAGTTTCTTGAAGAAACAACACTCTGGAAAATAAATAATCCTTAGTAATAGGATCAAGTTGCCATTAATCCATGTAGACATAGTTTTGCATTTCTTTTTCTCTTTGAACTAAATGGTTTTCATCAGAAATGTCAAAAGAAAAAAAAAAAAAAAAGATAGCTTCAGAGATGTAAAAAGTTGTAACAAAAAGAAAAGAAGCGAAAAAGAGATGTAAAATGCAAAATGGAGTTTCGTTGTCATGCAATGTTATTATTGTTCTGTACCCTGAAAGGTACCCACGCTCACAGCATCTTTTATTTATGTTTATCCATTTGTTTTTTCCAATATGCTAAAGATATCGTTCTTTATATTTGTTTCACCCAAAAGCTAAGCTAATTAAGCAGGCAGCTAGATTATCCTTACAAGCTAAGCCCATGTACATGTTATGCGTAGCAATAACTACTGAATAATTTCTTTTTTCGACCAAAAAAAAAAAAAAAGTGAAATGACAAATACATGATCAGAATCATGTGGGAATAGCTGTAAAGAGGGCAAATGTAATCCAGTGGTGGCAGACATTTTCTTTCAAAGAATAGAAATTTTTTTATTTTTTATTTTTAGTAGTGCAGTGCTGATCAAACAAAATAAAGATAAATAAGGTAAAATGAAGATCAGAATGAAAAGGAAGGTTGTAAGAAATTTGTAAACCTTTAATACTAGTATTACAGAATTCAGAGAAGGATTGACAAGTTGAGATTAGAAGACAATGCTAAAGTAAATTATTTTTCCCAACATTAACAAGGTGCTTATTAGTATAAATTAATAATGATGATAATTTGAAATAAATAATTACTAAACAGATGGACTCAACTTATTAGCATTAATGAACAGCACTGAAAAAGAGGCAAAGAGCCTTATTAAGGATTGACCAGTCTGCTAGTAGCCAGTGGTTATTTTCTGAATTTGAATGCGGTAAAATAAGTTATTTATTGAATCCTCAGTCCCAAATCTATCTATATACTATACTAAGGCAAAAACGAGAGAGAGAGAGAGAAAACTAAAGGCATGGAGCACATGCCGCATAGGATTAAATACTATGTGGCATTTTCTTAATTTCTTAGAATTAAAAATGCACAAAACAAAATAATAAAACCAAAAAAAAAGCAACTAAAATAAAATTAAAAAAAAACAAAATAATAAAAACAGAACCCTTATTTTCATGAACCAAATTCTAACATAGAGATTGATTGGAGAGAGTACCAAATCCTAATAAATTTTAGAGAGATTTGCATAAACCTTATCACATTTAAAATGTCATTTAAAAAAAATAAATTCCTGTAAATCCAGAGGTAATCATGTTTAAAACTGAAGTCATTACATATTTTATAAAAATACAAAATTTACGTAAAAATGTCTAAATGTGTATATCTTCCCCGTCCATCGGACGGGTCTAACACCTTGTGATTATATTAAGACATATTAAGTAACATTAATAAAAATATATTGAAGAATAAAGAGTGTAAAGGAGATTTTTTAGAATTTTTTAAAAATATAAAGAATTATGTTTGTGCTTTTCAGTGATTTAAAAGAGTGATTTTTGTACGAAAAAAAAAGAAGAAAACAAAGAGAAAGAGGGGCCTCTGGTTGGCATTTTGTCTCTAGTCTGCAAAATCTAACAGGGTGAAATCAAAGGCCCAACAGTCTTGATCCTGTCTCGATATTCGTGAAATCCATCTCATCAAAAAAAAATTATTGGGGGGCCAAAGACAAAAATCATGGTCTGCACTCTGCACGCATCTTGACGGTGGGGGGAGATCCAACTCAATAATTTAATTCTCTTAAATCAATACTACTACTAGTACTAATTATCATCATCGTTCAAATAAGCACACAAAGCATCTTTTTAACCCTTGCTTACGTGTCTTTAAAAAAAAACAATGATAAACGAAGAAAGTGAAATATTCCAAAACTTAAATCGTTAGGTAACAACATTAAAAAAAAAATCATAATTTTTAATTTAATAGATAAAAAAATGAATGAATAGAATATTAACAAGATGGAAAGGTTGAAATATTTGTAGCAAAAGAGTGATTGATGGGATCTGAAATTAAAATAAGGTGAAGTCACTTTTATCGGTGTCAATTTAGGATTTCAATGTATTTTTTTTTTGTCAAAAATTTATAAATATATCCTAAAAAAATAATATTATTGATGAATATTATTTTAATGAGATTGATCGATGATAGTTTAATAATTTAGTTATCCCATTTAAGTGTCTTCTTAAACTGTGTGTAAACTCTAGAATGACACTTATTTTTAAAAGGTGGCAGTAATAGTTTCTATAACTGGCGCCAATCTTGGGTGATTTTAGTATCAAATCAATGGCTGTAAAAACGCCCAAAAAGGAAAACCCGTATGACATTTTGCCTTTAACAAATCTTAAAAAGAAATTTATTAGTACTAAAATGAATGACAGAGTCTCAGAGTGCGTTCCACTTTGTTAGTACTTCGTCTCATCATTCATCATCAGATTCGTTCTCAGTACCACCAACCAGAGAATTGTGAATTGTCATATGGGACCTTGCTAATTAATTATTTATTTCATTACTACTAAAATTTCTCCATTAAAAAAAAAAGGAAGAAGAAGAGAAGAAAGCGAGCGCATAATATAAAGCCCAAAAATAGAAAAGGAAAAAAAAAAAAAGAAAAAAAGTGAAGGTCCGGTGTGAATGATTATGGGTTACTTTGATCTTTGAATATTTATTTAGATGTACACCCGTTTTAAACTTTTTAAAACCAAAAATATGAAAAAGGAAAACTGAAACGACAGAATCTATAGAATTTATGACCTTATAATTCATTCATTCATTTCAAAGCTTGAGATTGTTGCACTAATTTCACCACCCACACACACACAAACACACACAGTACACGGAGTGAGTGAAGAAACAGAGCACATACAGAAGTGGATGATGACCAACTAATGATGATTTTAGGCCAGGCTGTTGAACACTAAAAAGCAGTTGCACTATAAAAACACAGAGTAAAAAAATATAAATACTCAGTAAAAAGGAGGAGAAACAGTAGATTTTGAAGAATCATCGCATACTTTTGACAACCTGAAAGATACAGATTCACAGTTTTCTTAGGATCAATTGATCATCATCGATGATTTGGTACCAGTAATCATTAACCGTCGTTGATACAATTAGTTCGAGATTCAAATCGGACAATACAACAAGTATAGAATAAGAAGAAGAACATGAAAGCCAAAATATGACCCTTGGCAATCAAAACATCATCTATGAAGGATCACCAAATGAATTAGCCAAAATCAACAGCAGCAGCAGTAGTAGTATAAACTAGCAGTAGTTGCAGAAGATTAATGAACTCGATGAAAACCCAACGAGAGAGAAAAAATAAAATTAAAAAATCAATAAAACACAGAGATAGAGACAAAATATTTTGAGAATTTCAAGTATCTACCAACCTGCCCCTGCCTCGATGAAGAACAACAAGTTTGAGCTTTTTTAGAGGAATATTTGCGGTCTCTTTGTCTGCCTGATTTTGAAATTTGTTGCTTTCTTCTTCTGAATCTCTTCTCTGTAATTTGGATTGGGAAAGCGGAAAAAAAAAAGAGCCTAAAATGACAATTATGAAACTGGAAGTGGGGAAGAAAGCCAGGAGGCTAGAGAGAGAGAGAGAGAGAATGTGTATTTGAAATAAAAATTAGAGCGTAGTTGAATTTTATTGAATGTTTTTAGATCCCTGAAATTTCTTTAAAGTTGAATACTTATATTATATATATACTGGGTACCGCCACAGTGGCACTCCCAGCTTTTTCTCTTTCTCGCCCCGGAGAAAGAAATAGTAGTAGTAGGTCAGAGAGACTGCCCCCATCCTGTTTTCTCATAGTTTTTACCATTTTTTGGCCCGAAATAATTATCTTATTACTAAAGGTTGGATATTATATACTCCCTCCATCCCATAATTATTGTCCACTTTGCCTAAAAACTTTTGTCCCAAAATTATTGTTCAATTTGACTTTTTATAGATCAAGTTACACATTTGTCCTTAGTAAAAAACATTATCCATAAAATCTTAGTGATTAAACAATTACTTATGTAGGGGTATATCCGGTTGTTTAAGGTAAAATATAGTTAAGTTTGACCAAAAATAAAATCTTTCATTTTAGTAAAACTGGACAATAATTATGGGACAGAGGGAGTATATAATAGTCGATAATTATTTTAAAACGGAAAGAAATATGTACATATCGTATGAAATCAATCATCCAGCCACTACAAAATAATAATAATAATTAATAAATAAGAATTAAGCAAGACTTTCTTTGATTATTCCACTGTAATGTCAAAATTTTGGATTTATTTTGCAATCCTATTACGAGAGAGCTCTTCTATGGATTAGAATGTGGTAGTATTAGTTTATTGGTCATATTAATATGCTTCACTGTTTTGAAGGTGGAGAAAGTTTTAGGGGTTTAGGTTTAAGGTTTTCTTCTTTTTAATATGGTAGTTTGACTAACTAAGTACACCCCTTGTCTCGAAATAAAAAAAAGAACATAATTAATGTATATTGAATTAAGATGGTATAAAATATTCACCAATTATTCTTTTTCTTCGATTAAAGAAAGTAAAAATTTCTTCTTTTTTGTTTTGTATGTATGTTTAGAGGATTAAATGAATCTATATACTATGCATATTTTTTAAATTCCTCTTGTCGAATTTGGGTAACTCTTTTATTTAACACCTCAAATCCACCGTGGAAGGCGAGGATTACGCATGATAATAACACAAACGATACAATGGGCCAATTTCAGGATGGAGGAAAGAAACAAGCAACAGCCAATTGGTGCAAAGGTGTTTCAGATTCAAACGTATTCTTCTTTTCATTTTTTTTTTTTTTAATGATTTGACAATGAAATTCACCCAAAACCCTTCTAAATTCAGTCTATACTTTTTCCCTTTTGCCTGCTCATATCACATCAAAATTTCATCATCTCATCTTATCTCATGCTCCTTTTTTTGGATCATCAAGAAAGGTTTTTCACTACCGTATATATAAAATAGCTTTAGTGTGCATAAATATAAATGCATATACGAAACTCTTTGCTCCGCGACTTATCAAATTTCATCAAATTATTATCCGTCGTACTTACAACGAGCGATGTCATGTAATTTTTCCGGAAAATACTTTCATTTCTAATTAAATGGTTACAAACCAATTCAACTTTGTGCTTTGACTTTGAATTTGGTCTTTCTTAATCACAATAATTAAAACAAAAAACTGGGAATCACAAAATAAAGGAGTCGGTCAATTAGGCTGATTAGGTCAAAAATGAATACACAAAAAGGAAAAATTCGGTTTTGTATTGTAGTAGTAGGTTTACACAATCCCTTTGCTCAGCTGGAGAGGCGGAAGGTGGTGGTGGTGGTGGGGTGGCGGACCCCCTCGACGACCGACCAAACCGCCCAATCCTAGTTTTCATTTGCAAAGCTGACTAATCAAAAAGCTCAGCTCAGCTGTCCAAGACGATAAAGACATTTCCTCTTTCACTTTTGGGGGTAGTTTTTATTCTCTTCCATTGTTTTCTATTGACAAAAAACATTGCTTTTTTAATTTGGCTGCTTATTACGTAAACCTCCCAACCCTACTCAATAAATATTTTTCTGTTCGAAAATAATTATCATAATAACCAAAAAAAAAAGACAATTAATTCGTGAAAGATATGCGGTTTCGTGTGACATCGACGTAGCAAATGATTTTGAAACACTAACCAGAAATGAAGTGAAGTTTAATTTAATACTACATTTTGTTGTTTGAATTATGTAAATAATAAAAACAATACAGTACGTTGGAATTTCAACGGCTGACGAGTATGTGTGAAGTAGAATTATTCATAGCAGCCGGCAAAACTCAAGCAGGCGTTCTCTTGGCGACGACTTGGTCGGTTTTCATAATTTTTTTTCGGTTTCATTTTCAGAATTGACTCAATTGTGAGGTTTCTACACACATTTCCATTTTCTAGAACCAATAAATTTGTATTTCTTCCCACAACGGGAGGAGACGGGGCATCGAATTTAGGACTTTGTATTCTATGAAATGTGTTTATATATATATATATATATATATATATATATATATATTGTATATTTATATTACCTCCTTTTCAAAATGAAATATAATACCAACGACACAAGAATTAAGAAATGCTTAATCACTAACATATTAAATTTTCTTTTTACTTTTAATTAATTAAACTAACCATTGTAATTTAAATGGTTGTGTATTGGGATCGATTTAAATGGTTGTGTATTGGGATCGTATAAGTAGCATTTTAAAATACTAAAAAAAACAAGAATAATTGGGGAAAAATCAAGCGGATTTACAATTTGGGTAAATAGGTTATCACGGTAATCGAAAAATGTCATTACCAAATGTTCAGTTTCAATCACAATGGGAAGCTAAAAGATACGGTCATGAGATCAGTAATCTATGATTTTTCATTATTTGTATGTGTATGACCTTATGACTTATTGCGTATGTGCCATGTAATTTATTTTTTCCTCAAAAGGAATGGACAAGAGAGAAGGATTATCGCTATATCACTATATATACTCGTGCTATGGCCTATATGTGCATGGCTCTTGGCATATTGCGAATTTTAAGTGATAGATAAATTAAGAAGATAAAGAAAAAAAAAACAGTACAGTATTGTGTGACCACTCTACAAAGTTGGCACTTGAATTTTGTCAAACTTAATTCAAATGAATAAATATATGGCAACAATTATTGCCCTTAAATTTGGTTCTTCGGATTTCATGGTTGATCCACGTATGATTTTCGTTACTTGTACGTACAAATGTGATAAGTGAAGCACGCAAAACATTATATATGGGTTGCTTGTTTCAATATCATAACTTTCAAAAAAATCATTTTTCTCAACGTTAACAAAGTAGAATTTTTTTTTTGTTTTTGGGACGAATGAATGAATAATTAATAAAGAAAATGATTGAAGCGATGATTATTATGAACTCTTTTATTCATTCATGAAGTGGAAACGTGCAAGTATGGACACTGTACGTTACAATTGAAAAAAAAAAAAAATGTTACTCCAACTATTTAGCGTGGAGGGCGTGCACACTTAGCTTGTTTTTTTTTTTTTTTTAATTATTATTATATTTATTTGTTATTTGATCTGCTTTTTAGTTTCTATAACCTCACTACATAATTCGAATGCTTCTAAAATTCAAACCAAAATGAAGAACCCACTCGTGGATGGAATTATTATGATTTGTTAATCTAAGCGAGAGGCCTTTACAAAACAGCACTTCAGCTTTCCAGATGATGTATGAAGTAAGAGATTTAAAAAATTATCAATCAACCAAAATCCGCAGGGCCTCTTATGATCTGAGAAAACATGGTAACATTGGGCGACATAGGTTGTTATTGAAGAATAAGAACACTGATCTCAATTCCAAGTCCTCTGAGAAACATTGCAAATGAAGAGCTTAAGAAATGTGGGTTTAGTATCCTACCCAAGTTTATTAGCACCACGTTTAGCTTTAATGAATCACGTGCTACACCTGTCGGTAGTATGGCAGTTTTGCAAGGAACTAATCTGTGGTAAAATCGATATCCTGTTTAGGAAAATGAACTCAAAACCGAGTGAATCCAGAGGACATGAGGTTTTCCGGATCTCTTCGATTCTATTTACTATCTACGCAGCTCAATCTTAAATACAAAAACAAGGTTTGATTTAGTTTGGTGAGTTCCTCACCCCTTGTCTCATCTGGAATTCATCGATGCCTCTGACGTGTTCCAAGAGATCTTGCATACGACAAGAAACCACTGGAACCTTGCTCTCAGATGAAGCAATAGCTGCTATGGTCTGCGAGGTTCCATAGGAAACAAACATCTCATTCCCATTTGAGGTTTCTCCTACTTCCATTTCCATATCTGCCGACCTTAGATCATCATCGGCATACGAAGATGCAAGAAAATGTTAACAGAAGTTCTCAGTGTACAAGCTACTTCACACCTGATCCAGATGGAGGATTAGGGTCAAAATCTCCAGGAATGAATACGGGTAGCTGGTTTGAGGCAGAATCCCTTTTGTACCTAGAGTCTTTTGGAATACTGAAGGGAAGTCGGTCTTGACCATCTCTTCTATCCGAGCCTTTATCATTTTTCAGCGCATTCCTCATTGGACCACTCAAAAGTGGCCCACCAAAAAATATGGACTCCCCTGAATACAATAGCTTATCTGATTGCTGATTTGGAAGCTTCGCTGCAGGTTGTGATGGTACAACCGGCGGCGCAGGCTGAGCAACAGGCCTTTTGTCATTGTAACCTAACCCAGCACCTCCACTTGATCCCCCAGGAAGAAATGATCGTGTTCGAGTCTCTGAAGCCGTTACAGGGACAGATACGTATCTACCAGCTTCTTGGTCCCACACAACAGATGTCCTCTTAACATCTCTAAGAAATGGAGCCGTAGGTGCAGCGGCTGTAAGCAGCAATGGGTCCGAAGAACTTCCCTTTTGAGTAATATTTGCATCAAACCCTGATGAAGGAAGTACCACTGGGTCAGCAATACGCGGTAAAGGAGCTCTAGGAGCCAATGGATGATCCGGAACACGGCTGGATACTGAATTCCCCATGTTAAGTTGGCCCATTCGATGGGCTTGAGGAAGAGGGCTCAGGGTCACTGACTCATGAACATGGCTTGGACTACTGAAGCTACTCACACTCTGCGTGCCAGTTTCATACTCATCCCGACTACCTTGACTGGGCGCAACTGAGTTTCTCAAAGGTGATAGCCTAAGTTCACTTCTGTTATCTTTGTTTACTCCAGTGTCAGCACTAATACTGCTTCGGACACTAAGATTCCCACTTGAGCTCATTTCAGCATCTGCTAGACGACGGTTATCAAGAGGTCGCAGTACAGACGAAGATGCTCTGGCTTTTGCTGCTGCTTTTGCAGCCTCATTGGAGTCTAACTTTGCAAGCTTCCAGGCACTAATTCGAACAGACCTCTTGGGTGCCTTGTTTCCCTTGTCCCCAAATGCAACTGCATCTGGGTCAATAGTTGATGGGACCATTCCAGGTTCTAATTGTGGAGCAACTTCTTCCTGTAAATGTATCCAGAAGCAGAGTGAACAAAAAACCAAGAAGACATCAGCCCAGTACTAATTAGAACCACCTTTCCTTTTTAAAGAGATGCATGTAGGAATTTCAATTACTAAAAGAAACCAAAAAACGATAAAGCATTGGTCCATTTGCTAAACAAAAAAATCACATTTCATCATGTAATTTCAGAGACGGCATTTAAAATAAGGCTTCGGGTAGTTCAGTTCTCCAGCAGATCGGTTCAAATTCAACTTCTCTATTGCTTGAATTTGTTCCCAAATGTGGTAAAATCAAGCAGCAGTAACAGGAAGATACTTAAAAGAACTTGGGAGACAATCAATCAAACCAAGGCACAAGTGCTTACTTTCTTCCGGACATTGTACAGTGAATTATTTGATACACGGCATTGAACATAACAATTACAGCCATGGATACAAACTCAGTAAACCATACGAAAATTGGTTTTGCTGGTTATCATTTTGTTTATTTCTATGTTGTCTTTGGGCTCGGCGCTGTGGGATGGGGGAATTAATCTTGATACAATTCAATGTACCATACTACGAAGCAGCATGAATGAGACAGACCTAAAATCTATTTCCCAGATTCCAAAAAGAACTAAAGACTAATTTCACTGTTATGCATCTAGAAACTTTGGTTTATTTTTCCTTTTAAGTCACAGATCACCGAAACAATTTAATTGCACAACTCCTGCTGTGCATCATTTGGTGTTAATAAGTTATATATGAATGAACTTGGACATCAACGTATAGTGTTCAAATTCTGCAACAATTTCTAGGTAAAAAGAAACTTTACCTGATAATCAACAAAAACCCTTGGAGGGGTGCACCATGCCCCTTTGTATTGCAACCCTAAAGAGCTCCCACCGCTAAATCCTGTAGTAGCAGAGCCAGTAGGGGAATACATAATATTGGGCAGCTCCTCATCCATAGATGCCCCTGCTGGCGCCTCGCTCATAGCCCTCATTGCCACTACATACTCATATGTCGTAATACCCTGATACAAAGCATAAGCAAAAAAATCAAGTGAAGCCAAAGGAAGAGAGGAAACTTGTACACATTATCCTAGATAAAATCATATTTAAATTTTTTCTAAAAAAGGAGAATATTCCTAGTCAATTAATTAGAAAGAAGAATGATAAAACGAATTCCAGTAATGCCTTTCTAACAGTGAACACTTTTTGTAAGTAAATTTAAAAAATACATTAAAATCACGCGCTACAATACTAGCTTTGAGTTACAGATATTGATTTCATGCCATTGATCAAGCAACTACAACGAAGATCAAGATCAAATTTCCTAACAACTAACCTTTCTTATCAGTATCATGTGAAAAAAGAAAAGCTCGGCCAAGGGAAAACAAGCTAGCATTGAAACAACTGTACAGACAGCCTGCATTAGATAAGCATTCATATTAGTAATAATAGTGAGAAAAAGAGAGATATATGTGACAGCTAAAACTGAAATTGAATTTGAAGCAAAATTACCACAACAGTGGCAAACGGGGCAAGAGAGAAACCATTTCCAAGTCTATCAACAATTTCAGCTTCCATATTCTTCTTATTAACAAAACAACGCACAAAAACAGCAATGCCAACTGCAGCCTCAATTACAAGCTGAGAGAGAGAGAGAGAGAGTTTGAAAGTATCATTAGAGAACAAGACTTCATAAATGAACTAATTATTCACCTCCAAACTTACCCAAAGGAGACTGAAAGCCATGAGTGATATAAAGGTTACATAATTTTTCCTACCAACACAGTTGTTTAGCCACTGAAATTGAAACATGAAAAGAGTTTTTCAGCAATGAGAATAGGTACATCAACTCTAATTCAAGTACAAAGAACATAAGGATAACAAGGTAGCCAACCCGACAATGATGATCAAATCCATCAACACATTTATCACAACTTCTACAGTGTTTACTGAATTTGCGGACCTGCGGTCAAAGAGTCAAGTAAAATAGGTTAAAACATGTTTTACATATACAATATGATGAATCTTATTAGCAAAATGTGAGTGGCAGAATGTTTGTTGATGAATGCAGTGTAGCAGACAAGTTGCTAGGAGTCGCTTTTAGAGGTGAATTAATAAAGCATTTCAACGAGCAGCTAGAGCATATACAGCAATCATCCCTGCATAGTTTCTCAGAAGAGTATAACTGTGAGAGTATACCTTAAACAGTAACCTAAATGGAAAGTTCTCGAGCACTATCGGAGTCAATTAGATGCCACAACTGTATTCTTGGAAACTAAAAGGAGCAATGAGACAACTTTGAATGTCAACAAAATTCAGATGTAACAAAAGACTCAACAGTGAATCACTATGAGTTGGACACATGTAGGGTGTTATGTCTCCAAAATAGAGTCATGGTTAAGCAGTATAAAAAGTGACAAGCATATGTTTAGTCCTCAGAATGACAGTTTTTACTTTTTACTGTCTTGGTGGGTGTCAATTTGAGTGACTCTACACATTCAAGAACATCTGATGGGGACAAGGAACGGTAGAAGAACCCTATCAGTAGGTTCTTTCATATTTATGCCCAGGATCATCATGATCCAAGTAAGGGGCCAAAGTGTTGGGACTTTGGTTAAGTTAATCCTTTATTAAGCAGTAATTTAATTATTTATTTCAGTATTAATATTTAAGAAAGGGTATTTTAGTATATTAGCTATGCTGCAGGAATTTCTTGGAATAAAAAGGAAATTAGGTGAGAATCCTAGTTGTCTTTGGTTTAGGTTAAGTTTTAGGCCTATTTATATGTACCTCATATGAGGAGATTTTTGGGAGACGTTTAATAAAAATTCCTGCAATAAGCTTTGCTTTGCAGCAGTTGTGTGACTCAACTAAATTCTTGGTGTGATGCCTAGGATTCCTGCGGTGTGACGCCAAAGGGCCCTAAGAGTGATTCTTAGGTTTTCTTCTCTTCTTCCTTTCCTACTCTTAATCCCTGTTTTCCTGCGATTTCCACGCTTGTTTTCCTACAGATTCTTTTAGTTTCCGCTGCATACTACTCTTTAATCAGCCTAAGTTCTGATTTCTTAACCACCACGTTTTTGTCCTGCGTCAATTTGGCATCAGAGCCGAATTTCCTGGGGTTTTTAATACTTTTTTGATCAGATTGGAATTGATTTTCCTGATGAATTCTGTTTTCAAAAGGGTTAGAGATCAACAGCTATGAATCCCCATAGCATAGGTTATCCTAATTTGCCTTGTAGTTCAGAAATCGTTGAGGAAGATGAGCAGGAGTACAATGATGATGAAGAGGAGATGGGCATGGTTGACACTGAAGGTTTGGAGGAGGTAGAAGATGATATTGATATGTCCTATCTTTCACTAATTTGGCGAATTTCTAAAGCACCAAAAATAGGAGAAGATTGGAGAAAGACAGGAATCTTTCAGACATTCGTTTATTGTGGGAAAGCTGTCAAGAAAGTGATTATAGATGGAGGTAGTAGTGCGAATTTGGTTTCTGAATCCACTGTTGAAAGGCTGAATTTAAAAACAGAGCCACATCCATACCCGCATAAGGTTGGTTGGATTAATGGCACAACTATTCCTGTGATGAAGTGTTGCTTGGTAGACATCAAAAGAGGTAGGTATGTTGATTCTATATGGTGTGATGTTATTCCCATGAATGCTTCACATATAATCTTAGGAAGACCTTGGTTATATGATCGGGAAGTAGAGCATGATGGTAGAGCCAACACCTACTCCTTTAACTTCAACGACATAAAAGTTGTTTTGAAGCCCCAAACTGATGAATATATGATGAAGCATTACTTACCTAAGCAAAAAAGTGATCAAGTGATTCCTGAGGTTTCAGCTCTGAATGTTACTAAAGAGGAAGAAAAAGTTTCAGGTCAGAATTCTACCGAAGCTACAATTGAGTTTGTCCAGAATCAAGTAGAACAAGATAAGAAAATTCTTAGTTGCCCTACTGAAGATGGAAAACCTGGTCTTAATGTTATTGATTTTCAGACAGAAAAACCTCCAAAACCACCTGATTTTTCAGGACTCACACATAATTTCATTCTCATTGCTGAGGATGTGTGCAGAGAGGCTGTTCAGAATCAAAATTTGGTTGAGTCTGCAGAAACGTTCAAGGATGAACCTATTGTTCAATTAGTTCAAGACAGTAGCTCGCTGGTCCTTGCGGCTCAGGAGACTACAATGGAAGATTCAGAGGTTCAGAATTTTGCCGAGGCATCTTTAGAAAAGTCCGATGATGAACTTACTGATCATGTGGTTCAACAAGACAACAATCCTATGATCTATGTGGTTCAGGAGTTTACTAAGGAGACTACAAATAAATCTACAGTTGTTCAGGATTTTAAAGAGGATCATAAAGGAGAAGCCACGAATGTATTGGTGAAAGAAGTAGTTCAAAAAGTTCAGCAAAGTAAGCTTACTGAGAGCGCTGATAAGCCTGAGATTTATCAACTTAATATGTTTGGTAATAAGGCAAAAGAAGTACAACTTCTCAATCTTGGTGAGATTCAAGAGGATGTAGCTAAAGGAGGAGCCCTGCTGAGAAATATTTTGCATCCTAAACTGGAGGGAGGTTCATGTGAGAAGTCAACTGACTTGATTCATGGAAACCGTGCTACAAGTCCGAACGAAACTTTTGTGAAGTTGAATCAAGTTTTAAAGACATGCCATTCAAAAGTTTATGATCCTGGAATTTCGAAAGTTGATTTCATTTTTGGAGAGGTTTATGACCACAAACCAGCAAGTACATTCCAAATGTCTACTCTTATACCTACATTTGGCCGAAAGAAGTTTTCTCATGCTGAATATGCTGCAGTGCCATGGTTTATGTTTCAGATTGTCAGGTTCTTCATTCTCAGACATTTTAGAACTCGAGGACGAGTTTTTTCGAACCAGGGGAGAATGATGGGGACAAGGAACGGTAGAAGAACCCTATCAGTAGGTTCTTTCATATTTATGCCCAGGATCATCATGATCCAAGGAAGGGGCCAAAGTGTTGGGACTTTGGTTAAGTTAATCCTTTATTAAGCAGTAATTTAATTATTTATTTCAGTATTAATATTTAGTAAAGGGTATTTAGTATATTAGCTATGCTGCAGGAATTTCTTGGAATAAAAAGGAAATTAGGTGAGAATCCTAGTTGTCTTTGGTTTAGGTTAAGTTTTAGGCCTATTTATATGTACCTCATATGAGGAGATTTTTGGGAGACGTTTAATAAAAAATTCCTGCAATAAGCTTTGCTTTGCAATAGTTGTGTGACTCAACTAAATTCTTGGTGTGATGCCTAGGATTCCTGCGGTGTGACGCCAAAGGGCCCTAAGAGTGATTCTTAGGTTTTCTTCTCTTCTTCCTTTCCTACTCTTAATCCCTGTTTTCCTGCAATTTCCAAGCTTGTTTTCCTACAGATTCTTTTAGTTTCCGCTGCATACTACTCTTTAATGAGCCTAAGTTTTGATTTCTTAACCACCACGTTTTTGTCCTGCGTCAACATCATTTCCTGATAGAGGACCTAAAATATCCATATAAGATACAATAAAAAAACATGGGAACAATGTTATTAAATCATTTTCCTTACAAATACAAACCAAAGAAAATGTTGATTTAGAAAATTGTCCCATTAAAATTTTCACCCTCAATTGTATCACTACAGGTAGTGAATCTCATTTTGATTTGTTTCAAGAAGAAAAAGCTCTAAAATTTGAAGCAATTCTTCACAATCAAATTGGTCACCCCTAAGTTCCAAGAAAGGTCATGTTTGTTAGCAGGAATATTTAAATTTTCGATTATAACTTATTTTCCTCACTTGTGTTGGACATTCTTTTGGTGTCCACCATTTTATCGTTTCCCAGTTAAGTAAAGATGCAAGATTTAGTCTTTCAAGACTTCCCTTTCTTCATTGTCAAGAAAATGACAGTTTGCATTCAGTATAATTATTTGCATTTTAGCTGTATTGTAAACCATAGGAAAAAAAAATGCAGCAAAATAATAATAACATTAAAAACCAACACCGGAATACATAAAATACCTCAGCATCGCACAGAGTGCAGAATAGTGCATCTTCACCTGTACCTTCCTGGTAACCTGTTTCATCTGGCTTTCGGCAATCTTCGAGAACAAAAATTGCACAGAGGATTTCTCCAGGATGCCAGCAAGATAACTTCCTACCCTGAGATGAGACTTGAGCATTGGTACTCCCAGCTTCCAATGAAGCCTTCCTGCTTGAGTTAGCAGCAGGAATAGAATTTCTAGAAGCAGATGAGAGGGAAGAACGTGCCCCAACACTATTTTCATCGTATTTTTTACTTGTTAGATCCCGAGCAGATAGACCATGGCCAATGCTGGGGTTAGTTCTCCATTCAGGATGAAATCTTCCCATGATTCCAGGATCTGCAGGGTTAATTGCAGTACACCGAACATATAGAACAAATACAAGAAGCGCCTGCATTGATGAAACAAATAACAGAAAGCACATTTAATATATTGCTGGCGCTAATTAAAATATTAAAGTCCAGAACACATTTAGCACTCTGTAGCAAATAACGGACATGTGCCACCAAAATAATTTATCAAAAATTATAAAACCAGTCACAAAGATGAGGCAAAAGGTAGTCAACAAGCATAAAAACATCACATAAGTTCTGGGAGGAATATAAAAATGCATATATGCAAGTCGACATCCATAAACATAGAGCTTTACTAGTTCGTTGTACCTCAAAACATCAGGAACTCTAGTTGATTGTTGGGTAAAGAGAAAGGACTTGATAAATGTAAAACAAGTAAACATTACTGGCTTTTTGAATCGTATCCATGCTAAAATACATCATCAAAATAAACAGAAGTTGGTGCTTGAATCACAATGGATTGGTCCAAATTGCATAAAGAGGATGTTTTCAAAAGCAATATTCAAGTGAACTACACAATCCATTAAAAAATAAAACTATAATTAAATAGCACATTCTGAAAGATGTTTTGGAAATGAAAACTTGAAAATGAATGAAATTGCACTGATAATGGAATGGAATACAGGTGTTCCATTTGAATTTACAGACAAAAATACAAGTAGCTACTTCAATCTTGATTAAACAATAAAGAAGTGAATGCGTGTTCAAGCATTGTTTCTGACATCACTGGATTATAAGACCCAATATGTGGCTTTTTCTTTTGAAGCAAAAGAAACCAAAAACAAGTTAATCCAACTAAATATACTTCAATCCACAATTTGCTTGAATCATCAATCTAACATGACTAGGCAAGCATAAGAAGATCTAATGATGTAGAAAGGAAGAGTGCTTACCACAGGAGAATAAGCAGCAATTGAGATATATTCCCAAACTTGGCCACCAAGAAAAGGAGCAAAGAACGCATAAAACGCAACCACCAGCAAGCAAAATACAGTAATGGCAACCACCTATCCAAAAGGTAGATCAGCATCATATCAATAGTGTATGAAGCAACAATTACAACCAACGAAAAGACCACTTGCAGCCAGACATCTGCAAGCTTTGTCATTCATGGAATTAAGACCATTAGGTTGCCAAGAAGATTAATATTTACTCATCTACATAAGTATACGATTGCCAAATCAATGAATTAGTGTTCTACATCTACAGAACCAAGAATGTATCTTATCTCTTTTTATTGTATTAAAAGTAACTCCACAACAATAACATTGCAACTTTTTATGCCGGCTAAAAGATGGAGAAGTCCCTTTCTTGATATCAAAACCATTTCCCATTGACTCATAATGCTGAAAAAAGGGACAACAGGGACATTGCGATTACAATACAAAAAAATATAATAAATTGCTCTTCTGTATGAGAAAGGAAGTTCCAGAAACATGTATTAGTCCATAACAATATCTATAATAATAGAATGACTGTCCCCCAGTAACCAAAAAGAAGTTTATGTTCCAATAAGTTACACATTGATAAAACCAGCTGCTAACTAAACTTTTTTCTGAACAGTTTAGTCAGCTGTCACAGCCTTTCCCTAATCACACTTTTGAAAGATTTAAAAGAATCATCATGACTCAAAATCCTCTTTCTTCTCCCGCATGAAGCTAGAAAGTTTAAACAAATGCTCAGATGATTTCTAGATTAATTTGTTTCAAACTGCTTTAGGCTTAATTTTATCTACTTCATAAGTACAATCAAATAACCTTTGCTAACCAGGCATACATATTTTCTTCAACCAGAGCTATTCTAAATTCATTACCAATCTGTAGCATTATAAACAAACTCACATTGTCTCAAGAATAGTCCACATTTCACCACTTTTCATTGTGCTCAGATACGAATCCTACATTGCAAATCCGTAAATCTTCTGTGTAACTGCAACTAGTGTTCTGTGTTAAAGAAAGTTACATTGAACAGAAACACCCGTTCCGGTCAACACCTTATGACTATTAATATCTCTGAGACAGCTATACCATTTCTCATTCAGGCAGAGGGAGTATTATTTTGGTATTCCGATAGAACTACTCCCAATTATTTTTATCATGGCCGGTCATCATTTTCTGACAGGACAACGGCTACATCAGGTTGGCAACCAACTCAAAAAAAATATCACATCAATGTCATCAGAAGGGACACAATAAAAATCGACCATGAAAGCAGACAGGGGAAAACGGCTTCTTCCTAAGATAAGGAATATTCCACCTAACAGCTCCAAAATGAGTCCTACCCGCCCACCCAAACCCAATATTCATCTAGGGGCAAATGTCTAAATAGGGAATATAAAAGCAGCATTTTCGCTTTTGTTTTACGTTAGTAACAATTAAAAGAAAAAAATTGCTGTGAAAAAATGAGGAGTTAGCCAAATAGGCCCGTTGACTCTATGGATATTATATTACTAATTTTGGAAACATTCGAAACACATTCCGTAATCAATCGAAGCAAACCACATTCATCGCCGACGATCGTTCCATAAACGCCGGCACATCGACCATGCCGGCGGCAGTAAACAATTTTTAGCCAAAATTGAAAAACAAAAAAACGAAAAAGAGGATATGGGTTTTCATAGAAAAAGGAGAAGAGTAGAAGAAACCTGAAAGGTATGAGCAGGTAGCTGCCATCCGTGCTTCCTCACCATATTGTCTGTTCCGTTCGTCAGTGAGTGAGTGAATACTCAGATTCAGAACTCACCCAACTTTTTTCTTCTTTTTTTTCCTTTCACCTAACTCACACTTGCACTACACATGTGGGGGAGAATGAAACCCAAAAAGGGCAAAAGAAAGAGAAGAAGAAGAAAGAAAGAAGGAAGAGGAATTTAATGGTGGAATATTGGGGTTTGGGAGGGGTCTCAATTCTCAAAGTCAGTCAAAATGACTCGAGTTCTCTGCTAATAATTTTGTATGGGAAGACTCACAAAACACACAGTCACACACTGCTTTACTGAAATCATCATCTTCTTTCTTTCTTTCTTTTCTCTCACTTTTTTGATTGAATAAAAGAGACAAAGGGGTAGAGAAAATTGAAAGAAATGCAAAATGAAAATAAAAGATGTACTAAACATAAAGTAGGAGTGGGAATTGGGGCTGGCGGTGTGACGGGCCAGATGGGCAAAGCTTCAAAAGTGGGGTGCGAGTGGACAAACCCACCCGCGTGTAATTAACACTTGTAGATTAGTTCACAATACAAAGATTTTTATTTTTTTATGTTCTTACAACAAATTTGCATTTTATATTAAGTGTAGAAAGAGGGAAGGTTACAACGATATTGTAGAAGTTAGGCAAGCCTTGGATATCCTATGTACATTCTCCACTAAATTCCTCCCTACCTTGCATATATTCATGCTTTGCATTGAAATTACCAGGTCTAAAATGTCTTCCCCCAGGCTGGTTAGAGGTTGTGGTAGCCCCTTGGACCTTGAGATCACACCTACCGCAACGTTGTCTGTTTGGAGCTCTCCTGCCTGCAGGTTTATTTGTTTTGCTTGTTGAAATCCTCTTTAAGCGGGCTATAGCCTCCGCTTGTAATGTTGAAGAGGCATAAAAAGTCTCCAAACCAGACGTTATGTGAGTTCCTGTGGTTGACAGGATCTCTCAGGCAGCAGCTCCCTTCCGACTTTCCTGGTTGAAAGCTCCATTTATTCTGATGATATGGCCAGGTTGACTGCCTAAGGGTGGCCTTATCGGTGGCTGGTCCTTGTACGTCACCTGTCCTGACTCCTGTATTAAGGTTTCCTTTTTGGCGATTTTCTGAAAATATTGTAGCTCTTTTGTTGCCCACGTCTGCACTTCCATGGGGTCCTGTTGTTTTCCTTCCCACAGCGCCTTATTCCTCATTAACCAGATTGCCAAGATTAGATAGCAGGAATGCTGTACATATTTTTCTGTCGGCGCCTCTGAGATCTAATCATTGAACCACCCACAAAAACTTGTACTCTGTCCGATGTCAAAATCAAATCCCAAGCTTAAGAGCCTCCACACCAACTTTGATTTTTGACATTCCAGGAAGACGTGTTCAGTATCTTCTCCTACCTCACCACACCGAGGGCGGTGTTTCTGGCCTCTTATCTTCTTTTTTTCCAGTGCTTTTATGGTGGGGAGGGTATTGTTCACTGCCTTCCAGGCCAGCCATCTCATTTTGGCTGATAATTTGACTTTCCAGAATCTTTTCCAGACCTCTATTGATAGGCTTGTCACTCTTGATGTCGAGGGGGTGATGCTTTGGGCGATCCTGTTGCTTATAGCTACATGGCACCCAGTCTTCACAGTGTAAACTCCTGAAGGCGTAAACTTCCTGACTCTCTTGTCTTGCATATGATCAAACGTTTCTGGGATGTATATGGTGAGGATTTGAGGAACTGTTTCTTTCGGAAACAAAGTTTTTGACCAAATCGACGTTCAATCTTCCCATATTGTCCAAAAGGTCACTCACACTACAAGGAACCCAGCTGTTACCCACGTCTTTCAGCACGTCTTGGGTAAATCGTGGGTGATTACCCACAGATTGTGCACGAATTACTCACGCAACGTTGACCAAAATCAGATCTTAACTTTAGTCACAACATACTTACGTTTTACCGACGAAATTACCCGTAAAAAAAAGTCATGTGTACACCGTGGGTAATGTATTCCCGTCAAATGGTTTCACACGAATTACCCACAAAAACTGCTGTGAGTAATCACACACGAATTATGTCATGGGTATTTCGTGGGACATTTTTTCCCGCCAACAATTTTCTCACGTTTTACTCACAAACTATGTTGTGGTGAATTGAACACGATATTTTTCGTGTGTAAGTCGTGGGTAATAATAACATTTTCCACGATTTACCCATGATTTTTGTTGTGGGTAATGTTGTCGTGGGTAATGGCTTGTTACATGTGGAAAAGTCGTGAGTAAAATGAAATCACAAATTTTTAGGCACTTCTATTTTTAATTAATAGTTTGATCCTATTAATTAATTTATTTAAAGTAATGTGTTTATTGGATTTTTTTTTGATCTTATAATCCATTATTGTTGAGAAGTATGTACGTATATATATGAAACTGATATAAACATTTGTTATATATAGATAATTACGACATATATATGTATACGTGACCGATATATATACATGAGATCCCTACCGATGTATTATGAATATGTACAGTGTATGTCTATAATTATATATATGGACTATCTTTATGAGTACATACGTGCATACTTGTATATTGATTATCGATGGAGTGAAATTTAGTTAATTATGACATATTATTTAATTAATTAGATGATTATATCAAATTGTTTATAGACTTTAGGGTTTAGGGTTTACAAATATATGGGTTTGTGTTATGTATATAAGAAAAAAGGATTAATTTGTAAAAAACAAAACGATTCCAGTTAAATTATTAATAAAAAAATTTGTGAAGGATATAATTGAAAATTTTTGGCCTTTCTATCTATTTGATTCAGTATATATAAAATTAAGAGTCATTTGTATAAAAAAAAGTGTTATAATGAATTTTTTTATATTAATGTGGTCAAAATGAAAAATTTAAAGACTCTGGTAAAGCATGAAAAAAACGAGGGGAAACTTTGCTGCTTCACCCAAATTTTTCACATTGACCGCTTTTTCCCCCAAACTGAAAATACTACTTTTTCTTTTGTTTGGTCAAAAGAAAAAAACTCTAAGTCCTAAACCATTCTGAACACAAGAGAGTTGAAAAAAACTAAGTCCTAAACCAAACTTTACAACTCTCTCCGATTCCAAATCCCATCGCCGGCCCCATTTTTGAACAAATCCATTGCGATGGTGACAATTGTTCCGGCAATTAGTCCTTCTCCAGTTGAATTAACGCTATCCCTAATTGTCATCTCTATTTTACATAACCCTAATTTTTCTAACAGAGTTCGATTCCGGCATCGTCCGTGGTAAGTTCCAGAACCCCCAGAGTCCTTGGCACACTCCTTTGCTTCTTAAGTGATTGTATGTTGGTTCAATTTCCTTCCTAGGCATTTAGGCTTTTTGATTTAGGTTTCTTAAAATAAAAATTAGGTGTTTAGATCTTGCCTCATAATGTTTGTTCCTTCGGTATGGTTTTGGCATTCCTGTTTTAATCTGATGTTTAGGAAGTTGTTTAGGGACTTGCATGCCTATTTTTGGCATTCATATGATGAGTGTCTGAATCTGTATCAATGGTTCTTGACGAGTTCTTGAAAAGTTTTTAGGTTAAGCAATTGCAAGGGATCTGCTTGACTGTTTTGGCCATCCTCACTCCCTCTAACAATCAAAGAAATGGTATGTTGGTTCCTTTCCTTCCTAGGCATTTAGGCTTTTTTATTTAGGTTTCTTAAAATAAAAATTAGATGTTTAGATCTTGCCTCATAATGTTTGTTCCTTCGATATGGTTTTGGCATTCCTGTTTCAATCTGATGTTTAGGAAGTTGTTTAGGGACTTGCATGACTGTTTTTGGCATTCATATGATGAGTGTCTGAATCTGCACCAATGGTTCTTGACGAGTTCTTGAAAATTTTTTAGGTTAAGCAATTGCAAGGGATCTACTTGACTGTTTTGGCCATCCTCACTCCCTCTAACAATCAAAGAAATCATAATTTCTCCCTCCCTTTCTTTTCTTGGCCATTTAGATTGTTGGATTCTTATTATTAAGCTTCTGGTGCTGGTGATTTTAGATTTTTTGTTTTGATTGATAGTTTCTCAGTAATGGTTTTCTATGAGTTTTTTTGTTGCTGATGTATTTGTGTGCTTTTTTTTTTGTTTTTAATATCAATATAATTGTGATGTGGCTGGTTTCAGTGTGATGATAGTCCTGCTAGATGATTCTGAACAAGATAAATTCAACCATCAGTGATATATATTAGAATGTTGCAACAAGTATCATTCATTTCTGTAACACAAGGTTGTAATTGATTCTGTACAGGTTGCTTACATTAGCAAAGGCAAGGGAAAGGAGTAATACTGCTGGTAGTTTATAGCTTGGTTATAGTTTGCAGCTCGCTTAAAGTTTAAAAGCTGCTTGCTTACATTTCAAGTGCCAATTCTTACTCAACTGTGACAAAGCAGCATGCTCACATGTCTAAGTTGGTGTATTCTATTTGATAACATATATTAGTTGAGTTTATTTGAAGTTATAGTACGCATAAATGTATGCTAGGAACTCTGGTTTCTTCTTTTGTGGTTTATGTGGTTCGTAGTTGCATTTGTTATAAATCTGAAGTAGAAATATGAAATGCGTTTGTGTTGGTTTCTTGAATTGTGTCTTTTACTTGAGTTTCCATCTATGGTTGCTGCCTTTTTTTACATTTCTGCTACATTGCTTGAATTTACATTTCTGAGTTTCCATCTTTTGTTTAGACTTTTGCATGACTGTTTTGGCATTTAGATATTGAGTGTTTGAACCTGTACCAATGGTTCTTGACGGGCTGTTAAAAAATTTAGGGGTTTTGATGTTGATTGTTCATACAGTATGGTTTTAATATTCCTGGTTAAAAATTGTGTTTAGGCATAGTTGATTAGGCTTTTGCATGACTGTTTCAGTGTTTAGATGATGAGTGTTTGAATCTGCACCAATTTTGTTGATGGGTTGTTGAAAATTTTCAGGTTAAGCCAAGGCAAGGGGGAGTAAAGGCGAAAGAATTAACCTCCCACAGAGCTGTTTATGCTGATGGGATTAGCTTGATGTTTTTGCCACAATCACTCTCTCGAACAAGCCAAGACATCGTAAGTTTTTCCTCCCTTTTCTTTATATTACTGTTGTTAAGCTTCTGTTGCTGCTCAGCAATCCTCCCTTACTGCAAAAAGCATCATTTTTGTTTTTTAATACAACATTGTTATTGTTTTTTACAGGTTGCTCACATTAGCAAAGGCAAGGGAAAGCAAGTAACACTGTTGGTAGTTTACAGCTTGGTTGCTTACATACCAGGTGATTATTCTTGCTCAACTGTATGAAAATTACATGTTATGTGCCTAAGTTGATATTAACTGTTACATGAAATATGAAATTTGGTTTATTTGAGGTCATAGTTTAGCATGACAGTATGTTGGGAGCTCCGCATCTTTTTTCCTGGCTCTGTACTACTTTGTTCCATATCTTGTAGGCTGGGATCTAAAGTAGAAGTTAGGCTGTCTGTGTTGGTTACACAAATTGTGTTGGTTACTTGGGTTTGCATATATTGTTATATTTACTTGAATATTTTGCTGCCTTTGTAATATGTTTGAGCTGTGTCAAGTTGCTTAAGGATTTGGCAACACGCGAACACTTAACTACCAAGAATCACTCTAAGGAATAACGATTCCTCTTCCTAACAAACCAGTTCTGTAATTGACATAAACTATACTCATACGAAATACATGAAAGTTTAAAAACCCAGCTGTCATATCCAAATATCCTGTAGCATTCCTAATATGAAAATCATTCCTGCAGGTTATAATATGAAAATACTTCCTTCAGCATTCCTAATCTGAAAATCATTCATGTAGGTTATAATCTGAAAATCTTCCTGTAGAGTATAAACTCAAAATATTTGCTATAGATTATAATCTGAAAATCGGTCCTGTAGATTCTAAGCTGAAAATCGTTCCTGTAGATTATAAACCCTAAACCATAATATTTATAACATTGAAATAAAAGTTCTATCCATATTTGAAACGTAGAAGAAAGTACCTTTTCAGAATTTTAATGACTTCCTTATACTAGGGTTAGATGAGAAGAGATCGGGTATAGATGTACAAGAGGCATTTAGAAGGACCTCGGCACCTTAATCCGGAATTTTTATCTGGAGTTCATTCGTTCATTGAATATGCTTGTTCAAAACCATCTTTTTATGGACGGTGATAAGATAAGGTGCCCGTCTGCTAAATGTAAGAACAAAAAGTACAAGTTACCCGATGAAGCTAAGTTAGACCTTGTTAAGGAGGGTTTCATTGATGATTATGATGAGTGGGTTCTCCAAGGAGAAGTCCCAATTGGTGGGAGTTCCTCCCAATCCCAACATAATGAAGGAGATCTCCCAAGATCAAATACATACCATGACATGGTCATGGATGTGATTGGCCCTAGTTTGGATTGTCATTTTCGTGAAAGTGGCAATGAAGAACCCCCCCGATCCAAAAACTCAAAGGTTGTATGACATGCTTCACAAGGCCGATGAACCCTTATATGAGGGATGCTCTAAAGTCTCCCAATTGTCTCATGTTGCTAGGCTATTGAATATTAAGTCTATGCATGGCTTGTCGGAGCATGCATATGATGATATATTGGAGTTATTCAAGGATTCAACTCCTCCCGAAAATAAAATGGTTGGTAGCTTCTATGAAACAAAGAAGCTTGCTTAGTCTCCCATGTGAGAAAATCCATTGTTGTATCAATGGCTGCATGTTTTATTGGGGTGAGGACATAGGCCTAATAAATTGTAAATTTTGTGGCCATCCTCGCTATAAAAGACAAGTGGTAGGTTCTAAGAGAAAAAAGAAATAAACGACCACATCAAGTAATGCATTACTTTCCTCTAACCCCAAGGCTTCAAAGGTTGTATATGTCCCAATTCACGGAAAAGCACATGTGGTGGCATAAAGAGTATCATGAACAAAGTGGTGTCGTGGGTCATCCTTCCGATAGTGGGGATTGGGAGCATTTTGATGGAGTCAATCCTTCATTTTGCATTAGAGGCGAGAAATGTGAGACTTGGTCTATGCACCGATGGATTTCAACCATTTGGCTAATTGGGGAAGCAATATTCATGTTGGCCAATCAGTGTTACTCCATATAATTTGCCGCTATGGATGTTCATGAAAGATCCTTACATGTCTTAACTATTATTGTGCAGGGCCCAAGGAATCCAAAGTAAAAGATAGATGTTTACTTGCAACCATTGATTGCGGAATTATTAGCTCTTTAGGAGGGTGTACCAACCTACGACGTGTCTACAAAACAAAACTTTCCTATGAGAGCTTCACTTTTGTGGACCATTAGTGATTTTTCGTCTTATTGCATGTTGTCCGGATGGAGCACATCAGGGTTAAGAGCTTGTCCATATTGTATGGACAATTCAAAGGCATTTAGTTTAATAAATGGTAGGAAGGTATCTTGGTTTGATTGCCACCACCAATTTTTGCCGGAGAATCATGCTTTTAGAAGAAATAAAAATGATTTCATGAAAAATACGACCGAAGAGTCTCTACCTCTGCCAACATTGACCGGGGATGAAATTTTAAGGCAAATTGAAGATTTGGGGTTGAAGAAGGTTACCGAAATTGAGGGGGAGAATGTGAATGCTCCGATATATAAGTCTTGTGGTTGGAGAAAGCGAAGTATCTTTTGGGATTTACCTTATTGGAGCACAAAGCTCATCCGTCACAATCTTGATGTCATGCACATTGAGAAAAATATTTTTGAGAATGTATTTGACACGGTGATGGATATTAAAGGAAGAACAAAAGATAATTCTAACTCAAGAGAGGATTTAAAGATTTATTGTAAGCGTATAGAGTTGGAGCAAAATGAAGCAACCAGGAAGTTTCCGAAAGCTTGCTATACCTTGACCAAAGATGAGAAGAAAGTTGTTTGTGATTGTGTGAGAAACCTCAAGTTCCCCGATTGAAACATGGGTAGGTGTGTTGACTTGAACAAGTACAAGCTATTTTGGATGAAGAGCCATGATTGCCATATTTTTATGCAAAGGCTAATCCCCCTAGCTTTTCGGGAAATGTTGTATATCCAAGTATGGAAAGCTTTGACGGAGTTAAGCTTGTTTTTTAGAGATCTCACAAGTAAGAAGATTAAGATTGAAGATATGGAGAGGCTTGAAAGAGAAATTCCTATTATCTTGTGCAAGTTGGAACGAATATTTCCACCAAGCTTTTTTGACTCCATGGAACATCTTCTAATTCACTTGCCTTATGAAACGAGACTAGGGGGTCCCGTTCAATATCGTTGGATGTATCCCTTTGAAAGATTACCTAAGAAAATACTTCTATAAATGATTTGTTTTCTTTCTTGTTGATGCTAAGGGGTATTTTATATGATTTAGGTTCTTGCGGAAGTTGGAAGCAAAAGTAACCAACAAAGCTAAGGTTGAGGGTTCAATTTGTAATTCGTATTTGGTTGAAGAAACTTCTATGTTTTGCTCACATTATTTTGAGTTTTATGTGAGCACAAGAATGAATAAAGTGGGTCGTAATGATGATGGTGGAATTGTAAATTTGGATGAGGAGAATCTATCCATATTCAAATCTCCGGGAAGATCATACGGCCAAGCATTATCAAGACGCTTGATCGATGAAGAGTACAATGCCGCAAAGTCATATGTGTTATTAAATTGTGTAGAAATTGACGATTATATCAAGTAAACATTTTGTTTCATTTATAAGAAGTTAGTACTTGTTTTGAAACTTAGTATAACATAAATCATAATTTTTCAAGAGTATTTATTGAAGAGCTTCATGCAAATATGCCCGGCATATCAAATGAGTTAGTTGATATCAAGCTTGAGAGAGAGTTTGCGGACTAGTTTGCTACTTACATAAGTCTTTATTTTTGCAAATTTGCCTCTTCTTTGTCTTCTTCTTTGCAAATCCGATTGTCTACAGATTTTGTGAGCCCTTTTATAGTATACTGCAGCATTTATCTTAACAAATAGACACTTCTACCTATCGTTTCAGTCCCAGTTGGTAAACAAAACATATCACATGACCCTGCAGCATTTTGATCTGTTCTCAGTTTGCTGAACCACCTATCTTTCAGTTTACAGAGTTGTATTTTGTCCTACACAGATCACATAACCTTATTTGCATTCTGATATGTCCTCAGTTGGCATTAATTGCCTGTTTTTCACAAAACAGAGTAGTATTTTTGTCTTGCATAGATCACAGGACCCTGTTTTTTCATTTTGATCTATCCTCAGTTTGCATTAACTACCTGTTTTTTTCACAAAACAGAGTAGTAATTTGTCTTGCATAGATCACAGGAACTTGAAGCATTCTGATCTTCCTTAGCTTGCAAACCTGACTGTTTTTCATACCATATTCCATTCACCAGTCAATTTTAAACTCATTTTCATGTTCCTAAATCATTATTTTAAGTTGTATATGATATTGACTTGTATCCATTAACTAGGCACGGGATACAAGGAGCAACATCACAACTGAAATCAAGATGTTGCCCTTGGAACCTTAAGAACTGTAAAGACGTATCTTGTCTTTTTTCTGTAAATGGCTATAAATTTGGAAAATGCGAACATGGTGAAATGAGATCAACATTCAACAGTGGAGTGTGCATAGAGGGCTCTAATTATAGTGTTGACTCAAGTGACTATTATGAGATGTTGGAAGAAATTGTAGAACTAGAGTATCCGGCGCTTCCTATCAATAGAGTTGTTTTATTTAAGTGCCATTGGTATGATCCAACTCCAAATGTTGGGATGAAAGTTCATAAAGATTACAACCATAAGAGAAGGTTCGACAAGCATGAACCTTATATTTTGGCTTCCCAAGCTGCACAAGTTTACTACACGCCTTATCCAAGCATGAAGCTAGACAAAAGTGACTGGTGGCCTGTTTGTAAAATAAGCCCTAGAGCTGATTTTAATGTCCCTGCTTCGGATCAAGCTTTCCAAAACGAAGAAGTAGAGAATCATGTATTTGATGTTGTTGATCCTGAAACTATTCCTTTAAATGATGCAAGTGGGGTTTATGTTAATTTAGAAGATGATGGTGATCTTGGCAATTCAACAGAGGATGGAAATGACATGGATGAAGATAATTAGTTATAGGGAATAGTCGTGTTGTAGTGGTTTGTATGATTTTGAACTTTGATGTATATATTGCAGTATCTTTTGTGGCTACTGAGAATGTATTTATGGTCAATTCTGTTAATGTTGAATATATATGATTCTCAGAACAATTTGGTTTTGTTTTATGTTGTATTTAAACCCTATTTTTGCTATATATAAGTTATTACGATATCTCTCAGTATTATTGAACTAATGGGTTGAGTATCTGCTGGCAAATATAATGAGGAAGACACTTCGATCGTCCAAAAGAAATCATGCTGAGGCATTCGATTCTGAAGCTGCAGATGTTGAGATTTTGCCATTCAATATTGTGAAGAATGTTGTCGTAAACCAGAACCCTCCAGTCATTCAAGCTGTAGTAAACCCAAACCCTGCAGCGGTTGCACCTGCAGGTGCTAAATCTGGAGTAGATCATAACGCTGCAGGTGGTGAATCTGGACCAGATCATAACTATCTGTCAAGATCAAGAAAGTCGCTCCTGCATTCAAAGGCAAAGCAGGCTCTCACACCAATTCTGGATACACCAATTTCATCAACTGCAGCTGTGAGCACTAATGGTGGAAATCAAGCTACTCCAACCTCTGAGCCTGCACCAAAAAATCAAACCCCGGTTCAGAAAAGAACAAAGTCAGCATGCTACTCAAAAAGGAAAAATGCCGGAATATCAAACCAGAGTAAGAAACATGCAACAGAAAACCTAAGGACCGAGGAGGTTCCAGAACAGGCTGCTCCATTTCAGAAGCAAGGCACTCCACCAAATTCAACTGAGAGCCCAACACCAGATTCAAGCGAAAATTAAGGAGCAAGTACTGAGAATGACTCTTTAGGAAAACAAAGTGACAATCAGGGAATGACAGTTCAACTCCCATTCCAAATGTAAATTATGCAGCTGGTTCAATTTAGGATTCACCCCAAAATTCAAACCCAAGTCAAGATACAGGTTATAATCATACTGAAAAACAAGTTCCTTAGTCTAGTCGCTTGGGAAATTCTGACCATGGTTCTCCAAGTTCGGAAACAAGTTTGGGAAGTAGAAACCAGAACTTTACACACACTCTTAGGGTGGGAAGTTCGAAAGGTACTAACGCTGAGAATACAATCAGAAAGCAGAAATCTCGACCTAGGGAGATTTATGCTATTGGAGATGTGTAAGTATTCTCACATTTTGTTCAGGAAGTGGTTATATGAAATGACACTTTTTCTAATACATTTTTGTTGAATTTGTATTGGGTTAAGTTTACAGAGTGAGTGTGATGGCAATCAAGAACCAAACTAACAATTATCATAAATAAAGTTTGGCTCTGAAAACAAATTGATTGCGACTTGTAGTGCGAAAGCATTTAATCTAAAAAAGCTTGAAGATTGGTATGATAGTTTGCCCCTTTTGAGAGAGGTCTTATGGTAGATTACCTATGAAATAGATGGGATGGTAATATATGCTTCAAGGAATCAACACACAAATCCAACTTGTGGAAAGACATCTTGAATATAAAGCTTCACGTTTCTAACAACTATGAAAGCATCGAGACCAATAATCTATAGTGAAAGAATAATGATAGCTATGAACACCACAATTGAAAGAAACACTTTTCAATTGATAAGTCCTTTAGGAAACACAAAACAGAATTTTGTAATGACCCGTCAAGTGAGGTAACAACCCAACACTAATTTTAATGAAAACTTCAACTTGTTTACAATGAAGAATTCAGTCCCTATTTATAGGAGAGGAGGGAGCACGAATTTAGACTCCTAAAATGATAGAAAAGAATCTCCTAATCATCCTAATCCCATATTCTAAGGAGATAAGATAGGAATTGACAACTAGGGCTCTTATCTACTAAGAATCAAAACTTATCTAATCCACCTTTCCATGTTGGACTCAAATACAATGAGCCAATAAGGAATAAAATATAAAACTCCTAATACAAAGAGATAATCTCCAAAAAGATTCCTTCATGCGATAAGATAGAATCTCCCTTGAGTATAAACTCTATTATTATCTTCTTTGTAGAGTGATAATAGCCATCTATCTTGATACATATTCATCCAATGATGTATTAGACATCAAATTAAAGGCTTCTTGTTAAAAAAAATCAATAAAACTCGAAATGAAGTAAAATGACAATTGTGCCCTTTTTAGTAAAAAGACAATTTTACCCCTGAGATTTTCGGCCCTTGTAGAGATTTTCCAGGATTGAACTTCTTATCATGATTCTCACCCTTGATGCTATCAGATTGTGCAAGAAAAATCAGAAACAAGTTCAAGGATCGGTTGGAGGTTGGAGGTCGGAGCATACTCTTGGTCACTTTTGAGCCAAGAAATGAAAGATTTCTATTGGAATGAATTCAAGATAAGTTTATGAATTTTACTTGTATAACGTTTTCTTTTCTATTTTATACATTTGTGTGTGCCTGTAATAGCATGCATGATTATGGTGAATAGAAGGTCACTGAATCTGAAATCTGAGTAGTTTAATGATTAGAAGATGATTGAATATGAAATCTGAGCAATTTAATGATTAGAAGCTAACTGAATCTGAAAGCTGAGATTAATTTAATGTTTGTACTAATACTTAGACTGTTTTGTAGAAATCTTTTACATGGGATCCTGAAATAGAAGGCCAGATAAAAGAGGCATGGTCTTCATTAGCAGCAAACCGTTACCGTGACCTTACAAGGGATCTGAGAGAATGGGATAAAAAGCCATGTTTCATTCAGGAAGATGCGTGGGCTAGTTTTAAACAACATTGGGAGAGTGAGTCTTTTCAGAAAGTAAGAAAATGGAATCCAAATAACTGTAAAAGTAGCAAGAAGGGACTAGTGTATCATACTGGAGGTTCAGTTTCATTTGTGGAGCATGTGGCAAGGCTGGTAAGATTTTCATTCCTAACACTTGTGGGGTTCTGAGTATTGTTGTTTTAGCTGGTGTTTTCTTAAATATTATAAAACTGATTCTGAGTGTTGGTTCAGAGGTTTGTTTCATCTCTCTCTTTACTGAATTTTTTCATTCCTTGAATCGTGATCAGTACAATGCTAAGTTTGACATGTGTGTAATTATTGGTAGGAACGTATTCTTGGTCACAAGCCTTCGCTGTATGAAGTATTCACATACACTCATACCATTCAGCATAATTTCAAGACCTTCGTTGATTCCAATTCTAAAATAATTCGTGTGAGTTTTGTTGAACACTTGAAACATTTAATCTTCGACTCCAATATGACCCTTTATGTATGCCTACTGGATTTTGCTTGCTGGATTTCATGTGCCCCTTTAATTTGATGCATTCAGTTTATTCTATGCGAATTTTTCGATGCATATATATATGGATATTTTTATCAAGATTGTCTCGCTATGTGTGATTTGTTGTTTACGTGATTTGCTGATTTTGGTCATGTGATGAGGTTCCTTTTAGATTGGATAGCGTTTTTGACTCAGCAAAGGCTTCAATTTGATATTTGTAAGTGGTTTTGTACAAGTGTTTTAGGGACGGATAATTAGTCAAATTGTTGCTTTTGATTCTGCCCTTTCTTTCTGGGAACTCCAAATACTCTGATCTTGTATTTTTTCACCTGCAATCACTTATCTTTTCTATCGCATATGAAACTATAACTCTTCTGCTGGAAATTATATATTTGCGATATTCATTCATCCGTTCCCAACTTTTCTGTCTACCAACTATGAATAAGTTTCTTACCTTCTTTTTGTGCCTTGCATGAACACAGGACAAGTATATGAGGACTCGGGATAGGGTTGTTCGGGATGTTGCTGCAGACTCGGAGACGTGAGTTGGATGAAGATGCGCTATATATCCATGCTGTTGGAGGTCAGAAGAAGGGAAGAGTATATGGCCTTAGCTCTCAAGTAGGCTCTTATTATTCCTTGGGTGCTGGAAAATCTGCACATTCAGATGTGGTGGTACAAAGCAAGAAGCAGATTCAGGATTTGACTAGCAAGGTGGACGCTTATGCATCGAAAATGGAAAAGATACAAACTATGATGGAGAAGTGGCAAAAATTAATGGAGATGTGGTGCAAGCAAAATGGTGCTCCATTCCAAGATCTTGGTGTTGAGGATGATCAAACTCTTCAAGGATCGGAACGGCAAAATGATCAAGCAGGTTCTGATTCAAGTGATTGGGATGGAAGGTCTGAGGATGAAGAAAACCACACTCTAGGTTGATTAGCATTGATCAATATAGATGACGTGTGTTGGTTTAGGATTTTCATTTTGAAAATGGATGTTTTTTTTTCGTAATTTGACAATGGTTTGAACGTTTGTTGGATTGGATTGTATTGTTCTTTACAACGTTGTTGAATGCATTTTAAAATATTCAATTTAATGGTTGAATTGACATTTGGTATTTGATTTGTTGGACTGGATTTGGTATAAATGTAGACATTAGGGGCTAAAATATAAATAAATATTGCAGCAAAAAAAGAAAATATTATCGTGGGAAACTTTAACAAATTCAATAATTTACCCACTGGGAGTTGTGGGTAATTTTTTTTCCAAATTCAGTAATTTTCCCACAGATATCTTTGTGGGTAAATGTATTATTAAAAAATTAAATTACATTTCATCCACGACTGCCGTGGGTAATATTATAAATTGGAATAAAAAAAATTTTATTTTGCCCATGGAATCCGTGGGTGATTCTCTTGAATTGTGAGAATGAAGAGTCGATTCTCCCACGACCTCTCCCACATTTGTTGTTGTGGGTGAATTACCCACAAAAAGTTGACTTCCATGGGAGAGAGAATCCCCACAAGCATATTACCGACGTCGTTTTTCCGTGGAAAAGTCGTGGGTAATTTGATTTACCCAAGGCCTCACAGGCATATTACCCCCGACATTAGTCCGTGGGTACTGACCTTTTTTTTTTTTGTAGTGTCACTTTGTAATTTTGGAGACCTTGGAAGGGGGAGAGGGTTGAAAGCATCTGAAATCCAAATTTCCTCAATATTTATATCTTGACTGTTTGCAACCCTCCATTTCATGTCTTTAGCTAGCAAAGATTTTCCCCGCATAATACTACACCATCCCCATGATGTGTTGTTCGGCAATTCGCATTCCAAAAACTTCCTTCCTTTGCCATATTTTGCCATCAAAATTCTCGCTAAGAGTGATGATGGGTTGTCATTTATTCTCCATGCCAGTTTTGCTAAGAGGGATTGATTCATTTCTTTGGCCGACCGAAAACCTAAACCGCCGTGAAATTCTGATTTATAGGATTTCCAGTGCAATCAAGCGATCAATCTGTGAGGTGACTGATTGCGGGAGTTTAAAGGCTCCCATCATATAGATAGGGAGCGAGGCTAAGCAGTGCAAAGTGACCCTACCCATCATAAAGAGCAAGTTGTTTTTCCAGGCCAGAAGTTTGCCTCGGATCCTTCCTGTGATGTTGCCAAAAAGAATACTTTTCTTTTGCATAAAATCCAATGATAAGCCAAGGTATTTACCTGGGGTCAACCTTTTCTAGATTCTCAGTAATTGTAGTGCAAGCTCCTTGACTTCCGTCTTGGTGTTGGGACTAGTCATCATCATAGATTTATCAAAATTTACTCTCTGGCCCAACATATCCAAAGGCCCTGATGTTCTATTCTTTACATTCCATGAAAATCAGGCAATCGTCGGCATACATCAGGTGAGATAGCCTTGGTGTTGATCTAGATATTTTAATGCCAAAGTGTGCATTACCGGAGCCCATAGCTTAACTACTGCGGAGAAGACCTGTTGGCAGATAATAAAAAGGTATGGTGACAGCGGGCATGCCTTGTCTTAGGCCTCTTCTTGGCGCAAACGGTTGTGACTGCCAACCGTTAAAAGATATTCTATATCTCACAGTAGAGACACACTTCATAATTACTTGCGTAATTGATGGTGGGAAACCTAGTCTTACCAGTATGGACTCCAGGCATTGCCAAGATACTCGATTGTAGGCCTTACTCATGTCCAGTTTGATGGCTGCATAACCTATCTCGCCAGTCTTTCTCTTTCGAATGCACTCTATCCCTTCATGAGCTAAAAGGATGTTTCCCCGATGTATGTCCCTGGGACAAAACCATTCTGAGATTCTGATATGATATCCCCTAAGGTTCTTTTGATTCTATTTGTGATCACCTTAGCCATAATCTTATATTTAACATTGCAGAGACTAATTGGGCGGAAGTCACCCGGTGAAGATGGGTTTCCTTTCTTTGGGATGAAAATCACGTTCATTTCACTCCAATCCTCACGCCATTCCTGATTGTTTAGAATTTTTAGTACCGCTTGCGTGGTCTTCTTCCCTACGCTGTCCCAAACGTTTTTATAGAAACCATGTGGAATTCCATCAGGTCCTGGGGCTTTCCATGGGCTTATACTCTGAATTGCTTCACGTACCTCTAATTCCTTGAAAACCTTTCCCAATTCGGTAGCTTGTTGTTGAGAGATCCTGTCTGTTACGAATTCCTCAATCGAAGGTCTTGGGTTGTTATTGGGATCCCCGTTGTGTCGAGCCATTCCCGAGACAAAAACCCCTTTGAAATGTTGGACCATCAGTTCTTGTATTTCCTCCTGTGAGTAGCACCAGTTTCCTGATGGATCTTTCAAAGCCACTATCCAATTTTTGGATTTCCACTTTGTGGCCCAAGCATGAAAATACTTCGTGTTATGGTCACCTTCCAGGTTTCATTTAACCTTAGACCGTTGCTTCCAATAATCTGCTTGAAGTTGAAAGAGACTTTCTAGTTGTTCTCTGGTTCTGTCGATCAAGGCCTCATTTTTAATCATCCCATCTTGTCGTTGTAGCTTCTCCAAATATTGTCCCAGTCAGCTGATCTCTGTGTCCAGTGCACGAAACGGCTGGTTATTCTAGTTTGTGAGATTAGCTAGACTTTGGCTCAAAGCTTGGGACAAGGATTCTCCATCATTGGGCCCATTTATTTGTCTTTGATTCCAAAGATTCTTGATGATATTTCTTGCTGCCGGTATTTTTACCCAATAGGCATTTTGGCCTTTGACGATTTCTCCTTCAGTCTTGAGTTGTCTTTAAAATCATGGGGTCATGGTCTGAGGTTAGAATTGGCATATTTACAACATTTGCCCAAGGGAATTTAGCAAGCCATCCTGGTGTAGCGAAAGCCTGGTCAAGTCTTTCCACTATTCTCTTATCACCTTTCCTGTTGTTGCACCACGTGAAAGTATTGCCTGTGAAAGGAATTTCTGAAAAGCCGAAATCATCCAAGAGGTTCCTTAGAGGTTCCGCCTTTTGTTCGTTGAAATGGAGCCCCCTTTTCTTATCTAAGGGGGAAATGATCTGGTTTAGGTCTCCAAGAAGGGCCCAAGGTAGAGAGTACTGCAGAATTAGGCTTCTAATTTCATTCCAAACCTCCAAACACTTGTCAGCCTGAGGGTGGCCATATACAAAGTGGGTGCTCCATACAAAGCATCTAACTCTTTTATCCTTGCAGCTATTACTTCACTACTTGACAACAATATATCTATATTTACATCTTCTGTCCAAAACAGGCCTAGCCTACCCACCATGTTTGATGCCGATTCACAAACAAAATTACAAAAGGTGGTGTTATCTAACCATTTAACTACTAATTCCCTACTTACCATTAGTTCCTGTAAAAACAAAATATTGGGTTTATTCACCCAAAACAGGCTCTTCAAAGTCTGCACTGCAGATGGCCTTTGCAAACCCTGTAGTTCTAAGAGATGATCATCATGGCGATTTGGGTGGTTGGGTCCAACCACCGGAAGACCTTCATAATCAGAGTTGGTTGTTTTGATTGTGTGGATATTGCCTTGCGCATCCTCCAGCTTCGGCTTCTCTTCCGGGCTAATTGGGAGTCGATCCATCTCTTTTGGCTCCCAATAATCCATTCTTGCTCATTTCTTTAGAGGGAGTACCTGCTGCACCTTCTGAGGGGAGAATTTAATGTTCTGGGGCTTCTTTTGGGCGGTTGTGGCAGGAGTTTTGGTTGCCGATTTGGAGAGGATAACCACTGGCCGATTCTTTCTACCATTCAATTCATGCTCCAGATCTGCAGGTGCCCTGATGTTACTTTAGGCGGTGGGAGAGTCTGATGGAGGGGGGATGACTTTCTTTCCTTCCTTGATTTCTTGACGCTGCTTGAGTTGGTCTCCTGTAATGATGTGAAAGGGCTCCTCTTCATCCGAATCATAATGAAACATCCAATCCCAAGAGACTGGCGATGGGGATCTCGATAATGGATGGTAGGCAGAATCAATTAAAGGAAGGTTACAGTGGTTACCTTCATTTAAGTGTTGATGGAGGGGTGTTTGGGCCATATGAGAGACAACATTCCAATCCTTCTGTGGTTGGGCCTGAGAAAGAGTTGTTTCCATCACTTGGTTGTTGTTTGTGGTTGGTGGGCTGGTGCTAAAGCCTTCCTGATCAAATATCCATCCATATTTTGGGCTGGTGGGTTTGTGTCTAGCTGAAGTAGCCGCTTTTATCGCTTCCTCCAGTGGGTCTGATCCAGTTGTTGGGCCTTGGGACTGTCACTTTGGGGCTTGAATGGTAACCAGATTGGCCTACCTCATACATGTTTTGCCTGCTTGTTCCAGTGGAGTCAAAAAGTGCATAGAAGTCAATAAATTGGTACTCTGTCCCTTGTGTTGGCTGGTTGTGGGGCTCATTCAGCAGAAAATCATTGATGTCCATCATATCAGATTTCTCTGAACTGACAGCAAAGGGTAGAGTCTGGTGTTCAGGAGAATTCTAAGGCAAAGGATCTACTCCTGGTTGACTATTGATCTGGGATTCCTGGACTGTAACCCTTTCTTGGCGTAGCGGTTGAATGACTTGAGGGTCACTCCATATGACTTACTTTTCCTTTCCCCGGGCCCATACATTTGTCCACACGTGTAACCTTTTGGAGAGTGCTTGCTTGCGAGATTGGGTTTCTGGAAGGTTCCCCTATTTCCATGTGGGTTGTGCTGGTCGTTGGCGATTGCCGGTGTTGAGTTGACCGGCTAAGGATATTTTCCGTTTCCATCATGGCCACACCCGTGGTTTGACCTATCAGAGAGGATGGCTGGAGGTTTGTTCTTACAACCGTGGTCTACTTTTTCCTTGTGAAGGTGAATCCCTCAAGCAACCTGTCCTCCCGAATTCCTTAGAAGTAGTGGATGTATTTGTGCATGTACCCTTCTGAGAGTTTTGTGCATTTTTTCTGAGATTTGGTCCCATATGCCCTTATTGATGTTGGAAAAAGCTCCTTGCATTCATCCCAGGCGTAATCACAATCATCCAGTATACTCTGGGCTTGAAAGAAGGCATCATTCTGCTCTTCAAGCTCCCATGGATGCTCGATTTCACACTTGCTTCTAGGATGGCCTATAACACCGCATAGCTTGCAAAATTTGTGCGTACGTTCATATTGACATTTAATCCAGTACATATCTACTTCAGTATCTAGATCCCAATAGAAGTCAGATTTCAGGGGATCAAAGGGATTAATGCGTACTCGTAGCCGTAAATATTCATTCCTACGCAGGTCATAGTCATTTGCTTGTATGTCAACCCATGATTATATCTACATCCTAGTTCAATTAGAGAGCCTTGGAGTGTAATTATGTAGAAAGTATGAATTTGAGGTTGTTTCCATCACTGATTACGTTGGAATTTCAGACCTTCAAGTTCACCACCTTCTTCGTTGCCCTATCAGGAGGAAGCGTATTCTTGCAGCCCAAGTGGCTTATAATCTTGGCTTAATTCTCCTCTTTGATGTGTCCCTCTTGTTCTCTGTAGATTCGCGACTATCCTAGAGATTGAAATTCTTGTCTTAGTGTCGTCAGGAAACTCCAGTGATTTGATAGAATTCTCTATAATCTGGCCATAATCTGCAAATTGCAGTTGCCAGAGAATATTTGTTGTTTACCTAGTGTAGGCTTAAACTTAGATCTGAATTGTTTATTTGGATGAGTGGTGGAGGATAATGGAAGGTAGCTGAGTTGTATGAATTTGGGTTTTGGGAAGACAAAAGATTATTGAAAGCCTTGGGAGTTGATTGAAGGACCCTTGATGTTTCAGATAACAAGAACAAGTTTAAAATACTTGTTGAGCTTCCCACTTTGGGAATTGAAAGCCTCTCTCTTTTTAGAGAGAGAAGGTCTCACTTCTCTCTAAACTTCGCCAATACAATACAAAGATTAGTTTTATCTCAAAATTAAAAAGATTAGTTTTGATAGATTAGAGATCCAACTAGGTACTACCGTACTACATTAATTTGTCATTCCAACTCTACATTTATTTTTTATTTGTATGTTCAAGTGATCATAGTAGTAATAGATTTAAGGAATAAGGACAAAAAACCCCCAAATTATGTCCCAACGACTAATCCCCCCAGAGTTAAGGACAAAACCCCTCTTGATATTATAAGTTTGAAGTCAATAGTCTTTATATATTAAAATGACTAAAAAACCAAGATAATTATGACTATATTTTAAATAGAAAAATTTGTAAATTGAATTTACAATCACACTCCTAACTTGTTATAATTTTTAAAGTATAAAGACAAAAAGTACTCCGAACTATATTTATAACTCTTAATACTAATTAATCACATTATCTTTTTCAGTGTCTTAACTAAAATAATTAGCTCATATATAGATATTATAAAAATTTATAAATTTAAATAGGAGATTTACAACACTGAGTTTTCACTATTACTTGCACAAATTATAGAGATTTGTTGTCGAATAAAAGAGTATCAGAGATTTGTTGTCGAATAAAAGAGTATCAGAGGAAGTTGTAAGGATTTCTGAATTTGAGGGTTAAAAAATTTGAGTAATAACATAATTATTATTAAATTTGTCGGGAGGATTATGATTTATAAAAATAAATTCAAAAGGCATGCAGGATTTGGACATAGCTTGGAAGTCTTTGTTATATTTCAAAAAAATGGTGATCATCATCATATTTTTTTTTTTGAAAAATAAAATGTTGGAGCGATGTTCAGGTTCCGAACTTACAGAAAAACACTCAAGGGATATACCCAAGAGATAAATTTTTGTGCAAGCCAGTGCTAAATGATATAAATGCACCAAAGGGTCTACCCAGGATGAACATTTATACCATATAGTTCCCTAGATTGCTCCTTCCTATCTTTATTAATTTCAAGCTTAAAAAGAGGGAACCTAGGGCAGAGGATAGATCTAACCCTAGGTACTTACAAACATGTGCTCATTATAATAATTCCAATCCTTAGGATAAAAAGCTATCTAACCCTTATGTATGGAACAGAAAGTCTATCTAAATGAACTTTTCCACGTATTGGAGCTGGAAGATCCCTAATAATGTTATATTGATGTGAAGCCCCTACAGAAACTTGGCAAGATCATCAGCAACACTATTAGCCTCTCGAAATATATGAATGATTCTGAATTGGGAGTTGCGCAACATGTCTTGGATCTCCTTGAAGTGATGATAGTATTTCCAAGGATACTTCATACCTTTTTGAAGACAGAGAGTAATGGTTTTATTATCTGTTTGCACTTCTATCCGCTATCGTCCTTGGTGTATGCACATTTTGAGTCCCTGATAGATGCCGGCTAGTTCAGCCTCTAAACTGGTCAGCCAAGTTTCAACTATTATGTACTCCCTTCGTCCCATAATTTTTGTCCACTTTGCCAAAAAAAAAAAATTTTGTCCCAAAATTATTGTCCGATTTGACTTTTTATGGAGTAAGTTACACATATGCCCTTTACTCAAAAACATCATTTTACTTAGAATTTGATTCGAAATTTGATAATCTTCAAATCTATATATCTTATTATGGGAAAAACCAAAGGAATTCCAAAAGTTGATGTGTCATGTTTTCCTTCAAGTGATTCCCGCTCTATTTTTTTCCGGTAAGTAAAATAGTAATTAAAAAGCTTTAACTTCACTTAAATAATTAACTTCATTAATTAATGCCTTTTAAGTATTCCGTCCCTATTTTTAGTAAAAGATAGTAAAAAACTTTAACTTCTCACGTAATGTTTACAAATCCCTAAATTTCAGCCATAAAACTAACTCCATTTACATCTATATCTAATAATAAAAAAATTAACTTATCAACTAAATATAATTGTTACCATTCTTAAGTACTGAAAACCAATAATTTATTTTTCTACCACAAATACAACACTGTAAATCTCCTTTTTATATGTGGAAGCATGTTCCTTTTTCATCTTCTTTCTCCTTACCCTCAATTCCAAGTTTCCAACCCACGACCGTTCTGTGAGTCGCCAAAACTGAAGCACGATCCATCATTTTATTCATAAAAAATTGAAGGTCACGAACGTAGTTAGTTTTTGGATCTCAGTTGATGAGAAAGATGGAGGCTTGTGTATAAATACAAGTCCTGCCCTTTTGTCAAACACTTCATCTACATCATCATACACGCAATACCCGTAGAAAAAATCATGAATCCAGTCCGAGCTATAACGCCCGACAAGTTTTTTATTGATGATATCACGTCACATGAGAATAATGAAGCTCTACTTGTGCGAATTATGTGTATTTGGAAGCAGCCCAACAAGTACAATCCTGCTGAAACAACCTCAATTGAACTTGGCTTCTTTGTCGAAAACATCAATGGTATTGGCATCAATTATTGAATCAGGTACTTATGATGTTTAAAGATTATAATCTAATTGAATTTTTAAGATTAAAATCAGTAGAAATACGGGCCACAGTCCCAACCCAAATGATACTGCTTCTTTTTTATTAGTGGATTTTGTTTTCATTAATTGCAGCTTCCTCATGAGTGCACAGTTCAATTCAAGTGATGTTTCAAAATAAATAAATAAAATCGAAAGCTTTTCATTCTGTTTTCGTAATGAAATTATAAAGACGTGTGTTTTCATTTTTAATTTCATCAAACGCTTCTCAGTGGATGGTTCAGATCTTTGAATAACCTTCATCTGACAGTTGTTGAGATTTAAGTTGGCCAAGGCCTTTTGAGGTTTTGCCTCCTTTGTTTAATTCAACTCTGAGTCTGCGGCCAATGCCTATTGCAAATGTAGTGGTTACATCTCCACGTTTCATAAATCAACTATGCTCTGCAGTCCATCTTGCAAATATGAGTCTCATTTGTTTCTTATTCCTCATTCGTCCGAACTTGAATCGAAGACATGATTGGATATCTTGAAACTGATGTCAATGCTTTTTTTCATCTTTGCTTAGGTACTAAGTTGGATAGCCCGAATCCAAGTTTAGATGCTTGTACTACTACAATCTGATTGTTTTTTTTTTCATGGAAATCAGTCAAAAAAAATTGGCAATTGTTTTCTTCATTGATTTTCCATAAGTTCGTAATAGTCTTTTGGCTCAATATATTTGCCAAACGTATAGGTATTACTCGTCTCGCTCTATTGATTGATATTTAAGTGTTTCGTTTGATTACATTGTAATTGGTGAGAATTTATTTCAAGTGTAGTTGTCTTTCGTTTACCGTTCATACTTAAAAAGTATCAAATTTCGGAGACAAGTCAGTCCGGCAAATTTGAGGAAGGACACACCACCGACGCTATCGAACAGCACCAGATTTTTTTGAACGTGCTACAACTACTTATCCACGTGACTTTTGCTATCTTTCACTCAAATTTTGTGTTTTTTGGTTTTGAATGGTCTCTTGAATGTTGTACATACTTAGTTAAATGTATCCATTATTCACATGTGAATATGTTTTGTAAAGTTTCATCTTTTGGAGTATAAAGTTTGAAAATTCAGCCTTGTAATAATGTCAATTGTGTTACTAATGTATATGTGTGAGGGTATCAGTTGCTTTTTAAGGTCTATAGTTATGTACTGTTAGCATATTTCCAAAAAATGTTCTCCTTTCCTATATCTTCCTTTCATATGAATACGAATATACTTCGGGTTTTTAATCCAGTAAATTTGAATTACTAATCATTCATTATTTGCTCTAGAGAGTTTAAGAGTTCTCCTTGCTTGCAATTTATTGGACAGGTCCTTGATGATTGATGTCTTAGAGTGAGAGACATTGATGTCTTCAATTCCATGGTAGACAAAAAAGTGTCATTGGTGAAGTTGCATTAATAGATGACGATGAATGAGGAAGCATGAATGAGTTCAATACCTTCCAACTTTAGTTTAATAGTTTTAGTTCTGAGTTCTTTTGTAAATTATGATTACCATGAATGAAGAAGCACGAATGAGTTCAACACCTTCCAAGTTTTGTGTATAACTTTGTTATGATTTTTTTAGTCAATGATGAATGCCTTATAGCAATCTGGTTCTGATTTCTTTAGCATCTTGAAAGAAGAAGTTCTTTTGTGAGACACTATTCTTGCGATGATATAATGTATTACACCAGTACTTCACCATTATATTGTTACATCACTTTATTTTAAACAATGGCACAAAAAAAAATCGTCAATATCTCAGTATATATTGACTCTTGCAAGGAATTAGTTTGAACAAAATTTATTCATCATGCCACCAGTACTTTTCTTTCCTTTTTTTCCCCAAGTCTTATTATATTTTTCTTTTTTCTCTCTTTTATTTTTTTTTAAATGTATTTGGCTTATAACAGATGTACTTAGCACATATTATTATGAAGTAATTTGTAATATTAGAGATATACTTCCGTGTCTCAAAATGATTTTATAGTTTATGTGAAAATCGAAACTGAAAAATCATTTAGGATGAAAGAATTACACACACACACACATATATATATATATATATGACATTTTTGTTTCTGAGTTGTTTATAATAATAAAACGTTAGACAATAGTCAATCACTAACCCGTGCGAATGCACGGGTCCAGAACCTAGTGATAATCTAATTTGATTCCAAAGAAAATTATATAATTGAGCAACCGATGTTTTGTACAGTCATTTCCAATTACCACCGCCATCTACGCTGCCACCGACATAGCCGCCGCCTCCACCACCACCGCCACCCTCTGTTTTCCAGAATTTGTTTTCAACTAAGAAATCCAAAAAAAAAAAGATGTTGGAGATAGTGATTTCAGTTCAAATTCCTCTGCAAAAGCCCATCTCGAGACCCAAAGCTTCACAAATTGCACATCAAACCATTCAGAAGAAGCCTCCACAGCCGAAGAAAGTCAGAAGCTTTGGCATCAAAGAAGGTTACTCAAACAGTGGAGGAGAATCTCCCCGAACTCCGGCACCTCCTCGGCTCTTCCGCCACCACCGCCTCCTCCATTCCTAAAATCTCCGGCGTGGAAGTTCATACTTCAAAGAGACTTTGTTAGATTGGACATCACAGTCAATTCACGAAGTGGATTGCCAGAACCAGACGAAGAATTAGAGTCCGATTCAACTCAATGTGTGAAAGGGAGGTGATACTATTTTGAACTGGGTTTGATTTAGTGTGAGAAAAAGTCATGGAAGTTGTGTTCTTATTGTCTATTAATCAAACCATGTATGCAGGGGTACATTTGGAATCTTAAACCAAAATTTGAATTAATTTGACCAAACATAAAATTTTAGATCTTGATAAAATTAGACAATAATTTTGGGACAGATGGAGTAAAATAAAGGGATACAAAAAGAGGTTTGAAAAGCATATAGTGAAGGACCAAAAGGTGCTGTAAAGGGATAAACGGAGGACCTTGTTCAATCTTGTATACCCCAAAATATATTGGGTTGCATTGACTGGTTAATTTGGGTTGTCAATCGATGGGATTTGCATTCCTTAATTTTGGCGTTTCACTCAGAGAAAGATTATCATGTGGGAGTATAATTATAATCCGATTTGGTTTATTTCCAAAATTAAGAGATTATATTTTGAGAGATAATTATACTCACACTTGGATTGGGATTAAGTTCAAAGATTATTACACATAAAATTGGCATGCAGTGACACAAGGGAACCAAAAGCCTATCGATGCATGCTTGTTGTTTCATAGAAATTCCCATCATCAACACTTGCACCAATGAAAAAAATAAAATTCCCATCACTTGATTGGCACCAGGGGCCTCCACTATTAGGTGGGGAAAAAAATTTATAGATGAAAACTTACTCGGTTTAAAAGCATGTCATGATAATGCTACCCTACAAAACCTTACAAAGTTCCGTAAGAGTATTATTTTTTGAAAACGTTGTAAAATAAGTTCATTGTCAACAATATTAAAAAGGTCTTTTAGATGTACGTTACGAGGCAATCATTCATCTATTGATCTCCCATTCGGTTTCGAAGCCAATTTTTCACAATCTTCATAGCAAAATGCTCTTTCCACTGTTGTCGTAGCCACATTCAAAACAAGTGTTAGTTGTATAAGTTGATACACCAGTTGATACACAAGATCTTTTCTTTTTCTCTTCAAGAGTTCTCTGTCTAGATCTTCTATGGACTTCACATCTACAAACTTTTCATCACCAAGCAAATCCACATAATAATTTCTAAGCTGCTTTTCTTGTGCATGCATCTCCTTGGGTGAAAAATTAGATGGATAAAATTAAGCAAAGCAAACTAACTTTTCCTTGTTGAAAGCCTAAAAATTATTTTTTAGACTAACACAAGCCATGCAAAGAAGTAATTCATTACTTGCTTCTGTGAATCGATCCTTTAACTCTTTAAGTTGTCTATCTAAACCCTCATAGAAGATACTCAAACTGTAGGGGCACAACTTACCCTTAAGAACTCGAATCTCATTCATCTCTGGGATTTCATTATCATGGAAATTGCAAAATTTTGTGACTTCGTCTAATAAAGCATCCCAACCATCATCCCTCATCATTTGTAACCACTCTTTGGAGACTCCAACTTGTACCATAGCATTAACGATATCTTGAATTTTTCTCTGTAAAAGCTGAGAAAGATCATTCGTTATTCCTAAAATATTCTTCATCAAGTGCAAAGTGAAAGTAAAATCAAATGTTTCTAAGGACTCCAGAAGACCAGAATCTTTAGCCCTTTGTTCCGGTAAAAGACCATCTTTAATTACATACTCCAAAACATCAAGAACTGTAGAAAAATTCACAATCAAACTAATCAAATGTCCCGTAATGAGAACACCAACGGGTACCACCAGCTTTTTTAAGACCAACTCTTGATTTAACCCACGACCAGTGAAAATTTCTCCACTTTCCAATGCTTTATTAATTTTAACCATTTGTTTCTCCTGAAACATGTATTTCTTTTTACAAGAACCTCCAACAACTCTTACAACAATGGAAATCAAGTTAAATATAGAAGCAACATGGATATGAATTTTGCCACAGCTACTATAGTAAGGCCCTGTTTGATAAATCAGTTAAGCACTTAAACTTATTAATTAAGTACTTAATTGATTAGCACTGTTTGATAACACACTGTCATAACAACTTAATTGCCTAAGAACTAATTTATTAAGCACTTAAATTTTAAGTGTGTTTGATAACTCAAAGTAGGATGTCTTAATAAATTAAGTGGGTCTGAAATACTAGTACAAATGTGAGCCTAAAAATAAGTGATAGGCCTATCACTTATGTCTGAACTGAATTCTTGAGACGATTTTTTTTCTATTTACTTATTTTTATGTTTCTACTTTTGATATTTTATCTTGAAATATTTTTATTAATCATGATGTCTAGTTCTAAATTAAAATTTATGTAAATTATTTTTTATTTAATAAATATTTATTTTTATATAAAAATTAAAATCCATTAAATTCCATGATCAATATATCTTAACCATAAAATATGAATTTTTTTTGACAATGATAAAATATGACATTATTATTAACTGAAAAAATAATAATATAATAAAATTTAAATATTTTTATTACATTATTTAATACTAATATTATTATTTTTGTTATCATAGTTTCATATACATCAATTATTTTTTCAGATAAAATTATAAATCGAGATACTTTAAATTTCAGTGTTTAGACTTCAGATTTCAGACATTTTATTCAGTGTTTATATTTTGGTTTTTATCAAACACGACAAACTTAATCAATTCAGTACTTATGATTCAGTCTTCAGATTTCAGACTTCAGACCCAAATTAAGTTTTATCAAACGGGCCCTAAGTTGAAGTTGATGGTCAAAGCAATGAACATAAAAAGCAAGAGGCTACTCATTCATAATTAAACTTTTACGCCCTTTAAACTCTCCTCGCATATGACTTGATCCATCATATCCTTGTTCTCGAATTCAAGCCATACTTAATCCATAAAATGAGAGTAATGATGCTACTGCTTCTTTGAGTGACAAATTCGAAGTATCATTAACATGAACAATTCCTAAAAAACGTTCAACTATAATGCCTCTTAAGCTTACATAATGTAAATCATTAGCCATTTGTTCTTTATTCGATATATCGCGTGATTCATCAACTAATATAACAAAAATTTTATCTCCAAGTTCATTGATGATAGCACAAGTAGTCTCATGAGCAGTAGCATCTACACTATCTTTTTGAATATATGAAGAAATCAACTAATTATTGCTAAAAGCATTTTGCAAAACAACATTCTTTTTTTCCTCACTATAATTGGCAAGAAATTTCAGAAGCTCGAGAAAATTACCTTGATTGGATGAATTTTCAGATTCATCATGGCCTCGAAAAGCTAAACCTTAGAGTAGCAAAAACTAAAAGCGATCAAGTGAAGCAGTTAACCTTCCCTATAAAGATGTTGACTTTGCTCTGATTGCCTCAACAAAGCAACTCCAATATGTTGTTTTTCTTTCATCAAATCAACACAATTTCTCCAAGCAAATATTGTGAGCACTATTCGAAGTTCTAGCATGATTAACAAATATCTTCTTTTTCTTCCAATTGCAAAACCCTTTTGCCGTGAAAGAATCTCCTCTTCCTGATTTCCAAAATGAGGTTGAAATGAGTAACAATAAGAACAAAATGCTGCATCCTTGCTTATGAACCAAGACAGACAAAAACTCCTATATACTTTACTAATCTTTCTTTGAGGAAAGTTATGATGGCGAGGTTGATAAGGTCCCTTTTGCAAGAAGGCTCTCCTTATTTTTCTCGATCATTTGGGTTATAGCTAAAGATTTTCATCCTTAAAGTTGGATCAGATTGGAGATCATCCAAGTTGGTCGTGTGCTTGAATGGCAGTTGCAACAATTTATTCACCAATTCCAGTCCTCCATTTCACATTCCCGAGGTTGTGTCGTTTCTTTTCATTCTTTTTGTTTATGTCTTTTTTTTTCTTTTCACTTGGTTGTCTTGTCTTTTGTGTTTTATACATTGAGGGCAATGTATACTTTAAGTGTGGGGGAGAGGAATGCATTTTGTGTTTTTCTTAAATAAAAAACCCATAAAAATTGAAAATTGAAAAATCCAAAAGGCCTATGATGAAGTTGGTTTGATTATCTATAACATGTAAGAATTAAGCTATTTTGAATTGTATTACTTAACTTATGTATTTCTGTATGTTACTTTGAATACCCTACTTTTTATGCACTTAGTCGTGACTGTGGGATAAGCCTAAAGTGAGACATAGTTGCATAAGTTTGATGTAGATATGCCATGAAAGTTGTGTTTGATTCACTCATACTTATATGGTTTGTATGTGGAACCCATCATGTTGTGAAGGAAAAGCAAGGCATTAACCCAATATCAGCCTTAAAAAACCTTATTGCCTTGACACTTTGTGTTAAGTAAGTTTGGGGGAGGGGTGTTGGCGGATGCTTCTGAGGTTAGGTTAATTTTAATGAGGGAGAAAAGGAAGAGCATTCAATGTTGATGCTAGCCCCTTGAGAGGTGAGGAATTGGCAACCTGAGCGGAGAGTCCTCAGGCCTGGTGAGGAAAATAGATATGTAGACTGCCCTAAGTTGCTGAGCCACTATGCATAGGAGTGGAAAAATGCTCTGGGTAGTGGCCTGAGTTGGAAAGAGTCCTGAAGAAAAGCCGCATGGACCGAAGAATGGGTTACGAGGGGGAATAGGTTGTCTGTGAGATAAGTCCTTCTACTTCATAGTGTGATTGGCGGTCCATTGCATGGAAATATGGTATGAAATGTGAGTCTGTTGTTAAAGTAAAATGGCATATTTGCAGTAGAGCTTTTGTTTTCTATGTTAAATGTAAAGTGATGTCCCTAAGAAACGAAGCACACAAACAAAGCGTGGGGGCTAAAAGTAGCTATGGTTTGCATTGTTAGGTAATCCATACTAGAGGTAGTTGAAATCTTTGTGTTATATGATGTGATTGAATCTCTGAGGCCGCCAAATTAAATAATTAAATGTTTTTGTTTGTTTAATGTTTGGGATTGCTTGAGGACAAGCAATAATTCAAGTTTGGGGGTATTTGATATGCTTATATTTTACCTATTTATTATATCCCTAATTTGTGATTTTTGCAATATATTTTGAGTACAAATATGCTATTTATGTGATTTTATCTTTAATTGTAGGAATTGTACTCAAATGAAGAATTGTTGAAGTTTTGAGCTAAAATCGAATTAAAAGCAACTCAATGGGAATGAATTGAACATTGGAGCAATTGATGGGGAAGAAATTAATGAGTTTAGAGAATTGGAGGGCCAATCATGCAATTTTGCAATTTGATTCTAATTTTTGGAAAATTGGCCGAAGGTTACGATGAATGTGCGGCCGATTTGGGATTGGAATTGGATAAGAATTTTAATCCCGATATTAATTGGAAAACAAGTTTTCTTGTTCTTCAAGGAGTAGGGTTTAGCCGGAAGCCTATAAAAGGAGGATTAGGGATTTATTTTTACAACAGAACTGAACCAAAACTTGACCGAAAACCACCGAACCCTACGGTTAAAACCTCCATCACCATCTTCTCCGCCTTCCTCATAACCGGCGCGCGCACCAGCCACCATCTCCACCAACGCAGCCGAGCCCCACCTTCCATAACCACCAAACTCCCTCCTCCTTCACCGGCAGCATCATCACTGCCGCTTCGCTTCCATCACCACACACCGTTCGCAGCTCCTCTTTCTTCTTCCTCTTCACCGCCGCGCAGCACCACCACCGAAGCCGCCGCCTTGCCTTCCTGGTCACGCCGCACCACCCTCCTCCATTCCCACGCACAAGCAGCAGCTTCTCCTCTTCTCCACAGCCGAGCACCACTTCTGCCTCTTCACCGGCGAGCCACGCAGCAGCCGCGAAGCAAAGCAGCAACCGTCGGCGGGTTTTGGCTTCATTCGGTTTTAAAGTTTAATTATTTAATTTATTTATTTTTATTAGGTCTCTAAATATTATTGAATTATTTTTAATAATGTTTAGTGGCTAAATTCTTTTAATCTAGGGCTTGGGTGTAGCCACCGAATTTATTTGGTTTATTTGGTTTATTATTATTTGACTTTTCCATTAATTAATATTTGTTATTCTTGTTTTAATTCGTGTAAGTAATTGGCCACTATTTGCATGTCCGAAGATACTAATTGAAGTAGCGAGAGTGGAAGATTAGTATTAGCTCGTAGGAATAATAAACTTAGGTTATAAGCTACGAGAGTAAGATTATAACCTTTGCAATATTTGATTCTTAATGGTCTTAATATGCTTTTGTTAATCCCTATAGTCACGAGAGTAGTCATAGGGTTAATATAAGTAAGAGAATTAGAACACGAGAGTGTATAGTTCTTAATTAGGTGAATCGTTGTGAGATTAATGGAAGTTAAAAGTCAGATATTTGTGAATTGAACTAACCCAAATATTCGGTAGGTGAACCCAATGTCCTAGGTTTTCTTTGTCTGATTATTTGAATTAATATTATTTGCTTTTATTTTATTTATTTATTTTAGGTTTAAATTTTATAAATCTGAGATCATCATTTATCTAGATAATAATAGGAGTAATTTATACCTGGTAATTAGTATTCCTTCTCTGTGGGATCGACCCTACTTTCTGCTTTACTACTAGTAATTGTATTAAGTAGGTAATTATTATTTGACTAGTGTGACGACGGCTTGTCACACTCATCAACAAACAGAAAGAAAATTGATAATTTAAAACCCTATAGGGGTTTTCCGCTTTGTAGTTTGATGTGGGCAAAATGGTAGTTTTTTGAGTCTCCGAGTTTTCTAGAAGCTAGAAGGATCAATTTCTTTTATTTTTTTAATTGATAAGTTAGTATTAGAAAATGAAGTTTTGGATGTGGGGCAAAAAGGTAGCTTTTGGATTGAACTTATTTTTTTTAATTGATAAGTTATTATTATATTAAAGAATATCTTACTTACTTATCTAAACTAAGTGAGAGTCCTAAACTAAACCAAATGACAAACGTGATTAATAAAGTTTTGTTCTTGGAGAAGTTTAAAAAGTCATTTAGTTTCTAGTTACATTTTTACCCCTTGAACTACAATTTATTACTAGGGCAAACCTTCAAATATTCTACATTTACTAGTACCCCAGGGGTACTTCTGAAAATTGCCGCAGCTAACTTGTACTTGCTTCCACCCCGATTGGCACGTAAAACCATGTGGATTGGAAAGGAAAAGAGTCATTCTTATGTTATGTTTTGGTTCCTACCATTTGGGGTTTAATTTGATTGGATGACAATAGATCACATGAGTTTTGCTCAAATTATTTAGTGACACACGCGGCTAGTTAACTTAATCAAAAAGACATTTTCGTTCGGTGGTGGTTCAATTAAGTGGAAAACCACAACACAAGTTCTAGTTCAAACCCTACTCTTCTGGAGGAAGTACCTAGACCCCAAGAAAACAATTAGTAGTAGCCGATCCTCTAATGTTTATAAACGAGGGCAGTCACGGGAGAAAAACGCACATCTCATCACTATCCAACACTTTGTCATTTTCTCTTCCTTTTCTTTCCTTTATTTCATATTTTTATCATGTTTTCTTGGAATTAGCATAGAATAGATATTTGTTTGCCTGTTCATTCTTTGACAAGGTCACAGTTATAAGCTTTTTCTCCCACTTTTATAAATTGAATGTCATACTTTTGGCTTATTCCACTACTAATATCAATCTCGTTCGTAAACGAACCAAAATTCATTGATGGAACCATCAGCAAGAAAGAATATAAAATATGTTTAAATGTGAAACTCTAAAAGAGTATGGAAATGTCACAAATAAATCGCTAACACTAATATCCACCACCTTATGAACTCAAACTCATGTCATAAACACAGAGTCCAATAATCACTCGAATTGAACAACTAAATCTTAAACATTGAACCTTTAATATAATCGAAGAATCACCCATATAATGGTCGACACATGCAATGAGCAAATCACTAGTCAACTACAAACAATACTAATGAATTAGCACCAAATTCGTAACCAATGTAACAAGCAACCAAACCACATAAATCGATATGCTATTTTCAAGCAAACCTATCTATAAAATAGACAAACTCAAAATGGCATTTCATGAGCAAAAATCATAAGAAATTAAAAAAACTCTAGCTATGAAAGCTATAAAACCAATCGACACTTAATCAATTGGAAAACAAGACTATTAGTTTTAAAACAATTAAATCATGCAAAAGTAAACATGATAAAAATTTTTTGCTCTAAGATTAGATCTATTACGTCTCAAAGGCAAAGAAATTGACTGACACAATCTCTCCAACACTACAAACACCCTCCATTGTAAAAATAAAAAAAATAAAAAAAACTATCCAGTGATGATATTTCATTGAAAAATCACAAGACTCATAAAAGTTTCTATTCCATCTTAACCACCTTTTGGAGTTTTGGCCTACCCTTTATATAGGCAAGCTTTCTTTCTTTCTAAGAACTAAACCTAAACTTTACGCTAAAGAAAAGGATTATCTCCTATTCCATCCATGTTCTCACTTGCAGGAAGGAAAGACAAAGGCTACTCCAACTCAAACACTTAATCTAACTTAACTTGGGAGTAAAGATAAACCCTACTTCTTTTAATAACAAAAAGACTCAAATATCCTTAATAATTAGACTTTAGGGTTCGCCCATTTGACTTTAATTTTAGCCCAACGTTAATCAACTTATTGACTCTAGATAAATCAAATTATTAGCTATCTACGGACTCTTTCAACTATCAAAGTAATAAAGAAGAAACACCCTTGTAAGACACTATTCGACCATCCTCCTCTTTGATGCTCCTTGTCTATATCTTCAACTTTGACATTGAGATGGATATGATCACACGCAGACTCCTCGCATGGATATAAATGCTCCTAAAATTTCAATGAAGTGATCTCTACACACAAGAGTGTATCTTTAGTGCTCGCCTATTCCTTGGAACAAACTCACGAGCACTAATTTCTACAACATCTTCACTTGAGCTCTCACTTGAACCATCACTAGTCCTCCAATTCTCGAGAAAATCTTCTATACAGCTGTTGTATCACGTAGGATTGTGTAGCCAGACACATGAATAGGGCAAGATTATAATTTTACCGGGAAAGTTACCACAAAATTAGGGGGGCCATGATATTTTCCAGTATAATGGGTGTGTTACTGCACTAAAAAAAAGGATACACTTGCTGTATAGAATAATTTTTCCCAATTCTCAGCAAAACTATCACTTGACTCATTTGATACTTGATCTTCACGTTGATGATTAAGAAGCACTTTCTCATTGCTTCCTTCAAGAGATTCAGATATAGTTTTCCTCTTTGGAGGCCAACTCCTCAAAACAAACCTTCTCTTGTTTTTGAAAGGAAACAACCTCGGTTCACCCATAGACAAGAATACTTTCTTATCTTCCAAATTTGAAAGAACTTTGATGGAAATCTCCATGATTCTCATTAGCTGCAACCTTTTTATCCTTTTATACTTTATTTTTTTAACCAAGTTAATCCTAAGTCCTTGATTATAGGTCCAAGGGAAGTTTTCAAACTCATTCACAATTTTCTTATTTGTTTTATGTTTTGATGTTTCGGTCCCCTTTTTCCACGGTTTTGGGTTGCACTTTTATTCTCATACAGACATCCACGAGCAAAAAATATTCAAAACATGTCCAAAAATATATAGGGTAACGATATAAATTCTAGGAATGTGTAGATTTCAAAGGTACAACTAGCAGGAAGTTTTTTTTTTTTTTTTTTTTTGAAGAGAATGGGAATGAGGTGAAAAGAAATGGAAATAGTAGAATATTAGTTGAGTACGAAGAAAAAGAAAAAATAAAGCTCAAACAATGAGAAAAAAAGAAGATTTTTAGTTTTGTTCCTAATGATGTTACATTAATGGAGAATTTCACATGAATAACAAAATTAATGAAGGAAAATGACAAAAAAAAATGGAGAAAAAGTTGAAAAAGTTTAATTTAGAGGAGTCTAAAATTTTTATAAAGAAACAAAAGTTAATGCTCAAACATTTGGAGAAGGTTCGCAAATGTATAAAATGTTGGATTTTTTCAGATTAGCAAAAAATAAAAGCAACAAGAGAATCATCGTAAAAACAAAATATGGTTTTTTGTTAATGTTTAAACTCAAATAAAGGTGCATTATATATAATTTATAACAAAATAACCAGCTAAGAGAAAATTCAAAAATTAAAATCACCCTAAATCTTACTTAAACTTATCACTAACTTAGTTTGACTAGGGGTGTTTGGTTGATGGGTATTGGAATGAAGGAATGTAATGACTTCTATTATTAGTGTTTGGTTTACGGGTTTCAAATTGGCGGGAATTGACTGATTCCTTACTATTTAGGAATCCTCTAAACCCACCAGGTGGGTGGGTTTTGATCTGATTCCCGATTATGTAACTTTTTTTCTCTTCAACTCATTCTTTTTTCATGACAATTTTATGCTGTATAAAAATCTTTATAAAAATAATTTTTCTTAATTTATAAAATTCAAGTTTTTTTAAAAAAATTTTATTCATTATATAATTCAATTTTTTTAAAAAAAATTTTCTTCATTATAAAATTCAAGTTTTATGGAAGAAGAAAGTAGCGCAGTGGTATTATATATATTCTCCATTTATGGTTTTTGAGTTTGAACCTGGGCTTCTAATTTTTTTTTAAAAAAAAATTCAAGTTTTATTTGAAATTTTTTAGTCGTATTTAAATTACCACCATCATTGGATGATGTTAATTTATTAATTTATGATTCATATTGAGATTGAATCGTGGAATTTGTTTATTGCATTAGATTTTATATTAAAATAATAGCTATTCAGACTCAATCAAACTAATTATTTTTTTAATATTATAAATGAGATTATTCAAAATGATTAATCAATATAAATAATTATTAATTTCATGGAAAATGAAGACGATACTTGTAGTTTTTGGAAGCCACCAAATCCAGGTTGTTTTATATTAAATACAGATGACTTAGCTAAAGAAAGCCCTGGTGAAGCAGAATGGAGTTATATAGTCCGAAGTGATCAAGGAAATTTGATTTATGCTGCATGTGGGTACTTAGCAACTCATTATAGTCTCTACGCGAAAATATCAGGAATTTTGGAAGGTTTTCGCTACTGTGAGAGGCAAGGTTTAAGGGATGTTCTGCTCTAAACAGACAGCCAGATTACTATCAGCTTTCTTCAAAAGTGGAGAGATTTTCCTTGGAAATATTCTGAAGCTTTAATAGAAATAGCTGATGTCATTAATAAGATGAATTACCAATTCACATATGTGCATCGTGAAATAAATACCAAGGCAGATGCTTTGGCAAAGCTAGGCTCTGAAGGTGCTTCTAAGGAATTTCTAGCATATGGAATGCTCCCTCGGAAGGTTAGAGGACTTATTTCTCTCGATCAGAAATCAGTACCATGCCTGAGAATAAGGTGATTCATTCTAATAGCTAGTTTTAATTGTTAGATTGACTAAAAAGAGCTGTTATGAGAGTCTTGCAGGATCTATGTAAAACAGACTCTTAAATATAAAACTTCACTTTTGGATTTCTAAATAGAACTGTCAGGGGATATTAGCACGAACATCTGTAAGATAATTCTTAGCATTAGCTTGTACCAGGACCGTCTTGGGATTCTAGGAAATCTTTGTACGATGGTTCTTCCTTTCGGGTAAGTCTTAAGCACTATCCCTTATACTTTTTATTTTATATTAATAAAATCGTGGGGATGCCCGATAGGTACCGTCCTGGCTCTCGTAAAAAAATAAAAATAAAATAAAAAAATAATTATTAATTTTTAAATTTTTTTATTAAATTGGTGTACAATTAATTAATTAAATTAAATTAATATAAAAAATAAAATGAAACCTAAACCCTTATAAACTAAACAACTTTTGGAATGGGTATACCCATAGTAAACCCTTCCTATTATCATAACTAAACCCATAGTAAAACCCATCAATATACCAAATGGATGAATAAAAAATGGTAACCAAAATATTTGGAATTTTTAAAGATTTACTCTACTAAGAATCAAATCTCTAACACTCTCTCATGATTCATAGTAGCAGAAATTTTTGACATACTTCTCATCAATGTGTTGATGCACATTCTCATCAACCTTAAATTTTAGGGCACTTCTCTAATAGTTTTTTGTGCCCTTTTAACCAATTTTCTTAAAAAAAAGTCTCTCTTCTTTAGTTTCCAACATTACATTAGTATGTTCCTCAATTTTAGTCCTACAATACTTTTGTAGATCCCAAATCTTTTACGCTTGGAAATTTGAAGCTTGCCTCTATGCCCCAGTATTTTTCTTAATGATTCGGTTTCTGGCAATGATTTTTTTCTTCCCTTTGGAAATCTTGCCAAATAAGCTTCATTGACTACTTGTTCCTTTATAGTATTTCTCATAATTCTTCTCTGCGCTTGAGCTTGTACATAACTGAACAATTCTGATAGAGTCGAGCACTAAAATCTTTTGATTTTTGAGATTTATGAGCATCTTTTTTACAATTCTATTGTATAGCAAGCTCTGCCATAAAATAAATTTTGTTCACCGCTATCATCAATCTTTCAGAATAGTTTTCTATAGTTTCTTCTTCTTTTATACTTAAAATCTCACAATCCCTTTTAAGATTCGACTCTTGGATTTTCTTTGTCTAATTTTTTCACGGGTCATGATTATTGTGAAAACTGACCGCCAGTGCAGAAAGAATTATCAATAAATTTTTAGAGGTTTTGTTTCCTCTTCTTCATGAGTCTGCATTTGGAGAAGTGTTGGATTTTTATCTATGGGTAGTAATTTTATCTTAGTAGCAACTAATTGCGAAAGATCAAGACTTCTTAAATAAGCTTTTATTTGACAGGAAACACTTGATAGTTATTCTTTGAAAATAATGGTGGAGGAAATGAAGAATTGCTGAAACCTATGGTTTCTTAGGATAAAAAAGCTCTACATACCATGTTGGATTATATAGAGGAAGAAAAATAAAGATATAAGAGAATTATCTTAAAAACAAAAGGCTGATTTTTTTTTTTTAATGTTTAAACTCAAATAAAGGTGCCCTTATACGGGTTTTACAAAATAACCAATTAAGAAAAAATCTATTAAACAAAATCTCCCTAAATCTTATTTAAACTTATCACTAACTTAGTTTGACTAAATAACAAAAAATGATAAAAAACTAAAATAGTAGAAATTCTAAAAGATGTCTTTTTTTAAAAGAAAAGAAATCTAGGGTGATACCAAGCGGGCATTCCCTCAATTTTATTAAACAAGATGCATAGGCATTGCTATGAATCAAATCTACCAGGAATAAAAATCTCTAACATTAAATCACATGGGAACAAAAGCTCCTTTTTGTTTGAAAGATCAGTTTGTATCCAAATAGAGAAAATACAGGAGCATAGTTTCGGTTACTAGCTTAAATTTATATTTTGTTCTTTAATTCTTCCAGTCATTTCAAGACCTTTTAGACTTTTGCAAACATGGATGATTTATTACTTTCACAAGAAGGTAGTTTTTTATTTCTACTTATTGTATGAGTTATCATATTCATAATGAACTCCTTTATTCATTTCCTACCAGAACTTGTAAAAACAAAGTGATCTTATGTCTCACGCGAGTGGTATAATTCTTCCGAACCTTCAATTTTACTTCTAGTTTTTATTGTTTGAGGATGATTGTAATCTAAAGCACTTCTTAAAGATACAACCATTTCATTATTCAATCTTCTCAAATTTCCACTTAAATAAAATTTCAAAATTTCATTTTTCTCATCCCGTGACAAGTTTTGATAACTTCTCACGAATTGCCCTCAAAACATCCTTAACCCATTTTTTAAGTTTCTTGAGTTTTTTTTTCCAATACCAATTTACACCTTATCATTATAACAATGCATCCAGCTTATCAAAAGATTAAAACGATATACGTTTTCTTATACATAAGAAGAAAAGATATAGGCTATGTTTGATAAATGCATTCAACACTTAAACTTAATTGAAGTGTTTAATTGATTGATATCGTTTGATAATGTAGTCTCATAACAACTTAATTGATTTATAACTTATCTAATTACGTGCTTAATTTTTAAGTGTGTTTGATAACTAAAAGTAAGATGTCTTAATAAATTAACTGGGTCTGAAGTGCAAGAACAATATAAGTCTAAAAATAAATGCTAGGCCTATCATTTATTATTGAACTCATTTCTTAAGACATCTTTTTTCCTATATTTATTATTTATTTTTATCTTTTATTCAATAATTAATCTTGGTGATTATTTCTAAAGAAAAATTATTTTAAAAAAATTTATATATTAGTGCACATTTTAATATAAAAAATAAAAGTATGAATGAAGTCCGTGACGAATATATATTTACTATAAGGATATGCTAATTATAAAATAATTACATAATCAAAAATTAATTTTTATTACATGAAATTGTAATAGAACTGCATTATTTTTATTGAGATAGTTTTATACATATCATTTTTTTTTCAGATAGAAGTCAAGATCTTAATGACTTCAAATTTCAGTGTTCAAACTTCAGACATATTTTTTCAATGTTCAGATTTTGATATTGTCGAAGCTTGGTTTTCCACCGCCGGTTTAATAATGGAACTTCGGCTAGGGTTTCCTACAAAAGAAGGTCTCGGGGGTCTCCCAAGGGTAGACACTCCGATACTTAAGTCATAAAAGGGTTTTAAGAATGTATGTAAGTGGTAATGTTTGCTAGAGATAGTGTACCCGTATTGTGGCCTGACCATCCCTATTTATAGGCATGAAGTTACCTTGAAGGATGCCGAATCCCACTATGTTTCATGTTTTAGAACCGCCTTTATAAGGTCGGCTGGACCATGACTGGTTGATGGGCCGGTCCTGTAATCCTCAGTGGATATGGACTCGTCAAGTGCCCCTGTCAAGTATTAGTTGCATAAAATAAACAAGACTTGATACAAAATAAGACTGACCTGGACCCCGCCTCAGTGAGGCGGACTAGACACGGCCTGCATTGTATTGGGCAGGCCCGACAAAGCAGCTCGCAAGTCAGAATCCGACCCAAGGAGGCAACCCACCCTAAGACCTCACCCAAACCGTCAAATCGTGCGGTATCAACGGGCACGTTCCCCAACCGACGGTACCTCCATCATTACAGCTCCATTGGAACTCGCCCAAAACCGTCAAATCATTGGCAGCAATAGCAGTAAATAAAACCTTTCGGGTTCTTTATTTCCCCTGTTTCATTGTGTGAAGAGAACACGTTTCCCCTACTCTCAGAGCCTATCCTGTAAAAATTTGAGTTCGCCACCGTGCCCCAGGTATTGTGGCCGGTCACATCCATTTTCTTAACTGTGTTATCAACAAACCCCCCCCCGTCACTCCCCCAGCCGACGTCCAGGGATTGCCGCCGCAAGTGACTATTGCAAATCGGGGAAGCTACAACTCGAAAGGGGAGTGGAAACCATTGCCGAAAATACCACAAGTTTTCAGATCTACCACTTCTCGATTCCATTTACTTCCCTGTGTTTTCCTATGGTTGAATAGATTGGTACAAATCTAGACTGAATCATGGCTAGGAACCCAGAATTGAAAACCGTAGATGATTTTACCTCTACCATAAATTCCGACGAGAAGGTTGGATTAGTGAGAACAAAATATAGCCTGCCACAGGATTTAGAAATGAGAGCTCCCCTAGGGACTGAGAGAGCCAACACTCCCCCAGAAGGAAAATTCACCATCTACGAACATTGCATGTTCCTGGAGTTGAGATTCCCCCTTTTCCCTTTGTTCGAGGAGATCGTGCACTATTACAAAATTCCACTAGCTCGATTCACCCCCAACCTCATAATGTACATCTTCGGTTTTATAAAGAAATGCCAATGAGCCAAGGTGAGACCCTGTCTTATGTTGTGGAGGTACTTTTTTAGAGTGTCGACACCGTCTACAGCTTTTCAGGATTGGTATATGGTGAAGAGAAACCTTGTGTCAGGCTCTCGAAAGATAGTAGAGGCTTATAGTGGATCTCCGATTTGAAAACCCAATTTCCTGTATGTAGAGGCCACTGAAAAATACTGTGTGGCCTGGAATTATCGAGAAGCTGAAGGCTTCGAGGCAGTAAAAGACTAGTGGACGAAGGAGGATGAGGAGAAGATCAAAGAATTTGCCAGGGACTTAGAGAAACTCGAGAGATATTCCAAGATACTAGAATATGGAGTGGTGCAGCAATTCATTCCTGTCATGCCCATCGAGGGAATATAAGCTGACGAAATCCTCGGTCTCCCCTTCGAGGAAAAGGAAGGTACTAATCTCGTCATTATTTCTGTGTGTTTAGGTCATGTCATCGGGAAACGCCAGTTCTGGATTATATGGTGACTCCAACCCCTTTAATGCTGTAAATTCAGATGACGATACCTCCACAACGAAATCAGTGGCAGAGAAGATAAAGGAGAAGAAGAAGAAGAGAGCTGTGGCCAGAGAGTCTGAAAAGGGGCCAACCGCAAAGAAGTCGAAAATCCACACCTCTCCCGACAAGCAGATTGAAGCCACAAAGCCGACCGAGGCGACTATTCCCCCTTTAACCAAGAAGGAGGCGCCTTTAGAGAAGGAGACCGGGCCAAGCACTCGACCCAGTTGCGTCGAGAAGGGAAAAAGCCCTGTTGCAGGGAATGTAACCATCCTGCCCCCTGAGATACCAGCTGGGGCCCCTGCTGTCGCAGTTCACACCTTTGACAATCCTCCTACCATCGAGTGCCTTGTGCTGGAGGAGTTTGCTGCCAGCCTTACTGAGGCAGATGGATTAAAATTGGCAAACTCCTCAATCCATACCCGTTCATTGATTTCCATATTCTAGCATTGAATGTATATATGTTATGTGTCTAATCCGCCTCACTTAGGCCGGGTCCAGGTCAGTCTTATTTTGTATCAAGTCTTGTTTATTTTATGCAACTAATACTTGACAGGGGCACTTGACGAGTCCATATCCACTGAGGATTACTGGACCGGCCTATCAACCAACCATGGTCCAGCCGACCTTATAAAGGCGGTTCTAGAACATGAAACCTAGTGGGATTCGACATCTTTCAAGATAATTTCATGCCTATAAATAGGGATGGTCAGGCCACAATACGGGTACGCTATCTCTAGCAAATATTACCACTTACATACATTCTTAAAACCCTTTTCTGACTTAAGTATCAGAGTGTTTACCCTCGGGAGACCCTCCAGGCCTTCTTTTGCAGGAAACCCTAGCCGAAATTCCACTATTAAACCGGCATTGGAAAACCAAGCTTCGTCAGATTTTTATCAAACAAGTCAAACTTAATTGATTCAGTACTTGTGGTTCAGTCTTTAAACTTCAAACTTTAGACCCTAAATTAAGTTTCATCAAATAGGGCCGTAGTCAGTTGATTTGATTTGTCACATTACATGGCAAAACAAATATTTAAGAGTAATAATAAGATTGCAGAGCCAAAAATTTTGAGTTGATCAGTGGAACCCTCTTTCTGCTCTTTATTTTTATTTTTATATATATGAAGGAAGCCCAAGCATGGCTTTTACTTACAAAACATCCCTTAGGTTACGGGATGATCCTAATTTATCACTTTCTAGCTATTCCCTAGCAGCAAAAGGGGGCGTTGGCAGAATGTGAAAACCAACTGAGCATGACAATCCGAACTTTGTGAGTTCGTCCGCCACCATATTCTGATTACGACGTACGTGAGAATTGACTTCTTTTCATTTCCGGTTAAACCTAAAGTAAACTATTGATTTGTTTTCTCATTCGTCTCTGACTGTTTCACTGTTCTTTTTGTCACCTCTCTTTCTTTACATTAAAAGTTGAGTAATCTCTTAGTTAATTTAGTTATATATATAAATTTACAATTTCATATTAAACAATTACTTTTAAATGACAGAGTGATACGGTTGTGACATGAAAACATGGCTATCTAATTTTTTTTTCATATTAATTATCATGTCTAATTTTACGCCATGTGTCCGATTGAAAACTCTTTCTTTAATATATGTAGAGATATCAATGAGAAAGTTATGTACATATCAACTTTACTAGAAAAAGTGCTACGAGAAATGGAATTTATCAAAAAGATATAAAATACCAGTGTAAACATTAGGTTTAAGAAGATTAAAAAAGGTGTCAAAAAAATTAGAGTGAACCACAAAACAATTCACTGAATTATTGAGTAATTTCACTAGAAGTCATCAATCAAATTTATTCCCAAAGTCGGTCGCCATACTAAGCCAAAAATCCATTCAAAATCAATCTGTTAATTTTGATCATTAAATAGTAACGAAAAGCTATTTTTCACATACTTTTGGATTCATGGTTAGATGTTGGTACTAGTATAATTACTAAATTTTAAATTTTAATTTAATTTTTATATTTTAACTTTAGATTATAAATTTTCAAAAATAAAAATAAAAAAATAAAGAAGAAAACTTTGGTTGAAGTAACATGAAAATTAATAGTTTACCATTTTAAACAAAAAAAATAAACATTAGTGAAGAAAAGTTGTTTCTTATAAGTTATTTAATTATTTTCCCCTTGAATTTGGTTTCTTCATTATTATTTTTCATGTTTATTTTAATTCAAATTTTTCTTCTTCATTTTTTTTTATTTTTTAAAAACATTTATAATCTAGAAGTGAAATAGAAAAGGTAAATTAGTTTTTTAAATTTAGTAATTATACTTGTACCAACATATATTAGTTGGAAGTATAAGAACAAGAATTGTAAAAAAAAATAAATAAATGAAAAAAGGGTTTTAAGAAAAAAAAATACAAAATAACGAAACTACCCCAAGACTCAAAAGTATATGAAAAATAGTTTCCCGTCACGATTTAATGCCCAAAATAAGGAAGAAGAAATGACTTGTCTTAACTAATTTAGTTTAAAATGGTAAACTATTAATTTTCATGTTTACTTCAACTCGAATTTTTCTTCTTGATTTTTTTAAATATTATAATCTAGAAGTTAAAATACAAAATCTAATTAATTTTTAAAATTTAATAATTAGACTAGTATCAACATATACAAGTTAGAAAGTATAAAAACAAGACTTGTAAAAAAAAATGAAAAAAATAAAAAAAATAGAAAATGACAAAAAGAAAACCCTGAACTCAAAAGGATGGGAAAAATAGCTTTCCGTCACTATTTAGCAACCAAAATTAATAAAATGACTTCGGATGGATTTCAGCTTAGTAAGGTGACCGATTTTAGGAATAAATTTGATTGATGACCCTTGATACCCAATAATTCAATGACCTGTTTTGTGGTCCACTCAAAAAATCAAAATGAAAAATTGAAGGAAACACGTGTCAAAAAGTAAAAGAAAAGAAGTTGACTAAAGTTTTTTTTTTCTTTTTTTGTTACAATACTAAAGTTTGAGTGACAAATAAATTTTTTCTAAAACTTATGGGTTCAATTTTTTATATTTTAGTATAATATTATGTTAGATGTCTAACTTTTGTAGTCAAAATTGAGTTTTGTCCTCTTTATTTTTTTTGAAATAAATAGTACTACTTTGAAATCGTAAAACTGCAATGATAATACATGGAAACAGTCAAACACAACTTACAACATATCATTTTGTTATGTTTATCATGGATAAAACTATACAAACCGACCCATACAATTAATCACATATTTTGTGCTAGGTTTGAATTTGATCTCAAGTATTATTATATCTTTAAATATATGTTGAAAACTCCAAATCATACATCTAAAAATTAGATGTGGTGACTAATTTTTCATAGGACATATGTAATGTCAAAAACATTTTCAGTAGCAACTAACACTGCAATCAAAGAATCTACTTATCAGTAGAACAATCTAATGAAAGGATTTTTAAAATAATTTCCTCTTAGTAATGTATAAATAATCTATTGAAAGATTAAAATTCAAAACTAATTTGCGTAAATAATTCCACTCATTAAATGATAACGAATAGAAGGGAGAAATGGTTAAACAAGATTATTTCCACCACCCTCTCATGATGAAAAAATGGGAAAAGAATTATTTTTTTGAGTTGAGGTTGAGAAAAAGAGTAGGTACATGTCTATTTTGTGATGTTATCTTACTAGCGTTTACCCCGCACGTTGTGCGTGTTGTTCAAGATATATATGAGTTTAATCATCTAACGATTACATCACATTTCCGACAGAGTGATATATGTCATAATAATAATAATAATAATAATAATAATAATAATAATAATAATAATAATAATAATTGTGATATAAATTACAATTGTGTAATTAAATTTCAATGTGATTTGTTATTTTAAGTATACTTGATATTATTTCAATATTTGAAATCATACAATGTAAATTATTGTCCACTTTTTGTTTTGTTGATTTACGGCTCCATATCTTAATTTTTAAAAAGTATTTTCTTGGCTTTTTTTAATCTTTTAAACTCTCCTTCTAAATTTTTCCATTATTTCTTTCATAAACTTATCTCTACTTTCCATCTCTCTCTATATTTTTTGTATCTTTTCTTTAAAAGTTTGTTTATGTATTTTTCATATAATTTAGTATCTGCTTTATTTTTTTTTCTTAGTAGTACAGTCTCTAAATTTGATGACCTCTCTTTCAAACTTATCTTGAAAAATTTGTAATAATTATTTCATTTTTCAATATTATCTCGTTTTTATTTTTCATATTTTCTTATTCTTTATGCAATTTTTTTCTCCATATAATTATTTTTAATTTCTCAATATGCTTTTCTTCTACTATTTGTCTCTTACAAAGACCTTTATTTTTTTTCTCATTTTGGAAAACATTCTCCCTATTGATCTCTACATTTTTTTGTTTTATTATCACAAGTTAACTTTTTTCTACCATTATATCATATGAAAAATATAATTAATCAGTTAATTGATTTTTTATATTTTTACTGCATATTATCAATCTTCATCGAGGTTTACTGATAAAAATCGCACACACACTTAAATTCTAAGGTGCACATGCAAAAAGAAAGTCATATATATATATATATATATATAGAGCACCGGTATGGAGTATTAATTTTTTTTATCATGCTGAAATAATTTTAAACAATAATTAAACTATATATTTAATTATAGTTTACTTACTCCGATAAATAACTTAATCTTATTACATTATATCACTGTTGTTAAATAATCAGCTATATAGTTAATACTGTAATCTTATTAAGCGTCAGAAGGCATTATTTTTTTACTTTTTCTTTGTTTGTATTATATTATTACATTAATTTATTACTAATCATTTATTAAATTATTTTTTATAATATAAAATATAATATGTTATTATATTGTTCCAACCTATCTTGATTGGTGAATTGGGTATTTTTGGATTGGTTCCAAAGATTCGCTTATTTCTTAATCCAATTACTTTTTTTCTTATGTAATTTTTTCTTTTTTACTTTTTCTTTATTTGTAATGTATATTATATTAATTTATTATTAATTATTATTAGATTATTATATAATATATCATATTATATGTTATTACATTGAAAATAATTTATTCCAACCGATTGGTTGCAGAGGTTGGTTTATTTTGCATGAGATTATATAAAATTGGATTAGTGTAGCAAGTGATTGTTCGGCTGCATTGTATTACTTTAATTTTTTGATTGGTTAAGAGAAATTTCCTAATTACTTTAATTTTATCTATAAAGTTACAAAATTTACAATTTTACATGAAAAAATTACCATTAAATGATAAAGTGATATAGTTGCAATATGTGGACTTGGTCATCTAATTTTACGCCACATGGATTAGCCTATATAAATTCGCGCCATGTGTCTAATTAAAAACTCTCTCTTAATATATATAGAGATATTACAAAGTTTTTTTTTTTTTTTAAAATGGTACCTGGTATTACAAAGTTATTACAAAGTTAGTTCATTTTTTCCCCAAATTATATTTTAATTTATAACAGAGGTAAAACGTAAAAGATAAGGATAGTGTACTGTGAGAATACAAGTGGAAAAGAAGCACGCGCTGGGCGGTGGCTGCTGCAGATAATTGGTGTGAGAAATCAAGGCGAGTGAAGGTGACGGTGACTTTCCCCAACTGAAAAAAAGCACACAAAAATCCTTCCAAACCCTAGAAAATTAAAAACAAAAAACACCACAGCTCAAAACGCAGTCTCACTCTCTCCTTCCTTCTCGTCTATATTACTCGGACCAAAAATAAAGCAGCGGCGGAGTCCACGCCCGGAAGGCGTCGCGTGGATTTTGGATTTGTTTTTTAATAGATTTAATTTCCGTTTTTCCCTGCAGATTCATCAAAAATTCCCCTGAAAACTTCACCCTTCTCACATTCCTCCACAGCGAGTAATCCACACCGCTTCACCTCCTCTTTCGTCAGCAACTACAGGAAAGAAGGGTATGTCAAAAACTCTTTTGGCCATTTTTTCAATTTTTTTCCCCCATTCTTTACCTCCTTTCCTAGCTCAGCGTCATTCTTTTTCAGTGATAAATTTACAGAATTCTGGTGAACATCATGACTTGTAAACGTGTAATTCTCCTGCCCTTTCCTCAATTTTGTCAAAGTTTCAGTTTTTGTTGTTGCCACTTCCTAGCTTTGAGCAGCGAGTGACGAGATGGAATTGATTGTGTTTTGTTTTGCAATTGCGAGTTAGAAACTTGGAAATGTTGATGTTGAGATGGAACTAAAGAAGTTTTGTTTTTGTTTCTGTTCTGGAGATCTAATAATATCTGTGAAGTAAGTTAAGTAACAGTGTTGATTGACATTAAAGAGCTGGTTTAACTGAGAGGAGAAGAAGGATGAATTAAAGTAGGCTTTTGAAGTTGAACTTGTACTGGATCAATTTTCTTAGGCGCTATAGTCACTTTAGGGGCTTGGTCTGCTGATTCAGTTTGCTATGATTCTCATCCATTTTTCGATTATCTGGTCAAGCTTATACTAGATTAACTAACTATGAAACTTTAACGCGTGGATGAAGAAGTGTAGAGTGATTGGAGATGGATTGTGTAACTCGCTTTGTTACTTCTTTCAGCGTATTTCTTTCCCTTTTCTTTTACCCCCATATCTGTTCTCTTTCTTTGTTTTTTACATTTCGAAACTTGGGACCCTTGTGTCTTACCATGATAATAATAGACTCCTATTTGTATTCATTTTTCCCAAATTTTTATATCCTGTGCTGAAAGGTGAGTCATATAGTATGTTGTACCAGTATGTGAAGGGACTCGTTCAGCTTATGTTTATAACCTAGTATGAGAAGGAGCCTTCAAACATTTATAACCTAGTATGAGAAGGAGCCTTCAAACATGTATGTAATTTAGGGTTTATCGCCGCTCCCTCAGACTTGTATGATTCTGATAGTTGATGCTTCTACGGAGCCTTTGTTTTGCGATTTATATTTTTATACTTTTCAAATAATCTTGCCAAGTCTTTCTTTCTTTACATTTTGAGTTACTATGTGTTGGTATGCAATCTAGAAGTTTACTTAGAATTCTAATTTGTTATTCTGGTTTAAATTATTTCATCTAGTCTTGATGCATTCTGTAGTGCAGGGCATATTTCTTTTCATACCTCTGTGTTGTCTAAATAGGCTGGAGGGTTTTGGTGCCTGCTGTATTTTCCTGATTGAGGAAAAACGCTCTCTGAATTGAAGATGACAACTAACATGCTGATAATTGTTTGTGTGTTTGAATGGCCTTGGGTAGTATGTTATGCTCTGTTGAGTGGCTATGTTGTGGCATTTTTACATGTTTGTCTTCTAACTTTAGTTTACCCAATTTTAGAGACAAAAGAAAGTAGAAGATGTTGCAGACCATTAGTTCTTGCTATCAATTATTTATCTGGTTTCCTGCAGCTTCCATATAATAAGTATTTGCAACCTTTTTGCCCCTCCTTTTATGGGGTAACTATGCAGGTACACCAAAAGTTATTTCACTTCACAGTACTGCTGTATATGCCATGGACATAGACCTTACCCTTCCTTCTGAAGAACATGATAAGGATGATGACGAATCAAATGGAATTGTTCATATGCTGGATGGTGAAGAAGAGAAACACCCAAATGGAGATGCAATGATTGGAAATATGGAAGATGTTGAGAGAATACATGCTGAAAATGGAGGGCAAATGAACATTCCTGCAGGTGAAATGGAGGACCCCAAAGAAGATGTGTTGCTGGAGCCCCTTGCTGGTATGGAATTTGAATCACTTGGAGCAGCATATGCCTTCTATCAGGAATATGCCAGGTCTAAAGGATTCAATACTGCTATACAGAACAGCAGGCGTTCTAAGACATCAAGGGAGTTTATTGATGCAAAGTTTGCATGTTCAAGATATGGAACCAAACGTGAGTACGAGAAATCTGCAGTACGCCCACGCAGTAGGCAGGGAAACAGGCAGGATTCTGAAAATGCAACTGGTAGAAGAGCATGTGCGAAGACAGACTGCAAAGCAAGCATGCATGTTAAGAGAAGGCCAGATGGAAAATGGATTATACATAGATTTGAGAAAGAACACAATCATGAACTATTACCAGCCCAAGCAGTGAGTGAACAAACGCGAAAGATGTATGCTGCCATGGCAAAACAGTTTGCCGAGTACAAAAATATGGTTGGTAACAAAAGTGATTCAAGAAGCCCTTTTGAGAAAAGCCGGAATGCTGCAATTGAAGCAGGAGAAGCCAGCTGTTTGTTAGATTTTTTTATTCAGATGCAGAGCATGAATTCGAACTTTTTTTATGCAATTGATATAGGTGAAGATCAACGGGTTAAGAATTTCTTTTGGGTTGATGCTAAAAGTAGGCATGACTATGTGAACTTCAGTGACGTAGTATCTTTTGATACCACTTATGTCAGAAACAAGTATAAGATGCCTCTGGCGCTTTTTGTGGGGGTCAATCATCATTACCAGTTTATGCTGCTAGGTTGTGCTTTGATATCTGATGAAAGTGAAGCTACTTATTCTTGGGTAATGAGGACATGGTTAAAAGCTATGGGTGGTCAACATCCAAAGATAGTACTCACTGATCAAGACCTGGTCTTGAAATCCATTATCTCTGACATATTCCCATCATCTTACCATTACTACTCTCTGTGGCATATCATTGGAAAAGTCTCGGAAACTCTGAACCTTGTCATTAAACAGAATGAGAACTTCATGGCTAAATTTGAGAAGTGTGTTTACAGGTCCTGGATGGAAGAGGAGTTTGAGAGGAGGTGGTTCAAATTACTGAATAAGTTTGAGCTTAAAGAAAATGAATGTATGCAGTCTCTATATGAAGATCGCAGCAAATGGGTGCCTTTGTTTTTGAGTGATGCATTTTTTGCTGGAATGTCTACTACTAACCGTGCAGAGAGTGTGAATAATTACTTTGACAAATATTTACATAAGAAGACTACCATTCAAGAGTTCATCAGACAGTATGATACGATTTTACAGGACCGATATGAAGAAGAAGGGAAAGCAGATTCAGATACATGGAACAAACCGCCTGCATTGAAGTCTCCATCTCCGTTTGAAAAACATGTAGCCCCCATTTACACAAATGCTGTATTCAGGAGATTTCAAGTTGAGGTCTTGGGTGCGGTTGCCTGTATTCCCAAGAAGGAGAAGCAGCAGGACATGACTGTAACTTACAGGGTTCAAGATTTTGAGAAGAATCAAGACTTCATTGTTACATTGAATGAACTGAAGTCGGAAGTATCCTGTATGTGCCATCTGTTTGAATATAAAGGTTTCCTTTGTAGACACGCTATGGTTGTTCTTCAAATTTGCGGCATTTCTAATATTCCAGAGCAATATATTGTGAGGAGGTGGACAAGAGATGCCAAGAATAGGTATTTTGGAGGCGAGGGCTCTGACCAGTTGCTACCACGGGTGCAACGGTATAATGAACTTTGTCAAAGGGCTATCAAACTGGGTGAAGAAGGATCCTTATGTCAAGAAACTTATGATATTGCTCTGCGTGCACTTGATGATACTTTTCGTAGATGTATTAGTATTAATAACTCCAATAGGAATGTTGTTGAGGGTGGGACATCAACCACACCTGGCCTTCTTTGTGTTGAAGATGATGATCAAAGTAGAAGCATGGGCAAGACAAATAAAACAGCAAAGAAAAACAACCCAACCAAGAAGAGGAAGGTCCGTTGCAAACCACGTACATTGTATTTCCTTTTAGGTCTTGTTGTAGTATGATTCATCTTGTTTCTGTATTTCAGGTAAACTCAGAATCAGATATCATGAGTGTTGGGGCTTCGGAGAGTTTGCAACAAATGGTGTGTTTTCTGAAATTTCTGTGGTTTGCATTATGATAGGTCATTTGAACTCGTTAAATGGCTTTGGGTTGTTTTAGATGTTTTAAGAATTTTGTCTCCAATGACACAGTCTTCATTCCAGCTTTAAACAATTTTTTCATATATGATATTTTTATTTTTTATTTTTTAACTAATGTTGTAGGATAAATTGAGCTCCAGACCAATTAACCTTGATAGCTATTTTGGCCCACAACAGGGTGTTCAAGGAATGGTACGTCACTTTCTAATGATTGTTAACATTGAGTAATCCCTCTACCTTTTTGAATTAATGGCTGTCATTTGGTAGGTACAGCTGAACTTGATGGCACCAACTCGAGATAATTACTACACAAACCAGCAAACCATACAGGGGCTTGTATGTTATTATTATATTTGCTCTTCGGGAAATCATCACGTGCAGTAAGAAATAACATTTGTTGTCTGTTTGGTTTTTGCTTTGCAGGGACAGCTCAATACCATTGCGCCTGCCCATGATGGCTATTATGGCACTCCACAAACAATACATGGACTGGTACATGGTTCTGTTGCTCTCGGTTCTGCAAGTGTAAAGCAAATTAATGTTTCTATAGAATTACATCTTGCATGTGTTCTTGCAGGGGCAAATGGACTTCTTCCGAAATTCAAGTTATGCGTATGGCATCCGGGTTAGTTTACCTGAATTTTAAGATAGAAGAAACTATTTGTGTCATACTGAATTAACTAACCAGATATCCTTCTCCTGTTTCTTTATTCAGGAGGAGCCGAGTATAAGGCCTCCTCAGCTGCATGATGACCCATCTCGACATACATGACGAAGGACCTTTCCTTCCGTTTACTTATATACCGGTGTTCCGCTCTTTTTATGGCCTGTTGGATTGAAATCAAGGACCTTTTCCTTCCATCTAGTTAAATGGCTCGAACTTTTTTTTAAAATTCATCAGGCCTTTTTGAAGGCAAAGAATGCTGTGTGCACTGGTGGATTTCGTTCTAGTACCTAGATTGTCTTAAAAAATTAGAAGAATCACTAGGTGGCTGTCATAACATATGGATGTAAAGAGCCAACTATTTTAGTTAGTAGATTGAGTATTTGTTGTTGGATCTGATTTGTCGGGGAGAAAGGTCATATGTATATGTATGGTGGTTGTAATGTACATGTGGTTGGTTTTTGAGCTTGTAGGGCACCTAGGAATGTGCTTTTCGGGGAACCATTGCCCTGTTCCAGACTAGTTAGACAAAGTTGTGCGATCAAGCTATGGAGAAGCCTTGGGGAGTAGAAAATAGTAGATGAAAGGTGAACAAGTCATGGATGCAGTAGTGATGGGGTTATCTTTTGTGCTGCATGTAGCCTTCAACTTTTGTGGTGTTTCAGAAAAACCAGGATGGTATCATAATGGATGAAGAAAAAGAAATTATGGAAATAAGTATTGTCAATCTTGAGCGGAAATCCGAGCTATAACTGTGGAAAAAGAAGGCGGCAAAAGCATATTCATCCCCTTTTCTTCTGCTGGACGCAGTTTCGATTTTCATGACTATCTCCTTTGTTGTTCAGTATATTAGCCCAGTTTAGATGGTAGTTTTTCTTTCTGGAAGTATGTTGTGATACACCTCTTTTGAAGCTCCAAACGTGGAAGTCAAATGTTATTAGATCTCCGTAGCTTTTTTCCCAGATTCTCGATTTTGTCTTGAATGTTTGTCAGTGACATGAACTTGTCTAAAATGTTTGACGGAAACTTTTTGTATGTCCTACACAATCGCAACGGATATTAGGTCTGGGTTCCGGTGGTCATAGAGTCGGAAGATGATTGTCCTGGAAAAGCAGGGAGGAAGGGAAGAAATGGATCGTATAACATTAGTCAATGTTCCTCTCTCAATCAAATTCGAAATCTTATCAATTGAAAATCCATTGTCCTAGTTGGCCTTGAAACTACCTGATTTTTACCCAGAATGATAATTGAATAGCATTGAAACAACATGATCTTCAAATCTGCAAAGTTTCCGTAGATACTCTGATGCCAAAGTTAGTCCCTTTATCATTTAACAATATGGTATTTATAAGAGAGGAAAGTACCATTTAAGGATGAATCTTGAGTTGTCAAGATTGAATCATAAAGTATCAAATCTTCCAAGAGTGAATCGTGGAATATAGTTGATAAAGATTATGATAACATCAATGCAGTGGTCAGTTGACTTAGTCAAACCGCGTATTCACAAAGATATGAATAGTAACTACAAATTCAACGTACATATTTTATTTCTATACTGAACCTATCTTTTTTCTTCTTTTTTTTTGACAAACACACGATATTATATATTATGAAAACCTATGCTATTACATTTGACTAAATTATAAGCTATATTATGCATCTCACTTACGCTTTCCCGATGAACCTATCTTCATTCGCCTCTGTACTAAACTCAAATAAGTTCTTTTTTGCAATGGACTTATTCTAATATTTTAGAGTGGACATAAATTACCAAAAGTTCACTTAAGTGAATTTAATCCAACCCTATCACTCTCTGAATCAAATTTGAATTCTTATCAATTGAAAATCCATTGTCCTAGTTAGCTTCTGCTATACACATCAAGTTCTATATTTAATTCACAATTATTCCCAATATTTACTGGACTGTTGAGAATAAGAAGAATGATGAGTATATAATTTTTTATTGGTTAGTTGACCAAGGGCAAGAAGGATAATTGTATATTGACATACAAAAGGGGTTGTTTATGTAATTAGATCCTAATTCAGGGGGCAAAATTTGGGGGCTTTTTTCCAAAAAAAATTAAATAAAATAAACGTGGACAAATTTAAATTTTTCAGAATATTTGTGGACAGAATTATATTACTCGGATTTCTGAAATCCGAGTTCTGATTAAAATTAGAGATTCGAATTTTTCAAATCCGGGTTTATACTTAATAATAAAATAATAATTTCATAAATTTTGTTGAATAATAGTTTTTAAAAAATTCTTAAATGAACAATAAAGCTCGGATTTGTGGAATCCGACTTTAGTTAAAAATTAATAAATCGCGGTGCGAAATTTTTGAATCCAAAAAACCGGAAGTCCGTAATCCGGTTTTAGGAATTCGGATTTTAGAAATCCGGCTGCCTTTAATTTTGGTTGGTGGAAGTAGGCATGTGCCTTAAATTGGAGGACCAAAAAATTAATAAAATAATCTTCAATTGACTAAATCCGGATTCATGAAATCCGAATCTATCGTAATTCGGATTTCGAAAATCCGAGTTACTTACGGACTCGGATTTCGTAAATCCGAGTTTAACGTGCTATAAAAGAAAAAAATTTCAGGCAGTTCTCATTCGAGAACTGAGTTGGATTTTCTGTTTTTGCAGCTCAAACAAGGGGGAATTGGAGTTTTTGATGCATTCTTGCCTCTAGATACGTGTAAATCGTTATTTGAAAGAGGTTAGATTGCAAAACCATGTTATTTAGTTTAGTTTTGTGTTATTTTGATTGTTAGAATGATGTATGATAGATTAGGGTTTATGTTGGTTGGTTGTTTGGATGTTTTAGGTGTTGATTTTGAGGTTAGAGATGAGAAAGCATAGTTGTTCATGAGATATTGAAGTTGATTTATAAGTATTTTAGTATGGTGTATTTGTTGGAGTATGTATGGTGTATGGTGTATGGTGTATTTTAGAGATGATAGGTTTTTTGAATTATGAATGGAGTATGTATGTGTATTTGTTGATTTTGTTATTAAGAAATGATTAGTTATTGATGTTTTTTTTTAACAGTTATCAATGGCACGTAATGTATCATACATGCTTAATTTGTATCATACAAGTAAGTATGTGATAGAGAACGGTAGCATCAACACTTTTTCGAATATGCCGGATGATGGTTTGTTTGTCGAAGAAAGGTTGTCATATGAGAGATTGATTAGTAAGATTTGTATGACACTTGGTTGGGATCCAGCGCACGTGAAACTCCACCTTTCTTTGATTTTCGATAGTCCCGGTGGTAGGCGTGTAGTGAAGATCAAGAATGATTCGCATGTAGAGTTCATGAACCGTGTAGATCCAATGTCATGTTTGGATTTATACATAGATTTGGAAGATATCACTCAAGAAGAAAGAGAAGCGAGTTTGGAAAACGTGTCATTTGGTGGTTTTCCAAGGGGGGAACGTGCTAGTACTTCTCAAAACCGTGATAAAGAGGAGACACCTTTATTTGCACAAAATGACTACCGGGAAGAGTCGGATTCCGACTACATAGCTCCAAGTGAAAGCGAAGAAGACTGTGATGTATCCGGAGAGACTGATTTTGAAGAAAGTGATGATGAAAGGTTGGAAAATGAGGAAAGGGATTGTAATCTATTCGCCCGACGCCATGTATATAGTAAGATGGGGAACTGGGATGCCTCATGTGTAGACAAGGATGAGTTTGCTCTTAAGATGTGGGATGAGACGCCCGAAGGAATGGACATTGGTGTTTGTTTCAAATCTCAATCAGAAGCAAAGCATGCTGTGAAATTATGGAACATCCATCATAAAAGGGAATATACGGTCGCCGCGAGTAGTCAAAGGACGTGGGCTGTGTGGTGCAGAACATTTAATGTGGAAAGTGAGGATGGTGAACCACCATGTGAGTGGAAGATGCGTGTGTCATTGAAAGCTCACGGCCTTCATGAAATTGTGAGATGACATGATGCACATAATTGTATGACTCCTGTGAATGATAATGACAATCGGTGTGTGGACGCGTCTTTGATTGCTAGACTCATCAGGAGAAAGGTTGAGGACAATGTAGATTATACGGTAGCCTCGGCACTGAAAGATGTGAAGACCTTATTGAAAGTAGATGTGCCATACAAAAGGGCGTGGCACGGGAGGAGGAAAGCCATAGAAGCTGTCTATGGTGATTGGACCTCCAATTTCGAAGAACTTTCACGATAAATATCAACTTTTATCCGTGTATTGAAATATTTTTAGTATTTTTATTTTTACATGTATTGAAATATTTTAACAATGACTTGTTGTTGTTTAGGTATATCGCTGCGCTTAAGTTTACTAATCCTGAGACTGTAGTAGAGTGGGAATAGAAGGAGGGACAAGAAGGTTGGAACAGGAAAAATCGGACATTTAAATACGTCTTCTGGTCATTGCACCGGTGGCTGAGACGTTTTTTGAATGTCCACTGGTCATTTGTATCGATGGAACCTTTTTGCGTGGTGGATACAAAGGTAAATTGCTTGTTGCGGTGGTCTATACCGCAAACAAGCACATTTTACCGGTTGCATTTGCGATTGTGGATGAGGAGACAGTAGAGAGTTGGACATTTTTTATGAGAAATTTGAGGTTGTGGGTTGTGTATGATAGAATCGTAAGTGTGATATCCGACCGGAATGCAGGGTTGTTGAGTGCAATCTCACAGATGGATGAATGGCGTGATTTAGGTGATGGTGGCCACTTTCTTTGCCTCCGCCACGTTCGCAGCAATCTTGTGTCGCGATATAATAGCAAAAAGATGAAGCGGTTATGTTAGAAGATGGGCATGACGCTTTCAAGAGTGAAATACAACCGTATGAGGGCAGAGCTTATTGAATTCAAACCTGCTGCATGAGAGTATCTTCGAGGGATTGGAGGGAGTAACTGGGCTCGATTGAAAGCCGGTCTTCGCTGTTGGGGCATAGCGACAACCAACATTTCTGAGAGTTACAACAATGCGTTGAAAGGGATCCATTTTTTACCAATTAGAGCCTTGATCGATGCAACCTTTTGCAAAACTATTAAATTCTATAGAGAAGAACAATTGTCTGCGAGAAATTGCATGACACCGATCCCTCCTGAGTTATGGAAAAAATACGAGAAAATGAATGACAAAGCAGCCAGTTTTGAAGCCACCCCTTTCGATGGTGATGATGCTATGTGGCGTGTTGTTACTGCCAGACGCCTAAGTGGCAGGAGTGGGTCTCTGCATACGGTGAACTACGATGAACATAGGTGTTCGTGCAGGAAGTGGCAAGAGTACCGGATGCCTTGTACGCATGCACTCCAAGTTTGTCGGAGAAACGGGAATCGGCCTATTGATCTATATCATAGTGTGTGGCGCCTTTCAACGTGGCGCAGACAATTTCATTACACGGGCTTTGTTCCGGTTCCCGATGAGGAACAATGGCCGATGGTCAATTGGAACATCATTCCGAATTATGAGCGTCTTGTGTTGCATGCGGGACCGGGACGAAGACAAAAAAGGAGACATAGAATGCAAATGGATTACAGGGGACGCCGGAGCCGGGGGGAATGTTGGAGATGTGGACAACTAGGTTATTATGCCAATTCTTGTCCGTTCTCGCACCCAGGAGTAGATAGAAGACCTGTGAATGACAGCTGGAATTGAGAGCCATTTAGTGTTCTTGCAAGTTATTTAGTGTTTGATAAATTTATGTGAACATTGATAAATTCGGATTATAATGTGAACATTGAATTATTCGGATTTTTCATAACAGGTTTTCGGATTGTGCAAAATACTCATCATGTTAAGGTTTTCTAAGGATTCGGATTTTAGAAATCCGAGCTCACACTTTTTTTTGATTTTGCAAAGGACTCGGATTTCTGAAATCCGAATTGGTGAAACCCATCCGAGAGTTGCAATTTGAGGAGAAACAAGGGAGATTCGAATTTTAGAAATCCGAGCTCAGACTTTTTTTTGAATTTGCAAAGGACTCGAATTTCGGAAATCCGAATTGGTGAAACCCATCCGAGAGTTGCAATTTGAGGTTTTCTAAGAGAGACTTGGATTTTAGAAATCCGAGCTCAGAGTTTTTTTTGAATTTTCAAAGGACACGGATTGCAAAAATCCGAATTGGTGAAAAGCATCCGAGAGTTGCAATTTGAGGAGAAACAGTAAAAACTCGGATTTCGGTAATCCGAGCTCAGAGTTTTTTTCAATTTGCAAAGGAGTCGGATTTCAGAAATCCGAGTTTGTGAAACCATTCAAGAGTTGAAATTTGAGGGAAACATTGAAGACTCGGATTTTAATTATTTTGCGCTTTCGATGTTATAATTTGAAGTTTTAACATTATTATTGCAATTTACTAGGTATGGGCGTATGAGCGGATCGAGAGGATCGCGCCCCAAAGAAAAGGAGTAGATTATTTGATTGATGAGATCGCTCCATTAGCTCAGCGGTACGTATTTTCAGTTCAAAATAACTCAACGTTTAATTCTATTTGTTTCTTATTCATTTATTTCACTAATTCAAATGTACCCCTTTGTTTATTAAGGTGGGAATGTAGGTATACCTATGGCGACGCCCCAAGGAGCAGCACTCCACCTTTTAGAGATCAATTAACAAGTCTGCGTGTTGAAGATGTAAGTACTTGTAATTTGGTATTTATATTTACTTTGAGATCAATTACCCCTTTCTTTTTGTTTCGGTTGTACCATCTAATGAAATTCTTTTCGTGCAGTTTCGGTGGCAACCATATGCACATGTCCTCCATAGACTCCCTGATTTCTGTACACAAGGCCAAGCCATTTGGACGACTAGGTGTTGGATGTTCTGTTGGGCTATTAGGGAACCCCACGAGTTGGGCAGAGTTGTAAGACAATTTGGATACATACAGGATGTTCCCAAGCGCCCCATGATTAAAGATAACGCAGCATTCCTTCTCGATCACGTCCACAGTATGTCTGGGTATCCTAGCAATAATTGGGTGGATCACGATTCCGCAGTACGTCGTCATTGGAATAGGAGAGAAGAGTTCGTGCTACGAGATTTGGAGGAAGGAGATCCTGGTTCCGTATATGAGGGGTACTATGAATGGTTCATGGTGAACACTGTCAGACTGATATCCAATCCCGGTAATTATGAACCTCAAGGATATGAGACTTCTTCGAGCCGCGTGAAATTATATGTGAGTTAATTCTAGATTTCTTTTATTATTTCTTATATTTTCATTTTTTTTCATTTTTTATTTTTTTAGAACTTTACTCTCTTAATTAACGTCCCAATTTCTTTTCAGGGTGAAGTATTGAACAACATTCGCGTGAGTACCGAGAGGTTTAGAGAAAAACGAGAAGATGATAATCTCCTAGACGAAGAACTTGACAAGCATTTGGACGATATCATCAATCAAACACATGTTGCTTTAACCTTGGGCGCAAATGATGAGATGGAGGTGGAGGATACCCAAATCCTGGTTGATGAAGATCCATTTTTGCCCTCACAACCTCCGCCGGGTAAAAAAGCGAAACCGTGGTCGAGAGATAAGATTGGAGGAGGAAGAAAGAGGAAGGTCACAATCCCCCCTCGGACATCGCAACAACAACCTGAGGGTCAACAAAATGAGGATCAAGCACATTCTTCTCGAGGCTCGCGCATCCAGGTCGAGACTCATTTTGAAGAAGCTAGTGGACCCGAGACTCAGTTTGACCTTGGTGGACCCGAGACTCAGTTTGACCTTGGTGGACCTGAGACTCAGTTTGGTGGACAGTCGCAACCACAACCGGGAGTCAAATTTATCACCATGGGGGAGTCCCAATCCCAACCCCAAATCAAGGCTCAGTTTGGTGGACAGTAGCAACCACAACAAAGTTCAATACTCACGTATCTTAAGAGGGGAGACAAGATCCGACAGGGCCCAAACAAATACACTCCGGATGCACACAATAAAGGAAAAGGGAAAAAATGAGACATTTCATTATTTTGCACATTTAAAGTAGTTTTTGTATTGATTTTTTATGAAACTTGATTTGTTTTGTTGTTAATCGAATGCCGTTTATTGTTTTGTTGCCATTAAATTCCTGTTTTCCAATGTTTCATTGTTGTTGGTGCTGTAAATAGGTTTAGGACTGGTAAAAATCAGTCTAATTTTTTTTTGTCAGTTCTAACAAAGACTCGGATTTGCGAAATCCGAACCCAGACGCATTGTAAAGGATTCGGATTTCGGGAATCCGAGTACGTAGCCAACTGAGAGTCACCATTTTTCATAAAACAGAGGAGATTCGGATTTCGGTAATCCGAGTTCTGCCCAAATTTAATTTTTCAACACATTATTTTTTCTCTATCCGGAAATTAATATTTTATTCATAGAAACGGATTTATAAAATCCGGGTTTAGATTAATTACACTAATTTTTGTCATTAACTTAATATCGGATTTACGTAACACAAAATCAGATTTTAATAATCCGAGTTTATTAGGGGTCGGATTTCCGAAATCCGAGTTTTGCTCCCATTCGGATTTCCTAAATTCGGGACATATAAATTTGTCCACAAGATTTTAAAAAGCTTTATTTTTGTCCAGGTTTTTTTTTTTTCAAATATATTTAAGGAAAAAATTCCAAAATTTGGATCACCCAAATATTTTAAAAACTTTTCTAATAAAATCGACAAAACGGCAGCGAAAGAGAGCAAAGAGCATTTCTTTGTGGGTTTTGAAGCAGCTGCTTTCTCCCCACCAATTGAAGCCCAAAAAATCTGGAGAGAACTCATCGATTCACAATCGGGCGACCACAAATTGCAGCAAAGTGGATGAAAGAATAACAACAAATTGCTTGAATTGAGGTGATTTGCTGATGCATTCTTTGATTCTGGTTAATACTACGTCTATGCTCTGTATTCAGCTGATAATTTCATGCGTGGATAGATAATGTGTAATTGGTCCCTGTTTATGTTTCTGATAATGATGATGATGATGATATAACTGTTTTTGGTTCTTCTAGGGTTTTGTTTTTGTCCCCTTTAGAGCCTCAATTCCACCTCCCAATTCGAAACCCTACTCTTTTCCCATTCCCATTTCAACTGAATTACAAAATAACAGCATTTTTGTGAGGTGTTCGTAATCGTTGAGCAGAAAGGTGTTTTCTTTTCCCCCTCCAAATTTGTTTGCTTATTTATAGAGCGGCATACCTATTTTGAAATTTCAAGGAAAAGGCGGCTGCTATTTCTTATACCATTAAATTAGAAATCGTCATTTGATCTTTGCTGGATTTTGTTTTCATCTGTATAAGTTCAGAGATATAAGTAGTTAAAATCTAAATGAAAAATATGTGTTTTTACAGATTTTAATAGTGTGGTACAGCCCATGAATCCAGGTTCTTATCTGTGTAGTTGTGAGGCAATTTATTTGCGGGAGGATAATTTTGTAGTTTATCTAACATAATGAGAAGGCTTGAAAGACTACTAATTTGATGCTCCAAGCAGTGAAAATGTGGTGCTTAGAGTATGGTGGATAGTGGAGAAGTGATTGAAAATATGTCTGTTGCCGTGGATGAAGCTGGCCCTATGGCCAGGGACGTCGCCAGGGTTGGAATGGATACAGATTTCGAGCCGCATGATGGAATTGAGTTTGCTTCTCATGAGGCTGCATATTCATTTTATCAAGAATATGCCAAATCAATGGGCTTCACCACCTCCATAAAGAATAGTCGCCGTTCGAAGAAATCAAAAGAATTTATTGATGCTAAGTTCGCTTGTTCTAGATATGGCGTCACTCATGAAACTGATGGCAGTTCTAGACGCCCCACTGTGAAGAAGACAGACTGTAAAGCCAGCATGCATGTCAAAAGAAACAAGGATGGAAAGTGGTATGTTCATGAATTCATAAAGGAACATAATCATGAGCTCCTACCAGCTCTTGCTTACCATTTTCGCATCCATAGAAATGTCAAATTAGCTGAAAAGAGTAATATTGATATTCTTCATGCTGTGAGTGAAAGGACTAGAAAAATGTATGTTGAGATGTCTAGACAGTCTGGTAGCAGTCCAGAAATAGCTTCTCTGGAGATTGCCTCAGGCTCCCAGCCTGAACAAGGACAGCTCCTTGCATTAGAAGAGGGTGATGCTCAAGTAATACTCGAGTATTTCATGCGTATTCAGAGAGAGAACCCCCATTTCTTTTATGCAATGGATTTAAATGAGGATCAGCGTCTGAGGAACTTGTTCTGGGTTGATGCTAAAAGTAGGAAAGACTACAACAGCTTTAATGATGTCATTGTTTTTGATACAAGTTACATGAAAGCAAATGAAAAGATGCCATTTGCTCCCTTTTTTGGGGTGAATCATCACTTTCAACCAATGTTGATTGGATGTGGGCTCGTCGGGGATGAAACTGTGACGACATTTATGTGGCTGATGAAGATCTGGCTTAAAGCAATTGGTGGACAAGCTCCTAAAGTCATAATCACTGACCAAGATAAAGCATTGAAAGCTGCGGTTGCAGAAATCTTTCCAAGTTCACGGCATTGTTATGCTCTTTGGCACATATTGGACAAGTTACCTGAAACGCTTGCTCATGTGGTTGTTCAGCATGATAGTTTTATTAGGAAGTTTAACAAGTGTATATTTAAGTCACTTAGTGATGAAGACTTTGATCTGAGATGGTGGAAGATGGTAGGAAGATTTGAACTACACGAAAATGAATGGATTCATTCTTTGTATGAAGACCGGAAAAAGTGGGTTCCAACTTTCATGCGAGAAACGTTTTTGGCGGGGATGTCAACAACTCAACGATGTGATAGTGTGATTTCTTTCTTTGACAAATACATACATAAGAAGATCAGTCTGAGAGATTTTGTTAGACAGTATGGGACGATTCTTCAAAATAGGTATGAAGAAGAAGCCATAGCTGACTTTGATACACGGCACAAACAACCAGCACTTAAGTCTCCTTCACCATGGGAGAAGCAAATGTCAACCATATATACACATGTGATTTTCAAGAAATTTCAGGTGGAAGTTTTAGGTGTGGTGGGTTGTCATCCTAAGAAGGAAACTGAAGATGGAACAGAAACAACCTTTAGAGTGGATGACTGTGAAAAAGGTGAAAATTTTATGGTCACATGGGATGGGACAAAATCAGAGGTTTCTTGTTCATGCCTTATGTTTGAATATAAGGGTTTTCTTTGTAGACATGCTATGATCGTTTTGCAAATGTGTGGTCTGTCGAGTATTCCTTCTAATTACATTTTAAGGAGGTGGACAAAAGATTCAAAGAGCAGGCAACCTACCGGGGATGATACTGAAAGAATTCTTACTAGGGTGCAAATGTACAATGACTTGTGTAAACGGGCCATTGAATTAGGTGAAGAAGGATCTTTGTCTGAGGAGAGTTACAATATTGCTTATCGTGCCCTAGTTGATGGCCTGAAGAACTGTGTAGATGTAAACAATAAAAGTGGTGCAGAATGTAGCAGCACTCCTGATGTGCTCCGAGGTGTGGAAGAAGTGAAAGATGTAGCTGATTCTACCAAAGAAAGCAGGAAGAAGAATACAAACAAGAAAAGAAAGGTTGTTTATAATCTTGATTCCTGAGTACGTTTTTCTAACTTTTAGTTTCTGGTGGAGTGTTGATAAGGTGGCCAAATTTCTGACAGGTGCCATCAGAGTCGGAAGCTGCCAATGCTGAAGTTCAAAGCAGCTTGCAACCAATGGTTTCCTCTTGATAACCTTCTTGAATTTTGAATTAGAAGAAAATATGTTTGAAACAGATTGCAAATAAACCAAGCTTTCCTTCCTTGACATTATTGTACTCAATTAAAAATTTTCTCCCCTGCAGGAGAGTGTTAATTCAGAAGGAATGACCCTCAATGGCTATTTTGGGACCCAACAAAATGTGCCAGGACTTGTAAGTCTCTATAACCCTAGGCATATTAGTTTTTCTTGTTCAATCGCTTGCTAAAACTTGCTGTTGCTATTACTTAGTAATGGAACTCCTTGCACAATGTTGTAGTCTAACTCAGGTATGTGTTTGATTGCAGATACAGTTGAATTTGATGGAGCCACCGCATGATGCTTACTATGTAAATCAACCGAATATGCAAGGGCTGGTATGTGCCTCTGTTGTGTATGGCTTTTGGACTCTTTCAAATTAGCTTCCTTAAAGATATTAATTTGCTTAGAAATTGGTAATGGTTTTTGATGGATGGGTGTGGAAGAGGTATCTACAATTTTTTGTTTCTTAAATGGTTTTAGGGCCAGCTGAATTCAGTTGCATCTAGCCATGATGGATTTTTTGCGACCCAGCAAAGCGTGCCCGGTCTGGTAGTGTAATTTGGATATGTGCATACATTGTTTCGAAACTCATTCTTTGGTGAGTTTCTCCGTGTTGCATTTCACATTCTATAACTGGAACATTTGGATGTGCAGGGGCATATCGATTTTAGGCCATCAAGTTTCACCTATGGCTTACAGGTACCAGTCCATTACAGATAACAATTTTCTTACCCTGAAGAACTTTGTCCTTTAGGTTACAATAGATCAACGAATTCCTTTGGCATGATTCTTTTGTCAGGACGAGTCCAACATGAGATCTGGTGAGGTATCAGGAGGCACTGCCAGGCATGTTTGAGGATGATGAAAACTTGTTAACTGACTTGTCATGTTGGGTTGTGGTTTCTTCTCCGGTGATGTGAACTGGAAGACAGAGAAGAACTCCCAGGACATCTTCTGAGTTCCGTCCTGGTTTTATTCCCCAAGAGGATAGTTGCTTTGGTATTTCCTTCACATTGTATTCTCACCGTAAATTTTGGAAGGAAGTTGCGCATATTTTTGATTGGACGTCTGATCTAGTTTTGCCAATAGGTTGGTCAAAGACCTGCACATTGGAGGGAGTGCTTGTCCTGCGATGCACCTGCAGGGAAGTTTGTGGACCTATACAATTAATCTAAATGCTAATGGAGAACTGGTGGTTTGGGAAAACACGGCATGCGCTGGAGTTAGGATGGTACAACCCGAGCGAATTCAAGGGCTGTGATTTTATTAGCTAAATTATGTAGAATATAGAGGGTCTGCATTTTGTTGGTTGCTGTTGGAGCGAAAAAAGGTATGTACAAGGGATGGACCAAGTATTTTCGTGTTATTCGCTCCTTGAAGGTGTTAAATCACGTTGATATTTGAGACATGAAATTGTATATAAAGCTGTAGCTCTTCGCTTCTACAAAGTAGTCCATTACATTTTTCCTTACATTTGGCGAATTTGGCCTCCATAAGAGAACATTTTTCTTTTTTAAACGGATTATTGGAATTTCTTTTCGGTCAAATGTAATAGACTATTATCTCCAATCCCATTATTTTACCATTGGATAAATTTGTCTCACGCAGTCAAGTTGGATTAATCAAAGTTCAAAGGGAAAAAAAAAGAAGAAGATTAAAGTTGCGATTAGATTAGTAATTGAGTGAATTATTAGATGCAACAGTTTGATAGGAAGAACTTCCCCAATTAATCTCGCTAAGATTTATTGTTTGATTGTTTCATCATTAATCAGTTTTGATATTATCATTACATTTTTCTATTTATTTTTTTAATCATGAGGAGATGGTTCACCATCATTACAATCAAGTACTTTCAAGCTGTAAATTAAGACCTCTTGTTTCCCCCCCTTTGTTTTAACTAAGTTGGAGACTAATTCTAACCCAAAAATTTAAATCATTTGGTTTTAAACCCGCCTTACCACCCATCATTTACTACAACAAATAACTTCATCGCAACAACATACAAACAATACTTTAAAATTTCTTTGGGTTTGCGGCGCAACATTATTGTAATACCAGACTTGGTTTATGTACGACCTAAGATATATTAGTGCATTATTTTTGTATTTATTTCTATCAAGTTTCCTACAATTAGGAAATACCACTACCGAGATTTAATTGTGTCATTTTTTGTATCTAGTTTGTTATCATCACAAGGTTGAAAGAATGGTGAATGATGAGGCTTCCAACTCCATTGTGTATTCTATTAGTAAGATGTTAAAACTGATGCGAGACTATTTTTTTTTTTTTAAAAAAAATAAATATTCCATTTATAAAAGAAAGTGTTACATGGCTCGATTTAGTTGAAGGCACGCTCTAGCAAGTGCAAGCAAGATTTATGTTATAGAGATTAAAGAGATTAAGAGATCTGCTCAACCGCAAGCGAGATTTAGTCGCAACTGCTATCCCATGAGGCTACATTATCTGTCAGATGAGATAAAAGACATTAAGCTGCGGGCTAAGACCTATTGAGCCATAAGTTACTTCTGCAGCAATTAAAGAAGTTATGGTTGGCTTCACTGATGAGAAAGAGAAGATCATTGATGGACTTGCTAGAGGTACACTGCAGAGAGCTGTTGTCTCTATTGTTGGAATGACGGGGTGTTCAGCAAGACTACTTTAGCAAATAATCTGTTTTGCAGTCCATATTCGAGCTTGGTCAGAAATGTAGAAAGAGAGATTTGTTGGTAGATATTTTGACCCACATCATTAGTGTGACAGATGATAACCCTGCAATGGAGGATTCAACATTAGAAGATCTACTACTACGTAAAAACTTGAAGGGAAAAAGGTACCTCATTATCATGGATGACATCTGGAGTGATGATAAGGCATGGAGTGATCTGATGCCCTCATTTCCTGATGACTTATATGGGAGCAGAATTCTATTGGGAGCGGTTAAAGTTGAAGATATTTGGAGGAGAAGAATGTCCAGAGGAAGTGTTGGAAATTGGACGGCAAATCGCCAAAAATTGCGGTGGCCTGCCTCTAGGTATTGGTGCCATAGCTGGTGTTCTTTATCAAATCAGTTAGACTCGGAACTCATGGGAAGGAATTGCTTGAAAAGTTTGTTCAGTTATAGTTAATGGTCCCGAAATGCAATGCCAGAAACTATTAGAACTGAGCTACGATCATTTACCGGATCATCCGAAAGCCTGCTTGCTTTATTTTGGAGCATTTCCACATGACACGGATATTCCAGTTTGGAGATTACTCTATTGCTATGGATTGCAGTATGTAGTATTGGTAAAATACAGAGTTCCTTTTCCTCCACCTCAAAGCGTTTCTTCCCTCAAAAGTGTCTTTTGGTGTGCCAAGTTTTTGAGACTACTAGCAACAACCCCTCCGTCACTTAAATAAAATGGACTAACACTGGTTCGGAGAGTGTAATAACTTTTGACTCCTTACAACATTGGAGGCTTCTGACACTTACTGTTATTGCATTTTCATTTCTCAAATAAATGTGACCTTACTTGAAACTATTAGCTTTTATCTTTCCTGTGTCTGGCATTGCGCATTTTGCTTTGAGGATCAAAACTTGCTGATTTCTTTCTTTTTTTTTTTTTTTTTTTTTTTTGGTAGTAAGGAGGAGCTTCCAAGGGGAGATTTTGATCAGTAACGTTTGAGGAGGTTTTCTTCTCTTTTCTGCTTGATGGTTGAGCTCTTTAGTTGGTGCATATTCTGTGGTTTGGATTACCACCCAAATTCCTGGTTATAGAATGGTAGTATGGTACTGCAAAAACTGGAAATCTGATGCAGATCAATATTGTAGTACTAGGAAAAAGTTTAACTAGTTTTTTATTTTAAGGGCTATTATGACATTACAGTTTCTGTTTGAGGTAACAAGTAAACACTATTGCCTCCTCTGTTCTTAACTAAACGTGTTTCAAGTTAAATCAACATATTCTATCTTTTTTTGGTCCCGCCGTTCTTTAATAAGTGTGATTTAGCTAAATCAAGATAGTTTGGCATCATTACCATATGTATTTTTAATGCTTTTCTCAAATTCGTCCTTAGGTTGTCATGGTAAAATTGGAGAAGAAAGAGTTATGCATATCAAAAATTCCCAGAAGGCCAATAGTGTAGATGATGTGTCAGTAATTTTTAAATAAGTGTACCTTATAATGACACTTATTGAATGATGATTCTAACTGTTTAAGCATACCTTAAATGACACGTACGAAAACAGTGAAGGTACATAGCAAAAAACAAGGCTTTATGCGAATAGCAAAAATCACAGGAAAACGTGAAGCCTTTTAGCCAAGTTCTTCATATCAGAAAAATGATTCTCCTTTAAACTTTTATAAGATTCTTCAGTAAGAAAATGATTACTACGCAGAGAAGTACCAATTTAAAGTGGTTAACCATAACATATATCAGTACTAACAAAACACAACAAATTATTTAGGAGACAAATGTATTCTGCCATGACAAACTTACAATAACATATGGTACTATACACAAACACACTAGTAGACAGCATCCGGTTTCATTAGTTAAAAAAGGATTGCTTGCACTGAGCCCTTAAAACTTTCTATTACTATTACAAATTGACCACGCTGCGTATTTGAAACAGCATAATCATCGATCACCCTACGCACCTTCATCTTCAGGGTTATTTACTCGTTCGCATTCATCAATCCATTCACTGTAAACGTCAATTGGTTCAGTTAAAGCAGTTATAGAGGTGCTAAAGCTCTCTTGGCATATCCTGCATATAGCTTCACCAATCAAGTTCTTCATGTCGCTGAAAAACAAAAAACTTTTATCAGTGGTTTGCCAAAATTGGGGTAAGAAAAGCACTCAGTAATTTATGGTTGATTAATCTTCAAGTTGAAACAAGAAATGGAAGCATTTTGTACAAAGCAATCAAACACTACTAATACATGCTCTAAAACAATAATGACAACCAAGGAACCTAACAAATCCGTAGTGTTTGCTCAGAATACCAGAAAAGAGAACTAAAACTCGAAAATTTTAAAAGTCATTCTAAACTTTCCCATTATCTTCACGTGTAAGATTTCAACTAAAATTAGGTCTATCATTATGTCCCTTGAGCCAACCCCCAATGACTTGCCTCACAAATAACATGCAAACATTTAATAAGAAAAAGAATTTAAGAGAGTTAACCAAGTCCTTACATGCGACATTCCACACTTGTGCCATGGTTGCAAAATGGACAGCTGAAAACTGTATCAAGTTTGTCCATTCTCTTCTTAGGTGGGGGCTTTGCCCTCGACTTTCTCTTCCCCATTCTCTAGATAGGCTTTTCTTCTTTTATCCTGCACAAAATACCAGTCCATCAGTTCTGATTCCAAAACACAAGCAAGTTGTGGGGACAGTTTCAACTTTCAAGGCACCCAAATGGTCTTTGACTCAAACCAAAATTCTACAGCAGAAATCTAATTGACAACAAGGTAAAGAGACACTCAGCGTATATGACCCTCAATTCATTTCACAGGGTACACATGCTTGCTTAGCCCAATCATAACAGCAACCAAATTAGCAATCATCATCATTGTGAACAGAAAGCTTTCACTTACATAATCAGAAATAAAATTCAACCCGATTTTGTATCAAAAGATATTTATTTTAGGTATGATAGAAGCGACTGAATTCAAATAGTAACATGTGACATCGATAATTCAAAGATTTGTTTCACATAGGAAGATAAGTACTTAAAAAACTTAATCAAATTAGGTTTCAGGTTCAGCAGACATAATACAAGGCCTAATTTCGAGAAGTGAAACAAGAACACATAGTCAGTCAGCATACCAAATCTCATGTACACGCATGTAGAGGGACAAACTCAAATTAAGCTCATACACACACAAAAGACGTTTCACGGTTATAATAAACCAATCAAGTAAGTTCCAGAAAAACAAACTCAAGCTATATCACAAAGCAGGAAAAGGAAAATAATCTTGTGATGTTAGTCATGATATGAAGAAAGTAACCGACACGTGAGGAGACTCCTCATGGCATTAGGATGATCATGACTAAACACATACCAAGCTTCATCATCACAAGGGATGCGCTTGTCAATAACCAAGCAGCAAAGCCAACAATTCACACATTCAAATGGCAAAAACACAACACCAGCAACCTATCAAAAACAAATCCCATCTCTTCGGACACAGCAAAAACAGTAGATCAACCAATTTCCGGTGGTTAACCCATTAAACATTCAGATTTGGACCAGAAGAACTAAATAACAACGCCATGGTAATATCAGCTTTTCATCACCGCAATGAACTCCCATACGTTAGCAATTACACATAAATCCCAACCAATATCCCAATTTTACAGCAGAACCAGTAGTAAAAACAAACGGATAACACTATTATACCACAACAAAGAAACCTAATTCAATTGAGACCCAGTTATACCCCCATAACCTAATTCAAACCCTAAACTGAAATCAGAAAAAAGAAAAAAAAAAAATCTTTACATGAAAAAAAAAACTAATTTTTGGGGGTAAAAAACAGAATATAATCGCGAACCACCCACAAAAAAACTTCCCCCAAAAGAACTGATCCATATTCGAATCAGCAGCAACGATGAACAGGAAACAAAAATCGCTAACCTTGGAGACTAGAGATGATAACCGATAAACTATCACAGCGAAAAACATGAAAAATTAGAAAAAGCTAGGCTAGAGAAGAAGATGTACCTGAAAATTAACGGCTAAGATTGGATAGGATTGTGGAAGGAGAAAGAAGCAAATATACTTGGGAGTTGTTGTAATAAGAAAGAGGAAGAAGAAGAAGTGTGGTTTGACTGTTGATAATAACAGAGCTTTTCAAGCGGTGATACAATTCAACGGCTCAGATAGATTCGTTCCACGTGATGTTACGATTCCCAAACGTAATCATATACTGTATGGCTAATTACATCCCTCTATTTATGGAAACTGTCAAACGAGCCCTTCAATTTCGTAGTTATCTTTGAGCCCTTCAAAAACTGTAGTTTATGAAAATTGTCAAAAGAGCCCTCAATTTCTCAAATATTTATTGTCAAATTTATGACCAACCAAAATATTTTACTTAATCAACCATATTCAAAATAAAATCCTAAAATTATTGTTCCGTTTGAATTCTCACTTTCAGCATAAATTATACTGAAAATGAAAGTCCAAACTGAACAATTATTTTAGAATGAAAAGAGTACTTTTTAAGATACAGGTTTCCAACAAGATAGAATTTAAGTTAATCGTCAGTAGATGGTGGAAAAATTGTTACTAAAATTCACAGTCGGGGTCTTCATATATAAATATGCAACCAAAACTTAGAATTTAGTTCTTATGGCATTACATTACATACCAAGTTTCAGTTCTTTTGTGGCAAGAGTACTATTCATTCTAAAGTAAATGTCTAAAGGAAGGATACACTCTTTTCTCAATGGTTCAATCGTCCATCAAAGTATAAGCTTCCACATGTGTAGGCTCCAATTTCTTCCTTCCACACATGCCAACTCTAGTTCCATCGTCCCCCTCTAAATGTGAACCCATACATGTGTCGCCTTTCCATTCCACCGCACCATCTCTGTCTTTTTCCTTTGTCTGATTCCTTCGTCATCTTCAGCTTGTGAGGGAATCAAAGCTCGAATCCGGCGTTTCCCTTCTGGTCCATCGCAACAAAAGCAACCAGGGCCAGTTTGAGTTGGAACCACAAAAGCAGCGAGTGCCCACCGACGACTCCGGTGATGTCACCTCCGGTACTACTAATTTGGATCGGGAAAAGGCTACTCCCCCTTCAGCCACCAAAGAAGCAGTTTTCGGTATAGCGGTTGGTTAAAACGCCAAGAGATCTGACGCTTTTCCCTTTTTGAATTTTCTTCCTCGGAATTAAAAGCAACCAAGCAGGTTCGAAATGGAACCACAACTTCTCCGTCTCCCTTCGAAAAGTCAAACTTCAGCCGTCGCCATGGACAACAACCAAACAGATATAAAAGCCCATAGAGTTTCACTTCAAAACTAATTGGCAATGAGGAGAGTAACCCAATGTACTTTTATATTGATATTGAGTCTTTCCCAGCACTAATGTGGGACTAGGATTGTCAAGACTCCCCCACAAGCCCAATGTATTTTTTTGGATTGTGTTTGTCCTATTTTTTCAGCCCAGACACCGCCTCGCGTCTCAACCCTATTTTTTTGTTGAGCTTTTTAGAGTCCGAATGTCGGCGGGCTGGCTCTAATATCATACAAAATCCCATGAGGTTCCACCTCAAAACCAATTAGCAATAAGGGGAGTAACTCATGTACTTTTATATTGATATTCAGTCTCTCGACGGACTGGCTCTGATACCATACAAAAGCCCATGGGATTCCAACTCAAAACTAATTGGCAATGAGGGGAGTAACTCATGTATTTTTATATTGATATTTAGTCTCTCGGCGGACTGACTCTGATACCATACAAAAGCCCATGGGATTCCACCTCAAAACCAATTGGCAATGAGGGGAGTAACTCATGTACTTTTATATTGATATTTAGTCCTTCTAGCACCAATGTGGGATTGAAATTCTCAATACTCCCCCGCAAGTCTAGCGTATTTTTTGGGTTGGACTTATCCTATTTTTCAGCCCAGGTACCGCCTCAAGTCTCAACCCAATTTTTTTTGTAGAGCTTTTTGGAGTCTGAATGTCGGCGGGCTAGCTCTGATACCATATAAAAGCACATGGGTTCACTTCAAAACCAATTGGCAATGAAGGGAGTAGCCCATGTATTTTTATATGGATATTCGTTCTGTCCCAGCACCAATGTGAGACTAGATTCTCAATAACAGATGCATTAGGAAATTTCTGGTTCATAAATTGAACCTTGTGGCAATGACGAGGTGCCTTTTCTGGTCGTTTATTTGTTTGCTTTTTTCCATTGAATTCTTGAGGTACGTAATGAGATCTTAGCCGGAGCAATTATGGCAGAATCCATATCAATTGAATCGGCTTCCTTTTGCTGTTGCTGTTCGTGGTGCTTATTTTCGTTTAATTTTGCTCATATTTTAATTCCCCAGCCGGTTCTGTTACACTTTATGTACGGATTATTTTTCTCTTTTTATTTTTTGGGTGTGTGTTTTGCTTGGTTTGATTTTTTTTTTGGATATTGTTTGTACTTTGATATGCTCTAGAAAAAAGCCATTCAAATGGTCAAGCCAACAAAGGAAACCACGACCCTAGATAGCGATGACACAGACAGTGTTGGCTCGTCATCCACTATTCGCTCAGATTACATTGGGGTATCAGGTGGTGAAGAAGTTCAGTACATTGCTGGATCAATATTTAGATGCCCTTTTTGAGAAAAGGTAACAATTGAGTGCTAAGAGTTCTCGTTTTGCTGTGTTCTTCCATCTGAGTTGTGGACATGATTGGTTCTGCTACAGAGCTATTTACATAATTTCTTACAATTTTGACCATTTGAGCAAATTCTTGAGACTGTTTTTTTTCTGTCATAGAGTTGTTTATTGATGGTGTATAATCCTGTATGCAGGGGTTCTACTAGGGAGAAGCCTTTGGCATCTTTGATAGAAGCTTTCAATAACAATTTACTGAATGAATTTGTAAAGAAGTAAGGAAATATTTATGGCTTTTTAGCTATTGCAGTTTTTAATCTCAATGCTGGAATCTCTTTGTGCAGTGCATTGGTTCCAAGTTCTTATATTTGGTTGTATGGGGTTTTAATATTTGAATTTAATGATGCACACTTTTTCGAGTGGCGTGGCTGGTTTGAAGTCCTCACAATGATTTTGTGATGCAAAGATTTGCAACGGTATTGCATCAATGTTTCAATTCTATGAAGCGGAATTCTGCGAAAGAGGTGTCAATGGCATACAGATTGCTGAATATTTAACTTCATTTCCTTCTTTAAATCAGCTTCATAGTCGGTAAAGAAAATCATTGAAGTCAACCCATACAGATTGGGTGCTTGTTGCAGTTCCTTTTTCAAGAAAATTTTATATTGCACCTTTGTGTTATTGCATACCATTTGCTTTTCTTCATAGAGGATTTTTAAAAATGCATCTTCAATTGGTGGCTGGATATGTTTGGGTATATTGTGTCGATATAGATTAGCATGAATTTGACTACATATGTTTGTCGTTATTTTATGGTTTTCCTCATCGTGCATGTTGTGCATTTTATTACTTGTTTGTTCTGGAGTTGATCGGACACTGACATGTCATGTTGCTTACTGTGTCTTGACTATAAGTCTGTAATGCTTGCTACTCATATGAATTGATTAACCTTGAAGATTCATTGCCTTTCCTGAATAAAGTGCCAAGCATCAAATACGACACAGTCATGCCTGAAAAGCCTATCAATAATGCTGAGTACTTGAGGATGTTCGCCTTGAACATCTATTATCATGCTGTGACGGTTTTGATTCGAAAAATGATTGGTCCGGTCCAGTGTACTCTCACTCAGTGAACAGCAACGCCTTGTATTTGCGCGGCTATTGCTTTCAAAACCAGCCTTGGCTCTACTGGATGCGGGTACAAGTGCTTTGGATGAAACAAATGAGGTACTTTTTTCGTGTCACTGAATCCATACTGTTTCTGTTAGCGAATTAGGTTTTGATTTGATCACGTTTTACCTTCCTCTTGACTAAATGAAGTGAAAAGAAAATCATGAGATTATTCATGTTTAGCGCAGTTCACTATGCCTACTAATGAATTTCGTTAACCCTTCTTTTGTAGGCTAATTCATACGGACATATAGAAGCCGCTGGTATAACTTATGTAAGTATAGGGCATAGGAGAACGTTGTAACTCTCACTTACGACAATGTTACCTATGTTGAATCCAATGTTATATTTCCCCAACCCATATATATTAAGACTTTGGCATATTTTCACATCGTTACTGACATTTAATAGTCTCCTGTCTCTGCAGGTCCAAAATAGCTGAAGCTTGAATATGGATTCAGTTGATGAAATCACCAGCCTCCGTCGGAGACTTATTCTTCCTGCTTCATCTATTGGCTCTCCTCGTCAGCGATATCTTTATTTTGTTGCACTTGTTTATGAATTCTAGAATTTAAAGTAGGCGTGACTCATAGTTTTTCATTGCCCTTGTGATGGAGTTGTTAAAAAATTATGCTTATATTTGTTTCATGTATGTCCATTGAACTATAAAATAGATGTATGGACTATCTAAGCTTTTTATTCGTAATGGTTCCATTGTCTTTTCTTTTTTTACTTGTCTCTTTTTAGTCCAAACATGTCACAACTTCTTTTACTACCAAAGATTGGAAATCATTTTCGAATTCTTGGAAATTTTTGTTTTTTCAAAATTTAACATATTTTTTTAAATAAATTAAACAGTGCGACACATTTGAAGCTTTATACCTTCTGGACCAACCTTAAATTTCTTTAATCATTCAAAAAATTCAAAATTACACAAAACAAATTAGGATGCACTAAATCTCTAATTTAAAGGCTCACATATTTTGACTTCTTCACAACCATTCTTTTATTTTACTGTATAATTTTTTTTATCTACTTTGTAACAATATTTCTAATTCCAGTCTAAGTTTTATTTTTTTTTTCTTACTCGTATTATAATATTAATTTCATGAGACTATTTATATATAACGGGCATATAATTCTTCGCGTAGTGCGCAACGCGTGGAGTAAATCTCGGCTAGTTTAATATAATGGGAATACCGATCTTTCATCCCTCCGGTGCGTTTTGCATTGTGTTCAAAATCAAAAATCAACTTCCTTAATCTCTCACCCGCCATCAGACATGATCCAATATAGTTAAGGTGATTATACTTTAATTTTACGAAGACAGGGAGCTAAGGCTATACAACTCCAAGTTTAACTCTGTACAGCGGCGGAGTCACAATTTTGGCTTAGGAGGTACGAAACAAGTTAGGCAAAATAATTGTACTAAACATTATATTGTCATTTCTTATTGTTTGATCACATCATATATATCCAATGTGTGGATAAATTAACCTTTATCCAAATGTTATATAACATTGTTTCAAATGTAAATCACAGAAATTAATTGAAAAAATTCCACTAATTTTTGGAGGAAGTCCGACAATTGCATCTTTTTTTTTTCTTGAAAATTACTTAAATCTATTTAAAAATAATAAAAAAAAAGTGGAGGGGTGCGGCGGCATCACGGCTGGCTCCTCCTAGCTTTGCCACTACTTGTAAATGTTTGGGGAATAATACTCCCTCCGGTCTCTTTATTATAAGGCATTTAATTTTGTCTTAGGTTTCATCTAAGATATCTTTTTAATTGAAATAAAAATCTTAAAAATATTTCATAATAATTAAGAGAATTCAACGAATGTAAACATATATTTTAAGGATTTTTTTTCAATGAAAAAGACATACTAGATTAAATATAGGACGGAATCGAAATGTCTTATAATAAGAATCGGAAGGAGTACAAGATTTTCATACTATACTAGATGCTTGCTCCGGCATTGCCTGTATTTTTAAATTGATTAAATAAAAAATACGAATCATTCTTAAAAGAATAAAAAAAAATTAGAAGAATAAAAAATCGATTAAAAGAATAGAAAGTGAGCTATTACACATAAATCTATGCCCAGATTTACAACATTTAATTTATAACAGTTAACTTATGCACGGGTTTATATAAATCATAAAACAATATCTACAACAGAAGAATAAAAAAAATCATCCTTAAAAAATCAAATTTCTTTCATAACAGCTTATTTTTTCTCCGTTGTAGAAAGAGATGGATTGATAATTGATGTCAGATTTTAAGTAATTGATTTAAAGGTCGGGTGTGAAAGAAGAGCGGAATGGAAGAGATTCTTTGAAATTAGGGATTGGGAAAATATTACAGGTGTTTCACTTGATTTAAGGGGATTTCTTTACATTTGATTTTATCAACTAAATATTGTTGTTTTAAAGGATTATATATACATATAATTATGATATTTTTATGTAGCTATAATTAAGGAATTTATGTATTTATCTATTCTATCTTTTTTTTCTAATTAGTTAGAGTGTCACGTGTCAAAAATGATTTTGTACTGAAAATGGTTTTTGGCGGAAAAATTTTCATTGTGGTGCTGACACATGTTTTTTCTGTTTGCTGTTTTAATTAAGTACTATAGATTTTGTCATTTAATGTATTATAGAAATTCAGTCACTGCACATAATTTCTTACCATCTACCTGTCATTAATTAGTAATTACTTATCATTTATTCGCATATCTTGGTAATTACACGCCACCTACTTAAGATTAGCCAGATACTACCTTCGCTTTTTCTATAAATAATGCATCATTGAACCTATGTGTAAGAATGCATACGGTCTAACTATCTTCTTTCTGCTCTAGAAAAATTATCTTCTTCTACTTATTTTTTTTTGTTCTCCACTGGCCATATATACTTCATACGAATATTCATCATTTTTCTGTAAGTCTAAATAATTTTCTATTTTAATAATTTTTTTCCCATGCACAGTGTTGTTCAAGCATATAAGACCTTTGAAATAAGAATTTTATTAAGTTTTGCTTTGTGTTAAAACATCATAACTATCCCCCAAAAAAAAATTCATTTCTTCTTATTCTCATTTTTATGGGAATCCATACCTTATATATATATATATATATATATATATATATATATATGTTTGTATCATTGTATGTGTGTTAATACACCTAAAATATCCAGAGATTATGTTTAATTACATAAATGATTTGTTTCATGTGCATTTGTCTTTTATTTTTATTTTTATTTTACTGAGAGAACATGTGTTTTTTTTTTTCAATCAATTTTATAAATATGATGAATCTCTCTATCATGCGTACAAATGATCAATGAATGATAATTGTGAATCATTTTATATGTTTCCTAACCAAAATTGATTAAAGAAATGGCTACTCAATATATTTACCCATAAAAAGGGTTTTAACTTTCAAGGATAGAAATAAACGCATCATAACCAAGTAAGCAATTAAAGTTTACTATGTACAATGGGCTAACTTTTTAATTTTGTGTTTTTGGTGATTAGAGGCTGTTATCGCTCAATGTTCTTCAAGTTCATAAGATCTATACCAAAAGATGTGTTCTTTTTTTTGTTGTTTGGGAGTATGAAATTGGATGGGTTTTCATCTTAAATTTGATACACATATATAGAAATCAAGAAAATGATAAACATAGTCGTAATTCACTTTTTTTTTTTTGGTAAAGTTATATTGTAATTATTTTAAAGTATTTTAATTTTAATTAATTTTTTATTTTAGTAAGTGAATGATGGTGTATATTTGCACCATATTAGTTGTATTTAATATCGCCATAATAGAAATAATCGTGTATTAATTAAATGTCATCCAATCTCATACTCCCAAAACTACAACAAAACAGAGAAAGAATTTGCACCCACTCTCGACAACATGGCCGGCACCAAAGAACTAGCAAATCTTATACGATGTGAAGATGGGCTGTATTTTTCGAGTTCTAAATGACAACGAAGAATCACTATGGCCATGAGAAGTAAGAGGGTTTAAGAAGAAGCAAATGGCTGCAGGCTTGGAAACCCCAGAATCCCAAGCAATATAATGGTGGAAGAGAGAAACAAAATGTATCTAAGATGCATTAATTGGTGGAAAAAGACGAACAACAAATTCAAGATTTTGTGTTACTACAATTTAATTGTTTGGTATTACTCTTTTATTTAGAGAAGAGAGAACTCATATAATTTATGTTGCAGTAAAACACAATCAGAACTTATAGATATGTGTATCTCTCTCGTAGCAAAACTCCAGACCATTTTCATGTTTGGCGCTTATCAAACAAAACTTCACCACGTTTAATTCTGATGCAGAATTCTAGTTCTTTTGGGTGTTTGTTGATTTTTGTCCACATTAAGAGTGTTCTTTCTTAATTTGATGTGAGTTAGTTAAAATTTTGTTACTGATCGTTGAATAGAATTTGTCGAATTGACTGTATCAGAATTGAGTTTCTTCTTTAATTTTGAATTTTGGTATCTTGATTTTTAGTTACATTCGGATTTTAAATGAAAAAAAAAGGACAGAGAAGCGGAATTAATTTGTGGTAGTAGATCACTTATTTGTGAAAGGAGGTCGAAGGAATATATAATCAGTGAGTTTTGATTTGCAACAGAAAAATGAAAAATAGATTGAAGCAAAGACGACATGGGCGGAGTAAGAAAAATCAACTTTTGACTCGAATAAGGATCATTTTTTTAAAAAGAATAATAATTTGCTCTGATAGTTGATAGTTGATTATTGCGCTGGCAACATCTTCAATGCGCTATTAAATAACTTGGGACTTCCAATTATCTGGTATAGATTTATTTGAAGGGAAGACTGGTAATTCTTGACAAATAACAGAGGAGATATAATTGGTTGAAATAATATATCGCATATAATTTTCAGAAAAATATCTCGTGTAGCAGTTGTATAATTATTTTATTCTGACAAGTTCATAGTAAAAATAGAGAGTAAAATATGTAACGTGTGAATTGTTACTTAACTGTGTCCCTTTTATGTGGATATATAAATGTTAATATATGGCGTGATGATGTTCTGTGGAGATACTTGTCTAATAAATTGGGACAACGGATAGGCTGCACCTTTTTCGATAGTTTATTCAAGTCTTATACACATTCGCCACAGGTTGAGAGTTAAAAGAAGAAAGTGGTGATCTTAAAGTCCAAATTAGCGACGAGAATATCAGAGCGATCATCATAGTTGTATTCGTTGGGGGCAACTGAGAATCCATCCAGAATCAAGGAAGGGAAAATGACAAAAGATGATTATAAATCTGAATGTAATAACAAAGGCAAAAGCTGAAATACTCTTTCTGGAAAGAAGCAATTCAAGAAATTAATGTTCGAAATTTAAAGTTTCTAAAGTTAGTAACTACGGAAATTTTACTGTTACACCCCATCGTAGGATGGGGGTGTGGCAGAAAAAGGAGAGATGATTATTCACTGATTTAGTTTAAACGTTTTATGTAGCTTGGATTTCTTCATAATTTACATGATTTTTTTTTTTTTTTATATATCTTTCATTTTGTAATACGCATTGACGAACAATTACTGATAGTTTTAAATTTTTGATGAAGCACGAAATGTGACGCGCTAATTTTTTTTTTAAGATATTATTCTAGTTTGACTTAAAAAGAACTATAAAAGTGAAACCAAAAAAAAAAAAAATAAATAAATTAACTCAAAACCAAACCAATGCCAAACGCCGGGAGTAAAGTTTATTTTGGACCAAGTGTCTCCTTAATAGTGCATATGTGACTATGACTAATGCTAAATTTTCACCATTAGTCATCTCGCAATTCAATAGGAACGCACACATTTTAAACCTATTTTGAGATTTGGTTGCATGCATGTACAAATCAAATAGGGCGAAGGATTTTTTGGCTATGAAGAAATACAGAGAAATGACACAATATAGTAAAGTTAATTTGAACTCTCGACGTTTGAAATAAAGAAAGTAGTGCAGTCTGTGTGCAGAACCGCCGCATGTATACATATGTGGGATTGATGCTCAATTCCTCATGTTGATGATAGTTTGGTAATGGCAAAAAAAAAATAAATTTGTGCATCTGCCACATGCCGGCAATCATTATGGTTTTGATGATTCGCCGATGAAATTTCATTTGTCAAACGAGTGGGCTTTGTGTAACCTTCATTTTTACGTTTGTTTCTTCAACATAATGATTAAAAGTTAAACTCTTGCCTTCAAAGCTAAGGAATTTTAATTGTTTTCAGCTATCAAATGATATTAATAAGTTCTTCTTCCTTTTTTTTAATTGAAGAAAACAATTATGATTTCCCACAAAGCTTTTCATATCTAATTATAATATACTTTTGTCTACAATTATCTAAAAATCAAGGGGGAAAAAAACAATGAATCCTTCTAACTCAGCCATTTTTTTCTTTTTCACTCATCTTGACCTAAACAATTACATGACTTCGTCCAGCATGATGTCTCTATCTGATTGTATTATCTTACGTGGTAGATGACTATATATTAAAACTGAAATTATACTCCGCATTAGATGTTAAAAAGTTTGAAAATTTTATTTAGTCACAAGATTAGATGGGAACCTCAATGTTAGACTAGTGAACATTACCTTACTTCCAATCCAAGCACAAAGGGCTTTCCCTCATAATTCAATCAGTAGTAGTGTGACCACTAACCAATTCCCACTTCAGATTTTACTTTTCCTTTCCGATCCCATTATTTGAATAAGTTCATTGATTCAACATATATGTTCAAGAACCAATTAGTACTTTCTCCCCCATTTTTCCCTCCCGATCATCTTTTCTCTCTTTTCCGACAACACTATAGTACCATGCTTCTTTCCATTCTACTCCTTACTCTTAACCTACACTTAGTGTTCTCCTCTCATTGCACAACAACTAGTAACACGAAAACCTTCGAAAAATGCATGTCATTGCCCTCCCAAGATGCTTCCCTCGCTTGGACATTTCATGCACACAACTCCACACTCGATTTAGTCTTTTTCGGTACGTTCATTTCGCCGTCCGGTTGGGTAGGGTTCGGAATAAACCCTACCTCCCCGGAAATGACTGGAACCCGTGCCCTAATCGCCTTTCCGGACCCTAATTCCGGCCAAATAGTCCTCCTACCCTACATCCTAGACCCAACCGTCAAGCTACAAAAGAACCCGCTACTCTCGCAGCCGCTCGACATCCACCTCCTCACCTCTTCCGCGGCCCTCTATGGCGGCAGAATGGCCACCGTACACGACGGTGCAAACATCCAAATCCACGCAACCATAAAACTCACACAAAATAAAACCCTAATTAACTTTGTTTGGAACCGCGGACTTTACGTCCAAGGTTACTCCCCAACCATCCATCCCACCACCGAGAACGATCTTTCGTCAACCTCCACCGTCAATATCCTGTCCGGATTCGCATCCAACGGCCACGAAACCGCCTACACGCTCAAGATCATCCACGGCATCTTAAACGCCATTTCATGGGGGATTTTGCTACCGATCGGGGCGATAACCGCCCGTTACCTTCGTCACATCCAGTCGCTAGGGCCCGTTTGGTTCTACGCGCACGCTGGAATCCAGCTCTTCGGTATCTTCATTGGAACCGTGGGATTCGCCATTGGGATTCGGCTCGGGCAGTTGTCTCCCGGAAAAGTTTACGGCCTTCACCGGAAACTCGGGTTCGCCGTGTTTTGTTTAGGTTGGCTTCAGACACTTGCTCTTTTATTCCGGCCAAAGACTACCCACAAGTTTAGGAGGTATTGGAAATCTTACCATCATTTTGTTGGGTACGCATGCGTGGTGATCGGAGTGGTGAATGTTTTTCAAGGGTTTGAGATCATGGGAGAAGGAAGATCTCTCGCTAAGTTGGTGTATTGTTTAGGTTTGTCAACGTTGGTTGGTGTTTGTATAGCGTTGGAAGTGAATTCTTGGGTCATTTTCTGTAGGAAATCCAAAGAGGACAAATTAAGGAGAGAAGGGTTCATTAGTGGGTGTTCTGATAAAGCTAGTGATTCAAGCAGAGGTAAAATTATCAGTTAACAAAATTTATTTTGTGAGGATTGTAATTTGATCATATATGCTTTCAAGTTTTGTTTTTTTTTTTTTAGTAATGAACGTGTTTGTGATCTAGCGCTTTCATTAGTTTGAAAAGCTGTAAACTTTGTAATAATTACTTTTTGTTTAATCCCACACTTCCATTGAACAAGCAACAAAATATACTCCTTGCTAGTGCTATTCCAAAAAAAATTTGTTATAATGGTTGGACTTCGGAGTTCAAAGATAATTTTGGTGGTATGACACCTATTCTTTGATGTCTGAAATAAATGTATTTATTTCGCTTATTACGTACCCATATATTTATTTCGCTTATTACGTACCCATGATATTTGAATTCATAATATTTTAAAAATCGTAATCCTTTCCTTCTATTCTAAAATGATACTTCGATGGAGCACAGTCTAACTAACAGCACCTCCTTAGTTGAATGATATAAATAATCTGAAAAAAGAATATTAAGGGTGTTCTCGGGAGTGAAATTCAAGTACTTAAATACGTAAGCTGTGTTATAAATACAAAATGGGACTAGATGTCTTCTCCTCACTTACTATTCTTTGAATGTTTTGTGGCTGCTGCATGTAGCCTATACAATTATAATTCGACAGTTTTTCCCAAGGCGTTGTTGATACTTGATAGGATTTTACAGAATCATGTGCATGGTTGATGATTTCACCAAATCAGGATGGTAGTTATGTCGTGGATTTGACAATGGATTAGTCCAATGTTTTTTTTTTCTCTAAAGTGTAACAAAGTTTTTGTGAGGTACTGTCTTTGTCTTCAAAAAATAATCTATATATTAATATAAATTTCAAAATTTACTTAATATGAATTATTTTTTTTAGAAAGAAGTTATGATTTGACTTGCTTAAATCAAATTATGAATTAGGCATAATAAATTTAAGCGACTAAGTGAATTAACCACAATCAGTCCAAGGCCATATATGTAGCAGCCACCAGCATTCCAGAATAGTATGTGGGGGGGGAGATGACATTTAACCCTATTCTATACTTAACACAATAATTTACATAATTGAAGTATCAGAGCTTTATTCACAATAACAGTACCCAAGATTCTTTCATCTATGATATGTACAAATAAAAATGTACAAACATTTGTTGAGAGAGCTTTGAGAACGGAAGCAAATTTACTCGGATTAAATTTAGATTAGTCGAAATAATGACTTTAGGTACTTAGATATGTAATATACTAAAATAAAAAATCACATACTTGATACTTCTTGAACAATGTAGTTTTTGTTTAAATAGTCATTCGATGTATTGGATGTGAGTATCTGTAATAGATTCCACGCACATACTTGAATCGGTACGAGTTTAAGAGATGATAAATTTCTTACCATGTATTTTAATACAACTATCAATCGTACGTACTCCAAAATGCGAAAAAAATAAAAATGAGAGAAATCATTCTTTTCAGTATCAGGGGGTTTCAACTTTTCAAGTATAAAAATAAGCAAGCAGAGTATATAATTTACTTTAAAATGCAATCCAAAGTCCAAAAAAGAAGTAATTTGCTTTAATCAAGACAAGAAAAAAGAAGTAAAACTAACTAGAGCTAAAACTCTTGAACCAATTTTATTTGAGCTAAAACTATTTTCGAAATTTGATCAGAATTTATGATAGATCAAAATTAATGAACCAAGGTTTGTTTGATCTGTTTATAACCATAAAAATTTATGCCAAAATAAATTTAGGTGGCTATTCAACAAGCCCATATGTTAGATGGCACATCTTCGAGAACACTAGCCTTGTTGAAATCTATCCTCCTATTACGACGAGCTATTTCCTTCTACAACATGTAACTAATGAGACAATTAAATAACCTTTGGACTCTTTTGCTTCTTAAAATTAAAGTCGTATTGTGAAACTAAAATGATTTAATATGGAAGTCTCTCTTCTTATCTCACAAGCTATTTTTACTGATTTGCCTCAAGGTTAATTAACAAAGTAAGTTGATGTTTGGGCAACGTTTTGTTTTAATTTTTTATTTGGATTCAGGAGGAGATTTAAAATGTAGTTTAATGACAATTTTTTGAAAGTATTATAGTGTAGTGATCGTTTTTTGAAAATGAAATAGTATAGTGACTAGACTTAAAACTTTACAATTGTTTAGTGACCAAACTTAAAACTTTACAATAGTTTAGTGAGCACCGGTACTAAACTTTACAATAATTTAAAATGTAAATTAAATTAATAGTAGAGATTTGTGTTTAAAAAGTAAAATAAAACAAAAAGTAAAATGAAACGACAAACAAACAAGGCCACTTCAACACGTCAGCATGGCTGTAATTAGTTTCGTGATTTTTGCTATAATGAAATAATAATGTATACATGGATACTTTCATATACTAAGATTCTCAAGTTTAGATTGTTTTTTTTTTCTCTCAAATTTAATTCAGAAAAAGGAATTAGAGAGACCTTGAGCCTTTAACATATCTACTGATTGAACACTAAATTCTTAAACTTCGAAACAAATATATCTATATTTGTTTCTTACTCCCTTTGTCCCAAAAAAAAAAAAATATTTGTTTAGTTTCCATTTTCATTCTCAGTACAAGTCATGCAAAAAAGTGCAAATTCTCCCTGCTAAATTTTTGTTTGATACAAAAAAAATATATTTTCTTCTCAAAATAATTGTCCATTTGAATTTTTTGGACACATAAAATATATGTTAGTCCTCATGGTCTTCTAATTGTATGCCCCATTCGCAATTGTCTTCGTAACGTTTAATACGTATCATGTAAGTTGGTTAAAGAAAATCTTTTTTTTTTTAGGGAGAGACAACAAATTAATGCATAATCGAAATTACAGTATTCTTGCCTTGTGATAATTACTTTCTATGCCCAAAATATAATTCATTTTATTATATTGTTTGATTCGACAAAATAGGCACCGGGGATCTACAATGGGTGCATGGGGCCTTGGCTCCTACTGACCCCACCATGAGCCTCTTATATATTACATATATTTTTATTATTTTAATGTAATAAAAATAGATAATATATGTTTTATGCAATCTTTTACTTTTATTTTTTTGCTTAATTGCATATTGGGTTCATCGATCAAATATTGTCAATATCTGAACTAAATTTGTGTTCATAGAGACTATATGATTAAAAAATTTAAATAAAGTTACAAGCGTTGTGAATTATAATTATACTAACAATGCATAATTTCTTATAATAAAATGGTCAGATATATTTAAATCATTCGATTGAACAAATCTTTCCTACTCCTTAATTCAGATATTCTTTGTGTAGTCGAAACGTTCATTACTTTTTTTTCTCTTTTTTTTTTTTTTGTGTACGTGTACATGCTCGGGTATAGTGTTTTATAGAAAAAATTTAATACTTAAAATAGTAATAATTTTTTTTTATTGATGTAATAGTCGTACAAAGAGTTTTTAGTTATGAACACAATAATATGTGTTCGTGTATACAATACTTAACCCTTGAATGATGTCTTGCTTAATTTTTATGCTATAAACAATACTATATATAGGACATACTTATGATAGAAAAGCGGTTCAAAAACATCAAGATAAGAAAATTTATTGTAATCAACACTAATATAATGATGTTATAAAATTCTTTCGTTAATGTATTCATGACTCCCACTAAAAATTCGTTTTAAATTCGCTACTGAAAGTAAGGGGTTTTTTTTTTTTTTGAGACAGTATATTTTATCATGATAAGTTCATTGTAACACTCGTTTGGGCGTCATACATTCAACTTATGAAAATCAAATGGATTTATTGAGCATAAGTTCGTTTCTTTGTGAATATGTTTCAGCTGGATTCTCCAATTCCGACAGAACAAATACTGAATTCAACGTATTATTAACCCTTCCCAAATTTATTTTGGACTACTCTTTTCTTACCAACATTAATATTTTGACCCACATGAATTTCAAGATCGCCACTCCTGTGCCTTAAAAAAAAAAAGGCTAAATAATTATCCAAATATATCTCAATATTTCTTATTGTAAATTGAAGAATTAAAATCGTAGATCGAAAGACTATGAAATACGGATATTAAAAAGAAGAAAAATACTAGATTCTCATTCTTCTTCGGTCACACAAATCTTGATCCACACACTCCGAGATTACTCGTTTGGGGAACCTTCGTACGGTGCAAAAGTCACTGGATGGGTCGCTAAACGCTTATAGCTGCTGCCTTTTCTTCAACGTTCTTCTTGAATAATGACACTTGTGGTGTCAATAACAAATTGAACATTTCATAAACAATAAGTGATGCGACATTTGAGTATTATTAATACTTTGAAAATAGAAGCAATGTACTAAATGTAGCCCTCAAATGACCACTACTACGGACGTTATTGCGGGGAGAAAAAAAAAAAAAAAAAAGGGTTTCCTCGTGACGGAAAACTGTATATATATTGACTCATCATACGTAGACAAGCAAGATGAACCGTTCATTTTAAATTCCTAATAAAAAAATTACCACTAGCACAATAATTTTTACCCAGCATACAAATTAGGTACAGATTTTGTTACTGTAGACTTTTCATCCGTGACCAAAAACAATGAAACATACAAAAGCATTCATAACCCCTTCTTTGAGTCAAAGCAAAGTGAATTATAAAAATAAATGTACACTGTGTGAAACCGCGGGGAGAGTTGTTGGATTCTTTGGAACTTTTCGAACTATGAACATATCATCTTCATCATCTACCTCTGTCTCACCAACCTTTTCAAAAGGGCTTGTAAAAAAAATACAATTTTGAGGTTCACGGAATCGTACGTACATTCCACGGTATGACGGTGTCACCCCGGAACACACACAGTCACACACTATAGAGATCGATCACGTAAGAGATGTAACACAAATTCATCTTGTGGTACATATATTTCCACCTTCCCGGCTTCTTCCATTTTCCATGTTTCCAAATTTTCATCATCAATCCAACAACTCTTGTAGTGTTTCGATCATTCGATTCTGCTTATTTCCAAATTAGACTAAATTAAGTCGTACCATTATATCCTATTTTTTCCAAGTCTAAACTACCAGATCCATTCTCCATTTCTTTTGTTTCCATAAAAATTAATCAAAAATGGTAAAGTATACTACTTTTCCACATGTTGCCTGACCAAGTCAACCATCAAATAAACCGAATCAACTCTTGTGTCATATTGTTTTCCACATACATACTTTTGTTATAAGTTTCCCATATTCTCATAAATCCTATATAAAGTTCATTCTCACCCCCCCAACTTTGATCTCCACCTGAAAACTTCTCTCTCTTTTTCTTTCTTCTTTCTTTCCGGGATCGTAAAATTACTTCCGGCGAAATGGCAAAACGGACATTATTAATCCAATCAATTTTGCTGTGTTCAATGTTGATGATGATTCCGATTCCGGCAAAAGCCCAACAAAACTGCTCGAGTTTTGCCTTCAGCAACGGAGTGGGCCCATTCGCAACCTGCATAACTCTTCCGGTTCTCAACTCTTTCCTCCACTGGACCTACCATTCCTCCAACCACACCGTTGACATCGCTTACCGCCACACCGGAGTCTCCGCTTCCAACTGGGTCGCTTGGGCCCTCAACCCGGACGGTTCCGGGATGTTACGGGCCCAATGTCTGGTGGCCTTCCAGAACTCCAGTGGCCTTGTCCACGCCTACACTGCGCCGATCGGGACAGGTACTTACTTCATACAGCTGACGGAGGGCTCGTTGAGCTTCCCGGTGCCGAGGCTCTCGGCGGAGTTTGATAATAATAATAAGGAGATGATTATATTCGCCACTTTACGGTTGCCGGCCGGCCGGACGAGTTTTAATCAGGTGTGGCAGGTGGGACCACTTAGCGGTGATTCCCCGCAAGCTCATGATACCACTGGGAACTCTCCTAACACCAGGTCGACCGGGACCGTTGACTTCGCCACCGGTCAAGTTTCCGCCGGCGGTGGAGTCTCGAATTCCAGAATGCGGAAGAGAAATGTAAGTCGATTATATATAACGCTTTTTTGCATGAAGTTTTGTAAATATTTTTGTCGCTTTTCAATTACTTGTTACTTTTAATTATAGTTAAATAATTACGCAAACATATTAGGGCCATTAATTTGGCTAGTTATGCATAATATACATATATTTGATGAAATGAATTTACCAAGAAATTTATCACAAAAGATGATCAAAATTGCTTGTGCCTTACTTTCCAGTAATCTTACTCAAAATAACAATATTTCCTCCGTCCAAAAAAAAAAATAGTCCACAGAAATTATATTAAAACAATACAAATTACTATTTACAATATAGTGCAGGCGGAGGGAATAATAATAATTCATAAACGTGAAAAACTATCTTCACTTAGCATAGAAATTCCATATTGAAGTTCGAGGGGTGTGTGACTTTACTATACGAAAAACGTTTTTGTTTTTGTATTACGTTTTAGTTAAAAAATATTAGAAGTCATATTAAAAATGTGAATGTAGTGTAGTTATCAAAAATTTAGTTCAAACCAAAAGTAAAACGTTGTTCGTATAAACCCGAGTGTTTTCCATTAGGTACAAAAACCAAGTGGCATCTAACTATGTAGGTGGCGGGAAGGTAGGGAAAGAATGGAAGGAAGAAAAACAAATTTCAAACATTGAATTTGTCAAAATAGGAGGGAGTAGGGCTGGGTGGTGGGAGTTGTTGGAAAGTCGACGTCTATTTGGTTTATACTTTATACTTTAATTCGGCCGACTTGACGAATCTATACCACTTTATAAACTTTACTTGGAGATTACAATTTCCGCAAAGTTAAAGAGTAGTGAAAACAAAAGCACCATCTGTCTTATTTTAGGTTTAGGTAGTTGCTTTGTAGTTTTCATCCTCTGACAACGCAGACACACACAAAAAGGAAAAAAAAAAAAAAAGAAGGAATATTTGATCCTAATTCAAACATGCTTGTGAATTTTACTTTTATTTAACTGCATAGATGTGCAATAATCAAAATGTTAGGCGAAGAAGTCATGTACCCTACTATTAATAAAACTTTAGTAACTATTTTGAATTTTTTAGCCTCCCGTTTAATTAATAGCCACATATTACATTGAGATTAATGTCGCCGGCGGATTATGTTGTAGGTTCATGGAGTGTTGAATGCGGTGAGTTGGGGAATTCTGATGCCGGTGGGAGCAGTGATAGCAAGGTATTTGAAGGTGTTCAAGTCGGCAACTCCAGCCTGGTTTTACTTGCATGTCACGTGCCAAACATCTGCCTATATTGTTGGAGTTGCTGGATGGGGTACTGGTCTCAAACTCGGTAGTGATTCCAAGGGAATCACCTATGACACCCATAGGAACATCGGTATCGCTCTCTTCTGCCTCGGAACACTTCAGGTATTACACTCGTGTGCCAATAATACTGTATTACTATATAAAATCGGTTTTGATCTTCTGTATATATCATTTCTTGTGTAATATATTTGTCAGTGTTTAAAGTTTAACATTGTATTCTTACTCTTTAGGTATTTGCCTTGCTGTTGAGGCCGAAGCCTGATCACAAATACAGACTCTACTGGAATATCTATCACTGGGCTACTGGGTACGTAGTCATTGCTCTCAGCATCGTGAACATCTTCAAGGGTTTTGATATCTTGGATCCCCAGAAGAAATGGAAGAACGCGTACACCGGCGTGATTATAGCCATCGGTGGAGTTGCAGTTGCACTTGAAGCCATTACATGGCTGATTGTGTTGAAGAGAAAGAAGGATGGTGGTAGCCTCTCTGACAATAATAAGTACCCTCCTCATTCATCAAATAGGGTAAATGGAGTAAACGGTTATGGAGCCTAGGGTTTTTTTTTTCTTTTTTCTAATCGAGATATTGGCCTTTTGAAATCCTTCATGGATTTCAATTCCACACGATATGTAGGATGCATACCTGGTTTGATATATTTAGGGCTTTAGATGTATTGCGACCCCATACTCCCTTGGGCATATATATATTGAGGGAGTATTATTTTTTGTATTCTTGATTGTCATTTTTAGTGACTCTATATCTACTTTTGTAGATATTAGCATAGATTATGTTTTGATATCCTATATATATATATACCTACTAGTGACTTGTGTGAGAAACCAGCATTGTTTTTATTTCTTTGAAAACAATTTTAACTAAATCGTGACTCACCTATTAAATACATTGAGACTTTTGAAAAACACAAATTCTAGAGGATCAAATTTACATGTACGCGACGGTTACCAACAATCCATATGGCTTTACTTCAAAATATTAGATGTGCTATCATCGTGATGTAACGTTATATAGTTATATTACTTTGCGTTGACTTTTGCGGTTCATTTCAATTATTACTCTGTATTTGTGCCACTACTTTTAAGGACGAGACTAAAATCTCTGCGCTAATATAACATAATTCAAACAAATGACTAGCCGCGAGGGTTTGCTCATCTAGAAGATGGCCTAGAGGGCTTTGAGTCGACGGCCGGCCGGCACTAACCCGTGGCTCTTAGGCATTCCTTCAAGTCAGCGCATTTCCTTGTCTTTGAGTTGAAATAAGTGTTTTATAACATTTGGTGCATTTGACACCGGGTAGATGTTGCTAGAAATAATTGGACAAAACGAAAGGTTGATTGTATTTGTATAGCTAGGTCTTAAATGAATATTTTTCTATCTTGAAAAAAATAAATTTTATTTTATTTTATAACTAGTGGTTCACTATTTTTAAAACTGGTGGACTAGAGAATCATGGACGACTCTTGGACTAGAGAATCCAGAGTCTTTTATTACGAAAGGAGTAATAAATCACAAACGGCTCTGAAATCTGGATCTTACATCATTTTTCTTTTCTTTTATGAAAGTCAATTTCATTAAATTAGAAAATAATACTCCATCCGTTCCAAAATAAGTATCGTTTTAGTAAAATGAAAAAATTTCAAAATATGTGTCGTTCTTATATTTCAATGCACTTTTTATCCAAAATTTTCAAAATTACCCCCAAAAGAATTAATACTATTAGTGGACATTTTTTTTTAATGGGGTTGGTTAAGGTTACTCAAGCAATTTTATGTGCAAACTTTAGGACAATACTTATTTTGGAATGAAGGGGGTACTCCCTCCATTTCAAAATATAAGTCAATTTAGGTTTTGCACGTTAACTAAGGAAACAATCATTCAACAATTAATTTATATGTTAAATATCTGTTTTACCCGTTATTAATTATATTAGAACTATAAATAAAACTAACTAAAAATGGATTGACGTTATTTATTGAGGGTAAAGTTGAAAAACTAGTCATTAATTTGTCTTGAAATATTAAAACGATTTACATTTTGAAAAATCTCTTTAAGTCTAAAACAACTTACATTTTGAAATGTAGGGAGTAATAGTTATTTCAAAACGTTGCACAGCAATTAATTTGATCGTTACATTTATTTGGGAAGGAAATTCGCGAGATTACAGAAATCTGAAGTAAGATTGTGTCTATTTACAAACCATCTAACATCATTTTCTGTGACATCTTTTGTCTATCTTAATTAATGTATATGATGTTTCATACGTTGAAGAATAAATTTTAATTTCTATACATTTGTGTGTAGATGGTTTTTAGCCATTTGTACATTTCAAAATACGTTTTTCCACAGAAACCAATAAAAACTGTTTTCTTTTCTTTTCTTTTTTTTTTTCTGTATTGCCAAAAAAAAAAAAAAATTTCCTGTCCAAATCAAAAACCCACTTCTTTTTTTTTTTTTTTCAGCTTTAATTCTCCCTATTAGACCATTCCAGACGTTGAATTCAAACCAAAACAAAACAAAACGCTCTTTGACTTTCTGCGCAATGTCTTTGCCAGTGAAGAACGCACTTTCCCAATATACGTCACTTTCGATAATTACACACTAATTCTGGTAACCTCCTCCTCCTCTTTTTTTAGCAGCCCTCTATCTGGAATTCTTCAAATTTGCCCTTTTTAATTGATTTTCGGCCTTGTTTATGCACCAAATTCAGATGGGTTTAGTCCGTTTGGCTTCGTTTTGTATTAAATTCGATGAATTGTAGTATGTTTTTGGAAATGGCGCCTTGTTCTGGTCTCTCGTTATCGGAAGATGCTTTTTTTTTGGGCTCTAGAAAGGTAACACCGCCACTCCAATAGTTGCTTCCTGCGCTGCTCTAGAAAGGTAACGCCATGTTCTTTAGCTTTGCTTCCCTATTATTCTGCTTCTTTGTTCTTTTCCTTTTTTTTTGTCTTTTTCTTTTTTTTGATTTCTTGTGTATTTGGACTGAATGCAGGATATGGTGTTTGATGCTTAATGCTTATTTCTCCAGTCCTGTTACTCTTATTCTGTGCTTTGGATGCGTCTGAACTCATTTCAGGATTTAGTAATTGAAGCAATTAAGGTCTAAATTCATTCTGTTGTGCTGTTTCATTTTGAATTTTGGAATTAGTGGTGTTCGTCTTCTATGGTAACCTTGTAAACCAACCCGTGAAATCTGCTTCTGTTTTGTTGGAATGGAGTCTGGGGATTTGGTTTGGGATAGTGAAAAGAACACCGGTTCGGAAAGAAATTTTGAGGGTTCTGTTGGAGTTCTTGATGTTTACATTCATGAAGCTAGGGATATCCACAATATATGCATTTACCAAAATCAGGATGTGTATGCCAAGCTGTACTTGACTAGTAATCCAGAAAGAACAGTTGCATCCCGAATCATTAACCGTGGGGGGAGAAATCCGGTTTTTGATGAAAATGTTAGGTTAAATGTGGAGAAGATTGAGTCGTCACTGAAGGTTGAGATTTGGATGCTTAGTAGGGTGAGGAATTACTTAGAAGATCAGCTGTTGGGATTCACGTTAGTGCCCCTCTGTGATGTCCTCATTGAGAATGGAAAACCTGCAAGGGAATTTTCACTTACTTCCAGTGATTTGTATCATGCTCCGGCAGGTTTTGTACAACTAACTCTAACATATACCGGTGCATCATCAGAAGTTCTTGAAATCCCGGCACCACTCAATGTGCTTAATGGGGGGAGCGTTAATAAAGAGACAGGAGTTGATGATGACATTCCCTGTGAACTTTTTGATAAAATTGAGTTTCCAGATCCAGAGATAATGAATGAAAATGAGCAGATGGCTTCAGAGTATTTCGAGATTCCATGTCCGGTTTTGGATTGCAATAGCACAGATCAGTCTCTCCCTCATCAAGGACATGATAATCAGGCTTCTTGCAATCAAGCTGTTTGTCCAGGAGTTGATATTGGTTCTCAAGGTGACATTAATTCCCTGAATGCTGAAACTCCACCGGCTACATCAGAAGCTGCAATGAGTCAGCCTGGTAATGTACCTGCAAACCTTTCCCCCGAGGCTAAAGCATCAGGCCTTCCTGGATTGAAGAATCAGGATACCATCTCAGAATTGGGGAACAGAAGTATTTCTTCATCAGAAGTGAATAGGGTGCCACCTGAAGCACCAATAGCTAAGCCTCTTATCAATGTGAGCATTGAACAAGAACCAAAAGTAGTTCAAGAAGAGATAGTTGAGATGTATATGAAGAGCATGCAGCAGTTCACTGAGACTCTTGCAAAGATGAAGCTTCCTGCAGAATTTGCCAAAGCTTCCAGCAACGAAAGTTCAGATGACAATTCCAGTAATTCTAGCTTTGGTGAGAAGCCACATGCAGCAGCGTCCAAGGGCAACGAACCTAGTCCAAGGGTCTTCTATGGTAGCAGAGCTTTCTTCTGAATCATAATAGACTGATCCTTTGTTTACCTTTTTTTTTTTTTCTTATTTCAATGTAGACTAATCAAACACCAAACAGGCTGGCATTTTTATTTTTTTTTAATGTTTCACACCTAAAGCTTGTTTACTTTGTTTCATAGGAACATAGTAATTGGTATGCAGCAAATGTAGAACAGCATCTGGTAAATAACATCTGCTCCTCATATATTGTTGGGATTCCTAGTGTCCCAAATAACAATAGTGATGAAAGTCTATAAGATGCATCTTCTCTCTTTGGTGAGTTGTGTTCTGTATTATTTTCTATTTTTTGTTTTTATGAATCATCTTCCCTATTGTGTGTTCTGTGTTAAAAAAGACATGCAAAGTCAATCTCAATACTCAGGTGCATGGACTTCTCCATTTGAAAAGGTTCTGTGCAAGATTCCCACTTTCTTCTTTCATCTTATCGTGGGAGATTCTCATTCAATGATTTCCAAGTTTCCATTCTCACCTTATTCCTCATACCTTCAAGCTCTGATCCAATGATCCTGATTCCTGAGAGTAGGTGTCCATGAGTGTGGGAGGGCTTCATGTGCTTTCAATGTTTCAATACGTTCTAAGGTTTTGAGATCCCAAACTAGAAGATTTCGTTAAGAAGCGTAAAGATTAGGATAACAATGGTTGAAAGAGAGAATCTAACAAAAAATATGCTTAATCATAAACTTTTTAGAGGGGTACTTACTCTTGCATTCTGATAAACATTTTTAAGGAAGTTGTCTCAACCTTGAAAGTTTTTTTGAACACTATAGTAGTTAGATATTGATGGAATAGGTTTGTTTTCAAGCAGTTGAAGGAAAATGTTACATGTACAAAACAACACTCCAATTGATTCAAATATTTTCCAAATGTATATTTTGCATCTAGGATGAGCATTTTGCTAGAATGTCTCGATCGGTCCCAAAGTAGCAGTAATGGTAAAAGTCTAGAAGACGCGTTCTTCTATGTTTTGTTTGATGTGTTTTCGGTAATTTATCTAACTATAATATCATTACTGGTGAGAGTTTTGAAAGTTGAAACAGGGAAGTGAAAAAACAGAAATTGATAACTTGCATTGCAAATTTACAGAAGTTGTAGGAGCAAAAGTCTCAATCTTTACATTTTCACAGCTGGTAAAAAAGCAGTATCATTATGACATCTGCTTGAAACCCTCTAAGAGATTTACAAAATGAGTGGACAATCCAGCAAGAATAATAGTATTAATCATCTACACCTAAGAGCTTTCAATCCAACTTCCAAACGAATACTCGCCCTGTAGAATCTCCACTGAAAAATAGACCTCTACAGCCAATCTCCAGTGTATGGACTTCTCCATTTGAAAAGGTTCTGCCCCTTTCTGCAAATGACGGCAAGTCATACACCCGAACAATCTTGTCTTCACACGAACACAGCAAGATTGGTTTGTTTCCTCCATCGTTTATCCGGCGTAGAGCCAGAATCCCACTTTCTTGTTTCATCTCATAGATTACTTGAGAGTTTCCATTCTCAGCTGTTCCCCACACTTTCAAGCTGTTGTCCAATGATCCTGAGAGCAGGTATCTGTCAAAGAATGCCAGAGAGGTCACTGATTCCTTGTGTGCATTCAATGTCTCAATACATTCTAAAGTCTTAAGATCCCAAACTCTTATGGTATTATCCTTGGATCCTGAATAAAGCCTATTGCCTCCCACAGTGAGGGAAATCACTGCACTGGTGTGACCCTTCAGAGTTGGCAACATTATGGGACTACTTGATTCTGGACATGACTTCCAGGCCATTATTGAACCATCTTCCACTCCAGCAAATAGTACATCTCCGGCCCCAACCATGGCATTGACAAGGTCATTAGGACCTGGTATAACAAATTCGGTATTTGCCTCTATGTTCCAGGCCTTGATAGCATTTCGGACCCCAATAAACACCCATGGATGTTCACTTATCATGCATCCAATTTCACTTTCAAGTTGCAATGTTTCGGAACATTGGCCACTGTTGCAATCCCAAACACAAACAGACCCATCCCTATCACCCGAAAAGAGCTTGTCGGACCCGGAAGGAAGTGTGATCCCCGTGACAGCCTTTTGGTGCTTGTCCAGGCTTGCCAGCAAGGAGAACCCGGTGCCAGAAAACCATGAATGCACATCCCAGCAGTCATCGCCTTGACAGCAATTTCCAACAACCCAATCTTGGCATAGTGTTAGCCCTGTATTCTGGAAACTTTCTAAAGCAGAGCAAGACTCTGTTGTGGTCGCCACCGTTGTCTGATTTGCAGGATCACTTTTAACTTCATACTTAGTACCACCGTTGGATGATGAAACTGGTAAATTGTTATTTTGCACAACGGGGTCGGGTGTCTCGCTTTTAACTTCACTTTTCTTAATAGTGTTGGATGATGAAACTGTGACATTTTTGCTTTGGACAGCAAACTCCAACTCCTCCTTTGAGGCACTTTTAACTCCAGAATCTGTAGCACTTGCAATTTTGCTTTGTACAACAGGACAAGGTCTGTCACTGGCCAACTCTTTGTCTCCAGCACTTTTAACTTCAGAATTTGTAGCAATATTGGATGATGTAGCTGTCACTTTTATACTTTGATGATGAACAACTGGGCGAGATCTCTTATTGATCAACACCTTTCCCATAGCACTTTGAACTTCACATTCTGTGGCAGAATTGGATGATGGAACTGTTACATTTTTGGTTAGGGCAGCAAGGCCAGGTTTTTCAGAAGTCAACACATTCTCTGAAGCTCTTTTAACTCCAGAATCTGTAGCCCTATTGGAGGATGGAACTTTTGCACTTTTGCTTTGGACAACAGGGCCTATTCTCTCATCGGCCAACACCTTTTCCACGGCACTTTTAGCTTCAGACTTCAAAGCAATGTTGGATGATGGAGCAGTTACATTTTTACTTTGAAGAACTACAGGGCTAGATCTCTGAAGAGTCAACACCTTTTTGTGATTCAAACTATTTTCATCAGCTTTAGGGCTCGCTGATCTCTTCTTGAGTGTTATAATTCTTCCAGTCTTATGTTCGGTAACAGATGACGGAACAACACTCGCATTCATAACCTCATCCTTACTTTTAACAACAGGGCTGGATTTTCCATCAGCAATCAAAACGCGCTTCGGGTTCTTGGTGACCTCATTAACTCCAAACTCGCTGGCATCATTCTTCAGAGAGTATGTGAACTTATTTCTGCGGGGATCGTCACTGGAAGAAGGCTGTAGTTTGGGTAAACCCGGGTGGAGAAACCTACAGTGGTTCCGGTTGCACTTGCCAGAGAGCCAAAAACTGCAGATTTGAGGAGTTGTTTGACTCTTGAAGTGAGGGCGTTTTGGTCCTCCGATACGATCAAACACCGATCTGTTTCTAGTCTCCAACTCCATATCTTCACTGAATTAACACAGTGCCGCCGAGGGAATAACTTCTGAATTGTGAACAGAGGAGTTGATCAGTAAATAGTATGCTACCTTAGAAACCGGCCACTAGTTTCGCTAATTTACCTAGGCGATCAAAACATAATTAGATCTAAAGACAGAAGAACAAAAACCCTAGATCTAATCACCCAAAATCAGAAAACCCACAAAACTCAAACAACCACCAAAAGCGCCGGAAATCCCTATGATTCGCCGCCCAGAGAAGACGGGATGTCGGAAAGATCCATAACAGCATAATCTCAAATCGCAATCAACGCAATGGGTGGATGGATTAAATCAGTGAAAACGACGCCGGTAAAAAACCCCCAAATCCCCTCAAAATCACAACTCGAGAACCCCAGCAATTCAGAAGACTAACTATAAAAAGGAAGCAGCGAACCTGAGATCGTCAATCGGAAAAACCCTTGAAAGCTACAATACTTCAATCTATAGCATAGATTGATGGAGAACGCAGAGTTGAAAATTTGTGATAAATTTAGGGCAGAAAGAAAGAGAGTGAGAATGTTAGAAGGATTGAGGAGTTTTTATAAGTGAGTTTGGGTTTTGAGTTAAGGCGGTTGGTTTCCCGGGTGTTTCATTATTGGTTTAGGATTTCGGGTGTTACAGCCCGTGATAGGTGATTTATTTTCATCCAAATAAATAAACCCTCCTTATTTCCCAAAAACAAAAAACAGAAAAATTACTACTCGTAATAAATAAACTCTCCTAATCTTGCAAATTCCTATTAACTCCCTTACAATATTTAGAATGTTCATCCTCCTTTTGTATGTTTTAATTAATATAGTACATGACATTGCTTTAATTTATTGCAAGATATGAATTGAATGATATTATTTCAAATAAAATGAAAATTTAATATCGAATGCTTCATCGAAGTTTTCCCCTTATGAGCAAATATCAAAGACATTCTATTAAGTTCGGTTAGATGTTTATTTTTGTTAAAAAAAAAAAAAGAAAGAAAGAAATGCACGAACTTCACATTTGTAGTTTGCACATGTTTTTCTTTTCTCTATAGAAAAAATTATTTTCTTAGGTTTTCAAATATTTTTTTTGGAAGTACGGTTTCTAAATATTTTAAAATTGAAAGAGTAAAATTTTATCGATTTCAAATTTTATATTCTTGAATTATATTAAAGGTTGGCAAAAGACAGTTTTTATCTTTTTAATAATTCTTGGTCTTATATTTCGTAACTTATATATGTTGGTACTAGTATAATCACTAAATTTCAAAAATCAATTTACCTGTAGTATTTAACTTCTAGATTATAATTTTTTTAAAAAAAAACTAAAAAATGAAGAAGAAATTCTCGAATTGAAGTAAACGTAAAAATTAATATCAAATAATTAAATAACCTAAAAGAAACATGTCTTAGCTAATTTTTTGGTTTTTTGATTGTTAAACTATTAATTTCCATCTTACTTCAACTCGAATTTTTTTTCTTCATTTTCTTTTAATTTTTTTAAAAATTATAATCTAGATTTAAAGTACAAAAGGTAAATAATTCTTGAAATTCAATACTTATACTAGTATGAACATATACTCCTACAAGTTAGGAAGTATAAGAAGATAAGGAAGAAAAATTGTAAAAGAAATAAATACAAAAAAAATAAATATAAAATGACAAAAATACTCCTGAATCCAAAAGCATGTGCAAAATAACTTTCCCTTACTAATTAATGATCAAAATTAATAGTATGACTTCGAACGAATTTTTGGCTTAGTACAATGACCAATTGTGAGAAGAAATTTGATTGATGACCAATGATCCAATGACCTGTTTTATGGTTCACCCAAAGATTAAATACAAAAGGTATAGTAGAAAACCATACCAAAACTCTCGTTTGAACAAGAATAAAATTAGAACCGTAAATCGTCGGTTTTTGAACCGCAACCGTCAATTTTAAGACCTAACTAAAACCCTCTCTATATGTGTTGGTTACAGTTCCATGATCTTTGAAACTAAAACTGGTGATTTTTTGGAACTGGAATCGACATTTCTGCAACTATGTATGACCATGTCAAGAGGCAGTGTTGTTAAACTCGACTCGGACCGGCCGATCAAACCAGTTGAACCGAGAACTGAACCTTAGTTCGAGCTGAGTAGGAAAGAAAATCATCCATTTAAAGTTCGGTCAAAATCGGTCAAAAATCTAATGGAATCGAAAATCGGCCAAAACCGGATCAAATCGGATTTTGACTTTTTGCTGATTTTTGGATTTTTAAAACATTTTGCACTTCTTTTTCAGGTGTATTTAATGTGTTTTTTAACTTTAGCCCCCCAACTAGATGTTTAATATTTTTCATGATCCATACCTCTTATATTTGTGTAATTAAACTTTAATTTCAAGTCTAATTCAACCATCCATCTCAAATATCAATTGTGAAATTGAGAAGTAATTATTATTTTGAGCTAAGGTAAAATATCATAGACCAAGTAAATCTAGCAACATTCTTCATTTTAAACTAAATTGAAAAAAATTATAACCAAGTAAATTGATTAAACATGCAACGGAATTTTTTTACAATAAAAATTAATCATGTAGCAAATCTATTAATTTATTAATTATAAAAAAATAATTTAAACTAATAGTTTAGCTAATGTCACTATAATTTTCCATCAAATCTATTTGAAAGTTATGAATCACTAATTTAACTTCAACAATCAACAAATTTATACTAAATCTATAAAATTTTATTAAAAATATATATTTATTAAATCCATTAATATTTATTAGGGAGAATTATCATTAAGGGTATGGGAAAAATTAAAATTATTAAAATGGGCATGCCTTTTATCATTGCAATGAAAAAACTTTAATTGTTAATTTAGTTGTTAAAAGGACTATTATATCCTTTTCGCAAAACAAATAATTACTTCATGTAATCAAAGTATCAAACTATCAAATTTCTCAAGTGCCCATTTTCTCCACCTGTCCTCCCCGCCATTAACTGCCACTCTCCCGTAAATCCAATTTGGTCTTTGATTTATTTGATTAAAATTATTTTACGCATAAATATGCTCAATTCTTTTTTATTTTTGTCATCAGAGTCTGTTCTTTTTTTTTCTTTTCTTTTTTTTTTTGAGTTGGTCCCAAAGCAGAAGTGGGGGTTTTCCTTTTCTTTTTCCTTTTATTTTCCTCTGTTTATTTTGGGTAGTATTGGATTTAGTTAATGCTGAAGAGGAGAGTTATGATGAGTAAGAGAGTATTGTTCTTTATGGATTTTAAGAAAAAAAAAAAAAAAAGAAAGAACCAGGTTGTAGCGAATTTGTGCAGCTATTAATCCTTTTACACTTCATAAAATCAAATGATACTTAACACATGTGTCAGCTTCATAAAACTTTTTTTCCCGCCAAAATAAAAAATATACATCTTTTATAAAAGCAGAACGCCACGTGTCCTGTTTCCATCCGGAAAAAAAAAGTAAAATACCCCAAATTGTGGAAAATATGAATGTTCATGTTAAACAAAAAATCAACAAATTTAAAAAGAGTTATATGTACACACGATAATCAGTCCCCAATTTAAAGAATTTACATTACTTAAGAATTTGTTATATTTCAGCTTTGTAAATGCGTCCCCAATTTCAGATAACTATTCCCCAGTTTTAGTTCCCAAATTTTAGCAAGGAATCAAATTTTGAGCTTTTTCCATGGCAGAATCGAATCCCAAATTTTCGATAAAGTTCCGTTTTTCTTGAATTTTTTTTTTAATAAATAACGGCTTCTCCATGAAAATATCAAATTAGGGTTTCTTTTCCCTCCTCTCTTCTCAGCATAACCTCTCTTTCTATTGTGCCTCCGTTTTTCACCGAATCGAAAGCGCCACCGTAGATAGCAACCTAACTTCCAATGTGACGGATTCAGATTTGATGGCGCTATTTGATAGCACGGATCGATATCATAATAGCATAATGAGTTATTCGGCACAAAGCTACACATCGACGATACCAAATTTGTCAAAGAAAGATTCAACTATATAAGGCACAAATCTCCATGGGAGCTCGACAAAGCATGGAACTGCATGGTGCCTTAGGAGGGGCGGCAATGATGATCTAGGCGGCAGCGGACGGCCTAAAACCTGCAAGACAGAGCCTTGGGTGTCTCCCGAGGGTAGACTCTCCGATACTTAAGTCAATAAGAGAATAAAGAGAATAGAGAGAGATATGTGTATCGTTTGTAGAAGGTGTAGAAAATAGGTAGAAGATATGAATTATGAGAGAGGCACCACCTCTTTATATAGAGGTAGTGTTACCTGTTTCCTTAAACCTACTCGTAATAGGTTTAGGCGGTGACTTAGTCTCCAAAGTAGCCGGTCCAAACCCATTAGGGTTAGGGTTTATTTATGACTCGTCAAGTGCCCCTAGCAAACCACATTCTCGAGACTTGATGAGAAGAATATGGGTTGCTATAAGTACGAGGCTAGAGTGTTGACGGCTTCTCAACTTCCGTAGTGTTGCCCCACCTCTTGAACATGATGTTCCTGCAAGATGAACAAAAGGGTGATGGTCGACAGAAGAAGGTCCTCGAGGGGACAAGGGTCGACGATGACAGGGTCCTTGGAAAGACAAGGCTCGACAAGGGGTGGTCCTCGGAAGGACAATGGTCGACAATGGAAGGTCTTTCCAAAGAAGAATGTTCAGGAGGACAAAGGTCTATGAAAAGACGGTCTCTGTGAGAGACAATGGTCCGTGAGAGGACGGTCCTCGAATGGTCTATGAACATTAGTAATCAGGGATTGCTAGATTTGGGTTTCTGATTTTTTTAAAAGGACTTTTTAAAAAGAATAAAACAATATGGAATTAAACTAATTGATGCCTATATCGAACAAACATAAATCATAGTTTTTGCCGAAATCCATTTTGGCACTCAATCGATGTTTTAGTTTTGGCATTCTTAATATCATTGTTTGATTAATGGTTTTGGTTTAACCTTTTCAGTGGAGGTTCAGAGTTTGCTTCATATTTAAGGATGAATTTGCTGTGGGTCAATCGGTTTTATTTATGTACATTGTTCCATGATCTGATATTTTTGTTGAAATTTGTGAACAGCTAAAAGCTTTGCAGAAGCGTTGTTGGTGATGGAAAGCGGCAGCGTAGATCTGGATTTTTTCTGTTCTGGTAAAAATTTAAAGCTTGCTTTTGTAATATCATGAAATGAATTATTTTCGTTTATTTTTTTGTATTGTTTTGAGTCTGTGGGTAAGCTTGCCATCCATCCATTTCATGGCGGGTTACGGGCAGCCACAAAGTTTGAATATTTTTTTGTTTTAGAGAATTTGGATTGTGGGTTAATCGGATTTTGATCTGATCATCTTCCGATGTTCTGATTTTGCTTTTGTTAAAATTTTAATTTAGTTGATCCTGTGTAAAACTTTTTGGAGTCTAAGATTGAAGTTAATGCTCTCTGATGAAGAATAAATAATATGTTGAATAGTTTGTTTTATATTTAAACTCAATAATCTACTGATGCAGATACTATCGTTATTTGCTCATTTGATTTTTAGCTCATGCAAATGAATGTTGCAGTTTTAGCCAGACTACTGTTGATGCTTTTGTGCAGGTCCATTGAAATATGGACAGAGTTAATTTATAAATGACTCATAACAAACTAGGGATGATGATAATGATGGGTAGTGTGTCCAACAAAGTCGACGGGTGATTCTGGATTTGCTGATTTGGTGAATTTGAAGCATACCTGGTGGTGACTATCAATTGCTAATTAATATTGTTTGGTACACTCTTCGCCATTTTCAGCCATTTTCCTTATTAGATTCAAATTCATGTATCAATTATTGATACAAGTTGTTATATATTCTGCAGGGGAAGAATAATCACGAAGCAGCTATGGCGATTCTTTCACTCCCGAAGAACAAAGGAAAAAAAGGGTAAAAAATTTTAAGAAGCTTCTGATCAACCGCAAATTCTAAGTGCAAACTACGGGCTGCATCAATAAAAATTGATTACTGCAGGTAATTTGAAATCCACGTCCCAATCATGCTCATGTTTGTTTGAGCTAAGAAATGCTGCAAGTTTGCAAGTTCCAACACGTATTTCTTATACTCGAATTCAATGAATGACAGCAACCACACACCCTTTCCATCCAGTTCAACTCACGACCATGGGGAGCCCAATAAATTGGACCTTCTGAATGAGCCTTCAAAGAGCGTGGAACCAAGGAACAACAGCTTCGGAGCTGATTCACACTCAAGATGGTCAGTTGATTACATATGGCAACAAATGATTGTCTGTCTTCTACAGACGAATCGCACTAGCTTAGTACAATTGTATTATCACAGGTTGAAAGTTCCAGCTCATTTAGGTTATTTTTTTCAAGATATTAGGGATGTAGCTATAGAGATGGATGGTTTTTAGTTAACTAAAGTAGTTAGGGATTCAGTATGTGAAAAGGCTTGCTAAGGCCCTCATCAGCTCTGTACAATGTTCTAATGTATGATTTCTATTTTACAAGAGTGCATTTCCCCAAAAAAGAACATAGTATGAAACATTTAAATCTTTCATTTTTTTCATTCTATCGTGAAAAGTTCTTCCAGGGCAGGTCAGATTTAATTGGTTCTTTGATGGTCATTACTTGGTATGTCGTATGTTCAGATGGACACTTTCCATCAACCATTCAAGCGTGTAGTCCCCAACCATTCATGCATCCACAAAAGCTCAAGTACAGTTAATGCTCAACTTAAACTATATAAGTGAAAGTAAAACTGATGACAAAGAAATTACTGGTGCAAATAAGAGTATAGAACCCAATCCAATGCTTAAATCAGTACTTTTAGCTGCTTTTGCCAAATACTGTGATAGAATTAGTATAATGAAATTTAATAGAGATTGAAGTTATGAGTATAGAAAATATTTTTTAGTTATTCTTTGATATTTCCCCCCGGGCATTCGCCAATTTAGACATTTTTATTTCTATTTCAATGCATTAATTTTACCGGTACATATACTTTATTTTGTATAAATCATGCCAATAATCATTTCGTAAGGCTCATATGTAATAATCTCTTTATTTTTCTATTTAATAAACAAATTTAAAAAACAGGGGCCGGCCGATAATTAAATAATGACCATTATAAACAGTCAAATTTTAAAAGTTTGGGGCTGGGTTACTTTGAACATTTTTATCCATAATTTAACAAAGTAAATTGAACAAATTATTATACAATTAAATTTTAATATATGATTCTATGACTCGATAATCGTCATATATATTTTATTAAAATAATAATGTCGGAACATATAATTTTTTAATATATTGATAATTCCAATAGCATATAGTAACTAATGAATTATTAAATATTCATAATTAATATTATGGCGATAAAAAATAAAGTGCTTACAAATTTTCATAACTTATATATATAATTTTAATTCAAAATACATAACAAAATTAATTATCGAGGGTCGTCCGGGCATCCGTCCGGACCAAGCATCTAGTTTGAGTTACAGGAGTTAAGGAGTTAGGAAAAATGAGGCAAGAGGGTGAAGCTCAACTACATTTAGTCATGGAGGATATACAGTAAGTTAAAGGATTAAATAGTCTTTTTATATTTAAAGAAACATTAAAAGTGTTTTTAAAGCTAATAGAAAAATCTATGCCCTTTTTAATAATTTTAATTTTTTCCATGCCCTTTATGATAATTCTCCTTATTTATTACGTCATTATGACAACACTGGTCGAACTCCTGCCCTATGCCGAGTCGAGCTCTGATCCGAGCCTGACAACACTGATATCAGATGATAGTGTTAGATAATGTTTTAAATTAGTTAAATATTTTTTTCTTTTTTTTGGATTTGTGAGAGTAGCCATACAGATCTTAAGCTATCATGGTCGGGAATTCACTCCAACCCCATAGTAAATTCACTTATTTATTTAAAAAGTCCAGAAGTTGGGCATTCGTCATCACTTAATCCCTGAAGTTTAAAAATGTCTCATGTGCTTTCATAAGTTTTTTTTTTTTTGTCTTTTCCGCCTAACACCGTTTAATTTAAACTATTGACTTATCAAAAGAACAATTTTATCTTTTTTATTAAAAATTATTTAAAAAACAAAAAGTCTGCAAGAAAAAAAAATCATCGATAATTTAATTTTTTCCTTTTATCTTTGTTGACTTAAATCGTAATTTTTTTCCAAAATTAAAAGTCGCCCGCCCACCCAAAAAAAAACTGTTTCCATTTTGTCTTCTCTTCTCCCCTTCCATTATTCACCCTGCCGCCCCGCTTTTTTCATCTCTCTACTTCCCCTACCTTCTCTATGATCCTCAGTACCCACCACCCAGTGGCGAAACCAGGACTCGAGGTCTGGAGGGACTCAACAAAAAAAAAAATGATGGGTTCAACTATAGGTGATGATGGGTTCCCTGATTACAGAAGGCGTAATGATGGAAAATCATTTGACAAGAATGGTGCTACCATAAATAACAAATGGGTGGTAGGTTATAGTCGTTATTTAACACTTAGGTTTCATGCACATATCAACGTCGAATGGTGCAACCAGGCTGGTTCTATAAAATACCTATTCAAATACTTGAATAAAGGTTCAGACAGAGTTTCTTTCAAGTATACTGTCAATGGAGAAGTAATCACTGAAAATTATGATAAAGCTCTAAAGGAGGAAGTGAAAGATTGGTACAAAGGTAGGTATCTGGTTGTGAAGGTGCATGGCATATCTTCAAATTTCCAATACATCACAAAACACATCATGTTGAATGATTAAGCTTCCATATGCCCGGTCAACAGAGTGTAGTATATAATGAAGATCAGACTATTGAAACTGTGTTCAGAAGAGCTTCTAACAGAGAATCTAAGTTCACTGCATGGATGGAATGTAACAGAGAATACCCTGAAGCTAGAGATCTTACGTGCATTAATTTCCCATCCAAATTTGTATGGAAGAAAAAGGAAAAAATGTGGTTCCCAAGACAGAGAGGTGCTAGCATTGGTAGAATTCATGGGGTTCCAATAGTTGCTGGTGAACCATATTATTTAAGAATGCTTCTGAATTTAGTTAAAGGTCCAACCTGTTATGAAGATATAATGACAGTAGATGGTGTTGAATATTCGACCTTCAAGGAAGCTTGCTTTGCTAGGGGTTTACTAGAAGATGATAAAGAATACATTGATTGTATAATGGATGCATCACCTTGGGGTTTAGCAAGTTACTGCAGACATCTTTTTGCAGAGCTATTGGATGAAGACATTGTGTCTAAACCTGAAAATGTCCTAAACCAAACCTGGGAATGCTACACGAAAGATATACCTAGATAGTTGATACGTTTGTACATGAATGAAGGTAATCCTAAACTTTTAAACATAATGTATTTCATTGATATTATTATTGTTCTAGTTCTATTTGTTTTTTTATTTTATTAATCTCTTAATAAATTGTATCCACAGATTATGAAGTGTCTGAAGATGAGAAAAAATGCACACCCTAAAGGAAATTGAGTTAATTCTGCGGACTCATGGAAAAAGCCTTAAGCAATTCCTGGTATGCCATATCCAGGAGATGTTTTCATTGATGATGGAACCAATACAATGATTCATGATGAATTAGACTACAATAGATCAGAATTGAAAAAAGAACATGATTTGCTATATGGTAATCTGAGTGATGAGCAAAAGAAATTTACAAACAGATTATAGGTGCAGTTGAAAAGGGTGATGGAGGTTTGTTTTTTGTTTATGGTTATGGTGGAACTAGAGAGACATAGGTATATAGGACACTGTCAGCTGCCATTCGTAAGGAAGGAGAAATTGTGTTAAATGTAGCATCAAGTGGGATTGGTTCGTTGTTATTGGTAGGTGGAAAGACTGCTCTTTCAAGGTTTCAAATACCTATTGATATTACAGATGAATCAACATGTACCATCAAACCAGGAAGTGATTTGTGTGCTTTGGTTATTAGAGCAAAACTTATTATATGGGATGAGGCACCTATGGTACACAAGCATTGCTTTCAAGCTCTAGACAGGACATTAAAGGATGTACTGAGGCATTCAAATCAAGATGGTGTAGATCTACCTTTTGGAGGTAAAGTTGTTGTCCTCAGGGGTGATTTCAAACAAGGGAATATTAGTGTATACATCTCAACGTTTATACCTTGCTAGCAAATTCATCCCAAACTTTTAGAATTGGTTTATTACGTCCCAAGTTTCAAAATTTAGCAGATCCATCCCATAACCTGCAAACCAACAAAAGTGACCTGGTATTACAGATAAAATCATTTGGATCCTATATTTAACATTTTTACTTCTATTTTTTTGAATTTTTAAAAGTTTGTTAGTTTATTGAAACAAAAACAACATTTATAAATGGAGAAACTGAAAAATCTAATTTATTTGTAATGAATCTAATTTATTTTATAATCATATTCATCTTAATTTTTCGATAAAACTTAAAGAAACTTTCCAAAAAAAAATTTTTATTTTGAGTGAAAAATAGAACGATTATGCTTTCATACACACACACACACACACACACACACACACACACACACACACACACATATATATATCTTGTATTCAAAAATTAATTAATTTTGAGTTTATCTAAAATTATAAATTATTTCACTTGTGATGCATAAATTATTTTGATTAATTAAGTAAGTTTTTTCGAGTTTTTTTAATCTAGAAAATTTGTTTGTTTTTTAATGAACTAAAAATGAAAAAAAAAATTTTAAAAAAATGAGAAAAAAAATATAAGACCCAATAGATTTTTACATGTTATATCAGGCCATTTTTATTGTTTTGCAGGTCATGGGATAGATCTTCTCAATTTTAATGACCTTGGGACATAATTAAATAATTTTAAAACGTTAGGATGAATTAGCACACTAGTGTAGACGTTGGGATGTATCCACTCATTCACCCTTTCAAACAAATATTACATGTGATTCCAAAATGTACAAGAGCAGATATTGTCAATTCTGCTATAAACTCTTCTTACCTATGGAGGAGTTGCAAGGTACTTAGATTGACAGTTAACATGAGGTTACATGTTGGAAATACAACTAACAATCCTGAAGAAATTAGAGAGTTTGGTGACTGGATGCTAAAGATTGGAGAAGGAAGGATCAATGAACCAAATGATGGTGAAGCAGAAATTGAATTCCCAAGTGATGTCATTGTACAAGAACCAAGAGATCCTATCGAAGTAATTGTCAATGCTATATATCCATCCTTATTAGACAATCTCGAAAACCCTGACTGGTTCCGGGAAAGAGCAATTTTAGGACCAACTAATGAAGTTATTGATAAATTTAATGACTATATGACAAGTTTATTACCAGGTGAAGAACGTGAGTACCTCAGTTCAGGTAGTATGTGTAATTCTGAACATGGAGGTGAATCAGATCAAGGTATATACACTCCAGAATTTTTCAACAGTGTAAAGGCTTCAGGACTTCCCAATCACAAGTTGGTACTGAAACTTAATGTTCCAATCATTTTACTTCGTAACATTGATCCAAGGTTAGGACTCTGCAATGGAACTAGATTACAAGTTACACGTATGGGATGTTACGTGATTGAGGAAAGAATTATACCAGGAAGCAATATTGGTCATGTTGTGCCTATTCCTAGGATGAAAATCATTCCATCTGACAGTAGTATTCCTTTCAAAATGAAGAGGAGACAATTTCCTATAACAATATGTTTTGCTATGATCTCTTTCTACTGTGGGACTCTACCTACCACGACCAGTATTTAGTCACGGACAGTTATATGTGGCACTATCAAGGGTAACATCTAAAAAAGGTTTGAAAGTATTGATTTGTGATTGTGACGGTACAAGGTCAAATCGAACTATGAATGTGGTCTACAAGGAAGCTCTACGTAATGTTACGTAAAAAGTTATGAGTGTTATTGAGTTCTTTTTATAAACAGTTTGTTTTCTGCTTTTGTTCAAGTGAATCTTAATAAATTTCTTGTTGTTGGATGTTATGATTACTATTTTGTTCAAATGTCTTTTTTGCTAATTAAATCAAATAGAATAGTTTTGACCTCACCAGAAAGCAAGCAAAAATGTAAACAGACAGACACACTTTATGAAGTTCATCAGAAAATTGGAGAAGATATATGCATACACAATCTGGACTAATCAATAACAGTACTAAATATGCACACAAAGAGATTTGTAAGGAATTACCTCATCAAATTAACAGGACTAATCAATTTCCCATGATCTTTATATGTTCAGCTTTTATGAAGAATGGTTTCAGCTCAATAATCCTTTAAACCCTTTCAGCAAAGCATCATATATCATGTTATCAAATTATATTAGTATTGATATGTCAATTGTAAGAAACGATTGACTTTATCAATAATGAAAAACAAAATAAAATTAAAGCAGGACCTTACCAGATTAAAAACCGATTTTATCTTATTCCACCCATGTCAAACTATGAATGGCCACTTAGAGCTTTTAGCATAAAGAGCTTCAAATGAAATTTTCAATACTTCATATTTCTCGATTGTAGAGCCTGATAATATATCCCCAATAATAAATAATCAGATATGCACTTTCATACATTATATATTACTCAAAAACCACAATCAAATATTCAATTACCTTAGCAAAATGAAGTTTGGCCGGAAATAATGGTGCTAGATATATAGACAAGCTTTTATAACCACGAATCTTAACTAGGTCGTCTATTGAACATAATCTGTTTGAAAAATATCATCTCAATATCAGTACATATATATTAATCATTAAATTGATATTTGGAATAATACATTGTACCGAAATAATGAAAATCAACAGTCATATCAATAGGCATATTACTTGATAAACAATCGATTGAATCTGAAAAACGCCCAATTCCAGCTCAGAAACTTCGATTGAACAATCCTTCACCTCACTAACCCATTTATACTCAATGATAATAGCTACACATCAATAAGCAGAATATAAACCCTTGATATGAAGAACAGAGTTATCTGTGAACACCTTCTTAACCTTCAATCGATTGAAATGAATTGGTCAAATTCAATTGTTCTGAACCGCGATTTAAACCAAATGGAAACCAAACGAGATTCTTATCGATACTTGGCAAAAATTGACGCCAAATATCAGATGCAAAGAATTTGATGGGAACTTATGAGGATTCCTTCTGAATGGGACGGATTTAACCTTCTAAAATGAGAATGTGTTATAGTGACGTTTCCAGATCTGTTCGATATGAACAAAGACCAAAATGAAGTTTTTCATTCCCGTTTTTTGTTTATTTTTTAAATAGAACAAGAATTTTACCCTTCTTACCCTCCCAGTTTGATGTATTTTTTTTTAATCCACATAAAGAAATTATTTACCCTTACTACCTTCGGAGTTTGATATATTTATTTTTGACCACATAAATCAAATGTTGTTATCGTTAATACAAAATAGCAAAAATATTAATTACAAGAGATTGCCCGGGCATCCGTCTGGGCCAAGCATCTAGTAAATGTTTACCGCTCTTGCACCAGGGTGATTTTAGGTTTAGTTGTAAAAAATATAGAGTTATGACCTTCGACGGTGGAGATTAAGTGAAGCAAATTTGATCAACGGTGGAGATTAAGTTAAACAAATTTGATCTAACTGGTTTAAAATATTTAAGTCATATTTCTAGATTTGTAAGAAAACTTCATTCTTAATATAAAAAATTCTTAATTTTCTGTCTCAAAAATCACTCAGTTTAGATAATATTTAGCTTCAAATTCAAAAGATTTCAAAAGTTTAAAATTTAGAAATTTTGTTGAAATTTTAAAATTTCTTTTTATATTTTTTTGGATGTTTAATGAATATTTAATTTTTTTGAATATTTATTTTATTACCGATCCGATTTAATGCACAGGTGACCGGACATTCTCCCGGCGGAAATATCTAGGAATTAGTAAAATAAGATACTCCCTCCATTTCAATTTGTAAGTCGTTTTAGGTTTGAAGAGATTTTTCAAAATGTAGGTCGTTTTACAAATTGTAAGCAAATTAATGACTGTTTTTCCAATTTTACCCTCAATAAATGATGCCAATCTATTTTCATTTAGTCTTGTTTATAATTCTAATGTAATTAATGAGGGATAAAACATATATTTAACACATTAATTACTTGATGATTGTTTCCTTAGTTCACATACAAAGTGTAAAATAACTTAGTATTTTGAAATGTAGGGAATAATTATTTACTCGCTCACTATCACTGTGGATGCTGGAATGATAAAGGTTAGAAATTAGTTTAGCCTGTGACAGGTAGTAAAGCATAAATTAAGGCCGAGATGTCGCAGAATTCCAAGCGGTTTGGCGGGGAAGGCTGCGGACTCTTAATGACAAAAACTCCCAATAAGTATTCGAGAAAGCCGCCGTGCCGTCTTGGCTGTTGTTAAATAGGAGTACATTTGCTTAACCCGCACTTCAACTCTTCAACAATTATGATTGACCTTGTTAATTTTTGTTTTCAACTTTTTTTTAGCTTACCTAGGACAAAAATATGAGTATTTTAGCCTATAGTGTTCTCTTAATTCTTTACAGTAACCAGCATTATTCTTGAAGAGAATATTTGTTTTGTTTACCAAAGAATACTACTCCCTCCATTCCAAAATAAGTGTCGGTTTAGCAAAATGGAGAAGTTTCAAAATAAGTGTTGTTTTCAGATTCCAATGTATTTTTTCTCAAAAATTTCCAAACATACCCTCAAAAGAAATAATATTATTGGTGAGCATTTATTTTAATGGGATTGGTTGAGGATATTCTAGTAATTTAGCTACCATATTTAATGTTTTCTTAAACTGTGTGAAAACTCTAAAATGACACTTATTTTGGAATGGAGGAAGTACTTTAACTAGTTTCTGCCAATATGGGAAACATTATTAGGTTTCGGGTGATATTTTCATCATTACATAACGCTTCTTTTTGTAAGTCTACTTAAAAAACCTTTGACGCGTGACAAATCATTTGTCCATTAAAGTTAAGTTACCATTTTGATATAGATACTGAAAGAAATGTTTAGAACAGTTTTTAGTATGTTTCTTTGTATCGAACTGAAAATGAGAATGTATTGTAAATGAGAAAAACGGAAGTACTAAAAGAAATTGGGTTACCAAACAGAGTAGTTTGTCCAACAATTTGGTAACAAAATAGTCTGGAATTTGGACCACAATCGGAATCCAAAGTGCAAAACCATTTCTTAAGCAAGACTCAACTGCGGGAAAAAAAAAAAAAATGGGAGTGATCCAGTGTATAAAGCTTTTTCAGCTCCAAGTGCCAAGAAACACAGGATGAATTTTTCAACTTCCCAACGTTTAATTAACGTCATTGAAAGCCTTAAAACTAGGATTTGAGTCCCACCCACCCGTGTGCACAACTCTTTGACTCTCTGAGATTATAATTCTTTTTTTTCTTGTTTTTTGGTGCCTAAAAAGTGACTAAAACCCGCCTCTTTCCTGGTTTAGCTATCATTCTGGTCGCCAATTTTGGTGCATTCCAGGAGTACTTGGTACAATTATTTTAATCATTCTGAGGGATTTCTTGAGATGGTTCAATGAACTTTATCTTATGGAGATGTACAAGAGTACAAAAAATGTTGAGAGATCCTTCCTCAATGGATGAGAACACTCTGCACTTAAATTTGGCTGCTTAGTGTTTGTTATTTTGTGGCAGTGTGGCTGCTTTCAATACCTTTCTCTCCCACAAACAAGCAGGATTTAATGGAAAATATTGCTAGCAGGAAAGATGGTTCTGTTCTTTCAAGCCCTTTTTCATCTCCAAACATTGGTGCTTTGCTCAAGATCAAAATTTTATCTTGGTAAGATATATGACTTGATGAATATTTTGTTTCCAATACTGAAGGGATGTTCTTATTGATAATTTATTTGTGTGTATTATGTGAAATCTGATCAGGAGTCAGCAGACTGGTTTGCCTGTTTGTGTTCGTGTTCGGGTGGCCAATAGAATCTTTAATCTGCACAAGGTAAGCTAAAAGGCATTCAAGCAATCTATCTGTATGTAATATCATGATTGAGTTTCTTTTGTTCTTTGTGCTATCATAAACATGTATTCCTTTTTCATTGCAGCATCCATTGTTTTCGAAGAGTGGATACTTCAAGACAAGATTGAATGAATCAAATGAGGTTCGGCTACCGGATAATTTTCCAGGCGGGGCAGAAACCTTTGAGATGATCGCACTATTCATCTATGGATCTTCCACTTTGGTTGACCCTTTTAATGTGGCAGCCTTGCGCTGTGCAGCGGAGTTTCTCGAGATGACTGAGGAATACAGTTCTGGTAACCTTTGTGAACGTTTTGACATTTATCTAAACCAGGTTGTGTTGCAAAGCTGGGATGATACGCTGATTGTTCTGCGAAGGTGCCAGAATTTGCTTCCTTGGGCCGAGGATCTGCTTATTGTAAGCCGTTGCATCGAGTCTCTTGCATTCATGGCTTGTATGGAGATTCTTGATCCTGAGAGGAGAAGGGAGAAACCGATCGCCACATTGGAAGGTTTGGCTAGTCAACCCTGGAGCTGCGAAATTGTTGAAGAGATTGTGAGCCAAGATCTGTGGATTGGTGATCTAATAGCTCTGCAATTTCCATTCTTCAAAAGGATCATAGGATCATTAAGAAGACAAGGTATGAAAGAGAAGTATGTTAGCCCCATTATTCTTTTCTATGCCAACAAATGGATTCTTTCTCCGAGTTTGAAAAAATTGGAAAATGTTCACAACCATGATGATGATGATGATGATGATCAAGATGATTCAAAGGGCCAATTAGTCTCAGATATCCTCTTACAAGGGATAGTTGACTTGTTACCTCTGGGTGAGAAGGCCAGCAAAGGGATCCCTGTTGGATTTTACCTGGCTTTACTCTCCCAATCTCTTGAAAACAATAGCTTGAGGAATGATGGTACTGAAAAACTCCAACAGCAAATTGTATCTCTGTTGCATTTTGCTCAAGTTGAGGATTTCCTCTTACCAAAAAAGAGTCATCTGCAAAAGTCTTCCATTTCTTCTTCTGCTCAACTTGCCATTATGAAAAGCATTTTTTCAGATTATGTTTCATCATTCATGGGGCCCTGCCACACTCCATCAAGTAATCACATTGTCGCAGAACTATGGGACATGTATTTATCTCTGGTGGCAACTGATGCAGTCCTGAATGTCACTGAATTCATGGATCTGATAGAAATGGTTCCCTTGGGCAGCCGGCAAAGTCATGATAATCTGTACAGAGCTCTCAACGCTTTCCTCCTGGTGAGTCTTAATCCCTACTTGTTGTTTACTAATCGTGTCCCATCAATGAAATTAAGTCATTTTACTTGTACATACAATATAGATAATAACCTTAAACGCGTAAACTTTAGACTGTTGAAACTTTGTTGTTATCAGTTTCTTCATATACAAATGGCCAGTTTGGTCTAATATAGTGTGATCATCATTCCTTATAGGCACATCCAGACGTATCCCAAGAAGAGAGAGGATTTGTTTGCAAGTATCTGAACTGCCATAAACTGTCACAAGAAGTATGCATAGATGCAGTACAAAATGAACTAATGCCACTGAGGCTGATTGTCCAGGCACTATTTGTTCAGCAACTGAATACACAGCAAGCATTTAAAGAATGTTCAGACTCATTCAGATACGCACAGTGCAGTGATTTCTCTGGAAGCCTACCAAGCTCGTGGTACGCCAACTCGAAAAGCCAACATTTAGCAGATCAGAGCTGCAGCCCATGCGTAGAAGGGATTGCAGGAGGCAACAACAAACTTGGCTTCTTCTTGAAGCAAGACATAGCAGTGCAGCATCACAAATCCGAAACTACAAAGAAAGAAAGCTCGAGAATGGATTACGAGTCTTCCAGTTTCAGAATCCAAAGCTTGGAGCAAGAACTGATATCCTTAAAGAGAACACTCCAACTGCAAAGCATCTCAAAGAAGAGGGAACCAAACAATAGTTGTACTACTCAAGCAAAAACGGAACCATTTGTGGAGAGCCTCATTGGTTTAAGGCCTTGTGGTTCTGCTGCAAAAAGATCATTGAGCAAGAGGAGAATCAACGCAGTCGGGCCGGTATCAACTTGTATAGGGAGTGTGAATCTGACTACCCAAAGAAAATATGCTAGCAAGCTGCTGAAGATGTTCAGGAGGATTAGTTTGCTTGGCAGGAGAAAATCAACAAGAAAAACCAAGTAGTTTACTGAATAAAGAATCCATGAGAAAGATTGCTATACATAGCAAAAAACTGTATATATATGTGATATGTCTATTGAAATGCAGGGAACAGAGAACTTCCTCCCTTGTGCTTTATATTTATTTGTATTTTTCTTCCAATGTCACATGTGAAAGTAAAATTGTGCAAATAATGGGCTATTCAATATCAGTGTATAGTTTCAATGGTATAATAGTCTGAGTATGATTTGTTTGCATTTTCACGGTCGCAAAATATTACAACAAATTAACAATAGTTTTGGGACGAAAAGAACAAATACTTCCATTTTTGGTGCCTATGTCAAAGAAGTGACTTTCTTTCTTATGTGACTTTCTTTTGCATTATATGAGCCATATAAATTACAAGAAAAAGGCTTTTATTAACTAAAAAAAAAAAGCTTTTCTTTATCAAATCTAGAGTTCTCTTCATACCTTCGAAAATTCACCGCCTTTAAAATTCAATTTAAAGCGACGCCGGCAACTAGTGTGCGTCGGTGGTGGTGCATTGATGGGGGCGACGGTGATTGTTGTGGTGGTGATGTGATGGCTGTGATGGTGATTATGATAGTAGTTAAATGAAGCTTCCGGGGAATCTCCAAAAACAAATTCCACCACTTCAACTCAATAATTTGCTACAACTGTGTAGCAATTCTAGGGCGTTGAATCCTGGGAAACAAACCCATCAACAGATTATAGTTAACGGCCACGAACAGAATGAGTTTATACGGACCAAATTGATTCAGATGTACGCCGAGTGCGACGAGATTGATATAGCCTCCAGGCTGTTTGACAATTTGTCTGAGCCAAATGTGTTTGCCTGGACTGCGATCATCTCCTTCTTTTCGAGAAATGGGATTTTTCACGAGTGCATAAACGCATATAAAGCTTCGAAATTTCAGGGTTCGATGATTCCTGATAACTATGTATATCCAAAGGTCCTAAAAGCTTGTGGGACGAGTAAGTGCTTACAAGTGGGTGTTCAGATCCATAAAGATGTCATTTCATGTGGGTTTGGTTGCAGTGTTCAAGTTTGCAATGCGCTGATTGATATGTATTCAAAATGTGGAGAAGTTGGATGTGGCAGGTTGGTTTTTGATGGTATGGTGGGGAGGGATGTGTTGTCATGGAACACAATGATCTCTAGCTATGTTTGCAGTGAATCTCCTCATCTGGCCTTGGAAATGTTGGAGCTTATGAGGTCAGATGGGATTGAACTTGATATAGTCACCTGCAATACTGTAATGGATGCTTATTGTCGTATGGGGCAATGCGAACAGGCTTTAAGAATATTTAACCAGATCGATGAACCTAATGCAATATCATGGACAATTTTGATATCAGGGTTTTCTAGGACCGGGAACCATGTAATGGCATTAAAGACCTTTAGGGATATGGTTTGTCAATCAAAGGTGGTTCCTGATTTGGATTGCCTTTCTTGTGTCCTAGCAGCCTGTCAGCAGTTGGGGGCAATAAGATGTGGACGAGAGATTCATGCATATGGAACTAAAGTTGGATTTAGGAGTAGTACATTTTATACTTCAGCTGGGCCTGCATTGTTGGCACTATATGCAAGATGTAAACGCACGCATGATCTGGGGAATATATTTGGGATGATGGATTCTTCTGATGTTGTTACATGGAATGCATTGATTTCGGGTTTTGCTAACTCAGGAAGCAATAAAGCTGCTTTTGATAGCTTCAAAGAAATGCAAGAAGTAGGAATCAAGCACAATGAGACGACAATTTCCACCCTTCTGCCCATGTGTGACCTCAAATTGGGTAAACAAATTCATGCTCACATTCTAAAAGAAGGTTTTAGTTCTGGAAGCCTGGTTTGGAATGCACTCATTCACATGTATTCCGCAAATGGATATGTTGATTTTGCGCATCATGTATTTTCGCAAACGGAATGTAGGGATGAAGTGTCATGGAACACGATGATGAGAGGATTTGGAATGAATGGTCTTGGAGAAGCTTCGGTGCAGCTTTTGGAAGATATGAGTAGCTCTGGTATTCCACCCAACTCTTTGACATTCACTTCTGTGCTGGCAGCCTGCAGCCATTCAGGTCTTGTAGCGGAAGGGCTCCAAATTTTCCACAGGATGAAAGTTGATTATAATGTCGAGCCTGGTATGGAACACTACATTTGCGTTGTTGATTTGCTAGCCCGTGCCGGTCAGCTTGAAGATGCTGTTGAGTTTATCAGAGAAATGCCTTGTGAGCCGAACAAGCATATATGGGGTTCTATACTTACTGCTGCATCTCTAGACGAACAAAATGTGAGAATTGGAGTCTTAGCTTCAGAGCATTTGGTTCAGCTGGAGCCAGAAAATGCAGGACATTATGTGACGCTGTCAAATTTATATGCTAAAGCTGGAAGACCAGACGACGCTGTTAAAGTTCGCAGGTTAATGGAGCACAGAGGACTGGTGAAGGAATCAGGATCTAGCCAGCACCATCTTTAAGTGAAATGTGATGCAGTGCTATCACTACACTGAAAAAAGGCAGTAGAAACATCTCATCTGAATGAAATCACATCCCGGATCAACATGAGGATTACCCAAATTCTTCTGTGAAGGTGCCAGAATCACTTGTGCTGAAGATCTTGTTATTATAAACCATCAGCATTGAGTTTCTTGCATCCATGGCTTGTATGGAGATTCTTGCTCCTGGGAGGACAAGAGAGAAGATCAACACGACACAAGTCAACCAGGGAGCTGCAAAGTTGTTGAATAAATTGTGACTTGATCTGTGCATTGGAGATCTGCAATTCCATTTTTCAAAAAGATTACAGGACTATTAAGAAGACAAGGTATGAAAGAAGATGTCAGCCCCCTTATCCTTTTCCTTCCAACGCGTGGATCCTTTCTCCAAGGGCTTACTCCATCATACATGAGGCCAGGGTATACTCCATGGGCAGTTGCATTGTTGCAGAACTATGGGACATGTATTTGTCCCGGATTGCAACTGATCAAGTCCTCAATGCTAATGAATTTATGGATCTGATCGAATTAAAGTCATGATGATCTGTATGGAGCTCTCAGCGCTTTCCTCCTGGTAAGTCTTCAGACATTCATGAATCTTGCGACTTTGATGCTAGTCATTTTGGAATGAAGTAGATTGGTAATGATCCGTACATTTCCTACTTATGGATTTACTATATCATGACGTAAAAGCCAAACGAAACTATGTCGTCATCAGTTTCTTCCTAAAAGTCAGTTTGGCAGAATAGAGCGATCCTTTCTTATAGGCACATGACACATCCAGATGTATCCCAAGAAGCACGAGGATAGTGTCTGAACTATTGTAAACTGTCACTAGAAGTATGCGTAGATGTAGCAAAATGAACGGATGCCGCTGCAACCCAGGTCAGCGCTGAAAGCACCTGATGCCACTCCGTATCATTGAATACCCGCTAACTCGAAATGCGAAGATTTCGCTGATCAGAACTGCAGCCATGCATATATGTAAGTGGAGGAGGGAACTACAGACTGTTTTCTTCTTAAGGCAAGACACAGCAATGCAACATCACAAATTGGAAGCAACAAAGAAAGAAAGCTCGAAAATGGATGACGAGTCAGAGTTTCAGAATCCAATATCTGGAACAAAAAGAACTGATATCTTCGAAGAGATCCAACTACAAAGCATTTCAAAGAAGAGGGAATCTAATAATAGTAGTAATCCTCAACCAGAAATAGATCATTTGTGGAAAGCCTCAAGGGTATAGAAGTCCATGTGGTTCTGCAGCAAATAGATCATCCAGCAAAGGGGAACTAAGGCAGTTTGGCAGGTCTCAACTTGTATTGGGAGTGACAGACTGAATCTCACCACCCTGACCCAGAAATGAGTGCCAGCAAATTATTGATGTTAGGTTTGAAAGAGAAAAGCAACAGGAAAAAGCCTTGTAGTAGCACTTCCTGATGTGTGCCAGCCACTGTAGGTTTTTTCGGGGATCAATGCTGGATCTTGAACATTTATACCGGTGACTAAGAATAATGACAGATTGTTATACATAGTTATATTTATATGTCAATTTTAAAAACAAAAGTATCATCTTGATTCTCCTTTGTAAACAGAAGTAAATACTTTGATCAAACAAACTTTAGCATGAAGAAGCATTTGAAGGGGGCAAGACTGAACTAGACATCCCAGAAATCTAGATCTTCAGTAGTTCTTAACTTCTTATATTTACATATCAAAACAAACCAGAAACAAGAAAAGAGCAGCGGTTGAAACTTAGACATACAGAATACACAACACTGATGCCAAGCCAAACACAAAACTAACACATAGAAGTCCGGAAAGCCAAACTAGACGACCTTAGCTTCATCAAGGCTCCGATCACTTGAAAGAACAGGTTTAAACACAGGTTCTGCTGAATCTCTGTGTAATTTTGCATAGTGCAGGCGGCAAACTGGCATATACATGTCAGCACCCCCAATTAGCTCTGTCTGAGTCTCATCTGTCTTCCTCAAAGTAAAGAATGCCTTCTTTCTACACAGCTCACAGCGTGCAGTCAGTTTGGTTACTGTGTCAGCAAGTGGCACCACTTCAAGGACTGAGCCAAAACTCCTCCTATTTTCAGGGATTTAGGATCAGGTAGTTATTCTAGATTATCAGATCATCAAAACAAATCAATTCAATCAAATAGAAACCAAATGAACAGAACCCAAAAGATCACCTCAAATAATCCCCATCTAGGCCAGCAACAACCACAGTTTTCCCATCAGCATCAGCTGCCTCACAGCAGAAATCATACAGGTCATCAAAAAACTGAGCTTCATCAATTCCAATCAGTTCCAACTGCCAACGTATAGATCAAGTCAGACACAATCTAGAGACAAATTTGCATCTTTTAAAGAAGCAAAATCTGGGCCTCAGCCTTCTGCTACTAGAAACGAGTATCCTCAGCAATTTATGTTGAATTAGTTTGATAAATTAAGCAGAAAGAACTTGCAGATCAAGAAGTAACTAGGGCTGTTCAATTGTAAACACTACTTCCAACCCAATATGAAAACCAACCAAATAGGTTCAGTTTTTTAAACATTCGATCCAGATCAATCAAGCTTTAGGTAAAAATAGATAAGTTCAACCACATGAACTCAATATTGACCCAGCACACTATTATCTCAACTTGACCTTATGCAAAAGGCCCCTAAACAATAAAAGCAAACTAAACTAACGTTATAACTACAACCCAAAAGTACCTTGTCATAAGCAACAGGCCCGAGTTTCTGCTTCAATGATAAAAGATCTGGCAAAGCCCAGCAGGGGAACTTCACTCCATCATGAGACACCACGGCATCTATGGCATATCTTGTATCCTTGCTTGACTTTATCATTGCTACATTTCTGTAGCCCAAAAACAACCCGGATCAACAAAATCACCAAAGATCCGAATATCCATTTTAACCTACTCCTATAAAATTAGCAAAGTCAACCGTCCCAATACCAAAATAGAACTACCATCTTCTGCTCTAATACCATTACAATTCAACATACATGAAACAGAAATAAAAGCTCACATTTTTTTAAAGAAAAGGTCAGATAAACCTCACATCCTCCACATACCCGGAATTTTTTTTTTTCCCTTGACGAGAGCAAAATTACCAATGAAATCATGAAAGAAACCTAGTAATACTAACAGAGAACAACTTAAAAAGCCGGAAACAGAGTTACGGGGAACTGTTCGGAAAATTACCTTCCGCTGTCGGATGCAGATTTGACACGGCGAAGCAGAGCAGTGGTTTTGCCGGCAAACATAGGGCCTATGATGACATGGATTTCCCCTGCACCCATCGAATCCACATCTGGGCTTCTAGCAATTGAGGACATCATTCTTTTTCCCCCTTTTTTTTATTGATTAAAAGATACTGATTTCTGGAAATTTGAGATGATTCAAGCAGGATTGAGGAGGGAAAAGGAAAGAAACAGGTGGGATGGAAATGTGAGGGAATGGTGGGGTGTGTGTGTGCGTGTGTGTGTGTGTGTGTGTATAGATATATATAAATGAATGAAGGGGAAAAGTGAAAAGCGTCCTGAATACGGTTTTTGGGAATTTTGAAATTTTCAAACGTTTCAATTTTCTGGAGGGAATACGAGTGGAGGGAGACGGAGGTTTTCTACTTTTTTGGAGGTTTTTTAATGTGGCGGGAAAGGCGAGGAGCGTTCTCTCTTCTGGACACGTCATTTTAATTAATTAAATTTTGACCGAGTCATTTTTCTAGCGGAAAAGGAAAAATAAATACGGAGTATATAACATAATCGAAATTTCAGTACTCAAAAATAAGATATAATAATCAATCCCTATGAATTGCTTTACAATTTTATTTCTTTTCTTATAGAAAATAATATCGAAAAAACTAATGCTAATACTGTAGATCTTTTTGCGTGGCTTGTGATTTTAATTTGTCAATACAATATAACAAAAATAACAACAACAAAAAGATTTTCGACCTTAATAAGAGTGAAATTACATTAAACATTCATTCTCTTCATTCTTAATCGTCATCATATTCAGATAAAATTCGATTTTTTTAAGAAAATACAAAATAACAAAATTATGTCTGGACCCAAAAATATGTTCATACTAGCAGTGTTATTAAGCATTATGTTTCCTTCTCTGTATCAAGAAACTAAATAAATAAATGAATTAGCCGTGTTATTCCTGCAATAAAGTACTAATTCAAGTAAAATCTTAATTCAAAAAGTGGTCTACCCTTCGCTTTTTGTCACAGATTCTCAACATAAAGCATGCAAAAGCATTATCTCGTTTCATGTTTCTTACCCTTAACATAAGTCTTGGATGTTCCTTCAACCGGGGGGTGGGGGGAGGAAAGGAAAAAAAGGCTTTGAATGTACCATGATTTGGTTAGTTCAAATTCCTATAGCAAGAAGTATTTTGCTATTTATCTTGACAGTTCTTGAGAATTCGTAAAAGAAAAGCGTATTCTCATCGGGGCATAGTTTTTTTCTAGTAAGGCATGTGTGCCTTCTTTTCTTTTACTTGCCTCCTTTCAATGTGAATGATATATAAAATTTGAACAACTATGAGGCCTCCTTTGCCAGTCTTAGATCAAAGGAAACATCCATTGTTTCAGTTAACTTCTTCCCTCCTCGATTGTTTGTCTAAAATTGTCACTGGCACTAACTTGATGGCAAATCTCAATTCTCAAGTACCATGAATTCCGCAAAAAGCATAAACCATGTACTAAAAATCAAGCGTTTCTTCTTACACCACAGGCTTCCATCAACTAAACACAATTTTCCCTTTGGACTAGTAGTAGAAGATTCAAGTATCACAGTAAGTGCATACACTTAGGAGCAAATATAGTCACATCCTGTTGTAACTACAAAAGCCTCCCAACCACAATTATATCAAAATTGTTGCGTTACCTCTTGAGATTGACAATTGACATTTTAACAACAATTACAACTCATCCTCCTTGGAATTGTCATCATCCCCCATCAACGCTTCCAGCGATAATCTCATCTTCCTCAAGGATTCGCCCATCTTTTCCATCCCATGGTTCTGTAAGCATGATGGAAGGCGTGCCCTCAAAAGCTAGGTTGTTCTTTCCGCCAAGTCCAGCTTCTTTTACAAATTCTCTGAAGACAGAAAATAAGCAGAGTTATAGCTCCTCAAAACCTGCAGTACAACTGGAAAAGAACCGAAAGAAATATACTTACATGATCTCATCACGCTGAAATGCACTCTTTAGAGGAGTATAAACACCCTTCTTCAAGTTGAGAGCTACCATAGCTGGGTAGCCATACCCACCAACACCAACACGGTACTCCAGATCAGACTGCTTACCTGCAGCTGACCAGACAAAGCTGCAAATTTCCCAAATAGTTGGCTCAGTTTGCTGCATGCATAGAGATTTCAATTGAGACATGAAAACTAAAAGGCAATTCTTACCTGTACGGACTTCTCCTAAACATCTCGGCAACAGATAATAACATCTCAAGATACTTATTCCGACCATCTGCCTTGGAGTCCAAAATGTCTGGTAAGAAGCAGACAAAACAAATATCTGCTGGGCTACATTTCGCTTCCATCACATCCTAGGAAAAGAAAGAAAACCAACGGTTCGAATCTTAGGCAGTTCACAAGATAATGGGAAAGAACTCTCCTCCCAGTAATGATCATATCATTTACTGTCTCCAATTCAAGAATCAAGAAGGAGAAGAGGTTTACCGGGCCAGTTAACTCAACAACTTCATGAGGCGCCACATAAGTTTCTTGCTGCTCCAAAGCATATGATTCAGTAGCCGAGGCAGTTCTAGCACCTTTAGGGGTATCTTTATGAGCACCAAATACTAGGATTGTTGGATGTCCTTCTACATTAAACCTGCTGATCAGAATTGCAACTTAAGGATCCATAGACATATAAAGAAGTCTTCTCCTATGAAAACACAGCCTATGATTTAGATCTCATGTCAAGTTTAACAGGCTGCAACAAAGTAATCCTTGATGTTTATATGCCTGAAGTTATGGAAAAGCACACTCTAGCCATTCAGATCAGGACTTTAGCCAGTAATGCTTTTTTAGACAAGAAGTGGTGAGTCCTTTTCATAAGCACAATACTTTTGTGCTAGTCAATCTTCAGCCCTAAACTTCACAACCAAAGCTCTCTAACGTGCCTGCTTTTTAAAGCCATAAAATTGGGCAAACAAATCCCTCAAATATGCATAGATATTGCTTGATTATTAGTCAATTTATGAATCAACAAAAAGAAAACGAAAAACAGAATAAGCTCTCTCTGTCAGACCACTTAAGGCACATACAATAGTTTTCCAAAAGAAATAAATCCTTTATAAATTCAGGGGAATCAGCGAGACTTACTGCACAGCTGTGTCTTTGCTATGTGGAGCCAAATCTTCAGGGTTTATTGCAGTTAAGACACGTCCAGTCAACCCTTCTTCTTGGATTCCTTCTCCCAACTGCCCTAAGTTCTCTTTATCCTCAGAGGTGCGTGCAGCTTTGTTAGACCTACAACAGCCAAGAAGATCATCGTCGGCAGGTATATAGGAATTCGAACCCGTCGACGAGCCGGATTTTTCCCCCTCAGAAATGGAGATCGGAGAAGTTTCTGCAAACGGAGTAAAAAAATGAAATTAGTTTACTCAAAAAGAAAAAGAAACAATGATTTTGTACAATTTTAATTTATTTATTTTTTATTTTACGAAAAAGTAAATTTACAATAATAACCTTCGGCTTCAGCGTCGTCTTCCTCAGCTTCGCCGGTGTCGGCGGCGAGACCAGCTTTCTCCTTCGAACAGTCCGGTTTCGATTTCCGGGAGCCGTTCCCCTTTGCTTTAAGATGATAATGATGGAGCTCGTCGTCCAACTGCTCAGCCCGCAGTAATTCTTGACTGCCGGACGGAATCACCTTTTCCGAAATGCCTACGCCCAGCTTCTGCACCAACGAGTCATAACAGTGTTTCTCGATCTTTCCCCAGTCTCCGTCGAACTCCTGAAAACAAATTACATGAAGAAATCGGCCTACTCCGAGTACAATTGGTGAATAATGATCAAGATTCAAGAAGCAACACAAAATTACTTCGCCGGTCGGTACGTACCTTGAGAAGTTCGACGACGGCTGCCTTCACCGAATCTTGATTCTTTAAGTCGTAATACCGGTCCATATGTCTGCACGCAATCTGGAACCTCTCATGATCAAAGCGTTCGCGCCTGTGTGCCATAACTGTTGTCTACTGATTTCCTGAATGATGTTCTACAAGCACATTTTATGCAGTGGGATTACCTATATATATAGACTACAGTGGCCTCACAATTACGTCCAGTATATACAAAGAAAGGGGAAAAAAACCAATAAAAATTTATATATATAGGATTTGTGAAAGCGGAGAAAGCCAAATTTAGTTCATTCAGAGGAAAGAAGAATTGTTATGATACATAGATAGAAAGATATCAATAAAATAATATAATTTTTCCTTTTGAAAATTAATTCTCATTAAGAAAAAAAAAAACAGTATGTGGGAATATATATAACTTGAAGTACATTCTCTAATAAATGGAATCACATAGAAATTATGTTTTGTTTTTATTTCAATATAATGATATAGTAAGTTTGGTTTTTGTTTGCCATATATATATTATCACTCTGCATGCTTTTAGATTTGGAGCTATGCTTGTCGTATTGATGTCCCTCACAGCAAATACAGCAAATATGCATGAAATTATCACCTAAAAAAATAAAATGAATACAATATAAAAATAATTAAAAAAAAACGTCCAATCTAAAAATGATTGTCCACTTTAATACTTCACTTTTAATACCAACCAATCTGGAAAAAAAAAACTGAAATTTTAAACTGTGCAATCATTTTGGGACGAAATAACTTATTTACACATTCTCCCGTGTAAACAGCGACAAAGCCATGATTTCACCTTAGGAAATATAAAATAAGAAAAAAAATACTCCCTTGGTTCCAAACTTATTGTCCAATTTGAGATTCACTTTTAGTACAATTTGAATTAAAAACTAGTTCTAGGTTGTGCGACCAGTTTGTAGTTCAGATTTGAAATAATAAATAATCATAATAAATATTTTTTTATTATAAATATTGTTGCTATTTACATCATTATACTCTGTTTGTTTTCGAGAAGCTCTATTACAATGAATATTGATTGTAATATTTATCTATTAACATGTTATCGTGTATTTGTATATAGTTGTGTGTTCAGACTAGTGTTATTTCAAATCATTTTACTTTATCATATTAACCGCATTTTTTTTTGGAGGATACTAGTATAAAAAAAAAAAAAAATTGATGGGAGATGGTTCGAGAAATTTGTTAGTGAATATTATTTAAATATTTATTTTAATGAGTAAAAGTTAACGAAAAAGTATAGAAATAGTATTGTATGTTAGGCAGTCAAACTCAAATAATAATTGCATACGTCTTTTATTATAAAATGAAAGGACATAGATGAAATCAATTAGAAGTTTTTATATTTGAAAGGATGTTTTTAATTTTTAAGGTTCACCTAACATTTTTGTATTAGCACTTATATAAACCATTAGAATTGTTTTCAAATAATCGATCTCAATATAGATAAATTGGTGTGTATCCTATGCAAATTATGTAATTTTCAATATAAAATGGAAGTTTTTCACCCATGAAACAACTTGGTCATCATGGAAAGAATTATTGACAAACTTTCTAAGAATAAAATAGAGGCAAAAATACCTTTTCAGTACTCGAAAAAAAATTTAGAAAATTATCTTTTCTAAATGTTATCATGGTGTTGTCAAATTATCTTTTCATCCCAACCCATAAAGAATAGAGAAAAATAAAAAAGAAGCAAAATGTTTAATTTTCTCTTCGAGTTCATGTCCTACTCCACATATATAAGATCTACATACTGAATGTATACCAATATTCGCAGAATAAAAATAATACGGAGTATCACCTAATTCAATAAGAAGAAATAGAGTCATAAATAGTAAACGCACTTTAGCTAAGAAAGTTCCAAATCCATGGTCACGTGTCTCAATTTTTTAAATTTTTGAGCATGTAACTTTGGGTAAATACACATCCAAAGAATAAAAAAAAGAAAAAGAAAATATGACTTTAACCATTACATTTTAGGAATTTATCCACGATAAGAAAACATATTTTGCGTGCATTTACTTTATTAAAGTATGTACTACATCGATTGTTAATTCGATAAAGAAAAAAAATTAAATAAATCTTTAGTCCTTTTCATTTGAATCAAATCTAATATGTCCATCAATTATCCTCTATTAATGAACGATCTTGATAAGTTTTAAATTATTCATTAGTAAAAACATGATAAAAGCTAATTAAATTGTTGTAATTTCGAGTTTTTTCCTTAAATATACTTCAACATTAAGGACCTGGACAAAAATAAACCTTCGCGAAATTTTGTGGACAAAACTATATACCACGGATTTCTGAAATCCGAATCAGGGTTGAACTCGGAATTCTGAAATCCGAATCCTACAAAATTCGGATTATCGAAACCCGAATTTGTGTAATGTAAATCTGACATTAAGTTAATGACAGAAATTAGTGTAATTAATGATACTATGGATTTTCTAAATCCGAATATGCTAATAAAATATTAATTTCCGGAAAGGAAAAAAAACAAGTGTTGGAAAATTAATTTTAGCTAAATTCGGATTATTGGAATCCGAATATGCAAAAAACGGATTTTGAAAATCCGGAACACTTCTTCGGTTAAATACGGATTCGTCAAATCCGTAGTTGGATACAATCAGATTTCTGAAATCCGAATATGCTCTATTTCTGAAAACTAGGAACTCTCAGTTAGCTACCAATTCGGATTTGAGAAAACCGAGTCCTGTAAAAAATGAAAGGATTCAGATTTCCTAAATCCAAATCTTTGTCAGAACTGAAAAAAAAATGAACTGGTTTTAACCAGTCCAAAACCTGTTTACAGCACTAACAACAATGAAACATAGAAAAACGGAAATCTAATAACAACAAAACAATAAACGTCATTCGATTCACAACGAAACATAACAAGTTTCAATCCAAAATCAATTAAAAAACTACTTTAAATGTAAAAATACATCAAAGGGCTCATTTTTTCCCTTTTTCTTTCTTAGGCGCATCCGGAGTGTATTTATTTGGCCCCTGTCGGTTCCTGTCTTCCCTCCGAAGATACGTGAGTATTGAACCCTGTTGTTGACGCGGTTGGGGTTGGGATTGGGACTCTCCCATGGTGAGAAATAGGACTCCCGGTTGTGGTTGCGACTCTCCACCAAATTGAGTCTCGGGTCCACCAATGTCTTCAAATTGAGTCTGGACCTGGATGTGTGAGCCTCTAGAAGAAGCCGCCTCGCCATCTCGTTGTTGACCCTAATTTTGTTCTTGCGATGTCCAAGGAGGGATCACTATCTTTCTCTTTCTTCCTCCTCCAATCTTGTCTCTCAACCACGGTTTCGCTTTTTTACTCGACGGAGGTTGTGAGGGCATAGATGGTTCTTCATCAACTAGGATTTGGGTATCGTCCACATCAATCTCATCATTTGCACACAGGGTTAAAGCAACATGTGCTTGATCGATGATTTTGTTCAAATGCTCCTCGAGTTCATCGTCTAGGAGATTGTTATCATCTCGTTTATCTCTAAATAGCTCAGAAGTCATGCGAATGTTGTTCAATTCTTCACCCTGAAAAGAAATTAGAACGTTAATTAAGAGAGTAAAATACAAAAAATAAAGAAAAAAATAAAAGGAAAATATGATAAATAAGAAACCAAAAATATAGAATGAACTCACATATAATTTCACTCGGCTCGAAGAAGTCTCGTATCCTTTAGGTTCATAATTTTTGAGATTGGATATCAGCTTAACAGTGTTTATCATGAACCATTCATAGTATCCCTCATATACTTCGCCAGGGTATCCGACCTCCAAATCTTGTAGAACGTACTTGTTGGAGGTGCAATTTCGCAGTGGGCCGACAACCATTCATGGGTCCAATAAATATTTCTTTATGGCTTATTGGGCCGGCTAAAAGCTCTAACAATGGCCCAAGCCCATCATTGAAGTATTTATTCTCCATCTATATATACCCCATTTTTGGTGGTGAAGAGTAAGCTCACTCTCATTCCCTTCCTAGCTCATATGCTTTATTTCTATCACTCCTTGGACTGACTTGCTCGTCGGAGTGCTAACCCTTGTTTTGCAGGTCTCAGATCCATAGACACCGTTGACCCTCGTCCTAACGGATTTCACCCTCGACAAGTGGCGCCGACTGTGGGGAACGCCAATGTCCTCAATCGAAGGTGAACCTTGAGTCTTGGTGTCTACAGATCTGGACCGAGAAGGGTTTGGAACGAGGAAATTGGTTGTGAATATGAGTTTGGAGAGTTTTGAGCTACACTCCACGCCCCAAAACCCTAGGTCTGGTTACTTAAATTAAATGGGCAGTGAAGTCTTCGAATGGGGGTTTTCCAATTCCCAAATTTCTTCAATAGAAGAAAGGATTCTCCCTTCATCCACGGGAATGGATTCACGCACCGAATCGAAAAGAGGAATAAAGCCCTCATCCGCGACAGCCCCATCATCAGCAACATGTGAATCCCATTTCGGCGTCCAACTTCTTCTGTCTCCAGCTTGCGGCGGCCGTCATTATTTTATCGGTCGCCGAATCAACTATCAGCAGCGGTAGTTTCGACATTAGGCGGTCGTCTTTGGGTTCATTAAGGGCCTTCCTTGATAAAGAAGCAGCAAGCTTCGGGTCGAAGTCCACCGAAGCATCAATCGTCAGTCAAAGGCCCGAAGCCGACTCCCAAAGTTTGGAAAAGGAAGGAACGTCATTTGAAACTCTCACGGAGGTTAAACTTCGGCAGCCGTTGGGTCTTCCACCCAAAACGGGGGAAAGAGGAGGCGACAGAAGCCAGCGTCCAAAACAATGGTCGTCACCTACTGACTATTGACTGAGTCGAAGACGACCTTCAACAAACGGAAGCCACCTTCGGCGTCAACCGAAGGTGACAACCGAAGACGACCTTCAACAAACTTAAGCCACCTTCGGCGTCGACCGAAGGTGACAACCGAAGACGACCTTCAACAAACCGAAGCCACCTTCGGTTTGACGACCTTCAACAAACTTAAGCCATTTTTGGCGTCAACTGAAGATGACAACCGAAGCCGACTTTCGCCGTCTTCCACAAACCGAAGCCACCTTCGGCGTCAAGGACCTAGGTCGCGCCCACAGCTCCAAGCTTCAAGAAAACTGAGAAACGGGACCAGACTTTGCACCTGTTGAAGGCTCCATCGAAGCAAAGAGACGGGGCCGGACTTTGGGCAGGAAAGGACTTCAAATAGCAGTGGGAGTCATCGGAGTTCGTGGTGGTCGACTTTGTTCCATCGTTGGCAACTAATCTTCGGACTTCTCAAATCAAAGTGGGAGAAGAAGGGACCGTCGACTGTCAACCTCCATCCCGGAGGAAGACCCTAAGGTGGCGTCGTCGAGAATCGAACTTTGACCAGTGAAGGGTTATTCGTCCACCTTCAAGGCTTCAACCGCGTCCGAAGTTGCCGACCACGCAACTTCTTCTCCTGTGCGTCAAGCTCAACCTTGAAGAAGACACAGGCAGAAAAACCGACCATGCATCAAGCTTCGACCAGGAAGAGAGCTTCAGGCGGGAAGGGGACCAAAAATTGCAGAAAATTCAAAAGTTTGCAATCAGGTCCCTGCTCTTTCAATTATTTACAAATCGCCTCAAAGTTTTGAAATTTCCAAATCATCCCCAAACTTTGAAAACGAGGCAATCAGACCCCTGATAAAGATTTTGAGGTCCATCTGAGAGCTTTTCGAAAAATTGCAAGGATCTTGTGCATCATTTTGGAGCTCTCCAAGGCCATTGCTAGGCAATAGCCCTATGCAACTACAAAGATAAGTGCTCTTAACCACTTTATCACCATTTGATGGTCTATTTTCTTAAATAATTTTATTTGGGGGGAGGAGTTGGGTATGTGATTACACATATTTCCTCCTTACTAATTGATGGTGCATTTATCGATGCTTAAATCGGCGTAGCCAACATAAACACACCATATATGGCATGACATATAGAGAATAGAGCTATCATAGTTCATACAATCTTTGTGCTTTCGAATGTGGTTCGTACTTGACTATGTTCTATGTGCCCCCTTACCCTCGGAAATATGAGAAAAAGGGAAATAAAACTATTTAAGAAAATATACACTTGTTTTTTGGTAGTATATCTATGCTTGGTGGTTTGAAAAGGCGGGTTGTTTTTTAAAAAAAGTTTGGTCCGAAGACGATCCACCCTTCACTTTGAAAAACCATTTTGATAATTAGATATAATATACTTTCCAAAGTTTTGAGTTACTGAACGGGTGGCACGTCTTTTATCTTGAACACTCGCATTCGTGTTGTAAACAAAGATGTAACCCTTCTCTCGAAACTTTGTTAACAAGTGTACGGGGTTAGTATATAATACTCCTAATTGCCTTTGTGTGTACAAAGAACAAAGGAATAACCCCTTTGCAAAACCTGGACGCCTTGTAGGGCTTCACGAATCCGAGGATGTCCACATGTCCAAGGATGCCATCCCAGCCCGTGGATGCCTACATGTCCGAAGATGAAGGCTCATCAATCCGAGGACGAAGGCACCAGGATGTCAGCAAAGCCCATCTCCATCCCCGTGGTCGACGGCACTGTACGGCCTCCGCGGCCTACGGCATTCCCACGGCCTCCGCGGTCTGGGAACTTTTGTAAGCCCGTCTCGATCCCCGTGGTCGACGGCACTGTACGGCCTCCGCGGCCTACGGCATTCCCACGGCCTCCGTGGTCTGGGAACTTTTGTAAGCCCGTCTCGATCCCCGTGGTCGACGGCACTGTACGGCCTCCACAGCCTACGGCATTCCCACGGCCTCCGCGGTCTGGGAACTTTTGTAAGCCCGTCTCGATCCCCGTGGTCGACGGCACTGTACGGCCTCCGCGGCCTACGGCATTCTCACGGCCTCCGCGGTCTGGGAACTTTTGTAAGCCCGTCTTGATCCCCGTGGTCGACGGCACCGTGTGGCCTCTGCGGCCTACGATATTCCCACGGCCTCCGCGGTCTGGGAACTTTTGTAAGCCCGTCTCGATCCCCGTGGTCGACGGCACTGTCCGGCCTCCGCGGCCTACGGCATTCCCACGGCCTCCGTGGTCTGGGAACTTTTGTAAGCCCGTCTCCATCCCCGTGGTCGACGGCACTGTACGGCCTCCGCGGCCTACGGCATTCCCATGGCCTCCGCGGTCTGGGAACTTTCGTAAGCCCGTCTCGATCCCCGTGGTCGACGGCACCGTGTGGCCTCCGCGGCCTACGGCATTCCTATGGCCCCCGCGGTCTGGGAGCTTTTATAAGCCCGTCTCGGTTCCCGTGGTCGACGGCACTATACGGCTCCTGCGGCCTACGGCACTCCTATAGCCTCCACAGGCCTTGATGCGTTGGAACTTTTATTGCCTTCCAGAAGGCACGAGTTCAAAGGAAGACGCCTTCGACCTCCTGGGCACGAAGGTCCGATCCCGTCACACTTAATCAGGTACATGACATCTTTCTAAGACCTTTTGTGAACGTGCCATGTTTCCTGTCTATCTTGAAGATCTAGCATACATGTGAATTATGCCAACTCGAATACTCTAATGATATAACCCATCTAGCCCCAGATTCAGGGATGGGCACTGATTACTCCTTGAAACCATGTCGGTGAGCTTGTGGGTCCGAAACTCATATGGTCTTGATTTACCTGAGGGTTAGAAGCTCATGTGGCATTGATAAACCTTTGAGTTAACACTCGTATGGGTTGGACTTGCCTTCGAGTTGAGCACTTACACGGTGTCAATTAGACTTGGAATTATACGCTTCTACAGTTTAAATCCACCTTTGAGTCAACAACCCCTTGTGGCATCGGCCATCTTCTGAGTTTTATGCCCAATAAGCTTTCGTTCGCTTGTGGGTTACTTACACCCGTAGTCTCGATCAGCCCTAGACTCGGCCCAACTTCGTCCGTGAAATCCTTCTGCTTCCTTCCTAAGCAAGGGGGGAGGGCTCCTAAGGTGGACGATGTTGCTTTTTACCGTAGCCTACCTGGGCAACAAGCATCAAGGCTAGGGGGGAGGGGTAAAGAAGTTTGAGTAACCCTTTACTTCAAAATCCTCTCCAACTCTTTCATGTTATCACCACAAAAATGATAAAGTTTCATGTGCTCACGTTCATCCAATCGAATGGTAACGGAATGAACATTAGAAAACTAACACTGACTCGACTAGTCTTCGGGTTAGAAACTCACACGGCGTCAGTCAACCTTTGAGCTCTATAATCATACGATCCTAACTCGGCTTCGAATTATACGCTCTTACAATTTTGACCACCCTGAGTTAACAACCCTCACGGCCTCAATCAAGGCTCTTTATCTCATACTCTCTCGACTCTGGCTCTATCTTGAGAAAGGTACACACACGTACTTGATCAGCCTAGGGGTCGTACGAACTCTATATTGGCTAAACACGGCCAAGGGACATTAATCACCTACGTAACTCCAATCCAGTAATTAGCCAACTATACTTAAACACGTGTCTTATCTATGGAAGCAAGCTTACCCCAACAAGTACGCCGTCGACCCCGGTGGCCGATGATGCTCTTGCGCCCCCTGGGCCGCGGAGCTCTCTCAAAATTGTGCCGACCCCTTTGTTGATGGCACCTATTGCTCTTTGGGCTTACGACTTCTTTATTACACTGAAAAGTTATACGAGTTTCGTAAGCCCATACCCAAAAAACACGCTTCTAAAACATTTCTAAATATAAAACTTGGGGGGAAGGGATGATCACTATCCTCTAAACATCTAACAAAAGTTTTATATATATGAAACGATAGACGCGTACATAAACAATCAAATGTCATAACAACTTATTCAAGGACGGAGCAAACAAGTGAAAGGAAATAAAAGGTAAGGAAGTGGGGTTGTTTTTCCAAAATAATCCATTCTATTCTATCACTTCCTACGAATACACTTGCCCTGGTCGCTAAAGCCGGACCTACTCCCGATTAGGATGACCCTCGTCCTAACTCAAGAAAGGGCTTGGTTATATCCACCACTCAGCCTCGCATATAGGTGATCCAGGGTCGACCACATTTGGGGCAAGGTTCGGGCCGTTAGGATCGGAAGTCGTATTCCTTACCTCCTTCCACGATAAAATGGGTAGAGTCTGTTAAAGCCAACCGCAACTAACCAGTGCATGCCCGAAGCAACGACATTCTGTCGAAGGCTCCATCCCACTTCACGGCAACTGATGCTTAAGCCCGCAGAGGGCGAATCAGAACGCTTTCATAGCAGTCAAATGGGATGAAGTCTTCAGAGTCAGGTTCTGCCTATCTAGGCGCCCGTTTTCTGCCTGTTTTCTGAGCACCATATTAAGTCCTCAGCACTATTGGCACCCCTTTACTTGAGTGACCTTCATATTACCAGGCGGTGGCAAGACTTTTCATCCTTTCAACTCGCCCCTGAGAGAGAAATTAATTCTTATTAATGTATCATTTGGGTCGAATCATAATCCCCGATGATGCATTGTGGTCTTCACGCGAATTTAACGATAGTCTTCGATGGTGCTATTCAGACAACACTTTGTTATGCTCCGTTGCCATATTTCTTATCAAAGCGTGACTTCTTCTCAAGAGTTTTTATGTATATATAATACTCGGCTTCAACGACCAATGTCGCGCTAATCCTCCTGGCTCAATCCATTATGACGCAGATCAATGTGGGAGTCTGTTTATTGACTCGTCTAAAGTTTAGGATAAGACTTCTCCTGTTGACCCGCGCTTGTGAATATTTTTCTATCTTCGAAGATGAAAGGGGCAACCTATTTGCCCCACCTCCTTTGAGTACAAGCGTACACTAATTATTCGTCTCGACAACATCCCTAGGCTTACTATAGGCCGCTGAGATTTAAGTCTTCTCGACGACGTCCTTCGGTCCGTCCGATCGCTTACACACTTGTCTGAGAGTGCTAGCATGAGGATTACTCCTCTTCGCTTATCTGTTGATTATCGCGAGTATCCCTTTCCGAAAATATTATACGGGGGCAACTTCTTAGCTCTAATCACCTCTCTTGACGGTTGAACCTACCTAGACTATTGGCATTCCGATGATCATCGTACGCCTCTTCACTTACCGTCAGATTTCACATCTTGCTCGCGGAACGTCCGTGACGCCTTCGGCCTTTATTGAAGCCATCACCGTTGGTTTTCGTCACTTGACGACTTAACCAGCGTCAGCTTATTCTGAAGTATACTTTTGACTCCTCATTGGCCGTCTTCGGCTGATGATAACCTAATTCAGTCTGGTGGACCATCATAATCCACTCTTCATTGTCTCTACCTATATAATCGAAGCTTCAGACCTCTTTTGTCTGCAGGGACCACGGATGTCAGACAACGTCGGACACCAAACTCCGGCTCCTAAGCAATTAAGTAATTCGATGATGATTTCCCTCGGTCTACCTTGGGCCGACACGGGTTGTAATGGACTTACGTTGTGTCCATAGAAACCTTTTGGCCCTCTTTGGACCATCATTATTAGCTTTGGCTACTCGGCTAATTCATTAGCCTTGGTCTATCTCCAGCGAGTTCTTAGCTCCTCGAACGTTCATCCTTGTCTATTGACGTTCAGATAATGATTCTTCTACCGAGTCAGTCTGCGCTGTGTCTTGGGTTCAGACACAAGGCTGGGTCAACCCCGAGATCGAACTTTTCCTTACATGTCCGCTATTGACCGATCACACAGTAGTTACAAATTTCTTTCTATCATGCCCCAACGAGGTCTAACCGTGTTGTTGTTCCAACCTATCACGTACCGTCACAAGCTTGGACGTCACTTCTCCGAGAAGAATTCTTTGTCACCTTCTTTCTTTCGTGACCTCTTTGTTGGATTGGAAATAAAATCCTCAAACGAGTTGCGCCCGCACAAGCGGCACACTCGGTCTCAGCTTATCTCTGGGCATGTCCGGTAACCAAATGTGACGGTTCCCTCGACAAGGGTTCGACGTGACAATATCTTGCACTCCGATTATAGTTACCTGTTATTACTCTTCAACCATCACGAAGGGTTATGGGTTTATCCGATTAGGTGGACCCTTGAATGGACGGATCCCCCGCGAGTCCGCACTACAGCTCCATGTTATTATTTGCCAAGTATTGTATTTGAACCCTGTTGTTGCATATGTGTGCTTCTCTACTAATACTTGGTAGGGGCATTTGTTGGAGGTGCAATTTCGCAGTGGGCCGACAACCATTCATGGGTCCGATAAATATTTCTTTATGGCTTATTGGGCCGGCTAAAAGCCCTAACAATGGTCCAAGCCCATCATTGAAGTATTTATTCTCCATCTATATATACCCCATTTTTGGTGGTGAAGAGTAAGCTCACTCTCATTCCCTTCCTAGCTCATATGCTTTATTTCTATCACTCCTTGGACTGACTTGCTCGTCAGAGTGCTAACCCTTGTTTTGCAGGTCTCAGATCCATAGACACCGTTGACCCTCGTCCTAACGGATTTCACCCTCGACAGTACTTTATCTCTTTCTCTAGTGAGGATGTATTGCGGAATGGTGATCCACCCAATTGTTGCTAGGATACCCAGATATACTGTGGGTGTGATCGAGAAGAAATGCTGTGTTATCTTTCATCATAGAGCGACTAGGAATACCCTGTATATATCCAAATTGTCTCACAACTCTGCCAGGCTCGTGGGGTTCCCTAATTGCCCAACAGAACATCCAACACCTAGTCGTCCAAATGGCTTGGCCTTATTTACATAAATCAGGGAGTCTATGAAGGACCTTTGCATATGGTTGCCACCGAAATTGCACGAAAAGAATTTATTTAAATGGTATAATCGGAAGAAAAAGAAATTCAAAATACAGGGTGTATACCAAATTAAGTACTTACATGTTTAACACGCAGGCTTGTTAATTGATCTCTAAAAAGTGGCAAGCTGCTCCTTGGGACGTCTCCGTAGGTGTACCTACATTCCCACCTTAATGAACAAACACGAAGGGGATACATTTGAATTAGTAAAAAAAGATGGATAAGAAAAAAATACAAATAAATATTGAGTTATTTTAAAATGAAAATACGCACCGCTGAGCTAATGGAGCGGTCTCATCAAGTATATAATCTACTCCTTTTCTGTGTGGCGCGATTCAATTGATTCGCTCATACGCCCATGTCTATTAAATTTCAATAATAATGTTAACACTTCAAATTGTAACGTCGAAAAAAAAATAATTAAAACACCTATTGAAAACTAATACGTACCTGTAACAAATATAGACAGCCAGTGATGTCGTGCATGGTGATCTGGGACACCTCGCACAGCCCAGAGTACAAACCAGCCAGCAGGACCGATCCCCAACTGTATCGACTACACTGCTCCAAATCCTCAACCTGGGCCAAAAACTGCACATTAACAGTGTTTTGAGTCTTGGTAGGAAACATGAAACTGTTAATAAAATGCAATATTAGTGTCCGGGCCCTTTGCTCGAATCGCTGGGCTGGGAATCCTCAGGGAGTGCACGGCCCATCTCATCCTCGAAAACACTAATATTGACAAATGAACCATTTACTTGGGCTGGCCGGAATTCCAAATAAGTCTTACATCTCGCCCGCCATTCCTCTGCACTACGGCTAACTGTTGTACCGTACACTGGGTCACCATCCACCCGAATACCAAAGAGGACCTCAACATCTTGTAGTGTCACAGTCGCCTCTCCGAAATTGAAGTAGAAAGTATGGGTTTCTGGCCTCCACCATTCCACCAACGCCGTAAACCGAGATCCAATTTTTTGTAGCCTACTTTTATTATTCTCTCAAAACCGACACTCCTAATGATTTCCTTAACCCCCGGTGCCGTATGATTACTGTATATCTCCCAGAAGTCGCTATCGTATGTACGACCCTTGAGGCTGAATATTTTAATGTTGTGGACCTTGTTTTCAAAGACAGCTTGGGACCTATGATGTGCTTGACGGTATATCACTTTATCTTCTATCGGCCCCGGTTGAAGATGTTTAAGGTGATATTCATATTGCGAGCTAGATTCGCCAGCCATTGCCATCCTACACAAGGCAACCAAAAAAAACATCAATCCGCAATAAACTTAAACATAGGTCAAGGTTAGTAGTAAACATAATTTCTTGGGGAACAAGAAAGATCAATAACTATGTGTTAATAACTGTGTGTTAACCATAGAATGTTCAACAGAAAAACCATATAGGATCTCATTGATCCTAAATAACTGCAACTATAAAGCATGAAGTATAAGAAAATAATGGCATAAGAACGAATTTTGCACTAATAGAGAATTAATCTTTTGCAAAAACCAAATCAGACCATGAACTGTTTAAAATGATGCATTACAGACAAACCAAATCAGACCTTTTCTTCATTAAAAAAAAAGAAACAAAACCAAAAAACCAATGAACAAGACTTGCACTTTACATTGAACTGACAAGAACACTAATCTCATTTGGTACTTCGCATCATAAACTGCCAGCAACAAAGTATTCATAAAGAGAAGACAACTTTTATGTAATACAGGTTTCCAGATCAGAAAAAAAGAGAAGTTCCTCAGTGCTTGCAAGAACATTTGGGAAGTTAAAAAAAAAACTAAAAAACAGAGCCAAAAACATTCGGCCAAACCAAACTAATTCACCAAGCTTGATTGCAAGTAATTCATTCAGATTTCAAAAAAGAAAGCTGCATTCGGATTTCACAATTAAAAAAAAAAAAACAAAGCCAAAAACTTACGGGAGTCACAGGAGTGCAGGGAGTCGCTGGGAGTGGAGGAGGAGATCGCTTTGGGTCGCCTGGAGTGCAGGGAGTCGCGGGAGTGGAGGAGGACCTCGATTTGGGTCACCGAAGTGCAGGGAGTCGCCGGGAGTGGTGGGCAGAAGGGTTGCCGAGATGTGGATTTCGGATCACTAGAGGGAGAGGGGTGGGTCGCCGGACGGAGGAGTCGTCGATTTAGGTGGTGGATTGAGTCGCCGGATGGTGGGTGGCAGTTGAACGACGAAAGTCGTCGCCGATCAGGGGAGGGATTGGATTTAGGGTTGAATTGGTGAAAAATATATGGGTTCCAGAGTTGACCGGCTCTTATAGTCCCGTCAACTTCGGATTTCCTAAATCAGAATGCAAGTGATTCGGATTACCAAATTCCGAATCTCCTCTGTTTCTCCACAAATTGCACACTCTCGAATGGAATTCCTCAATTCAGAAATCCTAAATCCGAACATAGTACAAATTGTGATAACTCGGATTTCAAAAATTCGTATGCTTTGCTGCAGCAAATAGCCCCTGTTTCGGATTTCTGAAATTTGGACGTTATACAAAACGTCTACGTTCGAATTTTGGAAATCCGAACACTATATAAACCAGAGCCAAAATGTCCATTTTTGTTTTTTGCACAATCCCAAAACCTGTTATCAACAACTAGTATCTATTTCATCACAATCACAGCACCAACAATTCAATATTAACATTACAATCCGAACAATTCAATGTTAACATTACAATCCGAATTTATCAATACAAATATTTAGACGACATCTAATTAAACAGTTGTCATTCCAAATAACATGGTCACTCCAAATAACTTTCAATACCACTAAATGTCTCTCAATTCCAGTTGTCAGTCATAGGTCTTCTATCTACTCCTGGGTGCAAGTAAGGACAAGAATTGGGATCATGACCTTGTTGTCCGCATCTCTAACATTCTCCCCGGCTCCAGCATCCCTTGTAATCCATTTGCATTCTATGTCTCCTTTTTTTTGTCGCCGTCCCGGTCCTGCATTCAAACAAGATGCTCATAATTCAGAATGATATTCCAATTAACCGTCGGCCATTGTTGCTCATCGGGAATCGGAACAAAACCCGTGTAATCAAATTGTCTACGCCATGCTGGAAGGCGCCACACACTATGGTATAGATCAATAGGCCGATGTCCTTTTTTTTTTTGACAAACTTGGAGTGCGTGCATACAAGTCATCCGGTACTCTTGTCACTTCTTGCACGGACACCTATGTTCATCGTAGTTCACCGTATGCAAGGACCCACCCCTACCACTTAGCCGTGTAGCAGTAACAACCCGCCACCTAGTATCATCGCCATCAAAAGGAGTGGCATCAAAACTGGCTGCTTTGTCGTTCATTTCCTCGTATTTTTTCCATGACTCAGAAGGGATCGGTGTCATACAATTTCTCGCACACAAATATTCTTCTTTGTAGAATTTCACCTTTTTGCGAAAGGTTGCATCGATCAAGGCTCTAATTGGTAAAAACCGGATCCCTTTCAACGCATTGTTGTAACTCTCAGAAATGTTGGTTGTCGCTATGCTCCAACGGCGAAGACCGGCTTTCAATGAGCCCAATTACTCCCTCCAATCCCTCGAAGATAGTCTCATGCAGCAGGTTTGAATTCAATAAGCTCTGCCCTCATACGGTTGTATTTCACTCTTGAATGCGTCGTGCCCATCTTCCAACATAACCGCTTCACTTTTCTGCTATTATATCGCGACACAAGATTGCTGCGAACGTGGCGGAGACAAAGAAAGTGGCCACCATTTCCTAAATCACGCCATTCATTCATCTGTGACATTGCGCTCAACAATCCTGCATTCCGGTCGGATATCATACTTACAATTCTATCTTGCATAACCCACAACCTCAAATTCCTCATAAAAAATGTCCAACTATCTACTGTCTCCTCATCCACAATCGCAAATGCAACCGGTAAAATGTCCTTGTTTGTGGTATAGACCACCGCAACAAGCAATTTATCCTTGTATCCACCACGCAAGAAGGTTCCATCGATACAAATGACCAGTGGACATTCGCGCCTCAATTTTCTCTCTCTCTCTTTTTTTTTTAAATCCGAATGTAACTGTTTATTTAAGGAGTACAAGACCTGAACTCCTTATTTGAGTTCAAAAATTTCGCGTCTCAATTTTCTTTTATTTTTAAGGCAATCCGAATGTAACTGTTTATTTAAGGAGTCCAGGACCTGAACTCCTTATTTGGCCTCAATTTGCCTTTTTTTTTTGGAATTCGGATTTTCAAAATCCGAATGTACTGTTCATTTTCTGATTTTTTTTTACTATAATTCGACAAAATATATATAATTATTATTTTAATATTATATGTAGATTCGGATTTCGGAAATTCAAAGGTTTAATTTAAATTAGCACTCGGATTTTAGAAATCTGTATATATATCCACAGATATTCTTAAAAATTTAAATTTATCCACCTTTATTTTAATTATTTTTTTTAGGAAAAAGGCCCTTGTAATTTCTATCTCCAACATACATTGTTGTACTCATTAGTAAACCCTTGTTGTAATCTCTCTCCTACAAACAAATTGCTGAAAAACATCTACCTTTTGTTTCCTGACAGGAACATTGCGAAATAGAGCCCATCTTGCCTTTGCTTCAGGTTTTTCCTGGTATCAGAGTCACCGACTTCATCACCACTTGATGATAACTATGAAGAAGAACAGGCAATCAGAAGCCATTCGAGGTCAAAAGATACACTACTACATTGATTCATGCCATTCAGGCTTTCTCTCTAGTTTAGAGGTCAAAAGATACACTACTCATATGTTCCAATTAAACCACACTACAGTTTAACCAACCGGTACCTAATCTATGGAGACTACAAATCGAAGACTTCATATGCATGTGGTGGAAAATAAAAGGGGAAAAAATTAGTAACTAAATCGAGCCAAAGAAATTGATGCCGAAGGAAGCTCGGTGCGTGAGTTGAATGCCTCATTGGCATCTGGGTGCATCTCCTCAGCTTGGTGATATGCAATCTCAGCAGCAGCAAAGTTCGATTGACAGAACAAGCGCAAAACACATGGGGCAATGAAAACCACGCAGCAGAAAAACTGAATGAATCATGACAGTTGCACCTCAGGAACTGCTCAAAGAACCCAAAAACTTAAAACATACAGTAGCAATCTAAAAACATGATAGGAGATCCCAAAAGTGACACTTATCTAAACGAAAAGAACTTGCAGTAGAAACACATCAATGAAACTTCAAATTACTGGTTAAGTTACTTTAAATTGAGCTACCAGTGAAACTTAGGTTGAGATTATATAAGTCAAGACAATTCCAAGTTGCCTAAGATAGTTTACACATCCAAAGTTTCTCAGAAAATTTACCGTCAAACCTTTGTCAGAAAACAAAATTCATTACTATACCTCTCTACCAGCTTCCTGGCCTTCCTAGAGCATTACATCAAAGCATAAAAGTGTTGAGAGATGGTTCTTTAGCTATATTTTCTTATCTGACTGCAGTAAATAGCAACCGCAGTTTCCACCTGGTTTAAAAGGAAATAAGTAATTCATATATGATATCAGAAACTCTGTCGACTTTTATAATTTTGCTCTAAAATTATGATTTGCAGGACAGGTTCATAATTGAGATCTCAGCAAATTCATTTTTATATATGATTTTAAGTCGCTGACACATTAAAAGAGATGAGTTTGAGTAAATTAGAAACAACTAAGGGCGTATTTGTAGCTTCAAAAACTATAAAGCAACAACAAGCAGAAACCAAAAAGGGACTGAATTCAAAGCTAAATAAAGATGCAAATTGAGCTTTTGTTTCAAGTACATCAATAAGTACTAAAAATTGATTACACCTACAATTACTTAAGTAGGTCGTCTTATTTTTTTTTTTTAATTTGCAATAACATGAAAAACCAGAAAAGTATGTTTTCTCTTCATTTTGTTTTCCCACATACCATTGTATAAGATCCCTTTGCCTCATTCTAGCGAAGCCAGTACTCGCCAATGTAACAAAAAAAAAAAATTTGATTTACGGAGTCTCAACAAAGATAATATAAAGATGTGTTGCTTGCTCACTTTCCAGTTTCCAGGAACTTTCTTGCTTTTGGGTACATAAATTCAGCTAAATTAAATCTTCCTTCAACATTTTTGCAACCGTGAAGTTACCAGTGTTTTTGCAATTTGGAAATCTGAATACTAAAGTTAACAAGAAGCAAGACTTTACCTTGTCCAACATGGTCTCTTCATGCTGCCTGAGACACATTACAAGGGCCCTGTAACTCTTTGAAAATACTCACCAGTCCTGACAAGTTTCTTTGCTTGTTTGTTTGCAGGTTGTCTACAGTTCCTGCACATCATATTGATACTTAAAATGACAACTCATTCAAAATACCGGTTTTTTTGAACAAAATGAAAACAACAATTGACCAAACCTGCATTTGTCGGAACTGGTTCAGTAGATGCTCCATTGGCATTGGTTTCATCCTGGACCATGGGATCACCACCATCAGCATCATCCCGATTTTCTTCTTGGAAATCAGATAAATAACTCTTGCTTGATTCAATACTGCATGGTAAACAGTATTCAAAGTCATCAATTTTACTTGTCTTTATTGGTTGGTCCAACAGGATCGACTCTATAAACAACAGATACTTGCCTGATCACTAATTTTTTCAACAGGTCCACAGCAGCGGGCACCTAGTGACAATTAGCATGATTAGTTCGCCAAAGGCCAAGCAACATAAATGTGCAAAATGTGAGAATGGAACTTTCGTTAAACAAAAGATGAGTGTCCAGATGACTTCGAGCAATCACCTCTGAAAGCCTACTCAATGCCTCAAGATGTCTGACTGTCATTCGATAAGCCACTCTACTTCCTGGAGCTGTATTGCCTATACGCAGAGAAACACATGATTTAACCAGAAGATGCCTAGCTTCAGCAGTCAGCTGGAGCATTAGATCAAGATATGTTCTCAAGAATTTCTCCCACATGTTGGATAACTAGGTACTGTGACAATTTGTTGAATTCATTGTTTACAATGTACAGATGGATGAAAATGGTTTCTCTGTTTGATGGTTCTATAGAATTGTTGTCTTGATTATGAGCTGATTTCGGTGCATAGATCATTATTTTCTCTCGAGAATTAAAGTAGCCTGAACTTTATGATTTCCCTATGGGCAAATTATCTGGTACACCCGGGGTACTGTGTCCCCCCATGCGCGTGTACCTTACTCTCTTATAATAGCGTTAGTCCGCTATTATAATTCAACTTTCTTTTCTTTTTTTTTTAAACGCGGGGTTATATAAATAACCGAATTCATTCAAATTTGAAAAACTTTGTGACGGAGTATTATTGATGGGCGATGGCCGGCAGCGATCAAGGCGTTGAGGCGGCAATGGGAGTCGGCGATCGAGGCGTTGAGGTGGACACAGCCGGCGGCGATCGAGTCGTTGAGACGGCGACAGCGTTCAGCGATCGAGGAAAGGCTCCGATTCCACCAGAGTGGCGATACGGTGATTGGATCGACGATATGCTGAGTTCAGATCGAGTGATGAGTTATGTCATTGATGATTCCGGCTTTATGAATGCGGAATGTAGTGGTAGCAAATCCATCGAACAATCTTACTGTGCCAGCAAATCAACGCAAGGTCACAGTTCTGTTGTAGATCAGCTGCAATCAGGTTTGTGTAGGTTTCGGAGTGTACTATTTGTGAGAGAATAATCAATCTAATTTTTTCACAGTTCTGTTTTTGTTAATGTTGTATGAAGTGGGTAAGCAGTTATGCTGTGTTGGATATCCAAAATGTTTGTACTGGATATCCAACTTGTTTGTGCTGGATATCCAGCTTATGTGTAATGGTTATCTAACGGATTTACATGTGTATCCAAATTTTATTTGCTGGATATCCAACTGATTTGTACTGGATATCCAATATTTTTTAGTTGTTTATATTGAATTGGTGTTTTTTCACAGTTCAGAGTGTACTGTTTGTGAGAGAATAATCAATCTAGTTTTTTCACAGTTTTGTTTTTGTTAATGTTGTATGAAGTGGATAAACAGTTATGTTGTGTTGGATATCCAACATATTTGTACTGGATATCCAAGTTGTTTGTACTGGATATCTAGCTTATGTGTACTGGTTATCCAATGGATTTACTTGCGTATCCAAATTTTATTTTATATTGATTTGGTGTATCAAAGATTTTTTTAAATTTTTTTTTTGTTTTTCTGTTTATCTAATTTTTTGTAAAAGATAACCATATCAATGAGTTGGGGATGATGTGATGCTGGATGATACTTTGCGCATGAAAGTTACATCTGCTCTGAAGGGTAGGTTTTCTAACTTGTTTATATGTGTTTAAATTTTTTTGATTTGTTTATCCATTGTGTTAATACTGATTATCCGACTGCATGGTAATGGTTACCATCTCTTTTGTTTTTCTTAGAATGTGGAGAAAATAATAGCGGCAATGAATTGAGAGTTGATAATGTGATGGTGGAGTAGGATGCCTTGCACAAGGAAATTTCATCTGTGACGAAGAATAATGATTTGGCTATTTTTACTTTAATTGGCAAGACTGCAAGAAGTGAGAAAGAAGCTTATGATTTGTATAATGATCATGCCCGATTGATTGGTTTTAGTATGAGAGTGGGAAAACAGAAGTTTAGAGGTAAGACTGATAAAGTTAGGATGAAGAAATTTTGTTGTAACAGCGAAGGATACGAGAGATCCGGTGGAAATGGTGATGTGTGCCATGAGAGGATTAATTTTTGGTGTGAGTGTCCAGCTTATATCCATTTTACTTTTGACAAAGATGGCTTGTGGACCTGTACAAAGCATTTGGTTGATTACAATCATGATCTTGTGCCGAATGAAATGATTGGACTTCTTCTATCAACGTGATGTAGATGAAAATGATATAAAGATAATCAGAGACATGACAAGGAGTGGCATACCTTTGGTTGATGCATATAAGTTTGTGGCAAAATTACACGGGGGAAGTCCGAACATGAAGTATACTTTGAGAGATGCCTATAATTATAAGCGTCCTTGTGTTGGATTTGAAGGTGGCGATTGTAATCAGCTCATGAAGATTTTTTGGGACAGGAAGAAAACTGAAGAAGATTTCTTCTTTGATTTTGACTGTGATGAGCAGGGTAGGATGTGTATTTTCTTCTGGAGGGATGGTAGAATGCGAAAGGATTATTATTTGTTTGGTGACTTGCTTGTGTTTGATACAACGTACCAAACAAACAGATATGGAATGATCTGTGCTCCGTTTGTGGGTATGGATAATCATAACAAGAATGTCATGTTTGGTTGTGGTTTTGTGTTAAACGAGAAAGAACCCTCTTTTGATTGGTTGTTTAAGCAGTTTTTGAAATCAATGTGAAATAAGCAGCCACAAACCATAATGACAGATCAAGCACCTTCCATTGCTGCAAGTATTCGGACATGTTTTCCAAGTTCTCGACATCGTCTCTGTACATGGCACATAGGTGAAAATTCAAGAAAGCAAATTAGTTATTTAAGGAACAAGCCAGATTTTGTTAAGAACTTTAATTATCTGATGAAATACAATTCAACAAAAATCGAGTTCGAGGTATTATGGAGGAGGTCAGTTTGTCAATATTTTTATTATTATTTTGATCATTGCCATGATTAAGAGTGTCTCTTATTCTTTTTGTTGTGTGAGTATGTGTTACTGGTCATGCATGATCTTCCTGATGATTACTTATAGGTAGGTAAGTTATACAACAATGATGGATAACCAGCAAATAATGTATGGACAAGTAGCCGCATAAAAGCACAACTAAAAAAAAGGATGGATAACTAGTTTACATATTTTGGATAACCACCTGTTATGGCTGGATAACTAGTTTACTTATTCTGGATAACCAGCAATTATGGTTGGATAACTAGTTTACACATTCTGGATAACCACCCGTTATGGGTGGATAACTAGTTTACACATTGTGGATAACCAGCAATTATTTCTGGATAACCACCCGTTATGGCTGGATAACTAGTAGAAAGCCTTTGTATAAGCATTAGAAAATTATTGCAGGGGTTTAAAGGAGTTACTGATGGATAGACAGTTCCATGTTTTGGATAATATCAGTCGGGATAGCATGCATGATCTTCCTGATGATTACTTATAGGTAGGTAAGTTATACAACAATGATGGATAACCATCAAATAATGTATGGACAAGCAGCCCCATAGAAGCACAACTTAAAAAAGGCATGGATAACTAGTTTACAGATTGCGGATAACCACCTGTTATGGCTGGATAACTAGTTTACACATTCTGGATAACCAGCAATTATGGCTGGATAACTAGTTTACACATTGTGGATAACCAGCAATTATCTCTGGATAACCACTCGTTATGGCTGGATAACTAGTAAAAAGCCTTTGTATAAGCATTAGAAAGCCTTAGGATATATATGTTTCTTTGTGGATCTATATGGATAACCTAACTATTTTTCTTTTTTATGCATGTGTTTTATATTGTTGTGCACATATTATTGGATGAGTATGGTTGCATGATGACAAATGGCTGAATGGTATTTATGATGTGAGGCATATGTGGTGCCCTGCATTTAGCAAAGATGTTTTTCTGGTGGTACCTTGTCTTCACAAAGGAGCGAGTCAACAAATAATGCAATTTGTCTTAAAATGAAGGCCACATCATCGCTTTGTGATTTCCATGAAATTTTCTCTGATGTTGTGCACTGTTGGTGGGTAGCTGTGAGTGGTGAAGATCTACGCTGTAGCCAGGGAAACATCGATTCATATCTTCTTGGTGACCCTTTCCTGGAGAGCATTCGCAGAGTGTACACAGTTGAAGCATTTCGGGAGGTTTAGCAGTTGCACAAAGATGGGATGTTGTGCAGGCAAGAGCAGTTAGAGGTTTCAAATGATGGGAATATTGTGACGTACAATGTTTGGCGGTTTGGGATAGAGCACTTTAAGCATGTGGTTGTACATGACACTAGGTTATAGAGATTCTCATACATGTGCAGGTACTACTCTGAGGCGGGCATGCTTTGTTGTCACATTCTTCGAATCTGTCATGTAACCTCTGTTGATGAGTTTCCTAAAGATTATATATGTATGAGATGGACAAAAGGTTATGGTGCCAGGTCAAGCATAGGTAATGAGGGAGATGGAAAAGCTGATGGGCCATTGCTGTGGAAGGCACTAATTATGAGACGATTTTCAGACTTGGTGTATGCAAGTGAATATAACAAAGATGCAAAGAAATGTTGTGACGAGGCGGTTGACAGGCTTAAAGAAGAACTCGGCAGTTTCATTGGTTCAAATAATAATGATGAGTCTGTAGACAATGATAGTGTTATAAGGAATCCGGCTGCAAAGAGGAAGAAGTTTGGTCCCAGGAACGAACGTCCTAAAAGCATTGTTGAGAAGGAATGTAACAAAGTCAGAGGCACGAAAACAAATGCAAGAATTGCTGCTGACCGAACAAGAGCTTCAGTTGCATTAGACATGCATTATCAAAGCATGCCATTTCCTTATCCAAAGGGAGCTGCTCAAGATTTTTCAGGCTCAGGAAGTTTTGCTGCTGTGAATGCTTCCCATCAAAGCACGCCATCTTTGAACGTAAATTCTGGTGGATTCTCATTTACTAATCCAAGTGTAGCTACCCAGGATTTTTCAGGGGCAGGGGCTTGTTTGAGTGAAAACAAGGATGTGGTTGCATGGGTTATCCATTTGCACTTTTATGTTGGTGACGATTAGTTTGTCTTGCAACAGGTGACCTTCTTGGCTTGTTTGAGTGAAAATAAGGATGTTGTTTTCAGTTGCAGGGTAGCTCATCTCACGTTTTTTAAGAACAAATTCTTGTCTTTTCGTCATTTGCTACCAAGCTTTGCTGACACGACAGAACTCACCAATCTTTTCTAATGTCAGATTAATGAACATATTATCAAGCATATCGTGATGGATATATTCAGGGTAGTTGTTCTTTTCTTGCTTTGCTTGCCTGGGGAACATTTGTTTGGTTGTGGAATTTGAGAAAATTTTTTCGTTTTTCATTTTTTTCTGGCTGTTGGATGTTTTGGATGCTCAAATCAGGCGTTCTGGTGTATGTGCAGATGAGGGAGTTTTATAGAAATGCTGCATGTGGAGATGTCAGGGAGTTTTATAAAAATGCTATATGTGGAGATGAGGGAGTTTATACAGAGGTAGTTTGACGGATTAACTACCCATGCAGTCCTATCTTTTTTCACAAATCAGTGTCTTCTCACTCTCTATTCATTAACTGTCATCGTGATATTCAAGAAACTCATTTAATGACAGTTATGTAATGATCCTTATTCAATCCATTCCATGTAAAAACGTGTGGCTCTGTAACTACCCATTAGATCATGATGTACTCTGCACAAACATGAGCTTTTCAGTTTTCTTTTTTTATTTTTACTCCCTCAATCTTTTAAATTCTATTTAATTACAAAACGTGTGGTTTTTCAGTTATACATAGTAACATGCTCTACACTGTGGATAACCAGTATTGACATAGTGGATAACCAGTGTTCCCACTATGGATAACCAGTTAAACATAGCTGGATAACCAGTGTTGACACTATGGACAAGCATTTTTCATAAAGAATAAAAACAAAGTAAAAATTCAATAAGCATTACAAACCGTTTAGATAATCAGTACTAATACATTGGGCAAGTTCTGATAACTATTTTGGAGAACCAGTGCAAACAAGTTTGAATGTCATTAGAAAATGACTGGATAACCATTATTAATAGAAGGCTTGGATAACCAGTTCAACTCTAGTGGACAAGCATTAGTAACAAATTGGATAATAAGTACGAACATATGGATAAAAACTTGCAGAGATGTGACAAGTATTTTACCAGAGCGGGATAAACAATAAGGGTTTAGTTGACTTACAAATGATGAAACACCAAAGAATATCCATCTTAGGGAGTCACTCTTAGCTTCTTCTTTGTTTAGGATGACAGCCCAAGCATCTATGATGCTGTTTTCTATCCATGTCCCTTCCCTCATGGAACAGAAAGCTGTCCTGTCTGCCCAAACGATTTTCCCAAATTCAAACAAGAGTTTCCTGCATAGAAAAAATAGTCAAATAGACAAATAGTTGGAAAACTGGTAAGTTTTTTATCCCAGGGGTAAGGATGGTGACTTTTACCCTGATTTAACTATTTCTTCTTGTCTTTTTAGGAGCACGAAGTCTATCAACAGGCCTTCTTCTTGGGTCATTTTCTTCTTCTTCTCTGTCCACTATATGAATTTTTTCTTATTTTTCTTCTACAGCATGAACGGCGACCTGAACAGTTCGGGCAACCGGTGGACTCTTGGTGGATTTCTTCTCTTAGGTTTTTCATTGAGGATCCTAGGACAAAACAAAAGAGAGTTAGTATGTAAATTCATCTTTTTATTTTGTAGTGGGGAGTCAGAGTGGATCTAACTTACTTTTCCACTGTCTTTGTTGACTCTTCATCAAGCTCGTCAACTTTCTTTGAGATTGCCGGCGGTGGCGTGGTACACTCATTTTTGTCCAGCATCACTAGACCACCCGTGGTAGAAGCAATATTCCAATCGGGTGGAATTATGCTTAAAGGGACTACTTTAACCATGTTTGAGTTCTTCTCAACTTCTTTTGCAGCAGCAGCAATCATCTCTAGTTTTTTGGTATCACTTAATGATTTTGAAGCTGGTGAACTGGCCCTTCTTATGATTTCATCAATGGAAGGAGTGGGATTCTTTGTTCCGTCGAGTGCAGATGGTACTGGATATTCTTCTGCTTCTCTAGTCTCATTGACATCTTTATCCAAATCAACACTTCATGTGATATCTTCCTCCGTGTTCTTCTCCTGGGTTGTCTCGTAACTGTCTTCCTGACTGGAGAAGATACCCAGGTTAAAGTGTGGGATAGTTGGGTCTTTGAAAACTTTCCTTTTCCTGGTACCAGTGCTTCTCGACCTTCTCGTATAAGCGGATGTCACACCTGAATCCCTGCCGGTGGAATCTTGATGGGATCTCTTCTTTTCTGTTGTGGAGATATTCGTTGCATGTGCTGCAGTACAAAGTTGGAATGTTGGATAATCAGTACAAACATACATATAAATTAGACACATTGGATAACCAGTTCAAACGAAGTGGATAATCAGTTCAAACAGGCCGGATAATCGGAAGGAACACAATGGATAACCATTTAAAGGAAAAAAAGGGGTTGGATAAGCAGTACAAATTAGACACATCAGATAACTAGTTCAAACAAAGTGGATAATCAGTTCAAACAGGCTGGATAATCGGCAGGAACACAATGGATAACCATTTAAAGGGAAAAAAGGGGTTGGATAAGCAGTACAAATTAGACACATTGGATAACCAGTTCAAACGAAGTGGATAGTCAGTTCAAACAGGCTGGATAATCGGCAGGAACACAATGGATAACCATTTAAAGGGAAAAAAAGGGGTTGGATAAACAGTACAAATTAGTTGGATGACAAGTACAATCACATCAGACAAGTATTTGTTTCATTAAAAAAATATTCATTACCTTGTGGTTGAGTTTGTTGTTCATCAAGCACCACTTCTTTTGAAGTAGGCACGGATTTCCCCACTGGAAGAGAAGCCCCATCATTTGTCTAGCTCAATTGCTCCAGTCCCTGTACTTTGTTAATTTCAATGTCTTGAAAATTTGTGGGATTAATTGGAGCTTGTACAGTATTGTCATCAGTATGTTGGTGTTGTTGTTGTTGTTGGTCAGCTACTTGTTGTTGCAGTTGTTCTATTATTGTTGCAAATCTACTTTCAGCGAACTTACATGCCATCTTGCACAATTCACAAATCTGTGCATCCTGGAGGTCTTGCTGGTCTTGCTGCTGCTCTTGTTGCTATTGCATTCTACCTGAAGGCGGAGGCATCTTTCTACTCATCGACACCATTGCATCTGTTAGGATCTTGATTGTTTGCTTTTCTTGTTCATCTGGTTTGATTTTTAACTCCATTTCCTTCTCACGTATGTCTAAAACAGTTTTACTCATCGTGATAATCAATTAGTAGAATTTTTCATAAAGAGCAGCAAGGTCCTGCAAAAGTGAATGTAGTTAGTGGAATGTGGAGATGCTAGGTTGGATACGTAAGTTTGATCTGGAAAAAAATGGTAGAACACTACATAGACTTGCTGTGTGTTGAGGTTGGCCTGTGTATCCTCCTGTGATTCCCCCTCTGGGTCTTCATCTCGGGATGCTGCTGAGGACGGTTTCTTGAGACGTTCAAGTGTCTGGACATCTGTGAAATTGCTTCCCTGAAGTCTTAATCTGTCATCCAGCATCTTTTGATCCCAACATTTGATCACAGGTAATGACCTCGGATGTGCTCTCTCATACTCACATCTGTCAAGGTAGCACAACTAACAAAAAAAAAGAAAAAAAGTTGGTGTTAATGATATCAATACAAGCAAATTGGATAAACATTGCAAGCGATATGGATAACTAGTAAAATTTGTACAGATATGGTAAGTACCAGAAAAAAAGTGATTGGTCCGGTGAATGGTTTCCCATTGTGGTGACTTTTGCATCCTTTGACCAGAGCATCAATCACATATTGACACCAATTGTATTGTGTCACCTCATTCATGTTCACGAGGGACTTCAAGATGTTCATTGTGATCCTGGAAGTGGTGTTTCCATGTAGGAATATGCTCACAGCAAAGACCAGGAAATCTCGTTTGAAGTCATCACCAAAATCTTTTCGACCAGCAATTAATTGTGCCGCCGTGGATCTCAGTGGCAGAAATTTATTACTGTATCCCATTCTTTTCTTGAATGCATCCACCATCTCAACGTGGTCCGTTATAGCGGGATCATTCTGTTTGAATTCTTCCACTGGTCTGGGTCCACGAGGAAGATCAAGTACAGCAACAACATCTTCCTGTTTGATATCCAGTACATTGTTCCCATTCAATGGGACTTGTCTCGCACCGGTCTGGAAATTGTTTGCCAAAAAACTACATAAGGTTGTTGGAATATTTTTGATTTTGAGATCCAGCAAGGCGCCAAATCCCATATCTCTGATAGCCTGCCTTTGTAGTTGGCGATAATCTACCGCATCTGGCTCTTCCTTAAGATCTGTTGGTTTATTGATTTCAGTGATGAGTTGGAAGAGGTGGTTTGGTGTCATCCTGGTCTCAAATTTCTAGACAGAATCTTTAGAACTGATTGGCTGTGGATCTTGACCAATCATCAGTTTGTTGTTCCCAGGTTTTGCTCTTTGCTTTTTGGGCTTTTTATCATCATTATCATCAGCAACCACAAGTTGCTTTGGATTTCCTGTTGGTGTGCTCTTCTTTCTCTTTGGTTTTCTAAGCAAGTTGTGGGGACTTGGACTTTGACCAGGGGACTATTCTTTTTGGGTTGATTTTTGATTTTTAAATATGGTCAGTGTTACTTCAGGGAGCTCCATTAGTATCTCTGGTTCAGGATGTGGTGATCTGTCTGGGTTGTAGTTGAGGTCGTCTCTTATTTTGTCCACTCATGCCTATATTTTGTTCTAGCCTCCTTTAGAGCACTATTGGCATTGGATAATCACTAAGAAGTCAAAAGACAAAATAGCAGGATATGAAAAGGAGCAGCAGGATATGAAAAGGAGCAATAATCAAAAAGGAGTAACCAGTATGAAATGGGTGGATAACCAGCAAATAATGTATGGACATGTAGCCACATCAAAGCACATCTAAAAAAACAATGGATAACCAGTTTGCTCCCTGCGGATAACCAAAATAAAATGGATGGATAACCAGAAACAAAGTTTGGACAAGCACCCCATGGCACACACGTAGGAAAACTTGGATAACCAGTTCAGATATATAGTGGATAACAAGTTCAGTTTGTCCATGCCACATAGAATCAAATGTAAAAAAAGCATGGATAACCAGTTTACAACTTGTGGATAACCAGCAAATAATGTATGGACGTAGACACATAAAAGTACATGTAAAAAAATCAATGGATAACCAATTTACACCCTGCGGATAACCAGTATAAAATGGATGGATAACCATAAACAAAGTTTGGACAACCATCACATAGCATACGCAGAATCAAATGCCACATGGAATCAAATGTAAAAAAGTATGGATAACCAGAATGAAATAGGCGGATAACCAATATGCTATGTGGATAACTAGTATGAAATAGGTGGATAACCAGCAATTATGGCATGGACAACCATCACATAGCATACGCAGGAAACCATGGATAACTAGTTCAGATCTAGTGGATAAACACAAAATATTGTTGGATAATCAAAAAAATAGGATCTCGGAGTAATATACTACCAGTGAAGCATCTATAGATGAAGGAGAGCTTGAGATGGCCGGAGCTAGGGTTTCTCACCGTCGTCTGTGTGCGTGTGTGTGTGTTTCTGAAAGAACAGAATGACAAAAGGAAAAAACGCAGGAGAAGATGAAGTTATCAAAATCATCTTCCAGCGTAGGTTTTCCGTCGAGTTTCAGTAATTTTGTGGTGGTGGTCAATTTTGTATTTGCCCTAAAATGGAGAGTTTCTGTCGACTATGTGTTTGTGTGTGTTTGTGCGTGAGGATGAAATGGATGAAAACAATTTTTGTGTGTGCATTTAATGTAAAGGTAAAAACAGTTGAGCGCGTGTTGCGCGTGTGTTTGGTGGGGGGTATACGGTACACCCGGGTGCACTGGATACGGACTCTTCCCTATGTTTCCTCATCTGCTGTCATGCTAAATGTTTAAATTTTGATTTCCATACAACAAAATTCCGTTCATGTTACCTTTGGCTTTACTTTTCAATTATCTCCCCCCCTTTTGGGAATGTATTATAAAGATAGGGACATAGATTAATGGAGGCTTTTTTTTTAAAAAAAAAAATGTATGTATTCTAATTTATCCTTTTTGTTCTCTTCCTTGACTGGTGCAGATTTAGAAGATTGTTGTGTTTTTGTTGGAGCAACAAGGCTTGCTAGGCAGCAGGATTGAGAAACTTAATGACCAGCAAGATGCTCGAGGGCAGCCTGAGATAAGCAAAAAGGATTTTTGGTCGTTGTTGAGGCCTTAACAGTGTACTTATACTCATGTTACTATGTTTTGATCAAATTCACGAAATGATCATTTCCTTATAATCACGTTACTATGTTTTTAATTTGGTTACCTTTTTTTTCCTTTTTTGTATGTATTAGAGAAGCAGTGTGTTTTATAAAATTTAAAGCTGCCTTAGTCTTTGCCATTTTAAAATTTTACCCAATTTTGGTGATTTTAGGAACCAAGATAAGTGATTTTTCGTTGCAGTAAAGATTAAAAATTTAAACTCCATTGATAGTAAAATTCGGGATGATTTTTCCCCACGGCCATGAATTTTGTTTGGAAAGATCTGAGCTCCCAGTAGTGAACCTATTATAATATTCATATGCCTGATTAATAATTACGTGAAATCTTTTCTGTTGTTTCTGTTGTAATTATATGACCACGTGTCAAAGAATCATCCTATTTTCTTAATTTATTATTCCAGAAGATCCGGGGCATTTATGGTGAAATGTACAATCGAATTTATGTATGCATATATTCATTTCTGTGGATTCATAATGACCTAATTGTACGAATAATTGGGTGTCAGTTCATGAACTAATACAACTAGAGTATTTTTTGCATTAAATGAAGGATGGCGGTAGATTTATAATAATCTTATTGTGCAGATAATTTGGATGTCAGTTCATATATCAATACAATCATAGTCTTTTCGGTATTAAATGATCTAAGATAATATGCCGTTGATTGTATGATTGAGTGTCACCGTGCCAGTTCATGAATTAATACAAAAATTAGAATCTTTTTCTTGTATTATATGAAGGGTACAGTGGATTTATAATAACCTTATTGTACTTAAGGTTTTGGGTAAGAAATTAATTCTTCTTTGTGATTTACTTAACACATACTTGTTAAGAACTTAAGAAGTGCATTTTTGTCGTCTCGTATATATGCTTATTTGGTATTTGTAGGATGATAACGATGACATTCATTGATCTGAATGCTTGATCTTCCAGGACTGTTGTATTATTGCACCAAAACGCATATAATGGTAACCGTTAAATGATTCAACCGTTTTCTAAGTTGAATTTAGTAGCTAAGGATCTTGGTGAAGTTGAATGATACTTTTAGCATGTATTCAAAGGAAATAGCTATGATACAAGATGCTTCAATACTAGATAAAACATTTATACACCAAAATATTAGGTCCCCCAAAAACCAAAAAACAGGTTAGAACCCAAAAGTAGCGAAAGCCTCTTTCATCTTAGGTTTAGGAATTTAAGGAACTTAACCATATTGATATTTTTGTCTTCTGAGGCATCAAACAAGTCAAAAGATTCTTATGAATCAGCAAGTGGATTAAAACATCTACGATGATGGTTGCTATAATGTAGGCTTCAAAAGATAACTGAATGGCAATTGTACCTAGGTTGTTTCTGCAACCAATAAAAAGATTCTAAAAGAGGAACATATGGTGACCGTCATCTCCCTCAATTATTTACAAAGAAAAGACTCAGGCCAGTTGTAGTGTAAAAGAACGTAAAAGTCATACCGCTCCCTATGTTCCTAAAGACTTCTCATATGTTCCTTGTAATGCTTTTCTATATACTGCTTAGTAGCTGCAACCTTCTGCTTGGTAGCATTAGACGGAGCTTCCTCAGGTGAAATCGCTTTTGACCCTTCTTTCCCATTACTCGAGACTTCCTTCTTCTTTGATGGCTTCGGTTTATCCTTGGATCTAGTTTTTCCAAACCATCCTTCGATTTATACTCTATCTCTCACGACAGTGGACTTCGAATCTTTACTAAAACTGTTCATATCTCAATTATAGCCATGTGAACAAAAAAGGCTTACATTAAATTAAATATTTCAAAATATCACGGTGACATTGTGAATATGGGAATTACATTAAATTAAATATTTTGAAATATCACGGCGACATTGTGTACAACCATACACAATTTTTAAGGCTATTCAATGAATTACAGCCAGTTAATTAACGTACAATACTTATCATTATGGGAAGTTGGTGAAAGAGTAACTAAAGAGACTACACGTTTTGGTTGCTGATAATTCCAAAACCAGACGACTGTTGATGCAAATTCAAAGAAGCCCTCTTATTGAGTGACCTAAAATCAAAATAAATTAGTTTGCTAAGCAAGCATGTCACCGTATTATGGGTGTAGGCGGTTATTGTTTGAAATTGTAAAACCATGCACAATTGTTTAGGCAATCCTCTGAATCAGGAGTAGTTATATTACATAACTTATCATAATGAGAAATTAATCAAAGAGAAACTGAATAGACTACACATTTCTGTAAGGAATATATCATCAAAATGGGCAGTTAAAAGAGTCGCTAGAATCTGTAACGTCATCCCAGAAACTATTCAAACCTTATTATAAAACTCCTCTTCCGTCAATAACCATGACAAAAGCCTGCTTACAGCATCGAAACAACTAACAATTACATAAAAGCCAAAACACTGAAGTTTGTGATCATTCCATGCCCAAATACATGGCCCTCAACCAAGGTAGTGAAGAAAAAACCGACAACCCTAAGTATATCCATCATGATATTCTTCGGAGCATGTTTATCAAACTGGAATTGGAAAGCATCGGCCAATTCCGCCAAGTAAGCAAAGCTTGGGAAGCAATAATGAAGAAACAGGAATTTATTCTTCAAAAGCAGGAAATGTATTACCTTGCAAGGGGGAACAACATCCTTCTATTCACTCAAACAAGACGACAAGGTCACGAGTTGCAAGACAGATTAATCATCACCAACATAAAAGTTCAGATGAATTATCCATGGAGCCACATACCGTTCCAAGGAGATATGTCACTGGCCAACGACTCCATCCATCAAATCATGCCTGTCACCACAGATTTAGTTTCCCTACTAACTAATTCTCAAATAAAGAATTGTAAGCCAAAGACAAGACAACTTGCAACAGTGGAATGCCTACTTCTTGTCCCGCTTAAAAATTGCAAGACAGTATTTGGGCATGTATCATTATCAAAAACCTATATTTTCATGGCTCTTATACCTAATGGAGAATATATGTGTGGTTGGATTTTTTCCTTTTGGAGTTGTTCACGTATTCACGCAGGGTCATGGAAAGAACTTTCCAGTATATGTTCTCGTCCTGTATCAGATGGGACCTAGTTTGATACATTGGTGTATTGGCCTATAGACAGCATGTGCTATGTAACAGTAACAACCGAAAAGTTACTGGTCGTGTTCGACACACACATTGGACAATTCCAATCCATTAGCTGCCCTCCATCTCCAATGTTTTATAACCCTAGTCCTATTTATAATTTAAATGTCCAAGTAAAAATATTGGACTTTAATGGGACCATGTGTGTAACAGATGAGTACTACATTACTCGTCGTCGTCATTTTCAATTATGGGCATGGGATCTGGATACCTCGACATGGGATTGCAGATTTGAGATGCGTGATTTTCCCCAACTCAACACCAACATTCCACTCAAAGGTGCAATATTCCATCATGATTGGCTATATCCGATGTTTTTAAGTCATAAATAATCTCCAGCAGGATAATTTATTGTCAAAGGATATGATAATCGACATTTGCTTCTGTACAGTGTTCCCAGCAAGGTAATCACGCATTCCACTACACCGCCAGATCTACAAAACAATTATATCATTAGGGCATGTTACTTCTGGGAAACATTAACGCTTTTTTAGAACTTTTCACTTGTTTTTCCTTCTTACCTTTTTTTCTAGTACAAACTGATCACATTCATTTCCTGCTCACCAGTTTAAGGTTATAGTGCCTATCCAATATTCATCACAACAAATTTCTATATTTATGCACGGATCTTATGATAATGTTAAATTATTTTCATGATATCTTTAATCGCTGAACTATTTTCGCATATAATTTCAACACGATATTCAAGATTATATCAAATTTTGTATGTTATTGCTTATGTTAATAGACACAGCATATTCGACGAGTACTTCAAAAAAGAATAAAATAATGGAATGGAAAAAGGAACATATTCATTCATTATAAATCATACAACTTCACTTACATCGGCGCGTGACATTTACCCCTTTAGTAAGTGCCAACTTTTGCTAAGAACAAAACCACAGTCAAAATACTCTTGAAAAAGGTGCACACTTGATTTTAAAACCTTTGATGTGGTTAGTAGGCTAGAGAGTCAGGAATAAATGACGTAGGGGAACAGAACGTCTTTTCTTTTAGAAAACTGCACCCCATGTCCCCATAAACTAAAAATTCATCTGGCATTTACATTACCACTTTATCTTCCCAAAACTGTCTCCCCTACTAACAAAACAGAACAACCAGCAACTATTAGAATACTTTTGAAAACCATAGCCTAGATCAATATTGTCAGAACCAGACTACAACCAAGAAGAAGTGTTGTGTTGTTAGAGGGGAAGGCATTAGTTCCGCCATACCTCCAACAACAACCGACCAGAGAAGAGCGAGAAAACCACCGGAACATGATCCGAAATATAGAAAGTTCAGGGTTGTCTCTAATCACGAAGCAGCGGAATTCTTTCGGCGAAATTTGGAAAGACGGGCAATTGTAGAAAGAGGCATGATAGGTCACCCAGATCCAAACTCCTATATAGCAATACATCACTGGGAAGGGTTATTCACCATTACAACCAGATCCAATCTTAGCGCTTTGCGAGAATTCTACAGCAACATGAGGGGGGTGCCAGGAGATGGAATTACATTCAGGGGTCGTGTTGTCGACATTAGTACAGAAGCCATCAGAGACATTCTGCCACTCCCACAAGTCTATTTAAATTATGCAGATGGGGCATACAATGCTATGGATGCAACTCCGGAAGAAGAATTACCTGATGCACTATGCTCTAAGTCTGCAGATGTGATTTGGACCACACGCCATGGCATCCTTAAACATTTGCCAGTAACCGATCTAAGGCCAGAATACAAGCCATTGTACCATATGATATGCAGCAACATCATGCCTCTGAGACATCGCGATAAGGTACCTTACGAAATGGCACTGTTGCTGTTCACCTTAGTTCTCAACATCCCAATCGACGTAGCTAAAGTAATCAGACAACAGACGAATATTTGTGTGGCCAATGTAAGGGAAAAAATTGGTTTTTCCTAGTACTTGCTACAAGGCTAATGCAAAGAGCACATGTGCAGTTCCTCATCACAGACATCAAAGGAGACGTTAAATCACCGCTCCAACTAGAAGGACCACCACACCCGTTTATGGACTCGTAATCACTCGGGTAGGTACTCTGTTTTGTTTTGTTTTCTTTTTCTATTTCCTGTATAACTAAAACTGTATTCAAGTCCTTTTCTTGTTTATCTGTGTATCCTAGAGCCATTAGTATGTTTTTCGATCGGTTTTGCGAGTTGATTCTTCTAAATTTCAGTTGGTTGCATGTTTTGAACATATATTCGTGTTAGTTCTTGGCATGTTCTATATTTTCATAACATTAATCAAACATTCTAACTCAATGTGATTGTAATATTTTTATGTGCACAAGATCCTGTTGCTCAGTAATCTAATGCATCTAATATAGGAGGCGATTTTGAAACGTGTCTTGGAGGAAGCTGAGAAAGTAATGCAAGAGTTTAAAGCCATGTTGTACAAGTCTATGGAAGATCCTCATATCTAATTGACAAATATAATGCTCCTTTGGGCTTAGTGAATCGCACTTATTTAATTGTCGCTATTAAATTTGCCTACACTGGCATAATTCCTTGTGCTTTGATGATAATATTAGGAACAAGTTTCTAGGGACTATTACGATTTGTATTCCTAGGAAATTTGTTCACTTTTATTTCACTTTGAATTTGTCCCTAGAAAGGGGGTATGTTCTTGGCTCACAACAATTTCATCAATATTAGTAAATGCTTTTATTTCTTGTATACATTATATACTCGGATCACTAAGAAGTACTTTTCGGTTTTCACCTACTAGACAATATTTTGTGGTTTAATCAATGTAATTAATGCCATCGAGAGGTCGACAGTGATTTAGAAATACAAATTAACTGTAACCTTGAGTATACATGGTGTAGTTAATGGTTTCAGTCATGAATTTGGTAGTATTCTTGTTATTACTAAACCAGGGAAATAAATTCAAGTGATACATTAGTTGCATCATTCCACATGTATGATACACGCTAACAGATTAACCGTTGTGAAAGCGTCACCTATGCTCAAGATATATGGAACGATTCAAACAACTGAACTGATAAAACTGTTTATTCGAACGTTCTAATTTCCACATGCGAAAAAAAAATTCCAATTAAATCGTCAATTATCAAAAGAATATTGACAAAAAATAGAAATCGAATAGAGTAATAACCAAAAGTCGAATATGCCCGTGGAGTAAATTTGTAGCACAAATAAATGGCAGCACCCCCTCCACCTACATCTACTATATCAATACTTTGCCTTCTCCAAGGCTTCTCTCCTCCTACAAACTAGCCTAATTTTTCAATGGAAATTTCCCCCAAAAAAATCCCTGCCTTAAAAGATGTATCGCTAAGTTATTGAGTTTCAAATAAAATACGGGTGTAAAAAAAATTAAAAGATCTTTTAAATTTGGTAAAACCATAAAAAAAAATTCCAAATACATTTTTTATTTTGTTACCTCCCATTTGTTTCATCCAACATGATTCGTTCAATCAGCAGAAAAATAAACTCTTCAAAGATTTGCAAAATAATACCAATGAATGAATCACTAATTAAAGAATAAATATGTCTGGCTCAACATCAAAGCATGGCTGTTGAATGCATTAGAAAATTAAAAGTCGTTCACACAAACACGAAAGATTGACGTGAATTAATTAAATTAGTTAATAATGCCATCCCTCCTGTTATTGTTAATTTTAATAAAACAACCTCTATCAAAGACCAACCCAACTTTTGAGACAAAAAACACACACACACACACACAAAGGCCATACTCTCATATGGGTGCGAAAGCCAAATTTGGAGGTTGCATGGTTTCCAGAAAATGCCCAGCTCCTTGCTTTGTCCCCATCGAAAGTCAATATTTTCCCATTTTATTTCCTTTACTCTGAATACTAATTAATTAGATACTGTACAAAACATGAATCCAAATGAATAAAAAATGAATAGGTGCCTTTCAATCAAAGTATAGCAATAGAGGAAAGGGACAGTGAAATCGAAAGGAGTTCATTAAAAGGAGAAAAAGAAAAGGATTCACTTATTTATGTGTTATTTATTTATTAGGCAAATAGACAGACGCACCTTTGTTTATGATTTCCTGCACACTAAAACTAAAAAAAAAAAAAAAAAAAAGAAGAAGAAGATGAACCGATTTTAGCCAGGTTCCGTACTTCAACATGGAAAGAAAACAGAATTTGATTAAAACAAAATTAATATTAATATTCAAGATTTAATAGATTAATCTAACCCGCATTTCATAATCAAAATCAATAAGTTATATAAGTCTCAATGCGCAAGTTAATGATTTCAAGTCACGAAAGCCAATAGTATATTGAGGAGGCACGTATGTGCACTAATCACTGAATGAGTTAATTAACAAAGCATTGGCATCCAAATTTAATAGACAAACTCTCCAAAGATATAAAGCTTTCAAATACAAACAAAAATAAAAAATAAAAATAAAAAAATTCAGTGTTGCAGGCATCATCCAACCAATAACATCGGTAAGAAATACGTGATGAAAAAAAATGAGACAAAAAAATCCCAAACCCTTCTACTTTCCCCGCATCGCCCACCGCCGCCTCACCACTCTCACTTCGTCCAGGACCGTAGCTCTCATTCGACGGTCAATTCACCTCTGCTCGCCAGTTCTGATCCCCACAGCGTGTCAGCATAGTTTTATGCTATATCGAACCGTTTTTTGTTACAATAATAAATTTTCGCTCTGAGGGTGTCAGTATAATGGTGGGGCGGCTAGCAGAGCTATTCCAATAGGCCCTATAGGCTCTCGCCCGGCGCCGGAATCTTCAGAAGGTTTGGCGTCAAGATTTTTTGGTGGGCAATCAGACCAATCAGGATTAGGGTCCTGAAAACATAAGCAAATAGTCTCAAAAACCAGAAATCTGCCGTCCTTATTAGTATCCAACTTACGCACTTTCACCCATTCCATCTCCTCCTCCTCCTCTTCCACTTCTTTCTGCCCAGAAGGAGAAGCTGATGATGTTATTCCTTTGTGTTTCTTTTCAAGCTTCTTGTAATAATAAGGCTCAGAGCCCACCATGAATTGACCACAATCCTCCCTTGCTTGAAGGATCATGAAAAGCTCTCCACTCGCTGACTCTGCCAGCAAAGTCCGAGGTAGATCACTCAGCTGTAGAAGTGGCCTCTTCTTGGACAGAATGACGACCGTCGGGAAAAGGCCCGATTGTGTCCTCCAGCCCCTATTGTAGTCAATGGCAACAAGCCGGTGAAAGCAATCCACGGCATACAGAAAACCCCTGTGGAATATCAAGTCTACGAATGGGAAAGGTCGTTCATCTCCTTCCATGACAGTATCAGCCAGAGTCCACGATTTGTCCCCGGCTCTGATCAATGCAACTCGCCGTCGCATACCTATTGCGGCCAGGACAAGATTATTATCGCCTTCTTCCGGACAGGTACAAGGATCACAAGACATGAAGATCTTGAAAAATTTGCCAAACTCCTCCGGGATCTTCGGAAGCTTCACACTCTTGGTTCGATTGAAAGGACTGCAGAGTGTGATGGAATCATCACCCCTCCTTCGCAAGGCCATCCATCCGTACGATGAACCATAAAATTCGAACTGTGCATCATCATCAGTGTCATCAGGGAGAAGTTTTCGATGGTTGAATTCGTAGTATTTGCCTTCTCCCGCGTTGAGCAATAGGTAACCGCGACTTAGTTTGAAGTACCCTGTTTGGAGGTATTCATCCAGTTCAGCCTCATTGGAAGGACGAATAAGAAAGTACACCGGCGACGTTCGCCTATGCTTTTGATGGATTGCGACTCCACGCCATGATTTGCAGACGGCCCCGAATCTGATATAATCCAGATGATTCAGTAACTTGTCCAGAATCAGGTTTAATATCTCTGGAAGCAGTTTTGTCCAGTCGACAACAACCCCAGATTCCAAAGCCCGGCAGCATCGACGCTTGGCCATCTGCTGCAAGTCGCTAGATTCCGATGAGAAACGAGGACGCATAGCCATCTGAAAATCCATGTAATAATTATATATTTGATGATTCAAAAAGGTTGATGCAAAAATTGGTGTATGAGGCTATATATACTCCCTCTGTTTCCAAAAAAATTTTACTTCCGAGAGTTATGAGAATTGTACCCACTAGGAATTGCATCACAAGACCTACACCAGGAATCGGATCACAAGAAGGACTTTCTGAAAAATCCAAGTTGTCAGGCTTTTTTTTCGGCGGTAAAAGCTAAAAATAGGAAATTATTACACTAGCTCGGCCTCTCGCAAGATTTTTATAACCAAAAGGTTTTTATTTTACTCCATTTAATAAAAACTGAAGGTTTTTGGACGAATAATATAACTCTCAAATGAACCTGACATATGCTTCGATTAAGCCACATTTTGATTTGTCTTATGTTTCACATCGTATGAATTTTTAATTTATAAAAAAATTTTAAAAATATACTTTCACATTCGTTGTGTTCTATTGATTGTTAGAATATATATTTTAAGGTTTATTTTTGTCATTTAAAATGCGTACTATGTAAAATCTAACACAAATCAAAATGCATTTTATTAAAGACCGAATAGAGTATATCATTCACAAACTTAAACATGTACAAAAATCAATCGTTTCTTCTTACGTGGGCTTCCATCAACTAAACATTTTTCCCTTTGGACTAGTAGTAGAAGATTCAAGGATCAAAGTAAGTGCATACACTTGGGAGCAAATACAGTCAACATCCTGTTGTTGTAATGACAAAAGATGGAGATGCTCCCGACAAAAATTATGTCAAAATTGTTGTGTTACCTCTTGAGATTGGTAATTGACTTTTTAACAACAATTACAACTCATCCTTGTTAGAAGTGTCATCATTCCCCACTAACTCTTCCAGCGAAAGCTCATATTCTTCAAGGATTTGCCCATCTTTGCCATCCCATGGTTCTGTAAGCATGATGGAAGGAGTGCCCTCAAAAGCTAGGTTGTTCTTTCCGCCAAGTCCAGCTTCATTTACAAATTCTCTGAAGACGGAAAATAAGCAGAGTTATATCTCCTCAAAACCTGCAGTACAACTGGAAAAGAACCGAAAGAAATATACTTACATGATCTCATCACGCTGAAATGCACTCTTTAGAGGAGTATAAACGCCCTTCTTCAAGTTGAGAGCTACCATAGCTGGGTAGCCATACCCACGAACACCAACGCGGTATTCCAGATCAGACTGCTTACCTGCAGCTGACCAGACAAAGCTGCAAATTTCCCAAATAGTTGGCTCAGTTTGCTGCATGAAGCGGGATTTCTGAAAGAATATTTTTTCGTGTCTTATTACATGTGTACAACATCATATATATAGTACAATATTACAATAACCCTAGCAGTGATTATCGAAAACCCTAATTAGGGTTTCTGTATTTATATATTCTATCATCCCCCCGCAATCGGAGCAGGAGAGAAAATCATGCACAGATTGGTTCTAAATGAATAAAATTTATCCTTAGGTAAGGATTTGGTGAATACATCTGCTAGTTGAGACTGGGTGGAGATATGAAGAACTCGAAGAAGACCAGTAGCGACACGTTCACGAACAAAATGAATGTCTAGACCAATATGTTTGGTTCGAGCATGATTAATAGGATTGGCAGCTAGGTATGTAGCAGAGATATTGTCACACAAGATCACTGAGCGCTGAGGAAGCTTGATATGAAGTTCTGACAGAAGATTCTCTAACCAAACCGTTTCAGCCAAAGCAGAAGCAACCGCACGATATTCAGACTCAGCAAAAGATCTGAAAACTGTAGATTGTTTCTTGGAAGACCAGGAAATGAGAGAGGAGCCTAAGAAGACACAAAAACCAGTGGTAGAACGGCGAGTAGTGGGACACTCGGCCCAATCAGCATCAGAATAAGTAACCAGGCGATCAAGAGGACCAGCACGGAGATGAATGCCATAATGAAGTGTGCCTTTAATATATTGTAGAATACGCTTGACAGTTTGAAAATGTTGTTCCCGGTGATCATGCATATGCTGACAGACAAGGTTGACTACATACTGAAGGTCCGGTCTGGTGAAGGTAAGATACTGTAAGGCACCCACCAAGCTCCGATAGAGAGTTGGATTGTGAAAAGGTGGAGACTCATCAACAGAAAACTGAAAAACGGGAACAAGGGGAGTTGCAACAGGATTGGCATCAGTGAGATGACTACGAGCCTACAATTCCTCAGCATACTTACGTTGGTGTAAAAACCAACCACCAGAGTGTGGAGCAACAGAAACACAGAGAAAATAGCTTATTGGACCAAGATCAGTCATGGCAAAAGCACCCTTCAGCGACTGAATAATAGTAGTGAGCAAACGATTACTAGATGCTATCAAGAAAATGTCATCAACATAAAGTAACAAAATCGCTATGTCTGAACCAGCAGAATACACAAACATAGAAGAGTCTGAGCAACTGCCTGTAAAACCCTGAGAAAACAGATAGGAAGTGAATCTGTGAAACCAAGCTCGAGAGCCTGCTTTAAGCCATAAAGAGCTTTGTTCAATTGACAGACATAGTGAGGATGATCTGGATGAACAAAGCCAGTAGCCTGTTTCATGTAGACAATTTCATTGAGATGGCCATGCAAAAATGCATTTTTAACATCCAACTAATGGACGGGCTATTTGTGAGAAGCAACAATGCTTAATACAGTCTGAATTGTCACTGGTTTAACCACCGGACTAAACGTTTGATCATAATCAATACCAGGCTTTTGATTGTAACCTTGAGCGACTGAACGTGCTTTACATCGATCAAGTGAACCATCGAATTTGAGCTTAACTCGAAAAATCCATTTTGAGCCAATAATGTTAGCAGAAATAGGAGGAGGGACCAAATCCCATGTATGGTTAGTGAGGAGAGCATTATATTCATCACTCATGGCAGCTCGCCATTCAGGGGATTTATTGGCCTCAGTGAAAGATTTTGGTTCACGGGAAAGTGGAGATGTTGTAGTAGTAGTAAAAGAGGGGATCTGTTTAGGTTTACGGGTGCTATCCCGAGTGCGGGTGACCATATGATGAGTGGGAGGGTTTGAAGAAAGAGGACCCGAATTAGTTGACAAGGAAGTAGAAAGTATAGGGTCTGAATGTGCAGAAGGAACAGTTGACACTTTTTGTTGAGGAGGTGAAGGTATCACGGAAGTGGGAATGGACCATGGAATGAGAAACGAAGGATGTTTAAACGGGAGTTGGGAGTAGAGAGTGGTGGAACTGAAGATAGTTGAGGAAACGGGAATGACGTTTCATAAAAAACAACATGACGGGAAGTGTAAATTTTCTTGGAAGTAGGATCAAAAAAGCGGTAACCTTTGTAAGACTCAGGATAACTGACGAAGATACATGGAGTGGACCAAGGTTGGAGCTTGTGAGAAGCTAAATGAGATAGATTAGGAAAGCAAGAACATCCAAAGACCCGCAAGACACCATAATTAGGTAGAGTGCCAAAAAGAAGGGAGAAGGGAACAAAATTGTTCTTGGATTTGGTAGGTAAACGGTTTATCAGATAAACACTAGTATGTAAGGCCTCTACCCAGAATCCAGGTGGCAAGTGAGCGTGATTGAGGAGGGTGCGGACCAAATTGAGAACAGTCTTATTCATGCACTCAGCTTTGCCGTTTTGTTGAAGAGTGTATGGACAAGAAATGCGCATGGCAATTCCCTTAGATTTGAGAAAGGATTGAAGAAAGTGAGAGTGAATATATTCAGCAGCACCATCAGATTGAAGAGTTTTTTTATAGAAGTATTGAATTGACTTTGGACAAGAGTATAGAAGTTAATAAATTTGTGGGGTACGTCAGATTTATGTTTAAGTGGATACACCCATAAATAATGAGTAAAATCATCAAGAAAAAGGACAAAATACTTGAAACCACTAAATGAAAGACAGGGAGAAGACCAAACATTGGTATGGATTAAATCAAAAGGTTTGAAAGTAACTGAAGTAGAAGGCATAAAAGGGAGCTTATGATGCTTCCCAATTTGACAAGCCTGACAAAGACTAAACTTATTTGAGGAAACCACCGAACCAGGAAGGCGGCGATGTGACACTAATCTAGATAAAACAGAAGAATTGGGGTGACCAAGGTGTTGATGCCAGACACGAGAAGAGACGGAAGCAGCGAACACCGGACATGATGAAGAAGACGGTGCACGAGATTGATCCAAAAGGGTGGATGGAAAAGTGTAAAGGGAACCAACACTATTGAAACGTAGACGAGGGTTCCTCGTCCAAAGATCCTTCACAGAAAAACCAAAGGGATCAAACTCAATAGAACATTGATTTTCAGTTGTAAATTGACGCACAGAAACAAGATTTTTGGTAAGTGAAGGTACATAATAAACCCTAGGAAAGCGAAATTGAGAACAAGGAAGTGTACCAACAGATTTAATAGGTAAATTTGAACCATTACCAATCACAACTCGAGTAGAACCAAGATAGGGTTTGGAATTAGTAAGAGTACCTTGATTGGGAGTCATAGTATTACCACAAGCCGTGTCCATATACCAAGAAGAATCAACAGACGGAGGGACAGAAAGCCGATTATGTTGATCAACAAAATAAGCGGGCTGTTGGAATTGATAGCAATCACGGGCAGAATGATTAAATTGGTGGCACAATTGACATCGAACAGGACCCGAATTGGACAAGGAAGAAGGAGGCAGTCCAAGAAGAGAGGGAGTGCGCTGCCTGGGAGTAAACATGGGAGGCGGATAAGAAGAATAAGAGTGATAAAACGGAGAAGAGGACTGACCAAAATATTGATTGCGACCACGACCGCGGCCTCGGCCTCTTGAATTTTGGAAGCCGCGACCCCTTCCACGGCCACTACTGGATGAAACAGGAGAAGGAGAAGCGGACGCCGGCTGCTAAGAAGAACCAGGTGAAGCAGCCACCACCAAGGCTGTGGTTGCCACGGGAGAAGAAGGAGGGGCCACGTTCTGAAGCTGCACCCTCATGCAAGAACAGCATCGAACGAGCCTCAACGAAGGTAGGAAGAGGGACTTTGTGGCTGATGGTGGTGGAGACGGATTGATAATCAGCAGGAAGACCGGCGAGAATTTGCAAAACCAAATCAGAGTCAGAGATGGAACAACCGACAGCGGTCAAAGAGTCAACCAACATCTTCAATTGAGTGACATAATCATTGATTGTGGAATCACCCTTCTTCAAGTTGTGGAATTGCAGCTTTAGATGGAGAAGCCGAGAGCCAAGTTGGTCATGAAACAGCTTCTCGATTGTAAGCCAAGCATCTCGGGCTGTGAGGGTGGAATTGGGCTTAACGATAGCCTGCAAGATCTCAGTAGAAACAGTGTTTTGAATCCACGAGAGCACAATAGAGTCAATTTGGGTCCAAGATTGAAAAGCCAGATTGGGAGTGGAAGAACCATCAGAGGCATCGAGAGTCGCCGGTGGACAAGGATTTGAACCGTCAATGTGACCCATAACGGCATGGCCGCGGAAAACAGGAAGAAAGAGTTCCTTTCAAAGCATGTAGTTGGTGAAGTCAAGAACAGGGGTGCTGTAGTTCTTAATATTTGAAAGGCCAATGGCCAGATGAGGAGAAGAAGAGGGCGGCAGGGTTGCGGTGTTGGGGGTGGTTTGAAGGTGATCAGAAGATGGAGTTCCTGTGACACCGGAGGCGGCCGAATTTGCCATAGCAGCAATGTGAAAGGTAAATGAAGAATATCAAATTTTTTTTTTGAAAGAAGGAAAGGAAATCTCCGGTCAAAATCTGGTCAGAAGGAATTGGGTGTAGCAGCGGCAGGCAGCAGACATGCAGCAAGCAGAACAAGCAGGCATGCAGTAGTGGCGTCAGCGGAGGTGCGAGAAGAGAAGCTTCTGCAGTAGCAGCAAACAACATAAGCAACGGAGAACAACAACAGCAACGGAACTCCAACCGAGACAACAATACACTTGATTAGAGGGGAGAACCGCCGGGAAGAGAACAACTGAAACAACAGCAACGGCCGAAGATGAGGGTGGTGCAGCAGCGGCAGGAGTGGAGGAACAACAGCAACTTCGGAGAAGAGCAGGCGGCGGCAAATCGGCAGAGCAAAAAATGAGGAACAGCAACAATAGTGACACTACACTTAACCACAAGAGAGGGAAACAGAGGCAGATCAATACTATGACATTATACCCCAAAAAGGTTGAGAACTTCCTGACCACGCGCGAAGGGTGTATGAAAAAGGCCAACCCATGTGAGCTACCAAACTTCCATCTCTTGACGTGATTAATTTAATCTCATAACCTAAGATCAGGACAGGCTATTCTTACTAAAGAAAGAACCTAAGAAACTTCACCTAATCTTCATGTATGATTTTTCAGTCACCCATCAATATATGATTCCAATAGATTTACAAAATTGATTTAGTCGAGTATTACATCCGCTTAAGTAGAGGTGGTAAAGCTGTAACTTCTATTCAACCAAAAAATTCGTGAAGTCAAAATACTCAATCAATACATATCCAACCACAAAATTAATGAAGCCAAAATCATCAATAAATATAATATTTCCAGGGAACATACACATATTGTTCAACAATAGCAGGAAGCCCATTGCCATTCCAAATCTATTTGTTCTGAGTACTACAGATACATCAAGTCAGAGAATGGAAGAATCAGCGAGGGATAGTCAGTCACTATGAACAGGACACTTACTGAGCAGATGTATCTTTACTTTTCTGAACCAAATCGTCAGCAACTCAGAATTATGAGAGTTTAATTTATTTAAGAGACCTCCAGTTGTTTTTCCATTCAACTGCTCTTTTAGGATTACTTGAACCTACACATTAAACATCTTTTAAGAATGTATACTTCCAATTATGCGACATCTCTGTATTCAAGGATTCAACCAGGATTTAAAACCTACATTATCAGAAACAGAGTCCAGCTGCCCTAAGTTCTCCTTGTCTTCGAATCTGTCGGAATCTTTTTTTTCGATCAGGAGGCGGCTTCTAACAATGCTCATACATATGATAATGATATGAGGTTCGCTCATCAAATGTACTAAAATAGATCAAACATAGACATGAGAAGCAATTAGAAGTAGCATTCAGGACTCCATGTCCCTTTTCAATGTAAACATAAGCATCCCTATAACCCTAGATTAGGACAAGCTACAAGGGCAGCTCAAGGTTTTTGGGCCTAAGGGAAGTTCTGAAATCGAGCTCTTTTGATATATAATAAAGAAAATTAAAAAAAAAAGTAACCCACTTTATTTTTCCGGGTTTGAGACCGGTAACTATCAACCCTTGAGCCTGTAGCAGGCGGAGTAAAAAAAAAAATTTATTCCAAATATTAACTATTTTGGTTGTAATATAAAATGTACATGATTTATCTTCTCGACAAAATATTTTTCTATTGATATAATAGTCAATCCATTTATAATCTGTCTTGTGACATTATTAATGTTAAGTAATCTTTTTATTAATTTAAGTTTTGAGAAATTTCTTTCTGCTGAAGCAACTGTTGCATGAATAGTTAACATTATCCTACATGCAATACAAGTATCTGGAAAAAGATTTATGTCTTTAATATAATTAAATATTTCAATTGTATTATAATTCTTAGCATTTACATTTTTTCTTAAAATTTTTAGTTCATAAAAATAAATCTAAACTGCCAATATCTAAACTATCATTGTGTTTTAAGGAGTTTTGAAGGTTAAAACAACTCTTTCTAAATTTTTCTCATCAAGTGATTTTAATTTTTTCAAGCTAAATCGAAAACCGAAAAAAAAAATCTTACATTTTAAAATTTACAAATCAACTTTGTAGTGATGAGATACCTCTATTACTTATGTAAAGAAAATAATCAGTTTTGAAAATATTTTGAGTGGTTTCAATAGTTTCAATCTCCACATTTTCATCAAAATGCGGATTTCTATGAATTTACTTTTTTCTTCAAATTTAGGTTCCATGTCTATCTTGACACAAATTTCATGGTTGAAGTTATAGCATTTTTATGAAGGGGATAACAAATGTGGACGGCGAAGCTGAGACAGCGACATTAATTATGCAAGCTTGGTGATATGCAGACCACACGGTATAAAGGCCACTACGGTCAAATTTCCAATAGAGAGATCAACTTGACTGGAAGCTTATCTAGGAAAGTACAGTCGAAGGATCCGTGGTAGAATATAAGGTGGAAAGAGATCCCGCAGCAAAGAATGGTGCCAACCACCATAGGGGGATATAAGCATTGAAACACGGAGAGAAGTATCTTGTGCAATAGTGGGTGAATGGGCTAGTGGATTAGGAGAATCGAGAATCCAATCAGCTGTCACATGGATCCGAGTACTATCTACAACTTCCCATTTGAGCCCTGTTTTAAGAAGGTCTCGGTCCCACAATACTCCCCCCAACCCCAAGTAGCAGATTGTGTGGGCTGAGCCGTAAGAAACTCAGAATGGTGACATTATTTTGCTTTGTAAACTTGAGAAAGAACTGTATCGGGATGTTGAAGAATGCGCCAAGCAATGCACCCCAACAAAGCTTGGTTCATTTCAGAGGCTGACCGCATACCTAAATCCCAATGAAAGCGTGATTTACAAACAATAAGCCATGCTCGCCAATGAATTTTATAGTCGTCTTGAGCTCCACTCTAGATAAAATGGGCCAATTGCCTATCAATAGAATTAGTGACAGCTAAGGAAGTTTAAAAATGCCCATAGCATACTGAGGAAGAGAGTTGAGAACATGACGTGCAAGCACAACTCTCCCAATAACCGACATAGAGTGCGTGCGAAAGCTAGCAACCCGATGCTGAATCTTTTGCGAAATACCAGCAAAAAATGTCACTCCGGTTCTGATTAAAATCCAACCCCATTCCCAGGTACCGACCATCAAAAAAGTCTCGATCAATGTGGAGGATGTGTCTCAGAAAGCAAGATGAGGACTGGTATTTGGGCTGAAAATCAAGGCTGATTTCTCAAAATTTATATGCTGTCCAGAGTAGCACGCATAAGCATCAAAGATGAGTGCTAAAAGGAACAAGGGCGATGTACAGGTGGAAGCAAAAAGGATGCAGTCGTTTGCATACATTAAGTGCAAGATTATGGGAGCAGCCAGCTCTTCTTGAATATCGATGCCAATACCACAACTCTCATACTGCTGAAGGATTGAGGAGAATACCTGTTGGGCAATAATGAAAAATCAAGGAGACAAAGGATATCCTTGTCAAAGGCCACAGGACAGAGTAAAATACGAAGATTGATGACCATTGAGTCTCACCGTAACGGAGACAGTTTCACCGCACTGTTGAATGTACCGAAGGGCAGTAGGGGGGAAGTCAATATGCTGCAAAACCAGGTATAGGAAGGGCTAGGAGACACGATCGTACGCCTTGCTCATGTTTAATTAAATGGCCATCTGTCCTGATTGTGGTTTGGTCTAGTGCCGGATATGTTCTATTAATTCATGGGTGAGAAGGACATTTTCATTGATGAGCGATCAGGCGCAAAACCAGTCTGCTACACCGTAATCAAAGTTGACATCAGAGGTCTCAGTCGGTCTGCTAACAATTTGGCGATGAGTTTATAGTTAACATTACACAAACTGATCGACCGAAAGTAAGACAGAACACGAGGAATACAAACTTTTGAAATTAAGACAAGAGCGGTCTGATTCCACTCTGGCTCCAATTGCGAATAATCAAAAAAGGATAGGACTGTCGAGACAAGTGAGGTGCGAATAGTAGATCAGAAATGCTGATAAAAACTAGCTGGCATCACGTTCTATAAAAGGAATATAGAGTCATTCCTTATGAGCTGGAGAGAGAGTTGGAAGGGATCGAAGTAAATTCGGAAGCAAGATTTGAGTGTTTACCATTACATGAGGTGGGAGATAGGGATCCGGTCTCGTGAAAACCTCAGAAAAATGAGAAAAGATCATATGAGAGATGTAGCTGGGTTGGCGTCCCATGAGCCATCTGAATTCTGGAGCTCAATAATCCAATTGCGAGCCTCCCAATGATGGAAGAAAGTCGTGTTTCGATCTCCTGCAATGTTCCAATTTAAGTGGGCTCTCTGCCACCAGTATAAATCTTGCTATTGCAACAAGCGGTTTAGCTCAACACTTAGCTGCTGATCATGCTTTACAAAATAATGGTTGGTACAAAGAGTGGCTTGAGCCTTCTTCAAATCCTGCTGTAATAACCTGATACGGTGATCCAATGCCTTATATGACTTGCTATGCCAATTTGTGAGATGTCCCAAGGTGCCAGATAACTTAGCTGAGAAGCTAGACATCGGTGAGGCAGTCGAGACAGGGACATTCAACACACGAGTCACAATCTGGTGAGCCGCCATGTCTTGAGCCCAAAAAGATTCAAAACGGGGTACCCAGGTGGTTTTCTTATGATGATAACGGGTATCAATCAACATTGGTCCATGATCAGAACGCATAATTGGTAAGTTTTGAAGGAGAGAATGAGGAAAAACATCTAACCACGAATGTGAAGCAAGCGCACGATCAAGGCGTTCATATATACATGAAGTGGAAGATTGATTGTTGGACCAAATATACCATACTCCCCTCTATGTTTTTTTAACTCAGTTAAGCCCAAAGTAGTAGTGAGGGCCAACAGTGAGGATGCCTTAGAAGATTGAAACGGTCGTCCCTCAAACTTATCGTCAGGCGACAATATTTGATTAAAGTCACCGACAAACAGACAGAGTCGGGTAATCCAAAGGAGCAATAGTTTCATTCAGTTGATGTCATACCGTAAACCTATTTACATATGTCGAAGGGTCATACACAAAAACCAACAACCAAGACAAACCATTGCATTCTACTATTTTATAGCACACAAACGACTGACATTTCACATTAACTTGCAAATTTTATATTTGATGTCCACAAAACAGTTAAACCACCCGCAAGGAGGTGAGGAGGGATCATCTCCAAGTGCTGAAACTCAGTAGATTGATACCAAGCTTCTAGTCGAGAAGTAAGACAACGAGTTTCGATCAAGAAAAGTACTATGTTATGGTCAAACGATTCAGCAGACAAATTGTAGGTTGCTGACCAAAACCTCTACAGCATAGTTTTCAAAATCCCGATCCAGATCTTAGAATCCTATGATCCTACGATCCAGAATTAGGAAATCGATCCTGGATCTTATAAAATCCTTCTTTGTAGTGGGATCTTATAGAATCTTTCAAAATCCTAATCCAAATCATAGAATCCTACGATCCAACGATCCCATTGATTTTGTCGATACTTGTTCAAATTGTTGATTTTCGTATTAAAAAGAGGAAAAAATGATTAGAAAAGATATAAAAGTTAAAATTTTGAGTTGGTGATACATATGCGGGAGCTAATATACTTTTTCTCTATAAAATCAATCAAGAATTAAACTAATAAATTGAAACTCGCAGTTTCAGAATTATTATAATATTTTAAATGGTTCCGATCCTGCCGATCCGATCCGACCGATCCAGAATCCAATCCGATCCTAAGACGCCAAAACGATCCTGAGTGAAATTCCGATTTTGAAAACATTGCTCTACAGTTCCAGGAAAGGATTCTCATGGATAAGAGTGTGACTGCCGAGTGGCCGCTGTCGAAATCCGATCAGACTGCTCAGCATCATTAGAGACATGGGGTGAAGACTCATCTTAAATTTCCTCGTGCTCATGGATTTTTTTTCGATAATTTTTTGAAACAACAATTTTAGTTTCCAGATTCCTCTTCTCGCCACACGCACACAGCTTACCCCTGTAGTACTTGTTAAATTTCTTCCCTGGCCTGCCTCTTTTAAGTTACGGAGAACCTGATTTTTTTAAGGATGATGATGATGACTATGGACAGGAAAGAAAATTGATTATATTTCAGCAAATTGATTATATTTATGATGACATTTTTATATTTTTGGGAGAATAATATTACTGTAAATATTATTAACTTAAATAAATGAAAACAAATAACAAAAAAATCCAATAAAATAGAAATCCAGTTGCCATTATTTCAACACTCAATTTACAGGTTAGCACCGTTTTTTCAAAAAAAAAATTAATAATAAAATTTACAGGTTATCACCGGCTTGTTTATGGGGTCCCACCGAAATTAGTTAAAATTAAAAAGCCCCAATTCTTCAAATTTCTCAAGCATCGAATCGAGCCCTAGCCACCTCAATTTTCGAATTCCGGCACCATGCTATTGTCCCCGGGTCATTCTCCCCGTCACCTCTCTTCCCCATCTCCGGGGCCGGAGCTTCCCCTCTCTACCAATGATGATAATCGCGCTCTTACCAGCACTGGGTCATCGTCATCACTTAGGTCGTCAAAGCGCCCTAAAGTCCTTGATGAAGATTCCTATGCCGCCGCCATTGAGAAGATCATCGAACGCGATTATTTCCCCGATATTCCGAAGCTCCGGGACCGTCTGGATTGGCTTGAAGCTGTACGATCAGGCGACCCTGTTCAAATCCGCGACGCCCAGTTGAAAATCCTCGAACGCCGTCGTGGAGGAGGCGGCGGCGGCGGTGATGGAGGTACCACTTCGAAGTCTAGAACTCAAACGGCAACCCCAGGTTCGACTTTCATTAGACAATCTACTTTTACGCCTTTTGGTTTTGAAGACCATACTGGTAAGATGAATGATTTTAGTACCAACACCCCTAGGGATGGGGATAGTAGCAATGGGGAAAATTTAGGCGACGGGGATGGAGAGGTAGATGTTTCGTTATCTTTGGATGAGTTCTTTCGGAGGTATACCAGTGAAGATAATGAGAGCTTTTCGAAGATTATGGAAAGAGTGAATAGGAAGAGGAAGGAAAGGTATGCTCATTTGTTGGAAGGCGAAACGGAAGATGTTAAGTTGATTGAGGATGTGAAGAGGGAGCGTGTGGCCACAGATGGGTTTGGCACGTCTGATCAACCCGTTGCTACATTAGAAGGGTGGAAGTACACGGCAAAAAACTTATTGATGTATCATCCTGCAGATAGAGGAGAGGCGCCATTGACTGAGGAGGAAATAGCTGAGAGGCTGAAAGGACTGACCAAGGAGATTAATAGGACGAATACTAGATTTCGGGGTAAATTGGTGGATTACAAAGCAAAAGAAGATGATACAGTTGAGGTTCTTTATACTCCGGTAGCTGGGTCAACCCCATTCCCTATGTTTGATAGGGCTGGGGATAAGATGAAAAAGTATGATTTGGAGGATTTAAGGAAGACGCCTAATAAATTTTATGTTGAGTCTGAGAAGAAGGCAGAAAATGGTTACAGCTTTGTGAGGACTCCCTCACCTGCTCCAGGTGTGGATGAATCGCCTTTTATCACTTGGGGAGAAATTGAAGGTACGCCAGTAAGGTTGGAACCAGAAGACACCCCCATTGATATCGGGGGAAGTGGAGATGGACCACAGTTTAAGATTCCATTGCCTCCTTCAAGGGATGTGAAGGCTCATTCCTTGTCTAGAGAGGCTGCTCGTAAATTGAGGGAAAGGTCAAAAATGTTTCAGAAACCACCCCTACACTCACCAGTTAGAGGGGGGAGTGCCAGTCCCAGTGGCAGGACCCTCTCCCCTGCTGCTCAGAAGTTTGTGAGGAATGCTATTGCTAAGTCGTCACATGGTGTAGATGAATCTCTCCGAGCAAGTTATCGCGGGGCAAGTCCAGGAATGGGTACTCCTAAAGGTGGCAGGAGTATATCAAGGTTAGGAAGAGACAGCATAATGTCTAGGTCTCCTTCTTTGAGAGATGGCCCTAATGCTCTGTAGATAAAATGAAGCTTCTCTTCAATTGGGCTAGATTGTAGTAACAATGCTGTTTCCCCTCGGAACTTTTTGTTTGTTACAGGGATGATGAATGTATCAGTGTAATGCAAATGATGGAATTTCCTTTTTCCTTTCAACCAATTGGGTAATAGGCATAATGAGTGAGTTATTTGCTTTTGGTTTTGAATTTTGCGAATGATGCATTTTTCTCTGTCTAAGAATAAGGATGACGCTATATTATGCTTATTGTAGTAATATCATCCTCCGGTTCTCTTTGTTAGCAGTTAGAACTATCATTCATTTTGTCATCCTTCTATTCTAGTCCAGAATGTTGATACAATTGTAAATGCAAAGCATATATGCTTTCTCTTGGTGGATCCTGTTTCTGCTAGCGTGCTTTTTTCCTTTTCTTTGAATGTGTTGACTACAGGAGCTTTATTTTGTTTACTTGGTTCTTGTATGATATTTTCGTTTTCATTTGTTGATCTTTTGTACAGCTTTCTTTTTTGTTAAATGCATTGCATTCATTTTTTGCCTAGACGCTGCAAATAGTTAATGTGCATCGAAGTGAATTTACCTTTCGGATTTGGAATTTGTACCTGCATGTGAGACTTTACTCTGGTTTACATTGATTGTCTGTGTTCATTTTTCCATTAACTGGAAATTTTGGGTCTTAAGGTCTCTTTTCATAATCATTGAATGGCTAATACTTGTCCATTCATTTAGGCTACTATCATGTTTGGGTAATTTGTCAACATGATCCCAGTTAAAGTTAATATTCGAGCTAGTACGCTTCTGGTTCAGGAAGGTATGGATATATGTCCTGATTTGTGCATATGTGGTTAAATACGGGAGATGATTTGGTTTACATCGGTAATGTACAAGTGCTTTGAATGCTTTGCATGAGGCAAGTGTAGAGTATGTTCCTTCTCAATGTGAATTTGCATTCTGTCATTGGACAATTGAAATGGTCAGTTGTTTCTTATTTACTCATAAATAAAGAAGCCAAGGAAGTTAGGATATACAGGGTTCTGTTATGTACGTTAAACTTCCTAGTTTTTGCTTCATTTTTCAACCATAATCTTTATCGGTCTGTTTTTGCTTCATTTTTCAATCATAATCCTTATCGATCTCGTTTATATACTGTTCCTAAAAGTTATGCGCTATTTTTGTTCCATTTCGAGCTGCTCCGTTTTTATTAGTTTTCTTGTGCATGCTGGAGATATAGCTCTTGAGGTTCAAGTTTTCTATCATCTCCAGATGATTACCAGAAAATGGAGAGTATATACATGAACTCAGGCACGCAGTCTCAGTTTCCTCTTGCCCGTTAAGATGGATTCCCCTTCACAAAAATTGCAAGTAGTGAGCTAGAGCCTAAGATTCCGTTTACCTCAAAATAATTTTCCAATTTGTTGTACTAAACTAAGAGCAAGTATGGTAGAAGAGGATAAAGGGTGGTTTTTTTTTTTCCAACTCAACATAAGTAACCCCACGTCTATTTACTTGATATTTCCTCCAATGAATTTACCTAAAATATTTACTTGATATTTCCTCCAATGAATTCACCTAAAATAGTAAAAATGTGGGTCAGTTTCTGAACACCTTATCCCAGCATCTATTTACTTGATCTATCCTCCAATGAATTTACTTAAAATAGTAAAAATATGGGTCAGTTGATATTTCCTCCAATTTCTCAGCACCTTATCCCCCACGGTTGTCCATACTTCGGTTTTATCACAACATTTTAATACAAACTATATTTGATTTCTTTGTCACATTTTATTTTTTTCCTAGCATTTGTAAAAGAAAAAAAAATTAGAAAAATTATAGATCAAATAAAAATATTTAATCCTTAATTAAATCATTTAACTTAAGGTACATAACACACATCATAATTAAAAACACAAGAAAATTTAAAATACAAAAAGTCTCAATAAAGGTACAAAAATAAAAACACAAATTAAATCAAATTAAAAGATAAATTTATCTAATTGTCATTATAGTTGTGTCCTAATCATGCCTAAATATGTTCTACCAAATCTGTTTGGAGTTGATGATGACGATCCCGGAGTTCCGAATTCACTTCAAAATAGCGTTGAAAATTTCGGTGAGCACCTCAGCTCTAATTAATTGAAGGACATCCATTATCATCTCTCGCACTCCAATTTGATGTTTCAATTCCTTCATCTTCAACAATCATATTTTGCAATATTATATATGCATACATTATAGTTCTCAATTTTGGCTTACTCCAATAGCGAGTTGGACCACGTATAATACCCCAACGAGCTTGCAGTTCGTTCCACATCCTTTCTTGTAGTTTCTTGCATTTTCTTAAATAAACGCCTTTTTGAATCCAATAAAGATGAAAAATTCTTCACAAATATTGTCCACCCAGGATATATACCATCAACTAAATAATACCCCTTATTGTATTATGTGTGATTAACCGTGAATTTGACATTAGGAGCATGCATGTGTGATACATCATTAAAAACTGGGGATTGATTTAGAACATTGATGCTGTTATTAGACCCTGCAAGTTCAAAAAATGCATGCTATATCCAGAGGTCGGCTGATGCAACTGTTTCAAGAATTATTGTGGGTTTACCTATGTCACCTCGAGTAAATTGGCCTTTCCAACCAACTGGGCACATCTTCCACTGCCAACGCATGCAATCGATGCTTCCAAGCATGCTTGGAAACCCGTGGCACTCTGAATGCATATGAAGTAAGCGCTCTATGTCATCGGCGTTGGGTTTTCTAAGATATCATTCTCCGTATATCTCGATTATATATTGACAGAATTTCATTAAACACTCTATTCCAGTAGATTTACCAATCCTTATGTACTCATCAATTTGGTCGTATGTCGCTCCATATGCTAACTGTCGAATAGCAGTTGTTATTTTTTGAATCGGAGAGAGCCCTTTTTCAAACATTGAGGTCGAACTAGTTTCACCCAACCTTTTGTTTTCCCTTTCGCTAGGCTACCTTTTGACCAATTGGACGAATTTCAGGTAAACTTTCGTTGAGGTCGAATCCTGAATGGTGGCTAGACGAAGTAACATGTTCACCACTTTCATTAGTCCTGGTGTTCTTGGAAGGCCGTTCCATAGGATTGACTGTTTTCCACTTTGGATTATCTTTTAACAATACTTGTACATGTTTGAGTGTAAAATTCATATTTTCAGTCTGATGATAAAGTGCATGGGTGTGCTGTTTGTACAATTCCTCATTATACCCGCTAGGATGCTCTCCAACAATTTTGTTGTAGTGCTGGTTAAATATATTAACCCGTTTGCTCATCCAATGTCATTGCGCTTTAATTCTTTCTATTTTCTTGTAGGTCCACCCTTTTTATACTTATTATAATATTCAGTGATTCGCTTTTAAAATTATTTTTCTTTTTTGTTGGTATCAACTTCACTGTGTGTAGATACAGTTAGTCAAGCTCGTGCAAGTGTCTCTTGATCCTCTATACTCCATTTCTCTCGTTTGCCAGCCAATTCTTCTACTGTTTCACTTATAACATCTGAATCCCCCTCCTCCCTCATGTTGTGTTGAATATTGTGGCATTTGAGTACCTGAAAAAATGAGTTTTCTGGATTTACACTTTCTTTATTGGTACCAACGTTATTATATCCTGATATTTGTTCACTTACGGTAATTGGGTTTAAATAATTAGAGGTTGGATTCGTGAGATATTGGTATGAAAAATTTGGTTAATTTTGAAATTATTGGGTATTTTAAAAGTTTTGGTGGAGATTCTAAAAGATTGGTGTATTTTGAAAACTAAGTGGTATTTGAATACTAGGCGTAGTTGAGAAATTTGGTGGCACATTTTGGAAATTTTAGGGAATTTGGACATTAAATGAATTTGAAATATTTGGTGTCTGGTTTAGGAACATTAATGGATTTCGAAAATTTTGTGGAAATTAGAAGTTAGGTGAACGTTGAAGATTCTGTGAAGATTGAAAATTTAATTGTGGATTTTGGTAATTTGAGGGACTTAAAAAATTTCTAGAATTATTATTTTCTTCCATATGGCTGAAAATAATATCGGCCAATGAAAATAAATGGTAAAAGCAAATAAGGAGTAAGATATCGTGTAAAAAATTTGCAAGAAATTGATATCTATTTATAAATGAATGATGATATGAAGAAAGAAAAAGTAGCATTGCTGAAAATAATCTCTAATTTTTTTTTTTGAAAAACTAAAACAAACTAGGCAAAAGATAACCTGCAAAAAAAAAAAAAAAGTGCAGAAAGTAACCTACAAAATTTTTTTCAAGAAACTAAAAATTTAAACCAAAAGATAATCTGAAAAAAATGATACATAATTGGTATTGTAGAGATAACGTGGAAAAAAAAAGTTAAGCCTCCATCAAATTTACCAGTAACATTTGCTCAAATTTTTTTTTTTTCATAAATATAGAAAAGGTACTCAAAAGTGAAAACATAAATAGCCCATACCTGTACCACTTTTACAGGAATTATTGAGGTAAATAGCACGAGAGCAATGAATCAACTTTCTCCAATGTAGAAGTAAGTGGCACGTGGTTTAGGCCACTTACTTCCACTGCACTTGCTCTTACAACTAGTTTGGAACGAGAAATAGCTTTCAGTGTGTGTTTTTCCTTTTTTCTAATGATTTTTTTTAAAATTAATTTATTAATGATTATCTCATTCCAATATACCTGATTATATTTTCAATACATTTTTTTAAATTATCAATACAAGAAACACATAAAACACACAATGAAAAAATGATTAAAACATAAGCAAGTTCCTAAGATTTATGCTCCTACTTTTTCTCCTTTTTTCTTTTTCTTTTTTTTATTATATTTTACTATATTAGAAACAAAAACCACACTTAAGAGAAAGCACCACCATTTGCCATGTGGCATTTCCACATCATATTTTTAAAATAAATTTTTATTTCCACATCTCCTCGACTTAGAAGTCAAATGCAGTCCAAATTCACCTCCACCTCCTATTTTCGCCAAAAAAAAAAAACCACGGGTTCATAAAAAATCCAAATCCTCATCCCCATCTCCACCACAATCGACTCCCTAATCAATCCCTTCTCCACAATTAAAAATAAATAAATTCCTCATCAATCATCAATTGAGAGTATGTGATGAAATATACTCCTTTCCTATTAGCATGTTCCATATTTTCATTAGTAATGATCAACTACATCCTAATCGAATAAAATTTCAACTTCAAAAAATATTCTCTTTACCTCTCTATATAAACACAAAGGAAAAAAAAAAAAAGAAAAATCTCATTAATCTTGCTTCGGCCGTTGTGATGGTGGCATTACAGGTATTAAAATTTAAATGATTTTATTTCCACAGATCATTCGTTTGGCTTTTATTATTTTTTATTTTTTCCGTTCAGGAATAGTGTTATTACTATTATTTTTATGCGTCCATCCGTTACAGCTACCATAGTCGTTATCAGGTAATATAATGTGATTTCATATTTGGTTAGTTAGCCTAGAATTTTTGTATGATTTTAGTTATGTTTGCATTGAATTGATTAATTGGGTTTTTATTACAAAGTGTGGTTTTTTAAATTTCTTTTTTATGTTTCATTCAATTAGAGTAGTTTTGTTTTTTTAATTATGGAGTCTCATGTTTTTTTTCGTATATGGCCAGTTATGAAGTGTGTTTTTTCTTTGTTTAATTGCTTTTGATTTTGTTTCATACTCTCAGTTGATCAATTATTATTATTGTTATCATTATTATTATTATTATTATTATTATTATTATTATTATTATTATTATTATTATTTTATTTGCAAATGAAGCACGTTTTCTTTTGTGTTCGGGATGTCAAGAATATACTTTTTAAGATTTGGTTTTTGGACTTTTTTTTAATTTCTCATCATATAAATAGTTCAGGTTGCTCCTTCTAACTGGTTTATGGGAAGCCTTTTATGAATTTGAGGGGGAGAGGGAAGGAATGATGTTTCCACGTTTATTTGTGTATTTATACATCATTTTTACCTGCGGAAAAAAAATCTCAAATTTTAATGGGCTACCTTTTACTTTCTTTTTTTTTTATTTGCCGTGGTGATGTGAGTTCTTTTTTGCTATATCTTGAAACTTATGCAAATTTACATTATTTTTATTCTCATATTTGTGATCAACCAGTTTCAATAATCAACCAGTTTCAAAATCATATTTTTGATATTTTACAACCTATAAACTTTTGGAAAAAATAGTTCCAACAATTAAGCGTATACCTATTGGAGGAAGCTAACTACAAAGCTATAATAAATCTCCAAAACTAAGTATAGATTTGGCACAACCAATGGTGAACATCAATAAATTATCTTACTAATATTTAAAATTATTAGGATGTGTTTATATTTTGTCTAGCATTTACTTCAAGACATATATTTGACCAAGTTTATTTACATTTAAGAAGTAATACTTATAAAACATTTCTAAAATCTTCAAACATTTCTAAAACGTACTGGGCCAAATACAATTTATTTTTATGCCAAATACAAACATCACACTTATAAAACATTTCTAAATTCTTCAAATATTTCTAAAATATATCGGGCCAAATACAAAAATTTTTTTTTTCAGATACAAACATTTCTAAGATCTACAGATATAATGGGCCAATGCGCGACCAGACATCACTAGTCATATTTCATATACGATTAAACAGTTTTTGACTTTGCTATTTTCATCGTCAAACCGTTAGGCTACAATAATTTCTGCTCTTTTTAATTCTGAAATGATATCTCACAGAGATCTTAAATCATTTTCACCTTACAAGTTTTTTTCCCCATTATATCTCATATGCGACTCTGTTTTGTTTTCATGACAATATTTTATAAGTGGCGATAAACTTAACTGTAAATTTTCGTTAACTACAATTTCAAATATCTAATCAGTTAAGATAAAGAGCTCGTAGTTTTTCCGCTTTGTCGATATCCTCTATACCTCAGTGGTTGAGATTATGTAAGATATAAGATTTTGATCTAAATTATATTTTGCCAAATTATGCGGTTTCTACCATAAGAACATTTTTTTTTTTTTAAAAAAAAAGAAATAATGATTTTGTTTAGCGTTTGACAAAAAATTTTGGGTACGTTTGTTTCGTTTTTTTAATGTGTGTTTGTAAGTATTTTTTATATTAAAAATATAAAAATATGTATTAAAAATGTAAAAAAAATATGTTAAGACGTGACGATTATTATTATTTAATTCTGAAAAAACAACCAAAAGTTGAGAGTATTTTCGAGAAACGTTATTTCGGTGACACCGAGGGTGATTCTATTTCTCATTCCTAGACAGCTCCCCTTCTAATTTCCACAGTCCCCCGCAGCCCTTACCGTGCCCTATCTCTCCCCCCGGTGGCCGTTCCACCTTCACCGCCGTTCACAGCTCCACTCTACGACAACAAGGAACGACTTACGGCGCCGAGCTGCTCGTAGAAACCCCCAAATGTAAAATTTCTTAATGCTATTCTGGTTTTTGTTTTTGGGATTTGGGAATGGGCATGTGCATGTCATCTTGTGTGGTTCTCAATTTTTCATGACTTTGGTTCTTGAAACTTTTTTGTTGGATTGGTTGACGGTGTTCTCTATTTTGGTAGGGTAAATAACAATCTTTAGTTTGCTTAGAAAAACTATCTGATCAATTATGTGTAACTTCTTTTATTTATTTTTTTTTTAAAAAAATAATCTGGGCTTATGATAAAATTTTAATGCATTTACTTTGGTCTTTGTGAAACTTTATTGCATGATTACAAAGTGAGGGTTTCTGTTGGGGGTTCACCTTGTGTTTGTATTTTCACTCTTGATTGTATTGGTGAGATTCTGTAGGATGATTAAGACCGCGGCTTACATTATGGATCTATATATGCTAACTCCCAGTTAAGTAACTGAATTTGGAAAGATTCCATCTTATGGCTTGTTTAGTTTCAAATTGTTGCTAGTTGGATTTTTTTAGGTAATTCATGTAGAGCATAAAGATGTTGTATGAGGAACTCTTGAATTCCCTTCTCAACGCTGGTAGTGTACTTGTACTTCGTTGTCTTGTGACAATGCGTTATGAAGAATTGGGGAGTTTCCTTCTCTCAGTACCCAGTGTGTTTTTTCTTTTATACTCCATCTTTTGGGTTCTATTTGTGGAGCAGGGGAGCTTGCTTGGGCTTATGAGTATGATCTTAATTCATCTACTCAGATGCATAAATGTGTTTACTATCATTACGAGGATTCTTTAGCATTCATCTTTCTAGTTTTAGTATGATCAGCAACTGCTTAGGGTTGGTCTTGATCAACTTCTTTCCTTTTGTATAGTGAGCATGTTAGATCATTTGCATCTTCTGCGTTGTAGTTGGGGGGTATTGAAAGAAATTCTAATTTAATGCCACCAGAAAGATTTTATTTTAAAAAGGACAAAGTTCTGAATCTAAGCTTCCAAAAAGTTTTCTGCTCTGTCCATTTTTACTCTGTACTGTTGGTTTATGCAAGGTGAATGAATCTTTGCGTGGATGGAGTTGTAGTATGAATGAATCACCTGGATGGTGTCTCTTCTATGTGCTATGCAAAGTTAAGTCAGAGTAATTTGAACATTGCAACATGTAATCCTTTGATTATATATTAACGAGTTTCTCTTGATGTGTGGAAAACTAGTTTCATTTCACTCTATTAAGTTATGTAGAGGACTCCTTTTGTATCAACTGACTGTTGCTTTTTAGATTTGATTTCAATGTTTTGGTAAGTATTCTGTTTTGGTAAGCATTCTGTTTCTAGCAATTCTGATTTAGTTGTCCAATTCGGTTTGTGTGTGTAAATGCAGGCAATTTTTGCTACTCCACATGCCACCAAAATGAGTTCTGGACCTTCTTTGGTTGTTCAAAAGGTAGGTATGGTATGTCAAGAAACTTGTACGTGACTAGACGTACAATCTGATGCAATGCCAGAAACTTTTGAGGAACATTGCCAATCTATAAACAAAATGTCTGTGGCTGATCAGTTTGGTTTCTTATCACGTGAGATTGTAGACTTGTTTGCTCAAAATGAAGGTGCTCTTGCTTTTTGCTCTGAAACGTTGGATTATGTTGGGAAGGAATCTGGGGTTCCCAAGAAAAACCAACTAATCGACATTCGTTTGAAGAGCTATGATCTGAGACGTGATTCTGGAACTGTTGACCCTGTTCCCTTGTTTGCTGAACCTATGGGATTTCAGCTGTCAGACCTTGAAAAGGAAAGGTTGACTGCGCTCGTTCGCCGAGGCCTTTTTAGTGTTTCAGCTGAAGTTGATTCTATTGTAAAAGCTGTTATTGGTATCTGTCGACTCCAATCGATCCGTAGAAATGAAGAAAGCTTGTCAAAGCACCATGAAGCTCCAAAGGATGCTAACACAGGGCATGATGCTCTGAACTGGCAAAAATCATTGCCTTCTGCTGAGATGGATGGTGACATAAGATTCATTCTGAATAGCGAAAGTTCAAAGGTTGAGCAATTGGTGCAGAAACACTCAGCCCAACTTTTGGACAGGGTTGAACAAATGAAGCAGAAACTTGAAGAATTTACCGATCTTCTGCTGTCTAAATTCAGGCCGATGACCCTGACTGAGAAGCAGAAGGTTCAAAAACTGATCCAGAATTTACCTCCCAAGAACCTGGACCGCATAGTGGAGATAATCGTACGCGATAAACCATGCACTGAGGAGATACATGTCGATTTAGAAGAGCAGAGCAATGTTACTCTATGGCGATTGTATTTCTTTGTTGTGGCTGTCGAAAGTGCTAGGAAGCTCTGCAAGGTTGCATGATGCCGGGAATGATTACAGAACGGCTGAAGAGATGACATGCAGTTGCAGATAAGGGTGTGGGTGCATTTATACTGTCTATACTTGCAGGTTTTTGGGCTTTGTTGAGGTTTTCAACTTTTCAGATTTCTCAGCTAATTGTATATCCTCAAGATGCATAGTTTGCATAGGGACAAATGAAAGGAAACCCTTTTTTGTTTTAAACGAGAATGACTTGAAAGGACTTTTTTCATCAAACCCCAGTGATATCTTAATGTAATGATTATTGATGACTGTTGCAACACAAAAGTGCAATTCAATTGTGATTAATTATACCCTCTATTTCAAAAAAAAAAAAAAAAAAAACCTTCTTGACCGACGGGAGAAGTATCTCGTAATTATTACGATCAAATTCCATTTGATAAATAATATTTCGATGTTTACCTTGTCAAATAAAGCAAAATTATAAAGTAGAATAAAAATTGACAGGTAACACAACAGAAGTCACAGCTTATTTATCATAGCATTGATGCTTTCTTGGAACATACCCACCTTTGCATACTGTCACATTAAGGGAGCAACGTCCTAATTGTAGAATTTTTCCACTAATCTTTTGTGTTTTTTTTTTTTTTTTTTGAATTCTTCCATTAATCTATGAATTCTTAAGAAAATAATACTAGTACTAGTATAGCCAAAAATGAAAAATAAAAAAAATACAGTGAATTGGAATAATGAATAATGTGACATATATGTGAAGTGACATACTTATCCTTCCTTGTATCGGTGTTGACTTGAGAATGTGAGATGGATGATTTCGTCATTTCGTTTGTTTACTTTCTCATTTTTCTTACATATATTTCTAATTCTAGTAACTTCTTACTCCGGATATAGAAAGTAGAAACCAATCGCTTTTCACCGGAACCATCCCTCCTCCACAAGGAAAAAGAAAGAAACAAAACTGCGAATATCATCAACAAAGACTCGAGGAAGTGAACAATAAGAAGAAGAAGAAGAAGAAAGAGTGGAAGAAATGAATTCCCAGTTGATGATTTCCTAACCCTCTGAGAATTCTCAATCCAGTTGGGTAAACGATGGAGGAGAGTTCTTCTGGTGCAGTAGTACCAGCTGTGAAGAGGGAAACAGGGGAAATCAATGGCTACAAGGAGGAAGAAGATAAAGGGATCTCCGGGGTGGATGATAATGGATTCGATAGGGAATTGCTTTGCCCAATTTGTATGCAGATGATTAAAGATGCGTTCTTGACTTCATGTGGCCACAGTTTTTGCTATATGTGTATAGTGACTCATCTTCACCACAAGAGTGATTGCCCCTGCTGTTCACAATATCTCACCCCAACTCAGCTCTACCCCAATTTCCTCCTTGATAAGGTATCTCTAATTTTGCCTGTATATCTGTTTTCGAAATTTATTTTCTTGTACTGAATTATGTCATTTTGTCTTACTGTTTAGTAGTTTAGTTTGTTAAGGTACTGTGGTGGAGTAAAAGACCAATACCGTAGTTTGTTATTATTAACTTATGCCCCTCCGTCGGGAAATGATTGTCATGTGTGTTGTACTAAATCATTTTGGGAGGGAGTATTTGAATAGTGAATTTTTCTATTTTAGTTACATGTCGATATAACTTCAATTAGTGAGTATCTAAGCTATGTAGTCATTCCTCCAGGTAGTTCAAATGATTGATACAAACTTAAGAACCATTGGAGATGTCCATATCCTACTATTTCTTTAGGAATTAGGTATAGTAATGAGGTATCCAGTCTCCTTACGGACATGTCCGCACGACAAGCACACACCCAGTGATGACACAGGTTCCAATTTGAGTAAGTTCCATTACGCGCTGCAGACTTCTATGTGTGTACTAGGAGTCTAGGAGGTATAATCATGTATTCCTTGCAGTAGATTTCTCAGTTCTATCTCTGCTTTTGTAGTTTGAGTTCTTGTCTACGAACAAAATGCTGACTGCATTTGAGCAAGTTCTCCAGCAAGTCACTGAATTGCTGAATCATTGTATGTTTGATCGTCAACTTTATTTTGGTTTTGAGGCATTTTTTTATTTTGCGATCCTGTTGTTTTGGAGTCCAAGATATCATCCTAGTCACAGTTATGGCTCTCCTGAAGTCAATCTGCTGTAATTAAAAAGAGACAAATCAGACGGCCTTACCTTATTCCTTTTGTCATTGTATTTTTCCTCCACCTTTTTTTCATCAAATAGCTTCACAATTTGGTTGTTCATTGTGTTTACTTACTGGTATTAGCATTCTCCAAACACGTTGAGCCAAGTGACTTTGTTATGCTGCAAACTTTTATTACAAGTCCCTGGGTGATTTCATCTATTGTTCATCCATACCACTTTTTGCATCAACTTTCATATTGATGGAATGATGAGTTTCTGGTCCAATGTTAATAAAAGTTGACCGGCTGAAAGATGACCTTGTAGATTAATCGAAATTAATTAAATTGGTAGGTAATCAGATTAGTCTTGTTCAAATAGGAGGAATTTTTCTCTCCTGTTTGTTTTGTTTTATCTGTCTTTCATTGTGGGAATTTTTGTTCTTTCTTGTCTGATTGTCTTGTTGAACTATTTTGGCTGAATTTGGTAGGTCAGAAAGACCGTAGCATTCTTTCACACTTGTATTTTCGGTTAGATGAATACTTCGTGCGAGTTGGCTATTATAAACCTTTTGATTCCATCTCCATTTGATTTGTTCTTGAAATTTTTTTACTCCACATGCAGCTCTGTTATAAGGTTTCTCTGTACCATATTTGTAGCTACTGAAGAAGAGATCTGCTGTACAAATATCAAAGACTGCATCTCCGGTAGAACAGTTTCAGCAATCGCTTCAGCAGGTAATACTGCAGTTATGATATCTCATAACTCTAAAATTTAGAAACTGCTTTTAATTTTATTCGTCGTAGACCAATGACTATTTTAATTTCTATTTACATTGTTTCCTAGTTCTTGGTTTATTATCTGTTTGTTACTTTGTTCTAGCCTGTTGTTTGCGAAACCACTTTGCGGCATGCTGATAACCATTGATGGCTTTTACTTTTCCTCATGAATTACTCTTTTTGTTTCCCATTATCCTGCTGTATGACTGATTTCCATTGGAACTTGTATTAAAAATGAGTTTCATCTGTAAGTGTCCTGTGTTTTTACAGTTATGAAAGAGTTTCTACATGCTACATCTTGCAACAAGTTTTAATACCAAAGTTTCTTGCTTGATAAAAGTTCTTGGATTGAAGCGTTCAGCTCTGTTTGTTTAATATCTTTATTAAGTTATGGCTCAATTTTCTTCTGGTGGGAGGCATCGACTTCGTACTGGATCAAGAAGTATCTTTACATCTTTTGCCCTGGATAGAACTTGTGGCTCAGCAAATAGATTAGTTTTGTTTTGGGTTATTTCAAATTCTAGCCCATTAAAGAAGAAATTAAATAAATAGAGCTTAATAATCTTTTTCTTCCAAACTCTAAACTATCAAAAAAGGCTGCCTTAGAAAACATGAAAGATGACTCTACGTATTTTGAATAGCAATAACATTCTGTTTTTTTTGTATCCTTTCATTGTTTTTGCATGTCATCTTGCATCAGGTTTGTGATAAAATTTCTTTTACAAGGACTGTTTCCGTGATCTCTGATGCTAGTTGTGATGCGATTCTTTGCCCTGCAATCAATCTTCAAATGTTGGAATACCTTGAACTAATGAAGTATGTCACATGAGTATCTTCTCCATTGTCCATATATCTTTTGATTCTTGATGTTCGAGATTTATTGTTCTTGGACAGGGATGTGAAGTATCAATTAAGGAGCTGGACTCCCTATTGACTTTACTGGCAGAGAAGAAGAGAAAACTGGAGCAGGAAGAAGCAGAAAGAAATATGCAAATTCTGCTGGACTTCCTCAGTATCTTAAGAAAGCAAAAAGTTGATGAGCTTAATGAGGTTTGTATAATATATTGGTTGATGGCATTTTGATGTATGCCACTATTCACTATCTTTGATGATTAAGTACCAAACTTTTCCGTGTTGGAATGTATTGATGTTTGTTCAACCCCGTGATAGTGGAAATTTGGGTAGTTTATAACTGATCTCCTGATTAGCAAGGCCCCTAGGAAGATTGAAGTGATAGAAGTGTGTCTTCAATGCATTGATGGACTTATTATTGTTTGCTTTTAGGCTATGTGTTTATGCATTTAATGAACTTTCAATATCTGAGCGAGTAATGTTTAAAAAAAAAAAAATCCTTTTCTTCTGTCTCCACAAGCTGTGTCCAACTTTGCTTGAGTCACTTTCTGCTCTTGGTTCTAGTTAGTACTAGTGATCGTTATTGTTTCTTTATGCTTTTGCATATAAAAATGATCAAGATTCATGTTATGTGATTCCTTTGTGCCATCTCTTTGTTTTGAAATTTGTCATAATTGGTGAGATGCTTCTTGACTATAGCAAAAAACGATCAGAAACCAGAGTATGGGCAGAATGTGGGGGATTTTTTGGTTCTGTCAAATACCTTTTGGATGGGCAGAATCAAGGACTCACTATGATCAGAAACCAGAGTATTGAGAGGCCCAACTGCTTTTCAATAACTTATTTCAATCTGTGTAGGAGTGTTGGTAGGTGGCACCTGGTGTCTGATTAGATGATAGCCATAGTCCTTTCAGTTTGTTGTGCACTTAGAGATTTTTCATGAGCTTTTGATGTGCTTTGTCTGGGAAATGGTGCTTGCTAACTTTTAACTCTCCCCTCTTGCTTCTTCTCTTGCTGCTTTAGCGTTTTCTTTGTTGTGGGGCTTGATACCCAATGTCTCAAGGAATTTAATTGATTACAGTCTATTCAGTTAATGGGCTTTCTACCAATAGATCAGTTGTCTTGCCTTCCTCTTTAAATTGTTCGTTTTAAAATTGACTTACTTTGAGTCTATGCCTTAATGCAATATCATTTTAACCCGTTTTTTTAAACAGATTCAAAGCGATCTTCAGTATATTAAAGAGGACATAAATTCTGTTGAGAGGCATCGAATAGATCTATACCGAGCAAGGGATAGGTTTTCGCTGAAACTCCAGATGCTGTCTGATGATCGGTTGGGTATGAGGTCTCAATCTTCATCCATAGAAAGAACTAGTAGTGGACTGCTTTCTAGTTCTCGTAGTGCCCAAGGAGTAACTACGGGAAGTTTCCAGCAAAAGAAAGGGGATTTAAAAGCTCAATTTGGTTCTCTTGCTCAACAGAGGAAGGATGGTTCTCTTTCTGGACAAAACACACATTCTATGAGCCAATCAGGCCTTGCCGTTGTACGGAAAAAGCGTGTTCTTTCTCAGGTTTGCTTTCTTATCAAGTTGTGGATTTGTTTCGAATGAAAAATATTGGATTCAAGAGTATGCATTTTGAAGAATTGCTGCCACCATTTAAATAGCTCACTCCTGCATGTGTCGCTGTTTTTTGTAGATACAGACTTGCAGTATGTGTTCTGGTTTTCCACGGACAAGACATATTTCTGCTCTTGTTGATTACTGTATAGGACTTGATCATTTATTCATTACTGCTAAATGCTACTTGAACAGACTAATTTGGCACTGAATTTTTGGAGTTCTGAAATTATTTTGCTCTTAATGTGGAATGTGTGAATTGGCTGGATTCTTGTGAAAGTAAACTATGTTTCAATATTTCTTTGGATTAGAGAATACCAGATATGTCATCCAGAACCCTGTATCCTCTGCTACCATATTTCTTGCACTGATGAATGGATATTGGCTGCAGTTCAATGATTTACAAGAGTGCTATTTGCAAAAAAGAAGGCAACTGGCCAAGCAGCTTCCTAATCAGGAAAAGAAGGATGATAGTATAGTACTGAGAGAAGGTTATAGTGCTGGGCTGGCAGATTTTCGATCTGTACTAAGTACTTTCACGCGGTACAGGTAAAATTGCATAGTTTGCATTTACAAAGACTTGTAACAATTAAATATGATATTGTTATTATCTGTGACTGTAATATTTCCCTTTCTTCATTGCAACAGTCGGTTACGAGTTATTGCTGAATTTAGGCATGGGGATATTTTTCACTCGGCCAACATTGTTTCAAGGTGATTGTGATTCTCGAAACAGGACCTTTCGATAATTTTTATCCCTCTTTTGGTGAACTATCTAGATATTTGTGTGTAAATATACCAAATGACTGCTGAACTGATAATTATATTGCTGAACTGATAACTTTTGATAATTATATTGCTGAACTGATAATTATACCTCTTTTGGTAAATGCATTTCACAGAAGGAATGGAGAAATTGTTTTTCTTGTGTATTATTATTGTTTACTAATTTGATTATGATTATTATCATGTCCTTTTTAGAAGATATGAAGTGGGGTTGCCCATTAGATATATGTGCAGACACGCCAGATTAAGTAGTTTAGTTATGTATGCAGAAAAATGGCCGGTAGCCCAATTAGATAAGATAAATGAGAGAATTACACTTAAGGTGATTTAAATATGTATGTAGGTCCTATAGAAGACCTTTGAATCCAGTAAGGCATTCAGAAACAAGGAATTATTTACTCAAGAAGAGGAAGGGGGAGTTCTTAAAAGAATTAAACAAAAATTAATGAAAAAGGATGACATGTTTAACCATAAATGAGAACAGGTCATATAATTGCTCAAATTAAAAGAGGAAGGAAACGTCTTAAAAGATTAATAAAAAACTAATGAAATGAGTTGATTTATCTAAACCCAAATGAGACCATATTCATTGACAAATCTTGACGGCAACATATGAACCATGGATGGACTGTCACGGTGGCCCAAGGTTTTTTCTGGGATATAGAAGGCGCTCCTTGGTTTTTACGAGTTAATGAAAGATTGCGGTTTCAATTCGTAGTATCTTCATGTTTGTTGAAATTAGTTTTGCTGAATACCTTAGGCTATTTATTGGATAACATTGACAATTAGAGAGCTGGGAATTGTGATGATTTATTTACAACTATTTACCCTCTTGCAGCATAGAATTTGATCGCGATGACGAATTATTTGCTACTGCTGGAGTTTCTCGCCGGATAAAAGTTTTTGACTACTCTTCGGTAAGAGTGCTTGTGTGGAAGCTTATTTTCTCTTTAGCATATCTTAATTCAAGTAAATTTGGATTGCGTTGATTTCTTAAGTGGATTGGATAAAATTTACTTCGGAAGTATTCGTCAAAACGGAGATAAAGTGCCCTCAATTTGCAGTTGGCAGGATTTGAGGGATTGAATTATTTCTTTGAAATATTTTAAAGGTTAAAACCTAAGATTAGTTTCTCATGTGCATATGAGCCTTTATATGAGAAAATGAAAAATGATTAAGATGATTTGGACATATCAGTAGGATGCTTTAGATGTCCCTGCAAGATAGAGAAATACAGAATTGTTAGCTCAATTTAATAGAGGAAAGGGGAGAGCTGAAAACAATTGGAAAGAAACAATTATTATAGACATAATTAATTGTTGAAAAAATTAGAACAAATGTGTTTTGAAACAGTATGAATATATACTCCATATAGCTGGCCTCAACATCAAGGGATAATTGATTGTTGGTTTTTTGGGGGGTGTGGGCGTATCACCTCTCAACCTCTACACCTTTTGCAAACGTATGTTATGGACATTGTCTTTTTAATTTTTGAATGAAAAGATAAGAAACCTTATGATAGATTGCCCTGTAATTTAGCCCTCTTCATTGGACTTTTACTGTGTGACTTGACTTTATTTGGTAGTTGCTAATGATATCAACACAGTTAATTTCAGGACATTATGTTTGCTACTGCATTTACTATGCATTTGTAAATATGAAAAACTTATTGGTCCAGCCACCTGATGTTGCAATATGGTTTGGTTTTTATAGATAATAAATGAACCTGCAGATGTGCATTGTCCTGTTGTAGAAATGTCCACACGGTCCAAACTTAGTTGCTTGAGCTGGAACAAGTATAACAAAAATCACATAGCTAGTAGCGACTATGAGGGAATAGTCACTGTCTGGGATGTGACTACGCGACAGGTAATTTTCCTATTAGAGTTGGTACTTTATTCTTTAGCTGAGGTGTTATAAAATTGGTGTTCTTATGTTATATTGTAATGAGATAAATGATCTTGTGCCATCAGAGTATCATGGAATATGAAGAGCATGAAAAGCGGGCATGGAGTGTCGATTTTTCGTGCTCAGAACCTTCAATGCTTGTATCGGGAAGTGATGATTGTAAGGTACTCTGACATTATTACTACTCCTTCAACTGCAGCTCAAATTTTAGAGCGTTGGTTGTATACTTGTGATATACATGCCTTTATTTTAGCAATTACTCCTGTTGAGCGGCCTCAACTTAGACTGACCCATACATGCCTGTTGTTGCATGAATCCTCCACTTTCTGCTGTTTGCCTGATTTTTTCTATGGCTTTGGAATTCTAGCCATGTTAATGATTTCTACTATCGGGCAAACTGATGTTGTACTGAACAAAATGTGATCTTTTATCAATTAAAGGCCATTGATTTGGCTCTTGTTTTCTTCGTGACTTACCAGTGCTGCAATGTAAATTTATTGCTCTTGTTAACGTAACAACTGCAGGCAGGCCTCTCTAGTAACATCTCCCAACTCATGTACTCAGATTTTTACTTCCTCTAGCTATAACTACTAGCTATTCTACTCCTGCATCTTAATTCACCATCATCAAAGCACGTAAGAAGTTTTCTATGGGCAAGCAGAACGATAATCAGGCAAAATTATCATTGATTTATACCTCAATTCTAAATCGTTATCAATGTGCACTTCAATTATAATATGCCCATTATCATGTATTGGAAGTTAGAGTATGAATAGCTGCATCCCAATTAATTATGAATAGTTCATGGCATAGTTGACAAACTCACCAGTGCAAGAGATATAAGGGTTCTAGTTACTTGAGATAATTTAGTATTCCAGTGAGAATTATTGTAACTTCCAAGTCTCGCAAAACGACTTGGTAAACTTTATTTCGAGGAAAGGTTGGAAACTGCAAACTGTGACAACTTGCTGATGGCCTCTTTTGAGTTCCATGAGGTTGCATTAGTTTTCACTATTTCGGAGACATTTGTTTGAAATTTTGTAATATTGTAGCCTTTGAGTTGGATGCTTCTGTTGATTCTCCAAAATTTGTCACCTTTGTGACGCTGTAACTAAAACTGTGGGGCTTTGCAAATTGAAACTGCAATTGCACTTCTCCCATCTTTTTATTCTGCACCCTGGTACAGCCGCCAAAATTGAAGAAGACTATTCTTTTCTTTTCTTTTTTTTATAAATGTGAATACGATTCTTTCTTTTCTTTCCTTTTTTTTTTTTTTTATAAATGTGAAACTATGTTATATTTTTTATGTTTTCAGCAACCTTTTTGTGTTAAATGTGAAACTCTGCTTTCTTTTGGAAATTACAGGTCAAGGTATGGTGCACAAAACAGGAAGCTAGCGTTCTCAACATTGATATGAAGGCAAACATATGTTGTGTAAAGTATAATCCCGGCTCTAGCATTTATGTCGCGGTATGCTACTAGTGCTTTGAATAAAACTTTTCTCTTTTACGATAGCATTTCCTGTACTTGAGAAAGATCTTGCCTATTGATGGTTTCTTTCTCTGGGATATTAATGGTAGCTTTTCTCTTTGGTTTATTAATAGTACGAAGGTTGACATTTTCTCATGTTGCAGGTTGGTTCTGCTGACCATCACATTCATTATTATGATTTAAGAAACACCAGTAAGCCATTCCACATATTCAGTGGTCACAGGAAGACAGTATCATATGTGAAGTTTCTTTCCAATAATGAACTTGCTTCTGCATCAACTGACAGCACCCTGCGGTTATGGGATGTCAAGGAAAATTTACCTGTAAGTCCCTTCCTGAACATGACCCCCACCATACCTCACAAGAAAAATAAAACCGCAAACAAAATTGTTTGAGATGAACTCGTATCATAATGGCAATGCTCTTGGTTTTTTTCTTTGGGAGAATATAATGCATGGGATGTTAAACTTTTGCCAACTGCATATGTTTTTGCAGGTCCGAACATACAGAGGGCATACTAATGAAAAGAACTTCGTGGGTCTCACGGTTAACAACGAATTCATTGCCTGTGGCAGTGAGACAAATGAAGTATTTGCCTACCACAAGGTCAGACAGATTTTCTCCTCTTCCCTTCTTAATTTCTTTGTCTAATCTCCGCTGATTGCTGAAGAGCTTGGCACGTGGATGATCACTTAGTTATAAGGCCCATGCACAATTATTTGAAGTTTAGAAGGAGAAATATCGAGATTTAAAGAATGTTAAATACACAGTGCTATATGAGAAGTGAAGATTTAAAGGATCAGATCCGTATTTTGTAATTTTCCCATTTGTCTTCGCAGGCCATAGCGAGGCCTGTAACTTGGCATAAATTTGGCGCTCCAGCAGTGGATGATGCCGATGAAGATTCAGGTTCCTACTTCATCAGTGCAGTATGCTGGAAAAGTGATAGCCCAACAATGTTGGCTGCTAACAGCCAGGGGACAATTAAAGTGTTACTACTTGCTGCTTGACTCTTTTTTCACTTGTATTATAGTTGTGTTTTCATTCATATATTGTCAATGCAATCGTGTAGCCCTAGTTAGCAGTCATTTAAAATTGTAACCTCTTGACCATGCTCCCTGATAAATGAAATTAAACTAACATTTGTCATCACTGCAGAATGGCACATGAGCTTGCATCTCTCAATTGAAAGGATTTTTCTTCTTCAGAAATAGCAGATTTGACATAACAAGACAATAATTTGATCCTCATGGGTCAAAATAGATCACAATTATAGTTCGCCGCTATGTTTAGTGGCCACCAGAGATGCCTTCTTAAGCTGTTTGTTCGTTTGACAAAATTTTCCCCATTTCCCCCCATAAAGTTAAAGATAATTAGCTTCCACATTTACTCATCTAAAGTTCTAAACCCTCCACCAGATTGTTGGACTTCAAGAGTCTAGACCTATACAAGAGGGTCGCTTTCATATTTACATCTTAACACCATCCCATCAGAATGAAAACCCAGGTCTCCCTTTAGCACCTTCACCTCAGTAAATAGTTCATGGAGTCAGAAATTCGCTATCAGTTCAGCAGAAAAACATCGATCCTGCAATTCTTTCGTCTAGCCTCGGCAGCTCTGGAATAGGCCTGCTACCGACTGATGTGATCTCAGACTTTTGCTCCGAAGAAGTTACAGAAAGATCCTCAAAATTTACGAACTGCCCCATCTGTTTGGCCGCAAGATGTGCATAACGGATAGGAGCCACTACAGCAAAAACAGATTGAAATTAGTGGGCTGCATTAACCCAACATGTGCAGATTAGCCTTCTTCACACATTACAAGCTAATTATGGGTGCATTTCATGGGAAAAGTCAAACGTTATGGTCTCTGTTTCACAAAATAAAGCAAGATATATATATATATATATAGTAAGGCAAAAGGAAAATACCAACTGAAATTGCACTTGTACTCCTCTGATACCTACAACACCAAAATGAACATTATGGTACACATTGTAAAGTAAGACAGGCAGTAAATGACTAGGTGTATAACACAATAGTTCTTACACATAAGAGAGTGAATGTATGAGGTTCTGTAGCTCATCCGGAGAGAAACCAATCTCATCAAGCAAGACATGATAGTGAACGGGCCGAGAAGTTCCCTATTGGATCAGCAGATGGTAAGTCTCAAATTGGGTAAAAGGAAAATTTTGTCATCCCACTAATTGCCTTTAGAAGGAAAAGCATTAAACTATGTAAATCAAACTGCAAGTAGAACTTACTTTGATCCCAGCTTGAGGAAACATGTAAAAGTCATAGTTTCTCGGGTGCACTACATCCTTGTCCACAACAGTACCTACATTGGGTTGATTACATATATTTCTCTTTTACATTAAGATGTATACGGTGAAATAACAGTAGCAGAAACATAGACCTGGGAATAAAATTTTCAAGAGATTCATGTGAAGCATAGAAAACACATAGACGTAAGACCATAGACAGACCTGCAGGGACATTATCAGGTGCGTTCCGTTGAAAGAACCTGGTATGATGATTTTTTTGAGCCACAATCACAGTGAATTTTGGGAGGTCAACCTCACCAAGATGCGCATATGCCTGTAATGAGTGAACATCCAAGTAAAGCACAGCGTCAAATTTGGATACTGGATAATTCCCAGCAAGGACAAATGAAATCAAGTTTGCTTCCTGCCCCTACAGCATGAGATCTATGAAAATAGCAGAGATGTTCATCACATGGAAGCATTATTATGATTCTGGAAAAATGTAAAGGCCAATTACAAGAAACAAGCCAGGTTGATTTACACCAGAATTTCTTGAATAAAAGATGTGGCAGCATGTCAGCATGAACTTAAGTACCTTTATCATTTGATCAAGCTCAACATCCAGAACCTGACTGAACTGTGATTCACTCACTCCATCTCTGAGAATGATAATATTTATAGTTAAGAAACTCTGTGATTACCACTATTGATCCCTTTGAAGGGGGGGAAAAAAAAAACCCCTATGTTTTGCTAGACATGTGAAGATAAAATAAATCCTAATGGTCAGGCAAGGTTGACAGGAAAAGAGGCAATTTCTAACCACATAAACATCTTGATCTCCATAAAAATAAAGTTACATGTATGAACAAGGAAACCAGGATATCGAAACTCGCAACTGAAATCAATCCACAAAAATAGGGTAAAATCTCTACCAAAATCACTAACATAAGCCTTGTTACTGAAAAGCTTTCCTAACCTAACAACACCAGTAGCATCAACCACAAGAACATACCCAGTATATTCCCAACTTCCTTGGGGTCTGGAGGGTCAAGATTTATGCAGTCTTGCCCCTGTATTTCATTTGATGTATCGGTTTCCAGCAACTTCACTAAAATTAAGCAGCACTATAATTAATTGAGCCATTTTGATCTAGTCCCCTATAAACATGAAGCTAAAAGAATTGTCAATGACTCTTCCAGCTCCATTTGCAATGGACAAAAAAAAAAAGCTTTCATAACGTTAAAACGAGGAAAACTGGAATCACTCAAATATAAAAATAGAAATCTATATTCCAGAAACTGTCAGACAATTGCCTGCACAACTGGAAATTAAGAAAGTCCACATTGCAATTTTCCCCTCCAATTAAGAAACTCAAGATTGATTTTCTGGTTAGGTTTTCAACTTTTGGAGGATGCTTCTGGTTAAAGATTGCAGATTGCGAATGCAGAATGCAGGACACCCAGTCTCCTTCCCCTCCCCCTCCAAACAAAGATTTTTGGATATACAAAGTGCTAAAGAGTGAGTAGAGATTGTATAATATCAACAAGTGCCTCAGATCTACCTGAAGACAATAATCTGAGCAGGTTTGCGCCCATCGCTTGAACTGTAAAAATCCACAAGCAATTCCCTGTATATTATCAACAGGTGAAAATATTCAGTTTTCTGAAGAGCCCCTAACTTTTCACACAGATAATTGGCTGAAGGATATTTTCAAAACGACTCACCTCATTATACCATCATCTTCCCCATTTGCCAAAGGTTTGAATAAGGATTCTATCATTTCCACCTTTGATGGTTGGGTGCGTACTGCAGCTCCATACCGTGATATCAGTGGCCAAGATCTAGAACCAACAACCTAGAAAAATAAGCATAGATGGAACAGCAAAAATAAGCAATACTGAATAAAGATTAAACTCAGAAAGGTGCTTAAAGGTGGCATAGTTACAGCAGCAATTGATGGAGCATCAGATCTGCCAGGAGATCCATGAGAGACGTCCATTCCCAAGAGCATTGTTGGAGTATCCTTGAGAAATGGAAAACGAGAGGGGCGCTCTATTAACAACAATGAATTGATGCCTCCAAGCTGTATAACAAGATACAAAAAGAAACGTTACACAACTGAGTCAAATAGATAACCACAGCTTGTATCTTCTCGTATAAACAATTACCTTAGCATTAATTTTAAGAAGCAGATTGCTTAGGTATTGATCGGTAATCTTGATGGGTGAAACACATTGAGTGACAATTCCAAGATCGCTCAGATTCCTTTTCTTCCAAGGACCTGGATGTGGATAGAACTTATCAGAAAAGGTCTTTAAGAATTCAAACAGAAATGGAATAGGGGTTAGGGGATTAAAATACCATATAATTCAGAATTTTTCCGTTCTGGCAACACACATAGCAAAAATTCAGGAGGTTCAGGGAGCTTTGACATAAGCTGCTCAAACATCTTCTCAACTCGTGTTATAGGGCTCAGTCTTCGATTTTGTGGAGCTTCCTCTATCAAGGAAAAAGGTCGTTCAATATGCTGGAACAAAACCAAGGGACCGATTTTAGCACAAGTTTGTGGTAAGTCTTGGCAAAATTAGATATACTGCTTAACATACAATCCCCATCTTTCTTCCGCAATTGATGAGCTCTCGGGAGAGATAACTGGTGTCACAGCTGGAAGAGAAGTTGACAACTGCCCAATGTGCTATCTTGGTGGGATCTAAGAGTTTCTTCACAAGGAGAGATGTGTATCAGTAACTATTTTTTCAAGATTTGATTGAGAAAATTATAAATTCAAGATATAAGCAAGCAAAACAGATGAAATCAAGCAATCTTTATCTCTTCTCTCTGCCCCTTCCCATCCAACCAAAAGAAGATAAGTTTGTTGGAAAGGGAAGAATTATTTATACGCCAGCACAGGTAGAATGTGAGGCAGCATAAGCTACTAAACCCTTGCATTTGCAACTAGCAAAGGGATGACCTCAACCCTTAAATGTAGAAGGACATGAACAAACCTTATTGTTAAAGTTCCACCGTCCATTACAAGGGAGAAACTCTTTGCCTTCCCCAACCTTCAACTGCAGTTTCAAAAAACAACCGACACAATTTGGTAAGACAAAATGCAATAAAAAACTTTAATATACATTCTAGAGAGCATAAGAAGTTTACCTTCGGTGCCTCAAGGACACGGCCATTAACTTCACTAAACTGCTTTTCAATGCAGACGCCACAGGCAGAGAGGAGAGGATTATCATCATAGCCATAGTTTCTTTTTGCCTGCCAAGTTCAAGAAAGTTGTTAATAAGGAATACATAATGTTGCACCAGCAAGATCAGGTGGGTGGAGGAAATCCATTTTAGGGGGAAAAAGGTGAGATCAGGTAAGGATATTTACATCCATTATAACTTGAATTCTTTCAGGAGGCTTCTTCCTGGAATTCCCAATTAAAGTTTCCCGTTGCGTCGAGGATAGAGCTTTTTTGTATCTTTGAAGAGAAACTAATGAACAAAGCTAGCATTGAGGAAGAAGTATATTAGAAATTTAATTAAAGTAGGAAGAACAACTTCCACTTTGAAATGATAAAGTACTGGATTGAAGATAAATCAAGCGGATGAGTTCTACACACCTCCATAGGCAGATAGTTAGGCCGTTCAGGCTTTCCGACATTGATGCATGGCATGTATGCTGAGGAAAGAAGTTTAATGTTTCGGATCTTTGTAAAATAATCATAAACAGTAATCTCAGTAGTCTCGACTCCATCTTGATCGCCACCATTATTTTTCAATTTCATAGAAAAACTACAAGAAAAGATGAAAACAGACTTCATCATTGGTCGGAGGGTGCATCCTAAACTAACAAGCAACGCTATCTGATAAGCACTTACAGTTGCTGATCACAAGGATTCTCACTCAAACCGGTGATCTTAAATTCCTTCTTGCTGTGTGTTGCCCTTACCCTTATATTTTTCAGCATTTTCCTTGCCTGTAGAAGTTTAAAGGCATCAATGTCGAACAACAACCAACAACAAAAATAACAAGCCTTTACCCCAATATGAAGGGTCACGATATGGATCAACAACAGCATCAATGTAGAAAGGCAAAACATAAATGCACAACCCGCAAGTTATCTACCTTTGCCCAATCAATAAAACGAGCTTCTTTGGCATTTTGATTGGCCAGAAGAAAGTCAATTACTGGTCCAGGTGTCAGGATCATTGTTGTAGAAACATCTATAGAAAGAAATTAAAAGCATTAATTAGCAGATCCTTCCCAAAAACTCTGGAGCTATACCCAGGAATGAATGAACACCAACAGTCAACAAGGTAACACTAGTCTCGATCCTCCCAAAATGAGCAGAACAAGTGGAAACTCTTCCTTGTATATGCATGCAAGTATGTAAGAGCCATGCTTTCTTCCATTATCTAATGAAAAGTTAAGTTGTATTTAGTCTTGCTACTCAACAAAGATCTTTACATATGTGCCAACCACTTCCCTAACAATTTATTGTTGAGACAGCAATCAGAAAATATACATTTTCAATTCTTTAATAGATGGGGAATTAATTCAATAATCTGTCATCCTATTGTATTCTATTGCCTTCCAAACCCTTTTTGCAGGTTTCTGTCTATGTTATTTCCTTTGGATATACTTTCATGGGCAATACTTTTAGACAGTAAGAGATTTGCATAATACCCATGGTCAAGGACAAGCCTCCTTGAGTTGGTCGAAAGCTTGAGTGGAATCCTCGACAACTGGTAACACCTTCTCCAAGATCATCAAAGAACCTCGAATCATCATGAAAGAACGACTGTCTGACCAAAAGGCAACCCCTACAAACAGTAACAGTTAGGTTTTTGCTATGTAGCTACTTTTTTTTTTTTTTTTGAGTGAATGCTAAGTAGATCCTTGAAGTTGACTATAACAGAGAAGGCCACAGCTATACCTATCGGCAGCTTGCTGCCTCAGCACAGTATCAAGAACTCTTAGTGCATCAGAAAGATCCGCTGTTTCAGCTCCTTCAAGGGAAAGAGAGATGGATTTTAAGGGTATTTTTGCAGCATATGCAATTCCCACTTCAAATTTTCTGGATTGTAGAACAAGCTTTGTCCTTTTATTAGTCTCAGTCGGACTCCCAGCACTTGAAGGACTCCCCCTGAAAAGTGAAAAAAAGAACCATATAAAAAAAGCGCCGAGGAAGATACATCCTGCATCATGTTAAAGGAATATAACTCAACCGGTGTTCAACTTACTGTTTAGCCACAGCCTCCTCAAGAACTAATGTAAACTCAAAGTAGTTCTGAGGCAGATGTCCAACAGTGTAAAGAGTTTTCTCTCCATCATATGCAAATTTTTTCCCATCTAGTTCAGAAGAATATGTTTGATATAATTTATCAATAACTTTTCTCCTAATTCTCTTGTTCTCAATAGTTTTTCCTTCCTCCGATTTTATAGATACCTGCATGCAAGGCGACCAGACTACAGATTAGATCATTAGATGGTATCAGACAACAAGTTTATGAAATCATGGGAAGGGTAAGCATACACTGTATTGATAGAAATTCTGATCAGGATGCTTGACAGCAACTTTGAAGGAGTTAGTAAGTAATGATATAGCTCGCCCAGATGTCCCAAACCCTGGCCTACTAACTACAATGCGTTTAGGCTTTTTAACCTCAACAATCTCTACAATCAGAGGCAGTGAATCATCCTTGTCTATTCCATCCTTCATTGCAGGTTGTGAATCATCATTGTCGACGCCATCCATTTCCATTCGTCACTTAGAATTCAGGACTACAACAAAAAATACATAATCATCGGAACTGAATGCTTCTAAAGTTAAGACTCTCCACTGAAACCAAAGATACAAGTACAATTAGAAACAAACCCCCTCCAAAGTCATTCATTGAAAGATAGAGAAAAGGTGAACATTGACATGTCAAGCATTCAACTGCAAAAGGCATAATAAATAGCTCGACACTTCAGCAACTAAAAAAAAGATAGTAACATAAAGTCTGCCTGGCCCTTTCACGTTGTACGGTAACACCAAGCATTTAAGGAAGCAATACACAGATGAGTACTGCCTTTTCAGGGATGTTCCACCTCTAGAAAACATCACAAACGAAAATTTAAAAGATTGATAACACATGTTCATCCGCTAATAAGAACGAGAATGCACACGGTAGTGACTGCATTTAGAATGACAAAGAAAAAATTAAAAAGAAAAAAAAAAACATCTATGAGGCCACAACGGTAGCACATTGGCGTTCAAACAATCAGATATTAAACATCCCTCAAAGAAACAAAAACTACCGTAGTTTTGATTGATAATCAGAGTCACTGTAACGAGAGTTTCAAAGAAACAGAATTCAACTACGTTTCAAAGAGCACGGACCATAACGGTCAGGGACTAATAAAACTTGAATTCCAAATAACAAAAAATAATTCAGAAGCTCAATTTCTAGCGACTTTGTCAAGAACCAAAAGAAATCCACAAACCCAGGGGATCAAATTGTCACTAACTAAGACTACCAAGAAAATTGGTAAAAAAAAAAAAAACAATATTAAAGAAGAGAGCTTTTGGACCTTTTAATCTTGATGAATCACAGAGCAATGCAAAAACCAAGAGAAATGAAACCCACAAACGATTATCCAAAAATTTCCAACATGCAACATGTGCAACTGCTAAAAATTCGCCCTACACCAACTTGCAAAATCACACCAACAACAAAAATAAAATAAAATAAAATAAAAAATAGTCACAATAACTAAGCCGCAACAAGAATTCGAAATGCAATCAGAAGGGTTTACGCAGATAAACCCCAGAGTTACTATTGAAGTTCAACGAACCAACATTGTTACACAAAAACCCAAAACCCAATTTTGATTCTAAGACCATCATCCCGAAACACGACCAAAAAAAAAAACACACACACACACACACACAAAAAAGGAGAGGGAAGTGGGAAGAAGAAGGTTTGAAGGTTAACCTTTGAATTTGAGAAGATGAGACTGGTGAGAGAATTACTAGAAGGAGAAACGTACGAGGGATCAACAATGGAACTCCGAAATGGCCCCTCTCTTTTCTCTCTCCTCTGTTCCGCTCTGAGTCTTTTTTTTCAGAGTTTTTGGAATTGTGAGAAGGGAGGGAGGGAAACTGGAAAAGTGAAAAAATAAACCAAACTTTTCATTTCTTTGAATATTGAATAAAGAAAGTATGGGATACAAATACAATTGAATTCACAGTAAATTTTTGAGTTCAAAAATACAGAACAGAGTTTTCAACAGTACTGGAGAGTTGACTGTGTTTTAGTAATCAATATTTGAGATTTTCTTTTTTTTTATTCGAAAGTTGTGTAGTAGTTGAAAATGTGTAAATAGTGTTTGTTTAAAAAAAAAATATGTCCCAAAAACAATATCCACTCGAATTTTTTTACAATGACAAAAACCTACTTTGACCGCCTCAAACTCGAAGTCAATAGTCTAAAGACATAAAAACATGAAAAAAAAAAACTCGTAGCGATTCCAGCTAACTTTCAGCATGGAAGAAAAGATAAAATTGAGAAAACTAATAGCCTTAATCATATCTTCATGGAACTCCTGCATATAATTAATTATTTGTCCCACCTTATAATTAGTTTGAAATTTTTTTCTTAAGTTCTTTCGACGAAGAAACTCAATCTTGAATCCAAGATGGCCTCCAACAGAAAATAAGAGATTTTCTTTGATATAGGATTTTAATCATTTGAAGATATTGAAAGTGGAAGGAGAAAAGAAAGTGGCGAACGAATTTAAGAAAAATAATTTAAGAGGTAATTTTTTTATAATTAAAATTCTTTATTTATAGCAATTGTAAAGGACGTTTTTTACTTTACACAGTTTAATTTGCTTACATCATACACAATTTCTCACTGAAAATTGTGCAGAAGGGGCGTTTTGTCTATTGTCTCCGTCAATGAGGGGTTTTTGTCCTCATAGAAAATATCGAGGGAATAATTGTCTTTGAAATATAACTCGGAGTTAATTGTTCTTATCCTTTTTTTTTTCTACTACCTCACTACCCACTACATAAATCCTCCATCCCTCAGCCAACCCACTCCAGGGGAATCGAACCTAGGTCAAACGCAAGGAGTTCCTTTTCAAGTAATCACTGGTCAAATGCGAGGAGTTTCTTTTCAAGTAATCACTGGCCAATAATAATTCTTCCTTATCCAATGTATAAATAGTATTTTTTTTTAAAATAAGTCCCAAAAACAATATCCACTCGAGTTTTTTTACAATGAAAAAACCCGCTTTGACCCCCTCAAACTCGAAGTCAATAGTCTAAAGACATAAAAACACGAAAAAAAAATTTGTAGCGATTCTGACTAACTTACTAACTTTTCAGCATGGAAAAAAAGATAAAATTGAGAAAACTAATAGCCTTAATCATATCTTCATGGAACTCCCACTACTTCCCTCACCATAAATAAAACAAGATACGCATATAATTATTTGTCCCACTTTATAATTAGTTTGAGATTTTTTTCTTAAATTCTTTCGACGAAGAAACTCAATCTTGAATCCAAGATAGCCTTCAACAGAAAATAAGAGATTTTCCTTGATATAGGATTTTAATCATGTGAAGATATTGGAAGTGGAAAGAGAAAAGAAAGTGGGCAACGAATTTAAGAAAAATAGTTACATAGGTAATTTTTTATAATTAAAATTCTTTATTTATAGTAATTGTAAAGGACGTTTTTTACTTTACACAGTTTAATTTGCTTACATCATACACAATTTCTCACTGAAAATTGTGCAGAAGGGGCGTTTTGTCTATTGTCTCCGTCAATGAGGTGTTTTTGTCCTCACAGAAAATGTCAAGGAAATAATTGTCTTCGAAATATAACTCGGAGTTAATTGTTCTTATCCTTTTTTTTTTTTCTACTACCTCACTACCCACTACACAAATCCTCCCAAAATCCCTCAGCCAACCCACTCCAGGGGAATCGAACCTAGGTCAAATGCGAGGAGTTCCTTTTCAAGTAATCACTGGCCAATTATAATTCTTCCTTATCCAATATATTCCATCTTTAGGAACAATTGTTCTCTAGAAAATTAATTTTAGGTACAAAAAATTTTACCAAAATTTAAAATCCAAACTACATAACTATGAGACAGAGAGAGCATAATACAGTGTGTTCTATTTTACTTGTGTACAAAAATTTTACACATCCATAACGATCTTATGTTTGTAAATCTACATACCCAACTAAACAGACGACTAATGACGTCCATGCAAATTACGACTAATTTGCTAGGTTCATTTCAAAAATAAAACATAAAAAAATAAAAAACTTCCGAGGTTAACAAAGATGCACAAGGCCAATAAGACTAGCAGGCCAATGATAGTGCACAAGGCCAGTAATCCAACCTTTAGTTTTTATTTTCTCCGTCGCTAAATGATTGTCCAGTGTGACCGAAAAAAAAAAAATAAATTAAACAGTCATTATGGTTAATTGGTACACTCTATGCACGTGCTCTGTAACATCATATTTTATAAGTTTAGAAAATAGAAAAAATATTAAAAATCAAATAAAGATGGAATAGATTGATAAAAAAAAATTTGTTTAATAGTTTTAGTAAATAGTTATAATATATACATCACGAATGGTAAGAAAAATAGATGTATTAAAATGTTAATCTAAACACACCTTGACTTTCTTATACACTTCCTCCATTTTTGGTCTCCCATATGAGAATTTTCCAACCAAACTCAAGCGATGGGGGCTACCAATTTTTCGAATTCGTCATCTTCAAACTCCAAAGTTGGAGTTCCGTTGATAAACTTCACATTCTTTATTAAGGAATCTTTAGCCATTGGGCCATCTAAAAATTTTTTAAAGAAACTCGCAAATGTTTTTGGCGGATCATGGTGAGCTGCCAGCGGATGAGAGCCAGCCATGGAGGCCGATCCACCAATTTGCCGTCTTTGCTAGGGTTTTTTCGGTAGAGAGAAAAAAGGGTAGTTTCGGTAGATTTTACAAAGGGGAAAATCGGCTTCAATGGTGGATATACCTTGGGTTTAATAAATCCGAGGCATGTTTTGATCCGGTTTGAACAAGAAGAAGATTATCAAAGATGTTGGATACGTACTTTTTGGAATATTGGGTTCACGTTTGAACATGTGACATCTTATTGTGTTAAGTGCAGTAAGATCGGTCATAAAAATGAAGAATGCCAGATGGGGAAACCCTTACAGCAGAACAAAGGTCGCGACTCAATTGAGGCGCATGTTGTTAAGAAGAAGGAAATCAAGATTGCGCCGGCTAGGCCAAAATGGAATTTCAAAGTTGGGACTGATAAAACTGATAAGCAAGCCCTAGATGTGGAGATTATCTCTACTGATCCTCTGATAGCGAAAGGTGTTGAATTGCAATAGCCCACATCGCATGATCCTAAACCACCTGTGGAAACCCTAGCTGCACGAGATACTTTGTCGCAGCTTGCGGAAACCCTAGATGCGTGACTAAAGGGTTCGACGTCTGGTTTATCTACCGCAGAGAAGGAAACCATTATTGTTGATTTGCAGCCATCCCCTGAAAGAAATGAGAATGAGATTGATGTAGTTAATGTGCATAACTCTATTCCAGCCCCAACTACAAACAGATTCTCGGAGCTACAAGATATGTGCGACGGTGAAGTTGATCTGACAGTTGAGACGGAAGACGAAGTTGAGAATGTGTATACAGAAGGTAATGATGTTCAAGGAGATAAGCTAGCTGCTTTGATGAATGAATCAGCTCTAGAAACGATAACTGTAGTGGATGACAAGTTTGCTACTCCTTCAAATGACTCGATTACTGATGTTGTTTTAGCAAGCGTGTTGCAGTCGGTGGTTGGTAAGTTTCCGGATGACTCCTTTGAGATGGACAACCAAGATGATAATGAAGACCAAGAGGGTGGAGGTCAGTGGTCAGAACGTGAAAAAGATGATGCGCTAGTAACTGAAAATGAGCAAGGGGAACGTACTGTCAAGAAGAAGCGTGGCCAGAAAACGAAGGAGGCTCGTGCTAAACAATTGGAAGGGGCTGAGTTGCAGCGGTCCCCTCGACTTCAGTAGTGTGTTTTTTATGAATTTATTTAATGATTATTGTTATATTTTGGAATGTTAGAGGAATAGAAAGTCAAGCGTCGCAACATCGCTTCGAACTCTTATCCAAAGGTTTCGGGTTTCGCTTGTGCTGATTCTCGAGTCAATGCTTCCGGTTCATAAGTTGGAGGAAATCAAGAGAGAGCTGCGCTTTGATTTGGCTTTCTCATCTTCTACAAGTAAGATTTGGGTTATGTGTAGTAAGCTTTTTACGGTTAATGTGTTGGATGATAAGGAGCAGGTTTTCCATCTTGAAGTTGGTTATGTTCCTCTTCAAAAAAACATTTCTCTTGTCATCCCTATATGCTAAGTCGAATAAAGTGGATAGAAGGCCACTTTGGTCCAGTTTGGAAACTTTCAGGGATGCTTTTCCTAACTCGCCATGGGTGGTTCATGGAGACTTTAATGTAATTCACTCGTTGGAAGAGTACTCTGGGTCTTCGGTACAGGATTATGGTGGTATTGATGAGTTTAATCAAATAATTGAGTCGACTGGTTTGTTTGATACAACTCCAATTGGAGACGAGTTTACCTGGGGAGAGACTAGGAGTACTGGTTGGGTAGACAAGAGATTGGATCGTATTCTGTTTACCAATGAGTGGTTGGATATGTTTCCTAGGGTTTTGGTTGAACATCTAAGCAGAACCACATCGGATCATTGTCCACTTCTTCTTCAATTTGATGCTCAGATTGAAAGTAAGCCTAACTTGTTTCGGTTTCAACAAATGTGGCTTAGAAGGTTGGAGTTTAAAGATGTAGTCAAGGAGAGTTGGTCTCAGCCGGTCAGAGGATTTAGAATGCTAGGCTTTTCAACAAAACTCTGCAGATTGAAAATGAAGCTTAAAGAGTAGAATAAGGAGCATTTTGGTGATGTTTTTCAGAATTTAAAGTTTGCGGAGGATAGGGTGCGCGACATGGAAATTGCTTTTGATCATTCTGGTGAGATGGTGGATAGAATTAATCTCAATATGGCTAATGCTCACTTGTTGCAAAAGCTAAAAGAACATGAGGATTTCTAAGGTGCATTTGAAATGGCTGAAGGAAGGGGACTCAAACTCTTCTTATTTTCATGCAACGTTGGCGGAAAAAAGAGTGAGAATGAGTATTCAAAAAATCCAAACTAAGGATGGTCGATGTTTATCAGAGATTAAGGAGATTGAATGTGAAGCAGTGGCTTTTTTTCCAAAATTTATTGAGGGCTGATGAGGAACCGCAACACCTAGAGGGGAAACAAGGGATCGTTTTGCAACATCTCCATGATGAGCAAGGATCGAATGAGAAGGAAATGCTTGTTCGCATGGTGACAATGGATGAAGTGAAACATGCGGTGTTTGCCCTTGATGAAGATAGCTCTCCGGGAGTAGATGGTTTTGGTGCATCTTTCTATAGGTCCTGTTGGGAAGTCATTGCGGATGACTTGATGGGAGCTTGTAGGGAATTTATGAGTGGAGTACTAATCCCAAGAGCTATAGCTAGTACGTTGATTACTTTAATCCCGAAGAAAGCCTTCATTTACCACATTTTCAGATTTCCGTCCAATAAGCCTATGTAACTTCCTTAATAAGATTTTTACTAAGGTATTAACGAAACGTCTAAAGAGGTTATTGCCAAAGATATCTCGGAGGAACAATCTGCTTTTCTGAAGGGCCGTGATATTGTTGATAATGTTGTCCTGGCATCGGACCTTTGCTAATTCATTACTCGCACAGTGGTTGGTAATAATGTGGTAATAAAGGTCGACATGATGAAAGCATTTGATAGAGTCTCTTGGAAGTTTTTGGAAAAGGTGATGCTCAAGCTAGGGTTTCCGCCGAATTTTGTTTTGTTGATTATGAATAATTTGCAAGGTAGTTGGTTCTCAGTGATAGTAAATGGTACTCCAGCTGGCTTCTTTAATTCATCTCGTGGAATAAAGCAAGGAGATCCGCTTTCGCCATATCTATTCATCTTAGTGGCTGATGCAATGACAAGACGTCTAATGTATTTGGTTCAAGCTGGAAAATTGGCGACTTATGGTACTCCTGCGGGGTCTTTACTGGTTTCGCACCTTAACTTTGCGGATGACTTAATAATTTTCACAAGAGGTGAAAAGAGGTCATTGAGGGTGCTGAATGCTGTCTTTGATGATTATGAGATAGCGTCGGGTCAGAAAAGGAATAGACAAAAAAGGTTTTTCCTTGTGGCGGAGTCTTGTTGCGCACAAAGAGTGGAGATTATTAAGAGCACTTTGGAGATGGTTAAGGGTCTTTTCCTTTTATGTATTTGGGTTGTAAGTTGTTTCAAGGAAGGAAAAGAGCTTCTACTTTTTAGTTCTTACTGGATTCACTTGATGCGAAGTTGGCAAGCTGGAAAAATAGATTTTTAAGTCCGAGAGGAAGGCTTATTCTTCTAAGGCATATTCTGTCGGTAATCCCATTACATGTTATTTCAGCGATTTGTCCTCCTGTCTCAATTTTCAAACAGATGGAGAAAAGGTATCAACGGTTTCTTTGGCAAGGCTCAAATGAGGAGAAACGCAAGGATTGGAGGTCTTGGGATCGTTTAACGTTCCCTACTTCAGAAAATGGGTTAGGTTTGCGTCGTTTTCAAGATGTGTACAGGCCTTTTCGTGTAAACTATGGTGGAAGGTAAAACAAGAAAAAGGGTTGTGGAGTAAATTTGTTTTATCTCTTTCAGAGGCTGGCAGAAAACCACTTAGATTAGAATCAAATCGGTGGAACATGAGGCAATTCAGCATACAAAAGTCTTGGTTCAGTGAGGAGATAGATCTTTTTGGCTTGATAATTGGGTGCCGGATGGGGTGATTTGGGAGTCTCTTGATGACCCGCCGATAATGCCAAACTTGACAATTCATGATTTCTTTTCTAATAAGATTATGTTGTTGTCTGATTTGCAGGGATTTTTGAGTCCAATTGTAAGGCAAAAACTGACACATATGGATTTTGTTTTGAATGATGAGCGGGATAAACTCATTTGGCAGTGTATAACTTCGGGCGATTTCACCAAAAAATCAGCCTACTTGAGCTTGCAACGAAGGCATTTGGAGGATCCTTTTGCGAGAAAACTTTGGCACAAGGTTATTCCGTTAAAGGTATCCTTTTTTGTTTGGAGGTTGCAAAACTTGTTGGTACTTTTTCCAGAAATATTATGTCGTTTGGATATTCATGTCAGACCTTCAATGAATTTATTTTGTAAAATGCATGAAGACAATATGTATCATTGTTTTTTTGGCTATGTATCATTGTTTTTTGGGCTGTGAGGAGGTTAAGGAGATTTGGGAATATTTTGCACAAGTTTTCCAAGTTCCAATTGTTAAAGAGGCAACTTTGTTGGGAGTTTTGCTAAAATGGTGGAATAAGGGCAACTTTGAAACTGCAAAAGACCCTAATTAATGTATTACCATCATCATTTTATGGGAGGTTGGAAGTATAGGAATAGGGTTTGTTTTGATGGAGTGAGCTTTGACTTTAGAAGGGCAATTTTAGAGATTGAGAAAGGAGTCCGGAATGTTTTGTCTGTTCATGACTTGAAAGCTGGAAATGTGGAGGAGAGGAACTTTGTTGAGCAGGCTTTTGGATTCAAATTGAAAAGAATTAAGAAGTGTCATTGTATTACAGTCAAATGGATGGCAGCTCGCGCAGAAGGGTATAGACTTAATACTGACAGCTCTTTGGTAAATACAGACTCAGGGTACGGTTTTGCAATTAGGAAGCATGATGGCAATTTAATTTGTATGGCGAAAATGGTTATCTTGGAGGCGAGGATAGCTTTGGAGCGGAAGTGTTTGGCATGTTGTTTGGGGTCAGAAAATGTGAGCAGCTAAGTTTAGAGATGGTGGACATTCAAACGGATAATAGGGCATTGGTGGAATCGCTGGTTTCTATGAAGTAGATTTCTTGGAAATTTTATCATCAGATCATGGAGATTCACTTGATTATGGATAGGTGGTCTTGCAGGATATCACACATATACAGGGAAGCTAATGCGGTCGCGGATAGCTTGGCAGGATTGGCATCGCTTGGCAGCTCAAAAACATATAATGGTTTAGAAGGATTACCTAGATATGTTAGGGGTCTTGTACTTCTAGACCAAATATAGTTTTCTTACTTGCGAGTTATATTAAAATAGATACTTGTTGTAACAAGCAAGGGTATGACCATACTCTTCCCTTGCAAAAATTAAGGGAGGGATGATACTAGAGAACTAGATAGTATATATGTCCATCCCTTGGATATACTCCTTGGGTGCATTGTACTATCTAGTACTGGTTGGCTCGAAATATACCTCTTGGGTAGACCCCTTGAGTTTTCTAGAGCCAACTGGAACCTGAACATTATCCCAACCTCCATTCATTAAAAAAAAAAAAAATCTAAACACACCTACTTAATTGTTTATATCTCAATAATTATTAGTATTTAACTTTAGATCGGTTTAAGTCTCATTAACAAAATTAAATGTATTATAAACAAGAAAGAAAAAAGTTTCTGATCCTCTTATATGAAAATAATTTAGTTGACCAACAGTAAAACATGACATTTATAAGCAAATATACAAATAGTAAAAAATTATTCCTCTATATAAAAACAAATGGACCCAATTTTAGCATATAGTCGATATATGACTGCATATCTACATGCCATAAATACTTTTAATTATTCTCTATAAGACTCATACATTGTATTTTGGATTTTCTAGAAAGTTTTACTTCATCAATCGTTATAATTTTCATGAGATTCGATTTTATACATGAAAACAAAGAAAATGAGAACTACAAAACAAGAATCAAGGAACAATAAATAAACAAAAAAAAAAGGGGGAGAGAGAGAGAGAGAGAGAGAGAGAGAGAGAGAGAGAGAGAGAGAGAGAGAGAGAGAGAGAGAGAGAGAGAATCATACGGGGTGGGAGGGTTGGATGGAGTGGTTAGGGGATTAGGATGGGAGATGGTTATTACCAGGAGGTCGAGAGTTCGATTCTCGCTGGGGCCATCCAATTTTATTTATTTTTATTTTTTTAAAAAAAATCATACAAATTGAAAAGTTGTGAAAAAAGATTTTGTATAGAAGAGTTAAAATAAAACAAAGGAATGAAACGAATAGTTGAAAGAAAACTTTTATTACTATTGGTGATTATCATCACCAATCTATATATAAAAATAAAGTTTTTATATACTTAACCTTTAATTTGGTGGTATCTTCCACATATATCCAAACTATCTGTTTATACATTTTTGATTAATTTAATTTTTTTTTAAAAAAAAATCAGATCTCTTTCTTTTTCAGCCCTCTCATTTCTTTAATCATAATATTTTAATTAATTATTTTTACCATAACGATTTCTTTTCATCTTCTTTGATCCTTCATCAATTTCATAATAAAAAATGTCACTTTACTCTCTATACCTTCCATCTTCTCATCTTTTCATCTTCTTTACCATTATTTTTAATTAATTATGTTCATTATATTTAACCGTTTCATTTTTTTTTTAAAGATAAACCCAGATGGGCTATTGTACTGATAAATACATTCATTCCCTTGATCGCAACTCACAATCTGATCAAAACAAATATATCCTGGCTGACTTCTCATATTTAGAATCTTTCTGCTCCATCAAATTGTAACAAGCTAATTTGCTCCATCAAATTGTAACAAGCTAATTTGTTCAGTTAACTAGCACAATTCTGAAACATGAATCTAGAAATAGAAAAGAAGGAGAGATCCAACAACGACTCTAGAAAGAAAAAAAAGAGAAGAGCTCCAACTACAACTGCTATGGCAATGATCAGCACCCGGACGGCCACTACAGCTCCACCAAAGGATTCCACCTAGCACAACCAACAACAAGAACATGAACCTAATAGAAAACTTCTTCTAGACAGCATGGCAACTTCAACTAGATACATAGCTAAGATGAACGAAAATGAAGCGCCAATAACAAATCCCATCAAAACAGTATAACAGCTTTTCGTTAGTCAGGACCTTTTCTCCTTTGTTGTAACCAATTCAGCTGATATGCCAGTTATGGGCACACAGGCAGCAATAAGGAGTCTCCTGGCTGCCCCAGCCAGCCGGTATAGGCGGAGGTACAGTTGCAAGAGTAACCAGTTGTTGTGGCTGGTGTGTCACAGACACATGGAGCGGAGACTGGAGCAGAGGCTGGACCGGAGACTTATATCGAAATCGTGCATCCCCGAAAGACGTTGTATTGGATCCGCCTGAACCGGGGCGCGGGGCTTCCTTGTACTCATTCCCTGACCTCACTGAAGGAAGTGGCTATTGAGAACTCATTTACTGCATCTCTCTGGCAACGGACATCATTTAATCGTTTCATTATTTTTTTATATAAGTAGATAAAAAATTCTCTTGTCCTTTTAAAAAGTTTATCTATAAAATAGTATAAAGATGGATGTAATGCAGAAGAGGGTCGAATGACAATTTAGGTTATCTGTTTGTGATGGAGACCTCTATTCCAAATGTAACTATTTTCTCAATTTTTAATAGCATGTTATGTTTCTTACTATGACTTGATTCTTTGAAAAATTTGTATCTCTTGTTTGCACATTTTTATGTTATGCATCTACTCAAAACTAATTTATAAGTATTCTATATAAAATAAGATTTTCAATGCAGCTGGTATTTAAAATTCATGCGTGTGAATTAAAATTTGTTAAGAAAGTTATAAAAATTGAAAATTTTTGTGAATATTCTAGATAGTTTTTTAACATCTCTTAACTTTTCGTTTTTGTATATTCTTTCTTTATTTCAATTGTACAATAATATTGTATTAGTCGAGTTAATGTAATATTTTGTTTTCCTTTCCAAATAATATAAGAATTTCATGAATTGAATAACTTCGTACATATGTTGAGAATAATCCCATAAAATTATGTTTCCATATAAATTTATTTGTTCATACATTTTGATAAGTAATGAAAAATCACTACAGGGCATGCGCGCAAAGCGCATCTTCATTAGCTAGTTAGAGTAAATAAAGAAACTGAAGAATTAAGTTTTACTTTCTCATCGTAACTTTTGAGACGAAATAAAATGACACGTTCAAATAACGAAAAAGAAAATTATGTGCATGAGACAAACGATGTGATAAGGATGACCATAATGGTATCCAAACTTACTAATTATATACTCATATAGTTTGATGATGATAATAGAAAAAAGAGAAGTTTTGGATTATTAATCTAGATATACATTAAAGTAAAATTTTTAATTAATATGTGTCGCTCAATAAGAGAATTTAGATCAATTGTGCCATATATCATCACCAAAAACTCTTTTTCATTAAAATAAAAAAGAAATTGTAAACTAGTTAAATTATAGTATTACCTTATTTTTTAATCCAAACTTTTAACTATAGTATTGATTCTTTAATTTCGTACAATGTATGTAATAAGAAATTATATAAGGAATCTATTTTATTAAATTAATCAACTTTATATGTATCATTATGATTAATAGCCTATACAGGGAATTCTATAGTTGATTATTTCCAATTCTAAAGCTAATTAAAATTTCAACTGGAAACTTAACGTGTTATCTATTATCATATTTATTCAGAGAATCATTCATCGTTATGTTAATTCCATTGGTAAAATCCAAAATTATTCACATTTTGAAGTTAATAAAAAAAATATTTTAGGTGTTTTTTTCCAGAAATATCTTTAAGAAAAAGTCATGTTGACTCTAGAAAATAAAGATTAAATTTATTTCAAAAAGAAAAAAATAAAACCCATAATATTTAATTTATTATATTTATATAATGATTAAATCTTAATATATGAAGATAGAAGGATTTCGGGATGAATTGAGACTTCTGACTCAATCTAAAAGAGCTTTCGGGACATGTGTTGCATTTTTAATATACCATAAATACATTCTACTTTACGATTCTATTGTTCAATAATATATGTGATAAGATAATTTTAGTTTTTCTTTGAATTTTAAGTATTATTATCATATTTTAATCGCATTTGATCATCACTCAAATCTGCTTAAATATCATTTAAAGATGCATGATGAAGTCATCTATAAATCACTAGCTCAATTGAAATTTGCATAAGGACACATGTCACATTCACATGATGCCATAAAAAATAATTACGGGTAGATAATTTATTAAGCAAGATCTATTAATCTTAGATTAGTTATTAAAACAATCCAATTAGTGAATACGATCGCATACTATATGGCGGGATGGGATAAAAATAGTTTAGTTTCAAATTTTAAATCACAAGATAATATCACAACCTTTTTTCCTATCATGCTTAAAGACGCACCGTGCTACAATCATTAAATTCCATTCGCGTTGATTGTGTTCAAAATTTTCAGAGGCAGAACTCTGTTGTTTGTGATTCTTCCTCCTCCTCTCCAAAATTTAATTATTGATTGATCATTCTGTCTATTGGAATATTATATCCTCATAAGTTCTGTTTGTGCTTTGCAAGGGTGCAATCATCCATAATTCTCCACCTTATTTTTGAATTCCATTAGCACTGATTCTCTTCGAAATTGTCGAACAATACAAAATCTACTGATTGTCGAAGAATATGAAATCCACTAGGTTCTTCTAATAATGTCAGATTTGATATACATCAAGACAATATACACTATCAATTTTCCAAGTCCGTTCTCACTTCTGGAGGCCAAGAATTACAGATTGGCAAGCTACGTTTGACATGCGTATTGTAAGGAGAGAATATATGTTCACGTGCTTGCATGCATCCTAGAAGAAACACACCAAAAAAGCTTCGTTCCATGACCAAAAAAAAGGTATAGATCATATTGTCATAATAACGATGACGACGACGACGATGTGATCAGATGATGATTGTACTTTTTTACGGGACGGATGATGGTGGCTATGATAATGAAGACTTCTTTAATCCCATCCTATCTGTACCTGATGTTGTTGGTTTCTTTTCCTATATATGCATGTATTGGTTTATTAAATACTCCTTCCATCCCACAAAAATAGTCCACATTGAGTTTTGAGTGTTATACTGTTTTTAGTACAAATTTGAAAAATCAATATGGACTATTTTTTTGGGACGGAGATAGTATCATGTATTCTTATCCCTTTGCTTAATGTGTTTGTTTAATTTTACTGTTAAAGCAATGACGAACACCTTATAGAAAGACACCTTCACTAACTTAATGATACTGTAAACTTCCCTCCTATACTTTAGAAGGCAAAAAACTCTCCTGCCCTTAATATTTTTTGGGTTTCCTTTTATTTTTTTTTTCCTACTTAGCTATTAATTTTATTTTTTCTTTTGATGACAGTAAAATATATACACTTTTAGCAGACATTTTCTACTCATTTTTACTTAGAATTAGGTGTCAATTAATTAGAATTAGTTTACTTTTGAGTTGATTTTATATTTTAGGATAATCAAGGGGCCAATATAGAAAATCAGCATAAATGAGGGTCAAATTGCACAAAAGAGCATCATTCTGTACTGAAATAGAAGCTGCTGGAATTCAGGCTGCTGTAGGGTCGATCAGAGCTGAATCAAGTGGAGAAATCCTTGCTTAGAAAGAAAGAATAGCAGCAGATGGTCACAATTGGGAAGAATCTGCAGAAGCACACTTAATTGAGGAGAAGAAGGGCAGTTGTTCTGCTGCCAATTTGCTGCTGTCAATCAAGGAGGAGCCACGAGCTAAAATCTTGGTGCCCAAGGAAGGAAATTGTTTTGCCATCACTGCAAGTTGTTGTTGCTACAAGTGGAAGAAAAGAAAGGAAGAGGATATTTGAAGAACAGCAGTTGCAACTCTGCTACTTACCAACGGATGCTGCTGCTGAAGTGATAGATTGGTTGCTGCAGAAGGGTGAGCAATGGTATAGCAAGTGACCTAGGAAACAAAGAAGAAAGGGGAATAAGATTGAGGCTGAATTGGGGGCTGGAAACACAATGATAGAAGGAAGCATGCTGCTGATGCTGCTGCTTACTGACTGCCGCAAATTGAGCTGTGAGGATTAAAGAATGAAGAAATGGAGATTTGTGGCTGCAGATGGTGAGGAGGCGCCGGAGAAGAAGCAATGGTGAGCAGAAGATAACTGATTGTGGCTGAAGAAGAGAGGACCTGCCAAGAAAAAAGAGGACAGATTAGGTAGTTAGAATCAGTTACAAAATAGTAGTTAGATAATTAGCTAGTTGGTTAGAAACAGAGTAATAGCAGGAACAAGAGTGTAGATTGTCACTCTGTCAAGTGGCGAATGCCACTCGCCAAAGTGAGCACACATTAACTGCCCCTGCTACCATCTTTCCCTTCTATCCTCTAATCTTTTGATCTTGAATTATGTCTTGTCTTTTGTACTTTGTTACTCTCATGTTTAACTCAATAAACATGAGTAGCTTACTCAGTTAAGGTTTCAATCCCTACTATCTTTATGTGAAAATTTTGATTCAGTTATCTTTGATGAGGCATTGTTTCTAGTTTAAATATTTTAATTAACCTTTTAGTTAGACTGATCAACTAGCTAATGGAGCATGCTTAGTTATGAAGATCTGAGAGGGTGAACATAACTTGAGAACGTATTTAAATTAGTCTATGACAAAGGAGGAAATTTACCCTTTGGTTTCAATCACCAACGAGAGTTAGTTGATTGGCAAAGGTGATCAATGGGGTTTAAGAACTCAATGGCTTAGGTTAATCTCAATATTCTGACTGAGAGGTAGAAAATTTAGTAATCTAGGACTTTTTACTCTATCTGAGAGGGATTGTAAAGAATATATGTGCCTGATCAAACAATAAATCATACACTACAGGATTACTTGAATCAAAACTGGATCATATGTAGAAAGCTGATTGACCCTTCTGCCTCTTCACTCTGTCAAGTGACTATTCTCACTCTCTCAAGTGACAAATCTGTTCAATACATTCATTTTCCTTTTCTTGCACTTTAATCAGATTTTGAGTGGTTGACTGCCATTTCTGTGGAACGACCCTGCTTACCACTAGCTAATAGTTTTAAGTATGTTTTATAAATATTCTCTTGGGGGTGAATTCAACGACAGTTCCTTCATCCACCACCTTTATGGTGGTATTGTCATGGAGTAAAGTTATCGATAATCAACAAAAGAACACTACACAGTTATGCATAGTAGCTGTTGATGATTTTTTTTTTCTTTTTGGCATATGTTACATTATTTTTTTTAACCTCTGCAATTTTAATTTTTTTTAAAAAAAAAATCACATAAATTTGCACAACGTGCAGTGTAAGTACTAGTATTATTAAAAATATTTCAAGATTCTCCCATTTTATTGTGAAACTAACAATCCAAAATAATTAAAGAATTTGAAAGGTGAATTACTTTTAGAAATTATCTTGGAAATAAATTTTTTAAGATCATAACTATGTGCTCTTAAAAAATAAAATTAATGATTGAGGGATGGGCAATACAAATGAAAATCCTAATTAAACAATTATTTTGAAGTAAAGGAACTATTTTCTTAGTAGTAATTATAAAATTTTATTTTTGAATTAGAGCAATGCTCGGGTATAGTGCTAGTATAGAAAATTTGAAACTTTTGAACCATTTTTTTTCCCCTGGTTAAAAATACCGCTTCAATGGATCTATGACATTTATATACTATTTCTGTTCCAAAAATAAAATAAAAATAGTCAAATCAAGTTTTAAAATTTGTATTATTTTATTACAGATGTCAAACTAAATATAGATTACTTTTCTGTGCTAGAGAGAATAAATGATTACAAATATTGACACAAAGCTTTAATACTAATTTTGTATGTTTTAAAACTTAAACGAAAAATTCTTCTCATTTGTGATTTTATTCAAATAAAAATTTTATAGTTTTGAATTTAGGGAACAAATTAGTCCTTGCTTAGATGACAAAAAAAACCATGCACGTCCTTTTGAAGTCCGGATCACATAGTGTAGGACTTCAAGGTACTAAAAATTTTAGTTTAAGAGATGAATAATGGAAGCTGACAGATGATTAGCGTTTATTCTGTCCGTCGTCAACAAGCATTAGAGAATCAAATTTCGCAATTCACACCTTAGTTTCAATAATATGTGTTTACGTATGACTCATTGATAGAGGCAAGAACTTGGTTGAATCGTTATGTTTGGGTTGCACTTTCCTATAGTATAACAGTTTAGGATTTGTCGATACTTTTATCGTAAAAAGTATATATGCATATTAATATAAAAATGAGTGATAAATTCATAATAATTGAATAAAAGTCACACACTTGGCAAAATCAAAAGTATGTAGAGGCCTGATTGTAAGGCCCAATCTTTGTTATTATTTTGTATTAGGTCAATGTATCTTATATCGACCAATCAAGGTTGGGCTAATCATATGGATTATTATTAGCTTATAAATTAAAAGTCCACGGACTGAATATATTGGGTTTTGTTCCATCACATTCGGTTTTCTAGCGACACTGCAAGACTAGTATCTTCACATTTCTTTCAAATACTATCCTTATTTTGATTGAAGTTAAATTCTCTGCCCAACTCTCGCTACATCCCTGTATGTACTGCTCCGGTTAGTATAGTATAGATTTCACATTCCAACTCTCGTACCCTCGCTACTCTAATTGGAACTACCTACCTCTTAGATAATATCGTAATCAATAATCATCATCCTTCTCATACGCTTTACATAGAATAGTTTCACTGATTATCATTACAATTACACATTAAAAATCAAATTATGTATTCTCAATACTTTTTGGCTTTGAGTATCCAATTCGAAACAAGAAAGAAATCTAAGATCTATCAGTAACCAAAGTACAACTAAATTTCAAGAATAAAATTCAAATTTTCGAAACAAGAAAGAAATCTAAGATCTATCGATAACCAAAATACAACTAAACTTCAAGAATAAAATTCAAATTTCATCTTTACATCAGTAACATATATAGGTAACCAAAATTTAACAATCACATCCAAATAGCATAAGAGAACTAAAATATGGTAAGCACTCAAATTTAAGAATCCATATTTAATAATAATTGAGAAAACACCCCAAATCAATCTCGAAATAGTTCGCATAGTGAAAAAAAAAACAAAAAAAGATAATAAATAAATCAAATTATCTAATTGGGAGATATCTCTGTGTTCAAGAATTGAAAATTCGGGCAAGTAAAAATAGTGATTTGAAGGTTTGATTTTGAATGGATTATATCTCACTTAATATCAGGGAGAAAAAATGTTCTACTTACTTTTGCAATTCTCTGTTTTCATTCCTTGGTAAAAGGAAAAAATAATCGTCCAAAAGGATAGAACTTAGAAGAGAGATAACTGAAAACATCACTGAATTGGAGTTTGATAAAAACAAGGTTAATCTTAGAAAGTGGGATAACAAATGCTTTGGTTACTTATTATTGATATCACAATATCACTACCTTTTTGATTATGCATTCTTATCTATTGAACATCGTGTATATGAATTTTTTTTAAAAAAAGTATGCAAAACAATTAAGCGTTATAATAGGGCGTGTCCTAAGTTCTTCATTTTAAGTTCTTCAATTTTTAAAAAAAATTAGGATGACCACCGATCAAAAACGTTGAAATATTAAGTCAGTTTTTTAAAATATTGTTATTTTCAATCCCTCAAATCTATAATTATTTATGAGTAAACTGCTCAAATGGTCCTTTACATTTGTTAGAAAATATATTTTGATCCTTTACATTAATATTTCACTGGTTTAGTCCTGTATATATGTATTTTACACTAATTTAGCCATTTTTTTTGACCATTTACATTTGGCGGTTCTCTCGGGTTGACCATTTCTTGGTCAAGTCAACATGGTTATTTTTAGTAACTTTTAATTCTTAAATTTTCAAAACTATTAAAAAATCAAATATTGATTAAAATAATATGAAACATACTATATTAAATTTATAATTAATTATTAAAAATAAAAATATTAAAAAATTCAAAATTATGTTTTTCTAAATTTTGGGTTATTATCTTTTATCCTGTGGATCTTACGTGTGATTTTTTCTAAGGTAAATGATAAGTACAGTGACAATGTATAGTGGAAATAAATAGTGACTGTTGGCTCCCTATTTTATAGCCACTTCCCCGTATAAATTATATCTTTCCGTTAGAAAATTACACTGCTACCCTTAATTTGCAAAGACACACTGCATTATTAGTTTTCACTATACTTTTTCACTGGCTGTATCATTGCTATTTTTCTTTACCCTTAGTCTGTAATTTTTTTATTCTCTCCCCGATCAAACACCCAACTAATTCCCAAAATCCCCAAATCCGATATTCAAGAAGAAATCGGACTAAGTGTAAAGAAAAAAAATATGTTTAATATTATTTTAATAACAAGTTTTTATATATTCAAGAAGAAAAAATTACAGACCAAGGGGTAAATTCAAAAAAAGAAAATTAGAGACTAAGATAAAGAAAAAGTCACGTATGGGGCCCACAAAATAAAAATTAATAACTAAGATTTTGGAAAAATAATTTTTATTTTTTTAATGATTAATTATAAAATTAAAATAATATGTTTAACATTATTTTGATCATTTGTTTTTTAAGTATTTTTGAAAATTAAAAGTTACCAACAATTACCCCCGTTGATTTGACCAAGAAAGGGCCAATCCAAAAAGCCCCAAATGTAAATAATAAAAAAGTAAAAATAACTAAATTAGCATAAAATACATATATAAAGAACAAAATCAGTGAATTGTTAATGTAAAATATCAAAATAAATTTTTTGCCAAATGTAAATGATCATTTGAACCATCTAACTCCTTATTTATTTGGAAGAAGAAATGTGAACGCGGAGGAGAAAGAGGAAAATACATTTTGCTCGTTTTTCCTTTACAAATAAAAAAACCATCATTAATTTAAAGTCCACAGTTTCAAATTTGGCATTTACCATGAGTCTCGTTTCGGGTCCCACACTGTCACAGAATCCGTACGGAGACTGTGAAAGAAGATTTGCTTTAGCGAATTGAACGGTTCTGATAACGTATTCGGTAAAACACAAAAAGATCAACGGCTTAGATTGAGCTGCTTGCTCCTCACGCCAGCCCAATTACTACGCGCCTTCATTTCCTCTGACGAATTTTTTCCCCAAATTTCCAAGTCCTTAAAACGAAAAGAAAAATAGTAGAAAATTTCACTCTGATTTTCGCGCCTGATTTCTTCGCAAGTCCTTCCCTCTGGGTCCCTTTTTTGAAATTATCATTGTACCCCTTCTTGCAGCTTCCACGCAAGCACGTTATTGACCTTCATCCTGTCCTTCCCTGTAATTTTAACCTTTTTTTTCCTCCTCTAACTAAATTACATTTTCTTCGGAAAAATGTCCAATTTTAAAGAGATTTTTAAAATAAAATAAAATAAAATAGGAAATAAAAGCTTTACATAAATTTTACTGTTTTAGTTGGAAACCTTTTAGTACTGAGAATTTCCCCCAAAGAGTACGGTATTCATCTCATCGGACACACATTCCCCCTTTTTTTGATCAAATTCTCTGCAATTTCTCGAAATCTGCTAATTTTGGGAAGCTCAGAAATAATCTCTGATGAAGAATCTCCGAGAGGGGAAGAATGGTGGAGCATCTAAAGGTTCCCAATCTTCAGCAGGGAAAGAACCAGTCTACAGTAAAGTTTTTCTTTTTTTTTTGTTTTGATTTTATTTTCCGAGCCTTGTGTAAATTATTTTTTCTAAATTGGTCAAAATTGGGTTAGCTCTGATCGTCTTGTTGGGTTTTTGGAATTTTTTTTTGGGTTCTATTTTAGTTAAGAGTTTGATGATTGTTTGTTAGTTTCCTTCTTGGTCTTCTTATATGTAAGTTTGTAGTTTGGGGGTTTTAGGTTGGTGTTTTAATCTGCCTTAAAGCTGTGATCTTTTCAACTATAGAAGCATTTTACTGGTGTTTAAGTGTTGATCGTGATCTTTGAATGCTGATCCTGTTTCTCGATGATTAGTTTTGGGTTTGGACAGAGTTTTGTTGTTGGAATCCTTAATTTTTTATAATCATTTTTCCCCCCCTTGGTGTGTAATGGTAGAGGCGATTCAGCATTGGAAAACTGTGTCCTGGTGTTTGCTATAAATGACAATGTGACTAGTTTCTTTATCCCTTTCCTTTTTTTTGACATTTTGCTGATTATCCTCCTCTGTTGGTCTCGTATATGATGGTTCCTGTAGAAGCGATGAAGAAGCTGACAATTGAGGACCGTACCATCGATGATAAGAGGGGCACGGTGAATGAGGTTGAGTATCCGGATCGCCCTGGTGAACCTGTTTGTTTATATTTCATGCAGAATGGAACCTGTTCTTATGGAAGAAGATGCCGGTTTAATCATCCAACTAATGTTGAAAAGGTATTGACACTTCTGCTCAATTTGTTGAACCAGTTAATCTTTTGGGTGAACTTTAGGATTTAATTGGTATAACCCTACAGTGGATTCAAGATACTGATGAACTCCCAGAAAGAGATGGGCAGCCTGAATGCAAGGTAAAAATCTCTTCTTCCATTTGGAGATCGGGTGTTTTTGTCTTACTCTATGATTTATGATTTGGTGACCTATTCCAATAAAAGTGAAAATTTGATTCAAGGATGTTCCTTGTTTTTTCCCCCTCCGACCTGTAGAAGACTCCTGAAAGTTTTCTTTCCCCATTTTAGTATGAGATTGTAGAGACTGAGCAATGATCATGTGCTTTTTTTGTTTTGTGGAATTTCTCTGCATTTGAGGTGGGTTGTTTAACTAACTGCTATGTAAAAGATGTAAGATATGTTTGTGAGGATAGTTTGAACTTCTGTGTTGACCGTAGAGGGAAAGAACTTTTAGAATTGATGCGGATATTACCTTAAAAGCAAGCCAGTTAAGGGTCTCCCTGGTTAATCTAAATTCGTATCTCTTTGGTTGAAATGCATGATGATCTATCAGAGAAGGTTTACTTAAACCAACTTTTGGATTTGTTTCAAAGTTGGACTTCAATATGGAACACTTGTTGGAGAAATTTCTGCAAGGACCACTAGATTTTCATTGTTTATGGTTTGGAATATCTTCTGATGTCCTCATCAATTTTGGTTTGTCTTGCTTCGGTGTTCCTTATTCAGTATAGGATGGGTGTATTATTGGTAGGAGAATATTCTGATTGCTTCTGTTGATGACGGGAATCAGGGGCAATGATTACATTGATGATAGGAATAAAGGGAAACGATAAACACTGGGGTGAAGGGTTAGAATCTGCAATAGCTAAGCGATCTTTTTTCAAGCACTTATCTTATTTTGACAACATGAAACTCAAGAGGAAGGCAAAATACATAGAGAATATTAAGGATGGCACTGGGTGGATACTGTTAGCACTGAATTATGATTTGAAGGCTGGCTAATTAGTCTGGAAACTGTTGTTCAATAATTTTAGATGGGACTTAATGCTATTTCAAATAATTACAGAGGCTGCAGGGGTTTGTTGTTTTCATTTTTTGTGACTCTGTTGAAAACTTGGTTTAGCATGTACGTCACTAATTTTCATGACTTGACGACATACTTATTCCCGTGACTTGTAGAGAACAATTTGGAAATGTCATTGACCTTAATATAGCTAGAAGATGACAGATTCAGGATACCGTCTACTCTTGTCTATATAACTTCATACTTTTTAAATTCTTTCTTTTTTGCTTACTAATTGGTTTCAAATTCTTGTTGATTAATTTTGTAGTTGAATTTCACAGTTAGTGCTTCTTCCATAATATTCCTGATACATAGTATTTTGTTCCCAGAAGTAATCAGATATTCTTTTTATTTGCCACCTCATTTGTTCATATTTGTTTTAGCCTTGCAATATATGTTCAATAACATCATCAAGATAGCTATTCAAAGCACTGAAATGATCCAAACTAGTGGGCAGTTCTTATTTTTTTGATTAGTTGGGATAAAAAAACTATGTTCATGTTATAGTAAAAGTTGAAAAACAACTTATATTTATTTAGTGTGAGTATTGTAAAGATACTGTGCCAGACTTATAAATCTTTGTGCCTTTTTGCAGTTTTTCGTAAAGACAGGTACCTGTAAATTTGGGTCATCTTGTAGATATCATCATCCACAGTACAGATATTTCATGTTGAATACTTTGGGGCTACCCATGCGGCAGGTACTCTGTTTTCTTATATATGACCAACTATCTCGTATTATTTGTTATTTGTTGCTTCATCTGCACTTTGTACTAAAAGGCTATATGCAATTTTCAGGGAGAACCGCTGTGTGATTATTATATGCGCAATGGTACATGTAAATTTGGAGCTCTGTGCAAGTTTGACCATCCACAACCTTTCTCTACTGGGAATAGCTTCCTTCCTACACATGTTCCCTATGGATCCAATGCCATATCTCTTTTGCCGTCCTCTGGTACACCTTATGTTGGTGGGGTTGTGGATATTTCGACATCAAATACCACATTTGTGTCTAATCCTTCCTTGCAAGTTCCCCAGAATCATGTGCCTGTTGTTCCGCCTTCTCAAGTTTGGAGCCGATACATGGTTAGTAAAGCTTAGTTTATGATGTTCTACTGATCTTCAATGTTCTGGTGTTTCACTTCAACTTTTGATTATCTGGAGATGATTGTTAGGTATAGAAAGTTTCTTTAGGAGTAAAATATTTTGCATAGTTTGTTTAATTTACTTGAAATGCACAGAAAATGCCTTTTGCTTACATGAAATTTTTTATCTGTATTTTCCTTTTTCTCTTTCTCTGTGTGTATGTGTGTGTGTTTATTATTTTTTTATTTTTATTTTTTTTCTTCTAATTTTAATAACAATCAAATAACAAAACTTCATACCATCCAAAAGTTTACTCCTATACTTTGAAAGCTAGAGCACCATGGTTTGTCTCATTTATTTGTATGTAATAGATGGACAAAGCTGCAGTACTAGACTCCAGTTTATTACTACTGTTTTTTATTTGATAATGTACACTTAGAAATTGTTCTCTAGGATTTATGTCCTGAAAAAATGAGGAGTTGTTTTTAGGAACTATAAAACTCCTTCATACGGAAGAAGTACTAACATGTGTTCAACATATTTTTAAATGACTCCGCAAAAGAGAAAACAATATTTACCTAGAGAAAACAATATTTACCTCAATTAAGGAAGCGAGAGGAAGACCTAAAAAAGATTGAAAACAAAGTATTAAAAGATACGTAATTTAGTTCAGTGTTAATAAGAACATGTATTGAATGGGGTAATGATGCAACATATGATTTTACACCATTTACTCAACATGGTGTGACATGAGCTTACTGGTTCTTGTTGAATTTTGGACAAAAATTCTTTCTTTCTGTGAGTAGTTTTACCTTTTCGGCGATTTTGTTTTGTCCTCTACCATACTTTCTCCTTGTGAATGAGATGTGGCATTGCTGTCCTTTGAAAGCATTCTTTGGATGAAGTGCTAACTAAAGAAACAATTTCTGTCTATTCAAGTAACATCTCATCTATACTTTCCTTTGATCAAATCAAAGTTGCTCTTTGTTTTTCTGCTTGTTTGAAGGAACAACAAAAGCTCTATCTAGGCCAACATTTACTTATTCGTTTGCTAATGGTATCTAAAATTGTGGAATTGTGTGGTATATGTTCTTACAAGTGCATTAGAAAGCATTGTGGGTGAATTTGTGACTGGATGGTGGACTCCACTATATATTTCCATTTTATGTTGCTAATTCCACGCTTTTGTGTTGGCTGCAGGGAACCATGGGTCAGTCTTCAGCTACAGCTATTGTTGCCAATCCAACTTCCAACAGTCAGGTGCATGTTTCCCCCTCAGTTTTTAATCTTCCTGACCGACCTGACCGACCTGAATGCCGTGACTTTGTAAATACTGGGAACTGTCGTTATGGGGCAGACTGCAAATATCATCACCCTCGGACTTTACCAAGTTCTCTTGGCCTACTTGGGCTACCATCTCGACCTGTGAGTAGATTATCACCTTCCTAAACTTGCAATGTCCTTTATAGGGGTCTTCATGCATGGTTATTACATCGGGATAAAGAAAGAAGCATAAGGCAGATTGATGGAATTATTACCGTTGATTATCGGAAACTCATAAACAACCATTTTGTTTTTTTTGTTTGGTCTTAGTTTCAACATGTTTAGTGGAAATATAAAACGCTATCTCGGGAATCTTAAAATTTGTAATGAAAAGTGAAAATGAAACTAAAAAAAATTTCAAATTCTTTCCTTTGCAATCCTTAAAGTTGGCAAGCAAATGGGTATTTATGGCTTTTGTCTCTTTATAGTTAGAAGAATAAATAATAATGTGATTCTTGCCCTGTCTCCATAAAGGAAGAAGAAGCCAAGACTAACTCATTTAGTAGAGCTAAAGATTTATAGCGGAAGTTAGTACCTGTTTATGTGCATTCAACTGAAATAAAAATAAGGATGCTTTCAGTTTCAAGAACCTCATGTTACCTTTTCCAAAAAAAAAAAAAAAAATGAACCTCATGTACCTGTCTGTAGTAGATGAATATTTCAGCTGTAGTATCTGTCGGCATTCCCTGTTCTTGTTTCAGAAGTGGTTCTCTGTTCAGTTGTTTCATATTCTTACTGCTCTTAATTTTGGCGGAGTAATGATAAAATTGATGACTCTATGATGATGGAAGCACTTGATCCTTTGTATATTCATGAGAATGTCCTGCATACATTACTCATGTCATCTCCCTTCTGTGGAATCAACCAATTCATTTTCAATCTGCAACATTAGCTTTTGAAAATACCTGAGCAAAAGGAGAAATGAAGATTTATATCCTCCCATGATTCTTAGGAAGAGGAAGAGGAAGATATGATCTTTTTTCTCCTGATTGACCCAGAGATCATATGGTGTTCTGTTGCCATCAGTCCTTGATTATGTGCTCTCTTATACAGGGGCAACCTATATGTGCCTATTATGCTCAATACGGATTATGCAGATATGGTCCAACCTGTCAGTTTGATCACCCTTGGCCTGGATATTTCTATCTTTACAATTTTGGCATGCCATCTCCATTGCCTGGTATACCTACTGCACCATATCAGTGGAGTTCGCCGATGGTTCTTCTTGCAGCTGAGACAGATCCTCCGAAATCATCTAAACATGCTGAGCCACTAAAGAAGGCACAAAGTTCAGTCTCTAAAAAAGTTCAACATGTGCATCCCAACACCCTACCTAGTTCATCGGTATCAAGAGAAGTTTCACGAGATAGATCTGACTGAGGTATCATTTATTTATCGTCGTCATCCAGTTTTTTGTTTTGGAGTTGACATCCGTTTAAAGATCACAGATAAGGAAAAGCAGAAGAGTAGCGGACTGTTCTAGCTTCAACTTGGAGGCTGCAGCAAATGTCAAGTGAATTTCACCACAATTTACTCTTGAAGTAGGAGATTAGTGCAGGATTTTATATCTCTATCTTTTTGGGAAGTTATGAATGAAACTAGGGAAAAGATTTATTCAGGATCTCCAGGATCTTGAAGAATTCCATTTTTGTTGAGGCTAAATATTACCTATTCATGTGGTGAAATTTGAAATCTGAAACTTTCTCATGTTTCCTCTTTTTGGTACTATGTAAATCGTAATTTGCGCTTGAGTCATAGATGAATGTGTTAAATATGCCTGAAAATTTTCCTCAATATTGATCAATCTAAACATATCACCCCACATGATAACTTGTAAGCGTTGCAAAATCTATTTTCTACCCGGTTATGGGAGGTTAATTGCTAAAGTTGAAAATGTGCGGTGAAGTGCCAAATTCTGAAACTAGAGGGGTCTATTGCAAACAACTCTAAAGCAAAATCGCAATATTTATTGTACTAAGTTTAAATTGGATATTACTATTTCGAAACCTCAAGGATTGAAAAAAACATTCTTTGTTCACGAGTAATGGGGTGTTTTAAGATAAACCGATTTTATTTGAGACGGCTATAGCACTTGAAACCTAGTTCACGAGTTCTTCACATAAGATCATGATTTACTTTACCTTTTTAATAATAACTTATAACTTATTTTTACTTTCTAGCTTAGAGTATTCTATAATGGCCTTTCCGATAATGATCTTGTCTTCCAAATAGATGAAATAGGTACTACTCGGTCATGTTGTATATGTGGATGACAAGATCATTGAAATAGACTAGACTAGAAGTATTGAAAGGAAATAGAATAATTAAGAGTTAAATAAATAATTGTACCACTTCAATGTGACGATGATACAAATTTTATGATAAAGTTATCTTTACTTCCTCTGTCGGTGTGTCCCATGTTGTCCAATTTAAATTTTTCCTTTTAGTTCAATTTGTACTAAAAATGAAAATCCAAATCAGACAATAATTTTGAAATGGAGGACGAATCAATTAAATCGATACATAAGTTTTAATATTATGAGATTAAAAACAAATATTATACATGATGAAATATTTCATACACACTTGAAAGGATGGATTGACTAAACACTAACTCATTAATTTCCTTTTCAAAAAAAAAAAAAAAACCTCATTAATTTAAACGGGCATCGATACCAATTCAATAAGCGAAATATCATTCTGCGCAACTTTTGAAGAATGTTTTCGTATTAAAATGGGGAAACAATTTGAACATTTAAATAAACTTCAAGGATCAAAACGGAAACTTCCAAAGAAGATGAAGAAGAAGAAGAAAACGGAAAACTCCCTCGATTTCGATTTTCTTCCTTGCCTGACTCTAGCCTTTTAAAAAGCTTCAGGCAGCATATCGTCGGCTATAATCTCTCCACTCCGGCCTCCCTTCCGCCGTGGAACGCGACGCATCCAGTTGTCACCGAGAAAGATAAGTAGCCTCTTCATCCGTCGTCGCTGCCGCATTCCGGCCGCTTCCGCCAACCCCTGGTAATTGATCCGTTAGTCTTATTGTACTGCAAATTATGCTGTTCTTAGGTCAATTTTTTTCAATTTGTTGATGAAAATTTAGACCTCCACTTTACTGGATTGCAGCTCATTCATGTGAATTATTTGAACTTTGTTTCTTCTGAAAACGCTTGTGTCGTAGGTTAGGAAGTGCTAGATTTATGCTCAAGATTCTTTCTGCTTCTTAATTTGTTTTACTAGAAAATGCCAGCGTTTTTTTATTTTTATTTTATTTTTTATAATAGTGATTCTGGGAATCGATTATGTAGTTTACTTATTAAATTCATGACAATCATATAAATCCGGTAGAGTGATCGATTAGTTTTGAAGTATTGGAGACATAGATGAGAAGACTATGAAGATGATTTTCATAATACATTATCAGTTCTAGACTTTGAATGGAAAAGCATTGAACATTGTTAAGGCGAATGACTGAATTCAAACTGCAATGAGACCCAATAAGTATTGGAAAAGAGCTTCTACAGTTTCGAAATCAAATCTAGACCCAAAACTCCTATAGGATGTGTTTTTTCTAAGCATCCGATTCCAACCCATTTCTTTATGATAAAAGAGAGGCCATGGGCATGCATATATATGATATCTACTTGTTTGAGAAACTGATATAATTTCTGACAAATTCATTAGCGATTTACTTAGTATTATTTAGTCTTTTATGTTCTTCTCACCAATTTGGATGAGGGTTAAGTTTATGAAATGTTACTCTTTAACTAGTTAACCCCTTTACCTGCAAATAGCTGTTATAAATGATTGTTGTTGTAGGAGTTTATCTTTTCGGCATCCTGTGTTCTCTTTACAGTAATATATGCATGAGTGAAGGATATTCCTGAGACATTTTTCTTTTGAATTCTGAATAAGCTTCGACCATATATTCAATGTACGAGGAAAGCCAAGAATACTATTGTTCAACTTTGAAATTAAGTTTGGTTTTATAGATCAGTCTCTTGCTTCTTTTTGCAAGCTAGAATTTGCTGAAATAATTTGTATGCTTATTGTGTTTGCAGAAAAAAAAAGAGTAAAAATCACTGAAGGAAGAATACTGATATGGTATGTTAAGTTTGAAATGTTTGCAATTGAGCATTTATTTTTCCTGAATATTTATCTGTAGCTTTCGCTGATATTTGTGTCACTCAATGTCCAGTCTGCGCTGTTCAACTTCCACTCGTTTCTTACAGTAGTGCTGCTTGGTATTTGTACCTGCACTTATGTTAAAATGCATTTTCCTGCACTTCTTGAACAGAGGACAGGGTAAGTCTACTCAGCTCAAAATGTAGTCTGGCATTATAATGTGTTACACTTATAACGATATGTCCACAAAACACTTAATTAATGCAACTGGTAATTTATTTTTTTCATGATCTTATTATTTTGGCACAGCTATATTCCATAAATGTTGTATTGTTGAAAATTTTTGAGGCAACAATTTATTATAGAAGAATAATGACTCTGGTTGTCCTTGCTGATACAAGCTTAGAATTTTTAAGTTAATGTGTATTTAACGTCCAGGACATGTGGATCTTGTTAAACTGTTTGCGTTTGTAGCAATTTCTGTATCCGTGAAAATACTGAATTTGCAAGGCATTGCCTACTTCGGGTGAGTTCAGCATAGATTATGATTTCATTAAATGATGATGAAATAGTAATACTAATATGTCTACGTAAGAGAGTCTTATTACCCATCTTCCAAATTTTTGGAAACCAAGTGTGTGTACACAGTGGTGTCACGCTTCTAATGTAAATTAAACATAAACATTGTTTTAATTCTTTGTAGTCGTGCCTGTATGATGGAAGCTACCTATTCTAATGCAGATATTACTTTCTTAGTAGTGTTGGTGGGAGTAATTTCATTTCATGGTTGCTTTATCGCATTCATTGGATTAGTTATTGGTTGTGGCTAGTGATTTCTCTTTGATCAAATTGGTGATGGCCTCTTTAGTGCTTCAGTTACTGATTCGTTCTTTACATCCTCTGATTTCAGATTTCGAGGTTTCTTTTGGAAGGCTGCTAGAATAGGTGAGTCACCACATGATATTCTTGGATCAGTTGATAATTTTGTTGTTCATAGTCCATGACATTAGGCCTGATGTAGATTTTCCCTGAAGTTTTTATCTTTGATCTGATGATTTCTTGGAAACTAACTATTAGTTTCATTTTCTCTCCTGTTGTAGTTAAATACCAAGTAAGATATTTAGAAATTTTGGTTTGTTTGCCATGAGACCTTGTGAATGTCTTCTGCTCTTTTTCCTTGAAGAAAAGGAAAGGGGTGGTACAATTTCTCATGATTATATAATGTGTTGAATTCTTTTTAGTTTCAATTTAGCTGGCTTAGTTCAAACAGAACTAAAATTACATATTAACTTTTTCGTAGGCAACGATTGAAACATGCCATACGTGTTTATGAAATCGTGAACTGCTTGCCTCCTCCTTTTGGTCATGCCAAGCTAAAATTGTTATGGTTGTCTGCTGTCTTGAATACTTATGCTATTTATTAGATTTCAAGATATATTCAAGTGTTCACGAGCTCTTCAACCTTCCTGATAGTTTGTAGGATTACCTTGATGCCCAACTGATTTGGTAGGAAAATTAGGGGTAGCTGAATGCCATCAGGCACAAATTTTTTTTTTTTTTTGAGAAATCTGTGATGTAATGATTTCCTTGTATGAGTTGTGACAATCACACGTGAATTATCCCGATTAGATTATCATGTAATGGACAACTGAATCGTGGAATACTTTCTCTATGAACATGTGATTTTAACTATTGAGCTTTTGTATATTCAGGTGAGCGCTTAAGCCCTTGGGTTGCCGTGGGATGCTTTTCAATGGGAGTGTCTATAATTTTCTTTTAAAAGAAGGCATGTTCGTCATTTGCAGCTTTCATACTGTTTCTTTCAAAAAAAAAAAAAAAGGCTTGCCTACTGTTCGAAGTCCGATTGTTGTTAAAAGTCAGGATGATGAGGAAATTTTGTATTTATCAAATAATCGAGTGAGTGTTTGTCAATGGTCTTCCTGCGACCTGCCTATATATTTAACCGCCAAATTGTAACTTTTCATTTGTTATGAGATATTGACACAAACGACGCAAATAATAAATGGTTGTCTAATTAGTAGTATCTCGGTAAGAGCAAAAAAGAATTGCAATGTGGAAAACATTTATCCATATCTTTGTGATGAAATGAAATGTGGATGCTTTGCATAAAGCTTTGACCAGCTCTCTTGAAGCTTTTCAATGTATGGTTGTTACTCAAAATGAACGAAAACATATGATTAATTATATACCTACTTTAAAGAATAATTAATAAACCTACTTTTAAGAATATTAGATTGGTCTGAACCTTTTCAATGTAGGGTTCAACATGAACGAAAACATTTGATTAATTGTAAACCTACTTTAAAGAATACTAGATCGATCTACTTTGAAAATGGATTAATTTGAATGTAATATGTGTTTTATTAAAGAAGGTTTCTTAAGAAGATAATTATATTGGACCAACTGCCAATTGGTCACAGTAATTCTTAACTTGGAATCTAATTAATGTGGCAATAAATAAACAATTAAGTCTACCAGTTGCTTTCAAATAAATACTCCTTTCCTCTGTCCTAAAATTATTGTCCAGTTGAGATTTCAATTTTAGTACAATTTAAACTAAAAATGAAAATCTAAATTGGACAATAATTATAAGACGGAGGGAGTATTAGATAAAATGGCAAGTGCCTACACAGAAACTAGAAGAAACTACAAACCAAGTTTCCTAAGAAACCAAAAAGAAAAAAAAAACAAAAAAACAAAATCCCGATCCATGTTGCTCAATTTTGGGGGCTTCCCCACAATTCATCAAATAATATGGCCTCTATTCATAACGCTCTGTTTCTTCGGCCTAATGTTATTCGTTCTTTATCAGCTTCAAGCAATCAGCTTTGCGCTCTGGGCGGTTCTGCTATTGGCTCCGTTGGACTTGGAGCCGTTCGGGTTTGGGGTGTAGCCGGAGGAGGAGATCTTGTTATTTGGGTTCAGGGCCTTGTCAGAGCCTGGAGGTGATCTGCCGGTCAAGCCTCCTTGGAAGGAAAATATGACACGGTGGTTATGGCCTTAAATACTTCGATGAATTTCCAATTCCTTTGTCATGAAAAAGTATTTGTTACCCCCCACATATTAATTTTTGTCCCGGATGAGGATTAATATAATTCTTCATTTTGATTCTTGGTTGTATATTGTAAGAAGATAATGTAGAAGAAAAACTACATTTCATCCAGAATGTAACAGCGTTATTAGTTAAAATCTCCTTTAAATGTATTGCAACATCATTATAAACCTCTTCTTCTTTTTTTTTTTTTTTTCTTTGGGTGAAACAGAGTCACCGCAATTGTTTATGGTAACTGTATATACATACATATATATACACCTTATTATACAAACCACAACACACATACAAGCCGCACTTACATGTATACATACAGCAGCTACAGACAACTTCAGAGATCCGAATGCAGTTGCTGTTTGTGATTGTCCAAACTCTTCAAGTCTGATGTGAACGAAAGGGAATGACTAGAAAGTCTCGAAATGATGAGACGAGCGACATTCTCTGCAGAAACAGCACTAGTTTCCATCGTGCTAGCTGCATTTTCGAATGCATTCACATAGTAGAGATGCGATTGATCCAAAACTAATGGTGCAAATCTCTCAGGAGCGTGGTACTGAGGGTATGCGGCCCAATTTATTCTGATGGTCTCATTTCTCACCCTGCGAAAGATAAGGAGCAATAAGTAATGCAGTAGCAGTTTGAATGTACGAGCCTAAATACAGGATTATGAATTTTGAGAACTCAGAATGCAAACATTAGGCCTCTACAAAGAACTCTGAATGAAAATGGTTTCCAGAATCTACACCTTTGGGATTTTACGGATCAACAAATCGGATGCTATATATATGTTCATCCATTTTAAGTCAAAAGAGGGAAACAACAAGAAACCATTATCCTCCTACTGTTTGTCAGGCTTTATGGATCATATGTTACCATCATGCTAGGTCAACACACTAATTTTCATTCCAATTTATTTGCTTCATCTATTGTAATAGTTTCTTTCCAAGTCTTTTGTAGGTCTTCCCCTTATAATTTGAAAGCCAAAAGTGGACAAAAGGAAAAAAAAGTAACGAAAAAGAGAAATGTGTTGTGCTGCGTTGTCAATACCGTAATTGAGCAAGTAAATAATCTTAACCCAGTAATAGCCCAATTGATGATGAATATCAAGATTCAGTTACTTCACACTGCAGTTTGATGATGAATATCAAGATTCAACAAAGAACAGAATGCAGAAAAGCTTATAACTGCACTGCAAGATGAGTGCATGGCAAAAATTGATGTCACTCAAATGCTATCAAGACTTGACCAAAGGTCTTACCTAAATATCTCATCCAGTAAATCTTCGGACAAAGGTTGGCGAGAGAAAACCTTGTATGTCATGTCTTCCTCATTATGTTGCTTGAGAGTACCAATGCTTGAGAATGGTACCCGAGAAGTCTCAGTGGTGCCGATCAATTCTGGGATGTCTGACACCCTCCTAAGGCCAAAAAAATCCTTTCCAAACAAACTAGCTATAAGTAGCAGAGACAGCAAAACTACAATACAAAATAGATCATGAGGAAGAGGATTTCGAAACTCACGGGATTTAAACAGCCCCTAACAAAAGTGGCAAAGGTGTGTTGTAACTTTCTCTTAGGAACTGAAACACTTGGTGTAAACTTCAAATTCACCTCATCTAAGGGGGTCGCAATTACAGCAACATGACATGTGTAACTCCCGCCTGACGATGAATTAAGCTCATACAAACCAGCATTGTTAGAAAGAGATTTTATTTCTTCATTAAGGTGCAAAACAATGTTGGATTGATTAATCAGTCCAGCAGCCATTTGCCAGTTTCCTCCCTCAATAGACCATAAGCCTCCTCCGGACCCTGCCAGAGAAACTGTACCCGCAAGGCCACTGATGCTGACACTTTGCCCATAGTTGATTCTTGTGATCACCTGCACAAAACAAAATATTTTAATACAGTTTTATGACAATATAATTTAACTGAAACAAATAGAAACAGTTGCACAAAATACTGACACATTCATCATGTTTTTTCATTAAAGAATATGCATAGTTATGGTATGAAAATGAAAATAAGTAATATTTTTCCCATCCAGTGGGTCAGCTTACTCATGATGTAGCAGTTTTCTAATTTCAGCCCCATGTTAGGATGAATCTGCATAGTGGCCTTTTTAGGGCTTACTTAGTCTCTTAGAATACCTTAGGGATTAATACTTCACATGTTTAATGTTGCCAGTATTCAGAACCCTAACACTCCTTCAATCTAATAAGATACCTGAGATGGGGTAAAAGAAGTAAAAACTACAGTAGTAATAGAGAGAATAATATCAGAAATCACCTAATGCTTTGTATAATATCCATCCATTATATATGATGACCGACCTACACAAGCTGCTTAATCTAGAATCATTTTGCAGGAAATGGTTGATAACATGATTGAGTTTCAAACTTTTCCGTGGGATAGATTGGTTTAGGCAATGCCAATTAGCCAGCCAGCCACCACTAGTGGCCAGTAAATGCAGTCTAAAGTCCTCCACAACTATGAAATTAATGATTATTGCCACTATTTCTATAAATCTGCCTTTTCGTCATATAATTCACCACATATATGTATTTATTCTCGACCTTCTCATGATCGGAACACATAAGAAAGGCAAAATAGACATCTCCGAATTTAGAAGATGAGATCAAAACTAGACTCTCTCTTTGGATAGAAAACTATAATACACCATTTTCCAGTTTCATTGAGAAGAAAAGACAAGGACATTTAAAATTCATAAAACTGTTAACGTAATTTGCAAAAAAGCAAATATAAATAAAATTATTATTATTTACTTTGGCAAAATTGAAGATAGGCAACTACATTTAAGTCTTCAACTGTAAGTTATAACCTTCAAGGAGTAAAATAGGTGCACTATGTCTAAAAGAAACAAAAGAATGGGCACATTAAGTACACATACGGTAATACTAATTGCTTACAGTGATAAGCTCTTGAATAAGTAGAGGAGACAACCCAGCTCTCAACAATTCCTCCTCAAGAGTCTCTGCCGTCAAATCATACAGTCCTGCCCATTTTAGCATCTCCTCCACGCTCTCAAACACTGGCCGAGACTCAAATGCTTCATAGTACTTCAAAAATCGACCAAGAGTGTCCTGTAATGTACAAAGTACAGCATTCAAGACAATTAATAAGGCTATAAAGATGACTTGTGGCTAGCAAGAATGGGGAACATCATTCTTCCTAATAGTAGATAAAGGTAATAAATAACAGAATACTAGAGATCTGAGCCATAAAATTTCTCAATTCTGACACAAGGTACTTATCAAATAATCATTGGACCTAGCCCAGAAAGCATTCAAATACGCCCCTGAAATTTCGCTGACAATGCTTAGGTACTTTCTTTCTCAATCCTCAAACAGTTTTTTATTTATTTTTATTTATTTATTTATTTTTTTCGCGTTGCAAAGTCGGGAAAATAAGTTGCATACTTGTTTATCAGGCCGTGCGCCTACATGGAAGCCATATATCTAAATTGCAAAGCCAGAGTAAGGTGAAGCCAGACAGGTCAGCTCAATTTCCATCATTTTAATGCAATCAGGAGTTAAGGCTTATTGAAGTGAAGGATGAAATCAACTCCTTAAGTTACTTTTTTGCCTTTGAAAGGCAGACACCTTAGCCCGGAAAAGAGGAGGGACACGGATACTTATTAATCAATACTTTGCCAATGACTATCCGTAAATCAATACTCATCCATCAATACTATCTCTTCCTATTTCAAACCGGTCATATACTCTACCAGCCATATTTCCATGTAAATGATAAACAAAATTCCGCAGCAGCCCATTGGGATGGTACAGGATCAGCTAGTCTTGAAATGATCAACGTCATTCCAGGACAAAACAATTCTGATGGATCATAAGTTTTACATTATAGTCTATGATGATGAAGCAGTGGCAGAAAATAGAGGTAGCCATTTATTTCGTGAGAGGTATCCGTAAATGATAAGAGATAATTGTATGAATATACACACACTTGTTACTCGATTGATCATCATCTCATCAGTCAAAAAGCCATAACTAATCCAGTAAAACAGAAGGGGAAAAAAGGATTTAAATTGCACCTGGTCCTTCACAGATTGTATTATCAGCAATTAGCAAACAGTGTAAGGAACATAATTGAGTACCTCGACAAGATGAGACATACGGAGGAGCGAACGGCCGTAGCGGAGGAACATCTTAACCGAATTAGCTAGCGAGAAGAACCTCCGAACGATCGAATATCCGGAATTCGTCCAAAACGTTTCGAATAAAAACTTATCGCCGTTCCAAATCCCCAATGACAAACACTTGGAGGAAGAGGGAGGGTTTTTCACAGTGAGATTGAGTAACTTGGCGAACTCCAAAGCGTGGTAGTTCTTCGGATGGAGGATGGAACCGCCGGCCTCGAACGTCTCGCCGGCAATCGTAACAGTGGCCATTCGGCCTCCGACATGGCCGTTTCGCTCGAAGATTCTGATTTGGCCGACGGTGACATTGTGAGGGTTGGAGGTGGTGTAGCGGCGGAGGAAGTGAGCAACCGAGGAGCCGCCGATGCCGCTGCCGATGATGCACACAGTAGGAGGCGTTGATGGTAAAGGGGAGGAAGAAGATAGTGACAGTAACAGAGTGAAAATGAGACACGTGGCGGCGGAACGGGGGTCTGTCTGCATTGGTGTAAAAGTGTAGCTTAGACAAATCTATCTGATTTTTTTTTTTTTTTTTCTCTAAAGCGATATTCATTTCAAAGCATAAAAAAACCAAAAGGAGCATTTACAAAGTAGTAATACAATCCGCCTTAAACGCCTCGTCTAACCACAAAGGGACATTACCATCCCACATTTATAAACACTTATTAGAAATTGCTAATTTGGCTAGATTGTGACACGATGAGTTCCATTCTTTTCGGATATACAAAAATTTACAACTATCAAATAAGGATTTCAGCCAAAAGATGTCTTTGACTATAGCTATCACATCTGAAGCAGGCAAAATTATTCCCTGCAACCAGGCAACCATAGTCTTGTCATCTAATTGGACTTCTATATTCTTCATTCTTTTCAACTGTGCTTCCATCATTGCCGATCTAACTGCTTCCAGTTCAGCTGCAAAGGCATTCAGGGCCGCTTTTAACAGTATTTATTTTGCAGCCACAAACTTACCTCTTTCATCTCTGAAAACCCAACTCAACCCTGCTTCCTTCTTCCTAGCAGCCATTAAGGAACTAACATTGATTCTAACAGCTCCTTGATTAGGTTTTTTCCACTTCTGAGGCTGTTCCTCATCCCTTCTTTCCCTGTCTCTCTCCTTTTTCTCCTGCAACTGTTCATATTCATCCCAATTCTTCATAGCTTTTTGCACCCCCTCCAAAGCTTCCACTCTCTGATTATCAAAAACCCACGTATTTCTAGTTTTCCACAAGGACCACAACAAATATACAGTAATTTTCACTCTTGATTTCAATTCCCCCCCCTTATCAATCATTATCAAAGATTTCCACCAATCTGGAAAGTTACCAGATCTATCCTGCAATCCATCCCATTTGACAGGGGAAAGCTCCCAAAATAACTTGGCATATTCACAAGTAAAAAGCATATGTTCTATACTTTCATTCCCCATACCACACCTGCAACATATTTCTTCTACTTTCACCCCCCTCTTTTTAAGTACAGAATTAACTGGTACCCAGCCCTTAAATAGCTTCCACACAAAGCGCTTTAGCTTATTTTGAATTGCAAGTTTCCAAGTTCGAGACCATACCTTTTTCATCACCTCGCTTCCATAGCTGGATTCCCTCTGTCTTCTCTGAGCTGCTTTGTGTTTTTCGATCTCCTTGAATGCAGAAGTTACAGAAAATCTGCCATTTTGTTCAGCACCCCATACTTGGATATCTTGATTTCCCAGCTTACTAAGTGGCATTTTCAGTACTTGCTCCACCTCTTCTGGCAGTAGTATAGTGCCCAGCAATTCAGCTTTCCACTCTTTAGCGATTGGATCAATAAGTTGCCCCACTGTACTTAAATGCTGATTCTCATCATTTCTTCTCTGTACCCCTACATTACAATCATCTGGAACCCACCTGTCTGACCATATATTTACTGAATTGCCATCTCCAATCCTCCATCTTATTCCTTGATGTAGCCCTTTACTTGCCTCTAGCCACCCCTTCCACAGCCAGGAATCCGTACCTTTTTGTTGAGCCTGAAAAATGGTACAATTGGGGAAGTATTTCTCCTTCATAACCTTAGACATCAGAGTGTTAGGTTCTGAGATCAACCTCCAGACTTGTTTGGCCAGCAAGACTTCATTTACAGAGCTTAGATTCCTAAACCCTAGCCATCCTCTTTCCTTTTCCACAGCTACTTTCTCCTAGGAACCCCAATGCATTCTCCGTTTATTTTCCCCATCTCCCCACCAAAATGCTGCCATCTGCTTTTCAATCTTACTACAAACATTAGCTGTTAGTTTATAGCAAGACATAGCGTAAAGGAGCATAGCCTGTACCACTGATTTAAGTATAATCTCCTTGCTAGCCGTAGACAAGAACTTGCACTTCCAGCTTCTGATTTTGTTGGTGGCAGCTTCTGTGACATACTGAAAGACCTCTGATTTTGATCTTTCAATAACCAGTGGGAGTCCTAAATATTTTGATTTCACGTGTACACTAATGCCATTTAGCTTTGCACATTAAATTCCTTTTAGCCACAGATACATTTTTGCTAAAAAACACTAAAGATTTATCCCAATTCACTTTCTGTCCAGAACACAATCTATATTCAGACATGATGCTTTTCAAGCATTGAATTTGACATACATCAGCTTTGCAAAATAATAATGTATCATCCGCAAAAAATAAGTGGGTAATTTCAGGACCAAAATTGCTTATTTTAACTCCCTTAAAATCCCCTCCCCTCACTGCCCTATTGATGAAATTTGAGAATGCTTCTGAACAGATCAAAAAGAGATACGGGGATAGTGGGTCCCCTTGCTTAATCCCTCGAGATGGTTTTAGGTATCCCTTGGTTACCCCATTGATATTGAAAGAGAAAGACGCAGTCTGTATACATTCTAGAATCCACCCCACAAACAAGAGATCAAACCCCATTTTTATGAGCATATTTGCAAGAAATCTCCATTCTACCCTATCATACGCCTTAGCCATATCTAATTTAATAGCTATATATTCCTCTTTTTTTGTTCTTAGGTTATTGAAGTAGTGGATATACTCATGCGCAATGGCAACATGATCTAAAATCTGCCTCCCAGCCAAAAAGGCAGATTGGTTGTCGCTAATGTAAAAAGGCAGAAGTGGTTTTAGTCTATTAGCAAGAATTTTTGAAATCACTTTATAAATGACAGAACATAGACTTATAGGTCGGTAATGCACAATTTTTGTTGGGTTATCTATTTTGGGGATAAGGGATATAAGGGTATGGTTAAAGGTTGTCAGCATGCAATTTGATCTAAAAAAACTTTTCATAGTATTACATACATCTATCTTAACAATTGACCAAAAAGATTGGTAAAATAAGGGGGTCATACCATCAAGGCCAGGTGCTTTCATTGGGTGCATACTGAATAGAGCATTCTTGATCTCTTCCTCCTCCACAGGCCGGATCAGTGTCGAATTCATCTCCAGTGTAATAGTGTTTGGTATATCTTCTAATGACGGCTCCCACCCAAAAGTATCCTCCGGCGTGAAGAGATCTTTATAAAATTTTTCCACCTCTTCCACAACTCCTTCTTCCCCTTCACACTATAGCCCATCCTCACTTTAAAGCCTTTCTATTGTATTTCTTTGCCTTCTTTGAACTGTGGATGCATGAAAAAACTTAGTGTTCTTATCCCCTTCTTATAGCCATGTAGTTCGACTTTTTTGAGCCCAGTAAGCTTCCTCCTCCTCATAGGCTTTTTCTAATTGTTTAGATAGTGCCTTCCATCTCACCCAATCCCTATCTCCTTGTAAGAGCTTCAGTTTCTCCAACTCAAGACCAATCTCTTTAATCTTTTTCGCAGCATTAGACTCCTGTCTTCTATTCTATTTTAGTAACTCAACTCTGCACTTTTTTATTTTCACAGAGAGCTTATGCATTGGAGAGCCTTCCATTTCCTCCTCCCAAGCATTCTTAACAACTTCAGTAACTCCCTCCTTCTTGATCCACCTCTTATCAAAGTAGAAACGGGTCTTTTTCCATTTCTTCTCAGGTGCAGTGTCTAGTAACAGCAGGCAGTGGTCTGAGGAAATTCTCTCCACATGACAGACTTGAGTTTTCTCATTTTCTAGCATCCACGTCATTGACCCGAAAAATCGGTCCAATCTTTCTTCAATATAGCCTCCCCCACGCTATTATTGGCCCATGTCCAGCTTCTACCCTTAAACCCAATTTCCCCATATTCATTTGAGAAATAAAATTTCTGAATCCTTCAAAACTACTAGTACTTCTCACCCTGTTCCCTGATATCATTAAAATCCCCTCCCCCATGAACCATCTATAACCCCACTTGCTCTGTTTCCCTTCCAACTCCTCCCATTGTTTAACCCTCTCCCCCCCATCCGTACTAGCATATACAAACACCCCCTACATCCTACCCTTAGTTTCCTTTGTCTCAAATTCCACTTCAATCGAAAATGGTGAAATTGAAATATTATAAATAATTACCTCCTCCTTCTAGCCTAAAACCATCTCTCCTTTACGCCCCACAGGATCCACCACATACCATCAATTTCTAAACCCTAAACTCCGTCCCACTGTATCCACAAAGCCACTCTTTCTTTTGGTTTCACAAAGGAAAACCAAATCAGGTTTATAGAGCCGGCACGACTCTTTTAGTTGTGAAACTGTAGAGGGACTGCCAATTCCTCTACAGTTCCACGAGATGACTCTCATTGGAGACTTTGGGGCCATTCAAGGCTGGCTACCCCCACCCCATTCAATATATCACTGTTTTTTTCACTCCTTATGGCATTAGTAGCACCCCCTGATCATCCTTCATATCATTTGGCCTTGACCTTTTCTGTTGGGGGTTCTCCTAGTTTTCCCCTTCAGTTGCACATCCTCTGATTCTTTTACCAGCCATCAACCCTATCATCACTTCTTTCCCCTTTTTTTGTTTCATTCTGATTCTTTGTACCCATGCTTGCTTGTTTCTTCCACTGTCCTTTTTTCCTTCCCCCCATTTCCTCTACATTTCCTCTCCTGTGAAGTTCCACATTCGTAACATCCCCCAAGACCTGTCTTTCATTTTGCATATTGAAGTCAAGAAAAGGCTCATTTTCATCAGACATGACATCCTCAGCATCATTCTTTTCTATCTCCTCATCATTATCTCCCCAGTCTCCCCTCCCTTCACAGAAATTAGGTATCACTCCAGCTCTCTGAGCCCTTTCCTCCGAATCTGCTAACGTTTGCATCCCATTAAAGGAGCCTTCTTCATGACTCACTGTTGGGCGCTCATTGATTCCTTGAACGTCCTTCTGAGTCTTTGTTATATTACTCGATACCCTCTCCGCCCACGTTTTCAATCCACTTCCTTCACCCTTTTTCTCACCATCCTGTTCCTTAACCTGATTCTTGTTATCCAGCTTTTGCTCCCCACTCTTAGTACATTCACTTGATTCCCCAGTAACAGAAACAAAACCCCCATTCTTCAAGCTGGTTCCTTCTTTTAAATTCTCATTACCCAGCCCTATTTCCCCCATCTCACTTTTAGTACCCTGAGCATACCTTATACCCCCATCACTCGTTTCCTTCCCCTTTTTCTCCCCAGCATCTAATTGTGTTTCTCTAGGCTCATCTTTCCAATATCCCACCCACAAACACGCCCCAAATTCTCCTTCTTGTAAACAATTGTTCTCTAAATCTTCTGCTCTCTTCCCATATCCTTTCTCTACATGACCTATCTTACCGCAGTAATGACAAAAACTTGGCAAATTTTTGTATTTGAAAAGCACTCGTACCTCTTTTTCGTTATATTCCAGGAGCGTACCTCTTTCCAATCACCTCCTTAGATCCATCTCCACCAAGACTTTTATGTGCCGATATTCTGTCCCTCCCACATCTGGAATCAGAACATCGCGAACGTTTCCAAGAATGGCTCCCAGCTTCCGACCCGTCTCCTTTGAGATCCAGTGAAGAGGTACATTCCAGATTTGGACCCAAATCAGCGAAAAATTGAAGCTTTCCGCATCGTAATCTATGTTTTCCTCCCACCTTTCTAGGACTAAGCAATGGCCATCAAACGACCAAGGCCTTTGCCTCATCACCATGTCCCTTTCTGCTGGATTTGAGAAGACGAATTGGAATTTATTAGCCTGCAATTTATCCACCCTAACAAGTCCTTTGTGGCCCATGGTCGTTCCAGAGCATTTTTTATGCCATAGTAGTTAACTTTTTTCTCCCCAAAAACTTTTCCGATGAGACAACGACCACCCTCTTCAGTCCCTTTTCTTGTATCTTCTGCCCCAATTTTCACCCTGCCACTTTCATTTTTAGAGAGAGAGCAAGTTTTAAATTTTTCCAAGATTTCACCTTCCGTACTTCCATACTATTACACCGGCTTCGAGAATTCCGCACTGATAACCAATAGAGGTGGCAGAGTTCCTGAATGTTAGTAAATGCCGGGAATAAAGTATTAAAGAGAGATGGAAATTTAGAAGGGCAAAATAATGGTTTATGGTATTCAATGATATGTTGGACTAAAAATTGTGAAAGTGCTATTGTGCCGACCAGATTAATAAATCATTCATACACTGCCATTCCTTTTTCAAAAATAGTACAAACTAGTAAAACCTATATGATAAATTAAAAAAAAATTTCATGTTTTCGGTGAAAGATTTTGAAATTTTTAAAAAGTTTCGAATTTTTTTGAAAGTTTTTGAAAATTTTTGAAAAAACTAACTCCTTCCTAAAAGGGGAGGGCTGTACTCTCACTGAGGAGAGAGCAAAACTTTAATTTTAGAGAGAGAATTTGACAAATCGATCTGATTGAATGAATGCTTTATTTTTCAAGATTTTCTCTTATTTTTCATATATGTTCTTTAAAAGTCAATCTATAATATTGCATTGTGTCCACCTCATTAACAAATACGTCACGTTGGAATCGTCAAACTTCTAACAATCAAACCAAACTATTTTCGTTATAGAACTATTTTCTCTTATCTAAACTCTTCTTTGTTTTTTTTTTTTTATAAATAATTTGGATAGAGAAATATGTTATGACAAGAATTTAAGGAACATATATCCTAAAAAAATACTAGGAAAAATCAAATTAAGGGCAATGAAAAAGTAGGTGTACTTCGTTCATCTCGATATGATAGTTTAGTTTTTTAAAATATGAATAAATTAATAAAATTCATACTTGTACTTTAAGTTAAAAAAAAATAGTATTTCGGTAATTTAGGTATGATTGAACGTCCACTCATTTTACATTTTAACTCATTTTACCTCTTAAATACAAAACCTAATGGAAAAGAAGACATCATCCAAACAATTTTCTGATTTACATTTTAAATTCCAACTTGAAACACTTTTTGTTAGTGTAATGATCATTTTAGAACTACAAATAGTTCAGTGACAAATTTGGCAGGATTCCGTTGTTGAGTGATTGTTTTTGGAAAAGTTTTTTTTGCAGTGACTATAATTGACAGTATTTAATTATTTAGTGATGACTCGTATTTGATATTTTCAAAATGTAGTTCAAAATATTTTTTTCAAAACCAACATCCAAACAATTTTTTGTTCAAAATACCATCCAAACAACATGTTCATTTCCCATTTAGTTTTCAAGTTGAAACACTTCCCACTTTTAAGTGGCAAAATGAAATGTAAGATGACGTCTAAACAAGCACTTCAACATTTAGAATTCATCATATTACAAATTTTTGAAAAATATGATACATTGTGATACATTTACATGCATGTATTTTGCTTTATCCTTGGAAGCATTACATTCTTCTTTTTTATTGGAGGAAAAATGACGATCATACATTCCCTGTTTTGACTTTTGATTGGAAGGACTCCTTGTTTCGATACTCTAACCATCCGTAATTATGAAACATAAAATTTGATCTCAACGTCATCAGGAAGAAGTTTAAATTTGTGACTTTGTAGTAGTATTTGTCTTCACCCGCATTGAATAATTAGGTACTAACCACTAGGCATTGGGTTACAAGAATACACTAAGCCTCAGCCTCTCAACTGTTAAGATGATTAGAACCAAAGGTTTGAAAAAAAAAGAGGAAATTTGTGACACGTGCTTTGATTGCTTGATATACCACCATTCACAAAAACTAAAACCATGTACTAAAATCAATCTTTTCTTCTTACACACCTTCCATCAGCTAAATACCTCCCTTTGGACTAGTAGTAGACGATTCAAGGATCAAAGTAGGTGCCATACACTTGGGAGCAAATACAGTCAACATCCTGTTGTTATAATAACAAAAGATGGAGATGCCTCCCAACCACAATTATGTCAAAATTTTGTTTTTCACCCCGCCAAGATTGGTAATTGACATTAACAACAATTACAACTCATCCTTGTTGGAAGTGTCATCATCCCCCATCAATTCATCGAGTGAAAACTCATCTTCTTCGAGGATTTGCCCATCTTTGCCATCCCATGGTTCAGTAAGCGTGATGGAAGGAGTGCCCTCAAGAGCTAGGTTGTTCTTTCCACCAAGTCCAGCTTCTTTTACAAATTCTCTGAAGACAGAAATTATGCAGAGTTAGCTCCTCAAAAGCAGCAGCACAACTGAGCAAACGGAAAGAAATAAACCTACATGATCTGATCGCGCCCGAATGCACTCTTGAGAGGAGCATAAACTCCTTTCTTCAAGTTAAGAGCTACCATTGCTGGGTAGCCATACCCACCGACACCAACGCGGTTTTCTAGATCAGACTGTTTGCCGGCAGCTGACCAAACAAAGCTGCAAATTTCCCCAAATAATTGGCTCAGTTTGCTGATTTCAATTAAGTTTGAGACATCAAAACTAAAAGCCAATTCTTACCTGTACGGACTTCTCTTGAACTTCTCAGCAACTGATAGTAACATCTCAAGATACTTATTCCGACCATCTGCCTTGGAGTCCAATATGTCTGGTAGGAAGGAGACGAAACAAATAGCTGCTGGACCACACTTCTCTTCCATGACATCCTTAAAAAAAAAAGATAAACCAAAGGTTAAAATCTTAGGCAGTTCACTAGAAAATGGAAAAGAACTCCTTCCAGTAATGATGAGATCTTTCCTAGTCTTCAATTCAAGGGATCAAGAAGCATAAGATTGTTTACCGGGCCAGTCAACTCTACAACTTCAGGAGGTGCCACGTTAGTTTCTAGCTGCTCCAAAGCATATGATTCAATAGCTGAGGCAGTTCTAGCACCTTCATAAGGAATAGGGGTATCTTTGTCCGCACCAAACACCAGGATTGTGGGAAATCCTTGTACATTAAATCTGCTCATCAGAGACTGGCAACTTAACATGGTTAGGAATATGCCTCTCAGAGAATTCAAGGACAAATAAAGCAGTCCCCTCCTATGAATGCGAAAAGGTACCTATAAGTTCGATCTCATATCTAGTTTTAACAGACTGCAACAAAGTAATTCCTTAAGTTTGTATATCTTAAGTTATAGAGAAAAAACCACTCGCATCATGACTAACTAAAGCCAGTAATGCGAAATGGTGTTCTGTGCTTGTGCTAATGAGTCTTTAGACCCTTAACTTCACAACCTAAGCTCTCCAACTTGCCTGCTTTTTTAAAGCCATCAAAAATATGTGCATACACGACTGATACATTATTATATGCCAAATCTTCGGAAAATCCATAAAATAAAGGCCTATGTATTTGATCTGGCATCTCAATGAATATACGAAACTAAATAAAGTTAAAAACCAAAAAAAGAAAAGATCATTCGACACATACACAATCCGATCTAACCCGAATTTTGAGCATTTACCATGAGGCTAAAAGGAACATGATAACTTTCACTCAAAGTTTCAAGAAGCCTAGTCGTAATTGTTTTAGCTCTCCACAGCAGAAAAATTTCGACTAATACTCTTTGCATGAAAATCATGACTAATCATGGCATCTACATTGTACAAACATGATGATGGTTTTTGGGACTGCAGCAGTATTTCATGCTTCCCACAAAATTGAAATTTGTACCAAAGCCTTTGTCAATGCAATATGTTGTAGACTCGTAGTACTACTACTAGTAGACTTTTCTAATTGTTCAATAAAAATACAGTACTTCTTAATCAGTACATACATACATACATACATATATATACATACACACATATATATATGTATATATATATATATATATATATATATATATATATATCGAACACGACAATTATTTTGGGACAGATTATAATAGAATTTACCAGATGATATATATACTCCTGCTAAGTTTTTGTATTGGATAAACCGTTTAACCAATGGCCTATTGGAAGTGAAAGTTCTCTTCTGAAACAACAGAGTACGGCCACACAAGGGGGTGTTGGAATATTATCACTAGGGGAAATCAATAACTAATCATTACTCGTGACAAGTATTTTCTTGAAAGATGAGTTATGGTTTTCATGTTCTTTTACCACAAAATTTCTTGAACTTAGTCATCATTCTATCAGTCCCCATAACTAATGAGCAAGTAAGCTTCGACAAAATTTGTACAATTATTCCTTTACGAAGTGCAGACAAAAGAAGGCAATGAAAAAGAGTCAAACCTTAAAAATCGATATCAGATTTCACAATGACAGAAAGGTGTCCAACTATCAATCTAGTATGCAATGATGATAATAATTAGGGTAAAATAAAGAAGATTTTGATGGTCATCAAGTGGTGTCAAAGGGAGGATATCACCATATAAGACGAAAACAATATACATGATAACAAGATTTTAGAACTTACTTTTTCAGCATCACAGTCCACATGCCCCAATTTCACCTTGCCTTTAAGGTTATTTGAAGCTTTCTTCCACTCAGGAGCAAGCTTCTTGCAGTGCCCACACCTTCAGCAAGAATAAGAGGTTCATTCATCAAATCTCGTGCTAATATATCAAATATGGAGAACAGTAATCAAAGAGAGTATTTAGGACATCTTGTTCCTTTTCAATGCAAACACAAAAGAACGGCTCAGTTGCTCATGATACTCATTATCAGGATATATAGCACATTTGAGGTATTTACCATGATCAGCAATTAAAAAAAAATTGACCTAAAATGACTTAACGACTCTGGATAGTGACAATATCTTTCAACGGAATATGGATATGGCAGAGAAAGGCAAAACAAGAGAGGATTGATCAATCACAATATACAGGGAACTTACCAAGGAGCATAAAACTCAACAACCCACAGATCTTTGCTTTTCAGCACCAATTCGTCAAAATTACGAGAGTTCAATTCGATTGATGCACTAGGTTCGGACTTCTTCTCACTTGACTTCTCACTTGATCCTCCGGTTGCTTTTCCATTCAACCGCTCTTTTAGGAGAGCTTTAATCTGCACATTGACTACTTTTTAACAACAAATACTTCGGATTACTCAGAACCTACCAAATTAACGAGCCTTAACATTTCTTCTCTCTTTGAACCACTAGTTCAGAGCAGATCTCTCTAACATTGGTTACACAAGCTAGCTTGCCAAAGAAATATTTAACTATTAAGTGTTGACCAAGTTACTAATTCATACACAAAACTCACTGGATAATACAAACAAAGTGCATCTACTAGTAGTTAAGATTGGCTCCCTCTCTACCATGATAAAGTATCTAATCAAAAAATGAATAAAAATGGACTTGAAGAAACAAAGTATTAGGGAAAGTAAATAGATAAATTAACAGCAGTCGAGATTTAATTTTCTCCCATGGTATAGTCAAGTGTGATAGGAGCAATAAAACAGGTTATATGAAGGTTTAGATACGTTACATTCAAGAATTTGGCTGACAATGTGATTACCTGTTGCGATGCAAAATTTACAATTGCCTTGACATCCCTAGCTCCTTCATAATTTACTGGGGGTTTTCCTGGTGCAAACACCTTGATGGTAGGAAACCCTGAAATTTCATACTCCTGTGACACATACATGCAGCTAAGTACAAGAAACCAAAAAAAAAAATAAATAAATAAAATAGAACTACAGAAAATCTGCAGAAATTATGTATATAACATTCAGATTACACTTACATCAGTCTGTAAATATTCCACCTTTGATGGTGGTAATATATATTTACATTTTACCCGAAAGCACAAAAGAACATTCAGTAAAATCATGACTGATGCTTTATACATCTAAATACACTCATCAAGGACTGACAAAGTTCTAACGTATCCAGCAACAAAAGAATAGACCTAAAAAAGAAGGAAAAAAAAGGAAAGCAAAATAATTGTAAGATGACAGCAGTTTTTCTTCTCCTTCACAGAAAAGTAAATATCACGTACGAAGTAAAATGTATAAAAAAAAAGGGGAAGAAAACCTGTGCAAGCGACCGATGAGCATCAGCATCAAGAGCGGCCACAGTCGCTACTCCTTTCAAGACTGATGCTGCTTTTTCCCATGTGGGTGTTAGAGCTTTACAATGGCCACACCAAGGTGCAAAAAATTCAACTAACACCACCCCATGAGAGTTAAGAACCTGCATCCAAAAGGATATCATCAGCTTTTATAAAATAACTAACAATGTGTCCACAAAACTGAAGACAAGCACACATAATATCATCTCTGAAACTTTTACGCAAATTAGCAGCCGTGTATTGTCATAGTTAAAATGAAAAAGGAGGCACACTTGGTGGCGAAATCGAAACCAACAAATTTAACTCTTGAACACATTAGTCTACCCGACCGGAGGAAAGTTAGCACTGTTATAAAATTGATGCTACTAAATTTGATTTGAAACAATAATTATCACTAGTTGTAAGGTAACCCGGATTTTTAACATACAGATTCTTATCGAACCACTTGATAACGGAAATGAAAAAAAATAAAATAAAATTCCACAGCCTAACCACAACTAAAAATACTAGCGAGAAGAAAGACTTCAATTAATAATTCATCCAAAAACATCAGATTGAAAACCATAAGAATCAAACTCATGTTAAAATTTCTGGTAAAAGAGAGAGAAAAAAAACCCATCAAAAGAAAACCACGAAATCAAATGTATTAATAAAAATCAGCATTGATATTACCTTGGACTTGAAGTTGGAGGGAGTTAACTGAACAACAGGGGAAGAAGGCCCATACAATGCATTAACACTAGCAATGAGCTTCAAACTAAACAGAATCAATGTCAAAAGTGGCAACCCCCGCATTTCGATCTCTTTCTTTCTTCCTTTACCCACTGCGATACTGTGTTTTGGGCAGTATGAATTGAAGGGGGAAAATGATGACTAATCGGCGATTTCCAGAATTCAAATGGGACGAACACATAAGAAACCTTGGAAACCCCCCTTTGTTACTGAAACGTGATGACGGGTGACGACGTGTTTTGGCCTATAAGAATTGTACACGTCAGCTTTTCGAGAAGGATTTCTATTTTAAATTTTCTGTTTAAAAAAAATGAAGAAGAAAGGAACTAGTTTTCATTTTGAGTCCAAATTTTTCAAAGAATTTCATTCAGGCTCCGTCTGGTTAGAACGAATTGGAACTGAATTAGAATTACAATCCAATAGAATTAAAAATAATTGAAGTTGCAATTCAATCTTACTTTCTTTCTTTCGAAGATCTTCAGAATTGACAAGAATTAAAATTCTAATACCAATTCTTACGTTTGGATGCTATAGAATTTATATATTATAATTACTTGTTATCTAACTAATCGATACAATTCTAACTTTTTTTTAAAAACATGCATTTTTTTGTATATAATTTATTGTGTCAATCTTGTAATTGATTATATACAATACACAATTGTAAGTTTTTTAATTACATAAGGATTATTAATATGATAATTGAAATTCTCACTCAACACACAAACAAATAATAAGTAAAACCTCCTTGTTTCTCTCCTTTTTATTAGATTTTAACCATTTTTAATTTCTAGTTTTTGGTTTCTTTTTTGGATTTTCTTCGTATCTTTTAATGAAAAATTTAATATTTAATATAAAAATCAGTTTACACATATTAGTAATCATTTATATATAGATACACATTAATTTTCATATGCTAAAAACTAATCCCTCTATCCCAAAAAAACTATCCAGTTTAAATTTTTACTTTTAGTATGTACTAAAAATATATGCTATCATAATTTATTATGTATATATATAAAAATTTTTATTACATAAAATTTATTAATGTGAAAGTTAAATTTCCAAGTCAATAAACAAATAAATCCTGCGTCAAATCTCTTTGTTTTTTCTCATTTTATTTTTTAAATTTTGGATGTTTTGAAATATATATTTTCACGGTCTTAAAATAATTGTCCAGTTGGAATTTTTATTTATAGTGAAAATCTAAACTGAACAATCCCTTTGGAACCAAGGAAGTATTAGTTTTAGTGCACAAAAGATATATAATAAATATGATAAAATTGTTTGAATATAATTCAAACAAATTTACATCATTTTATTTTTACATCCAAGTCAATAAACAATAAATCTGGGGTCAAATCTCTTTGTTTTTTTCTCATTTTATTTTTAAAATTTTGGATCTTCTGAAATATTATATTTTCACGATCTTAAAATAAATTTTTTTTGGGTAAAATGTGAATTGTATTACTTTCTCAAAATTTGCCAAAAACGTTGACCTATTTACAAGCTATGCATATGCCTATTATTGGTACATCTACCAACATCAGCAAATAAATTTAAGGGGAAATCAAAAGTGCACAACTAACTATTACATTAGTTCTGCGGAAAAGCTTTTCTCCTTTGCCTTCTTTGCCTTGCATTTGCTATGACACCTCCATTTGGTTTCCTTTTTTATATTCTCAAATACTGCTTCCACCTCCATGTGCTTCCCCTCACGTAGTTGTTGATTTCTGGGTTGCCAGATATGATAACACCCAGCTATAATGAGAGCATATAAGACTTTTTTCTTCATGTTGCTGCCTTTCCAAACATATCAGAGTCTCTGCCAATTCTTCAGTGTTGTCCAGCTGCATGGAAATTTCCATCATACCCTGATTGTCTGCTATAATTCTTGAGCAAAACTACATTGATTAAAGAGATGATTTGGATTTTCCTGACCATTGCTACATAAAAGGCAATTCTCATATGCAACTGTGATTCTCATCTACTTAATCCTGTCTTTTTCAGCTTCTTGTTCTGCCAACATAGCCAAGCTATAAAACAATGTTTAGGAACATTAACACTATTCCAAATGAGATCTGCCACTCTTAGTTTCTGCCTTAGTTCTTTCATCCATGTATAAGCAAATGCAGTGCTATAAACACCATTCTTTTGAGCCACCCATCTGTTATGCTAGAAACCGTGTTGGAGCTTATCCCTGATCTTAAAAAATAATTGTCTAGTTTGAATTTTTATTTATGGTGAATATTAAAATCGAACAATTCTTTTGAGACCAAGGAAGTATTAATTTTAGTGCACAAAAGGTATATAATAAATATGATAAACTTGTTTGAATATAATTTAGAAAAATTTACATCATATACTATCATATATTCAGAAAAACTTCTTCGACCGAAGGAAATGTAACTATTCCTCAATATTTTTCAATGTATTTTGGGTATGAACATATTTTTATAGCAACAAAATATTATATTAAGTTAAAGAGGGAGATTTTGTTGCTTTGATAACTATCAAAATGTCATATATAGTAACAAATCTAGAATGAATTTCACTGGGGCCAATGAATATATTAACGAAATGAATTTCATAACATCAGTATTGATCACAATGAATTTTCTTATTTTGATGTTTTGAATCACTTTCATTATAATAAGTGCGTCATATAATATTGTTTTTAACATAAAATTAGTCAAGTCAAACATTATTCAAGAGTTAAGTATTTTATACACGAATACTTTTTTTTTTTATAAAAACAATTCACACATGAGCCCCCGCTTTCCTTCAAAATTCCCAACTGAAGTGCCATTGATTGCAAGAGTGAAGGAAGGTGAGGTAACGTAGGCCATAATCCAACTGATGAACTGTCCAGGGAATCCGTAACCATATAGCATCTCTTCGACGAACTCCCATGCGACCGTATCATACGCCTTCTTGATGTCTATTTTCATCATCACGCTACTAGAGATGTTACTTCTCCTGTATAGCCTTACGAATTCCTGCACTATGAGAACATTATGCAGTAGAAATATGTTCTTGATAAATGCACTTTGATTCGCATTTACCAAATCAGCTAGCACATCTTTCATTCTGCCACAAAGGACTTTTGAGATACATTTATAGACCACATTGCAACAAGCAATGGGTCTATATTCCCCAGCATTCTTTGGAGCATCCGTTTTGGGGATGAGAGCAATCATTGTTGAATTTAACTGTTTTAGCATACACCCTGTTGAAAAGAATTCCTGCACAGCTTCAATCACATCCCTTCCAGTGGTTGGCCAGGTTTTCTTGAAGAAATCACTAGAGAAACCATTCGGACCTGGACTTTTATTCCCATCAATATTCCATAGTGCTCTCTTGATTTCACTTGCAGAAACTGGCCTTATAGGATCCATCTGCTGCTCAATTGTAAGGCGAGATCCCTGCTGGAACACTCTAATATCAGACTTGATTCTCTGGTGCTTCTGGCCAAGCTGTTGCTGGAAGAAAGACAAGAAATGATGCTCCACATCCTTCCAATCAGTAATCAAGGCCGTATTGCTGTCCCCCTTCTGTATCCATTCCTCTGTTTTTTGGGTTCATAGAGATTCCAGGGCTTTGGCAAGCTGGATACAGTCTTGATTACAAGTTCTTTCAGGGCTATTGTGGAGTTTTGAACTTCTAACAGCTTCTGATATGTATCCTGTACTTTTTTCTGTATATCTGAGAATCTCTGTTTATCCAACTTCCTCAACACTAGTTTTAACCTTTTTTAATTTTTGAGTAAGCTGAAACATTTTGGTACCCCTTACAGGTGCTTCCCAACTCTTATCAACTAAAGAATGAAAAGAACTGTCCAAACACCACATGTTGAAAAACTTAAAAGGTCTTGGTAAATAACTTACTTGTGTGTCAGTCTGGATAATGAATGGCGTATGATCTGAGACGCCTTCAGCCTACACAGTAGCAAGTGACCTTTCAAATTGCAGAATCCAATCCAGATTGAGAAGAGCTCGATCAATTCTGGATATAATCCTAGCATCGCCGACTTGCTTATTGCTCCAAGTAAACAGATACCCTTCCTGCTGCAGATCTTGTAATTCACAAGTGTCCACACATCTCTGAAATGGTTGTGTGTTCCACCAAAGTGATAGGATTACCTCCAATTCTCTCATCTGGCCTTAACACATTGTTGAAATCACCTGTGATCAACCAGGCCCCTCTAATACTTCCTTCAAGTGCAATGAAATCCTCCCACAGGTGATACCTCTCTGTCAGGCTATTACTTTCATAGACCACAGTAAGGTAAAACCAGACATTCTTATGATTATATACCTTACAATGAACAAACTAATCAGTAGCACTTAATATGGACATTTTAATAAGGTCTTTCCAGTAGAGAATACAAATTCTCCCTCTAGAACAATAAGGAAAATTTATATAGTACTCATGTCCTGGCCACATTCTTTTAAATACTCTTCTCCTTTACTCTGTGTTAACTTTGTTTCCATTAAACATATAACTTCAATCTTATGTACAACTGCCAGTCTATTTACTTCTTTTTGCTTACCGAGGCTGTTAAGGCCTCTAATATTCCAAGATAAGAGACTTGTCATATCTTACCAGGGTCTGGATCCTTTGGTACCCCCCGATGCTCCTCTTGCTGGTTTTCAACCCCATTGTGACTAGGTCCAGCTTCTTCATTTCCAGCTAACACCGAAAACTTAGATGGCTGAGCTTCCCAGTGCTGAGTTATCACACCTTTTTCCTGATCATTCTGATGGGTTTGCCCCTCCACTGCTGTATTTGGATCATCCGTTGCCTTTTCAACCGCCACTTCCTTTCCTTTTTTTTTTTATTTTTTTATTTTTATTCTTTTCCATTCCTTCTCCACTGATTTTGTAGACTTTGAAGCTGCCACTCTTTCTGCCTGGCCCTTCTTCACATTCTCTTTTTTTCCTGCAAACTTCCCCACCATGACCATATCCATGACAATGAGAGCATTTTGTAGGCCGCCATTCATAATACACCTGCTGAGTTTGGACAATACCATTTTCATCTTCAAAAAATGTTTCCACCGGAGGAAAATCCTGAATTGCAACATCAATGAGCACCCTGGCATATTGCACTTTCATTTTCTCTGTGGTTTCTACATTTGCCATGATTGGTATCCCCAGATTGCTGGCTAATCGACCTAGTGAGGCTGGATTCCAGTACTTAAGCTCAAGCCCAGGGAATTGAACCCACACAGGAACATGGGTCACTTCTCTAATGTTAATCCCCTTTTCAATGCTCCAAGGTTTAACTACTACAGGGTTAGTACCTATATGATAAATATTAATGCTCAAAGCCTCATCCTTAGCATCATCTGATTTAAAATGTACTAAAAACAATCCAGAAGGCAATAGTAGTATTTATCAACAGCCCCTTTCCACAAATTTCGATAGTACCTTTCCATTACAGGCAGAGGATGATTGGCCCCCAATACGAAGCTAACGATGGACTGATCCCAGTATTCTGCCTCCACTTGAACGTCTTTCTTCTGCATCTAGCAGACATTCTTCCCATCACAGTCCTTAGGCTGAAAAATGAGTCAAGTTTTGCTCCGGCTTTCTTCAATTTCTTCGGGTCAAATTGCTCCCAATGTTGCTGCGCTTTCCCAGATCTGGTGTATTTTGTGCTGACCAATCAATTCTTCTCACGGTGGGAACACCCCAATAGCTCACTCAGTTTCTTCGATGCTTCCCCATCGACCGAGTTCACCATTTGGGTAACCCCCTTTGACATCGTCGCCCTAGGGTTTGGTGATTGGATCCCCTGGGTATTGCCTGCATCTTTCTCCAAAACTACTCGATCCAACTCTTGATTCGTCTTCCCCGTAATACCACTAGCCGGAGTGATGATGGTTTCCGACGTTATTGCTTTCTTTTTCCCCTTCTGTTTACCCTTTGCCATGCTATTTCATCGGAAATCGCCTAGAGAAAGAAATAGTCGAGGAGAGAGAATCATATTTATTGGAGTCTCTGAATTACATACTTTTTTGCTAATATTTTTGTGTTTGCTTTGGTTATTTTTCACAAATCTCATTCATGTTTTAGGGAGCTATAACAGGGTTGTTCTCTCCAAATCTCTGATCTACGTGTAACTAATCTCATATAACCATAGTCGTTGGAGGAGTTGTGTGCCAATATGAGTTTGGATGAATCGAGAAAAGTGCCTCTTGCTGAATCTGTAGGACGAAGCCTCTTTGTCAGTCGGTGGATGTTACTTTCAAGGGAAAAAAATTCTTCTCATGTACTGTAAGCTATGAGAGGCTCCCGGATTTTTGTTACTTTTGCGGGATTATGGGCCATACAGGTCAAGACTGCCATGAGAAGATCCTCAAAAATTCCACACACGAGAGGATTGTTAATTTTAGCAATGATCTCAAGGCACAGACCTATAATGCAAGAGTCTCTTCATGAATATCCAGAACTGGATACCACGGAAAACGTACCCCGATCCTTTCCTTACCGGAACTCATTCCCTATAATTATTCCAGTCCAGTCAGAAAATGATCCATCCTCGCCTCATGACCCAAATTCCTTTCCTTCTCTTGCATCCAATCAAAACATGACTGTTCCAATCTCTTTAGCTTCAGCTATATCGCCATATGCCCATTCCCAGCCTCTCATGCAACTATCATCCCAAGAACCATTTTTTTTTGGTCACTAATCGAATCATGTTTAGTATCAGATTATCAGAATATTAACGTCAACACAATCACATAATATCAAATATGTATTATGTGGGGAATAAGATACAAACTCATGCGAAATAATCCTTATTCGCCAAATTTAATCCATACTCTACCGATTGAATATAGTTAGGTTTTTTTTTTTTTTAATAATACTATAGTAACTATAACTATTTTGAAAAATTATATTATATAAATAAACAAAAAACATTTCTTATAGGTAATTTGTCAAAGTCAAGCGTTATATATGATGCCTGAATTTACTTAAACTATGGCATTGCTAAGATCAATGAATATCGAATAAAGTATGCAACCTCTAATTGAGTTTATTATCTTGTGTACATTGTTGCATGATCCAAAATTTCCTTTATAAGTTTTGATTTTGTAGGCTTTGATGACATCATTAACGGAATAATTACCAAATTATATGATAAGTTAATTTACCATTAGATGAATGAATATAATTTTTGTAAGATATTTAATTTAATTTTAAAAAATAAAAAACCAGTGAACACTAATAAATAAAACCCTCTACCCCATATATATTCAAGATGGGATTTGATCCTTGCGCTTTACCACTAGACTAAGATCTCATTACCTTGTGCTGTAAGTTATTATCATAATTTTATTGTGTCGGTATATATTCTTTACAATTTTATCTTTTCGTAGATAATATTTTCGGTTGGGTAAGAGAGTTGGATAGGGTGGTTAGGGGATTAGGATGGAGGATGGTTATTACCAGAATGCGAAGTATGGATTCTCGTTGGGCTATCTAATTTTCAAAAAAAAAAAATAGACAAAATTTTTGATAAACAAATACATTGTATGCAACGGACCAGAATCTAGTAATATGTTAAACAAAAACAAAATTTACTATCTAACTGTATTAAAACAAAAAGTAAACTTAATTTTTATGAGCTATTGAAGAATGCATAAGCCATCTTCACATGTCAAGTTATTTATTTATTTCAACTTTTTACGAGAAATAATTTTTGGGAATTATTCTCAATACTTTCATAAAAAAATTATTTATTATAATATCTTTCATTTTATCATCAAAATTTTTTCACTTTAAAAATTTTTTTCCTATTTTTTCATTCACATTGAAAAAATTAAAAAATAACCCTATTTATGTTTATTATGTACATGAGACTTAATATATATATATATATATATATATATATATATATATATTGGGAAAATTTTGATTAAGGGCATTAGAAAGATGATAATTATCATCTTCATCTAAAATTATCGGAATATTTGATAGAATCTTCCTGATTACATCTTCATGATTTTCAGCTTTTTCTTCCATGAGGAGATTTTTGAAAAAAAAAAAACACCACTTCTTGCTCAATCCTTTTTCTGTCAGAAATCCAAGCGCCATCATTCCCTCTTATTTTATGAATACCCAATCGAGCTTTCTTTTCAATCAGCGAAGCATGGAAATATTTGGTATTGGCATCACCGTCGTGCAGCCATTTCAATTTTGACTTGTGCTGCAAAAGATCATCATGCTTTGCGTAACTTGAGCAGGAAGTGTGCTTGCAAACGGTTGAGTTCAATATTTACATATTCAGGTCTATGTTGATCAAATTCTAATTCTTTTACTCGAACAGCTTTCTGTGCATTTTTTAAATTCTAAAAGACATCCCCAAATTCCATTTTATTCCGCTCAGGCGAGTTTTTAATTGTTGAAACTTCAATGAAAAATCCAACATTCCTGATTCTACCATCGGCTGCTCCTAATTCTCTTTTACCATGTCCAAATAATTATCTCTTCTCATCCACATTTTTTAAAACCGAAAAATGCTAGGCCTAGTTTCAGTATCAGCCATGAATTGATGCAATAAAGGCGCATGGTCCTCCTTTGAAGGCTAGGAATAGCTATGAACTTCAAGGAATATCTTTCTCTCCTTTGAAGGTTATACAAGCTGTTCATGATCATGTAGTGTCCATGGTTTTAGTTAGAACTAAAAAGGTAGTTTCGATGGTGGAGTCGGAAAAGCTTCAGGAGTTTTTTGGTATTTCATAATGGTTACAAGTCGACGACAGCTTCAAATGGTACATTGGATATCTCCCTGTCCAAATAGCTATGTGCTAAATTCGGATGGTTTTACTCTTGGAGTTCCAAGTAACCCAGGTTTTGGGTTCATTATATGTGGACAGAATGGAAGATTTACTTATGGTGAATCTCAATGGATTCAGCTTATCAGCCGAAATCAAAGGAATTCTATGCGGAATTTGAAAATGTAATGATATCGACCTCGGGATGTTGTAATACAGGCCGATAGTATGTTGATTGCTAATAGGCTTTAGAAAGAAATACATTACCCATGGAAATTTTTGTTTGACCGGAACGAAATTGTATCCATTATGAAGAGACAAAATTATACTGTCAGACATATTTATAGAGAGGCAATTCAATAGATGATGGACTGTCAAAGTTAGCATCATCGGGAGTCATTGCATTTTATGATCATATAGGGGACTTACCAGCACAGGTTAGGGGTCTTTTGATATTGGATCAAAGATCTCTTCCCAATATTCGTCTAAGATAAATTCTTAATAGTCGCTTACCAGCATTCTTGGTGGAAGATTTACCAGTAAGGTGGTGCGAATATTAAGGACATATTTGAGCCTATGATCGTTAACCAGCTTCCTTAGTGAGAAACTCACCAGTAAGGTGGTGTCAACTTGAAGAGGGATACTAAACTGCGATGGCCAACCAATATACTTGGTGAGTTACTCAACGGTAAGGTGGCCCGATTATGAGACAAATATAGGAATGAAACTTATGCTTTTTTGTGTAATAGTATTTTTGAAGGTTAAATATATATATGATTTCACGCATCTTGGTAAGTGTTAAGCACTAGCAAAGTCTTTTTTCGTAAATCAACAAATTGATTACCATTTCCGCCATGTGCCACCCTGATTCTAAAAAAAAAAAAATTATTTTGATGGATAGGTAGTACTCTACAATATACAAATTCTTTATTTTTGAGTAATCCATGAAAATAAATGGATAATGATTGGTACAAGGAAAAAATGACAAGGAAAAATTACAAGGAAATGATATCACATGTCCATTGTTAAAACTTTCCAAACAAGGTTTATGCATTTAAGGGTAGGACATAGTTAAGATCTTGACACGTCATTCCTTGTCATTTTTTTCTTGTACCTATCACTACTCAAAATAAATTTGCTGGTTACAGGCTTTCACAGTCTAAATTTTCAGCCACAAGTCCACACCAAAATCTTTTAAGAAATAGTCGTCTCTCTATCCCAAAATAATAATCAACATTAAGTTTTTACATTTATACTAGTTTATCATATAAGAGAAGTACTAACTTCATCAAAGGAGTGGAAGGATATTTTCTTTGTCAATAGGACCAGAAAAATGCCATCATAGGAGCATAAACAACTTTTTTAGCATTCTCACCAAAAATGAAATCAGCATGGGCATAATTTTGGATGTATTGCACCACAAGTTTGGAAGCATCATGATGATCTTTCAGAACATTTAGAAGAGTTTCCACATCGTTAACATCAGAAAGATAGTCTTGACCACCGTAACCAAGAAAAAGAGGTAAATCACTTGGTATATTAGCCATGTTGTAAACAGGTGGGATGGGTTGGCCATAATGTTTGTTGTTCTCATCTGAGTTGCCATAGTCATACATTGCTATATTGCCTTCTCGAATCACTGAAAATAAAAATATACAATTAGAAAAAGAAAAGAAAGATAACGTTTCGTTGGTAATTAATCATCAACGTAAAGTTTCTCAATATCACTTCTCATATAACTAATAATTTAGTAAAAGACATAGGTGGAATACCTATCATTTGCATATTTTAGATAAATTATCAAAACTATGTGACATACCGAGGATTCAAAATACTGTTGCTATTTTAGCCTCTTATATTTATGTTTTAAATTAGTGATTTTTTATTCTCTTTTGAAGTAAGATGTATATTGACGTCATCAAATTTAATAGTGTTACCAATGAGTTACTATACTATGCACATTAAGTGCATCTAGTTAGGTGCACTTAGATTTTTTTTTGATTATTCAATAATGAAGGGATTTCATGTATAATTATTTTACATACTTTTTTTGTTCTTTTCAATGCACGTGTCACTTCCCCTTAATTTGAGGAAGTGAATTTTCAAAATTTCTTTTATTTTCAAATGATTTTATTTCTTAATCCGTAGTGAACTAGACCAAGTGTCTTATATCATTTTGATAGTACTCGATGAGATCTATCCAACAAGATCAATCATGAATATGTTTTTCGAAACTTTAAAAAATTTATGCAGTTGGTTTGGTCATCCTAAAAGACACTATGGTCTTACTTGTGTCTTTTAGCAACAAGACCTAGAGCAAACAACAAAGACCAAAGACCAAAGACCAAAAAGCGAAAATCAAAGAGCAAAGACAAAAAACTAAAGACCAAAGATCAAAGTGAAGAGCGAGCGCGTGAGAGGATCAAAGACCAAAGACCAAACATTAAAGACTAAAGACTAGAGTGAAGAGCAAGCGTATGTGAAAAACAAAGACCAAAGACAAAAGGCCAAAGATCAAAAACTGAAAACTAAAGATCAAAGACCAAAGACTGGAATGAATAGCGAGTTTGTATGAGGACCAAAGACCAAAGACCAATAGCCAAAAGACTAAACTAGGCCCTAACCAACATAGAAATGCTTAAACCTCCCTAAACCCTAAATCCTAAACAACTAGATCCTAATCGACACAGAAATGCTTAAACCCACTAAACCCTAAACACACTAATATTTTTTTTATTTTTTGGTTTAAATTTTTTTAAACCAAAGCATAATTGGTTTAAAAAAATTTCATAAGGTTAATTGTTTTACGGCACAAATCAGGCCCTAACCGACACGGAAATGCTTAAATCCCCTAAACTCTAAACCCTAAACAACTAGACCCTAACCGACACGAAAATGGTTAAACCCCTCTAAACTCTAAACACACTAATTTTTTTTTTTTGTTGAAAAAAATTTCATAAGGTTAATCATGTTACGGCACAAATTAGGCCCTAAACGATACGGAAATGCTTAAAACCCTTAAACTCTAAACAACTAGACCCTAACCGACACGGAAATGGTTAAACCCCCCAACCCCTAAACACACTATTTTTTTTTTTTTGGTTTAAATTTTTTATCGTGTTACGACACAAACTAGGCCCTAACTGACACGGAAATACTTAAACCCCCCTAAACTCTAAAACCTACACAACTAGACCGTGAAATGGTTAAACCCCCCTAAACCCTAAACACACTATTTTTTTTTTGGTTTAATTTTTTTTAAATCAATTAGGCTAGGGTTTCGTAGCCTAATTGGGTTTTAAAAATTTATAAGTTAAACGTGTTACGGCACAAACTAGGCCCTAACCAATAAGGAAATGCTTAAACTTCCTAAACTCTAAACCCTAAACAACTAGACCCTAACCGACAAGAAAACGTTTAAACCCTCCTAAAACCTAAACACACTAATATTTTTTCGATTTTTTATTTTTGGCCTTTGGTCTTTACTCCTCACACGCGCTCGCTTTTAATTCTGGTCTTTAGTCTTTGCTCTTTGGTCTTTAATTTTTTATTTTTGGCCTTTGGTCTTTGGTCTTTGGCTTTCGGTCTTTGGTTTTTGGTCTTTGATATTTGGTTGTTGGCCTTCGGTCCTTGGTCTTCAGTTTTTGCTCCTCACACAATGCTCGCTTTTTCACTCTGGTCTTTGGTCTTCGGTTTTGCTCTTTGATTTTCGGTTTCTTAGTCTTTGGTCTTTAGTCTTGTGTTGTTCCTCACACACACTCGCTCTTTACTCTGGTCTTTGATATTTACTCTTTGGTATTCAATTTTGGTCTTTGGCCTTTGGCATTTAGTCTTTTCTGTAGGTCTTAGTCCTAAAAGACACAATAAGACCAGAATGTCTTTTAGTAAAACCAAGACTACTGCATAAATTTTTTTAAGTTTCGAAAAGCATATTCATGAGGGATCTTGTTAGATAGATCTCGTCGAATACTATCAAAATGAAAGATGTTTGGTCTAATTATTTACGGATTAAGAAATAAAGTAATTTAAAAATTTAAGAAATTTTTAAAACTCAATTCCTAAAATTAAGAGGAAGGGACACATGAGTTGTACATAACTCATAAAGACTTGCATGTTTAGCCCTCCTTTCCTATACTAATTACCAAATAAGGGTCTATATGTATCTAGTTACATGCACTTAATGTGCATGGTATAATTTTCTGTTACCAATTGCACTTTGATTTTTCTTAGTTCTTTATCGTGAGGGGAAAAAATTATTTCTCAAAACTACTTACTTTGGGCTAAATGGACCATGTTCTTTGTGGCAGTTGGCTGTGGTTCATGTTCCAGGAAATCACTGGTCTTGGAAGAGTTCACGCAGCAGTTTGGCCCTGAAACAATTAAATCTAACATTTTTACCCTTCGAATTAATTACTTCTTCCGTCCCAGAACCAGAACAATAACTGATTTATTAATATTGTACCAAAAAAATAATTCATATTAAATTTTAAAATTTGTAATAACGTGAATTATTTTTTTAGGTACAAAAAGACTATACTTTTGTTCAGCAAAGTGACTATTTCTCTAGGAGAGAAACAGCAATTTACTAAACTACTCATATCTTCTTCTTCTTCTTCGTCTTTAAAATCCAGCTCGATTTCATGATTTCGAACCAAAAATATCAAAAAGAAAATGTACCGGTGAAAGAGGTCATCAAATCCGAGCAGTTGCTACTTGTTTGCGAACAAATATCTCCGATTAGTTTTGCGGCTGCTTTTCTAAATTAATCACAATAAAAATAAATTTAAAAAAAATCCAAAATTTATTTTTACTAACGCATGCAAATATATAAAAAAAAAGAGTAAAAACTGAACTTATATTTGATTATATATCATGTTGAATGTTGTATTGTTGTTAGTCACCTAATTAATTTTCAAGACATGATAAAAAATAGTGATGTTTGCAATATGCCATTTTCCCGATTGACTCATTATGTGCGATACAAAGCACAAAAGAGAAATGATCTATTATTGATCATCAATGAGCGAACAAACAACAGTGACTTAATTTTTTTTAAAAAAAATCCCATGACAAAGTAGATTAACGTTTTTCTGTATAATCTTATTTTCTCCTTGCATGAATTATATGCTTATCATTGTTATTATTCTGGGATAAACCTTGATAATGTAATAATTCTTATATTAATTAATTTCTCAAAGTGTTACTCACCCTAGTGGATCGAATTCCTTGATTCCTAACCAGTATAAATCCTGGAAAAGGGAAAAAAAAATGCAATTTTGAGAAATTAGAAGATAAATGCTCATTCTGTAACTTTAATAGTTTACTAAATTAAACTAAATGGATTATTAAATTGAGACGGAAGAAATAAATAAAAGAAAAGGAAAAGGAAAAAACAAGTTGCAAGTTGATCAATTACTTCAGCTACAAATGCATCAGCTGCAGTTTTTGCAAGAGGTGAAGACATGTTAGCCAAATAAGCAATAGGGCTGAGCAACGCTGCAGATCTAATGTCGTTCTGTAACTTGCCTTCAGAAAAAGCAGCCAAGGCAATTAGGGTTCCCTGCATATATACAAATTGAAACTAAGTGTTCAAATGCAAAATTATAATATGTGAAAATGGTTTTTTATTTTTACGATATTAGCAATCAGGAATACAACATTGAAGAATTAATAACTCAAGCCTTTTTATGTATTGTGCAAGAGTGACATATTCGATAAATTACTAATGAATTCTTTCAATATATATATACTCCTTCCGTCCCATAATTATTATCCATTTTGGGTTTTCATTTCTAGTCCAAATTGTACTAAAAATGAAATCTCAAAGTGAACAATAATTTTAGGACGGAGGGAGTACTTATTTTCGCAAGAACTCGTTAGTTAATGTTGTAAATACGAATAAGTCACCAGGGAATGGCCAACATAGTGGAGCTTGTTTCCAGTTTGATCATGTACATAATCTACAAGAGCTGGGAGATCATACCCAACCAATTCATCCCATGACCAGTCCCAATAGTCCTAACAAAAAATAAAATAAAAATAAAATTGATAGCAATGATTATGAAAATCATAACCAAGATCATCGACATCAACATATCCAGTATATTTCATTTTTATTGGAATCTAAAATGGATGTACCCCGGAATCATTAGGGTGTAGGGATGTATGTCCTCGACTATAATTAGTGCCTCGAGTGTTGGCCAACCAGACGTCAAACCCATTGTCTGCCAGAATGAAGGCTAAGGATTCATCTGGAGAATTTAACATCCATGATACTGCATCCTATACAAGGTGAAATTGAGGGAAAATTAAAAGGAGACGATCAAGCGTAACATATATATATATATATATATATATATATTGTGGTGAGACATCTCTTTAATATTGTTTAATATATGTTGATTTTCTTTAAAAAAAATGAAAAAGAAATTGTTAATGATTACCATCAAAAGTCCATGTTGTAATAGAACCGGGATCGTGTTTGGTGATTTGTTAGTCCGGCCTTGTGGAATCCTTTGCAAACTTAGGATATAACCATCGTCAGTTGTTACCTGAATGCGCGCGGCTCCCAAATTTCTCAATTTTAGTGTTTAAAAAGTAAAGATACAAACAACCGAATTGATCTTGCAGAATATTTTGTATTTTTGCATTGTTGTAGTAACTTAGTAACACTTTTTAAGTACGTTGTTACATGTATCAAATTGTTTTGTATTGAACAATAATACGTATATTTAAAAGAAAAGCACACACACACACACACACACAGAAAGTATCTTATGCGAATATAGGAAGGTACCTGATGCTCTTCGCATGCATAGCCGAGTGGCTGGACAACATATGCACAAATACCACCTTCCACTATTAGTGAGAATGAAGAAGAAAAAGAAGAATCATTTTGCTGGAACAATTGAATTTGACTAGCTCCAACTGCTGATGAGAGCCACAACATAACAATTAAGCCAATCTTTTCGGCCATTTTGTCCTGCGAGCTATAAAAAAATCTGTCTCTCATTTTAGCCATTTATATATAGTGACTGAAGACCCAAAGAATGACAGAATATTTAGCATTGAAATATTTATTAATATGTACTATATATGAGATATCGTCCCGGCTACGAAGGCATTTCTTAGTTCATTTTCGATGTTATCAATGAACGTGTGTTCATACTGACTGATTTGACTCGTGAATTGCACATAATACAAAATACAATGGGTTGGTTCATATTGATCGAATCTTTGGGGTCAAATTGTCTAGTTAAAATGGTAAAGGACTCATAAATTTTGAACAAACTAGTGTTCAAATCGATATATGAAGAACAATGTTGAAAAGACTTTTACTATTACCCGACCCAATGGGAATTTAGCCAAAATTTGGAAAGTGCTTTAAAAAAACACACCTCATAGTTCTTGTGAAGAAAAAAAAAAACAAAAACAAGAAACGGGCTTATAAGTAATTGTTTCTGATTGGACTATCCTTTTTGTATTTATCACTAAGTTTGATGTACAATTATGAAAAAGCTCAATAACAGTCAAAACTCTGCTGCCTTTGAACTTATTCTGTATAACAGATGATGACTGGAGCTACCATCCCCAGTAGTAGTGTTTAACCCTTTTCAAAAGAATGTTCTGCTTTCAACAGCAGATTTAATCCTAAAGAGAAAATCATCCACGGACATAGATCCCACTTCCCCGTTGTGCCTAGATCTTACTGTTACCGTTCCAGTTTCTGCTTCTTTTTGCCCAACCACAGCCATCAATGGTATTTTCTGCTTCTCTGCAGTTCTAATGAGCTTAGGTAAACGTTCGCCACTGCAAATTTCAGCCCGAACACCATTCTCTTTCAGTCTCCTTAGCACCTCGTCACAATACCCAAGCTAATAAAGGAATGAAAAGGAATTGGATCAACTTAACCGAAAAAAATTGTTCATTCGACAGTCTTGAATTTAGTATTCTGGAGCAATGCGAGATGTTAAGAGCATAATTTTTCCAGCAAGAAAGTCACAACTCGCAAGCGTATGGAGCAAACATCTCCTTTATGTGGCTTGTTTCAATCAGATTAGGCAATCTAGTGAATGATTGGACCAATATATAAAAGTTGAAGAAGGAAAAGAAAAGAATCTCTCAAATACCTGTGCGTCAGTAACTGGTAAAATGCGAGCTTGCTTAGGCGAAAGCCACAATGGGAAATCACCAGCATAATGCTCAATAAGAACTCCAAAAAAACGCTCCAATGATCCAAGAACTGCTCTATGAATCAAGATAGGCCGTTTCCTCTCTTGGTCTGAATCAACATATGTAATATCAAAACGCTGGGGTAGATTGAAATCCACCTGTAACCAAAGAATGAAAAATTAACAAAAGTTAAAAAATGTGAGCAAAGTCATTCATTTCTTTCTTCAGCTGATTGTTTATTAGTTCTGTAATAACCTGGATATTTTCCTTAAACAAAACCTAAACCTCATTAAAATTTAATAGGTTTGAATAAAAAGCAGAATACTATCTTTCGACTATTGACATTTTCTTACATCGTCCATTTTCAATCAAACTATTAGATATAAGGTACTGTAAACAGATAATGCTTCGAGTCAGTCAAATGTGAAAACCAATTTCTCTTACAGTAAGTCTCAGAGTCGCATTCAGTAGTCTCAGAGTCGCATTCAAGCATTTTCACTTATATTCGTCATGAATGGCAAAATGACATCTAAGCTAAAGGAAAAATGAGCATATCCCTCTGAGAGAGTGATGCATCAGAAACGATGGCAAACCCTATTTACTGCTAGAAATCTGCATTTTAAGAAAAATAGAGGCGGAACAGCAGAACTAAACCTGGATAGTAGAGCATTGCCACTTCCTTCCAAGAGCATCCTCAATTTTGATATCAATCTTTGGTCCATAGAAGGCACCACCACCTTCATCTATCTCATAGCCCCATCCTTTGTCATCCAAAGCATCCTTTAGAGCGGTGGTTGCTTTAGTCCATATATTAGCATCACCAACAGATTTCTCAGGCCTTGTAGAAAGGTTTACTTCATACTTGTCAAAACCAAACTGCAGTAATACTTCCTCCGTGAGATCCAGCACACCCCTTATTTCATCTTTGATCTGATGCTCCAAACAAAATATGTGACCGTCATCCTGAAAATTAAAAAAGACACCAATGTTAAAACATGTAGATAAGGTTTTATGCTGAAAAAGGTTAAATTATTTACTTACTTATTTTTACTTTTGATTGGCTAATCATCTACTAAACAGGTAAAGAGATCTAAGATGACTAAGGAGAAGACTTTAAGATTGAAATATTTTCATGTCATCTGCAGTATTAGATTCCAGTCTGAATAACCCCTTAATCAGTACATGCATGCAATACTACCACGAAAATTGTATTAGGCCACTAAAAGAATAGCAGTCTTGGCCAAAAATTCAACTTATTTTAGTTAAAAATATGTAAATCAACATAAAAATGAAGTTATTAGATCTCTTATTCTCTTCTTCCTAAAATTCATTGGCGAGCCTACATGTTTTCTTTTCTAAAAAGGTTTTTGTTTTCAACAATCTCATTAATAAAGTGATTTGACAACGAGGTGCGTTCTAGTGGTAAGATGCCTCACCTTTGACCAATAGGTCACGGGTTCGAGTCACACTGGGGGTAAGTGGGGAACCACTATTAATCCCTTTTTAAAGAAAAAAAAAAATTTGATTTTGTCATATAGTTTTTGTCTTCATGCACATTACTTCGTTACCAGCAGTGAAGTTTACGCTATGTTATATTTTGTTGGCTTTCATTTCCTTTTCCATCCCTTTTATCAAACTTCTTCGAGGAAAAAGGAAAAGAAAACAAAAAGAAGCATCTCACAATTCTCATTCTCCCTCAAAATTTAATGAATAATTTCTCCAAAGATCTCCTGGTGCTATTTTACAATTTTTCTCTCTAACAAAGTTTCTTCCCCCTCCTAATAAAAGATTGACGAATCTCCCTCCACAGATTTTTACACTGTCAGCTGGAATAAGCCCAAAAATAGCATAGCCAAGCAGAAATAAAACATTACAATAGAAAATGGTAAAAAGCAGACCCTACATTCAGTAACAAAAAGATGGCATGGCACCAAGTTATTTCGTCGAAATGAAAAGTAAAACCTACAGTGTACACAGTTCTCAAAGGAATCAGATGTACTTGTGGCAAATGAAATATACCTGGGTAAAACCTCTTACACGGAAGAGGCCATGCAAACTCCCAGATAACTCGTATCTGTACACTGTTCCCAACTCAGCAAACCTCATAGGAAAATCCCGGTAAGAATGTAATCTTGTTTTGTAAACGAGAATGTGGTAAGGACAATTCATTGGGCGGAGTTGATAAAGCTCATCCTCAATATCCATCTGATCATACATATTTTCTTTGTAGAAATCAAGATGACCACTAATCTTCCAAAGCTCTGCCTTTGCAACATGTGGGGTGTACAATAAATCATAGCCACGTTCTAAGTGAATTTTTCTCCAAGCATCTTCCATGACGTGCCGTACAGTGGCACCATTGGGATGCCAGAATACCAAACCTCCACCAGCGTCATCCTACAGATTCGTGCTAAAAAGAATGAAATTAGCCCATCTTTCAAATTCAAACAATAGAGTGAATTTTAGACCAAAAAAAAAAAAAAGAGAGAGATGAACCCACTAGATTAGACATTACAAGCATGATGCATTACGTAGATAGAGATACTGACCTGTATAGAGAACAGATCAAGGTCTTGTCCAAGTCGTCGGTGATCCCGGCGTTTAGCCTCTTCTTTGAAGTGAATGTATGCTTTTAACTGCTCCTCATTTTCCCATGCAGTTCCATATATTCGTTGTAGCATGGGCCTGTTTGTGTCACCTCTCCAGTATGCACCAGCGACTGATTCAAGTTGAACAGCTTTGCTGCTGATATTTCCAGTAGTTTCAACATGAGGCCCAGCACAAAGGTCCCACCATTCACCCCCTTACATATGGAACAGGAATGAGATAAATACAAGCAAAAGAATCGATCAATGCATACAGGGTCTACCTGCATGACAACATCAAGCCGCAAAATATCATGACAAATATTGCACTACTCGTTACAAACTCTTCAAAGAGTTCTGTGTATTGCTAAAGTAATCCAAATGATATAGTTCTCTGTACCAATCCCAATGATGCAGTTCTCTGTACTCTTACATTAACTACCACTACACAAAATGAATCCAACCAGTACAACATCCGCATCTTCTACAAATGTCAGTCAAGCTTTCAATACTAAGAAATTGATATCTCACACATAAGTGAAGCACTATTCTAAAGGAAAGACTCATACAGTAGTAACGAGAGAGGAACAAACTCGGAACAAAATCAAAGATCACATGTATAGCAGGGATAACAGAACTTATAAAAATGACCTAAGGTTTCCATTCAGACACCTAAGGTTTCCATTCAGACACTTTAGAGCAATCATGATAACTATAATTTCAATGGACCAAAAATGATCCACAAAAAGCTCCAAGAAAGTCATACCAACTAAAAGAAAATCAGGTCACTGAGAATTTGTTTAGCATGCTGGAATACCCAGGAGCTTTAGAAAGCACCAGAAACAGTATAAATCTTGTGCAGGAAGAATTTCATGGCAAGATAATGGAAACTATATGAATCAAGAAAATCTAAGCATTACCAATGTGGTATATGGTGATAGGCTCCTCCTTTATACTTTCCAGGATCTCTATCTTGTAAGGCTCGTTGGCGGCAAGTATTCGTTTTTGAGCTTCATCTCGGCTAACTTCTTCTCTAACCAGAGGTAAATTTTGACGAATGATGCGGTCCTACAAAGAAAAAAAATATTTCTGTATCAATGAAGTGCAGAAAATATTGATTTAGTTTAATCACCAGTATTCTGCAGTACAGGGTAAAAGAAAAAGAGGACAAAACCAAATACAGAAATGTACCCCCTCTCACCATTTCCTTCTTAATTTTCTTCAGGTCTTTATCGGTCAACGGCTCCATGTCAAAATCATAGTAGAAGCCATTCTCAATCCATGGGCCAATAGTAACTTTAGCATCAGGGTAGAGCTTTTGAACAGCCATGGCCATAACATGAGCACACTGCAAGAACAACTCTTTTCATCATGCCTAGGCATGCAGGTAGATTGTAATGTTTATTTTATATATTTTAAAATGGTTCAGAAATGGTTTACAGTCTAGAAGCTAAAACGTGAGCAAGAAGGGTGACACAGAAAATCATCATACAGAAAAGGCAGAAGAGTGGGATGTCACCTTTTGTTACCAACAATTATCTGAATAAACTAGAAAATCAGATGAAAATCTTCTAAACAAAATCCATAAGTTTTTTCTTTTTATCAAACAGGATTTTTCTTCCAAAGTCAAACATGATTTTTCTTTCATCTGTTTCCTGAAATAAGCCGTAAAGATGGACCATGACTAACTAAAAAGATAAAAAAAAAAATAAAAAATAAAAAATAAAAAAAAAATCAATCAATTGAGAGCAAAATTAAAGGAGACAGGCCCTAAGTAAGATTTCATAAAAGTCCACGACTAAAATAAACATCTGCAATAAGTTTTAATCTCTACCCTCTGAGGCAATACTTTCCCGAGTCAAAATACAACACTTTCCTATAACACTTGAGCTGCGAATTCAAACGTGCCAATCTTATAATGTGCCAACAATTACGGTTTAGCAGCCAGATGAGTATCTGTCAAACAGAACCAATGATCTGACTCATATGGTAACTGAAAGCAGTACTTCTTTGAAAAACTGTTCCTAACACAACTCATTGTCTATAACAACTCAATCTTTGGAAAATAGAGGTGTGCGATTTAGCTGCCCTATCCTTAGAAATCTATATATATCCACCCAACCCTAAGAAAGATGTTTCCTTTTTTAGTGACAAAGGGTGTCGAACTTTCCATTTAGTCTCTAATGTCATATCAGACAGTCACTGTTATACATGCATCCAGCAAGAGCAGAATCATAGAATCATATCAGTCAGACAGTACTAAAGAAGAACCTCGTGATATCCTAAGATAATAGCATTTCAAGATGCATGATACACAGCGAATACAGACATAACATGGTAGAGCTTGAGAAAAACCCACACGCCTCTCATGCTTCAAGAATACAGTATGTAAAAATAGCTGGCTGCATACTGCTATATCTTCTGACAGTTAAACAAAGAAAAGAATAGTCCTTAACCTCTATGCGAGTTAGTTTGGTAATATCCTACACTTGAATGGACACCCCCTTAAATGAAACAATAACTTTTTGTACTACATCTCAACCGCTTTTATGACAATAAACTATCGGCAACAGTTGACCATTGATGCTGGTAAGGACTGTGATACTGACTGAAAATACCATATGTCCCTGAATCTAACTTCGACAGGAAGGCACTACGGCAGCTTGAGGTGTAGGAATCAGGACTTATATAGTTCACGAATTCAAATTCTATATAGCGGATAATGTAATTTGAACGCGACTAATCTAACATATAATAATCTGTCCCAGGAGCCTCAAGAGAACCAAAAAAACAAAAAACGTGAAGTTACAACTAGAAACAAAAGATCAGGATAATAACAAGAGAAGTACAAAAAAATCCATTTACTGCACGAAGATTAGATATTCTGGAGAATGAGATTATTTCGCAACACTGATCATAACTTACAATGAGTAAAACTTGGCAACATGGACCTATACAATCCAAAAATAAATCCCTTATTTCAACCTATATTTATTCAAAAATAAATCTCCTGCACTTCATGCCCGGAGTCTCTATTTATGCTCCTAGTTGCCACCTCCATTCAAAAAAAGAAAAAAAAAATTATTTCTAAATATTTGCCTATCAAAAGAACTTTCTAAACTATCTTTTGACTGACATGATCTTATGAACTTTTAACTTACTAATGATATTACTAACAATATTGTGAGATCCTGTGTGATTCACCATTGATTCAAAATTGAAGAGAATGGAAAAGATAGTAGGTTGTTTGTGTCTGTACGTTAAAACTTCACTTTAGTTTGTTTCTTTTTTCTGGACAGATGGAGAAGACGAAACTGTAACAGCATTCTCTCCAAACTAGTAGCATTGATGAACTACCGAATCACTCTACGCATACACTATCCCTAAAAAACCCCAAGGTCACGGAATATGTGATTGCAATCCATACATAGAAGAATGTTAACACGATCAAACTTATCTACTTTATAACCCAAAATTAGTCTTTTGGTGTCAAATAGCAGCATCATACAGAAAGAAATTACACAGAAAAAAAGGAAAACTTCAATTTTACCAACAACAAGAAAAACGGCAATAACTTTAATATCAACATCTAAGTCCTCTCACTGACTTCCCACTACCTCACACAAGCTTTATTGAGTTGTCCCACTCTTCGCATTTCCAATTAACTAAGTTCCAGAAGTATTCCCATTCAATTCAATATCCAAATTCTATTGAAACAAAAAAAAAAAAAAAGGAGAAATTTTCTAAATCAAACAGAAACATGCTAAATAGGCAAGCACCAAATTGTAATCAAAATACCAACTAGACAAAATTCTGCAACACTTACAGTGTGCCGAATTCGAAGGAGCTTCTCGGACGATTCGTTAGTGGGAAGCCTGACTTTACTTTCCGAAGAAACCCCTTCTTCTACTACTTCTTCCTCTTCTTCTTTAGCAGAAAGTGTGCTCAAACTGGACCCAGAAGAATCAGTCGCAACAGCGGAAGAGGGCATGGAAAACCCAATCCTTTTGCTTCTGTAAACACCATTTGCACTTCTCCAACATCTATTCCAGACTGCAGAGTGGGTAAACTGTTGTCGGTTTTGATGGAAGAAGGAAGACGAGAAGAGAGGAAAAGGGTGATAACGTCGAGAAGTGAGAACAGAGGAAGATAACAGGGAAAGAGCCATTCTGTGAGCAGAAACCGCCATTTCTGGTTTAAGCTTCTTTGAGTCGGAGAAATGGAATTTGCAGCTTTGATGATCATTCCACCATCAAACTGTGTGGCGGAAATTGGTCTCCTCCCCCAAGCCGCGGTTTAAAGAAATCCGTTCTACATTTTGAAGTTCCACGAATTTAATATGTTTGGTCCCCGAATTTTTCACTATTGCTGAAATTGATCCTGAATAATTACCTAATTCCGTCATCGTACTTTTTGAAAACTTAAGAATACAGATAAAGTGTCCCTGTACTAATAGACAATCTAATGTCTCCACTATATACATCCAACAAATACTGTATTATTACTGGAAAATAAATATTTTTAGAATAAGTTGCTCATAAAAAGCCTTAGTTAAAAATATACTCCCTCCATTCTAATTTAATAAGTCCATTTAGACAAACGCGAAGGTTAAAAAAAAGTGGGTAATATAGTTTCAATAGTTAGTATTAAGGTAATTTGTATAATATGTCCCTATTAATTATTTGTGGTTGTTAGTTAATATGGTGGTATAGAGTTGGATTCAATTAAGCATTCCGAACTAAATTTTGTAAAATTCTAAAATGGCAATGTTCCCATTAAATTGAAGAATTTTTTTCTTAAATATATTTTCTTATATATATCTGGACAAAAATAAATCTTCCAAAAATTTTGTGGACAAACTTATATGTCCCGGATTTAGGAAATCTAAATGGGGGGAAGACTCGGATTTCCGAAATTCGAACCTTTCTAAACTCGAATTATAGAAATATGACTTTGTGTTACGTAAATCCGATATTAAGTTAATGACAGAAATTAGTGTAATTAATCTAAATCCAGATTTTCTAAATCTGCATTTACGAATAAAATATTAATTTCCGGATAGAAAAAAAATATGTGTTGAAAAATTAAATTTGGGAAAACTCGGATCACGGTAATCCGAATGAATGTAGATTCGGATTACCGTAATCCGAATCTACTCTGTTTTCTGCAAAATGCTAACTCTCAGTTGGCTACATACTCGGATTTACGAAATCCGAATCCTTTACAAAAAGTCTTTCGGATTTCGCAAATCCGAGTCTTTGTAAGAACTGAAAAAAAAATTAGACTGGTTTTAACCAGTCCTAAACCTGTTTACAGCACCAGCAACAATGAAACATTGGAAAACAGAAATTTAATGGTAACGAAACAATAAACGGCATTCGATTAACAACAAAACAAATCAAGTTTCATACTAAAATCAATACAAAAACTACTTTAAATGTGCAAAATACATCAAAGGTCTTATTTTTTGACTCCCGGTTGTGGTTGTGACTGTCCACCAAACCGAGTCTCGGGTCCACCAAGGTCAAACTGAGTCTCGGATCCACCAAGGTCAAACTGAGTCTCGGGTCCACCAATGTCTTCAAATTGAGTCTCGACCTGGATGCGCGAGCCTCGAGAAGAATGTGCTTGATCCTTATTTTGTTGACCCTCAGTTTGTTGTTGCGATGTCCGAGGTGAGATTGGGACCTTCCTCTTTCTTCCTCCTCCAATCTTATCTCTCGACCACGATTTCGCTTTTTACCCGGCGGAGGTTGTGAGGGCAAAGATGGATCTTCATCAACCAGGATTTGGGTATCCTCCACCTCCATCTCATCATTTGCACCCAGGGTTAAAGTAGCATGTGTTTGATTGATGATATCGTCCAAATGCTTGTCGAGTTCTTCGTCTGGGAGATTCTCATCTTCTCGTTTTTCTCTAAACTTCTCGGAACTCACGCGTATGTTGTTCAATACTTCACCCTGAAAAGAAATTGAGACGTTAATTAAGAGAGTAAAATTTTAAAAAAAAAAAAAAATAAATAAAATGAAAACATAAGAAATAAATATATATATATATAGAATGAAATGGAAAGTGTGGGTTTCTGGCCTCCACCGTTCCACCAACGCGGTAATGAGACCGAGATTCACTCTTTTGTAGCCTACTTTCATGATTCCCTCAAAACCGGCTCTCTTAATGACTTCCTTAACCTCCAGTGCCGTATTTTTGTATATCCCCCAAAAATCACTGTCGTATCTACGGCCCTTGAGGCGGAATGTTTTAATGTCCAGTATCTTATTCTCATAGACAGCTTGAGACCTATGCTTTGTTTGACGATATAGCATTTTCTCTTGTATCGGTCATGGGTGAAGATGTTTAGGTTGATATTCATATTGCGAGCCCGATGCCGGCTGCGCCATTTCAATCCTACACAAGGTAACCAAAGAAACTCATTAATGCGCTAATTCATACAACAACAAACAATAATACTAATACACAATCCAAACCATATTAATATGCACAAACCAAACTAATACACAATACAAACCACACTAATATGCACAAAAATAATAATACTACATTCGGATTTCCCAATTACATATTGCACAACAACAATGCACCACATATATACTCACCGCTCCAAATAAACTAAACTACTTAGCACCGCTTAACTACATCCGGGAAAAAAATACTAACACTATATCAACACAACTAACATTCACAATTCACAATTCACAAAACTATACAAATCCAACACAAACACTATATCAACACAACTAACTACGTTTTGTGGTTTTAACTATACAAAACTATACAACACAATTCACAAACTAACACAATTCACTAATCAATACAGCACAAACCAATTCAAAATTCACACACCACAACAATACACATTAGGAAAAAAAAATATATTCGGATTTCACAAAAAAAAATGAAAAAAAAAATTAAAGAGAAAAAAACTTACGGGAGAAGGAGGGAGTCGCCGGGAGAGGAGGGAGTCGACGGGAGTGGAGGGAGTCGGAGGAAGGGGAGTCGCCGGAAGAAGAGGTGTCGCTGGTTCCGGAGGAATTGGCCGGGAGTGCAGTCGTCAGTTCCGGAGGAATTCGCCTGGAGGAGAGGAGGGTCGCCGGTTCCGGAATTCAGGGAGGAGGAGAGCTCCAGGGAGGGTCGCCGGTGGGAGAGAGGGTCGCTGATGGGAGAGAGGGTCGCCGATGGGAATTGGGGGAAGAGTTAGGGTTTTTAAAACCGGAGAATTGGGGGAAAAATGGGAGGGGGAAGAGTTGACTGGCTATATAAAGTCCCGTCAAACTCGGATTTCTGAAATCCGAAACTACTATATTCGGATTTCAGAAATCCGAATCTCCCCTGTTTCTCCTCAAATTGCACATTCGGATTTCACCAATTCGAATTTCCGAAATCCGTGCGTAGTACAAATTATATATACTCGGATTTCGGAAATCCGAGTACTTTGCTGCAGGAAATCGGTCTTGTTTCGTATTTCGAAAATCTGAATCTCCCCTATTTCTCCTCAAATTACACACTCTCGGATGGATTTCACCAATGCAGATTTTCGAAATCCGAACATAGTACAAAGTTCATAAACATGGATTTCGGAAATCCGAATGCTTTGCTACAGGAAATCGGTCCGGTTCTGGATTTCTGAAATCCGGACGTAATACAAAACGCATACTTCCGGATTGCGGAAATCCCAATCCTTTAGACAACCTTAAAATGAGTTTTTTTGCACAATCCCAAAACATGCTTTGTCGTTCATTTTCTCGTATTTTTTCCATAACTCAGGAGGGATCGGTGTCATGTAATTTCTCACACACAATTGTTCTTCTTTGTAGAATTTTACATTTTTGCGAAAGGTTGCATCGATCAAGGCTCTAATTGGTAAAAAACGGATCCCTTTCAACGCATTGTTGTAACTCTCAGAAATGTTGGTTGTCGCTATGCCCCAACGGCGAAATTCGGCTTTCAATCGAGCCCAGTTACTCCCTCCAATCCCTCAAAGATACTCCAATGCAGCAGGTTTGAATTTAATAAGCTCTGCCCTCATACGGTTGTATTTCACTCTTGAAAGCATCATGCCCATCTTCCAACATAACCGCTTTGCCTTTTTGCTATTATATCGCGACACAAGATTGTTGCGAACGTGGCAGAGGCAGAGAAAGTGGCCACCATCACCTAAATCACGCCATTTATCCATCTGTAACATTGCGCTCAACAACCCTGCATTCCAGTCAGATATCACACTTACGATTTTATCACACACAACCCACAACCTCAAATTCCTCATAAAAAATGTCCAACTCTCTACTGTCTCCTCATCCACAATCGTAAATGCAACCGGTAAAATGTGCTTGTTTGCGGTATAGACCACCGCAACAAGCAGTTGACCCTTGTATCTACCACGCAAGAAGGTTCCATCGATACAAATGACCGGTGGACATTCAAAAAATGTCGCAGCCACTGGTGCAAATGACCAGAAGACGTATTTAAATGTCTTATTTCCCCTGTTCCAACCTTCTTGTCCCTCCTTCCTTTCCCACTCTACTACAGTCTCAGGATTAGTAAACTTAAGCGCAGTCATATACCTACACAACAAACAAGTCATAGTTAAAATATTTCAATACATGTAAAAAAAAAACACTAAAAATATTTCAATACATGAATAAACCTTGATATTTACCGTGGAAGTTCTTCGAAATTCGAGGTCCAATCACCATAGAACGCTTCTATGGCTTTCCTCCTCCCGTGCCACGCCCTTTTGTATGGCACATCTACTTTCAATAAGGTTTTCACATCTTTCTATGCCGAGGCTACCTTATAATCTACGTTGTCCTCAACCTTTCTCCTGATGAGTCTAGCAATCAAAGACGCGTCCACACACCGATTGTCATTATCATTCACGGGAGTCATGCAATTATGTGCATCATGTCATCTCACAATTTCATGAAGGCCGTGAGCTTTCAAAGACACACGCATCTTCCACTCACATGGTGGTTCACCATCCTCACTTTCCACATTTAATGTTCTGCACCGCACAGCCCACATCGTTGGACTACTCGCGGTGACCGTATATTCCCTTTTATGATGGATGTTCCATAATTTCAAAGATGCTTTGCTTCTGATTGAGATTTGAAACAAACACCAATGTCCATTCCTTCGGGCGTCTCATCCCACATCTTAAGAGCAAACTCATCCTTGTCCACATATGAGGCATCCAATTTCCCCATCTTACTATATACATGGCGTCGGGGCAATGGATTACAATCCCTTTCCTTATTTTCCAACCTTTTATCATCACTTTCTTTAAAATCACTCTCTCCGGAGACATCACAGTCTTCTTCGCTTTCACTTGGAGCTATGTAGTCGGAATCCGACTCTTCCCGGTAGTCATCTTGTGCAAATAAAGGTGTCTCCTCTTCATCACGGTTTTGAGAAGTACTAGCACGTTTCCCCCTTGGAAAACCACCAAATGACACGTTTTCCAAACTCGCTTCTCTTTCTTCTTGAGTGATATCTTCCAAATCTATGTATAAATCCAAACATGACATTGGATCTACACGGTTCATGAACTCTACATGTGAATCATTCTTGATCTTCACTACACGCCTACCACCGGGACTATCGAAAATCAAAGAAAGGTAGAGTTTCACGTGTGCTGGATCCCAACCAAGTGTCATACAAATCTTACTAATCAATCCCTCATATGACAACCTTTCCTCAACAAACAAACCATCATCCGGCATATTCAAAAAAGTGTTGATGCTACCATTCTCTATCACATACTTGCTTGTATGATACAAATTAAGCATGTATGATACATTACGTGCCATTGATAACTGTTAAAAAAATATTAATAACTAATCATTTCTTAATAACAAAATCAACAAATACACCATACATACTCCATTCATAATTCAAAAAACCTATAAAATACTAAAATACTTATAAATCAACTTCCATATCTCATAAATAACTATGATTTCCATCTCTAACCTCAAAATCAACACCTAAAACATCCAAACAACCAACCAACATAAACCCTAATCTATCATACATCATTCTAACAATCAAAATAACACAAAACTAAACTGTATAACATGGTTTTGCAATCTAACCTCTTTCAAATAACAATTCTCACGTATCTAGAGGTAAGAATGCATCAAAAGCTCCAATTCGCCCTTGTTTGAGCTGCAAAAACAGAAAATCCAACTTAGTTCTTGAATGAGAACTGTCTGAATTTTTTTTTCTTTTATAGCACGTTAAACTCATATTTACGGAATCCGAGTCCGTAAGTAACTCGGATTTTAGAAATCCGAATTACCGTGGTCTCGGATTTCCTGAATCCGAGTTTGGTCAATTCCGGATTTTTTTATTTATTTTTTGGTCCTCCAATTTATGGCACATACCTACTTCCACCAACCAAAATTAAAGGCAGTCGGATTTCCAAAATCCGAATATAGAAAACCGGATTACGGACTTCCGGTTTTTGGATTCAAAAATTTCGCGCCTCGATTTTCTTTTTTTCTTTTTTCTTTTTGTACACTCGGATTTTGTAAATCCGAGTACTACTGTTCATTTAAGGAGTCCAGGTCCTAGACTCCTTGTTTGAGTTCAAATATTTCGTGCCTCAATTTATTATTTTTTAACTAAATTCAGATTCCAGAAATCCGAACGGCACTGTTCATCTAAGAATTTTTAAAAACTATTATTCAACAAAATTTATTTAATTATTATTTTATTATTAAATATAGGCTCGGATTTACGAAATCAGAATCTTTAATTTTAATTAGAACTTAGATTTCGAAAATTCGAGAGATATATTTCTGTCCACTAATATTCTGAAAAATTTCAAATTTGTCCACGTTTATTTTAATTAATTTTTTTGGGAAATACCCCTAAATTGAAATGGAACAATCAATTTCTGAGAAATAGTATTCTCTCTGATTCAAAATGACTCAAAATATATATGTTGAAGCACTCACGTGAAGAAAATAAATAAATAAATAAATAAAAAATCATCGTATTTGTGAAATCGATGTAATAGTTAGAATTTAGAAACCAAGCTGTCAACTTGGATGAGTCAGCTGTATATACATTCAGTCCAAACACCCCGGATGATATAGCAACAATGCTGGCCACAGGACTTGATGTTAAAAGAGTAGAGTCACATGGAAAATACTTGGGATTGCCCTCAGTGGTTGGGAGGAAGAAAAAAGGGGAAATTTTCAGTGACAGAATTCGCTCAAGAATTTGATGGCTTTGCTGAAAAAAGACTTTGACAAGCGGGAAAAGAAGCCTTTGAAAAATTTAAAACTGTTTAACCTAGGTCTTCTTGGGACGCAAGCTTGGCGGCTCTTGACGGATCACCGTTCGCTGATGTTTAGTGTCCTTAAAAGCTCGGTATTTACCAAATGATGATTTCATGGATGCTAAGCTTGGCCCCAGACCATCTTTCAGCTGGAGATCAGTCCTCCAAGGAAGGAAGAAATGCTTTGCAAACTGAAAAATTCTCTTGCCTTCATGCAAGGAATATGGTATCTTCTTCGATGGTGCTGCTAACCCGGATTTGAAGCTTTCTGCTGCGGGAGTTCTAATTATTTGGAATTGTTCAACTGGCTTCGTTTCAGGTTATGCACGTAGTTACCAAGGTCTCTTCGGTCCTAAGGTGATTGAAGCCCTAGCAGCGAGAGAGGCTGTCCTAATGGCTTCCGTAACTGGAATCACTCAATTCAGTGATGCTTCGGTCATAATCAACTGGCTGAATTCAGATGAAGTCGCTTTTGCAAATATATGTAGATTGGAAACCAGAATTTCATTATTTACTCCATCCGTATCGGTGACGGAATTGTATCTACATTGTAGTGGTTACGCAAATGGTTCAGAATATATGTGTCGTTTCTATGAACGGTTACTACAACATTGGTATTTAAAACCTATTCATCATATAAATTTCCTTCTCAAGTCTCAGCTAAAGAAATACTAGCATGTACAGAAACACCAATATCTTAAACACCAACAACTTCCTAAACTTGATTTCCTTTTTCATCAATCTTCCCGTGACAAGGAGGATAAGATGAGTTCAAACAAATGTGTTACACTATCTCGGGTCAGTTCTGCTAAAAACGGCGTCGTGTTCCTGCAACAACGTCGTCTACTCTGTACAAGCTTAAAGGAGAATAGCACTAGTTACAAACAAATGTCCAAGGCATCTTCTACCCTGAAAAGACCCAAATTGATCTGCTCAACTTTATCCAACCCAAACATATATAGCTGAGAAGATCTCACTGTCTGATCAGTTTCTTTCTCTATAAAACATTCAAGAAATATCAACTGGTCTAACAAATGCAAAATGAGGACCAGAATTTGCTGACATTAACAATTCCAACACTACTACTTCGTTTAGTTGAGGGATCTTCAGACCAGGTTCTATTAGACCTGCAAGACATACCACAAATGAATCAATGCGTTGAAAAATTAGCAAGCAAAAATGACACCTCATTTGTCCCTAAACTTTTAGCCTCTCAATTCTGTTGTCTTTTTGCTAGAAATAAGTTCACTTTAGTCCAAAATGTGTTCTGTTTTTCAATTTCAATCTGCCTCGATTTAGAATGTTTACCAAAACCGGAAGTCAATTAGTTGATATAGGACCAGGTTAACAGAAGACTAAAACAGCTGCCATATGCAAATCTATCTAAACAAATACGTTGAATTTATCACATATCAAAATCCAAATACCGTCTGACCTTAAATCAAATTCAAGTAAAACTCCAAACAAAGATGCCAGACTAAATTTTGAATTTTTTTCAAGAAAGAAACCTAAACAAGATCATAGACGCAATATATGGGGCCGATGATATCATCTACTCAAGCATTGAAGCATTACAAGAGAGTATCAAGATTTACCAGGAGAAAGAATTCTTCCCGCATACAATTCCTTTGCTAAGGGGTTTGAAGCCCAGTGATTAACAGCCATGCGACTAGTGGGTTGAAATCCAACAATTTTCCTGTCATTGGACAGTACAACCTACATACCAAACCCAAACAGCATTAGGAAAAAACTAAAGGACAAAACCTAACTGGCTTATGAGAACATTCTCCAAGAACTATCTAAACTTTAAAAACTATAAGATAGAGGATAGTTTTCAGAAAAGTGACCTGATAGCTTGCAATATCTTGCATGGATGCTCTGATATCTTCGGGTCCTTCTCCTACCATTGTGCCACTGGAGGAAACATCCGCAGTCGTTGAGCCATTTTCAGACATTTTCCTCAAGTACAATGGGAGGTCTCCGGTCCAGGCATAAAGACCGGCTTCTGTTCTAATTTCTCCAGGCCAACCAAATGAGTCCTTGACTTTCCTAATAACGGAGGTGCAGTAATCTACAAACTGTAATTGAAAGAAAAAATTAAAATATGGAAATAGGAAAACAACTCGTTATTCACAAGTAGATGATAAAAGACAAACTGACAAATAAACACCAGGTTAAATTGCAACATGGATATTGTCAAACTGATATAGGTTGCAGTTAAGTTATCCATTTTGCAAAAGGACCTTCATTATCTAACTTTCCCATCATACCACATGTTTCCCTCTTATAACCATCTTAGATCAGGTGCATTCAATCGATATATTCCAGGTACTAACTAGAAAGGTAGCTGTTTGTCCTATCCAGCAAACTGGAGAATGATAATAAGTTGTGGGCTCAATTGGCCGACAAAGTCCAACTGAAAAAAAGCCGGTCAGAGATGCAGCCAGATTAATACAGCACACAATTGACAATTTTCAGGGCTATGATGGCAAAGTGGCAACATAGGCATCCCCCGAACAATAATTGCCACACATCCTGAATTGTCATCAGCCTTTATAGACAACAAAGAAAAAGCCGTAAAAAGGACGAGAAGATCAAGTATAGTTGGCCATTTCAGACAAACCTTCACATCTTCCAAGGACTCGGGCTGTATGCATCTAACAGAAGATGATTGAAGAGGGCTGTCAGCGCCAAAATATTTCCTCCATCGAGGGAGACTGGGCAACCGAAGCTGGCTCATGATGGTAAGGGTAACAATGAAAAGACCACCAGCAATGGTGGCTGACAATAGTTTGAAAAAGGATCTGTTGCTCTGTGAAAAAAGAAAGAAGACAGCATTAGCACAATAAATATTTCCCACTCACTAATATCTATAAAACAAGTCAAACTCTTTTTACACTGCTTCCAGATCGACAGTACAAAATTAACCATGGAAAACGAGAAAAACACAGTTTTAACAGGAGTGGATCCACTGGTCCACTTGGACTCTCGTAAATTGAAACTTACGAACTGGTGCAAAAATTACCAGTACGTAAACAGGCTTTATAGTACACGCCACAGGGGTAGAGAAGAAAAATGCGGGGTGTGCAACTGAATATTGCCTCTGACATCTCCTTTCAAGGTATCATTGTTGCATTAAATTTAAAAAAAAAAACAACAGCAATAAATTCTGAGCAAAGATTCAAACATCGTAACTGCTGCTACCAAAAACTTAAACATTAACTGTCCATTGTGCCAACTCAGAAGGTATCTTAAAACGTATTAGATAATGCATTTGATACCTTGCTATGGCTTATGTTGGACAGTTCCATAACTGCACCAGACGACAATTCTTTAGCAGGCAAAGTGAAATCATCTTCATAGAACATATCAAGAATGTTGGCCAGACTAACCTGCAAAAGTAGTCAGGGCAAACATTAATACTAGACAAAATTCTCATCATAAACCAGCAAATGGACCAAGAAAATATAGCAAAGAACTTCAAAAATTGTGACACCTGTTGCATCTTATACACAATGTACAGGCAATTCAATACTGTCACAAACACGAAAATATTTTCCTCCAATCTTGTAAACAAAACAAATTTAAACAACAGACAATTCGAACAAAGACCTCCTGAACTTAACATAAATCAGTGAAACAGAATCCAGTTACCTTCCCCCAGTTTAAATGAAAACTCAGTAAGCACCAATTACTAGTCTGAATCAACTATCACAAGTATAAAAACTAATAAAACATTCCCAATTGACTAGTTGACTAAAGATAAAAAAGAGGAAATTCCGATATTAGGAACTCTGTCAACTAGTTGACTAGATATATGTTACATGGACCACAGTATGGATACATCTAGGTGTTGGATCTGTCAACAGAAAGAAGCTTATTTACAGACCCATTTGGATAAATCAACAAATATCATCATTTCCTTCTGTGACCACCTATAAATTGCTATATCTTTGTAGAAATTGCAATAGATGACTGGTCAAGATGCCCAAAAGCAAAATTTTAAGCTCAACACTAATTCTCAATCCTTTTCTTCAAATAGCATTTTCCCAATAGCAAATATTCAATACCCATAAGCAAAGGTTAATTACCATTTGAGAGTGAGTCAAGAGAATTTCCCACATATTCGTAGCTGAAAACTTGCCCCCTGTGTGCTTCACATCCTTGAATTTGTTAACATCAATTTGCAGCCGGTATAACGGGATATATTCGCTGATCCAAGCAGTGAATTCAGATCCGCCAATTTTCTCAAGTTGAGAGTATGAAGGCAGCTTCCACCAAGAGTTGTTTAATGTGGATCTCAAAGATTCAAACTTTTCCGCGTTATAAGTTTCCAGAAGATTTTTAACATTTGAAAGAATCTCTTTTTCATGCAACTTATGCACAATAATAGACGAGTCTTTTGAGACAATTTTTTTATGCTTTTGAAACCACTCGGAAAACTTGTTTGATTTCCTCTTCAATGAGTCAACACCGAAATGTCCTTCAATGCCTTCAAGAGCAGAAGAGCATATAACTTCAGCAAGCACGGCAAGAACACGTTCATCACAAGAAGACATGCTAAACATTGCAGGTACCTGCCGGTATGAAAGTAATAAGAGAACTCAGTCCATCAGTATCACGAGGCACCTGCTCAACAGGCAAAGACATGCCTGTCCCATGTAAGAGGCAGACATATCAGATATGGTATTCAACAACAGAAGAGATGCCTAATCACAAAATATAAAAACAGAGAAAAAAGAGTTCAACTGACCTCTCTGGGGTTTTCAAGATCATTCATATTTCTTTCTGTTCCAGGTCTAAATAAAAGGAGTTCAAATCTCCAAAGTTGTCGCAGAACTACTTGCCTAAACGTCATAGCAAGTATGTTCTCGGATGTTGTGCTAGAAATAAGATCATCATCCATGAACCCTTTAAGAGTCTTAACTTTTGCTTTTACTTTCCTAGCTGGTAAAAACTGCCATAAGCAAAACCAGAAGAGTTACAGCCAGAAAATCAGGTTGAAGTTGTTGCAGCTGAGTTTCACACTTTCATAATAAAGAATAGACAATTGAATATTCTAGTCTTGATGACAAAACAGCAGACATTAATTTTCACTATGGACGAATTATTTGATGACTTGGGCACCAACAATGTGGATACTGGAAATACTTAAAAGAAATAATACATACACACAGACAGAGCACAACAATAACAGGCACCCGTCCATAACCAAGATAAGGACCTTAACTAGGGAGATAACAAGAAATCACATTATAAGCGTGTGTATTGTGTCTCATTCGAAAGGAGACAGAGAAGAAACAAGAAGCAAACAAAACCAGGGTAGAATAGAAATAGCAACAAAAGCCATATTCAAAATGACGGAAAGCTTATCCTTTATGCTTTTAGACGCTTTAGAATTCGATTATGCAGCTGACAAGTTCCATTTTAAGCACACATTGGAGTTCCCATAAAAGGCAAGAAAAGGAAGTAAGAATTCTTTTGAGAAAAATTCTTTTCTTTGGTGATTTAAGCATGTTAACAGCTTCTTACATTTTAAAAGCTGCCTTTAACACTTCTGATGAAAACGCTTATCCTCGGGGAATCAATTAAGAATGTTATGCTGCTGCTAATGATTAGAGCATGTTGGCAACAGCCTACAATTTAAAATTTTCAGCTTGGCAGAGTGGGAAATAAAACCAAGAAAAAAAGGAAAAAGAGGGGGGGGGGGGGATTAACTCCTGTTCAAAATTTCTTTGCAAAAGAATTCAATTCAGTCAAATTGGGAATTCGAATAAAAGCCTGTTCCATATAACCTCGAATGACTATGCAACTGGATTGAAAATGATTATTCCTCAACTATAATACCCACTTTCGCGAAGATTTCTAAGTGTTCTTCCACTAAATGCATCTCTTATACTTTCATTAGAGTCTGAAATCACTCAGTACACAATCACAAAACAAAGCAAGCAATCAAAACTCTTTCCATCCGTTTTAACAGATAAAACCGGTTTTTAACCGATCAGAATAAAACACACTTATGTAACATGTACTAAACTTGTTCATCAAATTTAAAATGTGAGGACTGGGAAGTTCCTCTATTGAAAGTGCGAGGGAGTTTTATATTGTCAATGCCATCATATTATGCTAGCAAATTGGGGGGAAAAAATTTAACTTCTTAGTAAGTATGAATGTACTAGGCAATACTTACAAGCCTAGTGGAAAGAGTGCTGTTTTCATCAGGAGGTCCAGGGAAGATGGTCTCAACGACCATGGCCTGCAACCCAGCCAAAATATGTTGGTCGGCAGCTCGACCGCCGTCGGCAGCGGCGGCAGTGAGGGCTTGCTGGAATTCAACAGCGCCGACAACTGTAAGCCGGGCGGAGCTGTCTTCATAAGTTCTGACTGCAGGAAGAACCTCCTCATTGGAGTCCGCCACCGCTTCGAGGATTTGCTGGTGGTCGTCGGCAGTAAAGGACATAGACGTCGGCGGCCTTGAAGGCAAGCATAGAAGGCGGTAATTCTGGCGGAGGAGGAATAACTTGCCGGAATTGGAAGGAAGCTTAGGAAATGGATATGAGGGGATTAAAAAAGGTTTGTGAAACAGAGGTTTCGGAACATAGAGGGAGTGGTGGAGAGAAGCCATTCTTGACTTCAGTTTTTGAGTGGAGTTGGTTAGTGGAAGCAAACGGGGAGAGAAACGGCAGGAGACATGCCGGAAATCTGATGATGTATGGCTGAATATGCCATAGCCGGCTTGAGGCTTCACAGGGTTTTACAGATTATAAAAGAAAGCCCCTTTGTGTGATTATTTTTGTCCATCCAACAAACCAGAAAAAAAATATAAGTGAATCTTTAATCTTAGTACCTTACATATTGCCAAAATGTTTTTTTAGCCTCGTGAGCTAAGTGTGGTGTTCCTAAATGGCGCACAATCATATCGCCCAAGTTCACCATGATTTTTATGATTTTTGTTCACCTTATCGATCCTAGTATTGCATAGATTTGTGTGTTGGTAAGGTTATTGGGTCCAAGACTTGTCATAAAATATAAGAGCGGATCTGCATTTCCTTTCGATTTGAATGGTAATTGAACAAAGAATTCTTTATAAAATAGTTTAACTTGTCTGTGTTTCTATTAAAAATATTCCTTCTTTTATTCTCTTTTGCTAGGTGATAATTTTCATGTGTAGTTAGAGATAACTTTCCCACCCTTCTTTATTCATTTTATTTTATTCAAATTCATTAATCTAGAATGCTCATCTATTCTAATATACATCCTAATTTAATTAGTTGAACGTGTATTTTTTTTTTCTATGTTATCATTGCGAATAATGATATATTCTAAAACATGTGTTACCTAAAAAATAAATAATTTTACAAACTAAACTCTTAAAGAAGCAAACATGCTTTTAAACGTAAATATAAACATAAAATACGCAAATTTCACCACACGATTAATATATGCGAATCGCAAGCGATCAAAACTATTATGTTTCCTTGTCTCTTTTCAATCTATAACCCTTGCCAAGGGCTTCCTTCTCTCCTATCCTGAGAAGTCATGAACATGTACTTAATAAATCAATAACAATACTTATGCTGCTTTTGTTTAAAATAATTTGTCAATCTATCTCTTGTTTAAAAAATTTCAAATCTTCTCCGAGTACGTATTGTTGCGTCGATTGGAGAAGTTTTATGAAGGTGTTATACACATCAGTGCTAAACAGATCTATACACATTCTATGCATTCACCTTGAATTGAGTGATTAACTCCGCATATTTTTTTGAAAGACCTGGTATTGGGAAAAATGTAATTTCTGAGAAAAGGGGAGACTAAAACTGAAACTTTCTAATCATATGATGACTAAAGCTGCAAAACACTTTTCTTAAAAATTATAGGTTAATTTGGTAATTTCAGCCGGTGAATGTGATGCACTCGAGCTCATTATTCCCGGAGGCTTTTGGCCATTCCTTCAGGCGGCAGTCAATTCGTCTGGTCTCGCCAAGTCCTCGCAGCGTATCGGTGTCTTCTCTGCTTCTTTCCGATCAAAGAACAAATTTTGCAATTTGAAAAAAAGGGTTTTTCTGTGAAGAACATTTGGCGGGAAGATGTCGAGAAATTTGAACCGATTGCGTAGCTCTGGCTCCAGCGTATATCAGTATTTTACGATGCCTCAGATACGAAGAAAAGCGGCCCATTCATGGTCTGCTTGGAAAGACACCTACTTTTCAGCCAAGGTTGGATCTCTTGCTTCTGCTTTTCAATTTGTTTGGGATGTTTTTTATTTTGATTTTGCTTTTGGTTTCTGGGTTTAAGGGTTTAAAGTTCAGGGTGATTGTTTTCTTTGAGCTGCAGAAAATTCGAATATTGTGTTCACAGAATTGTCATTCCGGGGATGATCGATACCTAGTGTTTATTGAAGATGAATTCCGTATTTGTAAAGGACTTGAATATGTTATGTTGAAGTTATTCAATTAGCGTCATTACTTATTTTTGTTGTGTGGCAATAAAACCTGATGCCTTCTTGACGCTGTCAAAGCTTCAAGATGCGGGATAAATCTTACTCTGTATTTGTTGAAGGCTCATTTTTGCATATGGGTCGTAGACTCGCTAGTTTTAGATTGTAAGATTGTAAGATCAAAAGAATCAAATGGAAATGGCGACCACTGCATGTTATTAGTGCAAAACAACATTTTGTTACTTATGTTTCCTGATTGTAAATTTCTTTTGTAGGAGATATTTGAGAACCATAAGGTGGTAATAACGGTTGCAACTTCTTTTGCTTCTGTGGCTACTGGATGGATTGGTATGCGCTTTTGCTTTCTCCTGCTTTTAGCTCTTTGGTGTCTGCTTAAAAATTTTAATGCCCTCGGATTCTTTGATTGAAGATTATGTGGTGTTTATTGCTTCCTTGCTACAATCTTGGTGATGTGGAATATAAGAAAGTGATACCGGTGATTTAATTTCACTTTAGCTTCAGATGGGGTTCTTACAGTAACATAAGCTCTGATGTTCAGCTTTACACTCTTTCAGAGTTGAGTTGTTGGATTCAATCATGCAGTTACCTTTGACGGTTGTGAAATAATTTGACATTGAACTGCAATATGATAGGAGAAGTTTGTTCAAAAAGTTTCAAATAGGTATGTGTCTTGAAGTACGAGACAAAGCGGAGTATTATTTTGCCCAAATTAAAGAATGAAGTCACAATCCTCAACCTTAATCCATCCGTCTAATGTAGCTAATTTGGTGGAGGACAATCCACGTATTCATCATCTGCCAGATTGCTGTAACATGCTCAATGGAATTTGAACAATATCATATTGTCAATGAGACATTCACTAATACATAGTATTAAACTATGAATAGATAGCAAGAATGATATCCATAACATGAAATTGGATAAAGCAGACATTAGAATCCCCCGCTATGAGAATGTTTTTAGTTCTAAAAGACATTGGAAAAGAATTTTGGAGGGCTCTTAATTCTGTAGAACTACCAGATGCTCCATGATAAAGCCTGGTGTCTTCGTGATGATATTGTTTTTATCTATGTAATTTTTTGTTCAGAAATATGTGGGGGAGTTGGCTGTGAGGCCTTCATCCAACCTAGTGGGGCGTCGTGTAGCTTTTATGTTGAACATACATATCTTTCTGCCAAAGCAATTTTTTAGAAAAGAAGAAGCGTCTTAATGGTTGATGCAAGGATTGCTTACAATCAACTGGATTAGAAATTCAGAACTTTTGATATATTAGTATTGTAGATAATCGGTGAAGGAAGAGAGACGAGAGAAGCTGTTTTAACATTGGCGAACGAATGAGGATGGTTACTCTCGAGGGTGCTATACTGAATTCCTACTACCCTATTTTCCCAAATCAAAGAAAAAAGTTGAAAGAAACCCTTGCATTTTTTGTTTGCTTATAGTGTTTAATTCCTGAATGGATTAGTTTGATACAACTTTTTTTTTTTTGTACTTCTGTTTTCTTCTTCCTTTCTCTTTACTTGTTATTTAAGTGTATATCTGCTGCACAAGAACTTGATTTCAAAACTTTGGTTTGGTATTCTCAAGTTTGATAAGAATATAATGAGCATTCCTTCACTTTTTACACTGAAGATTTTGTTTTTTTCTTTGATTAATTGTTATGTGCTGACATTGTAGGTTATACGTTACGTCACCTTCATGACACAAGGGTTGAGGAGAGGCTAGAGAGAATAGAAAGTGGTGTAAGTAGTTGCTCAAGACTTGTTTTTGTTCCTAGTATTCTTGCTACCTAGACTGCTCGAATGAAATGATATCTTTATCAACATCATATGTTGGGATCCAAACAATTTGTTTCTAAGTAGAAGATTTACTTAATGTTGAGAAAGGCTTATGTTTACATTCTTTTGATACTCTGGTTCAATATTGAAAAGGCTTAAGTTTACATTCTTTTGATACTTTGGTTTGATCAGATTTCTTTTTTGTGATGGCAATGTCTTTCAGTTTGGTGTCTCAATCGTATACTGAAACCTGTCCTTTTTGGTTTTTCTTTTTTCCCAGATCAAAAGCAAATATGAGATTAGTGATTTGGAGCTTAAAAAGCTTTCTAGAAGTTCTGTCAGTATTCCTGCTTGTGTTGCGACAGCTGGAACTACATTGTGCATCGGGTAAGTTGATTCTTTGGGTTCAACTCTAACTTCATATCTTCTCCAGAAATATTCTCTATAATGAAAAATATGAAAGTTGTGCCTGTTACCCATTCTATTGTGCGAGCAATGAGAAGACATTGCAATATTTCGCTTATGGTATCTTGAAGGGGTTGGTATTTGTTAGTTTGGTTTATGGTCTTCCTGCGGGCAGAGTCTCTTTTAACTTTTGCTTCTAATCCATGGGCTCTTCAGAAGGTTTTTAAAAGTCTAACTTTTTAATCCAAAATGTGAGAGTTTTTTTGTTTCACAAAATACAAAGAAATTCGAGCTATTCCGATCTTTCTTCACAATGTTTGCACAAAATGGAAACCAGAAGCAAACATAGAAAGTCCAACGAAATTAATGCAATTCAATAAAAAACCAGAAACGACTAGTTGAGAGAATACCTCTTGATTAATAGGCATCACTATTGAAGTTCAAACGAAGATGATTCTGTTTACATCATGATTGAATCTGTAATAGCTAATGTAAACTCTACTCTGCATTCACTATGAAGATGTTATCAGATCTCTTTCCTGTTTTTAATGGTTCTTTTAATTGGTGTTGTTTGCAGGTATTTTCTGGGTTGGCGCGGCGGAAAATGGTACTCAACCCGACAGTTCAAAAGGGAACAAATGAAATTACTTGGGCACATAAAACCAAGGCAATGGCCCCTAGCCTTCTTAAAAAGGCATCAAGCGTTATTTGGCACAATGAAACTCAGAAAGTGGCCACTCAGGATCTTAAAGAGATCAACTAGGACAACTGAAAATACTGCACATACATCAGAGAATGTAGCGAAGGGCCATGCATTACTTAATAAACCAATCCAAGCTTCTGCCCGAAAAACATCAGAAACGGTGGCTAAGGATGCAGCCATTGCGAGCGGCCAAGCAGATACTTATATATGAACAGGTCTCACACTTTACTTTTACTGGCCCCTGTGGATTTAGGGATGTTTAAAAAACTTGTAGGTGGCATCAATTTTAGATCGATTTGGCTATCCAATCGCGTATAGTTTGATGTATATTAGCAAATTTTACAACAATTAGTTCGTAGGTTTAACAGTAGCAGTTATTCTCTTCCTTCTTCTTCTTTTTCTTTTACTCTTCTATTTTAGTGTTGGTACTAATTTTTTGGCTGTCGATGGGGAAGGAGGAAGGGATGCTGTTCACTTGCAATGTTTTGCATGGAATGGATCACTGGACTTTTTATGGCTTAGCTGCAGAATCATGCGCGACAGCGCGAGTCCCATGTATTCTTATTGACACCTGACACCTGACATGAACTTGATCTCTACTCTTTTGTAATGAACAGTTACAGCTGGGTCATTGCTTCCCTAGCTGCATTTGATGTGCAATGGAACAATTACTGAACAAAACTGTTAGATTGTGACATTTTAAATTGAATAAATTTATCCCTGATTATCTGGTTCACAACATTAATTCCTCTTGGTAATTTACTGAAGCTGTTGCATCATCCATGAACTTACTTTGCTGTATTTTTTAGTACAACTCTTTCCCAAGCACATTGATGCCTCGCGCTACACTCCAACTTTCTTCATTGTCAACAACTGGATTTTGCATTTAAAGGAAAATGGAAGATGAGGAAGAACATTTCTGAGGTTCGAGATGAAAAGCATATTTATGGCCTGTCATATTCCCTTTTTCTATTACATCTCTTCTGCATTTTTCATACATTTTGAGATGCAGCATTTTCCTCAAATGTGAAATACAATCAGAAATGATACAATTATTAAGATGTTGCAGCCTAAAGGAATCACTTCCTTCCGGGTTGAATAATGACCTTGAAGTCTGAATTTCCGCAGTCCACCTGCATTTCCTCGATTTGTCTTACCAGATTTTCTACAATCTCAGGACAATTGATGACCTCAATCGTTTCAAGCGTCGCGATGGAGTCTAAACAAGAAGGAATCTCTTCCAATGATTTATAATTCCTCAATACCAAACTCTTAACACGTTCGAAATGATCTTCGCTAGCAGTCCACTTGATTAGGCCATGGGATTCCAATCTCAAGATTCTGAGTTTTGAGAATTCCCCTTCTTCCATTTCCCAAACATTCCTTTCGAAGTTTACATTAATTAATTTGAGGACAAGAAGGTTTGGCAGCCCACCAATGGCTGAAATACTCTTTGAAGACAAAGAACCTGTTCTCAGTGTTAACTTTTTCAGACTTTTGGGGCAACCAAAGTCACTAAAATCAGCATTGAAATATTGAAGAGAAAGGGATTCTAATTGACTAAAAAAACTTTGGATGAGCAATTGTGCAAGGAATCTGATTCCCTGGAGATATGCATCCTAACCTTCGGATGTTGGGAACTTTTCTGGACAACCTTTCTAAGATGCTCCAGTCACTAATATACACCCTGGAGAATCTATCCAACTTGTATAGAACAGGTAAGGCGTCCAGACTTTTTATGGGCAACATACCACCATAGGAATACCTAATGTAAAGATTCTTCAATCTTTGTAGATTCCAAAGATTGGCGGGCAATGTTAGCATTTCGTAATTTGTTCGAAAGCACAATAAAAGTCTCCAAGTAAGAGAGGTTACCTATGGATGGTGGGATTTCCTCAAACAAACCTTGGATCGCCAGGAAGACCAGCTGAGCAAGTTGTTCTACTTCACCTGGAAATCAATTTTTCACATAGAGTGTCCCCAAATCCAACACTCTGAGACGTTTGAAGATGTTGATCACGGGCGAGATATCCAGCGACAGGTGCGGTGGTTTTGGATTCCGGGAGGTGTGGAAAAGCAAAGTGCGTGCCTTTGGAGAAAACAACCTTGACTGTTCAAAATGCTTTGTCTTGGAGTGAATGCTTAACCTTCGCAAGTTGCTTGGCTCATTAAATGTTGAAAGCTCATCATACCCCTTCAGAGCATGGAAGAAATGCTCATCTTTGGCTTTCCTTAAACAGAAATCATGGAGCAAGTCATGGATGCGGCATGCTTTGACGCCGTCGTCCCATCTTTTTCTGCCAACCATGACTAAACTTCTGCCAACTAAATCTTTCAGATAACCTTCAGCAACATCTTCAATGTCCTTTCCCTCAGCTTTCCCAATAAAACCTTCTGCTATCCATAAGTATAGCAACCTCCTGGCTGAAAACTCTAGGTCTTCAGGAAATGCACCAAAATATAAAAGACATGGCCTTAAATCATCAGGTAAGTGTTCATAGCTGCGCTCCAATGTTTTCATGCATTGTTCCGTGATGGACAACTCGCCCGAGCTTAGATCAATGAGAATTTCCTTCCAACCCTCTGATTTTGTGGTTGCCAAAAGGCCGGCTACTATGACGATGGTGAGTGGTAACCCCTTGCAAATTTCAGCACTTTGCATTCCAAGTTCAAGCAAAGCAGGAGGCCAGCCATGATCTCCAGAGAACAACTTTATCTGCAATAATTTCAGACCCTCTTTCACATTGAGTTGTCGAAGAAAATGAGGTTCGTGGTCGAGTAGCATCTCTCTAGGAGCAACACAATGACGGCGACTGGTCAAAAGAATTCTGCTTTGGGTGATGTCATAAGGAAGCGATTCTCTCAGGCTATTCCATGCCTCAACGTCCCATATGTCATCCAAAACGATGAGATATCTCCTTCCTTTCAACTTGCGCCAGAGCTTTTGAATTAAATCTTGTCCGGTGAGTTGAGAACATTTGATATCTGGATCTATCTGATTTAAGAGCTCCCGAAACACTTTTTCTTTGTCAACTACTTGTGACACAGTGGACCATGCCTGCACATGAAAATAATGCACAATAGAGCTATCATTGAAGATTTTTGAAGCCAAAGTGGTCTTACCTAGGCCGGGCATACCCACGATGGCAGTCATTCGCAACTGTTTGGTTCCTCTTGTCAGCTGATCTATGATTGAGTTTGCTTCATCAGCAAAACCTACAATCTCAGTGGTTGTTGTGATGGGAGTTGTATGTGTCGCGACATGGCTGGAAGAAGCGATGGTTGCCTCATTTACTTTGATTTCGTGTGTCTTGATTTCGATTGCTGGCTTAATGTTCGCGAAGTCTTTCATGATGGAATCAAATGACGACGAAAAGGAATCAGGGACATCACCAACCACTAAAAACAGGTCAATGAGCTCCTCCGCTCTATATGCCATCTCCAAAACACGATCCCAAAGAGTTTGGAGTTCCTCTTGTTGATGGCGCAACTTGACAATGTTCCCCAAGAAAACTCTCAAGGAGACGAATTCTTCTTGGAGAGTTTGAACACACTCGCTGTAGGGTGTTGGCTTAGCATCTTCACTTGTGAGATTCATCAGTTTTTGTATGACAAAATCAACGAAACCTAGCTGATTAGTCATCGGGAAGCTGAAAAGCGCTACTTCTGGTTGTTCTCAACTTCTGCCAGGATGGTTTCGATGCTTTCCAATAAATCTTGAAGAATCTCAAGGTCTACTTCTGTACTTGTTCCATACAATAAGTAGATCAAGACTCCAGCATCACATACTACAGCTCCAATGTCTTTCTTAATATTGCTGTTGCTCGAGCAATGTCGCTGCTTGAGAAGGGTTTCCCTCAAGGATCTAAGTGCTCTTAATAGCCCCTGTAGTTGATCCTTCATAGAAATCGCCCAACCGGTATTCGCTCCAAGTATCTTCCAAAGAATTGGTATGAGATAATCCAGGACACTCTTGATGAGTCCAAAGGCCTCATTATTAACATCTATGCCTTCTTGAGTGGGAGCAAGCGGTTGTCTTGGAAACTTTGAGCAACTCAGGGTTAGAGCATAATAAGTCTCATGGAGTTGATGCTGACGATTTTTCATTCCCTGCACATCTGTTAGCATCTCATATGTCAAACTTTCCCGGGTTTCTTCATCAGCCCGCAACACTTGTCCGTACTTGAAAACGAGAGATGCAGCATCGAAAGCCACGTCTACTACAGTGTGAGCCAACATATCTTGTGTAGCTTCAGGGGAAAAGCAGAGGAGACAGTTCAAGAATGTGGTCTGCTCCTCCAATCCTTTCGCCGAAGATTCAACCCGACTGCGAACAATGTCGCCCCAGTATAAGGGCATGAGACTGATACAGTAGTGCATATTCTCCAATACGCAGCAAATGATTTCGCAGAATTCATTTGGGGTGAGGGAAGTTGATCGCCGACTTGAGAAATCTGAAAGAGGGACTAAACATTGTTTTAACTCTCCCATCGAATACTGGATCTGGCTTTGGAAATGGGAGGCCAAACCAAATGCTTTCCTTTCAGTTTCAGCATCATTGCCGGACAAATTGAGACACAGAGGGTGAATATTGGCTTCATTTCTGCGAACCATATCTTCAAACGGTCGTAACGAGGAGCGCCACAGAGTTTTATTAGTGTCGGCGTCGAAAACTCCGGCACAGAGAACAACAAAAGCTTTGAGGTTCCTCAGCATAACTTTCAGCAATTCACATGTTTCCCGATCTTTACCACTGGCAGAATGTTTCAGCAGCAAGTCTGTATCAAGTAAGGCAGATTGCAAACAAGTAAGGAGGGAGGAGGAGGCCATTGTTTATTGTCTGTGAAGTTTGAAGGGATCAGAATGGAGATATAACAAAAGAAACCCAGGAACACAGAGATGAAGAAGAAGACTTTTGATCAAAGTCAAAAGAGGAGAAGCAAACCCAAATGGAGAGAGATTTTGATATAGAGAGAAAATAAATATGAACTTGAAATGAGGAACAAAGTGACACCAATATAAACATATTGATGAATCACTTCGACACCATTTGCTTATTCCTGGCTTCTTTGGATTGAACCAAAATTACTCCCTTATAAACGAAATATATATATTTAATTTCATCATCTACTATAATTTTATAATCCTTATTCCGTTTTTATCTTTATGAGAATTTTTATTCTAAAGTATTGATTTTTAAATCTTTAAATTTTGTATTTAATAGTTTCTCTAATTCTGATGAGGATTTCAATTTAAAATCTTTTATTTTAGGTGGTGATTGAAGAGTTGGTGCTGCCACAACATCTACTCTATTATTGCTAGAACCACTATCATGACTAGTGTCTCTATTATTCTCTACCAAATGTACTAACTTGTCTAACCTACTTTGCATAGATAGGATTTGTTCCCCTAAAATATTTAAATAAACATCTGTATAATTATTTTGTTCTATTATCTTATTTATCTGTTTTACTGTTATAACCAAAGTTTCATCTTCAAATAACTTTGTATATGTAGAAAAACTCATAACAACATTATTTTCCTTTTCTATTTTAAAAGGTTGTTGTGGAGGAAATAGTGTTTTTAGCGTATTTCCATTCGAGAGTTTATTATCTCTTTCTAATAAACATATGTGTGGTTCAACATAAACAGATATAAATCATGGAAAAAAAGGAAATAAAACATTATGATGTGATAAAAATTTATAAAATTTCCATCTTGGAAGATTAAACTCTTCTTTGACTTGATGTCTAGCCAAAGAAACTGGGCTAAAATCTATCTTATTCATATTGAAAATATCATTTCTGACTCAGTTATATCTTCATCTTTTGTGTTATAAATACCTTTAACTATATTTTCGGTATTTTTTTACCAATTTATCAACATGGTGATTATTCTCATCACGTTCACTAACCTGTGAAGTAGAAACATGATAAGGATGTTCACTATATGAGGTAGAAGCACGACTAGGAATAAAATCTTTATCCTCTATTAGAGGTGAAATATAATGAGTTAATATGATCGAGATAATCCAGATCTGCAATGGGAAAAAGACCCATGGATTTTAATAGCAAGATATTTGGATATAGCATCATATGCTGCTACTTCATATCAAGCAAGGTCATACTATGAGAATATACTAAAAGCCTCAAATTCATGTGAGATAGCACATTTTTACTCTAATAGAGCAAGTAATATATATAATTTCAGTAAGATTATTTTTTAAACGGATTATATCTGCTGAAGAATGGGAGTTATCAACATTAAAGGAAAAGAAATTTATACTTCCAGACTCTAAAATTTATATATATATATATGTCCGTTGATAATTCCTTTGAAATAGTTAAAAAAAAGTACATTCTTTTTCTTTTCCAGAAATCAGTAGATGCTTTGTACTCCCTCCGTCCAATAATTATTGTCTAGTTTGCTAAAAAAATTTTGTTCCAAAATTATTGTCCGATTTGACTTTTTAAAGGATAAGTTACAATAATACCCTTTTGTAAAAAACATACAGGTTTTCTCAATTGCAGCGGCGAAAACGAAACTCCGACGGGTATGAGCGGCAGAAAGCATGAGGTGTTCAGATGGTTGAGGATTCCAAAATTTGATTCCATTCCTCGTTAATTCGTGAGCAGCTTCTTCTTGTAATGCTTTTAAAAAGATGATTAATACGAATTGGAGTAAGACGGAGCTGTCAGATTGAAGCTTATTCTTCAGTATTGGTCGATCTGCCATCGTCTCCATTGCCGTCTCCGTCGCCATTGCCGTCTCCGTCGCCGTGAGTTTCCCGATTTTTCTCGGACAGTGGCCAAATTTATTATTGGCGAAGCTAGAGGTATGCCTTTGATGATGATATACAAATTGAAAGCACGTAATTTTACTAAGATGCATTTGACTTGTGATTTTCCAAAACTATTGGATAAGCATATAATTCAACTCCATCAGAGAAATTTCAATGGTGAGGGAATCGAAACTACAATTGATCTATTCTTCATAAATTTTGGTTGGATTATACACGCCGGACTAAAGAAGAATTGAATGTGCGTTCTTGTGCTTAAATTTGATTTTTGAATTTGGGGTTAGGGAAAAAAGAGAAGTAAGAAGTTCTTTCCTAAATTTCGACCGGTAAAACCAATACTGTATGCAGGGATATATTTGGAAGTTTAGGCTAAAATTTGGTTTAATTTGACCAAAAATAAAATCTTATATTTTAACAAAATTGGACAATAATTATTGGATGGAGGGAGTATTTATTAAGAGCCAGGACCAAATGATCCTACATCTATACATGCTACATCAGTGACGGAGCCAGGAAATTAATATTGGGGGTACAAAATTTAGAAAAAAGCTACTAATAACATTAAGAAATTAATGTAGGGGGTGTGAAAAATTATTCAACATATAGCTTCTATTGAAAATTTAGAATATCCCTTCTAAGTACAAAAAATTGAACAGGTGTGACCGTGCCCCTCCATCCCCGCCTAGCTCCGCCACTGTGCTACATCAAGTAGCTACGGTGGGAAATTTTCCTTCCAACACCCAGGGTCATTGTCCTCCAAAATAAATTTTCCTAATCTTGGGGCAGTTCTATTACAACGCGGATGGCCAAACAACCAACTTGGAGTCATCGTTTTGTAAGTTGTCAAGTTGGTACATGCGTTGTAAGAGAAGGGTCAGATCATCCAGCCTCATTTTAAGAGGAATAATAATAATAAGAAGAAAAAGGAAAAGTCTATAATATTACTTTTGTACGATTCAAAATTCACAACTCGAAATGCCCCTTTTCCCGGAAGTTTTTTTAAGTTAGAATATAATATTACCTTTGTATGGTACAAAATTCAAAACTTAATTTTGATTTTTGTTTTGGACAAATCTATTTACACTTATTAAAAATAATTGCCATAAAAAATATTTTTGTGCCTAGACGCCAAAAGCATTTCGACGTAGGTTTGGTTTAATACAAAAGAAGGAATGCCATAATTGTAATCATAATCTAAAAGCTACTGTAGAGTAATTTGATGTGAAGAATAAATTATTATCTTCTCATATTTAATTTTTTTAATAATCAGATTCAAAGCAAAAATATCATCAACAATTTATTTCCTCTATCTATAAACCCGCTTTAGAGAGCTCATCACTAATATTCTTTTCATATATTACATATTCTATTATTAAACGTCTTACTAAATTGTGTCCGGTGTCTGGACAATGGCCCGGGCTAATAAATTAGTAGAGTATTAACTTATTAATATAATGAATAGTAATACTCTTCTCGTTTGGAAATGACTATTGGGGAAATGTAATATTGGCGTAGGTTATGAAATGATGTACTGTATATTTTGGTAGATGTGAATAATATAAGTTACTTATTTACCAAAAAATAAAATAAATAGGTACATGTATTTAGCTTAAGTTTTATTCAACCTGAGTAAATTTTTTTGAGGGGAACAAACTTAACGATCATGATATATATATATATATATATATATATATATGTAAATAGTTCATTACTTGCGGTATTTGTTTGAGTTATATTGGTGTGAGACAGAGTTGAAAGGAGAAATTAAAGAAAAGTTTATCAAACTTGAATGTTGTATTGTATGGAAAGATTACTGAATTGTTTTTTTTTAATTTTTTATTTTATCACTCAAAGACCTATGAAACCAAAATCATACATAATAGTCATTAATCAAGAAAAAAACCCTTCAAAACGAATACTACAACGTAACCGATCCTCCTTCACTCCGCATGCAAAAAGCCAAAAACCAAATCAAAATAGTGGAAGTTCATCTTACAAACAAATGTGACAAACACATGGTATTTTACACAAAATTCCTAACTACATATACTGATTCGTGAAATCGAGTTTGAGACATATTGAACAGATACATTTTTTTTTTTTTGATGAAAAAAAACTAATTATATAACCTAAAAGAAGACATTTAGAACACGTTTAAGGACGTAATCAGTGAGGAGCTTGTTTGTTCTCTCAGTTGGATGGAAAGAATCCCAAAACACATACTTGTTGGCATCCGTACACGTAAATGGATTCAAACGGTCGCACAAGTATCCCATCTCGAACATCCCCGATGCACAACACGCCGTCGCTGATGTCTCGAATCCTGTGTCACATCAGTCGATGAAATCAGTTCACTTTAATATCAGTAATACTATATAAATTCACGATATATATCATTACTCAAATGAAATACATGTAACGAGATACTACCAAAAGCGGAGGGCTTCTTGATGATTTGTAGAAAAGCGAAATATGGATTGGACAAAACCACTTTGGCACCAGGAAGCTCTCCATTCAGCTTCTTCACCAAAACACCCAATTTGGCATTAAAACTCAGTGCCACGTTATTGTAACTCTCCATACAAACATCTCCATTTCCACCAAAATAATTCGTGGTTCTTTCCAAAGGCAAACAACCCATTGGAGGAAGTCCGGTTAAGACGATTTTTCGAGCTCCCAATCCGTATAATTCCTTCACAAAATTCTCCGCTATCCCAAGAAGGAAAACTTTGAATTGATCAATAGTGTATTGGGACCTCCGATCATTCATTGTGTAGTAATTTTCCAAGAAATCGTTTGTTCCCATGCTGGTTATGTATAGAGCTTGGTTTATGATATTGGTGGCTTTTTTATCACCAACATAGGCTTTCAGTTTCTTTTGGTATTCCTTGAAGTACTCCACTTCCTTCCACAAAGGTATCACATTCTGCATGCAAAAAATTTATTAAGTCAAAGAAAAATAATAATAATAATAATAAATCAGGTGTAGGAATCTAGAACCAAATAATGCCGTTAACGTGATTTATGAAATTTGATGATTTTGCTAAGACAGACTATCAAATGCAATTGATGGCAACAAAATGAGCTGAAAAGTCCAAATTAAATAACCAATTTTGAACATTTACCCCTAGGGGGAACATGGGTCAGTGAAATCTAGTCATATTGTGATTTGAGTTTGACAGCATCTGAAATTTGACCATCATTTGTAACACTTTTGTGTTATATGTACTTTAAACCACGCTTTTAAACTAACATTAACATTTAGCTCTTTTATTATACATCTAACTTTTAAAATCCAACCAAAGTTTTAGACTTTTAAATGAATGATGAAGGAAAAAAGACATAATCACGTGAAGATCTGAGTATTGTTACCAAGAGCGCAACATAATTCAGAAAATTGTATGTCAAGTCAAATTCCTCAGTTTCTCAAGTCTCAACTACTAACTGTCTATCTTCAAATAGATAAAATGTCTATTTCTAAAAAAAATATAAAAAGAACTCAGGTAATGAAATAGTAGTAATGACTATGCAAACAAAATAGGTAACACGTAGGAATTGTTTTTGTATTATAGTACTACTAGTACAATTTAAATATTTTTGAACATTCATCCTTTCTGACACACTAGGTTGGACTTTCCAACTTCATTATTTTTGTATAAACAAAATCTGAGAAGAAGTTGCTCGTTTTCTAGTACTGGTAGCATTTATAATCGTTTGCCTAGAGCCTGATGTTGAATTTAATACACATCGAGCACCAATACACAACCAACTTAAAGTTTTGGTTTTAAGTTCTTCAAAGATTCGCAAATTTTAATATCACCCACATCCAATAATGCTCCTCTATTTACTTCAACCCATAATAATGTTCTTCTATATATTTCAAAATAAATTTTGTTGTGCTTGATTTAAATAATTCTCAAAAAAAATAGAAATGGCCAAAAATAGTTTAAGAATGAGGGAGTGGCCATCAATATGAATATCAGATTTCCAAAAACTGATTTTAAGTTGAATAATATTGGATTTCAAAAATTCGATTTTCATTCACATCCAAAGTTAAAACCGGATTTCGAAAATCCGATATTCATACTTTTGGCCATACGTCCTGAATTATTTTTGGCCACTTTTATTTTTCTTAATTATCTTTTGGTCAAAAACTCGTATTCCATTAAAACTAAAAAAACATGAATAAGTACATTAGTAAAATATGTAAAATCATCCAAATGATTCTCCGTACGGTCCCAACCTTAATTTGTTTAATTTTAACACATTTCCACCTCAAAGACTGCTAATATTTCTAAGGCAAGAATAGGATTGAAAAAAGTTGGTAAACCATGTCTTAGTTTTGTAGAATTGATATGCATTTTCAAATCTTCATATTTTCCTGCTACATACGTTTTGAAACAGGAGAATATTCACGTGTGATGTATTTTCGTTTAATAAGAAAGACTAATGTTTTTATCATTTAAATGAAGCTAGCATTATTCGTAAGTTCACACGTGTAACACTCATATAAAAAAAGCTTAAAAAGGCATCATTCGTGTATTTGTATAAATTTAGAAAAAATCTATCACTTTCAGCCATAATACCATCTCCTGAAATGATTCTTAAATTTCAAATTGAATAATCATTTCAAGACAAAAAAAAGAATATGACATAGGGCGTTTCAAAATGACCCTTATAGTGTACTCTTATAATCTAAGTCATTGTGCAATTCCACTAGTTTAAATATCGTATATTTTAACTGTAAAAAACCCATAACTCGCGTTAAATTAAATATCTTAATCTATGCTTAAAAATATTAATGCGACGGATAAAAAAAAACAACGTTATAACCAGAGTAGTACTAGTGTACTTACAAGAACATCAGAAGTGGCATTGTCATAACCAGTGCCAGCAGAAGCAAAATTAACACCTTGAGCAAAATCAGTGATATTATAACCGGGATCCAAATAAGCCGGCACAAACGGCCTCAGCCCGAACGCCTCGGAAATGAAGTCCGTCGACATCCTCCCGTTGCAAAACCTTCCGGTCGGCCGGCCGCCGTAGAAATCCCGGCCGTACGGCTCGAAGTTGCTCTTCAGCACCGTCGAAATCTGGTTGTTGTTCCCGGAATCCACGGAGGAGTCACCAAACACTATAATTGCCGGGACTTTATTACTACCATCCACCATCAAAACCATCATCAGAAACACTGATGGGACGATGATCAGAGAAAATCTGTACTTTTGCTGCCGATGACCCATTTTTCTTCTTTTCAATTCGGGTTTATTCTTTTTGTTTACAGAGTTCAGATTTTTAGCTTAATGTGTGGATGATGAGAAATGGGTTTTCTTTGTTTTGGTTATATAGGGAAGAAAATGTAAGAGAGCTAGTACATTAAGGGTTTAACAGGTAAGAAGCTGAAAAAGTTTGTTGAAGGGCATTAATGGCGGTTTTATTGAATCAGTGTGGGAAATTTAAAATACTAATAATTATTATATATGGGTCGTACAAAGGAAAGAGACTCTCTGGACTCGATTGAATCAAAATGCCATGATCAATGAGTTGGTGTTTGGGGTTGGGTCTAACTGAAACAATTTATTAGGGTAAAAATTTTGGTTTCTAATAAATGAAATCTAGCGTTCATGTATGGTTGATAATGGTTACGTACTTATTTTTTGGAAAAAAAAAAAACATTCATGTACTTGTTTGGCTCTTTGATATTCGTAAATTGGGTGGTTATAGCATGTTCTGAAAATTGTAGCTGAGGCAGAGTCACGCAGACGCGACTTTGACAATTTATTATGCTATTAATAAAGACAGTACTATAGTACTCTACCACCAAATCAAAAGAATCGTATTTGTCGAATTAAAATTTTAAAATTTTAAAATATCAGTACAATATAGTAGTACTCTCTATGTCTTAAAATTATTGTTCAGTTTGAGATTTCACTTTTAATACAATTTGTGTCACAAATGAAAACTCAAACTAGACAATAATTATGGGACTGAGAGAGTACTAGTTTATTTTTTTTCTTAACTTATGAGCCAAAGGGTTTATGAAATATAAAATATAAACTTTTATTTTCTTTGTTCGATCTTATCTATACGATTATTCTTTTCTATAATACATTCATTTTCTATGAGGCATCTAATCTTGTTTTGGTAACCTAGATTATAAGTATGCTGTGACAAACTAATGTTCAGCTCTGGCGATAAGGATTGCAGTATTTAAGTTGTATATCTACTGTTGCAACGTGCAAGTATAATCATTGAAACCAAGAGGGATACTTTTGGAGACTAACAAGTCCTTCATTTTTTTTTTGTTTTTAATTATTCTTTTGGTGTTTATGAAAAATTCAACTAATTTCTTACATATAAAGAAAGGAGTAGTAAAGAAAATTACTCCGTGTATTGCAAACACATAATGCTTAATGCATGCATTCTGTGATGTAACATGGATGGGATCACACAGAAGAATATACTACATGGTAACATGATGCGGTGCCCGTGATTTAGATGATCAAAATCCATTGCCCTCCATTAAAGGGAATGACCAAATACTAGTTTTATGCTAAAATTTTCCTGAAACAATTTTGATGGACAAGATGTCCCTTTAAAGTCGCGGTTACTGTAGTTGATCTTTCCACCATTGATTAATGTTGTCTAGGGCGACAAGGTCTAGAAACTAACATGGACAATGAGTTGTACTTTAGTGATAAGACATTTCTATTATTTTTACCTGATTATGAGTTCGAGTCAGACTAGGGTTGGCAATTCGTGTCGGATTCGGGTTGGTAGGTCGTGTCGAATCTGAACCCGAAAAATTTATGTCGAACCCGAACCCGACCTGTTTATTATACAGGTCAGATTTCCTAACCTTAACCCGACCTTCTAAAAATCAGGTCGACCCGAGTCGACCTGTTTAACCCGTGAACTAAAATTTTTAATTCAAAACAATGGTAAAACAGAACCAAACAGAACCAAAGATGAAGAAAATGGCTAAATAGAACAAAAAAACAGAGGACCTGAATCTCAAAACATAAATAATAGCTCCGTCCATCAACCACAAATACTCTAACTTCAATGATAGCCAGTAGTAGCACTTTGCAAATTGCCAATTTAACTTACAAACTCACAATACAATAGAAAATAACACAAGGTTACAAAGGCAATTCCAAGAATGTATTCAAAAATTTACATAAAAAATTAGGCCCTCACAAGCTTCCCAATCTTCATCTTCTTCGAATGCTTTGTCACAAAGTGACCACTTTCAACATTCCTGCATTTACAGAACACAAATCAATCAACATTCAAAAGTAATCGGCAACAAAAAAAAAAAATCAGAGCTAACAAGGGATTAACCCTAGATCCATCACCAATGTGCAAACAAACAAATACAATTTTTTTTTTTTAAATACACATGAGCCAAAACCAAAATTATCTTATTAATTTAAAAAAGGGATTCGAAGAACATAGACACAATAGGAGAATAGATCCGAGATGAACACTGATTTTAATCAATTATTGAGGAGACCTACCTTGAGAGACAATTGAAGACCCCGTCTAATTGGAAAATTTTGAGCACACTCTAAAGATTGGGAAAAATCTCGAAGACCAAATCATCAGCAACAACACACGGTGACTGTGACGACCCTGACTAGAGCCACCTAGGTTTACCCAACTAAATGGTCTAGTTAAGGCGTCCACCTAGCTCGCGCTAAGGTTCATTTATCAATTAATTATTAAAACCCGCAAACTTTATATCACATAAAGGTACAAAGGTAACATTATTACAAAGTTCAAACGGGAGCTTGAGTTATGTTTCTCGTCAAAAGGGTTATATTACACACCCGTAACTTAACACAAACTGGCTAGCGAACTATTTACATTGAACACCGTCTCACGAACCGATCATTTCGTAGCTTGGCTAAATTTCCATCGCGCTCGGACCTGGGAGTGGGTTAGGGGAATAAAATATAAAAAGGGGTGAGCGCCGAGCTCAATGAGGTTCTCACTATACTACTACGATACTTTTAATAACACTCTTTTTGAAAAGCAATATTCAAATATAAAACGATTCACATAGAAACATTCAATAATCAACTACTTCACATTAAGCAATCAACAATAGGGTGGATACAGAGAAACCTTGGTAAGGGCCGTCAAAGAGCCTACGTGGCACAGAGACGGACTCCAAGCCAGATTTCAACAATACGATAGCGTCCATCCGGACAACACGATAACGATTCAACAATATGATAACGATTCAATAACAAGTCCTCTCCAACACCTCGTGGCCACCATTGGATACTCAAGAGTTCCGCGTCCATCCGGACAACACGATAAGCCTAGGTAAGCTAACCTGGCGACCAAGCCCGATGCCGGCCCGCAAGGCTTCGCCTAACAAAGGCAGGGCCCAGGCTCCAAGTGAACAGAATCCACCGAAGCAACAATCACACATTATTGCATAACAATCAATCAATAGCAACAATAGTTGTCCTGATGTGATAAAGTACACACCAGAAGCAACACATTCAACGATCATATTCAATCAAGTACGTTCAATCACATAACGATATCATTTTGTCTTAGATACGATAACACTCAGAATCCACATAGAACACATACCCCAGGGCGATAAAGTACACCTCCGGGTCATTTATCAATAACATTTAAAAATGTGCTCCAGGGTGTAGTGACTTTCAAATATATATTCCCATACTCCCAGTTTTTAAAAGAGTAAGAATCACTCACCGTATTATTAAGCCCTTTTTGAACCTTCGGGTCCTCCCTCTGCAAGCGAGTTTAACGGTGTTGTAGTATTAGAACTAAATCAACGCAACTGACATACTATAATGTTAAGTGAATTTGCTCAAATATATGTACTATATACTTCCTACTTGTTTCCCTCTTGTATTAATATTATTATTATTGTTCTTACTATTAAGGTTAGTTTAGACTTGTTAACTGGACCAAGCATATGTGTCCTTTTCTTTCAAAGCCTAGTACGTATGTAGAAGTAGTACTAATTTAAGTTTAGATTACTAAGTTTTAACTAATTAAATCTGACCCAAGGGAATTTCTTTCATTAGGGTCCAATTTCTTTTTTTCTACTTCCCTTTTATTCTACTTATTATTATTCTTTTAATCCTTTAACGATAAGGTAGATTTAATTCTTAATATAGTAGCTAAAACTTCCAAGTACATCACGAATGGAGAGAGTTGAATCCTGTTTCCTTGGTTCTTATTCAGTTTCAAACGACACAAAATCGTTTCCGAAATTCAAGTCACAAGAACACAATAATTCGCCCCTATTTAGCGCCTTTCAAGTTTGGATTCTAACTTCACAACCTGAACCACATATTTATTTGTAATCTTCGAACCCAACACTTGATCATCTAAGCAACTAGAATTTATAAAGATAATAACAAGCCGCCTCAAACAAGGATTTAACGTTCATTTTAATAGAGTAAATTATAAACCTGAGAGAGAGAGGGAGAGCATGTCTCTTAGCTTCAAGCTTACTGCCTAGTCTTCAAACTAACTAAATCAATTACTAACAAGGTCATTCATGGACTTGAGAGAGCATCAATTACCTTCTGTAACCGTAGCTGCTTATGGTGGCACCGCAATTAAACACCAAAACTTCCTTTAGTTCCTTCTCGTTTCTCCCTCTGTCTCTCGCTCTCTTTCTCCTTCCTTGTTTTTCTTTCTTTTTTTTTGTTTGGTTTCTGTTTTGGTTTTAATCCTTATCCTCGCGAATCCATTTGGCTTGCCATCTTATAATAACGAGACAATTAAAAGTTCTTTTAGTCGGTTAACCAGAGCCTTCTTAAGTCAGTGTATCTTTTAAGCTTTTATTTTGGTCTCCATTCTAGGCTTATGTTCCACGTACAACTTGGACAATGGGTAGCAGCAAATTAAGGTAAAGAGGCCAGCTCATGCTTGTTTTTCTACGTATATAAATTGATTATTATCTAAAAGCTTCTTGTGAGTTCTATTTAGTACTCCAAGCTTCAAGATGACTCAATTTTGTCCGAGTCTACATACATTTCAATTAGTAATACTTACTTCACTTCTTTTTCTATTATTTTTTTTTCGGCATTCTCAAAAAAATTTGTCCTAGTTTATCAAATGTGTCCATTTCAATTTTCTTGGCATCTATTAACCTAAAAGTATTAAATTTTCCTGTTTCTATTGTTGTTTTATTGATTTGTAAGTTTAATGCTAACTTAACTAGCTTTCAATTTAATACAATTTTCATTATCTATCATGCTACTCGGGAACTATATGAAATATCAAGTAGGTTAAATCTCACAGCCGTCACAGTGACGCCGTTGTTTCCTAGCTCAAAGGCCAAAACCCTCCACGATAGTTGTTTCCGGCGAGGCTGCCGGTCTGAAGAAAAAGAGAGAGTAGTACTTTTGGTTCAGCGGCCGTGAAGAGAAGAAAAAATAAAAGGATGAATGAATAAATGCTATATATACTATCAAGATTAGGGTTACTAATGCTATGAAATTCTACAAATACCCCTAAAAAATGTATAAATTATAGATAAACGGGTGACTTGGGTAACCCGGCGGGTTGATCCGAACACGACCCGTATAATAAACAGGTCCAAATTTCCAACTCTAACTCGACCTATTTAATATGCGTGTTGTGTTTGTGTCGGGTCATTTCGTGTCAGGTTCGTGTCGAAATTCCGAATCGCGTCAGAGATTGCCAGCCCTAAGTCAGACCGATAGTAAGCAAAAAATCACTGGAAAAAAAAAGGAAGTTAGAAATTCACAATACTATCTGGTGTATGATCTTGTTCATCTAATTAAAATGGGAAGCTGGTACGTATTCATCCACGTACAAAGAAGAAAATTCTTTTCTTTTTCTTATAAAAAAAAAAAAGAAAGAAAAAGCCTTCTTCCCAAATGGACCTTGGTCATGTTAAAAAAAAAAAGAGTATTTTCTTTTTCTGAAAATGATTGTACTCCTTCTGTCTTAACATTAAAAAGTCAAGCTAAATAATCATTTTGGGACAAAAAAATACATATTTAAAGATTTAAAGACTATTACAGATTCTGACACGAAAATGTTGAAAAATCATAAATTAATTAAGTTAGATAAAAAAAAATAATAATGTTATAAAGTCGACGGTTCTAGTGATTTTCTTTCGTACCCAGAAAAACTTGATCATTTTCAATTTTCGTGTCTTCCGCTTACAATATTTTCCGTAATTAAGAATCAACAGTTAAATAGCTCTCAAAATTAACGGAAAGGACTACTTTCATCCTAGTACTTAGGTATTTTGGTACCAAATTAATGATGTTATATAAATTTGGGATAAAATTATGATTCTCATATCTGAGATTAGGTTGAACTTTGAAGATAACGAAGAGAAATTTTGAATTGAGTACATAAATATGATTACTCATCTGTTCTAAAATAATAGACGCTCCCTCCGTTTACAAATAGATGCCGCTGAAGAAAATACTAAATGCCCTAAAATAGATACTGTATCGTTTTCATAAATCGAGGCATGTTTTGTCATTTTTTTCCATCCCTTATATTGGAAACTATAATTATGTTTAATGTATAATTGTACTATCAGAACAAAATGTTATTGGATTACAAAGTAAAGAGTATATTATAATATTTTTAACAAGATAAGTATTGTCTCCTTAAACTTTGTGAATTCTTTTCAACGACATCTATTTGTGAACGAGAGGGTATTGAAATAGATTTGCATTAAAATAAAATAATTAAGAGTGCTTTAAATTTGCATTCTTTTTAAATATAATAATCATCAAAAAAATTTGGCTAAAGGACAGTACAACAGGTCAAATTAATAAAAGGAGTGTGATAAAAAAATATTTTGTATGAAGGGCGATAATTTATTTGTCAAAAATCTCTAAATAAAAAAATTTTGAATTGACAATATCACCCTTATAATTTCTTTAAAAATATAATAATAAAACATATGAAAGCCTAAATAGTTTTCACTGGAAATTGACATATTAATGGGAGAAGAAGAAAAAGGATTTTTGCTCTTTTGAAGAATTTCGTTTTGAGGAGAGTTGATTCTTATTGAAGGTTTCTTTGATGGCTTCGAGTGTTGCAATGGGCAGTTCTTGAAGGTGGGATGAAGCAAAGAACATGGCGGTCGCTCAAGGTGGAAGAAATCCTCGAGCACTTGGAGATATTGTTCGCTATATTCTGATTCAACTTTCTTGAATTTAGTGGTAATTAATCCACGCCGACGAGTTAGACGGCTTCCCACACCAAACTGGCAAACTCCGCCGCCACATCCCCGGATCTGCTCTTCTTTACGACACCAACTGATAAACAATTCCGGAAGAAGAAGGAAGTTTTTAATTGTTGCTGTGATTAATGAAAGACTTATTGTGTGTGTTATTCACATGATACATTGTGGTATTTATAGTACAATAGTGTAACAACCCTAGCCGTCTACATAGGAAACCCTAATTAGGGTTTCGATTATTTCCATATTCTATCATCCCCGTAATTGTAGCAGGAGAAGTAATCATGCCTAGATTGGTTCTAAACAAATACAATTTATCATTAGATTTGGTAAAGGCATCTACAAGTTGGGATTTTGAGGAAATATGAAGGACCCGAAGAAGACCAGCAGCAACACATTCACGAACAAAATGAATGTCTAGACCAATATGTTTGGTGCGAGCATGATTAACCGGATTTACAACTAGGTATGTAGCAGAAACATTATCACACAAGATGATCGGGCAATATGAGAGCTTGACATGAAGTTCAGACAGAAGATTCTCCAACCAGACGGATTCAGCCAATGCAGAGGCAACAACACGATACTCAGATTCAGCAGAAGATCGAGACACAGTGGATTGTTTCTTGGAAGACTAGGAAACTAGTGAGAAACCCAGAAAAACACAAAAACCAGTCGTAGAGCGGCGAGTAGTAGGGCATCCAAACCAATCAGCATCGGAATATGTAACAAGGCGATCAAGGGGGCTAGCACGGAGATGTGTACCATAGTGAAGTGTGCCCTTAATGTAACGGAGAATGCGTTTGACCGCCTGAAAGTGCTGCTCACGAGGATCATGTATATGTTGACAGACAAGATTAACCGCATACTGAATATTTGGTCTGGTGAAAGTAAGATACTGTAATGCATCTACCAAGCTCCGATAGAGAGTCGGATTGTGAAAAGGCGGAGACTCATCAACCGAAAATTGAAAAGCCGGAGCAAGTGGAGGTGCAACTGGATTGGCATTGGTGAGATGACTGCGGGCAAGCAACTCCTCTGCATACTTACGTTGGTGTAAAAACCAACCACCAGAGTGAGGAGCAACAGAAATACCAAGGAAATAGCTGATTGGACAGAGATCTGTCATTGCGAAAGCTCCTTTCAGCGACTGAATAATAGTAGTGAGGAGATGATTGCTGGAAGCTGTCAAGAGAATGTCATCAACATAAAGTAACAAAATAGCCATATCCGATCCAGAAGAATACACAAACATGGAAGTGTCCGAGCGACTGCCTTTAAAACCCTGTGTAAGCAGAAAAGCAGTGAAACGATGAAACCAAGATCTGGGAGCTGGCTTGAAGCCATAAAGAGCTTTGTTCAACTGACAGACATAGTGAGGATGGTCTGGATGAACAAAACCAGTAGGCTGTTTCATATAGACAATTTCATTAAGATGGCCATGCAAAAATGCATTTTTAACGTCCAACTGATGAACGGGCCTTTTTCGAGAAGCAGCAATACTTTAGACAGTCCAAATTGTCACAGGTTTAACCACCGGACTAAACGTTTGGTCATAATCAAGTCCAGGCTACTGATTGTACCCTTGAGCGACCAAACGTGCCTTACATCGATTAAGAGAGCCATCAGATTTTAACTTGACTCAAAAAATCCATTTGGAGCCGATAATATTGGCAGAAACAGGGGAGGGACTAAATCCCATGTATGATTAGTGAGGAGAGCATTAAATTCGTCATTCATAGCCGCACGCCATTCAGGGTATTTATTTGCTTCAGTGAAGGATTTTGGTTTAGTAGGGAGTGAAGAAGATGTAGTATTGGCAGTAAGAGAGAGTATCTGTGTAGGTTTACGAGTACCATCACGAGTTCTAGTGACCATATGATGAATAGGGGGATTCGAAATGGGAGGATCCGAAGTATGTGACAATGAAATGGAAGGTGTGGGTTCAGATACTAAAGGAATGGAGGACACATGTTTTTGTGAAGGAGAACCAACCAATGGAGAGGATTTTGATGAAGGGAGGGATCGTGAAATAAGGAACAAGGAATATTTAAAAGGAGATTGGGGAGGATTGTTTTGGGGAACCGAAGAGAGTTGAGGAAATGGAAAAGAGGTTTCATCAAAAACAACATGACGGGAAATATAGACTTTCTTAGAAGCGGGATCAAAACAACGATAGCCCTTATAAGATTCAGAATAACCAAGAAAGACACATGGAGCGGAGCGAGGATGGAGCTTATGAGAAGCTAAATGAGAAAGATTGGGAAAACAGGAACATCCAAAAACCCTTAAGGAACCATAGTTAGGGGGATGACCAAAAAGAATGGAGAAAGGAATGGCCCCATTTTTTGATTTAGTAGGTAAACGATTTAACAGATAGACACTAGTATGTAAAGCCTCTACCCAGAATGCATGTGATAAGTGAGCTTGATGCAGAAGCGTGCGGATCATATTGATTAGTGTTTTATTCATGCGCTCAGCCTTGCCGTTTTGTTGAGGAGTGTACGGACAAGAGATACGCATTGTGATTCCCTTAGATTTAAGAAAAGATTGAAGATAATGACAATGAACATATTCAGCTGCACCGTCAGATTGAAGAGTTTTGATGGAAGCATTGAATTGAGTTTGAACAAGAGTATAAAAGTCAACAAACTTTTGAGGAACCTCGGATTTATTTTTAAGAGGATACACCCATAAATAATGAGTGAAATCATCAAGAAAGAGTACAAAATACTTGAAACCACTAAATGAATGACACGAAGAGATCCAAACATCTGTATGTATAATATCAAAAGCACAAAAAGTAACCGAAGAAGAAGGCATAAAAGAGAGCTTATGATGTTTCCGAATTTGACAAGCCTGACAAAGACTAAGTTTTTTTGAAGAGATCACGGAACCAGGAAGACTTCGACTGGACACTAAACTGGACAAAACGGAGGCATTCTGGTGACCAATGCGCTGATGCCATATTTGAGAAGAGACAGAAGCAGTAAACACCGGGCAAGATGGAGAAGACGGTGCAAGGGATGGATGGAGCAGTGAGGGCGGAAATGTGTAAAGGGAACCAGTACTATTGCAACGTAGACGAGGGGTCCTCGTTCAAAGATCCTTCACCAAAAAACCAAAAGAGTCAAACTCAACAGAGCATTGATTTTCAGTGGAAAATTGACGCACAGAGATTAGATTTTTGGTAAGCTAAGGAACAAGGTAAACATTAGGGAAACAAAACTGAGAACAAGAGAGTTGACCAACGGATTGAATAGGTAAAGAATGACCATTACTAATAATGACTCGAGTAGAACCAGTATAAGGTTTGGAATTAGTGAGAGTACCTTGAAAGGAGTCATAGTGTTACCACAAGCAGTGTCCATATACCAGGAGGAATCAGCAGATGGGGGAATAGAAGACCGATTATTGTGATCCACAAAGTAAGCGGGCTGTTGAAATTGATAGCAATCTCAAGCAAGAGTGATTGAATTGATTGCACAATTGGCAACGAACAGCAGCGGGATTGGACTGAAAAGAGGGGAGCCGGACCAAGAAGAGAGGGAGCACGTTGCCTGGGAGTAAACATAGGAGCTGGATAAGAATTAAAAGGTGCAGAAAACGAGGAAGGATACTGACCAAAAAATTGGTTGCGTCCACGCCCACGGCCACGTCCCTGATTATTTTGAAAACCGCGACCCCTGCCACGGCCACGATTGGAAGACGGCTGCTGGTGAGAAGGGGTATTGGGCTGCTACTGTGGAAGATCAGTGGAAGATGCCGCAACCAGAGCATTGGTAGCCGCGGAGAGGGAAGAAGGAACAGTGTGCTGAAGTTGCACTTCATGCAGGAAGAGCATTGATCGAGCTTCAACGAAGTTGGGTAAAGGAACGCGATGGCTAATAGTAGTAGAGACAGACTGGTAGGTCGAAGGAAGACCAGCCAGAATTTGAAGCACCAAGTCATCGTCGGAGATGGGAGAACCGACGGCTATTAATGAATCGGCCAACATCTTAAGCTTGGTAACATACTCATTAATGGTTAAGTCCCTTTTCTTTAAGCTATGAAACTCCAATTTCAATTGGAGAAGGCGGGAACCAAGCTGATCGTGGAAGAGTTTCTCAATGGTGAGCCACGCATCGGGGGCGGTAAGGGAAGAATTGGACCGAACTATGGCTTCCAAAATTTCAGTGGAAACCGTAGCTTGGATCCAGGAGAGGACAATGGAGTCAATTTTGGTCCAAGTTCGAAAAGCGGGATTTGGAGTGGATGAGGAAGTGCCGTCAGAGGCAGCGAGAGTTGATGGAGGACAAGGATCGGAGCCATCGAAAGGGGGTTTAGGGTTTAGGGTTTTTTTTGTTTTTTTTGTTTTTTGTTTTTTTTGAAAGAAACCGAAGAAAAACAAATTAGCAACAGTGAGCAGCAAACGGCAAGCGGCCTCTTCAGAAACAACAAACGACAAGAGAGCAGCAGCAACAGGAAACAGCAGCAAGAGCAGCGGTGGCCGGAAGAACAATCAGGAATTCAAGCAGCAGCAGACCTAAAAAGTCAGATCAAGGTCTGGTGAAGAACAGGGGAAGAAGAACAGCCGGCGGGTTCGAATTGGAGCGGCTGAAAAGGAATTGAAGCGGCCGGCGGGTTCGAACTGTTTGTCTATTTATCTGTTTGGGAATTGCAGCAGCCGGAACAGGGGAAGTTGTGTGGTGACTATGGGAGGTGGGGCTTCCGGCGGTTCGGTAGGAGAAGAACAGGGGATGCCGGCACGGGAGAGAAAGAAAAGAAAACTGACGGCGAAGCCCTTAAAAAAATTGAGAGATCGGGAAAGAAGGATGATACCATGAAAGAATTATTATGTGTGTTATTCACATGATATATTGTGGTATTTATAATACAATAGTGTAACAACCCTAGCCGTCTACATAAAAAACCCTAATTAGAGTTTCGATTATTTTCATATTCTATCAATTAAGGTTTCTCAGTTTGGTCGATGAATTGTAAATCTATTAGTAATGGATCATCCGTTAATATATAGAGATTCAAACTCTTTTTTGAATATTAGATTCTAACAAGAGATGCTGGTCTGATTCATTTTTCACTCCAAATCTCGCAATTCATTTACAACAATTTAGGCTTACCTATTTTTTTAGTAATATTTTTTAATGAAATTATAAGAGTAATATTGTCAATTCAAATATTTTATATCAGGGATTTTAATAAATATAAATTATCGCCCTTCATAACAAAATATTTTTTGTTCATAGCACTTTTATTAATTTGACTTATTCAACTGACTTTTAGTCAAATTTTCCCATAATCATTTGAGATGCACTCTCCTTTCAAAAAGAAAAAAAAAAAGCAATCAAAAGAATCAATTAGATTGCACAAAATTTGATATGCCATGATAATTAAAACATTAAATCTAAAAAAGAAGAAAAACTTTTTGTAATGTATTTTAATGGAACTGAACAGAATGTACAAGTAAATCTACAGCAATAATTTGCCAAATTATAAGATGTGTTGATAACTTGATCGACAGGGTCTAAAGCAAGTCTTAAATTTAGGGCCTTTAAAAAAAATTATAAATATTGATGAGTTTTTTTTTTAAACAAATCTTGGTTATTTAACACAACTCTAATTAAATTTGGAGAAGAAAAAAAATGTAATTGATTACTAGTAACTACTAAAATGCCCCGCGGTGGCACAGGTTGTGTTAGTACTATAGTATAAATTATATATTGTGTATATAAAAATATACATGTTACAAATGAATTAAAATTGCAAGCTTGTCTTTCGTCGTTGCATCTTATGCTATAATATAATTTTAATCGTTGCATATTTTAAGTTAAAAATTATTGGTTTTATAGAACGTCGAAATGCCATATGTGTTTGCCTCAGTAGAAGGTTTCAGCACAGAGTCCCAGGTTGCTGATTTGGAAACAATTTTTTTTAAAAAAAACAATAAAGCATTAGTTGATGATACATGTAAATATTTAAATTTCATTTCGGTTTGTGGACAGGTCTCGAGAAGATTACGATGAAGCTGCGGAATACGGCAAGAAAGAGATTTTCGCTGCTATATCGTTTCTTTTTTAGGTGACGCCGGGAACCCATCAAATATGGGTAAACCCACGTATGAAAAGTAGAGGTCAGGGCCAAACTGGACTGAAGACATGCTTTACAATTTACACGACCTGAATTTTTTCGGGGATTGCACATATGTCCTTGAGGATGTTTGTTTGTTTGAGTGAAACATTATTTATCTATATGGTTTTTCGTTGCAAGTCTCTTTGTTGGCTTACTATTACTTTTGATAGGCTTTTCTGGATCATACTTGTTGTTGCATTTTGTGTGTTCAGGTGACATATAATTCTTTTGTTACTCCTCTGTCCCAAAATTATTGTCCAGTCTGAAATTTCACTTTTAGTACAATTTGAACTAGAAATGAAAACCCAAACTGAACAATAATTATGGGACGGAGGGAGTATTATTTTTGGGCCTTTTGGTTTGTGTAATGTCAAAACGGAAGTGATTTTTTCTGTTTGGTTAAGTTTTTTTTTGTGTCTCCTAAAGAAAGGTAAATGACTGACTCTTGAACTTTGAAACATAATTTTTATTTTTATTTATTTATTTTATAATAGGAGGAGGCAAACGATTTAATTCTAAAACCACGGGTTGAAAAGATCGACAACGACTTAATCCCAGAAGGGCTCATTTAACACCAACAAGGTTTCAGGACTTGATGAAACCAACGATATCAGGAAATCTGATACAAAATTTGTCAAATGATAGCAGTAGTGGAACCAGTCAACCAGCAGCACAGATTTGAGAGGGGTAACTTTGGGTATATAGTCAGAAAAAATCGTCGGACATACATGGCGGGAGGTAAAGGAGTTCTCCGGCTCGGGAAAGGGTTCGGCCTCTGAACGATAGATGTGTTTCAATTGAACCCTCCAATCTCTCTTTAATAGCTCACAAATCGCATTTATCAAACTACCATGCATTTTATCCGATTCATCCTGATTCAAAACCAATTGCATCACACTCACATTTCCAACTTCAATTTCTAACTTCGCCACCTTGATTTCCCACTCTAGATATATAATGGTTCTTAATGAGACCTCTATCACTTGTCATTATGGTCTGAATATGAAAAAATCCATCTAAATTGAGATTCTTGGAATTGGATATTGCTGTCATTTTAATCGAACAATGTGATTGAGCATGCGTTAATCATGCCATCTGTAATTTTTAGTAACTTTTCTTGTGTAATTAAAATCATTAGTTTTGTTTTTGTTTTTAAATTATTCCTTTCGGTCTTTATTATAAGGCAATAATTTTTTAATGTTTTCCTCCGTCATACTTATAAAACATTTGATGTTTTTAAGATTTTATTCATTGCGTACATACTTAAATTGTCTAAAGTTTAAGTTAATTGGTTCCTAAAGATGTAAGGACATTTTTGACATGGGTGACAATGACATAAGTAGTTCACCAGAAAAACTAGCTTAACTAATGTCCTTAATTATAAAAATTAGTTATTTATATTTTATATTGGCATTCAAGTTCAAAACAGAAAATGATCAATTCGAAAATGTACATATTCTTTTAAGCATCGACGACAACTCTCTAAATTTGATATTTTGTTGTAGAGTTTGCCTTTCAACAAAACAACTAGATGCTTGCACCGGACAAATGGTTGGATATCTCATTTAATAAATTTATATGTAAACTAAAAAAAATATATAATATAGCATAACAAAAAGCAAATAAATAATATCACATAAAAAATTATTCCCAATGACCGGGCAACCAACGGACCAAGAAAAAAAAACACATGATTATGCTAATTGAATTTGATAAAGAGATTTAAATTTTGATTTTACTAATTTGTAGATTCCGGAAGTATGTTCGTAAGCTTTTCATCCGAAAGTAGGTTTCTTTTTTCATTTTTTTCATCTGATGGTCAAATAATCTGCCATGTATCAAAATTATTCCTGTTATCTCATTAATTTGGGCAGGAAAAAATTCACCAGAATCTGCCACCTCATCTACTTGTATACTGCTTGAATAGGATAAAAAGAATAATTCAATGTACAATACTATTTTGGTGCATGCATAAAGTTACTAAATTTAGTGTAAACTGTCAATTGCATAATCTTTGTGATCTATTTATTTACTTTGCTCTAAAAAACATGATTTGCTATATGATTAAATTTATAAAATGAATAGTATTATAAAATCTATCTCTATTAAAGATATCGTTGAGACCTTCAAAACTCATATTGTTTATAATATTTATTAATTTTTTGAATAATAACTTTAGTCATTCTTAAAATTAAAAATGAAAAAATTGGTACTTTCTATAGTTAAGTTAAAATTACAAAATAACCTGTATAATAAAATTATTACCAAACTATCAAATTTTAAACAATCAAAATAAAATTTAAACTATAACATTTAAAAATTTGAGTATCAAGATTCGAGTACAAAAACATTTATTAGTGTAAAACGATGTTTGAAATATTCTATTTTCACATTAAACTTAACACAAATTGTAGTGCAATGATTAGCTCTAACAAACCCGAAGGATTGGAATTTTTTTTTTTTTGGTATATTGCAGGGTGTCCATCGTCGACAACAGTGATTAATCCCTCTCGATGGTAGGCATCTCAATGAGTAAGAGAGCTGACTAAAGGATTAAAAGTTACTCCATGTCCAAAAAATTAAAATATATTTGTAACATCAAATTAATAATAAAGACAATAATCAACTGATGATTTTATTAATACAATCATGTAGTATTTATACAATATGAATGACTTCGTAAACAAAAAACCCTAGCTATAAATAATAAATCAACTATACAAATTTACAAGTTACGTCTTTAAATGAACCACAAATACTATACTAAATGTTGTACGGAGAAACTACGGAAAGAATTTGAAGATAGAAGAAATGTATGTATACTTTTCTCTTCTCGCTAGGCTTCTTTGGTGAATCTTTTTCCACAAGATTAATGAAAATACATATTTTTCCTAGAGTTAAATATCAAAATAATCTCGAAAATCAAACTAATACTGAGCCATCAAAGAAAAATACAACAAAAATTCTTATTTAAGCTCATTGCTTGTACATACCCTATGGTTCCTTAATTAGAGAAGCAACCAAACTGTCACAACATATACAAAGGATTTTATACAATTCTACAACACCACAGTACGACATGTCCTTGATTTGCCACCAACATTTCCTCGATTTTATACTGACCTTCAGATTCTTCACAGAAAAATAACAATCACAACAAAAATACTGCGTGAAATCAGCTCGAAGAATTGTGTCCTAGCAGGCATCACTGGCATTCAGAACAGGGCAATGTGGCTCTGTTAAGCATTTTAACTCTCAAGGGAGGATTTTACCAACCATAGCAAACCAGGATCGTCCCGCTTTAAAACCAAATAAGCTTCTGCCTTTCCTGTTTCGTCAACAACTGTTTCTTCGCTGAAACCTACTAGCTGCAACAATTCCTTGGCAGCTGGGAAAAGAGAGAGCAGTCAAAGAGCCAATAAGAAATATATTACTTTTCTCAAACAACATTTATACAATGATTTTCGCCGGAAAATTCACAAAAGGAAAATTTAATGTTCAGCAAAAGGAAACTGTATGATTAAAGTGAATTGCTATTATTGGTTCCAATTTAGATAATCACTGAGATGGTTCACTGTCCTTACCACAGAAGAATGATTACATATTATGTCTGCACAGCCCAGATTACTCGAACATGCAAATGGATGTCAGCCAAATTTGGTTGTAGGACCGTAACACAACCAATTACATTAATCCTAAAATAGCTTGTTACCCTTTACTAGTGCTGTTGAACCCTGACGCGGGCAACGGAAACGGGCTTCCGCCCAATAAAATACGGGCATCAAAATGACATCAATTTTTCAAAAATCCAGTGACCAATTCCATATTGTTTCTTCCTCAAATTTTACATGCAATCTAAAGAATCAGGATCTCAACTAACTTAATATACAGCAATCTAATGCTTCGGTTTAATACTCTTTTTAAGACAATATATTCGAAGCACCCAAGATAGAACACAAATCTACAGTTACTTCAGTATATGCACGTTACAAATTCCATCAAACAACACAGTCCCTGATCACAAAAAACCAAAATCCATACGCTTACCAGGGGGAAAAAACAAAAGTTTGTGGTTATTCACGCCACTCAACGATTAATTCCAAGGATTACATGGTATCAGTTTCTATCTCAACATGCAGACAACAGCACAAGTAGAGTTGTCCATACCTTCATAACGGAGTATATTCCTCTGAACTGTAGCATTAGCCTGCAAGCAAATCATCATTAGGAAAAATAGAACCCTCTATGCATGATAAATTTCACATGAATAAGAACTCTTTTTATGCACAAACTAACTGTGCTACCTTCCGGATTTTCTTGAACTTCATGTCACCAGGGTGTTCAATGACATTCCTGAGGGTGATAAGAACTATAGTTATCATTCATGAATGAGTTTCATGGCAAAAGAAAAGCATTTTTTTTAAAAAAAAGTTTTAGAAGTGCAGGAGAGAGCATACCGAATTATCTTCAATAGGTTTTGCTGCACAGTAGCAACATGCAAGAGATCCACTTCAGATCTCAGCATATCTATTGCCTTCTGCAAACGACTGTAAAGAGCTGATACAGGGTCTTGGATTCTGTGCAGCTCCAGATCATCTGGATCAGGCTCATCAGACAGATCCATTGCCACACCACCATCAACCATCATTGCATTATCATCAGGTTTAGGTTCAACTGCACCACCTTGAGAATCATCTGGATCAGGTTCGCTATAAGGCATGTCCACTGTATACTCGTTTCCAGCTAAAGAATCAACAGGCTCAGGTTCTACAGAGATGACATTGGGCTGGTTTAAGTTTCCATCGATCTCCATGGTTCCAGTGTCCTTTGATGGAACTATAAGAGTGTCAGAAGATTGTAGTTCATTTTCCATAGTTCTCAAGATCTCTGAATGAGAATGATCCAGAGGGTTCTCAACCTCATTCTCCAGCTCCTTATTCACTTGAATGGATTTCAATGAATGGCCTACACCAGTTACATCAACCTCCTCACTTTTCAAGCCAGAGGGGGCACACCGCCCATCTGGACCTTCCATGACTCTGGGAGAACTCCCGACACTTTCAGATGTTTCTGCAAATCGTCGGTAAGCAGCAGCCACAGAAGATGCACGGACGGTAGAAAACCCTGACTCCTGGCCCCCAAGTTTCCGTGATAAAGTAACTGGTTTGTCATCCTCATATTCATCATGAAATGCAGGTGTGTGCCGGACTTCACTCAGGGTGTGGCCTTTTGACTTGGTCCAATCCAAAACAGCAGCTTCTTTATTTAGCTGCCCAATTACAAAGTAATTAGGATACTCTAGAGGGAGATAATTTACACGAGTTCGAATCACAAGTCTAAATAGAGTGAATAATGCCAGAAAAGCATTTACGCGAATATTTCAACACTTTTGACTGAAAAGCAAGTACATGACAGTAGTTAGTCGGGTAATGATATATACATGCAAAAGTTATGCAGGGTGATCAACAGACAGCTCATTACCTGTTTGTCCAACGCATAGAAGTTTGCATCATGTTCTGAGTACACCATGTGTGCCTGGAACCAAAAATGAAGCCAGACAACTCAGCCAGGACACATATGAATACAGCAAGCATAAACTGATAGATATAACGATTATTCGAAGTTAAGCATTTGGATCCGTAACAAACCAATCCAATCTAGATCGCAACAATGTCCAATCGGAATCTCATTCAATTTCCACATAAGTTCTTTTCTTTTTAATCAATGGTTTCTGTGCGACTTTTCAGAATTCATCCCAAATGAAAGTAAACGCAGATCATCAAATTCCAGAACTTGAATACACAATTCCAATTTCCCTTAGTTGAATATATTGCTGGGATGGGAAAGATGAGCATATTTGATGGATGGATTGGAAATGAATAGTACCAGAATATTATGGCAGGAGGGGAAAAAAAAAAAAAAAAACAAATCTACCGGTGGTTTACATTATAGGATTCGACATTTTCTAGAATCGATTGATTAGACAGGTTCATCATGGAATGTCCCTAGATAAATGCACATTAAACTGAAAACCTTGAAGTTAAGGAAAAGAACTCACAAGTTCATGACAAAGAGTCATTTTAATGCTTTCATATTTCCTGAAACCCTTGAGGTCATCAGTTCGAAGACGCAATGAAATTTCCTCTCCATGATTCTGCACATAATTTTAAGGAATATCAATATTCCAAATCTGAAGGCCAGGAGACTAGAAATTAATATCACATGGAGTGAACACCAACAAAAGACCAAATAATATGAAATGACAGTGTAGCCCTAGCATCCAATTATATCAAAACTTTTAACATTCATTCAGATATTTTCAAAATGACACCGCCACAAAAACACAAAGTCATTAGATTAGCTTCACGTTCAGAGAAGCCATCCGATTTTGCACGTCTATCTAACAAACAAATGGCACCAAACAATTATTATATGATAGTTTGTATACATTAGGACCCAAAAGACGTAAGAAACTATTAAATAGATGCAAACAACAGGCACCCAAAGAAACCCAATCAAAAACTAATATTATCAAAGATTCTTTGTTTGTAGACTTAATCTCACCTTATTGAAACCAAGTATGCATTTAGGACTGACACCAACATAACCAACTGGAGCCATCTCTGTCATAATTCCCACTCGCCACCGATGCTTTAAAATGGCAGAGAAACAAAAAATTTAATCAATAACATGTACCCCAAATATTTCCGTAAATCATACAATGGACACCGAAAGAAGGCATAAACAAAAATCATACCTTGTTCATTATGGCTACAATTCCAGGATCAGCGGCAAGCCTATGCATCAACTTTAAAGCTTCAGAAGGAGGAGGGTTCAACTGCAGATCAATAAGACAAAGTCAGTAATGATTTCCCTACTTATGAATCTCCCTCCACTCTTCTTGAGAATGTTAAAAATCCAACCAAAAAAAAAAAAAAAAGTTAAAAATTTAACCAGACAAGTACAAAAAATCATATCATTCTTTCTAATGGAGAGACAATTTAGTCCATAATAATAATAAGATGTTTCCTCACCCTCATTCAAAATTGCAAACCATAAATTCATTGCAAGGTTTAATCTTGGTCTGACACATGAATTACTAACACATGAAAGGAAGAACCTAACACAATAGTACCTCAATTCCAGGTAAACTGAGAGTCCGAAACTCAGAAAATATGTAATTTCCTTGAGGAAGTCTTGTAAAGGAATTCTGATCATACTTAGCCCTCTGCCTCAATCTCTTTTCCTCTTCATCAAACCCAGCTATTCGAAGATCTGTCTTTGCACTTTGAAGGACCTCATCCAACTCATTTTCAGGCACTCCCATCATCCTAATTGATTTTCCCTGGTAAAGAACAAAAATGAATTTCGTGGTAAGGAATTCGGACGCCATCTGGAAAAAATCTTTGACGAGGGTACTGGCGTTTCTAAAGGCCTTACAATTACTTAACTAAATCAGACAGGAAGAAGAAAAACACAAAAAAAAGGAAAAAAATTTAATCAGTATAATGGATGCATTCTAAGATCCTAGTTTGATTACTTTGACCTTGAGCAAGAAGGTGTAAGTTTATTTTTCAAAAGCAGTTAGTCGTGATTGACAAGAAAATTTAATCAATCAAGTCATACATGAGCAGCAGGAAATTTTAATCAATCAAGTAGCCAGTTCACTGATTTTTTTTTTTTAAATCCCGCATCGATATAATTCAGGTGTAGAGAGGGAACAATATAAACTGAAATGGAAAAACCCATCTCTGCTCTCTTTTATTGGGTTTAGCCTAAGAGATATCAGACCCAATTTACCCACAGCCATTTAGGAAAGAAGATTGGTAGCTTTTTCAACCAATGGGGTTACAGGAAATTCCCAATGACTAGCAGGTTAGGCCAGAAATGATCAGAAAATAAATATTCACTGCAAAAGGAGGTTATAAATTAGACTCCACACCTCAATGGTGGATGCCGCTTCCAAGGAGAGATTAGAGTGCTCATCTGAAAAGGGGTATAGTAATTTTGAGCCTTTTTTGGCAGGAACAATTAGCCGCATTGTATCACTCTTAACATTGGTCAGTTCTTGCAATCTGTCCCCCAAGTCTTTGAGCTTAGCAGATGGGTCCATCTCAAGAATGAATGTTCTGCCCCTCCATGTGACAGATAACTGCTCTTCTAAATGCTGCATCGTCTAATGTCTGCTCACGAAAAGAGACCGCCCTTAAGAAGAAGATACTGCCAAATCTTAAAACTTCAAACAAAAAGCTAAAACTGATAAAGATGACAAATTTTCTTCAGAATAACCAAAAAGGGGAATAACAAGGGGCATGCAGAAAAATATATGCTTTCCATTCAAGAAAACAATCTAGCTCCAAAGCTCATCGTCAGTTTTAAAACACAATATACAACTGTATTAAGGATTATTAAGTTCAAAATGCGTTTCGCAAATACCATCCACAACTACAAAAAGATAAAAGAAACAAACAACGGTGCCGCAGCAAATGAGATGGTGGATTGGTGTTCTTCCATGAATCACTGTATTCAAAAGAGTTGCTTTGCGTTGCACAGCAACATCATTGGGTAAATACAGGGAGGGAGAGGGGTGGCGACATGAACATATTTACTATCATTGGGTAAAAGTTTGCATCAGGTAGGCACTATGTTAGTCCTTTCATATAAATCAAACATTGAAACTAAGCGAAAGATTACTACCACCATCCCAAGAACAAATCCCATTTCCAAACTTTTCTTTGTTCCAACATAGTTTTATCTTTTATCATACTTCTGATTACTATTTTCCCTCATACTTCATTTCCATTTCTGCCTGACCTCAATACCATATATGACGACTCAATTTTTTCAAACCCCTTTACTACAGCTACAACACACAAAACCCACATATTTAAACAGAAAGAAACCAATCATAGACATTCTCCCAGAGATTATTTGGCAGAAACACTGCTCAATAGAAGGGGAGGAAAAACCATCTAATTCTCGTCTCCGTAATTCACCCCGAAGAAAACCGCGTTTGGACACCGGAATTCAGAGATTAAACACATAATTAAAGGAAAATTCAAAATACAAATGGCCTCATGAAGTCAAGGAGAGGCTTGAATTCTGATACCTTGGAGAAGAAGTTGTCGCTTGCACGCAGAATTCCGAGCGTATCTTCAGTGTTTAAAGTCCTAATTAAGAACACTTGAATTGAATTACGGATGATCAAATTGAATGACTGCAGATTTATGAAACTTACACTGGCAAATGTAATATTAAAATCTGGACCTTCCAACAAGAATCAAATGATGAAAGAGAGAAAAAATGAACAATTTATACAGAAGCAGAAGAATAGCGGTCGGCGAGCGCGTGTCTGCCAAAAAATATTCATACGCACGTGCTGACGTAGGCATGATTATTGATGAAGTCGCTAGAAGAAAAGTCAGACTTATTACTTGGGCCCAGATTTTGTTGGCAGGCTAATTACTTGAGATTAATTGGGCCGAAGCTGATATAAACCCAAGACCCCGTTTGAATCGAAGTATTGTATACAGTATTTTGAGAGGTTTTTTTTTTTTGTGGTAAAAGCATTTTTCCACCAAAATGACTTTATCGAAATGAACAAGCATAAAACTGAAGTAATTACTTTGAGATCGAATGGGTACAGTGATTTCATCATATATCTTGATCCTTTCATTCGAATTATCAAACTTAAACTCAAATGTTTGTAATTATACGTTTATAAATAAGTTTTTTTTTTGTTTTTTTTATTCGAATGAGAAGTAGGTTCAATGGTAAAACAATCCTTGCTCTAAGAAGAGGTAATGGTTTCAATCCCTCACTCCAATAAAAAGTGAGGGGTTGGTTTTCACCTTGCCTATTAGTAACTCTGGGGACTTGCGATGGATAACCCATTAATGAACTTCTAATTTCGTACTAGAACTTGTCATCCCGGGTTTGTCTAGGGTGATTTACCTCTCACTGTAATGGACGTGAATTTACCCGTCTTTAGTGGGATTCTCGGTATTTTTTTTACTTCGAAAAGTAACTTATTCCATTCTATATTTCTATAAATTTATTGATACAATATGTATTAGAAATGGATAGAGGAAGCACAAACCAACCAAAAGAATATTGTCGATCATGAAAGGTTCATAATTTGCATTAATTGACAAGCATTAGGAAAGTAAAAGTTCCATCATTTTGAACGTGTATTGGTAAATCATGAAAAGACTTGACAAATACCCAACAAACTTTTCTGTTATGGTGCTGCTAACTTATTGGCACGAGCTTAACTAGGCATACAAGTTACACACATCTAAGTGTCTAAGGAGAGAAAGGCTGGAAAAGCTTTTTGCTACTAATAATGCAGAAAAGTGAATACAAATCAAGCAAATAAGTTGGGTATCAATTTATCATGATGTCCTGTTAGCGGTATATTTTGGTAAGAAAAAACTCAAAATAAACATTCAAGGTCACGGAATATTATCTCATCAAATTCCCAGAAATTTGTCAATGCGAATTCCAATTTGAACAAAATGAGAGCTGATCGATTGTGTTGATGCAACAAACATAAGACCCCTTAGTCCATTGCCAAAACTTATGCTGCAATTTTTTACAAAAATATCCACCACTTCTTCAACATTACAACTAATGGTTAAAAATATGAATCAATAAGCTCAAGTTACCCTTACATAACATAAAGGCTTCTGATCTAATTTACATCCATGCATCAAACCAACCCTTCACTGTTGGAACAATTGCAACTCAACTCTGATCCATATTTGGTGGCGCTATGCAGTATGGTGTTTTCTTTTGTTTTCCTTACAGGGACTCTTTCCCCTTATCATGATCCACCGCCCATGGCAATGTCATTATTATTGCTCGTCTCGGATGTCTGGCCAGCTCCAAAAATAAAATCCTGAGGTGGAACGCTAAGAGCTGGACTGGCAAACACCGAAGGTGCACCAGTATTACTGAAAGCAGGAACGGGAACAGGATCATTCGGCTTTGGGAAACCAAAGCTAAATGATGGCACACTACCTGGGGCGAAGCCGGGTGTAGGCTGGCCAATATTCTCAACAGACTCAAAAGTCTTCATCTCAAACTCCATTAGTTGCTGGTAGACAGCTACAAAGACGAGCGAGTGGTAAATGCAACTTCAAGTAAGCTATGCAAGTGACATAAGAACTTATGAAACTTGTTTTATGTATATAAGATGCAGAGCCTTTCTTTTTAAACTGACGCAGCGACATTATTGTTGAGGGACAACAGAAGACAAATTTTTGGCAGAAGTTATAGGAGGACAACTGAAACTAAGTAATTATCAAAGTTACAGCCTTTAACATTATATTCCCCATGGTAGTGGGGGCAGACTTTGGTGAAGTTTAGTGTTTGTGTAATACAAAGTTTAAACATAAAACAAATGACATCTGATCAACGATATCAACCAACTGTTTGCACACTAATGGAAGTGGACGATATCAGAACATTATAAATACGAATCGGGCAGAAGAACTGAAAGAGAAAAGAGTTAAAGGCAAACCTTCGGTTAAATCAACAGAAGGTCTCCGCTCCTTCACCCACTGGTAGCTCTGTGCAAATCTCCATCCCTTGCTTTTCATCAAGTAAGCTATTACAATAGCTGGTGACCTGAAAAATATAGCAGAATCATACATATAAAACTCTAACAATATATTGCAAATCTCACAAACTAATGACGGGAACCAGTGGGGTGTGGCTAGTTCACTACAAGAGAAAATAGTATATTTGAACTGCACCCTTCAAAGAAAAATCAAGATTCATAGGAGAAACCAGAACACTTCGCCTACCTATTTTTCCCAGACATGCAGTGTACAAGAACACGAGCGTTTTCCCTTTCACATTGTTCTGCAGAATAAAGACTCAAGTCAAAAACAGCACTAAATAAATTGCTATCAAGATAGCAGTACCATAAGTTATATTGACATGACAGTATAACAAACCAAATAATTTCGCAGAAACACATAAGCTTAAAGGAGTTATAAGGTTGTTCAGAGAATTAGCCCGCTGTGTTGACATATTGACAGTGATAATCTTTTGTATCCAGAGATGTAAGATATAGACCAATAGTGTGAAATATGTGCCAAATTTTATGCAAGTTGTGCTTCACAATTGCAAACCAGGGATCGACTTTTGTAAAGGAATGAATTAACAAAATCCTCCAGAAATTAATAAGAACATGTGAAAGAGTTCGTCAATCTAACATGATTTCTTTTCCATCAACCAAGGAAGCAAAAGGACTTAGATCTGGTCTGATCACACACCCACAACTATCATAAAAAAATAAAAACCATGAAAGTGTACACTCTATTCACCCAGCCTCACTCCTCCTAAAGGGCAGTAAAAAACTGATTCATCAGAGACCTTTCTTTGAAAAAGGCTTCTACAATCAACCATATTGAAGTTCAACAACCTAGATGCTCACCTAAGAACCGAATAGCATCTTCAAAAGGCAACTTCTCCTCCTCAGGAAGACAATGATATGTGAAAGAGTTTTTATACAAATTCTGACAAGCTGGAACAGTCTGCACATGGAACAGAAACCAGGAGTTATACTCTGTAACAAATAAACAGCAGTACATACGTAAGCATCCCGTTTGACTAAAGAGTTCATTGGAAGACACAGTTTACATCCTCCCATAGGCATGAAAGGCATGCATTTGGAATACAGTAAAATAATGTCTTAAATAACGATACTTTCGATACACCAATTTCTACACGAGATCAGCCCTCACAACTTAGCGGAATTGGGACCTTTCAAGCACCCCTAGCCTTGATTGAGCAAAAAGAGCATTTGCCAAGGGTCAGTCCCAAGCCATTAAAAAGTTCAGTGCAACTAGTACTTATTAACCTTTATGCTTATTCCAAACATCAGACAATCACCTTTGTAAAAGTAACTCTGTTCTTTTTCTTGAATATCGCAAAATGCTTACAAGGAACTGTGGACCGCACCAACAGATATCTCATCTAGGTAAACATCATATACTGGTGGATTACACCAGTCAAGATGATTACTCTTCCCGGATTGTTCCAACACAATCTAGACAAATATATAGACTACATGGGATCATCTAACAGATTGCCAAAATAGAGTAAACAAGTTCTTCCGTTTCATCTGTCAACATCAGCTCTCAATCGCTTAAAACATTCTTGGCCACCTTCAACAAACCTCATGCTCATACAGGCTCTAAAATCCAAACTCTGTTAAATTACCCAGTATAGTTAATCAGTTAGCCCATTGCACCTAGTTAAAGTTCACGCTAACATTGACACCACACACTTGGTGTCCCATCCAAAACTAGATGCCTGAAAACCAATTTGACACTGCAAGAGCCCAAGGAAAAGCAAGGAAGTGAACCATCGCACCTAACTCTCGACTTTAAGGCAAACAAAGACTCGTCTGATTTAAATCTGCATTCAAGCAAGCACATACTCTCGGTCATAAAAGACGCACTTGGTCCAAAATAGTCGGCACTGATGCGGAAAATCAAAATCCACTGGGGCTTTCAATATCAACAAAGCAACAAAATCATCTAGTTTTAGCCCTATAACAGCGGACAGTTTAAACGTTTTAAATTGGAGACAACACAAATAAACTTTGAAACACTGAGATATTCCTAGTGAAAGAATCCCCTTAAACCCTTTACCTTCGTACTCTCAAACCCAGCATCAGCAAGCTGTTCTATAAGGTGACTCCTTTACTCATGGACTCACAGTCTCACACAAGCTCCTCTACATAAGAACATCCACAAATCTTCCTTAACCATGTTATCCCACTACACAAAATTTTTTTCACACATCTTGATCCCAAAGACAAGAGTAATTGGGCCTCGTAGGGATTTTAGCAAAAAACTGAAGCATGTTGAGACCAAGCACAAGCTTCAGAAATCCATAACGAAGGATTTAGTTATTGTGCCCAAGTCCATTAGGATCCATAAAAGAAACGACCACGTTGGAAAGTTGAATTACCTTGTCTTTATTCAGCTGTTTAGTGGATGACTTTAATTTTTGGGCAAAAAAAATTCTGTTACGAGTTTGTTCTTCTGAGCTTTAGTTGAAAAGGGTTTATGCAAGCCATTATTCTATCAAAGAAATCATTTTGATAAAAGTTTTCTAGGAAAGTTCATGTGACTTATCCTTTTTCAGTCTTGGGGTTATTTCCGAATTAGAACCATAATGAAAGGAGGCACTAGAGGTATTTCGTACCTTCATTACTGGAGAGTTTAGATGAAAACACCGTACATTGCAATTTAGAAATTAGAATTCATTGAAAGAGAGGTCTCCTTCATTTAGTGGACTCCAACTTCCAAATTTTGATTCTTTAGATTATTATGAAACTGTTACTTTTCTGGGCTCTAGTAAACATATATTATTTATCTCTTGGGCAGAGAATGAGTTCATCATCGAAATTGGTTTTAGGTCTGCAGGCTTCAAATAAAATGGGGAATAAAAATTGCACCTTTCTTTTCATCAAGAAAACCCAGGGGCAAAAGTTCAACAGACAAAACCCTTGTATTTAACACATCCCTTATAAGAATTCTAAAGTTTTGTAAAGAAGTTTAAAATAAATAGAATTATGAGATTTATACCAAAAAATCTACATAACATACAAAAAACTCTAGGGCTCGGCCAAAATCGAAACTTCAAAAGCAACCGTACTACATACGGAAAACAGAATCTTTGGGACAAACTATACAGCCACGTTACCAAAAGAGTCAAATGCGTCAACTTTCTATTAATTCTACTTGAGTAACATTGACAAACATATAACAGATCCACACTAATCTCATTTCTGATGGGTCATGCACACCACAACTAATTTCATTTCGGAAGGGTCATTAACACTTCCAGTTTGATGTTGAAATTGATTTGATCCTAGGTTGACAAAAGTTTGCAAGACAATTTCTACTCTTCATATTCATTTTCCGCTTTCCCTCAACACAGTACAGCCTGGTAAGAATGGTCAGCAACTTGATAGCCCAGAGGGCAGAAAAGGCTTTTCAAACTTAATCAAGGGGCAACATTTAGCCTTCAATTCAGTAACAATTTAAGGTAAGAGGATCAACACTTAATCTGATGCCCATAACACCAAACACCAGCTCTTTCCGAAATAATCTCCCTAGGATCAAAATCTCGTCTTTTGCATAGAACTAAAGCATGATAACTAGCGATATTCAATACAACCAACAAGATGCACACACCAATGCAAATACATAAACGCCTACCATACAAAAGAATCAAACAGTATCCGAACTCCCAGGCTTAGAACTGGTCGAAAAATCAGGAAATCAACTTTCAAAGAAAGAAATCACCAAAACGCAGAAATGAAGTAGACGGATAAACATCGATAAAAATACAGTACTCACATTTAGAACCCGAGAAATCCCTTGAGTCTTGAGAAGTTCAGCACGGGAGGCATTATCGTAGCTGCCCAGATAGAGAAACTCGGGCAGGATCTCGGAAGGGAAAGCACTAAGCTGAGAAGACGACGACTTCTCCCCTCCGGCCGGCATACGGTGGCCACAAACGCCGCAAACTTCACCTTCCTCGTACTTATGATAATGCCCACAAACTCCACATGGATTCTCTCGCTCTCTTTTCCTCATTTTTCGATTGATTTTCTCGTCCTTTTGAGTGGCAAGTTCGTGAATTTATAGGATGGAAAAAGAAATTATTGAAGAACAATCAATGGGGTCGGTTGATTGTCACTGGGAAGTTTTGGAGTACGGAGGAGAAAAAGGGTCGGCCTGGGTTTCAACGGCGAAAATCTCAGATGGGGTTTTCAATAATTCTTTTTGGAACTTAGGGGGGATTTCTTTTTTTCTTCTTTCTTTCCCTCTTTTCTTTTTTCAGCTTTAATCCGGTATTGATAATTTTCCATTTTCAGCTATTACAAAAATATTGTGACAAGTTTACGAGTGTCAACTTCAGATTTTGATCGTGTCAAAATTATCGTACTATAATAATACTAATACTCCCTTCTATTTACTAGAGATATATCATCTCATAAGATTATGTACAGTATTCATTAAACAATTAAAAAAAAAATCAATCACATCTTATTATAACATGTCAATTTATTGTGAGTAGTAAAACGTTCATCATGATGCAAAAAATTACAAATTCATGTCCTTTCGTTATACATGTTTCGTTTGTAACAATGATTTAAATATGTAACTGATAAAACTAGTTATTGAAAAGATACTGTAAAGTTACATATTGTGCTTGAAGTCAAACTGGTTGTATATTTATGTGTACACAGTACGCCAAAAAAATTACTTGTAAAATACACCCACGTCTCCGTGATCACAAATTATAAGGTATAAAAAAAATTTAGAAAAAAATCAAAGATGTTTTATATTTTTAGGGGGATTATTCTATTACTCATATATATTATCAAGTGGCGAAAAACCTAAATTCAACTGCGGTAATGATGAAGTTAAATTCTAAATTTATAATTTTATTTTGGACAAAACGCACTTTTGGTTCCTAAATTATGAAGGGTCACAACTTCTGGTCACTTTTAATCTTTTACTGACAAAATTAGTCACCATCTTTTCGTTTATTCAATAATTTTACTCAATTTAACGCTCAACTCTTTTCAAACAACAAAATAAGTCTCCTAATATTTTTTCTCAACAATTTTATTCACTTTAACAGAATTTTCAAAAATTTAATAGCCCAATTCAATTTTCCTTTAAATTTTTATTTTTTATTGATTACTTAATGGATTGTGGGTCCGACAGGTCTTTGATCATAATTTTTTTAAAAAAATAAAACAAATTAAAGGGATTAATAAAAATATTTCTGGCCAACTTCCTAAAGCCCAAATATTTTGCTCCGCAAAAAATAAATTCCAAACCCCTCCCCCGACAACGAAAACGATCAATAATGAGGCTCATTTTCTGGCTACTTTGCTGGCGGAGAGATGATAGTGAGACGTTCGGAGTAGGATATTGCGGTTTAGGAAGTTGTCCGAAAATACTTTCATTATTCTTTGAATTTTTTTTTTTAAAAAAACATTCTGATCAAAGAACTGTGGGACCCACAATCAATTAAGTAATCAATAGAAAATAATGAATTAAAGGAAAATTAAATCGGGCCATTAAGTTTTTAAAATCTGTTAAAGTGATTAAAACTGTTGAAAAAAAAGATATTAAGGGATTTATTTTATTGTTTGAAAATACATAGCGGATCCTAGTTCAGTAAAAAATTAATTAAAATTTTTAAAAAATTTAATGGAGAAAAGAATTGACCGTTAAATTGATTAAAATTGTTGAATAAACAAAAAGATGGTTACTACTTTTGTCAGTAAAAAATTAATGGTGATCAAAGGTTGTGACCCCCCCATAGTCTAACTTTGATAAAGGCTCCACCGGCTCCTCGTATTATATAACCCCATCCAACTTCTCCACGAGTTTATGGTTTATTATCCCAAGTCAGTGTAAAAGGAGGAAGAATATGTTAGATTGACAACCAATATAAAATTTTGTCACCTTCATGAATATGGATCATATAAGAAATAATGTGAACATTAAGACGCCACCCGTTACACGTTACGTGTCGCAGGGTTCGACTGTGTCGTCGTGGCAAGGACCACTACATCTCCATGAGGGACTTGGGTGTAGTAAGAAATGTGCAAGAGGCCCCGAACGTCAAGAATGCATTACGAATCAAATTTTTCACTTCTTGACAATGACTGCTACATTTTCAGGAGGGTGTAGGAGTAGTGAGAACTAGGAAAGAGACCCAACATATAAAAGAATTAATAAAACAACACAGAAAGGATCAAACTTGTGAAATAGGAAGTTGGAACTTAAAGACCTTAACAAGTAAATCTCTAGAACTAGTAGAGTGTATAAGAAGAAAGTGGGTAAACATAATGTGCTTGCAAGAGACAAAATAGGTATGAGAAAAAGTCAAAGTTTTAGATAATACCGGGTACAAACTTTGGTATATTACAAGAGATTGGAATAGGAATGGTGTAAGTATCATAGTAGATTCGCTATTCATAGATCAAGTAGTAAGGGTCGTCAAGAAGGGGATGTAATCATAACTGTAAAGATTATAATAGGAAGGAATCCATAAATGTAATCAGTATATATGTATTTCAAGTAGGATTAGATTATCCACCAAAACCAATATTTGAGAATATTCGGAGTCAATGATCCAATCAATCCTTCAAAATGAGAAAATTTTATAGGTGGGGATTTAGATGGTCGTGTAGGAAAGGAAAACGATGACTACGAGAGGTCACATGGGAGTTCTGGTTTTAGGATACAAAATAATAAAGGTAAAACTATATTAGATCTTTTGGTGGCATATATATGACTCTTGTTTGAAAAAAAAAATAGATGAATACTTAATTACACTTAAAAGCGACTCTAATAAAATTACAAATTGATTTTTTCCTAGCAAAAAAAATTGATAGAAAACTTTGTAAAGATTGTAAGGTATATATTACTGAGCGAGTGTATCACGATTCAACATAGGTTATTAGTTATGGATCTTAAAATTAAAAATCAATAAAGGTGCCTAAGATACCCAGGATAAAATGGCAAAATTTTAATAACAAAGATAAGAAGAATAGGTTCTCTAAAGCCTTAATTGAAAATAAAAATTGGAATATGGAAAAAGATGCTAATAAAACATGGGAAAAGGTTACTAAAAAAATAAGAAAAATTGCTAAACTGGAATTAGGAGTTTCAAAAGGTACTAAATGCAATAATGAATCTTGGTGATGGAACCAAGATATTCAAAAAAAAAAAAAGAAGGAGAAAAAGGCTTTTTACAAAGCATTATACACTTGTAGAAGCATGAAAATTTGGGAAAAATATAAAACGACTTAAAAAGAAGTTAGAAAAAAAAGGAGTAAGTGAGGCAAAGATAAAAGTTTTATTGAAAACTTTTACAAAAAGTTAAATACTAAGGAGCGCAAAAAAGACATATATAAAATTGCAAAACTAAGGGGGAAAAAAATAAAAGATTTAACCAAAATTAAAATGCATAAAAGACAAAAAAATGGGCATATTTTAGTTGATAGTAAGATTATAAAAGTCATGGCTTTGTCTGGATTGTCGCAACGTTTTCTCAGTTTTAGGGATCTCCCCTTCATTACGAAAGATCTTCTCGTTCTTGATCAATAAGAATTCCCTTATCTCAGAATCAGATAGATGGTAAGTCGTATGCACTGCCATTTTCTGTGATTTTAAACTTTTAACAAATTGGCCTGGTTTTTTTTTTTTAAAAAAAGATAATAAAATACATGTTGAAAAATTATTTTTGTAAGCTATATAATGTAGATAATAGAAAAATAACACTAGATGAATCAGAGCAAAGTGGGAAACATAAGAATTTCACGTATTATAGGAAAATCTAAATTAAAGAGGTCGAAAAAGTTATTCAAAAAAATGAAAAATAGTAACGCCGCGGGCCCCCATAATATCCCAATAGATTTATAGAGATGCCTTGGCAAATTTGGAATTGAATGGTTTGTGAAACTATTTAACATAATCATGAAGAGTAAAAAAAAAGCCTAATCAGTGGAGGAAGAGTACACTAATACATTCGTTTACAAATGAAGAAGATATACAAAATTGTGCTAACTGTAGGAGCATAAAACTAATGTGCTACACTATGAAGTTGTGGGAAAGAGTGGTAGAAACTATGTTAAGGCAAGAAACAAGTATAATGGAAAATTAATTCGGCTTTATGCCGGAAAAATCAACAACGGAATCTATATATTTATTAAGAAGACTATGTGAGTATTTTAATGAGAGAAAATAAGATTTGCACATGGCTTTTACTGACCTTAAAAAATCATATGATAAGGTAAATGAAGATATAATATGGCGAGTGTTAGAAAAGAGGGGAGTGAAAATTGGATAGATAAATGTATAATAATGCAACAACATATATGAGGATCCCCGTAGGGACTTCAGATGAATTTCCAATTACGATTGATTTGCATCAAGGGTCAGCATTAAGGCCATACATTTTTGCCTTGGTAAATGGTGAAATTACTAAAGATCAACAAATAGTCATCCACGAATGTATGTTATTCACGGATGATATAATTTTAATAGAAGAAACGAGGGGGGTTAAATGTCAAGTTAGAAACTTGGAGGGAGGCGAGATAATCTAAGGGTTTCACTATAAGTAGGGCTAAAATGAAATATATGGAATATCATTTTAGTAACCGTAGGATTAGTAACATAGTAACTGTTAATATTGGTGAACATGATGTGAATACATCTAAAAGTTTTAAATATTTAGAATCCATGGTAGAAGAAAATGAAAGTATTGACAAAGATATAACACATCAAATTCAAACCGGGTGAAACAAATGGGCGCGTCCTCAACACTTTGTGATCGTAAGGTACCATTGAGTTTGAAAGGTAAATTCTAATCGAATGGTCGTGGCGATACTTTAAGGATCCGAGTGTTGGGCAACTAAATATGAAAATAAGCAGAAAATGCGGGTAACGAAGATGAAAATATTAAGATGGATGTGTGGGCATACTAAATTTGATAGGATTAGAAATAAATGTATTAGATAAAAAGTAGGGGTACCTCCAATAGACGAGAAAATGAGAGAAAATTGCTTGAGATTGTTTGAACATGTACTTAGGAGACCTGTAGAGGCTCCAGTTAGGAAGGTAGAATTTATAGAATTAAGAATCCAAATTAAGAATGGTAGGGGTAGACCTAAGAACATTTGGAAAGAAACTATAAAAAATAATTTGAAATATTTGAATTTAAACGATAGTTTTTGTATGGACCGAGCACAGTGGCGACTTATGATCCATATAACCGACCCACTTAGTGGGGAAAAGACTTGGTGTTGTTGTTGTTGCATTAGAGTATACACAAAATTTAAGAAAATAATATCTGAGACTTAAATTGTGAAGACAATGTCTTTTTTACCCTTGTTTAATTATCCAACTACTACACAATTATCACATCTCCAATATCTAGACATTAGATACTACTAATATTATAAATCATTTTTCAAAGTGCGATTCATTGATAAACCAAACTGTAATACTACTGAAAATGAACCTGGTTGTGGTTAATTAGCACCAAAAAATTGGACAAAAGTTTCCAAACAAAAAGATCACCTAAATTTTGACTTAGAAATTTTTTAAATCCCACTAAGTTTTGTTGGAAGCTATGGGGTCTTCGTCTATAAATTAGTCTTAAGGAACACACATTCATTTGATATTAGATATAGATATGGGTTCAAAACACAAATAACTCTCCTTCAAATAGATTTAGTGTTGAGTATATACAATCATCTATTCGATGTGGAAGTACTCAAAAATAATTCTACAACTATTTGCCAAGTCTTAATATTTATGCAAAGGGTGGTTTTCCTCTTGACCTTAATGTCATTCCTAGTTCTCAAATAAATGAGATCTCAGCATCAACTCAAGTGGTGTTGGATCAAAATTATGAGTCATCTACAATTTGTTCACAAAATAATGATATGTAATCTTGTTCTTTCATTATCCAATTTGTTTATATTCGAGGCATAATATACACAGCAGTTGAGAGCACTAATGAGATCATTGTCTTTTGAGTTTATCCATATAGAATAATTATTATTAAAATAGGTTCAACCAAAAAAAGGTTAATTGGATTAGTTATGTGAATCAAGTCTGGTCTAATCGGGAAACATGACTTTTCCTGGTAGTTGGAGACAAGTTACTCAACCTGTAGTCCCAGGTTCTAGTCCCACAAGGAGCACTTTGAGTGTTCCCTATGTGGGCTTGCAACCAAGAGGTCAGAGACAGTTTGGAGGTCAACTTGCAACTTAGGAGAGCAAGTAACAAAAGTGCGCATGCGTAGAGTCTCCCCTCTAATAGTAGATCTCCCTAATAGACCCCACAAACGTAATATCCTAAGATACTTATAATGATATATAAAACAAAGTCTAGTTTAATTTCTTATAACAAAGTTATTGTTTGGAATATAGTCATTTTTAAGTAGACGGATTTGGTTTTCATTTTCTCCTCGAATGAAAATTCAGATTTGCTTTTTATGTTGAACAATGGATTTTGGATTTCTCATTTATGCGGGATTAGATTCTTCATCTTCAGAGTTTGTAAGTAAGTGTTCTAATCATTTTTTATGTGTATGGATTCATATATGAAACGATATTATGGTCTAATCTTGTGTATATTTAGAAATGGTCTAATCTCGTGTATGTTTATTCCAAATGAGGAAAATGTGGATGTTGTCGTCTATTTTTTCTGCCCAACCAGTTGTTTTAAATTGGGGTAAATGAAAAATTTAGAATTTTTTTTTATACATGGAATCATATATGTAACTTAATTTTATGCCCCAATATTATTCATTTTATACTTCTTGAGTAGAGGAAATACGAACGTTGGCAATGAGTTTTCTACCAGAATAGAATTTACAGATTCAAAGTTTGGTAAGTTATATATATATATATATATATATATATATATATATATATATATATATATACCCAAATAGTCCAATAGGCCATTTTTACGGAACCGTCTTTTTTTTCTTCAATCAATCAATATTGAACATATAAGATGTAATCATGGGGCGAATAACATTCTAAAATATCCCAAATTAATTTCTCTTTTAAAAAAATAAAAAATTATTATAACCTGTTGGATACAAGACTATTATAACGGTATAAAAAAGTCAAGAATTTAAAGATTATAAAAAAAAGTAAAAGAAAAAAGTCAAAAACAAAACAATTGTCTTCTTCGCCCAACTCCCTCCAAAACGGCGGTTAAACACCACATTCACCACTCCTCCTCAATTTTCAACCACACGAAACCTCCACCTCCTTCCAAACTCCTTGTCATTTTTGTTTTTTTTTTAAAAAAAAATAAATTAGATCATATTAAATTAAATCAATAGAAGAAGGTGAATAAAGAAGAGGAATGCACATAGAGAGATAAAAAGGCGAAGAAGAAGTGGTGTTTTAAATTTGCTACCACTGTAATTAATCAACCGTCTCTTGATACACCCTCATTTTAATCCTACAGTTGTTAATTAGCCTAATTATCCTACGGTTATTATCCTAAAACAGAACCATCCCGTAACAGGACTCTAGCCATATATTATACTCTTGCACATATATTATAATTCCTATAGTGACCAGCAATAAAGAGGAGATAGAGTAGTAGTCCTTCTCTCTAAAATTTTTTCTCCCGCTTCTCTATAAAAACAGTCCGATCTCCACCATTTCTCCGGCCATTATGGCCGATGATCACCCGAAGGAAGGTCCCAGTAGCCTTCCTAGATCTTTTGCTAGTTTTTTTCGAAAGTCGCCAAATGAAAATCCCTCTCAAAAATCTCTTATTAAGCCGGTCACATTTGTCAACAGATCGGCGGTTTTGGAGTATGAAGATGATGAATACAAACACTAATAGCTCCTCATCAATTAAGTTTGATTGGGAAATTTGCCTATGGGAGGCCGAAGATGGAGAAAATCCACAAAGAATTCAAGAAAATTGGGTTTTATGGGAGTTATACTCTAGGGTTGATGAACCCTAGACACGTTTTGATCCACTTTGAACGTGAAGAAGATTACCAACATTGTTGGATTGAATATTTTTGAACATAGCTGGGTATTCGATGAGGATTCTCAAGTGGAAACCAGGGTTTAAATTTGAGGAGGGTCCACCAATAGTCCCATTATGGGTGTCTCTTTTGGATCTCCCAATTGAGTTCTTGAACCCAAAGGTCATTTTCTCCATAGCAACGGTGATTGGAAAACCATTGAAGGTAGATGCCCTCACATTAAACATGACCCGACCATCGGTTGCAAATTTTTGTGTGGAGGTTGATTTGACAAAGGAGCTTCTAAAATCCATCAAGATTGGCAAGAGGGGAAGGAAACATGAGCAGCTATTTTCCTACGAACACATCCCTTCCTATTACTCTAAATATTTCAAAACCGGCCACAAGAACGAGGATTACAAAAAAGAAAGCCTGTGAAGGAGTTGGTAAAGGAATCGGTGAAAGGGAAAACTCAGTCGAAGGCGCATGGAAAGAAGCCAAAGCCGCCCTCACAACCATCGCAAGTTTCACACCCATCACGGCCTTTGCAAGTCGCGCAGCCTGCAACCTTGCGACCTAGGGTTTCTGAAAAGAAACAAGATGAAATCCGGGATAATGGATCATCATTGGGGCTGACTGACCAGGAGAAAGCAGCAACTATTGTTGATATTCGTGATTCCCCTCCAAAAGAGAATGGTGCTCCAAAGCTGCAGCATGATCTCTCTACGAAAACCCTAATCGTAGGATGCAGAAATTCTTCTCCTGCGGGCTACGGAAACCTTACTTCCCTGGGCAAGGTTGCTGGTCCAGAAATCATGGTGCCGATGGAATTTCCTGAGTAGGAGGAAGATGGTTTGATAGTTGAGATTTAGGACTCCCCTAAAAACATGACGGATCATGTGTTGGATCTGCCGGTTGCGGCAACTGAATCCCAAGTTGTGCCAAAAACCCTAGTTGCGGCGACTGAAAATTGGTTTGCGCTGCTGGGTACTATTGATGATGTAGACGATGAGAACCAAGAAGAGGATGCTGATGCACAAATTGAGGATGTTTGTGTGGAGAACCCTTTGAGAAATATAGAATCTGGCGAGATGGAGAATGCTTTGCTATGGCAGGATAGTAATGGTCCCTTGTGTGCTGGACAATCATTGGATGATGGCAAGGTTGGAATTGCTTCAGAATCTTTGGAATCTGAGTCTGGTAATCATGGTTATTAGTTTGAAGGTGAAAAGGATAATGCCTTGGTTCATGAATCGGACAAAGGGCTATTTCATGATGATGTCATTATTACTCGAAAAAGAGGTCCGAAAACGAAAGCTGAAAAGGCAGAGTTGCTAAAAGGGGTGATCTTTCAGAGATCACCTAAGTTGTAGTAAAGTTTTTCCTTTTTTCCCTAATTTTTTCCATGTTAATTCATATTATTTGGAATATTACAGGAATTAAAAATCAAGCGTCTCAGTGATGCTTGAAAGCTTTGATTAAAATGCATAAAGTTTCGGTTCTATTTATTTTGGAGCCTATGCTATCTAGTGGCCATATTGATGTTATTAGAAGTGCACTTGGTTTTGATCTTGCTTTCTCCTCAACTAATGGTAAAATTTGGGTGTTTAGAAGACCTGGTTCTATGCCCACTTTGTTCGAGGATTTGGGACAAGTCCTTCACTTTGAGGTTACTAATGCTTTGGTGAATGGAAAGTTTTATTTTTCAGCAGTGTAAGCCAAATCAACAATGGTGGGGCACCATGAACTATTGCAGCATGATTACCTTTAGGCAGCTTCATCCATTGGCTCCTTGGTTGATTGGTGGTGATTTTAATGTCATCCGTACGCTAGAAGAGTATTAAGGAACTTCAGTGCAAGATTTGGCAGCAATATCGGAGTTCAATGAATGTATTCAAGAATGCGACTTGGATGATATTCAGGCGGTGGGTGAAGAGTTCACATGGTGGGGGTAATCGCCAAACGGGTTGGGTTAGGAAGAAGCTTGACAGAGTCTTGATAACGCCAGAATGGCAAGCTTTGTTTCTGGCTTCCTCACTTGAAAACTTAAATCGGACCACCTCTGATCATTGCCCCATACTCCACTTGTTTTGATGTCCAAGCTGCTAGCAAACCAAAGGTGTTTCGATTTCAGAAAACATGGATGCGCAGGCCGGATTTTCTCTCCATGGTTAAAGAGAATTGGGAGTTGCCATTGAAGGCCTATGGGATGATATGGTTTTCTCTCAAACTACGCCGATTGAAAGTTAAAGTAAAGGAATGGAATACGGAGACTTTTGGCGATGTTTTTGCTAACCTAAAGGAGGCTGAGGGAAAAGTGCAAGAGCTAGAAGGAATATTTGATACCTCGGGTGCAACTCAAGATCGGATGCGATTACAAGCTGCTTCGGCCGAGTTGCTAACAAGGCTCAAACAAGATGATGATTTTTGGTCTCAAAAAATGAGGATCAAATGGATGAAGGATGGGGACTCTTAACACTTCATTCTTTCATGCTTCCTTAAAAGAAAGAAGACTGAAGCAAGGGGTCTTTAAAATCTAAGCTGAGAATGGGGTAATGTTGTCTAACCCGACGGATATAGAGCAAGAAGCGGTGGCATTTTTTAAGTCTCTTTTGAATGATAGTGATATTGATCCACATTGTGATGAGAAGCAGGAGGTTTTTGTTAACCACATACCCAGGTTGCTTGATAATGATGATGGGAATAGATTATTGCGGCCTATTGTGCTTGAGGAAGTTAAAGAGGCTATGTTTAATTTAAGTGAAGATAGTGCTCCGGGAGTTGAAGGTTTGGGGAAACGTTCTACAAAGGTTGCTAGGAAATTGTTTCACAAGATTTATGGAATGCTTGCCAAGAATTCATGCCTGGAATTCCTATTCCTAGGTCTATTTCAAGCACCTTGATCACGCTTATTACGAAGAAGGCTGCGGTGACCAAATTTGCGGATTATAGGCCTATTAATCTATGCAAATTTTTGAACAAGATTTTCACTAAAAATCTTAACGGAGAGGATCAAAATTATGCTGCCAAGAATAATATCGGAGGAGCAATCAGCTTTCTTGCATGGGAGAGATATAATGGATTATGCGTTGCTTGCGCATGATTTATGCAATTTTTGGACCGAAAAGTGGAAGGGGGGAAGTTTGTACTAAAGCTTGATATGATGAAAGTATTTGACCGTGTAAGGTGGAGCTTCTTAGAGAAGGTGCTACTAAAGTTTGGGTTTCCATCGGACTTTGTGGTTTTAATAATGAATAACTTGAAGAATGCTTGGTTCTTGGTTATGATAAATGGAGAGCCGGTTGGATTTTTCAAGTCTTCTCGAGGTATCAAACATGGGGATCCTTTGTCTCCCTATCTCTTTATTCTAGTTTCTAAAGCAATAACGTGACGGTTGAAGGATTTGGTTGCGTAAGGAAGGGTGGCCGCCTATGGAACTCCGGCAGGCTCCTTATCGGTTTCTCACCTTGCATTTGTGGATGATATGATTATTTTCTCTAGGGGTCTAAAGAAATCTTTGAAGGAGTTAAATGGTTTTCTTTCGGACAATGAGATTACTTCGGGTTAAAAGGTTAGTTGGCCAAAAAGCTCCTTTATGGTTGCGGATAATTGTAGTGCTAGGAGAGTGGCAATAATTCAAAGGAATCTTGTCATTCAAAGAGGGAGCTTCACTTTTACATATCTTGGCTGCAAATTGTATCTAGGGAGAAGGAAAGCGTCTACGTTTCAGTTTTTACTAGATACTCTTGATCGGAAGCTTCTTGGATGGAAGAATAAATTGCTTAGTCAAGGCAGTTGTTTGGTGTTGATCAAGCATGTTTTATCTTCTATTCCGGTTAATGTGTTTTCAGCACTACCTCCTCCAAAATCAATTCTTCAAGAAGTTGAAAAAAGATGCCAAAAATTTCTTTGGAGTGGCATGAGTGAGGAATCTAGGTGCCATTGGAGATCGTGTGTAACACCACCTCTAAAACTTAACTTGTTTATTATTTTACTTTAGATTTAAACTATATATACAGAGTCTCTCAGCTTAAACCATCATTAGAATATATTTAACACAAGTAACAATTTGAAGGTTTAAGAAATTGAAATATGGGTGCTATTTAATTTTACATTTATATTTATGATTTTATTTAACTTTAGTTAATTTTCAAAAGAACATAAAATACCTAGAATACATGTAAAGTCTTTAGGTTTGCTAACTTTAAAGTAAATAAGTAAACATCCACATAACTCCTCAAATGATTAATGAAATAGAAAATTTTTATATACTAGTAAGCTAGACTTAAAATCCAACGTTAAATGCATGCATGAAAGTATTTTGATGGATCATGAAAACCATGGTTTTACTTGGCATCTTGAAATGAAATTCTAGCCTAAACTACTACTTGGCAAATTAGAAAGCACTAAATCATAAAGAAATAGGTGAACCAAGTAGCTTTGTCACCTAGGTTCTATGAGTAAGCCAAGAAAAGAGTTGGTACGTGGAAAATAAACAAAACCAAGCTAGAGTTGGGATGCTTATTCATCCATGTAGCTGGCTTTTTAAGATGACTCATAAGAGCTACATAGAATGACTCTTGATGCCTAGATATAGTGACTAAGCAACTCTATAAAAGCTAGAGAAGAGGTGAAGCAAATACCTTACTCCCCTTCATAATTGAATAAGCAAGCCTAGGAAAACAAATGTGGAAGGAGGCAAATCTAGGGCTGAGAACTATAGGCTAGTGGTTGTATGAAGCATAGAACTTACTAAGGGCTGAATGAGAGTGAGCTGGAAGTCTAGAGGATGATGAGTCGTTTGTCTAAAACCTATCTCTACTAGGTGAAGCAAACATGAGTTACCCAAGTATAAATAGGGTGTTGGAAGAGGGCAAATGATACACCAAAAAAAGTGATGAAGCATGGATTAGTATCGACATCTTCAGTTGATTGAACCGGCGGCCACGACGGTATAGAAACCCTAAAACCTGCAAAAGAGGGCCTCGAGATCTCCCAAGGGTAGACTCTCCGATGCTTCAGTCAGTAATAGTATTCATATTAAGGGTATAAATGGGTGCATAAAACGTACCTTTAACCGTGAAGGGTTGATCCCTATTTATAGTGCTAGGTTAGGGAACCCTTTCTTAGTAGAAAAGTAATTAGGAAACGACCTAGAAGTTTCCAGAGGCCGGTTGGACCTTTCGCCGAATTTGGGCCAGCCTAGTCGCGGGCTGTACTAATTTGGACTCGTCAAGTGCCCCTTATCAAGCATATACTTTGAAGTCTGAAGATAGGATATGCTTGATAACATGAAATATAAATTTTCCTCAAGTTTGGGGAAAACTGACTTGAATCGAGAATCTGCGACAAGTTAGCATTGAGGAGAAATCAAAGTAATAAAAGTATTAGCGCATACCTTTCTCGATGTGCATGTCACTTATAATGATTGACATCGAAGTCTGAGGAAGATAAAGTCACTAGGCCAGACTTTTAATCGAGAAAGCATCATGTGATGATCTTCACAATCTGCACTAGAGAAATATCGAGGCGAATGCCCCGCCCCTTGAGAGAATTATAGAAGAAGTAGTGGAGATTCCCACTATTTCATATATAATGGTGTATTGTCAATAACTGGCAGAATAAAGGATCTGCTCGAAGACTACAATGCACAATTCATATCGAGAAGCATTAACTCCAAATCTTGAGAATAATAAATGAGAAGCGATATCAAATAATCTCTTGAATAGAGGCAAGAGGTATGCCTAAATGAGGTTGAACACATGAGTCTCGAGGGATTCGAGAAGATAAGCTCGAGAAGGAGACTTCTGTCAATACTATGTTGAGTACTAAGAGAGAAGATGCAATAAGACTGTGAATATTGACATTTGTTGTCGAAGACATAAGTTCGAGAAGAAACATAAGCTGGAGCTGCATGCCGAGAACTTAGCCCAATATAATCTGTTGTCGAGAAGGAAACGTAGCAGAGATTCCCATAGCAGAGATTCCCACTAGTTTCAAAATATGCGCCATTAGCAGCGGATAAGACATGTCCACTGTCGAAATGACGCATGCTTCTGATCGAGAAGTAATAGACTCAGACCTCGAGAATAACCACAGAGTAGTAGAAACATCATAAATGAAGACAGAGAATACTTGATGTCGAGGACATAAGTCTGGGATTGAACTGCACCCGAGAACTTGCCCCAATGTGACCTTCTGTTTAAGAAATCCAGAGACTCGAGAAGACCATCTCGAGTGTAATATAACATCATAGAGAAGAGATTGTCATCATATACATCCTCAATTGTCGAGGAAAGATAGAAGAGTAGAAGACACCGTAAGAGATGCCACATGTGATATCCATAATGCAGAGATAGTGAGACTCGAGAAGATTCTCTCAAGTAGAGCTCCAGACCAAACTCAAGAACAGTAATTATCTGACCTCGAACAAGGTACACAAGCATTTAAGCTTATTTATATCCGCCCAACCGACCCGCTTTCCATTTCTCATGTCCCAAGAAATAAAGCATAGAACCCTTAGTCCGGGTTTGAGAAGTATAAACCAGGTTGATGTGTCGAACCTGAGTAGATGTATAATATCGTTGCTTGAAACTCGAGCAAGAATCGAGGAGGATTTTCGCATTAGTGTGAGAAGAAATGATGCCCCGGTCCGAGCATTAAGTGAAGATCGTCGATAAAAGTCATAGGAAGAGATCCGGAGACCCAAGATCATCACAAAAAAATACAACCTCCCAAACACCTTACACACCTTCCAGACACCTTACACACCTTCCAAACACCTTACACTCTCTCGTATATAAACGTTCCTCGTTATAGATAACCCCGGAGCCATTACTTATCTCGGAACCCCCAAGTCTTGGGGTGGCATTTGGCAGACCAAGACTTTTTAGATAAGAGTAGTATGAGAGTGTAATTTTAGCTGCTCAGTTCGAGGCGATGTTTGCTCAAGAAGCCCCCATACACGTAAGGGTAAAGCAATAAAATGGCATCTATCAGAAGGAGATGGACATTAACCATCTTATAGAAGGAAAAGACCTGTATTAACGAGACACAAAGTGAATTCGAGAACATCGAGAATCAAGTCATTTTCATTCTGATGTATTGGATGATATGATAGATTGATTCAAGAAAGTATACTCGAGAACAAGTCTAGTTCTCATTGAGGTATAAAACACGTGTGTTTAGGTTCGAGGGATAGTCCACCCCTTGTTCATGAACATGACAATCTAGACCTTTCTCAATACCAGATGTCGAGTACCCGGCTTATGAGTTATTTGTAAAGCGCTTATAATGGCCGGATGTTAAGTACACGGCTCTTTTGCAGGCGATCCTAAAGAGGATACCTTTGTACAGATGATTCTGAAGAGAATGTCTTTTTAAGGACTATCCTAAAGAGGATATCCACGAGGAAACTAGGTACGAGCTTCTCGAATATCGATGATTCCGAAGAGAATGTCTCTTTGCAGACGATCCTGAAGAGGATATCTGTTCAAATGACTAGTCATGTTTAACTGGGTGTAACTGGATATATGTAATATGTCAGCTCCCATGAGTACCCGAGTGGGCTACAACTATGTGCATTAGACTGATAGTCTATATCCCAGGTTTAAAGTATGAATACTCTAAGGTCAGAGCGAGCTTGATGTTGCTACTATCCTCGAGGGATCAGCTGCGAGAGTTATGTATCTCTGCTTTTTTTGCCCCAAAGTTCTCGGGGTATGCTTTTCCTACAACTTAGTCCGAGACATGTATTGCAAATATAATAATGACATGCTTATGTAAACAGTGTGAAATTCAACTAATAAGCACATTTATACATTCAAGTGTAAGATGCCGTTCTCCTTGATCAAGAATGCACACCCAAAGGCTCGTTCGAGTGTACCTTGGTTTAGAGGAAGAATTCGTCCGAATCCTTCCAAGAGGTAATTGTCGAGGATATATCATTCTGATGGTGAGGGCTCTCGAGCGTAGGCACCATTATAAACCCAGATGGTTCTCTGATCCTGACAAGACACCTACTCATGCACTTGTAGATTTATTAGTGAGTAATAAATAATCACATCACGAGAAATGACATGGAATACAATATATTATTAAGGGACTCTGCCCCCTTCGAGAACAGCCATTTCGAGACATAAAATGTAAGAAGTGGAAAGATCTCACCATGATGAGCAAGACTACCGAAGCCATTGTTTGGTTAACTCACAACAGCTATGAAAGAATGCTGCGGAGATCGTGCAACGCTTTTTCACGGATTTGTACTTACTACGGACCCTTGAAGAGTCATAGCAATTTGACATGGAACTGGATCATCAGATGTGAAAGCCATTGCAGCCTCGAGACATCAACTGCAAGTTAGTTGTTCGGTAGAGTAGATACGACGACCCATTGCGACTCATGGCTCGAGGAAAGGAAACCATCCTGCATTATGACCTTTAGAGCATATTACCGACAACTATAAGTACGATAGGGGTATCTACCCCCTTTCAAAAGAAAGAAAATGAACATGACTTGGCTATCGACATTAAGATTGGTTGAAACATTTACGCGTGGGGAGTAAACAATGTCATTTATATATGAAAGTTGTAGCATCATGCTTCATTACTAATACGTGATGATGCAAGTAATTGAGAATAAATCATGCATCCGAGAAAAAATTTTCGTGCAAGCAGTTTGCATGTGAAAGTTCGAGGACATTGAAGAGGTCCAAGAAACACATATGTTTAATGTGTCATAATATGAGTGCAAGAACAATTATTTCATGCTTATGAACTATTGTAACATTCTTGTTGTTCATATACTGAAGCAATTATAAGGAGATTGTATCACTTATCTGTTGGAACTCTTCCAGGGGTATCCATAGGTCAGAGTAGCAATACCCCCTTGTCAATGAACTCCTCATCATTGTTGTCGGAGCTCATTCTTGACGTGCACCATGTATTGGTCTTTTGTTTGTTCGATGCTACTGTGGCCTAATTACAATCTTGCAAGTTCTGCAAAAATAGGAAGAAATTCTTCCTAAATCTCGAGCATGCCTTTATGATGAAAGGTCCTACATTGCTATTCTCAAGATCATACAATAAAAGCTTTTCGAGAAAGATGGAAGCAATCAATATATAGTGCTATGGTTAGAATTTAGATCGTCAATAGCAATTAAACTCCACTCAAGAAAGCATAGATGTCACAACTCTATGAAGAACATGTATGAAGAACTGGTTAATGATTATATGATTTATGTGATTTGAGACATTAAATCAGTCATACATGCACATTGAAGTTAGAGTCAATAGAATGACGTCAGTAAAACTCAATCCTCGATTCATAAGTCCATCTCAGCCTCGAAGAATCGACTGAGTGGATTAGGGAATAGCACAAAAACATGCATGTACGATGTTTTCAAATAATTTATGTGATATACTATTTATTCAAGGAGATGGTATCAAGAGAACATGTAAAGATCAAGGAGACAATAACACTTATCTTCCTTTTCAAGCAGGTCATTGCCTTTGTGAACTTTTAGGGTTGCTGTGGAATTGCATCAGAGGGGAGGTAGAAGTAAGAAAAGTCAAGCTTGAGTAGATATTTTCATGTTTTGATATTAAGGATTCTTATGCTCAAGCAGTCCTTAGGATGAGGAAAATTTTCGGACGTTTAAAGGAAATGTAAGGAGCAATCATCAAAAGCATCAGGAGGCTTTTAATGATCTGAGGGTTAGAGATGACCGTATTTTTCAAGTGGTTCAACAAGCAGGAGAGAATTGTAATGATCTTGCTTTGAAAGATGAATTTGTGCACAAATTTGAGGATCATGTTGAATTAAATGATGATGATGAGAAAGTAACAATTGGAGACATCTGTTCTACTGCTAGAATTCGACTGGCAAATCTGTTGCCAAGGACTACTCATGTGTTGGTGAAATGTTTCAATTTCTATTTTCAGTTACATGCTGCTAACATTGCTGCAACTGCAAAGTGGGATGATGCTTTGCATTTTCTCAGTTACATTCCGGCAAACATTTCATCATCGAAGAGTTAAATTGTCCATTGACCATGCCACCCAAGGGAGTTTTAGTCCTTATGAAAACTCTCACCAATGTATTAGTTATTTAGAGTGATAAATATTCTCTCTTTCTATATAATGTTATTTACAAGACTTTTTTCATTGTTTTTAGTTATGACATGATAAAACCTGTTGGATACAACTTTTCTTGTTACTTATGACATTGTAAACACGTAATGGATACGATTTAAAATATCAATACTAAATTATGAAAGTAAACAACTATCAAATAATTATCACAATCATTAGTTTGGTTCATAATTTTGATCAATGATCATTTGTAACTCATTTGTCTACTTGAGTGAACTTTAATTGACATATGATCGTGTGTGTGTGTGTGTGTATATGTGTGTGTGTGTATTGGATTTTTGTTTTGAATACATTGTGCATCGCATGATAGCTAATAGAATTATTATAATTAAAGGGTTAGGAAACGAGAGTGTATCATCTTTAATTTTTTGTAATTGTTGTTCTTTTTTTTTTCTTTATACACCATACCTATTTTTGGAGAAAATAGTAATCGATATATCGTGGAAAAATAAAACGGATATAAAGCCACAATGTTTACAACTTACTAAGAGTAAGAATTATCATTCAAATATTATAGGATAAATAATTGAATTTCGTTTTGTCATCACTTAAATTGCCAAAGGAAAAGAATGAAAGACACTTATATTTTGAGTAAGAATTCTAACGTCAAACTAAAAACTATTTTCATATATCACCGAATTCGTTAATTTTAATAATAGAATAAGGGGATTAAAGAAAAAACTATTTTTGTGAAACTGAAATTTCAGCTGAATGAAGAACTCGTCATGCCTCGCTCCGGTACCATCATAAAGACTATATGGTTCATCTACGAAAATAAAATCAAAGTGGCTCTTTGGAGGATGGTCAAGAAATCGAAAATGATGTTATAGTTGAAGAGAATGCAGACAAATTTCAGGAACTGTCCAACACTTCTATCTGCTATTTTGCCCATAATTTTGCTGCTAATAATGACTTTTTTGAACTAATGAAGGTCAATGACATTGTGATTGTTGAAAAACTTTTACCGTTCATTGTGAAAAATGAAAGAGATTTCAAGGGCTATTCTCGTCGGTGTACATCTTGATGGAATTTTTGGTGTTTACTATTTTGGCACCCATGGAAATGTTGTCGAACAGTTGTGCTTTTACGCGATTGGTATTGAGCAACCTCATGTTAAACTCATTCTTGGCGTTTTTTTAAGGAACTAGGGCAGTACCTGGCAGGCATTCCCTCGATTTTATTAATTTTCGAAAAAAGATACACAGGTAGTGCTTAAGACTTACCCAAGAAGGAGAGTCTGTTATGCAAATATTTTTCTAAAAATTCCATGACTGCTCTATTTCTAGAACTAAGAGAATACCTTACAAAGATTTTGCTAACATCCCATGGCATCTCTGAATTGGAAAAAGTTAAAACTAAGAACTGCCTTACAAAGATTTCTAGAATCCTAGACAATTCATTTTGTAATTAACCTAGAAGTCTGCTTTACTTAGATCATACAAGTATCTTATAGCAGATCTTAGCCTACTTGGCAGAATTAGAATAAAATAATTACTATCTCATTTAATTCTCAAATATGGTATTGGTCCTTGATCCAAAAGTATCAGACCTCTCACCTTTCTGGGTAATGCCAACTAGGAAGAGTATTCCTTAGTGTCTCTATCAGATTCAAGCTTTGCAAGTGCATCGGCCACCATGTTGGTTTCTCGAACTACATGAGTAAAATTATATTCTCTGTTCGGTAGAAGTTTCCATATTTCCATTAAATTGTCATGATATCTCCTTAGAAAGTCGTTTCCTCTGTGAAGAAGGTCTACAGTTACTTTATTGTTGGTTTGAAGTGTAACTCTTCTAAGTCCCCTTATTTCACAGTATTGGAGACCTTCTAAGAATCCAGTGATTTCTGCCCGAAAATTGTTTTGGATGCTGAGGTATCCGATTGCCGCATGAATTAGGTTGCCTTGATTTCCACAAATTATATAGCTCCATCCCGCTTCTCCCAGTGATCCCAGTGTTGAACCATCAGTATTTAGAATGAAACTTCCGACTAAGGGTGGCTCCCAAGGGTGAACAGTTATCAGCTTCTGCTTTGGCGGTGAAACTCGGACTTGAAAAAGAGTCTCCAAATTTTATTGCTCCTCTCTCTAAATTTCCCTCAAATGGTGTACTCTCATCGTACCTGATACGTTAGATGTAATTGAAAAATAATTGAATTAAAATGGGGGGAAGTACCTTGATATATCGCATTGTTTCTTGCCTTCCATGTTTCCCATAAAATGAAGGCAGGAAGCACCATGATGATCATTTTTTTCCTGGTAGAATAGATTCCATATGTAAACCAAAGGTTCAAATATGCCCTTAGATTGTCCATTGCAGGTATGAATAGGTCCATAGCCATCTCGAAATGTTTCCAGATGTGCGCACAAGGGCATATTCATAGAAAAGATGATTTTGAGTTTCTTCATGATTGTTTCACATTGGACATTTTGATGGACGTACAGAAATTCCAAATCTGCAGATTGCTTCCGAGAATGGTAGAAGGTGGTTGTAAACTCTACAGCAAAAAATAAATATACAGAGTGGGAGTGTTTTGTGTCAGAAGAACTTGATTAGGGTCAGACTCTTGAGTTGCACGGAGGACTGAGTAGGACGTTGCGATGGAGAACTTCCCTGAAGTCGATGGCTTCCAGATGAACTGATCTTGTACGTGTGGGATTAGCATTGCCGCTGAGAAATACCATGTTCAATTCTTATTATACTATCAACCAAGGATGTAACATTGTTCTTCTTGGAGTATAAATTTTTGCAACACTAGACCCCTCCATATATAGGCAGCTTTACATGAGGGGTCTACATGAATGATATTGGAGTCCACAACCATTATAATAAATTGAGGATTAGTGATGCACTAGTGAGAGAGCTAGTGTTTTGGCCTTGAAGGCAACATTGTCATAGCAATAAAACTGATATACTCTAATTCAGTTATTTAAACATTCTATCTTACAAATATGCCATTTTTTAGTGGATGGTGAATTTATCTTTTTAATAAAAGAGGGTTAAAATGACTCTATGGACAAGCATGTTGTACACATTGCAAAAAGTTTGGGGATTACTAATAGAAAAAAGAAAAAAAGTTGTGCTCATTGTCTAGCATGTTAATTGGAAAAACTTTTGCAAAATAAAAAGGACATTTATTTCGCTTTCTAGTTTAGCCCCCCCTTAGTAGGTGGCTTTTGCCTTTCCCTAGATGAAAGTTTAGCTCTTTCATTTTGAAGTTTTCTCTCTTCCATCTTGGAAGTTCCGATTCTTGCACTTGAAAAAATTGAATTTTTATTTTTTATGTGTTTTAGTTATATCTCTTCAACAAATCTGGTGAAGAAGAGGGAGATCTATGGTTTCTAGAAAAGTAAATGATAAACGCATGGTTAATAGTCCAACAGATGAATGAAGGTGTCATATTCAGGACTTCTAGGCATACAAGATTTAAGTACAAGAGTCAGATATGCAGTTTTAGTCTCATTCGATCATAATTGGATTTTATTTGTTATAATTTGGTTAAGATTCTTTAAAATTCCTAGAGAGTGATAAGAATATAAACTTATGTTAATGTTAACAACATATATATAAGATGAATCTTATCAATATATTAACATAAGTATATGCAACTTGTACACAATGAATAAAATTATTCAATCAAAATTAGACTTGAGGTAATACAAATTGCACAAACAAACTCTTTCCATTAAATTACTTTCAATTCAATGGAACCTACCATGGAGTAATAAAATTATCCTAAACAAATGTTAACTTAAAAGTAAAAATGAAATGAAAAACGATAAACAATATGGCAAAAAGATATTAACTGAAAAATGTTAACTTAAAAATAACAATAAAATGAAAAATTGTACATTTTCTATCTCAAAATGATTGTCCAATTTAGATTTTCAGTTTTAGTACAATTTATAATAAAACTAAAATTTCAAACTAGATAAGTATTTTGGGAGAGAGGGAATAATGTACATCCAAGCAAATAATATATGTTTATGCCTTTTATAGGGGCCATTACCAAATGAAATAAAAATAGTAATAAAAATAAATAATAAATAAATGAAAAAAATACATTCTCTCCATGGTATTCGCGGGATCCTCAAGGCAAACACAAACGGTTTTTTGACTTTTTCTTCTTTTTCTTCGAATATCACTATTTTTCTGTCTTTCTCCCCACATGTCCATTTTTCCCCCAATTGCATGCAATGCAAGAAGAATAGCACCTTAAAGAAGAACAACAACAAAAGCTCAAAAAAAAAAAAAAACAAATAAATAAAATTTAGCCGATTGCTCCAGCTGATGATGGCAAGCTGAATATCTGATTCCCCCCAAGGTGTGTGTTTATATCTTTGCATGCCTCTCTGGTATCATTTATAACATAAATGGTTACGTAATTCTAATAATAGTAGGTAGATTATGAAAACTTGCTTTTGATGGGTTGTTCTTCTTTTTCTTTTCAGGGATTGTTATTTTGTCATTGATTTTTTTTTTGGGATAATTCATTTACTGATTTCCTGGTATAAAAAGTTTGGGAATGGGTCATGAATTATGCCGCATGTGCTCTGTAGATAGAAAATTTGAGTTCATATGTCATTTTGTTTGATTTTGTAGGAATATAACCAAAAAAAAAAAGAAATGTCTGGTTACGCTGGAGTTGTTGTCTCTGATCCATGGCTTCAGAGTCAATTCACTCAAGTGGAGCTGCGGGGACTTAAATCAAACTTTAAGGTCTTCTTGTTTCCTTCTAAGTTTTAATTAGTACCTCTCATCTCTTAATTTTTGGAAGAAAAAAAACAAAGGGATTCTGTTTTGGAGATTCATGTTGATATTTAGAGGGTTGATTATGTAGTTCTTGGCATCCAAGAACAAATCTGGCAAGGTCACATTGGGAGATATTCCACGGGAATGGGCCACAATGAAGCCCTTCAGTGGAGTGTTAGCAGAGGATGCCATTAGGACTATTCTTACGGAATCAAATTCTGAATTGAGTCAAGAAATTGAGTTCGAATCATTTCTTCGGGTAAGATAAATTTTCGTTGTACCTAAATTCTCTCTAAGTGGTGGTATCATTTTGTTTTTAGTGGTTTGTTTATGTTAGGTCTGTAAAACTTGAATACTTAGATTTGGAATTAAATATGGAACATTTGGTCACTTAAAAATGCATACTAAGTAAAACTTTGGACAAATCGAAATTTCTTATCTTAAGGACCGGAAGGAGTATATATTTTTCTTTCGCACATACTTCTCGTTCTTGCTGGATCTAAATTAATTTCACTGTAAAGTTTTGTGTCGGATTGATATCAAACTATTTGTAAGCTTTCAATCGGGTTTGATGTTTATGGTGATGTATAGGCTTATTTAAACTTACAAGCACGGGCTACAACGAAAATGGGTGGCTCAAAGAAAGTTCTGAAAACCAATGCATCATTTCTCAAAGCTGCAACAACAACCCTCCGTCACACCATTAGTGAATCGGAGAAGTATTCATATGTTTCACACATCAATAGCTTTCTTGGTGAAGATCGATTTTTGAAGGAATTTCTTCCAATTGATCCAGCTACAAATGCACTATTTGATCTTGTGAAGGGTGGGGTTCTACTATGGTATATATATATCACCCTAAAAGCTCCACTCGAATGTTGATCCTTTGGGATGTTTGCGTTGATTGTTTTGTTAGTCACTTTACTGTTATTTTTTGCAGTAAACTTATCAATGTGGCTGTCCCTGGAACTATCGACGAGCGAGCTATCAACACGAAGAAAGTTCTAAATCCATGGGAGAGAAATGAGAACCACACACTATGTCTTAATTCTGCCAAGGCTATTGGGTGTACTGTGGTGAACATTGGTACGCAAGACTTGGTCGAAGCAAGAGTAAGTATACTTAATAGGAGTTGATAGATGAAGTTATTATGACTAATTCTTGGAATTAATGTTAATCGTTTCCTTTTCCCGCTTTGGACAGCCTCATTTAGTTGTTGGTTTGATTTCTCAAATAATTAAGGTAAGTCACTGTTTCAGATCATCATTGTTGAATTACAACATGCATATATGTAGGATCTATTACAGAGTTCTAACACACCTGTAACATTGCGACGACACCAGATACAACTCTTAGCTGATCTCAATCTGCGGAAAACTCCTCAACTTGTCGAATTGGTGGAAGACAGTAAGGTTGCAGTTAGTTAATTTAATTCCTATTTTCTTGGTATATATTGCTGAATATATTTTGTCATCCCTCCTTTGTGTGATTCCTAATTGGGAAAATAAGAGCCCTTTAAACCTTGCAGGACGTGGAAGAGCTAATGGGTTTACCCCCGGAGAAGCTTTTACTCAAATGGATGAATTTTCATCTAAAGAAAGCAGGATACAAAAAAGCTGTTACAAACTTTTCATCGGATCTTAAGGTAGGAAAAGTAGATACATGCTATCTCTTGTGAACATGTAAACTTCCGGTCATATCTCTCTGATAGTTTCTTAATTACCTATATAAGTTTTCCAATCTTTGTTTTTTTTCTTGTTTGGTTCTGAACCTTGTGTTAAGTTGTGAAATAATTTAAGTTTGTTTTTGAGAACTGGCTAAATAACTAATAGCAAAGTTTAAGTCAGTTGTTTCCTGATGGATGAGTCCCTTTCAAATACTTTTATTTATTACTGACACGTTACTGCATCATATACTGTTAGGATGGAGAGGCTTATGCTCACTTACTTAATGCTCTAGCACCGGAACATGGAACTACTTCCACGTTGGAAGCAAAAGATCCCACAGAAAGAGCAAACTTGATTATTGAGCAAGCTGAGAAATTAAATTGCAAGAGATATGTTAGTTCAAAGGATATAGTTGAGGGCTCACCAAACCTGAATCTTGCATTTGTGGCTCAAATATTTCAAAACAGGTACAACTAGGCAGGCATTTGTATTTTATCATAGTGTTTTTAGATATAGGGTAACATGCTTCTCATACTTCTGTTTGTTGTTCTCTCTACATTATATAAATTGGTTTCGCCAGATTTCTCTTTCTATATAATGCTAATTGTCTGTTGGTGCAGGAATGGTTTATCAGTCGACAGCAAGAAACTTTCTTTCGCTGAAATGATGACCGATGATGCTCAAACTTCTCGAGAAGAAAGATGCTTCAGATTGTGGATTAACAGCCTTGGGATCGATACATATGTGAATAATGTTTTTGAGGACGTACGATCAGGGTGAGAAATAATGTTTCCTTATGGAAGTCCAGCAGCTGTCTGGATGTGTCTATACCTGATATATATATATGCTTCCTGATGGATGCAGATGGGTTATTTTAGAAGTCCTTGACAAAGTTTCCCCAGGATCAGTCATATGGAAGCAAGCAACAAAACCGCCAATCAAGATGCCTTTCAGAAAGGTTGAGAACTGCAATCAAGTCATAAGAATTGGGAAGGAATTAAACTTTTCACTTGTTAATATAGCTGGAGACGACATTGTGCAAGGAAACAAGAAGTTAATACTAGGTAAGTTCAAATTTATTTCTGAACTCCATTTCATCTTTGTCAGGTTCAATATATAATGTTTCAGATAGTTCATTTGATATGTTGAAGGGCTATAAATTTGTCTTTCACCTTAGTTCCTTAGAGATTGAACTGTTGTTTTCAGGAATTACTGAGCAGTCTAAACTTATTCACCCTGGAAAGTTTCACTTGTAAATATTACAGAAAGATTATCAATGTTTGGCTCAAAAAGTTAGGACTTCAAATTATTAAAGAACTCTTTTGAAGCAAAGTTCCCTCCCTTTTATTTGCTAGATTGTTATGTTGCTCTACCAATTCAAGTACACTGATAGTGTAGTATATTTATTGGAAGTCATGCAAAACAAATTATCTCCTTCCACCAACTAACCGATATCCAAACTTCAGCATTTCTCTGGCAGTTGATGAGATTTACCATGCTCCAACTGTTAAAAAACTTAAGGTCCTTCTCACAAGGTAAAGAGATCACAGATGCTGACATATTAAACTGGGCTAACAACAAAGTAAAACAAGCAGGTCGAAAATCTCGAATGGAGAGCTTCAAGGTAATCAAAACAGGTTTTGACATTGTTTTTTGTTTTTTTTTTTTTTTTGGTGCTGGATATCAAGTTTGTACTTTATGTGGCATTTTCAGGATAAAAGCCTTTCTAATGGGAAATTTTTCCTGGAACTTCTTAGTGCTGTGGAGCCAAGAGTTGTTAACTGGAGCCTTGTAACCAAAGGAGAAAAAGGTATACATTCTGAAAAACTTTGTGGAGTTTGAGGTTCTTAACCATTTTAATCTTCTACTTTCTTGACACCTATGAATGAAAAAGAAAAAGAAAAAAGTTTCATCTCAACTAGAAGTAAGTATACCCCTTGTGGGTTGATGTTGTTTACTGTTTTTGCAAAGTGCAGATGAGGATAAGAAACTAAATGCAACTTATATCATAAGCGTTGCGCGAAAGCTTGGTTGTTCCATATTTTTGTTGCCCGAGGACATTATGGAGGTAAGCTTCAGGATGACATCTTCTGCATACTTAGAAGGCTTAGACACTTAAAAGCAACACAGTGGTGGTCTTGGCTTTAATTCCTTCACCATCATTAATTTTTAGAATGCATTTAAGATGGTTCATATTTTACTTCCTGTTCTTGACTGGATTAAGGTGAAAATGATGTAGATATTCCACTACAATTTTTCCTTGGAGACTGAATCACAAAAGTAACAAATGTCACAGGTGAACCAGAAAATGATTTTAACATTGACAGCAAGTATCATGTACTGGAGCTTGCAGAAGAAGACTAGTGACCCTGAGACCAACTCAGGCACACCAGAAGCGGAGAAAAGCACCCCAAATGAGGAGAAAAGCACTCTGAATGAGGAAAATAGCGCCGTGAATGAGGAGAACAACACTCCGAATGAGGAAAATAGCGCCCCGGATGAGGAAAAGAACACTCCCGACCCATCTGAAGTCGATCCTGCAGAGGCTGAAGGCGAACCTGCCGCATCAAGCCCTTCAAGTTCAACCCAACAAACTACAGATGTTGAAAATGAGGATCCTCCAATAGAGGAAAATACAAATACTGATAAGGAGTAAAACAAAATAACATGTTGTGAAAAAAAAAAAAAAAAAAAATCCTTTGTTTCGGCTTCAGTTTTGCATTCATGAGAACTTGTAGATAAGATGGTGATCACCAGGTGTTGTTATTAATATGTATACTCTGGCCATTTATTTTTAATGATATAGGAGATTATCTTTTTTCCCACCAAAATTTCTGGTGTGCAGAATGGAAACAAAGTGATCTTGTAAATTTATGCATGTATTCATGTGTGTGTAATTAGACTTCCCGATAGTAGTAGTAAGTATCGTACGACCCGTATCGCACGATACGTATCGAAATCAAATATGTATTGCAATTGTTTGTGTATTGATCAATTACCGATATGTATTGTACGTTATTGTGTATTGTATGATACACGAACATAGGCAAAAAATAATTTTTTAAAAAAAAATAATTCAAATTGTTGTTTCATAATAATCATTTAAGTTTCAAATTAAGAGCGAATTTTATTTACAATTTATTTTAAATAGATGCTTTTGATTTATTTTATTCACAAACATAATCTTCCTAAAGTGACGATAAATTCATTAATAAATTACGCTAGTTCAAAAAAATAAAATAATTAAAGACATTATTTTATTCATAATATCATTTTCTAAATCAAGTAAAGCATATTGAATAAATGTGATACGTGTTTCTATTAATTTTCTTACAATTTAATTTATGGCTATAATAACAGCCATTGTGAAAAATAATATTTATTACATAGGTTTTACGAAGAAATTGAATGATAGCCTAGTGGTTAGGTTGTTATCTTCATGGTAATAGACCAGGGTTCGATTCTCACTAGGGGTTGTAAAGGGGGTTTAAGAAAAAAAAACATAGGTTTTACGACCATTATCCGTGTAATGAATGAGTAATTTGTGTAACTTTCAATAATGTTAAATTTAACTTAATCAATTTATTGTTTGCACATCACTGAAAATTTTTTAAATAATATATAAATATATCAATTACATTACAGTTTATGATATTTATTATTTATTTTATACATATTACTATATTAAAACGTATCTTACGATACGATATACGATACGATATGCGTATTATAATTTTAGGTTTCCGATACACGATACGTATCATTAAGAAATTGGTTATAAGAGGGGTTAATTAAGAAAAGTTGATTTAAGAAAATGGTTTTTCCCTTCCTCTGTCCCAAATCGTCCTTATTGTTTTTTGAAATTTATACTAGTTTTAATACAAATTTCAAACCTTATTGTGCACTTTTTTTTTTAGAACTTAATTTTATATTTTTTTTTAGGTGACATTTGAAATATTGCTCCATTCTAGTATAAATCTCAGACTAAAAACCTTCCTCGTCTTAACGGGCCTAATCTTCCCACCTAACCTTTCTAAATTAATCAAAATCATAACACTACTAGCTAAGTGGTGACGTTATGAGAACTCATTTTGCTCTCATTTCCACCGTTCTCCTGTATCCTTTTATATAAATTGTATTTTAGTTAAAAAAAAATTTCCCTATCTAACCTTTTACACAATGATATTTAATCTATAAAAATTCATATTATATTTCCTGAATCCTTTTTCTATTGTTCTCATAATGCTTCCAAACAGCACGTTTCATAAAAAAAAAATTCGACATATAGTAGTTAATTTCTAAACAAACAAAAGTGTAACCTATCATTTTTAAGCAGTTGGCATACCCTTTTAAAATTATAATAATATAGCATAACCATTCGTTGATACACCAGGTGTTAATTGAATGATAATAATAAATTTTCTAGAATACTTAGTGTATATTACAATTTACACAAAATGAAAAATTCTAGAATACCAACAAACATTTCTTACACAATTTTGCGAATATTACTCTTCCCCTTTAGACTAGTAAGGAATTCTTGCGAGATTTCAGATTTCAGAATTAATCACCACAAGAAGCAAAGAAAAAGTTTCCAACGCATATCAAAACTTTTGTTTTCAGCCAACATTAATTCAAAGGTGCAAAATTAAACTTTGTATCCTATTAATGCAACAACTTGTTCCAGAATATTTTCTTGTATACATTTATATACCCCCTATAGCCTCTCCGGTTTGGTATCGTTAATATTCATTCACTCATTCATTTGTGTTGTTTGAAATCAAAATCTTCAGAAAAAGAAATGGCATCTTCAAAGAAATTTGTTGTGGGTTTCGTGATGGTGCTTTTGGTGGTTTCACTTTTGCATCAAACAGAAGTTGATGCCCAACACAATAATGGGCATTTTAATGGACTGGATCATCAAACTCTGACGTCAATTAAGGCGGCTCAAACGAACCAGTTTGTGGATCAGAATCACGATGATGATAGCAATGATCAAGGAGATGATGATTTCAACCCAGAAGTGTTCGTTTTGGGACATTAATCTTATATAAGATTATTACATGCAAATTGCTGTGGTTGTAATTCTGGTGTGGTTTCAAATATTCTTGCATATGTTCTTACAAAAAATGAAATTGCTCAGCCAAGAAATTGACGTATTAAGAATACAAACGAATAATATTGGTTATTTTATATGATATTTCTCTTTCAAAGTGTGTTGTTGAATTAATGCTTTTTTTCATTTAAGACATATATATACTTTTTTTTTATTATTATTATTTGTATATAATTTTATCACCTTATGTTTGTTATAAGAACTAATCCTTCCAGTTTCGTGAACAACATCTCGTATTCAATGTATGTGCCTCAACTACACCATCCCAGGTTTTATATAGACAACAAAAAAAAACTATATTAGATTTCATAATAAGAATGTATATGTGGGACTCAAATTTAGAGGGTCTTTTTCTTTTCAAAATTGGAGATCAGGAAAGAATTTCAATTACCATGAGCAAAAAGTAAATAATAAATAGAATTAATTACTCAAACAGTACTAAAAAAATGTCATCTATATTCACTCAGAACTAAAAAAAAACGTTGCACTTTGGTACTAAATAGTGAACTTTTATTTTTTTTTCGGTTCTCCATTTGTTTTCCGAGGAAAAGGGTGGTGGTCAGCGGCGGTGGACGGTTGAGTTGACTAAGGGTATAATCGAAAATCAAAAAAATAAACCACACTTCCTACGCACGTGCGAGTCACGTGGTTGCCGCTAAAAAACAGAAGGGGGAAATTCAAAATTAAAAAAAAGTTGAATTTGCCGCCTTGAGCAGCCGCCTTGGTAGGCGTAAACCGACGGTATCCGTGGGGGGCGCCACCATGTACCACCACCGAACCACCGATCTACCACCGGGCCGCCGCCGCCAGTTTTTATATTTCGGTCATTTTCAGATATATTCGTTGGGAATTTCGCCGCCCGATAGTCGGAACTTACTGTTTCGACTACGGAGACGGCCCAATCCCGGTGACGACCAATTCTTGGCATATTATATTATTATAAAATAAAAGTAATGGGCGGAGTATAATACAACGAGCCAAATTTTTTATTTAGCTCAAACCCAATTAAAATTAATATAAAAAATTATCAAAGCCCAACCCAATCTCAATGCAGTATATACATTTTCAAACATAATAAAAATCAAAAAGTCACTTCGGGGAGAGAGAAAACATAACTGGGAGAAAACGGGGAGAGAGAAAACGTGAGTTATATAAATTGGGGATTAGGGTTTGTCAAATTCGAAAGAACAAGGGGGTATTACTGGCTAAACTCGTTATTTTTGTTGAAATCTTTACCAAATGGGGTAGTATTGAAGGGATTTGGTGAATTTGTTTTGGAGATTTACATCCATTAGGGTTTCGGGTTTGTTTCAGATCTGAGAGGCAGTCTGAATTGTTACCGGAAAATACAAGCGGTCTCATCGGTTTTAACATCGAAGGTGTAAGGACATCGTTCGAGGTTATTTCATCGACCAAGATGTGGAGGGGCGAGGATCATGTTCGATCCCCAGATGAAGTTTCAGAAGTACCAGATTACGGTAAGCCCTAGAAATTGTTACATTTTGATTTTGCATTGATTTATTTATAGTTTAAGTTTGTAAAATGGATTTTCTAAAAACCTTTATTGAGATGGGCTTCTTTTTTTTAATGGTGGAGTAGGCTAGGGTTCGGATTCATTCTCGATTCATGCGTTATTTCCTTGTCTGTTTGTGTACTTTGTGTTCTTCACTTGTCTGTTTGTATACTTAGTGTTCTTCACTTTCTTACAACGTTCATGACTAACTTGTAGTGCTGGGAGGGGACATTTTTGCTTGAAATTAGTTAACTATTGTTAATTTGTTGATAATTCTAAAACAGTTTGTTAGTTTTTAATTGGTTTCTTTCATAGAGTGACACACTTTTTGATATCTTTTTCAGGTGAATGGTCTAACCTTGTAAGTGTCAAATTTTTCATAGTGGGGGGAGGGGTGGTTTGTGACCAACAGGAAAGGTGAACTGACATATTTAAAGGTAGAGGTTGATTACTTTGATGAAGTGATCACTGACCAGCTTTGTTTGGAAGAGTGTTATTCATTTCTGGAACGTGTAGGGTTTTGTAGTCCTCATAAGCTATTTTTTAGAGACCCTATTGTAGCTGAATATTCTGGTTTTAGGAGATTAAACACTAATGAAAATCTGAAATATATGCTTGGTTTACTGTCTGGTGAAATGAAGTCTCATGTGGTCATCTATAGGATAGGGAAACTTGAGTATGATCCATTACCTGGAGGGGCTAAACCTAAACCAAGAAAGCCTGCATATTTAGATGAAGGTGATGATGATACTGATGATAAAGACTATGAACCTGAAAGTGATTACAGTTGTGATTCTGATGATGAAAGGGTTCAGAAGTTAGCCAATCACTCGATGAGTGGTTCTTGTTGGGGAACTTTAGAGAAAACTGAATTTGTGCGCCATGCAAACCATGATGGTGGCGATGATGTGGCCTCTGAATCTGACTATGCTTCCTGTAAAGAACTTCATGAAAAGTGTTGTTTGGATGATGAGGACTTTCATGAAGAAGTGAAGAAATATAGAGAGTTTAATCCTGCGAAAGAAATGGCCAACCCAACATTTGATATTAACCAAAGATTTGGGACTAAGTGGATACTTTTGAAGGCCATCAGAATGCATGCTCTTGTTGATAGAAGGGCTATTAGGTTTCAGAAAAATGCTAAATTGGAGGCGAGAGGAATTTGTGTACCTGGCTGCAACTGGGAAGTATATGGAGTGAAGTTGCTAGATGTAGACACATTTGAGGCGAGGACTGTGGATAACAAGTACACTTGTGGTAGGATATGGGAGAAAATCAAGAATTGCAACTCCAACATGGTTTCTGATTAGTTTGTTGCTGACTTTGCAAATGACCCTTCAATGACTGTGAGCACTTTGCAATTTAGGGTTCATAATGAGAAGATAATTACCATATCTAGGACTCAAGCATATAGTGCCAAGCCAAAGGCATTGGAGAAGGTAAGAGGAAAAATTGTAGAGCAGTATGCCCAGTTGGAAGGTTACATTAAAGCAACGAAGAAGGCTAATCCTGGGACGACGTTTGAATTGATGATTGATCCTGCGAAACCTAATACATTTAAGAGGTTGTATTTGTGCTGTGAGGAATGCAAGAGATGTTTCAAAGAAGGGTGTAGGAACATTATTGGTCTTGATGGAACATTTCTGAAAACAGTTGTGGGGGGCATTTTACTCTCAGTTATTGGATTCGATGCAAACAACAACATTTTTCCAGTTGCTTATGCGATTGTAGAGATTGAATGGTTCTTGAACTACTTAATTAAAGATCTACAAATTGCCAACACTCCTGAATGGGTAATCATGTCTGACAGGCAGAAGGTAAATTTTTCCTTTTTTCCCCTTATTTACAATTTTAAATTTTGGTTTTTAATCTTTTAATATGTATACAAATTTCAACTTTGAAATCCTGATTGCATTGTTATTATATTATTCAGGGTTTGATACCAGATGTGCAATCAAAACTAGATAGGGTTTCACATAGATTTTGTGTGCATCACTTGTGGTCGAATTTCAAGAGGCATCATCCGGGGCTTGTCTTGAAACCGAAATTTTTTGAAATTGCAAAATCAAGTTATGTAGAAGAGCATGATGAGCTTATGGCTGCTTTGAAAGAGTTTGATGAAGGTGCATGGGCATGGCTACAAAATGAGGATGTTGTTCATTGGTGCAGGTCGCATTTCCCTACGGCAACTAGGTATGACTGCGTTACTCACAATGTGAGTGAGGGTTTCAATAGAGCAATATTGCCTAGCAGGGAATATCCCATCATTGGAATGCTTGAGCGGCTTCGGGTATACCTAACTTCAAGGGCACAACAGAAAAGGGAGTGGCTGGCACGAAATAATTATATTCTAGGTCCAAAGATAAAGAAAAGGTTTCAGGATGATGCTGAAGAAGTTGCTAGATGTAAAGTGATCCATTGTGGTGGTCCGCCGTTTGAAGTGAGGACTATTGATAGCTGTGATCAGTTTGTGGTAAACCTTAAGGAGAAGACATGTGCTTGTAGGAAATGGCAGTTGAATGGATTGCCATGCTCTCATGGCATAACTGCCATAGTAGAGAATGGAGATAAGGTTGAAAGCTATGTGAATAAGTATTACTCAAGGGAGATGTACGAGAATGCATATGCATATGTCATTGTCTCTGTAAATGGTCCAAAATTTTGGCCAAAATCTGATGGTGCTACTTTGCAGCCCCCTGAATTTAAAATCAAAATTGGCAGGCCAAAAGGGAGTAGAAATAAGGACAAGGATGAGCCATTAAGAAGAAACAAGAAAGGATCGTTGAAGGCAAGTAGAAAGAGGGGTAAAGGGGTAAACAAATGTAGTTTCTGTAGAGGTGAACATATTAAGAGAAATTGCCCAGGGTTTAAGGCACACCAAAATGGAAAAGATAATAAAATATGAAGTTTCACTCTGGTCGGTATTTTGTTACATGTGAGTTTCTTGAATTTTTTTACACTACTGATATTGGTACCATTTCAATGAACCAGGGAGAAAGGGGAGTGCAAAACACCAATCCACCTGTAAGAAAAAGGATGGGCAGACCACCAAGAAGAAGCCTCAGGATACAGGTGAATGCACAAGTAACCGAGTACAGTCTGCAACTCAGTCACAGCCCAAGAAGAGGGGCAGAAAACCAAAAACATCTGGTGGTGAAGTGCATGTTAACTAAAGTTTATTGTAATGTGACTATTGCAAATTACTGAACCACACTGTTGCGGACTGTCCAATACTTGAGGCTGAAAAATTCTTGACAGTCCCTAAAAATTTAAGTGAGGTAAAGTTTAGATTACTGTTTACTCCAAATGTTCTTTTTTTTTTTTTTTGGTCAAAGTATAAATATCTATTATTCGATGCAAACCCTTGCTGGTTTTTAATACCCTTGGTGCACCTCCTACAACTCAACCTAGTGGATATTCATCCTCTAAAGATGGTTACATGCATGAAGGATGCGACTTCTGCAGAAGCAATTGTTGGAATTTTACTTCAAGAATAGTGGACAACAATGGCTGCACTAGATCAAAGAACAAGATGAAGAATTTATGGTTAGGACAAAAGAAAGTTTTGTCTCTAAGTCACAAGTAAACTTGCTTTCCTTTTGGGCTAAATTCGCCCACTATACAGTGCAATTGTCTAGGCGAATTCCCTATGAGATAAAATGGAGATCGTGTTGTTTCACTATGCACTTTAGTGAACCAACAACCTGCTACAAGGATAAGAAATGTCATTGAAAATATTCCAAGTATTTGGTGATTTCATTGTACACTGAAAGCATCCAAATGATCCATATTTATAGAGTTAGATGAAACTCTTGAGGATTAGACGTAACCCTTGGTTATGGTCCTAAACATAACTTTTCGTTAATGTCTTTTCATATGGAGTCCATAGGCACAACCTATTAGTTGTGTCTCTACCATATATGGAAAACACCCAATAGGCACAACATATTAACTGTATCCCTACAATATATTGAAAATAACTCCAACAGCAATGACCATGGAGAAGACAATTGTCCTAGGCTTGATATCCAATGTGATTATTGCAACTATTTTGAACATTATAGAAATGAATGCTATGAATTAGAGGTAAGTTAGGTAGTATATATAACCAGTTTATGCAGGAATGATTGTTCAAATTTTATAGTTTGCATGTCTTTACAATACCCTTCTTTACGTATTAGAGGAATCTGGATGCTGGTGTTGATGTGAATGCCTATGCTACAAATGCTGTTGTTGAGGAACAAGCACCTCCAACTGAGAATCCTCCTGAAACTGGAGTTCCTGTTCATCAGCCAGAATCACAACAACTACAAATGAGAATCCTCTTGAAACTGGAGCTCCTGTTCATCAGCCAGAATCACAACCACCTGCAACTGAGAATCTTCCGGAAACTGGAGTTCCTGTTCATCAGCCAGAATCACAACCACATGTAAATTCTACTGTAGATGAGGATTCTGTACATGAGACTGAACCAAAACATACTTGAAATGCTGGTCAAGAAGTTGACGATGAGGTTATTTCTGTTTTGGCTCCAAATAGAATGTATTTAATAATTAGGTTCTGTAAGTTACATTTTGGTTCCTATTTGTGTTTGAAAGTAACAAGGAATATTGTATTATGTTTTTTGTAGGTGGCTTTGGATATACACTCCGAAGAAGAGATAGAGTGTATAGAGTGGGAAAGTCTTGCTGCAGCATTGAAAGATCCAAGGTCAGGAATTATAAGGCCCAAAGTAAGTGCACCTGCCCCCAAAAACGCACAAGAATTTGTACTTCTTTAGCCCCTACAACCCCAAGGAGAGCTAGTGCAAGGCTTATGAATCTAGCACTTGCGAAAAAGATGGACGTTGATGGACCTGGGAGTACATCTGAAAATGCCATTCAAATGTTAACTGAAGAAGAAGCAAGCACCTTCTTGCATAAGAAGCCAAAGACATTCCATGGTGTAGATCCTCACCAAGAATGATTAGTTTTTATTATGTAACTTTGGTTCAGTTTCGATATAGTTGTATGCCGAAATTATTCTTAAATTTATATTTTGGACTCCTTCAGATAGGCATAGTCTGATGATGTAGTATGCTATTGATGGTTTTTGTATTTCTGAAGGCACTATGATATTTTGTTACAAACTTAAGATAAATTTATGCAAATGGTTCGGTAATCATCTATTTTTTTCTGGAACTGAGATTATGTCTTTAGTCTGTGAAAGGAAAAAACTGAACTGAGGCTATTCCAGCTTACAATGTCCAGCTTTACCTAAACATGTCACGTCTAATTTACTGTTGTAGGAATTTTTGCTTGATAAGTAATAACCAAACATTTTAATCAATAACCCGACATTTCATTGATAACTTGATAATCGTAACAAAATAAGATTGACAAGTTTAGTTTACAAAATAAACCCTAATTGTACATTGATCACATTGCCGGCAACAAAATAAACAGATTGCCTTAAATTGGAAGCGCTGGCAACAACATCTATTACAATCTTAAAAAATCAAAAACACATACTATTACAGTCTTAAAAAACCACAAACACATACACATTACCATGCTTAAAACACTAAACTACAAACACATACACGTTAACACACTAATATTTGGCTCAACCGGATTCAAACGCCCCTAAATTTAGAAAGATTCCCACCACAATCATCTACTAAAAACTAAAATTAAGGTAATTCATCCAATTCTTCAATCAATAAAGGATTTTTTCACAGTCACCAATCACCTTCGACGTTTCCCTTGGACCAAAATAAAACATACCCCCAGGTTGCTAAACGGAGAGAAGTTAAAATCTTAACTTTTCGGTTTGCACCCACCAACTGGCGTTGCATCTCCACCACCATATGATTTCTCTATCAAAAGGACATCCTTCCTAGCCAATAATTCATCTTTTTGAGCAAGAAAGCCATTCTTCTCTGCTATCTCTTCCCTTCTCTTTATCAAGGCTTGGAAAAAATCGGGCAGCAACGATATACAATGGGAACACCTATCAGAATCAAACCAATTGAAGAAACCACAAGAAGCATCAATATGGTACCTTGGGCAACCAAAAAATTTGCGACCTGCATTTTCTGGTGTCTTCGCCAACGTGAGCTCAGCCGGCAATCCGCAAAAACATTCGGAATGTTCGGGATAAGGGACGGGAGAGGGAGATCTTTGCATCTTTTTTCACCAATTTTGAAGAATTGGTGCTTGTTGCGGGATGTTATCGCGGTCGGGGTGACCAAAATCGAATTTAGGGTTTGTTGTTGGACGCGATAAAAATTGAAGAAGAAGAAGAAGGTTCTGTCAAGTTGAATTTTTTTGGTATTTAATAGGTTAAAATTTTAAATGGGTTGGGCTTAATTAGTTGATGGCCCGTTAATGTTTTAATTTTTTTTTGGGCCTCGAATAGTTGATGGTCCGTTATTTATTGGGCATAAAATATTAGTCGTCGCCAGGAATTTGTCGTCGCCGGCGTCAGATAGTATATTCCGGTCCCCGGCCGGCGAATATCCTGGCGATAATATCGGATTATGACCGGAATATTCACCGGTCGGCGGTGGATCAGCGGTGGCCCGGCTTTTGACAGGCATTGACTCACGGTGGTTCAGTAGTGGTTCGCGGTGGCGCCGCCCATTGCTGGCGTCCGTTGAAGCGGTGGCTCAAGGCGGCAAATTCAAATTTTTTTGAATTTTGAATTTACCGCTTCTAATTTTTGGCGGCAACCACGTGACTCGCACGTGCGTGAGAAGTGTGGTTTATTTTTTTTGATTTGCCAATTATACTCTTGGTCAACTCCACCATCCACCGCCGCTAACCACCACCCTTTTCCTCAGAAAACAAACGGAGAATCGAAAAAAAATAAAAGTTTACTATTTAGTACCAAAGTGTAACGTTTTTTCTTTTTAGTTCTGAGTGAATATAGATGGCATCTTTTTAGTACATTTGGAGTAATTAATTCTAATAAATAATAATAATAAAAGAAATGTAAAAATTGAATCCCAGAATTTTCAGTTGCCAAGCAAACTAGCAGCAAGCAATTAGTTTGACATTGCCAAATGATCATATGAAATTTCGTACCTTGGTTAGATTGCTGGTGGAAAAAGAAAAAGTTTTAATTAATAACAATTAAGTTTTTAAATTAATGTAAAGTGGTATTTAACTTTTCATTGGTAGATAATAATATACCACCACTGACATTTTGTATACGAGGGTGAAAAAACTCTGAATACGTTAATCCTCTCATTAAGGTTTGATGAAGAGGCCTGAGAAGTGACTAATTATAGGTTGGGCAAGTTCAAACTAAAATGTATGTATTTAAAAAAAATAAAAATAAAAGTTTATAAATTTAGTGAAATCGCCAGCAAAGATTGATAAGAAAAGATGGAATTAGAAAAATATAACTTATATTCGTTCCTAATATTTATGTAATTGTTGTGTTTCATATGGATAAAACTACATAAATATACCATGTAAAATAATGGTTGTACCATGCACTAGACTTTTAATTCGGTCAAGGATACAACACTAAAAATCAATTAAAACTCCTAAATCATAGATCTAACAATTAGACCTATGATGACTGAATCCTTTAGAGCCATGCTAATGAACACTAACGAAGCCGCTGCCATACCTACAAACATCATCAGTAGAACCGGCGTATACTAGTGAATATCACCATAAAAGCCGCCGACAAACTAGCAAACATTACTAAAGAAGCCGCCACCATATCTAACTAGTACAAGAGATTAATCTCACTTATTGAAATCAGATTTTAAAAAATAAAAAATTTAAGAATCGAAACAACACTATCTCCCCCATCCTTCCATGGTAGAAAGATAGGGGAAAATATTGGGATTTTTGTTTTAAACTTTGAAGGGTCGGGAAAAAGAAAGGTGGCACATAGAGGACCGAAAGTCGGGGAAAATCTATTTGTGTTTATTAATTAGATAAGTAAATTTTGCGAACAATTATAATCTAGTTGTCTTGATTGCAAAGTGTTCAGCTCTGAGTAAACTTTTATTAAATTACAAGTGTTCGGATTCAAAAATTTAATTTCACCTGTAAATTAATAATTTATTATTTTAAAGAGAATTTTTTTAAGTTCCAAAGATTAAGCTGCGAAAATGATTTTGATGATATAATTTCATCTTATCACCATAAATATAAATTTTGGGAAAAAGAAGACGTCTATATTCATGTTAAGTAATTATTTCTTTTTTTTTAATCTTTTGCATTTACAATAATCATTAATTTATGTTATCATCGGACTCAAACATATAAAAAAAATTGTGGAAAGAAAATATTATCTTATTATTTTATTGATTCATTGTGTGTTATTTTTAGCAAGTTAAGACCAATGGAAATTTTTATCCAAAAGTATTAAATTAGCATAAATTTATTAGTATGTGTTTTTGTTGTCTGCCTAAATATTTGAATTCAAGTAACTTTACTCTACCTTGAAATAGTGGTTGCTCATCAAGATGTATGGGAATGAAGGAGTTTTAAAAAAAGAAGAAAGAAAGAGCGGTGAAGAATGAAGGGGGCTTGGGCATTAGAGATGCCAAACTATGGAACAAGGCAACAACTTTGAAACAAGTTTGGCATCTTTCTGTTCAAAAGGAGTTATTGTGGGTGAAGTGGATCTATGGAATTTATATAAAGCAATCTTCATTTTGGGATGTTCAACTTAAAATTGACTCTAGGTGGCAGTTGAAATAACTTTTGAAGCTTAGAGACGAAGTTATGATTGGGTTTGATGGTTCAAGATGGAAGGACGATAAATAGAGTCAATATTCAATTAGGTCTATAGATGGCTGTCTGGTAGAGGGGAAAAGAAGCCGGAATCTTAGTGTGTACGGGCTAGAATGATAATCACTAAGCATAGCTTCATTTCTTGGTTGGTCTAGATGAATAGAGTTCAGTAAGGAGACTCACAATGATGCATGTTGATATTCAAGATCATACTTGTCTGCTCTATAAGCAAGCAGTTGAATCATTTGAACACTTATTTTTCCAATGTTGTGTTGCAAATGAGTTGCTAGATTTGATCAGAGTATTGTTGGGATGCAGGAAAATTTCAACTCACGAATGCAGATGGAAAATACAGGTGTTGACTGTTTGGAAAGGAACCAAACTAAAATGGCAATTTTCCTGGCAGTATTGAATGCTAGTATATACCACATTTGGGAGAAAAAAGTAAATGTACTTTGAAAATACTGAGAAGAGACCGGTGGATATTTTGAAGAGGATTTAATCGTAGCTTAATTCATATCCTGCTTTGGAAGAGACAGAAAATCAGAGTAGCTGAGGGAAGATTGTTGCAAAAGTATCTTCAGTAAATGTTTTTATGCTATACTAAACGTAATAGTTGCGGTAGCAGATTTTATTTTTCTGTCAGTTTGAGGATGTATACCTCACCAGTTTTGTAGCTATTAAGTTAGGTGACAAACTCAGTCATACTTATTGTTCACTTTTGGTAATTATGTTAATTAACTTTTCACTAATTTTTTTTACATAATGATGTGGTTAAATATTAATTTTCTATTTAATCTTAAATGGATAAATCTATTAACCAAAAAAAAATAAAAATAATCTTTCAATTCAGGCATAAGTGTAGACAGTTATCATTCATTAAAAATTTTCCTTTCACTAATTTTTCCTATACATATTATTATTCATATTAATCAAGTTTGCATTCTTTTTAAGTATCATCATGATGACATCGGAATTATGTATTCAAAATGTTATTCAATCCATCATATAAAAATTCCAATTTGTTAACTACTTTAGTTTTAATAAATCCTTCTTTTTTATGACTAGCTGATATTTCCTGCCTATAAATTGGTTAAAAGTGAGCTCAAATATATAACAAGTGTTGAAGGTGTGATCCTAGGTCATTATGGTCATTTAAAGGGCGAGGTCTATTATACACATTGAGTTTTGCGCTATTATGCAGAGATGCAGGGTTTTTATTTGAAAGTGTTAACTTTTCCTTTTTTTTTTTTTTTTTTTTGGAAACACACATCATTTCATGAAAGAACATATTACAATATATTATCTATCCGAAGACATGCTTTAACTAGTCTATGTGCACCCTCAACTATGTATCTACTAACCTTGATGACATTCTTTGACATAGTAGTTGTAAGCATCAAATCTACAATATCTTCTAAAGGAATTAAAACAGCTGGGCATTGACTTCCTTCCAAGGATATAATCGACTATATTCTGATTGTGGGATTGGTTTGAGATGTTAAAGGCCGTAACATTATAGTTGAAGTTGATTATATGTATGTGTCACAGGCGGCCTTAGGATAAGGCTAGTAAAGATAGGGCTTTAGGCCCTAAATTTTGGAAGGCCCCAAAATTTTATACATTATTAATAAAATAATATATTAAAAAGATTAAAAAATTAAATGGATTAAGAGGCCAAAAATCCCAAATTATCTCAACATTAATCCAAAATTTCAAATTATTCACCTAAAATTTAGGCCTCCTAAATTTGATTATGATATTAACTCTTAACTGGTGGAATTTAAAAAGACTTAAATACTATTCGAAAAGCTTTGATTATTATCTTCACAACTAATAACTATTTAATCTTCCCATTTTCTTTACTTCTTTAATAGTGGTGTTCATGCTGCATATTGATTTAATAATGATACTCTATATATAATTGGCTATGTCATCTTTCTTTAGTGTTTATACAATTCTTGTTAGTGATGTTTATTGGCACTTATCATTTTAGTAATTGATAAATTTTGGTAAGCAGTGCTGAATCGTAGAGTTTTCTTTCCATAAACTAAATTAATATTATAAAAATACTAATATATTAAATTCTGATTTTAGACCTCAGATTTGAAAATCGCTCTAGGCCCCAAAATATCTTGAGCCACTTCTGGTATGTGTTTAATATGGTGCAAGGAGGGGAAGCGAAACTAGGGATCCATGGTGGCCTTGTACGTTACATTTGAGAACTCAGAGTTACCAACAGCTTTTTTGTTCTTCCAATCAACGTTAGAGTATGGTTAGTTTCTTTTCTTTTCTTTTTTTTTTTGAAGAAAATAAACTTTCATTGATGATTATTGAAAACGGTCCAGCATCAATTGAGAAATAAAGTTAGGAGTTTCACTCCAAACAGTTTCGATTACAAAAGCCGTTTTGGCGAATTTAGCTATAGAATGAGCAATAACATTATCCATCCTGTGAATCCATGAAACATGGCGAACTGGGAGATCATGGCATAAGTAGATGACATCCTCCATTTCTAGAGCACAAGCAGAAGAGCTATCTACCTCCTTTGTGGCTGCAAGAATGAGAGATGAGGAATCTCAATGTACTGCAACGTTGGAGATACCTAGCTTACAACATAACAAGAGAGCTTCTCAGAAAACCAGGGCCTCTGCCAGATTTGAGTCGAAAATATCCGGAAATTGTCTTGCCATTCCATGAATAAAGTGACCATCTGGAGCTTGTATAAATATTCCAGCGCCAGCGCATCTCCTGGAACTTGAAATTGCCCCATCGAAGTATACCTTCACAGCATCATCTGGTGGTGGTTGGAAGAGAGGAAACACCGAGGATACGTGCTCAGGATTAGCTGATCTTCCATTGATCTTAGAGAAATCATAGACTACCCTGCTAGCTTGAAGAACCATAGACCAAGCAGAGATAATTTTCTGCTCAAACAAGAAAGAATTGCGAGCCTGCCAGATACCCGAAAGTAAGGCTGCAAAGAAAGCAGCTGATGTAAATTGAGCATTCAGGAAGATGGCTCTAGTCCATAACTCGCTAAGCGACCTTCTAAACTCTAGGATTTGTTGATGGATTCCAGCAATCCTGAAGGTCTGTACAGCGAACGGACAGTAGAAGAAAGTAGGACAGCTATCCAGAGAAGATTGATGGCAAAAGGGACAATCAAGGTCAACTGTTAAATGTCTTGAGGCTAAATTTGTTGATGTTGGTAACGAGTTGGTGCAAAGCCTCCAAATGAACAGAAGAGTACGACTTGGCAACTTCAGTTTCCACAGACGCTTCCAAAGAGGATCTTGAACGCTAGCAGGTCTGATTGAATTTGCCATGGTTTGGTGAGTGAAGCCTGGGGAATTCATTAGCTGATAATAAGCTGATCGCACTGAGTGACAACCATTCTTGGTATGATGCTAGATCCAACGGTCATGCGCCAAAAAATGAGGTAACGCCATTGAGAGAATAGCTGAGGACTCCTCAGGAGGGAAAATGCAGGTGATAAGCTCGCGATTCCAACCAGCACAATCTTGTCTGATTAAGCATGAAACTGTTGCAGATGTTATTAATAAGTGCGGTGTGACTGAAGTGCGAAAGGAGGGTTCCAAAGGTATCCATTTATCATTCTAGATGTTCGTTTGCGCGCCACTATGAATCTGCTTCCTACAACCCAGTTCAAGAACTTTGCGACCCTCTAAGATACTACGCCAAGTCCAGGAAGGTCTATGACCAAGATTTGCGTCGAGGAATTTATGAGCAGGATCGTATTTTGCCTTTAAAACGCGAGCAAGTAATGAGTGTGGAGATGTTAACAAACGCCAGGCCTGCTTGCTTAACATAGCCATATTAAAAGGCTTTAAATCCCTGAAGCCGAGACCACCATCATTTTTGCTATGTGACATAGAAGACCAAGATGCCGAATGAATTTTCCTCTTTCCTTCTGAATCTCCCCAAAAGAAGTTACTTGACATGGATTGCAGCTCATACAGTACATTATCAAGAAGTAAAAAACAAGACATAGCATACGACGGTATAGCTTGTATGACACTTTTAATAAGAAGTTCCTTCCCAGCCCTAGACAGCAACTTCTAGCTCCAACATTGCATTTTTTGCCAAACCCTATCCTTGATGCTTGAAAAAACTTCACTCTTGTTTCGACCAACAATAGAGGGTAGTCCAAGATATTTCTCATGGCCTTCTACTTCCGGAATACCAAAGATCGAACAAATGTGGCTCTTGTGGGGATTTCAGTATTGGCGCTGAAAAAGATGTCAGATTTTTTGAAGTTGAAACGCTGCCCTGAGACCCGCTCATAAAGTTTGATGGCTCAATGCAAGTAATGTGCTTCCTCTTCCTCAGCTCGACCAAAAAGCAAAGTGTCATCCGCAAAGAAAAGATGGGAGACTTTTGGAGCATCTCGAGTTACTCCAATTCCATGAATACGTCCACAGCTTTAGAGATCCTGCAACACACATGAAAATACCTCCGAACAAATGATAAAGAGATATGGGGAAAGAGGATCGCCTTGACGGATTCCTCTTTCCGGTGTTAGGTTGCCAAATTGTTGCCCAGTTAGAATGAAAGAAAACCTAACGGAAGAAAGGCAAGTGATTATTAGACCTACAAAAGATTCACAAAACCCTAATGCAAGTAAAACGGATTTAATAAAATTCCACTCAACCCTATCAAAAGCTTTACTCATGTCTAATTTAATATACATCAAATTATTTTTGCAATTAGAACGAGTTTTCATGTGATGGTGAGTTTCATAAGCCAAGCGGATATTATCTGTGATAAGACGGTTGGGAATAAACACAGATTGGGACTCAGAAATTATAGAAGGTAAAATGAGACGTAATCTATTAGAAATAACCTTCAAAGACAGCTTATAGACTGCGTTACATAAGGAAATTGGACGAAATTGGGTAATGAGATCCGGACTTTTGACTTTGGGTATCAACACAATATGAGTATAATTCATTTTTTAATCAAAGACACCATGATTTAAAAAATTCAGAACAAAAGATGTCACATCATTTCCAACAATATTCCAGAATTTTTTGAAAAAAACAGAACTCATACTGTCCAAACCGGGAGATTTGAAGGATGCCATTTCCTTGAGCGCTTTCACAACTTAAGCGATCATTCACATCTGATGTAACTTTTGGAATTAACCGATCTACTGCCTATTGTATTTCAGATTCCAACGGACATGAAGATGAAAACAACATCCCATAATAATCCATAATAATTTGCTCCATATCCTTAGCATTAACACAAAGTTACCCGTATTATCTTTGAGGCCAGAAATATGATTCACCGACTTTCGCTTATTAGCAAAAGCATGGAAAAATTTAGTGTTACGATCTCCCTCCTTATACCAATGCAGCTTGGCTCTTTGTTTCCATTTCAAATTTTCCCAATCAGGCAACAACTCCCGCTCCTTTTCTAATTCGCCAAGCTTAATCCGGCCAGGATCATCAATGCGTCTTCTTTGCAACTGTAAAATCTCCTTTTTGAGTGCATCAATCCTTTTTTCCAACATTGAATGATGATTTCTACTCCAGTTTAGTAAACCAACTTGAACATGCTCCAATCGATCACCCAACGAACTGCGGTCCGAATTCTAGCATTCCTCAATAACTTTCTAACAATCTTTGACTTTAATCCAATGAGCTTCGAATCGAAATGGTTTCTGGCGCCAATGATTGTGAGTACAAGGGTTCCTTTCACGCAATTTTATGTGTAGCAAAGCGTGATCAGAAATGAACATAGGGATATGGGACACAACACTCCAGGGAAACAGCTGATTGAAACCATTGTTACAAGTTGAACGATCTAGTCTAGCCCTTTGGGTTTGCGGATGTGGAAAAAGACGCTACTAGGTTTATTTGTAGCCCTCAAAACCCATGTCCAATAGTTAAAGATGATCCAGCGTGTTCCGAAGAAGATTGATTAGCCAATTAACTCGAGAACGACTCCCTTGAAAATCATCCTGAGTAAGAACTTCATTAAAGTCTCCAAAAAATTTCCATGGCTTTTGTTGGGGATCAAATAATGAACAATATTGATTTCAGGCCTCCCGTCGCAACGAAACATCCGGTTACCCGTAAATTCCAGTTACACGCACTTGATGGCATTCAATTCAGCATCAACATCAATATATCTGTCGTAATAGGACCTCAAATCAACAGTGATCTATTTACTCCACAAAATTGTCAATCCACCTGAGCTTCCATTCGCCTCTACATAAATTCCAAACATATTCAATTTATTCTTCAGTCTCTGAATTTGATTACAATTGCTTTTTGTTTCACACGGAAAGAGAAGATGCGGGGATTTTTCATGGACTATCTTGCCAAATTCTTTGAATTTTCGGGAACTCCCCAATCCCGCGCAATTCCAGCTTATGATACTCATTGAGCTGGGCGGAATTGGGAAGTTAACCCAATCTCCGCCACACCGCCATCCATAGATTCAATTGCTACAGAAAAATCCTCTGAAATAGTGACACACTCCGTACGCGACTCCTTTCCTATAACCTCAACATCAATCATTTGAAAGTCTTGACCATCAAAATCTTCAACACACCATTTACGTTTTCCTGTTTGAACAGATGGAACGTCTACTGGAGCATTTTGGAGTATGCGATTATGAGCTGTGTTGAATCTGCGCGCTGCTTTACGAGCTGGAGTATCCAACAACATTGGAACAGTGACAAGATACGGGCTAAGAAGAGAGGCTGAAGTAGAGGATGTATTTAATTGGTCAGTAGTAAAGGGAGGGGGAACATGACTTTGTGTGGGTAATTGGTGAGGGGATTGATGAATTAGAATTTATATTCGGAATTACATGTGGAACTGATGGAGGAGTTGTTGAAGGGGAACTGGACATTGTGATTGTTATAATATCCTCAGATTCAGTTGGATGCGAGCTATTGGAAGGAGGGGATGAGGTAGAGAGCGCGACCATGGGTTGAGTTGGCATAGAGGGTGCATGGTTAGGGTTTGGAGGTGTAACTGGTGCTGAGTTAAGGGCAGGAGTGGATTTAGATGATGAAGGACGGGAGTTGAGAGATGAGGACCTAGTAGGAATATCACCAGAATGGCTAGAAAGGTTAACATGTGATGGAGGGATAGCGGTTTTCAAAGATTTGGTTTGAGTACGATTATTGTGGGTGATTAGAGGGGGATGGTCAGAGTTGGAGATAATTGTGGTGTTTACAGAAGAAGTGGGGTCTTGGACGTGGTCTGGTGAGATAGTAAGAAATGAATTGGAAGAGATATGGATTGATTGGTTTGCTGGAGCAGTTTTAGGGTTGGTTACAGTATTAGACAAAGGAGCAGTTACCTGATCATGACTGAGTGGGGGAGAGATAGTGGGGCTGGTGGTTATCCGATACGACTAACGTTCATGGTAGGGTGCAACTTCCTCGTCGGAATCGTTAGGAACATGAAACGGATCCGGCTCTTGCGCCGGACACCGAGAAACGAAAGGATTCCAGTAACCTTTCGCCTTCAACCGAGGTCCATACTCAAGGGGAGGAAGATGAACTACTTGGTGTCAAGGGTTTGGTTGGACAACCGTTTTCAATGTGGCCTATGATCCCACAATGGTAACACCATTCCGCTAACCTTTCATACCGCAGTGGGATTGTGATCTGCTTACCATCATGCTCAAATTGCAGGACTTGCATTAGAGGCTTTTGAATATCAATATTAACCTTAATGCGAAGAAAACGGCCAATACAATTGCGGTCTGCATCCGTAAATATCTCCATAAACTGGGCAATTAAATTTCCGGCAAAGATGGCAAAGTCCTCATTCATTAAGTACAATGGACAGTGATGGAGTTGAATCCACCAAGGGCAGATGCGAAAATCCGCAGACAGATCATCATCAGGCTTGAGGACCAGAAGATGTTTCCGAACAAGCAACCACGGTTCACCATGAAGAACTCTAGCACGATCAATACGGTCATTAAACTTGAAATGAACCAAGTTCTCCCCCACTGGCCTGACTGTAAATCCGAGCCTGTTTAACCATATATTGCGACAATGAGTTCCGATTGCATCATGAGAAACCACTCTTGGACAGTGGAGTTTTCCAACAACAGTGAGGAATGGATCAATACGAGTGAAGCTTAAAGAATTTGTAGAATGCTGGACAGATTCATTCTCCCGTAATGACAATCTCCCAATTATGTGTTCCAATTCCTCCTCAGTGACCATGATACAAGAGACAGAGAAGGGTTATTCAACCTCCAATGATAACAGATATGAATGACCTTTACTGCGAATTTATACTGCACAAATGAAACTGTAAAAACAAGATGAAAAACAGCATTCGTTAGTAAAAACAAAGATGGAAATAGCATAAAAGAGGCGGAAGAAAAGACTGAAAAAGACACAAAGGAAAACTAGATGATTAGTGAAGAACTAAGAGATATGTGAACATGGATTATACTGGCGAAAGTAGAAAAGAAATTCAGAGAAACGAAAGACATGTACAAGAAATCAGACACTGGAATTATTATATTAAGAATGTGAGATTTGGGCAGACAATCCACGATGAAATCTCGTGAAAGACTTAATATAAAAATAGAACTCTCAGAGAGAATCTCCTAAGGAGGACTCTAGGACTTTTCCACTACTTCGAATGTAGATGATTAACATTCTTTTATAACTGTATGGTTAATTTCTTATAACTAGAATTTTACCTCTTTCATTGTATTAACCTTTTTCGTTGTAAACAACAACAACAACAAGCCTTTTTCCCACTAGGTGGGATCGGCAATATGGATCATATGTCACTATCGTGCACGGTCGGTGCATAACTCATCGGACAAATTTAAATATTTCAAATCATTTTTTATAATTTCTTTCCATGTTTTCTTAGGTCTACCCCTACCCCTTTTAATTTGAATTCTTGATTCTATAGTTTCTACCCTCCTAACCGGAGGCTCTACCGGTCTCCTACACACATTCCCAAATCATCTTAAACGGTTTTCTCTCATTTTTCCGTCTATTGGAGCTACCCCTACTTTCTCTCTAATACTATCATTTCTAATCCTATCTAATCTAATATGCCCACACATCCATCTTAACATTCTCATCTCCGCTACCCTCATTTTTTGCTCATTTTCATATTTAGTGGCCCAACACTCGGATCCATAAAGCATCGCCGAACGAATTGCCGTTCTATAGAAATCACCTTTCAAACTCAATAGTACTTTACGATCACAAAGTATTGATGAGGCACTACGCCATTTATTCCACCCGGTTTGGATTCTATGTGTTACATCTTTATCAATATTTCTATTTTCTTCTATAATGGATCCTGAATATTTAAAACTTTTAGATATGTTCACTTTATGTTCTCCAATCTTAACATTTACCATGCTATTACTCTTATGGTTACTAAAATGACATTCCATATATTCCATTTTAGCCCTACTTATTGTAAAACCTTTATATTCTAACGCCTCCCTCTAAGTCTATAACTTGGCATTAACCCCATACCTTGTTTCATCTATTGGAACTATGTCATCAGCGAATAACATGCATTCGGGGATGGCTACTTGCTAGTGTTTAGTGATTTCATCAATTACTAAAGCAAAAAGGTATGAGTTCAACGTCGACCCTTGATGCAAACCAACCGTGATTGGAAATTTACCCGAAATCCCTACGGGAGTCCTCACACAAGTTGTTGCATTATCATACATGTCTTTTATTATTTCTATATATCCTACTCTCACTCCCCTCTTTTCTAACACCCGCCACATTATATCTCTATTAACTCTATCATATGCCTTTTCAAGGTCAATGAAAACCATGTGTAAATCTTGTTTTCTCTCATTAAAATGCTCACATAATCTTCTTAATAAATGTATAGCTTCCATTGTTGATCTTCCGGGCATAAAGCAAATTGATTTTTCATTATGTTTGTCTCTTGCCTTAGCCTAGTTTCTATTACCCTTTTCCACAATTTCATTGTGTGACACATTAATTTTATGCCTATATAATTAGCACAATTTTGTATATCTCCTTTATTTTTAAACAAGGGTATTAGTGTACTCTTCCTCCATTGGTTATGTATTTTCTTACTCTTCATGATTATGTTGAATAACTCCGTAAGTCATTTAATCCCAAATTCGTCAAAGCATCTCCATGCCTCTATTGGGATATCATCGGGACCTACGGCTTTTCCCCTTTTCATTTTGTGCAAAGCTTTCTCAACCTCTTTAATTTAGATTTTCCTATAATATGTGAAATTTTAATGCTTCTCACTTAGCTCTAGTTCACCTAGTGTTGTTTCCCTATTATCTACTTCACTAAATAGTTTATCGAAATAATCTTTCCACCTATCCTTGATGATCTTATCATCCACTAAGACATGCCCACGTTCATCTTTTATGCATTTAATCTCGGATAAATCTTTTGTTTTTTTTTCTCATATTTTTGCAATTTTATAAATGTCTTTTTCTCCCTCCTTAGTATCTAATTTTTGGTAAAAGATTTCAAAGGCCTTTGTCTTTGCCTCACTTACTACTTTTTTCACTTATTTTTTAGCATTTTTATATTTTTCAACATTCCCATCACTCCTACAAGTATAAAATACTTTATAGCACGTTTTTTTCTCTTTTACTTTTTCTTGAATATCTTGATTCCACCACCATGATTCTTTATTGCATTTATTCCCTTTTGGAATTCCTAGTTCTTTTTTAGTGATTGCTCTTATTTCTTTAGTTACCTTTTTCCAAGTTTTATTGGCTTCTATTCTAATTAACTTTTTCAAGTAATATTTTAGTAAACCTATCTTTTTTATCTTTGTTATTAAGATTTCACCATTTTATCCTAGGTATTTTAGGTATTTTTCTCTTACATATATTAGTTTTAATTCTTAGATCTATGACCAACAACCTATGCTGAGTTGTTATACACTCTCCCGGTATCACCTTAAAATCTTTACAAAAAAATTTATCACTCTTCTTAGTTAAAAAGTAATCAATTCGTGATTTGTTAGGGCTACTTTTATATGTAATCAAATGTTCATCCCTTTTTTTAAATAAGGTGTTACATATGACAAAGTCATATGCCACAGAAAGGTCCAATAAAATTTTACCTTCATTATTTTGTACCCCCAAACCATAACCGCCACGAGCCCTCTCATATTTTCCATTTTCCTTTCCTACATGTCCATTTAAATCTCCCTATAAAGATTTTTTCATTTTGAGGGATTGATTGGATCAATGAGTCCAAATCTTCCCAAAATTTTGTTTTAGTAGCTTCGTCTAATCCCACTTGAGGTGCATACGCACTAATTATATTTATGACCTCTTGTCCTATTATAATTTTTAAGGTTATTAATCTATCCCCATTCCTAACCACCCTACTAATTGGTCTATGAATAATGAATCCACTATAATATCTACCCCATTCCTATTCCTATCTTTCCCACTATACCAAAGTTTGTACCTCGTGTCATCTAAAACTTTGGCCTCTTCACCTACCCATTTGGTTTATTGCAAACACATTATATTAACCCTCCTTCTTCTCATACATTCTACTAGCTCTATAGATTTACTTGTTATGGACCTTTTGTTCCAACTCTCTAACCTACAAGTCTTATCATTTCTAGAATCATTCTTAAGTTGTTTTCTACATTGGGCATTTTTCCTTGTGCCCACTACTCCCAAATCCTTATGAGAGTGTAGTAGTCCTTGCCAAGAAGTGAAAGATTTAACTATGCGTTCTTAGTGTACATTTTGCACTAAACCCAAGTTCCCATAGAGATGTAGCGGTCCTTGCCAAGACGATGCAATCGGACCCTGCGGCGCGTACAACGGTGGCGTCCTAACATTTATACGATTTCTTATATAATCCACATTCATGAGAATGGCGGGATTTTTTAATGCTAGCTGCCAACCTAAAAAAAATTATTGTTTTCTTGTGAATGATAAAAAACTTTTTAAAAAAAATACTGTTTTCTTGTGAATGATAAAAAAATAAAAAAATAAAAAATAAAAATCTTTTTTTTCAGATATAGATATTAAGATCATCTTTTCCCAATTTTCCCTGAATTTTTTTTTTTAAAACAAAAGCATTTTTATAACAATTTACAATTAGAAGCTGGTAAAATGGACTTTCCGCAGTGCTCTTCCGGTCTCCGTTTCAGTTAACCCTTCCTTTTGGCTTATGCCGCCGTCTCCAGTCCTTCAACGACGCCGCATCTTCCCCGCCGGTGACCTCACGACGTCGTTCCTACCTTAGCATCTTCCCCGATAATGCAATCCGTAAGTATTCAGTCCCTTTCCCCTGTTTGAATGTGGGATGAAGGTCCTGTTATCGTTTTTATCATTGGGTTTGTGACCGTTGTTTGTAATTGTGTGAACAGGGGTTAATTTCTTCGGAGCAATCTCAAATTCTCTTCCGGATTTTGAACAGTGGTTTCCAGAATCTAGACACGATTAAGGACCGCTTTTCTCGCATTTATCGATTATGCGCAGATTTTTTGTACTCCGAATCCGTCAATCTTCGTTTGCTTGATCCTAGGTAACATCTCTCTTCCACATTTCGGATTCCTGGGTCACTTGGATATTGTTGCTTCGAATTTTCGCTGAAAGTTGTATACTTCTGGGGAATATAGGTGCTTTCAAGGAAGAGATGAATCGGCTATCGGCAGTATGCATAACCTATATGAACTAGGAGAGGAAGATAAGAAACGGGACAGCAATGGTGGTGATAATGGAGAGTGTTCGGCCGCAGTTTTTAATGGTTTGGATGCAATGCTGAAGGACAGTTTGGATCGGTTGAGAAGTATGAGGTCAGTTCATATATTCTCCCGGAGTGGGGTTTATTTATTTTCCCCCTTGCTTTAGAAATGTTTTTTTGAGCTTTAGTGTGAGCATGATGTTATTTCTGCAGTACGTTTTGGATGTGGAATTGATGTGGATTTGTTTTTTGCAAGTTGGTTATTTTATGATATGATCAAAGTAATGGCAGGCCTATGTATAAGCAGATAAGGGTTTCCCTTTGAATCTATTAGTAATAAGATGCTACAGGGGAATTGATTAGTGCTAGATGCCGCATTACAAGTGGCTAACTGGGAATATTGTATGTGTTTGGTGGATAGAAGTTTTATTCGTCAGGAGACTGTTTGAAATTCACATTAGGCTTTAGCCGGTAATTCTTGATGGTTATTTGTTTTAGCTTCTGGGTTGCTGGTAGTTTTCTAGTCTTTCATGTTATCTTTACGCTTGCATCTCACTAAGTTGGGATTGTGTCAAATGCGTATGAGAAAGATTACTTTCCTTAGAAGTGGCAGATTTCTAAGGGTTTCAGTTCTTTGTTATAGTTTTGAGTACTTGTTTTGACAATTTTATGTCTGTAATCCCTCAGTTGTTCAAATTCTTTTAGATGTGTCTAAATGCATGTTTATGGAGCCAGCTCATACTTTTCAACTGCTGGTTTTTTTTTTTTTTGGTATCTCACACACATTCATTTTAGCAGGCAAAACATATCCTGGGATCAATTGGGAATCAAATGTGGTTCCTTTGAAAGAAGCTATAATCTTGATGTAAGAATGATTAGATCTCTGTGTTTGGAGGGTAAGATTGGGGTTGCTCTATTTCTCTGTGGTAACATGATACAAAAGGGCTCTATTCCTGATATTATCACTCATAATAACCTCATAAATGGACTTTGTAAAACTGGTCACTTGGAGAAGGCTGAATGGCTTTTGGGGCAGATGCTGCTTAGGGGCCCTTTTCCAAATTGTGCTACTTACAACACTTTGATAAAGGGTTATTGCCATCTGAATAAGATTGACAGAGCGCTTGATATCTTTTCAACAATGTCCAACCATGGGATTTTCCCAAATAGAGTCACTTGCAACATTGTTGTACATGCTCTTTGCCAGAAAGGTCTCGTGGAGGATGGAAGGAGGCTTTTTGAAAAATTTTTGGGTGATACTTACCGTGATGACAAATCAGATTTGATAACTTCGACTATGCTTATGCATGGTTTCTTTAAAAATGGAGATTTAGAGCAGGCGCTTACTCAGTATGAGAAAATCTTCGGCAGGGACATCTCAGCTGATATTGTTGCCTATAATGTAGTTATACATGGCTTTTGTCTGAACAAAGATGTGGCTATTGGTTATAAGTATGCATGCCAAATGATTAAGAGTGGTTTTCTTCCTGATATCATTTCTTACAATTCTATTATTGGTGCTCTATGTAAAGAAGGACGGGTGAATGAGGCTTGCAATATCTACAACCATATGTCAAGGATGGGTGTTTCTCCTAATAAAATCACTTTCAAGATGTTAATACAGGGGCTTTGTTATCATGGAGATGTGACAAAAGCTGACCAGCTTCGTTTACGTATGATAGATGGTTCTATTGTGCCTGAACACATTATTTGGAACGCCATAATTGACAGTTATGGGAGGTCAGGCAACTTGCAAAAGGCATGGTCCACCCTAGAACATATGGTTGCTTTGGGAGTTTCGCCAAATACATTTACATATAATGCACTGATTCGTGCACAACTTAAAATTGGAAATATGAAGGAAGCACTTTCTTTGAAAATGGAGATGCTTCAAAATGGTCCCTTACCAGATAGTGTGACATACAATTTATTTTTAGGCGCTGCTTGCTATAATGGTGACATTCAGTTTGCATTTCATCTGTATGATGAAATGCTTAGAGTAGGTATCTATCCAGACATGGTTACATACACTATCATTCTTAAGTGTTATTGTCTTGAAGGTAAAGTTCAGGAGGCGGAAGAGTTCTTTGTCAAGTTACAGGGTATTGGATTGAAGCTCGATCATGTTCCATTCTTAGTGCTGATGAAAAAGTATTGCAAGATGGGAGAGCTAGATAAAGCATTTGAACTATATCAGAAGTGGCTGGTAGTAAGCAATTAAAAATACCTCTATGCCTGTGATCTGAAACGATTTGTACTTTCTATGCGGGCACCTACCTATTGAGTCCTCAGCAATAGGATTCTGCTTGGATGGTGAAACTATTGCGGTGGCTGGTGCAGTTGGGAATCATCTTCTTTGAGGTTTATCTCTTTTTGGTTTTAAATTTAAAATAGTATAATGCTATCATTTTCATCCTTTTGATATGCTTAGTATTTCTGCTGGTTATCTGAAGTACCTTTGATTATTGTATTGGTGTGTCATTTCGCTGCTTGTTGCTGCTTTTAAGCTTACCTGGTTTAAGAATATGACTTTTGCAATTGTGGCTCTTGCTGGAAGGTTACATTGGCTGATAATTTTTGGAGCCGGATGTAGAAGTTTGTTTTTTCAAGATTGCCTCCCATTTTCTTTTTGTTTCATATGCGCATTTCTTTCAGTTGTTCCTCCTTTCTGTTTGTTATTTCTTTAAATCTTTTCCGTTGCAATTTCTACTTAATAATTCCTTTGTCATATTTCATTAAGCTTAAACATAGCTGTTTTTGCTTTGTGTAATGTATTTTTCCACTTGTTTAATTATTATTGCAGGCTGTTCGAGAGCTGAAATTCGTAAGATGATGATGTCTGCCAGAAAGCAAAGGATTTTGAAGCCCACAAAAGCAAATCTTGTAGGTTTATTCGTAAGTATGTTTGTACCCTTTCTTTTTGGTGGATAAAATTGGGTGGATCTTAGCATTGAGCTCACTGTTGGAGTTGTTTTGTGAAAGGTTAACTGCTGCTGTATTGCTGGTTGAGGATTGCTTGGGCATTTTCTTCAAAAATGGTTGGAGCTGTTCAGGCTTTGGGTGGCTAATTGAGGTGATAAAAGTTTGGGATACATACCACCTTGGCTTCGGTATTATTACAGCATCAAATTCGGCTTCAACTTGCATTCGTTCATGCTTGCAAAGATCAATTGGATGACTTCTATCCAACGGGAGACTTACACCCTCACATGTGAGTATTATGATGGCTTTACCTCAAAAATTTTGGTGTATTAAAGCTGGAGGATTTCAAGCTTTTTCAAAACTTTTTGAAAATATGCTTCTTCAATACTTGCCGGGACATTGTTTATCCGGTCCACTACTATAGTTTCGAGCCATCTGCAGAAACTATTCTTTATTATTGATTCTTCTATTTTAGATGATTGATTTTCTTACCTCTTTCTCATTATGTGATTCCAACAGACCATGAATGATATTGGAAGATAGCCACGAAGTTAGTCCTCTTGTGGCTCATACCTAGCTGGATATACATACGCAGCCAGCTTTATCATTCTGCTATCCAAGGTTCAGTAAATTGGATTCTCTCGCAAACCAGTTCCATGCTAAGGTGTTGCTCTTCTTTGAATATGGGATCTTGACGTCAAGGCAGACACTCTGTATTGTATATGGGATCTAGATTAAAATAGAGAATGCTGTGTATATGTATATCCGCCATTTGCTGGAGGAACCTTGGTGACTCGGAGAAGTGAACTACAAGAAACTTTGTTATTTTTTTTTTGGTAGTTGCATTCAAAGACACTTGTTTTCATCATGCAGTGTAAGAGTTTCTTATCATGCTACGTATCACGAATTAAAGAAACAAAATTTGGATATGATTTGAGCATGTTGAGCTAGAGAACCGTATTTGCCAAAAGATGGCCATTTTCTGCTGCCAAAAGATGGCCATTTGCCAAAAGACGGTCCATTTTTCAATTCTTCACCCTCAAGATGTTCTTAGTTACAGTTATAAAGACTTGAAAGGCCATTTGCTTTCACGATTAGGTTTTAATATGTCAAGTTCATGTATTAGAGTGATGAATTGAGCAACATCCATTTAGAGAGCTTATTAAAGTGGCACATAGCCAACAAAGCCAAAGCTTATTGTCATCATTATACATAACAGGGCCACAATCCTGTATATAAACTTAAGGTCACGAGAAAGGGAACCCAAAATGTACCCAACATTACTAACATGGCTATATATGCAACACTGAGCATTTAAACCTCAAGGCTTATCAAAATGCGTACTGCATAACAGCATCTGAGCTCCTCAGGAAGACAAGTGTTTGTTCTTCCATTTAACCCTACAGAACTACAGAACATGAGTTCCTCAGGAAGTTAAGTACTTCTTCATCCATGATCGGAAACGAGACCAAGCTAACTCCACACCAGCATCGTCTTTGTCATTCAGTCCCATCTTCTTTCTCCTTTCCTCCCCTTCCGGAGAGCTATTCATGAAGGCATGTGAAAGTCCAGGGTAGATGTATACTTCATGTGGGACTCCTGCTGCCTTCAGCTTTTGTTCTAATGCTTTTGCAGTCTGAGAAGAGTAATCAATGAACAGCTTGGTCAATATACCAAAGACAAAAGCTAAAAATGATAGACAACGATACAAATCTGAATAAAGGCAGAATTGTAAACAAACATCAGTAAGAGTTGTAATTATTTATGGGATCGAGCTGATGTTCAACTAAAGCAATCAATGGTATGGTGGATTAAAACCTGATTAGCTGAAGATGGTTAGTCCAATTTCATATCGTGTTTGTGCAGCACAGTAGGCTTGGTGCATAATACCCATAGTAGTGCATCATAGATCTCCTAAGTACATGACCTCACCTCACGCTCATTTCTTATCCAATACATAATCTATCTAAGGTTTTCTTTAAGGATTATTATGACTATACTATCTAATGTGTTACACTCCACACATCCTTCTGAACATTTACCTCCAGCAATCATTGTTGGTCATGTTGACAGCTTCCTTTCAATTTCAAGGGAACTTTATCATCACAATGTAAGCTGCAATTCTCATTTCTCATTCTGTTCAAACTTATTTGAATTCAGGTAATATCTCATCAATTCAACAATGTGGGAAGAACCAATCATAGTTATTTGTTCCTTCCAGGTTGCATAAAAGTCATGCCCCCAAAATTATTTATATTGTCGCAAGTACAAGCAACAAAGCCGATGTAGTAATGCATAAGAGCTGAAATTGGAGTCTCAATTCAAAGCATATACAAGAAAATACCTCTGGATCTGAGAATCCAACAAAACCGTCAAGCTCACCAAAATGAGCCTGCACAGGTGCCTTGGCTTGAGCAGGGTCGGCAAGACCTGGTGAAGGAACTCCATAGAAGGCTACAACAGCATCGACTCCAGGGGCCAAAACTGAACTAGCAATGGAAAGAGCCCCACCCATGCAGTATCCAGTTACACCAACCTGAATCAACAAAGCAGGCCATTAGACTACTTAACTATATTCCAAAGAGAAGCAACTAAATAACTATGATCAGTAGAAAACATTGCAACTCCTTAAGCAATTTTCTAATTTCTGAGACCCAGTTGGGTCTAACAAGCATGTGAATCCCATCACCAAAAGATATCAGAACAAAAAAAACAGAAAATACCTTTTTGGAACCATTTGCCTTGAGCCAGTTAACTGAAGCTTCAATATCCTTCACAGCTCCTTGCCAGTCAAGGCCATCCATCAAGTGTTGTGCTTCAGCAACTTCAAGACCAACCTTCCCACGGTACAAGCTATGGAAGAGATAATAAATATGAAGATTAAGAGAAAAGCAGTGGGAGAAATTGGAAGAGAAATTATTCTATTTGGACTAGAATCTTACTCGGGTATAAGTGCCTTATAGCCTCCATCAAACTGAGAAATCTTCTGAGCATTGTTTTTAATCTCGAAATCTACACCCCACCACTCTTGCACCACTACAATACCAGGAGCGTCGTCTTTCCCAATTACATAGGCATCAAATGTCTGTCCAAATAAACACACACCATAATCAACATTTAGAAGCGACAGGAGGGAAGGGAAAGACTATGCTTATTGCTTACTGAGGCTCAAATATAAGCTAGTGCTTACACATGGAAACACTGGAAAAAGAAAACTCAGGGAAGCTATAAGAGGCTACAGGAAACCAATTAAGTACAACTCTTAAGTTGAGTACAATCAGCAAGAAGAAATCAAGTACAATCATCTTAATTCTTCAGTCACGGAAAAGGGGAAAAAATCAGCTTCTTCACCTCAACTAAACAATAAGCTGCCACACCCCATATCAACTATCCTGTATTTCTTTATCATCTCAATCAAACAATCACACCGAAATTTGAAGTTTAATTGACATTTATTAGGCACATTTGCAACCCTTCAATACTGTATACATTAGCAACCTTTCTATGTTCTTCAATAACTTATCGATTCCGACTCATCAATAGCAAAACAAGAAGTCAAAGCCAATCCTTAAAAAAATAAAACAAAGAAGTCAAAGCCAATCAAAAACATCCAAACATCCAGAAGAAACATATTATTAGAACTCCTTGAAACTGTATAAGATAAAAAAGAATATAAATAACCCCTCGATCAATTTACGCAAAACTTCTAAATGGGAAAAGAATCTTAAACACCAAAAATGAAGACAAAAAAAAAATAAAAGAAGAAAGAAATAAAAAACAGACTTACGGTGTCATCCCTTTGAATTTGGACCTTCTTGAAAGGAGATGAATCGGCCGCAGAGGAAGCCATTGATCGGACCTTCAGGAGGGAAAAAGAATAAGAAGAAGAGGGAAAAGAGAGTGGATTTCGGAGTGGGAAGGTCTGTGGGGAAGTGGGTTTGGGAAGAAGAGACCTGATGATGCTTCTAGAACAGCAATACGACAGAAGTGAGGTCATGGTCACACCCAAGGGGCAGAGTTTAGTGTGTGCTTAGCAATTTATTTTGCTGTTTCCAAATTTACGTATGTTTTTCTTATCTATTGTAATTAATTAAAGCAACATATAATAAAGAGATGTATCAGCTTTACGTTTAATATTTTCCCGCCAAAAACTATTTTTAGTATAAAATAATTTCTGTCAGGTGGTTTCCTAAAAATTTCCATCATATCCTATCCTAAATAGATTTGATTTGATCTGGTGATTTAATTCCCAAATTAAAATCCCATTTCAAATTTCAAAAAATCAACCAATTTATCATAAATCTTGGCCGATTGCTTCGGGAAAATTAAATGGATACTACAGATGAGGAGGTCGTGTGAAACTCAAATCAGTGCAAGGGACATCAACAATAGGGAATTCATTCGATGCCGAAACAGTAACAAGCCGGCAATAGAAATAACAGCAACACAGATTCAGATCTGACTGAATCATCAATGAGAAGAAAGCTACAAGGGACCGACTAAGCTAAAGATGAACCACCGAGAATTGGATGAACGGCCAGTTAATTGGCTAGCAATGAAAACGTGGATCAAGTGAACAATATTGAAGAAGAAGATCAAGCCGCCGCGAGGAAACAATTTTCAATTTGTTCTTCATCATCGGCTCCTTAGAAGAAGTGGAGGATGCTGATCAAAAGAGGTCAAAAAATCATGCAGATCTGACTTAAAGCAGACCCAACCACCAATTTGAAAAAGATTCGATAATTTTACCTAAAAGACATACGGCACAAATGGCCGATTCTCCACATCGTATAATGTTTCTTGAATTTTTTTCCGTTATAGTTCCGGCAACAACATCTGAAAATATTTTGGGACTTTACAGTCAAATCCTATAACTTTTTGTGCTCTTCCAAAATAAGGAGTTCTATCCAAATTGCTTTGATTTAGTGGACACTAATAATTGATTTGGGCCTGGGACTATACAAATAGCTAGCGTGAGGCTTTGGATTTTAGTTCAATCCGATTAATAGATCTTCAAATTGAAGAAATGACTTGGGATTTGGGGTTAAAAATGTGAATTTGTCTAAAATCTTCCAACGATTTGCATGTTCTTTTACCGACTTAATCTCTTCCCGCTCCAAATCAGAGCCATCAAGGTGCGCTGCACTCAAAATCTGGTTTTTTTTTTTTTTTTTTCAAGTTTTAATTCTGTGAGCTATTCCATCACTAACGATTTGAAGTTATTAATTTGGGATAACAATTTTGTATTTTGAATTGTGACTTTACTTTTTGTTTGTGTTTCGCATAATCACACAAAATGTGAAAGTTGTTTATTGGTTTTTAAATGTATCAGTTGGATACTCTATTCTTCCAAATAGATGGATCTGCATCTCTTGATGTTAGGCTTCTGCAGGAGCTGCAAACTTTAGGTTGCCCGAACCAAATTCGTTTGTCTGTAAGCTTGAATCCGGCCATGTTTCAGTTTCTTTTGCTTCCATTGGATGTTATTTATTTTATATGATGCTTTGATAAAGTTTGAAACTTTTCAGTCTTCTTTGATGAATTCCTGGATGTTCTTATAGATTAAACAAGATTTTCATAAGGAGCCTCTCTCCTCGGACTAAAATGGTGTATGGCAATTATCTGTCTGAATATTTTCCTCAATGAAAAAAGAATCTTAGATTATTTTTACCTTCTACATAATATGAAGAAAAAGTTGACAATCCTTCTTAATGTTATTGGAATTATCGGGGGCCATCATGCCATCAGAGGTTTTGAGGGAGGTGTTGTTTAAATTTAAAATTAAAGAAACAAAATTCAAATGATCGTTGAGAAAAAAGGAAACGTGGTATTTAGTGTTGTTGCGTCAAAACTGGAGGGAAAGCATGAGAAAATCGTTAGGAATCCGCCCCCTACTTCAGTGAGAGAGGTACAATTTCCTGTAATTTTTATTGATTTTTTAGTTTGTTTGCGTCGTTACTTCATATGGATAATTTGTGAGTTAAAGATTAGTTGAGTGCTTGAACTGAAAGATGGAATCTTGCTTTCATGGAAAAGTGTACTATTGAATATCAAAACCTTAAATATTCCAACCCATTGAATTTGTTATTCTGTATTCATATGCTTTTGATTTGATATTAGGACAAAGCTTTAATGGATGTGTATAGAGTGGATATTATTGTTATGAATTGATCAAGACTCTGGGTTTCCCTATTTCATTTTCAATTTATGATAATAGAAAAAAAATCATATTTTACATTTCAAAAGAAAATGAAAGTACTCTTTTTGTTCTATTTTTTTAGATGAAGAAAACCACGGCGTCTACGGCAAGCTCTGTCACCAAATAAATCCAAGGTAGTTTTGTTATTTTAGGTAATTTAATCTTTAGGTGAAAGTTTAAGTTGTCAACGGCATTGATCTAAGAGAACCTCCCATGTCAACTTGAATTTTGTGTTTATATTATACAATAGAAGTCAAAAAAAGCAAAAATGCCAATGATCCTTCTTCTCTCACATATCCTGAGATATTTTGTGGTTGAATACGAGCTAGAAAACTAGGAGAATCAAAATTTAATATTTCAATGTGAGATATTTCATAATTATCATGGGATTATGTTCATTAAATCATGTGGTTTTTAAGTTTAATTTGGGATGTATTTTTTAAAATATTTTTTGGGATTAATCCATATGTTCTTTTTATAGATTAAAATTATTCACATGTGTGAGGAGAGACATTGGTCTAAAGATTGGTGCATAAGCCAATGAGTCACTTACAATTGAAGTACTACGAACGCAAAGGAAAAGAACTTCATTTTACTTATTTGCCCAGGAGCTACTACAGAGACGCACACTTGTTACTTGCTTTCTTCACCCAGTAATTTTTTTGTTTATTTAGAAGTGAAATTACCTACTATTTTCTATTTGGTTCTTGAAAACGGGATTTTTGGTGAGGTGGTGACAAACATGACAGAAATATAACCGCTTTTACAATTAAATAAACCGTTGATTTGTATTTTATACAAATGAGGCTTTCTCCCTCCCAAGTATATATATTTATTAGTTATGATGCTTTTTTCTTTTTTTCATAAGAAAATTTAATTTACTCAACTAATACTATATAATATTTAAAAAAAGATCTAGTAAGATCTAGAATGTTCGGGGATAAGTCAAAACAGTTTTCTATGTTCTTTTCTAATTGGATTTGACATTTTGGACAAGAGTATGATCAGTAAGATAAGATAGTGGGATCCTGGTTCAAGAAAATGTAGAAACGGTTTTGTGCAATATTTTCTAGGTATTGTATTATATGTGTTTCTAAAACTTACTTTTGGATCAATAAATATATTTTTCTCTCAACGACGTGGAGCTCAACAAAATACAAGTAAAATGGAAAAAATGTCGTTCCTACCCGAAACTTTGCCCTCGTCGTCAATTATATTCAATAGATTAGCTAATTTTACTTTAATGTTTGAAATTTTTGCCAATTTCATCCAATTGACCCATTTTCCGTCTAAATTAACGGATCTCCGTTAGTTTTTTAATAAAATAAAAAATTTAATTACAAAAACACTCCAGTTTTTTTAAACATTTAAAAAATAACCCCTAAAATATATAAAAATAACAAAAAAGTCCTTTTTCACTTTTTTATTTTATTTTTCTCTATCTTATTCCATTTCTCTTTACTACTTTTAATGACCATAAAAGTCTATCATATGAGTTTTAAGAAAATATTTATTTATTTTCAAACTCTACTGTAAAAATTAATCTTTGTATAGTTGTAACCCATGATTGTATTTATATAAGTATGTTAATTTTTTTAATAATATAATTTAGCAATAAAGACACTATTTTTCTAGTTATTTTATTCTTCCTAACATAAGGATTAAAAGTATTTAAATGAAACTAATATTCCACATAAAAATAAAATATTAGCTCAAATAAAAAAAATTAATATATTTTAGTGTATTACAATTTTACTCAAGAGACTACAACTTGCATTAATATAATTCATAAAAAAATAACTAAAATATAAAATAATTAAGACACTATTTTTCTGATTTATTTTATTCTTCCTAACATAAAGATTAAAAATATTTAAATGAAACTATTATTCCACATAAAAATAAAATATTAGCTCAAATTAAAAAAAAATATTAATATATTTTAGTGTATTACAATTTTACTCAAGAGACTATAACTTGCATTGATATAATTCATAAAAAAATAACTAAAATATAAAATAATTAAAACCTTAAAAAAATCCTCCAAACATAAGTTTTCTTTCTTGAATCTAAAACCTATTTTCTATCACAACTACTTATTACTATATTGTTATCTCCATTCATTTATTTTAAACTAAAATCATCTAGAATAAACTTGTAAGACTTCCTCTATAGTAAGATATATTAATATCTCAAATAATTATTACAAAATGTTAAATCCTCGCATTTGATAAGTATAAATATTGTTTTTATAAATTATATTATGCCATATAGTCTCTCTAGTTAAATTGTAATACACTAAACTATACTAATATATTATTTTTTATTTGAGCTAATATTTTATTTTTATGCGGAATATTATTTTGATTTAATGTTTTTAATCTTTATTTTAGGAAGAATAAAATAAATCAAAAAAATAGTGTCTTTATTGCTAAACTATATTATTAAAAAGATTAACATGCTTATATAAATACAATCATGTGTTACAACTATACAAAGATTAATTTTTACGGTAGAGTTTGAAAATTAATAAATATTTTTTTGAAACTCATATAATATACTTTTATGGTCATTAAAAGTAGTTGAGAGAAATGGAACAAAATAGAAAAAAATGAAATAAAAAAGTGAAAAGGGACTATTTTGTTATTTTTATATATTTTAGGAGTTATTTTTAAAATTTTTAAAAACTACTGGGGTGTTTGTATTTAAATTTATTATTTTATTAAAAAACTAACGGAGATCCGTTAATTTGGACGGAAAATGGGCCGATTGGATGAAATTGGCGAAAATTTCAAACATTAGGGTAAAGTTGACTAACCGAAAATCTATTGAGTATGATTGACGATGAGGGCAAAGTTTTAGGTAGGAACGACATTTTTTCCCAAGTAAAATCATGTTTTTGTAAGTTCACAGGACAATATAATTGAAATTGTGTAGAGAGATAAAATCACAAAATATAAGTTTTGAACTACAATCCCAACAGTATTAATTTGTTGAATTGTTTTAGTAATACTCCTTGTGTCCCAAAATTATTGTTCTGTTTAAATGTTAAGTTTTAGTTCAAAATGTACTAAAAAAAATCACAACTGAACAATAATTTCAAGATGGATGGAGTAACATAGTCTAATAACGAAATATGTCTAGTAGTAGTATTCTTTAAGATTCACCACGCAATATCGACTATGGAACGATGGTAACGTTATTTAAGATTCACAACACAATGGAGGGACGTGTTATTTATACACATTTTAACATCATTCCATATCACATTTATTCCCTAATCATGTTGTTTTGGATAATGTATCAACAAGAGTACAAGTTATAGTTTTACTTTAATGTTCTATGCATGTTATTTTGCACTTCAATCCAAATCAAAAGAAAGAAGCAAGACAAGAAAATGGAGATTGTAGAAACGAGGAAGTGTATTTTATCCCAAAAAAAAACATCAATCTAAAAGTTGAATCTTTCTTTCAGAACAAAGGAATCAAGAACGCAAATTAAACTCCCACCATTCAAAATATATCACAAACCTACAATAACACTATGAAAAAAATGGGGTCTTTAAACAATGGCGCCAGCAAAAACTGCTAGTCACTTTTGAATCAATTCAATGTCACACAAAAAAATTACACTGCAAAGCGGACCAGGCATGAATGTATTCCTCTCTGTCAATATAAATTAAACTTTTGAATAAATGAATCCTCACAAAAATAAAAATCCTCCAATTGCGACCGCGAAAACCAAGTGAGTTAATGCACTCAAGCTGCTGATCTTGAAAGAGGAAGATGGCTTAGTTGAAGAAGCAGGGGCGGACTTACTTCCACCATCAGCAGCAGGACTGTCGGCGGTAGGTGCTGTTTCTGGAGTTGGTGCCGGTGCTGGTGCTGAGGTTGGCGGAATATCAGTGCCAAAAATCGCTTCGGGAAGGAGGACCTTGTTGACTTCGTACACAGCAGCGCGATCAGTTGCACTAACACTGCTGCTGATTTTTGTTTTACTCCACCCAGAGTCGATCAACACTGTTCCACTGTTGTCGGTGAAATTTAGGCTGTATTGTCCACCAGCAAATGTGGTAACCGGCCCTGATTGGCTGAGTTTCTGGAAATCGGCTAGGGTGTAGTAATGTGCTAAGGCGTGGTAAAGGCAGACTGATCTAAGTTGGTCTTGGGTAAGATTAGCGAGCGACGGGTTCTTAAGCTTGGAGAAGGCAGCATCATTCGGTGCAAAGATGGTAATGCCCTCTGTGGTATCATTAGCTTGGTTTTGGAAAGTGTCCAACACTTTGGTTGATTCCAGATAGCCAAGGAAGATTTTGTATGGTCCAGCAAAGGAAAATAAGTGTGTGAGGTTCACATACTCTGGGGCTGGGGCTGGAGCTGGACTGGAAATTGGAGATTTAGCAGTGGCTGCATTCACTGATGAGGAAGACGCAATCGCCAACACCGAAAAGATGGCGAAAAGAATGATTCTACTTCCCATTTTTCACCTTCATCAAAACATTATGCCAACTGATCAATTTAAGCAGAATGAATATTAAATGTAAACACTAAACAGCCAACCAGAATCAGATCTAAGACTAACAAATCAAGTTGGCGTATACGTGAATAGAGATCTAACAAGTTCAGAACTGCAAACCCAGTTAGAAATCTTTGAAAAAAGATCCAGATCAGAGACAATTTCACCAAATTTAACATCCACATTAAGGCATTGAAATCAACTGGACTTCAGCAAAATAAGCTGGTTCAGTCCAAACATCAAATCGGGCAAATTATATTATTAACACAGATCTTCATACTGCAACAGCAGTTTCATTTCACAATCTCATAACCAATTTAGTATAATGTGCAAGAAATCTAAATCTCAAGCTAAAAATGAAACCATGAATTCAGCAAGAAAGAAATAAGTCCAGCCCACGTGAAATTTCACTATATATTGTGAAAATTGAGGTCATGACGCTCCATTTCCAGCTAAACAAACAAGTAATTCCAATTAAATAAGCACATAGATCTTCAACAACTTACGGCATGTTAGCAATTTACAAAATGTTATAAGAAAGTACCACAAACGAAGCTCAAGAGTAGAGTGAAGATGGATCTCAAAAAGCTTTAAAAGCAGCAAAGTTCTGAGCTTTACATCAAATCAGGGAAAAGGTTCCTAAGTTTAATAAACAAATTATGCAATGAGTTCAAAGGAAAATCAGATCTACAAGAAATCATGCAGAAACTAGAGACCCAAAAGAAGCAAGCAGAAACAGAACCAAGTAAAAAAAAAAAAAAAAACGGGAAATGCTGCATTGCGGGAAGTAAACTTTGAGCATTGAAGAACAAAATACATAAAAGGAGAAATTTTGGGGATGAAGACACGAACCTGGGGCCTGAGGAAATTCAGACAGAAAAGCTGGAGAGATTATTATTGGCAATGGGGGCCTTTCAGAAATGGAGTATTATAGAGGAGGGAACTGGGGTCAACTGTACAAGAAAAATGCTGTTCTATTGAGTAGCGCTGCGGTGGCATCTGTGGGAAAAAACACACACACAATAAAAATTTAAAAGAAAAAAAGAAAAAGAAAAAAGAAATCTTGCTCTGTTTGTTTGATTTTTTTATGGTTTTTTTATTTTATTTTATTAATAATTGTCCCATCCCAGCATATTTTTTTATATTTTTAACATATTTTTTAATATTCTCAATATAAAAAACACCTAAAAACACATAATAAAAAAACGAAACAAACAAACCTATTATTGTTGTTGTTAAATATTTGTCATGAATTCACTGAAAATATTTTCATCAACTGAATTGATTATACGAGAAATCTGGTTGTTTTGTCATTTGTGTTGGGATATTAGTGATAGCTAGTAGCCTAACTACCTTGGTACAATAAGAGATTTCTTATTCGCTTTGTGTAAACGTGTATTACTTTTTCAGTTTACAAATGAAGTGTTATTAGCCATAATTATTATGAGTTTTTAGCATCACCAATCGGTTTAAACATGAATTATGCCGAATATTAGTGAATACTTGAAGTCAATGAAATGGGCTACTATTAAAACAATGATGGATGAGTTTAGTGATTTTGAATTTAGCTGGACGACGTATCTGTCTAATAGTATTTTTAATCTAATAAAAAATTGGTTTGAACATTTGTAGACTGCTTAGAGTGATTGGCGTGGACTGCTTAAGATATGTTTAGGCCTTATGATTATACTTTCTTTATCTTATAAATTTTATTAGGTTTAGTGATTATAACATTTTAAATTTTTTTTTAAAAAAAAATTTATGGGTTACATTCAGTGATTATGTCTGTTGCATGAGTGACCACTGACCATAGATCATAGATGATTACTCAGGTTTTAGCCAGCTAATCCATTAGTTCCCTACTGTTACAGTGATTTTATTTCTCGGAAAAAAAAAAGACAAATAGCTTTACTTTTTGTTTCTTTAAGCATAAATGCTTATTTTGATTGAATATCATTAAAGGTTTTTCTCTGGATAACACTGTCTTCATTTTGAGTGGATTCGAAGCATATTTAGGTTGTAACTTTGTGACCACCTTTCGCTTGGAATTTGTGAAAGAAATCTTTTCACAATTTTGTCATGAGTCTATTAATTCTTCAATCCTAATCAGGTTTTTTTTCCCCTTCCTCTAAAGAAAAATAAACCCGGTTGATATTTAAGGATACATTTGTTTCGTTTTTTAGTGTGTGTTTTTAATGTTTTTTATATTAGAAATGTAAAAAAATGTGTTGGAAATATAAAAAAGTATGCTGAGATGAGACAATTATTAATAAAATAAACTGAAAAAACCATAAAAAAATCAAACAAACAGAACCTAAATGTCTGAAATTTTAGTTACAATCTTTCAGCATTATATTTTATCCAAATTTCTTATCTCAGTCTTACAATTTTTAACATATGTAGTTACAAAAGTATAATTGCAAAAAATCTTGATAGTACTTGAAAGTTGAAACCAAGCAATATCTGGGTCTAAAAATAATTATTCAATTAAAATTTATTTTTAATATAATATATTATATTTTAAATAAAAAAATTAAGCTGGTCAATTATTTTGGGACAAAAAGAGAATAAATTATTACAACAAGAAAGGAATGGTGATGTATCAGCATCAAAGTTGAACAAAATAGCAAACTTCGATGTCAATTTCAAGAGTCTCCAGCCTTGCACTCTACCCCATATGCCTAGCTGTAGCTATCACACAGATTTGGAAGTTCCATTCCTTTTCATTTCCGAACTTTCTCGTCTTTGAAAGAGTTGTTTGTTTAATGTTGGTGCCAACTCTTTAATTTGATTTTCTTATAGAGCAAGTGTCTACCGTGAAAATATTACTCCTTCCTTTCCAAAAATAAATATTCCTTCCGTCTCATAATTATTATCTAGTTTAGAATTTCATTTCTAGTTCAAATTGTATTAAAAGTGAAATCTCAAACTGATCTAGTTCAAAAGGAGTTCTCCAATAGAGCTAGATTTGAGTTAGAATAAAGTTGTAGCTCAACTGATCTAACATGAACGTTTAATCATTGCATGATGTGCATTTCAAGTTTTTCTTTCAATTGTCTAATAAAAGTTTTCTTTGCAAATGTACTCAAATCTCTTTCATGGAGGCTTCATCACAATTCACAACAGTTGGATCTTAGACACTAATTAATCAAGTTGTCGGAATCATTATGTGCTGTATTTTGATCATTAAAAAAAAACTTTTCTTTTTTCCTATCACAATATCACACCCTGTGCGTTAAATTTTCCTTACTGAATTGTAAGTCGTGAACATCTCAATAAGTGAAAGTTTCTCTTAGAACAGAACCCGAGTATAAATTTCCTCAAATTGGGTGCTTTGGTTAAAAATTACCTAGAAAAAGAGGTAGAGAGATCTAAGTTTTTTTTTTTTTTTGTAAAGCAAAATATGAAGATCGGATTTAAAAAATCCGAACTACTAATTAAATTAGTAAATCGGATTTTGAAAATCTGACTTAATAAAATAATATTTTTTTTTCAGAAAATACATGTGAAAAATAATATATATTTTTGTGGTCAAATAATAAACAGTGCACCTTGTTTTTTTTTTAAAAAAATTGAAGGGCGGGAAAATTTGAAAATTTATTTAAAAATTTGAAAACTTGAAAATAAGTGAACAGTAAAATCGGATTTTGAAAATCCGAACCTCTTTTTATTAAAAAAATATCTTTAAGTGTAGAAAACATTGAAAATTTTTCCGAGTTTTAATAGGAATTCACATTAAATTGACCTATCCACTTTCAAAAAAATTTTAAAAAAAATTGTATTAGATATGGTAATAATAAAATCTTATAATACTAATAATTAAGAATTTGCATTAAATTGATGAAAAAAATATATTACTAACGTTGTGTAGTACTATTAAAACTGTTAAGAATTTATATTAAATTAATTCATTATAATTCATCTGTACTAGTATTATGTACTATTTATAGGTACTAGTGTTATATAGTACATTAATACTATTACTCACTACATATCATTGGTACTAGTATTACTTATTACTGTTAAATCTATTAGTCATTAGATATTATCTAGATTAGTGTTACATAGTATTATTAATACTACTACGACATAAGCATCACATATATACTAGTATTACTTATTATTATTAACATTGTTATACATCATACATCACATGTACTAGTAATATAAATTATCATTAACACTGTTACACATTACTACCATTAACATTGTTACCTATTACATATTATTATTACTATTGATACACATTACTATTAATATTATTTTTTTATTGTTAATCATTATTTATCATCTGAACTAATATGACATAATACTATTAATACTGTTATACATTAGATATCACTTGTACTACTGATACATATTATCATTAGTACTGTTACAGATTATTATTATTAATATTATTATCTATTAATAATAATAGATAACACACATACTAGTGATACATATGTATTAGTGTTAGAAAGTGTTGTTAACTCCGTTACTCAGTACAAAACACACGTACTAATGCTATAAAATACCACACACGTAGTAATGCTAACATTGATACATCTATTTTTGCGGATTATATTGACACAATATCAGATTTGAAATATGAATTTTCAGTTAAAGCGAATCTATAAAGAAAATCGGATTCTACAAACCCGAATTTCAATAAAATCGGATTTCACAAATCCGAATTTGCTAATACAACCGGATTCCACAAATCCGATTTTAAGAAAAAATCGGATTTCTAAAATCTGATGTAAAGGAAAATCCGGAATTCAGAAATCTGGTTTTTGATTTAGGTCGGATTTACATCGAAAAACGGATTTAAAAAATCCGATTTTTCTCTAAAATCAGATTTGTTGAATCCGTTTTAATCAACAAATTCAGATTTTTTAATATCCAAGTTACGTTGAAAGTCGGATTCCCAAAATCTGATTTATTTTATTATGTGAGATTTTAGAAATCTAAATTTTTTTCTTCCATCATCGGGTTCCTAATGCTCCTTGTATTGGTATGAGCATTGCAAGAATTATAAATTTGAAATATCGGTATCAGTTTTACTTTTAAAACCCAATCTACATTTTTTAGAAAAAAATTCTGTTTAATGTCGAATTTAGCAAATTCGAACTTAGTCAAAACTAAACTAATTATTGTATTTTATATTTATATGAATGAAAAATAGTTTTTGTTATTATTGTGACATATTTTGACTAGTTTAAAAATTAGTTTATCCCTTAAAAATTAGTTCAAAATCCGACCTTGTTTTTTTTAAAAAAAAATTGAAGGGCGGGAAAATTTGAAAATCTGAAAATTTAATTGAAAATTTGAAAATATGAAAAAAGTGAACAGTAAAATCGGATTTTGAAAATCCGAACTCGGTCAAAATTTTATTTTTGGGAAAAAAAAACTTAATTTTTTTCGAATATTATTTTTTATTTACGAAGATCGGATTTTAAAAATCCAATTTTCTTTTAATCTTGATTAAGTTAATTAATTTTTGTTATTAACATAAAGTCAGATTTGTGAAATCCGATTTTAAGGCAAGGTCGGATTTTGAAAATTCGATCTCGGTATTTTTATCTTCTCCAAAATTCGACCTATATTTCTCTCTACTCCTTTTTTTGAACTATTTTTTAACTCAAAAACTCCCTCAAATTTCATAATAATTTCCCGAGATCTAAAATTTCAAAAATAGAATTATCAATATAAACCGATAGATAGCTCTACTGTAACATACAATTACAAATTTCACGATCCATTGACCAAAATTCGGGGAAGAGTTCTCTCCATTCTTTATACCAAAATGCAAAGGCCGAAAAAAATATTTCAATCTTCATAGAAGAAGGGAATGACAGAAGAAAGGAACAAGAAAACTTTTGCTTTCAATCGTAGAGTTATATAGCTAGGGATCTGCCCAGTCCTTCCGAATATCGAACGTATAATGGATTTCCAAGTAGCACTTGTTATCATCATCAACAAACTGAATACAACAGATCAGTATGATAAGTTGGGGGGACACAATGTCACTTTGTCCCAAAATAAAAATCACATTTGTTAAATTGAAACAGTATAACAAATTTTTATAACTTTTTTTCTTTCTTTTTTTTTGGTACAGATAGAATACAAAATAACATAATCAAATACAAAAATCAATGTGATAATTAAGATATAACGGTAATATCTTAATTTGTAAAAGAAAATAAACAAATGTTCTCTGTCCATCCCAGAAAAAATAAACATTCAATTAATCCTCCAATTCAACAGTTGGATAGAGATCTATAAGCCCCAATGTTGTTGGCCAAACAAGTGATGAGTTCACCGTGAAAGTACTTACAAACTAACAATGAACATTAACACGACTGGAGTGAAGCCAACGAAAGGGAATCAAAATCAACCCAATGCCAATTTAATCTTAGATCATCATTTTTCTTTTTCCCAATTAATTTTTCTAATAATAAGTCATATAAATAATCAAGCTCAAAAAAGTGAATTATGAATAAGGGACGAGTGGATTTGGTACCTTTGATCTGGCAGAATAAGAACCTCTGGCGAAAAATCCACTGGGTGTAATCTCTTCCGGCATCTCGTAAGTGTAAGCTTCTTTCTGCGGACTAAATGTTCCGATCATCGCTTTCCGGCCAACCACTGAACATTTTCCACGTAAAATTGTAAGACTTTACCATTCTTTCATCTTCTTTTTTTCTTTCTTGTTTTGTCAGCATTGAAATCTTGTTTTATTTCTCTATTACAGCATCGTAGGGAAACCAAAAAAAAAAAATGTCATTTCATTTTGTTTTACATTGAGATAATAGTAGCTGGTATAAATGACTCAATTTATACTTTATTTCTTTTAGAAATTAAAACTATCAAAATTTCAAACTGATTCAATGGAAGCTGTATGTTGTATAGGTTTTATTTACTTTTAAATTCATGTAATGGAAGATGTATGTTGTATAAGTTTTATTTACTTGTAAATTAATGTCAGTTTCGTTGTACCTAAAAACAAAAAAAAAAAACAGTAAACTAATAATTACCTTTGAGACCAGATTTCCAGACAGTGTTGGTGTACCTGAAGCCACAAACAATATTATTGCTGACTTGGAAATGGAACTTCAAGTTGTAATGGCTTCCTTCTTTCAAGCTAAACCACAACCCTTGAGGGTTCCCATCTTGAGGAATGGGAAGAACAATTTCAGGTCTTCCAGGTGAACAGATTGAGAGGCTCAGTATTTGCACTTCTGGTTCTGCCACTTCTGTGTAGAGGGCAGTCAAATGAAAAATGGGAATTAGGTAACAACCCATAAATTATAGTTTTTTTTTTTTGCTTCGGATTGATGATCTTGATCGATTATTCCTAATCAGGCACATATTAGTTTATACTAATTCTCTTTTAAATGGGATAAATCATAGTGAGATGAACTTTGATCATTAGTGACAAGCAAAATAGTTTTTTTTTTTCCCATAGAGAAGTGAATAAAGCAAAATAAGCAAAAGAAATAGAATAATAATATGTTTTATTTAGTAGTACCTTCAACATTATTTAAGTCAACACTTCCTAGGAGTTGCTCCTTCCATCTTCGCAAGCTCTCGTCGTCCTATCAAATCGCCACATGATAAGATTGTAATCATGAGATTAGGAGTTCAATTTTCAACCTAAACAATTAACCCGTTAAAAAGAAGTAAAATGGAAGAGTAATAATAAATAGCAATATACCTTGTCCTTTTCATATTGTTCTTTGAGTGTCAATTTAGGTCCAACTTGAATCTTGTGGTGATGTTCATCATCTTCATCTTCATCTTGAGTGGTGTAAAAAGAAGCTTCACTCATGGCTCTATGCATGCTGTCCTCTCCTTCATCACCACTCTCTTCAACTCCACTTTTTTCCCCCTCATGATCATCATCATGAAGTGAACTAGAAACATTTGCTCCAACTTCCAAAGACATCAATCTTAAATTGCAAATTTGAGTGTGTTTTTCTAAAAAAAATTATGAGAAAGAAAAAATCAATGTATACTCGGGAAATTAAATAAAGATAAACAATGTGAGCAACAAAAATTCCTTAAGAATTCATAACAGTGCAGATTCAAGAGGAAGACAGAAGAAGCCCACGAGAGATACGATTAATTAGTTATGGAAAATCCAAAAGAAAAGGGGGAAAAAGGCTATGTGGTGATCCGGAATACGGTGGATGAATATGTTGAAAATGCTAAAAAGCGGGGAAAGTTCTTGAGGGGAAAAAAGATTAGTTACATGTTAATTCTTTTTTTTTCCCCCCTTTTTTGGTACTAAAATTTTTTTTGTGGTTTACATTTAAAAAATAAACATTTTGGATAATGAACCATCGGACCTAAACTATATAGTACTCCTCCTAAAGCTTCCGCGTTTCAAATATATTCTAAATAAGAAAGCTTTTTGTCTCAAAAAAGAATTGCACTCTTTCCATCCCATAATTATTATCCAGTTTGAGTTTTCATTTCTAATTCAAATTACACTAATAATAAAATCTCAAATTGGACAATAATTTTAAAACGGGATATTAAATAAAGTGATACGTTGTACGGTTGTACGTACTACAACACATAATCAACGAATGTGACTTTGAATTGATCTTGTTTCCGAAATCAGTTTTGTCATATTAATGAGTGAAATTTGAATATTCATACAAGAGAGAAGTAAGAAACGTGTTAAATTCTTTGTTGTAGGAATTCAAATAATGGTGGCGTATGCATATTATATTTATTATAGTCTCGAGTGATATAATTAATTAGTCAAATAACATTGACATCGAAAACAAACTCTGATAAAACTATGTGCCCCATTCCCTATATCACAATCCCATCAACAAATAAATGTGCTCTTGCACTAACAAAATCGGATCCTCTCTTACTTTATATTTTTTTAATTTTTTTGGTAACGAATTTTTATCTTTTCTTAATCATTGTTTTCATTTTTCCGGTATCAGATGAAGCCTTGGAGATGAAGCTTCCCGGGGGTCAAACTCTGACCGAAGAATTATTTCCCACGTACGTCATTGCTGAGGTGTTCACACTTCACACAGAGAGAAGAGTGGAAATACTCTACTAGTTTGACTTTCCAAAGAGCTTAATTGCAGACAGCCCCCTCAAGTTTCACTATTTTTCTCAAAACACTCTTAGTTTTAGAGATCAGTTGCATCATGTTATTAGGGTTAGAAGGCAACAAGCAGCAGTAAAGACACACTTGTGTATGATTGGATTTGAATTGATTATATGATCAAATTTTAATTGCTTAATACGTCAAAGAAGACAATGATAAAATTGTCGAATTAGAAGAATGATAATTTTTAATTATTTATTCAATCTGTTAAGTTATCCAATGTCTTCGTATATCTATTATGTAACGTACATTATAGTGGACAACATCCAATAAGTCCTTAAATTAAATGATTTTTCCCCATGAAAACACAAAAGTAAGAATGCCCTAGAAATAAAGAACTGTCTTTGTGTGTCTTTTTTTTTTTCTAGGACAGAGGAGATACTTTTTATAACTATAAAAATAAAATTTTCCTATAATTAAACGAATCAATAGTTTATTCTTAACTCTCTTTTTTTCTGTGTTGATCCAGACATGCGTTCTATTAGAATCAATGAAAACATCTTGTTATGATGGTGCATAGCCATATATATGATAAATGAAGTGAAAAATCACAATGACTTTAGTATAATTATGACTAATATATAGATGACTTGGTTAATTTTTAAAAAATAGTTATTAGTATCACGTAAACTGATGACCATAAATTTACGCATCAGTCACTGTATCTAAATCACTTTGATGTTTCATCATACTTATCAGTTTTCAAAATAATGATAAAGCACAGATAATGTTTTCTTGTGATTTGTATCCAATTAATCCTGGTCCTTGTTCCATTCCTCCAATCAAATCGTCTCTCAATTATCATTCCATTCGTAATACGATGATCTTAAAATGAAAATGTCAGACAAGTTAATGAACGGTCTGGGTTTTGATAAGATGAAAAAAATTTTGTGGTACATTTTGCAATTCCCTCAAATAAATAGTACTACTTACAAGTGAAGCGAAAGTACGAAGCGTGAGCTCAAAGCAAAATGGACTGAAAAAGTAGAAGTCTAGAAAAAGAATAGTAGTATCCAAAACAAAAGTGGGCTGCCCAGAAAGTGAACAAACAAAACAACAGAAACACAAAAAAAACCACCTCTGACGGCTTCGCTTCCGTCACCGCGTTGGCAAATATCCCGCCGGGCCCACCGCCCACATCCGACGTCGCTTTCCTTCCTCATTTCTATATAACAACCACTCCTTCCACTCATCCTTTCATACAATTCATTCACTCATTCATTCCCAGATCAGAATTCCTCAATTCTCAAACGTCAGAATTTTCATGGGTATAAGTTATTCTTCTGGAAATTCAAGTAGCAACCGTGCATCCGTCAAGAACGATTTTTCCTTCGCCAACGTTGTTTCTCTAAGTGGAGAATGGCGGCAGTATCCTCTCCCAATTCAGGCATCTCAGATTCTTGATTCCCAACCGGATGTTTTTCTCTGTAATTCCGACAGCTTGGCCTTCGACGAATTCATCCCGAAACTGGGCTCCGCCGAGTTTCTCCAGCCGGCTCAGATTTACTTCGTCTTGCCCGTTTCCAAATTGAATTCTAGGCTCACCGGCCCGGATATGGCGGCTTTGGCCGTTAAGGCCAGCGCCGGAATCCAGTCCTACGGCAAGAACGCCCGGCGGGGCAAGAGCAAAGCCCGGATTTCGCCGGTGGTCGTTGTGGCGGAAGAAGTGCATCATCATCGGCAGCCACCGGTTCTTCAACCCATGAGCAGTACACCGGGTCTTCAGGCATCTGGATCCGGGTCAGCGAGGAAATTGCAAAGGTTTTCTTCTAAACGGGCCAAAATGGTTGTTCGTTCCTTCAAGCTCCGGCTGAATACCATCTACGAAGGATCTGTGCTTGTCTCGAGTTAATTACGCCATAGATTTTTGTACCTTGTGAATATGATTATTACTACTAATTAGCTTAGGGAGCCCGGATCCGGTATCGGGTGAATTATGGAGCCCCGCATCCGCATTAGTGGAGGAGCTCCGTTGGTGTGATTGCATAGCATTTGTAAATTTTGTATTTATTCTCAATTTTGTTATTGTCAATCACAATTCATTCATTTTACTATCCAATTTTGTCCCGTTGTTCGAGTTGATTTCTTCTTTTTTTTTTTTTTTTCTCGTACCAATCACTATTTGTTTTCTTCAATATACTAACAATAGTGACTAATTTGCTAATTGAGTTATAAATACACAATTAGTAGTCAGCGACTTTGATCGGTTAACTTTTCTTGTATAATGTAAATTTATGATATTGGATCCTCCTTGGCAAGAAAATTACAAAATACATTTTGGTCTAAAATATTTTATTTTATGGTAACGTCGGAACCCGACTATAATTACTAAGTCAAATCATTTAGAACTCGGCTAGCGAGGAGAACAATAACCCACCGACAGTGACGGAGGTAGGAAAAAATCTCACTGGGGCACATTAACATTGTCAAGTATTGATATCATAGTTTTTTTTTTTTAAAAAAATAAAAGATGCTAGTGAAAATTATTTTCGTATTAAACAAATATTTGTCTCATACATTCTTATTGATTTAATAAATTAATTGGAGAACAAAGTTTTGTAAACACATATCACTAAGTATGATATAAAAGTAAAATTTTAAATTTTCAAATGTTTTTTCTGCTCTTAAAATTTTTTTTCCCTCGAAAGAAGTCAAATTTTAATTAACATATATAATCCCTTTCAAAAACAGAGTTTTTTTTTTTTCTACGGATCAATTAGTGAGCTTTTTGAATTCTTAAACATGAAATATTAATATCTTTTAAAGTCCCATTCATATTAATTCTCCCAACCAAGTACTTGACCTAATTAATAATGATTTTTATAATTTTAGAACAATAAAATTAATAAATATAAATAAAATCCTCTAAGGTGGGCCCACTCCAGAGAGGGCACGTGCCCCCAGTGCTCCCCACCCTGAATCCGCCCCTGCCACCGTGTTGTTGCTTTCTGTTGGAAGTGCAAGGTTTCTGGCTTGCCAAATGCTACAGAGAAGGGAGACAAAGAATTCAACCAACAGGGTGTCACGACTAGGGGCCTTGGGGGCGGCCGGAATTACAGAAAAGGAGAATTAGAAGATGGCTCGAGGAATTAGGGTTCTGATTTGGGGGGTAGAACGGAGAAGAGAAGGAAATTGGAAAAATTCCAATTTGATAATAATATTTCTGATAATTCAATTGCATCCCTAGCTGACTATTTATAGTCCATAAGATATAAAAACTACAATTTAAACCCTATAATTTCTAATTCTTACAATTAAGTCCAAGGACATGACAAACCCCTCCACTTAAACAAGTCTTGTCCCCAAGACTTATAAATAAACAAGACATCAGCAAATTAGAACACAAATTTTGAGGTTGATTCCCTGCCAAATTTCATGGAAGGTCAGTGTGCCCCCTTAGAAGATGGTTACTATTTTATCCCATGGTTTAAAACCACACTTAAGTTGAAAGTTCATTCTAGTACCTCATTTGAAGGAAGTTACCGCTACAATCCAAGATTTGGGAAGCAAAATGCTGATATGGTTGTCTTCCAGCATCAGGTTCCATTTTTGACAAGTTCGGACAACCACGAACTCGGCACAAGGTATAGCAAACTATCTGTCAAAACTCCTGCTGGAATGGTCAAGGATAGTAATCCTTACCGGTGGCAATGATACTACATTTTCAGCTTTGCAACAGCTCAAGTCATTTTGTATCCATGCTATGATCAATTCCCAGGGTATAAGACAAAGGTTAGCAACTTGAGTCCTGAGTTGGTGTTCCGTGTTCGCGCCCTTACATGGCATTCCAGCATACTTCATTTCAGTAACTTTTCCCGGAACCCAAATAGTAACAAGAATGTTTCCACACCTTTTTAACGTTTGATCTCCAACATCCCATCCTTTGACAACCGCTCTTTCAGCAAGGAGGTGGAATTTTCCTTTCAGAATAGAAACATCATTGCACTTTCTCTTAGGGATCTCAAAGGAATAGGCTGCTCCAACATAGACACTAGTGCTGCCCCGAGATAAACTATGAAATTGGAGCAATAATACTCTCAGGATTATCCACTGTATATCTTTCGGAAGAACATTCCTGAAATGACTCTGGTCATTCACTTCTTTCTGCAAACAAATTACTGCTTCTAGAATGTGCCATGCAATCAACCCAAGAAAATTTACTTCAATAGTTAATAAAATAGTTTCAACACTAACTTCTCTCGCAGTAACTAACCTTTCAAAACAAGTAGCCCTCTTAATCCAATCTTTCATTTTCAGAAGTTCGGTTCCACCTTTGAAACTAGTTGCTTCTTGAAGCCAAAATCTCCCCATGTCACTCCAAACAGCAAGACTTAAATTCACAGAACAACTCGCAAGCTCAGTAAAATCATAGAAATTTTCATTAAACACCCAACACTCTGAATCCCAATACCAAGATATCATATCAGGCACATAACTAACACTAGCATCATTCTTTGCAGCAATAGACAGATCAAGATACTCATTATCTCCATCAGCTAAAATTTGCTGCAGAGTAAATAACTTAAATTCTGCTTCAGTTCTATTCTTCCCATGAGAAAATAGTAGCAAGAAAAAGGAAATTGTCCCAAAATAATTTAGGCTGCAAGTATGCCTACATTCAAGAATCTTTGAAGCATGCAAAAGAACGTTACTAACTACTCCTTCCCCATAAAAATTTCCCTTGTCCTCAAGGTTGAGTAAGGAGTAGCCAACTACAATCCGCAACCAAAGAAAGAGTTCAAACTCAACATTAATTTCAGAGTACCTTTTTGCTAACTTTAGTTGCTGCAGCTCTGCGTCTCTTGCTCCCGAGGCAATGCTTACAAGAAAAAATGCAGTATTTCTCTCAAGAATAATCATGACAATAGTTGCTACAATGGATGAATCTAAATGTAATCCCCTATTATGAACCAAAATGTACTCGAATATTGTGGTAGGGGTACAATCTGCAGCATTCCAATCATTCACGTGTACCAACAATATAAAAAATTCAGAATTGATCACATGTGCAAGCCATATAAGTTTCTTTGATACAAAAACTTTCAGTTCAGCAAGTTCAATTTCCATCCCCTTCTTTAACAGCATACTAGTTTTCACTAAGCAACAATCACTTATACACGAGGCCTTAATTTTTCTCCTAAAATCAGAATCATATCTATCATCAAACCAGCTTCCGAAATTTTGACAAACCTTGTTCTCTTCATTCAAAGTCTCATCATAGACATTTAGTACTTTCTCAATAGTTCCTCCCTTAAAAACAGGTAAACATTTCAGCCCAAACTTTCGAATCACTCTTTGCAACCAAAAATTTTATCAAGAGGTTCAAAAACATCAATCACACAAATAGAAGATTCAGGCGAAACAACAACAACCATTCCTCCAAAATAACCAAACCCCTGTAACTTTTTAGCATTCAAATTCATAGAATCGTCTTCACACAAAGTAATACTTCTATCTGAATTTGGAAAATCATCATCATTGACCTCCTTTAAACCAATATAAGCCACATGCAACCTAACACCTGAATCGAAATCAACTTCCTTCGTTTCAGTAACTAAATAAGCAACCATTCCACCAAAATCAATAGCAAAAGGACTTAGATAATGTCTTCTATTCTGAACATAATTTCCACAAACATTGATTTTGATTTCAGATTCATCATTTCTCACCATTTCTGGCTCAACTATCACCATTTAACTTATAATTAGAGCAAAATTAACTTCAGTAACCAAAGGAAGTGCACGCATGATATCAACAGGAGTATTCTCAAAGAACAACTTCACAAGATCATTCAAAAGTCTCAACAGATGAACAAAATGCCTCAAGTAGCTATGAAACATCCTTGAAAAATTAAGAAAACTCCAGATCATGTTTACCATTTCACTAGACTTGAAAGAACCAACAATAGGCCATTTCCCTTTTAACGTGTTTAGAAAATATACAGCACCCTTCATCCTCTCATTTCTACTAGAAATACCATATTTAATCTCCAGTCCATTGCCAATCCGAGCATTTCAGCAAACATTGTTCCCCCTCTAAAACAGGATATCAGTAGTACCCATGATTTTAGAATTTCCTTAGTTTCACAGCCAAAGACAATATCCAAAAATCCAAATGCATCCACATTAATATACAACTTACCAAAGCCCGTATAAATCATAAGCCCAAATCAAAACCTTCAGTTTTCTTATCACTGACAACATTCAATTCTTGATCACAACAATCTTCAACGGTAATCATAAAATTTCCAACAAACATAGCCAAGTTCTTAATTGGAGCTTCTACATAATTGGAGTGCACTAATTTACCCTCAACAACCTCAATTCCCGAATCCTTTTAATCCAAACGGAGGGAATCATTTTCCAATTCCGAGAAAGTATTCACAGTAATCACAGATTCTACAAGGTCTTGAAATAGAAGATTACCATTTTCAACCAATACCCTCATCTCAGAGTCGAATTCTTGGAGCACATCAGCCGGAATTTCAGCGGATTCCTCCACCGGTGAATTAGCTCCTTCGTCATCTTCCAAAGCAAAAGTACATCCTAGGCATTCCTCGACTGTTGGCTCTATGGCTGGAGCATCCTCAGTAGAAGCCTCCCAAAAATTAATTATTAGGGTTGGCCGAATGTAATTCCCGAATCTAAGCTCCAATTGATTCGCGAACTTATCCCAATTCGACAACTGTGAAACGGAATGCAATCCATAGAGGAATTGCAGAGGCTCTTCGGTCAAGTAAACTGCGGCCGTATAGATTTCCTTGTCAAACGGTATTGAATTTTAGAAGAAGAAATGCCCCATTCTGTCAATCCATTCCCCGACGTCTTCACCGGAAAAGAATCCATTCCCCATTCTTCTAGAGGGTGTATCGGATCACACTCCTTTACTTGTACAGATGGATGGGAAAAGAAGAGAAAGAATCAGGCCTTTCAAGTATTTCAATATGTGGAGCCAAGCTAAGGATTTTCTTAATTTGGTACAAGGGTCTTGGGAGCTTCATGTAAGAGGTAGTTATATGTTTCAGTTGGTGCAGAAACTTAAAAGACTAAAACCAGTGCTACGAACCTTAAACAAGACTAGATTTTCATATATTCAGAAGCAGGTACAGAGGATTATGATGCAGTTACAGCAGGTGCAGGAAGAGTTGCAACTGATAGAGACAATGTTCAACCTCAACAGGAAGAGAAGAATCTTAGTAGAGCTTTTTTTCAGACAAGCAGAGCAGTGGAAAGTTTTTTGCAGCAAAAAGCAAAGGAGAGCTGGAGGAAATTAGGTGATTCAAGCTTTTTTTGAGACAAGCAGAGCAGTGGAAAGTCTTTGCTGCAAAAAGCAAAGGAGAGCTGGATGAAATTAGGTGATTCAAATAGCTCCTTTTTTCATGCCAGAATGCGAATAAGAACTATGCAGAACAGGATATGCTCCATAGTGAACAGTGAAGGTGACCTAGTTACTAACTGGCAGATTGTCCGCAAACACTTTAAAGATTTCTTTCAGAAGCAGCTAGGTCAAAACAATAGAGTCCAAGCCTCACAAGGAGATATTCCAGCAGGGTCCAGTGTTGAAGTGGGAACAGCAGTTGATGTTGACACAAAAAAAAAGTTACTCCTCAGGAAGTTAAAAAACCTTATGGAGTATTCATAATTGAAAGAGTCCGGGGCCTGATGGCTACAGAAGTGGGTTTTTCAAGGAAGCATGGATAATTATTAAGGAGACTTTCACTCAGGCTGTTCTTGAAATTTTTGAAAAAGGAGAATTACTGAAGCAACTTAATTCTACAACTTTGGCTTTGATGCCGAAAACTGAGACTCCTTTGAGTTCTGCAGAATATAGACCCATTGCATGTTGCAATGTGGTCTATAAATGCATCTCTAAAATAATTTGTGATTGATTGAAAAATGTGTTAGCTGATATGGTTGACAGCAATTAAAGCGCTTTTGTCAGTAACCGACTTATTTTGCATAATGTCTTACTGACTCGAGATTTGATTAAGTTGTATGGCAGGAAGAGCATAAGTGGCAGATGCCTTCTCAAGATTGACTTGAAGAAAGCGTATGATTCGGTGGAGTGGAGTTTCTTTACGGAGATGCTGGATCGTTTTGGCTTCCCTACCTCTTTCTCTCAGCTCATCCTGGAATGTGTAAGAACTACATCATATACTATCAGTCTGAATGGAGAAAGTTGTGGCTTCTTCAAAGGCAACCATGGTTTAGGGCATGCAGACCCGATGTATCCGCTGCTTTTCGTCTTGGTGATGGAGTATCTGACCCGACTTCTGAAGAAAGCATCAAGTGATCCCCAGTTCAAGTTTCATCCTTAGTGCCAAGGTATGAGACTTACCAATGTTTGCTTTGCAGAAGATCTAATGATCTTCTGCAAAGCTGACCTATATACAGTTCAGAAGATTGTTGATGTTTTAAATGAATTTGCTGCTGTGACTGTGGCCAATCCTGCGAAGTGTGAAGTGTTTTTTGGTGGTGTGTCAAAGGAATTGAAGGCGCAAATCTGTCTAATTACTAGTTTCAGAACTGGTACATTCCCAATGAAATATTTGGGGGTTCTAATTTCTCCAAGGAAGTCGAATCAGTTTGAATGTGACTTGTTGATTCAACAGATAGCAGGAAGAATTGAATGTTGGAGTTCTAAGTTTCTTAGTTATTCAAGTAGATTACAACTAGTTAATTCTGTGCTGGTGGCTATGAGCCATTATTGGGCTTCTGTTTTTGTTTTGCCCCATAGTGTTACCATGCAAATTAATAGATTATGTCAATGTTTTCTGTGGGGTATAAGAGAAAGTGGTAGGTCTCTGTCTCTGGTAAGCTGGGATCAGGTTTGTAGGGGAAGGAGCAAAGGAGGACTGAATGTTAAGGATGCAGGAAAATGGAATGAGCCAGCTTTGTTGAAACATGCGTGGAACATTGCAGCAAAAGCTGATAACCTCTGGATCAAATGGATCCATGAGCAATATGTCAAAGGAAGAGACCTCTGGAAAATCACCCCCAAATAGAGTTCTAGCTGGCATTGGAAGAGAATTTTGTAGCTAAAAGAGAAGGTGAAAGAGGAATTTACAGGCCAGAATTGGAATCACAGCTCAACAGGAAGATACTCACTGTCTTCTGGTTACTAGTGGCTAATGGGGGAGACTAAAAACTTTCTAGCTGCTTTTTTTTATATGGTCAAGGTACAATAATCCTTAGCATTCCTTTATATTATGGTTGATGTGGAAAAACAGATTATTAACCAAGGATAGGTTGGCCCGTATGAATCTGTTAAAAGGTGTACAAGATTGTCCTCTGTGTCAGAATGTGCCTGAAACATCTTGTCATCTTTTCTTTGAATGCTACTATTCTCAGTCTATATTGAAACTTGTGGTTGATTGGCTTGGTATCTATAGACTTTCATATAGACAACCAATGGAAAAGGTCTATGCTGATTTTGTGGAAAAATGCAAAAGTCCTGTTTGCAGCAATGGCTGCTACAGTTTACCATCTATGGGAAGAAGAGCGTAATGGTAGAACTTTTGCTGAGAAGAGTAGACCTGCTGAAGTCTTGCTGCATTTAATCAAGCAGAAAGTTCGATGGCGTGTTGAACATTGCTTAGGCAACAAAAGATCAGACAGTGAATGTAGAACTTTGACAGCATTATTCTCTTAAGAGATTTATAGTAATAGCAGATAGCAGAAAGTAGGAAAGTTTTGTAATAGAAAAATAGAACTTTATTTGGTTGTAAATATGCTTTTCTTGCCAATCAATGAAATTATTTATATTTTACCCAAAAAAAAAAAACGTCGCCAAGCCTGCTTACTGAGTAAAGCGGTGTTGAAAGTTTTTAGATTTTTGAATCCGATTCTTCCAGCTGATTTATTCAGACATAGAGACTTCCAAGAAATCCAGTTAATGTGGCGCTTATCACTTGAATCGCCCCAAAAGAAATTGTTAGCCATAGATTCAATATCCCTCAAGAACAACATTAGAGATTCTAAAGCACACAACATAACATATGAAGGGATTGCTTGAATTATTGCTTTGATGAGGACTTCTTTGCCAGCTTTGGAGAGGGACTTTGAGTTCCAATTCTGCAAACTTTGCCAAACTTTGTCCTTGATTGATACAAATACCTCCTGCTTATATTCATTAGTTAAATAATTCATTAGGCATATATTCATCCAAATTCATGTGCTTATTCTTTTATTGTGAATAAAATGTTTTTTTAATCTTTTTTCAATAATAAAGAAAAAACTCAGAAATGAAACCTAAAATGCACTCTCATAGTTGGCACTAGAATAAATTTCCCCACTTTTTTGCTACCATCATTTTTTTTAAAAAAAAATTCTTTACTTATATTCATTTTATATATTTTGATATCGTATTTATTTATAATAATTAATTTCACTTTTTTATTTGCTTTTATGTGTGGCCCGGAATTATCTACAATAAAATATCTATAAATTAGTCTTGCTGGATCCCAAAAAATTATTAATTTATAGATGTATTAATTTGATGATAATTAATCTATTTCATATATTAAAGGAGGTTTTTCAATCAACACGTGCCGCTCAATTAGATAGTTCAGAGCTTTCTTCGCCACATGTCAATCAGTGTCTTTTTGACACGTTTTTTGACACGTGTCAACGCCAGAAAACCCCTTTCATTAAAATGTTAAAATTTTTTGTAAATTGGTTATTTTAATTTACTTTCACCTATATTTATTACATTCCATATATATTTTATTATCTACTTAATTAATAATGAAAACCATATATTATCCATTGATAATTATTTTTAGCTTTTTTATTGGTTGCTAAGAATTAATGGTTTTTCATAATTTTTAAGCAGAGTTCATTGTGGTGGAATTTTTTTTAAAACAAATCATAAAATTTATTTCAGAGGATGAAAAACCATCAAGCATGTATAAAATGTAGTATTTTTTAGGGAAATCTAACAAAAAAATATTACTAAAGAGATATTGTATAAAATACTATATATCTTTACATTTCTTTTCTTTTTTAAAAAAAATCCATTCATTTTCAAGTCATCATTCAAAAACAAGAATCACAAGCTTTACATTTGTAAAGGATTTTATGAGAATAAAATCCAATATCCATACCTATAGTCTAAGGCTGAATCTATATTAGAACCTATTCCTCGTTTGTGAATTACAAAATGGGCAATTGTTTAAGGGGACTTGGTGAATGCCTAGTACTTAAGCAAATAATGTGCATGAAACAATGAAGACAAGGAATCATGGATTCTATCCCATCCAAATGGTTATACCTCCCACAGCATATAGGACACTCATAGACTCCACCAATGTCCGAAAGACATGCTTCCACAGTTGCCTTTTCTTTCTCAACACCTAGTTCTTTAAGGATGCTCATCAACAACTCTTTATCCAAATGAAAGACCACCACAGCAATTGCCACAACACTAGGATTGTAGCAAAAAATGTTTGGTTATGTAGGAGAATGATGGAAAATTAATAGGTGAATATCATTTAAAGGCTGAAACTTTATAACATTATTTAAAACTATCACTTACGGAGGTAGAAGAATTCTATGAGGTGGTGACGTTTGAGAGCGAAACTAGGAAGATCCACAGTTAGATTGATTTTGAGACAAAATGTATGGGAAGTACACATGAGGTGTGATTAAGGGTATTGGTGGTTGCAAACCATCCAATATCTCCTCTTCCCAATCCCATGTTACCACTTCTTCTCCTCCCCCGATGAGATCATCATCCCCCTATATCTTTACATTTCTTTTTTTCCTTTTGAGTTCGCTAAAACTTTCATTTTGAGTTTACTAAATTTATTTGGAAAAATATACGGAAATATACTACAAAGTTATTGCCAATATTATCAATTATTACTTCCAAAATTTTGCTACTAATGAGTCATACTAATATTTTAACCTTCAAAATGTACACTATCTTGAATATGAAATATAAAAAAAGATAAATGTAATTTATGAAACAAAACACAAAAAAGAATTATTATATCACAAAACTCGACATAAATTTTATCATATTACGACAATAACGCTCGACTCACATGTTATCATAAGTTTATAATTTTACGCAATACATGTAAAACAATCCGTGTAACACACGAGGATAACTCTAGTAATTATTAATTTATCGATAACTTAACAATTAGTTAATAAAATCTTTGGAGGTACTGTAGCTAGTGTTATTAAAATTTGACGTAGGATGCAAATGATGATGATTCAATGTCCTTGAAACCAATCACACAAAAATACACTTAATGCAGCAATATTATTCGAAATTTTTTGTTGCGATATAAGAAATCTTCACCAAAGTTTTGAAATTAATGGAAAAAATCAATGATGAAATATCTTTAGATTTTAATTGCAAGACAAAAACATACATTACTATATTCAAATTTTACTATTGCCTAGTTATTTTTTTTCATATTTCAAGCCGTTATTAATCTATGATATTGGTGGGACCTATATTTAAATCAAAGTTTTCTGAAAAATTATTATTTTATCATTTTATCGATTGATTTTATTTTTGTATTAGTCTTGACTTGGTACCTGAGAAAATTATTTAATATGTAAATATAATTAGATTCAATCCAGCCACAGCTTCCCCTATGACTATCTTGTTATAATTTTATTATTAATTTATAGATGCTCTGTTGTTGTGAATTTTTAAAATATATGAGTTTCTCATATTTGTCTAAATCATGTCGAGTATATCAGTAGCGGGCATTCGATTTGAAAATTCAAAACTAATAATACAAAAAACTAACTTGATCTTCATGTAGGTTGACTCTTTGAGACTAAATCGACTTGTAGTGGAGTGCTTAGATACTCACTTGCTGCATTATCCCATTATAAAATTACATAAAATGTTCAAAACTATAGGATCAAATTTCTAGGGGTTTGAACTTTATTCCTCTATTATATTTTAAGATTCAATTTTGTCATGTATGTTGTAAGAAATCATAGTTTAAAGGAAAGATTTTTTCTTGTTACTTATATTATTTGTAAGACATGCCTAAAAGAAACAAAAAAAATAGGTGGGACAAATGTGTCTTCTTTGTTTGGATTGAAATTTTTCTATTACTTATTTATTTAAATTTACCTAACTGAAACTTTAGAATAATTAAATTAGATGCAGTGATGCAGGAAGAAGTGGCCACTCGTTGGGTCGGCCACTTCTTCCCGGTTGGTCGGTGAGTAAACCGGCCAATCTTCAAAAGATGGCCGATTAGACAGCCGGCCACCCTGGGCAAAATTTATTTTTTATTTTTTATTTTTTATTTTCTTGTGTAATTGTTATTTTATATTTGTTTAATTTAAATTATTTATATTTGTTTAATTTAATTAAAAATTAAATTAAATTAATTATACATATTAAATTTCTCCCATTAACCTACATTAATTGTTATGTATAACTATTCCATTAAAATAAAGATTCAATTAGAAATCAAAATAAATTTAATTAAATTAATTATTCCTAATAACACAACATTCAACAACTAATTACATTAATTATAAATAAATTTAACTTAATTATTCAAACAAGAATACAACAATTAATTAAATTAATTATATATCAAATTTAAAAAATTATAATATACATAACAAAAATAACTAACTCATTTATGTAAACAATAATTATTAAAGCCTACAAAATAATACTAACTAAATACCACATACCTAATTACAAAAACCTACTCAAAATATATTTATCATATTATTTTAATATAATATCTAGTGCATTCTTTATTTGAATATAGCAAATAAATTATAATAAAAAAAACTTATTTACCTAATTTCTCCATTTAATCTACACTAATTATTAAATTATATTAATTATACCTAATAAATTAAATTAAATTAAACATGTTATTAAATTAGTAAATATGACACAAAAAATAAAATTAAAGTAAAAATAAAAAATAATAACAATTACACAACCCAGGGTGGCCCGGCAAATCTTCAAAAGGTGGCTGGCCCGACAGCCGGCCCCCCTTGGCAATTTTTTTTTTCTTTTGTTTTTACTTTCAAGAGTTTATTGGGAAACAAATTTACTAAAATCGAAGGCGAGCCTTTCCGTGATTGTCCGTCTTGTTCCGATATTTTTTTACACTTTGATTTGTAGTAGATCAAGATTTATGATTTGAAAAAAAGGAAGAAGAAGATGATGAAGAAGAAGAAATGAGAAAAAAGAAAAGTTTAAGGGTAAAATTATCCAAAATAAACTATCAAAGAGTAATTTTTGAACTGCGAAAAGTAATTCAGTTAATTTTTTCCTCTTCTCTCTCCCCCTCCACCCTCCTCCGTCATCCTCCCACCTTCCTTCCCCTTTGTCCTCTCCGTCCAAGTCCCATTGGCACCACCCATAAACTTGCTGCCGACATAACCACTGCCATCTCCCCTAATAGACATAGGCGTTGAAACAATGCAATAAATCTAAGATGGCATATAAGAAATCGACTTATGTCCCATTGAATCCGGAGCAAAAATCCACTAGGGCATCAAAGGGATAGCCTTCTCTTCTGAAGGAACCAAAACTGTGCAAACATAAAAACAATAAAGTTGATTAAGCTACTGAACAAGAAAACAAAACTTCAACTCCTTATTGATTAATCTGTCAACCACGACACACCAACTCCGCAAGCTTTTCAAAAAACCAAAAGTGCCGTGTTTTTTTCCGGCCGAATAAACTCTACCAAAATAAACCCTAACAACTTTCTATTTATGGAGTTTTATTTAACCAAGCCCAGCCCACAATAAAATAATAAACCTAATACAACTCTTAATAGGAAATATTAAATCCAATTTTATTTTTCTTTTGGTACAATAATCTACATTGCCTCCCTTGAACCAAAAATGGTCATCTTCAGCAACCTCTTCAACTTAACAAAAGCTTCCATCTTCAGACTTCAATGCCTTAGTAAAAATACTACTATTTGATCTTCTGTCCTGCAATGATCTACAATAATCTCTCTCTTGAACTAGCTCTCGAATATGATGAAACTTGGTGTCAATGTGGTTGCTCATTCCATGAAATACTGGATTCTTTGTCAAATCTATAGCCAATTTATTATCACAAAAAAATTAGTCGGACCACCTTGTTCATGTTTAAGAAATTCAAGCATTCTTCTCAATCACAAAGCTTGAGTAGCATAACTTGATGCTGACATATACTCTGCCTCAGCAGTCGACAAAGCAATCACTAGTTGTTTCTTTAAAGACCAAGAAAAAATACCAGAGCCAAGAACAAATGCATTCAATCATATCTCCAGCATAGTCACTATCTTCATACCCAACTAGTTCACTATCACCACCATATGAATAGAAAATTCCTTTAACTTGTGTTCCTCGTATGTACCTTAAAATTCTCTTTGTTGCTTGCAAATGAGATTGTCTTGGAGATTCCATGTATCAACTTATCAACCCAACGCCATAAGCAATATCTGGCCTTGTAGCAGTTAAGTACCTAAGGCTCCCAACCAATCTTCTAAAGTAAGTAGAATCAACATATTCATCAATACCATCCTTGGACAATTTCAACTTCTCTTCAACCGGAGTCATTATGGGGCTGGCTTTTTCCATCATAAATCTCTTAAAAATATCACCAGCGTATATGTTTTGCGAAATAAATATGCCATCAACCCTTTGATCCACTCAATTCCAAGAAAATTAAGACATTAATCCCAAATCTGTCATTTCAAAATGACCTATCATAGCCTCCCTAAACTCTGAAATCATTCTTGAATTATTGCTAGTAAAGATTAAAACACCAACATATAAACACACAATAAGAACATCTCCACTAGAACTAGTTTTGATGTATGATGTATGCTCATATGGACACCTCTGAAACCCACTCTCTGTAAAATAAGAATCAATTATGGTATACCAAGCTCAAGGAGCTTGTTTCAAACCATATAAATCCTTCTTCAATCTATAAACTTTATTCTCTTGTAACTTTTCACATACCCAGGCGGTTGCTCAACATAAACTTCCTCCTCAAGAATACCATTAGAAAATGCAAACTTCACATCCATTTGGTAAATTTTCCAAGCATGTATAGCTGCAAGCAAAATCACCATTCGCACTGTATCAAGCCTCGCAACTGGAGCAAACACTTTAAAATAATCAATGTCAGGCTTTTGTTTATAACCTTTAACAACTAGCCTTACTTTATAGCGATCTACCTCTCCACTTGACTTATATTTAGTCCTGTATACCCACTTAGCTCCAATGGGTTTCTTGCCTGGTGGAAGTGTCATCAACTCCCATGTATCATTCTTCTCAATAGCATGGATTTCTACATCCATTGCTTTCACTCATCTATCATCTTGGACTGCCTCTTCGAATGTAACTGGGTCACAATCTGCAAACAAAGCAAAACTAACAATTTCTTCATCAGATAAATCATTGTCATTACCAATTACACAGTCCTTCAATCTTGCTGGCAATTGAAGATTTCTCTAGAGGTTCACGAAAGTCTCAACTGGAATTGGTCGTGTGTTTTGAATGACACACTCCTCTTGTTGCTGATTAGAATTCCCTTCTTTACATACAGGAACAACTGGTTGACGGGTAAAGGATTTTCCTAATTCCTTAACCGACCAATCCCAACATCTTTCTCATCAAATGTAACATATCTGTTGATTATCACTTTCTTCGTCATTGGATTATATAACTTGAAACCTTTCGGCTCATGACTATAACCAAGAAATACACATTTTTCTGCTTTATCATCCGATTTCTTTCTCAAGTTGTTTGGGATATGAGAATACACTACACACTCAAATGGCTAATATTTGACTTCTGACCGGTCCAAACCTCTTGGGGAGTCTTCCCAAAGTTCGCACGAGTGGGACAATGATTTTGCACATAAACATCACAATCAACCGCATGAGGCCAAAAACTTTTAGGCACCTTTTTAACATGCATCATTGACCTTATCATATCCATTACTGTTCTATTCTTTCTCTGAGCCACTCCATTTTGTTGAGCAGTATATCTTGCTCTCATTTGATGCCTAATTCCATGGTCTCTCAAAAAATCATCACAGACTGTATATTCAGTGCCTCTATCAATTCTCAAACACTTAAGATCATATCTACTTTGTTTTTCCACGTACACTGTGAATTTTTTTAGCACATCATATGCATCATACTTATTCTGGCCAAATAAACTCTACCAAAATAAACCCTAACAACTATCTATTTATAGAGTTTTATTTAACCAAGCCCACCCCACAATAAAATAATAAACCTAATACAACTCTTAATAGGAAATATTAAATCCTATTTTATTTTTCTTTTGGTTCAATAATCTACATCTTCTATAATGCATATGTGCCATCACAGTACATAAATGAGCAACCCTAGCCTCCAATTAGTTGTGTGGAAAGGAAATTAAACACAAGGATTACAAGTTCTGTGGTGGGAGGAAGAAAATGTTATTAGGTGGTGTTGATGTTGGTCGGCAAAAATAGTGGTGCAGTGATTTTTGGTGGGGAACGGAGAGAGGCAGGAGCATAGGAGGGAGGAGGAAGAGAAAAAAAAGAGAGAATTTTTTTGTTTTTTGTTTTTTTTTTTTGTTTTTTAACATTATAATAATAGTAATAAATAGCAATCCATATCCTAAACCAAACACATCATATGAATTCATGTATGAATCCGTGAATATTCGAATCCAATCCGCCATCATTCAAATCCGTTTCCTGAATCCGTTTCTAGGTGACAAAACAAATGCTTTTTTATTTTGGGCATCGAATCCATTAGTCAAAAAGGAACTTATAGTTAACCAAAAAAAAAAGAATTATATACAAGTTTCAAGGTCTACTGTTTGAAGGATCAAAAAAAAAAAAAAAAACAAACAAACAAAAAAAAACATGAACCTCCGCTTTATTTGATTTTTTTAAAAGAAAATATCATGAAAGATATTGAATCTTCTATATACCCCATTTTAGCAAAAACCATTTTTATTCCAAAATTCCAAGTGTCAAAATGGTCTTAAAAGTTGTCTTCTTCTTCTTTTTCCTTTTTTTTTTAAATACCAAAAAAAAGTTATCTTCTCAGTAACTGAACTATGTAACCAACATCCACGTTTGTTGCTTCATTTCTTTCCCTTATTCTCTTTTTCCGGTCTTCAATATATACATTCATCCTACCGGTTTTCCATAATTACACAAAACCATTTTCAAGCAAAAAAAAAAAAAAAAACTGAATTCTTTTTCCCAATTCATGATTAAATCCCATTACAGATTCTTCACCTAAATCTAATTAAAACCCTATGACAGATTGTTGACGTGAATCTTACCAAACAATCCAAAACTCTTTTCCTTATTACAATTCAAATGTTTTCTCGATTAGTTTTTATCATCTTTAGTAACCGCTTCCTCAAGACTAACTAAAATTAATTGAAACGATTAATTGCTTCCTCCAATTTTTCAAACCGTGTGGTTAGTTCCATCCGCCACTTATGAATCCCCTTAACCCGGTGGCGATAATCCCGTCAATCTTATTCAAAATCATTCATTAATGCAAAATCTGGAAACAGCAAATAGCACTGTCGAACAGCATCGAATACGAGGCTGTATCCAGTATACCCGGGGGCACCGTGCCCCCCTCCTATTTTTTACATTTTTAGTCCTTATTGTACTTTTTTCTCCATCTTTCTATATTTTACAAGTTTAGTCCCTGTGATTTTTTTCTCTCTCTTCCAAAAAAAAAAAATCTCTAATCTTTCAACGAGTATATCTCATAATCCGTAAAGAATTAGAGAACGTGTTATGAATGAAAATTATAGTACTCGTCGAGATCTATTCAACAAGATCCATTTCGAATATTTTTTTTGAGTTTAAAAATGACTAAATTTTGATGGGCAGAATAAGTTGGATATCCAGTAAGTTGGATAACCATTATGCACGAGTTGGATAACCAGTATGAACAAAGTGGATAACTAGTTCAAACAATTTGGATAACCATGTAAATCCATTAGATAACCAGCATTAGCGCATTGGATAATCCAATACAAACCAATGATTGGATAACCAATACAAACGAGTTGGATAACCAACTTAGTTTATTATTTTTTAAAAAAATAATAAAAACAAAAACCAAGTTGGATAAATAATACTAATTAGTTGGATAATCTGTCCATCAGAATTAAGTCATTTTTAAGCCCGAAAAAATGTTTATTGTGGATTTCATTGGATAGATCTCGACGAGTACTATAAATTTCATATATAATTCGTTCACAAATTCTTCACGGATTGGGAGATATGCTCGTTGAAAGATTAGAGTTGGATATGCATACAAACCAATTGGATGGATATTCAGTACAAATAAGTTGGATAACCAGTATGAACAGATTGGATATCCAGTTTAAAAAGATGGATAACCAACTTATTTTACATTCATATTATTCTTTTCCTTGTATCTAATGATTCGTAAAGAATTATAACACGAATTATATATGAAATTTATAGTACTCGACGAGATCTATCCGATAAGATCCATGTTGAATATTTTTTTTGAACTTTAAATGCATTTAAATTTTACGGGTAGAAATGAAGAAATGCATTTTTTGTTTTTCTTTGAAAAATGGTTATCTGTTATGCTCCTACTGATTATCCAACCGGTTTGAACTGATTATCCATTCTATTCGTACTTGTTATCCAATCATATGTTTGACATTCACTCTTCAAAAAAAAAAAAAGATGGATAACCACCTTTATTTTGTCCATCAGAAATTAAGTCATTTTTAATCCCGAAAAAATGTTCACTGTGGATTTCGTTGGATAGATCTCGACGAGTACTATAAATTTCATATATAATTCGTTCACAAATTCTTCACGGATTGGGAGATATGCTCGTTGAAAGATTAGAGTTGGATATGCATGAACACAGTGGATATCCAGTACAAACAAGTTGGATAATCAGCATGAACACAGTGGATAATCAGTATTAGCGCATTGGATAATCAATATGAACACATTGGATAACCAGTTCAAACAATTTGGATAACCATGTAAATCCCTTGGATAACCAGTATTAGCGCATTGGATAATCAACATGAACAGATTGGATATCCAGTTTGAGAAGATGGATAACCAACTTATTTTACATTCATATTGTTGTGTTCCTTGTATCTTTTGATCCGTAAAGAATTATAACACGAATTATATATGAAATTTATAGTGCTCGACGAGATCTATCCGATAAGATCAATGTTGAATATTTTTTTGAACTTTAAATGCATTAAAGTTTACGAGCAGAAAATGAAGAAACGTGTTTTTCGTTTTTCTTTGAAAAATGGTTATCCGTTGTGTTCATGATGATTATCCAACCGGTTTGGAGTGGTTATCCATTCGGTTCGTACTTGTTATCCAATCATATGTTTGACATTCACTCTTCAAAAAAAAAGATGGATAACCAACTCTATTCTGCCCATCAGAATTAAGTCATTTTTAAGCCTGAAAAAATGTTCACTGTGGATTTCGTGGGATAGATCTCGACGAGTACTATAAATTTCATGTATAATTCGTTCACAAATTCTTCACGGATTGGGAGATATGCTCGTTGAAAGATTAGAGTTGGATATGCATACAAATCAAATGGATGGATATTCAGTACAAACAAGTTGGATAATCAATATGAACACAGTGGATAACCAATACAAATAATTTGGATAAGCATGTAAATCCATTGGATAACCAGTATTAGCGCATTGGATAATCAATATGAACACATAGGATATCCAGTTTAAGAAGATGGATAACCAACTTATTTTGAATTAAGAAGTTGGATAACCAAATGGATAAGCAGTAGAAACAAAATGGATAACCAGTTTAAACTGATTGGATAATCACCATGAACACAATGGATAACCAATTTAGAATAAGTTGGTTATCCATCTTGTAAAACTGGATATCCACCCCTATTCTGTCCATCAGAATTAAGTCATTTTTAAGCCCGAAAAAATATTCATTATGGATTTTGTTGGATAGATCTCGACGAGTACTATAAATTTCATATATAATTCGTTCACAAATTCTTCACGGATTGGGAGATATGGTCGTTGAAAGATTAGAAATGTTTTTTTTAGAAGAGAGAGAAAAAATGACAGGGACTATACTTGTAAAATATAGAAAGATTGATAAAAAGTACAATAAGGGCTAAAAATACAAAAAATAGGAGGGGGCACGGTGCCCCCGGGTATACTGGATAATTTGCCTATCGAATTCACAGAAAGAGGCAAACCGCCGGCGACAACAAGTCTGCTTCAGAAAACTAAAACCAAAAGAAGCCCATTAAAAGTAAATCCCCATTCATGAAACGGTAATTTTTTTTTTCCCATTGTCACCTATCTGAATTTATCATTTATGTGGTATGAATTGTGGAAACGAGGATGCCATGGCCTGACTCCTTTCTCTTTATTTCTTTTTGTCACTATTGCCAAGTGTAATAAAACTTCTTTTGATGTACTGGACGAGTGCAAAATGGGAAAAGTGATTAGTGTGGCCTAGAGACTCCATTCATCATTTTGACCATTAACTGAACTTAACTTTTGTAAAAAGAAAAAAAGACATGCTTTTCTCTTATATCTATGTATTTTACAATACGACATCATCTTATTTATGATTAGATTTGTTTACTTACATGGTTCACTTGAGAGATCAAACTTAGCAGATGATTTGGCTTTTTTCTTTATTATTTTTGTTTACCTACTTTTGCTTTCTTCAGTTCATGTTTATAATCTAGCAATTTATCAACAGGTAATGTATATACCATACATCAACTTTAGGCAGAAAATAACCTTGCACAACTATTAATTATTTATTATTATAGCATTAATGAGGGATAACTAATTTAGCGTACATCTAACTAATAACATCGCAGTAGAGCTACATATGTATAATTGTATATTAATATATATATATATATATATATATATATATGTCACTTTAAACAATTCATGTTTTAGATGTGAAGATATTATATTAGTCTATCATGTACCCGTGCAAATGCACGAGTCCAGAACCTAGTTTAAGACTATTTACTTACACATATTCTTTCTTTAAATGAGTCTCTGTCTAAAGTGTTTGAGGTGATCAGAATAAATGAAAATTGTGATATAACTATATGATGCAAAAGATTGATACAACTACTTTAAAATGAAAATACAAAACTTTATTTTTTCTTTTAGGGTTGGGAGGCCAAACAAAATAGCTTGATTTGCTAGAAACTTGAGAGCTCTTTTGGTGGAATATAATAATTTTGATTTTAAGTATTCTGCACAATTATTGTTTCTTACATCTATATATCTCAAATATATTTCTAACAAATGCATATAGTTTATGAATAATGATTCATGCAGGGAATTGAAACAGTGAATGAAGCATAACCGTTTATACTTAAACTTTTTCTTTAGGAATTATACATTTAAGGGTTAAAGAATGGTTAAGATTCATCTACATCGTTTCTTATAACTTTCCTTGTTAAATTTTCTCTGTATGTATCGTCACTCATAATTTATTTGTTCTTAGCAATTTGTATATGTGATTATTAATAGTGGCCGGATCAAAATTATTTAATAATTATAATTTAGCATCATTTTATTCTACATTTTTTCCCTTCTCAGAAAAGTTATTACATCAATTTGTTTTTTTTTAACATGATCATTAATAGTAATCCGATCACATATATCTAATAATTGTAATTTAGCACCATTTTCATTTTACACCTTCTCCCTCAAGTTATAACATCATTTTTTTTTGGGTTATATTTTCGTACTAGGACACATTCAAAGGTGTCTAATCCAACAACTAATAGTATAAAATGTTGAATTTATAATTTCTTTAAAAATAAAAATGATTTTTTACTTATTTAAATGTTATTTTAGTCCATAATATTTGATCTGAAATAGTAACTATGATTCAATTAAAAGGAATTAAAAAAAAATCATTAAATTTTTGGTCACATAAAACAGGAGAAACCCATACATAGTAATATCCGTAAATATTTTAGTACTCTGTAATTGAGTTTTTTTATTAATGCTGAAAAACTATGTATAGAAATTTATCCCTGCAAATTCGCCCACTATGCAGTTTGAATTGGAGCCTGCCGTTTGGGGTACTTTTGGCAATTCGCAAAGTGGAGAGCGTTTTCGAATTTCAAAAAAATAAAGCCGTTGTCTTTCCAACTGGCTGTATAAGTTCCCCAAATCCCATTCTTCAAATTTTTCGTGACATTTCTTTCTAAATCAGAATCACACACACACACACACACACACAGTAGAGGACGAAACCCTAAAGAAATCGGCGGAAAATGGACGGTTACGAGAAGCTTGAGAAAGTCGGAGAAGGGACTTACGGGAAAGTTTACCGGGCAAAAGAGAAGGCCACCGGCAACATCGTTGCCCTGAAAAAGACCCGGCTTCACGAGGATGAAGAAGGGGTTCCGCCCACCACACTTCGCGAAGTTTCCATCCTCCGGATGCTCTCCAGAGGTCCCCATGTCGTCAGGTTACGTTTTCCCCCAAATTGATCTGTAATTATTGAGTTTATTCGTCTTAATTGGGAACGGATTGTGTGGTATGTGTGCGGCGGCCTTTTGAAATCTTGCCGGAACTTGGTAAAATATGATCTTTAGGGTAATTAATTGGTAATTTTTGTTCGTATTTCGTGAATTTTTGAAGCGATTGTCTTTGATTTTGTAGTTGATTTGAGTATAGTTGGTAGTATTTTTCCTCTTTTTTTTAAGTGATTGTTGAATTCTCTTTCGCATTTCAACAAACAGGCTGTTGGATGTGAAACAAGGCCTGAGTAAGGAAGGAAAAACTGTTCTGTACTTGGTGTTTGAGTACATGAACACTGACCTCAAGAAATTTATCCGAAGTTACCGTCAGATGGGAGATATTCCTCCACAAACAGTCAAGGTATGTGTATGGTTTTTACAACTTTGCTGGATTTTTGTTGGAATCTTTCAGTGCTTTAATTAGATTTTGTTCCATAGATGAGAGACGTCTAAAATAACATGCCTTTGTGCAAATTGATCTTTTTCTGCAGAGCTTGATGTATCAACTCTGTAAGGGAGTTGCTTTCTGCCATGGGCACGGCGTTTTGCATAGGTAGCTTGTCTGTCTCTCCTGTATTGTCATTGAAGTTTTGTTATAACAAATGGGACATTTTGGCCATGTTAGCATATTGAGCCTAGAATTGTTGTAATTCAGGGATTTGAAGCCTCACAATCTCTTGATGGATCGCAAGACAAATACGCTTAAAATTGCAGATCTCGGTCTTGCCAGAAGTTATACTGTGCCTATCAAGAAGTATACTCATGAGGTGTGTCTCACTGCTCATCTCTTTAGTTAATTTCAGAATAGTATATGGTGGTAAATTGGTAATTGAAGCTGTTTGAAATTGTATGATTAATGCCATATGATGCTGCATTTTCAGATATTAACTCTCTGGTACAGAGCTCCAGAAGTGCTCTTGGGTTCTACTCACTATTCCACAGCTGTGGACATGTGGTCTGTGGCTTGCATATTTGGTACATTTGACTCTTTACTCTTTGTGCAAAACATTCTTTAGATCTGACAGAAATTATAGAGTATATTCTGCATTCTAAACTATCCCTTTTTGTTTGTGTTTTCTTACAAAAAAAAATAGCTGAACTCGTCACGAAGCAAGCCCTTTTCATGGGTGATTCCGAGCTTCAACAACTGCTGCACATCTTCAGGTTTTGGCTTCAATCATTACTGTCACTTCAGTTTTCATCCATTGCTATTGAGTTGGAAAGATTGTTAGTTATAATCATTCTTGGTGATTTAGGTTATTGGGAACTCCCAATGAAGATGTGTGGCCTGGATTGAGCAAATTACCAAACTGGCATGAGTTTCCTCAATGGAGCCCTCAGCCACTCAAATCAGCTGTCCCTAATCTGGATGACAAAGGGCTGCACCTTTTAGCTGTAAGTTTTGAGACATTTTCATTTCTCTTCATTAGTCCCTCGCAGGAACATCAAACACCTAAATCTAGTATTCAATAATAAATTGGGTGAACTTGGTTTCATCTTGGGCAGGAGATGTTACACTATGAACCATCCAAAAGGATCTCAGCAAAGAAGGCAATGGAACATCCATATTTCGATGATCTTGACAAGTCTCTCCTCTGAACAACTCTTGCTAGTTTGCTGAGAAATCTCCAAAACCTGTGGATTTAGTTGCTCTTTAGGATGTTTCAGCTGCTTGTCTCGAGCATATATGGATGTTGATGATATTTGCTAATTTTTCCAACTTTGAAATGCTAACTATGGTAGTACTACTATTATATGTACTAGAAGCTGCATCTCATGTTTACCTCTTGGTGTTTCCTACTTAATTTCACTACTGCTGTGTGCTTTCATGGGTGTTTTTCTCACCAGAAATTCTTGAAGCTATTTGTATCTTATGCAATACTGCTTCTGGCTCTGTCCAGAGAAAATAGTTATCAGACAGGGGAGTTATATGTTGTATCGAAATGCCTTGATTCCCCTTCCCAGCAAAAAGAAGGCACATTAATGAAGTTGCCTAAAATCACACACACGGAATGCCTTACTGATGGGCAATCCGCGTTGTAAATGAATTGAAAATTTAACGTGAAGTGAAATGAAACTGGCAAAATGTCCCCTTTCAGTTGTCCGGCCCAATGATAGAAACTTGGTTTAGAGGTATGTGGACCAAGCTAATCCATTGCGCATACATCTATTGATAGCATGTGTTACTGAACCTTAGCATCCTAAAATGTTCATTTGAGGCTTTAATTTCTGAGTTGAAAATAGACAGCGTTGAATACTTGAAAACATTATGTTCGAAAATAAGAGTGTTGTAAGGAGCTTATGATCCTTTTTAAAGTGTAAATTTGAAACCAATACCGGTTTAAAATTATTGACCAAATAAAACATTATTATGTAAATACCTTTGTTGAACAAATTAAATCTGTGCAGCTTTCCGCGCTATCAGCTTTTCAAACTGAAGCTATGACATGCCTTATGGCTCTCCAACAGGCTTCAGATTTTGGCCTAGTCAGCGTAATCATTCATACGGATTGTGAACTATTTGACTACGAATTAAAGGCTGGATTTTCTCCCCGCAGAGACTCAAGATGTAGTATTTAGTTTACGTCAATTAAAATCTACATCTCAATCTTGTACTTTAATTAAAGTTAGTAGGAATGATGTTCGTGATCTACATGACTTAGCGTATGCCAAACTGTAATGTAATAGTATAGGTACTTTGCATTAATATACAGGTACCGTTTCAAAAAAAAAAAAATTGAATAGAGATTAATATAACAGTGTAACTAATACAATTAGCAAATCAGTTAAGACAAACTGATGAATATTTTTTTGCGAATTACGAAAATAGTAAACATTCTCCCACTATTTGAAAATAGGAATCCTAGTACGATAGCACGGTCGTATTTGTTATGATTTTTTTCATACTTCCAAATGTCGACCCCGTTTTAATGTTTCAAACTACTGACCAACACATGTTATTGACGGGAGTATTCATTTGAATCGATTAGAAATTACTTTAAAGATTAATAATATAATAACTAATTAAATATCTGTAGTTGATAATCTTGTGACTACATTTTGTTTTAAAATAGAGATAGTTTTATGGACAAGTCTCAAGATGTGGCACACCTGTCACCACAATGATCTAGATCAATCTAGTACTAGTAATTTTCTTTCTTTCTCCCAAAAGAGAAAATAATTATACGTAAGAAATGAAGAATTGGAGAACACGTGAGTTTAGTATGACAAAAGCATCCTTATGATTGGCTTCCTTACAAGCCACGCCGTCAATCACATATTGAGACATTTAATCTGAAAAAAAATAACGCTTTTAAATATTAATTGTTAAAAGATAAGACGTGGCTGCTCTCATTGAACGACAAGACATTTTGGCGGGTAACTACTAACTAAACTAACAAAATCCAGGTCAGCCATTTTTCTATGTGATAGAAATTTTGACTCCAAATTAAAATGGTATTATTACACGTTTGGTGTGTTGGAAACTAGCTGGTGTCCGACTGATTTGGATCCAAACCTGATTGATAATATTCCGAGAAATAAAAGTTTCCCAACAAGGCTAATTTGAACTCTGGCTATATTTAATTAGGTTCATAACAGTTACTATGGTTGTTAAAGTACTAGGTCATATAAATTTCATTTGCGTTTTTCAATATGATTGTTGTGTTTGTTTTTATAAAATTAGAATATTTCGAACAAATTGTAACCGGACGAAGAGAGTAAAATACAATAAGAGCATCAAATATTCAATATATTAATGTTTGGTAGAAGTAAAAATGAAGTGGTCCTTTGAATTGGCTTTTAGCTTTACAACTAAAACCCCATCTATTGCTGTTAGTTTTGGTGATCAAATTATCACTCTTTGCTTAATTGCTTTTGATAGCTATTGGTCTATTACCTTATTGGTCAACTGATGTGGTTAGTTACAACTTCTTTAACACGCTTCCCATATAGTAGTTCCACCCCTAATCCCCTTTGGATTTCCTCTTAATACCTTTCTTTAACTTTTCCATCTACCCAATCTTTTGGTCATATTTCTTCAATAACTTTTAGGAGCCTAAGCTCTATGTTTTCAATAACTTTTGTCTGCTTAAAAATGTGATATTTTTGGACCCTAAGCTCAATTTAAAGCTTTACGTTAGGAAAAAGAATGGGGTCTATTATATACTAGCTAATTGTGAACTCCATTTTTTTCAGCTTCACATGTTGTGTATAATGATACTACTTTTGGTGATCATAATTCAAGTACCCCCGGTGTTAAGGTAGTACACTACATTAACATTGATTTCTGGCGTTACGAATCTTACGTCACTCCGTGCGAAGCAAAACAAAAAAAAAAATTAATACTTGAAATTATATAAGTTAAATGGTGATTAAAGAAAAGAGGAACGCCAAAGATGCCCGATTCGGGAATCAACAAGGTCTCATGCGCCATATTGGCTTTCTTTAACAGTCATGAATCATTTGATTGAGCTTTTGGATTTGGGAATAATTTATGAGGACTTTTCCTTCCTTTTTTTTTTTTTTTTTTTTTTTGCACTTCTGCCACATCAATTGAACAAAGTGTTCAAATTCTTGATTTAGAAGCTACGAACCACCAAATTGGACTGACTTTATTATGATCCTTTTTTTTTTTTTTGTTTTTTTCCCCTTATTGGTGTTATTTTATTCTCTTTTTGAAGGCAATTTCTTACGTCTTTTAAAGTGAAAGCTAAAAATTAAAATCAAGAGATTATGCATGAGGAATTATTGGAATTTGGTACGTGTGACTTAAAAAACAATTTTACTTTCAATCTGACTTTAATATTTTATTTGTTGTTAAAATTGATAGTTGTGATAGAAATAGATAATTGCTTTATAGGCTAGACTATTCCGTACTCTTGTGTTTCAGAAAAATAATACACTTTAAGTCAGGGGCGGAGCCAAACCCCGAACACTTGGTGGGGCAAAAAATATAACACCTATAAATTACTTTTTGTTTCATAAAAATAATCCGCATAATAAATTATATATCTAATGAAAATTAACCTGTCATTAAAAACTTTTTTCTCCAAATCAAAGTTATTTTATAGTTTTTGTTTATACCCCTTGTCTTTTGAATTTTTATTCGGACAAAAATGAAGAATATTGAGAAATTTAAATAAATTTAAGGGTAAATTAAGGTAAGGAAGAAAAATCCAGCTGGGTCAATTGTCCCATCTCGGTTCTACTTGGCTCCGCCCCTACTTTGAGTTCTGAGTTTGTACTAAAAATAATATAAATGTCGAAATTCAAATATAAACTAATTTTCTAAAAAAGTTGGGTAGAAATAGTATTTAAATGTAAGACCTCTTTTCCTTTGTGATTATTGCATTTATCTAAATTCAAACCAAAGATTTCAAAGGTTACAATTTATCGCTTTTGTCATTCCCTCATATTCATGTACATTCATGTTTCAACAAAATGATGTATTAATATTACTGGATGTTGAAAATAAAACATCTCATATTAAAAAAATTGATTGAGAATGATGAAAACGTAGCCTAACGTTGTTCTAGAAACCTGGCTAACGAAAAAGTAGAAAGCAAATGCACCACAAAAAATGATCTTTAATCATTACTTCTTCAGAAGTCCTCAAGAGAAGGGGAAAATTATGTTCTTGTGAGAAAACAAAGTGAGGGTTTAGTGATGGTTTTCTTTGCTTTTAATGTGTCAACGAAGTTGTTAACTAACTTATCAACCTGCACTTATTAACTGATGCGGTAGATTAGTCGCAAATAGATAATAAAAATGTTAGTACCACTATCACAGTATCACGTAGTTAAGCTTCAAAGTAAAAATTATTTTAGAACAAAAGCAATATATTATTATAAAAAAGCGATTTTATTCACAGAGCAAAAATCAGGATTAGCAACAAATTAATTAAACGTTTCTTCCTCCGTACTATAAAAATAACCTACATTATACTTTGTAATTGTACTAAAAATAATATAATTCACAAATTATAATGTTGACTACAGTATACAGTATTATTTAGACAAAACTTCCTTTAAAAACTAGGAGTAAGTGGACTGTGAAGGTAGTATTACATTAGGTTGATGTCATGCTTTTTCACACTTAAATTCAAACTACCATTTTGCGATTCTCCAATCTCCCATAATTTCAGATGTACCCAACAGATCCAATACATAAAATAGTAAGCATCATTAGACTTTGCAAACTTTCAGAAACTTGGTTTAGGTTCCACTGCATAATCCTTCCCAGCTCCTTGAATTTTTGTAACGAAAACAATTAAGATTTGGAAAAGAGATATTAACTCACTGGTTAGAAGAGAACAACACGTTTTAGAAACGAATCCTGTTTAAGATAAAGTATAAAGACAATTAAAAAAATATATCTTATTTGAAATTTTCATTTTTAGTGTAATTTATACTAAAAATAAAATTCGAATTGGATAATAGTTTCGGAATAAATACAATAAGATAGAAATGAAATGACCAGATGATGCAAAATTTGTGGATATAAAGAATTATCCTTGCTTTTGACTTGTTTTAGATGCTACTATTTTGTATTACTCCACGAAATTGGGAGTATCCACTTATCCAAATCTCTTCTGACTTCAAATTTTGCAAAGTTAAACAAATGAACGAGTAATTAGACAAACTGTGAACTTAGAGTTGATAGTTATTATAATCATTTTCACCTTTGCTCAAGATCAAAATGGAGCAAAGTAGCAAAGAAAGTATCCTTGGGAACAACAGAAAAGAGGATATTTGTTTTCAGAAAAACGAATTCAATAAGTTTGGTCAACCCCAACAAAATTCAACCCTTTCTCACATCACATATGCCATAAAATAAAAATTCAACTTTCATTCAAAAAGGAATCAACATGGGTACGATACAAAACAACGCATCCAAAAGTTAGACGGATTTTGGATTATCCAATCCAATCTACCACTTCCAACTTCATACATTTCTTCTATTTCATCCACCTGTACTTTACCAAATCACTTCTACCAAATTTTTTTCTTTCTCTTTTTTTTTTTCCCCTCACTTGGCTTCTAACATTTTGATGCCACATGTCAACAACCCAGTTTGCCAATTCACCAAAGTTTGCTACCCCCCCTTAATGCTTATGCCACGTTGTGGTTTCCAATTGAAGAAATAAGCAAAATCCAACTCCAAAGAAATAAGCAATTAAAAGAAAAAAGGCAACATTTTTTTTTTTTTGAGTACTTCTACCCAACTAATTTGGACACATGCCTTACAAGAAGTGGTCATCAAGTTATTCTAACTCACGCTACACTACACTATATATATTAACCCTTTTTAACCCCACACTCTACATATAACCAACTCAATTGAATTCGGAAAGTCTACAAAGTTTCCTTTTTTCTTCCTTTTTTCTCAACTTCCTTTAAGAAAGAAAAATTAAAGAATGGCTTGGACAAGAGGGCACATAATCGGAAATGGCTCGACGGCGACCGTGTCGGCCGCCACTTGCTGCCGCACCGGGGAAGTTTTCGCGGTGAAGACGACGGAGCTATCTAAATCCGGGTTCTTGCAAAGGGAGCAGAAAATATTGTCCTCATTGGATAGTCCATTTATAGTTGGGTACAGGGGATATGATATTAGTATGGAGAACAAGAAGCTTTTGTTCAACCTCATGCTGGAATATTGCCCGGACGGAACGATTTCCGACGCCATTCGCAGAAAAGGCGGTCCAATTGAGGAGCAATTGATCAGGTACTACACGAGGCGCGTGGTTGAAGGTTTGGAGTATTTACATGGAAATGGAATAGTACATTGTGACATTAAAGGCGCCAACATTTTGCTGGACCGCGAAAATGGTCCCAAAATCGCCGACTTTGGATGCGCAAAGTGGGCAGGGGAGGAAAAATTGGCCGGAAGAACTGGTGGGACTCCGTTATTCATGTCGCCGGAAGTGGCTCGCGGAGAGGATCAGGGGTTTCCGGCTGATATTTGGGCGTTAGGATGCACTGTGATCGAAATGGCCACCGGCGGTTCCCCATGGCCTAATGCTACCAATGTGGAATCATTAATGTACAAGATTGCATTCTCAGAGGAATCGCCGGAGATCCCCCGGAATTTGTCCGATCAAGCGAAGGATTTCCTCAGAAAGTGTTTAAGAAGGAATCCAAAAGAACGCTGGACAGCAGAACAACTTCTGAATCATCAATTTCTTCGAATTATGGATTCCCCTGTTTTGAAACAGAGGAGGCAGGAGGAGTTCAGTACAGTTTCTCCAACTTGTGTTCTTGATCAAGATATTTGGGACTCAATTGAGGAAGAAGAGGAACCAAATTCATCATTTCCGGCTCAAAGGGTACAATTATTGTGCTGTAATTCAGCAAAACCGAGCTGGGATTGGGACGAAACGTGGATCACCGTCAGAGGAGGAGATAACAACAATGAAAAGTTAGTACGAGAATTTTCGGACACGGAAAATTCTGGGTCATTGACAGATCATAATCCTCGTGATGGCGTGAAGAAGCTGGAAAGGAGGAGGAAGAGGAATTCTGGGTGTGATGAGGATTCAATGAATTTAGTGGATGGAAAAGTGAGTAGTAAAGTTGGTAAAACTCTGATCAACAGATGTACAGAACATGATCAAACAGTTGTACTTTGTCATGTCAATTTTGGGAGACTGATGATGAATCTGCCCAACCCAAATCATCTTAATAAAATTCCTGTTTTATAATTTTCGCTTCTCCTCACTTTTTTATTTTTCTTTCCTCCAGAATTTTCTAATTTTTTCTTCTTTCGTGCTAACTTTTTAATTGAAATAATATAACAAAATGAATTACTTCTTAAGTAGATAGTATTACAATCCGAGCGAAAGGATTAAGTTTTTTGTTTTTTAAAAAATAATGTACCTGTATATTAATTAAGAAAAGATACATATGCTATTACAACGCATTCTATTATATGCTAGGTTATGCAATTCTACAACATCTTGTCTACTTACTTTACTCATTGTGCATGATTGAAAAGAAGAAATAATACTATTCAATAAAGAGACCACCTTTTGGGCCTCCGAAAGGATACCAGGGGATCACAAATCTCCGGTAAGAGCTTCACAATCTGTGTACACCATAAGACTAGTGATACCCAAATTTGCTGCTTCCTTCAAAGTCAGAAGACATGTCATTGCCTCCAACTGAAAAGGAGAAAGCACATTTTGATCTACCGTTTTGATTTGCATCACCATCCCATGTGGTGATATGATCTTCCATGCTCCAGCTGCTTTCCTTGATTGGTGACTGAATGATCCATCAAATATGACTAAAACATCCGTTGGATTCCTATTCGGGTATTGTTGAGTGGAAGATCTTCTAGCTTTGATTCTGGATCGGTTCTGTTGATGAAGACTGACCTCAGTTTGAATGAGCCTCTACGACACCGTCAGATCATTACTTTGATTCTACCAAATTTTATCATTGCGTTCCAGCCATATCCTCTAAATAATATTTAGGAAGAAGTCTACCTCTTGTTTAGACGGATGTGTCTGAATCCAAGCAATAAACCATTGTAGCAGAGAATCATATGTGGTATTGAAAATAGAACCAAACCGTAGGAAAGCCAAAGCCTGGAATGCCTCTCATTTGAAGCATAAGTGTAAATTGTCCTCAACGTGTTTAGAACATCTTGGGTAAATTTCATCCACTTGGACGCCTCTCTTAGCTAATTCGGATCTTGTAGAAAGAGCATTCAGTAGAGATATCCAAAACCGAAATTTGTGTTTAGGTTGAACTACTGAATTCCAAAGGCGTATTTCTGCTATCCTTTCCGCATTCATAATTATTGGATCTTGAGCAGGTTGTGGGAGATGGGCATTAATAGCCAAATGGTACCCTGTTTTAACAGTGTAGTTGCCATGATCTGAGGATTCCCAATGGAGTTTATCCCTCTGATTCTGCCTTGCTGGATCAATAAAAATGCCAGTTATGTGGGGAATAACTCGATTTGGGAAGAAATTTCTGAGTGCATGGACTTTCCATTGACCATTTGAATTAATAAAATGATCCACTCTCAAATTAGAATTGACTAGAATGGACTTTGCACTGATTGGATTTTGAATGTCAGGAATCCAGTTTGCTGACATAGGAATATCTTTACCTGAAATCACTTTCCATTTAATGTGATCTTGTAGTAACTCAGCTCCCCACATTATACTTTTGAATCCCCACAAAGGATTTCTGGGAGGTTGTACCGGAGGGAACACACCATCTAGACAGTATTTGGCACGGAAATGTTTAGCCAACAAAGAATGAGGTGCAGACATTATCTTCCATGCATGTTTAGCAAGAAGTGCCTGATTGAATTCCTTTATAGTTTTGAGATCCAATCCTCCATGAAAGGTAGATTTTGTGATTTTCTTCCACGCTCGCCAATGAAAATTCTTGTCTTGATTATCCCCTTTCCACACAAAATTACCAGTGATCGGGTATGCCTTTTTCAATGTGTAAACAGATAACTTGAATACTCCCATTAGATGCACCAACATTGAGGATAAAATTGATTTGGCTAGAGTCACTCTTCGTGGAAGCAACAACAACAACTTGGTTTTCTATGATGCAAACTTATTACTAATCTTTGCAGTAAACTCGTTGAAAATGGTTGTCTTCTTTTCATTAAAATCCAGGCTCATTCTTAAATACTTGCTATGAAACCTTCCTATCGAAATCTTAAGAGTAGAATGCATAAAGCGCTTCATATTCTGACTAGTATTATCACTGATGAGAATAGAAGACTTGTTGAAAATTAATATGCTGACTTGAAAATTTGGTATAATTTTCCAGTAGTCCTGCCAGAGCTAAAGCAGCTGACTCCTTGCATTTAATAAAGAAAAGACTATCATCTACATACATAAGGTGACTCACCCTAGGCGCATGATGACTTATTCTGACTCCTAATCCAGTAAAGTGCTGGATCTCTAATTTATTTGCTGAGGAGAGAACCCGTTGACACAATAAACAGATACGACGACAAAGGACAACCTTGCCTTCAAACCTTTATTCGGAGAAAAGGATGGTAGACTTTCGCCATTGAATTGAATGGAATTAGAGACAGAGGAGACATAATGCATAATTAAGGCTATCAATCTTGGAGGGAAGTTTGCCTTGTGAAGAACTGTCCGTAAAAGAGACTATGAAACTCGATCATAAGCTTTACTCATATCAAGCTTAGTGGCTTCCAATCCATGAACACACTTTTGCTTCTTTATACATTCAATGACCTCATGAACTATAAAAATATTCTTGCAGATGTTTTTGCCAGGCATAAATCCATTTTGATACTCATCAATAACCTCAAATGCTTATTAAATCTCAACGTTAGCTTTCCAAAATAAAAGGGTAAAAGATATAATGATAGATATTTGAAGTTCGTCTTGACATGGTTAAAAGAAAACTAACAATTATTCATTAGGTACAATCGGGAATTGACAGTCTCAGCATTTCGTGGATCTGGTTTGAGGGACGATTATTCTTCTTTTAGTTCCTTGTGCGTCTTAATAGTTAATACCAACTCTCATTAATTTGCCGGCGGACATGAACTTCTATAATAATGCCAGAAATTAGTTTCTGTTCTGGTCTTAAAGTCTTGGTCTTTGATCATCTACTTATTACTCTCTCAAAGTTTACGTTCCAGTAAAGAAATCTTATTTATTGAATTGAAACATCACAAGAAAAAAAAATAAAAATACACAGACACAAAAATAATGCAGTAGCATATTTTTTCTGCAACCTTTTTTGATAGCCACGATTCGCCCAGGAGATTGTGGGTGACTTCTTTTTTCTTCTTTTTTTGGCATACACAACAGCATTTGAGAGTGAAGGAAAGAACAAAAAAAAAAGGTGAAAAAAGCATATGAAAAGGGGAATTTTATAATCCATTTAGAGGTTATAGTTTTAGTTTTTCATTTTTCCTTCTAAACACAGTCAGGTACAGTATAGTATTTGGTGCTCTTGTGGCAGTATGTACACACAGATATTACATTACAGAGATGATGAGAACAGCAGGGTGATTGAACGATGATCACTACCGATTAAGGTCATTATTTGATTTGAACACACTCTATAATGTGTTTCATGCTGCTTCAGCAAATCCGACTCTCAGGTTTCCATAGTCGAACACTGTATGGTAACGCCCCATGAAAACATCTCCGAGAATCCTGTTGTGAAACAAACCCATTCATGAAAAGAGACACAACAGTGAATTTGAAAGGTTAGTTTCTGAACTAAATGCATGTGTTGATATGCACTGCCATTGTATGATGGGTTATTCTTTCGCAAGTAACAACTTGACAAGTAAGCAACAAGTAGTCACAGAATGTTCACTTATTAAACACGAGAATGACCCGTGACAGTGTCAGAGACCAGTGTTAAAAGTTATTAGTAGAGTGGATGCTTTTCAGTACACAAACTTTTGAGTCACGGAAACTATGCAGCGTTTTACCAGATAGACGTATATTTAACAAGAAAGGATTTAGAATAATAAAAACGTATAGGAGATCAAAAAGCCTATAAAATACCATAGGGGTCCACGAGGAGGAGGCACATCTAACGCCGTGAATCCGCTGATGCACTGAGCTGCAGCTCCATCACCAACTTTCAGGACATACTGAAAAGCCACAAGCAGTAATAATGGGTAAAAGCTACAGTCTGCTTCGCATTGCCACGCATTAAATCACAGTAGAACTCATATGGAAAGATGACATATAGAAAAGCGGAGCTCTGAATAGCAATTATAATCTTAAAATAATGATTTGTATTCTTCATGAACTTTGAAAGATTGGTTTCCAAATGGTTGCTTTATTTCCCAAACATCTCTGGCAATAGTTTGACCATTATTAATTCTCCATCTCTTTGCGTGAACAATAAATGTCTGGAGAGGCTTATGAGTTCGATAACTTCCTATCAAATCTAGCTCCTCTGATCCCCATTTTAGTCCATATTGACTTCATAGTAGAATATGAATCTAACCAGAGTGATAACAAGTAAACCTTTATCCTGTAATGGAGGGTTCGGAAATAATGTTATTCTGCCCTGCCAATCAACATGCTCATTAGGTTTAAACATGTGGCATTTCCTTTCAATCACTTCTTGCAAATTCTTTCTAAGTCTTCCCATTCCCTTTAAGACAATTTCATGGTGATATGTTTGTAACTTAGCTTACCAGGGCTTCTCATCTCCTACATACACGTCCAAACCATCTTAAGCGTGCTTCTCCATTCACTCATCTCCTAGTGCTATCGATATTTCTTTCTAATGCACTCACAAGAGTAATATTCAATCAGTTCGTAGTACTATAAGTTTTAGTATACCGTTCTTTACACCCCACAGTACACAAAGCATAGTTGAAAGACAGGAGAGGGGACAGATTAATATTTATTTACCTCCTCTGGGTTCAATACGAATGTTTTTCCACCAATAGTGAAAGAGATCTTTGGCATTGAAGCAAGACTACCGCAGTCAACAGCTGATTCTCCCATTGGACTAGGCAGTCGTTCACAGAGCTGTGGTTGTGGCATCAGATAAACTTGAGATCCCAAAACCAACAAATCTATAATCAATCATACATAAGTCTTGAAGCTAACCAACCTGATTAATATAGTCCAAAATTTTATCTTCAGTCTGATTGCGTCTAAGTTGATTCTGCATCCATACAACTGCCATTTCACACGCAGAGCACATCTCATCATCACGACGAGCATCAGAAGCCCAATCTGTCTCCTCCACCACACTCTTGATGAACATACTACAGAAAGATACAATGCTCAGTATGCAGACAAATTCAGATACAAACACCAAGCGTAAGAAGCAACTTTGAGCAAGTTGTAAACAGCAAAGAAAATTCTAATATCTCGAATGCGTTACAGTTCTTATTTGTTGCTTCAATCTGATGCCATATGATTGGTTTGTCAAAAAAAATAATAATAAATAAAAAAATTACTAAGAACTTTATAATCTTTTACACCTTTATAACTGCACTATCAATCACATTTCATTTCCTGCTTTTGTAATTACATGAAGCCAAAAAATGTTGTTGCAAAGCAACCAGAAAGGTGCTTCTACATAAGCCCTTATTGACAACATTTAAGGGCAAAAACCACAAATCAGTACAAGCAATACTAGGGACTGCTTTGCATGTTTGTAATCACTTACAGTTCGTTTTGGACAATTTTTCTCCTGAACTCTTTCTTCTTCTCCAACATACACTAATTACATTAATTATAAATAAATTTTACTAAATTAATTTAACAATAACACAAAATATAAAACTAAAGTAATTATACAAAAAATAATATAAAAATAACACAAAAAATTGGGAAAAAAAAAAGAAAAGGTACGGCTGGCCACCTCTTGAAGGTTGGCCGGTGACTAAACCGGCCAACCTTCAAAAGGTAGCCGACCCGACGACTAGCCACCCTGGGGCAAAAAAAAAATTTCAATTTTTTTTTAATTTTTTTGTGTAATTGTTATTATTTTTTCATATTTACTTTAAGTTTTATTTTTTGTGTTATATTTACTGATTTAATAACATTTTTTAATTTAATTGAATTTATTAGGTATAATTAATTTATTTTAATAATTAGTGTAGATTAAATGGAGAAATTAGGTAATATAAGTTTTTTATTATTATTATAATTTATTGGTTATATTCAAATAAAGAATGAACTAGATATTGTATTAAAATTATATGATAAATACATTTTGAGTAGGTTTCTGTAATTAGGTATGTGGTATTTAGTTAGTATTAATTTGTAGGCTTTAATAAATATTGTTTACGTAGATGAATTAGTTATTTTTGTTATATTTTGAGTAAATTAATTACAACTAAATAACAAAACATACACTAATTACATTAATTATAAATAAATTTAACTAAATTAATTGAACAATAACACAAAATATAAAACTAAAGTAATTATACAAAAAAAAATATAAAAATAACACAAAAAATTGAAAAAAAAAGGTACTGTCCAGGATATTATTATTAGGTTTTTGTAATTAGGTAAGGGTTCAGGGACAAAATTGTTCAAAACGAACTGTAAGTGAGTAATTTGTGAACTGCGAAAATCAATTCAGTACAAGAAAAAGGGTGTAAGAAATGGAGGTACATGAGCGAGGTGATTATTTAAAGTAAACAACTTGCACCAAAACCACCGTTGTCATTGGTAAGGTTTATCCTACCCGTGCCACTAGTGATAGACAACAGTGAAGACATAATAGGAGCATAATGAACTTGGTTACTTACTTTATGCCATTAGAACCATCAGATGAGCACAAACCAATCTTCTTGCAGATAGTTTGGGGCTCAGTCTATAGCAACATGAAGAAACATTAAGTAAGTTGATATATGATAAAATGGTCTATGGAAACTTGACGAAAAATTAAAGAGTTTAGTTATATGATAAAGTAACTTGCCAGACAGTATACTAATTTAGAGTCTATAAGGCTCAAAATATACCTTGGCTATTAACAAATCCAGTATGGTTTTGCCATACTGAGAAACCACCGACTTGCATTCCTGGCTTACGACACCAGCAGCTCCAATAGCATGATTAATTTGAGCTACAACAGTCTGACCAAAAGGAAAATAAATTGCATAAATGACTTACGGATTGGATAATTATTGAATCTGCAGATAGTGGACAAATTCAAATATTAGTTTATAATGGGAATATGTATCCAACTAACAACAATGATATAATGAAGATCCACCGCAAAGGAAAGAATTACTTCGGTTAAGGTTGATTAAGTTCAGAAGCACCTCATTGCCAATAGATCAAGAAAAGTTTCGATTACTGATTCTAATAAGATGAAATTTAGGCTAAAACAAACTTGCTGAAGCCACGAATCATTCTACTTTAGTTTCATTTATATCTTTTGACAAGTCCAGAAGCAATCCTAGGGCTTGACGAGATGAAAACTCCATATTATTAATGTGTATCACATTTATGTGGTTAAATGTAACTGAACTATTTGTACATACTGTAGGTCCAGCCAACAGGGAAGTTCCAGAGTCAGCAATTGCAGCACAACCATCAGCACAGAACCCTGATAAGAAAGGAAATTATAATAAGTACTGATAAGAAATGTGGTTCTAGTATGGTGATGTTTCTGCAAAACACAATCTACAAAGTTACCTGTTGATTCCCCACCAACTAGCACATCACCCATATCAAACTGCGAGATTCATAAACTAAATCAGAACCAAGCCCAAGTTAAACCAACCCTAAAAAGTAAAAAAGCAAGAATAGCACCTGCCAATAACCCTTCCGAGTTACATTAACAAATACATGGTCACCCTTAAAGTGACTAGGATCAACACCCCCAAAAACAAGTTCACCACCTTGTTCCTCTTCTGTTCTGCGATTAAACCAGAATGAAAAGACAGGTTCTGCAACAAGACCTTGTTTAACCATATTGTACCTGAGGAATTCAAAATTCACATGAACATATCCCGAGGAAAATTTAAATATGAATTAGTAGTTTAATTAAGAGTTGTCATCTGAATTAAGGTGGATCAATTTGCCATCGGCCCATTAGAAGGGAATACACATTTATGTACCAGACAGGAACAGCATTCCCAACAGAGATCTCTTGAAATCCAAGTCCAAGAATACCATCAAACTTGGCAGCCAAAAAGGTAATCCCAGGCTCTTTGGTTGCCTCAATGAAATCCTGATGAGCAATTAATCAATATGTGGATCCCCAATCAATATGAACATGTGATCCCCAACTAATATCCATGTGTGCCAGTGGAGGTTACCTGTTCCTGGACAATAAGATCTCCAAGCTTTACATGATCTTGGCTGAAGAAGCCAGCGATTGATCCAGTTCCGTAATGGATTTCAGCAGATTTACCTATTCCAAGATTATTAACCATGTAAGCTACACTAGCTTCTTACAAAGCTAAAAGGAAGTAGCCAAAGCAAGAATTGATTCTTTAAAGTATCATAAAGATAGTATGCAGATTGTCACCATGACTCAAAACATTAACAAAATCTCTTCACAGTGTCATTTCTTGTTATAGATAGGCCTGGTTTTCTGTCTGTAAATGTTAAAAGCATAACAACCGCCTTTTGAAAGATTGACAGTTTAAAATACAGATGTTCTGCCTCAAAATTTTAGTGCAATTCATAACACAGTTGCTTCAATATAAACCACAATAGTAGCAAAACGCACCATAAAGAACAAAGATTATATGGGCGAAACTTTGAAGTTCAAAAACTTTCGGCACATAAAATGCAAGAAATGCCACATTGAGAAGTATAAAATAAATATGCAGAGATAATAACTAAAAGAAGAAGACATTTAGGAATAAATGGAATACACATGCTCAGTTGTAGTACCATTTTTCTTATAAGTACTTGAATGGCTTGACTTGTACTTTGAATGGAAATAGCAAGCGACCTGCATGGAGTAGAAAAGGTTCACGCCAGAAAGGTCAAGCATATAAGAAGATGTGAAAATGTAAGAATCAAAACCTGAATGCACTAAAGTACCATCAACCACGCACCGAAAAATAACATTTAGCCGAGGGCACCCATAGATTGGAACTTCCAGTGTCAAATATCACGGTGAATTTTTGCGAAGGCGTACCAATACCGATTTCACCATAGTACTGAGCATCCATGTAGTTCTTTAAAGCAATAATGTCAGTTTCAGATGGTTCCAGAGTTCCACGAGGGCCATAAGTTCTTATTGAACTCCCATCATTAAAATTATTACTTCCAGAAAGCCGATTGACTTGGTCCAACTTGGCTTTTTTAAGCGAAACTCTGATAAGCTTCGTGCCAGATGTTGATAAAAAAGCAGAGGACAGAACAAACAACAACAGAAATGAAACCAGCGCAGATCTAAATGAAGTACCCATGTCTGCAGCTGCAAATTGAGACAGCAGATCAAATGGTCAATCTCCAAATTTCAGGACGTGTAAAACATTGGCACATGAAAGACATTGAGTAAAAAATTGTTTACAAGATAAACAACAAACAAGTGATCGACTGCAAATCTTTTATGTGTCATCAACACGAATATGTATAGAAGCCTAAGATTGTTGAAAGAAATGCAATCCATCTAAATCTAGAATACTGATAATTTGGAGAGATTGAAAGGAGTACTAGAAATATAACGCCTGGAATCAATCCCTCAACTATGTTCAACTCATGTTCTTTTACAGAGAAGTATGCTCTTATGCTCAAACTATACTTTTTGCTCATGAGAAGCTCAAAATTCCAAGTTCCAAAGAGAAGCTGCAGCTCAAGACGAGATCTAAAACCATTTTATTTGCAGAAATTCAAAACCGGGAATGAGAAAAGAAAAATGCAAACAGCATACCAATGTTTTCAAACATTCACAAAATAGAAGCATTTTCAAACATTTTCTATCAGAAAAAACAAAAGAAGGATAGAAATGCATAATTACAGTCCTCAAAATCTGTTTCCCGGACCAAGTACAATCAACACAATCTTTTCTCCTTTCAGCCTCAAAATGTCAACAAGAATAGAGCTTCCCTCAACTTCCATTTTATAATTTTCCATGAGAATAATCAACACAAAGGTCCACTGACATCAACTAAGGAGAGAACTCATTGATACTCTCTTGCTTCCACCACAATTCCTCAAATAAAATTTAAAAAAAGAATAGAAAAATCAAAATATCCCCAAGTTCAGAATTGGACCCATTTCCCGTTCGAAATTAGTTTCACTAACAAATCAAACCCTAATCACCATATCTCATTCCGAAATCAAAAAGGGAAACAAAACACAAGAAAACCAAAAATTAGACCCTGAAGCTAACAAACAAACTTACACAAACGGACGACTTAATTAGTCAACGGCGATAATCAACCTTAAATCTCAACACCATCAAGTAAAATGAACAAAAATTAAAATTTTAAAAAAAATGACAGCATCAATCCAGGAAGAAAAAAGGGATAGAAGTTTGTTGCTTACTTGATCAAGCAATCGGAGGTTCGCAGAAAGGAAGGTGGATGATGAAGTAGGAAGTATGGAGGAAAAGTTTGATAATGTACTATAGAAAAAAAAAAAAAAATGGACGGTAATCAAAAGTCAACGTTAATTCAATATAGTAAGGTACAGCGTTACTCATCAGTGTAGTGATTGTAAATTTTTGTAAGTACTCCCAAAACCAAAATGATTGATTTCTTTCCAAAATTACAAATACACTTATTTCCCTCGTTATTTCCAAAATTCTATCCACAAGTTTACAAATGTACATTTATAGGTACTGACTACTGATGAATTACACTGTAAGGTACGATGAAACTAATCCTTGAATTTTGTAAAGATTTGGAATTTTAAGCATTCTATTAATAATCAACTAATGACTTTTGTAACATTCAAATGGGAAAGGAACCTGAGAAATTCTTATTTAAAATGACTATACATGAGTGATGTGGACTTTATATAATTCCATTTTTTTTCCTTTAAATAGAAAAAATTCTTCTTAAGTTAATGTATAGTTTAGGAGCTGTTTATTTAATGGGAATCCGATTGGGGATTTGGGTTCGGACGTTGTGACTATTATCTGATTGAGGTCGTGAGATTAAACAAATGCGCTAGTTGGTTGAGGTTAGGCCAAACCGGTGACAAAAATGTAAGCCAAACGTGTCTTTTCATGGCACCAATTGCCTGTTTCATGTACAGTAAGCGTCCAAATCTAGGAAATGTTCATCAAGCACTAATTTGGTGTTTCAAAAAAAAAAAAAAAAAACACTAATGTGGAGCCTGAATTTTTATTGTTTTAAAAATTTTAGTTAATTTGTGCATTTTATAAAACAATCCTTGTAAATTAAATAATATTTAATTTATTACTGCTGTGTATATTAATAAAATTTTTAAATGCATAAGTCTAAATTGAATCGATTTAAATGATTGCACATGTATTATTCAACATTTTATTCAATTCTGAGCCAAAAAAAAAAAGAATACATAATATAAATACAAAAGTAGACATGTGATATTAATAAAGAAAAACACTAATAGCATAACCACATTAAATTTATGATACTTAAAAAAACACACATATGGAGTGTCATTAGGAGTTTGTGTATTTTTATTTGTAAGAGAATATTATTTTAATTTCCAATGAACTATGATTTTCCAAATCAAACATTTTATTTTTATCTTTCTTCGTGTAAGCGGTAGGTATATATATATATATATATATATATATATATATATATATCTCCCCAATGGATGTATTCGAGATATGAAGAAAAAAAGGATTTGTTATAATTATCTGATAATGTGGATGTCAACAAATTAGTAAAGCTGTATAGGAATTCATTGTATAGAGATAATATTTATTAGATATTATCACAAGTTAAATGTTATCTCTATTTGCTCTTATCTCTATATCTGTTTTGCCTATAAAAGGAGAGCAGTTTCTGCAGAAATAATATCCAGATCATTCTCTCTTTCTCCCTCTCTATTGTTCTCTCTCCCTACTTGTTCTTTCTCTCAGCTTTATAACTTTATTTTTCACTTTATATTTATAACACGTTATCAGCACGAGTCTCTACCTCTTGTTAGTTCCTGTTGGGTAAGTGTTGTCAATTGTTTTTGTTTCTTTTATCAAGATGTCTAACCGTGCGAAACTTGAATTTGTCCCTCTTGACATATCTGGGGAGAACTATTTGTCTTGGGTTCTTGATGCTGAGATCGATCTCATTTCAAATGGCTTAGAAGTAGCAATCAAAGCTGGAAAAAACACTACAAATCAAGAGAAAGCCAAAGCCATGATTTTTCTCCGTCACCACCTTCATGAAGATCTGAAAGTAGAGTACTTGACAGTGAAATATCCATATACTTTATGGACGAGTTTGAATGAAAGGTATGACCATCAAAAAACTGTTATTCTCCTAAGGGCTCGTTATGAGTGGATGCATTTGCGTTTGCAAGATTTTAAATCTGTTAGTAAATATAATTCAACTATGTTTCAAATCACTTCCCTATTAAAATTGTGTGATGAAAAGATCTCTGATGTGGAGATGCTAGAGAAAATATGTACCACGTTTCACGCATCTAATGTGCTCCTGCAACAACAATATCGTAAAAAGGGATATAAAAAGTATTCAAAATTGATTTACGTCCTAGTTCTTGCTGAACAAAATAATGAGCTCTTGCTGAAAAATCATGAGGCCCGTCTAACGGGTGCTGCTCCATTTCCTGAAGCAAATGCGATAGCAACGCATCCTAATAATGGACAAGCTCAAGGCCGTGGTCATTGCGGGGGTCGTGGTCGTAATCAAAGCCGTCATAACACCCGTGGTGGTCATAACAAGAATACTACCCACAAGAAGTTGGGAGTTAATAATGATAAGAATGGAAAGAAAAAGAAAGATGGTGACAAATGCTTTCGATGTGGCATGATGAACCATTGGTCGCGTATCTGTCATACACCAAAACATCTTGCAGATCTCTATCAGGAATCATTGAAGAAAGCAGAAAAGAAGATAGAGACAAATTTCATCTAGAATGATGTTGTTGATGTTAACCATGGTTTTGTTGACAATGGTTTTACTGAATTTGTTATTATAGATTTTGTTGATTTCTTTGTCAATCACCCTGAAGGTGAAGTCAATGCTAAAATGTCTTTCAGAGATAGGTTTTTTCCCTTAGAGATAGGTTTTATATTTTGAACTTGATGTAATGAATTTTATTTTTCATTTGATGAATTTCAATAAAATATTTCTTATTTATGTTTATTTTATTGTCCATTACTTTACTTTTGTATTAAATAAAAGAAAAATATTCTTATTTAGAATTTTTTATTTTTGAAGATAATGGATGTCGCAATCAGCAATGACAAAGAAATATGTCTAGCAGACAGTGCAACAACACATTCAATACTCAAAGAGAGAAAATATTTTTTCTCATATAGTGTTGAAAAAATTCCATGTTAGTACAATACCTGGGAGTACAAAATTAATTGAAGGTTCTGGAAGAGCAAATATAGTAATGCCTGGAGGCACTAAATTTTGCATTAATGATGCATTACATTCCCCAAAGTTTCAACAAAATTTGTTAAGCTTTAAAGATATTCGCCGAAATGGATATCATATAGAGACTTGTTGTGAAGGTAACATTGAATACTTGTATATTACGAGTAATGTTGTTGGGAATAAAAATATTTTAGAAAAATTACCTTCATATTCCTCCGGATTATATTACATATATATTACTACAATTGAAAATTATGCAACGGTAAACCAGAAGTTGACTAATTATAATGACTTTATTATTTGACATGACCGATTGGGCCATCCCGGTTCTATTATGATGCGAAGAATTCTAGAGAATTCTTATGGTCATTCTTTAAAGAGCCAGAAGATTCTTCAAACTAAAGAATTCTCTTGTGCTGCTTGTTCTCAAGGCAAATTAATTACAAGGCAATCACCAATGAAAATTCGTAACGAATCTCCTCAACTCTTAGAACGTATACATGGTGATATTTGTGGGCCTATTCACCCATCTTGTGGGCCATGTTGCTATTGTATGGTTTTAATTGATACATCAACTAGATGGTCACATGTATCTTATTATCAATTCGCAACCTGGCGTTTGCGAAATTACTTGAAAAGTTGATTTGGTTATGAGCACAGTTCCCAAATAATCCTATTAAAACAATACCTTTGGATAATGCTGGTGAATTTACATCCCACTCTTTTAATGATTATTGTTTGTCAATTGGGATTAAAGTTGAATATACTGTAGCTCATGTTAATACAGAATCGTTTATAAAGTGCATCCAGTTGATAGCGAGGCCTTTACTTATGAGAACTAAACTCCCAATATCTGTTTGGGGGCATGCTGTGCTACATACCGCAGCACTAATTCGTATCAGGCCAACAAATTATCATGAGTATTCTCCCCAAAAATTGGTTTTTGGTAAGAAACCAAACATTTCTCATCTTAGAATTTTTGGTTGTGCGGTATATGTTCTTATTGCTCCACCACAACGCACAAAGATGGGACCTCAAAGGAGGTTGCGAATATATGTTGGATATGAATCTCCATCAATCATAAAATTTCTTGAGCCAAAAACTGGAGATTTATTTACGGATTGTTTTGCTGATTGTCATTTTGATGAGTCAGTTTTCTAACATTAGGGGGAGGGGGGAGTAAACAGTTGGTTAAAAATATTAGTTGGAATGAATTGTCATTATCTTATCTTGATCCTCGTACAAGGCAATGTGAACTAGAAGTTCAAAATTCATTTGCAACAATTAGCCAATCAATTGCCAGATACTTTTACTGACTTGAAACATGTGACTAAATCACATGTACCAGCTGTTAATGTTCCTGCGCGAATTAATGTCCCTGAAGGACCTTCTACCACAAATCATGAATTAAGGGCAAAACAGAAACTTGGTAGACCTATCGGTTCCAAAGATAAAAATTCTCGTAAACGAAAAGGGACAAACACTCAGGATAGCGAATTCGAGATTATTAAGTTTCCTAAAGAATCTTTGCAAATAAAAAATCCCGGCATAACATAAAATCGAATTCCTGAAAAAGGTCAGGTACCTGAAAGTTTTGAGATCTCAATTAATTATGTTATGACGGCACAAAAGTGGAACCGATGTACACAGAAAATGAGGATCAAGAACCAAGGTCTATAGATGAGTGCAGACAAAGAAATGATTGGCCAAAATGGAAAGACGCTATTCAATCAGAATTTAATTCATTGACAAAACATAAAGTCTTTGGACCAATAATACGCACACCTAAAAATGTGCAACCGGTAGGATTCAAATACGTATTTGTGCGAAAAAAAATGAGAAAAATGAAATCGAGCATTATAAAGCACGTCTCATCGCACAAGGTTTTTCCCAGCGACCGGGTATTGATTATGAGGAAACATATTCTCCGGTGGTGGATGCAACAACGTTTCGCTATTTGTTAAGTCTGGCAACAAGTGAAAGATTAGAAATGCTTCTCATGGATGTTGTGACTGTCAATCCATATGGTTCACTTGATAACGAAATTTACATGAAAATCCCTGAAGGTTTTCAGAACTCTGAAGGATTTGGTTCTCGAGAGCTTTATTGAATTAAATGTGTAAATCATTGTATGGCTTAAAACATGCCAGGCGAATGTGGTATAACCGCCTTAGTGAATATCTGATAAAGAAAGGTTATTTAAATGATCCAATATACCAAAAGATGTGGATATGAGTTTGTAATCATTGCAGTTTATGTTGATGATTTAAATATGATTGGGACTCCTGAAGAGCTCACTAAAGCTGCAAATTACTTGAAGAAAGAATTTGAAATGAAAGACCTTAGAAAGACAAAGTTTTGTCTTGGTTTACAAATTGAGCTCACTGGAAGTGGCATCTTTTTACATCAGTTTGCTTATACTACTAAAGTGCTTAAACAATTTTACATGGAAAAGGCACATCCTTTGAGCACACCTATGATTGTAAGGACACTTGATAAGGATAAAGACCCTTTTGGGCCTTGTGAGGATGGTGAAGAGTTACTAGGTCCAGAAGTACCTTATCTTAGTGCTATTGGGCCATTAATGTATCTTGGTAGTCATACACGGTCTGACATATCTTTTGCTCTGAATTTGTTAGCTAGATATAGTTCCTCACCTACAAGAAGGCATTGGAATGGTGTTAAGCATATATTTCGCTACCTTCAATGTACGATAGATATGGGTCTTTATTATTCAAGAACATCTAATCCCGATTTAGTAGGTTATGCAGATGCTGGGTATTTATCCGATCCTCATAATGGTCGATCCCAAACTGGTTATGTTTTTACATGTGGGGGAACAGCCATTTCATAGCGGTCTATAAAACAAAGTTTAGCTGCAACTTCGACTAATCATTCTGAACTTCTGGCAATTCATGAAGCAAGTCGAGAGTGTGTTTGGTTGAGATCTATTGTTTCTCATATTCGAGGATCGTGTGGATTACATTTGTAGAAAAAAGTCCCTACTACTTTGTTTGAAGATAATATTGCCTGCATTGACCAATTGAAGGAAGGATACATCAAAGGTGATAGAACGAAGCATATTTCACCCAAATTTTCCTTTACCCAGATCTTCAGAAAAATGGTGAAATTAATATTCAACAGATTCCTTCAAGTGAAAATTTAGCTGACTTATTCACGAAGTCACTACCAACATCGACTTTTGAGAAGTTAGTTCACAAGATTAGAATGCGGCGGTTGAAAGACGTCAAGTGATGTGCTCAACAGGTGGAGTTTCTCCTCACGCTGTACTCTTTTTCCCTTGATCGAGGTTTTGTCCCAATGGGTTTTCCTGACAAGGTTTTTAATGAGGCAGCGTCATATTTGGAAATGTACTCTTTTTCCTTTATTAGATTTCATCCCACTAGGTTTTTTCTAGTAAAGGTTTTAACGAGGCATTATTCCAAGAAATGGACATCCAAGGGCGAGTGTTATAATTATCTGATAATGTGGATGTCAACAAACTAGTAAAGCTGTATAGGAATTCTTTGTATAAAGATAATATTTATTAGATATTATCACCAGATAAATGTTATCTCTATTTGCTCTTATCTCTGTATCTGCTTTGCCTATAAAAGGAGAGCAATCTCTGCAGAAATAATATCCAGATCATTCTCTCTTTCTCCCTCTCTATTATTCTCTCTCCATACTTGTTCTTTCTCTCAGCTTTATAGCTTTATTTTTCACTTTATATTTATAACATGATTGTCTTTTTGTAGTATTATAAAGTTATTAAAAAAGAAGGATAAATATGAATAGATGGGGAATATTTCTTTTTGTTGTAGAATTAAGTTCTGATGGTTGGGGTAGAAATTACTGTAGCAGTCACTAAAACACCAAATTGATGATTTGATGTGCACCAAGTTGACGCCGCTGTTGGGGGATGGCTTTAGGACAAGTTCCATAATCTTTAATTTATATGGGATGATGATTTCTCTTCTTAAGAAGGCGTTGAGGTAAAAATTTGTGGATGGGTGATAAATTAAGGAGAAAGATGACAAAGAATTAAAATTACTTGGGATGTAATTGAAGTATTTTAATATTCTTTTCTTTCGGAATGATTGTCTACTTTGGATCTTCATTTCTAGTACAAATTATATTAAAGAGAAAATGAAAACTAGGCAATCAATTTGGATGGAAGGAGTACTTAGGATGAGATTGAAATTTTCCCTATACTTTGGGACTAAAGCAGCATTACTCCCTAGCTTTTCCCACTGGAAGTGTCTCCGAGAAGTGGAAACGAACAGTTTGGGTAGATTCCATCAAAAAAACAGTTTGGGTGGAAATAGAAAGAAAGAATTACGGGCTTCTCTTTTTAGAAAAGAAAATGAGCACAAAATCATTTGGGCCAAACAGAAGCCCATTTCTCCTGGAGTTTCTTTTCCTTTTTTTTCCTTTTCAATGTCCAAAGCCCAACTAAGGAAGAAATGGATCGTCTTCCTCACTTGAAGCGTCCTCTGCCGGAAGGAACTACGACCTCAGGGTCTTTGCCAGCAAAACCCTCGAGGAGTTCCTCCGACCGGTTGCATGTCACGTGGTTATGATTTCTTACATCTCCTAGTTTATTTGTTCTGAACTTGTTTTCGTCACTTAAATTGACATAAAATAGCAAAACGTGTGTTTTTTTTTATTGCATACAGTAACATTCAATTAAATGCATTGTAATTTGTATAATTACTTAGCCAATCTTAAAAGTTCTTAGCTGGACTTTTCCTTATAACCCCCTGACATTGTCTTATAAGTTCTTAGCTAGACTTTTCCTTATAACCCCTTGACATTTCGAACCTGATGTTTATGTGATTTTTATTAAGTTCTTGTATTTTAAATTTAGAATATCATATTTTAAATAGTACAATATTCTTTTTCCACCCATTGGTTATATTCGCTTAATGCATTCCGCCCATCACTTGCTATCCACATGATAAATTATAAAATGATGTTTATATATATTTTTTAATACATAACTAAGTTCTCTCTTGTGCGTTGTACGAAATATGTTAAAATCTTTTATTAAGACGATTATTAGTTGTAAAAATATTACATAATCAACTAATGCTTAATTGTGATATAAAATTTAAAATAAATGGGTGATATAAAGAATAAGCCAGCAACAAAAAATGAGTTAAAAAAGATGGAGTGAAAATTGATTGGTATTAATATTATTATAATTTAAATTTCGTTGAGTTTGAATATAAGAAAAATGTTTTATTTTAATTTTTTTCTCGTAATATTACCCGTAAGATTTCAGCAAGTTTTTATTAAAATTGGTATAAGAGTGATTGAGTTTGAATATAAGAAAAATATTTCACTTGGTTCTATCTCGTAATTTTACCATGAAGTTTTAAAATTTCTTAATGAAGTTGGCTTTAGAGTGATTGATTTTGAATGTACGGAGAATTTTTCATTTGGATTTATTTTTCTGTAATTTTACCGGTGAAATTTTAATGATTTCTTTACTATAAACCGCATCATTTTATTTTTTTTGGCATAAAATGTTGATTTAGAATGCGATACATAGTTAACATTATTCTCTCTGACAAAGGATTGAGCTGATTTTTACATGCATTTGTAATAAAAACATGTTTTTATGTACATATTTAGTTAAAGTTTTTTTTAATCAAAACGATGTAATTTAAACTTAACTGTTTTGGCGGGAAAATTTTAATCATAATGTGACATCTCAAAATTTTCTTTTCTCTTGGACTTCTCTTTTAATAGGATACTTATTGATTTGAGTTACTTTCATTATTTTGACACCATTTCATATTGTATTTATTGCACCACTATTATTATTATTATTATTATTATTATTATTATTATTATTATTATTATTATTATTATTATTTTGAGGTCGCACCTATTAGTGAGTTACAGATACGTAGGCTATTACAATAAGGGTAGAGCCTTCTTGGGGATGGAGATAATACTACTAGGGTAGCCTCTACTAGTATACGCCTTTTACTTGGTGTGTCCTCCGTGGCCGATGATGGCAGGCCTCTTGCCTACTTACACTGGGTGCTAATCAGTTATTTGCTTCCTCACTTGCTTCCTGCGTCTATCAAACAGAATCAGAAAGGATGAAAAATGAAGAACAAAAGCAGACGAAATGCTGAAAGATCTCTTCCATTTTCTTGATGAATTTCTTTGTATATTTTTCTAATCTCATCTAATTTGTACAATGCCCTATTTATAGAGATGTATCCAAGAAGCCATCTGTAAGACGGTCTCTTTTGATTTGGGTAAGTCTTAAGCACTACCTCTTATAATTCTTTTCTGGAAATTAATAAAATCGGGGGGGAATGCCCGCCAGGTACCGCCCTGGTTCACCTAAAAAAAAAAAGAAAGAGATGTATCCAAGAAGATTTAACTAATTACAATCGGAGGACCTAATCTACGAGCTTCATCATAATCTCCTCTAAGATAACTACAATTTGAGGATTCTGAAAACGATCAAGGCGGTTCATGAAGTTTCTAGGTCATCATCGATCTTTCTGGATGATCTCCAAAATGAAATTGACGCGTTTTCTATTTTGCCATCTCAGTAGCATCATCTGTAAGTTGCTGCTGTGCATATTCTTCAAATGCACGTGGTTGTGTTGCAAGAAAGCATGGAGAAGAAGTCACGCAGGAGATGCTATTATTGGCTTCATTTGCTGCTGATGCTGACTCACCACTCTTTGACTTCTGTATTGCTTTTTATTTCAAGACCCCCCCCCCCCCAAGCTCAGCAAGGGAAGGATTCACATGCTAAGCTTGGACAGGAGAAAAGCAAACACCGAAGGAGATAAGGGTTTGGTGAAGAAGTCAGCAATGTTGGCAGAGGAGCTAATGTGAAAGGGATCAATAAAACCTGACTTATACTGTACATGAACGACATGGCAATCAATTTCGATATGCTTTGTTCGTTCGTGAAAGACATGGTTTGCTGTGATGTATAAAGCAGCCTTATTATCGCAATGAAAAGGTATAGGAAGTTTAGCATCAATGTGCAGATCATGGAGAAGGTAACTCAGCCACTGCAATTCTCAAACAGTGAATGCCATTGCCCTGTATTTTGATTCAGCTGTTGAACAAGAAATAGTACTCTGCTTCTTGGTTTTCCAAGACACCAAGTTACTCCCCAAGAAAATACAGTAGCCACTAAGAGATCATCTGCTTGTTTTACATGTGCCCCAATCGGCGTCACTATAAGCAGTGATGCTGAAATCAGTGTTGCTAGAATAAAAAAGACCTTGATTGATGCAACCAGATAGATATCTCAAGACATTTTGAGCAGCTTGCCAATGAGATTCATGAGGACAATGCACGAATTGGCTGAACTGTTGTACACAGTGAGTAAGATCTGGTCGAGTATAGTTGAGATACAAAAGTCGACCAATCAGTCGACGATATTGTTATGGATTTTGATACAATGGTGAAGTATCCTTGGATTCTTCAGCAAATCTGAGATCCTGAGGAAAAGGTGTTCTCGTTGAAGTGCAATCCAACATACCAGCATCACGCAGGAGATTTGAAATGTACTTCTTCTAACTGATGAAAATGCCTGTGGAAGATCGTGCCAATTCCATTCCAAGGAAATACTTGGCTGAGCCTAAGTCCTTGAGGGTAAAACAATCGTCCAAATGCTGCTTAATTTTGATCACCTCTGACTCATGAGATCCAGTAACTAAGATATCGTCAACATAAACCAGCAAAGCAATAAAGACAGAATCATGATCAAGGATTAATAGACAGTGATCATTGGGAGATTGATGAAAACCATAAAGCTAGCAAAGTAGCTTAACTTAGTGTTCCACATATGTGAAGCTTGCTTCAATCCATAAAGGGATTTGTTTAATCTGCATACTTGAACCCCTTTTTGAAGCTGATAACCAGGAGGAGGTGTCATGTATACCTCTTTTTCTAATCTACCATGAAGAAACGTGTTATTCACGTCCAATTGATGGAGGCACCATTCTTTTCAAGCTGCCATAGCAATTAAGACTCTTACTGTCACACTCTTTGCTACTGGTGAGAAAATTTCAGTAAAATCTTGACCCTCCAGATGTGTATATCCCTTTGCAACAAGCCTTGCCTTATATATGTCAATCGTCCCATCAGGTTTACATTTGATCCTGTATACCCATTTCCATCCGACTGCCTTCTTTCCAGGTGGAAGATCCATCATAGTCCAAGTGTTGTTTTGTTCTAATGCCAGCAATTCCAAATTCTTAGCTTTTTGCCACTTTTCATTAGTCCTAGCTTGAATGTAACGAGAAGGTCCATGGATATCTGATATATTTGACAGAAAAGCTTTATGTGAGGCAGAAAAGATACACTCAGTATCAGACAAAGGTAACTCAGACTCAACATCAGATAGAAGTGAATAAGATGCATGCAAACTATGTGGAAGACGTACAAAGTCTTGCATCCGAGTTGGAGGTTTAGAAGGTCTGGTGCTACGTCTAAGAACATGTGATGGAGAGGGAGAGGGATTAATTGAGTCTGAGTTGGATACTGGAGAAGGAGAAGTAACAAGATCTTGTGAAGAAATAGAATCGAGGAAAAGTGGATGATCCTGTTTAGATTCATGATCATAAGAACGATGAAGATTATCTTCATCATATGAATGAGATAAAAAAGTGTCTGAAAGATCATTTAACTGGAAAATATCTTCATTACTGGAAAGATTTGGAAGACGAATTGTGGATAGTTTTGGCTGATAAGGGAAGATATTTTCCTGAAACTTCACATCCTAGATACTATGATCTTATGTAAGGCAGGACAGAAAATCTTATAACCCTTTTGATGAGAAGTATATCCTACAAAGATTCCTTGAAAGGAACGGGCATCAAATTTATCACGATCAAGACCATTGCTGACAGCCAAACACTCTTAGACAAGAAAGACCGATCTCCAATTGAGCAATGGAGAAGGGATTCTATTTATAAGATGAGTAGCTGTAAGGACTGATTCCCCCAGGAATGTTGTAGACATATGTGACTGAATCAATAAAGCTCTAGCCACTTGCAAAATGTGGCGATGTTTTCTTTCTACTACCCCGTTTTGTTGGGGAGTACAAGGACAACTCCTTTGATGGATGATGCCCAAATCTAATAGCAATTGCTGGAATTTTCCACTGAGAAATTCAATGCCATTATCTATTCTTATGATCTGAACTTGGCTATGAAACTGAGTTTTAACATAAGAAAAGAAAGAAGCAATGATATTTCCAACCTGTGTTTTATGTTTGAATAAGAAGGTCCAAACACTACGACTGAAATCATCAACAATGGTGAGAAAAAAACTGAGATCCATTCATAGATACTTGCTTATAAGGTCCCCATACATCAATGTGCAGCAATGAAAAACTCTTTGTTGTCTTAATACAACTGGAAGGAAAAGAGTTTCTATTCTACTTAGCTAATGGACAAATAGCACATTGTTGTTGATCATTACATTCAATCTATGGCATATGAAGATTTTCAGCTACATTCTTCATTACAATAGATGATGGATGGCCTAATCTATAATGCCAGATAGAAGGAGAAACAGTGTGTAAAGCAGTCTGCAAACTATTTATTTTGGATCCTATTACAGAAGGATTTCTAAAAGAAAGAACATATGAGGCATAATATGCTTGTGATTGTAAAATAGTCTCTCAGAGAAAGAAGTCCTGTCAAGAATATAAAGGCCTTGTACTACTTTTCCGCAGCAATGACCTTATTGGTACATAGGTCCTGCACTAGGCAGAATGATTCAAAAAATTTGAAATAGACATGTGAATCCTGAGCAAACTTGTGAACGGAAAGCAAGTTATGTTTGAAAGAAGGCACATATAGGCAGTTTTTAAGGGTTACATTGTTACTCATGTTGTAATCTCCTATAGAATGAACAGATTTTATACTACCATCAGGTAATTGAATAGGAGTATAACAAGTAGCAACTTTAACATGGATCAAAATAGACAAGAGAGCACACATGTGACTTGTAGCACTAGTATCAGATATCCAAGCTCCCCTATGTATATAATCAGAAAGCTTAGAACTAAGAAAAGTGAAGATTGTGCTACCTGTAAAATCCTGGAAGTGTGCAAAGTTGATTTGATTTCCACTATCACCATCCATTGGAAACTTTCCTTTCATGAACCTTCCAAGTTCTATCTGAACTACCTCAGCTATCACGACATTCCAGTCCTTATCATTATGTCCACAAACATCAGCAGAGGAGTCAAGATGACTAACATGATGTGCTGTTGATGGCTTAGTCTTTGGCAGTTTCCACCAGTCTGGATATCCTTTGATCTTGAAGTAGTCCTCCTTCAAGTGACCTGTCCTGTGGCAATGAGTACAAAGCAGATGACTCTTATCCTTCTTCACTTGATTCCTTTGTGCAGAATCCTTCTTCTGATTGAAACCTTTTGCCATCGTAGCTGATCCTTCATTCAGAGATACAATAGAATTGGCCACGTGCTTGTGTTTTTCAGCCTTCAACAGCATGGCATATACCTTATTTGCTGTAGGAAGTGGATCCATGAGGAGAATTTGACTTTTCTCTGCTTCAAACACATCACTAACACCCATCAGAAGCTACATCACTCGATCTTTAGTTTCTCGTTCCATGAGAACACGTCTAACAGCTTCATTGCAGGAAGGTATGGACCTTAGTTGCTCCAATTGATCCCACAGCTGCTTGATGTGGCTATAGTGCTGAACAACAAAGAGATCTCCCTGTTTTGCTAGTGCAATTTCACGCTTGATTTGATACAACAGGGCAGAATTCGAAACTCCATACCTCTCATAAATCTCATCCCATAGCTGCTTGGCTCCAGTGATGAAGGTAAAACTGTGGACGAGTTTTGGAGAGATAGAATTCTTAATCCATGAAACCACCAATCTGTTAACTCTGCGCCATTTGTGATATTCAAGTGAATTTTCCGTCGTCATAGCACAGCTGTCGTCGATGAATCCTAGCTTCATTTTTGCCTCAAGAGTAGTGATCATTGAATTCCTCCAAATCAGATAGTTCTTCTCCGTCATATAAGCTGTCACCAGTATCAGACCTGAAAAATCTGATCCATGAAGAGTCAACTGCTCATCCTCAATCATAGTAAAGGCTTCGTCGCTTGCCATTTTTCCAATCAGATTATCAAGAAAACGATAAAGAAGTAAGATAAAAGACTGAGATAGTTCAGATTCAAGAATTGATCTGAATAAATCCAAGAAAATTGATGAAAAATGATGAATTCAGATCTGAAATGAGAGTGAGATAAAGAACAGCGGAAACGATTGGCGATCGGGCAGGAGATTCCTGCTATGATACCATCAAACAGAATCAGATAGGATGAAAAATGAACAACAAAAGCAGACAAAATGCTGAAAGATCTCTTCAATTTTCTTGATGAATTTCTTTGTATATTTTCTAATCTCATCTAATCTGCACAGTGCCCTATTTATAGAGATGTATACAAGAAGATTTAACTAATTACAATCAGAGGACCTAATCTAGAAGCTTCATCATAACTGCCTCTAAGATAATTATAATTTGAGGACTTCTGAAAACGATCAAGGCAGTTCATGAAGTTTCCAGGTCATCATCGATCTTTCTGGATGAACTCCAAACTGAAATTGATGCGTTTTCCGTTTTGCCAGCTCAGCAGGATCATCTGCAAGTTGTTGTTGTGCATATTCATCAAATGCACGTGCTTATGTTGCAAGAAAGCGTGGAGAAGAAGTCACGCAGAAGATACTGTTGTTGACTTCATTCGCTGCTGATGCTGACTCACCACTCTTTGACTTCTGTATTGCTTTATACTTCAAGAGTCTGCGATAGAAATGGAATCCTCAACCTCACGATTAAAGATATAATGCTTTATAGGGCACCACTTGTTTCCTGCTGCACCACCATTCGAATGAGAGGAGCAGTACACATATGTTTGTTTCTTGAACTGTTAACATCAAATATTGTTGCCGTGTTGACTCTATTTAAAAAAATGCTCTCTCTATATATACACCTATCCGTCATTGGAAACCATTTGTCAGAATTGGCCAAAGTACTACTAGTAAAAGACAATTAACAAAATGAGAAATATAGTTTACCTAACCAAAAAAAGAGGAAAAAAAAGTCACAAATTATCTGCTTATTTTGACCCATTTATCTTTATTAATTATTTTTTGTTTTTTTTTGTTTTTTTTTTTGTTTATTTGTCTTCCGAAACCAACTCCTACATATCCTAACAAGAGACGTTTTTTTTTTTTGACTCCTTTACTTGACTGCCAAAATGAATGGGACTCCATCGAAGACTTCCAAATAATTTTGTTTTTTCCCATCCCTCTTGGAGCTTGGAGATACTTGGCAATAGGGAAGAACATTTCAAGCGTTATATTTATGTTTAAATCTCATTCATCCAAAAAGTTAACTCATTATATATTACATTAATAATTGAACAATGAGACGGATACTTTATACTCCCTCCGTCCCACAAAAATAATCCACATTAAGTTTTAAGTTTTGTATTGTTTTTAGTACAAATTTGAAAACTCAATGTGAACTATTTTTTTGGGACGGACATAGTATTATTTTATACTAATTTTTAAGTTTATTCTTTTGCTCTAGTGTGCAATTCAGTGACTGTCTTTTCCTACGGTTTTGCCACATTTCGAAACTAGAGACAAAACTTTGATCGCAAGAAGAAGGCAAACTGACAGAGAAAAGAGAAAGACAAATTTGGGAACATATAAAGGTGATCATATATAAAATAAGTTAAATAACCTTCGTATCCATTTATAAAAAGATAGCGGGCACATTTTGACTGCAAATAGGCATTCAAATTTAGTACCATAAATGTTATTTACTGGATAATTTTTCTAAAAACCAAATTCTGATAGACAGCTCCATGCTATCTACATATTTTGTTTCTCAAAAATTTTCCATTAATTATAATGGTGACGACAAATAGTGCTACTTATTAAAATACCTAAGAAGCTGTAGTTAGTAAATAGTAAAGAAGGACAATTTTTTCTTTAAGAAAAACGAGCATGTGTTTATTTGTACAAATTCTAAATATATTATAAAACGGACTGATTAAAATACGAAATATGTTGGTAAATTTAATTTTAGTAAAAAGAACTGTATGATTTGTAAGGGTGACATATATATTAAGTACTACCAAATGCTAGAAATTAATAAATTCCAATGAATAAAAGATGGTTTCTCCGCCAAAAAATAAAAAAGAGATACGTCCTCCAAATTAATTAATACAACTTATCAATTAATATATAGTACTATTTTTTTATGCGTTATAAAGAACATTATAACTGAATAATCATTCTAATAGAGAGTGAGTAATCTTTGATTAGAAATTATTGCAAGAAATGGTAAACGAGTGTAAGGCATGCATAAAAATTAGAAACACTAGCAAATAAACATATCCAATTCATAAATGCTCGAATTTCAAATTACTAGGCACAAAGGACAAAAAATGCTAACTTCCTTGCACTATCAATTTCTTTTTGTAACTGTTGTTTGCTTTACATTTGACTTTGCATTTTGATTACATTATTCAAAACAAGCATGAATCGAAAAAAAATAATTGTCTTATATTCAATTTATAAAAAAATCCGCATGTCCCGAGAATGAATGGACACTTGTAACGTTGCTAAATAATAATCAAATTTAGAGGCTACTAATCAAAAAATCAAAACTAAAATAGAAAGAAGGGGAGGGATGTCCATTCCCCTAAAGTAATTTCCTGGCGAAGTTGTGTTTAAGGACTTTATTCCCATTTCCCATTGCTAATTATTGTTACTTGTGACACTCCCATTATTGTTACTAGTTGTGGCGGCGGCGGCAGCATTGGTGATGCTATTATTATTATTATTATTATTATTATTATTATTATTATTAGTGATACTGTTCGGATGTGAATTCCCGATCAAAGAAGTTATCGCGGCGGCCAGAGCGGCGGTAAAATTAGGGTCGGCGGTGAGAGCCGTGACGGTATCCGCCAACGGAAGTGGCAGCTGGCCGTGGTGCGACGGTTGCGGCAGTTGTTGGTGACCTAATTCCGCAGCTTCTCTGCTACAACTATCTTGCGACATTTGTAGGCCGGAGAACTTGGATTGGTTGTACAATGCCGCTTGCCCAAAAATCTGTGGCAAAAGGGATGTCGCCGGATTAGCGACGAAATTTTGCGTCGCGTTAGCTGGTGGCGGGAAAGGGATTTGGAATTGGTTTGGGGGTCTCTGGAATTGCAATGGGTTGTTAGGGTTTTGAGTTAGGTCCAAAGTAACAGTAGGAAATGGTGCTGAAGCTGAGATTGTAGCCATGCTTGATGAACAAGGGAGGAGAGTTCTTGCCAAGAAATTAGAGTTCATGATTCCATCAGCACTTGGCATTGAACCTGAAAGCAGCATTCTTGCTGCTGATGATGTTGTTGAAGCCATAGCCATGGCTGCTGGTGGTAATGGATGGTTGTGGTTTCCTTCATAGGTTGTGATCAAAATTGTTCTGTCCTCAGCACATCTTTGAACCTGTTTAATTAATCAATGGACAAATGAAACTTCATTAGTATATGAGATATAAAATATATGGTTATAATGTCAAGAGACTTAATGTGAAAGGACGTACAAACTAATTTACGGATCGAATGGAGATAAGTTTATGCATTGTTCATACCCGTTTAGAATACTTCATTATCGAGCCATTATTGTTCCCTTTTTTTTTCTTTTTTTCTTTTTGAGTCATTACTGTTCCTTCTTTTATGATATGAGTTAAATAATAGTAGAAGTACGAACCATTAAACATGGAGTCCAACTGGAATGTGTAGAATTTGATTACTCAATAATTTAGTCCATAGTTCCATCCCGTAAATAAGGGATCACTAGATATGTTATAAGTTAAAAAGTATATATGATTTGTACCGAAAAAAAAAAAAGAAAAAAGTATATATGATTAACTGATATAGGGTAAAAGTTTGCTTTTATTATTAATTTTTTGCCCTTATTTTATTATTATCATTCTTGTTTTTATCACACCCACAATAATAATAATGAATCTGAAAATAATATATGGCCATCAATTTGATTTATCATGATCCGCAGTTGAGAAAAATCATTCAACTTTGAAGATGGCAGCAAGAATTGGTCAACGGGACTGCTGTCATCAACTAATTATTATATGTTACAGATTTAGATAATTTATAATATTGAAAATCCTTAATTTATTTATTCTTACGTAAGTCAGTAATTAAGTGTAGTTTAACTTGTTATAAGGGAAAAAAAACATACTTGTTTCCGAACTGGGCAGCCAGCTGCCATGGTACAGCGGTAATAAGCTCGGGGACACGGGTTTCCTTTGGCCATTTTCTGACCATACTTCCGCCATTGACATCCATCAGTGATCTAAAATAGCCATTATTAATCAATATCCCAGTTAAATTAAATCACAAAATTGGTAATTAACAGTAAAAAGAAAAAAACAAATTTAATTAGTAAAATGAAATATCAAAAAACTCACCATTGGTGCTTCTGATCGAGCTCTGACAGATACTCTAGCTTTCCTCATAGTCGCCTCGGTAGCCTGATCAACATTTTTCGTATTATGATTATTATTGTTACTACTATTATTATTATTATTATTCAGCCTTGCAATTTTGTTGGCCCCCCAAGATCCCTTTTCAGGACTATCCTCAATCCCATGATCCCCGATGTCGGTGTTAGCCTGAGGCGATCGGGATAGTTCCTGACTGCTGCTGGCAACACCGACACCGCCACCGCTGTTGCTTTCCGATGATAACGATGTCTCATCGATGTTGACGGAAGCAGCAGCAGTACCGAGCCCGAGATCCATGAACTGCTTAGGCACCATTAGTCCTCCTCCTCCTCCCCCGTGATGGATCTTTTTGTTGTCTACTTCCATTTTTCCATCTTCTTCTTCTTGATGATGATGATGATTGTCTCTTTGTTGTTGCATTATGGCCATCAAATGCATTTGTAGATTGTTGTAGTTGCCTGTGACTTGGCTCAAAACTTCTCTCAACCGCTGATTCTCCACGTTCATTCGCTCTAGCTCGGCTTGAAGAACCGCTAGCTGCAAATTCGACACAATTGAATTAGCACAATCCATCAACGTATAATAATGGTACTAATAGAGTGCAAAATAGATAGAAAGAAAAAGAACAAGAAAAGTCTGAAGTCTGAAGAGTGAATATATATGTACCTCGCTTTTGGATCTTTTATCATCAGAGTTTGGAGAGATTCCATCATCCACTGTTGATTGATCACTGCTTGTGTTTCTGGTGAGCAGATGCAATCCAGTCTAAACCAAACAAGAGAAATTCAGCTAAATAATGTTCTTCATAGAAGAATTTATTTTCAAAAGGAGTTTTTTCTTCTTTTTTTTTTCCTTTCAAAAAACAGAAGAAGAAACTTACATTGATATTGAAGCCCAATTCATCAGAAGGTCCACTGAGATCTTTTTGATTATCAACACCATCAACAACAGGAGGAGAAACCACACTGTTCATGGTACCTTCTGCCTTAGAAGACAACTTATCCAGTTTTTTATTATTATCAGCAAAAAAATCCATCTCATGGTGATGAACGTCACCGTTCCGTGGACGACCTGAACGGTTTTCTTCATCATCGACATCGTCATCGTCATCATTTCCATGGCGACGACGACGATATTGATGATGGTGATTAGAAGAAGCGGCGCAGTTAAGGCTGACTGGGAACTGAAAAGTAGTCGGTGGTGTCGGGTCGTCGTCCATATCCATATCCATACACAAAAATGCTTTCTTTTTCCTTCGCTTTTCAGCAGCAATATCAGCTTCTTCTTGTTGATGATGATGTTGGTTTTTTTCGGGTACGGATTTTAGGTTATGAAGAAGATGATTATTAGGGTGCGATTGTTTGTTTTGTTGTTGAAAAGAGTATAATATATGAGTAGGGTTGTGGCAGAAGAAGAGATTATTGGAGATGCGATCTGGATCAAAGGAGAGTCCACTTCCTTTGGCCATTATATGAAGAAGAAAAAAGGAGAAAGAGTAAAGTGAAGACTGAGAAGAAAGGTTTGAATGAGAGCAATGGACTCGGCAATAAAATTGGGAGGTTGTGACTAATTAAACTAGGATGACCAATTATACACAAGAAGAGAGAAGAAGAGGATATATGCTTAGTATATAGGAGGTGTGGTTCTAGATTTGTTTGAAGAGAAACTGATGGGATTTGATCTCAAATTTGTGGGAAAAATTGGGGAAAAAGAACACGAGGTCTTTTTTCCTCTTTTATCAAGTATTTAGTCTCGTTTTCTTCTACTATATTTGATAGTTGCTTTTTACTTTTTTGGCTAATATTTAAGCTTTAATGTTTTTTCTCTTGTAGAGAAAAAAAAGTCTTTTGGTTTTTGGGTGCAAATTATATTTCTTTCGTCTCAAAATAAGTTTAACACAACAAATAAAACAGTCTTTTCGGAAATGAATGAATATCTGTTTTTTTTTTGTTAAAATAATGCGATCATATGTAATAGTGGGCAATAGGGATATGGTGACATCTATGTTTACATTTTACTTTGATTTATGAGTTAAAACCACTTGAAATCCAGGCGTGCGTACCTTTAAATTTGGATGATATTTGTGTTTTTTTGTTTTGTTTTGGGTTTTTCTTTAGTTAGTTTTGCTCGATCAATCATTTTGAGATAATTATATATTTGGAGCGCTTTATTAAAGGAAAAATTGTTGAATTCTCTCGTCCAAACTAATTTTCCTCTTCTTCGCAAATAAAGATTCTTACATTGACTAGACCAAGTCTTTGTAGAGATTATGTGCTTTAGAGAGACTTCAGTGTTTGTATAAATCCAAATCCATGTGGATCTTTTGTCAAACAAAAAACCACCACCATAAGAACTCTCTCCTACTATAATAGCGAAGACACTTGTAAAAATTTTAATCAAACATGTTTATTTTTCAGTAGAGAAAATCTAGGTAACAATACGATTTTATTACTGCCCCAATTAGGGCTACAATATATATGTGTCATGGTCTTTTCCATTTGAAATCATCGCGGTTATGACAATTTAATTCTATAACGATGAAAACTGTAACTATTCAGTCAAATTATCCAGTAACGTAGACATGGCTTATAAAAAATATATACACCCAAAATTTTAAAGCGTTCTCTCTAGGTATCGTTCTGGTTACGTTAAAGTCATGGATTATGCTGTATTATTATTTCCATATATAGTGTATAAAGTAAGAAACATTGGTGCAACTTGATACACATTACACAAGATTCGAAATTGAAAGTCATCCCTTTATTAAGTCGAGGTGTGGACTGAGCTTCTCAGCATTGACAATGAGAAGAAAGAAATGTGAATGCCCTAATAAATGTGAAACTGTAGGTACCTATCAAATTGATTATCAAGTCTTTCCGTGTTAAGGCATCCACTTAATTATATACAGTCATCGTAATCAATCGCTCAAATGGGGTGACACTAGAGTCAACGCAAAAAACAAATAAATAAAAGATTGCACACAGTATTCAATTGATTTTTTTTTTTTTTTGTATAAATTCGAGTTGAATATATATAATTACACAAGGGGAAAATTTGGATTAAGGGCAGTGGATAAAAAATAATTAATAAAGAGGGTAACACTCTTAGATAATTTGTATTAAGGGCATAATCATTCAACAATGCAAACATGACTCTAACTCTTGAAATCAAATCTTTTTTTATTTTATTTGATCACACTTAAATTAAAATCTGTTTCCAAAGTGTATAAATGATAATATTTCAATAGTAATATGAAAATAATATAAATATATTGAATTTAAAAATATATTCATTTCGTTCTCCTAATTATTAAAAAGTACTTTTAAGATTTTTTTCTTCAAAAATATCTTGGAAAAATTTAGATTAAGGGCAGTGGATAAAAAATAATTAATAAAGAGGGTAACACTCTTGGATGATTTGTATTAAGGGCGTAATCATTCAACAATGCAAACATGACTCTAACTCTTGAAATTAAATCTTTTTTTTCTTTCATTTGATCATAAATTAAAATCTGTTTCCAAAGTATATAAATGATAATATTTCAATAGTCATATGAAAATAATATAAATATATTGAATTTAAAAATAAATATTAATATTTTCTCATTTTTATTAGGGTGTTTTAAATTTTTTTCATATAATGTTAATTTTGTTAAAGTAAATAATTTGTTTGCTTTCACATAAATCAAAATTTCCAAAACCTTATATTTAAATTAGCCATACAAGATATTTTACAGTACTTAAATTAATATTATTTCTTCAAAAAAAAAACTAATATCATAAATTTTATAGGAGTAACAAATTTTAGAATTTAATAATATCAGAATTTATGATGTTTAATTTTTTTAATCAATTACTACTTCAGTATTCTTATACTAATAAGGCTTATGAAAAAATAAATTGATAAACTTCTAAAGTAATTAAATTGATATTAATAAGTTTTTTAATATCTAAAATCATGTTTGTATGGTTGAATTGTTATGCCCCTAATACAAATTGTTCGAAAATACTGCCCTCTTTATTAATTATTTGTCCTCTGCCGCCCTTTATCCAAATTTTTCTTTACACAAAAAAGAAGAAGAATAAAATTATTGTTATATTATGTGATATTCAAGGCAAATAAAAAAATATCATTCATGGATACGCGAATCATATATTGGTGGCCAACATAGAGTAGAGTAAAAAGGGTTTAGTTGAATAGTTGTTCTCAATTTATTAATGTGATATATTCAACGTCTTCAAATAATTCACCAATAACAATCAAAGAATAAGTATTGAAGTGAAAAAATAATACTCCCTCCTCCGTCCCATGATTATTGTCCAGTTTAGGTTTTCACTTTTAGTACACTTTAAACTAAAAATGAAAATTCAAATAGGACAATAATTATGGGACGGAGGGAGTAATTAATAATAGAGTCACCTTTTGTTGATGAAACCTTTTATATTTGGAACCCATCAGCCACATGAATAATGGAAAATTTCTATTTAAAAAAAAAGAGACATATAAATAATATTTGGAGTGGGGATAGGCTAATGTTAATTTGAGTTTGATCTGCTGTGCATTTGGCGTCTATTTAGAAACAATACTCTCATTGGGGACCTATGGATATAGACTACAAAACAGAGGTTTATTGAGCCGATTTATTCATCCGCCAGAGTGAAATGTTATTTTTATTTCTCGTGTATTCCCTCCATTCCATAATTATTATTCAGTTTGAATTTTTATTTTTAATTTAAATTGTATTAAAAGTGAAATTTCAAAATGTACAATAACTTTGGGACATAAAGAGTATATGTTACGATATTATAAGAGCTGTTGATACGTTAATGTTATCGACCATTGATTTAAATTTTATACTATTATTATTTGGGTGAGGAATGGAATATATAGTTATATATCGAGCATTGGTAATAGGAGCCGATGGGCAAAAAAGAAAAGAAAAAAAAAAAAGAGCTGATGGGCAAGCTGTAAAACGTAGGACCAGGAAAAAAAACAAAACAAACAAACAAAACCAAGTGATCATATGGAGATTTCCAATCTGGGAGTATTAGGCCGCAGTCAAATTGACTAATTCTTAATCCGACTTGGCGATTTTGGTCTAGGTTTTCGTCCAAAATGTTTTGATGAGATTGACGCGTTCCACATAACTCATCCGTCGAAAATAATCGAAACAGCTTATATACCCCGTAATGTCATCATCATAGACTTAGCAAGGAAATTTTATTGTATTGGAAAAATTTGGATTAAGGGCGGTAGAAGGATATATATTAATAAAAAAGGTGTAACTCTTTCATAATTTAGACTAGAGACGGTAAACTAAGTAACACAAATTTTAAAATTAAAATATTTAGGAAGTGATAGAATTACCCTTATTCTTTTACAGTTTCATTAGATGATGGTATAGTTTCTTTTACAGTTTCAGGGCGATCACTCTTGCTTATTTACCGTTTGCAACTGAAGCATCATAGGAGCTCAGTTCTGTTTGCAAAGTTTGTTGCATTCAGTCCTCTGTCCAACTAGCTTTTACAAGCTATAACCTTAAGCATTCCCTGCTGCAACGTTAATTCATGAACTATTTTGGCCTTCTCCGGTTCTCCCTCATGTCTGAAATCATCTTCTCTATAGCATCAATAATTTATTTCGGCAGAAAATATTCTAAATAATCTAACCTCTCCCCTAAATCATAATGTTATCTTCTTCAAATCCAACTCATTCAAGCTATTAACCTTAATTCCAGAGTGCCTGCCAATATAACAGAAGGTCTAGAAGCGTCAATTTTTGAGTTCATCGCTTCCTTTCCTTTCTTACTATCATGCTCCTTGTCCTCTTTTCGCTCACTTTTTTTCCCCAAAAAATTTCCATTCTTTTCATTCTTCTCTTCGATTCCAATGCTCAAACTCGCCATTTTGTCCAAATTTTCTCCATCTGCCTCCTCAATTTTCCCTCATTCCACCTCAATATCCTCATAAACAGGCGCTACATTTATTCTAGTGGATCAAGAAATGAAAATTGGATATTTTGGAAAAAAAAATCCTTTGATTTTGTAATTCATTAATTAGATTGTTGCGAATGATACATGTAATTTTGGAGAAGATGCCTATCGGATCCAAAATCTAAGCCAGGAATGAAGTCGAGAGAATAAGGGATTTTGTTCTTTCAAAATAAATAAATAAATAAATTATTTAATACAAATAAGGACAATCGTGTAAAAGGATAAATTTTTAAACTTTGTAATTTTAAAAAGTAAATTACTGTCTCTAATCCAAATTATAGAAGAGTTACACCCCTTTTATTAATTTAGATCTCTCTACGCCTTTAATTCAAATTTTTCCTTTATTTTTAGTATTTAAAGATGCATTCTACAAAACTCACCCGCTTTATGTGGCCCACTTTGAGAAATTAGAAAAGTATCGACCAATAAATATGACAATAATTTTGAAATGAAAAAAATATATATATAATATATAATTATATATATTACGTATGATTTTATGTATCTATAGTATATCTACATACTATACTAAGGCAAAAACCAGAGAGAGGAATCTAAAGTCAAGGAGCACATGCCACGTAGGATTTTATCCTATGTGGCATTTTCTTAATTTTCTAGATACTAGATATAAAAATGCATAAAATAAAACAATAAAAACCAAAAAAAAAAAAAAAACGTAACTGAAAAAATTCAAACTCTATATTGATTCGACCAAATCCCTATAAATCCGATGGACGGATCTCTTCCTCCTTAAGAAAAACGCAACTGAAAAAGAATTTTATATTAATAATTTATTAAAATAATTAAAGAAGTTAGACCAACCTGAAACTTCTATGATTTAGCTTCAAATATGGAATTGAGTTAAAATACTATGGTGATGGGTTGATGTAGCGGGGCTAAGAATGGCTCTGGCAAAGAATAAAAATATTAAAAGACTTCAATTATGGCTATTCTTTCTTCTTCTTTTTTAATGTTTTGAAATCCAAATTTTTAGAAAAAGGTCCTGATATCCAACCTTTTTTTTTCTTATTAAAAAATTGGATGGCCTCTACAATAGGTTAGGGTTGTTGTTTCTGTAGTAACCATTCCTTATCATAAACCTTTTCAAAAAAAAAAAAAACAAATAAAATTCCTTATCATAATCTCTTAATTACCCTAGCCAACCTTTCCATCCCAGACTACTAATGTAGTCTACCAAGAAATATTGTAAAATATATAATTATTTAATTCAAAGTTCATTTTCTTAAATTTCTTAACAATCTTTTTTGCGTTAAATAAATTACCAGTATATTCATTTGGTAAAGTGTTGTCGATGTTTGTGTTTTATATTTTTCAATGAATTCATTATATATTTTATAAAAATACAAAAATCTATACAAATATTAACATTTTTTAAAATTTTTTTGTGTAGTAATATTTATGTATATGTGCTCCCCGTCCATCAGACGGGTCTAACACCTAGTTATACTAAGAGAGAAACCAGAGAGAGAAACAAAAAAGGATTTTTAAGGATGCCACATAGGAATTAACATAGGGTAACACCTATGTGGCAATCTCTCAAAATTAGTTTTAAAAAAATTTTCTACATTTATAACAATAGTCCTTGCATAATAGTGTTCATGCTAAAATATTCCGATCTTGATTAAATAAATTGCACCGAATTAATATTTTATAATAAAAGAAATCAATTTGAATTTGAAAAATTATATTTAAAATAGGAAAATCAAATCATAATCAATGTGTAGAGATAAAATTTTCGATCTTATCTTATTAGATGATGTCAAAGGAATTTATTATGGTAACACACCAATCACCATTAATAATAAGGATCAATTAATTTAAATTGGTGATATGATCGAGTAGAATATCATGTTTAAACGATCCTCCCCCAAATAATCACCAAAATTATTAATCAATCCCTAATGCAGTTATATATATAGATCATGCATGAAATCGAATGATGTGATATATTCCTATCAAAACTTTGGGCACTGAAAACAAAATCCTCTCCTCACATGCTAATACTCAGCAACATCGTTGATATGAAGAAATTAAAGCAAAAAAAGATACATGAAAGTTGGCATCACAATGGGTTTGTTTATCCACAAGGGAATAATTTTAATCAGTGTATTCATGGAGGTCATAACAGGTTTGTGTTCCTCTCTCACGGTAGTGTAATTCTTTTGCTTACCCGTTTTTTATATTCTACGCGTTTGTTTATAATTACATATGACTAATTTTATGAGCAGAAAGTTATTAAATCTACAGTTTTTTTTTTTTTTTTTTGCAGAAAGGGAAAAAAACCCCAAAAGATAAAATAAGAACAATCTTTATACATTAAAAGAAAGGGCAAATTATGTGTATGATACGATTATAGGGGTAATTCAAGGAGTATTGTTGATATGATTAAAATCTTTTGTTAAATTAAATGATCTTTATAGTTGTCAACACGTTCTCAAGATCTGTCCTTCTTTTTCCCTCCTCCCAGGTGAAGGTGCATTACGGAGATTATGACAATGATGAGTGATTTATGTTGACAAATTATGGTGTCTAACCATGTCTTAAACTCAAGAAAATTGACCGTTGGAGCATAAGTAATTACAATTAATTTTTGTTAGACTAATGTCATTTTGGTTGGCAAAGACTGGACATTAGAGTTTATACATGGTTGCATTGAAACGTAATGTATCTCGCACAGAATTCAACAATTCTTTGTACACAAAATATTTCAAATTTAATGATGTCTAAAGTGACAAAATCTGAACAATCAATGTTAGGACGAAGGGTGTATTTTTTACGCAATGTCTATTTTTTATTTAAAGATTACGATTATTCATTTATTATATTTTTTCACAATTTCCTATTATACCGTGATTTTTTTAACATTATAGGTTCATGGTGCCAAAAAAATATTTCGTTTCATCTATCATATAGAATAACTTTCTGTTTGTTTAAACTTTTAACATTCATTATTTACGAAATTATGTTTTTGCAAACATTTGATAGTTTTGAAATATTTTATATGTAATTTATAAAAATATTGTAACTTACTCCCACATCGTGCGGTTAAAACAACTAGTATAGTTTATGACATAATTTAGTGATGATATATACTCCACGTTTTCCACTTATACATGAGTTTAATTAAACATCATTTGTAATCGAGATTGTGTGTTTCTTGGGACTGCGATTCGATCTCATGAGGGGGAGTTTTTTCCCCCACTTTTCTCCATTGCTATTCAAATAACCGAAAATACTAACCATATGCACTTGACGCTTAGACGTGGAAAATCATTTGTTTGATTGAACAAGTCAAATTAATCAGCCTTTTAATTTGTACTTTCGCTGTCTGTCTTAACTAACCGTCATGGAATAGTACAAATTCTCCAGTGGACCTTCTTTCGTCACCTTATTATACTCTCCTTATCCCAAAATTATTATCCAACTTAATATAATACAATTTGAACTAGAAATGAAAATTCAGACTGGACAATAATTATGGGACGAAAAGAGTATGTTTCATAAATTTAGATAATACTAAATTCAAATTTGTATCTTAAAAGCAGAATCAGAATAAATTTTTACGAGAAAACATATTACTGACTATTGAAAATCTAGGTCGATGATATTGTATATTGGCGCAATATACGTACCCTGTTTATATTTTTGCATGTCTTGTAAAATACGAAAATTTTCGGTGACACTTGAAATTAAACGCTAGAGAAGATGGTACCACACACATCCAGTACTGTAACAGTTTGAATAAATCATTAACCTAGACAAGTACTACTTGTTGACAGATTTGGATGCGATGTTTTTATAATTATAGTTATCGTAGGTAATCTTAATGACTGCTCAAACTTATAAGGAACTGATCTTCCTCCATTTGTCGTCAAACAATGCATAAATGAAACACCACTATCTATGTAGTTAATGTACATATGTGTTCAGACGCGAGATTACTTCTTTATGACGTAATCTGGCAATTTATTTTTTTTTTCCAAAAAGTTTTAAAAAAGGTCGATTGTTCATTCTCACAGTAATATTTTCGATCGACATCCAAATTAACAAACGGATCACGCGTGCTTTGTGAAAATAAATTTTTGAACTTAATTTGCGCATTATGATCCAAATAATTTAGAGACTAGCAAATTAAGTTTAATCAAAAATCAAACCGGGAATTTACGAATTAAACAACATTCTTTTGTTCCAATTTAATTACACGTTATTTACTTTACTTTGTTTTCTTTTTCTTTTTTTTTTTTTTTTGGTGGTTGAGAAGAAGTGTATTTTAATGGAATAGTTTAGCGAGATTTTACTATGTAATGTGTACATCTTGATATTAATGTGTACTCCGAATTAGTAAAATACACAATGCGCCCATTCAACAAACAAATTGACATATCATGCATAATTATGAGATTAAGTATTCGTGATAGTACCGATATTATTAATTATAGGGTTGAAGACTGGGATTTTGATGGCCATAATGCAGATAAATTAATTAAGTAATAAGATTAAATTAATCAAGTACGCTGAAAATCAAGAGTTTAAGTGGACCAATGGAGAATTAAAGTGTTAAAAAAATGAGGACATAATTATTTAAATTAAAATAAATGGAAGTAGGCTCTACAATGACTTCATGAAGAGAAGAGGAGACCCTTTGGACCAGTTATATTTGAATAGTGATGGAGTTAGGGCACAACTTGAAGGTCCTTTCACACCCACAGCTTGCTTTCCACTCTAGTCTAGAGGCTCAAGATGTTGATAGAGGATGATATATTGGTATGTATCATTTCCAAACACTTTAAATTTCTTCTTTTTGGATAAAATCCCCATTATGCAAAAAACAGTTTATTCATTCAAGTTAATTTTTATTTTGATAAAAAGCTATAATCAATTTAATAGTCAATCCATTATAAATTAGTAGATCTTTATTAGAAAAATGTAAAAATTTCAAATCAGATTTTATTTTATAAAATCAATAAATCTCTTACAATTTTTTTAATATTAAATAATATTACCCTTATATTGAAAATAATAACCGCCTTCCACGTTGAATGGTTGTATGCGATAAGCAAACAACATTATCGTAAGGGCAATAATTGAAAGCAATTTAGTATTTTAACTGAGTCAAGTATCAATATTAAATACATAGTTTATCTATGCATCCTAAAATAAGTCGGAGGGAGGGAGCCAGGGGACCAGTTGGGGCAGTTGCCTCCCTCCCTTTAAATAATTACATGGAAGTAAAAAAAAAAATTAACAAAATTTTGGAAATTTTTATTTTTCACCCCTACAACAATTTTTCATAATTATATTTCGCCCCTCCTTAAAACAATTCCTGATTCTGCCACGATATCGTTAAATAAATTTATTGAAAAATAGAAGTAATAAATAAAGTCCATAAGCTAGTTGTTCATTAATTTGAAGATTCTAGTCAGTTTGGGAAAGAACCATGCTGAAACAAAACCTTGTAGATCCCAAGATATTGCCTGATAGTAGTAGTCTTTTAGTCCCCATATCGAAACAAGAAAATAAGAAGGCAATTTCCCATAACAAATTACTCCCTCCCTCCTATAATTATTGTCCAGTTTAAGTTTTCATTTGAGTTCAAATTATACTAAAAGTCAAATCTGAAACTGGACAATAATTTTAGGACAGAGAGACTGTATATTTTGTCAACCTAACTGCAAACCTTGTCCCTTAAAAAAATGCCTAATTAAAATCAACAATGCCATGCCAGCCCAAATCAAAGCTGGCAAGATGTCAGTCAATACACCAAGCTTTTCTAGTTTGTCAAACATTTACAAAAGTGTATGAAAATTCATTCCCGAAAGCAGAAAATGTATGGATGAAATTCATGCCCGACTTTTACCATGAAATTTGATGTATCCATACTTTTACGGTTTGAAATGGTAGTTCAAATGTTATTAGATGTCCCAGAAACAAAGTATATAATGAGATTAGTACTCCCTCCGTTCTAAAATAAGTGTCGTTTTAGCAAAATAGAGAAGTTTCAAAATAAGTGTCGTTTTCAGATTCCAATGCATTTTTTTCAAAAATTTCCAAACATACCCTCAAAAGAAATAATATTATTGGTGAGCATTTTATTTTAAAGGGACTGGTTGAGGATATTCTAGTAATTTAGTTACCATATTTAATGTTTTCTTAAACTGTGTGAAAACTCTAGAATGACACTTATATTGGAACGGAAGGAGTACTGTATAAATAAAATCACCAACACTCACACATTATCCTATAAAAAACTGAACTACCTCCGTCCCAAAATTATTATCCAGTTTAGGTTTTTATTTTTAGTTCACATTATACTAAAAGTAAAATCTAAAACTGGACAATAATTTTGGGTGGAGGGAGTATAAATTTTCTTTTCTTTTCTTTTTGCTGGACCGCTTGGATTTTAGACACTGGGAGTTTTCCATGGAGCATATCATGAACAACAATGCTTGAGTAAAGTTTTTTTTTTCCCCATAAACGAAAAAATACAAATAAAAATGCTTAAAGTTAGTGCAAGCACATCATAAAATTATTTACTTATAAACTCTGAGTAAATAATATTCTATGAAATGGTTGTATTGTATCATATCACGTAAATATAAAAATAGTAAATTTTGAAATATTTAGGATTACTATGATGTAGCTCTTCCGTTTTCAAATAATTGATTTGAATGAGTAGAAATTTTTTAAAATTAAGTATCATTAAATTTCTACTTTCAAAGAAAAAGAACCACTCTATCTGTCTGTCATACTCCTTTTTATGATAATAAGAGATCATATGTTAATTTTTATATTTTTGTTTCTCTGGAAAGGAGTGTAGATCTTTACTTCAATTAGAGATGTGGAGAGGTCAACCGAAAAAAAAAAAAAAGAAAGAAAAGAAAAGTAACGTAAAAATTTTAATTTCAATTCTTTAATTGATTAAAACATTTCAGCTCCCAAGAGATATCGGAAATCAGTCAATCCCACTTTGAGCCAACCACTAGTGATTACCATTGCAGCGTTTTTTATCACTGATTTCGAAGAAGATACGGATTTCTGAACATATAATCCTTTAGTTAATTGGAGAAAGGATGATAGTACATTTAACTCAAATTGAGCTTACTTTCCGTTCTATATATTTAGGCAAAAATATATTTGAGTAAATACAACTCAAATTGAGTAAACACATTTTTGAAATTTAAAATACCGTGAAGAATATTAGTGTTACACACTCTCATGGTTACAAAACCTTCAAAAAGAACCAAAAAAAAAAAAGATGCAAAATTCAGTCTATAATTTTACAATTTACACTAAGCTACAGCCTGGACTAAAAGAACCATATAAGCCGTAAGATACATGAAACTCTAGATTCCTATGACAAACAACCCACTGAAAATACTGTGTATTTCAGTAACTAGATGTACAGTACAATCAATGAATACATAAGGCATCATTACTTGAGATTCATGGAAGCAAAAATGGAAATTTCACTTCGTGGGAAAAGAATCAAAACCATCAGACTTTGGGGGGATAGAAAGCTTATCTTCCAGCATGAAAGACAGGTCATGCATCTGTGACAACAACATTTCGACATCTTCCCTGGTTTGGGTCGACGCACTGTTCACACCTGCATTGGCGTTGGATTGAACCAAACTTCCTTCGGTGTCACTGTTCCAATTAATGGCCCTGCGGGATTGAGGAAATGGAGTCAAATTATGAATGAAATGAACTAACCAAATTTGTGAAAGCTCAATTCCCTGTAACTTATAACGCAACGAATTGCTCAGAGCATTTTGTTGTTCAAGAACTATTTAAGGACAGTGGTGCAAATATGACAACAATCTACCACATTATAGACAAGCAGAATTTTAGTGCATATTATTGAAACTAGATCAACAAACAAGCATAAATATTTAGAAAGAGAGCGACGATGAATCGCATAGGTCACCAACCCCCCATGTTAAGTTTTTAAACAAAAACAAACAGCAAGTAGGTCTATGGTGAGTCAGTTATGAGAGTTATTATCTCAAATAGAGTTATTACTCCACAAGTACAAACCACCTTAAATATGCTCTCCATTTTCTCACAAGTCTCAATGAGATATAAATAACTTCTAACAGATATTTACATCCTTGTAGAAAGAACGATGTTATACTCTTATAATGATTCATGCTATTGAATAAACTAGAGGGAAAAAGAATAAAAAGAAATTAAAATTTAAAATCCCATGCTTATAACTTGGGCAAAAATCTGACTGAAGTCAAACAAACACATAATCTATGATATACTTCAACAAAAACAACTTGAATCAAATAGATTAAAGATGTATGCACCATGGTTTATCTCTGATCTTGCAGAATGAAACAATTGCATTAAAAAATACCAGGTTCTGTGCTAGGCATTTCTAAGAGCAAAGCACACGTTCTGTGGCAATAACACAGCTATTTCGATTCAGGACTAAGTTATTCGACCAAAGCCCCAAGAAACATATTCATTTACAAGAGTAGGAAAAGAAAATTGTCTACCCATTTTTCTGAACTACTGTATCCTATAGACCAAAGAGCATAATTGTCCAGAAATGATGGAAAGCCTGCCTTTACAAGCCTTGGAAGAAATAACGAAACTATTACAGTCAACAACTTAAGAACAAGGATGAACAATAAATGCATTGCACGAACCATAACTTCAATAACAGTTAATCACGCTACTCGTACGAGCAAAATCCACATAACTTCAAGGTCTTTTAGCTATTGCACTGAAACTTAGCCACAGCCAGCCAACCAACGATATCAATACGCAACTTCACAGACACATACAAGTCCAAAGAACAAAACAATAAAAGGTACGCACAACAAAAGTAGGCGACATTTTCAAATGATAAGTAGTTACCTCATCTTCAATAACAAAATACTTGAAACCAAACTAAATGGTGAATTTCCAAACAGGACTAATTTCCTTTCTATCTTTTTGTACTGAAGAAATCAAATGATGCAATGACATCTGAATGTTTCATTTGAATCAAGAAAGAAGTTAATGGACTACGGTGAAACTTGCATGACGCAGTACATACCTGTCAAATTCAGCAACGCCAATGTTATTTAATTCCGTCGGAACCTTTTCTTTGGTGGATGGGCTTTGAAAAGGATCTGCTTGTGAAAAGCTACCAAAATCCATTTCTTCCAAATTATTATCTGAGTTGAACAAATCTGAAGCGCCTCCTGAAGCAGTTAAAGAATTATCTTTTGGAGCATTATTAGAAAAATCTTGAACAGGGATTGAGCTAGTGAATTCATCCCAATCACCAATCGAGGCATCATCTCTACTGGGAGCATTATTTGCAGGTTCATTTGGGTTTATTTCCCATTGATCAGCCTGAAACCAATCTAAACTTGTCGAGGGAGTGTTTCTGTTGTCTAGTTGAACTGCATTAGTCAGTCCAGAGGTAGAAACAGGTAGCTCCGATCGCTGAGGAGTCTCGGAACTTATGTTATTCCATAGGTTATCAGAAGTCCAGTCACTGACAGAGGGTCCAGAAGTTAAGTCAGAATCTTCTTTCCCATCTTTCTCTTTCTTGGGTGCAAACATGGACTCTAGTTGGTCAGAAATGTCTATATTGCTCATGTTATCTTGTGGGAGAGCTTCCTTTATAGTGATGGTAGGATCAGGCTCCTTATTTTCCAGTGATGCCTTGGGATTAAAGTTACTCCACATGTCATCAGAATCGAAATCACCAATTGAAGGAGAAGTTAATGAATCAGATCTCGTGTTTGCATCTTTCGAGTCTTTCGCTGATCCAAAAACAGTGTCCAGGTGGGATGACATATCAAATGGAGAACCACGTAAAGGGTCAATCTGTTCGGATATCTCCTCGTCATTTCTAGGCGCAACCGCAGAATTCACATCAAGGCCAAAGGACTCAGATCCATCAAACTGATTTCCAGAGTTAGCAGACTGAAAATCCGCTTCCCATCCAGAAAATCCATGATTATCTTTGTCTTCAGAAGACGGAACAGCTAACTCAGAAGACGAAACATTCTCAAAGAAACTGAGATTATTAGAAGAAACTGCTTTTGTTTCCAGAGTTGAAACATCAGTGCTCTTTACTTCGTGTGCTTCAGGTTTGCTCGAAACATTTAACCTTCTTGATTCATGCAAGAAGTTATCCAAATTGAACCCAGAAAATTTAAGCAAGCATACCTCCTGAAGATTTTCAGTAGATAAATTAGACTCTCTTTTCTGCTCATCATCCGGCCAATATATTTTAAAGTCCAAAAGTTCAGACAAACGAGTTCCCTCGTCCGGTCTACTTTGCACTCTGTCCAAGCCACCTCTCTCTAGGAGTGGTCCAACAATTTCCTACAGATCAACATATTCCAATGTATGAGAAATGTAACTACATACTGACACAAGCAGATTGTAACCTCAGAGACATGCATCATGACCGAAGCATAAACTCATTAGCAACAAGAAAGCCTAATCGGATTTGAGGTTAAACCCAACAAACATAAACAGAGCCAAGTCAACTGACGAGGGGAAAAAAGGACCGAAGCATAAACTCATTAGCAACAAGAAAGCCTAATCGGATTTGAGGTTAAACCCAACAAACATAAACAGAGCCAAGTCAACTGGCGAGGGGAAAAAAGGACATGTGTTGCCAATGTGCCATCATACTCCTCCACATTATCATAAATGGACTTTCAATGTTTCATACATATTATTAAGCAGTTAAGGTAGACGATGAAAACGGTAATGGCCATTATCACAAGTACAGTAAATAATCACGAAGTGCTTACATCATATCATCAAAGAACTTTGTTACAAAGTACAAATCCCCCTCTAGAATTTTTCCTGATCAAACTAAGGAACTCTACCATGTTTGTACCACTTTTTCGTGCATAATTTTAGCAACATTGCAAGTAAACTTGAAATCTACATCATGTACCGAAAGGCTTGGGGGTATTCTCTTTGCAGGATTCCTATCTTCACACCTCACAAGATCCATAAATCCATTCACCTGTCCACTCGCAACCATCACAAAGTTTTTTTTTTCCCCCTTTGGGTCTTGCATCTAACCCTTCTCATTCCAATAATCAGTGGCATCAAAAAGTTCTAACCTTTATTCTTAAACACAACTAGGCTTACCATAATAGTGACAGTGATACAATCCCAATACAATCCACTTCATACAGTCCAAAAAAGCAACAAAATTTAAATACAGAACAATCATCTTATCTAACAATTATCAAAATTCAATCACCTTCACTGAAAATCTTCCAGAAAGACACAAACCCAGTTGAATACCATCCCATATAAAGGGACCTAAATTCCCAAAAAAATCTTAAACAATGAATAATTCACAAAAAAAAAAAAAATGGGAGAGAAATGGGACTTACTGATCCATCAAGCTGGAGTGACTCAAGCAACCAGCCATAAGCAAGAGAGTCTTTAAAGCAAATTGGGTCATGAAGATTATCAGTGGGACGGCCACAATACACACACAGAACTGACTGAACCCCTCGGAGAAGCCTTCCTTTGCAGTTTTTACAGCGTAGGTAAGGCGGTGATGGGTCGAAAGATGCAACTGTTTCAGAGATTGCAGGCAGGGGAGAGAGGTTCTGGGTCGGGTCGTAATGGGATAACCCGGATTCAGCTCTGGTGGCCAGCTGGACTTGTCGGATCAGATCGTCTGGGAGCTGGTACGCCATTGTTGAGGGAACTGAACTGCGGAAAGGCGAGGAAAGAAGAGGGTAGTAACCAAATTAAAATCGGTAATCTTTTCCTATTAAAAAAAACAGGGGAGTAAATTTGATTATTCATCATATATAAAACTAGATGTTTGGCCCAGTCAGATGCCCGGACGCACCTTCTAAATTACTATTTTATTAAAATCTAATTGAATTACTATTTTTTGAGGAATTAATTTGACGTATATATCATTTATGCTATGGTTTGAGGCTTAAAAAAATATACCTATAAATCTGAGGTTATAAGGGAATAATAAATAATTAGTTTATAATGCATTATTCTTAATTACTGGATTTAAGTTTTTTTATTTTTTGTTTATATTAAGCCTGTAAAACTGTACGATTGGACATTTGAATTTGAATTAATATATCCTTTCGTTTGAAATGTAACTGATTCTTATTTGTAGAATTTTTTCATTGGATAAGTGTCACATCTAAAACATGTGTTTTTTTTTAAAAAAAAGAATTATATAGCTTCTAATTAAAAGAGACTTACACGTGGCAAAAAGACTCCTGAAATCTGAAATATGTTGCATTGGAGCCAAAACAGATGCATACGTAATTGCCACATAAGTTTCATGTCTTCTACTTTAATAGGGTAAAAGGGATATGTATGTAGATTTTCTCTTTTTTGACACTTATAAAATTAGTAAAATGTGATTTAAGGTTTAACAAGTTTCACTTTCTTTCCCTCTTTATTTTTTAGCTGAAAATTTCAATGCATTAACAAAAAGTGAACTTTCACATTGATTTATTAGTTTTTTTAGTTCATAACTTAATGGTAGAAAAATCTCCATAAAGTTTTTAAAAAAAGCCATTTTAGGTTCTATCTAAAACTAAGGCTAAAGAATTTTCTAAACCACAATTCTATACTTTTTCCTAAGTTATCACAAACCTAGCACCGTAAGATATCATGTATCAAATCCAAACAGTGATGTAGGAAATGTAAAAATTGTAACATGATAATTTTTTTTTTTTAAGAAAAGATTTATAATATATTAAGATGGAGAATTATATGAGGGGGACGAAGTGAGGGTCACTTTTGCTAATCTATGCGCCGCCTTCACTTTGTCCCTTGGGACTTTCCTAATCATTACATTAAAAATTGAAGAAAAAAGTGAGGAAACTTCTTCAAAGAGCGGCTCTAGGAGTAGATGACATGTTCTCTGTCCATGTATGATGTCCACCATTACTTGACCGTCTGTCTGAAGTTGGCAATTTGTAATCTCAAATTGTCTTGCTTGAGTTAGGGCTGTTAACCTAATTTCTTCAAAGAATTGAAAGATCTTTTGCATAATGGTATAGTCGGTTCTTTAAATCGGCAAAAATTTATTTTTTTGAACTCTTTAAATTTTGTCATGTCATTTTTATAATAGTAATTTGTTAATTTAAAATAATTAAAATGATTTGAATCGCGCTCTCCGTAGAAGTAACATCTTTGTCTGCATTTTTTATTTTCATTTTTGGATATCAGTCATTACAAATTGATTAGATTTAGTACACATCTTGGAGGGCTTAGACCATTTCTCACAAGTTTAGTAAATAAAATTTCTCAAAAAAACCATTTTCATTTTCTCAAACGTAATTTTTTGTCCAAACATAATGGCTTCTTTATAGTTCTACTGGTTTCATTACGATCCAGTATATATATTGGATTAATCAAAACAATCAATTTTTTCAAACTCTTAATTAATTAAGAATGAATCTGAAATGGTTATGAAATTTCATCACGGGTTGGTCTACAATTTAATTTCATAGTGAAAATGAGAACTGAGGTAATTACAACCAGTTTTATAATGAACCCAATGATCACTACAAACAACAGTTAAACTATTTATTTATCGAGAAAAAAATTACAGTAAGTCTTAATTATCTGTTCTAGGGACTCAAAAGTGTCACGCCCACAAACAAAAATGACCAAAAATGTTAAGCTTGAAAATCTGAGATCCATCCAGCAAACACACTATTTTCAAACAATGTTTTTTGAAAACGCGACTAATGAGTACACAACTTTGATATTGTAATACTCCTTCCGTCCGAAATGATTGTATTTTTTTAGTTAGATTTTAATTTTTAGTTCAAAATTACAACAAACATAAAAATTCAAACGGATTAATAATTTTGAGAAAGAGAGATTATAATAAACTATCACTCGTCAAACTCCAAAGCCTTGAAGTATTTGCCATCTATTAGATATGTACCAATGTTTAGGCGAACAGCCCATACATCCTTGGGTTTCCTTGATACAATCCTGTAAAACAACGCAAAAATTCATCAGCACATAAAGTAAAATTAGTGGAAACAACTAATAATTAGTTAATCTATTTAGTGGTAAACTAGAACTCATTCAATAATGATCAGTTGTCATCTTTAAGATGGGAATGATTCTCACTACAATACGTCTCCGGCACTGTAAGTGTAGTTTTACTCTATTTCAAGTTTCCAAACTTCTTTACATCCTTTTTCAATCGAGAAACAAGATTAGTTGGCCTTATTATGGGTTGTCTTCATTTTCACCATATTATATCTCACCTCGAACGCGTGAAGAATAAGAAGGGAAAAAAAAAAAAAGAAAGAAAGAAAAGAAGCAACACTCAAGAAAGCCCAAAATGGGACTAAAGAAAAGAAACACGTTTTTTTATCAAAATGATTAATTTTTATTTAAGAATTTTTACACACATGTAATGATTATTTTGGGACGGAAGGAATATAGCTGACAGAATGTAAAGAAGTGGAGAATGAAGCTTACCTTCCAACATCACCGGGTTTGACCAAACCAGTATTAACTCTAAGGCAAGGGATAGCTGTAGCTGTTTTTATGGCTTTTGGAGCAGCAATGAACACTATTGGAGAACCTACTTCAAGTTTTTTCTTCTTGTTGTTGTCTTCTGAATTAGTTTCTTGCAATTCGCATTTTGTAGATAACTTTTTCCCGACTTGGATGCTTTTGATACTAGTGTAAGGATGATATGAACCATTACAATATGGATTTTTTGCTATGGAGGAGGAAGAAGAAGAAAGAGAAAACGCCATGGATGAAGATATGAGTTATATGAAAGGATGAGGTTTTGAGTTTGAGGTCATGAAGTGACAAAAATTATTGAGGTTGTGTGCTTTGCTTATCTCTTGCATGACTTTTTTTTTCTTTTTATTTACATATCCGGTCTACTTTGCACTCTGTCCAAATCACCTCTCTTCTAGGAGTGGTCCAACAATTTCCTACAGATCAACATATTCCAATGTATGAGAAATGTAACTACATACTGACACAAGCAGATTGTAACCTCAGAGACATGCATCATGACCGAAGCATAAACTCATTAGCAACAAGAAAGCCTAATCGGATTTGAAGTTAAACCCAACAAACATAAACAGAGCCAAGTCAACTGGCGAGGGGAAAAAAGGACATGTGTTGCCAATGTGCCATCATACTCCTCCACATTATCATAAATGGACTTTCAATGTTTCATACATATTATTAAGCAGTTAAGGTAGACGATGAAAACGGTAATGGCCGTTATCACAAGTACAGTAAATAATCACGAAGTGCTTACGGCATATCATCAAAGAACTTTGTTACAAAGTACAAATCCCCCTCTAGAATTTTTCCTGATCAAACCAAGGAACTCTATCATGTTTGTACCACTTTTTCGTGCATAATTTTAGCAACATTGCAAGTAAACTTGAAATCTACATCAAGTGCCGAAAGGCTTGGGGGTTATTCTCTTTGCAGGTTCCTATCTTCACACCTCACAAGATCCATAAATCCATTCACCTGTCCACTCGCAACCATCACAAAGTTTTTTTTTTCCCCCTTTGGGTCTTGCATCTAACCCTTCTCATTCCAATAATCAGTGGCATCAAAAAGTTCTAACCTTTATTCTTAAACACAACTAGGCTTACCATAATAGTGACAGTGATACAATCCCAATACAATCCACTTCATACAGTCCAAAAAAGCAACAAAATTTAAATACAGAACAATCATCTTATCTAACAATTATCAAAATTCAATCACCTTCACTGAAAATCTTCCAGAAAGACACAAACCCAGTTGAATACCATCCCATATAAAGGGACCTAAATTCCCAAAAAAATCTTAAACAATGAATAATTCACAAAAAAAAATGGGAGAGAAATGGGACTTACTGATCCATCAAGCTGGAGTGACTCAAGCAACCAGCCATAAGCAAGAGAGTCTTTAAAGCAAATTGAGTCATGAAGATTATCAGTGGGACGGCCACAATACACACACAGAACTGACTGAACCCCTCGGAGAAGCCTTCCTTTGCAGTTTTTACAGCGTAGGTAAGGCGGTGATGGGTCGAAAGATGCAACTGTTTCAGAGATTGCAGGCAGGGGAGAGAGGTTCTGGGTCGGGTCGTAATGGGATAACCCGGATTCAGCTCTGGTGGCCAGCTGGACTTGTCGGATCAGATCGTCTGGGAGCTGGTACGCCATTGTTGAGGGAACTGAACTGCGGAAAGGCGAGGAAAGAAGAGGGTAGTAACCAAATTAAAATCGGTAATCTTTTCCTATTAAAAAAAACAGGGGAGTAAATTTGATTATTCATCATATATAAAACTAGATGTTTGGCGCAGTCAGATGCCCGGACGCACCTTCTAAATTACTATTTTATTAAAATCTAATTGAATTACTATTTTTGAGGAATTAATTTGACGTATATATCATTTATCTTATGGTTTGAGGCTTAAAAAATATACCTATAAATGCGAGGTTATAAGGGAATAATAAATAATTAGTTTATAATGCATTATTCTTAATTACTGGATTTAAGTTTTTTATTTTTGTTTATATTAAGCTCGTAAAACTGTACGATTGGACATTTGAATTTGAATTAATATATCCATTCGTTTGAAATGTAACTGATTCTTATTTGTAGAATTTTTTCATTGGATAAGTGTCACATCTAAAACATGTGTTTTTTTAAAAAAGAATTATATAGCTTCTAATTAAAAGAGACTTACACGTGCGAAAAGACTCTGAAATCGAAATATGTTGCATTGGAGCCAAAACAGATGCATACGTAATTGCCACATAAGTTTCATGTCTTCTACTTTAATAGGGTAAAAGGGATATGTATGTAGATTTTCTCTTTTTTGACACTTATAAAATTAGTAAAATGTGATTTAAGGTTTAACAAGTTTCACTTTCTTTCCCTCTTTATTTTTTAGCTGAAAATTTCAATGCATTAACAAAAAGTGAACTTTCACATTGATTTATTAGTTTTTTTAGTTCATAACTTAATGGTAGAAAAATCTCCATAAAGTTTTTTTAAAAAAGCCATTTTAGGTTCTATCTAAAACTAAGGCTAAAAAATTTTCTAAACCATAATTCTATACTTTTTCCTAAGTTATCACATCATATTTTTACTCATGTTCATCTAAATAATACTTCCTCCGTCCTAAAATTATTGTCCAGTTTGAGATTTTAGTTTTAGTACAATTTGAACTAAAAATGAAATTCCAAACTGGACAATAATTATGGGACGGAGGAAGTACTATTTAAACTTCAAAACCTAGCACCCTAAGATATCATGCGTCAAATCCAAACAGTGATGTAGGAAATGTAAAAATTATAATTTGAGAAATTTTTTTTTAAGAAAAGATTTATAATATATTAAGATGGAAAATTACATGAGGGGGACGAAGTGAGGGTCGCTTTTGCTAATCTATGCGCCTCCTTCACTTTGTCCCTTGGGACTTTCCTAATCATTACATTAAAAATTGAAGAAAAAAGTGAGAAAACTTCTTCAAAAAGCGGCTCTAGGAGTAGAGGACATGTTCTCCGTCCATGTATGATGTCCACCATTATTTGACCCTCTGTTAGAAGTTGGTAATTTGTAATCTCAAATTGTCTTGCTTGAGTTAGGGCTGTTAACCTAATTTCTTCAAAGAATTGAAAGATCTTTTGCATAATGGTATAGTCGGTTCTTTAAATTGGTAAAAATTTATTTTTTTGAACTCTTTTAATTTTGTCATGTCATTTTTATAATAGTAATTTGTTAATTTAAAATAATTAAAATGATTTGAACCGCGCTCTCCGTAGAAGTAGCATCTTTGTCTGCATTTTTTCTTTTCATTTTTTGATATCAATCATGACAAATTGATTAGATTTAGTACACATCTTGGAGGGCTTGCAATCATTACAAGTTTAGTAAATAAAATTTCTCAAAGAAACCATTTTCATTTTATCAAACGTAATTTTTTGTCCAAACATAATGGCTTCTTTATAGTTCTACTGGTTTCATTACGATCCAGTATATATATTGGATTAATCAAAACAATCAATTTTTTCAAACTCTTAATTAATTAAGAATGAATCTGAAATGGTTATGAAATTTCCTCACGGGTTGGTGTACAATTTAATTTCATAGTGAAAATGAGAACTGAGGTAATTACAACCAGTTTTATAATGAACCCAATGATCACTACAAACATCAGTAAAACTATTCATTTATCGAGAAAAAAATTACAGTAAGTCTTAATTATCTGTTCTAGGGACTCAAAAGTGTCACGCCCACAAACAAAAATGACCAAAAATATTAAGCTTGAAAATATGAGATCTATCCAACAAACACACTATTATCAAACAATGTTTTTTGAGAACGCAACTAATGAGTACACAACTTCGATATTGTAATACTCTTTCCGTCCGAAATGATTATGTAGTTTAGATTTTAATTTTTAGTTTAAAATTATAACAAACATAAAAATTCAAACGGAATAATAATTTTGAGAAAGAGATTATAATAAACTATCACTCATCAAACTCCAAAGCCTTGAAGTATTTGCCATCTATTAGATATGTACCAATGTTTAGGCGAACAACCCATACATCCTTGGGTTTCCTTGATACAATCCTGTAAAACAACGCAAAAATTCATCAGCACATAAAGTAAAATTAGTGGAAACAACTTATAATTAGTTAATGTATTTAGTGGTAAACTAGAACTCATCCAACAATGATCAGTTGTCATCTTTAAGATGGGAATGATTGTCACTACAATACGTCTCCGGCACTGTAAGTGTAGTTTTACTCTATTTCAAGTTTCCAAACTTCTTTACATCCTTTTTCAATCGAGAAACAAGATTAGTTGGCCTTATCATGGGTTGTCTTCATTTTCACCATATTATATCTCACCTCGAACGCGTGAAGAATAAGAAGGGACAAAAAAAAAAAAAAAAGAAAGAAATAAAAGAAGCAACACTCAAGAAAGCCCAAAATGGGACTAAAGAAAAGAAACATGTTTTTTTTCCCAAAATGATTAATTTTTATTTAGGAATTCTAATACACATGTAATGATTATTTTGGGACGGAAGAAATATAGCTGATAGAATGTAAAGAATTGGAGAATGAAGCTTACCTTCCAACATCACCGGGTTTGACCAAGCCAGTATTAACTCTAAGGCAAGGGATAGCTGTAGATGTTTTTATGGCTTTTGGAGCAGCAATGAACACTATTGGAGAACCTACTTCAAGTTTTTTCTTCTTGTTGTTGTCTTCTGAATTAGTTTCTTGCAATTCGCATTTTGTAGATAACTTTTTCCCGACTTGGATGCTTTTGATACTAGTGTAAGGATGATATGAACCATTACAATATGGATTTTTTGCTATGGAGGAGGAAGAAGAAGAAAGAGAAAACACCATGGATGAAGATATGAGTTATATGAAAGGATGAGGTTTTGAGTTTGAGGTCCATGAAGTGACAAAAATTATTGAGGTTGTGTGCTTTGCTTATCTCTTGCATGATATTTTTTCTTTTTTTTTAATATGTAAATAATATAGTTACTAGCTGAGAGAAGCCGTATGATGTGCGGTTGGTTGTTCGGCCGAGCCAGGGTAAGCCCAAAGTACCCAAATGTTTATCATGTCAATATTTAACAATATTCATCTTTAAAAAATTGAAAAGAAAATGAAAATGCATCACGAATGTGTTGAAGTCGTTTCCTTCTGCTAATCATTTTAATGTATACTAGATGTTTGGCCCAGGCAGATGCCCGGGCGCCCCTTCTAAATTACTATTTTATTAAAATCTAATTGAATTACTATTTTTTGAGGAATTAATTTGGCGTATATATCATTTATGCTATGGTTTGGGGCTTAAAAAAATATACCTATAAATCTGAAGTTATAAGGGAATAATAAATAATTAGTTTATAAGGTATTATTCTTAATTGCTGGATTTAGGTATTTTTATTTTTTGTTTATATTAAGCCTGCAAAACTATACGATTGAACATTTGAATTTGAATTAATATATCCATTCGTTTGAAATGTAACTGATCCTTATTTGTAGTAAAACATGTGTTTTTTTTAAAAAAAAATTATATAACTTCTAATTAAAAGAGACTTACACGTGGCAAAAAGACTCCTGAAATCTGAAATATGGTGCATTGGAGCCAAAACAGATGCATACGTAGTTGCTACATAAGCTTCATGTCTTCTGCTTTAATAGGGTAAAAGGGATTACACAAGCATCAATAATAATCATGTAATATAAGAGTGACAATATAATAGCGAATTGATCATTTTCCTCCAAGTATTCACAAATCTCTCTATATGCCCTTTTGGTCCAGCAGTTTGTGCTAAACTTAAAGACTTCCGCCTTGAAACACCAAGGTGCAGGATCACCCGCTCTCTCCCGTCATTTCTTCTCCGTAGTGGCACCAACCACACATTGCTCACATGAAATACACATACACGCACGATGGGTTCAAAATGCTGCAAAGGAAAATAATCTTAAAACTTATTCCACGTAAAGAAGTCCAATCTAGCACAAAACCTACCAGTTTTGCACTTCTGTCAACAAAGATTGGATTCTGCACAAGAACAGTTACTTTGAGAATTGCTCAAGTCTTGCAATGGAATCACAAATGGTCATTAAAAAAACTGCAAAAAGAGTTTCAACATCCTTCAAGAATCTAGCATCAACAGAGACTTTGTCATTCGGAGATCTTCTGAAATCTCGTGCCATGATTTTTTGTGTGGATAATACTGCAAAAGGCAACACAAATGATTAAAATACACATTGCTCAAATAGAAGAAATCTTTTTTCATAACCATGTAACCAAAGGCCCCTGGATCATCAACACAAATTTCGCTACAGTGAACATCATGATTTGGTTATATTTACAAAAATTCGGCAAAGTCAAAAGGAAACTATGACAATTTTCTTTTTCATGCGGTTCAACTCATGTTTAAAATTCCAAGGATCTGACATAACTCATTGATATTCTATACATTTACAAAACATAACTAATCATTCAAAAAACAGAAAAGAAGCCACTGCTTTCTGTCTGACACATTGATAGATGATTAGTCAATGAGTTGTAGAACCATTTTCAAATCAACTTGACATACCAAATTAAATTGGGCATTTAGATAGGTGAGTTTACTTAAAAGAAACTGGAATCAGTAATATGAATGACTTAATAACAAATCCGAAACCTGAAACATACAACAATAGTCCACCTTTTACAAGTTTGAAACAGAACTGAGAGCACACAACTTAAAACTTTACGCGCTTAGAAGGTTACTCAGAAATCCATAACCCCAATTACACAAAATTCGTTAACTGTATTAAGAATTCGTTCACAAAATTAGGCAGTGATCCTCAAAACAATTATCAATAATCGAATTAAGGCGAAAAATCCCAATATGACTAATTTAACCAAACAAATAAGAATGCAATATAGCTTACGTCGAAAATTTAATCACCTGATGTCAAAAGAAATGTGTTCCGGATGAAGAATAAAGTTGTAAGGATTTAGTATTAGAAAAAATGCATAGTATAAACTCTTCAAAACCGAACTTCTGTAGCAAAAAAGTAAAACAAAAATTTCCAAATTACTTACCACAGGGTCTGACCTCCTTAAATGGTTAGCGTGAAATAGTCACTTGTCCGCACCAACATGTTGACAATTACCAGAAAATAGTAACCTTGTAGCACATATCCCACAGTGTAGATACACTGGATTAATCGGAGGGTAAAGGAGCCACTTTGAAGTTTGAAATGTTAATGAAAGTAAAATGAAAATTGGAGCAAATTTTTATCATTTAAGCAAGAATGGAGGATTGGTTCTCAAAGCAAAACCAGTCTTAGAAAATTCACTGACAACCTCATATAACCAAAATCAAACACCTTATGTGCGACCCAGATATCCCCTCCAGTGCAACTGCAAAACTTATGCAAAGCTGAGCTAGATGGAGAAGACATACAGAGAACTATGTGTTGTACATATAATGCAAAAATCTATAAGTGCTCATAAAGACTTCCACACCCTTTGCAAATGATCGAAGAAATACTAAAAATTAAAATCTAAAACTAACATTTAATTTTGGGACCAACCACACAAATTTGTAATAATGGAAGCTCAAAATTTCCAACAATTTGAGCTCCTGCAAAGGCAAATCAAAACAAACTATCCACCTTTTCTAAACAAATCAACCACAGAGCCGTGTCTAATGAGAAGAGACCAAGAGCAACCAAATTGATGGTTCAGACGGTGTTTTTGTTGGAAGAAAAAAAGTGAGGCAAGAAGACAATCGGAAGTAGAATACGTGCAAGTACACTATTGGCGATGGGTAACCGGAAGGGCATGGAGGCGAAACTACTTCAGTAGAAAGCGACAAAAAAAAGGAGAGCCTGAATTGTTTGTTGACACGTTGGCAGAAATTATCTACAACTCCCGTTTAACTGTGCAACAAAAAGGGGATTCCCTTTTAAGTACATACTAGTGGAGGGAGCCGCACGAGGTGCGGCTGTGGTGCAGTGGAGCCAGGACATGGTGGGTTTTGTATTTAAGTGAAGTTGAAGAAGCTTGTATGTTAGAGTCTTTGTAGATAATTTGTATTATATGTTTATGATATTTGTACGGAAGTTATATTGTAAAAAGCGTGAGAACTGTACAAAATTATATGTTACATATATTAATGACAGTGTTTTACGTGGGAACTAAATTACAAAAAGTGAAAAAACGTATCTTACAATGCTTCGTACAGAAATTTTGTAACAAAAGAGAAACAGGGGATATTTTTTATATATATAGGATTGATTACAAAGTGTTGTGGCGGAAAGGGTATAAACACAACACACTGCGAAAGCGAACCCCAAGAAAATCTCCTTTCCTAGTACCAATAAAATAAGACAACCACCCAAACAAGCAACTAATTCAAGAACTGATAAAATAAAGGAGGCACACAAATTTACGTGGAAATCCAAATCGGGAAAAACCACGGGACTGTAACAACAGTCAAATCTCCACTATTATAATCATGGAAAAACAGTCTTCACCAACCGGTGGATGCACAGGACTTCACCCAAAGGTGGATTACAACAATACTCTTCCACACACCCCTAAATCATAAAGTAGGATTAAAAGGATCTAACCAAAAGAGAGTTAAACCGAAAACTAAACCCTAGCTTTCTTTCTTTTTCTCTCGTACAAAAACAATGCACGGTTGCCCAAACTTTTCTTCTCTTCTTGGATGAAAAACACACACCTAAAAAATTATGCCAAAGCCTTGCTTTTATAGAGCAAAAAAACCTAAAAACAAAAACCCAATTGGAGTGGGTTTTGTTTCCTAAAACCAAAGCCAAATTTGACTTGGTTTTATTTATTTCCTTGTTGACCCAATTAAGGGGAATACCGGGCCAACAATCTCCCCCTTCACCTCAATTGGGGGGTAAAACCAAACCCCCTTCCTGTCTACAGAACAGAAGCTTCTCTCTACTCACAGTCTTCGTCAACATATCGGCACCGTTGTCATCTGTATGGATCTTCTCAAGAAACAACGCCTTGGAGTCCAACACATCCCGGATCCAATGATATCTCACATCAATATGTTTTGACCGCGAATGAAATGTGGAATTTTTCGTTAAGTGAATAGCGCTCTGGCTATCATAATGCACCACATACTTCTCTTGCTTCATGCCAAGCTCTAGTAGAAACTTCTGCAACCAAAGTGCTTCTTTACAAGATTCAGTAGCTGCGATAAACTCTGCCTCTGTAGTAGACAAAGCAACACATTTCTGCAATCTACTCTGCCATGAAACTGCTCCCCCTCCATAAGTCATCAAGTAACCAGAAGTATACTTCCGATCATCAAGGTCACCCGCCATGTTAGCATCTGTATATCCATCCAACACGGTCTTCCCATTGCCAAAGCAAAGACTCAATCTGGAAGTACCCCTAAGATACCTGAGAATCCATTTCACAGCAATCCAATGCTTCTTACCAGGATTGGAGAGAAACCGACTAACAACACCAACTGCATGAGCTATGTCTGGCCTTGTGCAAATCATTGCATACATGAGGCTGCCAACTGCCGAAGCATAAGGAACCTTTTTCATCTCTTCCTTATCTTTCTTACTTTTAGGACACTGCGTTTTGCTTAACTTAAAATGCCCTGCAAGTGGAGTCGAGACTTCCTTAGCACCACTTATGTTAAACCTATTAAGAACCTTCTCAATATACTTCTCTTGAGATACCCAAAGCTTCCCATTCTGTCTGTCACGAGAAATCTTCATCCCAAGGATCTATCTAGCCGGACCCAAATCCTTCATCGCAAAGGATTTATTCAACTCCTTTTTCAAGCTGGGAATCTTTGCAATATCATGACCAACAATCAACATGTCATCGACATAAAGCAAAAGAATTATAAAATCACCATCAGAGAATTTCTTCACAAACACACAGTGATCAGCTGTAGTCCTTTGGTATCCCTGCCCTATCATAAAGGTATCAAACTTCTTGTACCAGTGCCTCGGAGCTTGCTTCAACCCGTACAAGCGTTTGTTGAGACGACATACAAGCTTCTCTTTCCCCTTCTCTTGAAACCCATCTGGTTGTTCTTTGTAAATCCCTTCTTCCAAATCACCATGCAGGAAGGCTGTCTTCACATCAAGCTATTCAATCTCAAGATTCAAGCTGGCTGTTATCCCAAGCACAACTCGGATTGAAGACATCTTTACAACATGAGAGAATGTCTCATCAAAGTCTACGCCCTTTCTCTGATTGAATCTCTTCACAACCAATCTGGCTTTGTACCTCGGTTGTGAGCTGTTCTCACTTGTTTTTAGTCTAAACACCCATTTATTCTTGAGTGCTCTCTTGCCCTTAGGCAGCTTCACTAGGTCATACGTTATTCTCATGCAAGGATTTGATCTCATCTTGCATGGCTGCTAACCACTGATCTTTATGCTCATGACTAAGAACCTCTTCATACGACTCTGGCTCTCCCCCATCAGTAAGCAACAAATACTCATGAGCACTGTACCTGGTGGAAGGTCTCTTGTCTCTGGTGGACCTCCTAGGTTGAACAGGAGGTGATAAAACCGGTGGTGTCTCTGTTTCAGTAACAGGATCATCATTAAACTCACCATCCTGCTCTGTCTCAGCTCCCCTTTCAAGAGAATCATCTGATTGTGGAGGAACTGGATCTAAATCAACAGGAATCTCTGGTGAAGATTCTGGCATCTCGCCTTTTCCCATATCATCAATGGTCTGGTCTTCAAAGAAGATCACATCTCTGCTTCTGAAAACTTTCTTCTCTACAGGATCCCAAAGTCTGTACCCAAAATCATCATTTTCATACCCCAAGAATACACACTGCTTGGATTTGCCATCAAGTTTCGACCTTTCATCTTTGGGAATATGAACAAAGGCACGACAACCAAAAACTCGCAAATGCCTAAATGAGACATCTTTCCCTGTCCAAACTCGTTGTGGTAGATCACCTTCCAACGGAACTGAGGGAGATAGGTTGATCAAATCAACTGCTGTCTGCATGGCTTCACCCCAAAAAGATTTAGGCAGTTTTTCATTCGAGAGCATACACCTAACCTTTTCGGTAATAGTTCTGTTCATTCTTTCTGCCACGCCATTCTGCTGTGGAGTCTTCGGAACACTCTTTTGAAGTTTAATGCCATGGTCTCGACAATACTTCTCAAACGGACCCCTGTACTCACCACCATTATCTGCTTGAACACACTTCAACTTCTTGCCAGTCTCTCTTTCAACTCTAAGGTGAAAGTCTTTGAACACATCTAATACCTAGTCTTTGGATTTCAAAGGAAAACACCAAACCTTTTGAGCATAGTCATCAATGAAAGTAACAAAGTACAATGCTCCACCCAACGACCTATCTTTTATGTAACATACATCTGTAAGCTAGAGGACTGGCCTTTCTAGATGGAGAAAAATTTTGAAAGGAAACCCTATGTTGTTTACCATAGATACAATCAACACAAGGTTCTAGAGCAGTTGCTTTTACCTCTGGGAGAAATTGCTTCTTACCAAGAATCTGCAACCCCTTAACACTCATGTGTCCAAGCTTTCTATGCCAGAGATCAATGGAAGCATTGTGAGTCGCATTCACCTATCCATTCTTCAACTTTGCATTCAACACATACAAAGAGTTCAACTTCTTTCCTCTAGCAATAACAAGATTCCCTCTAGTAATTGTCCAACGGCCACCACCTTCAGTGCTATGATAACCCTCATCATCAAGTTGTACGTCTACTTCTACTTCTACTTTTTTTACAAGATGGCAAAGGAATCTTTTTAGTAGTTCGTCTACTTCTTTTTCAAACCAATAGTTGTACGTGCATTGGCCGCAGTGAATACAGGTGCATTTTCAGGGGTGGCCATTTTGCATGTTTGAAGTTGCTATATAGTTGTGGTATTTGGTAGTATTTAAAGACGGTGTTGTTGAAAATGTAATATGATTTATGTGTTGTTGGTAGAGTGGGAGAGTTGTAGGTGGATGGAAATAAAAACGTGGCAATTTTTTGAAGAAGTGTAGTGGTAATTTAAGACATGTAGGGTTATAGGTGGGCAAAAATGTGGCAGTGTAATAAGAGGTGTGTTGTGATGGGTAGTATACGTGGATGACAAGTGGGTTGTATGGGTTATAAACTTTGGTGATGAGATGAAAAGTGGGTTGTTTTTTTTTTGCAAATGCAAATTCAAAGGTTATTTATGCCTTTTTTTTCCTTGTAAAACAAAATTCAGAAACTGAAATTGAGACAAATCACTAATTTTATGTGTGTTCATTGAATCAATGAGTTTTATTTTTTAAGAGTAAGATTTAAACAACTATTGTGCAATCTTGATGTTAAGAAGAATATGAAGCAAACAAATAATATAAAAACTTGCATACTAATGTGGTGGCTTATCATGTCGTCAGAGGGACAATAAACCATTCGGTGCTGTCAAAGGAATTTATGGTGAATTCAAAACATGTGCGCTGCAGAACTTCATTTTGCTTAATTATAAAATTGACAATTAAATAAATATACACACTATGGAACCTAATTCAAAACAGCCTATTATGAAATCAATTCATGCCCTCTTTGCACTAATTAAGTAAACGCCGATTTAGATAGCTTATTCCCCCCTTTTTTTAACAGATAACCAAACACAAAATCTAACATATTTTATATGAGAGATTGGGAAATCTGCGAAGACAGAATTATTTCACAAAGAGTTACAAAATTAAAAAATACCAATGATACATATAAGTAGTGGTAAGAGGAACACCATTAGCTATTTACACAAAATACATATTTACGCAAACATGGGCTCTTGCCATCTCAATGCTAGCCTATGCTTGCCAAAAAATAGAGACTTAGTGTTGCTCTTTTGTTGCTTTCTAGGAGAAGTAGTTAGAGTGTGTTCCTGTTATATACTGAAGGATGGATGTCATTAACTTTTAGTCCTGCTTTGCATGTTTTGTGGATTTGTGTGTTTGTTTTGCTGCTGATGGAAGATTTCTTTTTGCAGATAGAGTTTGCATTTCTGGCTGGTTGGATGCACTGGTTTCTTCCTCAGTCATTTTAACATCTGTGGTTGGCGTTTTTGGGAAGTTTGAAGAAGTTTCTTTGTCACTGGATTCCACCACTGTTGAGGATGATGTAGATGAGGGAAGATATATGGTGACAGTGTATCTTGATGGTGTTTCTTGTTGAGTCCTAGTGGTTGATCGCAAGTGGAACATTCGGTCTGAATCTTCAAGGTTGTTGTTGATTTCGTCAATGTCTAGATGTTCTTTCTGTGCAGGTGAAAAAGAAAGTTAGATAGTTGTTTTACTTTGTTATGTGTGTCTGTTGAATGATGATGTTTATTAAATGTGGAAAAAGAGAGTACCTGGTTGTCGTATTTGGCCAATTGGTCAGCTGACATGGTGAGGAGTTTCTCGGCTTCACTTCCTTCTATAAAAGCGTTGAGACTGCCGGTTCTATCGAAGAGTTGTATTTGAAATTGAAGCCTATAAATGGAAGTGATTAGTTGGATAATATATGTAAATTTTGGTCTGGTAAGAAGGTTTGTTGATGGAAGTTACTTACGCAGGTTTTGGGCATGGTTGCTCTGTTTTACAATATAAGCAAGGGAATTTCTTCTGATAAGAAGCCCCACATATTTTGGAGCAATTTGGACAAGTAGGATGTACATGCATTGATCTTTGTTGACAATTTTTGGCTTCGCTTTCACCCAAAATGATCTTGGCTGCATGTAATGATACGTGTAAGTGAGTGAAAATATAAAATGAGAGTAATCAAAAATTAAAACAGAATGATGAGACAAGTGCACATTGTGAAGTACCGGATTACTGGAACTGATCACTTGGCCGATTTTTCGAACATGGGAGTCGCTTGGTGCCGTTATTGTCTCATGCACTTTTTCGTATAACTTTTGGGAGATAACAGCCTCTATGTACTCATTGTTGGCGTTGACCCTACAAGTATTTATGTGGAAAGTAAGTTAAGTAATTATCATCCACTGTATACAGCAGGGGAAATTTGGAAATTGTAAGTAATGAGAGTAATTTCAACCACAATTAGTGCCTGGCCATCAAACTTGAGCATTTTGTTAAAGAAAATTAAAAAATGCTATCAAACTTCTGTTAACAAGAGTGCAAAACTATAACTCTCTTAGTTATAATAGCAGCGGAAAAAAAAAAAAACATTCAAGAGACATTTGGTAAATAAAAATGCAGAAATTCACACCTTTCTATCGAGTAATTGGTTAAACACAATTTATGGGCAGACCATAAGTCCATTTAATATTCCGTAAAAACCACATTAAATTTTGGTAAACATAGAAGAGTTATCAAAAAGAAAATATGAAAAAGAGCTTAACATCTGAGAGAAACAAGCATGCAAACAGAGGGACTCGAACTGATTTTTCTGCAATTTTCAGCAACGATAATGTCATGTTCAAATGGGGTTTGCAAACAAATTAAAAGTCCGTTTTAGAATGCATAAAAACTACATTAAATTACACTGAATGAAAAACAATTCCATAAAAAATAAATTCGAGAAAGAGTTGAAGACTCAGGAGAAACAGGCCTGATAACAGAAGGGGTTGGTTCCGAATTTTATGCGGATTTCAATTCAAACATATCATGTTCAAATAACACTTTTGAGCAATGCACAAATCCGTTTAAAAATCCGTAAAAAAAAACAAAAATAAACTACACTAAACAAAGGTGATATTCATGATAAGAAATCTCTAAAAACCATTAGCGAATAAGTGAAAAATGTATCTCAACAGAGGACCACAAATCTGGATTTTCTACAATTTCGGAGTATAGTAAAAATGGTACCATGTTTTAAACAAAACTAAAGTCCTTAAGGGTTGTTCCTTAAGCCCGCACCTGCCCAAAACTAAAGTCCCAAATCAATTCACAAGTTTTAATTAGGGGTGTAAACGAGCCGAGCTGAGCTCGAGCTCATCCCTAAACGAGCTAAGCTCGAGTCTAATAAACAGAGCTCGAGCTCGTTCGAGCCATAAAATTTAGGCTCGAGCTCGGCTCAGTCGATTTGTAGTGAACTCGAGCTCGACTCGAAAAGCTCGAATTGAGTCAAAATTGAGCCAACTCGAACTCGAGCTCGAGTAAACTAAATTTTTAGGTTCAATTCAAATTTTGTTTCCACATGCAATACAATGCAAACTTCCAGCAATAAAAATTGACTTCCAGAAATATAAACTAATAAAATAGGCATTTAGATTACATACGAATAGCTTCCATTACAGATTACTTACTATCACCTTTAACCAATGTGATAGTAAACAAAAGAACGTGGTTACTTCATGTCGTGATAAGAATGATTCTCATGATTTTCATTCTTCCTAAGACATCAAATACACCAACACTACTACTAAATCAGTGACTACACAAAAGAATGTGGTTACTTCATGTCTTGATAAGAATGATTCTCATGATTTGCATTCTTTCTAAGACATCAAATTCACCAACACTACTACTAAATCAGTGACTGTACAAAAGAGTGTGGTTACTTCATGTATTGAGAAGAATGATTTTCATGATCATTCTTTCTAGACATCAAACCAACACTGCTAATAGAGTATTGACCACTATATACTAGCTATTACTGAAACAAAACAATGGTCATGAGCTTCCTTCTGCCTAGCACTATTTGGTGGACATAAAGCTTCAAAGTTGTTAAAAAACCAGCATTACTGGTGATCATGAAACTTCAAAAACAACCTGTTCAAAAACCAACACTACTTGGTGATCATAAAATCTTCATTCTGCCCAACAAATGAACTTCAAAAAGAATTAGGCCAACCAAAAACAACCATCACTCAATGACCACAATAGATTAATCCATCCATCATGATTTGTCACCTGCATTCAGAATTTCTAAATGTAGTTCATTTATAGTGTAGTAAGAGATTGAGCAAAGACCATTTTCAAAATTAAAACTAACAAGCATATATATTTGACTTACCAGGAACTTTGATAAACATTTCTTCATATGTTTTGCCTTTCTACAATGAGAAAAATAAATTAAATAAGTGACAAGTTATATCTTTAAGAAATAATGTAATTTACAAATTGGAAAATATTGACTGAAAGCTAAACTTACTTTGTTCTTCTTTTTCACACCATGTAGATGTCGAAGCTAATCTTCTCCACATAGGAGAGTTTGTACAGTACTTGGGGATAGAGATGAACTATAAGAATCAATTACTCTCGTGCCCGCACTAAATGTTTCTTCAGAAGCCACTGAGCTAAACGGGACGGCTAAAATATCAGCTGCCATTCTTGACAAAATGGGTTAATGCATCCGATTCATCTTCCACCAATCCAAACAAGAAAAGTCCGAGGCAATCTCATTTTTCTTGAGTCGACTTTTTTCCAAGTATTCTGTCAATTCAGACTTCATAGGCCCTACTGTCTCAATTTTATCACAAAATGAATCAAAATCATCCCAGTTATGTGCAACATTTGATTGGCCCTCATTTGTCCCCAAAGAATTATAACTCTCAGACATCAAAGAACAAGAGGATTTCTTAGAACTTTCAGCCACATACTCCAAATAAAGACTTTTGAGTTTCGCCTCAACATTTTCTATTTTCTTTTTTATTTTCTCCTCTTCCTCTCCACAAAATAGCTTTGGAAAACAAAAATTAACTGCCAGCATCTTTTGGGTGGGATCAAGTACTGCAGCAATAGACATCAATAGATTACACTCACCACAATATTTATCAAACTTTAGCTTCATCTTCCAAGCCAAAGCCCTAATGAAATCATCTGGATTATTAGTAGCACTATCCAATGATGATTTTATCTTTTGAATTTCCTGGAGATAAAGATTTGAAGTAGGATATTCTGAACCGGAAACAATCTTTGTGGCTGTCCAAAAAGGTTCCAGAATTGAACAAATTTTTTCAACTTAACCCAATCTTCCTCTTGTGGACAACAATCACAATGCCCATTTTCACGAGCTGCAAACATTTTAAAAGCTTCCTTGAACTTCAGTGCACAACTTAACATCTCAAAAGTTGAATTCCATAGCGTTTTACAATCATGGACTAACCTCCTATCTTTCAATTGTAGTAGTTGAACACAAGCAGTAAATTTGTCACGCCTATTCTCGGAACGGTTCACATATTCTACAATTTCTCTCACTACCGGAATAATATCTTTGAATTCATCCAATCTGTCACCAACACACAAATTTAACACATGCGCACAACAACGGACATGAAACAAATCTCCTCCACATAACAATTTTCTTGACCTTTGAATTATCTGTTTCAATTCTTTGATAGCCGAATCATTGTTTGATGCATTATCAAGAGTCACCGAATATACCTTGTTCTCAGTACCCTATTCTTTCATGCAAGTAAAAATGGCGTCAGAAAGTTCAATACCTGTTCTTGGTGGTGGAATGTGGAAGAAGTTCAAGACTCTCTTTTGTAACTTCCAAGAATTGTCAATCCAATGCCCAGTAACAACCATATATTCAATCTTTTGATACTTTGATTTCCAACAGTCGGTTGTCAAACTAATCTTGCTAACACCTTGGAGAGTCTTTTTCAACTTCTTTTTCTCAATCTCATAAACTTGCACACAATCTTCCTTGCATTTGATTCTACTTATATTTCTCCATTCCGGCATCAATCTTTTCATCATGAAATTAAATACTTCTTCTTCCACAATGGTTAATGGATGTTCATGCATCATAACCCAATGGGTGACTAATTCCTTCATTTGTTCCATGTTAATGATTCCAAAATACAAAGGTGGAATTGCAGGTGAACATTCTCCTGTCGGCATAAAATTCAGCTTTGATTGTCTTGCAACTTCTTGCAAATGTATCTTTCTCCTCACACAAATACCACTATGCCTCTTCAAGCCTGTCGTAGTTCCGGTTTCACCCAATTTTAAGGTTACAGGGCAATACAAACATTTGGCCTTACTAACTCCATCCTCTTTGAGTTGTTGAAAGTCTTTCCAAACTGTTGATGTTTTCCTCCTCTTATTTGTTTGGAATTTCTCATTCTCTAGAATAATTTCTTGTGCTTCAACACTATCTGCACCACCAGTTGCTCCACCAGTTGCGTCACCAGTTACACCACCAGCTACACCACCATTTGCCTCATTTGTCTCCATCATTTAGGAACGACAGTACATGGAATAGAATTATTTTCAGAGCATATTATGGTTCAATTTTCTACTTCTCTAAAGAAAGAATATGTAAAATTATTAACCCATATCAAAACAATAGTATCAAAACTGAAGTAACGACAAATTTATGAAAACATTGGCTTTCTGGTAGTACATGATAAGCAAAAATCAATTAAGGGAAAGAGCCCCCAAACTATCTTCAAGGAAAACTAAATAAATAAACTCTCAAAACCTTTCTCCCTCAATTCGGCAGAACCAAAACCATCCCCATGTCCCTTTTTATCCACTTTATTTTCTTCAACAAACTCAAACCTCAATAAAGCACACTTTTTTATGAGGAACGTAGTGGTAGAAAAAAATGAAAATCTATCTATTAAAACAACAAAGGAGGTATTGGAATTAACAATCCATTTGCCAAAACTTTCTAGCGAAACATATTTGAATTCAATAAATCTAGGTTAGAAAATTCATAATTAATTGAAAAAAGCCACTTCATAATTCATGGAATGTAATCCCATACAAAATGAAAAAAAAAAAAGAAGAAGAACCCACACAGTATAATCAAGATTATAGAAAAAGAGAGTACCTGTGGTGTACCAAAAAGAGATACAATTGAGGTGAAAAGGGAGAACATAATACACCGCCCAGAGAGAACAAAGTGTCTAGGGTTTTTCAACTTAGATCCTAGAGCTACTAATCTTGGCTGAAATTCGATGATGGTAGTATGAGATGCATGTTATTCAAAGATTAGAAAAGAAATTACAATAATTTTGGTGAGAATTTGAGAGTTGGATTTTCGACCGCTGAGGAGAGAAAGGAAGACGGGAGAACTGAGAACATAAAAATTTGTGAATTATAGAAGGATAAGGCAAGTTTCATCGAGTGGTAATAACCACTTGTGGTAAAAAAAATAATAATATCAAGTACAATAGCTGATGTTTAGTATGTTAATAAAAAATATATTAATAAAAGAAATATATATATATATAAAATATATACTGAAGCTCGTTAAGCTTGACGAGCTACCGAGCAGTCATCATCATGGCTTGAACTCGGTTCGATTAATTATCGAGCTCGGCTCGAGTTCGGTCAACTCGATTTCGAATCGAGCTTTGACCGAGCCAGCTCGCGAGTGGCTCGGTTCATTTATACCCCTAGTTTTAATCCTAATTTACATACTCTTTATTGAAATTCAACTTAAAACAATTTACCCAACTCTAAATGCTGAGGTTTGCGAAGTATGAATACTAACATTTTGTAAAACATTACAAGAGATTCTATCTAATTACTGATGAAAATAATCATACATGGAACAGTTATTGTATAGCAGAGAATCATTTACACAGTGGAGCATGTAATAGGAAAAATCACAAAAATGTCAAGAGAAACAGGCCTGATAACAGAAGGGGTTAGTTCTGAATTTTATACGAATTTCAATTCAAACATATCATGTTCAAATAACAATTTTGAGCAATCCAAAAATTCGTTTAAAAATCCGTAAAAAAAATAAAATAAACTACACTAAACAAAGGTGATACTCATGATAAGAAATCTCTGAAAAAACATTAGCGAATAAGTGAAAAATGTATCTGAATAGAGGACCACAAATCTGGATTTTCTACAATTTAGGAATATACTAAAAATGGTACCATATTTTAAACAAAATTTCCCATGATCCGGTGTAGCCATTTGGAGATTTTAAAACTAAAACAAGACTCAAGCATCAGAAGGCGAATTTGGTAAGAAAGCACACAAAAATAAACTTTATACAACTGGATAATCAGGACCCTCAAGACAGTCATTCAAATGTGAAAATTCTTAATCCCTCTATAAATTTAACTTCATACACCTTCCTCTGTTTTATGAAAAGATCTAGATTATGTAAAGTACTTGATAAAAATAACTACAAACCCGCAACTTCAACACCTATAGCTTAAAATCAATGACAAATAATACAGGAGGAACAACAAGAATCTATTATTCTTTTTTTTTTTCTGTTCATTTTCCCTGTTCCTTTACCTTTCTGGCTTTCTTTCTTTCCCTCAAGCTCAATCAATAAAAGATCAAAAGATAGCAAACAACAACATCAAAACCATACAGTAGATAGGAAATATTGAATTTAAATAAACAAGGGTTGTTCCTTAAGCCTGCACCTGCCCAAAACTAAAGTCCAAAATCAATTCACAAGTTTTAATCCTAATTTACATACTCTTTACTGAAATTCAACTTAAAACAATTTACCCAACTCCAAATGCTGAGGTTTGCGAAGTATGAATACTAACATTTTGTAAAACATTACAAGAGATTCTATCTAATTACTGATGAAAATAATCATACATGGAACAGTTATTGTATAACAGAGAATCATCTACACAGTGGAGCATGTAATAGGAAAAATTACAAAAATGTCAAGAGGTCTCATTTCCCCAGTTAATAGATAGTCAAAAGCAATTGTAGTTTAATAATTTTGCTACTTGTATGCGCTTACCATGATTCTAATTCTTGGGCTTCAGCAATTGGTGTATCGAACAAAAGCATGCTATTTGGCTGTGCATTAACAGAGATACCTGGGGTTGTGAATATAAAATTTGTTAATGCATGTAAACAGATGACATAAGAAGGTGGGAAAAATTGTTTAGTCTTACCATGAAAAGAGGTTATAACCAATCTTGTGGCGAGTATTACCAGATTTTTGTGAATATTGTTAACCAATCGTTGCCCTTCTTCATGTAAAGATTCTTCCCAGAGGCTGAGAAGCATTGGCCAGCGTCTGTAAGTTCAAAGGAATGTGTTATTAATCATACATTTTAAGGATCAAGTGAAGAAAAAACAATAGAAGGTATGTTGTTTGCAGTGTGTTACATACTCTTGATTTACAATGACAAATTCCTGCACGTTTTTCCCTTTTGTTGTAACGAAATGCACCGGATGAAAATGTATGACACTGCATAATATATCTAAAAAGGAGAAATATTATGAGTAGATGAAGATGTACGTAAACGGTTTGAAACTGCATGCTATTGAAATGTTCATAGTACAAAAAAGAGAGATTTATCAACTTTGTCTTCTGATGAGCCCATGAAATCCGGAAATTGTGCGAACGGAGTCAACTGATAAACATTATCCAATGGAAGCTCTTCTTCTTTTTCAGTTGCCTTGATGTTTGCGCTTCTGTTGAAGATCATTTGATACTTGTAATCCACCATAATGGGAAAATTTCTATTCAGCGGTATGATTTTCCCATTGCCAATATAATAGGTTTTATACAATTTCAGAACTTCGTCCAAATCTGGAGCATCTGGATGGAAAACTATGCATTTTATTTTGGTGTGCTGCAAAAGAATTATTTCAGTTAGACAGATGGAAGCTAAGAGTTTCACAGCTAATGTAGTGATTGATTTTACAAGAAATTATGCTTTTTTATCATTGGTGAGAAATAACTGTACAATGGATCATACCTCGTCATCGATGAACACAAGCTTCAGTTGTGTCTTTCCAGATTGAAGTGTTCTTACTGGAGTTTTTTCAGCAACTAACACTCGAATGCACCATTCGTGGAGTTTAGGTTCAAGGCTGGCAATTGGTATGCATTTTTCCTCAGCTAGTCTGCAAAGAGTGAAAATACAGATTATAATTGTGCAGTACATTAATGGAATCTGTAGAGAATAAAAATATAAATTACACATCTGCATTACAGTAGCGAATTGAAAAACAACAAGAGTACATACTATTCAATAGGAAGAAGTATTGTTGCAGTAATCTTTATACAGATATATATATATATATATATATATATATATTTTAGCCTGCATTTGCTGCTGTTAAAATTTTGCGGTATACAACGTTCTTAGTATAATCAGTGCTTGATAAAAGTGGTGTTGTGGGTCTTATCAATACTTTAACTTGTTGCACAGTTTTGGCTCTTGATAAAGCAACATACAGTTGGCCGTGAGAAAACACTGGTTCTTTCAAGTATACACCTACGAAGTCCAGTGTTTTGCCTTGTGCTTTATTAATTGTCATCGCAAAACATAAACGTACAGGAAATTGTTTTCTTTTAAATGGGATAGAAGAGAAGTTGTCCAATGGAGCATTTATTGTGATTCGAGGAATGAAAACTGTTTTTCCAGTATATGTACCAACCGAGATTTTAGCACAGATAATATTACTGGTAAAATCAATGCAAAGAAGACGTGTTCCATTACATAAGCCTTCAGTTGGGTTGATGTTTCTAAGTAATATGATAGGGGCATTTTTTTTTAAAATCAATTTGTGTGGTGGTAATCCTTGAGGTGTCAAAGAACGGAAAAGTTCTTCTTGATCAGGGATTGAACAAGCACTTGTGCTTTCGTCACAACTAAGGTAAGTTGCTTCATCACCAGAGAATCTTTTAATTATACTACTATTAATTTCATGAGCAAATTCGTTTCTGATCGTGAGTATACTTCGATTTACAAAGGGAGGAATGTCAAAGTTAGGATTATCAATACCCAGAAATACTGTGTGAATTAGTATGTGCAATGAGGTGGTTTCACTAGTGAAAGGAATATTCACCTCTGGTGGTAATCTAATTTCACCTTTATCATTTGTCTGTTCAGTATCATTTCCTATTCTTAGTAAATAAGATGAAAAATAAGGATCAAAACGTGCTCTCATATTTTCGGTAATTTAAGCTTTTCAAAATGATTCCACAAAGGTGACATCACAATTGAAGCGTTGATGACATCGTTTTATGTTCCTTTTATGATAACAGGTAGTGTTTGACGGAAGTCGCCACCAAATATTATGATTTTACCACCAAAAATTAGAGTTGAGTTCTGACCAGCCGTCGTTACACTAGTCAAATATTAATTACCTACTTAATACAATTACTAGTAGTAAAGTGGCAAGCAGGTTAAAACTATTTCTTATTATTATTTAGATTAACAATTTATCAATTTTAAACTATTCTAAACCTAAAACTAACAATTGCAATTATTTAAAGATATAAATAAGTAAAAGAAAAACCTAGGGCAAAGGGTTCACCAACTGACTATTCAGTTTAATTTAATCTATAGATATGTGACTTTTGACTCTCATTAATCTCACGACAATTCACCAATTTAAGAATTATACACTCTCGTGTTATAACCCTCTTACTTAAACTAACCCTATGACTACTCTCGTGACTATAGGGATTAATAAAAGCACATTAAGAACTTTGGAATTACTAGTCGCAAAGGCGGTGTTCCTACTCTCGTGGCTCACTACCTAAGTTTATTCTTCCTATAAACTAATACTAGCCTTCCACTCTCGCTACTTCAGCTAGCACCTTAAAGCATGCAAATATTGATCAGGTATTCGCATGGATGAAAAACAAGAATAATAAATATTAATTAATGAAAAAGTCACAATCATAATTTAATTAAATTAAATAGTACGGCGGCTACAACCAAAACCTTAGATTAAATAATTTAGCTACACATCATATCAAAAATAAATAAAATAATGAAACCCGGGAAAAAGTCAGCCGAAAGTTGAGTCTGAGGTTGATGCGTTGCTGCTTGCTTCCTCCAATGATGATGCGTGAGGATGGTGATGGTGCTGGTGGCGTGGGATTGATATAGGAGGGGTTGAAAAGAGGTGTGTGGCATGGAGTTGGGAGCTGATTTGGTGGTGATGGGATGATGATTAAGGTGATGGTGTGCGTAGAAGGTATTAGGGCTGAAAGGAAAAGGAGGTGATGGATTTGGTGCGTGGAGTTGGAAGGTGGAGCGGCGGTGATGAGGCATAGATGGTGATGGAGGCGTGGGGTTTGGTGATGGAAGCTTTGGGCATAGGCTCAAGGTGGTGGTGAGGTGATGGAGGTCGGTGGAGTTGGTAAAAAATAAAACCTACCCTAAACCTCCTTTTATAGGGTTTCGTCAAACTCTATTTCTTCAGGAATACGAAAGCTTATTTCTCAATTAAAATTAGGATTAAAATTCTTGCGATTTCTTCCTCATTAGTTCTTATAATCTTCACTTAGCCCCTTTTTAGTTGCTCTTTCTTTTCAATTTAGTCCAAAACCTCAACAATTCTCCCATTTGAGTAAAATTCCTACAAATAAAGATAAAATCATATAAATAGCATATTTGTACTCAAAATAGTAGCAAAAATCATGAATTAGGGATATAATAAATAGGTAAAATATAAGCATATCAAATACCCCCAAACTTGAATTATTTCTTGTCCTCAAGCATGCCCAAGAATTAAAACAAACAAAAACATTTAGTTATTTAATTCGACAGCCTCAGAGATTCAATCATCATATAACACACAGATCTCGACTACCTCTAATATGCACTATCTAACAAAATGCAAACCATAGATACTTTTAGTCCCCACGCTTGTGTGGTGCGCGATCCGTTTCTTAGGGACATCACTTTACATTTAACATAGAAAACAAAAGCTCTACTGCAAATATGTCATTTTACTTTAACAACAGACTCACATTTCATATCATATTTCAATGCAATGGACCACCAGACATACTATGAAGTAGAAGGACTTATCTCATAGACAACCTATTCCCCCTCGTAATCCATTCTTCGGTCCATGCGGCTTTTCTTCAGGACTCTTTCCAACTCAGGCCACTATCCAAAGCATTTTTCTACTCCTATACATAGTGGCTCAGCAACTTAGGGCAGTCTATATATCTATTTTTCCTCACCGGGCCTGAGGACTCTCCGCTCAAGTTGCCAATTCCTCACCTCTCAATGGGCTAGCATCAACATTGAATGCTCTTCCTTTCTCCCTCATTAAAATTAACCTAACCTCAGAAACATCCGCCAACACCCCTCCCCCAAACTTACTTAACACAAAGTGTCAAAGCAATAAGGTGTTTTAAGGCTGATATTGGATTAATGCCTTGCTTTTCCTTCACAACATGATGGGTTCCACATACAAATCATAAAAGTATGAGTGAATCAAATACAACTTTCATAGCATATCTACATCAAACTCATGCAACTATGTCTCACTTTAGGCTTATCCCACAGTCACGACTAAGTGCATAAAAAGCAGGGTATTCAAAGTAATATAGAAATACATAAGTTAAGCAATAAAATTCAAAATAGCCTAATTCTTACATGCTATAGATAATCAAACCATCTTCATCATAGGCCTTTTTGGATTTTTCAATTTTTTTAATTTTTTCCCCCTTTTTTTGTCAATTTTAATTTTTTTTAATGAAAAATAAACACAAAACACATAACACAAAACACATATATTTCTCCCCCAAACTTAAAGTATACATTGCCCTCAATGCATAAAATATAAAAAAAAACAAGGCAACCAAGTGAAAAGAAAAGAAAAGACAAAAATAAAAAAAAAATGAAAAGAAACGACACAACCTTGGGAATGTGAAATGGAGGACGAAATTGTTGAAGTTAAAGAATAAAGAGATCTGTTGCATAACCATCCAAGCATTTTCCATCACCATTTATTCTAGAGAGTAGCTGCCCCACATGAACAAAAACAAAGGTAAATTTTATCAGGTAAATGATTAAGAAAAACTACGAAAATTTAGAAATCAAAGATTTCTAAATAATTAGGAACAAAAAAACTCAATCATCACTTATTCATGAAAAATAAAATAAAATAGAGCAAAATAAAATGTTGGGTTGCCTCCAAATAAGCGCTGTTTTAAAGTCTTTAGCCGGACTCCAGGACTGATTTATCAGAGTACCCATCTCGATACCAGAAGAAACCATGTTCAGCAGCAACAATGAATCTCTTGTAGTGGCTCTCCTTGCGTTGAGAAAATATAAACTTATACTCTAAGACCACTATATCCTCTTTCTCAAATTCAATCTTGTACCATTGATCCTCTCCTTGGTTTTCCATTGAATCAACGTTCACATCATCCTCAACATCTCTTATATTAGGGACAACCTCACCACATGTGTGTACTTCAAACCCTTCTTTTGAAACTATAGGAATGTTATTCTCATCAAAATCAATTTGATCCACATTTTTGTCACCAACTCTCAGAATGAGCGAATCATGCTTAACTACTATGTATATACCAGAAGAATTAGGAAAACTTGGAATATCTGGACTGTTAATCTCTTCGGTCTCTTCTAATTCTTCACATTCAAGCTCAATTTAAGATGGTGGATGGGGAGACAGGACCAATGAATTATCTTCAGAAATCTTCCCATTTTTATTCAATTTAAGCAAATTTCCTATAGGATCATATTCCTCCAACCCCACACTCATCCTATATTGATTGACCTCTTCGATAAGTTGTTGGCCTTTTTCACTTTGAAAATCTCGATAAGTTGAGGTTGAGCTGGTGGCTGCTGATACAAAGATCCTAACTGTCACAAAGTGGGTTGACAAGGTGATGATTGTAAGGCTGCTAGCTCTCTTAGAGTAGGTTGACGAGCTGCTAACTCTCTTAGAGTAGGTTGACGAGCTGCTAACTCTCTTAGAGTGGGTTGAGGAGGTGGTGGTTGATATATTGATGCATTTGAGTGGTAACAATCCTCTTGAGAGAAATATGAAGCATTTTTCTTCTTGATGTCATCCAGCAATTTATCAATTCTCTCCAAACATGACAATATCTTAGGACTCATATACGAGCTCTCAAAACCAGAATTGTACCCAGTATCAAATGAATACCCTTGATAATTACAACCATAGTAAGGATCAGAAGACGAATAGTTCCAAGAGTACGGATCTTCTTGATATGTAAGATAGTCTCCATATTCAGAATCATAACCATAATACGGAGTCTCTCTATATCCATAGTTAAAATTCTCCATAATAGCTCAAATATCCTACAAAAATATTGACCCAAGAAAGAAAAGAGAATAAAAATAAAAATAAAAATAAAAATAATAAATTAATAAAACAAAGGAAACTATATACAAATCTAAATTAATAAAAGAAATAGTCTAGTTTTGATATTGGTTATGCCTTTTCCGGCAACGGCGCCAAATTGACCAGCCGTCGTTACACTAGTCAAATATTAATTACCTACTTAATAAAATTACTAGTAGTAAAGTAGCAAGTAGGGTCGATCCCACAAAGAAGGTTACCAAGTACCAGGTTAAAATTATTTCTTATTATCATTTAGATTAACAATTTATCAATTTTAAACTATTCTAAACCTAAAACTAACAATTGTAATTATTTAAAGATATAAATAAGTAAAAGAAAAACCTAGGGCAAAGGATTCACCAACCGGCTATTCAGTTTAATTTAATCTATAGATATGTGATTTTCGACTCTCATTAATCTTACGACAATTCACCAATTTAAGAATTATATACTCTCGTGTCATAACCCTCTTACTCAAATTAACCCTATGACTACTCTCGTGACTATAGGGATTAATAAAAGCACATTAAGAACTTTGGAATTACTAGTCACAAAGGTGGTGTTCCTACTCTCATGGCTCACTACCTAAGTTTATTATTCCTACAAACTAATACTAGCCTTCCACTCTAGCTACTTCAGCTTTTTTCACCGGGACCCTTTAACCATGCAACAAAAAGGGGATTCCCTTCTAAGCTGACGTGGCCACTTGGCATTGGACCGCTTCGTTTTTTCTCTTTGCCCGGCCTTTCTATGAGAAACTTCTGCTCTCCGTTGCCGATTCTCTCTTCCTCTTTCTTAACAAAAGTTTGGCCGCATTATTTCATTCTGGGAAAACAGAATAGAACTTGCCAGTTTTCCTCCTGGGTTTTTCATCAGCTATCCATCCACATCCAAAAGGTTAGTGGGTTTTTAATTTTTGAAATCACCGGATCTATTTTGGTCGCCGCATGTATTCTACTTCCTGTTTATTTTTCTGTCAATTTATGTGGCTTTGTTATTCGTCGGCCGATAGAATAGCAGAGAGAACTTAGGGTTGGAGTTCTAAGGGAAAGAAATCCAAGGGTTCAAAGTGAGTTAATTTGAATGATTAATTTTATTTCTCTTTCATTGATGCATGTAAGTTTATGCGGATAAGTTTAACCGTGCAACAAAAGGGGATTCCTTTCTATATATATGTAGATGTAGATGTAGATATATACATATATATATATATAGATGTAACTTGAGGGATAATGATGTTTTGTTGGGTAAAAGATATATTAAACTCAATAAAAAAAAAACTACTTACATGTTCAACCTCAAGTGTCAATACATTGGGACTCATGCACTTCTGAAAAAGGAAATCCATGGTCAATTGTAATTTTGGTGTTTTAAGTATTATGTCTCTTTTTATTGTATTGAAAAAAAAAAATTTCATAATGCCAAAACAAAAATTAGGAACTGAAACAAACTTTTGGCCTGATCATTTGTGAACATGAATCCATGTTCACAAATTAAATGATAATATGTCATTTACACTGTAAAAGGAAGAGTACTTACAGTAGCCACATTCTAATACATACTACTCGAAAATATTAAAATTCTTTTGCAAGATTAATGTAAAACATTTAGATAACATTTTCTTTAATAAAATTATCCAAAATAAGCTCTATGTAAGCTGAAAACACTTTGAAAACATTTTGTAAACCTCCTTGTTACAATACCTCATGATTAACTGAAAACATAAATAAACATATAATACGTTATCATTAAAAGTATCGAAAGTCTGAATAAGAGACATACGTGTAAAGTCTAGTTAATTTTATCATTTCCTCTTTATTCAATTGTCTTTAAAAGTACGGAGCGTTTTAGCAAGAGGCTCAAGCTTGTCTCATTATTTATCCTTTCTTCTATAGGTCCTAGCAGTGTTAGTTTAGACATTATTATCTTTTTTTCTTGAAGAAAAAATTATACATAATAATTAATACATATGAAGAAACTGCATGAATAATATCCAGGCTAAAACGGGATAAAAGGATAGATGAAGGCTTTTTTTGCAAAGAAAACAAAAGTTTGAGGACTTCATTTGAAAAAGCACAGACTACCAAGAAGAAGAATCTCAGCTGGTTTGTTCAGTGTCGGCAGTAACAGAAGAAGAGGACAGGGTTGACAAATACATGGGAAAAAAGGGGTTCCATTTCGTTCCCATTTGACATCCTTGATCCCGCAAATTGTATTTGTAAAATTTTTCTTCGAAAATTCCACGAAAAACCCAACAAAATTCCTGACTGGAAAAAACCCAGTTGTAAAAGAGATCCCTCTTTGAGGAGAAAACCTTGAACAGAGAGAGAGAGACAAAATGGCTCTAAATCATGGTGGAGCTTCATGTAATCCAAGAATCTTGAAAGCTGGATTCGGATTGATGGCGATTTGTTTGGCAGCATATATTGTTGGGCCACCATTGTATTGGCATTTTATGGAAGGCTTAGCAGCAGTGAGCCGGAGTTCATCTTCATCATCTTCCTCTGCCCTCAATTGCCCGCCTTGTGACTGTGATTGCTCTTTTCAATCTCTTCCCTCCATTCCCATTGGTACCATTTCTTTGCCCTTGTTTTTCTTCCTTTTTTTTTTTTTTTTTGGGATCTGGCTAGATCTTCTAATTGCTTGGTCTGCTTATCGAGTATTGGAATGCTTTTGTAATTTCAGTTCAGTTGATCAAGTATTAGTCCCTGCCCTAAAGTTCATCCTTGATGAATTGACTGTGTTTAGTATTAGTTTTTGGTATCATGACTCTAGTTTTGTATATTGAACTGCTTTGGAAATGAAGGGGGAAATGCTTGTTTCAACACCTTGATAGCTATGCTGATGGCTCATGACTGCCTATTATATTATGAACTTTCTTAATGACCTTAAGATCCTTAACTAGTGAAAAAAAATTTAATATTCCGTCAGACATGTGTCTTTGTCTAGGATTGATGTTTTGATGGTGCTCGTTCATTGGTTTTCTAGGAGTGTTTTGTTACTGAACTTTTATATATCCTATGGTTTCTTAGATGTCTTCAAAGGGGTGTGGAGAACATTCTTTCTTATCTTGCTAAACTTATCAAAATACTGGCCTGCCTATTTAATTGTTACACCTATTTCATTCATATGTATACTTACTTTTTCCCTTTCACTAAATTGCCTAAGTGTTGGCAAGGGGAGAATCCACCAATTACTTGAACGCTGACTTTTGTGAACCAACTCAAACTTTAGTTTAAGTGCTCTGACAAATTACTTGCCTACTGAATTCATTTACTTTCGTCAAGTAGTAGGAGTAACATGTTCTTGGTTGCATAGTATCATGTGCACAGCTGGTCCCATTTAACTTGCTACTGTGCTATGGTAGTTATTCGTGCATATCCAGGATCATTTGCCGGAAATACCTTCAGTTCCTTTTTATCGGGGTTACACTCAACATCTTGAATGTGGCTTCCAGGACTGGGCTTAAATGAAGGCCTTTCTTCTTGCATTGTATTGCACTAATGATAGACAATCTTGTTCTGTAGAGGATCTATTATCTTGTTCTAGAATATATCAACAGGGAATCTGATAGGATAATATGTTGGAGAAAGTTGTAACTCACTAATGCTTTAGACGAGAGATTTGCTTACCGTAAAATGCTTAGATTTATAGGTAATGAAGAGTTAGGGAGATTGAGGTTACTTCATTTACCAAGTTCTTGTAGATAATTAATCGTCAAACCAGCTCTGTGCATCGCTGTTGCCCTTGTTCTCAAAATTATTTAAACAAATTCACGCCTCACCAATATTTCTCCGCACAAGCAAACCGGAAAAGAGATTCTAAATTAGAGATGGCTGATGTAGGAAGATCTTTTCTGGTGATTTGTGTCACTATCAAGTATTTAGGTTCTGTTTGCCAAAAAAATAGGACATGCATATATGTCAACTTATTTAGGTATTACTTGCCGTTGGTTATAAGTTTAATATTAACAAATTAAGTTAGGATTGAGAATGTTAAGATGAATGTTTGGAGAGCTACACCAGATAGAATAATTAGTGAATGAATTAGGAGAAGTGGAGTTAGTCTATTAGATGATTAAAGGATTGAAATGTGCATAAGGAACGTTCCCATGTGTATAGCAGCTGTTAGATGCACCAGTAAGGAGTGAAAAAAGAAAAGTGAAAACTCTCAAATCTAACTAAAAAAGCAATACGAAACCCAAATACACTCTTAAATGAATTTTTCAAGAACACTATGGATACATATGATCCATATTGCTCCAAAATGCATAGCCCTAGTTTTATTGTTTTAGTGCTCCACAACCAATAAGAGCTCTACCTGCCAGTAGCAGAAGTTAAGAATATTAAAGTGGGTGGGTCTTTCTCATTCCACTGCTGCACATGAGATTTTACTTTTTACTTCTGATGGTTTTCAACTATTACATTAAAGGATGGTTTACGGGCAGGAAAGAAACTACAGTTATTTATGTTCTTCCCCTTACTTAGACATTCATTAAGCCTGACAATATATCAAAATTGCAGTCTCGATTCTGCTCATGCTCAAGTGTCCTAGACTTTCTTTTCAAACTGATGCAGGGAGGTTTGAAGTTGCAAGCAAAATGACTAAAAATGTATGAAAATCGATAGTATTGATTCACATCATGACCGAATGATAAACTTTTTTTCCTTGGTTATCTTAGAAGACGTACTCTTACTCTCTTCTTGCTAATTCCAATTTTAATAGATCAGTGTAATAGCAGTATACACTGTGTATTAGGCTTGAGCATTGGACTCCTTGAATAGTGTTTTTTTCTTCCGTTGGTGTCGAGCCTAGTGAAATTAAGATTCTATTCTGACATCGTTAATCTTGAGAAACTTCTTTTAGCCTGTATTTACAGTTTTTTTTTTTTTTTTTTACCTAATACAAATTTGTGTTTACTTTTTGCAGGTTTGAGCAATAATACTTTTGCAGGTTAGTGCTTCTATCCCTTCTTTTATGTATTTTTTATTTTTTCTTTTATAACAGATTATTGTCTATATCAACTTATTTTCCGTCTACTCAAATCATTTGGAGGACATTTTTTACTTCACTGTGGATATTCTCCATTTCTTTTAAGAACCAGTGTCAGAACAAGAGAGTACATCACGATTCAGTCATTTTTCTGTTTTTGGGTCTCGATGTAAGTAATGAAGTGTCTTTTAGAGTGGGGCTTTTTGAAACTTTTTTTGAGTAAAAAATGAGCACTTAAAGTAAGAGTAACAATTTAATACAGTTTTTAGGGTACAAGCATTTGCGTGGAAGGGCATAGATAGCAAAAGACAGTCCTCTAAAATGTCCCTTGCAAGAGCAAGAATAGCACTCCTGGGATTCCATGCCCTCTATCACTTAAACAGAACCGCAAGTATCTGTTTATTCCTTCCATCTGGATTTACGCTGTCTGTCTACTAGCAGTCCAATAAAAATGACATTAGTCAACCTTTAATTAGAGTGAAAGGAGGATTTGCGATTTCTAACAATCATGTTAATGAAAAGGGTAAATCTGAAAGCCACCAACATACATTGAGAATTTTAAAGACATTGAAAGATAGTTTATCAAAAAGAGAATTACAACATTGCTCAAGGAAATAATTTTCAGAGCCAAGTTTTTTTGTGAAAAAGGAACCAAATGATCTCTCGGACTCATTACAGAATGGATATGTGGTTGTTGAATGACTTTTTGGTTTGAGATGTTCCTTTTTCTGTCTTAGTGTGTAGAATTGTTGCGTGATTAACGTCACTAGTTCTTACTGAATAATGTACTCAGTTGTCTGTCTGGCTCCATTCCGAATTATTCTAGTGGCAGACAGACATGAATTACAATATGGACTTGTTATATGTTAAACCTTCGTGATTATCATTTTGAGAAATCTACATCGTTTATATTGAAACGCAGATTGTGCGAAGCATGATCCAGATGTAAGCGAAGAGACAGAGAAAAACTTCATAGAACTATTGTCAGAGGAGCTGAAGCTTCGAGAAGCCGAAGCTTTGGAAAACCAGCAAAGGGCTGATATCCAATTGCTCGAAGCAAAGAAGATGACCTCTTCATATCAAAAAGAGGCTGATAAATGCAATTCAGGTATGGAAACTTGTGAATTGGCAAGGGAAAAGGCCGAAGAGGCTTTAGTGTCACAGAAGAAACTGACCGCCATGTGGGAGATGAGAGCTCGTCAGAAAGGATGGAAAGAAGGGGCTTCCAAGTCTTCATGATCATGCATAGCCCATGTAAGACATTCATCTTCCTGTGATTTGGTAACCGTAAACCAGAGCTCAAAGCATTTTTGGTTTATAAGTTTCCCCGTGCCCTGAAACTGGTAGCACATGTTCACAAGCCATACTCGCAGTAGTGATATATTGGTGTTTTTGTAGCGTACACATTCCTTATGCTGTAAAGCAAAGCCTTATTCGTTTCCACATGGTAAGTTCATTGAATGTTTCCACATACATATAATGATTGACAAGTTAATGCTTAGAACTTTCCCACTTTGTAAACCGTGGAATCGATTTATACAGTGACATTATCGATTCACTGGGTTTGTTACCTTTTTCTCCTATGCTTTGGTTACCTTTTTGACTCCAAGAAGCGTATTATTCTATAGTCATTGTCATTTTCACATCTTTTTTCATCTCATGTTCGTCATTCATGATTTATTGCTCATGCACCACTCTTGTTCAAGGAAAATCATACTCCATTCATCTCAAAATACAAGTTTCGTTTGTTATACTTTGGGATGGAAAACTCCACTAGTATTTAGATCGAAGCTCTAATTGACTCGGGGATAAAGAGTTAAAAATGGTTATCAAATTGGTTTAGTAGACGTATGTGAATTCTAGACATTTATGAATAGCAACAACAAACAAAGCTAAATGAAAACACATGTCCTATTTCTTCTGCAATGTTCATCGTATCATTTTTCATTTATTCGATTCCACTGAAAAATGTCGGTCTCAGAATCCATCACTTTATATACATATACATATAAATGATGATGATTATTGTATAAGGTTGTAAAAAAAAAAAGAAAAAAAGAAAAATCTCCATAGATCCTCTTACACTCACTCTACTTAGCTACCCTTTCTACAGCGGTGATCGACCCGGAAGAAATGGTGATTGAATCATACCTCTGAAAGAGGTTAGCCAAAAACAAACTTGCAGTAAGAGTGACAACATCTTTAGCAGCACATTGCTTATTAGAATGACTTGGTGTCCCAGTCTGAGGTCCATTTGACCAAAACAGATAGTTCAATAACTCCTTACCCTTTTCTTTGGTAAATCTCTCCGCTTCAAAGCTTTCAGGATCATCAAACACCTCGGAATCCCTCATTACCAATGCTTGATATCCACACAGAAGCTCACCTTTCTTGATCTCAAAGACGGAGTCGTGTGAAGCGAGCTTGAAATCTTTCCTAGCCCTAGCATATTGCAGAGGAACAGGAGGGTTCAATCTCAGAGTTTCATACACAAAGGATTGTACCAGCTCCATTTCCTTGATGCTCTCAAAGCTTAGCTTTGATGAATCAGTCCCAACTTTTTCTCTGACTTCATTCTTGATCTTTTCTAGAACCCCTTTGTTTTTCTCATCCCCGAGTGCATTGAAAAGGCTAAGGAAGAATACAGAGAAACCACCATATGCATTGAACCCTAGAATGAATAGAAGGTTATGAACAGCTTCATTTGGGGTGAGACCAAACTCATTTTGACCTATTTGAATGGCTTCTTTCCCTTCCTTTTCGACGAATTCCACCAGCTTGTTGTAGCCACCTTGAGCAAGCCAGAAAGGCAATGGGAAAGAGTGAACAGTGAGTTCTGCGAGGGGTTGTCCGAAACTGCCAGTGTATGTGATGGGAAGAAGCTGAAGAGCGAGCCATGTATCGAGGTAGAAGAAGCCGTTTTTCGAGAGCTCCGGCGAGGTGGAAGGGTCAGCTCCAACAATGCAAATGCTGAGGAATTCAAAGAGGAATTGTTGGAGGGTAGGGATATATGTTCCGGGGTTAGGTTTGGAGAGCTCTGATTCTATTTTTGCCCACATGATATCCAGCTTGCTCACCATTGTTTGCACCCATTTAGATGAGCTTCTTTTTAGTATGTCCATTGCAAACTTCTTGAGCTGTTCTCATATTAGGAGGGTGGCAAAAGAGAAAAATTATGCATTATAATATATAACATCACTCAAAAAAAAAAAAAAAAAGGAACAACAACAATAAGAAACAGAGTTTTAAAGTAACATGATCAAGAATGGAATGGAGATTGTAATCGTGAGTTTTGAAAATCGATTCTCTTATCAGGTGCAATTGATCAGAAATATTAATACTCCCTCCATCCCAAAATTATTATTCAGTTTGAATTTTTAATTTTAGTTTATGCTAAAATGAAAATCCAAATTGTATAATAATTTCATAAAGGAGTGAGTATATATTTTGATGTTGGAATGATCTTGGATCTAGTTACACAAATTGGAGATATGCTTTTACATTTTCCTTCTTTTTTTTTATATATTACCGGGTGTCTACATTTTTCATTTGTTAAACTCAAATACCATACCATATTTCTCTTTATTAAATTGACAATATCATAAATAACATTAAATATAAGAATAATTTCACCTTTTTTATTTGGTACTCAACCGTGAAAGTTTTGGGAGCTCTTTTATGTAGAGGGTAGTTAGGTAGTTCAATTTTTTTTTTTAAAAAAATAATATTTCTATTAACCTTCTCATACCCATTGTTTCCATCTCCTACCCATTTAAATCTCTACCTTAAAAAAATGAAATTATCTCAACAAGATTTGCATCTTGGACCTCATGATATTAATTTCCAACCTAAATTAATAATCATTTCACCAAACTTTCTCACCTAAAAGCGCCCAAAATATATTTATAATAATTAATGAGTTCCTATATCATTATTCGTTACTATAATTTTTTTTTTCAAAAATTTATATCTAGTTTTACGATATAGAAAATATTTTATTGGAAAATCACTGGAAAACAAAACCTTGTCAATGATTAGCTAGAGGCTCCATTTTAAATAAATTCACATTGACAAATTCTTACGAATGACAAAAATTCGCACCTTATCGAAATTGCACTTAACTTTGTGGCTTAGAAGGATCGTCGTTTTTCCCGAATGTTCTATCAGTTATTGTGAGTTGTGACAGCTACGGGTGATATTTTTTGGGGACCAAAGAAGTGTTATGGGAGGTGTTAAATTGAAGCAGACCATCTTATTTTATTTTAACTGGGAAGAAAAATGTATTTCTGGAGGGAAAATCTATTAAAATGACGGGTGGAAACTTTAAAATAATTCATTTGTAAATTTAACTTCTCCAGCTATGAATATCATTGTTTCTAGAAGCTCACAGCATGTATAACGATATTTTCATTTCTTTTACTTTCGTATGTAACTTACGAATATTGAAAACTGTATCAGAAATAAAAATAAAGGAAGAAAATTTTTAAGATTGCATTTTGACAACTCCAAAATATAAATACAAAAAGATGAGTAATACGTTTGATAATATGGTTAAATACAAGTAGAATAAACCGTGTCGGAGAAAGTAATTTTTATGGGACGAAGAGAAGAGAGTAATTAAAAAAGAAAAACGTATAACTGACCTGAGTATGCTTAGTTTCAGAAGTATCAAGATAAGCACAAACTCTCAAATCACCGGTGAACTTAGTACTGGGCATGAAATCCCCGACAAGAACATCGGTTTTCTCCACAATCTCCATATCAAACAAATGAGAGAAAGATTTGACGTCAAGAACCGCAACCACATTCGGGTTCACACCCACAAACCAGGGGAATGTCGGCGGCACGTTGGTCCGGAAAACCGTGCTCTTGTGCTTTTCGATCCTTTTCCTGAAGAATGTCTCCGGGCCTTGGAACCAGAAGTAGTCTAGCCTGTCGGAAATCGGGCCCAGCAACGGCCACCCGTAGCTGCCGGGGATTGTCCGGACGGGGAGAGAGTTGGGTGGTTGTGATGCTGCAGGCGGTGATGTGGACGGTGGTGATGATGATATTCCCGGCGGTGAGGGTCCGGTCATTCTTGCCATCAGGGCAGCCATAATGTTAGTTCCTAAAAATGGCTTTTTGATTCCTTCCAAATGTGTATGAGTTTATTTGTGTGTGTGTGTGTGTGTTTTTTTGGTGTTTGAATGGAACGTAATTTGAGTAGATATTTTTGTACCTGAATTTGTTATTTTCTTTTCATTTCTCCCTTCTTCTTTTTTTTTTTTAAATAAGAAAAAATATCACGTGCTCATATTAGTGTTTAAGTTGAGAATGAAAATTGTAGGTTATTTTCATATGATCTTTCCTTCTTTTTTTTTTTTAACCTTAAGACTTTAGTCCACTCTTCAGTCTTCCCATCATTGGTCATGAAATAACATTGTGTTAAAATGAATATGTAAGTTTGATGATTATTAAAATTGTTTGTTTAAATGGTTGACTTGTGTATGGATGCTTCAAGCTCATGAGTCATGAATATTTGTTTAAATGTGCAAAATCAAATATTCAAAGTTAATTGGAATAAATTATTTTTATTATTTTAGGGTGAAAAAAAAAAGGTTTCACCCTTTAGTTTGGTCGTCAATAAACTGCTACACACACTACTCGATTCTTTGATTTTTTAACAGTGACTACGAAAAGTTGTGACAAAATATGAATTTTCGGTTTAGTCAACTTGAAGTTTTTGTTTTCGACTTTTCATTGGAAGAAAATTCGGACATGTTCATGCAATAATAATGATTAAAATATTTGTTAGAAAAAATTATTTTTCAAACAAAATCAACCTATCTCATGCGACTATAAATTAATCGAGACAATAATATCATGAAAATGTATAGGCTTAAAATTGAGAGATGACATTTCTAGCTGCAGCGTTGCATGATTGGTAGCAATCAAGCTCTAGATGCGACCATAACACTTTTTCTGTCTGGATTTTTCTCGTAGCACATTATACAGACAAAATAAAAAGGGAAAAGAAATAATGTATGGACCATCTGATTTCAAGATGTTGCTCAAATGTAGGAGAAATTAAAGTGTACTCTGGAATTAAATGCATTAAAAAAAAAAGAAACAGAAATTTTTTTTTAATAATTCATCACCTATCAGCTTCATTGGGTTGGGTTTTTCTCTTGTTTGAACATATAATTCCAAACTTCCAAAAAAAAACAAAAAACATATTATCCCACGTGATACACACCAAAGGAAAACAAAAGCGTTGAAGAATCAAATCAAAGTTTTACAACAAATCATTTATGAAGAAATTTTGGTGGAGACGTATGCTTGAAATCGTTGATACAAGTATGCATGTGACCCATGGCTGTAAGCCAATCAAACACTTAAGAGTTTTGACAGGACACTATAGTACACATTATTTACCCCCCAAAAAAAAAAAAAATTAAAGCGTAATGGGAATGAGATCATCCTAAAATGAAAATCTATAAACTTTATTTAACAAAATTAGAGTATGAAAATTGATATACTACACGGAAAGGTAATCTAAAATAGTTTCGAGAAGGTAATTACATTGATTTTAAATTAAAATATCAGAGCAAATTGAACAAAAGATCACTTGCAGAATCATTAAAATGATTTCTTTTGAATTCTGTTTGTGGCCTTTCCAGGGCTACGAGCTACCCCTCCTCCAGGGCTACGAGCTACCCCTCCTAATAGTCTAATACAATCCCAAGCCACAAAAGTACTGTTACATGACAGTGAACCTTCCAGAGGACACAAAAAACTTGTCTATCTCTTTAATCTAACACATGTTAATCACCCAAGGAAATATATTAAGACGAACCACATGAGAATGATACACACATCAAGATAATGTGGATGCAGATGCATTCGTACAGCGCTAGGAAGTAGGAACAAGGAAGTGCAGTTTATAAACCGATGGACCATGAAGCTAGAAGTGTATGGTCAGATCATCCAGGTTAGCACAACCTTGAATTCGTAATCCGTGCTCATTTGCAAGGTGTAATAAGCATATGAAGCACAGATGAGGAGATATGTCTTGAAGAGACGATGCGGCTGTGCAATCATATGGAAACTCTGCCAGTGCTTGCTTAAATGATACTTCCTCTTGTACATTATCCTACAAAACAAATAATGTTGTCTGATTATCCTTAGCCGAGGTAGAGCACAAATCTGTTATTTGGACATTGTAACTATTCAACAGAACAAAATGCAAACAGAATTGCAAAAGCAAGCAACTTGAAGATTCACTTTAAACAGTGCTAGCTATGTCAGCCGTTTGCTTCATGCAGTAATATATAGCTTTGTTTCAGATAGGAGGGCATGGAGATGGCAGAAGTTTTCTATTTAAGCTCATTTCTTTACACTCAGGTCTTCCAAAGAACAATGCTTGTGGCAACAAAGTCATCATTAATCACTACATCACTCCAAATCACGAACCTCCAAATGTAAAAACAAAAAACTCGACACTTATCCCGCTTACATGTGTAACATGCTTGCATTTGCATTGTCCAGAAAATAGTTGGAAACATGAGAGCGTAGACTATATATCAAAGTGGAAATGCTGTCAGAAAAATATGAAATCACCTGTACTACTGCCACATTTGACCCTCTGATATAATTCCATAGAGTTTCCTTAAGTGACTGAACATCAACCTGTTTTGATGTTTTGTCATACTGGACTTCAATCTTGTTTACCTGTTGGAAGAACAATATATTATTAAACAAAGACAATGACATTCAAAGAGAAAATGTTACAATGGGCAAGCAATGTTTAGAAAACGAGCAACTTTATAGTACTAAAACAGCCCAGTAATTACAATGACTAAACAGTCGTCAGAACTTGCCATTTTCCTGTCTCATGCATAGATTTTATCACAAACCCCTCAATCTTTCTACATGTACCTGAGCTACCTTTTTATGTGGTTGCCATGAGTAAATTCGACAAGTATAATATTTTCTGAAATATTAGTTTCCAAACAACTGGTAGGCCTTTTCTACTGAAGTAAACTGCTAAAAGTAGCACCAGCAATATTTGATAAAGAAATGGGTTGCATAGGTAAACTGTGGTCTAAATTTCAAACTTTGTTTATCCTATTTATGTTTTTTTCACATTTAGCCACCATGTTGAAATATAAATGGAAAATTCCGCTCCAGCCTGTTATTTGTATTCCTCTTCTCAACATTTTACACAGAAAATAGAATGCAGTGGTATGAAGAAGCTCAAATCTGAATGTCCAAGGTGAAGTATATGAATGCTAAAACCAAATATTTAATAAGAGTTTGAACAAGACAATATGTTGGTGTTGTAGCGCATTGAACAAACTAAAACCAGAATCATCATCAGAGCTATTCTTTCTATGAGGATTTCTCATAATACCACTTCCCACAAATAATTTTACAATGTGATGAACAATCGTTAAAAAATTAAGATGACTCATTGATGAGCTAAATATAGAAGAGAACAAATTGATGACAATTGTTTACTGTTCATTATTCGTTTGATTATATGCAGTAGCGCAGAATTAGCACATAGGAAATAAAGCAATGAAGGTGTTCACCACTCAATATTAAGGGCTCAAATGTCAGTAAAAATTGAGAATATGGATAAAGTAAACCTGTCGAGGCTGGGAGACAAGATTGCTCAAATCTTCATTGTCACTATAAGCATTTTCATTATCCAAAGAACCATCAAAAGCATTCTCATCATCCCATGGAGGCATCGATCCATAATCATCACTTTGTGGACCCGAAGCATCTAACCAACAACACCAGATATGAATTGTGAGTTAAAGATACGGGTAAAGTCAACCTCTCCGGGCTGAGCAAAAGATTATTTTGAATTACTGTGCAGTTGTATCAAATGTATAAAGACAACAGTGGCATAGGAATGCACTTAAACTGACAAAGGATTAACATTTACTCTAGGATGAAACTCACCAGGAACCCTCCTTCGTCTCCTCCCTAGGCACTAGGATAAGAACAAAACAAATGAATCAGAAACAGGGTCAAGGGATGTCAACATGCAATGCAGTTTACATCTATAAGTTACTATACCATTATATTCGGCAGAAGGAATAGTTTTACAAGATCTTCTGGCTGATAGTGGCAATCTTCTGGAAGTCTAGTGGCACTAGGTGCTCTGCTTGGAGGCATTAATATTGACTTGAGATTTTTGGGGGGAGCAAAGACATTGGACATGTCTGTGCCCAAGGCTTTTGTAAAATCAATATCAGATTCAGCTTTTTTACTCTTTGATTTCTTTGTCTTCAAAGGCAGCGCATTTTCATTCACAGGAACCTCTGAAATTTCATGGTGTCAGAACCAAATGCACAACATGAAGGTTACTGAAGCTTATGAACATTTACCTCTGGCCTTCCGATACTTCCAATGATCTGGACCAGCCCAAGCATTTTGCTTTGAAGAAAATCCCAAGCTTAAAAACAGATAATCATCGATTTTCTCAAATCTGTCATCCACATTCCATTCATAAGTCATGGATGGTTCAACATCCTGCAAAATTAAGCAAGTATTATCTGCAACTTGCAATTTGTTTACATACAATTCAATCAGCCAGGTAAAATGAAGCAGAATTTTGTACCTCTTGTTGGTTAGGTAAATTTGGGTCCACTCCATAGCTGCTCTCATCCACAATTTCTGGTTGTTCATCTTGACCAAAATCCCAAGTTCCGGAATTATCAAACACATCATTTTCCATCTCAAAATCATTCTCCTCAGTTCCAGGAACTTGTTCAGATAAATTTTCTCCCGAAGGATATGGTCCAGAAGGTCTTCTATCATCCTCATCAAAAAGATTAACTATATCCTTAAGACTGGGAGAGATATCTTCTTTGTTAGGCATGTCCATGGCCATCTGTTGTATGCTCTCTGTGCAAATAAAAACAAAAGTGAATTCCTTATTCTTTCTATATACAACTAAAAAAAACCCACACAATCAGGAGTTCATACGTTACAAGCGAACATACCTCTCAGAAAAGGTACATCAATCATTTCGGATCTATCAGGTTCAGTTGAAGGTGATATGCACTTCCCAGGTAATTCCAGTGAATCGAAAAGGACCATGCAATTACCATATACTCCAAGGTTGTTCAACAGAAGACCCTTTGCTCCACCTTCATCAAACTGTGCAGACGTCTGATGGTAAAGAGGATCCACAGCAAAGGCCACTGCAGGAAAGGCAAAATCAATCATGCTAATGTGACACAGAATTTCTTCAGTATTTAATGAGGAAAACACTCACCATCAAACTTCTTTACATTTAATGCTTCGAACGATGACTCTAATGTTGACAGAGGTGACACCTACACCATTCAGATATGATTTCAGAACTATCAGAACTATGAATATAATATCATAACATTGAAACAATGCTTTAGAAAAGAAAACCGTTAACCTTTCTCTCTGGTTCTTTCTTTGATTGACTTTCTTCTTGCCTATTACAGTCATTAAAATCTTCCAATGACCCATCTGCAATTGGGACCAAATCATTAATGACTAAAATAATGAAATAAAATGAAGCAACTCATGAGAAATGCTGATTCACAAACTTAAAGGGAAACCAGTCTACTAAAGGACCAAACCGCTTTGCAAAATGAATTTTAAATTTGGATGAATAGTACCCCATCATTTTGCTCTCCATACAAAATACCCCATCATCAAAATAGACATAGATCCTGTAACCAATTTGTTTATGTGATAACACGAGAAACGCGAAGATAGGCTAACTCAAAGTTTGTGTGTTATCTCGAATTGTTACAGTGAGTTCTGCGACATGGCCACAAAATGAAGTAAACTTGAAAAAAATAAAGTTGAATAAAAAAAAGAATGATTACAAATCAACCGTTCAATATAAAGCTGAATATAAGCTTTCAATTATTAAATCGAAAAAGACAAAGGTAAGTTAGATGCGTAAGCAATCCAAAACAAAAGAGAATTTTGATCGTTCGATTAATGCTTTGAAAGTGAAGGACAAAGAGAAGTAAAGAAATCAGTTCCCATAATAGTTGACATGGTATTGCAAAGATCTCTTTGTTCACTCAGGCTTTACAACATTTAGACCTCCCATCTAACGGAACTGAGAAATACAAAATAATATAGGTCTCTTAACTAGTGTGTTTCGGCTAGCACAATTATAGACTTAGATGATCCTGATTGGTAGGCAGGGGAACAATGGTCTTTTCTCTTTGAAGGAGGAATTAAATATATTGCAGTAACCAACAAATGCATTACCTTGTTCATTCTCCTGGCCAACGCGATTAATTCCTCCTAGAACCTTGTAGGCCTCTGAGTGCACAGAATCCACCCTCATTGAATAGATCTTAACTCCAGCTTCAAGGGTACAACTCGCCTAGAAATCATAGAATAGCTATAAAAAATGACTAAGCAATAAGGAACCAGTAACTTCATAGCATAATGGCCATTGACATCGACATAAATAGCTTTCTTACCGAAAGACATGAAAGAGGCGTAATTTTGGTTGACCTTACAAAGGCAAAATAAATTCCTGTGCAGCAAAGTTTTGTGTGTACTTAATCTTTAATCCTCTTTTAACAAACACAAGCTTTGCATCAATAAAGTGGGAAAAAAACTTCCCTTTTTAGCATTCTTTTCCTTGGTGTAGCAATATCTTACTTCTTAGATACTACAGATCCCCCCACCCAAAGCAAACACACAACCACAAACACACACACACACACACACACACACACACACACTCAGAGTAGCAATTAACTGAATCACAAGAATGATATACCTTTTGAAAATTGGTCTCCACATCATTCTCTTCTTCAACTTTAATTATCTCGCAAAGATGGTCAATCAAATTCAGCTCCCACGTATTCTTTTGATTAATTTTCTGCACCCAACACAAACAAACAAACAAGCAAACAAAAGAAGATAAAAGAACCAGCTTTTATGACATCCAAACTAACCATATGGTCCAAACAAACACTAATTAAAAAGAGAGTGAGGAACCGACGTTTTCACTGGCGAGTTTGATGCAATTTTGGAAGAGTTCCAGAATCTGTTCCTTATCGAGGATGGATTCATTGTCCGTGGGGTCGGTGGCCAGACCGGCTGCCGGAGAGATCTTGCGCCGGACCGCAGCAGCACGAGCAGCCCTAGCTTGAGCTCGTTCGAGTTTGTCGTCATTTGAACCTAGGAAGAACGGACTGGTCGGCGAGAAAGGGCCCCGCTGCTTCGCAGTCGGACTTAGGGCTTCGGCCATATCTTCAGAAATTCAAAGAAATTCCTCTAATTCCGATTTCCAAAACAAGAATTTCCGGCTTGTTACTTGGAATTTCAGAACTACATGAAGAATCTGATGATGAAGAGGCAAAAATCAAAATGGGGTTTTCGGGAATTTCTTTTCTTTTCAGTGTGTGTGAGTGCGTTTGGTTTTGAAATTTGGATTTTCCCTCCTCTGATTCATCGTTTCTTCTCTGAAAAAAGAAGAAGAATAGGGTTAATTAACATCATGTACCCAACGTTTAAGAGAACTACGGAAAGATCCCTCAGAGGTTTGAAAAATTACATTCTCTCTCTCCCCATAGGCGGACCCGACCAAAAACCCACACTGAAACCACCTGGTTCACTTAGGTTAGATGACTTTGCAATATCTATGATATACACATCTAGGATTAAAACCCTCTCATCAAGTTTAGTATGAAAAAAGTCACCATAAGTGTAAACTGAAATGAATCCCAATTAAGTGGACCAGCATCATTTTAAATCCTTGAACCAAGCAATCAAAATTCATATGAAATTCATACCCAGGATTTCATATCCTCAAGCATCTCTGTCATATTATTAGTAAATCAAATAGGTCGAACGAATCAATCAATTTTCAATTGGTAATACAGTGGATAAGACGTTTTTCAGTATCTAATTACCAGTACTCTTTTTGTCTCCAAATGATTCTCCAGTTTGAAGGATCCTTCTGTTCTGAAATTATTGTCTAGTTAGAATTTTCATTTATGAAAAAAAAAACTGAAAGTGAAATCCAAATTGGACAATAATTTTAGGACACAAAGAGTCAGAGAGTATGTAATTTTACTGCAATTTGTACTAAAGGTAAAATTTTAAACTGCATAATCATTTTGGAATGGAAGGATTGTTATTTAAATTTTATATATATATATATATATATATATATATATGTGGAGGCTAAAAGCCTAAAATTACATCATTTCCTAGCACATAACAAATGGTAAAGACCTTTTACAGTAAAATAGCCACTTTGACCAAATCTGAAGAGCCAGAAAACCGTTTCCCTTTGTTGATCTGCATCAAAGCACCGAATCAACGATAACTTCAGCAATAACAGAGATCGTCTTCCAAATTGCCCGCAAGAATCTTGCTTTGCTACCACAAGCCTTCTCATATAGGAGCTCTGATTCCACTTTGTTCTTCATTGTTTTACCAAAATTCTCAAAATAATAAGCTTGTTTTCAGTTAATGGTTGTATGAGAATTTAGTAATCTACCTGGCGGTATCAGGAGGTTCCTCCTCCAGATCAGAGAAGCGCCTATTATCCATCTCAATCTGGTGCTCCTCAGTTTGGTTGTCATCCAAATCTTCAAGGTCCTCTAGAGCCGCCATAAGAACCTCCTTATTTTTACCTTTTTTGCCATTGACTTTGAATTTGGATTTGATGTTGAAAGTATTAGTTCCATCCCTTGATTTTCAGTTGGGGGGAGGACGGTTTGTCTTGGACATCCGGTGAGTTAAAGCCGTTAAACCTGTAACCGGGTGAGGGATATGTACTACCGTGTGATTTTGACCATTTAGAATAGGTTGAGAGATAATCACATGCCTTGATTGATTCCCTGCTTGGCCATGGTTGGTGGTGTCAACAATGGCTTCATCTGTTTTTCGACTTTTTTTTCTTTTTCAACTATCTGATGTTTGCTTGTTGAGGCTGGGGCCGTTTGGGCTTCTACGCTATTGGGCTTACTTGTATCTTGCTTGGGTGAATAAACTGGTGTCTCCCTAGCCTCATTCTTCCTCTTGTATGTAGTACACCCTTGTTTGGGCTTGTAAACTTGAGTGGATGGATGGCCCATTTCAAAACCCTTAGATGCATTAGAGCTGTTCTGGACCGAGTTGACTTCCTCGTCATTGTTCTGAACCTTTAGATGCAAAGCAGATTGTTGGTAAATCTTCATACTCAATTTTATAGACCACCTTATCCACGGTCACAATACCCCTCAAAGTCTCTGTGAGATCTAATTGCACCGCTAAGCGTATTTAGCTCTTTCTACCGCCAAGGTATGTTGATCCGCCTTGATGAAGACCCCAATTGATTTGACAACATTCCTCAATATGTCCTCGTGGAAATATTGAATTGGAAGCTCTGGAATTTGTATCCACGTTACTACCGCTGACAAATCCTCTGTTTTGGCATTGAATTTCAAAGTCCATGGGCAGACTCGAAGGTAGTTTGTTTGATAAGCGGTTCCGATTGTCCACGGGCCGTTTAGTATTGCTTTGTTGTAGTCTTCTTCATCACTCAACCTGACCACGTAATGCCCATTAACAGCATCAGCTACTTCCATTGCTCCTTTTGGTTGGCAAAGTAGCTTGAGTCTGTTGTAGAGCTTTGTGTACCCAACTGTACAACCTAGAGGGCTAACAACAATTGAGAAGCCCATAGCCTCCTTCATTCGTACTTGAACCGGAGGTAAGAATCTCACAGATGCAACCCCGTCCACAATCTCGTGTATTACCTCGTCATCATACACCTTGATTTGCTCCCTAGGAGGACTGGTGAATTTGCCATTCAGCTGTTTTGTGACAGCTGCCTTAAACGAAAGCCCTGGAGGAATTTCTGTTTGTGGATCTTCTCTATTTTTCATCTTTTTTGTTGCCGGATTCTCATCATTATGTTCCAGTGGAGCTGAGGCGTCCTCCTCCATATCCATTATTAGGACTACAGAGTTTTCAGATGACTCCCGTTCTAGAGAGAGAAGTCAGAGCGTTCTACTTTTAGGAATTAATTTGATTATTATTTATATTGATCCAGCATAATTTAGTACAGTGTATTGTTGTTATTGGGCAAGATCCAAAGGAACCCCTACATGTCCATAGCCCATATATGTCTATTCTGAGTTACAACATTGTGAGACCCAGAGCAGCCCATGCAAATGAACGAGTGACTGACAACTACTGAACTCCAAATTTAGACTAATCAAAACTACAAATGCACAAATAAAGTGGTCGTGGTGGAGTGTCCACCCTTAATAATAGGTCGATGGTTCGAATCTAGCCATGGTCATGAAGCAACTTTATACTTTGGCCAGTTGTCCCACCCATCGAGGTACCTATAATTCAACAAGGGGAATATGTTACTGTTACTGACGATGGACACCCTGCAAATATGAAAAATATATATATATATATATATATATATATATATATATATAAATGCACCAATGACCTATGATTTGAATGCACCACACTTATTTTTATTTTATTTTATTTTTTTTGGCTAAAATGCAACATACTTTTAGAAACTAAAAAATGCATAAAAAAAAGTGGGATACGGGCAATCAGTATGAGGGGTTTTTTTTTTTTGTTGAATATACGAAATGTTTGAAACCTTACAAATAACGAAATTTCCAGAGTGAAATTTAATATTTTCCTAATATAAGAAAAAGAACTGGAGCGAAAACATTTTTGGTAGAAAAGAGTCCATGATTAGTTTTGTGAGGTAGTTTCACTTTGAATTTCTGCGGTCGTTTTAACTGGTTATTTGGTGTAGACCCTTTTTTTTTCGTTCTCCGGTGAAAATAAAAGAAGAAAATTATTTCTGTGCTGTTATATATTTTCCGTTCTATAATTATTGTTCAGTTTAAATTTTTATTTTTAGTTCATTTTGTATTAAAAGTGAGAATTTAAACTAGACAATAATTTTAGTACGGAGAGAGTAAAATTTCATTCCTTCAAGGAAAAAAAAATACTTCAGATGATGGTGCGAGTCAATTATACAATGGGCCCTTGGAATCGCGTGGTCGGAAAAGTTCCATCAAGCAGCCGTGTCAAATCCATACACGACTTTTATACGCTCAAACAACCTATTGTTAATTAAATTGCAATGATTTTTAATTAATTTTTGTAACCATTGATGTCGATATCAAAATTATTTAGATAAAAATAAAGTTAATTCGTTATGATGGCAATTTGGCATTGACGTACTAACTGTTATATCACCGTCGAAAATTTTGGCTTCCCTCGGTGAATCTAGATTAATGCGCAACTAATATTATTGGTGATCATCAATATAGAAAAAGATTATTTTTTTGGGTACAAATATAAATATTAAATTAAAATCTCTTTACTGAGGTTGGTTTACAATGAATGTGTGGAACTAGAGTACCATTTCCTTTTCAAAATATAAGCCAAAGTGATACAAGAATTAAAGACCAATCATTATTAAATGAAAAAATTATATTTTACCTTTAATTAATTATCAATCCAACCACCTAATTTAAGTAATTGTGTATTAGAATAAGTAGCATTTAAAACACACAAGGATAAATTGAAAAAAAAAATTAAAAAATTATGAAAAGAGAACAAGTTTGACTTATAATTTGAAACACCGGAACTATGAATAGAATCTGAATTTATATTTTGAAAAGGGAGATGAAACGATACTTTCAAATTTCGTTGGAAAGTGATATTATTTGGTTCCTTTTGTCTCAATATAGGCCTATCTCTTTATGCACTGTTTACAAAATAATTTTTAAAGTGTCTTGCAAACAGAATGAAGGAAATCCTCCTTCTAGTTATTTCTAATTCACAATTTGCTTTTATGGCAGGGAGATTAATCAGTGACAATATTTTGATTGCACAAGAATTCCACCATAAATTTGCAAAAAAAAATGGAGGGAAAGAAGGCCTCATGTCTATAAAGTTAGACATAAGCAAAACCTTCGATAGGGTAGAATGGAAGTTTGTCCTTCTAATTATGAGAGCCCTAGGCCTTAGTTCCTCCTACATTTCATCAATCGAAAAAATGCATCACCTCTACATCCTTTTCTTTCTTGCTAAATGGACAGGAATTCGGATCACTAACCCCGCAAAGAGGTTTAAGGCAGGGGGACCCTTTATCCCCTGACATTTTTATCATCTGTGCGGAAGTTTTTTCTTTGATGATACAGGAAGCACAACGTTGTGGGAACTTAAAAGGTGTACAAGTTGCACTAATTGCTCAAAGCATCACCCATCTTTTCGTCGCCGATGACACATTGTTATGTGGAAGAGCAACTACATTAGAGATAGATGCATTTTCAAGCATAATCCATCTACATGAATCAATTTTGGGGCAGCTAATCAACCTAGACAAGTCTGCAGTGCTTTTCAGTCCAAACACCCCGAACGAGGTGGCTAATTAACTAGCATCTAGGCTCGGAGTAAAGCGCACAGAGTCCCATGGAATATATCTTGGTTTACCTTCGGTTGTGGGACGTGGAAAGAAAGAAATATTCAGTGATATAAAGGACAGGGTACGTGCTAAAATCAAAGGTTTCGTGGAAAAAAGTCTCTCACAAGCCGAAAAAGAAGTATTGATCAAGTCGGTCGCTCAGGCCATTCCGACTTATGCGATGAGCTGCTTCCAACTCCCAGAAACCCTTTGTGACGAAATTCGTGCCCTGCTCGCTGCCTTCTGCTGGGGTGATTCAAAACAGAAGAGGCGTATTCACTAGACCACATGGGAAGCTCTCTGCAAACCCAAGGAAGACGGTGGATTAGTGATATGAATCTTGAGGTGAGATGACTGAATTACCTCAAACGCGAAAGCTATGAATTTCCCAAGACTTGATAAATTGCGACACCAAAGGAGAATACTCCAAATCACACGAGAAAGAGAGAAGAAAAGAAGAAGAATGATGCAAACCAGAAAAATTTGCACCAAAAAGAATGGAAGATTCGAAAGATGAAGAATTGTGGTTTTGGTTAGCAACCCAATCGGTTCCTCTCTAACAACCCTATCATTTTGATTTATGGATAAAACAGCTAGAGAAAAGGCTCCAATGAACAAACTAACAAAGCTCCACACATTAAGAACACTTAAAATCACGCGCACACATCAACAAAGCACAAATAAGTGTGCAATGCACTAATCTTCAAAATGAATAGAGAATACCAAAGATTTTCCTCTCGTCTCGTATTGAAATATCAATAATTATCAATAGTATAAGAGTTCTGGTCGACCAGCCCCCTTTATATAGGCATAGGTTGGCTTGGACAAAAAAAAAACCTGAATACATGTTCAAATCGGAGTTGTCTACCTAAGTTTCCTAATATAGATTTAAATAATAATTAAATAAATAATTGCACATGTCACAATTATTTAAAACCATCTATAATCTTCTAGAGGTGTAGAAGAGTCGTCCATAAGAGTTAAACGACCGAAAAATCCCTTTCCTACTCAAAATAAGAAAGTAGGAAAAATATGCCCGCGCGTGTCGACCTCCTCGTCGACCAACATCCTGGTCGACGCAATCCTGTCGACCTTGCTGTCGACTAACACCTTGCTCGACGCCATGCTGTCGGCTTTGTTGTCCACTTCTTCTCCTCGACTAAGAGCTTTACGTGCACTAAAAACTTCAACTCTATTCCAAGATAAGCATGAAACCCATGGATTTGAATCCACATTGAGAACTTGAACATCTATGAACAAATTGTTGAGCGATTCATTCATTCTCTTCCTTCGAGACCTCGTCATAGGACCTCCAATATTAGCTAATGAATCTTGAATCACTATTTGAGCTTGAACTTGATTGTTTGGTTGAACATTGAATTATCATTGAGCTTGATCACCTAGGATGTCCACATCAATTAGGCTTCAAAAATCTGAAGCTCTTCAATCTTTCTCTTCTAGGCAAACAAGCTTGGCGTCTCTTAACGGACAACCATTCTCTCCTATTCCAAGTTTTGAAATGTAGATATTTTCCTGATGGGGATTTCATGAACGCCAAGCTAGGAACAAGGCCGAGCTTCAGCTGGAGAAGTATTCTTCAAGGAAGAATGACCCTTCAAGCTGGATGTCGCAAAAGAGTGGGGAAAGGAACCTCAATTGACATCTGGAACGATCCTTGGATTCCAAAACCATTCTCATTCAAAATTATCAGTCCCAGATCCCCATTCGCCGGAAAGGACACAGTTGATGCCCTCATTGATAACAAGACAGAAACTTGGAACCATGGCCTACTCAATCATCTATTCTGGCAAGAAGAAGCCACCCCGATAGAAAGCATCCCCCTGAGCTCAACGGTAGATAAAGATTTCTGGAGATGGCATTATACTACTCATGGCAAGTATATAGTATCGAGTTGCTACAATGTTCTGCAATCTCCCCCAGGATTTCAGTCTACTCCGACCTCAAGAAGCTATCTGTCAGTCGACATCAATTCCAGTACGTCCTGGAGAAAACAGTCCGTTGTTATGCAAGGACCTCAAGAAGCTATCTGTCAGTCCGTTGTTATGCAAGAAGCTATCGCAACAAGGGAAGCCGTCAAATTAGTAGCAGCATCTGGACTTTCACAGTTTACCCTAATCAGCGACTCTTTTGCAATCATTAATCGACTACAATCGGAAGTAACAGACATATTAGACTGGGGAATAATTGTGGCTGAAACCAAAACGCGTTTCCAAGAATATGTCCAATTTGAATGTAAATGGATTAGCCGAAAGTTCAATGTTGTATCCCATAGTTTAGCTTAATATGCCAAAGCTAAACTTAACTTTTAAAAGTATTGGAATGTCATCCCTGATTTTGTACTCAATCCGTATTGGACGGTTTTCCAGCAGCTTAATGAATTCCACTTTTTATTAAAAAAAAAGGTCCTTTCTGTCAACGTCGTGAATCTATCAAAACTGACACATTTTTAAGAGATATAATAATAGATTGCTATTTATTTTTTTATTATTTTTTTAGACAAAGAAATATTAATTGTTAGATCTATAACCCTTAATTTAGTCACCGGCGTGAGTCATGGATGGTAAAGTGTCTTTTTTTAAAAAATAAAAATTAAAATTAGAGGCCGCAACAAAAATCAAATCAAACTTTTAACTTCATAATACAATAACTATCCTCCATCCTAACTCCAAACATATCACGCTGAACCCCTCCCACCCGCTGATTATAGAGTTAAAAACAAAGCCGACCTTAAATCCACAACCAGCCAAGGGGAATATTATGAAAATGTACAAGAAAGCAATATCCTTGTACGCGGTTTTCAACATATTGTGATTTATAGTACTCTTTACTAAAATAAACGTCCGATTAGTTAAAACATTGCAAATCAATATAATTGGGACACATGAAGTATAAGAAGTGTTGCTTAGGTTTCAAGCATGTTGTTTTTGGATCTATTACTTGTTTTTTTATTCGAACTGGTAAATAAAATATTGGGGAAGTAAAAGAGTTAGAGAATCTTTGAATAATTACGTCCACGTCAGTTTAATAATACTTGTACTGCAAATCATCAGTGTCATTATTGCTTTTATAAAATGAATTATTATCAGGTTCTTAGACGTGTACCAATTTGACTTTGTACAATCTTAAAATTCTTCAAAGTCTTTTGGGGGGTTTGTGGGAAGAGACGAAAAAAGTCTACATCAATCAAACCACTTTCTCATTCGAGCAACTTTTTTTGCCATTTTGTTAGGGGTGGATATTATACATAAAGTTATTTAGATGATACAATATAGAAAAAAGAACAAAAAATAAAAACAAAAATCCCTGGTTAGTGCAATTTCGAATAGATTAACTATTAGGAAATCAAATCTAACAGAAATATAATGTATTATTTTTAAAAATATCAAGAAAAATAAAGAGAGTAGAAATTAAGGGAAAGGTTATATTGCTGTCGATTCACTTACCATGATCATGATATAATGCTATAAAAATTGGTTGGATTTCCACTTGGAGACAATTTATAATTGTGCTAAAAATACTTGTACTGCAAATCATCAGTGTCATTATTACTTTATAAAATGAATTATTATCAAGTTCTTAGACGTGTACTAATATGACTTTGTACAATGTTAAATTCTTCAAAGTCTTTGGGGGGCAAAAAAGAAAAGAAAAAATAGTCTACATCAATCAAAAGAAGTCTGGCTTATATATAAATCACTCTCTAATTTTTTGGCGTCTATATGAAACCACTTTCTCATTCGAACAAATTTTGCCATTTTGTTACGGGTGAATATCATACATGAAGTTATACAGATGATACAATATAGAAAAAGAACAAAAACTCCAATTTCGAATAGATTATAATAGGAAATTAAATCTAACAAAATTAGTCCTAAAATTATTGTCCAGTATGAGATTTCAATTTTAGTATAATTTGAACTAGAAATAAAAACTTAATCTGGATAATAATTATGGGACCGAGGAAGTCTTACTTTTAAAAATATCAACAATGATAAAGAAATAGAAATTAAGGGCAACGTTGCTGTGGATTCAATTCCACTTGGAGAATATTTATTCATAATTGTGCTAAACTCTACATGGGGAGAACAAAAATAAGGGGAATATATCACTTAGTTGTAAGATATATTAGTACTTCGTAAAGGGCTGTTAACTTGTTGGCAATAAAATAGTGAATTATTGGTTAATCATCAAGTTGACCAAGATTCATCGCTGAATTATTGCACTTTTAAATTCATTAACCTTTGACTTTAAGAAAGCGAACAAATGAAGAAGAGCTGACGTTCCTAAATAACAAAGTATCTATTAATCAAGTGGAATCTTAACAATAAGATTCTTAAGGATCCCTTTATTTATTTAATTGAAGTGTTCAGCTTTATGCGAACAATTCTTTTCTGATTAAGTGAACAATAAAAATTTGAATATTTTATTTTTATTTACAACTATCTTTACAAAGTCAATAATAAAATTTTACCATATATGGAGGACGGAACGATTTGATTTTTTGAACTCAATGAAATGGAAAAAAGTGAATAATAAGGGTCATCACGCTAGGACAAATTTTCTCTTCATAGTTCATAAGTAACGTACTGTACTCGATAAAAATGATTTTGCATTAGAAATATGATTTAGAGCAAATTCTTTATGCCGAGGCGAGGGATTGAGCGCTGAGGCTCAATGTGTACAAATAAAGGCTATAATGTGCCTCATCATACGAAAAATTTAAAAAAATACTTATATATATATATATATGGTTTAAAAAAATATCTCATATTGAGTTTAGTACAAATCTCACACGAAATTTTTGGGACAAAGAGAATAGTTCTCAACATTAATAACGACTCTTTTTATTAATCAAATCATATTTTTTCCCCTTAATCAAAATTTGGTTAACGTAATTGTGCCCTTTCGAAATAAAAAAGAGTCATAATGAAGTATCTTATTATTTTATTTATTAGTATAGTACTACTAACCTACGTAGTAGTTCTATAAATAGACGAATAAAATTCATTGGGACATGAGGCAAGCTAGCTGCTGCTGAAAAGGGAGAAATTAGTGATGGAGTCTTCCGATCAGTTTCCAGCAGCTGAGGGTGCAGCGGCCGTTGATCATCGCGGTGGAGACGGCGCTCCAAGTGTCGCCACCACCGGTAACTTAAACGACCGGAAACTTTCGTGGGCGAAGTTGCACCGAGTCGACTCCCTTAATTTGGAGGCTGGAAATGTTCTTTTCAGTCATGCTAATCACCGGAGTACCGAGGTATTTTCTTTCCCCGTCTCTCTCTTATACACACACAATTGTTTTTTCTTTCGGATTTTCTTATGTTTCGAATTAGCATTAATTTGTCGAGACGGCAAAACATTCAAGTGAATTTTAATTTCCCAACCAAAGCAATCGACAAAAATAACGGCTTTGATATTATATAGTATATATTTAAGTTGGTACCATTTTTCTTTCTTTAATTTTAACTCAAGTAAATTTTATTCATTCCTTTTTCATTGAAAAATTTCTAAAATCTAAAACAAATGGTTGGCGATATTGTTAGATCAGAATCTAACATTCAGAGCAAAATTAAGTTCTGTTCCCAAATTGCCCCTACAAGGTCAACACTTGTCTTTTTAGTTCTCTTCTCTTAGTTATCTTCTATTCTTTGGTTGTCGGTGTAAAATTCGGCTTTCTTTGGTCAATCCTTCACTTGATGACAGGAATTGTAGAAACAACCCAGTAATTGCATTTTATTGCAAGTTGAAACCCATCTTTAAGAGAAATTGAAGCGGTCAAAGTCTGAAAGGTTAATTTGGTCCATTTTAAAGGTTGTGAACTGTAGATTAGTTGCGTAGTAGAAGAATAGGAATCGATTTTTGAAAGGGAGAGATACACGAAGAGAAATAGAGAATGACTGAAGAGAGGAAGATGAGAGTTGATCTCATAAGGGCAGTCTTGGAAAGAGAATTTAATTTACTTTGGTTTGGGTGTTAAATTCTAGTGTGGCAATATCGTAACCCAAAACCAACAATACTCTATCTATACACTTTTAACATTGACTAATAGAATCTAGCTGAATTCATTAGTCCATTTATTTCATGATCGAACGACAATAAATATAGGAATTCGTTTCTATTAATTGTTGTGATTTTTTTTAAAAGCAAGCCTTCTTTGATTTATAGGTAGGATAAAAACAAAACTACATTTTCCAAATTCAAGAACCAATTAAATAATTTAAAAAATTTTCCGATGGTAGTATTACGCTACAACATCTCTCAGCTAAACAAGTATAATACTACCTCCGTCCTAAAACTCAAAACTCAAAGTGTACTATATTTTTGGAACGAAAGTAGTAACATTTAATACGATATTATTCCTCAAAATATTAACCCTCGTTAAATCTAGGAATTTAATTTAATTACCTCATTTCTTTTTCATTTTCTTTTGAGAATATCTACGTTTGTCACCTGTACATTGCAAATAATTTGGAGAAAGACTAATTACTTAACCACTGAATAATGTTTTTGCAATACCCAAAAAAAAAAAAAAAAACAGGGCAGTTTTGGTTGGAAAACCACGTTGAGTTTGGCGTTTCAAAGCATTGGAGTAATATACGGTGACATTGGGACTTCTCCACTCTACGTTTACTCGAGTACATTTACAAAAGGAATAACCCATACAGACGATGTATTGGGGGTTTTGTCTCTAATTCTCTACACCCTCATTTTGGTGCCCATGATCAAGTATGTCTTCATAGTCTTGTGGGCCAACGACAATGGTGATGGTATGCATTTTTTATTCTTCTTCTTGTCTTTTTTTTTTTTAATAAACTTTTCGATAAACAAATATATTCTTTCCCCCCCCCCCCTACCCCCAAAAAAAAAAAACAATAAATTAAAATAATGTAACAAAGTAAATTGTTTTTCTTTTGAGATGGACGATGTAGATATAACGTAGCTAGTTCATTAGTTTAGATAGGAGTCCAACTTGTTTGATCATAATTTTCATCCATATAGAAATTAGAAATACTAGTACATTATAAATTGTTAGATCACTACAACATTTTTAAATTTGACCCAGAGATTTTCTTTCCAATGCTGTATAATGTTATGTAATCATTGATGTATTTGGTGATTAATGAATTATTTCAGAACAAATTAATTAATATTCATTTTGTAATTAATCGTAATACTTTACTAATTAATTAATATCCATTTTTCGTAGGAGGGACATTTGCACTCTACTCCTTGCTGTGTAGATATGCAAAGGTGAGCTTAATACCAAATCATCAACCAGAGGACAAAGACGTTTCAAATTACAGGCTGGAAGTACCTTCTAATCACTTGAGAAGGTCTCAGAAGATTAAGGAGAAGCTTGAAAAAAGCAATATTGCCAAGATTGTGCTTTTTCTGTGCAGCATCCTAGGAACTTCAATGGTGATTGGTGATGGTGTCCTAACTCCATGCATTTCAGGTTCCTTAATTTTTTTTGACTCTCTTTAGTCTCTCCGTCTCAATATGATTTCCATGTATGTTGTGGAAATACTTTTGGTCCAAAAAAGGGACGCAAAGTCTAAAATTGAATATAACATAACACTATGACAAGCTTATCACGACTAGACATTTTTCTTTTGTGATGATAATACTTAAAAAGAAACTATCTTAAAGTGTCAGTTAGAACCGTGTTAGACTTTATAATATCGTACTCTCTCGGCCCAAAAATTATTGTCTACTTTAGATTTTCATTTTTAGTGCAATTTAAACTGAAAATGAAAAACCTAAATTAGACAATAATTTTATGACAGAAGAAAGTATCGCATTGTTTCTTCACAACATTAAACTCTGCGAGCTCTAATTTTTGCAGTTCTTTCTGCTGTGGGTGGGATCCCGTCCCTGAGCAAAGGTAACAAAATGCTAAAAAAAAAATAAAAAACAAAATCATTCTTTGCAATAAGCAACGCAATGTGACGATACCCGTTGATTTCACAGATGCTATCGCCGGAATTTCCATCGCGATTCTAGTCTGTTTGTTCAGAATCCAACGGTTTGGAACTGACAAGGTGGGATTCGCTTTCGCTCCGGTCATCACATTGTGGTTTCTGTTCATATCCCTGACTGGACTATACAACTTGTTTAAGTATGAACCTGGAGTTTTTAGGGCATTGAATCCAGTGTACATCGTTGATTACTTCAGAAGAAATGGTAAGGATGGATGGATATCTTTAGGTGGAGTTGTTTTGTGCATCACAGGAACTGAAGCTATGTTCGCTGATCTGGGTCATTTTAATGTCAGGGCCATTCAGGTATTTATATGTATACACACGATTTTAATCCTGAAAAAGGTACCCACCCATTTGAAGGCCAATTCGTCGTGTTCATGTGTTATTTTTCTTCAACAATGTTGTTTCAGATCAGTTTCTCTGCTATGGTTTTCCCGGCATTATCAGCAGCATATGCAGGACAAGCTTCTTACCTCATGAAATTTCCAAATAATGTGCATAATGCTTTTTATGACTCTATCCCAGGTAAGTTTTTGTTTTTGTTTTTGTTTTTTTGGGCTGAGACCTAATTATGTACAAGAAGAACTATTTTTGTTGTTCTGTTAACCGAAACAGGACTATACATCATTTATGATTATTTAGAGTGGGACTCTTTATTAATCTGATTCGCTGAATGGTGTTTTTGGAATGATGAACAGATCCAATATATTGGCCTACTTTCGTGATCGCCGTTGCCGCGGCGATCATTGCTAGCCAAGCTATGATATCTGGAGCATTTGCAATTATATCTCAATCCCTCAGCCTTAACTGTTTTCCAAGGGTCAGAGTTGTTCATACTTCTGCTAAGTATGATGGCCAAGTGTATATCCCTGAGATCAACTTTCTCCTCATGGTGGCTTGTGTTGTAGTCACTTGGGGCTTCAAAACCACAGAAAGCATTGGCAATGCTTATGGTAATTAATTCAATTAACAACATTGATCCTTTTGAATTCAGACATATGAGTTTAATGATTATAACACAAACTGGATTAACGTTGTGTGTAATATTTGCAGGAATCGCGGTGGTTGCGGTTATGGTGATCACAACATGTCTAGTTACTTTGATAATGCTGATGATATGGAAAGCAAGCATATGGTGGATTTCACTTTTCTTCCTGGTATACATGTCAGTAGACCTGATTTATTTATCTGCTGTTCTTTACAAATTCAAACAAGGTGGTTATCTCCCATTAGGCTTAGCACTAGTCCTGATGATCATCATGGGTATTTGGCATTATGCTCACAAGGAAAGATACTTGTTTGAGCTCCACAACAAAGTATCTAATGAGTATGTGAGGGATTTGGCAAAAAACCCGCGAATCAAACGAGTGCCAGGGATCGGACTTCTGTATTCAGAACTCGTACAGGGGATTCCACCAATTTTCCCACATTTTATATCTAACATTTCATCAGTTCACTCGGTTGTGGTTATGGTGTCCATCAAGTCAATTCCAATTAGTAAAGTGTCAGTTGAGGAGAGGTTCTTGTTTAGGCAAGTTGAGCCTAAAGATTTTCGGGTTTTTCGCTGTGTTGTGAGGTATGGTTACAAGGACAAGATCGAAGAACCACGAGTTTTTGAGCATCAGCTTATTGAGAATTTGAAAGATTTCATCAGGCATGAGAATTTCATTCTTGAAGACGGACAGACTGAGCAAAACATGCAACATTTTTCCGGTTTGTTACAAGGGGATGGAAAGGCTGATGAAAGGATCAAATCTAGTTCATCTAGAGTACGCAATGAGGAATCCTCACCTCAGCAAGAGTTGACAGAAGCAAGAGTTTCATCATCAGGTTCAATCCAGCCTTGTGTTAATGGTTCAAAATCAAGAAATTCTTCGGTTCGGACCCCGGGAGGGGCTACTACATTATTGGTTGAAAACGAATTGCAGATTGTGCAGAGAGCAATGGACCAAGGTGTGTTTTATTTGCTTGGGGAAGCTGAAGTGGTAGCAAGACAAGATTCATCTCTTCTCAAGAAATTTGTGGTCAATTATGCTTATAGTTTCCTTAGGAAGAATGGAAGGCAAGGGGAGAAAACATTGGAGATTCCGAGGACCAGGCTTTTAAGAGTTGGAATGGTGTATGAAATTTAAAGAATAGGCATGTATGAATAAGATCTTACCACCCTCCCTCCGCCAAAAAAAAAAAGTTATTGAAAATTTGGAAAATCAAACTTCCCAAAATATGTATAATATATTGATGTAATAGTCTCCACATACATATTAAACCAATTATATCCTGGTCATGCGTGGCCAGTGCATCTGATAATTTTTCTTTTTGCTTCCATCATACTGTAAGGGTCCGTTATGCTTATATTCTATAGAACATTGATGTTGGTGACTTAAAAGTATCCACAATGGTTTACAGAATTTTTTTTTTTTTTTTTTTTGTGAACTTAGATATTGAAGGAAACCTGTGAACTTTGTCTCTCATTGGTTAGTGAAGTCCTTCCTTCCCTCTTTTTTGATTTACATAGTTTTTATGTTTGTTTTGTTGTACTATGTACTTTATTTTATGCGTTTGTGCAGATAAACTCCTAGTTAAGCGCAAGAGAATGTATTTTGTGGATATCCCTTTTACCCTATTAAAGCAGAAAACAGGATGCAATTTCTTATTAAAAGGTTTTGGCTCCAAATGCACCATATTGCATAAACCATTCTGCCACGTGTTACCCCCTTTTAAAAACAAAAAATATATTTACAATATTAACGAAGAGATCAGATGGCCATGTTCATTCAAATTTTGAATTTGACAGTGAATGAAATTTTCCTTCTCCACTTATTTAGGACTTTCGAAAAAATTAATTTCGATCAATCAATTATCTTCATCAAAAACTAAATTTATTCCTAATCAATTTTGATTATTTACATATTAATTTATTAGATGGGAGGACGCACTCGGGCATTTGCCGGGGCAAGCATCAAGTATTGATTAAAGAAGTTGTGGGTTGATTTCATTGTGTAATTGATGATTGATTTGCCGTACCTAGCCATGGTTCTCCCTTCACTTTAGATTAGATATATCATTTGACGCTGGCTCCAAATTAACTATTTAGAAAAGTTAGGAGCTGGGTTTAGGAAAGGAAGAGGTGTGCGGGCCCGTTTAGGTATTGATTCTTTTTTCTTCAAAAAGAAAACCCAAATTGGGAGGAAGCTTGTGATGGTGATGACTCAAATGAATTTCACAATAAATTAGGTTGTGAAGTTAGGAGGTGTTGTTTTTACAATATGTTCCTTTTTTTTTTTCTTTCTTTTTTGAGTTCTGATTTTTGGTGGAAGAGATTAATACTTTGATATTATGGTTTTGATGTTTGATATGAATATTTCGATTTCTTATCTTCTGGATGAGTAATCAAGATGAAAAAATGATTTCACGCCCTCTTAATTATATTGGGGAAGAGTATAATTTTAGTAAAACAAAAAAGGAAACATTTGAAATTAAAGGTTAAAACGTGAAAAGGTTTAAAATGTCTTCAAAGGTTCTCCCAACCGACCTCATAACCGGGATGTTGCACGTTCACAAGTCAAATGTGAAAACATCATTTGAGAAACAAATACTGGAGAAAGCATTTTTCTTTTTTTTGTGAAATTGATGCGCAACTACGCTAGGAAGATTTATAAGATGGTTTGTTGGATACGTCCCGTAAATGACTCTTATATTCTTTAACACTGGTGGATATGCTATCGCTTCGCTAAGTAACTCAGAATTTGGTTGTGATTAGATGAGAACATGGGGGCCGGGTTTTGTGTATGGAGAAAGTGCAAGCTTGGGTGTGAGTGTAAGTTTGGATGGGCAGAGGTAAAAAGAATATTATTTGGCATTCATAAATGTGAGGAGCTAAATCTGAATTGTGTTCAAATATAGATAGATAATACCAGACATCTTAAGAACTGAAAATGCTTTTTCATGAAATTTTTTTTTTTGAGATGGCAGAAATTGCTATTTATAGAGAGGCAAATGCTCTAGAAGATAGTCTTGCTAGGATTGCTTGTTCAGGGGAATCAAGAATATATATCATCGCCCAAAGACTTGCCAGCCATTTTAAGAGGTTCATTGTGTCTTGATTAGAAATCATTTCCATATAGTCGGTAATTTGACAATGCATGGATATGCGCCGTCGGTTTAACGGTGGAACTCCGGTTAGGATTTCCTGCAAAACAGAGCCTCGGGGTCTCCTGAGCGTAGACACTCCGATGCTTAAGTCAGTAAACGGGATTGCTAGAAAGTTTTGGGAGGTAGTATGTTTGGCTTATAGATTGCGTACCTGAATTACTGTATGAGCTACCCTATTTATAGGTATGTGATTACCCGGACCATTCCGAATCCTACTAGGTTTTAGGGATTCACACCGTCCTAAGAGTCCCAGTTGGATTCTTCTTGTGGTGAGTGGGCCGGGACAATCTCGGTCATGGATCTGGACTCGTCAAGTGCCCCTGCCAAGTGTTAGTAATGTGAAACAAAACAACACTTGGCATAAAATGAGCATTACCTGAGACGTGCCCAAGGGTGGATAGATCGCCCTCGTTCAGCTGATTGTCGAGGCATACGCCTAACAAGCTCGGTGCTGACACGCCACCCTCGGCCTTGGAGGATCGAGAGGAACCGGCGGGTCGGGTCGTGGTCCAGGAAGGCGACCCGCTTCCCCAATCCCGCTCAAATTTTCAATTATGCGTTATTAGCGGGCACGTTCCCCAAACGGCAGCCTCAACATCATTACTTCCTTGAGACCCGCAATAACTGTCAGATCGTGGCCCATAATTAAGGAGACGTGGGAGAATCAACTTTGCGTTTAAAAGAGAAAAACTTCTATTATTCCTGGATACTTAATCACTTCTTTTCTCTGTAAAAAGCACGAAAATCTTCCCCTTTGCAAAAATCATTTCAGCCCCCACTTCACTTTCCAGAGCATCCGAAGTTCTTTCCCGGCCGGAATTTTCATAATTTTACTGCCCCGGCGACGCTGTGTCCAGGGAAGCTCCGATTTGAGGCTTCTAGTCAACACTGGGGAGTTATAATTCGAAGGGCGAGTAGTCACGTCCCCCTTACACAGTAAGTTTCTAGATCTAAACCTCCGATTCGTTCTGTTTCCTTTTCGACTGTAACCACAATAGATTTTTCACAGAATTATGGTTAGGGATTCCGAAGGAAAAACTGTTCTAGACTTTGCTTCCACCATAGACTCGGTGGAAAGGTAGAATATCTCAGATCCAAGTATGACTTCCCCTCCGCCTTACAGGCGAGGGCTCCATTAGGAAACGAGAGGGCCAACTCTCCTCCAAGGGGAAGAATTACTGTGTATGATCAATTTATGCATCTAGGGCTTAGGTTTCCCCTTTACCCCCTGTTTGAGGAGATTGTTCAACATTATAGGACTCCTCTCGCTCGTTTTACCCCAAATTTAATTACATTTGTACTGGGGTTTGCGAGAGTGTGCCAGTATGTAAAGGTGGTACCTCGATTGATACTATGGAGGTACTTTTTCCAAGTAGTTGTGGCCTCGACTTCTTTCCAAGATTGGTATATAGTTAAAAGACACCTTAGAGCCAGCGTGAAGAAAATGGTCGAGGCGTACGGCGGTTCTTCGGAATGGAAACCGGATTTTGTGTTTGTAAAGGCGCCTGTAAGTTATTGTCTGCCATGGAACCTCCGTGAGACAGAGGGCCTTGGGGCCATAAAAGATGACTGGACCCAAGAGGATGAAGAGTGTGTCGAGGAGTTCCAGGCAGATGTTGAGAAAATTTTGAGGTCCGCGAACGTTGGAATGACGTCCAATACTATGTGCCCCCTGCATATGCGAAGGAAGGTGATACGGTCCTCGTCGAGGGAGCAACCAGAATTTCCCTCAAAATCTCTGATCAAGGTACTAATCGTTTTCTTCTTTTTTTTCCTTTGTTGTTAGGTCATGTCGTCGAGCAATGCTGGGTCTCGATTGTTTGGTGACGAAGATCCTTTTGCCATTGTGAATTCAGATGAGGACGTTAGCGTTACTGCCGCCCCCCAGAAGAAGAAGAAGAAAAGGATCGTGAAGGTGGGTGACAGGGCAAAGTCCAAAAAGGCCAAGACGGATGCGCCCTCGAAGGAAACTGTCCAACCAAGCCTCGAGACGGTGCCCGTTGCCACTGAGTCCATGCAGAAAACTGTGCCGTAGACAAGGCCAAGCACAGCCCCTCCCGGGGTAGGGAAAGGAAAGAACCCTCTCGAGGGAGAAGCCATAGTCTTGCCCTCCCAACTGTTCGAGGGAGGCCCGACTGTGGCAGTTCATACCTTCAGCAACCCTCCTTCAATCGAGTGTCCTATTCTCAAGGATTGCTGCCCAAGTGAATGAGACTGACAGCTTGCGGCTGGTAAGTAATTTTCTTCAAATTATGTCGTACATGCGCCGCGGAAGTCCATGTGTCTCTAATATGTTATGTTGGCTCAGATGAGCGCAGCTTCGATGGCTTATTTAGTGCAGCTGAGGAAACTTCGAGAGGACCTGACAGCAGCAAGGGCAGAAAGGGACGAGGCGTTGTTCGAGATGGTTACCCTCGAGGAGAAGGTTCGCCAAGTTCAGGCCAAGGAAGCAGAGATTGTCGAGGTGCAGGCCAAGTACGATGAGCTCGACGAGAAGATGAAGTCGTTTGCCGGCCTGCATATCTCCAAGGAGGAGCTCCACCAGTGGTGTTCCGCCTTTATGTACAGGATGATGTCCACAGGCGGAATGGCGGCAGCTCTCGAGGAGGTGAGCTTGGTTGCCACCAAGTGTGGTGCGCAGCGAGTGGGCGTGGCAGGGTTAAAGAGACTCGACCAGGATAGGCTAATTAAGGCAAAATGGTTTAAGCAACTCTTGATGAAGGACCCAAAGAAAACCATGCACGAGGCCATGGTGAAGGTCTTGACGAGGTTGAGCCTTGAGCAGCTCCCTCTGTGGGGAGCTTTGATCGGTGCCATGCCCAAGATGAGTTCCCCAGCGGAGATTGCCTCGTTTCCAGGTGACGTCCCTGCTGTCCTGGCCAAGGGTCCAAGTGAGGAAGACCCTATCCCCGAGGTTCCGGATGAGTATATGGGCATCGAGCTCGAGGATGCTGATGAGGAAACCGAGGAGGATGTTGCTGATACCGGTGACTCTGGAGTTCAGAGATCCGCTGAGGATGCCTCTCAGGCCCCTTCCAAGGACCCTTCCAATGATCCTTCCAATGATCCTCTCCTAGGCAGTGATGCTGTATGAATCCTGCCTTCTGTAATAGTTTTTCAGGCCATTCAAACTTTTTCCTTTTTGCTGTAATGAACAAATTTTTCTCTCCTTGCTTAGATTTATGCAAACGTCTCTCTTTATTCCGGTTTTTTGTCCCCAGTGTTCTTTCTATTTGGTTTGATGTGAGTGCCTTATGCTCCTCTGGTGAAACAGGAAAGTTGGACCGTTTACCGCGTGCACCACATGGTGTTATCAGAGGAGCAATCGAGGGAGTTTCCATTATATTCCATGATAAGCGGGATTCTGAGAAGTCGTGCTGACGTGCACAGCCTCGAGACAGTGGCGCATTTGGAGAATGATCTGCTCGATGCTATGAGGACGCAAAACGTGAAGGTTAACCAGCATATGATAAACGAGATCAAAGGACTCCGTGAAGAGATGCAGCGTCGAGAGGTTCAAAGCTTGAGAGACCACAGCGATTCTTTAACTTTCGAGGCCGAGATTCATTACGAGCTGGTGAACATGGAGAAGGAAAATGCTCGGCTTAGGGTAAGACAGCAGATTACTGTGTCTTCCTGGTTTCTCAAGAAGCACCAGGTGCTGGCTCGAGTCCAACACATGATTGTGGTCAGGACTCGTCGCTTTATCGCAGCCATGGATATATTGAAAGAGAGGTCTCGTGAAATCAAGCTTCTTACAGATTATGTTGCTCAACTTCAAAATCTTCTGCTGGATAACAACATCGACTTCGAGGCTTTCGAGCGTCCGGAGGAGACAGTAGATCCTCGAACCCGGAGTTCTCGAGAGGAGTTGTTGATGAGGGTGCACGCTCAGGATACAGAGATCGTGGACCTCAAGGACAAATTAAATCAGTGCGTGAATCTCCTTAGCCTGCATGGGTATAAAGGGATTATTCATCCCTCCCCCGACAATTCTGTCAGGGAGGTGCTTGTAATAGTGTAGAACGTATGTACTTTCCAGTGAGTTCGCACAACAATGTGGAACGAATGTTTATTTTACTCGAGTATTGATGTTTAAAATGCTTTTTAGGCCGGATGTAGAGTACACGGCTCTATCATAGGAATTGGGTACGAATTCCTTTTCTTGACATTGCGTTTTGCAATGCGCATGAGGAATGTTCCTCAAATTTGTGTCCGGATGTTGAGTACACGGCTCTTGATCGAGGATGGCCCTAAAGAGGGAGTCCATCTCGATGACTAGTCATAAAGAGGGAGAATATGTAATGTCTTTCATTGAATAATTACCCGAGGACCCGGATTAGCATTACATATGAGAGTATAAGATTGACTGAGTAAAGTAAGTAAAACACATAAAGGGCAGACAAGGGCTTAAACATAGAACCTCCGAAGATTCTGGATGTTCCACCATCGAGGAAGGATGGTTCCACTATCGTCCATGGCTTGTAGGCGGTAGCAGCCTGCTGGGGAAGCTTGGATAACCTTGTAAGGTCCTTCCCAATTTGCAGTGAGTTTCCCAGGGGCTTCTGCCCGACTGGCCTCGTTTTTTCTTAGTACGAGGTCACCCACAGCGAGATCCGTGGCTTTCACCTTCTTGTTGTAATGTCTTCGAAGAGTCTCTTTATACTTGGCCTCTCGGATTCTGACGGCGTCTCGACGCTCCTCGAGCAGGTCAAAGTTTAGTCGGATGTCATCATCATTGGTACTTGCGACGAAGTTTGCAATTCGAGGACTCGACAGGCCGATCTTGACAGGGAGGACGGCATCCATTCTGTAGACTAAGCTGTACGGCGTCTCGTCGGTCGAAGAGTAGGCAGTTGTGCGGTATGCCCACAGGACGTGGGGGAGTTTGTCAGCCCATGCCCCCTTGGCGTCGTACAACCTGGTCTTGATTCCATGCAGTATCGTTCTGTTGACGGATTCGGCCTGCCCGTTGGCTTGGGGATGGGCTACGCTTGAGAAGCGGCGTTCGATCTGTATTTTGTCGCACCATGATCTGAAAGTGTTGCTCTCGAACTGGGTCCCATTATCGGAGACGATGATTTTTGGGACCCCAAAGCGGCATACTATGTTCTGCTAGAAAAAATCCAAGACTTTTCTCCCGGTGGTCGAAGCCAAGGGTTTGGCTTCTACCCATTTAGTGAAGTAATCTACTGCTAAAATGACCCATCTTACTCCTCCTACTCCTTCCGGGTGAAAGGGGCCCATGATATCAGTGCCCCATTGGTAAAATGGCCATGGGCTTTGGATGGTGACCATCTCGTGCTGTGGCTGTCGGGTGACGGGGGAGAAGCGCTGACACTTCTCACATTTTTGTACCCATTGGTAGGCGTCCTTAAAGATTGTCGGCCAGAAATATCCTGCTCACAAGGCCTTCTTGGCGAGTGCTCTTGCTCCCATATGAGCTCCACGTGATCCTTCGTGTACTTCTTCGAGTACGTAAGCTGCTTGCTTCGGGCCAATACACCTTAGCATGGGTTGCAGGTATCCATGCTTGTATAGGATGCCGTCTCGCAACGTGTATTTGGCCGCTTTTAATTGGAGGATTCTTGCTTCTGCTTTTCCACTTGGCAACGTCCCATTTGTAAGGTATTGAATGAAAGGGGTCATCCAAGTGTCGCCGTCCTCGACGATGGTCGCTATGGGGACATCCTGGATATTGGGATTGGGGAGAATTTCGACCCATACTTTGTGGCTGAGGTGTGCAAAGTTCGAGGAGGCCAGGTTGCTGAGGGCGTCGGCTCTTTTGTTCTTCGAGTGGACTACGTGGCATACGGTGCATTCCTCAAATTTGTCCTTGATGTCGAGGACCTTCTAAAGGTAGCGCTTGAGGTGCTTGTCGTTTGCCGTGTATTCTCCCGATATTTGTTTCACTACTACTTGAGAATTACTGAAAACTTGTATTTTGTGGACACCAAGTTTTAGTGCCATGTTTAACCCCACTATCAGTGCCTTGTATTCTGCTACATTATTGGTGATCGAGAAACTGAATCTCAGTGCATATGTATATTCCGCGTCGTATTCTTTCATGTTCTCGATGTCGGGATCGGCCGGAGGTTTGGATAATATGATGCCGGCGCCTCCCCCTTCACCGCAACGCGATCCATCGACATATAGTGACCATGCCCGAGGATTGATGTGGGCGCGAGTAGTGGGATCATTTTTAGGTTCTGCCATTCCCTTGACTTCGATAGCTCGAGGTGTTTCTACTAAAAAATTGGCAAAGGCTTACCCTTTGATGGCTGATCGAGGCTTGTATTCGATATGGTGCTCGCCTAACTCGACTGCCCATTTCATCATCCTGCCGGACGCTTCTGGTTTTAGCAGGACTTGCTGAATTGGTTGTTCCGTTAAAACCATGATGAGGTGTGCTTGGAAGTATGGGCGCAGACGTCGTGCGGCCAAGACTAGGCTGAGGATAAGCCTCTCCATGGGTGTGTAGCAGGTTTCTGCTCCTTGCAAGACTTTCCTAACGAAATAGACGGGGACTTCTTTGCCGTCTTTGTGCTGTACGAGGACCGCCGAGACAGTTTTCTCTTGGGCTGCTAGGTAAACGTATAGTGTCTCTCCTGGCTCAGGCTTATCTAATGTGGGCAACTGTTTGAGGTGTTCTTTTAGGTCTTGGAAGGCTTTCTGGCATTCTTCATTCCACTCGAATTTTCTGCCTTTGCGGAGGGTATGGAAAAATGGGAAGCTTCTTTCTGCAGCTCGAGATAGAAACCTGTTTAGGGCCGCCAAGGAGCCTGTGAGTTTCTGAACTTCCTTGACGATTTTTGGAGTTTTCATAGCTAAGATAGCCTCGATTTTAGCCGGATCAACACTTATTCCAGACTTGGAGACTTGGTAACCTAGGAATTTTCCTGATCCTACACAGAAGGTGCATTTTTTGGGGTTCAGCTTCATGTTAACCCTGCATAGTATTGTGAAAATCTCCCGCATGTCTGCGGCTACTTTCTCGTCCCTATTGGTTTTTATCACCATGTTGTCCACATAAATCTCAATGTTCCGGCCGATCTGGTCATGGAAGACTCTATTCACGAGATGCTGATATGTGGCTCCAGCATTTTTTAGTCCAAAGGGCATCTTGTCGTAGCAATATACTCCTATCTCGGTGATGTAAGCTGTCTTTTTTGCATCTTCCTGTGCCATGAAGATTTGGTGATATCCCTTGTAGGCGTCGAGGAAGCTTAGGACTCTATACCCAGCAATACCTTCCACCATTTGATCTATGACTGGTAGAGGGTAGCAGTCCTTGGGGCAATGCTTATTGAGGTCTGTGTAGTCTTGGCACATACGCCAGGAATTGTCGGGTTTTCGCACTAAGACCAGATTGGCTAGCCACGTAGGCCATAAGACTTCTCGGAGTATGTTGGCTCGGACTAGCTTCATCGTTTCTTCGTTGATGACATCGTTACGTTCTCGAGCGAATACTCTTTTCTTCTGTTGTACTGGTTTGACATTTGGTTTAACATTTAACCTATGTTCTATGACTTCTCGAGGGACTCCTGCCATATCTGCCGGGGCCCAGGCGAATATGTCCTGGAACTCTTGTAGCAAGGCGCTAATCTCGGTTAGCAAGGGGTCTTGTAGAGAAACCCCGATTTGGATGGTTTTGGCGGGATCAGAATTGTTCAGGACTAACCCTCGTGTCTTGCTACTGAACAAGGGAAGGCTGGGTGTCTCGGTTTCTTCTACCTCTGGTGGGTTGACCGTTTGTCGAATCGAATAGCATTCTGACACAGCAGACCCTGGGTTAAGGTATGCAGTTTTCTTTCCAATTCTGACTGCAGTGAGCAAGTATTCTCGAGAACTCCGCTGGCATCCTTTTACTACTCCTACTCCATATTCCGTCGGGAATTTCATTACCAAGTGATAGGGAGACCATATCGTGCGTGCTTGGACCATCCAAGGTCGCCTTAGGATCACATTAAACGGCGAGGGTGCATCTATTAGGGCGAAATCCATGGTCAAAGTGATTTTCCTAGGATGCAACCCTACTGAGATGGGCAGGCTAATTATTCCTGTAGGGATAATGGTGTGTCCTGAGAATCCCATTAGCGGCATTGTAGCTGGGCGGATGCAAGGGTTTTTGATGTTCATCTTCTTGAAGCAATCACTATATATGATATCGACCGCGCTTCCATTGTCCACGTAAACCCTTCCCACTTTTACATTTGTGATTATTGCTTCTATGACCATAGCGTCACTGTGGGGACAAATGTCTGGGACTACATTGCTATCTGTGAATACGATGGCCTCTGTTCCTTTGAATCTCTTGTGGCTAGGTTCTTGTCGAGGGGTTTTGGTGACAGTTCGCAATGAATTTTTCATGGCTGTCGTGGACAAGACTTCGAGGAGAGCTCCATAAATGGCTCCTACCTGGTGAGTGATTAGCTTCGTTGGATCCGTCGGGGGGAGTTGCTGCAATGGCTGTGGCGTTGGTTCAGTGACGGGATAATGCTGCTGTTGGTGGGCATTGGTTCTTGGTTGCCAATTATTTCCTCAGCCATCTCGCCGTGGAGGGCCTTTGAAATTTCTTTTTGGGTAATCTCACGACTGGGGTCTGTTATTCTTCTGTCGGGAAGCTGTTCCCTGTGTCACGGGCTTACTTTTTCAAAGTAACGGCCGTGCGGCACTAGCACAAAATAACTAATGATCAAGTGCTAGCTCAGCCTTAAGACCCTCAAACATGCAAATCTAGGCAAGGCCTTAAAGAACGGAGGCAAAGAAAAACTTAAGAAAGGTTGAAAGTGAAAGAACGAAGAAGGTACAAGAGAGCTTAAGGAATGCTTGAGAACTCTACTCAAAACTTGGATGGATTACAAATGAAGGTACAAATGAAGGGGGCATGGGGTATTTATAGGTAAACCCCAAGTCCCAAAGAATTCTAGAGAATTTTATGTACATAATAAAATAATGGAATTCTAGAGAATTCCTACCATAAAATATTCTAAGTCCAAAATATCTACAAGTCTCTAGAATCCTCCACACGGTTCTAGCAAACTCGGGTAGCCTCCACACGGTTTCACCCGTTTCTAGAGAGTTCCGGGCCTCTCTAGAGAATTCCAGAGTCTTCAAGATTTGACCGGAGAATTCCACAAGGCTCTAGACCATTCCGTCCTATGTCCGTCTACGAAAATAGCCTGTTTCGCAGCAAACCACCCGAATTCGTGGGGAAGAAAAACTGTCAGTGACATCCTCCCCCACCAAAACGGTGCTTCGCCCCGATGCACCTAAGTCTCGAAGGCAATGTTGATAGGAACGGGTGCACGATTCTCCTCAAAGTCCTCGATCAATTTGGTGAATTGCCAAAGCTTCTCGATTGGCTCCCAACTCGTCTCACTCATTGGCAAATTCTTCCATTTCACCAAGTATTCTTTAGTCGCTGCCTCGCTCTTGCCTCGAATGATCCTCTTAGAAAGGATGTCTTCTGCGGTCCGTTCCTCGTGCTCGCGTACGCCAGCTGGTGCCCTTGAGGAAACGTTCCGTTCTTCGTCCTCTGGGTCCTTGCGGTATGGCTTAAGTAGGCTCACATGAAAGACTGGATGAAGCCTTGAAAAAGCCTCGGGTAGTTCCAGCTTGTAAGCAACCGAACCCACTTTCTTAAGAACGGTGAAAGGACCCTCGTATCTGCGCATGAGACTCTTGTGTAGACCACGACTCCGTCCATGCTCATAAAGCTTCACCAAGACTTGATCGCCTTCTTCAAACTCGCGACGGGTCCGTTTCCTATCCGCCCATTTCTTCATGCACGCGGCCGACTTCTCCAAGTAGAGTTTTGCCTCTTTGACCCGTTCTTGCCAATCTTCGGCAAACTTGTATGCGGGTGGGCTATTGCCCTTGTAGCCCCCAAGAATGTCCTTAGGCATAGTCGGTTGGAAACCAAGGACAATCTCAAACGGATTTTTGCCCGTGCTCTCACTCCGCATCAAGTTATAGGAAAATTGGGCAACGTCTAGCAAACGTACCCAATCTTTGTGGTTGGCTACCACATAGTGCCTAAGGTACACCTCCAAGAGGCCGTTGATGCGCTCCGTCTGCCCATCCGTCTGCGGGTGCAAAGATGTAGACATCTTGAGCTCCGTCCCAAGCAAACGAAAGAGTTCTTGCGAAAAACGGCCGGTGAACCTTGAGTCCCTGTCGCTTATGATCGATGTAGGCAGCCCTCAATGCTTCACCACATGCCTAAGAAAGAGTTTGGCCGTTATCTCCGCGGTGCACTCTCTTGGGGCGGGTATGAAGACCCCATACTTAGACAAACGGTCCACCACAACAAGTATGTTGGTGCAACCCTTGGAAACGGGCAGGCTCACGATGAAATCCATCGAAACGCTGTCCCACGGGCGTTCCGGAATAGGCAAGGGTGATAACAAGCCATGCGGGTGGTCTTGCTCAGTCTTGTCTTGTTGGCAAACTAGACAAGTCCTTACATACGTCTCCACGTCTTCCCGCATGCGAGGCCAATAGAACCGTTCATGGACTAAGGCAAGTGTGCGATGCGTACCTGGGTGACCCGCATAACGGCTATCATGGCAATCCCTTAGAATCTCCCTTCTAATTCCATCCCATGCGGGCACATACAAACGGTTCCCCTTGGCATAAAGTATCCCATCCTCAAGCCAGAACCGTGTTGTCTTGCCTTCCTTCACGAGCTCCATGAACCTTTGGGCTTGACGGTCGTGCTCAAGACCCTTCTTGATGCGATCAACCAGCGTCCCCTTGGGTATGCTAACGATTGGAGCAAGACATGCCTTTCGGCTTAGGGCGTCGGCCACGTGGTTAGTCTTCCCCGGGCTATACTCAAGCTCATATTTAAACTCGGCCAAGAAGTCCAACCAACGTGCTTGCTTGCTTGAAAGCTTAGGTTGGCTTTGATGGTAGCTCACTGCCCGATTGTCCGTCTTGATCTTGAACGGTGTGGTGGCCTTCAAGTAATGCTCCCAAACTCTAAGGCAGTGAACTATAGCCAACATCTCCTTCTCGTGCGTCGGCCACCTTTTCTCGGTCTCGTTCAACTTGCGGCTTTCAAAGGCGATCGGGTGACCATCTTGCATGAGAACGCCCCCAATGGCAAAGTCCGAAGCGTCCGTGCATACTTCGAATGGTTTCTCAAAATCAGGGAGAGCTAAGACTGGCTCTTGAGTGACGACATCCTTTAAAGCCTCAAACGCTGTTTGGTGTTTTGGTGTCCAACACCAAGCTTGCCCCTTCTTCAAGAGATCTGTTAATGAAGCGGCTATGGCGGAGTGCCCTTCAATGAATCGCCGATAGTAATTAACAAGCCCCAAGAACGATCTTAGCTCTGTTGGCTTCGTGGGTGCCTCCCACTCTACGATAGCCTTGATTTTGGCCGGATCCATGCGGATTTGGCCCCCACCAATGATGTGTCCCAAGAACGACACCTCTTCAAGGCCGAAGGAACACTTCTCCCTTTTAACATAGAGCTGGTTTTCCCTAAGGACTTGGAAAACGGCTCTAAGATGCTCCACATGCTCCTTTATTGTGTTACTATAGATGACGATGTCGTCCAAGTATACTACAACGAACTTATCAATGAAATCGGCTAGCACACGTTGCATCAAAGTGCAAAACGTGGCTGGGGCGTTAGTTAAACCGAACGGCATAACAAGAAACTTATAAGAGCCATACCTCGTCACCATGGCCGTTTTCGGTTCATCACCGGGTGCTATGCGTACTTGGTAGTATCCCTTCCGCAAGTCCAGCTTGGAAAAGATCCGTGCCCGTTGTAGCCGGTAGAACAAGTCCGCTATAAGTGGGATAGGGTACTTGTTCTTTACGGTTAGCTTGTTTAACGCCCGATAGTCGATGCACAAACGTAACGTCCCATCTTTCTTGCATTGGAACAAGGCCGGCGAACCCCACGGACTTTTAGACGGCCTTGCATGACCCGATTCAAGTAGCTCCTTGATTTGCACCTTGAGCTCCTCTAGCTCGCTAGGGGACATACGATAAGACACCTTGGCTATCGGTTTTGCCCCGTCCACCAACTCGATGGCATGATCAACCTCCCTCCTTGGTGGAAGACCTTTGGGCAAATCGTCGGGCATCACGTCCTTGAACTCAACAAGGACTCGCTCTATGGGAGGCGGGATTCGTTCCTCCTTTGCCGGCTCCTCTGTGCATGGTTCCTTCTCAGACACCATGGCGGCAAAGGTGTCTTCACCCCATTTTAGCCCTTTGTTCAGCTGGGAAGGGCTAATCTCATTTTTGCGCCTAAACTTCACCACACAAGACTTCTCGCCTTGGAGTGTCGTTGCTAGGCACGATGATTAGCTTCACCTGGTCTAAAAACTCCATGCCAAACACAAGACCATAATCATCCATAGGTGCAATGGAGAAATTAGCCGTACCTGACTAGTTGCCTATTTTAAGAGGCACGTCTCTTGCTTCACTCACAAGACCTGTCCATTCGCCGTTCACACCCTTAAAACGACCTTTGCTAGCTGTCCATTTCACTCCAAGCGTACGGGCTACCTCTTCCGTGAGATAACTCGTATCGGCCCCCGTGTCTAGCATGCCCCATCTAGACCTGTTTGTGAACGATGTCTCCATGTAAAGACGGCCTTGACGTGTCTCAGCATTGGCATGCATGAAGTCTAGCCGTTTCATGCAAGCAACCCATTTCTCCTCTTCTTGGCACAAACCTTGCGCCAATGCTGCCAACTTCGAATGAGACGGGCAATCGCGTGCCATGTGCGCTCCTCCGCACAAGAAGCACCCTTGAAACTTCTTTGGCTTGTCCCCCTTGGTCTCCTTGCTTGAAGACGGCTTTGTGGAGTCGGCTGCCGGTTTCGCGGGTGTGGAAAACTTCCCTTTGTCTCCCCCACCTTTGCCTTGGAACGGCTTCTTGCCCTTGTCCTTGGAGCTATCCTTCTTTTAGAACTCAACAAGTGACTCGGCCACCTTTAACGCCCGATCGATGTCCTGGACTTCTCTCCGTTGTAGCTCAAGTTTGGCCCAACGGTTGAGACCGTCCATGAAAGTAAAGAACGCCTCCTTGGGCGAGAGATCCGGAATTTCAAGCATCAAGTCCGAAAATTCCTTAACGTATTCCCGGATTTGGCCTTCCTTATGGTGCATTTACGAAGCTTGGCCCGGGCTTCGTCTTCTGCATCCACAGGTAGGAAATACTTTCTAAAATCTTCCTTAAAACCATCCCACATGGTGAAGACCGGGTCTCCATCCCCTACGGGTTTCATCATACGTTTCCACCATGATAAAGCACTATCTTTAAGATAAAGAGAGGCTTGGAAGAGTCTTACCAAGTCGTCCATGATATTCATAGCCCCAAAGTACCGTTCCATGCTGTAGAGAAAGTTCTCTACGTCCCTCAAGCGACGGCTGCCCTTGTATTCGTCCGGCTTGGGCGTTTCAAGCCTTGGAACCGTCCCCACGGCTCCGGTTATCCCTTGCACGGCCACGGCGTCAAGCCGTGCCTTAAGACGCGCCGATTCTGCCCGAGAAGTCTCTAGCTCCCCCATAAGCCGGTTGACGTCGTCTTGGAGGGCGGCAACACGAGCAAGGCTTTCCTCCTTCGACTTGTTGCAACGTTCCACCATTTCGTTGAGCGTCCCTAGCATGTCGTCCTTCATTTGCTGCATGACCTCTTGCAATTCCCCTGCGAATCGCTCCATGCGAGCTTCGACGATCCCTACTACCACCTCAGGGTGCTCGTCCCAACGGTCTTGGTGGTCGGCCACAGCAAGCTCTAGCTTAGCAAGCCGTTTCTCGAAATCCACCATCGGCTCCCTAACGACCGACTTCTCCTTGCGGCTTTCTTTGCGGGTGGTCCTCCCCACCTCACGGGAAACGTGATCCCCCTCAAGCTCCGACCCTTGAACGACCTCCGAAGGGTTGGATATAGCTTATGCACGAAAGAAAACCAACAAACGGAAGCGTAGACGATGTAGCACACCAAGTATCGAGCCGGGGCTCTGATACCAACTGTCACGGGCTTACTTTTTCAAAGTAATGACCGTGCGGCACTCGCACAAAACAACTAACGATCAAGTGCTAGCTCAGCCTTAAGACCCTCAAAACGTGCAAAGCTAGGCAAGGCCTTAAAGAACGGAGGCAAAGAAAAACTTAAGAAAGGTTGAAAGTGAAAGAACGAAAAAGGTACAAGAGAGCTTAAGGAATGCTTGAGAACTCTACTCAAAACTTGGATGGATTACAAATGAAGGGGGCATGGGGTATTTATTGGCAAACCCCAAGTCCCAAAGAATTCTAGAGAATTCTATGTACATAATAAAATAATGGAATTCTAGAGAATTCCTACCATAAAATATTCTAAGTCCAAAATATCTACAAGTCTCTAGAATCCTCCACATGGTTCTAGCAAACTTGGGTAGCTTCCACATGGTTCCACCCATTTCTAGAGATTTCCGGGCCTCTCTAGAGAACTCCAGAGTCTTCAAGATTTGACCGGAGAATTCCACAAGGCTCTAGACCGTTCCGTCCCATGTCTGCCTACGAAAATAGCCTGTTTCGCAGCAAACCACCCGAATTCGTGGGGAAGAAAAACTGTCCGTGACACCTGCACATATTGCTGAAATTTCCCAGATTTGACTCCGTTCTCAATTTCACGCTTGAGCTCTCGACAATCCTCCGTGTCGTGGCCGTGATCTTTGTGATACTCACAGTATTGTTCAGTTGACCTATTTGGATTAGGGGCCAAGGGTTTCGGAATCGGCAGTTTGTCTCTATGGATTTGGAGGATTTCTCGTCGGAGCTTGGTTAAGGGCGTTAATTGCCTATCCATCTTGGGCAGTGCCGGTCTGCCTTCCTGTGGGATTTTTAGTTTTTCTTTGGGGCCTACCGAGGCGAAGGATTCTTGGGACCTTTTGAGCGTGTGTTCTTGCTGTATATGGTTCTCGACAATAGCCTACATCTCCTGTGCATTCCTAGGGGGTTTTGTCGAGAGCTTAACTCGCAACATTGAGGATTTTCCGAAGGGGTTGAGACCTTAGATGAATCCGTTGCAGACATCTTGATCGTCAATGTTGTCGACTTGCAAGGTCTCTTGTATGAATCGTCTGTGAAAGTCGGTTAGACTCTCATGCTGTCCTTGTCTGATCGAAAAAAGGTCGATGGACATCCGCGATATCCATTTGCTTTGGAAGAAACGAGTAGCTAGTTTGACGGACAAATCTTCAAAGCTAGTGACGCTTCCTTCTGGTAGTTGCCCAAACCACCATTGCGCTGATCCGGATAAGTAGGAAGGTAGCGCCTTTGCCATGAAGTTCATGGTTGTGTTTCGGATTCTCATGACTTGAACATATCCTTGCAACCATTGGGAGACATCCGTATCTCCTGAATACGGTTTGAATTCTTTAGGGAAATCGAAGTCTCGGGGCTTAGGTTAATCTCGAATGCTGGGTGTCACGGGCTTACTTTTTCAAAGTAACGGCCGTGCGGCACTAGCACAAAACAACTAACGATCAAGTGCTAGCTCAGCCTTAAGACCCCCAAAGCGTGCAAAGCTAGGCAAGACCTTAAAGAACGGAGGCAAAGAAAAACTTAAGAAAGGTTGAAAGTGAAAGAATGATGAAGGCACAAGAGAGCTTAGGGAATGCTTGAGAACTCTACTCAAAGCTTGGATGGTTACAAATGGAGGGGGCATGGGGTATTTATAGGCAAACCCCCCAAGTCCTAAAGAATTCTAGAGAATTCTATGTACATAATAAAATAGTGGGATTCTAGAGAATTCCTACAATAAAATATTCTAAGTTCAAAATATCTAGAAGTCTCTAGAATCTTCCACACGATTCTAGCAAACTCGGGTAGCTTCCATACGGTTCCACTCGTTTCTAGAGAGTTCCGGGCCTCTCTAGAAAATTCCAGAGTCTTCAAGATTTGACCGGAAAATTCCACAAGGCTCTAGACCGTTCCGTCCCATGTCCGTCTACGAAAATAGCCCGTTTCGCATCAAACCACCCGAATTCATGGTGAAGAAAAACTGTCCGTGACATCCTCCCCCACCAAAATGGTGCATCGCCCCGATGCACCTAAGTCTCGAAGGCAATGTTGATAGGAACGGGTGCACGATTCTCCTCAAAGTCCTCGATCAATTTGGTGAATTGCCAAAGCTTCTCGATTGGCTCCCAACTCGTCTCACTCATTGGCAAATTCTTCCATTTCACCAAGTATTCTTTAGTTGCTGCCCGCCTCCTGCCCCGAACGATCCTCTTAGAAAGGATCTCCTCTGCGGTCCGTTCCTCATGCTCGCGTACGCCAGCTGGTGCCCTTGAGGAAACGTTCCGTTCTTCGTCCTCTGGGTCCTTGCGGTATGGCTTAAGTAGGCTCACATGAAAGACTGGATGAAGCCTTGAGAAGGCCTCGGGTAGTTCCAGCTTGTAAGCAACCGAACCCACTTTCTTAAGAACGGTGAAAGGACCTCGTATCTGCGCATGAGACCCTTGTGTAGACCACGGCTCCGTCCATGCTCATAGAGCTTCACCAAGACTTGGTCGCCTTCTTCAAACTCGCGACGGGTCCGTTTCTTATCCGCCCATTTCTTCATGCGTGCGGCCGACTTCTCCAAGTAGAGTTTTGCCTCGTCGGCCCGTTCTTGCCAATCTTTGGCAAACTTGTATGCGGGTGGGCTATTGCCCTTATAGCCCCCAAGAATGTCCTTAGGCGTAGTTGGTTGGAAACCAAGGACAATCTCAAACGGACTTTTGCCCGTGCTCTCACTCCGCATCAAGTTATAGGAAAATTGGGCAACGTCTAGCAAATGTACCCAATCTTTCTGGTTGGCTGCCACATAGTGCCTGAGATACACTTCCAAGAGGCCGTTGATGCGCTCCGTCTGCCCATCTGTTTGCGGGTGCAAAGATGTAGACATCTTGAGCTCCGTCCCAAGCAAACGAAAGAGTTCTTGCCAAAAACGGCCGGTGAACCTCGAGTCCCTGTCGCTTATGATCGATGTAGGCAGCCCCCAATACTTCACCACATGCCTAAGAAAGAGTTTGGCCGTTATCTCCGCGGTGCACTCTTTTGGGGCGGGAATGAAGACCGCATACTTAGACAAACGGTCTACCACAACAAGTATGTTGGTGCAACCCTCGGAAACGGGCAGGCTCACGATGAAATCCATCGAAACGCTGTCCCACGGGCGTTCCGGAATAGGCAAGGGTGATAACAAGCCATGCGGGTGGTCTTGCTCGGTCTTGTCTTGTTGGCAAACTAGACAAGTCCTTACATATGCCTCCACGTCTTCCCGCATGCGAGGCCAATAGAACCGTTCATGTACTAAGGCAAGTGTGCGATGCGTACCTGGGTGACCCGCATAACGGCTATCATGGCAATCCCTCAGAATCTCCCTTCTAAGTCCATCCCATGCGGGCACGTACAAACGGTTCCCCTTGGCATAAAGTATCCCATCCTCAAGCCAGAACCGTGTTGTCTTGCCTTCCTTCACGAGCTCCATGAACCTTTGGGCTTGACGGTCGTGCTCAAGACCCTTCTTGATGCGATCAACCAACATCCCTTCGGGTATGCTAACGATTGGCGCAAGACACGCCTTTCGGCTTAACGCGTCGGCCACGTGGTTAGTCTTCCCCGGGCTATACTCAAGCTCGTATTTAAACTCGGCCAAGAAGTCCAACCAACGCGCTTGCTTGCTTGAAAGCTTAGGTTGGCTCGATGGTAGCTCACCGCCCGATTATCCGTCTTGATCTTGAACGGTGTGGCGGCCTTCAAGTAATGCTCCCAAACTCTAAGGCAGTGAACTATAGCCAACATCTCCTTCTCGTGCGTCGGCCACCTTTTCTCGGTCTCGTTCAGCTTGCGGCTTTCAAAGGCGATCGGGTGACCATCTTGCATGAGAACGCCCCCAATGGCGAAGTCCGGCGTCCGTGCACACCTCGAACGGTTTCTCAAAATCAGGGAGAGCTAGGACTGGCTCTCGAGTGACAGCGTCCTTTAAAGCCTCGAACGCTGTTTGGTGTTTTGGTGTCCAACACCAAGCTTGCCCCTTTTTCAAGAGATCCGTTAATGGAGCGGCTATGGCGGAGTGTCCTTCAATGAACCGATAGTAATTAACAAGCCCCAAGAACGATCTCAGCTCCGTTGGCTTCGTGGGTGTCTCCCACTCCACGATAGCTTTGATTTTGGCCGGATCCATGCGGATTTTGCCCCCACCAATGATGTGTCCCAAGAACGACACCTCCTCAAGGCCGAAGGAACACTTCTCCTTTTAACATAGAGCTGGTTTTCCTAAGGACTTGAAAAACGGCTCTAAGATGCTCCACATGCTCCTTCATTGTGTTACTATAGATAACGATGTCGTCCAAGTATACTACAACGAACTTATCAATGAAATCCGCTAGCACACGTTGCATCAAAGTGCAAAACGTGGCTGGGGCGTTAGTTAAACCGAACGGCATAACAAGAAACTCATAAGAGCCATACCTCGTCACCATGGCCGTTTTCGGTTCATCACCGGGTACTATGCGTACTTGGTAGTATCCCTTCCGCAAGTCTAGCTTGGAAAAGATCCGTGCCCGTTGCAGCCGGTCGAACAAGTCCGCTATAAGTGGGATAGGGTACTTGTTCTTCACGGTTAGCTTGTTTAACGCCCGATAGTCGATGCACAAACGTAGCGTCCCATCTTTCTTGCGTTGGAACAAGGCCGGCGAACCCCACGGACTTTTAGACGGCCTTGCATGACCCGATTCAAGTAGCTCCTTGATTTGCACCTTGAGCTCCTCTAGCTCGCTAGGGGACATACGATAAGGCACCTTGGCTATCGGTTTTGCCCCGTCCACCAACTCGATGGCATGATCAACCTCCCTCCTTGGTGGAAGACCTTTGGGCAAATCGTCGGGCATCACGTCCTTGAACTCAACAAGGACTTGCTCTATGGGAGGCGGGATTCGTTCCTCCTTTGCCGGCTCCTCGTGCATGGTTCCTCCTCAAACACCATGGCGGCAAAGGTGTGTTCACCCGTTTTAGCCCCTTGTTCAGCCGGGAAGGGCTAATCTCATTTTCCCGTCTAAACTTTACCACACAAGGCTTCGCCTTGGAGGATCACCATCGTGTCGTTGTTGGGCACGATGATCGGCTTTACCTGGTCTAAAAACTCCATGCCAAACACAAGACCATAATCATCCATAGGTGCAATGGAGAAATTAGCCGTACGACCGCTTGCCGATTTTAAGAGGCACATCCACGGCTTCGCCTACAAGACCCGTCCATTCGCCGTTCACGCCCTTGAAACAGCCTTTGCTAGGTGTCCACTTGACGCCAAGCGAACGGGCTACCTCTTCCGTGAGATAACTCGTGTCGGCCCCCGTGTCTAGCATGCCCCATCTAGACCCGTTTGCGAACGATGCCTCCATGTAAAGACGGCCTTGACGTGTCTCGGCCTTGGCATGCACGGCATCTAGCCGTTTCATGCAAGCGACCCGTTTCTCTCTTCTTGGCACAAACCTTGTGCCAATGCTGCCAACTTCGAACGAGACGGGCAATCACGTGCCATGTGCGCTCCCCGCACAAGAAGCACCCTTGAAACTTCTTTGGCTTGTCCCCTTGGTCTCCTTGCTTGAAGACGGCTTTGTATAGTCGGCTGCCGGCTTTGCGGGGTGGAAGACTTCCCTTTGTCTCCCCACCTTTGCCTTGGAACGGCTTCTTGCCCTTGTCCTTGGAGCTATCCTTCTTTTGGAACTCAACAAGCGACTCGGCCACCTTTAACGCCCGATCGATGTCCTGGACTTCTCTCCGTTGTAGCTCAAGTTTGGCCCAACGGTTGAGACCGTCCATGAAAGTAAAGAACGCCTCCTTGGGCGAGAGATCCGGAATTTCAAGCATCAAGTCCGAAAATTCCTTAACGTATTCCCGGATTTGTCCTTCCCTATGGTGCAGACGACGAAGCTTGGCCCGGGCTTCGTCTTCCGCATCCACGGGTAGGAAATACTTTCTAAACTCTTAAAACCATCCCACGTGGTGAAGACCGGGTCTCCATCCCCCACGGGTTTCATCATACGTTTCCACCATGATAAGGCACTATCTTTAAGATAAAGAGAGGCCTGGAAGAGTCTTACCGAGTCGTCCATGATATTCATAGCCCCAAAGTACCGTTCCATACTGTAGAGAAAGTTCTCTACGTCCCTCAAGCGACGGCTGCCCTTGTATTCGTCCGGCTTGGGCGCTTCAAGCCTTGGAACCGTCCCCACGGCTCCGGTTGTCCCTTGCACGGCCACGGTGTCAAGCCGTGCCTTAAGACGCGCCGATTCTGCCCGAGAAGTCTCCAGCTCCCCATAAGCCGGTTGACGTCGTCTTGGAGGGCGGCAACACGAGCAAGGCTTTCCTCTTTCGACTTGTTGCAACGTTCCACCATTTCGTTGAGCGTCCCTAGCATGTCGTCCTTCATTTGCTGCATGACCTCTTGCAATTCCCCTGCGAATCGCTCCATGCGAGCTTCGACGACCCCTGCTACCACCTCAGGGTGCTCGTCCCCAACGGTCTTGGTGGTCGGCCACAGCAAGCTCTAGCTTGGCAAGCCGTTTCTCCAATTCCACCATCGGCTCCCTAACGACCGACTTCTCCTTACGGGTTCCTTTGCGGGTGGTCCTCCCCACCTCACGGGAAACGTGATCCCCCTCAAGCTCCGACCCTTGAACGACCTCCGAAGGGTTGGACATAGCTTATGCACGAAAGAAAACCAACAAATGGAAGCGTAGACGATGTAGCACACCAAGTATCGAGCCGAGGCTCTGATACCAACTGTCACGGGCTTACTTTTTCAAAGTAACGGCCGTGCGGCACTAGCACAAAACAACTAACGATCAAGTGCTAGCTCAGCCTTAAGACCCCCAAAGCGTGCAAAGCTAGGCAAGACCTTAAAGAACGGAGGCAAAGAAAAACTTAAGAAAGGTTGAAAGTGAAAGAATGATGAAGGCACAAGAGAGCTTAGGGAATGCTTGAGAACTCTACTCAAAGCTTGGATGGTTACAAATGGAGGGGGCATGGGGTATTTATAGGCAAACCCCCCAAGTCCTAAAGAATTCTAGAGAATTCTATGTACATAATAAAATAGTGGGATTCTAGAGAATTCCTACAATAAAATATTCTAAGTTCAAAATATCTACAAGTCTCTAGAATCTTCCACACGATTCTAGCAAACTCGGGTAGCTTCCATACGGTTCCACTCGTTTCTAGAGAGTTCCGGGCCTCTCTAGAAAATTCCAGAGTCTTCAAGATTTGACCGGAAAATTCCACAAGGCTCTAGACCGTTCCGTCCCATGTCCGTCTACGAAAATAGCCCGTTTCGCATCAAACCACCCGAATTCATGGTGAAGAAAAACTGTCCGTGACATGGGGATGAAAGGGCTTCGGTCCAGCCCTATCCCGATGATTTTCCTCATTTCTTCTCGAATCAAAATGTTCTGGTCTCTTGTTCCTTGCTGGTCTTCCTGGTAGTACGGAGGATTTTCCCTATGCCCGTGATATTGTTGCTGTCTTGGAGGCGAGTATCGAGGACGGTGATGGTATCCTTGGTCATAATCGCCCTTGGTGTTGTTGCGGCCTCGACGTGGCTCGTAGTCGTGCCTGTACTCACCTTTTCGGGGGCTCCTTCGATTCCAATTGAATTCAAGGCGATTATGTGCCTTGGTTTTCCTTGGGGTTTTCCCCTGTTCTCCTTCGAGGATCTCGACGCTCGGGGGATTTGGATTCTCTTCGACGCCCTTCTGTTGGTATATCGCGTCGAATTCCTCGAGGGCGGTGTCGAAGGCTGGGTATCTTTCTCTTAAAGCATCCCAAAATATGGTATCTCTGGTAGCATGCGAGCATTCTTCGCGGGGGCTTTCGTAGCCCTCGGTCTCTGGTAATTCTCCTGCTCTTGGAATTTCCGCTTGCCCCGTTTCTTATCGAGAAGGGCCAGGGTTCTGCGAGCTTCTTTTTCGTCGATCAGATCTTCCAATTCTTGTTCTGTAGGGTCGGGTTGTCCAAGGAGACAACGCCGTCTAGTTTCTTCGAGGACATATCTCCGCATCCTTTGCTGTTGATCACTATTATCGCCCAGCTTCTTGAGTTCGGCCTCGATTTTGGCCAGTTTCTTCCAAACACTTGGCGGCAGTGGGGGTATATCGAGGGGGCAGTATATCCTCTTTTTCAGGTGCAAGATTGGTGTTGCTTTGTTTCTTTGGATCGGGCTGAGAAGCACCGAGGACCAAACGCTCCTTAGTTTGTTCTTTCCCGGGGTTCTCCGCCGTGGCTTCTTCTTGTCTTTCTTTTTTCTTGCCGGCGTTGGAATTCGGCCAGGGGAGTATCGTCTCCTAGACTACGCTGGTGGCCGGAGGAGGCCGTGCTTCCGGTGTCTTCTTCAACTCTGACCATCGTGACGGTTGTTCTGGCAACCTCGATTGTTATGAAAAGATGTTAAGAAAACCTCAGGAGGTTTCTGCGACACAAACCCTAACTTACGGGTCCCACCGGGCGTGCCACTTGACGATGCACGGATATGCGCCGTCGGTTTAACGGTAGAACTCCGATGCTTAAGTCAGTAAACTGGATTGCTAGAAAGTTTTGGGAGGTAGTATGTTTGGCTTATAGATTGCGTACCTGAATTACTGTATGAGCTACCCTATTTATAGGTATGTGATTACCCGGACCATTCCGAATCCTACTAGGTTTTAGGATTCACACCGTCCTAAGAGTCCCAGTTGGATTCTTCTTGTGGTGAGTGGGCCGGGACAATCTCGATCATGGATCTGGACTCGTCATAATTCTAGAAAATATATATTGTTTCCGCCGTCAACAAAATTTCCACTCAAGAAAAATATAGTTTTTTTTTTGTAATAATATTGTTTTGATATGTATCAGAACTGTTACAGAACTTTTGTAAACTATTTGTGAGGTAGTTCTTCGTTAAATTTAATTATTTCTTTGGAAAGTATCAGAGGGTATTTTTAGCAAAATCTTTGTGAGTCAGTTTTTAATAGTTGCGCTAGAACTGTCGTAGGAATGCTTAACAAAATTTTGGTGAGATAGTTCTTCTTTTGGGTGAATTTTAAACACTGTCTTTATATACCTTTTTTTTTTATTTTATAAAATTGGAGTAACACCCGCCAGGTACCGCCCTAGATTTTCTTATAGAAATAAAAAAGTCTTCAAAGGTTTTTTTTCTTTTTTTTTCCTTTTAGTTTTGTGAAGGATAGTATCTGCGGCCATAATTTTGATTATATTAATTTTAATAAATATGTTAAGACTCATCCATGGGGAGGATTGTTAGAGGACAAAAGAGTAATTATAAAGTGAACTATAGAGAACATTTATAAACAAATATTCATGTGGAGGGCAAATTGTTCATTTCGCCTGATTAATGGATCAAATTCAGGATTCGGTAAGAAACCGAAGGAAGAGATTAATTGCTCAAATAATGAACAAAATGGGGATTCTCATTTTTTTTTTCTCTAAGAAATTTCAGATAATGTTGTAGGGCCAAGCGATTTGCATTCAATTTAGTTTATCTTGTAAAATTAAGAATGCATTTATAAGTTATCAGGATAAGGTGAAAACACCCATGCCAATTATTACGGATAGAAGAGGTTGATATCATGTAACATTATTATGGGAAATGGATGGTATAGGAAAAATCATCATTCAAAGAGAAACATAGGAGGTTTGGCCTCATTTTAAGGCTTAGTTTAAGCGCATGTATCGCAAAAATGTGATAACACAAGCGTCATTGAAGATATGACGTGTTGACTAAAATTAGAAGGATTATCAGCCATGAAAATAGTTAGTTGGATGATTTATGGAACCATTTTGATTGGGACATCCCTTCCTTGCCGATGATCTTTGTTACAACCCATAATAGAATCATTGATTTTCCATTAAAGTTGACCCCGTCTCAATTTCAGAAACTGAATTTTGTTGATCCAAATCTCTGAAAAAAAGTAAATTTTTGCAGAATAAAATTTGATACCATGGGTTATTCAACGGCAATGGAGATTCTCGGCGAGAGAGCTTCATGGATGAGGGAGTCTTTGCAGAAGAGCCAGGCCGTCGCCGATAATATGGTCGCCATCCTTGGTTCATTTGATAGCCGTCTCTCTGCCCTCGAAACAGCCATGCGCCCTACTCAGCTGAAAACACGTTCGATGCGGAGAGCACATGAAAATATCGACAAGACTCTTAAAGCCGCTGGAGTCATTTTGAGTCAATTTGATCTTGCTCGTCAGGCCGAGGCAAAAGTACTGAGGGGACCTCATGAGGATTTGGAAAGTTATCTAGAAGCAGTTGATCAGTTAAGGAGCATTGTTGGTTTTTTCAATAGTAAGAAAAGCCTACAAAGCACTATTGGGGTTGTCAACCATGCCAATAACTTACTCGCAAAGGCGAAGCTGAAACTTGAAGAAGAATTCCGTCAGCTTTTGGCATCGTATAGCAAGCCTGTGGAGCCTGATCTTTTATTTGACTGCCTCCCAACTACATTGCGGCCTTCAACTGGAGGATCATCACCTGCACCAGGGGATGGTACTAGCGGCATGAAATCCTCCGAGCACCATAAGAAGAGTCTGGAGCCTGTAGTTTACCATCCTCCTACACTGATTCCACCAAGAATACTTCCTTTGCTACATGACTTGGCTCATCAAATGGTTGAAACTGGTCATCATCAACAGTTGTTCAACTTTTACAGTGAATCCCGAGGCTTAGTCATGGAACAAAGCCTCAAAAAACTAGGAGTTGAAAGACTAAGCAAGGACGACGTGCAAAAGATGCAATGGGAAGTTCTGGAGGCCAAGATCGGTAATTGGGTACATTTCATGCGAATCGCAGTGAAACTTTTGTTTGTTGCGGAAAAGAAAGTCTGTGATCAGATTTTCGAGGGTCATGATTCCCTCAGGGATCAATGTTTTTCAGAAGCAACGACGGATAGCGTAGGCATGCTTCTTAGTTTTGGAGAGGCTATTGCCAAAAGCAAGAGATCCCCTGAAAAACTGTTTGTTCTTCTTGATATGTATGAGATAATGAGAGAGCTTAAACCTGAGATTGATGTTATATTTGGAAGCAAGTACGGAAATGATGTGCGAGAAGCTTCTTCGGTGTTAACAAAGCGCCTGGCACAGACTGCTCAAGATACTTTTGTTGATTTTGAAGAGGCTGTTGAGAAAGATACCACAAAAACTACAGTGCTTGATGGCACCGTTCACCCGTTAACTAGCTATGTGATTAACTATGTCAAATTTTTGTTTGACTACCAATCAACTCTTAAGATACTTTTCACGGAGTTTGGTGGTGATGCTGATGCGGATGAGAAGTTGGCATCTCTAACAACTCGCATAATGCAGGCACTTCAAAGTAATCTGGATGGGAAATCAAAGCAGTACAAGGATCCTGCTTTAACTCAGCTATTTCTCATGAATAATATGCATTATATAGTAAGAGCGGTGCGCAAGTCAGAAGCGAAAGATATGCTGGGGGATGATTGGGTGCAGATACAAAGAAGAATCGTTCAACAACATGCGAATCAATACAAGCGGATCTCATGGTCCAAGATTCTCAGTTGTCTCTCTGTTCAAGGAGCTTCCTCGGCGGGTGGAAGTGGCACATATGCTGATGGTGGTGGCAGCAGCAACAGTGGGGTATCAAGAGCAAATGTGAAAGACAGGTTCAAGACCTTTAACCTTCTATTTGAGGAACTTCATCAAAGGCAATCACAATGGACGGTCCCAGACAGTGAGCTCCGTGAATCCCTGAGACTGGCTGTTGCGGAAGTCCTACTCCCGGCTTATAGGTCTTTCATAAAACGTTTTGGGCCCATGATACAAAATGGTAAAAATCCCGGTAAATACATTAGATATAGTCCTGAGATCCTTGAAAAACTACTAGCCGAGTTTTTTGAAGGTAAAACATGGAATGAACCAAGGAGATAGATCAATCATATCAACATGAAAGGTGTTTATTCATTCAGACTCAAAGGTTGTTGGAAAATAAATAGTACTCGACAGGGGGAGAGAGAGAGAGAGAGAGAGAGAGAGAGAGAGAGAGAGAGAGAGAGAGAGAGAGAGAGAATCCTACTAGCATCATCATCGTCCACAAGTTTTCTGCTTTATTATACCAAAAAGATTTTAAAAAGAAAAAGAAAAAAGAAATGGATAGCTGAAGAATAGTTCTAGCCTGCATAGGAAGGATCGACACAATGTTACATGTAAGGTCACATATCAATCAATTAGTTGATCAAGCGGCGGTAGAGGTTACAACACCTTCTTTTACACCTACACAAGAGAAAAGGAAATAGAATCATGTTGACAATCTTCATAGGGAGACATGTTTGTGGAATTCCTTGGGAGAAAATTTTATTAATTTGGTACACATTCAAGGTAGATAGATGGGTAGAGGTCTCAAGGTTGGCTGATATCCAAGTGGACTGAAATGTCCTTGTGTAATTGATCCAAATAAGGTGGATACTACATATTGATTAACTGTATGTAGATGTAAAGAGCACTCAGTCGGGATGATATAACTCATATTCATGATTGAATCTAGCTATGATTGAGATCCACTTGATTTTGCAAAATGGTGATTCCTGGTGAACACCTAAAAATTTAGTACTTTCATCATACATGTGGTTAGTTCTTTATGGGTGGGTGGGGGGTTCTTTAGGTGTTCAAACGGTGTGTAAATTTGATGAGATCAAAGTGGTCATGATGAGAATGTCTATTGCTACAATAGTCATACACAACATTGTCAACAATTACATAGATTTGATAATGTTTTTTGCGCAACATCTTTAAACAATATAATTCAAAAACTATAATAAATTCAGATGCTTAGATCCAATCAGTTTTTGGGATGTTTATTTTTATTTTTGGCTTTGATTAGCTGAAACTTTTGAGGATAGGTCTATTAACATTTTTCAATTTTGTTATTTATAATTGGGCGAACTACATTTTACCCCCCGAGTATTAACCTGATCTACCATAAACTCTCCGAGTTTTAGTGATGCTATCATATATTCCCTGAGCAGTGAAATGACAAAATAACCATGGTTTACATATATTTGATTTGATTTTCTTTTTTTTTTTCAATTTTTTCTTCAATTTTTGATCATTAAAAAAAAAAATTGCTTCATTTGTCATTTTCAAATTTAATTAGGACAGGTTAATAAATGAAATTTTTTTAAAGGAAAATCCAGGGTGATACGTTGCGGGAATACCCCGATTTTATTGATATAAAAGTAGAAAGGTACAAAGACAGTGCTTACGATTTATCCAAATAAAAGAACAGTCGTACAAAAGTTTTTCTAAAAATTCTACGACGGTTCTAATGCATATTACTTCACTAAAAAATTTTCTTATGAAGATTATCTATAATCCCACGATAGTTCTTTTTGAATAAAAGAAGAATTTTAAAACTAGGAGTCTGTCTCACAAAGATTTGTCTAAAATTCCATGACAGCTCTATACTCTATTCTACCTATCTAATTCTAATAAATGGAAAAGATACTTGATCTAAGAACAAAGTACCTCTTAAAGATTGTGGAAGCCTAGACATGCTTTCATATTCAGTTGATTGTCCATTTGAAGTTTGCTTTGAAAGACCATTCGCTAGTGCATTTATTTCCTAGAAAATATGTTAGATTGTAAATCTAGTGCGATTCAAAATACCTCTGATTTGAGACAGTGGAAAGTGGTATCTCCAAGGAAAATGTTTACCTTTGTTGAGCAATTAAACCACAACTTTGTTGTGTGTTTGAATCTTGACTCGTTGGTATCCGTGTTCTTCAGCGCATTTTAAGGTTCAAAGTATTCCTTCAATTATGGTGGCAACGCTAAGATTTTTGCCAATGTGGCTACATGCTGCTTTTATGAAGTTCCATGCTCTCCTCAAGCCACAAAACTCCAACCAACCTCACCTAGAGCTTCTAAAGCTGAACCGTCTGTATCGATGAGTACTTATCCAGGTTCTGGCAGCTTCCAACATAGCGATTGATTTTTTTTTCTTTTTCTGCTCTGCAACCCTAACTTTGAAGATGTCCTCAAGCTCTTTAATGTCAGTTGCATTCTTTGCTCTTAACTTGTGAACACTTTATTAGTACAAATTTCACAACTCGCTAAATCTAAAGAAAATAATGTACCTTTGAAGAGACACTTATTTTGAGATTTCCAAATTTCCCAAAGGACGAAAGCTGGACTTATAATATCAACTTCTTTCACTGAATTGAAATCCCCAATCGAATACCATGCTTGTAAAAAGCTCCACAAACATGCATTGAGAGGTAAGAAAATGCCATACAAAGCTAAAATATAAGACCAAACCTGTCTCATTTTCGGACATTCGAAAAACACATGTTGTATGCTTTCTTCTGCTTGAAGGCAAAGTGGGCAATGCGAGAGGTGAGTAGCTAAGCTCATCTGCTGTAAAACTTTAGGAAAAGGCATCAAGTAATTAAATAGTCTCCATAAGAAGAAATAAATTTTTAAAGGAATTAGTCTATTCCAAAAATTCTTCAAAATAGGAGTTTTGCCTATTTTTTCCCGAATTTCAGAATATGCAGTAGCTAATGCAAAATCTACAGAGACTGATAGTATCCATATGTGTCAGTCTTCTTCAGAAGAAGAAATCCAGCTCATAGCTTCCAACACTTGTTGTACCTATTGCAGCAAAAAAAACCATTAAATTCATTCAAATAAAAATCCTTATTAACAAAGAAACTTTAACCTAAAGGCCACGAAGTGGATGATTACGCAGCCAATTTATTGACCAAATTGACCCAAGTCCCGTCCAGTTATCAAACCAAAATGAAACCTCTCCTTTTCCAAGTAGGATTGTTGATCTTTCATTTGCCAGGTGATTAACATTGAGAACCCTACACCATCTTATCTTCTTTTTGGCCGTCTCTGATAATGGTTTAACAAAGATGATCCAAATACGCTTGTTACACTTCCACTTTCACCAAAGTTTAAGAGAATAGGCATCAATAGTATCATGCATCTTCCTCAAACCAAGTCCATTTTCAGCTGTAGGGAATGTAAATTTATGCCAAGCTTTCCAATTCCTATCTCAAGGTCTTCCTTTGTTCCTCATAGGAATTTCTGATATCTCTTCTCTAAAGCATCAATGATCATTTTTGGCGGCACTATTGCTAAAAAAGTGTGCATAGGAATGGCAGACAAGACATTCTGAATCAGAAGGAATCTCCCGCCCGCAGACGAAAATTTATTCTTACAATTTGCTAACAGTGCATCAAATGAGTCAATATGGTGTTGAAAATAGTTAAACTTTCTCCTTCCCTGAAAAGGCCTACAACCAAGGTAAGCAAAAGGAAAGTTATCTCTTCGCATTCCAATTCGAGTTTCGGAAATTTTTTCAGAAGCTAAGTAAAAACTTTTTTGCTTGTTTATTTGCTGACCTGAGGTAGCTTCATACTCTTGGAAAAAGATGTTCAATTGATCAATTGATTTTTCGAGTCCCCTCGTAAAAATAATTAAATCATCCACAAAGCATAGATGTGTTACCTCAAATGATCTAGCTAGGATACTATATGAAGCTATGTGACCATTCCCCGAAAGAACTTTCAAGCGTCTCGTCAAAGCTTCCGAAACCAAAACAAAAAGATATGGTGAGAGAGGGTCTCCATGTTTGATGCCTGTTGAAGCTTGGTAAACCCCCACTAAATTTTCATTCACAAGTATCGAAAACCAGCTATTACGTAAATTATTAATTATAAGGGCCACAAACCTTCCACAGAAACCAAAATTTTCCAAAACTTTTTGTAAAAAAGACCAAGATACTCGATCAAAGGCTTTCATCATATCCATCTTAAGAATCAAGTTCCCTCCTCTTGTCTATGCATAACCAGTTCGGCGTCTCCCAGAATACTAACAGAAAAATCATTTGAACATAGTACCCAAATTTTCCCAGAGATTAAAGCAAAAACTTGATCGAAATGCAGTTTCTGTTTTAAATCATCCAATTTTTGAGATTGTAACATTGGCTTGAGCAGAATCATAAAAGATATCGAGTGCATAGATTTTAAATTCTTTAATCTACGCCTTGATACTTTATTTCCTATTCCTCTCACATTCCATATTAGCCGACTTATCATGATTAAACTTTTGGAGGAATATCACCTTTGAGTCACGTTGAATGATGAACTTCATTTCCAGCATTTTGAACTTCCTTTTTAGATCCTCTAGGACGTCCAACTTTTTCTTTTTTGGTTCACCATCTAAGTTTATAACCCCAGAATCCTCCACTGCGCCTAAATCTAATTTGCCACCAACAGAGGTGTCGTCCTTTGAGTTATATTCTGAATTAAAATCATCGCAAATTTGAGCCTCATTTGGCACTTCAGAAAATATCTCTTCGTCACTCTCGGAATCTGCTTCATTAGTTAATTCATGATTAATAATATAATCTTATTATTCTTAAAAAAAGAAGTTAATTACTATTTTTTATCATTTAAATATATTATTACACCAGAATTAGTATGGAATTTTTTTAATTTAATTAATGATATATTTTTAAAACGTTTAAATTGTATAATCTAAAAGATATGGATGAAAGAGTATTTTTGACCGTTTACAGAAAATTGATTGTATGTTAAGGGGGCATTTGGTAGGTTGACTATGAGAATCACCTAATTCCTGTCAACTTTAGAGAACTCAGAATAAAAACAATCCAAGTAATTCTTGATATTCGATGGTTTCATAGAAAAACAAACAAAAGAACTATAGATTTATCCTAATATATTTGAGAATGCTCACTCACAGAAGAAATCTCAAAGCATCCACACTCATACTGACTATAATTGACTATGATTTGTAATAGTACTACAATAACAAAAAAGAAAAGAGAACATGTTGTATTAATTTAAAACTCGGGCCAGAAAAATTTGAAATCATACAAACATGTATAATTAAACAGTTTTATCTTTTGCATATCTGCTATCATATGAAGGAATTCATATTTCTTTAATTTGGATCAAGAGTACAACAATATATACAAATAACCATCACATATAAAGTGGCCGAATTTTTCCAGAATCTCTTAAAGATTAGAAGATCAACATTGACTTTGCTTGCACGAAAAAAGTTTGTAGAATTATAAACCAAATTAACATATAAGCATGAGTCGTGTATGTCATGGATTTTCGGTGGTGGGTAAAAAGAAAAGTTCAACAAACAAAATTTGAAGGAAAATAATCTTACGCTTGACTGAGAATGAATACCTTATGGTTACGCCAAAGATCAATTCCTAGGGGAGAGCGAAACTTGAGGGTTTTGGAGGAGAGTGTTAGTTACTATGGTTGTAAACAACACAAGTCGTGTGCTTTTAAAGATTCGTTATTGTCTGTCAAGCTCCCAAGAAATGTAAGTAATGGTTTTTGTTCATTCATAATTTAAAATGACTTTACATATCCGAATTAATGAGAACTATTAGCCACATAGGTCACCATTTTTATTTCATAATGGTGGTGGTGCTATTATCATATGAGAAGTTGAAAAGCTAAATGTTTTATAATAAAATGAAATAGTAGTTATAACTAATCGTAATTTTATGGGTTAGGAAGACATAAAAAACATAATTTATTCGCATCTTCCTAACCATTCACCCTTTCAATTCCCATATTGAAAGACATTAACTTTATAATCAAATTAGTTTTTTTCTACTATATATATATATATTATATAGATATAAATAGTGAGTTTAGACAACTTTTTTGGTAGTATACCATCACATGTATTAGACTCTTTTTCTCCTTGTATGTTCAACTTTTTCCATTTCCTCTAATTTACCATCATCATTATGATTTATTATTTTTTCATTCAATCTCCTAATAATGATTTGTCCTTAATATAATTCTTATTTTTCTTCTAATCCTCTAATAATAGTTTCATTATTTCATTCATTATTGGATTCATTGCATCCCTAGAGTTACAAGTTTCGTTTCATCTTCCTTTTCATTAATTCCATTTTCTTTTCTGACTTTTGTTCTCTCTGATTTTTCGCACTTTAAATAGAACTCTTTCGGTTGATAATCTCTTTGATGTTAGCCCTTTGTGCATAAATTTTCTCACTAATGTCTAATCTCATTTATTGAAATGTATTTTAATCTAAATGTAGAAAATTTATTTGTTAGTTTCATATTTGTATTTTTAGGTAAATACAAGATTATTAATCGTGTTGTAGTGTCGCATGTGACATTTATTCAATAGAATCATTTATTTAACATCATTTTTCTATATTTCTTTTTATTTTTTCCTCAATTTATTATCTACTATTAATTTTATTAAATTTTAGAATTAAGGTACACACAGTATTCTCCTAATGATGACATGGAATGACTACAAAAATCCTTCCTATATTTGCTAATTATAATATATGTTGATGAAATTTTTGCTACAGCTTGTTTTGAAGCTCTCAAATACAAGAAGTCTTGAAATATGTTTTGACTGGCCAATATATTTTAAAGAAAGGACTGAATGGTATAGGCAAAACTCAATATTTACTAATTTTTCAGTTATTTTAAAGAAAGGACAAATGTTTAGATTAAATTGTTCTTCTCAGATGCTTCCAAGTTCTGAGATAAAAGTTTCAATTGCTCTCTTCAAAAAGCATAAGTTTCTTTCAGACTACAAAGACTAAATGTGATGCATCCTTACAATGAGAAGTCCATGGTATCTATTACGAAGCTATTAGCCCATCTATAAGAAACACTAATTTTTCATACATTTTCTACATCCATATGATTTAGCAACGTATTAATCAAATGATTTTGTATTTCAAATTTTTATTGACTTTATAATTAGAGGAGTGACGATACCGACCTCGCTTATTTATTTATTTCTTTTTACCTTCAAAATTCCAACATTCTTAGTACAGAGAAATAGATGTTTTCTTTCATCATGAATACAAACTACATTAACTTTCTACTTTCTGTTTGTTTTTTTCTTTTTGAATTATTTCCTGAGTAGCTTTGTACTCAAACACTCATGCATTTCAATATCTATTATTTCCTTTGGGAATGCTTGTGTTTTTGTATTTTTTTTCCCTTTTTGAATGTTTTATAACAACTCTTTATAAAATAACAAAAATATCTTTATAATTAATCACTTCTAATAAATTTCTTATTAATGTTGTTTATTCTAAAAATTGTTACAAAATACATTATTTATAAAATTAACAATGACATTTATCTGCAGTACACTGAAAATAAAAAATGGTCACGCAACTCGCGACAACAAATAATCTAGTGTTAATCCTACCCGTTGGTAATTAGTTTAATTGATCTACACAGTTAATTAACTTAAAATGGAACTGTCCCGTAACGGGACTCTAGCCGCTCACACACACACACACACACACACACACACACACACACACATATATATGGGAGTGACTACGGTCCAGTTGCTATTACTAACCGTAGGATCATTAAATTTAATAACAACCATTCAATTAAAATGAGGTTTTCTATAATTAAAAGGTACCACATCACACCTGATTATTATATTGCTGAGAGTAAATTATGAATCCCGTTGCATTGCCTACGCCTAAAAAATTGTTTCATGAACATCATAATTTTTATTCCGTCAAATATCCTCTTCATTGAACAAAATTCCAACATCCAAACAGAGATAAATGCAATTGTTTTGGATGTAACAAAAATTAAAGCCCCTTCTATATCATCTTGGAAAGTCCCAAAAACACCAATTCCGACTTGGGTTTGGAAACTCATTAATCCAAAAGTCTTTTGATTGAATTTTCCCCTATATATAAACACTACCCCAGGGATTAGAAACAAACAGCAAAAAACTACTTAAGAGGATTCATGGGCGTAGGTAATTAGTTTCGGCTTTGAAGAATAGAAAGTAAAACTGTTGGGTATATTGTTTGATTGATTGTGTCTTTGATCAAGTAGATTTGGAACCTTGGAGTCTGAAAATTGGTTTTAAATCCTCTGCGCATCCAAATCCCAAAGGTCGGAGCCGGGTTGACGTCCGACTCTTGTGTATTACGGCAACAAAAAGGTGGAGCTGCCAGATTATACATTAATATTTACTTGGTCGAGAGAAATTACTGATTCTATTGAATGGCTTTCGGTAACACCAGTTCATCAATATTTTTTTTCGACATCAATACGATGATGAATCTTGTTCATTTTCAAAAGAATTTGGGCTAATAGTTTCACTCATGTCTTCGGAGGCAATTCGGGATCTAATGGTTCGATTTTTTGGAGTTAATAATGGATTCATGGAATTGTCTTCTTTTGCAGGATACTCATCTTTTGAGATGCTACAGAGTACATTACAAAGTATTATCCCACATCAATCATGATGAGTATGAATTAATATCTTAAAATACGTGTTTGGCTATTGATTAATATTATTCTTATTAGTTCTCTTTAGAAAAAAGAACAATTAATATATAAAGTTTCATTATGGTGTTGCACACACCCGTGATTGCATATATTGTGACCCATTTTCATTGGATAGATTCTAACTAGATGGTTTAGTCAAAAACTCATGACTAGACCATAGAATTTTCCTATGTATCCCTATTCTTATAAAAGAACGAGTTTCAATTATATTCCAATGATAAACTAATATTTTAATTGGTTGAGAGACTCCCGATGACATCAGCGATTTAAAAAGGGATAAAATAGTCAATATCTAAATGCCACAAAGTTTTTTTATTTGGAAAAAAAAAGTTTTGAAACCAACTGTATCAAAACCGATTTAACCAAAAAAGGGTTAAAACTTGAACATGAAAATGACGTCGTCTGACAGTAAAACGACGTCGTCTTCACCTATTGTATTTCTTTCGGATAACTTAAAGGGAATACGGGAAACACCTTCTTCTTCAACACCCCCAAATCAAATACAATAATTCTTTCCCCTTTCAAAGCTGCGGGTCAGCTAAACACCCATCAGGGTTAAGAGAAAATCGTGTCGGCGGTCATATATATATAAAACTCGAATAACAACATCGACGAATAAAGCAAATCATGGCAACATTCTGCCGGAAATGAAAAACAAGATAGCAGTATGAAGTCTTTTGAGTTTTGACAAGTAGATGGAACCTTTTGTGGAGTTTGATTTTTGACCAGAAACTCTTCAATAATAGCTATGGTACTCTATAATTTGGGCAACGCTGCTTGATATTGAAGCTTTTGGGGTGCATATTTGGATTTGTTTTGCTGTTTGGTGTAGACGGTCTGTCGAGGAGTTTCTATTTGTTACTGGATGTATGGGCTGTTGTTCAAGGATGAGGAGTTGGAGGTGCTACAGGGGTTCTAGCCGACGGCATAAGGGTTGATTTCATTTGGGTTGGTCGCACCGGGTTTGGCAGAGGCAGTGGCGCAACAATTTTTCCTCCGCAAATTTGTTTGAGGCGGCAAAGTTTCGGCCAAGAAAGTGCCACAAATCAGGTTTTTACGAGTGACCTTTGTTTGTTGCTTTATATTTTATACAAATGAGGGCTTTGATTTTTGGTTTGTTTAAGTTCAACGATAAAGATTATTGGATTGATTACATTATTTGTTAGTTTGTTCAAACCTATGAGACTCAGGAATTTCTTATTTGCAAATCAATTGCTTTAATTGGAAAAGGTTACTTTGGTTTGTTTGGGTTACATAGTGTGTTTTTGTTAACGTGACATGCACTTTTCCATTGCTTCATATTGGTTGTTATCTATACATAGTACCCTATTCAATTGAGAGCCAGTATCTTGTAAGTTCTTATCGTGTATGTTATGGATTGCATGAACACTTTCTAATGATAATGAGTATATTTTATGCTAACCAGCTGATTTTATGGCTGGTTGGCTCAGAGAATGGTATATCGTGAGTGTGTGTCCTTCATTAATTAATATTAGCTTTGTGTTCCTTTCTCACAAATGCTGATGTCTTGGTTTTTTCTATATAAAATGCTTCATACCTTGCTAAAAATTAGGGTTAGATGTTCTTGATGCCCTGAATAAATCTGGCAACAAACAGCCTGCAAGGGGAAAAGTTTGTATTCACTATGGCGATAGAAAATATGTTCAGTTAATATTTTTAGTGGTATATTCTCCAAAAATTCACATAAACGCGAACTTGGTGCCAATTGGTGCAGATGAATTCCTTATCAAAGAATGAGAAAATATTACAAGCGAAGAAGCTTGAATCGGACGACCAAAAATCAACAATGCCACCAAGCAGATAAGAGGCTCCTTGCGAAAACATCCAGGTGGCGGCTTTGATTCCGGTCGCCGAGTATGTACAAATTAAAGATTTATTGTTTCGTTGGTTGAGAATATTCCTGTGACTATTATGAGAATAACCTTTTTTTTGTATCGTTTTCATAAGTTGCCTTCCGCTTTGTACTCTGAAGATTTGGTATTTAGAGACTAGACTGTTATTGGCTACGCAAAGTTGGGTTTGAGAATCTGTCAAAAATTATTCTAGGCTTGCTTCTAATATTCCCAAAACTCAGGGGGTAAAATGTAGTTCGCCCTTTATAATTTTACATTTATCCATTTTTGCTAAGACTTTTAGTGTTAGCGAACAAAATTGATTGTTAAAAATAGGGTATTTTATAGAAATTTTGAATTGGTATTTGTAAATGGACTTAGAGCTCTTGAAGATAGAAGGATAAGCAGAATAACGGTCCAAACGGATAACAAATTTATTGTCAATATCCTTCAACAAGGTAAAACTTTTCCTTGGAGATATCATACGTATTTTAAAAAAATCGCAATTTGCTAGATAGATCACATTCAAGAATTGTCCACATCTATCGAGAAGTGAACACTATTGCGGATGAACTAGCAAAAGATGCTTTGAACAGAGCCATCAAGTAATATACCTCATATATCTCTCTTCCATCAACCTTTAGAGGAAAATTGTTCTTAGATAAGAACTTTTTTCCTTACTTAAGAGTTAAATAGGTTTTAGAATACAGGTATACATTAGAGATGTCATGGGATTCATGTTTAAATCTTTGTAAGATATGCTCTTAGTATAACTTATTTTTCTTTTTGAAAAAGAATTATCAGGGATATTATTAAGTCCTTATAAGATAGTTCTTAGCAATAGATTGTTCAGAGCTGTTATGGAGTTTTTAGAAAAAATTTTGTACGATGGTATCTTTTGTATTGGGTAAGTCTTAAGTACTGCTTTTTGTACTTTATCAATTTAAATTAATAAAATCGGGGTCCTCCCGCCAGGTACCGCCTTGGATTTTCCTAAAAAAACCAAAAGAATTGGTATTTGTAACTTGACCCATTAAGTTCTAAATTTTAAACGTGATGAGAAGAGTTAGAAATGATCTTGAGGTTAAATCCGCTCTCTTTTTCCCAACTCTAATATTCTCAACCGACAATGAGAAATACCAACAAACATTCAAAAATTTGGTATAAAAAATATAATAACATAAGCGATTGAACCTAATGAGTTCTTTAATTTTTGTGATTCTTTTGTTTAATTTTTTCATGTTGACTAACAAACAAATTTAAGGAAATGGTTACTATCATTCTTCAGTTGTGGTGCTTAGGGAATTTTTACATTTATATATGTCTAGTATGGCTCCTAGGCTAAAAAACGAAAGATTTCATATTATTAATATTATTACGACAAAGATAATTCTAGCAAAATTTAGGTTGGTTTTGTTATCTCCAAAAATAATGTTCTTACTTGACGTTGAGAAAATAAGCACATGATCATGTTGTGGGGCAAGGGATTTGTTGTGACACTTTTGTGTGTTACTCACTGTGACACAATCCAATTACTTCTTATAATTTATATAAGTTTGTTAATACATAAACCATTCGCAATCATTTTCGAACTTCTCACTACTAGAAGAATGGTGTTATACGACACTAAACTCCAAACGATTAAAGGCACTTATTTGAAAGTGTAATTATAAATTACTTTTAATGGCATTAAGCTTTTGTGGCATTTTCTTCAATTAAAAATGAAAATAGAAAACCGTTTTGGGGCATTTCCTCCCCCTTTAATCGGTTTATTAGTATTGGCCTTAAAAAAATAAAATAAAATCTACCAATACTTACCTAACAATATTTAGATATTTTCTCCCTTAGAAAAATTATCTTATTTAATTTTTATTTGAAGCATTCAGTTTCAGCCTTTTCTCTGGTTTCATGAATCGAATGGGACTTTTCAATTGCCCTATGTTCTATCTGTGTGGGAGAGCGATAGCTCTTTGGCCATGGATTTGGCGGTAATCTTCCAATTCCTCATTTGGGCTAGGGCACACAACTGGTGGCAGATCAAAGGATGGCATTAACACTAGTTGAGGGATGATGCAAACATCAACTAGGGTGTGATTTGCGAGTTGATTTTCGGTCTTAAGGACCCTTCGCTTAATAAATTTGGTGAGCTAGGGATTTCACATTCATTGTTAAGATTTAATTGATGTTCGTGTAATATTTATTTTGTTCGACCTCTGCAGATTACGGTAAGGTGAATGAATATATTTGTAGATCTGATGGTTTTTTAGTTGATTAACACTTTGATTATTCTTTTTCATAGAAAATTAGGCTGCCCGTTGTGACTAATTCAAATAGGCATATTCAATAAAAGGCGCTAGATGCCTTATTTCCTATTCAAAATAGTCTTCGCTAGTGTTCAAAGGTAAGGATGATGTTATTATAGTTTATTGTGCATAGATTTTGAAAAGTAATCAAGTACGAGCTTTCATATTGAATTTTTTTTCCACGGTTCTGAAATTTCTTGTGTTATGATGAAATTAGAGATTATTTTTTTTTGTTTATTGGATCTTTTTTTTTCATTTAATTGTGGTGTCATTTTGCTGTACGATATACAATCTACTTGAAACTTTGAGATTGATCTTATATGTGTTTAATTGAAGTAGATGGGTTGGATCGATGTGGGGAAACTATAATGTTGGATTTGGCCTTTATATGCTCTAAACTTAAATTTCTTTATTCATAGGTTTAGCATCGATCGTTGATTGTTATATGTACGTTGCTTTGATTTTGATGTAGAATATGAGTATGGTGTTCATTTAATATTATGCTCCAATTGTATTAAGCTGTTAAAATCATGTACACGTACATTCTTTTTTGAGATTTTTATGTATTTTAAAAACTTTTGCAGCCTTCATGAAAAAGAGAGAAGGGAAAGGAGGTTCATCTTCATTCAGTAGGTTCATCTCCATTCAGTTCAACTGGAAAATGGAAATGAAATAGGAAATTTTATGCGGGGAAGAAGTTTTATCTCGGGTCTATGTGAAGATTACAATTATAAAAATATTGCACTCATGAAGGACTATATAGATTTATGGCTTGCTTTTGAAGATCATGTATTTAGCTCGTAGAAGATAGTGTGTACATATTGGATATCAGTGGAATAAGTGCAAGACGAGTTGTTACCATCCTTATTCCCTTAATACTTTGTTTGGATTGTACTCTCTTTTTGACATTTACCAATGAAATGGAAATTTTATTTTTATTGAATCTATTATAATTTTTTAAAACCATTTATAAGGAAAATTAATAATAAATAAAAGCCATTAAAAGTGTGAAATTAATTTGTAAATGACGTAAAACCTTACCTGTCAAAACACTTCAAATGCCTCTATGATTATCTCTTGGATAGTTTTAAGTGCCTTTAAAGACTATTTGTCAATACACTAAGTAAGTGCCTTTAAAAACTATGTAAAACTACATTATACCTATTGTTACATTGAATTTAGAGGCACTTTTATAAAATGTCTTAATAGATGCAAGTGTCTTAATAATTAATGTATTAAGGCATTTTATAGTGTCTCTAAGAGCCATTTTTCTAGTAGTGTCTATATTTTAGGACTAAGGGTTTACTTTTTCCAGGTTAGAGCTTATTTATTTTAATTTCCGTAGATTAAAAATTCAATAAAAATAGTGAAATTTCATTAAAAAAATAAAACATTGATATAAAAAAATAAAATAAGAATATGAAAATTATGCACATTGAAAATATGTGATTATTGTATATGTATTAACGAAACTTATATAATTTATAAGAAATAATTGAATTGTGCTACAGTGAGGGTCACAAGAAAGTGACATAGAGGATCATGGCAGATCTAATTGACTTTGAAGTTGGGCAATAGTCTTTGATGAATGTACAACAATATTTTATGGAGTATGAAGGCACAATCAATCATAAAAATCCCCCTATCAACTAGATGGCTAGAGGATTAATGGATTTGGCGTTATGATAGAATTGGAGAATTGATGGTAAGATTTTCATATCATCTGGCATTAAGCAATAAGAAAAAGAACGATAAGGGGAAAACATCTTCAACAACAGAAAAATAACAAATGTGGAAGAAATTATGGAGCCTACAAATACCTGCAAAATTAAGAATTTTCCTCTAGAGAATCCGTAGAGAAAATCTTGCTACCAAACAAAATTTAAGAAAGAGGATAAAATCTATAGAGGGAAAGTGTTGGTGTGGTTATGACAATGAATTAGACAAACACTAACTTTTGAATGTTGTCAAGTGAAACATATTTGGTATGATGATTACCTAGAAGAAGATTAGGCTTCCAAAATAATCTAACGTGATTAGTGGGATAGAATTATGGACAAATGTCACTAGATTAAGTATAGATTAACTTGTGAGTTACTTGAGAATATTCTATCTTTAAATCTAAATATTTTATTTCACTTAATTACGTTTACTTTTTAAACTAAATAAAACATACTCCTTTCGTCTCAGAAAAATAGTCCACATTTAGTTTTTAAATTTCTATCAAAACTATTACAAATCTCAAAACTCAATAAAGAATATTTTTTTGGAACGGAGGTAGTATATGTTACTCCTTTGATTTTGTTGGTCAAGATTTTATATGCCAAAAATATTAGGGTTCCAACTTCCAAATGAAATGCAACGTGATTGGTGGGGTAAGAATCCTTTAGTTGTATCTCTTGTGAGTTTATCCAAACTAGATAATATGTGATATCTTCACACTCTCGATAATCTTTCCCAAACTCAAATCGTCTTATCTTTATATTTCATGGGAAAAATTGATTATGTTCTAATTATAATACATAAACATGTCCAAATTTGTAATGCTGTTTAATTACAAGTGTATCAAATTATAATAAACAGCTTGCTAACTTATTTCGATAATTAAGCGATAGTTTTCATCTTTTTTATTACTTAATCATGTAACTTATATTCAAAATATTTAAGATTTCATTGAAATTATTTCACCTTATCATACAAACGTTTATTTAAGAACCATAGTATAAAATCCTAAGGGAATATGCACATGTCGTGTAGTTAGAATTTCAGAGTCATTAGTCTGCCTAAAACGCGCCACTGCTAACATAGAGAGGACAAACTTTTCGCCTTTACAAGGTACCACTGTGTCCTAGTTATTATTATAGTTTTCTTATTGCTACATGTATGTATATGTATATATATACACACACACACACACATACACGTATCTATAAATCATTATTTGTGGTAGTCATTACTGTACTTTTAATAATTCTTTTTGGTTTCTTTTTATGGTTTTGGTTTTTTGGGAATGGTAGCATAAGAGAGGATCTGAAACTTATGGTTTTCACTAATGACAAAAGAATTATCTGCTACTAAATTGTTCTTTCGATTCTATTAGCATATATTGAATCATATGTGGTATTTTATCATTTTACTAAAAATAAAGTGAAAGAAAAACGCTGGAAAATTGACTACAGTAGGCAAATTATTTTGCAGACGTTGGATGTAATTTCCTTATGCACGCTCATGTCTAGGTTACTTGGTGTTGCTCCAAATCAGTGCCATGAGGTAAGTTTCAAACATATTTTTTCAAAGCATAGGTTACTCTAATTATGTGTTCAGAAAATTGATTTTTTTTTCGTCTCAATTGTGAGTTCTGACCCAAATAAAAGGATAAATACAACAATATAAACAATGAAAATTTCACCTCATTTTTTTCTTCTCCTCTCATCGTTATTTTTTTAAAAAAAAAGTTACTAATTTAACCCGACTAAATTACATATATTATTTTTATCGTAGATGGCTTTTTAGAGTAGGTTGATTAGTGATTTTGTCAGGATTAAAGTCATATTTATTATCATTAAAAAATTTTACGGTTACATGTTTATTTCTTTGTAAATTTGTACTTTACAAAGATGTGAAATGGGTAACCTTTGTAATTACTATATTAATATATTCTTTTTCTTCATTTTCATTTTTAAATATTTTTTCATATTTTTTTTGTGCCACTATACGTTATTGTTGTATTGTAGGGTGAAGGATGTTATGAAATTTGAGCAATTCTAATCATTTTGTGCTATCATGTTCAAATCTCGGATCTTATTTTTCATCTTGGTTAAATTAAATTTATTTTTACTAATACTGAAATTGTTTGTAAGAATTCATAAAACATTGAACTGGTGTTACAGATTTGATTGTATACTTCTCCGGAATGAAAGAATCAAATTAAATTTAGTGATTGATATTGGAAAGAACACGTTTGGAATAGGATGGACTATAATGATAGGAGTTAGGCGCTTTCAATCAATTGCATCATTATTGATGAAAATATAATTTTTTTTATTTCGGTTTACAAAAAGAAAATAAAATCACTTTCAGTTTTTTTTTTAATTGCATAATATTGTTAAATATTTCTAGATATTTACATTTATTTTTTAATTACTATTTTGAAAGGTTGTAGAGTATTGGAAAAAATACCAAAGAGAATGCAATGTATGGTAACATTGGCAAAATATCCAAAGAACTGAAGAGGGTATCAAATAAAAAAACCTCAACATCGTTAACATTTTCTAGATATTTATCTTATCCATTTTTTATTACTATTTTGAAAAGTAATAGGGTATTAGAAGAAACGGCAAAGAGTATGTAACCTATGATGTTATTTTTGAAATATCCAAAGAATTAAAAAGGATGCAAAGTTTCCTAACCCATGCAAAGAAAATAGGCAGCGTGGCACAAAATTAGATAAAAGAATCTAGGGCTTTGGTATCCATTCAAAAAGGGGACAAGTTTCATAAAAACAATGAAACAAGACACATTCTTGCTATCGGATGCGCCATAACTCCATAGCGTAGAAATCACGATTAAGAATTTAGGGAGATCACTAATAAAGGGGAAAATTTTGGTGTTTTCTTTAACCGTGAAATTTCAAATAATATAACTTTTCAACGAGAGGGATGGTCTTAGAAGAGTCAGCTTTGTGATATGAAAAATGTACTTGTCAGATGTTTTGAGGAGATGCGAAAGCTCAAGACTATCTTTATGGATAAACAAATATAACATCAAGTTATTGTAATACGAGGTTAATTTGGTGTAGGAAAGACCAACATTGATTGGGGAATTTTCAGTAATACGGATGTTAGAACTTATTTGCGTGCTTGGCTCAAGCGCATGAATCGCAAAAATACAATTACATTTAACCTATCACGAGTCAATTAAAATTCAAACGGTTCTTTGCCATTAAATAAAAAGTTGATGATATTCTTTTGATGAGTGAACTGTTCAAATATCAAAAATCAAGTGGTTGGATAACATGTGCAGTGGATTCGATTACACACTTCTACGGCTTACAAGAATAAAAAACTTGGAGATGGCATAGAAGTAATGCATGTGGAATATGATGACGCATAATGATGGGAGTGAGGTTCTCTCAATCAATTGTGTCATTTTGATAAAACTAGAATTCTTCATTTCGGTTTGTACAAACAAACCATGTTCCGATTTTTTTTGCTGTATAATATTTTCAATTTTTTAAGATCTTTACATTATCCGGGTTTTTTGGTCACTATTTTGAAACATAACAAAGCAATCGAGTTCGATGAATTTAAGAAGATGCCGAGGGAGGAGTTTGAGCATGATTTGTTAAGCTTATTCCCTACTATGGTTGATGTACAAGACTTGAATTTCACTTGGATGGCCAAAGGAATAATTTTGCCCTAAAATGTCTGAAGAAATGAAACCATGCTAGAAGTGGCTAAGCACTATTTCAAACAATTAGTTGATCGATCCATGATAGAGGTCGAAGCATCTTGCTTCACGATGAGGTAACCTGGACGGAATTTCATCTCTTATCAGGTTGATGTTCTTCTGAGAGAAATATGTTTGTGGCAGTGCTTGGATGAAGATTTGTGAAGGTGGTTTACTTTTTGGACACATGGATAGAGGCAACAGGATTACTTGGTGGTGGCCTAAAACGCCCGTTAGCAATTGAAATTAAGTCGGGAGGTTTTGAAATTTTTCATTTACTCTGTATGATTTAGAGACAAGAAAACTTTAGAATCCGTTGAGCTTTTGATTCTGTTGAGATTCATGGGCTTCAATAACTACAATTTGTATAAATCCCACATATGTTGTTCAACTTACCCTACCTACAATCTTTGAGCCTTCGGGGATCAATAGGCTAGTCTTGCGAAACTTGTTAGAAATTTTAGATGGAAAGGCACGAGATTGAGGAATTTGATATTGCCAAACTTCACTGAGACTTCTTTAGTTACCCAATAGATGTTTAGATTGCATGCAGGCCTGATCCAAACATTTTAGGGACCCTAGTGCATATAAATAGAAAATGGCCATAACAAATTAAATATAGTATGTCCTTCAAATATGGGATTAAAAGATTTAATTAATATGAGTTCTAAAACTTATTTAATCATTTAGCTCCCTTTATTTTGATATAAAATAAATTTTAGCTCATACATTTTGCCTTTTGATTAAAATAAAGTTTGGCATCTTAAATAAGATCTGGTACTAAAACATGACAGTCATCATCCTTGTATGTTTTTCTTCGTCTCAAATTATTCTTCCTGCAAATATAATCATTCTATTGAAATTGATCATATTTAATACTGCTCACTTTGGTCCTAATCATAGAGCACAAACTAATACTGAAATGAGTTTAAATTTGTACTTTTTAATTAGGAATGGAGGAAGTAGTATATATTTGTTAAAAGTCATGCAAGGGGAAAAAAAAAAGTACTCAAAGATCATGTTTGTGGTGCAAATATAGTATTCTCTTTTGTAAAATAAAAAAATTTTGCACTGTCCCAAAATAATACTCCATATTGACTTTTTAAATTTATTTTAAAATTACTAAAACTCAACGTAGACCATATGATCACTATTCATCAATAAAAGTTGGGATGGGACCTACGCACGAGTGGATGTTAGATCTTTTGCGTCACTTACAGATCAAATCCCGAGTAGAATGGATTACAACATCTGGTATATATATTTTGAATGAGCCAAATTGGATCAAAGAATCTAGGGGTTTAGTATACTTAGGTTGAGAACGTAAAGGAGATCTTTGTGAGCAGAACTCCATTAAGAAAGGGGTCGAGATTCAATTAAGATAATGAGATACAACTCATTGATATTGGATGCGCCACAACATCATAACATAGGGGTCTGATATTAAAAAGCTTAGGGGAGAGATTTCTCAGATGACTAACAAAATGGAAAACTTTAGAGTTTTTTGCGATATTTTAGATGATATAACAGTTGAGCGAGAGAGATTGGCCCACAAGAGCGAATCTTGTGAAATAAAAGATACACTTATCAGCAAGCATGAGATCAGAAAGCTGAAGCCAATCATTACAAATGGAGTACAATATAGAGTAATTGCATTATGGGGCATGAGAGTTGACAAAAAAACAATTATTGCTAGAGCAATTTTGAATGATCGAAATGTTAGGACTCATTTTGAGTGCTTGGTTTGGGCAATGTATCATGACAATGCAATTGTAGAAAAGTCATTTAAGTTATCTCGTGACAATTAAATTTAGAATCATTCTCTGCCTTGAAAGAAGTTGATTATGTTCTTCTAATGAGTGAGTTGTTCAAATATCAACAATCCAGAAACTGTTTAATTATTTTGGATGATATGTGGAACAATTTTGATTGGGCTTACCTAGAAACTATCTTCCCTGCCAATTCCAGAATTTTTATTACAACCCATAACAGAGAGGTGGCTGAACAGATTGGATTTGTTTTCAAGATAAATATGTTGGTAGAAAATTAATCTTTAGAACTTCTTAAGAGAGAAGTTTCCATTACAGGCCAGGGCAACATTCCTTAAGGTTAGTTTTTATATACAATAAATCGTTGTTTACTTACTATATCAAGTTTGAAAAGATTTATTTGAGTTTTCATTATGTCTCTTTTCTTTATACGAATCACTCGACATTAAATTAAGAGTAAAAATAATAATTAGTGTGGTTCAAACATTGTGGATGTTGCTCTCTTATGTTTATTTATTTGTTCCTTTCTTTAGGTGCAAATGAGCTGAACGTTAAATATGTAGTGCAACTGATTATTAGTTCAAAATTGTGGTTGTTGCCCTCTATGTTTATTATCTATATTCATTTTCTCTGTTCATATGAGATTTATCAAAATAATATGACTGGCCTTATATCCCTAGTTAGCATTGCAATTTACTTGTAAAATTTTCATCAAACCTTAAATTCTAGAAAAGCTCTCCATGAATATATGAAAATGTAATACATGCATTCTCTCCAATATAAGATATTTATTTTTGAAATTGAGGAAAGTATTTATATTTGAACACTTTTCTGTCACATGATCAAATGAGATAGGAAAAAAATTGTTAAGAAATGTGGTTATATTCCTCCAATTATCTTAGTCATTCGAAATATTTTATAGAAAGCAGGATCTTTAGAGGAATGGAACACGGTGAATGAATGCATCCACACTTATCTGAGCAGGGGAGATGGTAAATGGAAGTATTTTTTGAGAGCCAGCTAGGAGATGCTTACACATGACCTGCAACACTTTTTTTCTTTGCTTAAACTTATTCCTTACTATGGTTGATGTACAAGACTTGTATATCACTTGGATGGCTGAATAAATAATTTTTCCCTACAATGTAGGAAATAATGAAACCATGTTAGAAGTGAATGAACACTATTTCAAGTAATAAGTTGATGGATCCATAATAGATGTTTAAGCATCTTGTTTCATGCCGAGGCAACTAGGAAATTTATCTCTTGTTACGTTGATGTTCTTTAAAGAGAAATATGTTTGTGGTAGTGCTTGGATGAAAAATTTGTGAAAGTGTTAATTTTCTAGACATATGGTTTGAGGCAACGGGATTAGTTGGTGGGGGCCTGAAACGCCCGTCGGTAATTGAACCTCGTGAAGTGGATACTGCATAACGATTAGTTGTATGTACAGATAGGGCACTAAGCATCTACGATATGTTCATGTTCTTAAATCTGTCTCTCCACACTTGAGTTCCATTTCATTTGTTTCACACCATGATGCAAGCCATAAAACATGGATGGAATGGACTTCAACAGAAATTTATGAATTCGGAAGGCTTTGAATCTTGTCATTTGTTTGGTATGAATTTAGAGGCAAGAGAACTTTGAAATTCATTGAGTTTTTGAATCATTTGAGATTGGTGGGTTTCAGTAACTGCAAGATGTATAATTCCCATATATGTTGTTCAACTTACCCTATCTACAATCGTTGAGCTTTCGAGGATCTCGGTGGGTTAGGCCAACAAAATTTGTTAGAAATTTTAGATGGAAAGGTAAGAGGTTGAGGCATTTGATATTGCCAAATTTCACTGGTACTCCTTTCCTTACCCAAGAGATGTTTAGATTGCATGCATGCCTGGTCAAAACATTTTAGGGGCCCTACTGGAAATAAGAAAATATCCCTAGCAAATTAAATATAGTATGCTTTTCGAATATGGTATTAGAGAATTTAGTTAACATGAGTCTAAAACTTATTTAGTCAATTAGAACTCATTTTACTTTTGATATAAAATAAATTTTTGGCTCATACATTTTGCATTTTGATTAAAATAAAATTTTCACCTCATACATGTGACTTGGTACTAAAACACCATGACAATCATCATCCTTGTATATTTTTCCTCGTCTCAAATAATTCTTCCTGCAAAAATAATCATTCTATTAAGATTGATCATATCTAATACTACTCACTTTGGTCCTAATCATAAAACAAAAACTAATACTAAAATGAGTTTAAATTTGCACTTTTTAATTAGGACCTAAGGAAGTAGTATATATTTGTTAAAAGTCATGTAAGGGGAAAAAAAAGTACTCCAAGATCATGTTTACGGTACACATATAGTATTCTCTTCTGTAAAAAAAAAAAGACATTCTCTCCATCACAAAAAAATTGTCCACATTGAATTTTAATTTTTTTTTAAAAATTATTATAAATCTTAAAACTCAATGTAGACCGTACAACCACTATTCATCAATAAAAATTGGAATGTGATTTACGCACGACTTAATTTTAGATCTTTTGCATCACGATTTTCTATGTAAGCGCATTTATAGACCACATCTCCAGTAGACTTGATTAAAACATTTGGTATACCTTTTGAATGAGCCAAATTGGATCAAAGAATCAGGGTTTTGGTATACAAGGTTGAGAGCGTAATGGAGAGCTATATGAGCAGAACTCCATTCAGAAAGGGGTCAAGATTCATTAAAATAATGAGATACAAACCTTAACTATATATCATATTAAAACAATAGTCCAAGAAAAAAAAAAGATTGACATGTCACGTTTTCATGCATCCGTTTCTCACGCAATAAAAAATACGTAGTTTTGTGAAAAAAATTAATTTCTACAATCTTTAATTGTGTTAACTTTCATTGTCCTTAATTATAATCAATCAATTAATATTAATAGAATAAGTCATTAATGATATAAATAAATGATTCTTTTATTATTTTCAAAATTCAAACATAACAAATTGAGTTAAAGTTGAAAAATACTTTTACCATTTGTATATTTAATTTTAAAATATATTGTTGCAAATGGGTCGGGCAACGCCCGGGCAACCACCTAGTTGATATTAAATGTTCCACAACTCGATAGCATGGGGGATTGCGAGTAAAAATTTTAGGAAAGAGATTGCTCAAATGACTATTAAAATGGAAAATTTTGAAGTTTTTCGAGATATTTTAGATGATATAAAACAGTTGAACGAGAGAGACAGTCCCAGAACAATCAATCTTTTGGAATGAAAGATACACTTATCGGCTGTCATGAGGAGATGGGAAAGCTGAAGCTTGTCATTATGAATCGAGAAGTACCAAATAAGGTAATTGTATTGTGGGGCATTGGAGGTGTTGGAAAGACAAATATCGCGATGCAGGTACAAAAAAGTCATTGAAGCTATCTCGTGGCAATTAAATTTAGAAGAATTCTCTGCCTTGAAAGAAGTTGATGATTTTAATGAGTGAGGAGTTCAAATATCAAAAATCCAAGAGATGTTTAATTGTTTTGGGTGATATGTGGAACAATTTTGATTGAGCTTGCCTAGAACCTATATTCCCTACCAATTCCATTATTTTGATTACAACCCGTAACGGAGAGGTGGCTAAATAGATTGGACTTGTTTACAAGATAAATGTGTTGGGAGAAAATTAATGTTTAGAGCTTCTCAAGAGAGAAGCTTTCATTGCAGGCCAGTGCAATGTTCTTCAAGGTTAGTTTGTGCATACTATAAATCGTTGTTTACTTACTATATCAAGTTTATAAAGGATTATTGAGTTTTCATTGTGTCTCTTCTCTGCTAATGACTAGACATTAAATTAAGAGTACAAATAATAATTAGCGTGGTTCAAACATTGTGATGTTACTTTCTTATGTTTATTTATTTGTTCCTTTCTTTTAGTGCAAATGAGTTGAACATCAAATTTATAGTGCTACTGATTATTAATTCAAAATTGTGGTTGTTGCCCTCTATGTTTATCTAGATATTTATTTTATGTGTGCATACGAGCTATATTAAAATAATATAACTTGGCTTATATCCCTAGTTAGCATTGAAAATGTAAAATTTTCATCTAAATTCTTGAAAAGCTACACAAGAACATATGAAAATGTAATACATGTGTTCTCTCAAATATAGGATACTCCCTCCGTCCCATAAAAATAGTCAAGTTTAATAAAAAAGTTATTCTCAAAAAAATAGTCCAGTTTCGCAAAAGTCAAAATTAATTAAATTGAAATGACTTAAGTATCCAAAAGAGTAGTGGTAAGGAAAACAAGTTCCACTTCCTTTGATTTTTATTTTTTATTAGTTTTCTCCAATTTTTTCAAATGATTATATCTTTTAATACATGAATAATTAAAAAATGTGTTATATATCAAATTAATCTACGTAACGAGATCTTTCCATCAAAATCCATTGTCAATATTTTTTGAGATAAAAATTTTGATCAAATTTAAGTTGTAAAATAAATGCATATATAGTTAATTTTTATAGAAATAACTAAAAGGGGCATCAGTGGAAGTTAGGGCATAAAATGAGTTGTACATTTGGTGTGTTGACCAAATTAAAAAAGTTGTACATTTTCAAACTGGACTACTTTTCTGGGACGGAGGGAGTAATTACTTTCAAAATTGAGGAAAGTATTTATATTTGAACTCTTTTCTGTAACGGGGATCAAATCAAACGGGAAGAAAAATTATTAAGAAATGTGGCTATATCCCTCCATCTATCTTAGCCATTTGAAATGTTACAAAAAAAGTGCAATCTTTAGAGAAATGGAACGTGGTGAATAAAAGCATCCACACTTATCTGAGCAGGGGAGATGGTAAATGCAAATATCTTTTGACAGCCTGTTACGAGGTGTTACCACATGAGTTGCAATATTATTTTCTTTGCTTAAGTTTATTCTTTACTATGATTGATGTACAAGACTTTTATTTCACTTGGATGGCTGAAGGAATAATTTTTTCCTTCAATGTAGGAAGAAATGAAATCATTTTAGAATTAGTTGAGCACTTTTTCAAGCAATTAGTTGATCGATCCATGATAGAGGTTGAAGTATTTTGTTTCACGCCAAGGCAAACATGACGGAAATTCATCTCTTATCATGGTGATGTTCTTTAGAGAGAAATATGTTTGTGGCAGTGCTTGGGTGAAGATTTTGTGAAGGTGGTTTACTTTCTAGGCACATGGGTGGTGGAAACGTGATTAGCTGGTAGTGACCTGAAACGCCCGTCCGCAATTAAACCTAGTGAAGTGGATTCCGCATACCGATTAGTTGTTTGTACATATAGAGCACTAAGCAATCAAGATATGGGTCATGTTCTTGAACCAATATCTCCACATGTCAAGTCCATTTCATTTGTTTATTAGCGCCATGATGCAAGCCATGAAACATGGATGGAATGGACTTCAACAAAGATTTTATGAACTCGGAAGGATTCAAATGTTGTCATTTTCTTGGTATGAATTTAGAGACAAGAGAACTTTAGAAACCATTGAGTTTTTATTCATTTGAGGTTTATGGGTTTCCATAACTGCAAGATGTATAAATTCCTACAAATGTTGTTCAACTTACCCTATCTACAATCCTTCAGCAGATCTCAGTGGGCTAGGCCAGCGAAAGTTGTTAGAAGTTTTAGATGAAAAAAGCTAAGAGATTGAGGTATTTGATATTGCCCTGCTTTATTTACCCAAGAGATGTTTAGATTGCATGCAGGCCTGGTCCATACATTTTAGGAGTCTTACTTCAAATAAATAGAAAATGGCCCTAACAAATTAAATATAGTATATTTTTCTAATACAGGTTTGAATAATTTAATTAATATGAGTCTAATACTTATTTAATCATTTAGAGGTCACTTTATTTTTTATATAAAATAAATTTTTAGTTCGTATGTTTTGCCTTTTGTTTAAAATAAAATTTGAACCCATATATTAAATATAACTTTAACCAAAAATTAACAAATTTAGGAGCCTTTTTTTCTTTGGGGGCTGGTGCCAAGTACCTTTTGAACCCTCCTCTGGGCCGGCCTTAATTGCATGGATTGGATCAGTTGCAGAAATTTGTTGGTTTCAATTATGTCATGATGGATGCATGAGATCTTCCTGGTCTGAGTGGTCTTTAGGTGGTTCACAGGCACTGTTGATGTTGATAGTGTTAATTTCATTCTCATGTGCATTAAATCCCATTGGCATCAGATGCTAGATGTTGAACTTGAAAGAACCTTTAAACTGCCCCAAGATCCATATTTTGATTTTGGGGATAAATGCATCTCTGTTAACATCCATTTAACCTATATACGAATTAGATTTTCATTTTTGAGAAATGAATCGGTTTTAATTGAATTCACTTTTCATGACAACCCAGTTAAAATGTTGGAGAAGCTCCCTCATAAAGCTTTCCTTGATATCTAGAAAGGCAGTTGAAAAAATGGTTTGCAGCTCTAACGGTTTCCCCAAACTTAGAGAATTTCATGTTCAACAGTTGAAAGTTTTGGAGGACTAGAAGATTGAAGCTGGAGCATCTGCGAAATCTCTAGTCACTCAGTATCATAAAATGTGAAGGATCGAAGAGGTTACCTATGGGCTTGGTTTTTATTAGAACTTTGAAGCTCTTAAGAGTTGAGATGCCACGCATATTCATTCAGGGACTGCGAACTGGACAAGCCCATTATGAAATTCCTTTTAGAACCAAGATTGAAGATAAAGTTAATGCAGAAGGTGAGGCATATTTCACTATAGTTTAAAGAGTTATTTTCTTATATTTATGTAAATTATCACATGGTATGTTAGCCTTTTGTGTGTAAAAGTTTTAGCATGTTCTGTTCGTTCTTATTGTTTGGTTGTAAACCGAAGATCTGGAGGCAAAGGATATTAAAAATCCCCGCAGACATAGTTTCTTAGGCGAGGAACAAGAGGCTTTGATATTGTAGGAGAAACAATGTGGATTTTACAAGCCAACTGAGAAGTCATTCAAAGGTTCACAAATACTTACGAAGAAGCGGAGTTTCAACACCAAATTCAGTAGATCAAATATTCTTCTTCTGTTTGAGTGGGTAACCTAACAATTTTCTAACTCAATTTGTTGCTTGTTATTAGGTACCATTGATTGCTGTTATAAGAAAGCATACATCAGATTAGAAGTTTGGAGGTGATGCAACGTCAGGATATTGGAATAAATGAGTCATGGTGTATCTTTTTGTCCAACTCTTAGATGTCTAGAATTGGATGACTAGAATTGTTAGTTAAGCATGAAGTTGAGGGTTATTCATTAGACTACCCGTAGTGCTGTTATAATGTGTGAACTAGAGCAAACACTGTGGTATATCTACTTTTGAGATTTTAAAGTATTGTGGTCTATGTAAAATTGTGCAGCCTAGTCAATGCTTGGATGTTGTTGGGAAGTCTCATCATCTTATATATTTAAATGTCATGTACTTTTGGTTTAAAACTCTGGTTTAATGCTGTTTTAAGGGGGCTGAAATAGCTTCTGATTTTCCCATTTGTTTTTAAGTCAAGGTGTTCATGACCATGGTGGGTAGTTGTCATCAAATTTGTGAAATATGGTTCTGCCTGCCAGCATATTGGTAGTAACATAATTTATTAGTGTTATTGTTTTTAGTGTTCCACATGCCAGTAATCTAGTTCCAAGTTTAAGATTTCCAGTTATCGACTTATGATAATTGGGGTTCTAAGTTGTGAATTTGTGGCATCATGGCTTTGAGTAAAAAGTAGTTCGGGGTTAAATGTTTGAATAACGTAGTTCTATTTCATAGCCAGAATAATTGTATGATTTGGCCCCACCCTTGATAGTATGCATTAACATATCATCGATCCTGAATTTCGATTCTTGGGGGTTGAGTTTTATGAAGTGACATTATTTCTTCTACAGACAAAAGATTGCATTGCATTTCCCCTTTAATGGTTTGCAATTGTAATGGTGGCATTGAGTTGTTCATGATGATTGGGTAGTTCTATGTACTTGAATGATCAGTAATTGGCTCAGTAAACTACCTTTTTTTTGAAAAGATAGTTGTTTTTTTCAAAGCATTCTTCTTTGAGAATAATGCCGACACAACTCCTGTTCATTGACAGGATAAGATTTGATTATAGATAGTCATACAGAGGAGCCAAAACAGAAATGCAAGCCAAGACAACAGTTTATCCCTCTCTTTTTGGGCCAAAAGTGGCTGTTCCGTTTTTCCTTAATTTTTGTACTTACGATTCTTTTCACTTTTATGAATGTACTCAATATGTGTGAGCTGAGTTTGAGCTCTCAGGTGAGCATTGGATCAGGAATTCATGATGAACAAAATGGATGTGTATTCGCAATTAACTTATCATAAATTGGGAAATTGGACGTCCGTAATGGCGAATGTTTTGCTACATTCCTAATGTCAGTTTATGTCCCTGGAAATCGTAATGTAGATGCCTTTGAAATGCAAATGGATTACATGGTATTATCCTATGGTACGAACAATGCTATTCAGTGTGGCATTTTCCAATCAGTGTGGTGTAAACATCATAAGTTTATAAAAGGCTTAGTTGAATGTACCGAAGGGAAAATATTTTTCAGCTAACTTTCATTGATATTAATCTTTGAAAAAAAATAAATCACTACAACTAATCTCATGTGATATAATTAATACTAATGAGATATGTACGTTATTAAATTTGACCTGAGTTTATAATTTCGTAGCTAGATATAGCCATGAATTTCATGAAGAAGTTTCAAGAATAATCAAAAATATACAAAAATGAGCTAAGTATATATTGTTTGATTTATACTTAATTTAGTTTGTCTCTAGTAAAACGGTGGCACATGTCTAATCCCGTAGTTCGAACACAACATACATAACATTCTAAATTCTTAGAAATATTTATCACGTTGAAAGACAACTGTTTATTAGCACAGGATTTTTTGTGCCACTTTCTTGTGACACTCAGTGTGACACAATCCAATTATTTCTCATAAACTATATTATTTGTGTTAATACATATACCATTTACAATTACTTTCGAACTTATATATTTTAGAACTAAGGGTTTACTTTTTTTGGGTTAGAACTTATTTATTTTAATGTTCACAGTTAAAAAATTCAATAAAAATAGTCAAATTTCATAAAAAAAAATAAAATATTGATATAAAAAAATAAAATAAGAATATGGAAATTATCTACATTGAAAATATGGGACTATGGTATATGTATTAGCACAAACTATATAATTTATAAGGAGTAATTAGATTGTGTCACAGTGAGTGTCACAAGAAAGTGGCACAGAGAATCATGTGGCCTGTTTATTGGGATTTGGTTGAAAATAGTAGGATTCATTACGGAATTTAAGTAGAGATAAATACATATACAGTAAATATATATATATACATATGTATATATATATATATACACACACTAGATGTTACCCGCACGATGTGCGGGGCAAAAAAAATCACACTTATTCTCTCACGAGATAAGAATATTTGATGATGAGATATAAAACGCAATCAATTGTTTATAATAAATTAATTCTCCATACACAATAGTTAATATTACTGATAGTAAACACCTTTTTATCAGCTAAAAAAAATCACAACATTCTACCAAAATATATAGTAGCACTTATAACATTGGTGTATCAAAATTTGACATAGGATCGGTGTTATTGAATTTACACTAAATATGTTTTCGAAACACCCAAAAACTTTCAAAAAAAAAAAAATCCCCTATAAGCAAATCTTTGACATGATTCTTTTTTTTTTTGACATAATTCTTTTTTTTTTAAAAAAAAAAAGGGATCAATAGGGGTTCTCCACTTACCCCCGCCGTGACTCGAACCCGTGACATATTGATCAACAGGTGAGGCGTCTTACCATTAAGTTGCACGTCATTGTCAATCTTTGACATGATTCAATTTAGTTATTCAAATTGATAAAACCATACATAATACTTGAACACATTTTTTATTTATAGAATTTTAAATTATTTTCCACAATTCACTCCACAAATCAATCCATTGTAAAAATATTTTAAAACTATAATCAAAGTTTCATAGTAGAAACAAAAAATAATCACAAATTTATTGGGAGAAAGCGTATATAAATATACTACATCAATTTACACTAAATTATAAATTCTTTGGTTCATGCTCTAAAACACTTAAAAAGAATTGGGTGAGCAAATATATATCAAAGAAAAAAAATAGAATTTGAAAAAATTAAATAACAACATGCACATCCTCTTTAGTTGCAACACCAAAGTTCTCATATTTGCATCACCAAATGGGTATGTGAACATGATAATGAAAAGTATCTTTTGTTAATAATAGCAAAAAAGAAAAATTTTGAAAGAAATTTCTCTGACTTGTAATATACATAATTATCAGTTAAGTAATAATCTTCATTCAATTACTTGGTAACAACAATGACAATTATGTACAGTACCTCCAAGCTCTAACAATGAGAATAGTATTTTTAAATTATGCAAGACAATAACAACGGTATAATAGATTTCTATACATATTCATTCTAAAAAAACATCCATTAGGGAAATATGTAAAAGTGGCACACATATAAAAATAATCTATTTGAAAAAGATACAAATATAGCTTTGCATATGCAATATTGCTATCCCAAAAATAATAAAGATATTTTTGAAATGACATAGTTGCCAATGTTTATACCTCAACTCTCATGAATCCTTTTTCCGAAACTATGTTCTACAGTAACCTGCAAAAGCAAAGAGAAAAAAATATAATTAGACCTTATCATATCTATAAGAAGAAGAAATAATGGAGTATATATATTATTTTTCCTGGTTAATGAATGTGAGAGGAGCAGAGGAAGAAACTGATTTCTATTCTAATTTATAGATAAGGTTTGGTGATAGAGATATGCTTAATGAGGATTAATTTGCTTATGATATGATTGTTGTTTTAAAATTTGAATTTCGAATAGTATAATGAAATTAAATTGTTTCGATTTAATTTTTGGAAATAATGGGGGAAGGTTTGTTTACGTACCATAATTTTGGAGATTATTGATAAGGTTTCATTGCAGTGCATTAATGTTGATTGATTGATTAATATCTTTTTTAAAAAAAAAAATTTAGTGCATTAATGTTGATTGATTAATCCATTATTATCTATTTTTGAATAATTTGATTTTTTTTTTTACCAAATACTCGAATTTGATTGGGGGAATGGATTTTATTGCATTAATTGATTAGGATTACAATTGGACGCTAATTAAGGATTGTGACCGTCAATTAACTCTTACAATCTTTCCATTTGCAACTAGTATTTTAAATGAGATGTGATAATATTTATTTTCAGAAAATACCAAGGACTATTAGCGTAATTATGTAAACGTTTTTTTCCATATTGGTTATTAAACATTGGTTACATATTAATGTTGATGGATTGACATTGATTAATTTTAATTGTTTATGATTTATTTTCAAAATAATACATATTCAATTAAACGGCCATTACTATAAAATTAGGAGTGATAAAATTTATTTTTATAAATTCTCAAGGACTTGTAGTGTAATTGCATAAACTTTTTTTTTTTGTGAGATTTTCTATAAAAATGCCACCTAAGATTTTATCCTAGGTGGCAACGTGAAAACTTTTTTTGAAACCTCACTCTGATTTCTCTCTTAGTATAATACTATATATATATATATATATATATATATATATATATATATATACTTCATGTATATTTATATAGATTGAAAAAATATATGAAGGGTTTTATTGTAGAAATAGAATATATTGGGCCTTTGTAAAATTTAACAACGGTACTAATTTCAAAACTCAATATCGACTATTTCTTTGGAATAGTTTGAGTATAAGGCTTCGCGTTGCATCCGTTGTTGCTTTATATCTTTTACCCATTGCTCAGTGCGATCCTCTAATTCTAGCCTGAGTACATGTTTCAAAATGGAATGTTCTTTCTTGTGGGCATTTTCCGGTAATTCTAAGTTGCGGAAGTCAAGGGTGCATCCTCGTTGCTTTGCGGCTTTCATAAGGTAAGGAATCAAGTTCCCAAACATGTGACGTGGTACTAATACACCATGACAGCCATCATCCTTGAATGTTTTTCCTCATCTCAAATGATTCTTCCTACAAAAATAATCATTTTATTGAGATTGATCATATATTATAGTACAAATTTATGGTACTCCACCCTTGATTAATTGATTATGGTACAAAATTGAAAAAAAAACGTCTTTTGTCAAAAAACCAAAAAAAAAAAAAAAAAAAGTACTCCAAGATCAAGATCATGATTGATTGATTAATTGATTATATACTAATATTAATACAATCTCAAAATATTTTAATACAAATTTAAAAATTTAATGTGAATTGTACTATTACTATTCTTCAATAAGCAAGTTGGAATGGGACTTACGCACAGGTTGATTTTAAATCTTTTGCATCACGATTTCCCATGTAAGCACACTTACATATGAAATCCCAAGTAGAATCGATTACAACATCGGGTATATCTTTTGAATGAGATAACTTGTCAATGTCACGAGGCTTACAGAACCTTGCATTTTCCAACACATACGGTTGATCTGCAATGCCTCTCAAATGCTTGCACCTATAAATAACATCAATCATATATGTATATGACCAACAAAAAAATTGCATATTTGTGTATTTATTCTTTAATTTCTAACTAAAATAAAATAGCAAAATTTTTGCGACGAATTGACATTTATATATAAACTTATAGGCAAGCTAGCTAGCAGATTGATCTCAAACCACCATGAATGAATCTTACCTCTTCCCAATCTCAAAAATATATCCACAAGAATGTCATTAGGCAAGTCAACCAATTTGGTTGTCTGAATGTCCTCAGGCAAGCCAATCAATTTTGTTGTCTGAATGTCCTCGGGCAAGTCGATCAATTCTGTCTTCTGTTGTTGTTTTGTGCAATGTGTCCAAACTTTAGAGATCCAAAGAAATTGATCTGTGCAATTCATGAGTAGGGAAAGTTTTTTTTTTTTTTTGCATTGGACAAAAACGGATTGGTTGGACTTTGGTGCAGCCACAAGTGTGATTTAACCTAAAAGAAAAAGTAGTTTTTCTAGTTATTTACAACTGAATCTACCGACGGGATGATATACAGTCAGTTAGTTATAAAATCATTCTGTCCCATGATTTTTTAGAAGTTTGAATCTAATTATTTTACACGCCTTCTCTAGTGAAGATTTCAACGGCCATCAAAATAATCTCAGTAAAAATCTCAACTAAACAATAGTTTAAGAATAGAGAAGAGTGCTTAATAACTGAAGAGTAGAAGGATAAAAAAAAAGCAGTACCTGATAGTAATGAGGAGGAGAAACCTGCACAATTAGAAGGTCCGAACCTCTATTTCCGTCTCGGTAGGTGTATTATTCTACATTTTCCCAAAAGAACATTCATTCATTTCTTTCTTCCCCGTCGACCATGACGATTGAAACAACGCAAGAAATACAGACGCAGAAAGGAGAAGGGACGGTGGTGGGAATTTGGGAAAGTCAGTCCAATCGGGTGTCTTCATTCAAACGACGGAACAGAAGAAAAATGAAAAGAAGTGAGAGGCCAGGAGGCAAGAAAAAAAGTTGAGTCGATCGGGCTCGACGATCAGGAGAAGGGTGACAAAGCTCTGTCACTAACTTCTTTTTTTTCTTTTCTGTTGGTCTATTTATAAAGAAGATATGACTGCGGACTTCTGATTGTTCTCCTTTTGCTACCCGGATTTGGAGAGAGATTTCAATCCTTCCGATCTACTTAAGCTGATAATTGGTCCAGTATCATTTGATTTAGCTATACCTTTTATTCTAAGAGCATCTCCAACCAAGACACCAAAACACTAAATTTGGTGTTTTGGTGTAAAGCTTCCACTCCAACGAACATACCAAATCACTATACTATTTTAGAGCGATGAATAGTGTTACACCAAATTGTGTAAATTTTCCATTACACTATTTGTAGTGCATAATCTTTTTACTAATATCTAGAGATATATTTCCTATGCAATTAATTTTTTTAAATAATTTTTAGTTATTATTAAAATTGAGTGTGAAAAATAAGTAAAAAAATTTGATACTTCTACAATCAAATAAAAAGCGATTATAAGGAACAAATTTCAAAAAATTATCACCAAATTACGTTATTTTAATTACCTACAAAATAAAATTTAAACTAAAACATTTAATAGGTAAATATTTTAGTGCATCAAGGCTGGAGTGTAAAAAACTTTGGTGTAAAAAGATACTTAGAATATTCTATTTGTGCACTAAATTTAGTGTAAATTATAGTGCAATGGTTGGAGATACTCTAAAGAGATTATCTTGTTTAGATTTTTTACTTTTATATCATTTTAGTTTAAAATAAAAATTTAGATTGAACAATCATTTCCGAATGGAGGGAGTACCCATCTTTGAAAAAGCTTTTTCTGGGTAACAAAACCACCCACTCTAGCGCAATTAAATTAATCTGTGACCAATCCATTCTCTTCGTTTTCAGAACCGAAAAAATCAAAAAAGGAAAAAGTAAAAAAGTTCCTTGAAAACCAAGTCTAATATGAATTTCCAAGGCATGCATTCAACAATTATTCCAATAAACTCTTCAAAAATAAAAATAAAAATGAAAGATTGACGAAGTGAAGGACTCACCGAGTGGCGAGGCTGGAGGCGATTGCGGAGGAAGGGTTTTCTATTTCCTCTAATTATTATATTATCAGGAAATCTAATCTGATAACAACGTGTATTGGGAGTTTTCTTGTTATACACTATTTTTGTAGTAAATTTTGTTTCGACCAGTGAGTAAAAAAAAAATAAAACTAAGCAACCTTTCAATTTCTACAATCGCTCAGCCCACCAACTACAGTCAAGGGAGTAAGGAGTTTCCTAGGACATGCCGGCTTTTACAGGAGGTTCATTAAAGATTTTTCAAATATCTCTAAACCATTGTGCAACTTGCTTGAAAAAGACACTGTTTTTATTTTTTATGAATCCTATTTAAATGCATTTACTGAACTGAAAAAGAAACTCATCTCTGCACCTGTAATCATCACACCTGATTGGTTACAGCCTTTTGAACTAATGTGTGATGCTAGTGATTTTGCAGTTGGTGTTTTACTTGGACAGAGAAGGAACAAGGTGTTGCATGTGGTTTACTATGCTAGTAAAACCCTCAACCCTGCACATATCAACTACACCACTACAGAGAAGGAAATGCTGACAATTGTGTTTGCATTTGACAAATTCAGAGCTTATTTGCTAGGAATGAAAGTCATAGTCTACACAGACCATGCTGCCATCAGGTACTTGATCAATAAAAAAGAGTCTAAGCCTAGGTTGATTCGATGGGTGTTGTTGTTACAGGAATTCGATTTGGAGATAAGAGACAGAAAGGGTGTTGAGAATCAGGTAGCAGACCATCTGTCAAGACTAGAAGAGATTCCAAAAGACACAACTCCAATTTCAGAAAAATTCCCTGATGAGTCACTCTGGCGAGTGACAGGCACACTCATGGGAGTGACAGGTAACATGCCTTGGTTTGTAGATTTTGCTAACTTTGTTGCTGCTGGTATTATTCCTCCAGATCTCACCCCTCAACAGCGCAAAAGGTTCCTTCATGATGCTCAACTCTACCTATGGGATGAACCCTACCTATTCAAAAGATGTGCAGACCAATTGATCAGAAGGTGTATTCCAGAACCTGAGTTCACAGAAGTGTTGCACAAATGCCACAGTTCTCCCTATGGTGGACATTTCAACGGTCAAAGAACGGCAATCAAGGTTCTACAAGCTGGACTGTATTGGCCAACTCTGTTCAGAGATGCACGTGAATTTGTCAAAAGCTGTGACAGATGCCAAAGGACAGGAAACATTTCTTGGAAGAATGAGATGCCACAACAGAACATGCTTGAAGTAGAACTATTTGATGTATGGGGGATAGATTTCATGGGTCCTTTCGTGTTATCCTTTGGGAACTCCTGTATCCTACTGGCAGTGGACTACGTGTCAAGGTGGATAGAAGCCGTAGCTGCAAGAAACAGTGATGCTAAGAATGTTCTCAGGTTTTTAAAGAAAAACATTTTTGCCAGATTTGGTACACCCAGAATGATACTCAGTGATGAAGGATCACACTTTTGTAACAAGTCATTTGCAACCATGGTGAAGAAATATGGAATCAGGCACAGAGTATCAACACCATACCATCCACAATCAAACGGGCTAGCAGAAGTGTCAAACAGGGAAGTGAAAAGAATCCTGGAAAAGGTTGTCAACTCTACCAGAAAGAATTGGTCCTCAAAGTTGGATGAAGCTTTATGGGCGTACAGAACAGCATATAAAACTCCCATTGGTATGTCCCCGTTCAAACTGGTCTATGGGAAAGCATGCCACTTGCTAGTGGAGTTGGAGCATAAGGCTTATTGGGCTATTAAGGAGCTGAATCTGGATCCAAGAAAAAACAGGGAACTTAGATTGATGCAATTGAATGAGCTGGAAGAATTCAGACTGGAGGCATTTGAATCATCCAGAGTTTATAAAGAGAAAACTAAGGCTTACCATGATCAACACATTGTGAAGAAGGACCTGCAAGAAGGACAAGAAGTCTTGTTGTTCAATTCCAAGCTGAAATTCTTTCCAGGGAAGTTGAGGTCAAGATGGACTGGCCCCTACAAAATCAACAAGGTTTAAATCAAGGAGCAGTGGAGATCATGAATCCACAGAATGGCAACACCTTTTTGGTCAATGGGCAGAGACTAAAGCCATATCTTGGTCTGAAAGAAGGGAATAAGGGACAGGACAGTCACGTCCTTGCCCTCAAGGAGCTCAACTGAGATTTTGTGGAAGTCTGGCATGAGACTTAAAACCAATGCGCTTTATGGAAGGCAACCTATACGTTTTGCTTTTGTGTGGCTAATTTTGTTTTATGCCAATTTTGCAGGAACGGATGAGGTATCTGTCACCCCAACGGATTTCAGGAAGTGCAACATAAAAAGGCCTCAAGTAAACTCACCCCCAGGAGTGAAGAAGGTCACTCAGCTGAGTGAACCTACATAAATGTGATTCTGTAAGTCCTTCAAACCCTGACGTCACTCACGCAAGTGGGACAAATCACTTACCTGAGTAAGGACAACTGTACAACACTTTCTGCAAAAGCTCACCGTTTTGAACTCTATTTTACGGTTTAAGTTTGGGGGGAATTTTTTCTAGAAACTTTTCAAAATTCAAATTAAACCGCGTCCATTGTTAAAGCTACACGGGTCAGCCACAACTTCCCAAAAATTTTAACTGATGTGCATTTAATTTCAACTCCTCCACTTCTTTGTCTTCTTCATCTTCTTCTTCTTCTAGAACCAACTCTTCAAATACCACTCCCTTGTGTGTGAACGCACTGACCCATCTCTGAGATTTCAGGCAACCAAGGCAGAATTTCAATTTAGACCCAATTCCCATCGCTTTACCAATTCAGTTTAGGGTTCCTAAATCATGCCGCCGGCAAGGAGAAAGGTAGCTACCCGCAAAAATGCTTCCAACACCAGAAGACGGATATCCTCCTCCTCATCCTCGTCCTCTCCTGAAAGGCAACCTTCCCCTCACCGGGAACCTACACCGACGCCGCCTCCACAACCACCAAGGGCCCTCCAAGAACAAGCCCTCAACGCCATCACACACGAATGGGAGCCAAGGCTATTCCCAAGAAAGAAGGCTTGAGATTTCTTGCTGAAACATCTCAAGCGTAAGATCATTACAGAAAGGGGAATCCGTAAGGATGGTGAAGCGTTCGCCTACATCAAACGCTATAGGTGGGAGATGTTCTCAAGGCCCCTTATCCGGCCCCGGCTTCAGATCGTGCAGGAATTTTCCGGCAATTTCTCCACCGCCCCCAGTAATGGAGTCTTTGTCCGAGGAATATCAGTCAATTGCAGCACAGAAGCCATTTGGGCCATCTAAAAATTGCCAAGAGTCAGCACCGATTACAGGGAAATCATCGTTGCCCTACATCCGAATCAGCCACTGGGGCAAGCAATTCTGTCAAGACTGGCAAAGGAAGGCACAGATTGGGAGAAGGACGATCAGGACAATCGCTTGGGATTCTACGCTAATGCCATGCAAACGCCTGATCTGAATTTATGGCACCACTTCATCTGCTGTAACCTGATGCCAACAACCTACACTGCCAAGGTCACCAACGAACAAGCCATGATACTGTATGCAATTGTCACAAACACGCCACTGGATGCAGCGTCAGTAATCAGGGATCAACTTACCAGATGTATCACAGATCCCAAGGTGAAGAGCTGGTACTTCCCAGTGATGATTACCATGCTTTGCAGAAGGGCAGGGGTGACCTTTCTGAACACAGACGCAGAGAGCAGCCTGCAACAACCTTTGAGGCTGAATAAGTTGGACCAGAGACCCCCAGGTGCATCTTCCTCAAGACAAGTAGCATCCACTCCCACTCCGGCTGGACAGTTGAGGCAGAGAGATTTCAACAAGCAGACCAGGTTCATCCTGGACTATGTCCACCAGTGCCAGATGAGGACTGAGCAATTCCTACAGGAAATGCACAAGTGCATTGGATGCCCTGAAAATTGCCCATTGCCGCATGATCCACCAGCCCATCCACTCCATGGCATGCCTCCATGAACATTCAGGGAAGTGTTGTTCTAATGCCCCTAATCAACAATTTACTTTTTCTATTAAAATGGTGAACTCTTTTAATTTTTGTGGTTTTTATTTGTTTACTGTTTGATTTTTTTGCCGTGTTTGTTTTGTTAAGCATTGAGAGCAATGCTTAGAATAAGTTTAGGGGAGTTGGAGTAGTATTAGTATTGTTGTCAGTTTTTTTAGATTCAGGCCCCTTAGGTTCATGTCTAGATGGAGTCTGTAAATTTTTTGGAATAAAATAAAAATTTTCTAAAAATGAGTTGTCAACAGTCTAGGAGGATAATGGTTTTGAAAAAATTTTGCTAAAACACTTTTGATGCTGAATCTGATGCATGAAGTGAAAGAATGGCTGACACTCACTCACACACATGAACAATGCCACTCGTGGAAGTGACTGCCTAGAACATAAATTCTAAATTTGGCACGACTAATCCACTGTTGTGATCTGTGTCTAGTTCTGAGCTACAAGTAGATGAGAAATGCTATAAATATGAGACTTCCCTTGTGGTATCCATTCACAGCCTGTTTGTTTTCTACAAAAAAACAATAATAATAATAATAATAATAATAATAATAATAATTATATAAAAAGATTGGATCAACTGAAACCTTAGGGGTAACAGCAAGGAACCACCACAAAAAGTTCTAAACTGTTGGAGTAATAAGGGTTGAGGTATAAGGCAGTGAAGAGATAAGGTTGAATAACACCCCTCCCAAGGGTGTAAGGTTGGTCCATCTACATTAAAAAAAAAGAAAAAAAAAACAAAACAGGCAGACAGAAAGGCTATGAAGGAAGTCCATGATTGAAGCCTCAGTAGGTAAATCAAGTCAAAGTAACTTGGGCAAAACCATATCACAAGAATGACCACTACACACTGAAACCGGTTAACTTATAATGGATTGGTAGGTTGGGCATAACTGACACTTGTGGTATGTATTCTAATTTCATGTGAAGGTTGGCTGTTTGACTCTGGATTGCAGAAAGATTTGATGTCTTTAAGTGTATGTTTCTTTACTTGAATCTGAGACAAAAGGTTGACAGCCTCTATCCAGTTTGTGTTGGTGTTGTTGTTTCTATGTTCAGTGTCACATGCCTGAGTGAGAATCTTCACTTAGGGAAGTAAGTCAGTCTTTAGTAAGAAATTAGGGGTATTTCTTAGTATTAGTGCATTTCACTTAACTAGTTTTTGTGTTTTTATTAGGTTAGAACTTGATTGAACAATTACTGAAAATTGGGGCCAAATGAACAATTTATGGGCTGTTGGATACAATTTTGCTGAGCTGGTCGAAAAAGCACTCCCAAGACACAAAACATCTTGACATTAATGAGTGTGTCTCTCATTAGAATTCCAAAGGCATGCTTGTCTCTTTGGCCGAAATTCCAACCACCCATGCTGATCAATGAGGTTGTTGCTGCCACTGCTGGAAGAAGAGAAGAAGACCAGTCGATTTCGGATTCCAGACACAAGGCTTAGGAAGGATTAAACAATTCACAAGCATGTGGAGGCTCTCTTGATTGAAGAACCGGCTTCAGGGCTCTAAAAAAGGGGAGCTGCACTCTCAGAAATGGGCATCTCTGGCTACACCTTTCAGTTGCCAAGAACACACACACAAAAAAAAAAACTCCAGAAGAAGGCAAGAAGGAAGAAGGAACAGAAACAACTCAGCAAGGAAGCCAAGTTGAAGAAACAGCCATCCCAGTCACTGCCTCACTTCCATGAGTGAACTCTTTCACTCTCAGGAGAGGTTCAGAACTGCACAAGCTTTTTTCTCGTCTCTTGACTGTTAGCTTGAACTTCATTTTTTTATGCATACTTCTATGATGTCTTTTGATGTAGTAGATGTAGCATTAATATGCATGAGTAGCTAAGTAGCTTCCAGGGGTTAATCTCCTCAACCTATGTTGGAGTTGTTGTAATGCACTGGTTATGTTCCTTGTTTTGAAGTTGAAAGTTTTTTCTACATTCATTTACTTGATCACTAAATTGAATGCATGCTAGAACTAAGGGAGATCTAGAAAGATAAACTTGGTTTGGATTGTTTCAGCTTCAACTTATGACATAGAGGTAACAGTCTATGGTTTTAACTAAGATAGGAATATACTTAGTTGACATGAGCATTCATGTAAGCTTGAGATCTTAATGACTTTTTAACTGGAATCAATCATTGAAAAATAGATTGTTAAGGTTGCAAAGATGACTCTAGGAAAAAATGAGAACTGACTTAGAGTTATAAGTGAGCTGAATCAACAAGAACTGAACCATTACAGTGCTGATTATACAACTACTGCAGTAGAAAGAGGAGATGAACCCCCCCTGGCTGTTATTCCCCTGAGTGAATGTTTCCATTCTCTTGGGTGACACCTTGTCTAAACTGATAGTCTTTTAACAACGAATTTGGTAATTAGCTGTTCTCGTGGGATTGACCTAGCTTTCATTATCTACAAAAATCACAATCCAAGCTAGTAATATTTTTGGTGAACTCGGCACGCACCAACATACATGATGAATAACAACATAACTGGTTATGAATGACATATATTTGTATGATGAATACACATATCTACGGAATGAATAACACATGTTCAAACGATGAATGACATATATTGACAGGATGAATAACACTATTTTATAGGATTAATGACACATATTTAATTATGTACAATCACATATTACATGATGAACAACATCACTTGTAGTTTGTATCACAATTAGAACAAATATCTAAGCGAAAATAATGAATAACTATAAATAGATGATGAATAAACATTTCACAGAAGAAGAAATCATGACTAGAACAACCCAAAATTGATGATGAATAATGATATCGAGATGATGAATAACCGCCAGAAATAGATAATGATGTCAAAATCTGATTTTCAAAATTAACCATAAATCGATAAACAAGACTAAAACATCGATGAACTAATATGTTTTAAAGATGAATAATGATATTAAACTGATGAACAAAGCCTAGATCTATTAATCTTTTCCAAAATCAACCACAGATCGATGAACAAAACTAAGAAATTGATGAACTAACATCATTAATTGATGATAAATGATGAATAAATATTTCACAGAAGAAGAAAACATGACTAAAACAACCACACATTAATGATGAATAATGATACTGAGATGATGAATAATGCTAGATCTATGAATATTTTCTAAAATCAACCACAAAGCGATGAACAAGACTAAAACATTGACGAACTAACATGTTTTAAAGATGAATAATGGTATTAAACTGATGAAGAGCACCTAGATCTATTAATCTTTTCGAAAATCAACCACATATCAATCAACAAATCTAATCGACGGGAATAATCTCAAATCTTTGCCACCGGACAAAACACAAAACAGATCTGTTAAACTGATGAACAATACCTAGATCTATTAATCTTTTCTAAAATTCACCAGACAAAACACAAAACATATGAATAATCTCAAATCTTACCGTAATTATCATATTCAGCAGCGTTGCAACCAAACTCACGGGATTTGATGCACAATCGGATTTCGTCTTCAAAAATATGGCCGACGAGAGGTTTTGATACCAAATCGCTGTAGAGAATATTTTGTTTTTTAGATTTTTTTAGTTTGAGACGCCTTTGGATTGGAATGAGAAGTTGGATATATATGATTAATGATGGCTGAAAATTAGAAGAGATATTAGGAAATTGAAAATTTGAAAAATCTTTTTTTTAACCCCCTTTTTGAGCGCGTGAATTTCAAACTAGTGTACCTAGGAGTTCTATATTATAACTGCCGAGAAGGTTGCACCAATATGCTAGTACATCCTTTTTTTTTACAATGATGCACAGTACTTGCTTTCCCTAAAAACAATTCAATTTTTTTTAACTGAAAAATGGTTTATTTATTTGAAACCGAAGTAAATTTGTAAATTGATTTCAATCACCCAGCTTGACTACTTGTACGCCAACTATATTGATAGTGACCACACGCGGCAAAATAATAATTAAAAAAATAGGAATAGTAGAACCGCAATTTTAACATTTTTCAATCATTATTTAACAAACACAAGAAGGAACACCAATTCCATTGATAGGATGTGGAATGTGGCTTTTACACAAGTTTGTAACCTAAATTCCGGGAGGAAAAAAAAAAAAAACTAATCTGCAAGTGCTGATCAGTGATCACCAGCACATGATCCAGTTCTGCTGCATTAGTCTTCCATTAGCCAAAATTCTTAAGCTCTATAACATGTGGCTTCATCTAGCTAGCTAGGGTGTACACATTTTAGCCAAATTAATGCGTCATTCTTCGATATGTTGAGTTCTGATTGATCATATAATAAATCCGAGATATACTCTTGACACGATTTTACACATTAGTTGTACTACTGTTCTTCTTGTCAACTTCCTCCTTCTCCTGCATTTCCAAATCGGGAGTAGTTGCATTCTCGATCGGCACCAATTTGTTACTCTTCTCTGCCTCTTTTTTCTTCCCCCACAATACCATATATAAACTGATAATTATGATCAATCCTCCCAGCAAGCTGTTTGTCATGACAAAAAGAAAAAAAAAAATCAGTCACCAAGTCATTAGTTTGTGATACTAGATAGCTCAGTATCGAAATGCGAGACAAGTGATATTATTAATATGAGACGGAGATTTCCAAGATCTGTGGGACAGTTCACAAGGGTCCACCCCGAATATGAGAAGGACATTGTCCAGACAAAATTAGATAGTTGAACTTAAAGTTTTAGATGTATATGAATTAGTATATATACACAAAGTCACAAAGATAGATTTGTGACATTAATTAGGAAAAGGCAACTTACTTTCCCAAGAATAGGTCCTCCTCCAACACTAGCGAACTGACCAAGCCAGTAACCACAAGCACACAAGGATTGAAAACTGCAGCAAATGTTGGACCTTTCATTCGTACAACTACCGCGATTATGGTGAACAGTACCGCGGAGCAGACAATCCCCTGCAAATAACAGAATTGATTAAAAAGATGTGTAAAACTGATTCACAATATTACAACAATAGATAGCACAGTTCAAATGAGCTCACGTACTTCGGTCATGAAAATCATAAACCTTACCGAGTAAGCAACAGCTAGGAGTCGTATATTCCATCCTAGCTTCCATTCACTGGGGTCTCTTTGCATGCAAACTGCGTAAACAGCACTCGAAACCGCTGATGTGAAATTCATGAGACCTGTAAAGGATAATGGAGCAGGATAATCGACAGATGCTCGCGCCTGTTCCAAGGAAAACAAAAATAAGTTCGTCAGAACAAGCAAGACTCTTATTTTGGTACCAAGATTAAAAATATATCAGTTGTAAAGAGTTTCATAATGATTTTGTAACGGGAAACCTGCCTGTATGATCAACCAAAGTGAGTAAGAAACACAACTCAACAACCCGAGGATGATTCCGATCACGAGTTTATGATCACCTCCAGCAGCTGCTGGTTTGGTGGCTGAATGATGGCTGCTGGTTAGCTCCAGAAGGTTTAGTTTTGTATCCCAAATGGTGACATCTGGACCTTTGTAAAATGTGAACACCATGGCTCCGCCTATTCCCAATATTGTTCCCAACATCTTAGCTTTGCCTGCTGCTGTTTTCCAGCCTAACTTTTCCAACCTGAGAAGATTTGAAACATTTAGCAAAAAAAAGTATATATACATACATTTATCCTACTATATCAATGAATTAAAGGAAAGAAAACCTGAAGCAAAGGGCGACGAGAAATGTGACAGCAGGAACAAGATTTAGCATGGCTGAGACAAATGTTGCAGATGTCAGGACCAAGCTTTGTAGATACAGATTCTGGCCCAATGAACCTCTGCATATATGACAATAATTAGTCATAAATGAATTAATTAAATTATAGTGCAAGAATTGATACAATAGTAACTTTTGGAAAATGGACTTTTCGGGTTTCTAAAATTAACTCACCCGAATAAACCAGCAAGACAGGCGTAGAAGAAGACTTTCCATGTCAATTTCGGCCTTGATTTTCTGGAGAAACATATTGATTGAATTTTGAGAATGATAGCAGATTTTAGGTAAATGGGATTTTTCAGAAAGAATAAATCAACGAGCCTAAACGCCAGAATTCACCAGGAAAGTTTGAAAAGAAGTCATTAAAAAAACAAAACAAAACAAAACAAAAAATCTAGATAATCCTCATGATGATTGTACATTGTATGCACATTTACCAAATATGGAATTCTTCATATTATTTGAAAAGGCAGAAAAAGCTTTAACCAAGAAGGGGGAAAAAAAAAATTTTATGGCTGAAAAAGCTCTGATTTAAAGTTTAAACCTCATTCATGATCCCAACACTCACAAAAATCCTACCGTAAACCCAACAAACCCAAATACAAAATTATTAATCCTACAAAATCGAAAAAGAAAAACAAAGGGATCCATTCATGATGGCAAAACTTTGAGTTAATTAATTCTCCCCCTTAAATAAAATGTAACTCATTCAAAACACATTTAAGTTTCCATAAACCTAAGATAAAACCCATTTCACCATTACTATACAATCTTCATTTATTCATCCAAAAAATCAAATGGGAAATAAAAAGGGAAAAAACAAAAGAGCAAAAAAAAAAAAAAAAGAAGAAGAAGAAGTAAGTTGAAAACAAATCCCAAACCTTTCGGAAAAGAATGAAATGGGAGCCATGAAAACAGCCCCGAAAACAAAACGATAAGCCACGATAACCCGACTATCCATCCCATCATTGGCTGCCAGTTTCAACAATATATTCATCCCCGACAACATTACCTGACCGGCGATCATCATCACCGCCGGCTTCCACGCGCCGCCGTCGCCGTGACCGCCGCCATTCTTGTTCATACCGAACGGAATTATAGTAAACAAATGTGGAAGGTTTTTTTTTTTTCTCTTTTTTGAGTCAAAGAAGGGAATATTAATATTTAAAGAGGGAAAAAAGAAAGAGTTGAAAATGTGTTTACTACTACCCAACAGAAAACCTAATGGGGGTTTATATAGATTTATAAATCTACAACAAAAAAAGACAAAAAAATCGAAATCTAATTTCCGGATTCAAAGAATACTAGAAAGAGAAGGTTCTTCTCTTTAGGTCTTATCACGTCATGGCAAACGTAATGAATTTTCAGGTGCTGATTTTTTAAAAGAGTACTCAGGGCTAGTTTTACGGAGTTTTTTTTTCTTTTTTAACTTAAACAGTCAAATTTTGATTTAATAATATTGACTAATTAATGATGAGCAATTTTTATAGTTTGTAAAGATCCTTATATAAAGGTGGAAAAGATAAAAACAAACAATTGAATTGTATTTATCTTCCTAGCTACTAGAAACAACAAAGGTATACCCATCATATACCAGCTTTCAATTAATGTGCCAAATTAATTAATCACATTATATACTAATTTGCTCTTCTTTTCTTAAGGAAAACTTATCGGCACCTTGCTATCCCTTTTGAGATCAGAAAATTAATTGAAAGTAAGTTGTATAAGATCGACGAAAAACAATCATTATTATTTAAAGATAGGAAGAACACATACATTTAATTAAGACTAACGATATTACCAGTACAGATATTAGTTGCCAGAGCAAAATTAAATTGTTTTTTCCATAATACCATTAAAGGGTCAAAATACGATTTCACTCCATCCCTCTCCAATCTATATTTCTGCAGCAAATCTGCTCCACCCAAAACCAGAGCTTCCCAATCCTTTTTTTTTTTCGGAAACAAATTTTTCAGACTACAATTCTCAACATTTAATTATTAATTTTTACATCACAATCAATCACTTGATCGATACTTACTCAAAGTTAACAATTATCACCACTCTTTTTCAGATAAATTTGCTTCCAAAATGAAGACAGAACTTATAAAATTCAGAAGCACCAAATTTGTAACGAAGAAATATCAAATCGTCATTTTGTCTTTGCAGGAGCATATAAAATCCATTGCCCCACCTTGGATTTTGAATTCAAGTTTCAAGGGATGAAATTTTGCTAATTGATCTGTCACAAGAACAAAAAACTTGCTTGAATCCATAAAGCTTCTAGCTTCTTTGGACTTAATTAATTCTAATAGCTATTCATGTGCATATATGTAATGAAAGGCAGTATCATTGAAACTGCGATGAATTAGGATTAAAGGCAAAAGTTGAATTAAAGAAGAGGAATTCGAAATAATCAAATCAAGTTTGCCAAGAAAAAGATAAGAACAGGGAACAATGTTTATAGAAAAGCGGTTTGACTTAATAAGATTAAAGTAGGAAAAATAATTTAACTTTGCTCTGTCGACTAATTTTTGCCTTGGCAACATCGCTAGCCTTTAATTAATCTTTATTGTCACGAACACTAAAGAGATCGACAAACTTGATTTAGTAACAATCTGACCATATAATTGAAAGCATGCAATATTTATGAGGTTTAAAGTTTCTACATCAAATGAAGCAAAGATCCCGGGCCACTTTTTTATTTGGTTTTATCCTCAGTTATATATGAGTTAAGTTGCCATCTGAAATCAGCAATTAGTTGATGATAATTTACTTGAAATTTTGAATTTTCATTTTGTTATCTATTTATTATCAATGAGCTGCTTTGGTTTTGTTTATTTTAGGAAATAAAATGCCAAATTTGTTTCAACATGTAAATAATGATTTTACGGCTCTCAATTTAGTTGGTGAGAATTGTCACGCATTTATAGAGGAGGAACTACGTCGCAACACTGTGTTTCAATTGAAAACCATGCCATTTTCTTAAGCAGGAAAAAGGTTATTGTATATGTGTTCATATTCGTAGGTATTTAACTTAATCTATTATATGTCTTTGTAAAAAAACTAGTAGATTACTCTTTGTGAGGTCCAACCAGTTTGCTCTTGCATTTGATGAATTGTTTTGCTCAATCTAGTTGCTTGAACACCAACTATAATACTCACGGATCTTAATTATAAGATAATAAATTAATACTAAACCTAGTTAGAATTTGTATCTAATTTATTTTCCATACTCTTTTTTGGGTGTATAATCTCTCGAGTCAAGCGAATAGAAAAAGTATGAAAGTGCCTTAAATATCGAGATATTTTGAACTCAAACAATAATAATGGCAATAAGGATCGACGATGACTGGAACGATTGATCCGAAAAAAAGGATAAGGAATTATAATTTCTTTAGCGCGCTTGAGTAACGGCTCGGCTTGCGATACTTATTTTACTACTTCCTTTGTTCCAAAAAAATATTTTACATTGAGTTTTCAAATTTGTACAATATTAAAAAACAGTATCGTTTTATAAAAGTCAAAGTAATCTTTCTTTTTATAAAACCAAAAGTGAACCTTAAAATCTAACTTGTAGAAATACATTAGGGCAATTTACTTACAGATTTACGTGATGTTTGTCTCTAAAATGTAAATTAATTTCGTGTGTGACGGATAGGAGACGGACTAGATGGAAACTTAAAGAAGTTTCTCAAAATTATTCAGCTGTAAAAACGAGGTGGTTTATAATGGAGATGCATGTATGATGCAATATTTTAATTTTCGTATAATGTATGAAACGATTATTTACTGAAAAATATGCAGCTTGAATCACGTTTGTATGGCAGTTGTTCAGTATTTGTTTGATTTTAGGTCACTAATTAGATAGTCGGATCATTTAAGGGTGTCATGCTAGATTTCGAGATCTAGAGTTTGTACTTGTTGCCCATAAGTACGTAAGGTTTCAGAAAATTGTAATTCTTTTTTCGTTCTGAAATAGAAATTAAATCTTAATACTATATTTGATATTATAAATGAAACAATCATTTTAGGATTAGAAAAAATATACGATGAAAGGTGTAATCGGGTGTCAATCGTAGTTGTTGGGAGTTGTATTACTTGCCTAGAAGTAGTTTTTGGGTAAAATGTGATTATGTATCATTTATTAGAAACTTAGTTAGGAGCTACCTATGTCAGGTGACTTCATCATGTATACATTATTGAGGTGTTGTTATCATATCCTCAAACTTATAATCATGGTACAATTTACTAAAAGTAAAAAAAATCTAAACTAATCAATTATTTTAAGACCGGAGGAATATATGAAAGGTGTAATAAATAAATAAAAAAAGGTAATCAGTTGTTGATATTACATAAAACTTTCGTTACTTTTTCCCCCTTTTTTCGGCCAGAAAGTGGACGTTTCTACGATTTTAATGAATAAAAGTAACAATATTAGAAGTGCATAAGACAACAAATAAGCTAACCCCGAACATAACAATGGTACTCTCTATCCCAAGATAGTGGTCCTGATTTTATTTTTATACTTTTAATATAAGTTGCACTAAAAATAAAATATAAACTGGACAATCATTTCAGGTCTGGATGAATATTAGTTAGATTTTCAACTTTACTTTTGGTTCTCTAATAACCAACTACATTACATATGCCACTAAAATACTCCTATTCAAGAATTTACTAATGAATTTCATGGTTAATTTTAATTATTGTAGCATTGTGGCAACTTTAAACATGTAGATTATCCCTGTCTTCTTAATTATAAAAAGAGTTCAATGTGCCAAGTCAGGATAGGAAGTTCATAAGCAATGAAAGATTTATAAATTTTTATTTGTACCGGCTTAGTATTGATTCATGATCTATATATCTAAAAATATCATGATAAGATTTTTATTTTTATTTTTTTAATACCGAAAACCCTACCAGAGATGGTAAACCCATGCCTACTGTAATAGTCTGAAATTATGATAAGACTTTGGCATATATTTGATATCAAACTATGATAAATAAACAAATAGATCATATTGGTTTCTTATTGTTTTAAGGTTTTAAAAAAAAAAAAAACAAGTTAGCAAGAACCCAAAAACAGACAGTTTCACTAATCCAGAAGCCAGAACCCAGAAGTCCCTAACCAGGGATAATAAAGAACACAGAGATTCTAAAATTTTTAAAGAGAGCTAATAACATTGTATAATTATGTACATATATATATACACCTTAATGTACAATTTGATTTCATTTGCTTTTACATTTTATAAATAACATGCACACCTAACTCATTATCATCATGACTAATCCGAGTTCGGGATAAGTCACTTTCAAAATCTAAAAATTCCCAACATTTTTCTTTCCCATTCATGAACTTATATCCTCTCAAAAAAGAAAGGTTCCGTTTTCTCCAATCTCTCTCACTTAAACTCCGAAAAATATTCACCAAATATTGGATGGAACCAATTTGAACCATTGGCTTTGAGGGTTCGTGGAATTGCCAGCAGCACTAATGCATTTCTTGGTTACAACTTTCTGGGAGGTGGAAGTATCCCAGTCCAGGCACAAATCCAACCCCTTGTCATCTCTCATGGAAATCTGATTTTGGGATTTTGTGAAGAACTGCCACGTCATACGACGGCAATGATCGGTGATAACCACCGGAGATCCGTCTCCCACTGCCCTAAGGCACAATCGAGTGTTTAGTATGCCCAATGGAAACCATATTCCCTGGTAATACCATTTAGTTGTGTTAAAACAGTCCCCCAAATAGACCTTAGAGTTGTTCACTGTTGCGCATTTCCCACTCAATGGATGGTACATTATTAAGTAACCAGTTTTATTTGAATATGGATCTGCAAAAATAAATTGAGACGATCTTAATTAGTCTATGAATAATTATACTTACCGGTATACAACTCAAAAGTATTTTCGTCATATAATTATATCTTTTCTTTTTTACAAGATGCCACATATAACAGAAGGTGCCTATTATATATAATCTCTCTATCATGAAATGATTATTCAATTTGAATCGTTATTTTCGTACACCTTGTACTAAAAATAAAAATTCGAAAGTAAATAATCATTTCGAAACTGAGAAAGTACATAGATAATCTATTGTATGTTATTCTTAATCATAAACTATATATAACATAATCATAAACTATATATAACAGGAGTAAAACCAAACTTTTATTATGATATGGAAGAAATAGTAAGAGAATTCACGAAATTACTCCGAGTAGAATTCAGAATAAAAAGTTGTTTTAAAAAGCTAAGGGGGAACATAAATTAAAATAAAAAAAATTAAAACATCAAAAATTTCTTACGTTATACCTTGAATTTTCCGTTGAATAAAGTGCAATTTGTTGACAAATTCGGGGTTCTTGACAGCCGTCCAATTAGCATTCAAAATCCCATAGGGTTCAACGGGATCAATTTCTTCTTCCCTGTAGTAATAAGAGCCTTGTAATCCCCAAAGTCCCCAGTCAAGATCATTCTCAACAAGATAACTCATCAAACACGGCAGATAATCATTGTCAGCAGCATTGGCACCAGTTTCATCAACCCCAAATTCGGACACGAAAACCGGGCCAGACGTATTATTACCCTTAAGCAAAAATCCCACTTTTTGTTCCATATCTTGGGTCATTTGGTCACAAGCATCGTTCAGAGATTGGTTCAACCAAATGTTTTGGTCTCCAAAAGCTGGGTTTGGGTTAGTGAAGGAATACCTGTGCACTTCGTACACGAGTTTGTTTTGGGCATTCGTACACAAGGTCTTGTTTTGGAAGTACTGGAGATCGTGATCGTAGTTCAGCCCGGATACTATGATCAAGGCGTTTGTGTTGAACTGTGTGATTAGGTCTACTCCCGTCTCAACGTTCTCTATCCAGGCCGTCCAGTTTTGATTGGGCCCCCGCAGCTCGTTTCTTAAGCTCAGTCCCACAACCTTGCATGTTAAGTTTAATTTTAGAGAGGAAGAAGGAAGCAGGAGAAATTTGACAAAGTAATTAAATCAGAAGTTGCGCTAATTATACCATGAAAAGAAACCAATTCTTAGGTGATTGATTGATTAATTCATACAAGGTTTGTACCCTTTTGTTTCATAAAGATTGTCAACATTACGATTTATAGCAGGGCGGTTTAACGTTTCAAAGAGCCTAAAGCGAATTTTCTGGTTGGGGCCTTCCAAAAATAAAGAACTAAAAAAAATAGTCCTATTCGTTTATTTACGTTTAAGAGACATGTTGTTATAAAGTAAGAAATTATAATAAGGGGATTTTTTTGAAAAAAAAGATTAATTTATCTTTTAAACTTTTTTCTCTATCAAAATTTTTTATAGGAAGTTAATTGTTTACTTTTTTTTTGGAGAAATTGAAACTTTCTAATCTAATTGATAACTTGCATACTTTCTAGAAAAGAATCATTTTAATTGATTTAGTGGTTTTGAAAATTAGGAGTTTATTGTGGGAATTTTAAAAATTGATAGTTTCATTTGCACATATTTAGATATGTGGAGTTGAAAATAGAAATGAAAATTTTTAATTTTCTTTCGAAAGCAAGTATTATTTTGTTTTGATTTTTCTTCTATTTATACATGTATATAATATAATTTTTTGAAGGGTATACATATAAAATTGTTAGCTATTATTAACAATTTAGGGTGCCCTTCTCAATTTGGGGGCCTAAAGCAATTGCCTCGCTTTATGGAAGAGCCACCACTGATTTGTAGTGTGAATTATTTTCATGACTATATGTGTAGAACTGAGTAGATATAGATAACAGAAAGAGTATTCTCAATGAACTGGCCAAACACTAATATTGGTATTAGAGTGACAAAAAAAAAAAAACCGTACGTACCGCAGGAGTACCGCTGTATCGTATAGCCACCATGGACAAGGCTCTCATCCATTCTTTAGGATCAAAATACGTATCACCCCAGAATCCATTCCCGTCGTTATCACGGCAACACGGCTTCGGTTCACTGACGTGATTGTCAAGTATCACCATTAACCCTTGCGAACCAAGTTCATCTATAACTGCACTTTGAACCCTCGCAACCGTAGCTTCCAACAACGTCGGGTTATACATATTGAATCCGGAAATCGCTCCCCTCAACCCCAGCGACTCCAGGTTCTTCATCGCCGTGGTGGTGTCGTCGATCGTAAACATGTTGGTCGCGTACGTGAGCCGGACACAGTTGAACCCTAGTTTCTTAATGTTCGACACGATGTTGGCCAACGGCGCCTTGTGAAGCCCTTCCGGCAACATTGTTTCCTGATGTCCCGGCCAGTTTACGCAAGCGAGTTTTACCCTTTGTCCTGTGGCGTCATCTCGGATCCACCTCTTGTCGGTTGAAAGCGGATATCCACATGACGGAATCGGGAGATTGACGAGGGCGAGGAGGGCGATGAATAGTGTGGATGCATCCATGGTTGCATAATTTGTATGTTTATCACATGGTTTGAATTGCTTGAATTTTTGTCCAACAAGTTTCTCACAGCTAGGGTTTTTTCTTCTTTTTTTTAACGTTGGCAATATCTTATGAAACAGCTACATTTGCATTTGCATGGATGCATTTTTTTTTTATTTTTTTTATTTTTGGATTAACAGTTTACTTGTTTTATCTTTGGTTGAAAGCTACATTTATGGGGAACGTTTAATTTTACAAGAGATAGAAAACTATTTGGGACATGGTAGAACGTGAAATGAGGTACACAAACTAATTATAGTTTGGTTATTTGTCCACTTGGCTCATGGGTAGACATTATCCTCCATCTTTGATTTGGAATATCTTATTTACATAGAATAAAGAGATAATCTCCTTTTTGTGGCTCAGTTAAGTACGAATTGCTGGTGATTTCTGTCAACGTGACAACGTATGATTGGACCTCATCTTTTCCCCTTCTGGTCGTTCCTTTTCTTGGCCTGGTGATGTCCTTCGGTACCAGTCATATTCACACGGTATACTTGCTCCGTGCTCTTCCTTCTTTCTAACTCATCACACTGGCCGTTGTCGGGGGCGAAAGCAGAGGCCTCCGTGAAAGTGTCTAAGCTGATTCGTCCCAATCAATTTCTTCTCTCCTCCTCCAAAATCGAGCGTGGCTGCATTGACAGGAAGTGTACATTTGCCCCTTTCAATACATATGATCGTTAATTCCCTGCAGAATTGAGTTTCTGTGAATCGACGGAGACAGGAGGGGGCAGGCGGGTGCTGCGCGCTCCCTCCGTTTTTAGTTTTTCTTAAGAATACTAAATATACATCAAAGAAAAAAAAATCAAATTGGTTCATTTTCGTACCCCCTTCAGAAATTATTATTCTAAACTTTTCAGTTAATTTGCACAAAAAAAAATTTGAAACAATCTCACAGTACGTAGAACAAATATATTAAATAAAAATATCTTAAATAACACAGTTTTGAATTTTTTTTTATTGATTTTCATATATTCCAAATGATAACAATGAAAAGACCGTTAACAATAATTATTATTCAACGCCTGTAATAATTATAATAACATAACATATATTTGAGATTGAAGTAAAGGCTAAAGTGTTAAACCGAAAAGTAAAATTTTAGAAGTGTATTTTGAATTAGCTAAAAAAAAAAAAGATAATAAAAGGTGAAATAATAAAGTTTATCCATTAGTTGAAGATTATTTGTCATGCTTACTCATACAACAATGACGGAAAATTTTATTTACATCATGTTTTATTGTATTCGTTTGATAGTAGTAGAATGTACAAGCTAAAATTTTTTTATTTTCAAAAAAATGTCCAATTTATGTTTTTTTTTTTGGCTCTATTGATTACAAAGTATGTTTTCGTATAAGTATGTTTTTTACTAATGCTGAAAAGATATCTATGATTGAAAGTACCCGACTAACTTTTAATACTAATTTTTATAATATTTACTTTTTTAAAATTGTGGATTTAACCATCTCTACTTGAGTTACCAGCGTACAAAAAAATAAAAAAATTAAAACACACAACCATATAATAAATTCTAAGTTTAATTAAAATTTGAAATATTAATAGAGTGATGAAACTAATTAGTTCCTTATAGATGATCTTGAATGAGGAACAAACATTTTGTAATATTTGAATACTGAAATATATTTTTTAGTTATTTTGTTGATTTTATTTCGCACATCTAAGTCCTCCGCCACTGGCAACGACTATGATCACTTTCTCATCAAAATTCAGAAAAAGTGATCATCAATTATCGTAGATAGAGTCTTTTATGAGCTCTTGGTGATTTTTGTATTACCTTTTTGAATTTTAAATTCGTTGCTTTATTTTCACCATTTGAACCTGTGTTTCTCTTTACCTAAAATTTTGTTGTTGAAATTGAATGTAGGCTCCGATTTGCATGAGTTTTGTATTTGAAATTTAGTTGATGTTTGGGTCGCATGCGAGGTGTTTGTTTTTGGTTTTGTGAGTATAAAGTTGTCAGTAAGATAATTGCTAAATTGGTTGTGCTCTTGGAAATCACTGATGAAATGAGAGATTAGGCAAGAATTTGCGATAGTAGGCAGGAGTTTATTTTGCAAGAAAAAAGATACTCCGTCCCATAATTATTGTCCAGCTTGAGTTTTCATTTCTAGTTCAAATTATACAAAAAGTGAAATTTAAAACTGGACAATAATTATGGGACGGAGGGAGTAATAAATTCAAGAAACTAGTACTGGACGTATGAATTTTGAGATTGTTGTTTACTGAATGAAGTGATGATTATTTTTACGCTGAAGATAAGGCAATCTTAATTAACTTAGCTGAAGTTGGAGATTCAAGATTAACCCAATTAGCAAGTTCATTGCTACAGAAGTTGATAGAATGCTCTGGCAAACAGTTGCTGAAAACCACTATTTTGGGCACACAAATTGGAAAGCTCCAACATGGATTAGAAGCTTTATCTTTCTTGCAAGAATTCACATACTCTTTTATTCGTACAATAAGGTTAATTAGTCCGGCAGTAACAATATCACTTTGGTTCTGGAAAAGAAAATTCGGGATTTCACAGAAAGGTAGTTTATTGTTATTCTGTTTATCTTCCCTTCATCCATTTAAACTTAGGTGTTTAAATTTTCCTCCTTGTTAGCTACAATTGAAGTTAGCTTATTGAAGAGTTTTTTTTTTTTTTCCTTCTGATCGAAAATTAAAATGCTAAGTCCTTTTTTCCGTCTGTCAATTAACAAAACCATCACAATCATTCGCACCATTACCATATAACCCATATAACCGGCACTACTATTTGTAACTGCACTTTGAATCCCTAAAAAAAAAAAAAAAAGGCACTCCGTCATCACTCATCATGATGTGTGATTATGTATATATTTTATTCCTGGTCTTAGTGTCATGTAGAACTTTGTTTGCATTTCTGTGGCAAATGGAGGTTATTACTCCAAATAAAAGTTTTGTTTGTTTTAGGCTTTTTCACTCTTTATTCCTCTTTTTCTAACTAAGCCATTCAGGAAAGGAGTCGCAAGCTAAGCGGCCATTAAGAAAGAAATTGAAGGAAGAAAAGAGCAGACTGAGAAAGGAGAAAGAGCTAAACAAATGTGAGTTTGACTTGGTTTGTTTGCATCAAAAAAATTGCTTTTGCTGAGAAATGAGTTACGGGAAAAAATGAAGACCAGGAACGATCAGCGCCGTCAAATATTTTTACCAAAGTTTAAAAGGAGAAGATGACAGCTTCCCTTGAAGTGAACCAAGTGGATGATGTTGAATTTGTCTGGTTCACCTTGCCTTGGTAGCTGATGACCGACAAGTTCCCATCTTTGCCAAACTAACACTCTTCAGTAGAACTTCTTTTTAAGGAGAAACATGATTCACATTTTTGTTTAGCCATTCTTCACAGTATCTCATTCTGGATCAAGTAAGGAAGCTCTATATGTGGCAGCTTGATGGCCAATGTCTAAACTCGCAGATGATATCGTTTGCATTCTCAACAGACGAATTTGATGAATGAATCACCAGCTACCAGATGAAAGACGAAATAATTGCCAACAGAAAGTTGGTCTGCCTTGATCATTTCATTTCATCCAATATTATGGTGAAAGAATGGTCTATCTGTATGGTTCTCTATTTTGCTTTATATACATACAATCTCAAGTTTCAAAAAAAATTAATGACCTCAATCCCTGTGCTATCATGATTTATAGATTCTGAGGTCCATTTTCTACCTTCTAAATCACTTGCAGATCAATGTCTCATGGAAGGGACTTTTGATCAATTTCATAAAGAAGAGCCTTAGATGAATTACTACGTAGACTAGAGCAGGGGGTGTTTCTTCGAGACTGTCGTTTGGTGGGAACAAGTGCAGGTTCCTGCCAATCATCTATGGCGGCCAAATTGTTCTCGATATCATCTGCAGCCCTGAAGACTGGGTGGATGTATGCATTTTTCAGGTAATCCTTCAAATCGACATTCGGATCCCGTGTATGATCCAAGGTATCTTTCATCACAGCTTGCTGCAAATTTGAAATGATTGTCAAGTCATATTCCTCCAGAGCAAAGTTAAAGGAAAACAAACCGAGGCAGATTTGACAACGATGAATACCTGTAGAGGGTATCTAACAAAAGCAGGTTCATAACGACCTTTGCAGTATCTGTCGAAACAAATGGTCAATATAGGAAGGGTAATGAGCAACGGAGTTGACTGAGAAGCTTCCTTGGTGCTTAGCAGTCCCAGTAAAAGCAGCTGGGATACTATTAATGCCACGATGATGCGTCCATGAACATCAGGCCAGAATGCAGCAGCGCTCTCATATTCTTGATTATACACATTTATGATCTGCAACGAATAAACTTTGCCAATGAATCAACATGAAAACAAAAAGAGTTGCTTATATGATCGATATGCAAGAGGCCTAACAGGAATTTGATTGTTCAATGGCAGCATAATCAATACAATGTTGTTTATTCCAAATGCAAGTTAGTTATGAAAGGCCAGAAGAGTGCCTTGATCTGGAACCACTTTGGCTTATACATGAAAACATAAAACTTAATTACTGTCATTCTACAAAAACCAAAGTGCTGTGTACTGTCTTTCCTCTCCCTTCCCCATTGAGGTGTAATCTATTACAGTTAAGAATATAACTCCAATATTAAGCTCAGCATGGGACAAAAAGGGACCCCCGACAAAACTTTCAGACATATCAGGTTCGATAGAATATGGAGGTGGATCGCATGGATAAGGGGAGCAGTTGAGGTCAAAGGGGTCAAAATTCACAGGATTATTGTTAAAACTTTTGAAACAAGTACTATTAATGTTTAAAAGCGTCATTTAGCTCTACCAGAAGAATAATGTGGACAGTGATCTTCTTGAGATCTGTGAAAGCTTTCATCATACCTGATGCCGATACACAACATACGCGAGCCCGAAGAATATGATGATGAAAGGAAGCAAAATTGGAGATACAACAGCATAAACTAAGCCCAGCAAGAAATACAACTGAATCTGAGGTTCTCCAGTGTTGAAACCAAGGCTTCCAGGGTCCATTGCTTGCTCCCTGTCAGTTTCAGTCTTTACCAGGAAAAAATTCTTCAGGTGGAATATTATCAAAGGTCTCAACCTAAGAATCTCGCCAGCAACTCCAGCCCATCCATCCACCATAATGTACGTTATGAAGAAGGTGGCTTTCATGGGTATGGAGACACCAATCGTCTTTGGGATCCTGCAGAAGAAGCTCTTCAATTTTCCATCTGAGTGGAGAATAGTAAAGGGTCCAGAGAGACGCTACAACTTATCTAAAACTACACAAGACACAAATGAAAAAGCAGGCACAAATCCGGTCATATGTCAAGTTGGAATAACTCTTGGTAACATCACAATAGGTTTTCTCAGAAGTGAGAATTAATATTGTGTCTAGAGTTTATCTCATTGAAAGGTATAGATGCTCTTAAAACAAATATATTTTGGAAGGTTTTCTCGTACTTGTTCATACATTATAAGACAAATATCTATCAGAAGTATATCTAGTACTTTAAAAACACATGGTGCTGGTGACTCTAATTTTTTGAACTTAAAATTTTCTCGAATATCAGAGTTACTTTTTGTTACAAAAATATAAACGATTAATGAGCATCTTCCTTTACAAAGCATTATTTACTGACAGCATGTAAATTAATGATAAAGGAGAATTTACTTATCGTAATAATGTCATTATTAGGAATTCAACTGATTACGTTTCTTCAGAAGAAAAATATTTTAGTTACCCCTTAAGAAAGATCAAGTGCAGAACAACTTTTTAGACAAACAAATCTTCATACGAATTGTCTTTAAATTTTGAAATGAGAAATACAGAAGAGTCATATGTAAGGAAACCATACTCGTTGGGGGACTGGTGAATGAATTTATTCAGTTGTTGAAAGGCAGTTCCAGTTATGATGCTTCCGAGGAAGACATTTATGAACTGAAATATATAGTATCTTGTTGCAGATCTTCTTTCAAGAGCTGATATGGAGCTGAATCCTTCAAACCTGGACATCAGCATCAGTATGGATGGTAGAAAGATGAGAAAGATCTTCAAAGCGATTCCAGGAAGAAACCCCTGGATGAATGACTTGATTGCTTTCCTGCATCAGAAACAATAATACATGTTCATCAAATGCAAATAAATAAAACACACAATAGAATCTTTTTTATTATATGTTTAAGAGGACTTAGATAGATGGAGCCACAACACATTTCTCTCTGTCAACACAGCATTAGTTCACTTTTTTGAAGCTTAAACATGATTCGCATAAAAAAAAAATGGATTGACAGGGTACTTTTTTAGTGGCTTCAGGAAATGAACTCACTTTTCAATGATTGGCTTCAGAAAAGGAATTGCTTTCTCAATTCCCTCTATATTAGCAAGGGACTGAACAAAAGCAATCGGAATCATGAAGAAGAATGTGAGAAAGAAGAATGCAACAACAATGACAAGCCTCCTGACAGTAAGTGAGACATAAGGAATTGCTAGATTATTCCAATAAACATCGCGGGGTTCTGGAGCCCATTCAGTTAGCCACAAAGTAGGATTTCTGGACTGCTGAGTTTGTGCACAAACAGCAGCTCCCCATCTAGTTTTAAAGGAAACAAATGCAGCAGGCATGATATACTTCGCATTGTGGTCGATCTTCAATCTCTCACTAGTTATCTGACATCCATGAACACAGAATGACAAGTTAAGCAGATATTGAGACTGGAAGTCAGGGATTTCAGCACCAGAGACTAGTAAGTCGGTGAAGAACAGTTTTCTTAAGGGGGCTAAGAGATTTTAATAGCAGTAAAACCTCGAGTTTATCTTAAATGAAACAGAAGCAGAAGAACCTATGTCCATATACCACACCCAGAAATCTTCTCATGAAGCAACTTTGAGGATCACAAGCAGCCACTTAAATGAGAAGTAATACAATGATATTTCTCCATGTATTGTCTCAAGTGACAAGATATTTTAGCTTTAAGAAATGTATGCCACCATCCTTACAACTCAAAAAAATGCATCTCAAGATGAGATACCTATTTAAAATTATTGTATACAAATTAAGAAATGCATGAAATATTTATCTAAGATAGTGGAGAGCACGTTTTCTATAACCAAACGTAGAGATGCGGTACTACAATGAGACTTCAACATTTTTTTCAGTACATCAAAGCTTTTTAGCTGAGTTAGTAGTTATGCCACAAATGTAGCATACGACAAAGAAACTACAAAACAGCCAATAAGGATTTCTTTGTTCCATTCCAAAATTATTAGTACAATAAACACCATCCTTTTCGAGTATTTTCCTTTTCAATAAACTAGAATCATAAGCCCATTAGACAGCACATAACCAGAAGCTTAGTCCGTTCTTACAGTTGGTCTTTAGCAAGGAATAGATTGCACAGATGATCCCTTAACTCTAGCTTTACAATTAATGCACAATTTACTATTTGAATGAGGTCAAAGACTCCTTCACTTACGACCATCATTGTCAATATCAATCCTCCCACTTCACTTTCGACTATAACTAAAAAAAATACCCTCCAGAGAAAAGGAAAAAGAAAAATTGAAAACAACCAGGTTGTTGGTAAAATTCAGATCACAAACTTTAAGTCATAGATGGTGCCCTATGATATCAAAGAAGGATAATTTTGTCTGTTTTCTTTTCCTAAGTATATAACCAGAATGGCCTCGCTTCTGATCCAAGCTTTTCTGAAAAACTCAAAAAAGGGTTTCGGGTAATGAGGATAAGGGACTGTTCGGATGATCTACTCCTACGTTCAAATGCATACATAGACCAGGCACATACTAAAAAGAGTAGTAACTAAATATGTGATACCCTTTTAGTGGAATATTTATATACACGACCTAGGACTAGGACCATGTAGGAAATGTAAGAAGGATGTACTGTTCGTAAGTTCAAACTAACTTTAACTCAATGTAGAAGTCTTCAAGAAAAGCGAAATGGTCACTTACTTCCTTATCAAGTCTGTCAATTTCAGCGGTGTAGAAGTCAATGGCATCCACTGTTTTACCAAAAAAGCCAAGAAAACCAGTCTGCTCAATAGAAAATATTTTCCTCAGAATTTGTTTGCTATATGGTGTAAGAAATGCTTTGCAGATAATAGCTCCTTGATCTTGTAAAGAAGTCTAATGCTGAAGCCACCATATGAATATGGTGAGATACCTTGGCTCTGGGTCTTCTTGATTGGTTTCTAGCATATTTCAGTTGATAATAGTCAAGCCAGTTTTGACACTTCTTTTTCTCATTTACTAGACCAGTGAGTTTGTTTGCGTTGTACACAACCTAAAAAGTAAGCAATCACAAATAGAATAAGAAAGTTAGCAATAGCAACTAGTTAAGTACAGTTGTTGTCTTGTTGATTTCAGAGCAACACGAATATAAACATATATTGATGCTAACTGTTGCAGATGTTCAAACCTGGTGAGTGAGGTAGTGATCTGGATGGTTGACCATAAAGAAATGCTCCACAAGTTCACTCACTGATTCATCAGGGTCTGATGGCACGTTCCGGACTAGCACCTGGGTAAAATGAAGCGGGTGAACATCAATAGCTGTGACCCTCAGGCTCCATCCGAACAGATAAAGCAGAAAATACTGAATATCAGCTACCCTTTGTATCTTTCTGGTTTATTTCGAAAAGAAAATATCGAAAGAATTTATATCCATCAGACAAACTTTAACAATAAATATGAAGATTGCTTAACTAAACTAAGGCTCAAATGTATCAACATATCTAGTATGCTAAAACAACAACAGCAATAACAAAGAACTGGAATTTAAGAAACAACTGTACTCTAACTTCTTTTGAAACCAATATGTTAAACCCTCAAACCCTTGTCTTCTTTTGGTGGGGTGGGGTGGGGGAACAAAATCATCTGTAAACATGTTAGCTTGCTCGAGTATTAGGAGTTTCTTACAGTAAATTGATCAGGGCGCCGATGTTCAGAAGCAATAAAATGCAATCTCATCGAAGTGATTGTTTCATACTCCCTTTTCAGAACATAGCATGTCCAGAAAGTAAAGGCATAAGCCATTACTATATGGGTCCAAAATCTGCAAGAGAGGAATTTGAAAAGGTTAAGCAGCAATGGTAAGAAAGGAACTAAAAATTTGTAGAAGGGCAATATAGAAACCAAATCTATATTAAACATCATGAATCACCCAAAATTTGCTACATAAAAGAAGAAAACTTTGTTGGTATCAGTTACATGAGAGGACACCCTGATGGTTTGGGGCATAGTACTTTGGCAAACATACCCATTGACATCTAGCAAAAGAGAGCCGCAAACAGCAAAGCTCAGTTATCATAAGAAGTGAAGAACTACAAAAATAAACGAGAAGAATCTCTAGCAAGCAGCAGAAAGTAGCCTAATGAGAAGTCCGTTACCTTTTTGATCCAAGAGGAACATTTGAGATGGAGAGCTTGTCTATGCCACTATAAGTCAGACCATTTCTCGAATCCTCTAAAGTGTTATTTGTCCAATTGACGGGCACCATTACTGTGAAAGCAAGTACTGCAATAGGAACAAATATTTTAAGCCTGCAGTGAGAAATTGAAAGGAAGTAAGAAGAAAATGAAAAAGAAGTCAGTACATATATAACAGAACTTTAGAATGTAAAAGAAGTTAGTCTGTAGATAAGAGAGATCTTTAGCACGTCCATCAGCAGCCACAAAACAAGTCATTAAGTTCTTTGAAAACAACATATGTGAAAATAGTGTCGAAGGGTGATATGAGTGAGAATCAACACAACTAATCAAAGACAGGTTTTTATTATGTGCAGTAAAATACACATTTTACAGCTGTACGGATGTACGCGTAATTTTGGCATAAACATCTTTCTCAAAAAGTGCATCTTGGACCGAAATCAAGATACTAGCATTTTTTAAATCTTGAATTCCACAGTACATTGTTTCTAACATGATTTCTGACACCTTCAAAAACAGAAATGGTTGTTGGAGGCAAATGCCAACAAAGACGAAATTGCAGGTGTGATGTACATGTAACTCGTACAACTGGTAGAACTTACATGGAGCAGTTCACCACATAATTCGTAATTTGCAAAGCATGGAAATTGAAACACGGGCAGTTTATAGATAGAATGCATCTAGACATGATCAAGGAGGGTCTAAGAAGGAATATCAGAAACTAATGTTGTCATTTGAAATGGACTGGCATTATCATATTCAGTATAATTAAACAAAATTCCTAAGGAATGCTAATCTTTAATTGATTGAGACAATAAACGCAGAACTCATAAAGATTCAACAATTCTGGAACTCAGCACTTAATTTTTTTTTCAAAGAGGAAAGACAGAGAGAGATAAAGCTCCTAAACTCGTGCTCAAGAATAAATAACAGCGATAAAATTTCAGTTACAAAGCCAGCAGAATTCCAGAATAAAAATCAACTCAAAGATAATCCCCGAGCCACAGCAGAGTGCATGTGCTTATAAAGATTATTTCACCAGTTCATGCGATGAGATGGACAAACAAACTTTGCGCAACCTGCTAGTGGTGCCATCACTATGATGCTAGTGGTGCCTCAGAATGGCACTTTTCCAATACATTGGTTGGCAACTGCTGGTCCGCAGAGAGTTACCACTAAATTTAAGAGCATCGTGCTAATTGTTTTATTGGTCGGCAGAAAGTTATCAACCAAGGCGTCATGCAACACCATGCTTACTACAACTGTACAAGTCTACTGGATATCCTCTAAAATATAACAAGCTTCACCAATCTCATACCTTAGTGTTGAAATTAGTGTTTATTCAGAAATTAGTAAATTCTAAGAAAGGGGGCTGACCATACCTGGTCAGATAAAATTTTGAAATGAAAATTTTTTTGTCAATTAAACATTAGAGCGAAGAAGGGGCATAAAGTGCTGTACCCAGTCCAATAAATTCTCAAATAAACAGCAGAGTCCAATCCTGCATGATCAATGAGCTCGGGTTCTGGCATTTGCAATGCAGCTGGCATCCAGTTGAGAAACCTCAGGTATGAATGAAAGTCCAAGTTAACGAACTTCTGAACAAAAGCACCTGACTGGGGACTGCATCTCAAACCCTTAAGGTACCACTTTGGGAAATATACCCTATCATTGATAGGCTGAATTCGAAGTATGGCAAAAACCACAAAGAAAGCAAATGCGCTGAGGATATTTATACATGCCGCAACACTAATGTCAGAAAGAGTTGCCATACTGCCTTAAATGGTATCTGCATCAACCTGCAAAGGAATTTGTTAATGGACTTCCTGACAGTATATGATCAACCAGGAAAATTATCCATGGAAGCGATAGAAAGCATTTTCATTTCTGATCAGCAAATGTAGCCTAAAATTAATCTTAAAATGGCTGCACGAGACAATCTCTAGAATTACAGTAGAAAATTGTTATCTCAGCAACTTCCTGAACTACCATCATAAGCCAAAAATTTTTACTAATTTACACACTCAATTTGCATAGTGCTGTTCATGAACCCAACTGTAATTGCGTATGTGCTTTAAAGCATTTAAACACCAAACCGGTACATATCCAAGGAGTTGGTTAGGATGGCCAAGGGAACATCCCTAATTGCTGTTAAAACAACACACATCAAGGGATTTCAACAGCCATATATTTACACATTGTGCACTATCCATGTCTTTTAAAAAAAAATGAAATTCACCTGAATTATTTGTTTAAAATCAGGTTTTATCGTAATTATTATTGTAATTATTATTCTATCCAAGCAGAATACCTCCTACGGAGGGATGCTTATTCATATGGATTACTGACGTTAAAGTTACACATTTTATCAATTTCCTCGGCCTGAATTAGAGTTGCATTCAGGATATCCTAAGACATAGATAAATCCTTAATTAATCTGAGACAAATAAAAAAATAAAAACTACCAACCAAAATTGAACTTCAGAGATCCTCCAAAAACACGCAACAGATTCCTCCGTTGATAGAAACAACGAGGAAACTCTAGATGAACAATGTTGAAATAGATATACAAAAGGGTTCTAGACTTCGAGTAAAAACAGAATTCAATCAAATTGAACAGATTAGAGCTTCACTCTGAGCTCATTGCTCCAGTTTCGATTCAACACTCTTCAACGATTTATATTATACATCAGGCTCCCGTAAAAATAAATCCTCAAAAAATTCCGTAGTCAAAACTCAAAACAACTTCACTTCACACAGAAATTTCATACCGCAAATGTAAACGAGAAGGGGTACTCCATGAAAAACCAAATCGTGCAAAGAAAAGCAGAATGGGGCTTCAAAATGCTTGCTTACCAGTCACCAAATTGCACAACCCCTTGAGTTCCCTGATCCACTCTTCAAACTCAAAACAATCACAAAACAGAATCAAAGTTTTCTGGCAAGCAAGAAAGACTGTTGAAGCAGATAATGGGAAAAGAAAAAAAAAAAAAAAAACCTCGTTGGTTATGGAAAACAAAACGACAGAAGCAGGGACAGTTTGATTTTGCCAGCAGTAGAGTTGGATGCCGAAGAAGAACAGTATCTGTTGAAAACAAACACAAGAAATCTCTCACGCACACACACAGTCACACAGTGGACTCATAAAATATTTTTTATAAAAAAATGTTAATGATGAAATTGGGGTGGGGTGCATGTGGCGAGCTGTGTGATTTTGGTTTTGATTTGTTGTTTATAGAAAATGTTTAATTATTTCTTTGAAGGGCATAAAAACGCCAAATAAGAAGCTTTAACGGCTATTTCCCCCCAATAGCGGGACCCACTAATTTAGAGAACTGCAGGTTCTGTTTGTTGTTTGATTGTGTATTTATTATCTGAAACAAACTTAAGCGTGACTTCTGCTATTGATATGAGAAAAAAACAGCTACTAAAGAAACTACACCGAGCAAGAAATCACAGCCTATTATGATAGCGTAATAGTACTATTCCATCCGGTCCTTATTATAAGATATTTTCATTTTGTCTTAGATTTCACCTAAGATGTCGTTTTAATCAAAATAAAAATCTTAAAAATATTTCATAATAATTAGGAGAACACAACGAATGTGAAAAAAAATATTTTTAAGGTTTTTTTTCAATTAAAAAGATATCCTAGATCAATACTTAAGACGAAATCAAAATAACTTATAATTAGGACCGGAGGGAGTATAAAATATCAATAGATCATGATCAGAAAAAAAAAAGAAATTAAAACTTTTTAATCTTCCTGTTCGATTTCTTTCTACATACCATGAACCATATTGGATTTTCTATGCCGAAGAAGGAAGAAAAAGGATTTTGTTTGTCCAATTATTTCAATTCTGTCCTAAAAAAATAGTCTATATTTAATAAGATTTAAATTAGTACAAATCTTAAAAATTAGTATGGACTATTTTTTGGAATAAAGAGATTGTCAATATACAAAAATAATAAACACAACCCAAGACATTATAAATCAAAAGTGACTATAAAAATCAAGTGGTCACATTATCCATTCTTATGAATCAACAAAACGATTTGAATTTTAAGCCATATTTTTTTGGATGATATGAAATTTCTTTGATTAGATTAATATTATTAGAAACTTAAAATGAAGATGTTCAATGAAAAGCCAGCTCATTAAACAAGGGTTATATACTAGGTTTGAATAGATACTTGTATATGTTACTGATTTGCTTGCCTTTACTTATTGATTGTGTTAAAGCCTTTACTTATTGAATATTGGTAAGTCGTGAAATAATCAAGGTAAGTCGTGATGATGTCAACGAACTTCAAAATATGGCTTATAATTTGGCCAGATGTAATAGGCTACGTACTTCACTATAATAATAGGTACCTTTTTCCAAAAAAAATTAATAAAAATAAATTAAAAAAATGTTAATTTGTCTCCAGGCACCAAAAAAGGAAATAAAAAATTTTAATTTGAAAAACTAAAATCTTTAGACGTTTCAATTGAAAAAATAATACCGAAAAAAGTAGTAAAGTAACTTGTCTATTTATTATTTTTATTATGAATGTAATTAGATTATATAAATCTACAAGTCTTACAAGTCAATTTTAATATTTAATTTGTTCTCAATATAAAAGCTATACTCTAATAAAATGATGGACTTGAATTTCCTCTGGTGGAAAAAGTTAGTCTTATTTTTTATTCCTTAACTACATTTGTATCTTTATTTTAGTCTAAACAAATATCAAAAGCTTGAGTCAAAAGTCAATGTATTCTTACCTTACACATGTGAACCAAACACCCCCTACCTAGTTAGTTCTCACGATCCAAGATTTTTCTAATCCTCATTTATTGTGTTTTCTTTTTTTAATCACATTATTTTTCGTTTTATTTTATAGCAAATAAACCATCATCTCTTCCAATTTCATCGGATGTCTTCAAAAAGGGACAACAAAGCACTCATCATCCAAGTGGATTAGTTGGAAGTTGGATGTAATTTTGTTTTATATTTTTGGTGTTATATTAAAACTACAAAGAAAATTTGAACATCCCCCCTCCCGCCCCTCCCCAAAACTACAGAGAGAATTTGAAAAATCTAAGCAAATGTAATATTTCCTCTATCCCAAAATTATTATTCAGTTTAAAATTTTATTTTCAGTACAAATTAAACTAAAAACGAAAGTTTCAATTGGACTATAATTTTGAAACAGAGAGAGTATATTTCTTTTTACAATAGTTGGTAAAGGGCAGGAAAGCAATTCAGTGTTTGATTTATATAGTGACTTGAATCTATGTAAATAATAGTAACCTCTAACAAGAGTGGTAAATAAGCGTCATATTATAATTAAAATTACTTTAAACGTGGTTGTTTAGTATCGATTTTCAAATTAAAATATACTAAGTTTTCAGCTAGCATTATACATATGTACCTTGTTTACCATTTTAACCGCTAAACCTTAATCATGAAATTAAAAAAAAAAAAAAAGGTATGAATTTTAATTTCTCTCAACTCCTACCTCATTACTTATCACATTCTAAAATTCTCCAGGCCTATTTGGATTCTATACTCCTCACATTCTAAAACTCTGAAAAGCCTGCATCCATTTTCTGATTTCTCTCTCTTAATCTCTCTTCTCTTAATTTTTATGTTATGTTTAGTTATATCCTCTCTGTTCTAAAATGATTCTTTAGAAGTAAAAGTTCAAATATAATAGAAATAAAAATTCAAACTAGACAATGATTTTGAGAAAGAGACGACTCAATTTTGTTGACTTGACTATGTATGTTATGTTGCAAAAGTGTTATATATATATATAGTACAGGAGAACCCTATTCTAGAAGGTTCTAGAATATATATTGATACACCCCCTCAAACTAAAGATGATACAAATAGCATGCGAAGTTTGTCAAGGAAATGCTGAAATAAAGGTTTCGCCAAGGGCTCAGTCATAATATCTGCCAGCTTGTCAGCGGAATAAAGAGAGTACACAGAGATAAAACATTAACCTCAACATGATGAGTGGAGCGTGAAAAACCGGATGTGAAGTAAGAAAGACAACACCATGATTATCACACCAAATTGAAGGTGGTTGACGAAGCGACACACCAAACTCGGAAAGAATTAACATAACTGGTGAAACTCCATACAAACTTTAGCAATAGAGTGAAACTCAATTTCAGTAGAAGGGCGGGCAATAGTAGATTGCTTGCAAGAAAACCCAAAAAGCAAATTATGCCCAAAATAGATCAAGAATCCAGAGGTAGAATGTCGATCATCACAAACAGGGAGTATTAAACTTCTTTATAGATGATTTAGACTAACCAAAAACTATTTTCTCTAAGATTCTCTCCAAAAGATTAGTAAAACATGCAAGATGAGTGTACTGAGTATAGTCAAATTTTCGCCAAAGATCCATTGACTCGTTCCTAGACGACTTATGAGGGAAATTTTCACGTCCATGTTGTTGATTTAGCAAGGTATGCTAAACATATTACTTGCGGTGGATGTATAAAGATTTGGTTGTTTAACATATTAACTGTCTATAGATTATATGTAGTTCAATTTTCTTTGAGCCATACTGCCAACCAATTTGTAGTCCTAGTCTACTCTTAATCCTTATATCCGAAGAGAGAAGGATTTTTGAACGTTCTGACTCAACTGAAAATTTCTCCGAATACGTGTTAGATTAATAAAAGTCCATAAAAAAAATATAAATTTAAAGTAGTAATTTCCTAAAACTCAATATTTAACTATTTAAATTTGAAGATAAGATTCACTAAGGTGAGAAAATACATATAAGATACAAGGAAAATGATAATAATAGTGTAACATAATAGTGACTTTAGTGTAGTGACTGATGTGTAAATATATCATTGGTAGTTCATGCGGTCATAATAACTACCTCTAGAAAATTAACCAATGACTGATTTACAAATCAGTCACTACACTAAAGTCACTATAGTTTTTCACTTTCTCTATCATCACTCAAGATATAATCCGAACAAGAAGAATCAAACTATTTGAATTTGAAAGCATATTTTCAAATATCGACAAAATGAATAAAAAAAATTGTATTTTTGAGTCTGATTATTTTTGGTTCAAAAGTAACACATCCCACACAACGCTTGAGATAAAAACTAGTTTAATTATTAATTTTTTGAGATAAGTTTGATTATTGATTAGGTTAGGTGTAATGTTATGATATATTTTTAAATTAGGGTTTAAGCTGAAAACGGCAAAAAGCAAGAAAAGGAAGAAAAGAAAGAGAAAGGAAGAAGGTTTTTAGCAGAAAGAGGAAAGAAAAGAGTGGAGGAAAAGAAAGATAGTACAGAATCGGATAAGGAAGGAATCAACTCAAATTCATTTCTTAATCTTTAACGTAGTACTATCTCAGATATATAACCTCCATTTTCACAGTATAATTTAACTATTTACTACATAATTTAGCTGATAACCCTAACGGTAACTACTCCAACGAAGTTTCCAAGAAGCTGCAATGTCGACGTGTCTTGCATGTGATCGCCTCAGCTGCTTCTGCTGCAAAAAACCCCAAACGACATCGTTTGTCCCTAATTGAATTAAATTACTTGACCTGGCTTAGCAGACCCGATCTTCATGACAATGTCTCCTCCTGAAGTAGACTTGTCCTCAAGTCTTGAATGAGGGAAACTACTTAGTGATGAAATGACTATCCTCCCAGGATGAATCTTCAAGTTCCAAATCCTTCCATTTAATCAGCCATTGCACCACATTCTGATCTCCTCGTTTAATGAATCGTCTTTGCATAATTTTCTCATGAAATAAGCCTCCTTCTTCATCATCAAAATTCGACAGTTCAGTTGTGGCCACAAGTTTGCTTCCTGCATGTTTCTTAAGCAATGAAACATGAAATACAGGGTGGATCCTGTAATGAGATGGAAGTTGGAGTTTATAGGCAACATTGCCCACTTTTTTGAGTATCTTGAAAGGACCATATTGCCTTGGCATCAGACTGAGAGATGATCTGATCTTCAAAGATTTCTGCTTGTAAGGATGAAGTTTTAAGTATACCCGATCTCCCACCTGTGAAGTTCTTTCATTCCTCTTCATGTCAGCATAAAATTTCATTCTGAATTGAGCCTTCTCCAAATTCTCTTTCAATCTTTTAATGATCTTCTACTTCTATTCCAACATATCAGGAGCAACTGTGACAATGAGGCCTTGATAATCTCCAAATGGAATGGTTGTAGGCTTCACACCATAAAGAGCTTCATATGGTGTCATGTTTGCACTGGTATGGAAAGTGGTATTTTACCACCATTCAGCCACGACCGCCCATTTAGACCACTGATTAGGAGAGGTGCTGCAAAAACATCTTAGATACGTTTCAAAGCACTGATTTACTTGTTCTGTCTGTCCATCACTTTGAGGATGGTAGGCAATACTCATACACAACTTAACTCCAACAGTCTTGAAGAAGGCTTGCTAGAAATGACCAGTACAAGTGCGATCACGATCACTTACAATTGAATCAGGCAGAGCATGCAACTTAAATAATTCCTTGAAGAAGATCTCAGCTACATCTTTAGCTGTAAAAGGATGCTGCATTGGAGTGAAGTGGGCATACTTGGTCATCCTGTCTGTTGCCCCACATATATCTTGCCATCCTTTTTTCAGTATACCATTAGCATATTGGTAGTCTGAGTTCACTGCTCTTTCTGTCATCAACTCAGCAATGATCCTTTGTACCTCTTCATCTCCTTGGTAACTTTCTTCTATTTGTTGCATCCATAGTGGCTTGATGGTGCTAATAGCATGGACTTCTAACACTTGCTCCTCTTCTTGAACTCTTCTAGATAGTGCATCAGCTGCAACATTTTCCTTCCTTTTCTTATAGTGAATCTCATAGTCTAATCCCATTAACTTGGTTAGCCATTTATGCTGCATAGGAGTTGTAAGCTTCTGCTCTAACAAATACTTTAAAGCTTGACGATCTGTCTTAATAATGAAGTGATGCCCTTGTAGATAGTGCTTCCATTTCTAAATGGGCATTACCAATGCCAATAGTTCTTTCTCATAAGTAGACAATCCCTGATTCTGTTGATTGAAAGCTATGCTGAGAAAAGAGATTGGTGTTCATTCTTGCATCAACACTGCTCCCATACCATTCTCCCAAGCATCCATTTCAACCACAAATGGAAGAGTGAAATCAGGAAGTCTCAACACTGGAGCAGTTGTGAGAGCTATTTTCAATTTTTCAAAAGCATTGGTTGCTTTGCCATCCCAGTTGAATGCATCCTTCTTCAAAAGAGATGTGAGAGGTTTACTGATTACTCCAAAACCCTTCACAAACCTCCTATAGTACCCAGCTAGACCTAAAAATCCTCTCAGCTCCTTGGTGGATTTGGGAATTGGCCATTCTGTGATGCTCCTAACTTTGTTGGGATCCATCTCCCCCTTTTGTAAGAGATAATGTGACCTAGATACTCCACAGATTGTTGAGCAAAGGTACACTAACAGTTTATGCTTATCCAAAGTTTTCAACACAATGCTAAGATGATTAACATGATCATCCATAGATACACTATAAATCAAAATGTCATCAAAAAATACAAGTACAAACTTTCTAAGATAAGGTTTGAAAACCTGATTCATAAGAGCTTGAAAGGTGGCTGTTGCATTTGTTAATCCAAATGGCATTACAAGGAACTGAAATTGGTATGATGAGTTTGGAAAGCAGTCTTTGGAATATCCTCCTTCTTGACTCTAATCTGATGATATCCGGCCCTGAGATCAATCTCAGAAAAGAGTTTATCCCCCATCAGTTCATCTAGTAGCTCTTCAATCACAGGAATGAGGTATCTGCTCTTGATTGTTAATTCATTTAGCTTCCTATAGTCTGTGCACATGCACCAATCATCATCTTTCTTCTTCACTAGTAAGACAGGAGAGGCATAAGGGCTGTTGCTCTCTCTTGTTGTTCCTTTTTCCAACAGATTTTCTACTAGCTTCTCAATTTCTATTTTGTGTGCATGGGGATAATGGTATGGCCTTAGCTTGAATGGAACTGCTCCTGGTTTCAAACAGATTTGGTGTTCAATGTCTCTGACTGGTGGTAGCTCAGTTGGTTCTGCAAACACTTGCATGATTTCAGGTGGTAGTTCTGCGAAGATAACTGCTGACACATGACCAACATTAACATAATAGATCTCATTGTCACACCTTGGTCTCCTCGATTCAGATGGTCCACCTGTTTTCCAATCCTGCTGCCATGGGCCTCTTCTTCTTTTCTGTCTCTCCACATCCTCTAAGACAGCTTCAATACGCATATGAGATTCATAACTGAACCCTTTTAGGAAGAAAATCTCTCCCTTCCTGTGCAATTGAATGTTGAATCTATCATGGTCAAAGAGAATAGGACTGAAACATGACATCCAATCAGTTCCTAGAATGATGTCCCATTCTCCCAGTGCAATGATCTTTAGATCAAAACTGAAACTATACTGTTGCATTGACCAACGAGCAGAAAGACACTCTTGATCATTTCTCAGTTTATAATCATCAGCTACAGTACACCACAAATGGCCTGGTCTTTCTGACTATTAATCTCATCTTCTTGACCAAGTTGCAATTTACAAAGCTCCCAGAAGCTCCTGTATCAATGAGTATCCTCACCATTTCACCTTCAGTCGACCCAATGATCACAATCAGCTTCATATCTTCATCTTCCAAGGCCACACAATCCTGCATTTGAGTAATAGCTTGCAACTGGTCTCCTGTCAGGTTGATTATGTTTCCAGCATCTTCATCTACTAGCTCCTCCTGAATAAAGTTAAAGTCCCTTGGCCTCCTCATCTTCTTCCACAGCAATGACATTCACCTGTTTAAGCCTACAAACATGTCCAGGGCCCCACCTCTCAGAACATTTCCAACACAGGTTATTGTTTTTCCTGTATTGAATCTCCTGAGGAGACAACCTTTTAAACACTTCCTTCTCAAATCTTTTGTTCCCAAGGGATGTGTTTCTAACCACATGGGGGGTTCTAACACTAGGGAAATGTGTTTTAGTAGCTGGTAGAGACAGATTCCGAGTCTTAAATGTCAGCTCAATGGTCTGCTTTTGTACAGTAGCAATCTCAAAGGCTTTCAGCAAAGTGGTTGGCTCTAATAACTTCACCATAGGCTTAAGTTCCTCCTTTAATCCACTAATGAAACTTGAAATGAAATAGGATTCCGTCAGGTGGGGATCTTTACACAACACCATCGACTTAAGCTCTTCAAACTTCTCATGGTACTCAGTAACAGAACCCTTTTGCTAAAGTTTGTTAAATTCTTCTATCTCATCTCCACCCCCTCCCGTTTTCACCAAATCTTTTAAGCAGTTCTCTTGAAAAATCTTCCCAAGTCAACACCCCTTTTACTCTTTTTAACCTTTGGTACCAATTATCCGCCTTACCATCCATATATAATTCAATAACATCCAGTTTCTTTGAATCAGACACACCATAGATGCTAAAGAACTTTTCACACTTTCTTAACCACTCTCTCGGATTCTCCCCCATAAAGTTTGGCAGTTCTAAACTAGGTTGAGATAACCATAGATTTTTTTTCAGTTTTATCAGCCAGCACATTTGCTACTTCATCATCAATAAGATTAATTCTTGACATACTAGTTGATTTAGGCAACACACCCGTCTGAGTGGAAGAAGATGGAATCTTACCCAAGATTGATGGCTCTCCTTTCTTCGCGTTCATAACCAGCAAGATCTCATTCAGCTGTGCATTAACTGACTGGAACTGATTCGTTTGATGCTCCACTTTAGATTCAAGCACCGATCCCCAATTGTTAAGCTTTTCTTCGATCTGTTTCCTCCATTCACTTACTTCCAATAACTGAAGATCTTGTTTTTTCATATGCTCTTCCAGAGCTTGGGTGGTTTCAGGTTTCTGCCATATGAGCTGTAAAGTAGTGAAAGAAAGGAAGTAAAAAGAAAATATCTTAACTACAGGCCAAAGGAACGACCCGCTCTGAGATACCAAGTGTAATGTTATGATATATTTGTAAATTAGGTTTTAAGCTGAAAACGGCAAAAACAAGAAAAGGAAGAAAAGAAAGAGAAAGGAAGAAGGTTTTTAGCAGAAAGAGGAAAGAAAAGAGTGGAGGAAAAGAAACATAGTATAGAATCGAATAAGGAGGAATCAACTCAAATTCATTTCTTAATCTTTAACGTAGTACAATCTCAGATATATAACCTCCATTTTCACAGTATAATTTAACTACTTACTACATAATTTAGCCGATAACCCTAACGGTAACTACTCCAACGAAATATCCAAGAAGCTGCAATGTCGACGTGTCTTGCATGTGACCGTCTCAGTTGCTTCTGCTGCAAAAAACCCCAAACGACATCGTTTGTCCCTAATTGAATTGAATTAAAGTACTTTATGGGCCTGAAGATCTGGCTTGTAGACCGATTAAATGTGTACAAAAAGTCCACCGTCCACGGAAAAGCCCAGACCCTTCTAGAGCATCAAAACGCGGCAGGTCCGACTCGGGACCTTATATGAAAAATCTCTCTACCAACCTCGTCGGAAGTCGGAACTTCATTTCTTCTTCCTTCTTTTTCGTCATCAAATACGAAACCAAACGATTTGGTCTTACAAAAATCAAGTAACCAAGACAATAATATTCCAGATTTGTCCGTGAATCGAGCCATTGCTAACCCGTAGAACAATCGAATCCTACTAGCCAATAAGTTCTTCAAACGGATCAGTCGTGGTTTGATCAAGAAACCCAATTTGAGAATCATTTTGGTTGGATTAAGTAGCCCTCTAATCAAGAAATCAAGAAAACCCCACGTGAGAATCATCTGTGATTGAGGCCGGGGAAGATGGATTTCGAGTTGAGGAGAGCGAGGGAGAAGCTTGAGAGAGAGCAGAGGGAAAGGAAACAGAGGGCCAAGTTGAAATTGGAGAGAGAAAAGAAAGCCCGTGAAGAAGCCCTTCGTCAACGTGAAGCGATTGAAGCAGCTCAGAGCCGGCGTCGCCTGGATGCCGCCGAAGCGGAAGAAAAGGTACCCCAATTTTTTCTTGTTTCTTTATATCTGAGTTTAAGCATTTCGTCTGAGGGTTCTTGTCAAAATGAAATTTGCACTCTTTACTTTCTTCATAAATATTAGAAAATTGTCGAAATCGAAGTAAGAAATGATACATGATTTGATGTGGGAACAATCTCTCAAACTAACAGTGAATTGAACAATTAGTATTTGTTATTTTTTTTTCGGACTTATTGTTTCAGTAAACCTTGTTTAAAGCTGTTCAACATCTATTATTGTGAAGTAAGGTTGGTCTGATATCTAAATTCTAACACTGATTAAAACATAGGATTAGAATTGTAAGATTGGAAAGGGAGGGGGTTCTGACAGGCTTAATGGGGGTCGAAATGTGGGTTGGAACATTTTAGTATTGATCTCTCAAGCCTACATTGTATTCTTAAATGATCCTTATTGTCAGTTTGGTCGAGACTAAGATAATTAATCATGCAAATAGCATTTCCTTGATCTATCATTAGTCATTGCTCGTTTTTGGGTTTTTTTTTTTTGTTTTGGTTTTTTAACTTGGTTATGTAATTTGGATTCTTGTAGGCAAACCAACAAATGCAAGATGATCTGATTGTTGGGCGAGGAGTAGTATTCCGACGTGTCCTTCAAGCGATACCTTATCAGGCGAATGGAGACAAGATAAAATTGCCTCCGTCTTGCTTTACGGAATTATCCGATCAGGGTGCTTTTGAGAAGGGGCCATTGCACTTTTCTTTGTCATTAGCTGGTGGAGAGCACCTTTCAGAAATGATGGATTCTGGAAGTCAGGAGCAAAGAGTAACACATGCTGGTGTTTTGGAGTTTACTTCTGATGAGGATAACGTTGGACTTCCTCCCCATGTTTGGAATAATTTGTTTGGTGCAAATGCTCCTGAGTTGCCAATGGTTTTAGTTCAATATGTTTGGTTACCTAAAGGAACTTATGCAAAGCTTCAACCTGACGAATTTGGCTTCTCTGACATTCTGAATCATAAAGCAGTCCTTGAAACTAGCCTGCGCCAGAATGCAACACTCACTGAAGGTGATGTCCTAAAAGTGCATCATGGTGCATTGGTATACAACCTAAGGGTTCTTGAACTGAAGCCCTCGTCAAGTGTATCTGTTCTTGAAACTGATATTGAGGTAGATATCATTGGCTCTGATTCAAAGGCTGAGCAAGCAAATCATCATGTATTGAGGCCTCTTGTATTTGGGAAATCAGAACCTGGAAGCGTTGATGAAGGTAGTTATATCTACTATAAATTTGTACTTGATGACCACACTTGGAATGTGATTTCTTCTGGGAATGCCAACCTTGAGATAAGGATACAACCAGAATCATCAGATGGTGGTGACTCAGATCTTTATGTTTCTAGGCACCCTCTATTATTTCCCACAAGACACCAGCATGTTTGGTCTTCGCATGATGTTGGTGCAAAGTTGTTAATTTTAAGCTCGAAAGATAAGAACTTGGGACCTGGTACTTACAGTATCGGTATATACGGCTTTAAGGGTGAAACAAGATACAAGGTGTCTGTCAGCATTCAAGAGATTTCGACAACGGATGTAGGTCAGCAAGCTTCGTCTTCCTCATCATCGGTTGATGCGGATACTGTGGAGTGTAGGAATTGTAAGCATTATATTCCTTCGAGGACGATTGTCTTGCATGAGGCATTTTGCAGGAGACATAACATCCTTTGTCAGCATGCTGGTTGTGGGGTTGTCCTTAGGCTCGAGGAGGCCAAGAATCACGTTCATTGTGAGAAGTGTGGGAAAGCTTTCCAGCAGGCAGAGATGGATAAGCACATGAAAGTATTTCATGAACCCCTTCAGTGCCCTTGTGGTGTTGTCCTAGAAAAAGAACAGATGGTATGTAAAAGCTCTTTAGCACTATCTTGAATGTTGCATTGGTCTTTTGTTGGTTCATTTAATCCGATGTATGGATGATATTTGTGGCCTTATTCTATTTAAAACTTTGCTGTAATCCAGTCCGCTAATGTTTGTTAACTTTGGCTTCTTATGCTACAGGTTCACCACCAGTCCTCTGAATGTCCTTTGCGCTTAGTTACTTGTCGCTTCTGTGGGGATATGGTTCAAGCTGGGACTTCAGCAGCAGATGTCCGAGACAGAATGAGGGGGCTCTCGGAACATGAAAGTCATTGTGGTTCTCGGACTGCTCCCTGTGATTCATGTGGCCGTGCTGTTATGTTGAAGGACATGGAAATACATCAAATTGCCGTCCACCAAGCAAACTAATTCATTCAGGAAGGAGATAAACACACGTGCAATGTGGAACTTCAGCAGTACAAAATTCAGCAGTATAAATTTGTGGCTAATTTGTTTGTGTTCAACAATTTGTTCGTACATTTGGGTTCAAAATTTGTTGTGATATCTGAATCTTTGTACACTCTAAATGTGAAAATTGGAAAGAAAATTAGATCTTGTGGACAAGAGATGTGCAGAAAGTGTTCTGATATTTTAAGCATGCATATCAGTGTTCTTTATATTTTATTATCATGTATACTGAAATCTCTTTCCTGATTACGTCACCCCTTGATCTTACATTAGCAATTTGATTTGATTGATTAAATCTCCAAAAGGAATTCTTAGAAAGTAAAAATTAGTACTTTTTTTTAACGACAACCATTATTATCGTCCAATAAATATCGGTTTTAAAATTTGCTCTAGTGTTTCTAAATTTCTCTCTCTCTCTCTCTCTCTCTCTCTCTCTCTCTCTCTCTCTCTTACTTATTACTTCCTCCATTCCAATTCAATAGTCCCATTTAAACATACACGGAGATTAAGAAAAAGTGAGTAATGTAATTTATGTGGTTAATTTTAAATGAAATTACTACTACACTTCTATTAATGACTAGTGAGTTATTGGTTGATATGAGAAAGTAATTGTTAAAATTAATAAACGTTCTTGATTTCAGTGAAAGTAGAAAGGGTATATTAGAGAGTTTATAGTAAAACTTAATTAACTGTCTGAAATTGGACTAAGTTTTGAAACATCCCAAAAAGGGAAGTGAGCCTATTGAATTAGAATAAAGGGAGTAACTAATAGAAAACCCAGAGAGAGAAAATTGAAGTAGTTTTCTACTTGACACCTAAGATTTACATACTAATCTTTAGTTAATAAGAATCTTTTTTCAATTTCAAACCCTGCAAACTCATTAATTATCACCAACAATTGAATTCTCTCTCTAAAGTCTTTGCGTCAGGCAGTATTTTATTCAAATAGATTATTCACTTTCGGATTGAATCCGAGTGGTACAGATCTCAGTCAAATCTAAAGTGAAGAAGAGAGACGGACGGTTAGACTGTTGTTCCGACGTACGATGACTGACTGAATCATCATCGTCCATAAGGTCGGAGCATTTACTGACCAAAGAGTACAGAACAACAGCACACGCTGCTGAGGTAGCCGTTTTAAGCTTTGTTCAATTTTTGGTTGCATGCGATTGTTTTTGATCGTTGTAGGTACCAGTGACAGACATAGCCTTCCCAGTCCGTAGGGGTTAATTTGAACTATTATTCTTGAGTATACTATAGGAAAAAATAAATATGAATTGCATAAATCTTAGAAGTATATAAGTTCTATTTAAAATGCAATCCTCAGATCATTTTCAAGTTATAGCCATTCTTAAATATGAATTCTTTAGTTAAAATAAAAGAAATGGTCAAAATATTTTCCTTAAGATGAGCTTTTCTTTTATTGTTAGTCAAACAATCCTAGTTTGTGGCAGTCGGGCTCAAAGTTGAATGTAAGCCTAAGATATGAACTGTTTAAAGAATCAAGCGTTTAGTTAAAGAAAAATGCCTCAGCCCAAAAGAAACATGCCCAGTCCTCTAGAGAAATAAGCAGAGCATGCAAGTCTGTTGGAATGCACTGTGGGGATTAATCCTATTAAATCTGATAACATGCCCAGTCCTATAGAGAAATCAACTCAGCCGGCAAATACAGATGATATTAATTCCAGTCCCCAATTGAAGGAGCAATCTCCTCCTCTCACACATCGGATTGATGAACATAATTGGTGGGAGGGAAGAAAGATTCTCACGCCTGTTAGCCGAGTGATTTTCAAAAAGTCTGGCATTGGCTGGTTGAAAAAATATGGCCGACTGCGAAGTTTCAAATTTTGCCATACACCCATGGTTCATATTATTTCAGGAATAAGTGCCGAGAGGAAAGCAGAAACAGATGGGGGGAGGGAGGGAGAAGTACTTCCTTACAAGAAGAGAATGTTAACACATATATGGTCACTAGGAATCGAGAACACTGATGCTTTTGCCTGGGAGGGACTTGTGAAAACAGAGTATACTAAGGTGGCAAGCACATCGCCAACCTTTGATAGCTCACAGATTACTCCAGAGATAGGTAATATTTCTAACATCATGAAGTGTTTTGCGGCGGTTGAACCAGATCAACTACCTTTGGTTTTATGAGTATCATTTTGTGGAATTGTAGAGGCATGAATAATGCTTCTACAAAGTTTGCTATAAATAGGTTAGTTAAAACATATAAACCTAGTATTTTTTTTGTTATGGAAACTAAAGCAAGTAAAGACTAAGTTGTAGCTTGGCAACAATCCTCTCCTTTTGTCAACTCTTTTGTAATAGACACTATAGGGCTTAGTGGAGGTTTAAGTTTGTTTTGACTTGATGGTGTTAAGCTTGATATACTAGCTCATGATCCTAATGCAATAGTAGCTATGGTACAGGAAGGTTCCGGATTAGAATGGCTAGCGGTTTTTGTGTATAGCTTTCCTTCTCACCAAGGAAGGGCCAATTTTTGGGCTAGTTTAAATGACACCATCGGCTCTTTTCTTTAGCCTAGTATCGTAGTTGGTGATTTTAATTAGGTAATACACTAAGAAGATAAATTTGGTGGGAGGCAGGTTAGGGAACAAGATACCAGATGCTTTCGACAATTCCTTCACCAAAACAACCTTGAAGAGTTAAGGTTTCTGAGTTGTTGGTATACTTGGACCAATAAAAGGCAAGGGTCACAAGCAATTTTTGAACGACTGGATCGGGCTTTTGTGAATGCTCAATGGCTACAACACTTCTTAAAGGCTGTTATTCATAATCTCCCTATCTCAAACTCATATCGTGGTCCTATCCTTATAAAACTAAATGACAAGAGTTGTAAAACGAGGAAAAGGAAGAAGTTTGAACAGTTATGTTCTAATTGTAATCAAGCTAAAGAAATTATCCAGTCAAGCTGGTCGCAGGATACCCTTGATCGAGTCCCCTCAGGAGAAATTGTCATATAAGCTGCAAGGGAGTTTAACTAATTTGCATAAATGGAGTAAATCACAATTTGGTCACATTGATCATCATGTTACAAAGCAGTCTGACATTTTGATGTCACTACAATAGCGGTGGGAAGCTAACAGCGCAAATGATCACTTGTTTTTTCAACTTCAGCAACAAAGAAATACTGTGGAGGAAGCTATGCAATTTCAACAAGACCATTGGCATCAGAGAGCTAAGATCAACTGGTCCTTACAGGGTGACAGGAACACCAAATATTTCCATTGATGGGCCACAAGAAACAAAGGAAGTATATGGATCACTGAATTACGAAATGAGGAGGGGATTTGGATTCAGGATCATAGAGGTTTGGTAAACATGATTCGGGAACACTTTGTTGCCATCTACATGGAATCCGCTCATCCACAACAGCTTGAATCATATTTCTTTCAGAATCGTCTCAGTGAGGTAGAGGAGTGTTTGACTGAAGCACAAGTCACCTTGTTGGCTCAACCTTTTACAGCAACCGAAGTCTGGGAAGCAGTCAAGCAGATGAGCCCTTAGAAATCTCCAGGTCCTGATGGTATTCGGCAGGATTCTACCACAAGTATAAGGCAATCATTGGCCAGGAGGTGAAGGCTACAATATTGGAGGCTTGCCAAAAGCAACAGTTTCCGGTTGAATGGAACCAAACAAATTTAGTCCTTATACCGAAAGTCTCAACCCCTACAACACCAACAAATTTCAGGCCAATAAGTCTTTGCAATACAAAATATAAAATCATAGCCAAGATGATTACCAACAGGTTTAAGGTTGTCATGAATGACCTTATTAACGAACACCGGCATGGTTTTGTGCAGGGAAGGAATATAAGTGAAAACATTCTGATTGCTCATGAAATGGTTGAACATATAAGAAAGAAGGAGGGTGCACTTGGTTTGGCTGCAATCAAACTTGATATAAGCAAAACTTATGACCGTGTCTCCTAGCCTTTTCTTCAACAAGTGCTCACCAAGCTTGTATTCCTTCCAATCTTATTCAGCTCATTATGCACTGTGTCTCTACAGTATCGTACTCAGTTTAGTTTAATGGTGAGGGACATCGATTCGTTTGGCTGCAATCAAACTTGATATAAGCAAAATTTATGACCGTGTCTCCTAGCCTTTTCTTCAACAAGTGCTCACCAAGCTTGTAATCCTTCCAATCTTATTCACCTCATTATGCACTGTGTCTCTACAGTATCGTACTCAGTTTAGTTTAATGGTGAGGGACATCGATTCGTTTCGCCAAACAGAGGTCTGAGACAGGAATGTCCACTGTTACCTGTTTATTTTGTGTCAGCAAGTTTTATCTTCAGCTATCAGAACTGAGTCTGAAAATTTCAAAGGACTGGGAATCCAGGTTTACAGGAGGGCTCTAAGGATCAGTCACCTCATGTATGCAGATGATAGCCTGTTTTTCATAGAATGCAATCAGACATCCATTCTAGTACTTGCTGGCTTAATTGAGGAATATGTAGTTTTCTCACGTCAGAAAATTAATTCTGCAAAATCTTCCATTCTGTTAAGTTCATACACAATGTCAACCATGAAGGATTTTATCCATACCACTTTGAAAATCCCTGATGGCCAATTCCAAAGAAAGTATTTGGGTATATCCTTAAATTTCAATGAGAAAAAGGTCATTTTTCAAACCCTCATGATGTGAATTTACGGGGTTTAAGACCTCCCTAAAACCCTAATAACTTTTACGAAGTTGAGGGTAATTTTGTTGCAAGGTTTTTACTTGTTTTTGGTAATTTCCAATACAAGAATTTTACTTGTAACCGAAGTAGCATTTTTAATTAGTTTCCTAGTAGGATTTAAATTTTAGTTATTTTAATATTTTTTCAAATTCAATTACGGTTTTCTTAAATTTGAGCTTTGATTTGTAAAGGCCCGTTTATCCTTATAAATAGGGGTCTTTGGCCGAAATTTTGGTAGATAAATGATTTGACGAATTTGATGATGAATCGATAAAAACGAGTGAGGTTCTTTTTGTGTTAATCTGGGTGATTAACTTTTGATGTGGATAAACTTGAATTTGGTTTCTTGCAAACTGCACGGCTACCCTTGTTCGAGATTTGGTGTTTCTCAACTTGGATGCTAAGTTCGTGGTACTTTTGGAACAAATCGATGCGTTTCCATCGCGAGATGGGGATATAGTTGACACATTCCGATAGGGTTCGTTCCGAAAACACTTCTTCCATCTTCTTGTCTATCATTTTCTGATTTTTCCATTAGATTCATCCTTGAATCGAAATATCCCCGGAGTCGTTGGTTGTCTTGGCAAGTTATAGGTGGAACAAGAGCAAGTCTTGATACCGTAATTTGAAACAAGCTTCCGCAGTTTAAAGTCCTGCTCTGTCGTCTCCTGAGCATTCATATCAATTGGCCTCAGAGCTAAGGTTCCTTGTTCTTTGTTCAATTTTCAGTTTTACTTGCTATTGGTATTTGGAGTGTGTTGTCGCGTGTGGTTATTGACGGCCGAACGGTAGGAGAAGAAAAAAAAATTGTTGTTTGCGGCTTAGGGTTTCAGCCGTAGTAAAAAAAAAAAAAACAATCAGCTTTTAGTTTTCTGGAAAAAAAAAAATTTGGACGCTGCGTTTGTCGCGCAGGAAGGAGAGGAAAAAAAAAAATATTTGGGGTCTGTTTGTTGCCGAATTTTGGGATTGGATCTGTGGGTTTGTTGTGCGTTGAATTGTTGTACGACGTGGCCAGTTGTTGCTGAAGACGCGTGAGGAGTAGCAGGCGACGGGGAGCTTTGTTTTGGCCGGCGTTGAAGGTGGTCAGCAGCGGCGGAGACGGAGGAAATTTCTGTTGGTGCTGGAGTTGTTGTCGGCGGCGGGAAGGAGTTGATATTGTTGGCGTTGTTTGCCGGTATTGTTGTTGTTCCGGTCGGCGGCGGCGGAGATCGCGGAGTGTTGTTGGCGGAGATTGAGACCGGCTGCAGAGGGAGTTGATTTTGGTGTTGCGCAGGGGTGCAAGGATTGCCGGCGCCGCTGCAAATCCCGGACAGAACAGCAAGTGAGCCAATCAGGTTCTGTTTTTGTGATTCAGTCCTTCAGTTTTGTAGAATTTCCAATTCAGTCCTTACAGTTTCTGTATTGTGCAAATTGATTCTAGTGTTTCTGATTTGTGTAATTGAGTGCTGTAGATTGTGGTTCGTACACTTTGGTCCTCTGACTGTTAATTTTAGCAATTAAGTCCTTTGAGTTTGCTAAGAGTGCAACTTGGTCCTTCAATTTGTGGGTTTGTTCAATTTTCTCCATGTATTGGAGGGATGTTCCGAAATCATTATAGCCAGGAATATGTGGATGATTTTGATCAAATAAGAAATCAAAGGAGTCAAAGAAAATATTATTACGGTGATTATGCTCGAGAAAGTAATTAACATCGAGAAGATGAGTTTCCAGTTCGTGTCTTTGATGATCATGATGATACTTTTGGTCAAATAAATCAAGATTATAAGGATACGAAGGAAGAAATCGCGAAGATCAATGAGAAACTTTCATGTATACTTGATTTCTTGCAAAAGAAACAAGCACTATCTAAGGAGATGACCGAAGACGTAACTGAAAAAGTGATTGAGAAGGCAATTGAAGAGGTGACTAAGAATGTGACCGAGAAAGTGTCCGCGGAGGTGACCAAGGAAGAGTCTGAGGAAGTCATTAAAGAGGTATCCAAGAAGATTGTGTCCGAGGTTTAAGTCATTCCAGTTGATCAAGTAAAAGAGCCAAGTCTTTTACCACAATATTCAGAAGTTGAACACATAGATTTTGTGTATGGCGATTTATTCTCAACAAAGGCTCAGGTTCTTCATCCAGTACATACCTTTTTCAATCTATTTGGTGTGGCGTTTCATAAGATGGAAATGAAATATCAAGGTATCACTTCTTCCTTTGTTACTATATGCTTCAAGATTCGAAAACGAATCTTTTCGAGGAAGGAGGGAGTGATGCGATTGTAGATGGACCGCTAGGGATTGTTCCGAACCATGATGATCACTATATTGATTTTGATCTTGTAATAGTTGGTTTTATTCTTTGTTGTGTTAACTTCAAAGAAAATGACAAGGTTTTTAAGATGCATCCGATCCGAGACGAGTCTGGCGAGTTGAGATTTTCCATGGAGTCCTCTATGTGCTATGATGCAGATTTACGGGGACGAATCTTTTCGAGAAAAGAGGTAATGGTGTGGATTTACGGGGTTTAAGGTCTCCCTAAAATCCTAATTACTTTTACGAAGTTGATTGTAACTTTTGTTGTAAAGTTTTTACTTGTTTTTGGTAATTTTCAATTACAAGAGTTTTATTTATAACAGAAATAGCATTTTTAATTGTTTTCCTAATGCACTTTCTACAAACTGAATTGGCTAAGAGAGGCGTTCAGGTGAATGAAATTTGCCCAAGATGTTCTAAACATGTTGAGGACAGTTTGCACTTATTCTTTAAGTGTGAAGCATCCCAAGCTATTTAGGCTTTGGCTTTTCCAAGGTTTGGTTCTATTTTTAACACCACATATGACTCTTTGCTGCAATGGTTCATTGTTTGGATTCAGACACATCCGTCTAAACAAGATGTAGACTTCTTCCTAATCATTATTTGGAGGATATGGTTGGAACGAAATGATAAAATTTGGAGGAATCAATTTTATGATCCGGCGGTGTCATGGAGCCTCATTCAAACTGAAGTTAGTCTTCATCAACACAACCAATCCAGAATCACAGCTAGAAGATCTTCCAATCACCAACACCTTAATAGGAGTCCAATGGAGGCTTTACTCATATTTGATGGTTCATTCAGTCACCAATCAAGGAAAACAGCTAGAGCTTGGAAGATAATTTCACCACATGGGATGGTGATGCAAATCAAAATGGTGGATCTAAATGTGCTTTCTCCTTTTCAGTCGGAGGCAATGACATGTCTTCTGGCTTTGAAGGAAGCAGCAAATTTGGGTATCACTAGTCTTATGCTATATACGGATTGTGAAACTCTTACCGGAGATTTGCGATCCCCTGATATACCTTCGGAGGCCCAAGAGGTGGTTTCTTTATTGACTAGCACTATTTCTTCTTTTCAATCATGTACACTGAGTAAAGTGAGTAGACAAAATGTTGTAGAATTACATAATCTAGCATATAATAGAATGCGTTGTAATAGCATAGGCATCTTTTCTTAATATACAGGTACCTTTTCAAAAAAAAAAAAAATGCTTTCCTAGTAGGATTGAAATTTTATTTATTTTAATATTTTTTCAAATTCAATTAGGGTTTCCTTGAATTTGAGCTTTGCTTTGTAAAGGCCCGTTTATCCCCATAAATAGGGGTCTTTGGGCGAAATTTTGGTAGATAAGTGATTTGACGAATTTGATGATGAATCGATAAGAATGAGTGAAGTTCTTTATGTATTAATATGGGTGATTAACTTTTGATGTGCATAAGTTTGAATTTGGTTTCTTGCAAATTGTGCTGCTACCCTTGTTCGAGATTTGGTGTTTCTCAACTTGGATGCTGAGTTCGTGGTCTTTTTGGAACAAATCGATGCGTTTCTATCGCGAGATGGGGATTTAGTTGACACATTCCGATAGGGTTCGTTCCGAAAACACTTCTTCCATCTTCTTATCTACCATCTTTTGATTTTTTTCATTTGATTCATCGTTGAATCGAAATATCCCCGGAGTCGTTGGTTGTTTTGGTAAGTTATAGGTGGAATAAGAGCAAGTCTTGGTGTCGTAATTTGAAGAAAGGTTCCGCAATTTAGAGTCATGCTCTGTCGTCTCCTGAGCATTCATATCATTTCACTTCCAAACTTGCTGGAAAGTTTGCAAATTGGAAGACCAAACTTCGAACCCTCAGTGGAAGGATCACGTTGGCAAAGTCATCACTGGCCTCTATGCTTGTCTATCCAATGGGTGTTTTTCAACTTCCGGCTACAACCATTCACAAGGCAAAGGCGATAATAGCAAGATTCATATGGAAAGAGGACCATTCAAGTACATGCATCCATTGGAAATCCTGGAAGAAAATGAGCAAGTCACAATTTCATAGGGGCCTTGGTATTAAGTTCTTAAAGGAATTCAACCAAGCTCTACTTGCAAAACATGCCTGGAAGATTATGTCAAACCCGGAGTCGCTGATTTCAAGGTTGTACAGATCAAAATACTGTTCTAATGGTGTGTTTCCGCCTCCAAACCCTCCGAGGAATCTCGCTTGGGGCTTCAAAGGAGTCTTATGGGGTGTAGAACTTCTAAGAAATCATGTAAAACGGAAGGTGGTGTCGGGACAAAGTATTTCTCTGGCAGACAACTGGATTCCAAATCCTCCCAATCTAATTCAACCGAATTCCTTACTAGCCACTCTCTCCAACCTAAGAGTCAGTGATCTCATAACAGATAACAACCAATGGAAACTGTCTACCATCCGCCAGATATTCCCTACACCTCCGATCCCACATATCACATGAATTTTCATTGATCCTTCTAGACATCAGCAAGGAGATAAGCTCATATGGACTAGGGAGACGCATGATCATTATACTGTTAAAACTAGACACCGTGAAGCGATCAATCTGTGTAGCTCACAATAGGCACTCCAAATCTTCCCCAACCTAACACTGGTAAACAGGTCTGGAAACGATTGTGGAATTCCAGGGTTCAACATAAACATAAGTACTTGTTTGGAGAGCGCTTTAACTGATGCTTTGCCTACCATGTCAGGTCTTTAGAGAAAAGGAATAGTTAGTAGTACTGTCTGCCATAGATGTATGGCACCTTCCGAGGACGGCCTCCATCTTCTCATTGACTGCCCGCTGTCTCAAGCACTCTGGGGTTTAGCTTACCCGAGTTTCCCTCAGGCATTTAATCACGGTCAATCATCCATTTTGGAATAGTTCATACAATGGATTCACTCAAATCCCTCACCTTTAGAACTGGAGCTCTTCATAATGATCTCATGGTAGATGTAGATTGATAGGAATGACAATGTATGGAGAAACCAGATGATAGATCCTAATATCCTATAGCGCCAAATCCAAAATGACTACTCCATCCATAAAAAACGTATCTACGGTCAGAGAAGAAGAACCCAATCCAACACAACACAAGAGGATGATCATGTTACTATTTCTTTCGATGGATCATTTGATCCAATTAAATCACACGGAAGACAACGGAAGCGTGGAAGATTGTGTCCCCGACCAATATGATTATGCAAATGAAAGTAGTTACAGTGCAAACATTATTCCCATTTCAATCGGAAGAAATGACATGTCTTTTAGCGCTCAAAGAGGCATCCAAGTTTGGCCTAAATCGTGTTAAAGTGCTCACGGACTGTGAAATGGTCACTCTTAATCTTCACCATTCTCTTTTCCCCGTAGAAGCTCAAGAGATTGTTTTATTAGTACACAACTTGTGTGCGAACTTTAATTCTTGTAAACTGACTAAGTTAGTAGGAACGATGTCAGTGACGTCCGTAATTTAACATCTAATAGGATGTGTTATAATAGATCAGGTTCCGTTTTAATATAAACATGTACTTTTTCTAAAAAAATTGACAAAATTATTCCAAGTGCATCCACATAAATATAAAAGAAAAATAAGATAATGCACAGTGGACAACTTGAAGATCTAAATGAAAATTGAGATTTTACAATCAAACTACATGAGAATTGTCAAATTCTAATGATTAAAAAGAAAGAATGGTTATTAAAAAATCCTCGGCAAGTGGTAGAGTTAAGGCTGGACACGTGTAAATCTTTGAGAATGGCGGGGAGTTAAGACTAGATAAATTGTTCGAAATGGAGAATCCAAAAACTACTAACAAAAACTAATAGACAGTAAAAAACTAAATCTAATAACTTAAGAATGTAAATTTCAATTTAAAATAATGATAATTATTTAAAATTATAAAGATATATCAAATGGGAAAAAAGTTGAATGATAAGGGAGCAAAGGTCTTCCAACATTACTTTTTAAATTAGAGATCTATATGCAAAAAAAAATAAATAAAAAATGATTTCTTAAAGGGTAGAGTTGAAAAGAGCAAATGGAGAATCGAGAAAAAACTAAACTCAAAGAATAAACAAATAAAACAATTAGATGTTTACAAGTTGATAATGAAAGTTTTGTAATTGAGAATCATTGAAAATGGCCCATGAGAGATTAATTAGAGAAGAATCTCATTTTACTATTAAACAAAAAAAAAAATACTCCTGCCATTTCATTTTAAGAGTTGAGTCGAGGAAATATATATTCTGGGATTTGTTGGTTCTTCATGGTGTCTTAATTCGGACCTGAAAGTAAAGATCAAGAATTAGGAAATTTTTGTAAAGCTGATAGTCGTCGACTTCTACGTCAACCTCCTCTAATCGACGATCAGGTCGACGACAGTTCCGTCAACTTTCATGTCGACGCCTTCCAGTCGACGACGAGGACGTGGAAGATGCTGTCGATTTCCATGCCGACTTAAACAACTAGACGAACAAGTCGACAAGGGCAATTTTTATCTTATGGTTGATTAACCCTAATACTTTTATGATTTTATAGATAAACTCTCAAGTCCTTTGAAGCAAAGGGCAATCTCGAAGATTGAAGTTTTGAGAGATACATCTCCTCGAAGGGGCAAGCATCCCTCGAGCACCATACTACTACTCGAAATATTCGAGAAGATGTATCTCGTATTTCTTCTACTCAACTACTATCTTCTTGGAATCGAGGTAACATCTTCTCGAATAAAGATTTTCGAGGTAGTTCTCAAACTATTTTTAATATATTCCTCGAATATAAATTAATCTAATGCTGATATTCTTCACGAGCATTTTATTACTACATGTCATACTATATTGCATCTCGAGCATTCAAAACATATAGGGGCCACCCTTCAAATCAGGCATTGGAGACCACCACGCATCAGAAAGGAACCGAAAGATCTGCTAGACGGGCACCGAGTTTAAATAAGACTTGCTTGACGGGTACGACCCATAAAGACCCGCTAGACGGGCAACGGCCAAATAAGACCTACTAGATGGGCACAACCACAAGACCTGCACGATCGGCAAATATAGGCTTCTCGCCTTCAAATAAGAGAATACAAGCTTTCACCTCCTAATTAGGAACTCACTAACATAAGACCTCCTCGAGCCATTCTATTCTCTTTATCTTATATAGGGTACACCCGATAACGAAAGAGTTCGAGAACCGGGGCAACACCACGAAACTCGAGAAAATATCAACACTCATAGTAACCCATATTCTTCTCATCGAGTCTCGAGAATATGGCTTGCTAGAGGCACTTGACGAGTCCAGATTGAACCTTAAGCCTATTGGGCCTAGGGTTAGATTACTTAAAGATTAAGTCACCGCCTAAACCTATTCCGATTGGATTTCAGAAAACATGTAACACCACCTCTATATAAAGAGGTGGTGCCTCTCCCATAATAGATACCTTCCACCAATCTTCTACACATTCTACACACGATACACATACCTCTCTCTCTATTCTCTTTATTCTCTTATTGATTTAACCATCGGAGAATCTACTCTCGAGAGATACCCAAGTCTCTGTCTTGCAGGTTTTAGGCCGTCCGCCGCCTCCTAGATCATCGTCGCCCGTCCTAAGGCACCTTGCAGATTCATGCTTCGTCAATTACTGTTGACCTCTGCTGGCAAGTCAAAACTCCAGCCAAGTTGCCAGAATTTCTGCCCGCTAACGATGGTCAGGCTCGTCGCCACAACTGTAGGGGTGTTCTACGACAGTCGAAGTAGTGATTGATGCTGGTTATTGATGAAAGAAAATAATATTCTCACATTCTAAAATATATGTTGGAGATATTTCACAAAATTTAAGGATGTATTAAATACCTTGTTAAAATATTAAATTGCCCGCATTTATTTTTAATACAATTCTAATCCCAACAAATTTAGTTCTAATACAATTTTACTTTCAACACAACTACAATCTCCCATGAGAATATTAGAAAAAAACAGACAAAATATGCCTCGTTTTCAGAAAATGACAAATATTTTGAAATTTTTGATTTTTTTTTCCTTTAATGATATATATTTGAAATAGAGGGATTAATAAAAAAAATTTGGCAAAAACATGTTTTAGGCAAGACAACAACCCAAACATTACAATAACCCAAACATCATGTTGGAGCAATTGAGAACACAAATCCACAAAATGAACACTAAATCCACAGTCCAAACAAGGTCCAACTCGTGTTTATATAAAAGTTGTTCTGGGCTATTCGGTACCTTGAAATGCAAACTTGGTAAAATATGGAAAAGTAGAGAAAAAATTGAAGGAGAACAAAATAGAATTTGGACAGTGAAGTCTAATTCTTTAAAGCAGTTCTTACTCTAATTTTATCATATTTATGTCCTAAAAAGTCCATTGCAACCTTTATACGTGCACGATTCAAGATAACACTAAAACTTCTTGCAGTTGCATTGCGAAGTTTTGAAATCACTCGAACTTGACTTTGCTTGTGTGAATTATCCAAAATTGATCGAGTGATACATGCATGTGTGAATCGTTGGTGAGTATGACCATTAAATATATTTGTCGACAATTTGATTGGGTCAGTGACAACTTGAAAGATCTCTTAACTAACTATTTCACCACAAAAAAATAAGCCAGTACTCACGGAAGGCAAGTCGTGGGAAAATGAACTAAACGGGCGTGGGTAACACGCTTATCCACAATTTTCCCTACGAAAAAATTTTCATGGGAGAATAGACTGTGGGTAATGGCTCTCTCACGGTCGGTCAATACTTCGTGGGTAATTCTCCCACCAAGCATGTGTTTCGTGGTAATTTCTCCACCACAATTTTCGTGGGTGAAGACGTAGGAGAGTGATGTTTAGACTTGGCATTTGGGTAGTTCACCTATGAAACTTTCGTGGGTAATGTCGTGGGAAAAAAAACTAATAATTTGTTTAACAAATCATTTTACCCACGGTTTGTCGTGGGAAAAAAAGTTATTAAAATAAATTAATTTCCACGACTTTCTCGTGAGTAAATTAGTACCTTGTTTACCCACGGACTTTGCGTGGGTAATATTCTTTTTTTTTTAAAAAAAAATTACAATAATAATTATATTTTTTCCTGGTATTCCTTTTAATATTCAACCTGAACAATGCAATAATTAGAAATCGCACACATAAATCAAAGTTCTGAATTTTATAATATATTCAAATTCAAAACAATGATGCATCATTTACATATTGATTGCCTAAACAACTTTTAATACAACCACTATCAATTAAACAGTCAAAACTTGACAACATCTAATACACTCTAATCTAAGCATCTACGTTAAAAACTGATTTTAGCGTATAGAAGATGCTACCAGATGAAGTTTTGCTCCATTTTTGAGGCATATATAGATGAACTTCATACATAGAATGCTTGCAACTTGACAACGGTACTCTAGTTGTTCCCCGAGATAAAGGTACTCTTTGCAGCTAGACATTTGTTACTTTCAGAGATTGACCTTCAAAGTCACGCCGATTCCTGTAAATTAACAGAATGTTAAATTTTCAACAAGTTAAATTTTTGGAACATGCTAACAGTAGTAGTAATACTAGTAATATTTATTGTTTCACCTAACGGTTTTCATCATCATCTATAAAGTCATGCAAGCACGCAGGAAATCCCTTTCCACAACTCAGAAAGATAAAAAAAAAATAAAAAAAAAAAATTCAAGCAAACTACTTTCCAGGCTGATCAATGTGAATATCAGATATCTAAGTTTAGAAGAACAATTATACTCCGGCTATCACAATATCATATAATAATTTACAATTTCAACTAATTACAATCTTATAATATCTCGAATTGCATTAACAAGTAACTAGCAATGAACATAAATATTCAACCAGAGCATTTTCTTGAGCTAGAGCCGTGCAAACACAAAAGTAAGACTTCTACATTCGATTTTACCCGACATCAGAAATATGAAAAAAAAAAAAAGCATATAGGGACATCCGAGTCAACCAGTACAGAGCAGAATGGAACTGAAAATTAATGAAGAGAAAATCTAGGTTCTGAGAATTTACCAGCCATGAAAGCACTTGAGGAGATTGATGGTGTACTCCCTGGTGACCACATCCTCTTTCTGATTTGACTTAGCAGTTATTATTGTAAATCAGAACGATGACCGAGGTTGTCCTGATGTGATAAATGTCTGTCAATATAGAGCAGCGTACCACTTAAGAGGTAGTCCTTTGTACTCAAACCATACAGTGTCAACACTTGGAGGAAGTGTACTACTGAAGTAAGGCTTGATCTGCGGTATAGCAGAGGCAGATATCCTATATGAGGAGCCAAAATCTGAAACAGAGAATTTGAAATCGTAAGTAAATTAGGAGTCAAATCACTGGCAAGCAGCAAACAACAGACAAACCGTGAAAAGAATTCTCAAATCATATTGGAAAAAAGCAATTTCCAGTAAGCCTGATAAGTTACAATCAAGAAAATTGAGTTATTTGGAGTTCTGGAAAACCAAAAAAAGCCAAGGGGACGGTCAACGCACACGCACAAAGTAACAGAGAGAGAAACAACTCAAAAAGCCATCACATTAGCATTACAACATGATCTACTGACATCAAAATCAGACTAATCTTCTCAATGCGCATGTCCTCTATTAAATAACATAGGAAGCAAATGATTACTACTGCATTCCTGCCAGCAGTAGTAATACAATGCAAACCCTTAATTGACGAAAATGCAGGTTTAGTGAAGAGGTTTGCATAAACAATATTCACCTTGAACTTATGGTGTGAAACCAAACTGAGAAAGAACTCCTTTCTGCCATTGTCAGTCATTTAACTAAACCATGACTTATTCATAGGTTAAATATTGCTTCTTTATGTAGTTGCTACAACTTCTTGTCAATCCATCCAAAACTATTCTTAAAATGAAATTCACCATCAAAGTTATTCAACCTCATTATCATCATCAAACTGAGGAGTAATGCACAAAAGTGATTTAAAGAGGTGTATAAGTTTGATAAGAGATGAATAAGAAGTTTAACCTGAACATTCCACACGGGATAATTATGGCCCTTGTAGCATACAAGATTTGCATTTAATTTTGTACGCCGCAAAATAAGAATGGCTTCCTGGGACCTTGTTTTCTTCCGATTCAGCTTCCTTTGCTTCTCCAGACTGCAAGAATTTTCTTCAAAAAGTCAGGTTATACATACTTTGGAGCCGGCCACCATTTTCCCCAAAAAGGATTATTTCAACAGAATAATTCCACTTTTTTTAAAAATTTAATTCCCATCAATGGCGGTTGTTATCTTTCTGACTTCTTAATTGATGGGTTTGGATATAATTCACTAAAATGGGCTTCAATAAAATAAGTCCAGTACAAAACTTAATCCAAAAATAAGTCATGTTCAGAGGTGATACAAAGTTAGGTTCGTGACAGAGGTGAATTTATCATTCACGTTTTACGAAGCACGTGGCTTTGATTTAGTCAACTAACGATACTGATTTGGTGTTATCAAGATCGTTACTATACTCCTCGATTCATTCAAGATTTGATACTCCCTGATTCACTATTGATAGTTCACAAATCACCCTTGAACGGTACGCTCCATCACTATAAATACCATGTTATTATGTTATAAAGGGACTAACTTAAGTATCGGAGTATTTATCCCGGATAGCCGGGGCTTTGCAGGTTAAGAGATCAAGAGCTTTCAAGACCGTTCAATCATCCTTGCGGGTCAACAGAAGCTTATTTCATCAAGTGGCGCCGTCTATGGAAAAACTCATTTTTTGAGTTTTTCCTTGAATCCTTTGGTTAAGCTTTTGACGACCCTTGATGGCAACGATGGTTACCAGGTCACAAACCTCTAGAGCACCATTGATCAATAAAAAAAACCCTCCTCTTGAAAAAGGCACAGAGAATAATCCACCTTTGATCAAAGGTCCAGAGGCAAATCCTCGCATAGACAAAGAGGTTTTGTTCGAACTCCAAGAACATTCTTTTGATGAAGAAACTCAAGATAGCACTTAGAATGATGCTAGCATGATAGAGATGATGCAATATGTTAATGCTACTCGCAACACCTTTGATCAGTAAAGAAAGTATGTTGCTAAAGAAAAGGCACCTTTGGAAAATGCTTCAAACCATAAAGCTGATACTGATCGAGCTTCACACAAGGCTGACACTCAACAGCGCCAGGTTCACAAAAGGAAAAGAACAAATCTTCCAAGTACAAAAGCAAGAAACGCCACTGCGGTTGGAAGAAGATGACAGTGACGATGACGACGAAGATGAACTACATCAATCTTCATCCCAAAAATTAGGGATTTTCCCTATCCTCCTAATTTTAAGATGCCTTCTCGGTTACCTTTCTATGATGGGGATACAGATCCATGCGATCATGTATCTATCTTTCGAACCCAAATGAAGTTGAAGAATGCCCCAAAAGAGCTCATGTGCAAGGCTTTCCGTAGGTATTTACGAGGAAAGGCTCGTCTTTGGTGGACCAAGTCAGTACCAGAAGGCAGTGTCGGATATTTTAAACAATTGACAACTTTGTTTGAGATTAGGTTTCAACAAAGAAAGCAATTCACCAAGACCATTCAAGAGCTGTTGAACACAAAGCAAGAAAGAGACGCTCCAAGCTTATGTAACGCGATTCAACAATGAAGAATTGATCATATCCCCTTTTATAAATGGCTTCCATACTGGAGCTCTCTACACCAAATTGGCTCGTCACCCTCCAACAACGGTCCAGAACTTGATGAAAATTGTAGAGAGCTGGACCAAAGGAGATAAATCAGCTAGGAAAAAACGGGAGGCCGAGAAAGACAAAAGACAAGTAGATGAGCATAAATCAAAGGCGATGTTCAAGCCTGGAAAAGTCTTGAAGGGAAAATGTGACGAAAGAAATGCCCGATGGGCCCCTTTGAATAAGTCCCGAACTGAGATTTTGGCTATACACAAAGAAGTTTTTAAGCCACCTCCGCCTATGATCAGCCCTGCACATCAACAGCCCAAACATCTATGGTGCGCATATCATAACGATCATGGTCATGAAACTAAAAATTGCAATGATCTGAAAAGAGAAATTGAAAGTTCAATTCAACAAGGAAAGTTAAGGCAATACATTCAAATTGGCGGAGTTGGGAATGACAAAGGCTTTTACAAAGGGAACAGGACCTCTAACTGGCGACCTTTACCAAATTGGAAAGACCAGAGGCGAACTGACCAAACATCTCCCAATGTTGGAACCAGGCAACAAGAAAACCGTACAGTGACAGGAGTCATTCATGCAATATTCAGTGATTTTCAAGGATCTCAATCAAAGGCAGCCTTGAAAGCAGAAGCTCGACATGTTCCTCCACAGGAACAAAATATGAGGCGTTTCAAGCCATCGGAAAGCATTACATTCACAGAGCATGATGATGTCCCTCATGTGTTTCCTCAATCAGATGCCTTAGTGATTCAAGGAATTACTGCTAACAAGGAAGTCCACCGCATCTATGTTGATCCTGGAAGTGCAGCAGAAGTAATGTACATAGATTGCTTCCGTAAATTGGGGATTGATTTTGAAGCCCTCAAGCCAACTCATACTCCGTTAGTTGGTTTTGCCATTCATGTTATTGTACTGGTGGGTATCCTAACCTTAGCTGTTACGGTAGGGCAATCACCTTTAGACAAAACTGTGATGAGCAACTTCGCCATTGTCGATGCTCCCTCACCCTTAAATGTCATCTTGGGGAGACCTTGGATGAATATGATGAAGGCGATATGGTCACCTTATCATTTGTTGATGAAATTTTCAACTGATAATGGGAATATTTCAGTCAAAGGAAATCAAATGGTAGCTCGAGAATGCATGATGATTGCTGTCAAGCAAGGGATGAGTAAAATCAAAGAGGTTAATTGCATCACTGCAACAAAGCCTTTGGACAAAGCAGTTCAATCCTCTGATCATTTTGAATCTCTGATGAGGTAGAAGAAATTGGGATAGACAATGAAAATCCATACCAAAAGATCAAGGTTGGGAAAATGTTGCCCCCCTCCCCCCCAAAGTAAAAGCTGAATTGATCCAGTTGCTCCAAGAATGTAATGGAGTTTTTGCATGGGGAACAGAAGACATGCCTGGATTATGTCCAGAATTAATTGTGCATAAACTTAACATAGATCCAAGGGTTAAACCAGTCCAGCAGAGGAGATGCAAATTTGCCCTTGAATGCAACCAAATTATGAATGCAGAGGTATCAAACTTATTGAAGGCTACAATAGTCAGAGTCGTAAAGTACCCGACTTGGTTGTCTAATCAAGTGGTAGTGGGAAAACCTGGAGGAGGATCTCGAATGTTTGTTGATTACACAGATCTGAATAAATATTGTCCCAAAGGTTGTTATCATTTGCCAATCATAGATCAGAAAGTGGAAGCAATAGCTGGATATGAGGCTTTGATCTTTTTGGATGCATACAAGGGTTATCATCAGATCTAGATGGATCCAGAAGATGCTGACAAGACCGCATTCATCACAGAATTAGGAGTATTTGGATATCAAAGGTTGCCGTTTGGGCTAAGAATTGTTGGCGCAACTTACCAGAGGATGGTAAATCAAGTCTTTAAAAGCCAGTTGGGACGAAATATGGAGGTGTACGTTGATGACATGGTGGTAAAAAGCCTCATCGCACATGAAATGCCACAAAACTTCCATGAAACTTTAGTTACCCTCCGAAAAGTACAACTTCGGTTAAATCCTAAAAAATGCATTTTTGGGTAGGTTTAGAAAAGTTTCTGGGATATCTAGTGTCGAAAAGAGGAATTGAAGCAAATCCTGAAAAAGTGCACGCTATAATTGATATGGCCTCACCAAAAAGTGTAAAAGATGTACAAAAAATGACGGGCCATTGCCAGCATTAAGTCGATTTTTATCCAAAGGTGCGGAAAGAAGTTTACCTTTCTTTGATGTTCTCAAAGGTGCAAAGAACTTTGAATGGACTGAATCCCATCAACAAGCTTTTGATCAGCTCAAAACTTATTTGGGAAAATTACGAGCCTTAGCCAAACCTATTTATGGGGACTTTATATCTTTATTTAGCCGCAAGTGAAAACACAATAAGTGCAGTGCGAGAAGAGGAAAAAGTGCAACGTCCTGTATATTTCATAAGTAAAGCATTGCAAGGTGCCAAACAGTGATACTCCTATCTAGAAAAGGTCATTTTGGCTTTGGTACATGCTGCCCGTAAGCTTCGGCCATATTTCCAGGCACATCCAATCCAAGTGCTTAAAGATCTCCCTCTTAGACAAGTGTTGTTAAAACCAGAAGTTTCCGGAAGAATGATGAAATGGACAATTGAGTTGGGGGAACACGACATTGATTTCAAGCCTCGCAAGCTATCAAAGCTCAAGCCTTGGCGGACTTCATTGTTGAAATGCCCTTTGAAATAAATAGTCTTTTGAAAAACAACCCTAGTCAAGGATTCCTTGCAAAGGATTTTTGGGAGTTGTGTTGATGGAGCTTCAAATGAGGAAGGTTCTGGTGCTGGTCTCATGCTAAAAAGCCCTGCTAAACCAAGTGTGGAGCTGACATATGCACTCCGTTTTGACTTCCCAGCCACAAATAATGAAGCCGTGTATGAAGCATTGATAGCAGGTTTACGAATAGCCAGAGAGCTAAAAGTTCAACAGCTAGTAGTTTACAGCGATTCATAAGTCGTTGTAAAGCAAGTGAATGGAGACTATGAAGCTCGGGAACCACAACTAATCAAGTATTTACAAAAGGTCAAAGAACTTGCCCGAACATTTGAATCATTCCAAGTAATACATATTCCCAGGTCACAAAACAAGAAAGCAGATGCTTTAAGTAAACTAGCATCATCTATTTTTTCCCACCTTGCTATGGAAGTTTTAGTGGAAGTCTTGCTAACAAGGAGCACTGAACATGTCCGAATTCAGACCATTGAAGAAGAGGTTGATGATTGGACAATATCCATAGTAACATTCTTGAGTACCGGAGCTCTTCTTGAGGACAAAAAAGAAGCTCGAAGAATCCGAGTCAAAGCTCCTCGGTACACTTTGCACAACGGCATCCTCTTTAAAAAAGGTTATTTGACTCCCTTGCTGAGGTGTGTGGGACCTGAACAAGCTATGTACATTCTAGAAGAAATACACCTGGGATCGTGTGGATCACATGTTGGAGCTAGAACTTTGGCAAAGAATGTTTTGAGAGACGGCTATTATTGGCCAACTTTGTTTGGTGATGCACATGAATTGGTACTACGTTGTGAAAAATGCCAGGCATGCCTCTATGCCTAGGCTGCCTCAAGGTGAAATGATCCCGATCCAAGGAGCTTGGCCTTTCGCACAATGGGGTATTGATATAGTTGGGCCTATGCCAAAAGCTGGGGGTAAAGTGAAGTTTTTAGTAGTGGCAATAGACTACTTTACCAAATGGGTCGAAGCTGAACCGCTAGCAATCATCTCCGAAAATAATGTACTTAAGTTCGTATGGAAGAGCATTGTTTGTCGCTTTGGTATACCTCACATAATCATCTCAGACAATAGCAAACAGTTCGCCAACAATCCTTTTCGATCCTGGTGTGCAGAGCTGAAAATTGAGCAAAGGTTCACATCAGTAGCTCATCCAAAGGCAAATGGCCAAGTAGAAGTTACAAATCGAACTTTGCTAAAGGGAATCAAAACACGTCTTGATAGAGCTAAAGGTAACTGGCCAGAAGAATTGCCTCCTGTGCTATGGTCTTACAGAACAACCCCAAGAACTGCAACTCAAGAAACACCATATATGGCTTAGAGGCTGTGATCCCAGCTGAGATTGGAGTACCCAGCCTACGAGTCATAGCATACATGGAGCAAGACAATCTAGATGAGCTAAATACTAATCTAGATGCATTGGAAGAAAAAAGAGAGCAGGCTAGCATCAGAGAAGCTCAGTACAAAGATGAAATGGCCAGGTACTACAATGCTAGAGTCAAAGTGAACACTTTTAAACCTGGTGATTGAGTGCTGAGAAATAATGAAGCTAGCAGAGTAGCAAAAATGGGAAAATTGGAGCCAAATTTTCGAAGGACCTTATGTGGTTACCGACGTAACTCTCTCTGAAAGTTGTCATCTCGCTACACCACAAGGACGTCCAATTCCACGCTTCTAGAACGTGACCAACTTGAAGCGCTTTTATATGTAAACTCGCCACAAGCATTTTTGTTTTTGTGTGTTTTTTATTTTCTTTCTTTCCCCCTATTTGGGTTCATTTTCATTCTAGTTTTTTGGAATCAAATGTTATTTGCTGGAAATAAACCGGTGAGATGTTTTAATCCTCATCGAGATGAATAAAATGGTCCTACGGGAACCGACCTATCACGTTGCTGTTAGAATATTGCAATTATATTCAATCTGACTAAAACAGTCAATCCAAAGCATCGGCCTGATCACCCGTATGCAATTTATAAATCGGAGTCGACACTCTGATTTTGCAAAAGACTTGATCTTTTAGCCGCATAATAGACAGAAAGCACCCTGCGCAAACATAAAACCGAGGCTACAAAATTTTAAGCCTTGAATGAGTTTCATTTAAATCGCCACAAGGCTGAAAAATACATAAAACTAAGGCTATGAGTTTTAAGCCTTGAACATGTTTTATTCAAATCAGCACGAGGTTGAAAACTACTTCGGCACAAGCTGAAAATAACATAAAACCAAGACTATAAATTTTAAGTCTTGAAAGGTTTTATTCAGAACAAACTAAAAATGCATAAAAACAAGACCATAATGTCTAAGCCTTGTACAAGGCTGAAAAATGCATAAAAAATCAAGGCCATAACTTTTAAGCCTTGAACGCATCAGTGCAAAGCAGAAATAATAAAGACAAATCTAATGTCCTAGTCCAGGGCTTGAAAATAGCCTTATTAAGGAAAAAAAAAACGCTTTGGCCTTAGCCCTTTATTCGACCTTATGTAAAAGCAAGACTTGCAGAAGCACATAAAAGCCTCAGTACTCAACCTGTCTGGATTCTTCTTCTCGGCTTATAACTCTCAAAAGCCGCTGCCAGGTACGTCCACAGGCGTTAGTTTTGGTTGCACCTTGGTCTTCCAGTTGTTGGATTGTGAGATACAATTGTTCCCTAAGGCGGAGTTGCACTGAAAGCCCAAGTTGAGCTTCATAATCATGAGTCAAGGGTAAAAGTCCCTTTATTTCAAGTTGGAAGAAATAGATCTTATCACTTTGCTCCCGTATTTTGCGTTCATACCATTTTGCTGCTTCAATTGAATCTCTCTCATTTTGGCGGCGATTATCCATTTCCCTTTGAAGGCCATTAAGGGTTGACTTCAAATGCTTAATTTCATTGGAGCCTTCAAAAATCTGCCTGCGAAAAGACCTCTCACGTTCACCATAAAACTTTTCAACTGCGTGCAATCGAGCGCCTGTGGTATTGAAATGTTGTTTCCACTCTAGTACATCTTGGCTACTCGTTTCGGCTAAGCTACGCCAGTGGAGATAGAGAGATCGGGATCGTGATAGCTTTGATGAGAGTTGTTGCACTTCAGCAGCATACTTGCGAAGCGCTAAAACCACTGGTAAGTCGCGACAATCAGCAATCGCATCAGATTCTATGGAATGCAGAACTATAGCCCACTGCTCAAAAAAAAAAATGACAATGATAATAAATAACAAAATTCAATATGATGGAAAACATTACGGTACAAAGCTTCAATATAGCATTCAAGACAAAATAATTTGGTCTTTCAAAAGTTAAGTTACACAATCGTTTGTAATTTAAGATAACTTACAAGGACTGCACCAACCACAAAAATATAACACAAAAAAAAGAGCCTAAGTACTAGCCTGATTACGATTTGCCATATCACGGTCTTTGGTAGTAGAAATCACTTCGGGCTCTGAAGTGACAAAAGACACCTCCACTGGAGTGGAAACTTGGCTGAGTTCTGCAATAACCTTTGGGGCAATAACCTTTGATAGCGATGACGAAATTTCAGAAGCCTTTGACAAAGCTTTCTGATTCGGCTGAGATGGTCCACCAAGATCAAAGGTGATAACCCCAGTCCCAGTTCCTTTGGCAGCCCAAACACTTCTACATTGTTCATCAGACCAATTAAAAGGAACAGATTTTCCATCACGAGTTGGAGCCTCTGGCTCTTCGTCCATTGAATGATTATGATCCAGATCAAGTTGTTCTAATTCAGGTAGTGACAGAGGTTCAGCACAGTTGACCAAGTGATCAATCAATGGAAAAGATTCTTGCCGACGAACAACATCAATAAAAGACCGACTCATAAAAGCTTTAGTAGAGGCATCAAGACCACGAAGGAAACAATGAGGAATGTTAGGACAGAGAGCATAAAGCTTTACCATAGCTTGATGCCTACCTAAAGCAACGGCAGGCTTTGTCACCTCACCAAAAATTAACAAACCCTCTACTTCGAAGAAGTTTCTTCAAAACAGTTTTCAGGTAAGTACGACGCTCAGATTTCAAACGGGAGCATTCATCCTTTCTGCATAGCCATCTCAATATTCCTACTGCGGATTTTTTCTTCATTAAGCTTAAATTCTACATCCTCCAAAAATTCAGCACATTTGGAAAATTGAGTCTCCAGGGTACCATAAAAGCAAGCAAACTGACACGAAAAATAAACAATAATAAAATAAAATAAAATAAAAGGGGGAGATGAAAAAAGAGAGTAAGTAATTATGGTAACAGAAAACTCTAACCTCTGATAGCTTTGAATTGGTTTGAATGATCAAATCCTTGAAAGATAATCTGTTAAAAGCTTCATCATCAACACCCAGAGCAATCAATGGATCAGCAGAGATGGTGAAATCATACTTATTCTCTGATGTGTTTATCTCTACCACAGAGGCTACATCTTTGGTTAAGGATTTGGCTTTTTTCTGTTTCCCTCCAGCATCACGTTCTGCGCATCTCTTAGTTTTCGCATTATGTTTCTTCTTCACAGCTTCAGAGTAGAGACTTTTGAAAGGGGGAGTCTAGTCTCATTAAAAGAGTGAGGAGATGGTACAACATCATTATCGTCCAAAAAGTCAGTGATATCTACACCTTTAGCTAAAATTATACATAATAAACACACAGCAAATGAAACAAAGCTTTATATATATGTAAAGAGGGGAAAAAAGAAGAGGAATAGATAATCAGTCCCTATTACCTGAAGAAGCAGAACAAATGGGGTTTAAAGTCAGCGGTTCTTTTGATAGATCACAAATTTCCATAGTACAACTGCGAAGCTTAAAAACATCAGCGGAAAGAGTTGCATCCGGAGTGAGATCCTTGTCAATATCATCTACTTTCCCATAACGCCACTCCAAAGGCAATCCCACTGGTTCGGCTCGACAAATTAAAATTTTACCTTTCCAATCTCTACTAGCATACAAGGTTTTCTCAAATAATTTTGGTAATCTACGTTTGCCAAAATATATTTTAGGATAAAAGGTAAACCAGCCAACAACGCCAGGAGAAGCTCTAAGCTGAAAAAAACTTTTAAACAATTTCAGGGAAGGAAGGACATTTCTACTGATACACAAATCAGCAAAGCTAATTACAAACGCAACTGCCCTGGGGCTAAGTTGTGCTAACGTAATTTTATAATTATTTAATACCTCCAACAGCAAAGATGACACAGGAAAACGAAAACCAAACTGGAAATACATCACATAGACAGCAACAAACCCTTTTGGGGGATTAGAAACACTGTAATGGTCATGATCATATTGATCATCGATCAGTTGTCTTTTTGAAATGAAGTATAATTGTCCTCTTTAATTAAATTCTGACATTTTAATCATGTTGACATATATACTTATTGATTACTTAAAAGTAAATAGATTTTATGGTTATTGTCATGATTTAACACCATACAATGTGATGTACGTACAAAGTAAATAACAAATGTACTCAAACTAATATATAATTAATAATAATTCCATTTATGCTAAATCATTGATATTGTCATGCACGATATAATATGTATTACCATACATATAATTTGGACAACTATCTATATATGTACAAAGTGAATAAGATATGTACTCAAATTAATAAATAATTAATAACTATTCCAATTCTACATTACTAATTATTTGTTAATATTTATATATCTATATATATATAACTCATTTAGATACACTTTACTATCAAGTGCATTATTTGATTAAAATACATAAATATACCACGAATACATGGATATCACATTCTTACTTATTATATATATTAATTTAACCAATAATTATGTCAAAATGCATAAATACAAATTATTTATGAATAAACCTCTAGAATTGTACATTTATTTTACCCACGCATTACCCACAACAAAAGTCATGGGTGGCTAAATTTACCCACGCATTTCCCATGAAATACCCACGAACGAGTTACCAACAAAAAAGGTCGTGGGTAAACCGTGCGTAAATATACTTACCCCACAAAAATGGTCATAGGTAAATTTTGGTAAATATACTTACCCACGGCTCACCCACAATAGAAACTCGTGGGAAATTTAACTTTTACACACGGTTTACATTAGAAATTTTTCCCACAAGAATGCACTGTGGGTAACACGTGGGTGATAACCATTTGCCATGAGTTTCCCATGGAAAGGATGTCGTGTGTAATTTCCCACAAACTCCTTTGAGGGCATTTCGTTGGGAACTTATTGGTGAGAAACTTTTACCAAAGCTTTAAATCTGGAAATTTTACCCACCAAAAAAATCCGTGGTTAATACGTGGGCGATATTATTTTCCACGAGTTTCCCATAGAGACATTTCCGTGTGTAATTATCCACATCTATTTTTGTGAGAAAAGTCATGGAGAATTTGTCGGCCGGAAACTTTAACCCACTGGTTGCATGCGAAAATAGTACCCACAAAAATAATCCTTGGGTAATCCGTGGGTGATTTGATTTGCCCACGAGTTTTTCACGGATCATAGCTCGTGTGTGATTTCCCACAAGTAGTGTTGTGGGAAACTCGTGGCGAATTTAATGGCGGGAAATTTTTTACCCATGGAATACCCATCACATCTTGTTTTGTTTGAAATCTTATGGAAAATTCGTGAAAAACCCGTGGGAAACACTTTTGGTCAAACTTTCACGGGCAATGCGTGAGTATTTCGTGGGTAAGTACCCACGAGTTACCCGCAAAAAATTACCTGCGAGTTACCCACGACTGCCAATTTTTCGTGGATACTGGCATGTTCCTTTTGTAGTGTTTTTAGAGTGATATGTTGGTTTGTTGAGTTAAACCTAGTCCTTTATTTGATACTTCAAATGTCGAAAACGTCCATTGAGGACTTTTCTATATATAGGTATAATGACTTACTTTTTTCGTAAACTCGAAAAACAAATATAGAAAATTACAAGGAAACCCCATACAATCCTAATTGGAAATAAATTCAGTTTAATTTAAATGTTGTCTTTCTTAAACCATTCACATGTCAAGCATATTTTTCAATTCCACACGTCTCCAGCTTTAATGCCTTTGTAAAAATGTCTGCCACTTGCACTTCAATCTTGCAATAATCAAAAGCAATCTCCTTGGCATGCACCGAATCACGAAACAAGTGAAGTTTGATGTCGATATGCTTTGTACAACCATGATATACTAGATTCTTGCTCAAATCATTATTTGACTTATTATCACATAATATTGTAGTCCGACCCTCTTGTTTGTGCTGTATAAACCCAAACACTCATCTCAACCAAATTGCTTGAATGACACTATTAGTTACTGTAACATATTCTGCCTCTGTGGTTGACATTATCGTTGACTGCATTTTCGAACTCCACGAAAAAAACCGAAATAATTCAAAAATGCATAGCCAGAAGTACTCTTTTTCTCGACTACATCACCAACATAATCACTTAACTCAGCTGATTTACCTTTTGAATACAAGATACCATCTCCCTGCTTTAATATATCTCAATATTCTCTTTGTTGTTTGTAAATGACATTGAATAGAATTCTTCATATATAAATCCATTAATCAAAAAAATACTGTAATTAAATACCCACTCTTAAATTTTTAAACAAACTCTTAAAGTAGCAGGTTGGATCCACGAAACTTTCATATCTTTCTTCAACTTTAATCTTTCTTATGCTGCAGTCAAAATGGTCTTGGGTGCATCCATCTTAAATTTCTTCAAAATATCACTGGCATATTTTCTTTGGGAAACAAAGATACCACGATAAGATTGTAAAATCTCAATACCAAAAAAATAAGACACGAGAACCGAAACTGTCATTTTAAACTTTCTAATCATAGTATTCCTAGAATTTGTCATAATCCTTTCATCATTACCTTTGAAAACATAAAAGCACACAATTCTAATGTCACTGGCTACGAAGGATTTGAAATGAAAAGTATGCTCATATTGACACATTTTAAAATCACTATCAACCAAAAAAGTTGTCATTGCGTGTATCCACACCCTTGGAGCTTGTTTCAAATTATACAAAGTTATTTGTAGTTTAAACAAAGTTCTCATGCCCCTTCTCGTCCAAAAGAATTTTGTCTTCAAGCACACCCTTTAAAAATGTATATGTAATATCTATTTGATCAATTTTATAATTATTTTGAGCAGCTAAGGAAATATCAAATGAATTATATAAAGTTCTACAATTAGTGCAAATAGTTCAAAGTAATCAATTTCAGGATTTTACTTATGTCTGCTCACCACCGATCTCGTTTGTATGTACCAACCTCTTCGGTAGCCATATCTTTGCCTTATATACCCGCTTCACACCAATTGGTTTCTTTACACTTAAAAGATCAACAAGTTCCCAAGTATTATTATTCTCTATTACACATATTTCTTCATCCATTGCACTTACCCAATTGTCATCATTGGGAACTTCCGTAAGATCAACCGGATCACTGTCTGCATAAAGGTAAAATTAACCATATCTTTAATTAGTAAAAGGGTATTGCTAACCGCAACTTGATTTTAATTCGCGTAGCTTGTAAAAAATACGAAAATACCCTCTTCGTAGATACTTAAATACTAACATAAAACTGAACATTAAGTGTAATTAGATTTAACATAAGAAACTAAATCAAAATTATACCAGTTCCAAAAGAAACGAAAGATATTTTAAAGGCAGAGCTAAAGGAGAAGATCGATAAACTTGCTTAGATATTAATTTATTTCCCTCTTGAACTTGTTTTTTCTTTAGATATTAATTTATTTCCCTCTTGAACTTGCTTTGCTTTAGAAAGAAATGAAAGGCAGAGCTAAAGGAGAAGATCGATAAACAAGTGTGGCTCGTTGCAAACAATTCCCAAATAGTTACTTGTTGGGATGCCGATGCCACATTTTTTTCCCTATTTTTCGTGTTCTTAGGTATTCTGACATTGCAAACTATCAATAAATATTTTGACTTTATGTTTAAAAGAATTTGTATAAATGATAAAAAGAGAGACAATCGTATAAAAGAATGAAAGGTTGGAAGGTTTAAGGATCAAGGGTATTTTAGTATTTTTTACAAGTTACGAGAAGTCAAATCAAGTTGCATTTTCCCTACAACAGTCTTGTAATCGAGTTGGTAATAGTGTTTGCCTCTGCGGGCGTACTCCAGACAATGGATGATTCGTATAAGACTGTTGATTAGTTTCTTGGTCTTGTTTACGCACATCTTTTTCACTATATAAGGTGGTGTGGTTGTGGACTTTGGATTCCTTCTCTTTTGACCAGTTCCAAGTTGCATGCATCAAAAGTAACATCTACGCTAATAACCCTAGTTTCCAGATTATATAACTTATAACCTTTATCCCCACTGCAATATTCTAGGAAAATACACTTTTCAACTTATACAATTTCTTCTTAATAACATCAAGCATTTGAGTATAATTTCGTTTGATGAACAGGTGCTTATAAACTGCACATGTAACTACTTCAGCCCAAAATTATATAGACATATCTTTTTGCTTTCGTCATGGATCTCAACATATCCATGAGAGTTCCATTCTTCCTTTCAACAACACCATTTTGCTGAGGAGTACTACTTGTTGTCCTCATGATCTGTATATCCAGTGCCTTTACTCGTCCTTCATGTTTTAACAAAAATAACAACTATGTTTCTCAATACAAATTTAAAATTCTTGAAAATATCACAAAATCAAATTTATGCTTTTAAAAATAAATCCATGTCTTCTTGCTAAGTTATCAATGAAAATAATAAAACATTTATTATCCCCATGAAAAGATACCTCAACTGAACATAATTCTGAGTGTATGAGTTCCAACGGCTGTAATAATCTCCGAATTTTTACTTTTGGAAAAGGACCCTATGCTTCTTTCCAGAATACAAAATTCACATTGTCACGTAGAAAAACTTTCCGGTGGTAATCCAAAAACCACATTATTGCTAGCACTGAATTGGAAACCGCTAAAATGGAAATGCCTAAACCTCATAATAAAGTGATTGGAAACAATCCATGAATGTTTAAAGTTCAGATCATGTTCTTTCTCTTGTAGTTGACCAAGAATTAAGAAATTATGAGACATATTAGAGACATAAATGACATTACCAAGATAACTAAGCTCTCCCTTTTTAAATGATAGGAATACAACCCTTGCCCACAATAGGTAAAATCTAATTACTACCAAATCTGGTCTTAAAAGAGTCGTCTAACTATGAAATAATCTCCTTATCCACTCATATGATTATTATAGCCAGAACCAATTTGCTAATATAAGTTTTTACTTTCTCCAGCAACATGAGTAGAAAATGAGATTGTATTGTTATCCCCATTAGTAATATTAACAACTTAACATGCATGCCCATCATTATCATCACCATAATTGTTTCAATAATTTTTATAAAATGATGACTCGTTCTCCACAATTATAACAACACTTGACATTTTATACTATCTTAAAGAAAACTATTACCCGAACCACTACCTCGACGATTACCTTCACCTCCATATTCATTTCCTCTTTACTTTTGCCCACACGTTTAAATATGATGCGCATGAGCATGTTTCTTATTTTGATCATAATGAGTCTGATAAGTTTGCAATGAAATTTGGGGTTGCAGCTGACTATGAGAATGAATTTGCAATGCCTTTTCAACAAGTTCATCAAATTTTTCATTAATAATATTTTCATGTAGAATCAACGAACCATGCAATTTTTCAAAAGTCATTTCTAGTAAGTCTTTTGTTTCTTAACTCATAGCTACGACATAGTCAAATGTTAAAGGCAACGTAATAATAACTTTTTCAACACAAGTTTCATATTCAAGAATATCCCCAATATGCTCCATCTCATTTTTTATCTCAATCAAACAAGAAAAATAGTCCTCAATAGTTGTTGTATTATCTATCTTGCAAAGCTCAATTTTTTTTTCAACATAATCAAGTTTATCTTTTTGAACCGTTTGAACACCACAACATGATTTGGCCAAGATATCCCACGTCACCTTTGTTGTCTTAGCCATAGAATTTCTCTTAGAAATAGTTATATCGATAACCTGATGAACTTGAGACACCTTTCTTTAACGCCTCATCAACATTCACAGCCAATACTTGTTCAATGTGTTTCGACAACCCAAACGCATTAAGATTTATTTTCCTTGAAATACACCAAAAGTTATAATTTTTCTCCCAACTAATTTAGGAACCGAACACCTAATATTATGATCTACTATAATTGCTGGATATAAACCCGACCATGATACCAAATGTGAACCCCAAATAATTCAACACCAAGATTTTTATGTGAACAAACTAACTGAAACAAAATCCCCTAGAATAAATTTCATTCAAAACAAGGAAAAATTAATTTTAAAGAATTATGGGACAGATAAATAAAATAAGATTTGAAACATGCAGCCAACTGTTTTCAAAACTTTCAAGAACTTCAAGTATGTGTTTTTTTTTTAAAATGCATATAACCCATACAATGATATATATAAGTAGGGTACTAATTCCTAAATTTCATCTGTCAACTTCTACCTTTGAAGAAAATATTTTCAATATCAGCTCAAACCTTAGCTCACTTCCGTTAATCGGACTACATATTTCATTTGGATTTTTAAAAGACAATCACAACTTCATCTCTAGTAATCTACCTAATGTCGTGCTATGAGTAAATTTATATAAATTTGCCAAAGAATTTTAAATCGATCAAGATTAACCATTAAAACCATAAATTTCGTGGGTAAACCTATGAATACTAAGTGTGCTTAAACCATAGTGTAAAACATTGAAGTTACAAGTGAAAATGCAACACGGTACCAACATACCACGGATAGTACGATGAAAAACCATACGCTGTTTATGAACAAGCCCATCCTTTTGTTATGTAAATATAAAATAGTTAAAAACTTTCCAATCAACAAATAAAATTTAAATCAACATAAACATGGGTCTTCGTTGTGGAAGCAATATTAGTCTATATCAGCAAGGAAAAAAGAAAATCATATTTTTTAACAGAAAAACACAAAAAACGATCTGACTGGCCCCAGTACTTAGGTGAACTTGAAGTGAGGCTACCATGAAATAATCACTTTTACCAATAACTTAAGCAAGATGATCAGATTTTTTAATTATGTGTGTCAAAAGTGCACTGATGGAGAGGTGAAGTGTGCATGCCACTTATGCAAACAACGATGAAGTGTTGCAGAATTTATGAAGAAGTTGCACTGACAAATTTAGAAAAGGAAAGCTAGTGTGCGAGACACTGAAGAATTAGAGAGTTCTTGCCTAAATTTAGGTCACATTTTTTTTTATATCCAAAAAGAAAAGTAATATCTCTACTATGGTGAGTTTGTTACATCTCATATCAGAAAAGGGTGAGTTTATCGGTGTAAAATATTTCTTTTGTAAGCTTGAGCTTGAAACTGAAGCTTTGCCACACTTTTAGGGGTTACGGGAAATTGCAAGTTTGGGAACACCCAGATAAATACATCATATTGATAATATGACGATGGGTGATGGCCAGTGTTGACCCATATCATGCGTGTTTTCAATGATTTATACAAGTTTTTGAAGATAATCTTTTGGATGAAACAAAATTTCATGTATTGTAAGTTTGAAAAGGTTGATATATTTAATGCATACTGCTAATGCTGTGATACAACATGATGTTATGTAAAATATTGTAATCTTAAGTTATATTATTATAAGATTACATGATTCGGTAATTTTTATTTTTTATTTTTTTGATAAAACATGATTCGGTAAATGTTGAAAAAAGATCTGAAACATTTATGACATGGTTTACCTCTCTCGTGCATGTAATATGCATGTAATAAAACATTGTATTCTTGAACATTATTGATAACTTATTAATTTTAATGAAGGAAATAAATACTTCCGTTTTTTTTTTTGGTTGAAAGATACACAACACACTTGAAATTAATAAATCTGAGTCTACTTTTTAAAAAGAAAACATGAAGTAGACAAAGAAAATAACTTAGTCGAACCGGCAACGAACAATCTTCCTTCTCCCTCTGGCGTGGGGGGACGGTTATCACCCACCTTTAACACTTCACCCCATCCTCGTCCCCACCCTACTACCCTTTCCCTTTCTATCACTCGAAGCACCAGTAATTTTGTCCGTGTTATCCTCCATTATAGGAGGAATGGAGTCATTTCCATCTTCTTCTACTTCAGTTAGAGCCTTGCCCTTAATACCCTTTCCTTTTCTTCCACTCGAAACACCAAATATATTGGCTGAATTATCCTTCTTATCAGTCCTACTAGCAGAAGATCTTGGTGGTGAATCACCAACAATTTTTGCAACCTCGAGAGCATAAACGATCTTGGATGAGACCGCCTGATGATGAAGCCCAACAAGGCTGAGGGCATCTTGGCTCTTCTTCCTCAGATCCTCCAGTTTGATCTAGGCATCATTTTCCTTCGCTGCCGATCTATGCAACTCGGATTTGAGATAAGTGATCTCGTTGCGAGCTTGCTCATACTTCAATCGCGAATTACCCAACTCTTCCTTCACATCTCTAAAAAGAAGCCCCAACTTAGCCATAATGCCCTCTTGCTTTAGAATATCGTCAAGAGAGATAGTACCCATGTGACTGGCGTATAAGACATCGACATCCACATCTTCAGAAGACTTAGGAGACATTTCGTCAAAGCTTCTTTAGTCGGGCTCAGGATCTTGAGGAAGAAATACTACTTATTTTATATGCAAAAGTTAAATTAATGTAACCATGCAAATTGAGTAATACATTAACCATGTTTATTTTTTTCCCCCTAAAACTAAAGCACAAATTTTTAATTCATAGAAAATGAAGTAAAAGCACTTAACAAGGCCTTAGTACTGGACATGAATAAAAAAAAAAGAGTAAAGCCTAACATGATGATTGCAAATCATCAAAGAATATGAATTTGTAAATAATCAAGTAATATCACAATTTAAGTATCACATTCAATTAAAAGCAAAGAAATCCACCGTAAATATTAGCCCAACTATAATATGCAATACATGTAGTTGTTTCATCATATGGCTATTTTTCTTCAAAGTTAGCATCACCATCATATGGCTATTCTTCTTCAAAGTTAGCATCACCATCTTCTTGTTCACATTGACTCCAAGTTTAAACTTGGGACATGCATATTATTGTCTTTCCGATACAGCTTCACATATAGCTTCAACATCAAATCGGGGGGATGCCCGCCAGGAACCCCCCTGGTTCTCTTAAAAATAAAAAAAAAGTTTCAAAATCAAATTTTGAGATTAAACTCTCAAATATGAAAGAATTATAGACCAGCATTGAGATAAAAAACATTAATTCTGAATTTTCAATTTAAATATTTTCTTGTTGAGTTTCCAATCCCTCACCCTTTTCCAAGTTTTGCAATAATTCTGACTCTTTATAAGAACTAAAAATTTTGTTTAGAATCTTTGTATCCATGATTTGGTGCAAATCAACTTAGCATCATCAATTTGTATGTCAAAACAATAAGAATTTTTTCCCCAACAATTTATGGAGCCAACGAATCTAATTGAAGGGAATTAATATGAATCAACAACTTGGTTTTGGGATTAAATGAGAAGTTGTAGTACCGATGAATAATAATCAATGTTGAAATTTGGAATAAATATTTAAGATTAAGTATAATTTATTAAGGGACCCTAGGGTTTGTTCCGATCTACACCCCCCCCTCCCTGGAGGGGGGAGGGAGTTTTGGTGATGCTACCATATATTTCATGAGTACGGGTTAAACATTGAAATGATAAAAATAACCACGGTTTACATACACGTGATTTTTTTTTCATTTTTTTAAATTTGTTTTTTTTTTTTCATTTTTTGATCATCAAAACTAAAAATTCCTTAGCTCGTCATTTTCAAATTTAATTATAAGAAGTTAATAAATAAAAGTTAATCCATTATTAATAATATAAACTTTTTTTTTTCAAAAGCTCAACTCTGTAGTCTATTATAGACTCCAACAATTATCGAATAAATTTCCTCTTTGCGTACATTCATGCATGCAGTTCGGAATATAGTGGTTAACATGTTGGTTGGTACAAACATATCACTGGCAGTCTACAAAATGCAAAACTGATGAGTTTCTGAATGGAGTTTAAGTAGCCAAAATGAGTATCCTAATACTGAATTCCATAACAAAAAATGCGCACTTACTTGAGTCTTCAACATGTAGATATAAACATAACATACCACAACACTTTTTCAAAGCTAAAGACATCAGTTCAAAGAAATACATGCAAAGTAACAATTCACATTTCCATCAAAATGATCAAGGAGGATCCTCGGATTCCTCGCCATAATCCAAATATGGATAGGCCATGTTTCCAGAAAGTCGATGAATCCTAAGAAAGGTCTGAATCATCATCAAACAGATGAAACAAGAGATTGGTTGTGCCCAAAATGCAAGGCACAAACCTGGCCACCTACGGAATTGTCACCAATGCTTCAAATACAAAGGGCGCGCATAACACAGTGAGAAGTTGATTCCGTTGTCATGGGAAATGTCCAGCCAGAAACCGCAGTAATAGCAGTAGCTCTCCCTCCATGCCCAATTGAACAAATAGATCTGTTGCGGCTCTGGTAAGCAGGTCCAACCTCATCCATAGAGTACAATATGGGAACTCCACTGGATGTAAACGCAGCGATCAAGAATGAGACATTCTCATACTGCTTATCTTTGTTGCTCTTCCTATGGAGGAAATTGATAGCTTGCTTATACTTGAAAATACCAGTATAACACATCTCTTCAACTATAGGGGCAGTGTGAGCACGAGTTATTACTAATATAAGCTTATTATGCTTCAAAATAAAAGAAATTAATTAGTGAAAATCATTTTTATTTCAAAGGATATGATATAGTTAAGAGTAATCTGCTCAAATAGTCCTTTACATTTGTAAGAAAAATTAATTTGGTCCATAGCATTAACAATTCACTGGTTTGGTCCATTACATTTGTATTTTGAACTAATTTGGTCCTTTTCACTTATTTTGGCACTTTACATTTGGTGATTCTTAGGTTGACCAATAAAGGGTTAAGTCAATAGGGGTATTTTTGGTACTACATAATTTTTAACTTTTTAAATATAAAATACGAAATTGATTAATAATATTTAAAACAGTATAATGATTCATAATTAATTAAAATATCAAACACAAAAATATTTAAAAATTAAGATAAATTAAATTTTTTAATCTGATGTCATTCTTTTACCCGTGAGCCCCACCCTAACCTTACCTTATCCCCTCATTCTTTCACTTTTATACCATCCACGGTCAAAATCCATCTTCAACTACCAATTTGAACCCCCCAAAAAAGAACAAATTCTGCCCAGATCACCATCGACAACTTGAACTTATCCGGATTGACCCAGATTTTACCCCGATTAAATCATCTCTGTCACCTCAGCCTCCAAAACAACCGCATCACCATCTCCGATCAACCCCAATTTCACAACCACCAGGCTAACGGCTCTAATAGCATTTTTTACCTCTCCCACGCATATATAGTCGAATAAGCAGCAGTGTGGAGGGAGAAAGTATTGGCCATGACCATGGCAATTTGCATCGGGTGGTGGAAGATGGATTCTCTATTTTGATTATACTTCAAACTACCATGTGTCGATTATAGATCCCAAAAGAGAAAAAGAACAAAAAAGAAGAAAAGGCAACGGTAGATTTATAGCCCTAAAATGGTGAGATTTTTTTCTTCTACCTTTTGGGTTCTTTTTTTTTTTTGGATCTCCATCAATCATCATTTCATTCTGGTAGGGGTTAATGGCTTGGTGGTGGCTATGACTTGCTCTATTCCGGAAAAAAGATTTGAATTCATTGAAGCGAAGCTGAGTTATCAATTCTTGGAGCCCGATAAAAGGATGATTCTTAACACTGCAAAATTCTAATCTTATTTTGATTTTGTATTTATTAAATTATTCTGCCTTCTTTGTTCGTCGAAAACTCTTATCTTTATGGCAAGTCATTGTTTTCTGAGTGTGCAATAAAACCAGAGATACCCAGTCTGAATGCCGGAAAGGAGCTATCGGAGTTGTAGAATTTAAAAAGAAAAAGGGATGAAAAAACGTAACTCTTTGGATGATTATTCCAATAGAGCGGTAGGACTAACATTAATTCTATGCCTGATTGCATACTGTTCTCTCTTTTGGCAAAAAAAAAATAAATAAAAAACTGCTTGAAGCACTCTCGTCTTCTAGATCGAGGGATAAAAGTGAAAAAATATGTGGAAGGTGGTAGGATTAGGTGAGACCTACATGTAAAAAAATAGGACAAACAAATTAATTATTTTTATTTTTAAAATATTTTTTGTTTTTCAATATTTTTAATTAATTATTAATCATTATACTATTTTTAATATTATTAATCAATTTCATATTTTTATATTTTAAAAAATTAAAAATTATGAAGTTCTAAAAATATCTCTGTTGACTTAACTCTTTATTAGTCAACCTAAGAATCACCAAATGTAAAGTGCCAAAATAAGTGAAAATGACCAAATTAGTTCAAATTACAAATGTAATGGACCAAAACAGTGAATTGTTAATGTTATGGACCAAATGAATTTTTCTTACAAATCTAAAGAACCATTTGAGCAGATTACTCTATAGTTAAAGCCAAGATTTTATTATTTAAATGTATTAATATAAACGCATTAATATGAAATGTTTTTTTAATTTAATATATGATATATCTCTTTTTAAAAAAATTAAATTGTATAATAAAAAATATGGATTAAAGGGTATTTTTAATCGTTTACTTAAAATTGATGATATTATTTCTGTGTTAATGGGACATTTGGTAGGTTGACTAGAAGTCAAGGGGGTATATAGTAGTATTACTGAAACTCAGAGGTTTTATGGTAGATTCCGCCAAAACTCTGGTGTTAAATGTCATTCATTTATTAATTTTAACAGCATAATTAAGACATTATCAAAATGTGTGTAAAGTATTCAATGACACCTAATTTAGAATGGTGGATGTAAATAACTACCACTTCACATGCAATTTTATAATATAACCATGGACATGCAATATTACTGGCATACTTTTCAGTTTTAGGGAAAAAATTAACAACCCTTTTCTAAAAAGGCAAAAAAAAAAAAAAAAGAGTCAGCCGCATAATTATGAGATTTAAGGTGTGAGCTAAGCGATTTCTCAAAATTTTTGAATGTGTGACATATGCAACAAGGTTTTTCATGTTCTGACATCGTGGGGGAACTTGTTAGGTAGTTTTTATATTTGTGGTAATGGCATTACCAATTGATGTGAATTTTATGTCTGATTTATATCGCAATGTTACCAACTAATATTTAAACATTCTAAAAAACATTTGGTTTTTTGCATATTTGAAGGAAAAGTACATTTTCATCATATTTTAGTGTCACCCATGTCTAAAGTTAGCGCCGCTTCTGCATAACTATCCACCATTTAGCTTCATCATGGTTGCTAATTGACACGTTTACTCCGTGTGTATTTGAATGTTGATATTATTATGCAATAAAATTTCATCCAAATTGTGTGGATGTTAGTTTTTTGGTGAATTAGCTAGAATCGCAGGCATGAAATTTAAAGAATGAATACATTTTCCATTGTTCGTTTGTGTTTATTTTTCTAGAAACTTAACCTTTTCTTCAACGTTGAAAATCAGCTGCTAGGCAGGCTGTTTTAGATGTCATCTATGGTGGATGTCGTAATGGAAACAGGGTTAAGGGTTTCGAGGGGTTTATAAAGCCATTTTTTGATCTGCTAGAGAGTAGAGAATCTGAGATCATCATCGAATATTGTCTAGATGGGATTGCATAGTTATGTAATCCCAGTGATGAGCAGAAGCACCCTGGAGCCTATAATTTCTTTGCCAGATTGATTTATGAAGGTTGAGGCTTTGGTAACGTCTAGCAGTTGAAGGACAGTAGCGACGACAGAAATATCCGTGAAAGAGGATCGGAGGTATGGGAACCGATGTTTAGGGAGGCACGAAAATTATATAGATATTTCAAAGAGATGGTAGATTTACTTATTTGATGAGTTGTAGCTTGATCCTGAATATTGCAGATTTTGGAGTTTTTATCTCAAGACTTCGGAACATGGGATGTAATGTAGATGTTTATATTTATGCTTTACTTTTTGCTCGCTCAAAAAAAAAGGTTGAAAATCAGTCAGAGTTACTGCTTTTGTTTTGTGATAGCAACAATGTCGATTTCATAAATTTTCATTTGACCTATTGTATTAAAATTCTTTTACTATTTTTTAAAGATTATCTAAAGTATAATGTTTTCTCCATATATATTTATTTCTCGGCCCTTTTTGTATATGTAGTCCTCTCCCTTGTGGCTAAAGGCATACATCGAAAACAACAATATAAGGTCGGCATAAAACCAAACCTAAAATAAACATACATACACCAATTATGGAACTATGAGAAATAATTGCAAATTAAATTTATCAGTATGAAAATGTTTTTGGAAAATATTAGTTAGTTAGGGATAATACCAAAAACTTTTCCTTTAGTAACACCGGGAACCTCATTGCAGTAACCTACACTACAGTTACAGGCTCATGTGTCGGTTACCAAACGTTTATTCTAGTCTACATATTTTAAACAGTTTTTCTTGTACTTCAAGGAGTAAAAATTAAGAAAAAAAATTATCATAAATATTTTTTCTTAAAAAGATATAATCTAACTCAACTCAAATTATTATTTTTTAATATATATGTCAAAAGATTGGTGTATTGCAGTAGCACTAAGCAAGTGAATTTATATATTTAAATTATTTAATTTTACAAAGATTCAAAAGTAGAATTGGAAGATTTAAGTTACAAATTATCAACTTTTTGACCTTTTTTTTAAAGCCAAAAGAAAGAGAAACTTGCGAAACTTTAAGCTGGGAGGCACAATACACTTAGAGGGTATACCTCTAAGATGAATATTTAAACCCCCCCCCCAATATAAAAGCTTAAGAATCCCATATGTATTATTAAATTATAGATGAACCGGCAGTGCCTAAAATTTACCAGGATACAGAAGTTTATTGAGACATAGTTAAGTCTATCTATTACATCAAAATCTAATACCATACTCTCACATAAGGCACAAACTGTTGATCCCCAAAAGGAGGAGGCCCTTGGTGAAGCTCGGAAGATTCCCAAGAAACTCATATTGCTCAGAGTGTTCAGCGGAAGCTTTTTGAGCTAAGCTATTCGCAGTCGCATTCGCCTCTTTGAAGATATGATATATTTTATACCCCTTTCTCTCCGTAATAGCATGTATCTCCACTAATTCAAGATGAAATCTCCAAGGAAAAGGACCCCTGCTGGATAAGAGGTTTGCCAAAATTTGGTTATCCATTTGGATTTCCAATCGCATCAATACAAGGTTATCACATTTCCGGATCCCAAAAAAAAGACGATACACTTTTGCTCAAAAACTATCTCCTCCACCTAGAAATCCGGATTCCCTGTATAATAATTGGTCGTTCTCCCCGCATAATACAAAACCGTATCCCGAAGCCAAATGTATCGAAGAACCATCAGTGGTAAGGACATACTTACTTTGCTGCAATTTCCAACAAACCGCAAGCAACCTCTTCTGCCTAACTCAAAAATATGTTTTCGGAAAATTTTGTTGAAGAAAATCTTTTTCAGTATTGTTCCGAGTTGGAAGAACGTGAACTAGCATCATGTTGTGTAGTTGTTCCCTTACTACCCTGATGATGTTGTGCTCATTTGTATCTACACCTTCGAACAAAAACTTATTCCGTGCTTTCCATAACTCCCACACAATGAAAGATGGTAGGACATTCTTGATCACTCCAATTACAGTCTTGAAGTTTCCTGATGACCACCGTGATAATAATATATATTCCAGCTCTGCACCTTGTGTGGAGTGGAGGCCAGAGAGCTCTGAGAAATATCTCCATACTTTGCATGCAAACTTGCAACCAAAGAAATGATGCTGCATTGAGTCTAAGAAAGAATTGCATTTAAAACAAATGGAGGGGTGTAGAATATTCCCATCCTTTTAACCTTACTAAGTCAAAACTAGATATAATATCAACTTTTTTGCAATCATCCTTTTGGTAAAAAGGTTTGTTGCCAACGAATGGTAGGATGTTGGGTGGATGAAGAATTGCTATCGGCATTTTTTTTTCGGGATGTGTAACTGAAAGAAAGGTGAAGTGTAGTTGATATGTGTATATGAAGGAAAAGTTTGTTGTCAAGAAATAGTAGAGTCTGAGTAGATGAACATTGTTATCGGCACATACTTGTTTCATGATGTATAGCTGAGGAGAGATGACGAGTAGTTGAAGGAGAGGTGACAAACCTAAAAAATCTACACTGATCTTATATCCCTGAAAAATTATTAGGAAACTAAGAACTTCACCAGTAACGTTTGCAATTAGTGCATGCAGGCTTTAAAATCAACAAAGTATTATCTGAATTGCTGAAAAAGTTAGCTCTTGACCTTGTCAAGTAAGTGGCATCAGTATATTGTGAGTTTAAGATTAATATGATATTTGTTGGTGTTGATGATGAGCTTGTTGAGCTTTTGCGTCCGATTTCAATCCGGTTTCACCCTCTGTACTGCGGTCCAAGCAATTCTTGCTCATGGTGATTCAGCAGGAGGAGAGACAAGTTGAGACGGTGGTGAAGCACCCAAAATTGAGATGGTGGCAGAACACCAATGCAGGGATAGGCTGGTGCAAAATATCGAATAGAGTGATGGAGAATGAAATACTAGACAATCTCCATTGTGAAACTAATAATACAGGTGGCAGATCGTCAGGGAAAATAACCCAACAATAGTAGATGGTGACAGACGGTGGTGGAACATGGGACATAGATAGGTAGTACGTCGTGCAAAGGTAGACTAAACAACAAGGAGTCAAAATGGAGAATTCGGAGACAAGACATTGATGAATCAACGAGTAGAGAACTGAACATCAAGTAAATGGATTGACAAAAACAAATCATCAAGATATCAAGACAGAAGTAGACAACAGATCACCGAGATACCAAGATGGACAAAATGTGACAAAATGGTAAAGTTTCGGGCTAAATTGGAAGATGCTGCAGGGACTGAAGTGCAAGGGCTCCAATTGGCAGAAATCTGGCTGGAAGAAGAGGCGATCAAAGGCCAAATTGAACCAAGTCTTCGAAGCTAAGGAAGAAGGAAGGTGATGAAGTGGAGCTGCTGATATAGGGAAAGATTGATGTGCCTTAAAGTTAAATTAGAGCAACCAAATCTTTCTCAAAAGATGATTAGAGGTAGGGGGGAAGTTGAGACAAGTATTGGTCACCTCTCTTTTGCTTAACCCATTGGGTAAAGAGGAGACCAACTTGGCAAAACAAGATCACTCCACCCCCCCCCCCTCCCCCCCAAAACTCTATAAAAAGCAGCAGCAGCAAAAGATGAAGGACAAAGAAGAAGTGGGAGTAGATAGTAGATGTTAGGTTAGTTCAGTTAAGATTAGAAACAGAGCATCAATTTGTAAGGCAGACTCAGGGGTGTCTCTTGGGGAAGTGAGAAACTGACTCTGCGAAGTCAGATGCACTTTACCACAATCCCTGACTTTGTTCTTCCTCTGTTTTCTATCTTTTCTGTTGTAATCATGAAGAGGTCTCAACACTTGAACTTTCTAGTGTTTGAGCTTCCCTCTATGAGTAGTTAGACTCATTTCTAGGGTCCAATCCCTCTATTTTATATAAGTATATTTTGATTCAAGCTCTCAGATGATATTTGTGTGCTTAGTCTTAGAGTTATAATTTATCTCTTAGTTAAATTGGCCACTTAACTAATTGTGCTTGCATATTAGGGGAATCCAGAAAGGGTAAACATAACTTAGAACGTCTAAGATTAACCAGTGACGAGGGGGTAACAGCCCAAAGTTTCAAACAACAATGAAAGTTAGTTGTTTGGCACGAGTCAATCAAGGGCTTAAGTTCTTAATGGCTTAGTATGTATTCTGGAGTTAACAACGAAAATTAGTTGGCTTGTTGTTGCTAGGACTACTGTTTGGAATATCGAAAGGGACCTTATAGTGTTAATGTGCCTGATTGAACATAGTTTCATACCACATAGAGAACAAAAGAATCATGACATATGCATAAAGAGTAGAGAGGAGGACGACCCTAGGCTGCTATCACTTTGTCAAGTCATAAACTTACTTGACAATCTCATATTTATGTTCATATATTGCATTATTACATTGGAACCCAACTTTCATCAGTTGTTTCCCGTGTCTGTGGGATCGACTCTTCTTATCACTTACTACAAGTTGTAAGCAGGTTTATTTGGTGGTCTTGACACCCATAAAAAATGGTGACGCTGCCGCGGATGGCGTAAAACATCTTTTGAAAATTGGTTACTGTTCATCGTTTTCATACTCTGTTTTTTAGCTATTAGTTGAAAAATCAAAATCCCTTCATTTTTGTTACTTGTTAATGTTGGTTCTTGATTTTTGGTATATGACAAGAAGTAATCCCCCTGAGCAATTCTTCTTTGACCCAGAAATTGAAGGCACTTCCAAGAGACTCAGACACCTCAGATGTTAGTATACAGCTACTGAAGTCAAGGAGGAGTTTGCTGAAACCATGGAAGCCTTAGTTGAAGAAGAAGTCAGAAACAATGGTGGAGCTGAGATTCAGCCAGCTCAACCCCGATTGTTGAGAGATTACTTCATCCCTCAACAAGAGGAGGTTCAATCGCCATTGGTTTTCCCAGATCTGGAGGCTGACAATTTTGAGCTCAAATCTAACATGATTCAATGGGTTCAAGCAGCCCGTCCATTTAATGGTCTACCATCAAAAGACCCAAATGATCATTTACAAACCTTCTAAAGGGTCTGTAGTTCATTCAAGATCCAGGGACTGCCTTAGGACTACATCAAACTGAGATTGTTCCCCATTGCCGTTCAAGATCAAGCTCAGACGTGGTTGAATTCTCTGCCCAACAACTCCATTACAAGCAGGCAGGAACTAAGGCAAGCATTCTTAGCTAAGTTTTTCCACCATCTAAAGTAGCCCATTTTAGAACTCCAAACATGACGTTCCAGCAACGTCCTGATGAAACATTATATGAGTCTTGGGAAAGATTCAAAGAGCTGCTGAGAAAATGCCCAAAACATGGGATTGAGGACCATATGATGACCTAACCCAATCCTCCAGAGATTCCCTTGTCTCCTCTGCTGGTGGGGCATTCATGATGAAGAATGTGGGAGACGCAACCCAGTTGTTGGAGAATATAGCTACCAACCACTATAGATCGCAATTAGATCCCAAAGCTCTGCCTAAAAAGGCTGGTGTATTTGAAGTTGATACAACTACTCATATGCAAGCCCAACTCTTCCAACTCTTGAACCAGAAGGCCGAAGTAGAAGCTCACATTGCCAAGTCACAAACTGATTTGTGTGAGTCATGCTCTGGTCCACATCAGATGGACAACTACCCCGAGTTGACAGAGTCAGCTCAATTTGTTCGTCAGAACAACTCTGGAGGTTTCAATCCATACAACAATTGGAGAGGGCAGCAGAGCAACTGGAACAGCAATCAGCAACAACGCAGCTGCCAAAGGCCTGACCAACTACCTAGTTTTCAAAAATCAGACTGGAGCTTAAAGAAAAGTGATGTTGTTGAGATAAAGACATTGCTCAAGTCTTTACAAGCCAACCAACGTCAATTGGAGGTAAGGTTGAGTCAGAATGAGAAGTCATGTACAGAAAGAATAGCAGGAAGCTTGCCAAGTGATGTTGTTATTAATCCAAGGCCAGATCCACAGGAGGAAGCCAAGGTGGTGTCACTTTTCAGTGGAAAGAAACTTACTTCTACAAGTGAGGATCTAAGTCATGCACCTGCAGAAGTACCTGAGGAAGCGGAAGATATCATTGACCTTACTGAAGAAAAAGCAGCAGTAGTGGATCCTAAGGGGCATTCCATAACAGTACCAGGCTTGATAAAGGAGGCTCAATCTCCATCTTCTCAACAGCAGCCTGATGTTCCAACACCACCTTATCCACTCAGACAAGCCAGGAAGAAGACTTCAGATGCAGCTATCAACAGATTCATGAACAGTCTGGAAAGCTTACACATCAACATTCCATTGATTGATGCTCTGAAGCAAATGCCAAAGTATTTCAAGCACCTGAAGGAGTTAGTCTCAAGCAAGCCAAGGATTCATGATTTATCATTCATAACTTTGAATGAGTAGTGTAGTGGAGCCATTATGAAGAAGCTGCCAGTAAAACTCAAGGATCCAGGGAGTTTCACTATTCCACGCACTATCGGTAACACTTAATTTAAGAAAGCTTTGCTAGATTTAGGAGCAAGTATTAATGTGATGCCTTTATCTGTTTTTAATGCACTTGGAGTCAGTGATATTTTTGTGCCAACTAACATTACTTTGCAGCTAGCTGATAGATCCTTGACATATCCAAAGGACATATTAAATGACATTTTAGTAAAAGTTGGATCATTCATTTATCCTGCTGATTTTTTTGTCTTGGATATGGAGAAGGATAAGGATGTCTCTATCATTTTAGGCAGACCTTTGTCAGCAACCTGTGATGTTATCATAGAAGTAAGGAAAATTGCTGTCACCTTGCAGTTTGATGGAGAACAGGTGACATTCAACATCTTCAACAACATGAAATTCCCTCAAGAAATGCAGAAGTGCTTCAAGCTTGATGCTGTGGAAGAAACTATTGAGCAAGCATCTGTAGAGGTAATTGAGTATGATAAATTGCATAAAATACTAATTGATTTTGAAATTGATGCAGAGCATACGTATGAAAACTTATCCATGACTTGGCTAAGTTACTTAGATCACTCTCCAAAATGGCCACACAGAAGTTTGCCTGTGGAATTGTTGGATCTTTCCAAGGAAGGAAAAACTTATAAACCCTCCTTGGAAGAACCACCAACTCTAGAGCCGAAGCCACTACCTACACATCTCAAGTATGTGCATTTGGGAGACAAAAATACCCTACCTGTGATCATCTCAACATCACTGACTGAGACAGAGGACGATAAGCTGATGAGAGTCTTGAGGATGCACAGAGAAGCTATTGGGTAGACCAAAGCTGACATTAAAGGCATCAGTCCTTCCATCTGCACTCACAAGATGCTTTTTGAAGAGGAAGCAAAGCTGAGGATAGAAGGTCAAAGAAGATTGAATCCATCTATAAAGGAAGTAGTCAAGAAAGAGGTCATCAAGTTGTTAGATGCAGGGACTGAAGTGAAAGGGCTGAAATTGGTAGAAATTCGGTGGGAAGAAGAGGCGATGAAAGGCCAAATTGAACCAAGTCTTCGAAGCTAAGGAAGAAGGGAAGGTGCTGAAGTGATGCTGCAGACACATGGAATGATTGATGTGCCTTAAAGCTGAATTAGAGGAACCAAATCTCTCCCAAAAGATGATTAGAAGTAAGGGGGGAAGTTGATACAAGTATGGGTCTCCTCTCTTTTGCTTAACCCATCGGGTAAAGAGGAGACCAACTGGGCCAAGCAAGATTACTCCCCTGAACCTTTATATAAAGCAGCATCAGCAGAAGATGAAGGACAACGAAGAAGTAGGGGTAGATAGTGGAAGTTAACTTAGTTAAGTTAGGATTAGAAACAGAGCATCAGTTTTGAAGTCAGACTCAGGGGTGTCTCTTAAGGAAGCGAGAAGCTGACTCTACAAAGTCAGCTGCACTTTACCACACTCCTTGACTTTGCTCTACCCCTGTTTTCTATCTTTTCTGTTGTAATCATCATGAGGTCCCAACACTTGAACTTTAGTGTTTGAGCTTCCCTCCGTGAGTAGTTAAACTCATTTCAAGGGACCAATCCCTCTACTCTACATAAGTATATCTTGATCCGAGCTCTCAGATGATATTTGTGTGCTTAGTCTTCGAGTTATAATTTACCTCTTAGTTAAATTCGCCGCTTAGCTAACTGTGCTTGCATGTTAGGGGAATCCCAAAAGGGTAAACTTAACTTAGAATGTCTAAGATTAACCGGTGAGGTGGAGGTAATAGCCCGAGATTTCAAACAACGACGAAAGTTAGTTGTTTGGCACGAAACAATCATAAGCGCTTGAGTTCTTAATGGCTTAGTATATATTTTGGAGTTATCAACGAAAGTTAGTTGGCTTGTTGCTGCTAGGAATGCTGTTTGGAATATCTAAAGGAACCTTACAATGTTAATGTGCCTGATTAAACACAGTTTCATACCACAAAGAGAGCAAAAGAATCATCACATATGCATATAGAGTAGAGAAGAGGACGACCTTAGGCTGCTATCACTTTGTCGACTCATAAACTCACTCGCCAATCTCATATTTCTGTTCATACATTGCATTCTTACATTGGAACCCAATTTTCATCTGTTGTTTCCCGTCACTGTGGGATCGACCCTTCTTATCACTTATTACAAGTTTTAAGCAGGTTCATTTCGGTGGTCTCGACACCCATCAACACTCTCACAAATAATCTCACCTGTAAAAAAAACCACAAACTTACTTACTCCACCTTGATATTTTCATATGTTAGTTATTTCATTCTCTTTCCAACCAATCCATATTTAACAAATTAAACTACTTTGAAACTGGATTATTAATAAATCTTACACCAAAAGTTTCAAACCCCAAATGCAAACACAAACAACACAACAAAACTAGCATTCTATTGAGTATAAAGATTAATTACACCAAATCAAATCAAGAAAAATGCAAATATTTCTTCTTTCCGCCAGTTTGAGCTTGTAATTAATCATACTAGGATAATGAGTTTTAATGAGGTTATGAATGTTCTGGTCTTCAATCTTTCTTGTCCAAACTCTGAATTCTTTGTTCTGGTAAAACGGAGAGATATCCCCCAATAGAGGGATCTCTCAATGATGCATAAAATATGGCCCTTGCTGCATAATCTATTGCAATGATCACACTATCAATCTGTATATACCCGTGTATCTTGTTCTCCTTGACTGCAAACTGAGACATGTAGATACTACCGAAACCAATGTAGAGCGTTTTCCAACTCATGCAATTTCGATCCTCATTGTTGTCAAATCGTTAAAATACGAGGCCTTTATCTTGTGAGATACCACCAAGAAGGAGAGAGTGGTTTGGGTTTGATGAAGTTTCCCACATTTGTTTTTGAAGAAAAGAAGCAGCCTCCTCAACAGGACAATGCGACTCTTTAAAGCATCCAATTCAATCATCTTGTCATCTGTACACCAAATTTTCCCAGAGCCACCGGTAAGCATTGATGATGTGCCATTTGGATATCCAACATGTCTAGCGTTCCCACTATCTAAGCTGTTGGTATTCTGTGATTCAGTTGCAAAGATAATTCCTAAGCTTATTATGAACCCAAGTATAGTTGTGTCATTTGAATAACTGTCCATAGTTTGCTCCATTGGTGCTTCAGCTGAATGAAGATTGCGACAACCGAGGGGAGGAGCAAAAAAAAATATGATCGTGGTTCGTGGTCTTCTACTCTGTCAGGCACCACGTTGCCTAAATATATATTGATTATTTACATGATGATAACCATTTTTTTCAGATGAAAAAAAATTACAATATAAGGTTGATTAGATTTTTTATATATGGCATGTCATTTTAACATAATTTAAATATACAAATCAAAAGTAATTATGGAGGAGAAATTTGCATTGAATATAAGCAATAGAAAGACAACTTTCACAAGAATAGAAAAAAAAATTACATTTGATTTAAACTTCAATAAACAATCAGGGGAGGATCACAAAATGATGATTTTTTTGGGGGTTTATTATGATCACTATCTTTATAACAACTCCCACTATATCTGTAAACTTATCAGACTGAAAATTAGTCTCAAAGATAGAAACACCACTTACAACTAATAAGATCTTGTTACTTGAATATAATTAGAAATACTGAATTTTGTATTTAATTTTCAAATTAATTAACTACTACATAAATACTGTTACATGCAAATAACGTTTTCGGATGATAGTGTAAATTAAAAATATTAGATAAGGTTGAATTGATTAACCATTTCATTGTACGATCCTGTAAATATCAATTTTTGCAATGTCGTCTATCTACACGGCCGCTTAAGCTCCACAAGTACGACTTCTGGGCTTGACACTAAAAATCACTTAAAAATTTCCTTAAAAAAGCCAACCTTCATTTTTCTTGATCTTTAGAATATTTTATGTAGTAACATTCCTGATGATTATGTATATATCAATCAGCCAAAAGTGTCACTGAGTTGAAGTCTCAATGAATGCATGTTTTTCAAACATTGTCTTCTTATGGACTTTTTTTTTGGGTCTTCTTCAGTACTTGTTAATTAATAATTTCTAAATAATGTGTTTAGAAAAACTGAAAAAGGAGTTTATTAGCTCAAATATTTCTTGAATTGACTGATACCCTCGAGAATTTTGTTCTTCGCTTGGAAAATGTATAATAGATTGCAGCCAATTTCAGATGTAATAGCAAAATAGACATATATATATATATATATATATATCCATCGCGTTGCTCACTCTATTTAGAACATTAAGAGACTGTTGATCATCTCATTTTCATATTTTTCTTTTAACTAATCAAGTTATTTTATTTTCTTGACAATCGAATGGAAAGATTTTCAATATATACCGTAACTTTGGGTTCACACAAACTAACACATTTACATATCAATTTTCATAAATCCACCACTACTAGTACAACCGATGGTACATGTAAGAGCGCATTGATCATGTGGTGACACTTCTGGCTTAATGATTTGTTGTGCTTCCTTATCAATTGTTGGATCTCTAGCTGCCACCGAAACAGTTGCCGCCATCAGCAAAACCGTCATCAAACTTCTTCATTTCTTCATAATCACGTCCATCCTTCAACTGACTATGAGTATTTCATTCCTGACTTTTTGTTTTTGTGAATTAGCAAAATGAGGGATGCTTTTCAAACATTTCTTTTTCCTATTACCAAAAAGAATTTGGGATTTTTTCTTGGAACCCTCGATCTTTTCATGCCTCCAATGGAAAAACTTGTGGTGTTACTTGCAAATTTGGTACTCAATGGGGAAGTTTACTATAATTATGAAATTCATCATCATGGCATTACTGGCATTCATTTTTTAGTAGTTTTGGAAAGCACAGAGTCATTCGATATATGAAGGGAATAATGTTGATTTCAATTTCATTATTTGTGCTATCAAAATTAACATTTCAGGTATGATGATAGCCCACGACTTGTGAGCTAGTTCAACTTGTGAGGCTAAGAAATTGGAGGATATAATTAATGTCAAGGTATTGCTTTCTATGGAAAAGAGGATCATGGTAGTTTCTTGGATTTCACCATTAGAAAATTTTATTTTGAATACGGATGCATCGAGAAAAGGAGCGCCAGGTGAAGGGGGTTAGAGTTATGTGATTAGAGACGAACAAAGAAGACTAATGCAAGCTGTTTGTGGATATATGGAGCCGACCATAGCTTATGAGTAGAAATAGAAGACATTCTTGTTGGACTCAAACAATGTGAAAGCATTGGATTAAATTCAGTTTCGATTCAATCAGACAGTTAAAGAATTGTTAATCTCATTAAAAATGTAAAGATTTTTCTACGATAAATCATGATCCCCTAACAAAAACCTCAACAATACTACATCTACGAGATTGTTTGTGGGTTTTGAAACTCATTTGACTTTACCTATTGTGGGTTTCTATATCTTGTTCAGAGACCGCTTCTATATATGAGAATTAAATAGGTTCATTTTACTTGTATTTTTTTGTAGAAATGCCATGGGATTTTCGCATATATTGTGAGACATTGTTTACTTGTGGTGAGTATAAGCACTCCCCGTATACTTAAATTTTTACTATTGATAAAACCAAGGGAATCCTCACCAGGTACCATCCTGGATTTATCTTGAAGAAATAAAATATTTCTAAATGATAGTTTTAAATAAAACAAGCACACAAGAAGTCATAATCCAAAAGTATTACAGAAGATCAAATCCAAAATGTTGAATTTCAAAATAAGGATAAAATCAAGACAACCTCCATCATCTGAAATGATCAATGGAATACTCATGCATTGCTAGCTAGGAATGAGAAAAAGATGTTTATGTTTATGGGGTTTAGCATGCATGAGTACTATTAATTGTCTAAGAAAAAGGAGCTCTTCGAGGTATTCCCTTCCTTCTGCGCTTGCTAGTCTTCTTTCTTGTGACCATCATCAAGTCCACTATACGTCGACTCTGCAATAAAAATGGAGGTCTCTCTCCCCTGCTCCTGTAAAATGCATGGACCTGCAAGTAGATTTAGAGTTAGTTGTATACAACTATTATTATTATAATAATAATAATAATAATAATTATTATTATTATTATTATTATTGTTATTATTATTATTCTTCATAGAAACAAATAGTCATTTGGTGAAATAGGTCTAACTAAACTCGAAAATGAGCTAAGTTTTAGGGTCCATAAAAAATCTAAGAGATGGTGCAAGAGCAAAACAAATGATAGCAAGGTTCCGTAACAAGGGCATTTCACTGGTATTCAAGAAACATTAGAGGTCGTTGGTTGTAACTGAAAGACCTTATTCATACATCACTATATGTATACTACAATTTAGCATTAGTCGACTACTACACCTTAATGGAACTCGAGATGAAATATTTAGAACCCTCATTATATCATGGTGTTATGTGTAGTAGATCCCATAAATGCAACACATTGATTATCTTGACTATGTTTATGTTCATGATTCTAGAACTAAATTATTTGTATGAGATTTTTTCTTTTAGAAAAATGAAAGAGTAAAAAGAAATGCAAGAGCACATAATATCTACAATAGCATTTTCTGATATAGGTAGACATAATGAATGATTTATTAAATTTACCTTGCAAGAAATGCAGCAGAAGCGGTACTGTTCAGGGTCACCTAACTTTCTCTGGCAGGTATCACAGGATGCCTCAGCTTCATATTGTGCTCCTGATCCACAGTGTGGGAGAGGATGCAATGAAACAACCCATTTCTTGTTGCACTTGTATGGCTGAAATCCGATAATGTTTTAGCCAAAAACACAAAATTGCCGTCATCAAATAACGAGATAACTGATTACATTTAATTTGTGCATACATTAGGGTTTCAAAATGAATTCAAATTACTTTGTAACATAGTTGCATTATTAGTAATTTTATAATTAGAACATATCCACTTTAAGTTCACTATGGGGACATCACAACTTGAAGAATGAAACACGGTTCATACACGAAAACACAACAAATGATTCCGACATGGAAATCAAAATTCTCATCATGGAAAACTATCATATGGATCAACTAATAAGCTATACTTCTTTGCATTGTAGTAGAAAAATAATTAATGGAACATTATTGTATGACACTATTGTTAAACAAATACACTAAGTAAATTTCAATTGTGTTACGTACCTGGACTCTTTCGCAGTCAAAATGGTCATCCATCTCATCAAAGGGCACAACATCTTGGTAGACATGGCGATAGATCTTGAGAACTTCATGCTCATCATGGAAACCAGATGACAAGCAATACCTACAAGCTTCAGCATCACAAGTGATGCAGTACTTGTTCAGCTCATTTTTTTGGTGGACCGCATGATACAAGCAAACTCCAAAGAATTTTCTCCTCAGCAACGAATTAACCCAATCTGGCATGATTTCTTCAGCTGCATCTTGTTGTTCCTCAGGTTCCATCTCCTCTTCTTCTTCTTCCTCTTCTTCATCTACATTGCTAATTTCTTCAACTTGTTCCCCAGCTTCCACAGTTTCTTCAACTTGTTGATCATCATCTTCCATTTCCTTTGCATGTTTAAAAACATATTAGTCATGTTAGTCTACAAACTACTTAAAAAAATCTTAATTATGATACATGGAGCAATAAATTTAAGAATAATGCTACATATTAAATTCATTCAAAGAAAGACTCAATATAATTGAATCATTCAACCAAATGAAACACACGAGCCTCACTTGCATTAATGGAATATCATTATATACTCATTTAAGAAACCTTGAATTTGAGTAACGATGTTAGTATTCGTGAGACAGTTAAAATTTGTTTTTATGTTGGTGGGAAGTCTTTTTTGGGATAAAGAATATTAAAATATATGATTTTGAAAAGGGATGGATCAAGTAATGAACTTATATTTATCTTAACCTAATGAATTTTACGATAAATATAATTTATGTTTGATATCAACATATAAAAATTTAAGATCTCAAAAAATAATAAATCTAAATAGTTATAAAGGAGAGTGAAGATAAAATCTCAAATCTTATTAAATAGAGGGGTGGAATAAATAACATCTGCCTCAACTCACACGCATACATTTAACTTATAAATTATATTTTGGGGAATAGATATAATGGACTATAAATAAAAGATAACAAAAAATTTATAATAACATATTTGAAAACAGTAATATGATTATGATGGTGATATTTTTAATAATAATACTAACAACAACAACAACAACAACAACAACAACAACAACAACAACAACAACTATAATAATAATAATAAAAACTGAATTTCTCTTCATTTCTAACTGAATCCAAATACTGAAGCCATTTGATTGAGTCTCTCCACACACGTCATTAGTGCTTGTAGTACTTAATTTCATGTTATTTATAGAAAAAAAATCTTTTCTATTAGGTATCGCTTATAGTGATATAATTGCAAAAACAAAAAAAAAATTCCAAAGGCCAAAAATTTAATTTTCAAAATTGTATGGTGATTCAAGCAATAATCTTCATGTTTTATTGGTGACCATGAAGAAGGCCAGTAGATTAGCATAATCTGATTGCTCTCCATATAAAAATCAAATTAATATTATAAAGAAACTTAATTAATCACCTTAATGAAGCAAAAATAATGCAAGAGAAAATCACAAAATTTTGTAGATCTAAAAGTTAATGAGAAATATTTTTTTTCTTTTTTTGGACTGAGAATGATATATACACAATCATGTGATTAATTTCTAGCTAGATATCCTTCTATGAAGCATGATCGAACCATCATAATTTTTTTATAGATTTTTTTTTTGAAAAAAAAATGAAGCAAAATGTGAATCAAAACTCAATGCTCTAGAAGTTTCTGATATTTAGTGAAACAAATTAATTGACATCCCAATATATCTCAAAACACCAAGTTTGGGGAGATATTTGTTTGAAGATCTCCTCAAATTTTGTTGTTAAATTGGTAGCATATGTAAATCAATTGCTCTGAAAACTAGAAAAATTCATAAAATTTCACTCACTATGAAGAAATCATGTATATGCACTAAATTCAACATATATACATTCTATTTTATCATAAATGTTGTTGAATTTTTCAAATTTTCATCATAAACATAAGTTTTGTTTTTTCAATTGGATGATATAAATATAGTGTTTTCAAAGAAATTCTCATACCTGGTTGTTTGGTGGTGGAGTAGATGAATTGGCCATTGCTTTTTCTTTTCTCCTCCTTAGTTTCTTCCCTTTTGACCTCTTTGTTGAAATGGCTGAAGTACTTGCAACCGTATATATATGTATATGTTATATTCAGATTTTATCAATGGAATTGTAGTAATCCCAACCACTTAAAGCTGCTACTTAATTATGTCTTTTGTTTAATTGTCTGAGAAAAGTTACTTGTTTGAAAGTGATAAATGACCAAGATTTGGGGGTACAACGGTACAAATTGAGGAGAACACCAACCCCTTTGAACATAATCTCAGCTTGGATTACACTAGGCTAAAATCTTTATATATTCAAGAAAATAGAATGAGCCAAAAAAGTAGTCTTCTAGTCAAGAGGAGATGCGTTGTAAGATGCAATTCTCGTGAGAGAGGGATACACACTACTCTATGGACCAATGTTTCAAAAACCGGTGTTAAAATTATAAACTTAGCTTCTTTAAGAAAAAAAGATTAATATTGTTAATTTTTTTGGAATTAAGGATGATTATGGTAATTACCATTATTTAAATTCAATGTATATAACCCAATAGAATTTGAGGAAACATTACAATTTATTGATAATAACTGAGGACGACGTTATATTTCATCAGATAATGCCCTATAAACAAAATGTAATTTTCTTCTCTTCTTGTTTGTAATTAACATTGCAAATAATAGAAAAAATGAAAAATTACCTGTATATATTTGTGAAACGTTTTCCTTGCATTTTATGCCATATAGAGCTCAAATTGACAGCTTTCATTTGTTGTTTTCCATAAAGGGAGGGGGAAAATGAAGAATTTTCAGTTCTCAAAGTTTCTAAAGTCTCTCTTTACACCGTGGCAACGGTTATTGTTTTCATCCATTCGAAATATTTCCCAATTTCAAAAAGGAAAAAAAAATCATTTGAAAGGCATCTATTGTGGCATATATTTTAGTTTAATAAATAGATTTTTTTTTATCTTGAAAATAAGAAAAAAAAATGTATTATTAGAATATAAGATATAATGTATATATCTTTGTAGGTTTATGACCAAAGTATAGTAGTGAGAACTTAATTTTTTTTTAAAGGAAATCCAGGGCGGTACACCATCCTTCACTTTTTACGCAATTTTTCCAACCTTTTGTCCGTATTTGCACTTGAGTCCCTTGATCACTTAAAAGCACAAAAGTAAATTAGAAATAAACAACTTGTATTTAACCACCATAATTGACAATGGAAAAGAGGTTAAAAAGGCTTACATCTAACAGTATTTTTGACACTTATCATGAATCTCATGTTTGATTTTTAAGGTTTGTACTGTAATATTACCAATTAATATTTCATACTTGTTGAAACTTTAGTTATGTACAAATTGGTGAGAAGAGTGTGACATTTTCATACTCTCCTAGTGCCGTTCATGTCCGAAGTTAGCGATACTTGTTTTCCCATTATAGTCAAGGTTAGCCTTGGTGCATACTACATAGTTGCCCCATGAATGATAGTTCATACATTTCCGTTGTGTGTCTTTTCAATGTCGATGTTGTTGCAGCTCTAAAGTTTCATCCAAATTTCATTGTGTGTTTATTGTTAGTTTTTTAATGAGGTAATTAGAATCGTGAACAGAAAATTAAGTTAGAGGGGATGATTACTTTTTTCATAGTTTCTCTCTTTTTGAATGGTTGTAAACTTAAAAGAAAGTCCTCAAAGTTACTTTTTGTTGTTGTGTGTTAGCAACACCATCTTTGTAGTAATTTTTCACTTAAACATGTTTTATTTAAATTTTTAGCTATTCTTTTAAACATTTTCAAAATTGTAATTTATTTGGCCTTTATGTATTACTAGCCATGTCTTGTTTGGTCTTCGCTCTGGTCGACAAAGGCTTGAATTGCAAACAACATAAAAAGTAAATTGTAAGCTCATTAATTATGGACCTATAGTATTGTATGTTTTAAATGGGAGAATCACAACACGAATTTTTTCAAGTGTAATATGATCACTATCATTATAATCATATCTACTCTCACTATACTTCTTAAACTTGTTAGACTGAAAATTCATCTCCAAGATGCAAAGACCATGTAGAATTAACAACTAGCAGGATCTTGGTCACTATTTTTTTTTCTTTTTTGGGTTAAACCAGGACAGTACCTTGCCGGCAAGCCTCCCAATTTATTAATTGAAAGAAAATATTATAAGACACAGTGCTAATGTCTCACCATTCTGTCTTAACAAACAAGGATAATTTTGTAAAAATAATACATCAATTCTATCTAGACTATATGTATATATATATATATATATGGGAGCTGCTAGAGTCTCGTTACAGGATGGTTCCATTTTAGGATGATAACCGTGGGATTAATTAGGCTAATTAACAATCATAAAATTAAAACAAGGGTGTATTATAAGGACATAGACCTAAGTACACCTGATTATATAAAATAAACCTGGTACTGGTTTAACCGGTTTATTACTGTTTAATTACTAGGTAGCCAACTAAAAGGGAGGAAAAATTAAAACTCCGCGAATGGTGAACATCTCACCGGCGACACTTTGGAAATTGGGGCTAACAAAATAAATATTATTAAGTTCATGAATTAAATTAAATTATCAAAGGACAAATCCCTTTATACGAAGAAGAAGAAGAAGAATCAATCCCTTCCAGAATCAATCCCTCCAATATCTTGCTGAAAGAAGGAGCAAAGGAGGCAAACAAGGAAAGAGCAACTCGAGGCTGAAGGGTATAAGGAGATGGGGAAAAAGTGTGGCCTGAACACTGGCGACAAGTCTGGCGAGGAGCATGCTTCCGAGGAAGAAATCGAGATTGATGAATCCAAGTACAAGACCATCGGTTGATTCTCTCTAGTAATCTAGTCTATCTAGCTTTGCATCCATGGTCAACCTAGCTAGCTTTTTATCTTTTCAAGTAGTAGTTCCCTTCTACTTGTTTCCAAAAAAAAAAAAAAAAAACACCCCTCCAAGAAGAAGAATCAATATACGAAGAAGAAGAATCAATCCCTCCAAGAAGAAGCTATCACGGAATGCTTCTTCTAGCACTTCTCGATTGAAAACGGCATCCGTCGTTGGTTATTTTCGTCCCAATTGGAAACAAAAAAATTTGCAAAATTAAAGAGTTCATTATTTATGGAGAAAGAAAGTAATCGTGGCAGAAAACTTATTCTAAAAACACGTAAAATGATTCTTATTTTTTAATTTTATCAGATAATTTAATAATTTTATTATTCTGGTAAAAACTCTGATTAGCATGTTTAAAAATATTTTTTTTAAAAAAATTAATGAAAACTAGTTTGGGATTATTTTTTAAAAATATTTTTTAAAAATATCTATATATATATATATATATAGAAAATCTAAAGTCCCGTTGTTCATTTTAATTAGTCTACATGTTACTCACCCCATTATCACATCCTACACCCTCAATTTTAATTGGTTGGAAAAAAACGGGACCGTCCCATTAAAATGAACAACGGGACTCTAGATTTTCTATATATATATATATATATATAGAGGGAAATGACCTCTAATCTAAAATCCAAGATCCTTTAGTAAATGAAGATAGGTCTAAGAGAAGGTGATAGGTCTTAGATTCTCCTGAAGAATCCATACGGGCAAAAGCATCAGTAAATGCATTAGTCTCTCCATATATATGAATTAGAGACTATCCACATCTCTACATAGTAGAATAAATGTCAAAAAATTGCAAATAATGCCTCCAAGGAAAAGATTCCCCACGTCTTAGACCATCAGGCACTATCTTGTTATCAATTTGTATAAACAATTCCCCAAGTTTGTAGTTCCTCATATTTGTGAATATCACGCAAATCCCTTACCTCAACATTACGACAAGAACTCTCTCCAAGAAATCCAGACTCACCACACGAAAATTGGCCACCATCTGCCCTTATGACAACACCATACCCACAATTTCTAACTGCACCAATTACAGAACCATCACAATTTAAAATAAAAGATCCTGGCTTTGGCGAAATCCACCTAGCAAATGTTCGTTCCTTTGGCTTGATAAAACATACGCTACAATTGATAGTATCATCTACATATTTCAGTTCACCTCAATTCTTGACCTTAGATCATGCCCTTTGTACAAAATGTTCAGATACTACATGAATTTCACGTTATATAAGAATATGTTCACCTTCAAACAAAAACTTATTTTGAACTTTCCATAATTACACCTTAATATTAGATCTAACAGCTGAAAAATGTTCCCAACCTTCCCCAAACCATATAGAAAACCAAGTATTTCAGAGTATGATTGTAATCCTAAACCAAGTAATGAAACAAAATGATTCCAAACTCGTTTGGTACAATTGCAACAAAAGAAAGTATGTAAAACACTTTCCCCCTCAGATCCTTGCAAACAACATTGAGATGGGTGTATATATATATAAATAGAAAAACCAAATACTTGAAGAACTCCAGAAATGTAAGTAGGGTAATGCGCAATTCCCACAAGAAAGATGTTTTCAAAGGAATAATTCTATGCCAAATGTGATTTATCTGTTGAACTTTATCACTCATACTCCTAAAAATATCATTCACTGATCGAGTTGTGAAAGGACCTGAAGCTTCCGGTTGCCATATGAGAATATCAGCTTTTGTCTGAAAATGAATATTCATTCCCAAAAAGGTATCTATGGACTCTTGACATAGGTGAAACTCAAGTTCAACCCCATAAAGTTCTATATCATCACAAAATTCATGTATTCTTTAACTTCAGAAATGGGAATCTTTTTGATACAGGCAAGTCCAAAATGTCTCCAATTGGGGACAAGTTTGACTAGAATGAGCGACCCCCAAACAATTACCCTAGAATGAAGAGCAACTGCATAATCAACACTTAGAAACTTTTGACACATTGTCCGCTGCCTTGCACTCTAAGATAAAGAAGTTACAAATCTTGCCCGAGTTCAATTTCGATGCTTCACCTTCCACCACAACTAAGCAGAAAAAGCTTGAATCACACCATGATATTTCTTTACTCCCAGCCCATTCTCTGCTGTTAGAGAGGAAAGCCGACCCCAAGATGTACAATGCCTTTTGTTTGCACGGATCAAGGGCTTCCAGTGCTTTAAGAATAGATTTCGAGGATCAAGGGCTGCAAATATACGGATTGGGATTGATAATACATGCTTAAAAAGTAGCAATCTTCCTACGCCAGATAGTATATTATTTTTCCAAATTAGCTAACTTCGCATCAAACGAATCCAATAAGAACTGAAATGTTGAGGCTTTCTTCCTTCACCTACACAAGCGGCACCCCTTCTACGTATTAAGAATATTCTTGAGGCCTCAACTTGAATTGAAGAAATTTTTTTATCAACAAGGAAAACGACTCTTTTGCTAATTAATCTTTTGCTTTGAAGCAACTTAATCATCAAAGAGCCTATTTAATTAACTCTCTCAATGACCTCTTCAAAGCCTCTAGTGAATACAATGAGGTCTCTCAACGACCTTTTCCAATCTCCAATGAATACAATTAGTAGAAGCCACCACTGATTGATCGCTGGCCATAGGCCGTAAAGTTCCGATCAATACCAAGGTTTGGATGTCTACATAATCGGGTTTCAACTAGAGAGAAAATAAAAAAAAATGACTACCATATTTAATTTCCCGTGAGACTTTTGGGTTTGCTACTTAAAAAGATCACCTAAATTTTAATAAATCCAAAATTCATTTTCCTTCATAAATTAAGAATATTTCAACAGGTTTCATGCACTCTGCAAGCCCTAGATTTCTGCTTGTATCAGCCGAAAGTGTCACTTACGTAACATCACAATGTGTGCATGTGGTCTTGTGTACATGTCAGCTGAGGATTTGTAAGGGCTTGTTTCGAATCCAAAATGTTGAAGTTTAAAAGAATTCACAATCCAAAGAATTACAGAAGACCATATCCAAAGTTTGAGGTTCAAAACAAGCATAAAATAAAGACAACCTCCATCATGTGAAATGATCGAGGAATTCTCTTGATTGCTAGCAAGGAATGAGAAAAAGATGGTGACATTTATTTATTTTTCTTATGCCTGCATGAGTAATATTACTGGTCTAAGGAAGAGAAGCCCTTTGAGGTATTCCCTTCCTTTTTCGCTTGCTACTCTCACTTCTTCCAACCCTCCTCAAGCCCATCATACGTCGACTCTGCAATACAAGTGGAGGTATCTCTCCTTTGTTCTTGTAAAATCCATGTACCTGCAAGTTGGTTTGCAGTTAGTTCAATAAAACGAATGTTATTTTTTAATCGAAAAAAGAATATTCGTTTGACAAATTGTGTCTTAGCGTGAAATCTGAAATAAGCTGAGTTATAAAGTTGTTTAATGGCGAAATTCAGCATCAGGGTGCAAGAGAGGAACATTGATTGCTAAAGGCGATAGCAGGAGCATTCCAATGGTATTAATCAAGACGTAATACATGCCATTAATTGCAGTGAAACACCTTATTCACACATCACTATTTGCATACAAAGAAGAAAATTTTGGAGGTAACAGCTACTTAGCATTATTATTATTTTTTTCTTGTTTCGTTCCCAGAGTATCCCTCCGGCTGACAGCCAGACCCTATCTCTACGGTTAGCTATTTAGCATTTATCTTAAATGGGAGAATGCACTTTGAGTTGACTAGCATGACTTAATGGAAGTTGAATTGAAATACATAAAAACCTAGTTATATCATGATGCTACATGGGTAATAGATTCCACAAATATAGCACATTACTCAACTTCCTTTAATGATTACACCAAAATAACCTTTTATACAGAGATTAATTAAAAAAAAAGGGGAGAGCAATGCACAGGATACAATATATACAAGTGATAGCATATTCTGATTTAGGTAAACATAATGAATGACTTATAAAAGTTTACCTTGCATGAAATGCAAAAAAAGCGGTACTGTTTGGGGTCAAACAATTTTCTCCGGCAAATATCACAGGAAGCCTGAGCTTCACATTGTGCCCCTGATCCACAGTGTGGGAGAGGATGCAATGAAACAATCATTTTCTTGTTGCACTTGTATGGCTGAAAATGGAAAAGAACCAAAAAAAAAAAATTAAAGAAAAGACAAAACCATAAAAATTTTAGTCTTCAGCTAGTGAAATAACTGACTTATTCATCCATGCATATGTTAGGTTTGCAAGATGAATTCTTATTAATTTTCTTTAGTACTTTTTGTACATTAGTTGTGTCATAAGTAAATGATAGTAAATTTATTATTAGGATTTACTCAGTTTAAGTTCACTAGAGTGGACATCATAAATTAAAGAATGAAACACGATCAAGACATGAAAAAAGCGACAAAAAACTTCCTCATCTCAGAAAAAAATTTAATATACCGAAGTTTTAGGGTTTTGTTTCGCAAAAGCAATATTTTATCGGGGAAATCTACTATGTGGATCAACAAGCTAGCTACACTTATTTCCATAGTAGTAGGAAAAAATATGAATGGATCATTACTTTAGGACACACTAATTAGCAACGTAAAATACGCACTTGCACACTCTTCCAATTACTATTCTTGAACAATGCATCTAAGTAATCCCTTTGTCCCAAAACTAATGTACAATTTGGATTTTTATTTTCAATATAAATTGAGTCAAAAGTGAAAATCCAAAATTGAAGAATAAATTTGGTACAGAAGGAGTAATTTCTTTTGTGTAACATATATACATGGACTCTTTTGCAGTTGAAATGATCGTGCATCTCACTTAAGGGCGCGACATCTTGGTAGACATGGTGATGGATCTTGAGAACCTTGTGGTCATCATGGGAACCCCACGACATACAATGCTTGCAAGCAGCAAGATCACAGGTGATACAATACTTATTCGTCTCATTTTGTTTGCCGGTATCATGGACCAAACAACCTTTGAAAAATTTCTTGCTCAGCAACGAATGAACCCAATCTGGAATTCTTTCTTCAACACCTGCTTCATGTTGTTCCTCTGGTTCCATCTCTTCCACAGCATTGCTAATGTCCTCAAATTTTTCCTCAGCTTCCACAGTTTGTTCAAATTGTTGTTCATCATCTTTTGTTTCCTTTTTTTTTTTTAAAACAACAAAAGAACATATCGTCATCATCAGTCTTATAATTTTGCTAATAGTCTTAAAACCCTGATTAAATTCGCGGAGTAATAAAAACAATGATAATAATACATATAGCAAATTCATCGAGTAAAATTAATGGCTGAATATACCGACCTATTTCATCAAATGAGAAGCAAAAGCCTTACTTGCATTGATGTAATTTAGTTTAGAAACCATGAATTTGAGTAACGATGTCAGCATGTGTTTGACAGTCATCATTTGTTTATCTACGGGTAGGAAATCTTTATTGGAATAAAGAAATATTAAAAACTATGATTTTTGAAAATTGAGAGATGAAGGAACTAAGTTATGTTTATCTAAAACTATTTCTATCATTTTTAATAAACATAGTTTCTGTTTGACATCGACCAAAAAAAACTGCAAACCCCAAACTATAACCATTCTAAATTCTAAATAGTGATAAAGGAAAGTGAAGATAAAATTCTCAAATCTTATAAAATACGGAACAATAAAGTATGAAATAAATCTGTCTCGAAGCGAACACACACACACACACACGTATTTACAAAATAACATTTTGGGGAGATATAATGTGCTATAACTAATAGGAATAAAATCATATAATAATAATAATAATAATAATAATAATAATAATAATAAATGATTGTGTCTCTATAATTTAGTCCCAGTGCTAAAGCCATTTGATCAAATTTCTCCACACACATATAATCAGTAGCAGTAAATAAAATAAAAACTTTCTGTTGGGTATGGTTTAGTGATATAATTGAAAAAACAAAAACTATTCAACGACCAATATTTTTCTTTAAAATTGAGAGGGGGGACAATTTATAAAATTTTGCTTAAAATTAGTGTTCATGAGTTGGCGGTGACTGTGATACAAAAAGGTGACTAGATTACCTGAATCTGATCACTCTTCAAAGGAAAAATCAGATGAAATATTTTCACAAAAATAATTAATCATCTTAATCAAGTAAAAATAATACAAAAGAAATCATGAACTTGGGTAGATCTAAAAGTTAATGACAAATGATTTTTTCCGTCTTTTCAACCGGAATGATTCCCAACTAGATATCTTTTTATGAAACGCAATCAGACCATAATAAGTTTAGACATATATTTTAAAGGGGGAAAAAAATAGGAGCATAATGTTAATAAGAAGCAAATGCTCTGGAAGTTTTCACTCTAAACACGCTTGAAGTTACAAATTTTCACTCTAAACATAAGTTCTATTTTCAATTGAATGATGTCAGAATTGATTAAAAGAATAAACCTCAATATACCTGGCATTTTGGTCTTGGAATAGATGAATCGGTCATTGATCTCTTTTCTTTTCTCCTCAATTTCTTCTCGTTTGACCTCTTTGTTGAAATGGTTGAACTATATATAGGACTTGTAACCGTATATATTACATTTGGGATTTGCCGATCGAATTATGGGAATCTGATCATCTGCGCATCAAAGCTGCTTGCTTATCTGTTGGTTTGATTGTGTGAAGAAATTACTTTTTTAAAGTGATGAATGACCATTATTTAGGACACAAAGTGAAGAAAAGAGCCACTCTTTTTTTTTTTTTAACATAATTTGAGCTTAGATTACACTTATTTACTAAGTTTTAATTCAATAACTGCAAGAGACGAGAGAAAGAGAGAAAAAAAACGTGCTTTGGTCAAGGGCTGGAGCTCGTGAGCGAGGGCGACATGGGTAATTTATGGATTAGAAAATCCGATCTGATTTGATTATGTTTCCTCATATTCTTTTAGATGAAAAATATATTGGATTCAGATAATGTTAATCTCTTATACGTACTTATGAAGGGAGTAAATAAATGATAGTAAGTGACAAACATTTTTATTAATTCCAGATAATGCACTCTAAGAAAATTTATTTAATTGTTTTTTTTGTTTGTACTCTACATAGGAAAAAAACCAATAGAAATGATGAAAATTTGCCGTTACATAATTGGGAAACGTTGTCCTTGCACAAAATACCACCTAGAGCTCAAATTGACAGCTTTCATTTGTTTTATTCCATAAAAAGTGAGAATGAAAATAACATGCAGTTTCAAAGTTTTATGAAGTCTCTTTTTAGTTTTTACAGCGTTTGCAATCGCAGTTATTCTTTTCATTATTTCGTGTGAATTTATCGTTGTATATTTCCTCCGCTTAAAAAAATAATCTCATTCAATTTATTATTTTTTTTTTTTTTGAGGAAATAGTACTTGCATTTTAGATTATTGGAAATGGTCGATCAACAACTGAGAAACAAAAGGAGGAGCCACACTACAAAATGTCTCAATTACAGAGGCGTGTTTTGCAAATTTTGCCAGAGAATATGTAATCGAATTATCTGAGCGACGGATCCAGGCTAGATGACGGACTGGGAGAGCATGGCAAATGAATTCCGCATCCTCAATAATAGGAGAGCATATAGACGGTCCTGGTGTCTCATTAGAAGCAGCCAATAAAACAATGGACGAATCACCACGAACAACAACCCTATTCAAACCCATTCTTCGACAGAATAGCAAAGCTTCCCGAAATGCCAATACTTCTGCTAGATCGGAGTCAATAATATCCGGAAACTGACGTGAAAGACCAAACATATATAGACCATTCGCAGCTTGAACGTAGATTCCAGCACCAGCACATTCGTGGATCAGTGAAACAGAACCATCAAAAAATATTTTAACAGCGTCTGCTGGGAAAGGAAGAAGAATCGACAATGTTCCTTGTGGAGAAATCTTCTTTTTGGAATTGGGACGTAGCTATGAGAATGTATGCACTAGTCGACTAGCCTGAAGAACAATCGACCATGGAGTGATGTGTTTTTGTTCAAACAGCTTCGAGTTCCTGGAATCCCAAATTCCTGATAAAATCGCAACAAAGAACTCGCCAGCAGGGAAGCTTTTGTCAAGCAGAATGGCACGAACCCAAAGCTCACAGAGAGGATGTTGATGGTGAAGGATTCCTTGATGAAGACCTGCAAATCGAAAAGCCTAAATAGCATGAGGACAATAAAAAAAATATGACTGCTACACAATGAGGATTGAGCACAGAATACACAGGAAGCATTAAAATCCAAGTGCCGAGAAACTAAATTGACTAGAGTTGGTAGAGAATTGTTGCAAAGCCTCCATATAAACAAAAGAATTCTGCTAGGTAACATTAAGCTCCATAAACTGCACCAAAGCGGGTCCTGTACCGCAACTGGGATGATTGATGAAGGGCTGGATTGCAAGCTAAACTGAGGAGGGTAGAGAATCTGATAGTAAGTTGAGCGAACTGAATGATTGCCTTTTCGATTATGGTGCCAAATCCAATGATCATGTGATGGAATCTATGGAAGGGCCATAGAAAGAATTGCATAAGCTTCAATATCTGAAAAGATGCTTCAAACAAGCTCTCGATCCCATTCTCCGCTCTCCTGATTTATAAGTGCTGAACTCTGCATCATGCGGAAGAATATGAGGTGTTGTAGCCTGAATGATGGATCTAGAGGAAGCCATTTATCTTGCCAGATATGAGTTTGATCACCACTTCGAACCTGTTTGCGCCATCCCAAATCCCAATTCTAAAACTTTCCGGCCTTCAAGAATGCTCCTCCAAGTCCATGAGGGTCTTAGTCCAATGATGGCATCAAAGAAGTTGTGGGAGGGGTAATATTTTGCTTTCAGAACCCTAGCAAGAAGAGAACATGGATGAGTGAGGAGTCTCCATGCTCGCTTACTCAACATAGCTAATTTAAATGCTTTGAGATTCATAAAGCCTAGTGGCGAGTCCAGATTCATCACCATCACTGGGCCGGCCCACTACTTGGCCTTGGGGTCGAGGCCTTCCCGATGTGGCGGTCTATTATTGTTAACCCTAGTAGGAATCGGATTTCTTCCAAGCCTATAAATATGGACCCTTATTCCACAGTAAAGGTACGCTATCTCAACCATCATATCATCATACAAGCAACCCTACTTTTCTAACTTAAGCTTCGGAGTGTCTACCCTCGGGAGACGCCCGAGGCTCTGTTTTGCAGGAAACCCTAGTTGGAGTTCTACCCTATACCGGCGGTGCAAATCCAGGTATCGTCAAATGGCACGCCCGGTGGGACCCGAAAACTAAGGTTTGTGTCACCAAGCTTCTTCAAGCTTTTTTCAAAACCTTTTCAAGCCGCTTCCAACGACCAAAAAGATGGCGGGGGCCGACAGTCCCTGATCCAGTGTCGCGTCAACCGGCCGACAGGCGGGCCCCGAGGACGGTGAAACTTTGGCTCACTTCCAATGGAGACAGAAACGAAAAAGGAATGATCGCCAGAACAAAAAAGAAACCACTCCCGCCAAACCGACCGACCAGAATCATCACCATGAAAACCCCGATCCATACCAAAGCCAGCGGTTGGCCGAGATCAAAACAGAACTAAAACAGTTGAAGGATGAAAATTCCCTCAACCAAAGGAGGAAGAAATACATGCTCGAAGAGTATAGACGTTGTTGTTTGTTAGGACTTCCCGACCCAACGAAACAAGAGATAGAGGAATTAATCAAGGAAAAAGAAGCAAAGAGAACTCAGAACCTCCTCGAAATCAGAAGGGGCAAGCGTCCCGCAACAAACGGAGGGGAGGATCGAACTCGCAGAGAAAACCTCTCTCGAGAAGTTTCTTCCGATGAAAGTTCCGAAACCCGCGGGGATACTTTCTGGGAAGCACTCGAAAAGACAAACCCAGTGGTTTACCAGGCGATTATTCAGTTTGCACAAGAGCACAAGCAGAAGAAACAACCTCCTAGACAAGATCGCCAACAGTCACCTAGCGTCGAGGAGTTGTCCAGGAGAGAGTGGGAACCCCCCAGAAGAAATGCCCACTCTCGATTGGAACCAAAGCAGACGCAAGAGAAATCACATGGCCACCGTCGAGGAGGAGACCCTCCTCCTCGGGGTCAAGATAACAGGAGTAATCGAGATCCCTCGATTCGAGATTCGATGCGTAGGATGATAGGAATGATCGTTGACAGAAGTCCTTTCATCCCCAGGATTCGAGACTGCCCGAAACCCAAAGATTTCGACTTTCCCAAAGACTTCACCTGTTACACAGGGGATTTTGATCCTCAACGATTCCTCAATAAATACGTGCAAGTCATGAGAATTCGTAATGCATCCCTGGATTTCATGGCAAAATTTTTACCATCATTCTTGGACGGGCAGGCACAGCGGTGGTTCGGACAATTACCAGAGGGAAGTATTGACAGCTTCGAGGATCTCACGGTGAAGCTAGCCACCAGGTTTTTCCTCAGCAAGCAGGTCACGAAAATGTCCATAGATTTGTCCTCCATAAGACAAGGACAAAGCGAAAGCCTTTCGGATTTCCATCGCCGCTACACCCGCGAGTCTCTCCAAATTGACAATCTCGATGACAGAGACGTAAGGAATAGCTTCATTCAAGGACTCAACCCCTGGGGGAAGTCCGCCCCCCTGCGAGTAAAGTTAACAACTAAGCCACCACAGAACACCCAAGAGATGTGGGCCACAGTAGAAAGCTATATCCAACGGGAACAAACGCTAAAAAATTCCCAGGAATCCTTCTCAATCGCAGGAGAGCGAGGAGGGAAGGACATATATAAACCTCAGGCTGAGAATAAACCCTCGCTACCCAGGCTCGACAGGATACTGACTCCATTGATAAAGCCCCGACGGGAAATACTCCAAATCCATAAGGACGAGTTTCCAACTCCGAAGCCACTAACTCACAACCCGAATAGGTCCACGAATCAGTACTGCGAGTATCACAGGGATTACGGGCATGACACGGAGGATTGCCGAGAGCTCAAGCGAGAAATTGAAGCGGGAGTAAAATCCGGCAAATTCCAGCAGTATGTGCAAAACACGCAAGGAGCTGCTCGCGGAGATATCTGCAACCCTCGAGAGAAACCCAGCGGTCCCCGCAATTTCCCCAGACGAAACAACAATCGGGGACCTCGGACAGACAACCGAGGAAACAGCTGGCAACCACGAGATAATACACAATATCCTGCTCAACCGGTCCTCGACAAACAACCACAGCCCATACAACAAATACCTCCTCTCGATCCCGCTAAGCAGATTACCCACAATGTGGGAGCAATCTATGGAGCCCCTCTCGAAGTCCTCTCCACCACAGCATTAAAAGCCTCTGTTCGACAGGTAACAAAAACTCCACCACAAGAGCCAAGTCACAAACGATTCAAAGGAACTGAAGCGATCGTCTTCACCGACAGCGACGTCGTCCCCGACGTATGCCCCCACAGCGATGCCATGGTTATCGAGGCCATCATAGGTAACGTCGGGGTGAGTCGCGTGTACGTCGACAATGGTAGTGCGGTCGACATCATCTACAGTGATTGTTTCAAGAGAATGAACATACAAAACCCAGACTTGCGCCCCGCTACCCTACCATTGATGGGCTTTTCCGGGCACACTATAATCCCAAGCGGGATCGTCAGGCTTCCAATCACGGTAGGGACGTATCCTCGAACGGTAAATCTAACCATGGATTTCGCCATAATTGATGCTCCCTCGCCATTTAATGTGATCCTAGGACGGCCGTGGATGTGCCAAGCCCGAGCTGTATGGTCACCTTACCACTTGGTCATGAAGTTCCCAACTGAATACAGGATAGGAATAGTCCAAGGTTGCCAGCGTAGTTCCAGAGAGTGTCTTCTCACGGTAGTAAAAGTAGGAAAGAAAGCGATAAAGCAGGAGCAGGCAGTCACTCCAACAGGATGCTACTCAATTCAACAAGGCGTAGCACAAGTACAGAATAAAGAGACAAAGAAAGAAGTCTCGAGCGCGGATGTTGAGATGAACCCGCCACTCAGTAGTAAGACAGAAGAGTTAATCTTGGATGAGAAAGAACCAGGAAAAACCATTAAGCTTGGGATATCCATTGAGGGTACACTGCAGACTGAAATAATCGCCTTACTGTGGACTTTTCGAGACATCTTCGCATGGTCGCCATCCGACATGACCGGAGTTCCTCGACACATCATCGAGCACAAGCTAAACGTTGACCCCAATGTCAAACCGGTAAAACAAAAGAAGAGGATCTTCGCTCGAGATCGCAATAATGTAAATAACGAGGAAACCCTCAAACTAGTACGAGCCAACATCCTGAAAGAAGTGCTTTGGCCAACTTGGCTGGCCAACCCCATCCTTGTCCGCAAACCTGACAATTCCTGGCGTATGTGCCAAGACTACACGGATCTCAACAAATACTGTCCGAAAGACTGTTACCCCTTGCCCGTAATCGACCAGATGGTGGAAGGTATTACCGGCTACAGGACCCTCAGTTTCCTCGACGCTTATAAAGGATACCACCAGATTCACATGGCCGAGGAGGATGCGGAGAAGACTGCTTATATCACAGAGATCGGAGTATACTGTTACGACAAAATGCCGTTTGGGCTGAAAAATGCTGGAGCTACCTACCAGCGTCTGGTTAATAGAGCCTTCCATAATCAGATAGGAAGAAACATCGAGATATACATGGATGACATGGTTATCAAGAGCAACTCAGACTGCAAAGTGATCGAGGATATGAAGGAGATCTTCCACGATCCTGCGCGAAATCAATATGAAACTCAACCCAAAAAAGTGCGCCTTCTGTGTAGGGTCTGGAAAATTCCTCGGATTTCAGGTATCCAAGGAGGGGATAAGCGTAGACCCTGCAAAGGTTGAAGCAATCCTATCAATGGAAACCCAGAAAACTGTCAAGGACGTACAAAAGCTCACAGGATCCCTAGCAGCACTCAACAGGTTTTTATCCCGAGCAGCAGAGAGAAGCCTTCCCTTCTTCAAAACCCTAAGAAAAGGGAAAGGTTTCCAGTGGACCGATGAATGTCAAAAAGCCTTTCAGGAGTTAAAAGAACACCTCAAGCGACTCCCTATGCTCGCAAAGCCACAACCGGGTGGAGTTCTATACATCTATTTGGCTGCCCGGGAAACAGCCATCTCCGCAGTACTAATCCAGAAGAAAGGTAGTAAGGAGCTCCCAGTTTATTTCGTCAGCAAAGTCTTACAAGGAGCAGAATCTCAATATACCCCCATGGAAAAACTTATCCTGAGTCTTGTGCTCGCTGCACGACGGTTGCGTCCGTACTTTCAGGCCCATCCTATACAAGTTCTAACTGAACAGCCCATCCAGCAAGTCCTCCTCAAGCCTGAAGCATCAGGCCGAATGATGAAGTGGGCGGTTGAGTTAGGGGAACATCACATCGAGTACAAACCCTGTACAGCCGTCAAAGGACAGGCATTTGCAGATTTCCTGGTAAAAATGCCCAGGGCCCCGGGAACCACGCAAGAATCTATTTCGAGGAAGCAGCTACGCGAACAACCCCCCACAGATCCTCGAGCCAGGACCCTATATGTCGACGGCTCATCCTGCGAGGATGGGGGAGGAGCAGGTATCATCCTAGCAAAACCAGTCGCACCTCGAGAAGTCGAAGAACTGGAATACGAGGCAGAATATTCCTACGCTCTGAGGTTTGGCTTCCCGGTCACCAATAATATTACCGAATACGAAGCAATGATTACAGGGTTAAACGTGGCCCTCAAATTAGGAGTTCAAAACCTGCAAGTATTCAGTGACTCTCAGGTAGTGGTCAAACAAATCAAAGGTGAATACACAGTCCGGGAGGAACACCTCTGACCATACCTCGAGAAGGTCTTACAAATCAAAGATAAATTTGAAGAGTGCTCCATCTCTCACGTTCTCAGAATCAACAACAAAAGGGCCGACGCTTTAAGTAAGCTCGCCTCATCCAATTTCTCTAACCTCAGCCATAAGGTTTGGGTCGAGACACTCCCAGAGCCTAGCATCCACCCTAAAGTTTCCATGACTGTCACTGAGGACGGAGAAACGTGGATGACCCCATTCATCCGCTTCCTCGAGAACGGGACACTTCCCGACAACAAACAGGAAGCTCGTGCATTGAGGTTAAAAGCAGTTAAATACACCTTGAAGGATGGAATTCTCTACAAACACGGGTATTTGTTACCAATGTTACGATGCGTCGGAGCGAACCAAGCAACATACATCCTCGAGGAAGTCCACGAGGGGTCGTGCGGAGCACACATGGGAGCAAGGGGCTTGGCAAAAAAGATACTTCGAGCCGGATATTTCTGGCCCACAGTTTTTAAAGACGCTTACCACTTTGTCCAAAAGTGCGACAGATGCCAAAAGTTTGCACCAATAACTTGACAACCTCAGCACAAGATGGTAACCATGCAAAGTACTTGGCCCTTTTACCAATGGGGAACGGACATCATCGGCCCTTTTCCAAAGGGGGCGGGAGGACTACGATGGGCTATAGTAGCTGTGGATTGCTTCACCAAATGGGTAGAAGCGAAACCGTTGGCCTCGATATCAGGAAGACAAGTGTTGAATTTTTTCTGGCAGAACGTGGTCTGCCGGCTCGGAGTTCCCAAGGTGGTCGTGTCGACGGAACCCAATTTGAAAGTGAACCTTTCAAATCATGGTGCGCAGAAATGCAGATCGAGCGCCGGTTCTCCGCTGTCGCCCATCCTCAGGCAAATGGACAAGCCGAGTCAATTAACAGAGCCATCCTACACGGAATAAAGACAAGGCTGAACAATACTAAAGGGTCTTGGGTCGAGGAACTCCCTCATGTTCTATGGGCTTATCGCACCACATCACACTCCTCGACGCTCGAAACGCCTTACAGCTTAGTCTACGAAATGGACGCCGTTCTTCCGGTCGAAATTGGTTTGCCGAGTCCTCGAGCAATTAACTTTGTCGAGGACACCAACAACAAGGATATCCGGACTAACCTCAACCTGCTTGAGGAGCGATGGGATGCCGTAAAAATCCGAGAAGCTAAGTACAAAGAGATCCTCCGAAGAAACTTCAACAAGCGTGTTAAAAGAACCAACTTCGCAGTAGGGGACTTAGTCCTCAGGAAGAATAACGCCAGTCGAGCGGAGACTCCGGGAAAACTAACGGCCAACTGGGAAGGCCCGTATCGAGTCATCCAAGCCTCTCCTTCGGGTAGCTACCGATTGCAGACAACCGATGACACAGGAACTGTCCTCCCTCGGTGGTGGAACATTCAGAATCTCCGCAGGTTCTATATTTAGATTCCTTGCATATTGTGTGAGACTTTGTTTGCTAAGTGCTAAGTGATTTCATTGCTTTCAGTCGTGTGCGTAATGCTAACCCAGGTCCTCGGGTAATTATCAATAAAAGTCATTACATACTTCATATATAAGTTTATTATTCATTACATGTACATTGTTTACACATGTCGACACTACCCCGTGACTAGTCACCGAGATGGACACCCGTTACAGGGCCATCCTCGATATGATCCGGGTATTCAAAGGGCCGGATCCCTAAGCCGAGGACTCTCCCTCGCACCCACCGTAGATCGCGGCATCCGTACTCCAAGGAATCCGTATCTGATTCCTCGACAAAGTCGCGTAACTAACCGCCGACTAAACAAAGCGCTACATAAATATTCTAGAATATCATTATTTGGCGCTAATACCGCTTAGCCCAACTACAACTCCTCGCACCAAGTGCAGGTTTAAAAGAAAAACAAAAGGGGGAAATATGCAATGCGTCCACCTAAACCCGGAGGTTCTTCCCTTTCGGGTTAAAGCGAGAAGGCTTAATAAGTCCAGACCACCCCATCGTCCTAAGCTTATGGACGCAATGCCCAAGCTTGTCCTTCAAATCTAGAATCTCCCAGTCTTGGTCGTCGATTCTAAGAAGGTACTCCTCGGCGGCAGCCCGCTCCCGAGCCTCATCCTCCGGGTTAAGGTCGTCAAGGATGGGCAGAGAAATCTCGTTGTCCACCAATAAATTCTGAAAAATGGCAGCTTGTTTCGAGTAGAACTCCACTTCCTTGGATCTTTTCTTCAGAAGGTCGATAGCGGCAATAAAGCGTTCAGTCCGAACCTTTATCTGCGACTCGACCAAACCAAGTATGTCAAGCTTTTCGAGAAACCACGGAGAAACAACGATGTTCTCACGCTTCTTCAATCGGGCGTTCTCCGACTTTAGTTTCTCCATTTCCTCGTAAATATTTGCCTCGAGGGATAAAGAAGCATGAAAATCTAAATCGTACTGTTGAAGCCGACGCTTCCACTCTTCCTCTTGTCGCTTAAAACGCTGTACCAAGCGATGATGTGTTCGCAGGTTCAGCGCTTTAACAGCATCTGAGAGTTCCTTCTCGAGCAGCTTCACCTTGTTTGTATTGTGAACATTCCCAAATTTCCTCAAAATCGAGGAAATCATCGAGTATAAGGGAAACTGCGTAATTTCCTCTTCCTCGAGAATCAGTAGGTGACAACGATGAACGAAATACGAATCCTGGAACAGATGACATAAATATTAAAAGTGAGCCAGCCTGATCGGCAAAAGAGTTCAACGATTCATACAAATTTGTTAAGGTCTACAACCTTATCCATAAAAATCCTATTACAAAGAAGAGGGTCATACTTCCTTCGGGCCCTGAGGCTGCGTCGGCTGGGCATCGCTGGCTTCCTCGACGGGAGGAGGAACTGGTGTTTCCTCTGGATCGGGACGGCTTTGCCCATCATCCTCGACAGGTCCCTCCGAGGAATCTTCCTCCCACTCCACCTCAACGCCGATAAAGTCGGGGGCTAACTCTGGAACACGCACCTCTTCCCCGGCGTCATCAGGAAGCAACGTGAGGACCTCTCCCTCGAAGGACGAAATCTCCGTCGAGGATTTCATCTCTGGGATGGTGTTACATAGCGGCCCGAATAAGGGAAGTTGCCCGTCGGAAAGTCGCTGCACACCCTTTCGGAGAGCTTCACGAAGTGTCTTCTTCGGATGAGGTTTTATAAATTGTTGAAGCCATCCAGCGTTGATGGTCTTGCCGCTTTCCATCCTCTCAAGGGCGGCAACAGCTACGCCATGTCCCCCAAGAATCTTAGCCTCGTTGCTAATGCCCACCAGAATACTTGCCAGCCCATCTGTGGACATCATCCTCGACCAAAAGTGCATTATCCAAGCCGGTAGTTCGGATCGGGGAACATGAGTCTCCCTGCACTCGGATAGTTGAGCTTCAAGCTCCTTATACATAGCCTGAACATCGGCCAGTTCCTGCTCTTTAGAAAGTCTCAAAGCTTCCTCCCTCTTTCTCGAAGCTTCACTCGACTGCTTTTCTTGTTCCAGGGCCCCTCTCTCGGCTTGCAAGCTCTGAATGTCCCGTTTCAAAGTCTTTTCACGCATAAGAATGCTAGCCATCGCCGTAGTCAGCTGTAACACGAAATGTTAGCAAAAAGCAACATGGTATCCCCGAGGAATAAACGAATCGAGAAGAAAATACTACCATTTTCAGCGACTCTTCCTCCGTCAAAGTCTCGGCGACCTCCTCGATGATGGGGCACTCGATTCTGTTATCCCCAAAATGGTATACGGCAGCAGCGGCTGTGAATGTCGAGGAACCGTCGGTGTCCTCGGTGCTCTTCTTGTCGAGAGTAACTTTAAGAGTCTTGAACCACTCCGGGTGCCGCTCCGTCACTGGAATCACCTCGGGTACTTTGTCCTCAGGCATGGGAGCCTCCACCTCTTCAACGATTGGGGAGGTAGCCTTCGGCGGATGGTCTTCCTGGTCCACCTCAATCGGGACTGGGTCCTCGACCTGCTTTTCTACCCCCTCGGGGATGGGAGTCTTCTTCTTCTTTGCCTTAGCACCTGCGTCGGACGCCTTCACCAATCTTCTCAGCTTCCTCTTTTTGGTGACCTTGTTGGAAGAGCCCTCATCATCTGAATTTATAATTTCAAAAATCTTGGTATTACCAAACAACCCAACGGTATCTTTGCTGGAGGACATGACCTAAAAACAAAAACAAAGCACATAGCAAGTCAGTACCTTTTCTCTTCTCGACGTGAACTGGTGGGACGTAGTGTTGCACTGCCGTGTAGCCTAGGATGTCCTCGACAGATTCCAGGGAGTTGATATCCACCCTGTACTTCTCGATCCTGGCCTTATCGTGTTTAGACCAGGTGTCTTCCACACCGCCCATCTCATGAGCTTCCCGATAGTCCCATGCCATACAAACATCATTGGGGGCCGAAACAAAAAGGTAATTCGGCTTCCATGATGGGGCACCGTCGAAGAGTTCTATTATACGTTTCGCTTTGGAGGAAACGTTGGTCTTCACGTTATACCAATCCTTATACTTGGTCGAGGGAACACAGACTTTTAAAAAGTATCTCCATGCCAACAATCGAGGCTCTATCCTCTTTATTTGACAAAGCTTCACAAAACCAAGGACGGCAGTGACTAAGTTCGGAGTAAATCGAGCAAGCGGGATCTTATAATGTTGGACTAACCTACCGAACAGAGGGTGAAGGGGGAACCGTAGGCCGAGAAACATCGACCTCTCGTATATAGTGATTGCCCCCTCTGGTGGATTGTTAGCCCTCTCAGTCCCTACGGGAGCTCGATAATCTAGATCTATGGGGAAGTTATATTTTTCAGCAATAAAATCAGCCTTTTCAGCAGAATCTATGGTCGATGCAAAATCGGGAACCGTTTGAGACGCCATGCCTATCCTAGTATACGCAAGTCTAACCAAGTTCAGGCAAAGCAAAATATACGCACCAACAAACAATAATAAGAGTGTCCAGAGGTTAGAAGACTTACGTATGAGATAATGCTCTTTGGTTGGAGCCTGTCGGAGGGATAATTCCAACTCTGTCTGGTGGTGGTATTTGATGACAAAGAAGATACACCAGAATAAGAGAATATGGAGGCTTCTGGGTTCAGTGAAAAAAAAACCATATGGCCAAAGTCCTTGGCTCTTCTCCCAGTTAAACAATTAGGAGACGCTCTATTTACCACGACCCGACATCGTGGCCGAAATCCAAGGCACCCATAATTGTCCAGCCGTCGTTTGGGAAACGTGCGTGTTAGTGGGGCATAATTTCCGTTCGGGTGAGATTCAAATGAAACGGGTTGCCTTCCCGGATCGGGTCCTCGCCCACGGACAGCTACAGTTTGGTTGGGCCGAAGCTTATTTGTTTCATATGGGCCAGGTCAGATTTATTTAAGTGTCAAGTCTTGTTTATTTTGCATAATTAACACTTGACAGGGGCACTTGGCGAGTCCAGATTCATCACCATCACTGGGTCGGCCCACTACTTGGCCTTGGGGTCGAGGCCTTCCCGATGTGGCGGTCTATTATTGTTAACCCTAATAGGAATCGGATTTCTCCCAAGCCTATAAATAGGGACCCTTATTCCACACTAAAGGTACGCTATCTCAACCATCATATCATCATACAAGCAACCCTACTTTTCTAACTTAAGCTTCGGAGTGTCTACCCTCGGGAGACGCCCGAGGCTCTGTTTTGCAGGAAACCCTAGTTGGAGTTCCACCCTATACCGGCGGTGCAAATCCAGGTATCGTCACCTAGGCCACCATTTTGCTTGTTATGAGACATTGAACTCCAAGAGGACCAATGAATTTTCCTTCGCTGATCAGAATCTCCCCAGAAATAACTACCGGCCATGGATTGTAATTCATCCAGCACATTGTCAAGTAACATTAAGCATGACATTGCATATGAAGGAATTGCTTGGATGACAGACTTGATTAACACTTCTTTACTAGCCCGAGACAAGGACTTAGCACTCCAACTTTGAATTTTCTGCCAAACCCTATCTTTAATACTAGCGAAAACCTCCTTTTACATTTGCCAACAGCCAAAGTTAAGCCAAGATACTTACCGTGACTGTTAACTTCTGAAATACCTAGGATCGAATATATGAAAGCTCTTGTTTTCACGTCTGTATTAGGGCTAAAAAGCACACCTAATTTGTCCAAGTTAATCCTTTGGCCCGAAACTCGTTCATACAAGTGAATAGCCCAGCGAAGATGGTATACTTCATTCTCAGTTGCATCCCCAAATAGCAAAGTATCATCCGCAAAGAACAAGTGTGAAATCTTCGGAGCATTTTGATGGACACCTACTCCATGAATTCTACCACAGCTTTGTAAGTGATGTAATAAACATGAGAGCACCTCGGAGGAAATAATGACAAAATATGGAGAAAGAGGATCACCCTGATGGATGCCCCTCTCAGGGGTTAGATTACCAAACTGCTGGTCATTTAAGATAAAAGAAAACCTAACTGAAGAGATACATTCACTAATGAGATTAACAAAGAATCACAAAAACCTAAGGCCAATAATACAGAACGTAAAAAACACCATTCCACACGATCAAAAGATTTGCTCATGTCTAATTTTATAGACATTAAGCCTTTTTTACATTGTGAACGAATTTTCATGTGGTGATGAGTTTCATAAGCTAGAAGGATGTTGTCAGTGATAAGACGATCAGAAATGAAAGCGGACTGAGACTCCGAAATAATGGAAGGTAAAAGTGAACGAAGCCTATTCGAAATGACCTTAGAACATAATTTATAGACTACGTTACACAAAGAGATGGGACAGAATTGTGAGATCAAATCTGGATTTTTCACTTTTGGGATAAGAGCAATATGGGTACAATTCATATGATGATCAAACACACCAGAATTCAAAAAATTAAGCACAAAGGATGTCACGTCATTTTGCACAATATTCCAGAATTTTTAGAAAAAAATAGGACTCATACCGTCCGGACTAGGAGATTTAAAAGGTGTCATTTCCTTAAGCGCTTTGAGAATCTCATCTGTTGTGTGGGCTCGCATTAATAGATCGTTCATATCCATTGTCACTTTTGGGATACCCCTACTAACTGCTTGCTGAATTTTATTCTCAAGAGCGCTAGATGAGGCAAAGATAGAGCCATAGTAGTCAATGATTATTTTCTCCAAGTCTTTAGTCTCTTTGCATCAATGTTCCGTATGATCCTTAAGACTAGAGATATGATTTACCAACCTTCTTTTATTTGCAAAAGCACGAAAAAACTTCATATTCTGATCACCGTCACCATACCAATGTTGTTTAGACCTTTGCCTCCACTTTAAGTCCTCCCTTTCCTACAGCAAGTCTAATTCCTTCTCTAACTCACCAAGCTTAGCTCTCTGTGGATCATCAATTCGGCCTCTTTGCAAGGACATAATTTCTTTTTTGAGAGACTCAATTCTTTTCTGGAAGTCCGAATGATGATGTTTACTCCAATTCATTAAACCAACATGAACATTATCAAACTTCTCTCCAAGTGACCCTAAATCTGAATTCCAATGGTCTTCAAAAACTCTTGCGCAATTAGCCACTTTGATCCAATGCGCTTCGAAAGGCGTCGAACATTTGCTGATGGATTTCTATCGCGCAATTGAATGTGCAGGAGCATATGATCCGAGACAAACATTGGAACATGCTAAGATAAAACTCCATGGAAAAAGATCCAACAGACTTGAGTTGCAAGTTGACCGATCCAGCCGCGCTCTTTGGGTTCTAGGATGTTGTTTAAGCCTCTGCCAAGTAAACTTATAGCCCTCGAAACCCATGTCTAAGAGATTAAGGTGATCAAGTATTTCACGCAGTAAGTTGATCTGCCAATCAGCTTGAGGTTGACAACCCTGAAACTCATCTTGAGTTAAGACTTCATGCCATGGTTTACTGGAATGATCCTGCAAGGAACGATATTATTCCAAGCTTCAAGATTTAAAGAAACAGCCGGCTGTCTATAGATACCAGTTACCCGAAGATCATGTCCATAAAACTCCACTTCAACATTAATCAAACGGGCTGAGTACGATCTTAAATTCACAATTTCCTTCCGCCACAGCATCGTCAAACCTCCTGAATTTCCAACAGAATCAACATTAATACCAAACATATCAAACTTCTTCTTTAATCTGTCAATCTGATTATGATCACTTTTGGTTTTACAGAGAAAGAGAATTATGGGGGATTTTTCACGGACAATCTTGCCCAATTCTTCAAATTTCCAGGAACTCCCCAATCCCCGGCAACTTCAGCTTAGGATACTCATTGAGCTGGGTGGGATTGGGATGTTAAGTTGTTAACCCAACCTCCGCCACACCCCCATCCATAGAATCAGTACAGGACCGTTTAATAATCAATTCTACATCAATCATCTAAAATCAAGCTCATCAACAACACCTTTTCGCTTGATTGACAAATTGGGGGGGTTCATGAATAGAATCATTTTGAAAAATTCTGTTTCTCACCAATTTAGATCGACGAGCTACTTTCCTAGCAGGAGTGTCCAAACTCATGGGAACATTCACAAGGTAAGGGCTAAGGAGAGGAGCAAAGGGAGATTCATCATTTTTAGTCAGAACAGGAGTAACAGGTTCAGAGGAGATGATCACAGGGGCTATTACTTGAGAGTGTGGAGATGGGAGGGTTTGGGAATCAGGCAGAGGTATAACAGATTCACTGTGAAGAGTGGTATCGCAATTGACGCTTGAATTGGCAGAACAAGGTGTTTGTTGGGAAGGCTAATCGGATTTTTTGGGGGAATTGACAATGAGTTGAGGTGATGTTATAGGCAGAATCGATGAGTGAGTAATTTGCAAGTCAGAAGTACAGGCCAAGGATGGTATTGACAAAGGAGTAGGGATAGGTGAAGCGTCAATTGTACTAGGGTTTGTAAACTCAGAAGCAGGGATTATACTTGGAAGTATACACTCCGTATCAGGAAGGATCATCGGATTTGGTGAAGCTGGCGACGAAGATTGGTGATTAGTTGAAAGAGGAGAGAGCTTAGATGAAGAGGAAGGATACACGGGACACTGTTTTGAAGTAGTGGGAGAAGGATTAGGGATAAGAGGAGGATTCAGAGATGAAGAAGGCTGGTATGGAAGAATTTGGCTAGGGTTCGGGAGTGGATGCTCAATAGAAGGGGAGGCTTGAAATGTTGACAAAGAGCGACGGTTAGATGAAAGTCTACGGTTTCTACTTTGGCCAAAAGTAACATTGTGGGATTGACGGACATGATAGGGAGCTACTTCTTCATCCGAATCTTTAGAAACATGGAAAGGGTCTTGCTGTGGCTGGCCTCCATGAAACAAATGGATTCTTGTATCCTTTAGCCTTGAGCCATGGACCATCTTCAGGGGGACTGGGGGACTTGAAGAACCGCCGGAATTTGGAGACTTTGTTGGACAACCATATTCAACATGCCCAATAATACCATAGTGGTAGCACCATTCAGCCAATCTCTCATACTGCAAGGGAATCTTAATTTCCTTTCCTTCGTGATCGAAGTGAAGAACACGTATCAGTGGTTGCTTTATGTTGATATTCACTTTCAGACGAAGAAATCGACCAATGCAGTTATGATCCGCATCCATATATACTTCCATAAATTCACCAATAAGATTACCAGCATACATAGCAAAGTCTTCATTCATCAGATTCAGAGGACATTCGTGCAGTTGGATCCACCACGGGCAGCGATCAAAGTCGACATCCAGATCATTCGATGGTTTCAGAACTAGAGGATATTTTCGACGACGCAACCACGGTTCACCATGTAAAACCCAAGCCCGATTTATTTGATGATTAAACTTGAAGTGGACTAGATTCTCCCCAATTGGCTTTATCGAAAAGCCATAGCGAACTGATCAGATGTTACGGCAGTGCGTTACAATTGCATCATGAGGAGATAGCTCTAGGGCAGTGGAGTTCACCAACAAAAGTGAGGAATGGATCAAGACGAGTAGGATTCAGAGATCTGGTTGAATGTCTAGTAGATTCACATTCCCGAGGTGAAATCCGGCTAATAATATGTTCCAACTCCTCCGAAACCATCAAAACCACAAACAGAAAGGGAAATCAACCGTAGGTGAATAAAGTATATGAAAAACCCGTCAACAGGAGTATAACAGTACGAATAAGATCTGCAAAACACTTGGAAGAAAAAAAAAGTAAAACGGAAGAAAATGGTATAGACAATGTTTGTGCGAAAATAATCAATAGAAACTGACGCACGCTTGCAAACAATATCAAACGAAAGTGTATAATTCATGAAGTGCAAACATTCGGCTAGGTGTGAAAACAAGGGTGTAAAACTTGTGATAACTTGAATAAAAACTGAATTGCTAGTAAATTGATATGCTTTATACGAAATACAATAAGTAAAGAATTAAAATACTTGTAAGAAAGTATCGAAAATAAACAAAAGGGTGCTAAAAGAAAGAAAATGGTTTTGCAGCTTGTATTGTATTTGTGTTCATGATGAGTTGTGTGTTGTGTCGCTCCTCTTTCTCTCTTTATATAGGGATCGGTAATCGTTTAAGGCGGTGCGATCTCCGATTCCTATTCCAATTCGGTGTTGCCGATTTAGAGTTGCAATTGAAATTTATTTCTGATTTCTTGTTTCCTTCTTTAATTGCAACTCCACTTGGACTTGGATTTAGCTTCCTCAATGTCGTGTCGGGCCTTTGACGCTTTTCCTTCACTGATTCGGGAATGGACTTTATTTCTCCGTGTCGGACCTGGATTTCTTGCAAAGCTGGGCCGATTCACCACTTTTGTTGGGCCGGTTCGATTTTAATCAAAATCGGTGGTAACATAAAGCCCCCTAAGGCACAGCTCATTTTACCAAATAAGGTGTGTCTTGAATATCCATCGGACTAACAATGAATTGGCCTAATAAGCAGTAGCCCAAAAATAGGAATGAAAAATGGTGTATGGTGGCTCCCCCAGTCAAAGGTGTAATAGAGGTAAGTCTTTGAATGGTAGATCAACGCAGAACAGGTGCATGCAATGTATCACCAATCACTAAAACGTTCGTTGGAAACCATTCAAGGAAGTGATTTGTTGGATGTTGTAAAAGCTACAGTTGCCTTGTTTCTGGCAAACTTTGAGCAAAGGAAGATTAGCTGTGAAATCTGCGTGAAACATGTGGAAGACTACAATCATGCAACTATGGCACATCTGGAAGCTGAGAAGACGGCAAAAACCCTGGTGGAATAGGCAGCAGCAACTACGGCTCACGCAAAGGAGTTGGCGGCGCAACAGGCGGCACTAGAAGCAGATTTGAAGAACGTCTGAGAACAGTGTCAAGAGGCAGATCTGTTGTATCAAAAGATGGCTCAACAGTGTACTGAAGCAAATAGCCTACGAGATGACCGTGCCCAAGACACCAAGGAAAAGTATGTCCACTACGAAAATGCTCAGCCTATCATTGCAGATGTATCCAAGATGTGGAATTTCATGAAAGGAGCATTAAAAGACATTCCTGTGCCGCCGGAAACTCCCTCCCCAGATGCAACGGAAGAAACAAAAAAAGATGAAGATCCGTAGGAGGTGCAATCAGTGCTTGGCGGCATTGCTGGGGAATCAAGTGACACAGTGGCAGGTAATCAAGATGAAAACAAGCCTTGATTCGAGCCACCTGCGTGTGGGTGCAACATATGGTGACTTGTGCCAATATTATCCCTGTTTGCTTTGCTGCTGAATTGATGTATTCGTTTTGCTGGATTTTTGTGGAAATACTTGATATGATATTATCATAAATAGCGTTATTTTGATGTTGTGGATCCAACAGTTCCTAGCGAGACAAGTAATACTTCTTTAAATAGGTAGCATTGATAGATCTTTCACTGATTTTGCCATCTAAGGTAGCCAATGTATGCACGTTGTGTCCTAAGTGGCGATGAATGACAAAGGGTCCCTCCCAAGTCGCTGCCCACTTGCCATACTTAGGATCATGTTGACCAATGGGAAGGAGAGCTTTCCAAACCTTTTCTCCAACTTGAAAAGTCCTTGGTCGTACATGCTTGTTATACTGTTTAATAACAAGACTCTACTCATACTCAATTTGTTTGGCCGCATTAATCCAAATTTCCTCGATTGGATCTTGCTGAATCTGCATGCTCAAGCTATACTCAACGGAATCTATCGGATGCTAACTTGTGACGCGAAGGGATAGAATCAAATGCTCAATTGGTACCACTGCATCACGTTTAGACATGTGTTCCGCCACGTTTAGATATGCGATAGGCCCATAGAACTTGTGGCAACAGAGAATGCCAAGCCCTAGGATTGTCTGATACGTAACGATTCATGATGTTCTTGATAACCTTGTTACTAGCCTCTGCTTGAGCGTTCCCTTGTGCAAAAATATGGAGATGAGTGAGTAAGCAAGAAACCAGCATCTTTAGTAAACTCTTGCATTTCCGTGCCGACAAAGTAGTGAGCTCGATCGGTGAATATAGATTCAGGAATGCCAAACTTATACAACACATGTTCTGTAGAAACTAGATAACAGCCTTATGATCAACATCTTTCAGTGACACTGCTTCAACCCATTTTGTGAAATAATCGGTGGCTACCAGTATGTACCGGTGACCATTAGAAGAAGAAGTGTGAATCATACAAATGACGTCTAGTGCCCAACATCTGAAAGGCCAAGGCTTGACTATTACTTGCATGGGTGCAGCCAAAACTCGTGGAATATCGCCATAACACTAGCAATCAGTACAGCAACGAGCAAAAGCAATACAATATTGCGTCATAGATTGCCAGAAATACCCGTGTCGACGAATCAACCAAGCCATTTTCCTTCCTCCTTGATGTGCGCCACATGCACCTTTATGCGTTTCTAACATGATAACAGTGGATTCTGGGCGATTAAGGCATTTGAGGAGAATTTCATTGGCTGTTTTGCGATAAAGAGCTCCATCCAACACAACATATTGTGTGGCCCGAAGTCTAGTCGGGATGTCTGTCGGCACATTTGGATTAAGAAGGAACTGAATAATTGGATGTCACCAGTGGCCAATGTCAACTTGTGGCTGGATGGCATCAACGGGGACAAATGCTTGCTCATGATAAGTGGGAAAATCGAATTCAACAGTACCATACGTCCAAGATGAATATACCTCGGGAACATAATCAGACGCAGATTGGGCCATGGCATTGGCTTCTTGGTTGTCAGGGCGCAACACATTAGTGGAGGTGATCTGGTCAAAGTAAGATTTAAGCTCGTCACCCAAAGCTGTATACTGTGTTAAGACATCGTCTTTCCATTTCATTGTATTCTTCATGTGTCCAACCACGAGTGTAGAATCACCGATGACCTCTACATTGTGTGCTCCATTATGTATCAAAGTGCGTAGACATAAATTAGTCCTTCATACTCGGCTTGATTATTAGTGACACAGAAATTCAACCGTACACGTATCCGCAGTACCTTGCCCAGAGGTGAATAAATAACCACACCTGCTCCGCACCGTTGAAATGTGGCGGAACCATCAAAATAAAACTTCCATGGTACGGTGGGTGCGATATCAATTTGAAATGCCGCTACCTCTATCTCCAACCAATCATCATCCACGGAGGGATGTGTCACTAAAAAGTCTGCTAAAGCTTGTCCCTTAACTGCCGACTGGGGAACGTGTTGAAACTGAAACTCCATGAGTCCTAATATCCATTTGCCAATTCTACCACTCATATTAGGACGGTGAAGCATGTATCAAACCAAATTGATCTTATTGATAACACAGACCAGCGTAGGCAACATATAATGGCAAAGCTTAGAGGCGGCAAAGTATAGAGCTAAACACAACTTCTCTATGGCTGGATACTTTTGTTCGGTAGTAGTCAACATTCTGCTAAGATAATAAACAACTCTCTCGCAACCGCCTGGTCCGTCCTATGCCAGAAAACATCCCAAAGAATCTTCGGTGGCTGATATATATAATTTCAAGGGCCGGCCGGGAACTGGTGCAACCATAACTGGTGTATGACTAAGAGCAAACTTAATATCCTCAAAACCTTGTTGATGTTCAGAGTCCCACACAAAATTGGTGATATTTTGTAATTTCAGCAGGGGAGAAAATGCTTTAATCTTTGACGAAAACTTCGCCACAAATCGGCGTAAAAAATTAATTATGTCGATTAAACTTTGAAGTTCTTTCTTGTTGCGCGGAGGTCTAGCTTCAAGTATGGCTTTAGCCTTTTCACTATCAACTTCGATTCCTCTAGAATGAACTAGAAATCCGAGGAAAACACCAGATGTCACATCGAAACACACTTAAGGGGGTTAAGTATCAACTTGTAGCCACACATACGCTCAAAACAAGTTGTCAAATGTCGAAGATGATCGGCAAAAGAATGTGACTTCATAACCACATCATTGATGTATACCTCTAACAAATTCGCCAATTAAGTCATGGAAAATACAATTCATGGCTCTCTGATAAGTGGCACCAGCATTCTTTAGGCCAAAAAGCATAACTTTCCATTGAATAATCCCTAGAGCACCTGGAGCACGGAATGGAGTCTTGGGAACATCTTCAAGAGCGATGATTGTAACCTGCATTACCATTGACAAAGCTAAATATTTCATACCACTAACCGATCAATAAGAGTCTCTACAATGGTTATTTGATATTTATCTTTAGGGGATGTCAGATTTAAGTTACGAAAGTTAGTGCATACTATTGTTTTGTCGTTTTTCTTTATTACGGGTACCACATTGGACAACCACTCAACATAAGTTGCAACTTCTATAAAATCGATAGCTAATAACCATTGTATCTCCTCTTTAACTTTACCAACCACGTCTTCCGAGAAACATGGGGGAGGCTCCTTAAAATGCTTGAAACCAGGCCGAAGTGGGATTGTATGTTCTACTAACTTACGATCCAAACCAGGCATCTCTGTGTAATCCCAAGCAAAACAATCACAAAAAGACTTGAGCAATGCCGTGAGTTGTGCTTTTTCATTATCGGACAGTGTAGCACTGATTTAAGTAGGTTTAGAAACTGTGCCATCACCTAAATCCACTGTCATAACAGGATCATTGGTGGTCATGGAGGTATCTTCTAATTTGTCGGCAGACACCGCCAATTCATTGAGCTCGATAATGGCGCTATTTGTTTCTGGGTTTGCATCATAAATTACATCTTCTAATTTACTTCTGGATGTTCTTCCTTAAACCTTCGTTCATCTGCAAAAAACTTCAACACACGTTGAATAGCGTCCCGTTTCTTGACAGCCTGTGCCAATTCAAGATCCAAAGAAACATCATCCATAACTGATAATTGTTCAGTTGTGTTCATCAGGAACCTCCTCAATAGTGATAGCCTGTGTCGAAGGCGGAAGCAGCTTATAGTTCTGCGGCATGTTGACTTCTTGCCACAACATCTTCCATTCGGGAAGAGTACAGTCGCGGCACATAGTGGCCTGCATTGGCCTAACATACATGTTAATCCCTAACATCTGATAAGGACCAACGTCTTTAGCATAATAATAAGCTTCAACAAAGTTCGTTTTGTTGGTAATAGGTGCTGTGTCGGCATTGATTATTTCTAGACTGTTGGTTCCCCAAAGGATAATAGCTTGGTGTAGTGAAGAAGGCATACAACGAGCCGAATGAATCCAATCTTGGCCTAATAAAGCATTGTAATATGCTTTCGTGTCCACTACGAAGAAAGCAGAAACAATGGATTGTGATCCAACAGTGACTTCCAATGGCAAAATTCCTCGGGTGCGAGTAACATCACCAGTGAAACCACTAACAAAGACCTCAGTGGGTACCAAAACTTGCATGTGTTTGTCTAACTTCCGCATAGCAGAGAATGGTAAAACATTAATGGATGCACCATTATCCACCAAAACTCTTTTTATAGGCACACCGTCCATGGTAGCACAAATAAACAGAGGACGAATGAGTAGTAGATGTATCATTTGACTGTGTAAGCAACGCAATGGGTGACTGTCTAGGTCTTTCTACTATTTGGATACCATTCTTTGTTGTTTCCTCTGGAATTGTTGGCGGTGTAGAAGCATCAACATCAAAAGTGTCAGTCATTTCAATATCTGTATCGGGTACTGGTGGTTTAACAATTGGCCTGTCAGATGTTGTACTGAATGTCCTGGGTAACACATAATCCATGTTGACTGAAAGATTATGGTCAGCCACTTTTCGCCAATACTGCCTCTTAGATGGATAATTTCGTGGTTTTGGCGGTGGACTCAGTGACATCTTGGATTGGTGGCTCAACTGTAGATCTTTATAGTAGCCAGGTCTTAGTCATTGCCAACGTCGTTTCTGAGTGCAGAACAGACCTGTGGCAGCAAGGGGAACAGCTGGGGATTTGTGGTGTTGATTATGGTGCCAAAGATTATCACTGACTGACTTTGGTTTAACCATTCTAGGTTTTCGTACTGGAGGCGGTGTTCTTGGTTTGGACAAACGATCCCAAACGGAGGTGCCTGCAGATTCAGATGATTTCTTTGATGGAATTCTGGTTTCTCGCGTGAGGACAGGTATAACATGAGTTCTTGTAGGTACTAGAGGCACATGTCCATGGACTGAAATAGGAAAACTTGCAAGTGGAAAGCCTGTCTGAGACACCTGCTGAGGCGGTAATGGTACATGATGACAAAACATTTGTTACTGCAAATGATTCTATAAGATTTCGCCTAGTGATGGCTTGTGAACCCACGTCTGTGGATGACCATCCCCCATGATAGTGACTTCTTGCTGTGATATTGGCTGATGGTAATGTCCGCCAAACCGTTGCTCTAATTCCGTCAACTGATGTTTGAATCCACCGAGAATTGCATCACATTGCAAACAACCTGTGGTAATACACTTGCATCACATTGCAAACAACCTGTGGTAATACACGTCATAGGTATGTGACTATTCAAACCAACTTTAATCATGCGAACTGGATGCTCTGTGGGAAAAGGATTAACTTTTGTCTCAACTGGATCATCGACCTTGATTTTCCCTTCATCTATCATCTTTCGCAAATAGTTTCGGAAAACCACACAATCGTTTGTACCATGTGTCCATGAGATATGGTACTTGCAATATGTTTTCCCAGCAGTTTCAGATGTTTTCCCAGCTCCTGTAATCTTTGCATGCATCTGTCGGAACCTAGCCAGATATGTTTCAGCTATTTCACCTGGTTTCTATTGAACTTGTGACGAATCAACAATTGACAACCTTGGTGTAGTTTGGTGGAAATTATGAATAAACCCTCGCTTTTGAATATTGCAATCAACAATAGACCCTGGTTCCAAAGTACAACACCAATCCAACGCTATTCCAGCCAACGAATAAGGAAATAACCTTAGCTTCAAGAAAGGATTATGTCCGGCTTCACCACATTCCAATTCAAAACGGCCAATATGATCTTCAGGCCGTTGATCGTCTTCTGAAGTAAACTTCTTGAAATCTGGCATTTTATAGTTCCTTGGTAGAGGCTCAAACTGGACTAACTCTGGATAAGGCTTACCCATCACTTTTGGAACTTCGATTCCCAGTTCCTTACAAACTATATCTTCCACCATAGTTTTGAAACCAGCTTCTGTAGTAAACGCAGGTGTGGTTCCTTCTTCTCGAGCAAAACCATCTTGTCGAAAGTCTCTGGGTTACTGATAAAGCTGTGCCTCCGGTTGATTTTCTCTCTCTGGGTTTCTAGCTTCCCTTCCCCGAGTATTGTTCCTTGCCCTGGTTTGATTATGTGCCTAGTTTGCTTCATACTCAATCCACTGCTGCTCTTCTAGTATCTCTTCCACTGTAGGAACACGTCTAGGTAATATTCTAGGTACGGTTTCTTGTTTCCCCCCTGGTTAAATCACGATGCCTACTCCTTGTCTCGATGTTGTCTGAGGAGTTGGTGGATTGTTGGTCAAGTTTCCTTGTTGGTTACTATACACAATAAACCTTTGGTCTTGGTTCGGAAGAGGATTTGCTGTAGGTGGTGTGTTAGCTATACTGGAACTGGTAGAACATTGCTTGGGGTCGGTATAGCTTGAGTTTGCACACCTTCAATGTTTTGAAATTGACCACTATGTCCTCCTCAAGGATTTGGCGGCAGCAGTGGTCTTGGTGGTGGCACTATCCCTCTTGGAGGTGTAAAACCACTAGTCGGTGGATAACCAGGAGCTCTTGGTGGCCATCTGTTAGTTGGAACAACTAGCGTAATGCCATAATTAGATGCTGATCCTTGGGAATTTCCATAATAAGGTGATGGCCGACCATCAAAGGTGAAATTTTTGACTAGCGGGATAAAAGCTGGCTGACTTGATTCAGCGCGGTAATTCCAGCTTATGTTTGGCACTAGTGTACTTTCCGGAAGCACCCTTGTCTGGCTTATTCCGCCAATTATTAGAAAACAAAGGCTTATCATGGGTGAGAGCCGTAGATGGATCCGACAATGGTGCCCTTAGCGACGCATCGAGGGTTGCTGGTAGAACTTCAGGTATCACACCGCCATTAGGGTTAACCTTTTGAAGAGATTGCTCTAGTGCAGCAATACAGGCTAACATACTTGTGATAGTATTGTTCTACTGACCAATAATGATTTTCTCCAAACTCTGGGGTGTATTATACACCGATTCTTTGGTACCTCCCTATTGGTCTAACCCTAGTTGAGCATTGATCCATGCCGTTCCATGTTCCGTAGTTTGATCCGCACCTTGATTGTGATAAATTTGAGAGTGATAAGAACCTCTCAACTCATGTTCTAGATTTCGATTCACCGGTAGAATTGGTACTCCTGATGTCGACATCGGAAGTGTAGGCGTTATTCCTATTTCTCCAGCTGATTTCACGGCTTCTGTTGTTGACGGACCGGAGGTAGTAACTCCCGTTTGAGAAGTAGTTGTTGCTGTTGTTGTTGACATAACTTCAAACCTAGTCGAGACCCACAAATCAGTCCCACCGGGCGTGCCAATTATGTTTGTGCGAAAATAATTAGTAGAAACTAACGCACGCTTACAAACAATATCAAACAAAAGTGTGTAATTCGTGAAGTGAAAATATTTGGCTAGGCGTGAAAACAAGGGTGTAAAACTTGTGATAACTTGAATAAAGCTGAATTGCTAGTAAATTGATAGGCTTTATACGAAATACAATAAGTAAATCAAAATAAAGTACTTGTAAGAAAGTATCGAAAATAAACAAAAGGGTGCTAAAAGAAAGAAAAGAGCTTTGCAGCTTATGTTGTATTTGTATTGATGATGAGTTGTGTGTTGTGTCGCTCCTCTTTCTCTCTATATATAGGGCTCCGTAATCGTCTAAGGCGGTGCGATCTCCGATTCCTATTCCAAGTCGGTGTTGCTGATTTAGAGTTGCAATTGAAATTTATTTCCGATTTCTTGTTTCCTTCTTTAATTGCAACTCCACTTGGACTTGGATTTAGCTTCCTCAATGCTGTGTCGGGCCTTCGACGCTTTTCCTTCACTGATTCGGGAATGGACTTTATTTCTCCGTGTCGGACATGGATTTCTTGCAAAGCTGGGCCGATTCACCACTTTTGTTGGGCCGGTTCAATTTTAATTAAAATCGGTGGTAACAAACAATTAGAATTAGCAAATCAGATTTAGAAAATACAAGTTAAGAACATGACAAAAGCTTGTAAGACAAAGACGTGACACTCAGGAAGAACTTGAAATTAGAGCTAGAAAATAAATGTCACAATATGGACATACAAGGAAGGCATGGGGAACATGATCGAAAGAATTATGAAAAGAGTGAATATTGTTGAGAAAGTTGATGAGATCAAATAGAATCTAGAAGATATTGACCAAGAAAAAACAGATCAATCCATGGAAAAGATTCCCCAAAGGACTTTGATATGGAACGTCACTCTCAGAGAAGTTCTCCCACAGAGAAAGACCCTAGGACTCCTACGACTATTGAAATAGATTGAAATTCATTCGATTTATTGTTGTATAATATAATAAATATCTTATTATTTCCTCCATCTAAAGAAATTTTATTAAGTTGTAAAATTATTGTATTTTGAAACCTAGAAAAAGATATTTTAGGAATAGGGTGTATTCTTCTTTTGACAAACTAATTCTTTCCGGAATTATATATTTGTAAATGGCAAATTGTAATGACCCAACTTAGATTGTTGTAAACCTAGCTCTTCAAAGTTTTATCTCTTTGTTTTAATTTAATCATAATTATTGCTCGTGACAAAATAAATTCTTTCCGTACATGGAAACATAACAAGGCATTGAAAGACACACATGGGACTTGGCTATGAATATTGTGTTTATATGGAAATAAATACTCTGGAAAATTCGTATGCTACAGAAGAAGTGTACTTCAAAGCTTTTTTTTCCCTCCCTTATTTCCCTAAAAAGAAAATGAATCGATCTCTTGAAATTTCATATAAATTTAAATTTTGTTTCATTTTAAAATAGCTTGACAATAAGGGAAGTACTACGAAAAATTATTGTGTACAACTGTTGTATCCTCCCCCCTATTTTTTTGTTAACACTCTTGGTTAATTTAAAACTCCCCCCTCCCCCAAAATTACTATTTTACCCTATTTATTGTATCTTGCTGCACAATCCTACGTGGTATAGCAACTGCATACAATATTTTCTTGAGTACTACGTACATGCATTGAACTTCCATAATAGTTGAAATGTTTCACTTTTTGATATGGGACAAGGAAATATGAGATCACTCCGTTCGTTTTAACACGGCTCCACAAGCCCAACAATTTTGCACATGTGAATTTTCTTTTTTCCTCCTTTCAGTTTTTTCTTCCAGATAAATTATCCGTTAGACCGGTCAAAATTTAAAGAAAAACTTGGACTTTTTTTTGTTGGGTAGGTTAAAGTTTGAAATTCAAAGTCCAAATATATTGTGGGGTTAGTCAAACTTACTCCAAAAATTTTTCAAACCTGTTCAAATATCATTTTAAAGGACCAACTTCATTATCAATTGATAATCAAAAGAAAAATAACACACTAGACTTACACAATATATATATATATAATACAGTAGACTTATAATTTTATATGTTGGTCTCAAATGTCTCATTTATTTCATGTGGACAAGGGAACATGAAGTCATTTCATTTATTTCAATAGAATTAATCCTTTTTTTTAGCTAAAAATAGAAAGGTTAGGATAATGTTCAGATCCCAAGAACCTTAAAAATACTCAAGGGGTATACCCAAGATATATATTTTGAAATTGCCAGTGCTAAATAGTACAATGCACCTAAGAGATATACCTATGATATTTACATTTATACTATTTAGTTCCCTAGTATCCCTCCCCAAATTTATTCCATTTATTTGTAAAAGAATGGCAAGGGCAGAGTATGTTCTAACCCAAGGCATATTACATCAAGCAGTCCGACTTCTAAATTAAGGAAAGGATGATTGATCTAAAATCAACAGTCCTTTTACATAGCCTGGCAAAGATTGCAAAGAAAAATAAATTCTGGAGTCCCCTGAGGATGCCATTTTTGCTAGCATGTCTGCGACAGAGTTCGCCTCCCTATAGATATGTGAAATATGGTAGCCATTCCTTCGCAAATTTAAGAACATCTCTTGCATATGCAATATATATCTCCATGGAAAACCTACTCCGCCTGTTAAAACATCAGCCAGAGATTTGTTGTCAGTTTGGACAACAACATTTTGAAGATGAAGCTGCTTGCATTTCCGCAACCCAAATAAGAGTCCAAACACCTCAGCATGAGAGCTATCTCCTTCACCCAAAAAAGCCACACTCTCCATACACAAAGGATCCCCCATTCCCCCTAATAACAAAGCCATAACCGGCCTCTCCTAAACTTGATGATCCATCCAAGTTTAGGACATAAGAATCCGCAGATGGAGGCTGCCATTTAACTTGGAAAACCCTAGTCCGCATATACCTTCCAAGACTAACATGAAACTCGGATGAAATTTTTTTTTTCTCTGCCTCATTGCATAGCTTTAAGTCCTGAATCATCATTAGAAGGCGTACCTGCTCCTTAAGACTTTGAATTACCCGATTGACATCCAGCTGAGTATCCTCAAAGATTGTCTTGTCTCTACACTTCAAAACTTCCCAAAGAATCAAAGAAGGCAGTAACTTGCATAGCACACCATAGGCAGTATTGAAATCCCCTCCACTCCACCATCTACTTACCATGGATGCCACTGATGAAACTCCACTAATGCGAATGTTAAGCATCATAGAAAAATGCTGATATTCGCTTGACAAAGGAGCAGCCATAAAAGCAATGATCCAAGCTATCACCGCCTTTTTAACTCATCAAACACATAGTCGGGAGCACATATATTCCCATTCATCTTATAACTTCTGGAAATGAAAGAAGCTTGTTACGCAAACGCCATATGAAAATCAAAATTTTCAAAGGTATTGTTGAGTTCCAAACATTCTTCGCCGAAGCCTCTTCTCCTCCCCTTGCATGAAGAGTGTCATAAGCGGACTTAACCGTTAAGTCCCCTTTCGGGGTATGCTGCCAAATAACCAAATCATCATCATCATCTATAAAATCTTGGTCATGCATGTAAATAAAATTGACAGCCTCATGTGAAAGAGAATTTTGAAGCAAAGGAAGGATCTCATTCTTGTGCATGAAGAATTCCCTAATGCTCAAGTTTGGCATAGTGGGCTGGGAACCTTCGTCATCCCAAAGAACTCCTAAAGGACACCAATTATCAAACCAAAAGGATCTATCCCCTCTCCGAATGATAATTTTGGTGTGTGCCATTGCCCGAGCTTCAAGAGTTTTTATCCGGTTCCAAGAAGTTTTCCTCTTTGCGGTCAAGGACAAGGAATTGATAAACTCACTCCAAATACCATTCCTATGCTTCAACTTCCACCATAACTTAACCGTTAGAGCATCTATGAATCCTTGGAAGCTACGAACTCCCAAGATCTCCAATGCCTTCTATTCTCATCATTCATTCCACTCCAAAAAAAATCTTTGACATCTTCTTTCAATTTCCCGTATAGTTGATTTTGGAGGTGGTATTGCTGAAAATACATGCACCGGAATTGAAGCCAATACATGTTTAATAAGTACTAACTTTGAGCATCTTGTTCTTCCAACTTAGCAATCTCTTATCAATGTTGTCTAAATGAAATTGTAAAGTTGTTGCCTTCCTTCTTCCATAATAAAGCCGGCAACCAAGATAAACAAAAGGGAAAGTCCCTCTCTGAATTCCATGCGTCCTTTGCACAATAGAAACCCTTTTAGGATCACATCTATCCGAGACCATAAAGGTGCTCTTCTGCCAATTTATTTTCTGCTCGGATGCACTTTCATAGTCATTTAAAAAGCCATTAAGGTGCTGCAAAGATCTTTTTAATCCTCTTGAAAATATAATCACATCATCGGCAAAAGCTAGATGAGAAACCCTCAAAGAACCTGCCGGAGTACCAAAATCAGCAATCCTTCCTTCCGCAACCAAAGCTTTTAGTCTTCTAGTCATTGTCTCAGGGCAAATAATGAATAAGTATGGGGATAAGGGATCACCTTGCTTGATACCTCTTGTGGATTTGAAGAAACCAACCGGAGATCTGTTGATCATTATGGAAAACCATGCGCTACGCAAGTTACTCATAAGCAGAGAAACAAAATGCATAGAAAACCCGAATTTGAGCAAGACCTTTTCCAAAAAACTCCATTTAACACGATCAAACGCTTTCCTCATATCCAGCTTCAAGACAAAATCCCCGCCTTCTGCTTTCCTTCCCAAAAATTGACACAAATCTTGTGCCAGAAGTACGTTATCCATAATGTCCCTTCCTTCAAGAAACGCCGATTGCTCTTTCGATATTACCTTAGGCAGCACCCTTTTCAGCCTCTCAGTAAGGATTTTGGTAAAAATTTTATTCAAAAAGGTGCAAAGACTGATTGGCCTATAGTCCGCAAAATCTATCACCGCAGCCTTTTTTGGAATCAAAGTGATCAACTTACTTGTGATTGACCTTGGCATGGGAACTCCTAACATGAACTCTTGACAAGCAATCCATAAGTCATTAGCAATTATTTCCCAGCAACTTTTATAAAAAGATCCTCCAAATCCCTCATAACCCGGTGCACTATCATCACTTAAGCTAAAGACTGCCTTTTTAACATCGTCAAGCAATACAGGTCGCAACAAGGAAACGGCATCATTACCATCAAGTTCCTGCGGGATGTGGTCTAAAAAGATGCTTTGCCTCGCTTCACATTGCTGATCAATGTCATTCATCTTCACTAAGGAGATTTTGGAAAAAACTTATTGCCTCATCTTCAATTTCCGCCAGATTAGCCAAAACCCTTCCATCCACAGTATATATTTTAAAAATGCTTTGCCTTAACCTCCTCTCTTTCAAGGCAGCATGGAAAAAAGAGGTTTTACAATCCCCCTCCTTGATCCACTTTAATTTCATTTTTTGAGACCAATAATCTTCATGCTCCTTCAATCGTTGTAAAAGCTCTGCCTTAGCAACTTGTAAATTCATTCTATCTTGAAGAGTCCCTGAAAAATCATAAAGGGTTTCCAACTCTTGGACTTTGTCTTCCGCCACTCGCAAGTTGCCAAAAACATCACCAAAAACATCTTTCTTCTACTCTTTCAATTTAGCTTTCAAACGCTTGAGTTTCAAGGAGAATCCCAACATGCCATAGCATATCAGAGGCAAAATCCAATTTTCTTGCACCAAACTCATGAATTCAGACCTTCACAGCCACATCTTTTGAAACCAAAAAACCTTTGGTTTCCTAACGATCGGAAAGTTGAACAAGTGTAGCATCGGGCAATGATCGGAGGTGGTTCTATTCAGGTTTTCTAGCAATGCATTTGGAAACAAATCATGCCATTCCTGCGAAATGAGAACCCTATCAAGTTCCTTGCTAACCAGCCGGTTTGTCTTGTACCTCCCATGTAAATTCCTCCCCAATCGCCGGTTATTCCATCAAAGAACTTCTCTGTATGCTATCATTAAAATCAGTCATGGCTTGCGGATCTTGGACCGATTGCCCCGAATATTCTTCCAAGGTGCGAATAACGACATTAAAGTCACCACCTATCAACCAAGGTGCATCCGGATGGTTCTGCCTGAAATCAATCATGTCTTGCCATAAAACTTGTCTACCTCTCCTTGTGGAATTGGCATAAACCGCTGAAAGGAGGAAAGTGCTTGGAACCAAAATATTATCTGCCTTGAAGTGAAGAACCTGCCCATTATCTCCCAACAATGTTAGAGTTATACTAGATTTACAAAAAAACCCATATTTTGCTAGTACCCGAGGTAAAAGCAACATCAAAACGAAGCTCCCTTTTAATCCCTTCAATTTGATCACCCGCTAGCATAGGTTCCATAATAAAAAGAAGCTCCACCTTATGCATTTGAATAAAAAAGCCTTCAAACGCTGTTGCGAGGCTTGATTCCTTATTCCACGAATACTCCAGATTCAATGACTAATCATGAAAAAATTAGGAAAAAATTATCTATTGTAACCTAGGTGATCGCCGAAAGACCACCCCTTTACGTAACTCCATCATCTGAGCTTTGGTTTTGCTACTCCGTTTTCACAATTCTGAAACTTTCCCTTGCGTCGTTTCATCATCACGAACATTGTCGACATCACTCTCAGACCAGCATGAATGACCCCCATCAATTATTTCCAGCATCTCAGATCGTTTCCCCACTTCCGCATTATCAGAAAACTTTCCCACATTCAACAGAATGTCGCTCCAAGCCTCTACATAGCCTGACGTTCCTCATCCAACCGCAGAGTTTCAGAATGACTCGCATGCAGCCGCAAGGTTTCAGAATTAATTCCTTCAGTCCCAAGACGTTCGATCATGACTTCAATTTCATCTAGTGGAGGCAGTACTGGACCAGAGACGACTTCCACATCTCAGTTTTCCACCTCTATTTCCGGGATTTCACTGTCCTCCTCCAGAATGGTACCAAGCAAGGCAAATCTGTTTGTCGCAACCACTGGAGGCACAGGCTGCGAGCTTTGTTGTTGTTGCAGGGCCAGTACTTTTGCCGTCTCTGATTTTTCAACCAAGGGCAGTTCTCCTTCTTCTGTTAATTTGGGGGGAGAGCCCTCAATATCAACAACAATTGCAGCCTTTTCTTTCTGCGACAATCCAGAAGTTCAACGCTTTTCCGAAATCATAATCGCGGGCTTCGAGCTGGGGTTTGCATTCTCCTTCTGCAGCAAAATCCTAGGCTGCGACTTTGGGAGAGGTTGCGACGGTTGGGTTTTGGCATCGGCAGGCTTCTTCATCTTTGCAACACCTTTTTTAGAGTCTTCCACCTTGTGTCCGATCTTCAGGCACTTTGAACAATAAAAAGGAACATGTTCGTACGTGAAGAATTGCTCATGCTTTCTTCCTCGTTTTCCAATTTTCACTGACTTAGGAAGTTCTTTGGTTAAGTCAACCTCAACAGAAAACCTTGCCACTGAAGGTCTAGTCATGTTCAAGGTCGGAGCATCCACCTTTAATGGCTTGCCAATCGCCGTAGCCATTGAGAAAATCACCTCCGGATTCAAAAATTCGATTGGGAGATCCATAAGGGAAACCGAAATTGGAACTATCGGCGGATCCTCCTCAAATTTGAAACCTGGCTTCCATTTGACGATCCGCATTGAAAAACCACAAATGTTCCAGAATGTACTCCAGCAGTGTTGGTAATCCTGTTCACGTACGAATCGGATCAACACATGTCTAGGGTTCATTCACCAACCTGAGAGTGTAACCACCGTTGAAATCGATTTTTTTTTTTTGAATTCTTTGTGTATCTCTTCCATCTTTGGGTGGCCATATGCAAACATTCCAATTAAACTTAGCTAGTGTGGTGCGATCAAATGCTCATATTTGTCATCTTCATACTCTAGAACGGCGATACTATTGATGAAACGGCGATACTATTGATGAAAGTGACTGGTTTAATCAATGATTGTTAAGGCGGAGTATCATCAGGAGGTTTTGTAAGGAAGCTTGAAAATGATCTAGGAGGCCTAGTGGGGCCTCCCGGGGATTGTCACCAACCATGTTGGCTGGAGAATAGGCGGCAGTCGGCGACTAGGGTTTGGTAGAGTCGCGGCTCAATCGAATTAATCCTTCTAATTAACAAGTATCTCATATAGAAATAGATTTAATGAATAAATTTCGAGATGCTCCTTAGATTTGATGACATGAAAGCACTGTTCAACCCCATAAAGTTCTATATCATCACAAAATTCCTATATTCTTAACTCCGTAAATGGCAGTCTTTCTGATACATACAAGTCCAAAATAACTCCAATTGGGGATAAGTTTGACTAGAATGAGCCATCCCCCCCTTATTACTATTACCCTAGAATGAAGAGCAACTGCATGATCAACACTTAAAACTTTTAACACATTGTCCGATGCCTTGCACTCTAAGATAAAGAAGTTGCAAATCTTGCCCGAGTTCAACTTTGATGCTTCACCTTCCACCACAACTATTTGAGCAAAAGTTGTCACTCAGATCGTGGAAAGGAGATAGAAAAATACTCAAACACAAAAACAAATCAAATAATTGTAGATGTATTCAAAAACTTGCCTCAGACTTAGAATCGATGATTTAAGGTTAACTTCGGTTTAATAATGATAAAGAAAAATATAGAGAAGAAGCGAGACAAGCCAAAGGTGGTGGCCGTAAATTCATTAAAGTGAGAAGAAAAAGATATATAGTGCCCACAAGCTAAGATCATGTCAATGACACACTATTACAAGGAATAAAATTTATTTAAGTAGAAAATACGTGAATGGAAGGACGAAAAAGAAAGAAAATAAATAAGTATCGATGACGATGAGTTGATGATGATTCTTCTTTCGCCTAGCGCCTGGCCACTTAAATAAGGGATTTGGAGAAGGCTGGCTACTGCTTGCTTTCTTTGGGGCCGAATTACTCTCTCCAAAAAAGTAGGAAATAGGAATCATATTCCTACTTGGACAAAAACTAATCAAACTTGGCCGAAGTACTCTCTTTCACGTGAACACATAAATTAATCAAACTAATCAATATGCCTAACTTTTAGGTAATAACCCGCATAAGACTTCTAGTGCATGATCAAAATTCCTTCAAATGGCTACCTTATACATTAATATAAAACCCCAATTATGTAGGAAAAGGTGGCCGCGTCTTCTCTTTGGAGGAAAAGTAAAACTTGCTCTTTTAGCCAAAGTAATCCCAATACTAGCGTGAATAGAATTAATCTCCAATTATTATCTCTTATCTCTATATTATAGAAAGCAAGCCAAACCGGATAACAATTGTCAATCCTTCGCCGATTAAAAGGCCAATATCAGAGAAACTTCGCCTCTTCGATTGACGGCCGAACCGGCCTGTCGAAAAAATCCATATCTATTTTGGGGTCTAACAACAACTAAGCAGAAAAAGCTTGAATCACGTCATGATATTTCTTTACTCCCAGCCAATTTTCTGCTGTTGGAGAGGAAAGCCGACCCCAAGATGTCGAATGCCTTTTGTTTGTTTCATCTATGCTTCCCCACAAGAAACATCGAACATTTAGCTTCCAGTGCTTTAAGAATAAATTTCGAGGATCAAGGGCTGCAAATGTATGGATTGGGATTGATAATACATGCTTCAAAAGCAGCAATCTTCCTCCGCCAGAAAGTATTTTATTTTTCCAATTAGCTAACTTCGCATCAAACGAATCCAATAAGAACTGAAATGTCAAGGCTTTCTTCCTTCCCCTATACAAGCAACACCCCTTCTACATATTAAGAATATTCTTGAGGGCCTCAACTTGAATTGAACGACTTCTTTTTATCAACAAGGAAACTGACTCTTTTGTTGATTAATCTTTTGCTTTGAAGCAACTTAATCATCAAAGAGCCTATTTAATTAACTCTCTCAATCACCTCGTCAAAGCCTCTAGTGAATACAATGACGTCTCTCAACGACCTCTTCAAATCTCTAGTGAATACAATGAAGTTTAGTAGGGGCCACCACTGATTGATCGCGGGCCATAGGCCGTAAAGTTCCGATCAATACCAAGGTTTGGATGTCTACTTAATCGGGTTTCGGCTAGAGAGAAAATAAAAAATGACTACTATATTTACTATCCCGTGAGACTTTTGGGTTGCTACTTAAAAATATCACCTAAATTTTCCTTAATAAATCCAAAATTCATTTTCCTTCATAAATTAAGAATATTTTAACGGGTTTCATGCACTCTGCAAGCCCTAGTTTTCTGCTTGTATCAGCTGAAAGTGTCACTTAGGTAAAATCACAATGCGTGCATGTGGTTTTTTGTATATGTCAACTGAGGATTGTAAGGGCTTGTTTTGAATCCAAAATGTTGAAGTTTAATAGAATTCACAATCCAAAGATTTATAGAAGACCATATCCAAAGTTTGAAGTTCAAAATAAGCATAAAATAAAGACAACCTCCATCATGTGAAATGATCGAGGAATTCTCATGATTGATAGCAAGAAATGAGAAAGAGATGGTGATATTAATTTATTTTTCTTATGCCTGCATCAGTAATATTACTGGTCTAAGGAAGAGAAGCCCTTTGTGGTGTTCCCTTCCTTTTTCGCTTGCTACTCTCACTTCTTCCGACCCTCTCCAAGCCCACCATACGTCGACTCTGCAATAAAAGTGGAGGTATCTTTCCTTTGTTCTTGTAAAATGCATGTACCTGCAAGTTGGTTTGCAGTTAGTTTAATAAAAACGAATGTTACTTTTTAATCGAAAAAAGAATATTCCTTTGACAAATTGTGTATTAGCGTGAAATCTGGAATGAGCTGAGTTGTAAGGTTGTTTAATGGTTCAGCTTCAGGGTGTAAGAGAGGTACAATGATTGCTAAAGGCGATAGCAGGAGCATTCCAATGGTATTAATCAAGACGTAATACATGCCAATTGCAATGAAACACCTTATTCACACATCACTATATGCATACAAAAAAGAAAATTTTGGAGGTAACAGCTACTTAACACTATTATTATTATTATTATTATTATTATTATTATTATTATTATTATTATTATGTTTGTTTCGTTTCCAGAGTATCCCTCTAGCCGACAGCCAGACCCTATCTCTACGGTCAGCTACTTCGCATTATCTTAAATGGGAACATGCACTTTGAGTTGACTAGCATGACTTAATGGAAGTTGAATTAAATTACATAGAACCCTAATTATATCATGATGCTACATGTGTAATAGATTCCACAAATATAGCACATTACTCAACTTCATTTAATGATTACACCAAAATAACCTTTTCTACAGAGATTAGTTAAAAAAAAAAAGTGGAGAGCAATGCACAGAGTACAATATATACAAGTGATAGCGTTTTCTGATTTAGGTAAATATAATGAATGACTTGCAAAAGTTTACCTTGCATGAAATGCAACAAAAGTGGTACTGTTTGGGGTCAAACAATTTTCTCCGGCAAATATCACAGCAAGCCCAAGCTTGACATTGTGCCCCTGATCCACAGTGTGGGAGAGGATGCAATGAAACAATTGTTTTCTTGTTGCACTTGTATGGCTGAAATCGGAAAAGAACCAAAGAAAAAGATAAAACCACAAAAATTTCAGTCTTCAGATAATGAAACAAATAACTGACTTATTCATCCATGCATATGTTAGGTTTGCAAGATGAATTCTCATTTTCTTTAGTAACTTTTGTACATTAGCTGTGTCATCAGTAAATGATAGTAAATTTATTATTAGGATTTACTCAGTTTAAGTTCACTAGAGTAGACATCATAAATTAAAGAATGAAACACGATCAAGACATAAAAGAAGCGACAAAAAACTTCCTCATCTTGGAAACAAAAAATTTAATATATACCGAAGTTTTAGTGTTTTGTTTTGCAAAAGCAATATTTTATCGGGGAAATCTATCATGTGGATCAACGAGTTAGATACAATTATTTTCATTGTAGTAGGAAAAAAAATGAATGGATCATTACTTTAGGACACACTAATTAGCAACGTATAATACGCACTTGCACACTCTTCCAATCACTATTCTTGAACAATGCAGCTAAGTAATCTCTCTGTCCCAAAACTAATGTCTAATTTAGATTTTTATTTTTAATATAAATTGAGTTTAAAGTGAAAACCTAAAATTAAAGAATAAATTTGGGACAGAAGGAGTAATTTCAATTGTTTTACATACATACCTGGACTCTTTTGCAGTCAAAATGATCTTGCATCTCACTTAAGGGTACGACATCTTGGTAGCTATGGTGATGGATCTTGAGAACTTTGTGGTCATCATGGGAACCCGACGAGATACAATGCTTGCAAGCAGCAAGATCACAAGTGATACAATACTTGTTCGTCTCATTTTGTTTGCCGGCATCATGGACCAAACAACCTTTAAAAAATTTCTTCCTCAGCAACGAATGAACCCAATCTGGAATGCTTTCTTCAACACCTGCTTCTTCTTGTTCCTCTGGTTCCATCTCTTCCACTGCATTGCTAATGTCCTCAACTTTTTCCTCAGCTTCCACTGTTTGTTCACATTGTTGATCATCATCTTTTGTTTCCTTTTTTTTAAAACAAAAAAAAAAACATATTGTCATCATCAATCATATAATTTTGCTAACAGTCTAAAACCGTGAATAAATTCGCGGAGTAATAAAAACAATGATAATAATACATATAGCAAATTCATCGAGTAAAATTAATGGCTGAATATACCGACCTAATTCATCAAATGAGAAGCAAAAGCCTTACTTGCATTGATGTAATTCATTTTAGAAACCATGAATTTGAGTAACGATGTCAGCATGTGTTTGACAGTCATCATTTGTTTATCTACGGGTAGGAAATCTTTATTGGAATAAAGAAATATTAAAAACTATGATTTTTGAAAATTGAGAGATGAAGGAACTAACTAATGTTTATCTAAAACTATTTCTATCATTTTTAATAAACATAGTTTCTGTTTGACATCGACCAAAAAAAAAATGCAAACCCCAAACTATAACCATTCTATATTCTAAATAGTGATAAAGGAAAGTGAAGATAAAATTCTCAAATCTTATAAAATAGGGAATAATAAAGTATGAAATAAATCTGTCTCGAAGCGAACACACACACACACACAAAAATTTACAAAATAACATTTTGTGCAGATATAATGTGCTATAACTAATAGGAATAAAATCATATAATTTAAATGATTGTCTCTCTATAATTTAGTCCCAGTGCTAAAGCCATTTGATCAAATTTCTCCACACACATATAATCAGCAGCAGTAATAAAATAAAAACTTTCTGTTGGGTATGGTTTAGTGATATCATTGAAAAAACAAAAACAATTCAACCACCAATATTTTTCTTTAAAATTGAAGGGGGAGGACAATTTATGAGTTGGCGGTGAGACTTTGATACAAAAAGGTCACTACATTACATGAATCTGATTGCTCTTCAAAGGAAAAATCAGATGAAATATTTTGACGAAAATTAATTAATCATCTTAATCAAACAAAAATCATACAAAAGAAATCATGAACTTGGGCAGATCTAAAAGTTAATGACAAATGATTTTTTCCCCTTTTCGACCGGAATGACAATTTATAAAATTTTGCTAAAAATTAATGTTCATGATTTGGCGGTGACTGTGATACAAAAAGGTCAATACATTACCTGAATCTGATTGCTCTTCAAAGGAAAAATCACATGAAATATTTTGACGAAAATTAATTAATCATCTTAATCAAGCAAAAATCATACAAAAGAAATCATGAACTTGGACATATCTAAAAGTTAATGACAAATGATTTTTTTTCCCTTTTCGACCGGAATGATTCCCAACTAGATATCTTTTTATGAAATGTAATCAGACCATAATAAGTTTAGACATATGTTTTAAAGGGGGAAAAAAATAGGAGCAAAATGTTAATAAGAACCAAATGCTCTGGAAGTTTGAGATGTTTAAGTGACGCAAATTAATTAACATCAATTTTGGGGAGATATTTCTTCGAAGCATTTGCTCAAATTTTGTTGTAAAATTGACATCACATTTGTAAATAAATTTTCCTGAACACAAGAAAAATCGACAAAATTTTATTCCTTCGGAAGAAATCGTATCTAAATTCAACACATACATCAAATTTTATTGTGCATATGCTTAAGTTACAAATTTTCACTCTAAACATAAGTTCTGTTTTCAATTGAATGATGTCAGAATTGATTAAAAGAATAAACCTCAATATACCTGGCATTTTGGTGGTGGAATAGATGAATCGGTCATTGCTCTCTTTTCTTTTCTCCTGAATTTCTTCTCGTTTGGCCTCTTTGTTGAAATGGTTGAACTTTATATAGGACTTGTAACCGTATATATTACATTTACGATTTGTCGATCGAATTAGGGTAATTTGATCATCTGCGCATCAAAGCTGCTTACTTATGTGTTGGTTTGATTGTGTGAAGAAATTACTTTTTTAAAGTGATGAATGACCAAGATTTAGGACACAAAGTGAAGAAAAGGGCCACTCTTTTTTAACATAATCTGAGCTTAGATTACAGTTATTTACTAAGGTTTAATTCAATAACTTCAAGAGATGAGAGAGAGAGAGAGATAAAAAACGTGTTTTGGTCAAAGGGGGGAGGGAGCTCGTGAGCGAGGGCGACACGGGTAATTCGTGGATTAGAAAATCTGATCCGATTTAATTATGTTTCCTCATATTCTTTTAGATGAAAAATATATTGGATTCATGTAATGTTAATCTCTTATACGTACTTATGAAGGGAGTAAATAAATAATAGTAATTGAGAAACATTGTTATTAATTCCAGATAATGCACTCTAAATTTTTTTTATTTAATTGTTTATTTTTTTGTTTGTACTTTACATAGGGAAAACCAATAGAAACGATGAAAATTTGCCGTTACTTATTTGGGAAACGTTGTCCTTGCACAAAATACCACCTAGAGCTCAAATTGACAGCTTTCATTTGTTTTATTCCATAAAAAGTGGGGAGAAATGAAAATAACATGCAGTTTTCAAAGTTTTATGAAGTCTGTTTTTACAGCGTTTGCAATGACAGTTATTCTTTTCATCAATTCATGTGAATATTTGTCGTTGTATATTTTCTCCGCTTAAAAAAAAGAAATCTCATCTCATTTACTGTTGTATAATATAATCTAATAAATATCTTATTCTTTCCTCCATTTAAAGAAATTTTATTCTTATTATAAAATTATTGCATTTTGAAACTGATAAAAATATATTTTAGGAATAGGGTGTGTTCTTCTTTTGACAAACTATTTCTTTCTGGAGTTATATATTTGTAAATGGCAAATTGTAATGACCCAACTTAGATTGCTTAAACCTAAATCTTCAAAGTTGTATTCCTTGGTTTTAATTTAATCAAAATTATTGCTCGTGACAAAATAAATTCTTTCCGTACGTGGAAACATAACAAGGAGTGCTACAGAAGAAGTGTACTTCAAAGCTTTTCTTCCCCTTCCTTTTTTCCCTAAAAAGAAAACGAATGGATCTCTTGAAGTTCATATAAATTTAAATTTTGTTTCATTTTAAAATAATTTGACAATAAGGGGAGTACTACATTTTGTACAGGTGAATTTTCTTTTTCCCTCCTTTCAGTTAGCTATTTTTCCGGATAAATTGTCATTCAGACCAGTAAAAATTTAAAGTAAAACTTGGAATTTTTTTTGGGGGTAGGTTAAAGTTTCAAATTCTAAGTCCAAATATATTGTTGGGTTAGTCAAACTTACTCGACAAATTTCTAAGTTCAAACATGTTCTCATATAAGACCCAACTTCAATGCCAATTGATAATCAAAAAATAATATTCCCTCCGTCCCATAATTATTGTCCACTTTACCCAAAAAATTTTGTCCCAAAATTATTGTCCAATTTGACTTTTTATGGATCAAGTTACACATTTGTCCTTAGTAAAAAACATTATCCATAAAATCTTAGTGGTTAAAGAATTATTTATGTAGGGGTATATCCGGTTGTTTAAGATAAAATATAATTAAGTTTGACAAAAAAAATAAAATATTTCATTTTAGTAAAACTGGACAATAATTATGGGACGGAAGGAGTAATACACTAGACTTATAATTTTATATGTTGGTGTCAAATGTCTCATTTTTTTCATGTGGACAAGGGAATATGAAGTCATTTCATTTATCCTGATAATTAACAAGTATCTCATATATAGATAGATTTAAGGCATGCCCCTTTAGATTTGATTATACAGCTAAAAATATTTGTTTGTTAATAATATTTCAAATCTTGATATGTTTTCTGGGTATTTTGGTGGTTGACATATTGTAACTGGCAATTTTCTGTTGTTTATATATAAAATTTAACCTTCTCTAATTTGCTGTTGCTTAAGTATCGCCGTTGATTCTTGAGTTGGTGAAAGATTTCACATGTGCAATTCATGTGATTGATTTTTACAGTATTAACACGAAATATGGGGAATGCAAGTTTTCTTTACCAAATGTAGTACTCCCTTTATCCTAAAATTATTGTCCAGTTTGAGATTTTACTTTTAGTACAATTTGAACTAAAAATGAAAATCCAAACTGGACAATAATTATGGAACGGAGGGAGTAATAAATAGCGAATGAGACACTCAATAAATGTAAATGTAAATACCCCCCCCCCCCCGGGCGTAAAAAAAAGTTAGTCTGAGTAAATTTTAGAATTTGTACAAATTTTTAATATAAATATCAAAACTATATAACTAATAAAGAAACAGTGATCTTGGAGCCATGGCACTTAAAGTACGAGCAATGTTTGGCCTGCTCTTTTGTTCTTGAGTCACCTTGGAGCTGCACAAGTACCAAGTTGAAATGTACCTTCATTTGGCAACTCTAGTTCCCTCCCACCCCCGCAAAATTCATCTTCGGAGCAGCTTCTCCTCTGCCTATGTGATACTTTTACTCACAATAATCCTGGTAATTAGATAGTAGATCATATATACCAATGGAGATGTAGCTGATGATTTCTACGTACCATCGTTACAAGGTTGACGTGAAATTGATGGAACACATATTGGATTGAATGGCTTCCGGTTTTCCATTTCATGGGCTAGAGTATTGCCTCTATGAAAGCTAAGCAAAGGAGTGAACATCCAATGATCTACAGTGAAAAGGGATAATAATACCTTTTTGTCACATTATTTCATTAGGACACTCTCCAAGGCCTCTAGAGGATGAATATGGAGGCCTTTCGTAGTACAATTATAGTGTGATGAATATCAGTTGGACATGAGATACTGTTGTTAAAGAACACGCAGATGGGTATCAAATTTTTTTACTACAAAAATAATCTAAAATGGATCCCAAGGAAGTCAGCCCTTTTGGTACAAGCTATATATATTCCTCACATAATAATTGCACCCAGAAAGATGATGGCCGGATTGCAAGTGAATTCTGTGTATCGGACTTATAAATCTCTTATGTATTTCCACTCTTCCGTAGTCCTACTTTTATAGGGCAATTCAGAAGAACGACTCTTTCTTCCAGAATGAAAAGAGGTTTCAGCTTTGTACCTTTTTTCTCTGTAATTTTTCAAACAGTGATTTTAAAGCAATATAAATTTTCCAGAGTGATTGATTTAGCATTTTTTGTGGTTTATTTCAGTCTTGCAGGCATCGCTTGCGGAATCATGTCTCTCTCTAGATACTGCCTAAAAAAAAAATTACAAGTAAAATTTCTCACGAGATTGTACAAGGGTTTACTAGTTTTTTTTTTTTTTTTTTGATAATGAAGCTATAATTAACTTCCAAATAATAAGATTACACAAAAATAGATGAGCAGAGGCACCACTTTGCTAACCTATGCGCCCCTTCTACTATAAAACGATTTACTTTTATTACATTACTTGCCCTACTAACTCTAGGCAACAAGTTCCTAATGTCATCTATCAGCGGGATCAAGAGATACGGACACAACTTTTTTCTTTATATGAAATCCACCATATTTTGGTTATCCGTTTGTAGTTGACAGTCCTGTAAAACCTTTTCAGCTGCCGCTTGAAGCCCAATAAGACATGCCCGGCCTTCTGTGTCCTCTGCTGATGAAACTTTGAAATTGCACGTACCTGACGCTATGTAACGGGTTTGGTAGGAAACAATCTCCCAAACACCTGCTCCCTGGTTTGTTGTCTCCAGATATGGGTTTACTAGTTATTAATTAACCATTTATATTTTGTCCTTGTATACATATTTGAATAAAAAATTTAGGATGGTACTTGGCAGAACTAATTTCCCCTTTTTTAAAATAAAAATCCAAAAAAAAAAAATGTTTACTACTTACTAAATGGAAAAGATCACCTTAGAAATTTCCTTCTCTTGTTCTTTTATACATATTAGATAAGATTGACCTTTCCTTTTCTATCTACCTTTGTTTTCACATGCATGAATGAATGCATTCGAATTTATAGTTGTTTTTTCTTGCACAAGCATTTCTTATTTTTGAGCTAGAAAGTTTTAAGCACTATTCCTTGTATGTAACTATATATCTATACATCCTGCTATATTAGAAATAAAAACACCTTTTTTAAACATCTCCTATGATTGACACGTGACATGAGAACAGTACTAAATTGTCCTTTTGTCTAACTATAACTAAATTACTAAATCCCCCTTTGCACTTTCCGTGACACGTTAAATTAAAAAAAAAAATTCTTTATGTTTCATTCAATTAGAGTGGTTTTCTTTTCTTAATTATGGAGTCTAAATTGAATTGATCAATTGGGTTTTTGTTACAAAGTGTCAATTTTATTTTAAGCGTATACCCTTCGGATGAAGCTTATTACAAAGCTATTAAAAATCTCCAAAACTAAGTATTGATTTGGCACAACCAATAGAGAACATCAATAAATCATTTTACTAATATTTAAACTTATTAGGATGCTTTTATATTTTGTCTAACATTTACTTCAATACATATATTCGATTAAGTCTATTTATATTTAATAAGTAACACTTATAAAATATTTATAAAACATAAATGGCGAAATACAATTTCTTTTTTTTGTGAAATACAAATATTTCTATGATCACACTTTTAAAACATTTCTAAATCCTTCAAACATTTTTAAAATATATCGCTCCAAATATAAAGTTTTATTTTTTTTTCAAATATAAACATTTTTAAGATTTACAGATACACTGGGCTAGGGTCGCGCAATGCGCGACCAGACATCACTAGTATATACACACTAGCGTCCTATTTTCATAAATAAATAGTTTTTTAGTCTCAAAACAATTGTTTAATTTGAACTATTGCTTTCAGTATATTTTATGCTAAAAATAAAAAGTTAAATTGAAGAATTATATTGGACCGAAAAATTTTGTATCGTTATTATTTTTTTGTATATTGAGGAAGCCGAACGAACGGCTTGGTTACAATGCACCCAAATGAGAATGCCAACTATCTAACTGTAAGTGGTAAGAGAAATCCCAGAGACTGCGCAAACTATGAACCTGGACCATCCAATTAAGGGCCGAAAGACATCATTCTAAGATATAATGAGAAAGTTTTAAGCTTCATTTTTTAGACTGGCTCCTCTATATGATATTTTTATTAAGTCGCGAGGGCCGAATGACATATTGGAATGAACGACCAGATGCTGTCCAAAAGGAAACCAGTAAGGGCCCAAGTGCATTTGAAACAGCAGTAATTTGTACACTTCCGGAAAAAATAATTGTCCATTCATTCACATTTTTAAATTTTATATTTAATTAATGCAATATTGAAAATCCTTCCTTTAATTCACATTTTTAATTATATATTTAATTAATGTAATATTAAAAATTCTATAATGATACTCCTCCCATGTTGTTGTGGTTTACTCTCTCTGTCCATAATAATATAACTAGATGCTTGGCCCAGGCAGATACCCGGGCGCCCCTCTACTTTAAATTTGTGTTAATAGATAAATAAATTCTTGATTTGGAAAAAAATAAAATAGCTACACATTTGATTTTTTTTTCCTTTTTTAAGTCAAAAATAAAAATAAAAATAAAAAATCATCTGCCAAAGCAAAAAAATATTAAAAAGTACAACGATGTAGAAATCATACAAAAGAATGTGGAGTAATAAAGGGGATAAGTTTATGGATAAATTTAAATGTTATTTTAATTTGATTGATAAATGATAAATGTTAGGAGTTAAAATTGTGTAGTTATTTTTGTAAAGTAGCTTTATTTCTCGGGATAAGATTTTTTTTTTCTTTTAAAAAAGGGATGACACGTGGCAGAATGGTCAATACAATATGGTGCATTTGGAGCCAAAAAGTTTTAATAAGAAGTTGCCACATCTACATCCTGCATTCTGCTTTAATAGGGTAAAAGGGATAATTGTCTTGTTTATACATACTTTCAATCTAGTACAATTTATATTAAGAGAATAAAAATTTAAGTTAGACGGTAGGTATTGGCGAAAGAAGTATTTAAAATGTTGACACTGCTTATTTAGAATACCAGTAAAGAGACTTGCATTATATTGGAATTGACTAATGACATAAAACGGTTGTACAACGTTTCTTTGCTTTTTTTTTTCATTTTTTTTGTCCCATAACAAATTGAACAAAAAGAAGAAGCTTCAATGGACCCTTACTTTCAAGTGATAAACATATACAATTCTATAAATAAAAACACAAAATTTTAAATTTCGTCTCTAAAACATTACTACGATTCCGATCTATGTAAGTCAACTCAACTACCAAATCTAACAAATGACTGATGGTTGAATATCAAATTTCAAAAACAATAAGACAACAAACACTTATAGTCATTAATAACTACCTAAAATACAATCCATTAATGAATAAATAGCGATATGTAATTAACACATGTTACAAATATAGAGTGGCCATTTTCCAAACCATACAAGTAACGTTCTTAACATCTAAATGTTTTTCTTCACATAAAAACATATTCACCGAAAAAAATCAAGACATTTTTCTTCACACAAACATCGCATGTTTTTCTGGTTTAAGACTCCTAGCTATGATTACTCCTTCAAGATCAAATCCTTTTATAATCTCAAACTATATTCCAGACCACCAATGCTTAAAATAGGGTAGTAGTCTCAGAAAATTCCGTAATATATGATTTAATTTCAAAATACCATTCTTTAGTACGTAAAACCAGTAAGCAAATTTAATATATATTTCTTCTGTCTCAAAATAATTGTTCAATTTGGATTTTTAATTTTAATATGATTTGAATAATAAATAAATTTTAAAATTAGACTTATTTCCGAATCAAAATGGTATATTTATATGTACAATACTCTTTAGAGTTTAGACTAATGTTCAAGCCTTCCAGGAGGCTTCATATGAATTTTCATCACAATAAATTTTTAGGATTGTTCTCTAGAAAGCTTTCTTCCTTCCCTAGCAGGTTGCCAAAACCCTAACCCCAGCTAGCTTCCCATCTTGTCGCGATCCTCAATGCCGAATTGGTATAGGTTTGCTCCCCAAGGAAGAAGTGGATTTATATGCCACTTACAAAGTTTAAAACTTTGCCTCCAAGAAAGTTTTCAGTGTGTTTGATTTTAATTTTAATTTTTTTTCTTTCCTTTTGCAACCGGTCATTAATCTACTAGTAGGGAAAATAATCGTTAATACAGTGACCATTTGGGTTGTACATTGCATAAAGAATAAAAGAATTACTCTTCTATAGAAGAAAGAAACCATTGTACTCCCTCCGTTCCATTTTAAGTGTCAATTTAGAAAAAGAAAAATCTTCCAAAATAAGTGTCGTTCTCAGTTATCAATAAATATTTAGTCAGATTCTTCCCAAATTACCCTTCCATTGAATAGATCAACATAAGTAAATGGACTCCCTCTTTCCGATGAGTCGACGGACGCTGGCTGAGTTAATTCTTTGTCGGGTGGATTACAAAGAAGCCAAAATCATTTTTTTCTCTAATCTCTAATGGAATTCTCCAACTTAAACAAATTGAGAGGAAAGAAGATCAAGAGCAAGAGGAAGATTGATGGATTCCATGAAAAAGAAGAAGAAAAACCCAAATTTTGACTTGAATTTACCGGCAGATTTGGGCTTCGATTTAAACGAAAAACCGGATGAAGATGAAGAAGGAGAAGACGGAGAAGTAGAAGATGGAGCCAGAGTTGAAAAAGTTGAGAGGCAACTATCAAAAAATTTGCTTAGACCAACAATTGATTTGAACACATCTCCAGAGGAAGACAAAGAAGCACTCAATTTTCATGAAATAGGGATTCAAGGAGTGATTGAAATGCTGAGAATTTATGTTCCTCGTTACTTTACTATTAAGCATTATTAGTCTTGCAGAAATGTGGTTGTGTTGTTTATGACGACGGAGTACTTGATCTACTATTTTTGTTTTTTTTATGGGTTCCTGACTTTCTGTTCTGGGGGAGATTGAATATGATTATGTAATTTTGATGACGTTTATTGTTGTGATGATTTTACTCTCAATTTTCCTTTTTCTCTTACTACTTTTTTTTTTTAATGAAAAGGTTGATTGGTTCAAGTTTTGTTGTTCACTCCGTGTATATGAACGGAGGGATTAATTAGTTACTCCCATTCACCATGTATGCTTAATCTCCATGATTCTGCTGACTCACATCCATAGTTTTGAAGATATAAACTCTTCATTGCTGGAGGTACAATGCTCGTTATTTTTTGGACTAATAGTCTGATGAGTTTTATCTATTGCTCCTTCATTGCTGATTTATGATTAGTGTGGAAGTAGTAGAAGCCATATGACTTCCTAAAGATTCTTAACTAAGTTGTATGGCTTCTACTAATTCCACACTAATCATAAATCAGCAATGAAGGAGCAATGGATAAAACTCATCAGACTATTAGTCCAACAAATAACGAGCATTGTACCTCCAGCATTGAAGAGTTTATATCTTCAAAACTATGGATGTGAGTCAGCAGAATCATGGAGATTAAGCATACAGGGTGAATGGGAGTAACTAATTAATCCCTTCGTTCATATACACGGGAGTGAACAACAAAACTTGAACCAATCAACCTTTTCATTAAAAAAAAAAAGTAGTAAGAGAAAAAGGAAAATTGAGAGAAAAATCATCACAACAATAAACGTCATCAAATTACATAATCATATTCAATCTCCCCCAGAACAGAAAGTTAGGAACCCATAAAAAAAACAAAAATAGTAGATCAAGTACTCCGTCGTCATAAACAACACAACCACATTTCTGCAAGACTAATAATGCTTAATAGTAAAGTAACAAGGAACATAAATTCTCAGCATTTCAATCACTCCTTGAATCCCTATTTCATTAAAATTGAGTGCTTCTTTGTCTTCCTCTGGAGATGTGTTCAAATCAATTGTTGGTCTAAGCAAATTTTTTGATAGTTGCCTCTCAACTTTTTCAACTCTGGCTCCATCATCTACTTCTCCGTCTTCTCCTTCTTCTCCTTCTTCATCTTCATCCGGTTTCTCGTTCAAATCGAAGTCCAAATCTGCCGGTAAATTCAAGTCAAAATTTGGGTTTTTCTTCTTCTTTTTCATGGAATCCATCAATCTTCCTCTTGCTCTTGATCTTCTTTCCTCTCAATTTGTTTAAGTTGGAGAATTCTATTAGAGATTAGAGAAAAAAATATCCTTGTAATCCACCCGACAAAGAATTAACTCAGCCAGCGTTCATCGACTCATCGGAAAGAGGGAGTCTATTTACTTCTGTTGATCTATTCAATGGAAGGGTAATTTGGGAAGAATCTGACTAAATGTTTATTGATAACTGAGAACGACACTTATTTTGGAAGATTCTTTTTTTCTAAAACGACACTTAAAATGGAACGGAGGAAGTAATAAAAAACTAATTATTTAAAAGACAAAATTAGATTTTTTTACAGTGAATTATTGCTAAATGCAAGGAAAAAATGTTTTCTTTTCTTCAAAATGCATACTAGTTTTATTAAATAGGGTAAAACGTAAGTACTCACTGGAAAAAAAAAAAAAAGAAGGAAAAAAAATACATCACTGAAACGATCAACAGAGTACAAAAACCCCAATTCTTTTTTCCTACACAAGAAAACCGTTATCCCTCCTTCCTCCGGTCGATCCCCTCGCCGGAACCTTAACCCAATCTCAATTACAATTATTCCCTTCCCTTATCCGTCGACGACGACGGCGGTGATGGCGACGATGACCACCACCGGCAGCAGAAGAAAGTTTAGCTAGTTGTTCGCCTTCCCCAATCATCCTCTGAACAACAGCGCCAATAACAACGGGAAAATTCTCCGCCTTCACGTTGTAACCCGACCAAGTATTTTGTGGAGGAAGTTGTAACCGGTGTTTATGAAACCGATCTCCATCGGATATGGATCAAAGTTGTTGCTACAAGGAATACCAGGGAAAGGAGCTCAAGGCTGGAGAACTTGTGTTAGCGTAGTTGGCATCTCACTCGCAAGAAGATACAGGTTTTTTGAATTTTGATATGTGCTCTGTTTTTTATCACTCATGTATTAATGGTTCGCCTCTATGTTTTTGTTGTTTCGCGCGTTAAGGATTTTCGAACCGTTTGATACATCTCATTTGTCATTTGGAATTGTTGTTTTTCAAATTTTGGTTGTTTAATTGAATGAGTTCCTTGTCAATTGCTCATTTTTGTTGAGGAAGAATTTTCAATTTGTGTTTCTGGTTTTGGCTTCTTGTTTAGACAGGATCGAAGATGTTTGAAGATGGTAGATTGTTAATTAGAATTCTGAATTATAACTGATAATCCCCTAAACAAATATCCCTGTGAAATCAAATTATTTTCCCCTTGTTTATCTCCTTCTAATGCTAATCATGAGCTTCAATTAATCAGGTGTGTCACGCCCTTCCAGCTCTTCAGCTACTTATTTATTTTAATGACAAGGATGTGCTAACATATGCATGATGGGCTCTGTCATATCTCTCTGATGCCTGATGGTACAACAAAGGAAATCCAAGCGGTGATTGAGGCCGGTGTCTGTCCACGAGTTGTGGAGTTACTTTCGTAGGTTTCACTTGATTATCTTTCGGTGTTTCTGTCCTCCGGTTATTTCTGATATGAAAACGAATTGTAATCTTTTCAGACATCCATCGCCTTCAGTGCTGATTCCCGCACTCCGCACTCTCAGGAATATTGCGAGAGGAGATGTTTGTCAGAGACAGGTTTGTTCAATCCACACATCACATAATTTTGTATTTTAAAGTTTGAGCTACTTCGGCATACTGTATGTAAGTGATAGGATAGAATATTTCCTGAATTTGAATTGCTCGCGAACTTGTCAAACATGTCTAATCTTTCCAAGTTTGTTTAGGAAAATATGGTGTCCGATATTGCTGTTTTTATTTCTTTGATATATGGTGTTAATGGTAAGTGTTCTATATTTCAGTGTATAATTGAACATAGGGAGCTGCCGGAAGTACATAGGTATTGTTATGCTCTTCAGAAGGCATGTAGTGATAGGGTTTTTTGGGTTTGAAATTCATTACTGCCTCTCTGTTGTTCATTCTTAAATTGGCAGACACATGAGATTAACAATAACTCTATCTTGTACGATCAGGCATGATGGCAGATGTCAGTTCAGCATTGGCGGGTGCAGGCATCACAATTGTTATAAACTAAGGTCCAAAGTTGCTTGTGGTGTGTTCATGCTCTTGTTTTACCGGATTATTTGGCCAATGGGCAATAAGAGGTAACGGCCTTCTATTTTTGTTCTGTGATTTCTTGAGGTGTAAACATGATTGGTGCATATGATCGTGCGGAGGATTTGCCGGTGAATGATTGCTTATGTGGTCTTTTTCAGCTTTTACTGGGGCAAGTAATACTGAAATTATAACTGCTGCAAACACATATGTCCAGGTTAGATTGAATCTAAGTTGAGCTCTAGCTTGTTGCTACATGTCTATGCGTGATCGTGCGGAGAATTTGCCGGTGAATGATTGCTTATGGGGTCTTTTTCAGCTTTTACTGGGGCAAGTAATACTGAAATTATAACTGCTGCAAACACATATGTCCAGGTTAGATGGAATCTAAGTTGAGCTCTAGCTTGTTGCTACATGTCTATGCGACTATTAGCACTACTTTTTGAGTTGCTGCATGTTTGTCATTTAACTGTAAAATTTTGTTCCGATGTTCTGGAAAGTGTATCTTCTGGTCTCTGAAAGTTCTTGAAGTAGTTGTGCCATTGAATTTTAAGATCATTCTATTCGTGGGCTTTTTTAAATATAACTCCAGTGGCTTAGATAGATTTTAAGGAAGTCAAATGAAGGGAACATAATTATGGCTCAGTATCATAAATAGTTAGACATCTATTGTTAAAAAATGCTGGACCACAAGCCTCTAGTATTCCCTGCTTTAAAATCTAGTTGAGGTCTGTGCTACCCTGTGACTATATATTGTTGTTTAGATTTAGAACTACCTCCGTCATGGACTAAAATCGAGTTACTGCAAGACTAGTGTGAAAATTTGACAAGATTATCTTTCTTTTCTACTCTCTCTAGTCACCTTTTCCTTCATGAGTTATGTTCTAGCAACGTGGATTTATAATTGGTGCCTTACATCTGTGTGCGAAGTTATGTGATATCTTAAATCATTCGAGATTGAGGGTTCAATTGAATTCTCATTTGTTTCCAATTTCCAATTTCTTTTCTTTTTGTTTTGGTTTCACGCCTGATATAGTAATGGAAAAGGAAGACCGGTTGGTTTCCGACTAACTTCCTAACTTTTATTCTACTCTCAGTTCAATTTTTTAATGGTGACTTGTCCTCTCCTTTTTTAAACAGCCTCGGGATGAAAGACTCATGGGGACCTTTAAAGGCTCTGGCAGTTGCTAGTGCTATCAATGGTCTTGGTGACATAATTTTATTCAGATTCCTAGGATATGGTATTGCTGGGGCGGCTTGGGCAACAATGGTTTCACAAGTATGGTGGCCTACATTTTTTTACTTGCTCTCGTGCTCCCATAAAGATATTTGTTCTCCTGATCTTATTTCACTTGCACCTGGTTTAACATATTTTTCTTGCTCTCTATCGCCTTTAGGTTGTAGCTGCTTATATGATGGTTGAAGCTCTGAATAACAAGGGTTATAATGTGTTTTCCATCTCGATTCCATCAGTTACTGAGCTTACACAGATAGTTACGCTTGCTGCTCCAGTGTTTATAACAATGATGTCAAAGGTCAGTGAATATTTGTTGTATCTTTTGCTGGTTATCTAAGGTATGTAAACTAAGGTCCGAAGTTGCTTCTTCTGGGGCTTCGATGCATTCAAAGCTTTTGCTAATGTCTATTCTTACAGTGTTATGTTAATAACGTGCAGGAACCCTTACTCATTTGCTGCGACTTCAGAAACGCTTTCAAAGATACCATGGAAATCCTTGGGAACACAATATTGCATTTAATAAGGGTCAGATTACAGAGTAGTGCGCTGCTTGCGAACTGGTTGAGGAAGATGAGAACAAAGTTGGAAGGATTAGTCAAGGTGTTCCCCATTTTTGTGGTTGGATACTACTTTAGTTATTTGGTATCAACGGTTAGGTAGGATGGCATAATGTTCAACAAAAACGGTCATGTGCTATACTTTCGTTATGTGATCGAATATTTCAGTGTCTATGGAAATTTCTGGCTCTGTGGCAATGCAATTTGTGCTTTTTACTTTTATTGCATGTAGTAAGGCTACTATTATAATAATAATTTTTTTTTTTTATTCAATACTTATTAGGACACTTTAAAGAGTTTTACTAGTAGTATCACTAATAAGGTCACTTTAAAGTGTCCTATTTTCTTAAGCTTCCAACAACTTAATAGAACATATATGAAGTGTATCATCAGGATTAGTTTAATAGGACACCTTTAATAGTTTTATGGACTTATTGCGACCGGAGAATAGATGACACTATTTCTATGTGTCTTATTGATGAAATGTCCTATTATGTAGTTTTTAAGGACACAAAAAATTGTCCTATCAACCCCTTTTTGTTGTAGTGCTAGACAATGTTTTAGGATTTATGGAGAGGTAAGGGAGGTGACTCATATATATAGAGGAAATCAGTATTGTGCAAAAACATGTAGAATGATCAAATAAATTATATTAATGGTAATAAATGTAACCAAATGGTAACTATTCTATTTTTTCTTTAAGGGAAAATGACAAAAACTCCCGAGCTATGTTCCAAAAAATTAATATCATAGTGACATTTCTTATGAGGACAATTACTCCACTGAGGTCAACGGCAAAAATGGCCCCTAATGGAAGAATTGATTAAAAAAAAAGTGTGTAAAAGACAAAAATATCCCTTTTAGCTAAAAATATCTTTGTGCATAAAATTCTATCCTTTCTTCAAAGAGCTCTTTTGTTTAATTAACAAATCCCCAAAATTTTCTTTTTAGGGATAAGACATTTACCACTTTTTTCTTAAAAAATAATTTTGTAAGAAAATAATTTAAGCTAAAACTACTTTCTTAAAAAATAATTTAAGTAAAAATCAATTTATCTTTGCTTTTTTTTTTAAAAAAGATAGAATTTTACCATATTCATATTTTTATTTCAATAACAACAGAAAAATTTAAAACATACATAATGTTGAAATTATGCTATTTTTTCTAGATAATAAATCATTTTTCAAACAAAATTCAACCCTAAATAATTCTTTTTTTTTGTGGAAGTTATATTTTTTAAAAAAAATTAACAAAAATACGTAAATATCGTTATTTCTAAATGTATTCAACAATTTGTTAAGGAAAATATATCATTGGAAAAAAAAAGATAAAATGTGCATAAAAATTTATTTTTAGCTGAAAATAATATTTCTGTATTTACACATATTTTTTTTGTTTAACTCTGCTGTTAGGGCCTCTTTTATCATTGACCGACTGGTAAGGGGTAATTGTTCTTATAATAAATATAGAACTGGTATAAGTTTTTGGGACATAACTCAGAAGGGTTTATGTCATTTTTTCTTTTTCTTACCGGTGATAAATTTGAAAGTTTATCTCGAAGTTACTCATTACAATTCAGTAGTTTAACTAATTCACACAATCTTTCCATCATGATCTAAATTTAGCAAGTAATTAGTCTATGAAAAAAAAAGTTAGTACTTTATACAACTTTAAAAAGTTTCTCTACATTTTTTACGCGAATGATAATTCCAAACTTTCTAATGGAACAAACTCCAAAATTATCGGTGTTACAAACTCGTAATAAAACATCGATAATATTTTTCTTGTCACAGAGTACTGGAAATCGTCTACTAGTAAATGACTTATAGGTTAAAAATCTTGTCATCCCCTATCCCCTATAGATATATACACAAGTACATACAATAACTTGTGCAAATGTATATTTATACAGTACTACAAATTTGACATTCTCAATTTTATATTGTAATTGTTTTGCTCTAATTCTATGACAATGTTATCAAACTTTCACATGTCTACAATCGATATTTTAAGATTCAAATACTTTCAAAAAAACAACTATTACTTCTACTTTATCGAAACTAAAACTACGATCCTAAATTAACATGCAAGAATCGAAATCATTATTACATGAAAAACTTTAACTATACAGCCTTCTCTAAAAAACTTTGTATCTCTCTAAAACTTGAAATGTTGCTTATTAATCTTTATCCTTTTCTTATCACAAATTTCTTTCCTACCTAGCACGACCATTCTGTCTTAGTAATTCATAATTAACCCCAAGTCCCCAAACCCGCTCCCCAAATCGTGATTCTCAATACTGAATTGACAGCTTTGTGGATTGCTCCCCAAGGAAAGAAGTCCATAAATATGCCAACGTGTAAAGCTTAAAACTTTGTCCCCAAGGTTTATTTTAGTAGTACTCTAACGTGTTCAATTCTAATTCGTATTTATTTATTTTTCTTTACTTTTCCAAAGGGTCATTAATCTACTTGGGTAAATAAGCATTAATGAATTGATCTTTTGGGTTGTACTACTTTGTATGAGAATCATTCTTCTACGGAAGAAACCATTGTAACTTTTTTTATTTAAGAAGAGGAAAAGGAAGGAAAAAAAAAAAACGTCTTATTACATGTTTGGTTTTTAAATTAGTCACGAGAATGATTTCTGGAAATCGGGATTATTACATCTACGGTTGAAATCGCGCGATTGAACCAAGATAAATCTTGTGGATATGATCTTTCTATTCTCACACAAAAAATAAATAAGGATATTTCTTACCTCCCCTTATAAGAAAATATGGGGAATAATGAGGACAATGTGAAGGTATTTTACACAGAGACGAAACCTGATGTAACTGATGGGGGGGAATTAGAATATTGTGTAGAAAAATACGTAGATTGGTCAAATATATAATTATTGGTAATAAGTGTAGTCAAATTATAATTATTTACTTTGTGATAAGATTTGAAACTTTATATCTAAAAAAAAATTAGTCAACTTTGAGTTTGAAATTTATACGGTTTTAAGAACAAATTTAAAAAGTCAATATGAACTTTTTTGGTATAAAAGGAATAATAATTTTATAAACTTTCTCTTCTAAATCCGAAATGTATACTGGAACCTTAAAAGTTATTGGCCCTTACAAAAAAAATCATGGATAATTTTTTTTTTTACAGGACAATTTATCAAGTGTCAGAAGTCTTCTAATAACGAGTTACAATTCGAAAATCTTGTCACGTCCCATCCCCTATAGGGTTTTTTTTTTTAATTTTTTTAATCGAAACCATCCCCTATAGATAGATGCAAATTACATAGAAGAACTCGTGCAACGTTTATTGTTCAAGAGGTGCAACTGTATACACACAAGTACTGTACTACGAATTTCACATAGTCAAACGCTAAGAATAATTCCTATATTCGTATGCGTTCAACTCACCTACCAACCATCTGCGTCACATTTCCCTTTTTAAGTAGTCAACCAATTAAAAGCCCATCGGATCCAAGTTTCTCTAGTTCCCTTTTTCGACAAATCAAATTAAGGAAAAAAAAAACACACACACACACACACACACAGTGACACCATAATAAATTTATTTTTCCTATTACAACACGAAATCGACAATTTTTCTTTCAACAACTATATAAATTGAACCTCCATATGGGTTCTTCTAAAACTTTCTAATTTGAAAATCGAACAAAGAAAAAAAAGAAATCAATGGAATTTCAAGAAAACCCAGAAAATCCTCTTGTTCATATAATATCATCATCAACTGAAGCGGAAGAAGAACAAGAAGAAGAATATGGGATGACTGATGCAGAGAGGGAAGAAATAGAGGAGTTAATCGGGTACAAATTTAACGACCCGGGATTATTACAGACCGCCTTCACCGATTCGTCGTACAAGAAAGAGGGGTTCGAAACTGAGTCGTTCGAGAGGCTAGAATACATCGGAGACTCGGTTCTGAACCTGCTGATTGCCCGGGAGCATTACGTGGCCAACCCGGAATTTCTCCCGGGGAAATTGACTTTGCTCCGGGCAGCCAACGTCGGGACTGAGAAGCTTGCCCGCGCTGCCATGAAGTGGAATCTTCATAAGTTTTTACGACATAGGAAACCTCTCCTAAACGACCAGGTAAAAATACAATAACACTTTTTTTTTGTTTTTTTCCTTTTTTCTTTGGGGTTTTTTTAATTGATTAAGTTCTTGTTTTTTTAATTACTTTGCTGATAGTGATCATTGTTTTCCCCTTTCATTTGTCATTTGTTCTTGTATTACTATGTAAATTCTTGAAATTTACAGTGTAAACCTAAAGTCAACGACGAAGTCAACCCCTACTTTTTCCCAATTACATCTTTTCAAAGGCTTTTCAAAATAATAATAAAAAGAAAAAATCACTTTCTAACTGTTTCACTACTCCTATTACATCTTCCTATTTTGATTTTCAATTTTAATTCCCAATCTTTTATTGTCTACTAGGATAGTTATTATGACGTCAGCTCTTTTTACGGTTTTCTTCCCATTTATAACTTTTATTTATATCATGTTGTCCAATATGCTTCATCTAAGATCTATCCTTCAACAAATTGCTACATAACTTTGCCAAGATCGGTTGTTTCAATCGTTGAAGATACGAAATGTAGCTTTTGTACCACGTCAATTTAATAAGGCATATATATATATATATATCAAGTGTACTTGACATTTAATATGTTTTGCATTTAATTGCGCGTACAACTTGGTTGTATCAAGTGTTATAAATATAATGTAATACTCTTCTCTCTAGAAAAGGACCGGTGGAGTGTGGAAAAATCAAGTTCTTTTCATTTGTATTTAAGAAGTTGAATTTTTTTTTAAATTGTTATTTTATTCTCTACACTCCTTAATTAGAAGTCAAGTGATTATGAGTTGTATTAGAATTATAAAATTACTCATTGAGAATTGCTTTAGTTTGGAATATATGAATGCCTTGTCAAATACTGATGATAATAAAAGTTAGTACATTTCTAGACCATTAATTAATTAGTAATTAACATTATAATTATACGTGATTTATTGTGAACAGATTGGAGAATTCTCGAAAGCAATAGAGGAGTATCCATTGCACTCAGCTGGCTTAGTTGATTCTCCAAAAGTTTTGGCTGACATCGTCGAATCCTTAATTGGTGCGATCTTTCTCGACTGCAATTCCTCTTTGGAGACCACTTGGCAGGTTTGGTATATTTCTTTCGAGCCCTCTTAATGGTATTCCAATTTTAAAACTTAATAATGAGTGAAATATTTTTCATTTTTCACACTAACAATGTGAAATTTTTCGAAACCGAATAAATTAAATAATGATGTCGTACGTCGTACAGGTAGTGAAGAAATTGTTGGAACCAATGGTGGATAACACAACCTTAAGACCACATCCTAAGACGCAACTGAATGAATATTGCCAGAAGAACAATTTGCAGTTGGAGTACGAGAATTTGTGGGAGAAAACAGGAGAGGTCAAAGTTTACGTGAACAACAAATACGTTGGAACTGGTGCCTATAGATCCAAGAGGACTACGGCTTTGAATAGGGCAGCATATAAAGCTTGTACCCAAATTTTCAATGATTTCACGAGCCCCAATCCGACGCCTCCCGTGTTAGATTAGTTATTACTTCTTCCGTGTCGAAATGATTGTACTAAAAATGAAAAATTAAATGTGATAAACATTTTGAAACGGATAGGGCACAAATTGTAAGACTTGTTGGATTTGTTTTTGGATTGATTAATTAAATGTATCGCTTTGAAGAGATGAAAGGTGAGGTGTTCAATCAGTTGTAATGCTTTGTTCGCGATCCTATAATCAATTAATTATCGCAAAGGATCAAGTCAACTCATTCTTCTAACATTACTAAACTTCAAGTTGTTATTGTTGTTTTATTTTATTATTATTAATTTATTTTTGGAGAAAGAATAAGCCTAATTACTTCAATTTTGAACCGTAAGTGGACATTTTATGGTATCAAAAATCGAATCTCAGAAATACTCCCTTCCTCGTAATGACAGTTTCAAAGCACTATTTTATTGTAAAACTTTGGACCATTTCTCAACTTGGTATCCTTGCGCAAGAGTATGTTTACATTCATTTTATAGAGACAACTGATATTCGAAAGACCAAGTTAATTAACACCCCATTGATGAAGATTATTGTTTGAGAGATTGGAAGAGGCAAGTGTGAAATTTTCTGACTTATGTTGTGACTTAATTGTGACCTATCAACTCAGCAAATAGCCAGCAATCAGAAGTATTATTAATCAAACGACTTTGGGAAAATATGATGCCTTCCTTCCCTAAAACCTTTATTGGGACTTTCACAAAAGCAAGGGTGTATACAATAAAATTAAATCACATGTTCATACTCATATTTACATTTTACCTTAGGTTATTCAGCCAATTTATCTGTTTAAAGTTAAGCACAACAACAACAAGTTTTTTCCCACTAGATGGGGTCGGCTATATGGATTATATGTCGTCATCGTGCTCGATCATTACATAAATCATGTCTCAAATTTAAATATTTCAAATCATTTTTTTATAGTTTCTTTCCAAATTTTCTTCGGTCTACCCCTACCCCTTTTTATCTGAGTCCTTGATTTTATACTCTCTACCCTCCTAACTGGGGCCTCCATCGGTCTCCTACGCACATGCCCAAACTACATTAAGCGAGTTTCTCTCATTTTCTCATCTATCGGGGCTACCCCTACCTTATTTCTAATCTATTCAATTCTAATCCTATTTAACCTAGTGTGCCGACACATCTATTTTAGCATTCTCATTTCTGCTACCCGCATCTTTTGTTCATTTTCATATTTGGTAGTCCAACACTCGAATCCGCAAAGCATCGCTGGCCGAATGGCCGTTCGATAGAACATGCATTTCAAACTCAATGGTACTTTACGATCACAAAGTATTGAGGACGCACTTCTCCATTTGTTCCACCCGCTTTTGAATTCGGTGTGTTACTTCTCTATCAATGCCTCCATTTTCCTCTATGATGGATCATAGGTATTTAAAACTTTTAGATGTGTTCACTACATGTTTACCAATTTTAATATTTACCATGTTATTACTCATTCGATTACTAAAATGACATTCGATATATTCCATTTTAGCCCTACTTATTATAAAATCTTTATATTCTAGCGCCTCCCTCCAAGTCTCTAACTTGGCATTTACCCTTTTCCTTGTTTCATCTATTAAAACTATGTCATCTGCAAACAACATACAACCGGGGATAACTATTTGCAAATGCTTAGTAATTTCATCAATTACTAAAGCAAAAAGGTATCGACTTAATGCCGACCTTTGATGCAAACCAACCGTGATTGGGAATCACCCAAAATCCCTACCGAAGTACTCACACATGTTATTGCATTATTATGCATATGTTTTTATAGTTTCTATATATCCCACTCTCACTCCCCTTTTTTCTAGCACTCTCCACATTATATCTCTGTTAACCCTATCATATGTTTTTTCAAGGTCAATAAAGACCATATACAAATCTTGTTTTCTCTCATTAAAGTGTTCACATAATCTTCTTATTAAGTGTATGGCTTCTATTGTTGATCTTTCCAGCATAAAACCAAATTGATTTTCCCTATGTTAGTTTCTAGTCTTAACCTAGTTTCTATCACTCTTTTCCACAATTTCATTGTGTGACGCATTAGCTTTATTCCCTATAGTTCGCACAATTTTGTATATCTCCCTTATTTTTAAACAAATGTATTAGTGTACTCTTCCTCCATTAGTTAGGTTATCTTCTTACTCTTCATGATTATGTTAAATAACTTTGTTAGCCATTCAATCCCAAATTTACCTAGGCATCTCTACGCCTCTATTGGGATATCATCGAGGCCTATGGCTTTACTATTTTTCATTTTTTGCATAGCTTTTTCAACTTCTTTAGGCTGGATTTTTCTATAGTATGTGAAGTTTTTATGATTCTCACTTTGCTCTAGTTCCCCTAATGTGATTTCCCTATTATCTACTTCCTCAAATAACTTATGAAATACTCTTTCTATCTATCTTTATTATCGTGTCCTCAACTAAAACATGTCCATTTTCATCTTTTATGTATTTAATTTCGATTAAGTCTCTTGTCTTTTTTTCCCTTAGTTTTGCAATTTTTTTTAAAATTTTTTTTTTCTCCCTTAGTATCCAATTTTTTATAAACATTTTCAAAAACTTTTATCTTGCCCTCACTTACTACTTTTTTCACTTATATTTTAGTATTTTTTTTTTATTTTTCCAAGTTCTCATTACTCTTACAAGTGTAAAAAGGCTTTGTAACAAGCCTTTTTCTCTTTTACTTTTTCTTGAATATCTTGATTCTACCACCACGATTCTTTATTACATTTATTACCTTTTGACATCCCTAGTTCCTTTTTAGCAAGATTTCTAATGTGTTTAGTTACTTTTTCCCATGTTTTATTGACCTATTTTTTCATGTTCCAATTGACATTTTCTAGTAAACCTTTAGTAAACCTATCTTTTTTTTTTATCTTTGTTATAAAGATTCTAACATTTTATCCTAGGTATCTTTGGTATTTTTTTTTTTTTACATACATTAGTCTTAATTCTTAGATTCAAGACTAATAGCCTATGTTGTATAGTGATGCATTCACTCGGTATTACCTTACAATTTTTACAAATATTTTTACACTTTTCTTTGTTAGGAAATAATCAATTTGTGTTTTATTAGAATCACTTTTAAATGTGATTAAGTGTTTATCTCTTTTCTTAAAGAAGGTATTACATATGACAAAATCATATGCCACCGAAAGATCTAATATAGTTTTGCCCTCATTATTTTGTATCCCATAGCCATAGCCCTTATGCGCCCTCTCATAATCACCGTTGCCTTTCTCTACATGCCTATTTAAATCCCCGCCTATAAAATTTTTTTCATTTTGAGGGATTGATTGGATCAAAGACTCCAAATCCTCCCAAAATTTAGTTTTAGTAGAGTCATCTATTCCTACTTGAGGCGCATATAAACTAATTATGTTGATGGATTAATTCCCTATTATAATTTTTAATGTTATGATCCTATCTCCTTTTCTAACAACCCCTACTACGTGATCTATAAATAATGAATCGACTATGATTCCTACACCATTCCTATTTCTGTCTTTCTCGCTATACCAAAGTTCGTACCCCGTGCTATTTAGAACCTTGGCCTTTTCCCCTACCCATTTTGTTTCTTGCATACACATTATTTTACCCGTCTTTCTCTCATAATTTCTACTATTTCTTAGGACTTACTTATTAGGATCCCTATATTCCAACTCCTATGATGGGTCTTTCTCGTAGTTCCCACTACTCTCACGCCCTCATGGGATTGTAGTGGTCCTTGCCAAAATATGAAAGATTGGACTTGTAATTCATTCTTGGCGTACAGGGCTTCTTGCACATTTTTTACTACACCCAAGTGCCCATGGAGATGTAGCGGTCCTTACCAAGACGACACGGTCGCACTCTGCGGCGCGCCACACTGACTGCCAACTTAATGTAACCCTCCTCATTTACACTGGCTTGGGACAGTCAATTATAAACTCTAAGGAACTAATGAACCTGAGAGTTTACAAGAGGCGGAGTTATCTGTTTCAAGTTAAGTGCGTAAGTTGAATTTTAATCACATAATTCTTTCAAGTTTTATTTGTATTTATTATCAGTACTCCTTTGACAAATCTCCAATTCAGTATTTACCAATTACAAATAATTATTTCATTCTATGCCAAAATGATTCTCATGTTTTTGTTATGTCATGCTTTTAGATAAATATGACAACTATTTCGAAATTCCTTCAAGCAGAGGCTTCAAATGTTTTTTTTGTTTTTTTAGAAAAAATTCCTTCAAATGTTTTCTTTTTGTTTTTTTTCTTTTGGATGATGTTTGACATCCAAGCAGAGGCTTCCATAAGTAGTTGAAGAAGTATATCCACAGTTAACCACAGCATTACAACTTTATTAACATGATAAGTTACAGAAATATATGAGAATCTCAAGTCTGAATCCTTTTTTCCCAGTTATAAAAGATAAACTATTCTTCTATAATAATGCCAAAAAGTTTCATCACAAAGATTCTCAACTATAATAAATGTCCAACCAAAACTTGCAAGTAAATTTGCCCTTGAGCATTACGAATATTCTCACTTTTATATAATATCTGCAGTTTTATAATTATATACTGTACTCATATAAAGTTTATTATGAAAGGGACAGTGAAAGAGTTTCTGTGGTAAGAAAGTTAATTTTCATTATATGAAATAAATGTTGTCCATCATATGTAAGGAGGTTTCGGGATGCATATTGGGTATTTTTGCCATTGAGATTTATTGACGAGGCTTCAGCTGACAATTACCTGAGGAGAGGCTAGGAACAAATTAAGGAGTTAATGATTAAAGATTAGGAAGGCATTTTAAGAAAAAAGTTGAAGGGAGACGAGTTAAGTTGTGGATTATATAGTTTTTCTGTATTGAGTACATTGACTGAAGAAGTTAGAAGATTGATTACTAAAGAAAAAAAAAAAGTTAGAAGATTACAATCCCAAATTATGTAGTTCCTCTGTCGAGTACAATGACTGAAAGAGTTGGAAGATTACAATCCCCTCGCTCCTGTTATGCTCAATAAGAGAGGAACTTCTCACGGGAAAAGTTTTCATGGTTAAATATGCATATCACATGACGTACTTGAGGATCAAAGAGCTCAGATTACAGAATAATGGTGAGAAAATTTTGGTCCATCGAAATTCCAACAAAGATCAAATGGCTAGTTTGTCGAACAGTATCAAATGATTGGCCAACTCGATTGGCCAACTCTTTGTAGCCTCAAAAGAAGAACACTCATCTAAGATTTGTCTTAGCTATGAACTTGCTGCCGAAGCGATTCAGAATTTCGTGTTCCTTGACTTATGATGCTTCGGACACGAGTTTGGCAATATTCATCTCTGGAATTTGAAATTGACGGGTAAATACAATGGATACACATAAAGTTTAGACTACTTTCCTCCAGAAGTTGGCGGGTTGGCCATAAAATTACCCCCGACATTTTCGACAGTCCTAGCAACTTTCCTTCGACTCCAAGAGTTTGACTACTTCATTATATGCTACATTTGCTGCTCTGTTTAACGCAACTTCCTTCTTACTATGGCATTGACCTCTTCCTCGAAGATGATCTTCAACAAAAACCTCATACGTGCCTTCTTTCGCCCAATGATCCACAAATCTAACATCAAGCCTGTGCTTCTGACATATCTCAAATAGCTTCTTCACAGGGTTCATCTGGAGCATGTCTGGAGTAATAAACGGCTCAAGTAAACTGCTCGTAACCTATATAAAAGAACCAACAACAAGAAGGATTAATGAGATGTGAAGGTCAAAAGCAGCATGTATGCATCTATGCATGCGTAACAGCTAGTTCCATAACAATAGTAATGTCAACTCTGGCCTTAAAGTAGACCTTCAAAATAGTGTCCTTATCGACAAACTGGACTCTAGCCTGATTTCCATGCATAAAATAGTGTGCTTATCAATTTGAAACGGCATTAATTAACTCCAGAAAGGTAACAAATATTATGAATCTGCGTCCATGTCAATCCACTTCCTACAACTTGATCTTGCATCCTATGATAAAAAATTTGCCTTTCTTTACCTATCATATTGCAGGAAAACAGGAAATAACACCAATATTCAGGGCTTCATTCCAACAGCATGTTCTTTCCCATTTTAACCTTGGTTTGCAGAAGCTTACAATCATTGCCACTTTAACTTAAACAGTGGCGAACCAGTAGAGCTTTTAACGTGATTACAATGTTAATATAAGACCTTTAAAAGACCTAATAGTCTATTGCAGTAAAATTGTAACTGAATCTGTTAAGAGCATGCCAATATTCCAGAAGCAGTTAATAAGTTCTTTCCACATTTAAAGAAACAGAAATAGAGTCAATGACACCTATTCATATAATGGTGGCATGTCTAAAATTCTCCATTTACTTCAGGAAAGGTACAACAAAACAAGTGATGAGGTAGATGGGCATACCTCCCATGTGGTATCTATTGAAGCATTGCTATCAATAAACACTGCTCCAACAGTGGACTCAACTACATCAGCTAAAACTTTTGGCGCATCAATCAAACCATGGGAATGCAGAGGATATTTTGGAAGTACGTTTATAAATGATTGGATCTGTCACATACAAAACAGGACACAGTTAAAGAAGGCTGAACAAAAATGCATAAATGCCTGTATATAACTATGCCAGCTCAAAAAAGCAAAGGTTAGATGGCAATAGCAAATAGAGAGAGATAAAGACAATGTCCTATGCTTGACCAAACATTCAGATGCCTTGGTAAACGCTAGATGGCCAAAAATCAAGTTCCTTTTATGATTTTACAGTAAGATAAATTTAGCAAGAAGACTACGTAAAATGTTCGATGATATTGGCTTTCCTCTGTGGCAAAAAAAAAATTACCAAAAAAATTTTATATAGCTAATAGCAATAACAGAATACTGTCGATGACACAAGGTTCAGGAACTAGATTATTTAAACATGACTCACTCGTCTTGCAATAACAGCTCTTTCATGGCGTAAATATTTGTGAAAGCCATGCTTAACAGCAACGCGGGCCAGCTTCTCTGTGTCAACATTTGCTGCACGAAGAGGAGTCAAACATCCAGGAGGAAGGTCTGGGTAAAGCATAAATTGCTTCTTTGTAATCAAAAGGTTAAGCACCGAATCACCAACATATTCAAGCCGCTCATACGATGTACAACCCCTGTTATATGACGGATGGGTAAATGCCTGATGAAGTAAACTCTTGTTGCTAAAACTATAACCTATAATCTTCTCAACTTCATCAAGATCTCTCCAAGATACCATCTCTTGGGACAATTCTTTCACCGCTTTTTCCCTAGTTTCAGTTCCGTTAAGGAAGTCATTCAATACAAAACCTGCAAGGAAGGATAAATAGAACTCGGAGCATAAGTCTTCGGAATAAGTACTGTAGTTTAATGGTATATATGGAATAAACTAATCAAAATCAGCAAATGAGATTTCACCTAAGCTAATTCAGAATGAAGTTCTTGTTTTCCATTTCCATTCCCACTCAAATATTTTTGCCTAGACAGGATAAAGATTCACAATTACTTCTCAATCGTTCATTTATTCCCAGTTTTCCAACAAACAGTAGATCATTCTTGGATTTTTCATTCAAAACAACCAAAATTTCCAAGCCTAAAGCAGTCAAATAGAATTCTTTCTAAACATAAAGCCAGAATTTACTTCTGCCACTCCAATTCGATAACAAAAGTTGAAATCAGATGGCGCTGGTCAAGGTAGGATTTCCAATGTGGGTTTATCAGAATCACGACCCAAAATATCAGATAACAAATCCAAAGGGCAATAATATAATCAACCTATAGTGTAAGAAACGATTGAAGTGAAATTAGAAAGCTAACCATATTTGCGGAGTCGTTGAGGGGAAATCTTAAGTCGCAATGGAGAAATTAAGGTCTGAAACCAAGACGCAACCATTTGAGTGTGGCAGAATGAAACTGGTCCCGCCACCGCCGCCGCCACAACCACCGCGATTTCATTTGTTCATGTTTCTGAACGTCCGCTGTGCCGCCGAGTGGGCTTTTGTTTTCAGAGAAAATTCTTATTTAGGTGTTGCAATTTTAATAATTTCTGAAAAGGGCGTAAAATGTTCAATAATTACAGTAGGAGGATAGAATTATCATGTCAAATAATTTCTGCATCAATAAAAAAATTGTGATGTCCTTAAAAAGAATTCTAAAAGTTTTACGCCCTTCTTAAGAATTATAAAAGTTTGAGCGCCCTTAATAAGAATTTTTCCTTGTTTTTAATGCTTTTATTATTATTTATTTTTGTTTTACTCTTATAGCTAAAAATTGTAATACTGTAATTATATACTCGTATGGAAAATTGTTTAAAGGGAAAAATGTGAAACCCTCTCTAGAATACCTATAGTAAAACATCTATATATTAATACTGTTGGGATTTCAAAAATTTATTAGTTTATTGATAAATTAGTAATTATTAATTAGTCAATTTATCGATGAATTATCAATTAAGTAATTAAAGTTTTGAAAATATTGTAACTAGTATCACTAAAAAAATGACTAAGAACAAAAATGATGATAACTACATGTCTTCGAAAATCAATTACACGAAACAAAGGATGTACTTAATGCGACAATAATGTTTGGGGTTTATGGGGACTGGGGTGGTGCAACAGAGGACAAGATTTTGAAAACTCAGTGATGCACTCGAAATTCGAAAGGATATGTTGAACGTAAATTAAAATACACTAAACTCTTTTTGTTTTGCCAATGAATTTAAATTTAGATTTTGTTTTGTAACATATACAGACCAATTAAAATAGAATTTGGAATGATAGTAGTATCTTAAATGCATGGAAACATTAGTCACGACTTCCACATCAATTTATCTTTTACAATACAGTTGTTGCATGCAGGAGATTATGAACTGAATTATAGATTATGAATAGGATTATAAAGTAACACCGATCGTCCTTTCAAGTTTACATGGATTTGATTTATCACCAAAGCTCAAAAGGTTGAAGATCGAATAAATTTACCCAACTTTAAGATTAAGTGAAAAGTGCAATGGAGCCAGGATCAAAGTAATATAATGGATCCAATTCGTACAAGATCATATCATAGTATGATCATTCATTTCTTTAATTTATGACATATGAAGAGTTGAACGTATTCTGGTTGATTACATTTATTCTGAAATTCTGGACATACATAGACTGTGGAGAAACATGGATACGGCAAACAATAACACACAAATTAAATGATTTTGTGTTCGTGAGAAACTATTTTCTCCATGTAATGGCAATTCATTCTAAAATATATATGGATCAAACGTTAGCAAAATGTGCATCCAGAACGGCAGCAATATAAAGTAAAAGATGTCCAATATTACAAAAAAAAACTAAATTACCAAAAGAAAAAGAAAAGGTAGGAAAAGAAATGTTGGTAATTGGACATGATTGAAATTGTTGTCATCACCAAAATATGTTAAAGTAGATGAAGGTCAAAATTATCAGCCTTTTATTTTATTTCTCTCTATTGGAAATTATAGAAGGTAAAAGTTACTCCCTCCGTCCTATAATTATTGTCTGGTTTGAGTTTTTATTTTTAGTTCAAATTATACTAAAAGTGAAATCTCAAACTGACCAATAATTTTGGTATATGAGGAGTACTAAATTTTGATCTCTAGAACAAGGTTATACAGAGAATATGCTATCTAAACAATCAACTACGCAATGATATAATATCAACCGAATTGTGCCGTATATAATGAAACATTGCTCCAGCAATTGTAAGCATTCATACCAGCCTTCATACAAAATTAAATTTTGAAAAAAAAAATAAAATTCCCCAAAAGAGAGAAAAGGAAACAAAACCAGCTAACAATGGAGTCCTTCTGGCACTTACAAGATCTTCCATGGGGGATCATCATGAATATTCTGATGTTCCTCCCAGTCGAGGCTTTGGTGTGTTTAATGTGCGTCTCGAAATTTTGGTATTCCTTCATTGCATCTCGGGAGTTTATCAACCACCATTTTCAAGCATCACGTAATGGAGGCAACAAATTCCTTCTATGTGGTCCAAACATTATCGGTGGTAACCCTCTAAAACCTTTCAAATCACTCTCTTATATGAACCCTTTAGATCTTTCTTGCATGAAAAAAATCCCATGTGAAATTAATAGTAATTGTTGCCAGATAGTTTCGTCTTGTGCTGGTTTGGTTTGTCTTACTGATTCAGATAGGTATGGGGTTGTAATCCATTTATGGAACCCGTTCATTAGAAAATCTTTGAAAATAACTTCATCAAGCATTGGTGTAGAGAATTTTACGTTTGATGACTTCACTCAGTTAGTTCTTGGATTCGGTTATATTTTCGAAACAAACGAACATAAGATTGTTCGAATTGTGTATGTGGAGGAGCCTGATGATGAGGAGGAGGAAGATGATTTCTTTCATGCAAGAAATATGATTGCTGCTCATAATCCTGGTCAAGTTGTTATTAGTTCATATTTCCTTGATGCAAGTACTAGTGTTGCTTCCCAAAATGTCACCCATGTTGAAGTTTTCTCACTGAAAACTAACACATGGAGAGAAATTAAAGCACCAAACGTCGCATTATGGTATCTATGTGACTCATTTTCTAGGGCTTTTCTCAACAATTGTGTCCATTGGCGGGCGTTCCGCAAAGATGACACAATGGACGCCCCAGTCATTCTCTCATTTGATTTTTTGAATGAAGTTTTTGGAGAAATAAAGTTGCCTGACCAATACAACTTTCAAGTGTCCATGATTAATGAGGTCACCGTTTACAATGGCAAACTTTCATTTCTGACTGCCCAAAACCTGTATGCTACAAATCAACAACGTTGTTCATTCTTTATTATGGATGAATATGGAAATGAAAGCTCTTGGAGTACACTCTTCAATGTTGTCCTTAACGGGATCGTTCATGTTCCTACGATGATTACCGTTGAGGATGAAATTGTTTACGTGAAAAGTAATGTTGATGAGGGAACTATTGAGTTGTATTTGCACAATTTCCGTAGCAATGAGACTAGGGCTTTTGGGAAAAATCTGATTGAAGGAGCTGATAACATGGACTTTTTGCCAATGATGAGCAGCTTGATTCTGCTGGATCCAAAGGATGAGTTCATGGAGATTGATGAAGAGAAGCTGTGATCATATTTAAATAGATTTCTATGTTTTGTGATTATGTTATCTGCACTAGATTCGAGCTTGGTCCAACTCAAATAAATGTGTACTTTCAATAAACATTTTCAAAGATGTATGAATCTTCAATCTTGTTTTAATTTGTGCAATTTTGACGCATACATTCATTACAAATGCGAAATAATCGTTTTTTGATGATTGATCTTTATGAAATTAATAATTGTTGTTGATTGCTTTGGACTTTTAACTTCAGGGCAAACACACTGGTAGGATTGGATTACTAGTATTATAATAATAATAATAATAATAATAATAATAATAATAATAATAATAATCATAATAATAGTAATAATAATAATAATAATTATTATTATTATTATTACTACTATACTACTATACTACTACTATTACTATCGATTATTATTATTATCATTATTATTATTATTATTATTATTATTATTATTATTATTATTTTGGAGAATATATATCTTTCAAGTTCTAATCAGAAAAATTTGAATTCGGTTCTATTATTTGAAAACATTTTCGATGTTTTCGATTCCAAGAATAGTGCAAGTAAAATACACTTTGAATTTATGTCATAAATGATTTTGCAAATTAGATCTTCTTCTTTTACCTATTCTTATCACTAACTGGAATTGTTCTAGAGATGGAAAAATAAACAAGGTTTTATGTCTCTATGTTAAGAAGGATTAATCAAAATATTCCCATTTTTTTTCCAAATTAAGTGAATACTCATAGCGTTCATGGAATGAAATGATCAAATAGGATGGACGATATTGTTTTGAAAATGTAATAGATTAAAATCAAGTTAACATTAATTGATGAACCAAATTTTATCAAATCCTCAGACTACCTTTAATTTACGTAACTTTCACATTGACCTCATACTTAATGTTTCTCTTCATTTTTTATACTTCGATTAATGCATGTTAGTTTCTCAGCCCAAATTAAAATGTCCAATCTTTAAAACATAAATTTTTTATTGTTATTTAAAATATGAAATATTAATTGAAATAATATACAATATTTTAGCTTGCCTACAAATCCAGATTTGTTATATTCTTTATTTCAACGTGTGAATTATATGCCGTTAAATGTGAATAACAAAAAACTGGTCATATAAATTTTTTATGTTTGGAAAATATTATTTAATTTGACTTAAATAAAAAACAAGGTTTTCTCTCTAAAGTTTAGATTTGGTACCGTTGCTTCAATTTGTTTTTACGCTTAACGTAATTATTTTGATTAACAAGTTGCGTATCTTCTTCTCTTGCCACTTTTGTTCTTTCTTTTCTCACTTGTTTTACTGGGTTCAATTTTTCCCTTTTTAGTTATTCTATAAAATTACTTTTCCATGCATGCAAGTTTAAATAAATGTGAATACGAATATTTTCCAGCCTACGGAAACTTATTCTTCTTGGATTGGTCAGTGCCTCCTATTTCTCTCTTTTGTAATGAATTATTTGGTAATTCTGAATACCATTTGGTACCATTAATATCGATTGCCCAGAACCTGTTATGTAAAATGCTTCTTATTTTGTTGTTTTTGCATTTTGTTTTCGTTTTCAGAAATTTAGACCTGACTTGGGTGATTTGTTGCACTTCTTATTCAACTTTGACTATTTTTCATTTAGCAGATTTTGTTGATGTTTATTTTTTTATTGGACACAATACTATGGTTTTTTGGACATGTGGTGATGAATGTTCGAATTGACCTTTTTATTTTCATAATTTACGCCATGTGTGAAACTTCAAGGCGTTAACTCACACGGTATGAGGTATATGATAATATCGAGATTTGGACATAAATTAAGTCAACAAATAATGTAATTAATTGGGCATGACAACAAAATGACCTCGCATTGTCGAGTACATTAGCTAGTAATTATAGTTTCACTATGTTAGGGCTTTATTTTTTAACATGTTTGATAGTTAGCTAGTCAACTCATTCAAACTTTGTCTTACTATCATTATCGTTTTATCTTTGTGTTATTCTGTAACTCATGTTATTGTTGGTTGTTATTATGTGTTTTTAATATCAGTTTAAATTTATGCATTTTTATTGAAATTATTTGGATACATTTTATAACCATGAATATGTGAGTAGTTTCTAAATGAATCTTTCATCTTTTTGAAACCGATTTCTTCATGCAGTTCAAGTGAATTCTTCTTCTTAATTTCCCATTAAAATTATTCCACTATTTTGAATCATCCTCATCAATTATTCCACTTTCTTGCTCATTTTCTTGGGCCTGTTCAGAATGCAGTTTTGGAGTTGGGAGTCATGATTAGTTTGTTGCAGAAGATCATGTAGAGAGACATTTTCCCGCCCTCTTTAGAGGATCCTTTCAATGCACGCAATGGCTGCATTCATTTATATTTTTAATTCAACAAATCATTCACAATATAAATGAAATATCATGACTTCTTATTACTTTTCCCGTAGAACTCCCAAACTTTCTTTTGTTTTTTTTTCCATAGTTATTAATCTGTCTACAACGGGTTACCAAAAGCAATTATATTCCAGCTACTTTGGTAAGGGTTGAAGTTGATAACTTGACAAACAGATCCTGATGTTAAGAAACTAATTTGGATGCATTTGAATGATCGGAAGATGGATGATTAGGGAAGAGAGCTACACCTACCATTAATTATTAATGTGTAATATTTAGATTTTAGGCATATTCAGCCACATTTTTGTTCGATCCACATCTCTTAAACTACACATAAATAATTACATATCAATCATTATTCCCCGTTTGTTCTACAAAAACGCAGACTATTTTGGATTCCTCATCCAAAACAACCACAATTCCCAAGGGCCAAAGCATCCAAATAGAATTATCTCTAAGCAGAAATGGAAGAATTAACTTCCACCCCAAAAAGAAAAACTCTTTGCAAATGATAAACCAAAGCTTTAAGGTAGTATTAATTTCCAGTGTGGGTTTATCATAATCACTATCCAAAACATCAAACAATAAATCCAAAGGGATTTAATATCGTCATCCATAGTCTACGCAGATATTTAAAGGAAAATGTGGAACCCTCTCCGAGATATCTATATGAAAAAGAATAGAAGATGAATTAAGATTTTTTAAGTTTGCAGCCCCTCACACATTCACGTACAACTTTTTAAAAACATTTCTTCAAATTTATAAGGGAAATCTTGGTAGTTGGTTCATAACTCATAAGTCATAAGTACCTCAATTGAGCATAAGACGCGTTCATGTATCACTGAAATTTTTTTGGTAGTACGAAGATGAGTAAACTCAGGGTCAATATAATAATCTCCAAACCATATAGAGAAATAGATCACTTTAAACAACCTTCAAGTGACAAATTCGGGTGCAAATTGGATACATCTGACACATTCACAATATCAATTTTTCTTAAGAAAATCATCAAAAAATTTTAAAGAAGTAAGTCAAACTTTTCATCCACATATATAATTATCAAATGATACTACTTCTCAAAGTTAAAGTGAACATGGCAAACTTGCAAAGAGAAAAAATTCTTAAAACATTAATAATATATGCATTACTTTGCCATAATATTTGCATTTTGCACTACTAATTTAACTATCTAAATTTGATTGTTAGGAAACTCCTGGATACCTCATTAATTATCTTTTTGAGGAGCTTGTAAAAATTCAAGTATAAATTGCTGAAGATCATTAGAATATGACAAAAATAGCAGATCTAAGAGATTTACTTGTGTAATACAGTGATTTTGAAAATAAAACTGTTATTGGCAATGGCTCGCTGACGAAAGCAAAGTGTGGAATCTTTTTGGATATCATAATCATTGATAAATTGTTATTCATTATGATAGTTAGTTTGCATTTTGATTGAACTACGATACAATTGGGCAAAAATAATTTGATAAGTTGATGGTAATTTTAATTTTTGATTATTAGTTTCTGAAGAATGGTGTTTTGGTTTCGGAATCTTCCCAATTTGGTTGAGCGAATGGCTTGTATCTCAATTCGAAAATGTATAAATTTTCCAAAAATGAGTAAAATGGGCATTAAGACCATTTTCGAACCCGGCTCAAGTTTGTTTATAATGGGTTGCAGGTTGAAAATGGAGGGTTGGAAAATGGGGTTAATGGGTGGATAAATTTGAAAGAAGTAGGGTTAGGTGGGGCCCACGGGTAAAAAAATTTAGGACATCAAACTCAAAAAATTATTTTGTATTTTTTTAGTATACTATTTTTAATACTACCATTTTTTTTTTGTTTTGTTGAATTTTATTAAATTTTATTAAATTTTGATTTTCTTATTATTTCAAATATTGAAGATTCCAAAGTACCGAAAATACCCTTGTTGCCTTAATCCAAAATTGATTAACCCGAGAATTCCAAAATGTAAAGTATCAAAAAAAGTAAAGAGGACCACATGTAATGGACCAAATCAGTTTATTTTTTATGCTATGGACCAAATTAAATTTTTTGACAAATGTAAGAGACTATTTGGCTAGATTACTCTTGTTTTTTGTCCTAAAGTATAGGAATGGGCAAAATCTATGTTTCATAATTATGTATAAATAATTTTAAGTCTTAGGGGTAATAGATACGTGTACTTGAAATTTGAATCTTTCTTTTTCACATATATCTTAAATCATATACTGTCTCTTTTAACGAAAGAAGAAAATGAAAGTTTACTCAGTCCTTTATCAATGGAGGAAGTGAAAGAGGCAGGTTTTGGGTTGGAATTTTCAAGTGCAACGGGAATTGAAAGGTATGGAGGTGATTTTTATCAGCACTGTTGGAATATACTCGTAGTACTATAGTAACCTTGATTCTGAAGAAAAGTTCAGCGACTTCATTTACCAATTTTTGCCTGATTTGTCTTTGTGACTTTGTGAATAAGATTTTCACAAAAGTTTTAACAGAAAGGCTAAACAAGGTGCTGTCTAAATTGATATCGGAAGAACAATCGGCATTCTTAGAAGGAAGAGACATTGTGGACAACATTTTGATGACACAAGATTTATGTCAATTTTTAGATCACCCAACTCAGACCGACAATTTAATTTTAAAATTGACATGATCAAGACATTTGATGGAGTGTAATGGGATTTTTTACAAAGGATGATGCTGAAGATGGGATTTCGTACAAGGTTTGTCTTATTGGTTATGTCTAATCTAAAAGATAGTTGATTTTCAGTTATAGTAAATGGGAGTTCTGTGCATTTTTTTTAAGTTATTCGGGATATTAAATAAGGTGACCCGCTCTTGCATTATTTGTTCCTCTTATTTCAGAAGGATTGACAAAGAATCTTTCAAGTTACTCGGAGTATTAAACAAGGTGACCCGCCCTCGCATTATTTGTTCCTCTTATTTCGGAAGTATTGACAAGGAATTTGTTGGAATTAACTGAAAATGTAAGAATATCAAGGTATATATGGGGTTTCGGCGGGATCAAAAATAATTTCTCATTTATGATTTGCGGATGACTTCATCATATTCACAAACGGTCTAAAGAGATCAATAAAACAGCTCAACAATTTTTTCAAATACTATAAAGAGGCCACGGAATAAAGAATAAATAAACAGAAAAGCTTCTATCTCACGTCCGAAAAATGCTCTATGGAACACATAAATTTGTTCAATCAGACCCTTCAAATACTGCAAGGAGAGTTCTCTTTTGTTTATCTTGGATCTAAGCTTTTTAATGGGAGGAAAAAGGCGGAATTTTTTTTTATCACCGTTTGGATGCTTTTGATTGTATTGAGGGTCATGTGGCAAGAATTGTGAATCTTACATCGGAGGCATAAGGACATGTGAACAAGTTAATAAGAGAAACTCAGGACCATTAGTTTGAGCTTTTGAATCCAGATGGGTCTTATTTTACTTATTAAGCTGCATGTCGGGTTTTCTCTCCCGGATAAATCCCAAACAGTGATATCAGAGCTCAGGTTGGGCCAATTGGGTTGGTGATTTAGCCCAAATTATCTCAATTGATCTGACTGAATCCAGGCAGTTAAAAGCCCGCTACGAACAGAAACGTAGGGATGTGCGGCCAAGTTATTCAGATGGAGTACATATTTGGGCTTGTTAAGATAATTTGAAAGCCTGATGTGGATACTGCCCATAACAGGGGAGAATATTGAGAATCATGTGGCAAGGATTGTGAATCCCACATCGGAGGCATGAGGACATGTGAATCAGTTAATAAGTAAGAGAAATTCAGAACCCATTAACTTGAGTTTTTGAGTCCAGATGGGTCTTATCTTACTTATTTGGATGCATGTCTGGTTTTTTCTCCCGGATAAATCGCCAGCAGATTGAAGATTGCAAAGCTGGAAAAATAAACTCCTATCAATGGGTGGAAGGCCGTTACTGATTAAAAATGTACTCTCATCAATCCTTTGCACACCTTTACAACAATTGAACCACCAAAATCGATTGTAAGTGCTCTTGAAAAGAAATGCAAAAAGCTTCTTGTGTGGAGAAGAAAAGAGATACTGGAAGGCATGGGATAAACTTACGTTTCCTGTTGCGGAGAATGGATTGGGGCTGCGAAATTTAAAGGATGATATTTATGCATTTACATTGAAGCTATGGTAAAAATTACAATGTCCGCAAGGTGCTTGGGGAACTTTCATTCTATCATTATCAGAATCATCAAGAAGGCGAACAAGCTGGATACGGGTTTGCAAGCTAGAACGTTTTGCAAGATCAAAAACAAAAATGATTATCGAAGAAGTAGCAGCATCATTTTGGAATAAAGAATGGTAGGATACGGAGCCGATTTGGTCCACAGCCGAGGAGAATGAACCTCCACATTTAGGTTTGCAAGTTAAGAATTTTTTGCACAAAAATCTTTCTTTTTGCAGGAACTGAGAAGCACAATTCCGGAGCTGAAAGCTGACATTTTGGTGAACATGGAGAGGAACTTCACATCGATGCGGATAAAATAATTTGGATGCCAACATCAATAGGGAAGTTCACAGTATCCACAACATACTCAGAAATTATAAAGACAAGGGGAGAATTTTCGATTCTAAATTTTTTTTGGAATAAACTTATTCCTTAAAAAAAAATCTTGTGGAAATTATTTAACAAGTTGATCCCCTTTCTTGAAGTGTTGCAAAGATTAGGTTTCATCTAAAATCCATCTAGCTGTCCATTTTGTTTACAAAAGGGAAACAAATATTCAACATGTTTTTATGAGTGTCCAAGGATCAGCCAGGTATGGATTTATTTTTCGTTAGCTTTGAAAATTGCACTAATTGAAAATCCAGGACTATGAAACATTTTTCAAGCCTGGCAATCTCTTGGAAGCTTTACCACTGCAAAGAAGACAGTGATAAGAAAGATTCCGTCTTTTATACTATGGGAAATTTGAAAAATGCGGATCAAGATAGTACATGACGATAAGAGTTTCTCCTTTGAATTTTCAATCAGAGAAATTAAATTTAACATATACAGATTCCTTAAAGTTCATGAGTTAAGCTATGACCATTGATGAGCTAAAGGAGTCGGAGGAATTTTTTCAAGTGAGAGTATTAGCTCCAACAAGGAAGAAAATTTTAGCACTACGCTGGAAAACCACCGGATCAAGGAGAACACATTTTGAACACTGGCGAATCAGCATTGGGGCAACCTAGAGAAGCTGGACGGAGTTTTATCTTACAAAGAGAAAAGGGCATCTTCATTAAAGCTGAATGCAAGAATAAAGGAGTAGCAACAAGTATGGCAGCTGAAGTGGAAGGGATTTATCATGGATTGAAATTCTGCGAAAACAAAAGGGTTTGTCAAAGTATTCGTCAAAATAGATAATGAAGCAATTGTTAAAATCTTGACAAGAAGGACGAATTTTTCTGGAAACATTATGCTAACTTTACAAAGATTCAAAGAATGCTACTAGTTTTGGACTGAAAGATAACTCACATTTTTCGAGAAGTGGATGTTATAGTGGATGCATTATCTAAGCAAGCATCAAATGGTTTTTCAATACAATATGATAATCAAGAACTTCCAACAAGGATCCAAGGTATGTTATTACTGGACCTAGAATCCTATCCCCATCTTAGAGCCATGTAGTTAGTTATAGTGATAGAATTTTAGAGATGTCCTGGGATATTACGTGAAATTTTTGTAAGACAATCTCTTAGTATAATTATTATCTGTTTATAAAATAGAATTTTCATGGATATTTAGCTAAATCTTCTGTAAGACAGTTCTTAGACTTAGTTTCCAACGGAATCATCATGGGATTTTATTGAAAATCTTTCTAAGATAATCTCTTAGTATAATTATTATCTGTTTATTAAATAGAATTGTCATGAATTTTTAGCAAAACCTTATGTAATACAGTTCTTAGACTTAGTTTGTAGTGGAATGGTCATGGGATTTTATAGAATGTAAGACAGATATTTTTGGATAAGTCTTAAACATTGTCCCTTGTAATTTTAACTTTTATATTAATAAAATTGAGAACCTCCCACCAAGTACCATTCTGGATTTTTCATATATATATATATATATATATATATATATATATATATATATCGTTGCAATTGGAATAGGCATAGAAACATGTATTGATGTAGGGCTGGCAATCCGTGTCGGGTTAGGGTTGCCGTGTCGGGTCGGACCCGAACCCGAATAATATATAGCCAACTCTAACTCGACCTGTATAAATAAACAGGTCACGTTTTGCAACCCTAACCTGACCTGAAAATATTCAGGTCACCCGTGACCCGACACGGCAACCCAAAATTTAAAAAAATAAAATAAAAAATTGCAAAAAAAAACTAAAATTTGAAACTTTCATTTTCATATCACAGATTCACAGTTTCACACTGTGATCACACAAATCTGGCAATCTAAAATTCTAGTCTGAAAAATCTGAAAAATTCAAGTCCAAATCACACAAATTACAAAGTACCAGCATTCAAATTACAACATTAAATCCAAATTACAACCTTCAAAGTTCAAAGTTATCAAGAAAGGAAGATTAAGATGACATTTGAAATTTGGCATGACCAAGTTGGTACTCAGTTGGAAGTTGGTACTCAGTTGAAACTCTTGTGTCTTGAGGGAAAGCTCAGCTCCAAGAAACAGCCAGTAGTAGAGGCAGCAGCACATCCTGCAAGCAAAAAAAATAAACTTGTGAACTCAAACCATAACGTTCAGAGCAGATTTCAACAGAACTCCAGATTCAGAACATTCACAAACTTACCAAATATATTATCAAGTTGTATTAGAACTTCCCCCTTCAATCAATGGAACACCACCACCATTGTTGATATTCAAGTTCATTATGTCTCTGGTCAACTCTTCCAAGTTTAATTCATCCAATTCTATTTAGAGGGAAAAACATATGCAATAAATATTTTAAATTTACAAATGAGATTAACTGATTAATAAACCAAAATGCAAACAGCAAACACTTCACCTTTGTGTCCAAATAACCAATCTCGAGAGCAAATCAATGCTTCGACAATATCTGGAGTCATTGAGCTACGATATTGATCTAGAATTCTTCCTCCAAGGCTAAAAGTGGACTCGGATGCAACGGTTGATACGGGAACACAAAGTATGTCCCTAGCAAGCCTAGCAAGATCAGGATACCGATATTGTTGGGATTTCCAAAAATCAAGTACATTGATTTTATCGGTCCTGTTATGCTTTGGGTCAGCTAAATACATCTCTAGCTGAGTTTGTTTGCCACTTGAATCAAACTCAGCACTCTCAAATTCATCAAATTCCTGTAAACAGTAAACAGTGAGTAGTTATCAGAATAAATCAGAAATAAAATAAAAAACAGATTATGACATTAGAATAGAAAAACATATAAATATATAATACACTTACTTACCATCATTAAAGTTGAAGTATGACTCCCTTCAGTTTCTCTTCGATGCTCATTGTTACTACCAGAAGAACAGGATGATGACGCCTACATCCAATTGTCACAGCTGGTTAGTAAGACATATAATAGGACACCTGACCCAAACTGAAATTAAACCCATCCCCCAAAAAAGAAGAAGAAAATGACCTGACCTGATTAGATGGTGAAGCTAGCAAGTACTCATCATAAAGAGCAAAGAGGGCAGCCTTAAAATCAGCCAACTGTTGCAAAGATGGGCCATAAAGCTTCCCGTAACAGAATTCTACGAATCGAAACTTGTACCGAGGATCAAACACCGCAGCAAGTGACAATAAGAGATTAAAATTAGACCAATATTTGTCAAACTTATCAACCATATTCTTAGCAATTCTTTCCAGGTATGAATCACTGCTTGAGATTGCCTCTTGCAACTTTTGCTGAATTGGAAATACCTTTGGAAGATACATATTTGCTGTGGAATAAAGAGTTCCAGAGAAGGTATTTGTAGCATCATAAAAAGATTCAAGAAATCCACATATCTTTTCAACCCTTTCCCCTTCATCCGAAGTAGGACAACACATAAAATTCATATCAGCCCACTGAAAATGCTCAAAAGCCCTACGATAGTAGAGAGCACTTGAAAGCATCTTATAGGTCGAATTCCACCTAGTAGGCACGTCTTGCTTTAAACCTCTCTTAGAATCCAAAGAGGTTTGTGCAATAGACAGCTCAAACTTTTGCTTTCTAGCACTTGAACCCTTAACAAATTTGACACATTCCCTTATTTTGATCACAGACTCATCAATTTCTTTCAAGCCATCTTGAACTACCAAATTAAGTATATGGGCTGAGCATCTTACATGAAACAGTTCACCTTTATACACCAAAGCATTATTAAGCAACAATTGTTTTTTCAGAATATCAACACAAGCATCATTAGCCGATGCATTGTCCAAAGTAATTGAAAACAACTTTTTTTCAATACCCCAACTACAAACCAAAGAATAGATCTTTTCACTCAATGCTTGTCCCGTATGTGGAGGTGGCATGCAAGAAAAATTCAGTATTCTCTTTTGCAATTTCCAATTAGCATCAATAAAGTGAGCAGTTAAACTCAAATAACCATCAGTAACAATGGAAGTCCAAGCATCCGATGTCAAGGCTATTTTACTAGGACAAACAAGTAATTCAGCACGAAGCCTACCACATTCTTTGGCATACATCTTCCTAATATCAGATTTTGCAGTGTTTCGAGTAAATTCAGCAGCTTTTGGCTCTAGATACTTAAAAATATTCCAAATTCCTTCATACTCTACAAAAGAAAAGGGCATGTCATGTCTAATCATTGCATGAACTACTAGTTCTCTAAACTTTTCTTGAGAAAAATGTGGATTCCTAGTTCCTAAACAGGTAGCATCCTTATCAGAGACAATCAGAAACTGCCCAATATCAGTGGTAGTCATCTTCACACAACTTTTAATATGGCGAATTAAATTACCTGTGCCATTCTCACTTCCAGCCAAGTATTTCTTACCACATTTTTTACATTCACAGTGAAGCTTTTCATTTGGTTTCTGGGGCAGAATTCGAAAATGATTCCAAACTGAAGATGTTAACCTTCTTTCCTTTCGCCCTCCTTTGTTTGCAGGAGCTGCTTCATCACCTTCTTGTGTGCCAGTTGTGTCACTTCCACCATTGATTGAAACCTCAACATCATCAGCAGCATCGGTCTCACTGCCGTTAACCTCAAAACTGATATCAAATTCAGCTTCTTCGTCAATTGGTTCCATTCCTAGAAAACCAGAGACAAACAGACCAAAGATTTCAGTAAACAGTAATCAACCCAACAAAGCAAATCAACTAAAGACTAACTAAATCAACTAAAGATTAACATGCAAGGCTAAACTAAATCAGTAAATGATATTTCTATCCCTTAAAAGTTAAAAGCTTCAAACCGGGTTCACTATACTAACTACAAATCCGAGCCATAGTTAAGCTTTCTTTCTTTTCTTGAAATTTACAAATAAAACTCCAACCGATAGAAGAAAGAAGAGAACAAGAAGACGAAGAAGGAGGAGGGTGAGACATAAGTACATAACTGAATCGGTGACCGCCGTGAAGTGATGATTGATGACCGGGGGACACCAATTTGTGAAGAACCGTAACTGGGGTAGACGGCGGGAGAGGTTTCAAAGGCGTATAAATGGCGGAGATCGGGAAAATAGACTCTGCAAAGTGGAGGGGAATCAGAGCCGCCGTCGCCGAGAAGAAGAGGGCGGAAACCCTAAAGGGTGAAAAATTTGTGCCGAAATGAAGAATAAGAGTATATATATGAGCTGACATTAGGGTTGGGGATGGCTGCGAAATTCCCAAAGTACCCCTATAATACACATAATTTACATGTTCGCGGGTAACCCAGGTAACCCGCCGGGTTGACCCTAACCCGACCCGTATATTAAACGGGTCCAAATTTTCAACCCTAACCAGACCTAGTTAATATGCGTGTCGTGTTCGTGTCAGGTCATTTCGTGTCGGGTTCGTGTCGAAATTCCGAGTCGTGTCAGAGATTGCCGGCCCTATATTGATGTACCAGATCGGCTAATGCTGCCAGGTTGATGCACCTTATCTCATGTCTATATATACTTAATCTGTTTGGGTTTAAATTTTGGATGCAACCGTTCGAGACTTATATTATCGTTAGGAGTATAACATACAAAATTATGGGATAGTTGTGTTTGAACATGTAATAAATAAATTTTGTTGATAGTATTCAATTCGTAATTGTTGAACTGTATCTTGTAGTCACATTTATTTAAGAATTTTGAGAATCTTCACTTCTAACTTTGAAGTAACATATACATTGCCTAAACCAATTTTGACACGTGTTATCACCAGAACCTTCTTTCTTGAAATGTTAAGAAAAATTATAAACTGGTGAATAGTAAATTTTAACCTAAAATTTATGTGGTATTTTTGTTATTCTTGGACGATGCCTTAACTCCGTGGTGTAATTAATTATCTATGAATGACCCATATTATTAATTTCTTTTTTTTTGGGTGAAAGGTAAATTTCATTAGCAGTCAATCCAAAACATGTACAACATATCAGTTTCTATTACAACCTGTTTCAACTATCAAAAATCCAATTTGCTCTAAAAACATTTTTTCTCCTGGTCTATATTTTTTACAACATTCCATGACTCTCCATTTGGTCTCCTGTTTGATCTTCTCAAATGTAACTTCTTCATCAATTTTCTTTCCACGATGTAGAATCTGATTTCTCAATCCCCATATATGATATAAAGTTGCAGCCAAAACACCAAACATCACTCTCTGTTTATACTTGCTTTGTTTCCAAATTTGTAATAACCTGGTTGGCCATGCCATTTCCTGGCCACTTCCCCTTAGCCATTTATAACCAGACTGTGTAGTATATATTCCATTCTGCTCAGCCTTCCAAACACCATTTTGAAAACCATCTTTAAGTCTGTCTTTAACTTTTATTAGTGTCTTCCAGTGCCAACTTGCCCCCTTCACAGGTTGATGATCCCAAACATTTTGATCTTTTAAGTAAACCTCATGACACCATTTCACCCACAGGTTGTCCTTTTTCTCTGCTAAGTCCCATATTTGTTTACCTAAGGCAGCTTGGTTCCATATTTCTGGCTCTTTGATATTAAGGCCACCAAATTTCTTAGGTCTACAAATGTCATCCCAGGCAACTAAAGAGTATGCTCTCCGATTCTCCTTTTTCCCCCATAAGAATTCCCAACATATTCTTGTCACTTGCACAATAGTATTCTCTGTTAACATAAAGGTGGAAGCCCAATATGTATGGACTGTCAACAACACTGCATTAACTAATACAATCCTTCCAGCATAGGACAAGTGTCTTGTAGTCCAACACTTGATCCTAGATGTTATTTTTTCTTCTAAAACATGACAGTCTAGGCCAGTCCATCGATTAGGTGAAATAGCCACCCCAAGGTATCTGATAGGGAAATCCCCCACAACTAAAACCCATAACCTGCTTAATTTCAGCTTTTACGTTATCATCTACACTACCACAATATACATTTGACTTCACCCGATTAGGCTTTAATACTATAGTTAGCATTATTAATTTCTGTAAGAATCCATAATATATATATATATATATTTATATATAGTGAGTTTAGTCACTTGTCACGTGTAAAACCTGGTAGTACTCAACCAAACCTATGACCTACTATAATTTGTGGCCAAAACCTTCAATTCCCTCAGTCCGCTTTCTCTTCCTCCGTTGAATCTCTTAGGAATCCTTCTTAACTCTCTTTTTCGTTTTTCAAACACTTCTCTTCTCCTATATCTTTCATCCATGTATAATGGATTTATTATTATGCTCCTCGTTCACTTATTATTTGTATATAAGATTTTATGGGAAGTTGAGAGAAATCTGAAAAGCCACCCTAATGTTTTTCATCTTTTCTTAGCTCCATCACTGTAGAAGATTGTGGCATCCTCGATATCCCATTTCTATTGAGGAAACTGCATGAAACTCTAATTTTATTGAGGATATGTTGATTCCATTGGTGAGAATTTTGTTCCAAATTTTACTGAGGATGCCTATTGTGTTTTTCATTAGAATTGGCAAATTTGTGCTGGCTAAGAATGTTACCTTGTGGTATCCCTTTTTTCCCCATCGATGTTAAGAATTTTGTAGGCTCAGTATTATCTTCTAGACTAATAATTCACAGTTAAGTGCATTCTATTTTTGAGGAGATAGAGGAACCCCTAGATACTTCATAGAAATTGTTTTTAATATTATACAAAAAGACTAAATTATGAAATTGTTTACAGTTTCTTATATTAGTCTTTTTAAATAAAATATATAAATTTTTTTATTTTTTAAAATAACTTTTTATTAATTTTGTTATTATGAATTGTTTTGTTAATATAGTGAGATCCCAATTTGGATGGTTAAAATGAACGCCTAGGGTTTTATTGGGATAGATATTATATAGGATGAAAATTCCACATTGATGGACTTGGGTTTAAAAAAAAGCAGTTAAAAGTTTAAAAAATTAAAATTTAATTTTTCTAAATAATTTTTTATTAATTATATATTATTTAGTTGTTTTTGTAGTTTAATTTTTTTTATTAATTTAATATTATTTTATTTAATACTAATTTTTTGAAAAATAAATATTTTTATTCCAAAAATACCCTTGTTGACTTGAATGGTCAAACGCCTTGAATAGTACCGCAAGACCATCACAAATAAAAAGATAAAGCATCATTTTAGCCAAATGTTAATGTAGATGACCGAAATGTGCATTTGTCATAATGTAAAGGACCATATTCATATTTTAATCATTGAATAATCACGCTACACAAAAGTAGGCGCAAAGTGTGCCCGATCTTGCTGTTAATATAGTTTTCATAATTATTTGAAAATATAGTAACATTAATCTCTTTTTAATCCAACATGCACGAAGAAAAATATTCTTATACAATTTTACCAAAAAAACATATGCTAATATTTAGCACATAAATTCATTAGAGTTTTTAAAGAGTAAAAAGAAACCCTTTAATGTGTGTAAAATATATGCTAATTTTTAGCAAAAATCTAACCAAAAATATTTCTAAAGAAGAGTTATTGCATAAAATATTATATATCCTTACATTTCTTTCATTTATAATTCACTGAAATTTCCATTACGAGTAGATTTATTTAGGAAAAAGTATGAATTTAAATTATTTTGCTATTATATAATTACTATCGATAATTACTTCCAATAGCGCAACAATGGAGTTCAGCTTGTTACTGGATCTTCCGCTCGAGATCATTGTGGCAATTTTGATGGTCTTGCGAATCGGTGTTTTGATGTGCATGATTTGTGTATCCGAGAAATTTTATTATGTGATAGCTTCAAGCGAATTCATCGAGCACCATTTTGTAGCAGCACTGAAAGAAGATAATTAATTTCTGTAATTTCATCCTAATTTAATGTCCGGTGAACCTCAAAAACCTTTCTATTTAATTTCTTATGAAAATTCTACAAATGTTTAAACCATGAACAGAATCACAGATGTCATTGATAGTGATTGCTTTCAGATAATTTTGGCTTCTACGGAATTAGTGTTTATAATCGATACCAACAGTTGTGGGGCCATATCCATTTATGGAACCCATTAATTACAAGATCCTTGAGTATTACAACATCAACTATTGGTTTGGAGAAATTCGAATTTAATGATTTTGGGCTTTTAGATCTTGGGTTTGGTTACGTATCTAAAAGGGATGATTATAAGTTTGTCCGAATCCTATATATGGAGGATGTGGAGAATGGGTTTCTTCACCATGATACGATTCTTGCCAGTGATGGGTTAGTTATTGATGGTAGCAATGTAGTTGCCCAAAAGAAAATTGTTAAAAAAAGAAAAGATTGTCCCACTTCTTGAAGTATTTTTACCAGAAGTAACACATCGGAAAAGATCGAATTACCCGTTCTCCCATGGTATTTGTGTGAATCTATTGAAGTATAATTTTGGATGCAACTATAATAAAACTTCTTTAAATTAGTAGATTTGGGACCAACAAAATTTATTGATTTAGAGATTTAATAAATAATTGATGAACTAATAAATTATTAATTTAAAAAAGTTTCTTAAGGAAAAGAGGGCCCTTTCTAAATTACATAATTTTCAATTATCTTCACCATCCAACTGAAGCCAGTATTAAAATTTATACAAAATCCGCACATATAGTCTATATCATCTTTAGAAACTGAAAAACAAGTATCAATAGTTTAAATTTACTAAATATTGATAGCTATTATTATTTGGATTTATTTTGGGTAAGTATTAATTTACAGTAACTATCCATAATATTTAATTATAATAAACTACATAATAACCCATTAATTTAAATTCGTATTTATATTATTTTGATTTATTTTGGGTAAGTATTAATTTACAGTAATTATCCATAATAAGTAATTATAATAAACTACATAATAACCCATTAATTTAAATTCGTATTTTTTCCCAAATAAGTTTACTCATAATGGAAGTTTAAGTGGATTCAAAATGAAAGAGATGTAAGGATAATATTTTACACAACAACTCTTCTTTTTTTTTTTTTAGTAATATGTTTGGTTAGATTTTTCCAGAAATTTAGCATACATTTATATACACATTGGAGGGTTTCTTTTTACCCTTAAAAGACCTTAATGCATTTATGTGCTGCAATAACTATACAACAATTTTCTTGGTAAAGTTGTATAAGAATATGTGTTAATTTTTCTTCGTGCACGTTAGATAAAAAATGAAAACATTGTTACTATGCTTTCAAATAATTGTGAAAACTATTTATTACTAGTAAGATCGGGTGCCCTTTGTGCTACTTGTGCGCACCCTAATCATTTAATACTAGCTTTTAGCCGCACGTTGTTCGGATTATAATAGTTTTTTTTATTTAAATTAACACAAATTCTAATTAGTAAAAAGTACAGGTTTATTTATCTGTTCCCGTAATTTTGTAAAAAAACTATAAAATCTAGTTTCTTTTTTAATTTTGTGAAAAAGTAAAATCTAATAATTTCAAAACTAATGTTGTGAAAGTCTGAATTAGACTTCTCATCTTATACAATTTTTTTTTTGGGTAAAAAAAATTGTATTGAAAATTAAGGCCACATTAGATCAGTTTGCTGCTTCTACTGGTCTGACTGTAAATGTAGGGAAGTCAAATCCCTAGTTTGGAGGAGTTTCGGAGGCCATCCAGTTGCAGATCCAACAGATTATGGGCTTCCTAATTGGTTCATTACCCATCAGATGCTTGAGACTGCCAATTTCTCCTAATGCTTGGTCTCAAGATGATTTCAGCAGGTTGTGGACAAAATTACCAGGAGGTTAAAGTGCTGGTGTACAAGTAGTCTATCATATTGATGAGTGTTGAGACCACCAATAAACCTGTTTAAAAATTGTAGTAAGTGATAAAAAAGCTCGATCCCACAGAGACGGGAAACACTTGATCAAAATTGGGATCCAGTACAAGAACACAAAGCAAAAGTAAAACCAGTAAATTGGCAAGTGAGTTTATGACTTGGCAAAGTGACGGTCCTAGGGTCGTCCTCCACTCTACTCTATATGTATATAGTGATTCTTTTAGCTCTCTATGTGCTATGAAACTGTATTCAATCAGATACATAAACACTGTATGGTCACTTCTGCTTGTTCCAGATAGCAGTCCTAATAATAACAAGTAAACTAACTTCCGTTGTCAACTCTGAATTACTACTAAGCCATTAAGATCTTTGGCCCTTATGATTGCCTCGTGCAACTAACTTCCGGTGTTGTTTGAAACTTTGGGCTGTTACCCCCACGTCAACGGTTAATCTTACACGTTCTAAGTTAAGCTTACACTTCCAGGGTTCCCCTAACATGCAAGCACAATTAGTTTCAATGGCCTGTGGAACCTAAAAGGATAGTTTAAACTCTAAGACTAAGCATACAAATATCATCAGAGAGCATGAATCAAAACATAATTATATAGGGTAGAGGGATTAGACCGTAGAAATGAGTTTAGCTACTCATGGAATGAAGCTCAAATACCACAAGGTTCAAGTGTTGAGACTTCATCCTGATTACAACAAATAGAGAAGAAATCAGGGGAAGAGTAAAGTCAGTGAGTGTGGTAAACTGCAGCTGACTACGCAAAGGCAGCTTCTCACTTCCCCAAGTGACATCCCTGAGTCTACCTTCAAAACTTATACTCTGTTTTATCCTACTGAACTAAACCCTACAATCTATTCTACTTCTAAGTGTATTCTCTTCTGGTTGCCTTCGTCTTCAGCTGCTGCTGCCTTTTGTAGAGGCTAGGGGGAGTAATCCTTACTTAACCAAGTTGGTCTCCTCTTTACCCAATGGGTTTAAGCAAAAAAGAGGAGACCCATACTTCTCCAACTTCCCCCCTTACCTCTAATTATCTTTTGTGGAGGATTTGGTTGTTCTAATCAGCTTTAAGGCTCATCAACCTTCAACACTTGACAGCAGCATCACTTCAGCACCTTCCCTTCTTCCTTAGCTCTGAAGACTTGCTCCAAAACCACCCTTCTTCCCGCCGGTTTCAGTCCCAATTCAGCCTTTGCACTTAAGTCCCTACAGCATCTTCAAATTTGGCCTGAATCTTCACCAATTTGTCACATTTTGACCACCTTTATGCTCATTTTGCATTTCAACCCCTGGATTACCATAAGACACAAAATTAGCCTACAAACATATAATTAACCTAATTGACCCACAATTAAAGCATAAAGAGGTAAATTACTTGCCTAAAAACATAGTACGAAATGCACTCCTCAACTCCCTTAAACTTGAAGAGTTGCTTGTCCTCAATCAAATACAATATCTACCCACTTATACAGACTTAAAACGCAGAATGCAGCAAAGGAAATAGTCAAAATTTTGTCTCGGGAACAGGTCTCATCACATGCAGATGCATACACTATAGTTCAGAACCACTTGAGCAAGACAAAAACTCACTTCCCCAAGCGCATGGGTGACAGACGCAAAACAAAGTGTTGATTTTTCCTTCTTGAGTTAAGTTCATTTCAGCTTGGATCTGTACCTATTTCCATAAGGTCTGCAACTAGGGTATTCTAACTGGAAATCTGACTAAGGGTTTTCCTCACTTTACTGCTAGCACATTGTCTGCACCTTTCACCCTCATACCCTTTCCTTCTGTCCATATTGGCTTTTATCCAGGATCTTTCCCACTTAGGTCTTTACCAACCACATTTTTTTAGTACTTTCTGGTATTCTAAGCATCTATTTTTTTCATCTCACCAGGCATGAGGACATTCCTCTCTTTGGTTGCCATACCTCATCTCTCAAGGGTTTATAATGCCTCATTTGACATTCTGCCTATACTCCCAATTAGCAAAGTAAAAACCTTAGTTTGATCCGCCAACTTCCGCTTTTCCTAAGTATTTTAGGCTATTCCAAACCACTATGGGCTCAATTTGAGGCTATCATAGTGCGTAGGGCTTGCTTGAATCTTTATCCAGGTTTACAATCCCCCAGGTTAACAGACAAGTGAGCTCCAGTACAGATCACAGCAATGCAGGAAAAATTTTCAATTTTAAGCATTTAGGTCCAGAACAACATTTTGTCAAGTGAACAAGTTTCATGAGGAAGTTGAAGTAAGTTTCAGTTATGATCAAGCAGTTTTCAAACAAGTGTTCAGCCAAATTTGAGACTCAATTTAGTTTCATCATCGACAGTTGACTATCTACTAAGCATGCATTCGTAACAAACCTAGACACAGAAAGACTAAACTGACTCAATCACAGAGAGGGACACAAAAATAGAACAACACAGAAAAATAGAGAAAAACAGGCGAAGAACTAAAAAACAAAGACTCGAATAGAGACACAGACCTCAAAACAGAGACTTATAGACTAACTCCTAGACATGGTTAATTCTCTTCACACCCTCCCCCAAACTTAAAATCCAGCATTGCCCTCAATGTTGAGTAAAAAGAAAATGGAAGAGGAGATAAAGAGAATCAACAGACACACATAAAACAGAAAAAAAATAAAAAGTAAAAAAAAAAAGAAAAGAAAGAAAAAGAAAAAAAAAAGGAACTAGGGACTCCCCTGGTTACTTATGGGTTCATCCCATCAAAGGGATGAGGTGGTGGACCTCATGGCATATTGCAATCACTGTGGCATCCCATCTTGTCATGGAGGTGCTGGATCATTTCTTCTTGCCTAACAGCCAATCGATGGATGTAATCCATGATGTACTTTTGTTGTTTCATAAAGTGCTTCCTCCTGATCCTAGTGATTTCTGGTGGCTCTTCACGTGGTGGTGGTTCTCTAGCTAATCCTTGTAGACTCCATGGGCGAGATATTGTTACTTCCAAATTGGCAGGGACGAATTTCACATCTGCCTTAGCACAAAGCATTGTTACTAAGACAGGGAAATACCAACTCCGAAATGCCGAGTCAGTGATGCACCTGGTCATTTGATCTCTAATGAGCGCCGCCACGTCGAAAGGAGTGGAGGTGACAATAGCATATATGAGCAGAGCACGCTCATAAATGACCACTTGGCTGAACATGGTTGGCATAACCGTGCTGGTGATGAATTTCAGCTACATTTTGTTCTCAGACTTCAACCAGGTATACAGGAATGAATCAGGGGCTATTTCCTTACTCAAAGTCCACTCAAGGTCATCACGATCCTCACACAATTCGAGCAAGAGTACCTCAGATAGATTTTAATTAAGATGAAGGTTCTCCAAGGATTTCATATAGTCTGTCTCCAAAATTCGAAGCCCCAGGATATCCCTAATCACAGCGGTGAAGAAATTCATATGCCTTCCACGAACATAAACCACATTTTCCTCTGCAGAAACCAGATTACTGTAAAATTCTCTCACCACTTGCAATCTAGGTTTCATTGTAGGATTGCACAGTTTCGTTCAGTTGTGCAAGAGGATGTACATCTGGGGAAAATCCTCTGAAATCCCTCTTTCAACAATGAATTTGCAATTTATGTTGTTCGTGAAGAAGTTCCAAGCTTCGTCAGCGCTGTACAGAGCAGAATCTCTTTCGGCTTGAAGGGCTACATGTGCCACCTCTCTCTGTGCTCTAGTGGGTTGTCTAGGCTTGGTGATTTGTAATTGTTCAATACCAATCCCCAGGTGCCTATTAGTGACTCTCTTTCTGGCACCTTGCTTTCTATTGACCATGGCTATAAAGAGATTTAGATCTTTCTCTGGGAAAATAGATACGTGAATCGGAGGTGAATAGTGTGAGGTTTTCGAAGAAGGCAAAGGAGCGTCTGCGACAGTGTTGGTTGGTTGCAGAAGGGAAGAATTGGGAGAGAAGAAGAATTTTTGCAGGGTATGTGACAGGGTAGATAATGATGAATTTGGGGCATGGGTGTTTTAGTTAAAGGCACCAACTCCTCACGTTTAGTCATTCAAGGTGAAGAAAGGAAGATCTTTTCTAGCCGCCAAAACACGTTTATCCGAATCAAAATTTCACCCCAAACTTAAAGCAAAGACCGGTTTCCAAAGTCAATGTCAGACTTACTTGTATTTTGAAAAATCAAAATGACATTTGCAAGTTAGAAACTGACTTCTGGAAGTGGCCAACCCAACTTCCTGATCTGTGATGATATACCTCGTTTCTTTCCATGACATTTGTTAGATACTGGTCATCACTCCTCCTGGAATTTGGCACTTCATCTGGGGTAGGGATTACCCGCAAAACAAAATACTAAAAGAGAAAGGGTTAAGAATAAAAGCGCTTGGTTGCCTCCCAGGTAGTGGAACAGTTTATATTCTTTGACCAGACTGTGCAGAAGGTATCATTCAGGATCATGGAGTGACAGAACATGACTGTCCTGCTCTCCTTCAGAATGTATTCCCCAATACGGCTCCAGCTTTTGTCCATTTACCAGAAATGTGCTCCCTGTCTGTAGGTTCATTAACTACATTGCTCCTTGGCTCAGAATCTTGCTGATCTTGTAAGGACCTCCCCATCTTGATTTCACCTTCCGAGGGAAGAGCTTCAGCCTGCAGTTGTAGAGTAGGACCAGCTTTTCTGCCTCCAGTTGCTTCTTGAGCAGCTTCTTATCATGGAATCTCTTGGACTTCTCCTTATAGATTCTGGATTACTCATAGGCTTCTTGTCTCAATTCCTCCAATTTAGTCAGTTGCAGAAGCCTATGGTATCTGTTGAGGTTTGGATATAAATTCAGGTCCCTCAAGGCCTAATATGCCTTGTGTTCTAACTCAATTGGAAGGTGACATGCCTTTCCATACACCAATTTGAATGGATACATACCAACTGGAGTCTTAAAAGTAGTTCTGTATGCCTAGAGAGCATCACCAAGTTTAGCATCCTAGTTAGTCCATGAACTGTTGCTGACTACTTTTTCCAATATCCTCTTGATCTCTCTGTTTGATACCTCTGCTTGACCATTGGACTGTGGATGATAAGGTGTAGAAATCTTGTGCTTGATGCCAAACTTAGCCATCAGTGTATGAAAGATCTAGTGCAGAAATGAGAACCCTCATCACTAATTATGGCTCTTGGAGTGCCAAAATGAGAGAAGATGTTCTTTTTCAAGAACCTGATCACTGTTTTAGCATCACTGGAATGAATTGCTACAGCTTCTACCCACTTAGAAATATAATCAACTGCAAGTAGAATGTGTTTGTAACCATAAGATGACACAAAAGGTCCCATAAAGTCTATGCCCCACACGTCAAAGAGTTCTACTTCTAGGATCATTTCCTATGTCATTTCATTCCTCCAGGAGATATTTCCTATTGTCTGGCATCTATCAGAGCTAAGCACATAATTTCTAGCATCCTTAGGTAAAGTAGGCCAAAAGAAACCAGATTGTAGTACCTTGGCAGAAGTTCTTTGGCCTCCATAATGTCCTCCATAGGGTGAGCTGTGGCACTTCTCCAAAATTGCAGGTGCCTCAGATTCTAGTACATAGCGTCTGATTAGTTGATCCACACACCTTTTGAATAAAAAAGGTTCATCCCAGTAGTATTGCTTTGCATCATGGATGAACTTCTTCCTTTGCTGCCAGCTAAGTCCTTTAGGTATGACCCTAGAGACAACGTAGTTGGCAAAATCAGCAAATCATAGCCTCTGTTCGAACACTTTGGCAAGTGACTCAGTCACATGCCAAAGTCGTTCATCAAGAAAATCTTCAACACTGGCTTAGGATCTTCTGGTGGATTTTCAAGTCTTGACAAATGATCTGCTACTTGGTTCTGAATGCCCTTGCTGTCTCTGATCTCCAGGTCAAATTCTTGCAGTAGCAAAACCCACCTAATCAACCTTGGCTTAGAATCCTTCTTTGTAACTACATACTTTATGGTTGCATGATCAGTGTATATTATGACTTTCATTCCTAAGAAGTGGGATTTGAATTTGTCAAAAGCAAACACTATTGCCAGCATCTCTTTCTCCGTAAATGAGTAGTTGATCTGGGCTGCATTCAGAGTCTTGCTTGCATAGTAGATAACATGCAACACTCTGTTCCTCCTTAGACCTAGCAGAACTCCCATAGCAAAGTCAATGGCATCAATAATTATTTCAAATGGCTGAGTCCAATTAGGTGTGACTATCACAGGAGCTGAAATAATCTTCCCCTTGAGCTCTTTAGATGCTTTTGTACAAGTCTGATACGAATCTTGATGTGAGATTATTGAATTACCTCAAACGTGGAAGTTATGAATTTCCCAAGACGTGACAACTTGTGACACCAATGGAGAATACTCCAAACCACATGAGAAAGAGAAGAAGAAAAGAAGAGGAACGATGCAAACCACTAAAATTTACACCAAATAGGATAGACAGGCAAGAAGATGATAGAATGTGTTTTCGGCTAGCAACCCGATTAGAATACTTCTCTAATAATCCCACCCCTTCGATTTACGGGCAGAATGGCTAGCTAAAAGGCTCCAATGAATTGCTATCAAGGCTCCACACATGAAGAACACTTAAAATCGTGCTCACGCTTGCAACAAAGCACAAAACAATTTGTGTAATGCACTATTCTTCAAAAAGAATAGAATAACAAAGAGTTTCCTCTCTTTTCATATTGAAAAATCAATAATAATCAAAGACATATATTTTTGGTTGACCAAGCCCCCTCTATTTATAGGCATAGGTTTGCTTGGACAAATAGAAACCTGAATACAAGTTCAACCGGATTTGTCTACCTAGGTTTCCTAATATAGATTTAAATAATCATTAAATAAATAATTACACATGTCACAATTACTTAAAACCATCTAGAATCTTCTAGATGGGTAGGAGAGTCGGCCACTAGGGTTAAATCACCGAAAAATCCTTTTTCTAACCAAAATAGGACTTGAGAAAAATTCTGCCGCGCAACCGTCGACCCTCTCGTCCACCAACAATCAAGCCGACGCACTCCTGTCGATCGTCTTGTCGACCAACGGCCTACTCGACGCCAGCTTGTCAACTTTGTTGTCAACTTCTTCACCTCGACCTAGAGCTTGACTTGCACTAAAAGCTTCATCTCCACTCCAAGATAACATGAAACCCATGGAATTGAATCCACATTGAGAGCTTGAACATCCATAAACAAGTTGTTGAGGATTCATTCATTTTCTTCCTTCGAGACCTCTTCTTAGAACCTCCAATATTAGCTAATGGATCTTGAATCACTCTTTGAGCTCAAACTTGATTACTTGGTTTAACATTGACTTGTCCTTAAGCTTGATTACCTACGATGTCCACATCATTCCTCTTTATTAATTGCTTCTTCCCGACTAAATCATTGATGCACACCTTGTTAGCTTTCTCGTCTACCTCATTTGCTGGACCATCATGTCGACGTGATTCTTTTGATTTCATTGTCGACTTGATTCTAGCTTGACGCGAACCATATTTTGGCTTCAATCTTCCATCATCCTTGATCCCAACCTCAATATGACAACATACAGCCCCTATATGATCATAATCAATGTAATGATCATCATAGTTAGGTATGACACTCAACGGGCCATCCGGGATCACATCATATCCCCCTTCCTTGAAACGATTCGTGCTCGAATCATGTTTCATGTTATTCCAGAGGAACAAATTCGTCATGGTCTTCTTATGCTTCTTCACAAACATCCATTGACCATCAACTATCCAGAATTTTGAGAAATTTTGGGGAACCAGAACTTCCCATGAGAATGTATCACCAAACACAAAATCAATGTGTTCAATCTCCTCATATGAATCCATGAGTATTATATCTTCATGTTCATCAACCACTTTGAGCGAACAAGATGTAGAAATAATAGGGACTAGAATATCCATTGTGATAGGAACATTCTCCATAACTACTTCCTCATCATTGTCATTTGTCATAGTATCTCAAACATCAACAACAATATAGTCACCATGACCAGCAACTCCACTAATTTGATAGTAATTCCACCTTGACATAGAGTTTAAGGCACGATGAACTTCTTCTTCAAGAGGCACAGTAATGGAATCAAATATGTCATAGAAGTTATCCATCAAAGAAAAATCTTGTTTCTTGGACTCAACCTCTTCAAACAATGACAAATCATTCGACTCCTCAATATCAACTTCAAGATGTAAAATATTGGAATCCAATGACATGGAATTATTTTCTTCAACAACACTTTCAACCTGTGGATAAGAAATGGAAAAAATGAAAGAATTTTTGTTAGAAAAATTTTCTTCCAAAACCAAATCTTGGATCTCTTGCTCGAACTCATGTTGCCACTCTTCGCATTCTTCTTTCTCTTCTTCAAGTGCAATACTTTTCAATCTAATCTCTTCCTCCTCGGCATATTGTTGGAAAGAAGATTCCATTTTCTTTGTTGACTCTACGATCCTTTGCATTTGAATTTGAATTTGTTGCATGAGCTCTTGAGAGTTTAAGGTCTCTTGTCGCCTAGTCTCTTGAGAATCATATATTTGTTGCAACATAGCTTGCTTCTCCTCATATATTCTCCATTCTTCTTGCTTCTGAAGTCTCTCTTTTTTCAAAAACATAGGACCAAATTCATTACGAAGTTGTTGATGAGCACTCGCCAAGAAATAATAGGAGGATCACCAAACCATCTTTTATCTCGTTCAAGTTCGGTCCACCATGTAGTTACATCTCCACGAAACATGGAAATAAGGAATTATACCTTCTTAGTCTCTGAATGATCTTTAAGAGAAAACAACCTCTCTACATGCGCTTCCCAATCAAGATATTGATCTTCATCTTGTCGACCATAGAACTTGGGAAACTTTCTTTTAGTACTATAGTAACGCCTATCATATTCTTCATCATAATAATCAAAGTACCCCATTGCACCTTGCTCATAACATCACAACACATACAAGAAAATAGAATATCGAAGAACACTACCTTGTTACCGCTTCTAACTATACTATTCACTCCCCAAGATCACTCAAGAAGGTTTAGATTTAGTAAGGGATGGATACACTCTTTTCTTACCACGGTCTTTGTCCTTCAGTCCTTAGTGCAATGAAGAATAGTACTACTTTATGCAAGCAACTAAGAGGATAAAAAATTATTCTGAATAATTATAACAAGATCTAAGGAAGAACACAAATATAGATCGAGTACTTAAAACTATGAAACTTAGATCTCACGAGAAGGGCTAATAGAACTTGGAGCAAATTCTGAAAATTTAATGTCTGATTTAGGGTTAAGATAGAACCCTAGTCTCGTCCACCACACACTTCAAATTAGGGTTTATATTTTCTTTTTTTGAAAACCCTAGCCACCAGAAACTCCAATGAATTTGGCTTAGATAATTGTATTCGGATCGCATCAAAGACTCATCAAAGATGAATGCAACATATTTCTCCAAAAGATTACACAAGGGCTTAGATATTTTTTAAAAGTCCTTGATGAATCTCCTGTAGAAATCTGCATGGCCAAGAAAACTTCTCACTCCACGAAGTGTTGTTGGTGCACTGAACTTCTCTATCACCTCTATCTTTGCTCTATCAACTTCAATGCCCTTTTCTGAAATTCTGTGGCCTAATACAATGCCCTCTGTCACCATGAAATGGCCTTTTTCCCAATTCAAGACCAGGTTGGTCTCTACACACCTCTGCAACACCTTGCTCAGGTTTTCCAGACACTCTTCATATGTCTTCCCAAATACAGAGAAGTCATCCATGAAAATCTCAATGATGTCTTCCACCATATCTGAGAAGATAGCCATCATACACCTCTAGAATTTTGTTGGTGCATTACACAAACCAAATGGCATTCTTCTGAAAGCAAAAGTGCCATAAGGACATGTGATAGTGGTCTTCCCATGGTCATCTGCAGCAATAGCAATATAATTGTATCCTGAGTAGCCATCCAGGAAACAATAGTAACTATATCCAGCTAATATGTCCAGCATTTGATCATTGAAGGGTAGTGGGAAATGATCCTTCCTGGTAGCCTTGTTGAGCTTCCTGTAATCCATGCAAACTCTCCAAGCAGTAATTACTCTGGTGGGAATGAGTTCATCCTAATCATTCTTCACCACTATCATCCCTCCTTTCTTCGGAACACACTGGACTGGGCTCACGCAAGTACTATCAGATATAGGATAATGATCCCTACATCTAATAGCTTGATGATCTCTTTCTTGACTACTTCCTTCATAGCTAGGTTCAACCGTCTTTGACCTTTAATGCTTGGATTTGCTTCCTCTTCAAGAAGAATCTTGTTAGTGCAGATGGAAGGGCTGATGCCTTTGATGTCAGCTATGGTCCAACCAATAGCTTCCTTGTGCATCCTTAGTATTTTGATCATCTTATCTTCCTCTGTCTCAGTCAATGATGCTGAGATGATACATGCAAAGTGTCTTTGGAGAGTGATCTAAGTAACTTAGCCAAGTCATGGCTGAGTCCTCAATTGTATGTCCTGCATCTACTTTAACATCAAGTAGTATCTTAAGCAATTCATCAGACTCTATTACCTCTACAGATGCTTGCTCAATAGTTTCCTCCACAACATCGATCTTGAATTATTTCTGCATCTCTGCAGGAAATTTCATGTTGTTGAAGATGTTGAAAGTCACCTTTTCTCCATGAAGCTGCAAAGTAACAGCCCCTTTTCCTTACTTCTATGATAGCATCACAGGTTGCTGGGAAATGTCTACCCAAAATGATAGGGACAACCTTATCTTCTTCCATATCCAAGACAACAAAGTCATCTTGATAAATGAATGATCCAAGTTTGACTAAGATATCATTCAGAATGCCCTTTGGATATGTAAGGGATCTATCAGTGAGCTGCGAGGTAATGTTAGTAGGCACAAGAATATCGCTGACTCCCAGTGTATTAAAAGCAGATAAAGGCATCAAGTTTATACTTGCTCCTAAATCTAGCAAAGCTTTCTTAAATTTTGTGTTACCGACAGTGCAGGGAATTGTGAAACTCCCTGGATCCATGAGCTTTGCTGGTAGCTTCCTTAGAATGGCTGCACTGTTCTCCTCATTCAAAGTTATGAATAATGAATCATGAATCATTGGCTTGTTTGAGACTAACTCCTTCAGGTGCTTGAAATACTTTGGCATTTGCTTCAGAACATCAATAAATAGAATGTTGATGTGTAAGCTTCCCAGATTGTTCATGAATATGTTGATGGCTGCTTCTGAAGTCTTCTTCCTAACTTGCCTGAGTGGATAAGGGGGTATTGGTATCTCAGGCTGATCTTGAGGTGATGGAGATTGAGGCTCCCCTGTGAAGCCTGGTTTTGTTATGAAATGCCCCTTACGATCCACTGCATCTTCTCTTTCTTCAGTAAGGTCAATGATGTCTTCAGCTTCCTGAGGCACAGCTACAGGTGGTAGAATTGGAACCTCACTTGTGGAAGTGAGTTTCTTTCCACTGCAAAGTGACACCACCTTGGCTTGTTCCTGTTGAACTGCCCTGCGGTATTCCATAGTATCACTTAGCAGGCTTCCCGCTAATCGACCTGCACATAGCTTCTCGTTCTGACTCAACCTTGCCTCCAATTGACGTTGGCTGGCTTGTAAAGACTTGATCGTCATCTTTATCTCAACCACATCACTTTCTTTTAAGTTCCAATCTGATTTCTGAAAACCAGGTTGTTGGTTCGACCTTTGGTAGCTGCGTTGTTGCTGATTGCTATTCCAGTTGTCTTACTGCCCTCTCTAGTTGTTGTAAGGATTGAAAGCACCGGCATTATTCTGTCGAATAAATTGAGCTGACTCCATCAACTCAGCACACTTATCAATCTTATGTGGGCCAGAAAATGACTCGTACAAGTCAATCTGTGACTTGGCAATGCGAGCTTCAACTTTGGCCATCTAATTTAAAAGCTGAGAGAGTTGGGCTTGCATATGTGCAGCTGTATCAACTTTATATACTCTAACCTTCTTGGGCAAAGCTCTGGGATCTGATTGTCACCTGTAGTGGTTGGTTGCCATGTTCTCCAACAGCTGGGTTGCGTCTTCCATATTCATCATGAATGCTTTACCAGCAGAGGAATTGAGGGAATCTCTGGAGGACTGGGTTAGATCATTATTGAAAATGCCTAACCTCATATGTTCCTCAATACCGTGCTCTGGACATTTTCTTAACAGCTCCTTGAATCTTTCCCAAGACTCATACAATGTCTCATCAGGATGTTGCTGGAACGTCATGATTGCAGTTCTAAAATGGGCTACTTTAGATGGTGGAAAGAACTTAAATAAAAATGCTTGCTTTAATTCCATGCAACCTTGTGATGGAGTTGTTGGGCGGAGAATTCAACTGCGTTTGAGCTTGATCTTGAAGGGTGAATGGGAAGAATCTCAGTTTCATGTCATCCTGAGATAGTCCCTAGATCTTGAATGTACTACAGACCCTTAGAAAGGTTGGTAGATGAACATTAGAGTCTTTTGATGGTAGACCATAAAATAGACAAGCTGCTTGAACCCATTGAATCATATTTGATTCGAGTTCAACATTATCAGCTTCCACATCTGCGAACATCAATGGCGATTGAAACTCCTCTTGTTGAGGGATAAAGTAATCTCTCAACAATCGGGGTTGAGCTGGCTGAATTTCAGCTCCACCATTATGTCTTACTATTTCATCAGCTAAGGCTTCCATGGTTTCAGCAAAATCTTCTTGGTGTTCAGCAGTTGCGTAGTGACGTCTGAGTTTTCTGATTTTCCTGGAAGTGGCTTCAATTTATGGATCAAAGAAGAAATACGTCGGAAGGACTATTTCTTGTCATATACTAGAAACCAAGAATCAAACAAAACAAGTAACGGGAATGAAAAGATTTTGGGTTTGATTTTAACAGCTAAGAAAACAGAGCATAAAGTAAACAGTAACTAATTTTCAGAAAGATGTTTTATGCCGTCTCCGGGAACGGTGCCACTTTTGATGGGTGTCGAGACCACCAAAACAAACCTGCTTAAAACTTATAGTAAGTGATAAGAAGGGTCGATCCCACCGAGACGGGAAACACTTGATGAAAATTGGGATCCAGTACAAAAACACAAAGCAAAAGTAAAAGCAGTAAATTGGCAAGTGAGTTTATGACTTGGCAAAGTGATGGTAGCCTAGGGTCATCCTCCACTCTACTTTATATGCGTATGTAGTGATTCTTTTAGCTCTCTATGTGGTATGAAAGAGTATTCAATCAGGCTCATAAACTGTAAGGTCATTTCCCATTGTTCCAGACAACACCTAATAGTAACAAGTAAACTAACTTCCGTTGTCGACTCTGAATGACTACTAAGCCATTAAGATCTTCGGCCCTTATGATTGTCTCGTGCCAAACAACTAACTTCCGTTGTTGTTTGAAACCTTGGGCTGTTACCCCCTCGTCACCGGTTAATCTTAGACGTTGAAAGTTAAATTTACCCTTCTGGATTCTCGTAACATGCAAGTACAATTAGTTTGAATGGCTTGTTCAACCTAAAATGATAATTTCAACTCTAAGACTAAGCATACAAATATCATTCGAGAGCATGAATCAAAACATAATTATATAGAGTAGAGTGATTAGACCGTAGAAATGATTTTAGCTTCTCAATGAATGAAGCTCAAACACCAAAAGGTTCAAGTATTGAGAGTTCATCATGATTACAACAGATAGAAAAGAAATCAGGGAAAGAGTAAAGTGGTGCGTGCCGAGTTCACCAAAAAATATTACTAGCTTGGATTGTGATTTTTGTAGATAATGGAAGCTAGGTTGATCCCACGAGGACAGCTAATTACCAAATTCGTTGTTAAAAGACTACCAGTTAGACAAGGTGTCACTCAGGGGAATAGAAACAGTCACTCAGGGGAATAAAAGCCAGGGGTGTTCATCTCCTCTTCCTACTGTTGTAGTTGTTAATCAGCACTGTAATGGTTAAGTTCTTGTTCATTCAGCTCACTTATAACTCTAAGTCAGTTCCCGTTTTTCCTAGAGTCATCTTTGCAACCGTAACAATCTATTTTCCAATGATTGATTCCAGTTAAAAAGTCATTAAGATCTCAGGCTTACATGAATGCTTATGTCAACTAAGTATATTCCTATCTTAGTTAAAACCATAGACTGTTACCTCTATGTCATAAGTTGAAGTTGAAACAATCCAAACCTAGTCTATCTTTCCAGATTTCCCTTAGTTCTAGCATGCATTCAATTTAGTGATCAAGTAAATGAATGTAGAAAAACCTTCAACTTCAAAACAAGGAACAGAACCAGTGTATTACAACAACCACAACATAGATTGAGGAGATTAACCCCTGGAAGCTACTTATCTACTCATGTAGATTAATGCTACATCTACTACATCAGAAGACCTCATAGAAGTATGCATCATAAACGAAGTTTAAGCTAACAGTCAAGAGACGAGAAAAAAGCTTGTGCAGTTTTGAACCACTCCTGAGAGTGAAAGAGTTCACTCATGGAAGTGAGGCAGTGACTGGGAAGGCTGTTCTTCAACTTGGCTTCCTTACTGAGTTGTTGCTGTTCCTTCTTCCTTCTTGCCTTCTTCTAGAGCTTTTCTGTGTGTTTTGGAAACTGAAAGGGTAGCCAGAGATGTCCAATTCTGAGAGTGCAGCTCCGCTTTTATAGAGCCCTGCAGCCGGTTCTTCAATCAAGAGAGCCTCCCCATGCTTGTGAATTGTTTAATCCTTCCTAGGCCTTGTGTCTGGAATCCAAAATTGACTGGTCTTCTTCTCTTCTTCCAGTAGTGGTAGCAGCAACCTCATTGATAAACATGGGTGGTTGGAATTTCAGCCAAGAGACAAGCATGCCCTTTTGAATTCAAATGAGAGACACACTCATTAATGGCAAGATGCTTTGTGTCTTGGGAGTCCTTTTTCGACCAGCTCAGCAAAAAATGTATCAGTAGCCTAAAGGGATGATGGTAAAATCGTATTGTGTATTGATACATGGGGTACATATTTATAATGATACAAAGGAAACCCTAATCGTAAAATATAAACCCTAGTAGTAATTATGCAATAATTACAAATTACATTCTATTACTCCCACTCAAGTTGGAGCATGTAAATTCCGAATGCCCAACTTGCGCAACAAAGTATGAAAGTGATCGGGACCCAAAGCCTTTGTGAAGAAATCCGCCAATTGAAAGGCCGAGAAAATCAGGCGCGGAACGAGTAAATTTGACTGAAAATGTTGTCGAACGAAGTGACAGTCAATCTCAATATGTTTGGTACGCACGTGGAAAGCAGGATTGGTAGCAATATGAAGAGCGGCATGATTATCACAAAAGAGCGAAACCGGATGAAAAGAAGGAACTCCCAACTCTGTCAAAAGACGAACTAGCCATACAAGTTCGCTAGTAGCAACAACCATAGCCCTATATTCAGCCTCGGCTGAGGAGCGAGAAACAACAGATTGCTTCTTGGAGCGCCAGGAAATGGGAGAAGACCCAGCCCAATCCGCGTCACAGTAAGCACGGAGATGTAATGGGCTATTAGAAGGAAGAAAAATACCCTGGCCAGGAGCAGCCTTCAAGTAGCGCAAGACACGCAAAGCAGCCTCAAAGTGAGCTGTCGAGGTTGATGCATGAACTGACTAAGAACATGAACTGCAAAAGTGATATCAGGGCGAGTAATGGTCAAATAAAGAAGTCGTCCAATGATGCGGTGATAACGGCCCGGATCTTTACACAAATCGCTCGACTCAGATCTCAACCCATGATGTTGGTCGATCGGAGTGGAGCTAGGACGACAACCAGTCAGACCACATTCAGTCCAAAATATCAAGAGTATATTTTCGCTGATTAAGAGCAATCCCAGTAGGAGAGCGAGCCACTTCAATGCCCAAGAAGTATTTGAGAGGACCAAGATCTTTGATGTGAAACCGTTCATGAAGAAACTGCTTAAGGCGACCAATCTTGAGCGGATCATTCCCAGCCACTATAATATCATCAAGAGGAAGATCCACTATAAGAACCGCAAGAAAGGAAGATCCACTGGTGTAGACAAATAAAGAGGAATCAGAAGAAGACTCCTTAAAACCAGCAGAGACAAGTGACTAGGTGAACTTCTGGTACCAATTGCGAGAGGCTTGACGCAATCCATAGAGAGACTTCTGAAGATGACAAACACGTTGCTCCCCCTGTTTAGCAAAGCCCTGAGGAATTTTCATATAGACCTCCTGATGGAGATCACCATGTACGAAGGCATTAGTAACATCGAGCTGATGAAGCTCCCAATTACGGACATAGGCAACAGGGAGCAAGCAACGAACAGTGACTAATTTGGCAACAGGAGCAAAAGTCTCATGGAAGTCAACGCCCTCAATTTGTGTGTAGCCCTTGGCCAGAAGACGGGCCTTATAGCGCTCAACCCGGCCATTAGGATGAAACTTGACCTTGTACACCCATTTAGAGTCTATAGGGTCCAAGTATTATTGGCTTCCAGGGCAGAGATTTCTTTGGCCATAGCATCCCTCGAATGTGCATATTTAACTGTCTGTGAAAAACGAGTAGGCTCATCCACAGATGAGATAGCAGCTAACAAGGCATTGTGAGCTTTCGAAAAACGAGAATAGCACAAAGTATTGGAGAGAGGGTGTACCGTCGAGTGATCTGATGGAGGGACAGGCGGCGGCGATGGACCAGAACTGGATTGCAGGGAGGGTGGTAGGGTATAGTGATAGCCAGTAAGACGTTGGGAAATTTTTCGAGGTCATTTAGATGGGAGATCCAACATTGGGGAAGAAGTGGCTGACGCAGATGAAACAGTGGGCGAGGAGGACGTAGGAGGATCTTGTGAAGTAGATGACGTAGCAGGAGGAAAGGGATCAGCTGTGGAGTGAGTAAGATCAATGGATGAAGAGGGGGAAACGGTAGAGGAAAGGGAGGAATCCGTAATGGAAGGAAAAATATTCTCGAAGAAAATGACATCTCGGGAAGTATAAATCATTTTGCAATCCAAGTCATAAATGTGGTAGCCTTTTTGACCATGGGGATAACCGACAAAAATACCGAGCTGACCTCTAGAAGCAAACTTATCGCGAGGTTTACCAGTAACATGGGCATAACATAAACATCCGAAACTACGGAGATGATCATAAGAAGGCTTATGACCATACAGAAGTTCATAGGGAGTTTTATTTTGTAACACAGAAAGAGGCATACGATTAATCAAATAAGCAGCGGTAAGAACACATTCACCCCAGAACCTAACAGATAAATTTGCCTGAAACCGTAAGGCCCAAGCGACTTCTAGAATATGCCTGTGTTTACGTTCAACCACGCCATTCTGTTGAGGAGTATGAGTACAACTAGTCTGTTTTTCAATGCCGTGGTCAAAAAAATGAGTTCACAAGGAAGAATGGTTGATTTCAAGACCATTGTCAGTTCGGAAAACCTTAATCTTAGCATTGAACTGAGTATGCACCCAATTGAAAAAGAGGAATAAATAGCATTTAGTTTCAGATTTAGAAGGCATAAGAAACACCCAAGTTGCACGACTATGATCATCAACAATGGTAAGAAAGTAATGAGTACCAGAATGAGAAGGTGTGGGATAAAGTCCCCAAATATCACAATGCACTAAATCAAAAATGTTCAAACTAACATTCTTATGCAAGGGAAATGGTAAACGAATGTTTTTAGCTCGACAGCAAGCATCACAGACAGATGTGCCAGAATTATTGAAAGATACGGAAAATGCTAGGAATTAAAGAAAGACGGGGAACCGGTAAGTGCCCCAAACGCCGATGCCACAAGGTGGAAGTGTCGCCTTGACGAATAGAGAGAATTCGGCGTTCACCACCAGCTTGCATTGGTTCGAGATAGTAGAGTCCATCGCACACCTTACCCATTCCAATTAGTTTCCTCGAGGTTAAATCCTGAATAAAAAACAAATCAGGGCCAAAGGTGAAAAAACAGTTCAAGTCACGAGTCAAACGACTAACTGAAATCAAATTAAAGCGAAAAGTAGGCACGCCCAAAACATTATCACGAGACAAATGATCATTAATTTTTTATCCGACCAACCACTTCAACTGGAATCTGTGCACCATTAGGAATTTGAACCGAAATATTATTATACGGGAAAGAAATATCCGTCATCATTTGCAACTAATTGGAAGCATGGTCGGTGGCTCCCGAATCACGCGCCCAATCAGCCGCCTTACCCGACGAGGAGAGCTGATTAGCAGTGGATGATTTGGCGGCGACATCCGATGAGACCTGCTGCCCTAACAGCTGGAAAAGCTGTTGAACTTGAGCGGCCGAGAAAGAAGCAAGAAAAGCCGGCTGAGGCGACGAAACAGGAGCAGAATCGGCAGCAGCAACAAAGGATTTAGCAGGACCATCATGTGAACACGGCTGAGAATCGCGTTTCTGACGCGGTTGCCGCCAGCCGACTGGATAACCATGGAGCTCGTAGCAGGTCTCCTTGGTGTGATTGCTGCGGTTACAGTGTCTGCAAGGAGGCCGGGAACGACCTGAGTCACGACCGTCACGGCGCGGAGCTGAGGACTTGACGGTGAGCGTGGCAGCTTCAACAACAAGAAGGCGCGAATCAGCAAGGCGGCGCTGCTTCTCGTCGCTGGCAGCAATCGCATAAACTCGGCCAAGTGAAGGCAACGGGTCGACGCTCAGAATCTGAGAACGGACGGTCTTGTATGTGTCATCAAGCCCCATCAGGAAATCATGCACCTTTTCTTCCTCCGTCATAATATTGAGTTGTTTGTTAAGATCACAGGAACAGCCGCCACATGAACAAGACGGGAAGGGACAAAGGTTCTGTAATTCAGTCCAAATCCCCTTAAGCTTGCCATAATACGTGGAAGTTAAGGTCCTTTCCTGCTGCAACAAAGCGATAGAACGCTTCAGTTCATAAATTCGGGGAGCCAAGCCTTGTGTAAACCGTTCCTCAAAGTCTTCCCAGATCGTTTGTGCCGTCGGAGTGTGGGTGGCTGCGGTCTAAAGCTCCATGCAGACGGCATTAAGAATCCAGGATTTGATCAAAGCATTAACCTGAATCCAGCTCGGCAAATCAGCATCATCAGCAGCCGGTTGGGGAATTGTACCATCAACAAAACCCGCCTTGTTCTTGGATTGAAGAGCAGTGAGAAAGCTGCTTCTCCAAGTGAAATAGTTGTCGCCGTTCTCAAGCAAAGGCTGAGTAACATATGTCAAACCGGGATGATCAGACGGGTGGACAAAATACGGCGATGAAGGATCAACCCGCTGGGATGAGGAGCTGGTCTTGTCAGCCATGGAAAACAGCCGGGAAAGAAATGAAATCAACCAAGCAGAACGCAAGCAGCCGTGAAGATCGGCAGCCGGGAACACAAGGGAATCAAGCAGCCGGAAAAAATGGAGATCGGCGGCTGTGAAGGGAGAGGTAGGGTGTTAGAAAACCTAGTCTCGTGATACCATAACGAGATGATGGTAAAATCGTATTGTGTATTGATACATGGGGTACATATTTATAATGCTACAAAGGAAACCCTAACCGTAAAATATAAACCCTAGTAGTAATTATGCAATAATTACAAATTACATTCTATTACAGTCCACAATTTGTTCCTTTGGCCCCAATTTTCAGCAAGTGTTCAATCAAGTCCTATCCTGATAGAAAACACAAAAACTAGTTAAGTGAAATACACTAATATTAAGAAATACCCCTAATTTCTTACTAAATTTAGAGTTAATTGTGATGCTTTTATGTAACAAATAAACCATTATCATAAAGTCAGTGAGTGTGGTAAAGTGCAGCTGACTACGCAGAGTCAGCTTCTCACTTCCCCAAGTGACACCCCTGAGTCTACCTTCCATATACTTTGTTTCTTCCTACTAAATTAAACCCTACAATCTATTCTACTTCTAAGTATATTGTGTTCTGGTTGTCCTCGTCTTCAGCTGCTGCTGCCTTTTATAGAGGCTGGGGAAAGTAATCCTTGCCTATTCAAGTTGGTCTCCTGTTTACCCGATGGGTTTAAGCAAAAAAGAGGAGACCCATACTTCTCCAACTTTCCCCCTTACGTCTAATCATCTTTTGTGGAGAATTTGGTTGTTCTAATCTGCTTTAAGGCTCATCAATCCTTCACTCTTGACAGCAGCATCTTTTCAGCACCTTCCATTCTTCCTTAGCTCTAAAGACTTGCTCCAAAACCACCCTTCTTCCGGCCGGTTTCAGTCCCAATTCGCCTTTGCACTTAAGTCCCTGCAGCATCTTCCAATTTGGCCCGAATCTTCATGAATTTGCCACATTTTGACCACCTTTATGCTCATATTGTATTTCGGCCCCTGGATTATCATAAGTCACTAAATTAGCTTACAAACATATAATCCTAACCTAATTGACCCACAATTAAAGCAGAAAGTTGTAAGTTATATACCTAAAAATATAGTACGAAATGCAGTCATAACATATTCTGGCAGGTTAACACTCATAAACTTTGTCCTTTTAAATCTGCATTCATACTGGTCTGGCATTTTCTTGCTTCCCCAGTCAGTTATAAAATTGATTGAAAGGCATTGTAGAGAGTTTTTATGGGGGACAAGTGACTATGGGAAATACAGAGCTTTATTTGCTTGGGATGAGGTTTGTGAGAAAATCGGAGGGTGGTCTGCATATTAAAAAGCCAGGGCATTGGAACAAGACGTTGGTTGCAAAACAGTTGTGGGATTTGGAACAGAACAAAGAAAGTCTCCGGATTAGATGAATATACTCTTACTAATTGAAGAAGAAATCTGTTTGGGATTACAATCCAGCAGCTGATGTCAGTTGGCATTAGAGGAAACTCGTGTCCATCAGAGATGAATTTAGGACAGCTATAACCAATGGTAAATAGAATAGGAACACCATGCAGGTTTACGCAGCCAGTAGTGGTTTCAATTGGCTAACGGGGAAGCAAGTTAAGTTCAAGGAAGCAAAACTGATATGGAGTCCTCTTTCTTTACAAAAGCACAACTTCATAATAAGGCTGGCTTTGAATGACTGGCTACTAACACATGACAGATTGCAGAAAATGCATCTGTTAAATACTTCTGTGGAGTGTGAGTTGTGTGCAGGTAAAGAAGAAACTGTTGACCATCTAATGTTTCAATGTGAGTATTCCCTGAACCTGATTAAAAAGTTTAATGAACTGGTTAGGAGTCAAGATTAACTTAACTTGCCTGTGTAAATCAATTAAGAATCTGCTGAGGAGATGGAGGGAATAGAAAATAGGGCAGAACCTGTTTTATGCACTGATCAATGCAGTTGTATACTCTACTTGGCAAGAGAGGAACTGCAGGAAATTGCAACAGTTGAAAAAGGATCCAGAAGAAAGAGTCAGAGAGGTCAAAGCTCTACTATTTTCTAGAATTAAATTTTGTTTTCAGGAGAGGAAAAATTATGTTTATGATTGCATTAGTAAGCTATTTTCCCAATTGTAAATATTTTTTTGTAATAGATTGCTTGTAGGCATGTTAAAGGTTGAGCTTCATTATATAAAATTTTACCTTTTACCAAAAACAAAGGTGAAATGCTATTGATCAAAACTAAGTAAAATTAAACAACCATATCCATTGTCATGTCTCTACTCGTTTTTTATGATATCTATCCAGTTGCTATACATATTTCTATTCCAATTCTCTACAAACAATCCACTTTAGAAGCCTTAATCTTCTTGCAAATTTGTTGTACTTTCCAATTCAGTTCTCCTTTGATACCAACACTTCTTTCCTTTACCTGCCTCTTTAACTAAGTGAATTTTTTGCGTTTCTTTCCATCCACACATTGTAAAATACATGCCATAGCAACTGTACTTGACAACTTGATTTGCAACTTCTTATACTTAAAACCATCCAAAACTCTGTTAACTATCTGTTTTAGTCGTGTCTGTGTTATTCTAACTTCAAGCCATTCAAACAAATCATTCAGTAGCTGCTTAGAGTAACTGTAATTTAAAAAAAGGTGCAATGCAGATTGTTTATTATCTTCCTCACACGCCAAACAGTTTTTGTCCTCCACTTTTACATCCATCCTCATTATCATGTCTGCAGTTAGTAAACAATTTTTGCGAGCCAGGCATCCTATAAAACTCTTTTTTGGGACACAAGTTGTATTCTAGATTACCTCTGCTTCTCTGAACTTTTCTCCTTTATCTCTCCACTAATTGCATCCACTCCTAATACTGTATACTTTAAGACCACGGTTCCAAATACAGCCTCAATGCCTTCCTTTAACATGAGTTTCATTTGCTGTAACCTTTTCGAATGCCAGCTTCTATCAACAGTTGGTTTTTAGTTATACAATATTTCATCATGTGTTACAAACTACAACTATGAAATGATAAGAACATAGTAAAAAAAAAATAACACTTATAATTAGCTACACATCTTAAGAAAATAACACAAAGTGTCCTATGGCATTTTTTGTAGTGAAATAATCCATGATTGGACTGTCTTATGGCCTATGCAATGTCTCAAAGTGTGAGAAATCAATTTGACCTATGTCAACAATCCAATAAGATCACTATGCCTGATTGTATAGTGATCCCTCTGAAGTATTGAAGATATTTCCCTCTAATCTTTGCGATATCTCCATTGAAAAGCTTCGAATTTGTGCAACATTTTTTTGACCAGAGCTTTATATGTTTGAATGATAACTTTTCCCAAACCTAGATCCACACATTCTCGTAGGCCATGAAGAATGCCAAGTATCTCAGCTCCCTTATAGGTTCCTTTCTTCAAAATAAACTAATTTCGCAAACAGAAAAGAGCCCACTTCCTATATGAAATTTTAATATATAGAAACAATGAATGTCATTCAAAGACAGCTATTCAGATAATAATATTAAATAAAAAAACCTCACGCAAATTTTAGCATGTTGCGACCATGACACCCTCTAAATGTGTGAAAAATTCTACATATTCCATACATTCCATGCAAAGTCGGACGGTTGTCAAGACCGCCCAAAAAAAAAAACAAACTTAAAACCATAGATAACAGTAAGTTGGGTCAATTCCATAGGGACGGGTGAAATTCTAATAACCTCAAATGATTTGATTAAAGACAATAGGAGAAACAACAAAGAAGGTAAACTGAAAATGATTCAGGCAAGTAACAGACGGACTTAACTAAGTGAACTAGAACTTAGGGCCTTCATCCACTCTCCATATGGACAGGTGAAATTCTAATAACCTCAAATGATTTGACTAAAGACAATAGGAGAAACAACAAAGAAAGTAAACTGAAAATGATTCAGGCAAGTAACAGACGTACTTAACTAAGTGAACTAGAACTTAGGGCCTTCATCCACTCTCCTCTATATAGTTAAGTAATGAATTGTTTTACACGCCTAGTAGTATCAATTCTAGTTTGATCAGGTATTCTTATATCTCAAGGTCACTTTCGATTTTCCAAAAGGTGTCTTTGCGAAAATAACAAGCTCTCTTTCGAGTAATGTGTATAAATTACAAATCCATTAAGATCCCTAAGTCTTACATGATCACCCATGCCAACCAAGTATCTTTCAATCTTGATTGAAACCTTAGACTGTTAACTCTTTGTCATGGACTAATACTAAATGTTCAAAGCCATGCTTAGCTTTCTGGGATTTACATGTCATTGAAGCACAATTTGCTTAATTTCCAGTTTAATTAACTAAGAGATTAGTCAAGCTTTAGTATTAGAAACACAAAATCATCCGAGTGCTAATTCATAAACAAAACTACAGACTCAAGAGATTAGACCCTACAGAAGTGTTTAGCTACTTATGAGTATGGACACAAGCACAAGAGGATGAATGACAAGCATTAAATATGAATATAATGCAAGAAAATCAGCTAGGGATAGAATAAACTCACAGTGTAGCTGTCTGTTCAGGCGACTTAGGCAAGCACGTTGAGCCTAAGTACTCCTTGCGGTAGCTACATCTGCCCTTTTCCTTCACTCTTTATATTGTGTGTATTCTACTCTCCCCCCTCACTTGCACCTCCCATGCATTACTGATTCTGAGCTTTGGTGGTTCCTTTTATAGAGTTGCATCCTCCTCGTTTTGCATTATTGATCCGCTTGCTTCCAAGAGTTAGGACCACTTGAGACATAATTGTTTTGTTGCTTTTTCCAGCTTTGTCTTCTTGCTTGATTTAGGACCACCTTTGAAGTATCCTAAACTCTTCTTTAGCCTCAAAGTTTTGCCTCTTTCTTGGAAGTTTCCAGGTATCTTTGTGGTCTTGTGTTTGTCTTCTCAAAACCAGCCAGGCTCCAGCTTCTGTGGTCCCTCATTCTTCCCCTTAAAGAATTCGCCCTCCAAGTCTAATCGCCAAGTTTGCATTCTGCTCGATTTTGCTTGCATCTTACACCATTTTTCCATTAAGTCCCTAATCACACAAAAATAGAAATCTACTTAGAAGTAAACCATTCTTAACTAAATATTTATAATTTATACCGAAAAAGATATTATAAAGTTTTGCTTTTATAATGCAAAATTGACACGATGGCCATGATTCTAGTTGCCATGATTATTAAGTTAAGGACCATAAATTAGGCTACACAATCAATTAAGAATAAAACCCAATAAAAAAAAGTGCATAATTCGAAAGATTGAAACTGTTGTTATTTCCAAAATATCTTGATTTATGTAATTAACCGAAGGCAAAAATAGTAAGCGCACGAGTTAGTAAAATATTATACCCTTTTTTTATTTCAATGATAGTGTACTCTGAGTTATACCATTTGTAATATTGTAATACATAATTTTGGTTGATATGTTCATGAAGGATGAGATAAAGGAAAATGAGCCTACTGAACTAGGCAGACTGGGTCCGCCTCAAGGACAGCTGATGGGTATCAAATCCATCCAAATAAAACCAACTTAAACACTTGTAGCAAGTGATAAGAAGGGTTAATCCCACAGAGACGAGAAAATATCAAAGAAAATTGGGTTCCAGTGCAAGGAATGGAAAGTATGAATAGATTGCGACTTGGGCAAGCGGGTTTATGACTTTACTAAGTGGATGAAACCTAGGGTCGTCCTCCTCCCTACTCTATTTGCATATGCTTTAATTTTATTACTCTCTTTGTGGTATGAAACTGTGTTGATTCAGGCACAATTACACTGTAAGGTTACTCTCAATTGTTCCAGACAGAGTCCTAGTAGCAAGAAGCCCACTAATTCTCGTAGTTGACTTTGGAATACTACTAAGCCATTAAGTTCTTAAGCCCTTTTGATTGCCTCATGTCAAACAACTAACTCGTATTGTTGTTTGAATCCTTAGGCTATTACCCCCTCGTCACCAACTAATCTTAGACATTCTAAGTTAAGTTTACCCTCTCGGGATTCCCTAAACATGCAAGAACAATTTTTTAAGTGGCCAATTCAACTAAGAGGTAAATGAAAACTCTAAGATTAGGCACACAAATATTATCCGAGGTCTAAATCCAAACATAATTATAAAGAGTAGAGGGATTAGACCCTAAAAAAGTGTTTAGCTACACATGCTGGAAAACTTAAACACAAAAGAATCTAATTACAGAAGCTCCAACATGATTACACTCAGGAACGAAATAAAACATGGGAAGACAAAGTCAGGGAGTGTGGTTAAGTTCTGCTGATTTTGCTAAGTAATCTTCTAACGTCCCCAAGAGACACCCCTGAGTCTGGTTCTAAACTGATGCTCTGTTTTTCTCCTACCTTCACTCTCTGTTTCTTTCTACTGCTGCTTCTTCTGGTTTTTATAGAGCTTTGGGGGAGTAAGCTTGCTTAGTGAGGTTGGTCTCCTCTTTACCAAATGGATCATGGTCAAAGTAAGGAGACCATACTTCTTCACCTCCCCCCCTCCCCTGCCCTACATCTAATCACCTTTGGGGATATTTTCGGTCATTTAATCAGCTTTAGGCATGTCATCCCTTATTTTATCAGCAACAGCACTTCATCTCCTTGCCCCTTCTTCCTTAGCCATGAAGATTTTGGGTTGAATTTCTTCTCTTTCAACTCCAATTCCCACTGGATTCACCTCAGCCACAAGATTGCACAACCTGTTCAATTGAACCTTTTCCAATTCTACCCAGATTTATGCCATTTTGCTCCATTTTGCCCACCTTCTCCTAAATTTTGCAATTAAGGCCCTGTATCACCAAATGTAACCAGATTACACTATAAACATAAAGTACCTAACAAATTGACCTAAATCTTAAGTATAAAGAGGCAATTTATGTATGCAAAAATATGTATAAGTTAACACTTATCAACTCCCCCAAACTTGAAGAGTTGCTTGTTCTCAAGTAAACATAATACCTACCCCTTCATACTGACTCTAGTATGAGAATGCAGCAAAGAAAACTTATCAATAATGTCTCAGAAACAGGTGTCGTCAGAGACAATATGTACACCATAGTTCAATACCACATGAGCATGATAGAAACTCACTTCTCTTTGTGTGTGTGACAAATCACAAAACAAAGTGTTGGTTGTCCATTTTAAAGTTAAATTCAATTCAGTACAAATGGACATTCTTGGATATGTACCTATATCCATCATGCCTGCAACTAGGGTATTGTAACTGGAGTTGAGACTTAGGGCTTCCTCTCTAAACTGCAAGCTATATTGGCTGCATGTTTCACCCTCGTACCTTTCCACCATGATCCAATTCTGCTTTTCTTCAGGACTGTTTCCCACTCAGGCCTATACCAAGTACATTTTTAAGCACGTTTTGGTATTCTAAGTATCCATATTTTTCATCTCACCAGGCCTGAGGACTCTTTTCTCTTTGGTGTCATGCCTCACCTTTCAAGGGTTTAAAATGCCACATTGAGCACTCGGCCTTTACTCCCTCAATTAGCAAAATGCTAATCTCATATTTAACCGCAAAATTTCCCTTTTCCCAAGATATTTTAGACTGATCCAAACCACTATGGGCTCGAATCGAGGCTGCTATAATGCGTAGGGCTGCCTTAATTTGTCTCCAGGGTCATAGTCCCCCAAGGTCTACAGGCAAGTGAGCTCCATTACAGATCACAATAATGCATAAAACGTTTCAAAATGTTAGAAATTAAGCCCTTAACAACACATTGTCAAGTGAACTACTGGGCGTGAGGATATGGAAATGAGTTTCAGACTCCGCTAACATTTGTGTTTTTGAACAAGTGTTTTTCCAGCCAAAAAAGACTCTTACGCATTCCCGCCCCCGAACTTAAAATTTAGCATTGTCCCCAATGCTAACAAAACAAAAGGAAAAGGAAAACACATAAAAACATATATACAAAATGCAAAACAAAAAAGGAAAGGAAAAAGACATAAGAAAGTGAACTAGTGACTTCCCTGAGCTACCAAAGCTGGTAGCTCTTTAATGGGTGGTGGTGGTGGTGGGGCTTGCAAATGCCATAGTGGTGGCAATTCTTCTCTTCTGCCTCTGAGGAAATTCCTGGATAAGTGATTTCTGAAGGTGTCAATTATTATTATTATTATTATTATTATTTTTGTAACGTCAAGAATTTTACAAGAGATGAGTAAACTCAACCTTAATATAACAATATGCACATAATAAAGTAAGTCACCTTGAAAGAGTACTAACTCATAAATGACATACTCATTAACAAAATCTTGGACACTTGACATATTCACAATATTTGTTGTTTACTTCAATCATCTAAAACTATAAAAAAGTAAGTCAATCTTTAATCATCAAATATAATTAACACAAAGATAAAGTTAAATGTGTAACATGAAAAATTAAAAAAGAATGAATAGGATACATTGCCACCGAAAAAGAAAAGGTATAAAAAGAAATGTTAGTAATTGGATATGATTGCAATTACTTATACGGCTAAAATATATTGAAGCACGTAGATGGCAAAACATTCCTTTTGTTTTGTTTCTCCTTTTGTCAGTTCTTTTGAAAAATATGGAAGGTAAAAGTTAGTAAGTTTTCATTGATTAAAAAAAAGTTTTCATTAATAAAATAAGGTAGAAAAATCTCTCAAAAATGTAATATTATCGACTAAATCACACCATTTAAAATTGAGTACCTCATCATAAGATACACATTATTGTATGCTCAGAAATTATAGATATTCATAACAACCTTCAAAGTAAAACATGAAAGAGAGAAAGAAAAGAAAGCTACAAAACAGCGGATTTTTATTTATTTTTCCTTTGAATATATAAAAGACAATAGAGTTATTCAGTCACCTACTTAAGATCTTCCTTGGGAGATCATCATGACTATTCTAATGTTACTCCTCGTCGGGGCATTTGTATGTCTGATGTGCTTCTCAAAAAAATGCTAATCTTTCATCGCATCTAGGGGATGTATCAATTGCCATTTTGAATCATCACTAAAATAAGGTAACAAATTCCTTCTATATGGTCCACATTTTATCTCTGATAATCCTCCAAAACCTTTCAAATAACTTTTGTATACAAAACCTTTGGATATTTGTTAGATGAGAGAGATCCCATATTGAAACGATTGTGATGCTAATTGTCGGATTGTGTCTGTCTTGTGCTGGTTTGATTTGTGTTACCAATTTTGACAGAAACACATAATATGATGGGAATCGAACTCACATCTGTTAGTCCACGAAAGAAGCCTATATGTATAATCTAGGGTTTGCCCTGGATGAAATATAATGACATATCTACCCTTACATATGTACATATACTCTAACACCCTCTTCAAGTTGGAGCATGTGCACTCTGAATTCCCAACTTCGATAAAAATAATCAAATTGACGGTGACCCAAAGTGTTCGTGAAATTAATGATCAATTAACAATAAGAGGACAATAAGGGGAGATAACAATTTGTACAAGTGCGTCACAGGGAAGTAAAAATAAAAAATACATCTAAATATGTTTGGTACATCCACGAAAGACTGGATTTGCCAAAAGATGCAAAGCCGACTAACTTTCACAATAAAGGCGCATGGGTTGAGAATGCCCAATGCCTAGACTCAACAATGGAGCCTTCAATTATTTCAATTCACAAAGATTAGTAGTCATAGCACAATATTCTGTCTCAGTAGAAGAACAAGGCACAATTTGCTGCTTCTTAGTGTTCTAAGAAATGGGAGAATGATCAAGTGTAATGAAGCAACCAGTAAAAATAAAAAAAATAAAAAAAAATGAACCACGAATAAGAGAACCCCTAAAAAATGGACAGTTAGCCTAGTCCGAGCGCACCAAGCATACAACTAAAGATCACTACCAACACGAAACAAAATCCCTTGACAAGGATTGCTCTTCAAGTATCAAACCACAGGAAGTAGATCAATTGACCAACCTAACGGCGATAACGCTAAGGATCAGAGGGGGACCCTCAGCTAGCGCAAGATGATGATTTTGTTTCATCATAAAAGTAGCAGGTTTCGCACCCAATAGGCCAACCTCAGTAAAAATATCCAAAGCATATCTCCATTGTCATAGGACCTCGAGATCCTTCGTATGAAATAGCTGCTCAAATGTTCATAAAAAGCAGAGATGGCAGCACTATCATTTGCCACCAACCATAAGATCATCAACATACATCGAGATGGTTAGGTAGGCAATACGACAATGTGGCGCAAATAAAGAATAGTAAGCATAATATTGTACAAAATCATATTGCTTGAGAGCACATGCCAACTTAGTATACCATAAATGAGGCGCCTGTTTGATGTCATAATTAAAGAGACCGGCGAAGCCAACATACCTGTCTAGGAGTGCTAGAATGAAACTAGGGAGGGAATTTCATATACATTTTTTCATGCAAATCACCATGAAGGAAAGCATTGTATGCGTCCATTTGACGAAACTTCCAATTCTTGGCAGCGACAACCGCCAAAAATGTACAAACCAACACCATTTTTGCAACAGGCCCAAATATCTCTTGGTAGCAAATTCCTTCAACCCTATTGTTGCCAAGAACAATAAGACGAAGTTTATACCTCTCAATAGAACCATCTGCATGATACTTAATTTTGAAAATTCAATTACAACCCATGACTTGCTTGCAAGGACGAAGAGAGATAATCTCACAACTTTTATTATCCTCTAAGGCGTGAATTTCATTAAGCGTGAGCTCATGAAATGTACGATGCTCAACACCTGGAAAAATAGCTACCACAAAAACTTGATGATATGGTGAGTGTGCCTGTTTTCTGGGGTCTTTTGTCAACAACTATGTCCATTGGTTGGCGTTTTGCAAAGACAAGGACATCGATAGCCTTGTGATTCTTTCATTGGTTCTTCTTAATAAAGATTTTGGAGAAATAAGGTTTCCTTTCCCTAACAAATACAACAACTTTTAAGTGTCCAATATATGGGAATGAAGCATCATGTACTACTCAATTCAATGTTGTCCTTAATGGGTTCTTCATGTTTCTTTGATGATTGCTGGGAACGATGAAATTGCGTACGTAAAAAGTTATAATGATGAGGGAAAAATTGGGTTGTATTTTGCACAATTTCCGAAGCAATGAGCCTAGGGCTTTTGGGAATAATCTGATTGAAGAAGCTAATAACTTGGAGTTTTTGCCCTTGATGGGCAGCTTGATTCTATTGGATCAAAAGATTAAATTCATGGAGATGGATGAAGAAAAGTTGTCATGATAATTAAATAGATTTCTATATTTTGTAATCGTATGTTGTGCCCTAGACTTGAACTTGGTCAAATGAATGTGTACTTTCCTTGAATGTTTTTAAGGATGTATGAATCTTTATTTTTTTTTTCCGTTTACATGTGAATTTTGAAGCATATGATTTATTACAAATACTTGGTTATTGTGAGATATAATCATTGTTGATGGCTGGATTGTACTTTTTTTTCTGAAGAATATTTTTTGGTTCAATTCCTTTCACCAAAGCCAAGAAGAATAAAATTTGCTTCCTGCAAAAGCTTCAACTTGAAAAAGTGTGAATTCACTTTTATTGAGGTGTTTTGGATGTTTTTAATTGGATAGTACCCTAACTACGTAACCTACAATATAAATTTATAGAGAGACTGACATAATAATAAACGATTTTGGATGTTTAGCCATTTTCCATAAAAAATTATCAGCGGCCATAATGGTTTAGTATTCTTGCAAGAAGTATTTTTTTAAAAAAAATTTGCAAATGAAGTAGTTTGAGGTATCATTTTTTTTGTATCATATCTTAGAAATCATGCTTATGCTTTGAATCATGTTTACATTCAATCTTCATTTAAAACCGTACCATATATCACCTCTTAACTTGGAAGATCTTTTCATTATTTTATTAACGGAGTACAACTATTAAGTCATAAGTAGTTCTCATGTGCATAAGAAGAGACGACTATCATAGAGGGAGCCCCCTATGAATGGAAAGGCGCAAATTCTCACTCTTACGTGAGGATGATACAAGATATTTCCCTCAGGGGAAACTCCAAGAAGATTGGCAAGTTGACGTTGGGGTGAAGAAGGTGGCTCCAAACTGGATAAATTGCCCTTCAGAGGCTCAAAATCTGCAACAACCATTAAGGACGATTCTTATCAAATTATGCCTCTTAGAGAGGGTATTAAAAGAATAATAAGAGATGCCATGTGTCAATAACATTTCATTGCGCTCTTGAGATGAGAAAACTCCTAATCAATATCATAATCTGCAAATTTTATTAGAAAATAAATTCGTGTGCAAAATAGAAGGCACCTTATATCATCAAAAATTATTAAAAATAGAATGCCAAATCTTTTCATCCACATATTTTTTGTCAAATGACACTATTATTTTCATAGTTAAATCTGTTACATGGCAAATTTTCAAGAAAAGTTTTTTAAAAAAAAACGGTCAAAGGCACTTTTCTTAGCTGTAGTGTTTGCATTTTGCACTACTATCCTTATGGTTTGATTTTTTGCGAACTCTTACATACCTCATTTATCCTTTAGATGGCATTGTAAAACTTCAAATACAAATTTCTAATGATCATATGCATAAAATCAATGTGCGTAAAGAGTGAATCACCCACCATTGATTTCAGTCCTTGCCCTTAATTGAAACTTAACATGCCACGCAAATATATTATACTAATATGTTTAAATATGACTCACCTCGCTTTGGGATTTGAATCTTCAACATTGCTCTGAAAGGAAAATATAAATGATGGACTATTGAGGTGTATACCATATAATCAGATGATACACTAATAATTTTAAAGCATTCATTGAAGCAAATATCACATAATTATGATAGATATGACTGATACAATTTATTGTTAACAATAATCAGTGGGTGTTTAAGAACATGTGTGACCCGCTCACTTTATAAAACTAAAGAGAAACATCCTATGTAAAAATGTTAACTACAATCTTTGGACTTATGCATTTGCAAAATGTACAATATTTATATGCGAAAATATATAATAAGCTTTTTTGTTTCCCAATTCTCTGTACAAGAGTTTGTTTTGCAAAACGTACAAATGGCAAAGTGTTCTATAATTAAGTATCAATTATTAACTCTGAACGTGTATTTGAAAATTGAAAAAATTATTCTTCACAAATTGCACCTTACCTCGTATGTTTTGATTAAATTTGATATTTTTGGATATTTGAAAGCTTTTTTGCATTACAATTGTGTTTGACCATGTGATAAACAAAATTATTGGTAGTATTCAATTCATAATTGTTGAATTGTATTTTGTTACTTACATTTATTTTAGAAATTTGATAATCTTGACTTTTAACTATATATATATATATATATATTGGATGAACCAGGGCGGTACCTGGCAGGGATGGCACCCGATTTATTAATGATAAAGCAAAAAGATCGACAGTGCTTAAGACTTACCACTATACAATGAAGCTAAAATAATCTTTGTTTGGAAACAAGCATATAGAAACTCCAGTACTAATGATCATTTTCCATACAAAAGAACTAAACTACACTAGCCTAGTTCGGACATAAGGGAAAGATCCTTGATCAAGAATCAAGAGACCCTTCGCAACAAGAGAGAGATCACTAAGGGTGTTATAGATAGTACAACTTTCTACAGAAGCTTGTTTGGCAAAATTGTCTGCAACTGCATTAGCTTCCTGAAAATATGCTCAATAGTGAAAGAATAACGCTCAACGGTTGCCGCGATTTCTCGAAGTGATTGTAGATGGCTCCATGGAGACCCTTTACATTTCTTCAATAAGTCCACCAACACATTGTTACCAGATTTAACTGAAACCGGGTGCAACCCCAGTAGCACACATTTCTGTAAACTATAAATCAAACCCGCCATTTCAGCCTCCATGCTATCACCATCACCTAAAAACCCTAGCTCCTGATAGATAAAAAATCCCATCTCCACCGCGAATAACATACCAATAGTCAACATCTTGTTGGCGAGAAGAACCATCTGTATTTAAGATAAAGGCATTTGAATCTAGAGGAATCCAACAAACTGGTGTAAAAACACGTCTCTTAACCCTTCCAAGATGAACAAGAAAGTTCTGCTCAAGAAAATCCATCTCCAAAACCGAGCCACAAGGCAACGAATGAGTTACCAGAAAGTCAAAAATATCCATGGACAACTTCTGAATCAAGCTTGCATAAGAGACCGCAGTTCCCTCATACAAAGCTTTGTTCCGGCTTTTCCATAATTCCGAAATAATTAGACATGGAACGAGCATCCTCAATGACTTAAGCACCGTTATAAAGCTGCCTTGATCCCACCAAGTGCACAAGATATCATCTAAAGTATACATATAATGCAGGTTAACCCCAAAAAGTGTAGGAAAAAATTCCTATACTCGTCGAGAAAAAGGGCAAACTATAAAACAATGTTGGACACTATCCCCATGCAATTGGCAAAGTCGACATACTGAGGGGAGAACCTGAAAACCTAGTTGCCTCAGAATCTCCGGAAACGGGAGAAACATGTTACAAAAATCAATGACATTAATAGAAAAATCAATTGAAACTAAATTATCTACCACTAACTGAATGTTGTTGGTCATCATAAGAAGTAGACAAATATTCTTTTAATGCTTGCTACTCAATCCGATTAAACAAATTAAAGTATGATAATACTTATTTGCTGAATTACTATGGTAAAAGAAAAGAAAAATTATTAAAAATTTCAAATTTAAGAAGGAAAATGTTTTAGTACATATATATATTAAAGAAATTGTCATGATTGATTATTAAGTTTGAGACGAAAGATTAGGCTACACTACATTCCAAAAGGAAGGAAAGCAATTGAAAAGATTGAAAAAAAATTTATTTCGACAATACATTGATTTAAATTTAATGAACCAATAATCTTAAAGATGGTAAAAATTCAGACCTTTTCATAAAACTTGCTAGATTTCACCACAGTAAATAATCCACTTTCAAACTTATGAATGCATTAGTTAACATTACATGTTTTTTTATTTTTGGTAAAAGGTAAAATTTTATATAATGAACCTCAACCATTTACAAGCCTACCAGCAATCTATTACAACAAATATTTACATCTGGAAAAATAGCTCACTAATGCAATCATAAACAGAATTTTTCCTCTCCTAATAGCAAAATTTAATATTGGAAATAGTAGAGCTTTGACATCTCTGACTCTTTCTTCTAAATCCTTTTTCAACTGCTGGAATTTCCTGCAGTTCCTCTCTTGCCAAACAGAGTATACAGCTGCATTGATTAGTGCATAAAACAGGTTCCGTCTTGCTTTCTGTTGTCTCCAACTCCTCAGCAGATTCTTAATTGATTTCCTTAGACAATTCAAGTTAGTCTTCACTCCTAGCTAATTCATTAAACTTTTAGTCAGGCTCTGGGAATACTTACATTGAAACATTAGATGGTCAATAGTTTCTTCTTTAGCTGCACACAACTCACACTCCACAGAAGTATTTAACAGATGCATTTTCTGCAATGTGCCCTGCGTTAGTAGCATGTCCTTCAAAGCCAACCACATAATGAAGTTGTGCTTTGGTAAAGAAAGAGGACTCCTTATCAGTTTTGCTTCCCTGAACTTAACATGCTTCCCCATTAGCAAGTTGAAACCACTACTGGTTGTGTAAACCTACTTGCAATTCCTAGTCCATTTACCATTGATTACAGTTGTGCTAAATTCATCTCTGATGGACATGAGCTTCCTCCAATGCCAACTGACATCAGCTGCTGGTTTGTAATTCCAAACAGATTTCTTCTTCAAATAATAAGTGTATCCATCTAATCCAGAGACTTTCTTTGTTCTGTTCTAAATCCCACAACTTTTTTGCAACCAAGGCTTTGTTCCAATTCCCTAGCTTTTTAATATGCAGACCACCCTCCGATTTTTTCTTACAAACCTCATCCCAAGCAACTAAAGCTCTGTATTTCCCAAATTCACTTGTCTCCATAAAAACTCTCTACAATGCCTTTCAATCTGTTTTATAACTGACTGGGGAAGCAAGAAAAAGCCAGACCAGTAAGAATGCAAATTTAAAAGGACAGAGTTTATGAGTGTTAACCTACCAGAATATGATAGACTTCTTGTAGTCCAGCACTTTAAACTCTTAGTAATTTTGTCCACAACCTGTTGACAATCATCTTGAGACCAAGCAGTAGGAGAAATTGGCACTCCTAAGTATCTGATGGGCAATGAACCAATTTGGAACCCCATAATCTGCTAGATCTGTAACTGGATGGCCTTCGAAACTCCTCCAAAATAGAGATTTGACTTCCATACATTTACAGTCAAACCAGTAGAAGCAGCAAACTGATCTAGTGTGGCCTTAATTTTCAGTACAGTAGAAATATCAGCTTTACACATGATGATGAGATCATCGGCAAAGCTTAGATTAGTAATCTGCAACTTCTCACAAAAGTGATGAAACTTGAATCCTTCTTTCACTAAATTCTTAAACTGCCTATTTAAGAATTCCATAACAAATGTAAATAGGAGAGGGGAGATAGGGCCCCCTTGCCTCGATCCTCGTTTCCACTGAAAGAAAACCACAACTACTTCCATTCAACTTAAGTGAATAACTACATGTACTGATACACTACATGATCCAGCAGATAAATTTCGGAGGGAAATGATAATTTTTCCAACATTTCAACTAGAAAATCCTAGTGAATCGAATCAAAGGCTTTCGTTAAGTCAACTTTCTTTAAACAGGTAGGTCTAACTATTTTCCTTCTATAAAGCCTAATCAATTCCTAAGTTAACATCACATTATGCAAAATGGACCTATTCTTGACAAAAGCTCCTTGGTTTAAGTCAACAATATTTGGCAGTACAAGACTAAGTCTTTTACTAAGCATTTTAGATATTATCCTATAGATCGTTTTACAACATGCTATTGGCCTAGACTCCGTAGCATCTTTCAACACTTTGGCTTTTGGGATCAGTGGCACTAAAGTAGCAATTATACTGCTTTAATATTTTTCCTGAACTAAAAAATTCAAGAACATCTCTACTTAAATTCCCCCCCAACTATATTCCAGGCTTCTCTATAAAAGCCACTATTAAAGCCATCGGGGCCAACACATTTTTAGGATTAATACCAAAAACGGTTTCTTTTGCATGAGGAAATGTTAAATTTTTAATCAGGAGAATCTGCTGGTATACGGATAGTTTAATTCCTGAATTAAAAATTTCACAATTTGCCGGAGTTCTAGAAACCCTTGTGCCTAACAGTGTTTCAAAGTAATTAATGAAGTGGCTTTGTACCTGTTCCCATTGGTCAACCAACTCTCCTTGCTGATTGATGAAGGACATAATCATGTTCCCATCCTTCTCTATTTGAGGGTGGAATGAAAGAACCTTGAATTGATGCCTCCCTCATTAGTCTACTGATCTTTGAGCTTCTGCTGCCAATAACTAAGCACTGCCTTGCTAGCTAACATATATTGCCCCAGAAATCCTTTTTCTTTTGTTGTAAGTCTGCATTTTGAGAGTCTTTATCTAACTGCTGCTGGATTGATTTTAGCTCATCCTTTATCTGCTGGGCTCTATACTCAATTTTTAAAATGCTTCCTGTTGAATTCGCTTAATCTAGGCTTTAGGAGTTGTTGTTTCAAGAAAAACTGATACTAAAAGGTACCCACAATCTTCTTGCACCAAACCGTCTTCACTATCTCTGCAAATTCAGGGTGGTAGTTTCACAAGTTGAAGAACCTAAACTGCTTCTTCCAAGCTAGTTCCTCATGCTTCCATTTCATAAGGATTGGGTTGTGGTCTAAGATACAAGGAGATAACCCCACTGCTATTGCATCTGGAAAAGCCTCAAGCCAAGCTTCAATTATAAGAGCTCTATCAAGTTTGCACGAAATTCTTTGGCTGCCCAACTGCTTATTACTCCAAGTGAAGTGATTACTCACAGTCTTCATTTCCAACGGATCACAGTTATCTAATACCATCTGATACAATCCAGTCTCCTGACTTAAGCTTGTAGATCCTCCCATCCTCTCTTCTGGTAGTAGAATGCTATTAAAATCACCTATTATAAGCAAGGCTGAACAATTTGACCAACTCGACTTAATAGATAATCCCACAACTGAGTACGTCCCTGTGATTGATGATCAGCAAAAACAGTTGTAAGTATAAATTCTACTCCACTAATTACCTTCTTAACATGACAATGGATGAATTGTTGATCCTTATGCAGCATAGTAACCTGATACTCTTTCTCTTTCCATATCAGAAGTATTCTACCTTTCTCAGTACTTCTATGATTGCTGATATACCTATAATGGGTCCACTTTTTCTCCATCAACTCCTTTACCTTGCCTTCATTTAATTTAGTTTCAAGCAGCGCAGCTATACTTACGTTATTTATAGAGAGATAGTTTTCTATCTCCCTATGTTTTAGAGGGTTCACTACAACAAAAGCCTCCTATTAGGACGCTCTTTTGGGGACACTTACATGTTAAGTGTCCCTATAAATATATATTGGGACACTACTATAAAAGCGTCCTATTAAATCAATTTAACATAACACTTTTATGTGTCCTAGCACAAAGTGTCCTAATAAATGGTTGGATGCTTAAAACCATCCCGTTAGTTAATATGTTGGGATGTTTTTATGTGTTCTAATACAATGTGTCCCAATAAACACTTGGACACTTAAAATCATCCCATTAGTTAATATGTTGGGACGACTTTTATGTGTTCTAATATAATGTGTCCCAATAAACACTTGGACACTTAAAACCGTCTCATTAACTTCTATATTGGGTCACCCTATAATTTATGGATTTACCCCTAGGGTGTCATAGTAATATATTGAAAACCTTAAGAAGGTTTACCAAAAAAAAAAAAAAAACCCTTAAGAAGGCTAATACTATCAACTAACTAAGCCCTATGAGGGTAAATCCATAAATTATAGAGTGTCACTTCTAGAAGAATTTATACATTTCTAAAACATTGTGAATAATTATTTTATAGATGAAACTAAATTTGTAATCTATGTATTGTTATTTAATGCAGTATAATATGTGTGATATTGTACCGATAAATTAAATCCAAATATTCTTTGTCTCATAATGATGGCCATGTTCTTATACTATTTTAGTACTTCTTTTTTCTCACAAAAATAGATCACATTAGAAATTATAAATTGTAATATATTTACTAAAATTTACAAAAGACAATGCCAATTCTTTTGTAGAACAAAAGAAGTACAATAGTATACGATTTTCAAACTCTAATCTATAATATTAGTCCAATCTATTTACTTATACCACTAACATTAATAATATTTAATAAATTATATCTGCAATTAATCATGCCATCAATTTTCTCTGTAATTATATACGATCCACACTAATAATATACGGTTTCCAACTCCAATCTATATAATGAAGGTATTTATACATGAATAGTATTCTACAGTTTACCTTTTTCTTTGCCATTACTTACACAATAAGAGTTGTAAGTTCCAAATTAGTGGTTGATAATATATATGATTTAGTGGTCTTATTATATATAATTAACATATAAACCTTTACTTTTTTACCAATTAATGCACTACTGATTATTGACGTTACAAAGTATATAAAGGAAGAATGGTAAATCATGTCTACCCAGTTGGATTGTAACACTAAGTAATAGTACGTACTAGTTTGCTTTGCGTTTAGAGTGGTAATAGTAATAATACTTATTTTAAAGTTTCAATATTGAAAAGCATTTAACACTATATAAATTAATAGTGAGTAAATAGTTTCTTTATGAAAGGTAAGTTTTATATGGTCCAAATTTTTTTTGAAATGTATGTACGAAAAAATTTCACCAATTACCAAGAAATAAGATCTTGAAAATTTGTTTTTCATGTAATAATACTATAGCACCCTATAATGGGGTGTCCGTCTTATCTCTAAAGTTGTTGACCTTGACGCTCTCCACCCTAGCAATTCAATTCAGGTGATTTTAGTTGTAATAATAGATAATTTTGCTCCAAATTCAATGATCGAATAAGCTACTGTTGATTCTATATATGAATCATTTATACATATGTATATAATTTTCTATTACCATTATAATGGTTGCATTTCAAAGTGTTTGTTGTGTGATGATTAAAAATGTTTGCTTTACAAAAAGAAAAAAAAAAATTGTTGTCCCATTGCACATGATTGTGTTTATTAAATTTTTCAGGTATTTTTTCTTTTTTTTTTTTGGGGGGTGGGTGGGTGTTGGATTTATTAGCTAATGACCACTAGGTTTGTTACTTGTGCTGGTTGAGACAACAATGAAGAACTCGTTTACGTTGTGGCAGCATCAAGTTGTCAACTTTGTATTGCCTAGGTTGCGAAGACAACAAAAAGAAATCATTTTCTGTATTTGTTTGATGATTATTTCATCAATTTTAATATAATCTGATTTTGGGCTAACCATTTCACCTTCCAAAAGTGCTTGATGATTAACTTGAGCGTATACTTTTTTGTTCATTGCTTATCATGTGCTAAAATTGGTTGCTGTATCTTTATGAATTTGTCTTGGAAGTACCCTTACTGGTATTTGGCCTTTGTCATGTATTGAATCACTACACTTGGGATTTTGATGTTTAATACTCATCTAATTTTGTCATGCTTTTGGAAATCTGTATGTTCCAGGCTGCATTAGTGTCTTCATGAATCACTTCACCAGGCCTTTGGTGACCGGAATCTGCTGGTCAACATTTGTATTGTGTGTAACTCGTGATGATCAAATGCTCTTGCGTTTACTTGGCTATATCATTGTCATTCTTTTGAATTTAGGTGATCAATGAGGATGCTTAATGATGACTTTGATTTTGGCATAGAGTTTATTATATTCACTTTAGTAGATCAAGTGTACTTTGTTTTTATTTCAGTAATTTAGATAAGAAGTTTCAATTTTACAGATTCTCATTAAAATTGGATGAGAAATTATTGTACTATCATTGACATTTTGTTATAATAATGAAGATTATTGGCAATGATTTTTGTTGTATAATTTGGTTTGAAAGCATTTGATGGTTTTGGTTATTGTTTGTTTCAACTTTCAAGTAATTCCAAGTTTGGTTGGTTGAATTGGAATTCTAGATGGAATTGGTTTTCCATTTCCATGTTTTATATTATATGCAAATAAATTAGAATATTGAGACGAATGTAAGGTCTCTTTTAAGCGTCCTAATAAATCTGTAATGATCCAGGACATTTCTAAGTGTCCTCATAGAAAAGTATATATTAGGACGCATAAAATGGTCTTAAATTTTTAAAATGATCTGGACACTTCTAAGTGTCAGAAAAGCATCTATTAGGGCGCATAACATGGTCTTAAAATTTTAAATCGTTAAATTATTGGATCTACATTTATTGGGACACATAATTTAACGAGACACTTATATGCGTCCCGAATATTTATTGGGACGGTCACCTACAGGATGCATTTTCATGCATCTCAAACTTCTAAGTTAAAATGTTGTTTTTTTTTTTTTTGTAGTGGTTGTTCAACTCTCTTACATTCCAGCTAAGTAGATTTGTCATGATTGCTAGGCCCTGGATCAGGGTGACCAGCTTCGTGATTTAATGCTCTTCTTCATTGCTTATGCCTAATTGTGCGTATATCTGCACCTTTTTGATATTTCCTTACTAGGCCCTACTTCCTTTCCTTTCGAGTATTACTGAGTGCAATTGGTAGTTTCCTTCCACTGTTTCCTCCTTCATTAATCTCTCCTGATATCTGTGCTGATGCAGCAGTGTTTTCTTTCTGTTTCTTTCCATTTGGTTCTTCACCACCAACCATACTCTTCTCAAGACTGGCTCCCTTCTGTATAGCAGGAGAGCTCTCCTGCTTCCATGCTTTCTGAGTAGGTTTCCTGCAAACTGTGGTTTCATACCCATATCCTGCACAGTTCCCACATTTGACTGGAAGTCATTCATATTTGACTTTCTGCTCTTGAAGAATGCCATTCTCATCTTCAAACCAGACAGTATCAGGCATGTGATATGTAATTTTCATTTCTACCAAAACCCTTGCAAATGCAACTCTATTCCTCATTGTAGTCATCTCATCCATTTCTAACGGCTTGCCCAACACACTTGTAATTCTACTCAACGTTTTAGCTCACCAGTACTTAAGCTAAAGTTTAGGCAGTTGAACGCACACTGGATCTTGACATCTTCCAGTTTAAAGCCCTCCTCTACGGACCAATCTTTCACTATTAAAGGACGATGATAAAAATGAAAAACATTCTTTTTGAGGACTTCCTGTTTAGCTGCCATAGATATAAACCTGATAATCCTGTTTAGCTGCCCAATTTCCCCCAAATTCTTTGCAGATATCCATTGATTACAAAGAAAGGGGGATTAGATCCCAGTATATAACAGAGTATCGAAGTATTCCGAAAACTTAGGGCTTCCTGCATCTCATCTTTCTGCACCTTAGCAATTGCTCTATCATGCACTTTTATAGACTCAATGTATTCCAATTTTTTTTATCTAATCCCTGAGTAAAATTACGGTTTATTTTCCTCCAAACTCCAAGCTCCTGATTAATCCTAATTTCATCACTGGAATGAATATCAATCGACTTTTTACTGCTAGAGCCATCCCCAATCTGCACTATCTTGCTATGGAATAGCTTCTCCAACAAATTGACACAGACACCAGTTTGTACATCTTCAATTTTAGAACTTGAATCACTAACCTTGTTTGGAAATGGAGAACGACGAACTTCCTTTGAAAGCACACCCTCCTCCTTGGGTTGTTGTAGCTTTTTCTCTCTTTATCATCTTCCTACCATCGTAGACGCGACGAACGCACCACAGAGACGAAGAAATATTTTTCTTGGTCCTTTTATCTTGGTCCTTTACGTGATTGGTAAATTAAATGTTGACTATGCCATTTGTATATTGTAATAAATGTTTTTATGTATAAATACATCTCCATAATACATGACAAATTGTAAGTATTCTTTTCAACCTTCAAATATAAAAGAGAGTAAAAGAAAAACAAAAAGAAGAAGTTATACATCAATAACTCAATAATGGAGTGGAGCATGTTCTAGAATCTTCTGCTTGAGATCATTGTGGCAATATTAATGGTCTTGCCGATCAAGGCTTTGATGTGCATGGTGTGTGTATCCAAGAAATTTTATTCTTTGATATCATCAAGTGAATTCATCAAGCGCCATTTCGTAGCAGCACTAAAAGAAGGTAACAAGTTCATGTTATTTGATCCTAATTTCATGTTTGATGAACCTGAAAAACCTTTCTATCTACTTTCTTATGAAAACCTACTAATTTCTCAACCATGAAGAGAATCCCAAATGTCATTTATAGTGACTGCTACCAGATAGTTTCTGCTTCTGTGGGTTTTGTGTTTATAATCGATACCGAGAGTCGTGGGGACATAATCCATTTATGGAGCCCATTTATTAGAAAATCCTTGAGTATTACAATATCAACTATTGGTTTGGAGAAATTTACATTTAATGATTCTAGGCATTTGGTTCTCGGGTTTGGTTACGTATCACAAAAGGATGATCATTAGATTGTCCAAATCCTTTATGTGGAGGATGAAGAGAATGAGTTTCTTCACAGTGATATGATTCTTGCCGGTAGTAGTGCTGCCCCAAGACAAAATTGTCAAAAGAAAACACTGTCCCATTTATTGAGATATTTTCACTCGGAAGATATATGGGAAAAGATCGAATTACCCGTTTTCCCATGGTATTTGTGTGAGTCTATATCTGGGGCTTTCGTCAACAACTCTGTCCATTGGATTGCATCTCGCGTGGATGGGGATAGCAATGATAACGAGCCCGTGATTCTTTCATTCCATCTTGTAAATGAAGTGTTCGGGGAAATAAAGTTGCATGCTTATTACAACTTTGAAGAGTCCGAGATGGATGAGGTCACTATTTACAAAGGTAAACTTTCACTTCCACCCATGCATACCCTAATCCCGCCAACCTACAACATTGTTTGTTGTTTGTGATGGAGGAATATGAGAATGAAGCATCTTGGACCAAAGAGTTTGATGTTGTGCTCGATAGGTTTGTCCATTTTTCGTCATTGATTACCGCAAACGATGAAATTGCTGTCATTCACACAATTGTTGATGATGGAAAGTTAGAATTAGGTTTGCATGATGTGTGTAACAATAATAGTAGAGCATTTGGTAATAATTAGATTGAGGTATTAGAGAATGTGGACTTTTTGCTGATGATTGGCAGTTGGTTCTATTGGATGCTAAGCCTGAAAACATGGAAGTGCCAAAAGGAATTGATGATGATGAAGAGGAAAAAGAAGCTTTGGACAGTGCCTGAGTTTGATAAAGGTAAAATTGATGTACTACTTCCCTTGGTTTTGCACAGTTTGTTTTTGTTTTCAACAATTAATTAACTTTTAATTTTGAATTTCCAATGTAATACTAATTTCTCTTGCTTTCTTTATTCAATTTTTTTTTGGGTTTTGGCATACATATTATTTTTGTCTCTTTTAGTAATCAATTTTAAAGATAAATTAATTCAACTAATTTTATTTCTAATTTTATTATTTTTTGTTTGCAGGTGCATATGGTTGTTGATTTTATGCATTTGGGACGAAAAATCATTATGTGATAGATAGCTATTTCGTTCTTTTTAATTTCAATTTTCCCATTAGTCTTAAACTTATTTGGATTGATACACTTGGCTACCATGAACATATGACATCTAGATGAATGTTTAATCTCTTTTTTACTCGATACAAAACTTATTTTGTCTATGTTATTTCTTTTGGTTAGTCCCACGTGACTTTGACGTGCTCCTCTTGTTTCTTTATTACTCAAACAGTATCTATTCAACACCATTTAACGCAAGGGCAGGACTACGTTGGCATTAGTACCCCTGCCAATTAAAATTATTCCATTTGCCTTAATTTGTCCACGTTTCTCCCTCCCTTGAGTCTCAAAAAAAGGAACAAAAATCTCAGTATTTTATTTATTTATTTATTTATTATTATTATTATTATTATTATTATGTTCTTGCATTTTTGGCAATATTAGTCAACTTTGAGCATTTCAACTTTTATTCCTAAATTGAATTTGATTAAGGAAACTAATAAATACAAAGTAATGTTTTTATATATATGGAACGATATTATCAAATCCTCAAACTTCCCAAAAATTACGTAACTTTCACATTGGCCTCATACTAAGGAGGTGCTTGTTTAGTGGTTGTTTAGTGGGTCTCATATCTAGGTTATGGGTTTGAAATCTATTTTTGTTGCTTGGTTCAATAATGTGAAATAACAATGGCCTACTGTGTTGGTTTTCAATTCCTCTACATTTCAATTTTCCATTCCCATCTATTTGGGTGGGTTTGAATTTAAGCAATAAAAATTTTATTTTTTCCAATTATTTACCCTTATCTTCTTCTCCTCGCAACGACTTTTTCGTCCAACTCCTCTACTTCCTCCATAGCCACCATGTTTCTCCTTCTTCCACCATAGCCACCACAGCCACGATGCTTCTCCTCCACTTCCACCATAACCACCAAAATTCAGAACTAGTTCAAATCCATCTTATCCTATTGAGAATTTTGAAGTATATATCCTACCTTCTTCTTGATATTCTTCTCCCTCTCTTGATTTTGTAACCATGACACCACAACCATGGGAAGCTGCCCAGATTTGGTTATCCGGAAGGCTCACTATCCATTTCTAACTCCCCAGTGTCAACCAAATTCACCATTTTTCGAGTCACCCCTTTCATCAATTCTTCTTATGCCGCAAATTTTAGACGGAACGGCCTCAATATCGACTTTCCTCTAAATCTATTCTCAAGAAGTTAAACACAATGAAAACTTGGATAGAAAAGGATCTATACATCGCCATTGTCACCTACTTTTTAATTTGAAAAATTATGACTGGTTTGATTTGTGCCTATTGGTGATTTTCTGTTAGGGCTAAAGATGACATTTCTGGTTAATTTTCATTCCAAAATCTTATGTTACCAAGCACTAGACATGGGAATGATAGTTCACTAGAAATTGACATAGAAATTAGGATACTATCAAACCCCATTTCAATCATCTCTCACTATTTTCATACCTACGATCCAGGCACCTCCTAAATGTTTTTCTTCATTTTTTTTTACTTTCGATTAATGCTAGTTTATGAGCCAAACTAAAAATGAAATATTAATTGAACATATATATAATATTTTAGCTTGCCTCCAAATCCAAATTTGTTATTTTCTTTATTTCAAATTGTGAACTCTATGCCGTTAAATGTGAATAAAAATCTGGTCATATAATTTTTAATGTTTGAAAAATATTATTTAAATTGACTTAAATAATTTTTCATGCATGGTAATTTTGTTTCTTTTAAGAATCACTTTTGAAGATATGGTAACTCAACTAACTAATTAATTAGTCTTTTTGCTGGTGCACATGATTGCTGATTAATTTCATGCGTTGGGAAGAGAAACAATTCACATCGACGTTTGATATGCCAAACTAATTACGTAACATATAATTATTATGTGTTATTAAATTTTGATTTCTCCATTTTTTTAGAAATAAAAGATAAATTCATTAATATACTAAAAATCGTTTATGGTCGAATCAATAAAAGTAAGATACAATCATAAAAACGCAACTTACAAATAGTTATAATGCTATTGTTGTGGTTTCAAAATGAAAGTTTAATTTCTTTTTATTCAGAAAATCTCGAAACTTGTGTGTTTCTTTACAACTTGCGGTGAGTCGATATGAACACATCTAAAATTTCTTCAAGTGAATCCATCTCCATTTTTTCCCGATTAAAATTATTCCATTTTCTTGAATCATCTTCATCAATCTCGCCATAGAATATTGCAATTTAGGAATCATGGTTTCTCCTCGTCCTAGATTTATATATTTAGAGCATCCACAATGATAGTAAATAATAATTAAATAACTATTTTATTATATTATTTATCATTATATTGAGTGTAATAATATTATATGGTGTCAGAATTCTTACATCGCAAAATACGCTTTTTGGTGTTGAAATGTAATAAATGTGAATTTATGATAATACTAAAACTATTTAATTTTATTACACTTTTACAATGTAAACCAATATAGTGAAAATCAGAATAAAAATATAATATTGAAAATTTATGACATTATCCTCACAAAAGTGTAAACCATTATGGATGCTCTTAGAGAGACTTTATCCTCCAACTCTTTAGAAAATTAATTTAATGCAATGGCATTTAGTTCCTCCCATATATAACAAAAACGCAGCCATAAGAACATCATCCTACAATGCTTTGGTGTTTGAGTTTTGCATTTTTTCAAATCTATAAAATCTTTTTCGTCATTTATTGAACTTCACTTGGAGCTTTTGATCCCCTAGCCATCTCTTTAATTCCAATAAATCAAATATGACAGTCGAAAACTTGCATTCCAAAACAAGTGGTTTATATAAGCTCTCTTGATCTTCACAAAAAAGGGCAAGAAAAACAAATTTAAATTTTATATCCATTGAAATTTTCACTCTGTTGAATCTATCTTCTGTTTACAGTCTTAGTTTCCCCATAAAAGCTCTTTTTTGTTTGGGTGGGTGGTGTGACAAAGGACAAGATTTTTAAAACTCGGTGATCCAGTCAAAATTCCAAAAAATATATTGTACGCATATTAAAATACATTAAACCTTCTGTTTTACCAGTGCACTTAAATTTACATTTTATTTTATAAATGTTCGGTCTGTTCCCTTCAATTGGGCCCAGCATGACTGGAAGCCGAAATCCATGATGGATTTGGTTTGCTTGACCGAATAATAAAGAAGAAAACCAAGTCCAAACTTAGTTTGGATTGGTGCTGGCCGTGGCTTATATAAACCCTTTGTCCTTGGTGTTTTTGGCCGAGACTTTTTGCACGAGTTTGGCAAAAAGAAAAGGGCAGCCGCACTACTTGCTTTTGTGCGAGAGAAAAGAGAGAACAAGCTAGGGTTTTAGGGTTCTGACGATGTAAGAAGAAAGTGTTTCACTTTAAGTCTTTAATTGGGTGACGAAACAAAGTCAGTTGTTGGTGTAGTTTGCACGTGTGTTCCTCTCAACAAGATCTACAATTCTTCCAGTTTAGTTTTCGGTTTAGCTCTCTTTTGGCGAGATCCTTCCAATCCCTACTTTGTGGTTTAGGTGTATTTTGGAAGAGTATTGTTGTAATCCACCTTTGTGTGAAGTCCTGTGTATCCACCGGTTGGTGAATACTGTTTTTCCATTATTGTGATAGTGGAGATTTGACTGTTGTTACAGTCCCATAGTTTTTCCCGATTTGAGTTTTCCACGTAAATTTGTATGCCAACTTTACTTTATCAGTTCTTTGATTATTTTGTTTGTTTGGTTGGTTGTCCTATTTTATTGGTAGTAGCAAAGGAGTTTTCTTGGGAATTCATTTTTGCTGGTTTGTTGTGTTTATGCTCTTTCCGTCACAACAGTGGCATCAGAGCTACGGTTCGGTGGTTGAGGTGTTACACCAATAAAATGAAAGAGTCATCAGGTGCTGGTACAATGATTAAATTAAATTCATCCAATTATATGTGGAAGCCTAGAATGGAAGACTTGTTGTATTGCAAAGGTTTGTTTGATCCTGTTCTAGGGGATGAAGGTAGGCCAAGTGATATGACTGATAGGAAATGGCGGATATGCACAGGAAGACTGTTGGTAATATTCTATAGTGGATTGATCAAAGTGTGTTTCATCACTTTTCGGGAGAAACAAAAGCTGATGAACTTTGGGAGAAAATCCCGAATATGTACTGGAAGAAATCCGGCATCAATAAGTCATCTGCGCTGAAAAACATTACCAGGTTGAGATGCAAAGATGGTGCTAGAATGAACGAGCACTTGAGTTCGTTTCAAGGTTTGTTGAACCAGGCAGTGAATGTAGGTTTAAAGTTGGATGATGAGGTGTAGGCTTTGTTATTGTTTAGTTCTCTTCCAGACAGTTGGGACACTTTAGTAGTGTCAATCAATAATTCAATCCAGGATGGTGTCTTGACCTTGGATTAGGTCAAAGAGGCTTTGATGAATGAAGAACTCAGAAGAAAAGAGCAGCGTATTGAGTCTGAGTCACAGGCTCTGGTGACAGAAAAATCAGACAGAAGAGGGAGAAGTAAAAGCAAAGGGCCACGTAATCGTAATGACAAGTCCAGGAGACGGTCTAAATCCAAGAGAGATATTGTGTGCTACCATTGTCAAGAGAAAGGGCACTTTAAGAAAGAGTGTAGCGTTCTCAAGAGAGAACTAGCAGCGAGAAAAGGTAAATGCAAGAAAGATGAATCAAGTGATGATGACACTACTGTAGTAGTAACTACCAGTGATGTATTTGTGTACTGTGATGATGATGTAATTAATGTTGCGAATCACGATAGTGATTTTGGTCATGTAAGAATGGGCAACCAAGCCTCATGCGATGTTGTTGGCATGGGAGAGGTATCATTGGTAACACATACAGGTTGTACTCTTTTCTTGAAAAATGTTAGACATGTTTCAGATAAGCATCTGAACCTTATTTCCGTGGGCAAACTTGATGATGAGGGTTATCGTAGCACTGAAGGTGGTGGCCGTTGGACAATTACCAGGGCGAATCTTGTTATTGCTAGAGGAAAGAAGTTGAATTCTTTGTATGTGTTGAATGCAAAGTTGAAGAATGGAGAGGTGAATGCAACTCACAATACCTCCACTGATCTCTAGCATAGAAGGCTTGGACACATAAGTGTCAAGGGGCAACAGATACTGATTTCTCTCTGAACTTTTTATCCAATGTTAAACCAAATAATATGGAATATCCGAGGCATAAAAAGCCAGGCGTCCCAAAGGCATTTGAGGTGTTTGCTTTGGATTTATAATGTTCGGATTCTGGTTATTTTGGAGCCTATGCCTCAGGTTGATAAGTTAGATGAAATAAAGCCCGAGCTTGCTTTTTATACTGCTTACTCCTTAAATAACAGCAAAATATGGTTTTTTTGCAAATCTGAAATTCATGCTTCTTTGTTGAGTGATGATGATCAAGTGTTGCACTTTGAAATTAAGCATCCTCTAGTGTCTCGGTCTTACTTCTTGTCAGCTGTGTATGCTAAATCAACAAGGGCTGGGAGACGTGAACTTTGGCAAAGTTTGGAAGTGTTTAAATGTAATGATATGGGTGCTCCATGGATGGTATGTGGGGACTTTAATGTTATTAGAAGCTTGGAGGAATACAGCGGTGTCTCGGTGCAGGACCATTCGGCCATAGAGGACTTCAATATGTGTATTCAGGCTTGTAATTTGCTAGAGATTCCAGCTGTTGGCGAGGATTTCACTTTTGGTGGAACAACGCAAACAGGTTGGGTGAGTAAAAAATTAGATAGAGTCCTTTTCTCGGAGGAATGGCCGGATTTTTTTCAAGTTAATTCCATTGAGAATTTTAGTAGAACATTGTCCGATCACAGCCCCATACTACATATGTTTGGAGTGCAAGGAGTTTCCAAGCCTAGAGTTTTTCGGTTTCAGCAAATGTGGCTGCGAAGATCGGAGTTTCTTTCAGTAGTTAAGGAGAATTGGTAGCAGCCTATAGAGGGTTTTGGAATGATAGCTTTCTCTCTTAAATTAAGAAGGCTAAAAATCAAGCTTAAAGAGTGGAATAAATCGTGTTTTGGTGATGTCTTCGCCAACTTGAAGGACGCGGAAGCAAAGGGGCAAAACCTAGAAAATCTTTATGATCTATCCGGCTTAGAGGGTGATAGAATGAATTTGCATAATGCAAAAGCTTTGCTGCTGTTGAGACTTAAAGAGCATGAGGATTTTCTAAGACAAAAAGCACGAATTAGGTGGTTGAAAGAGGGCGATACTAACACCTCCTATTTTTATGCTTCTCTAAGAGAAAAGCGGCTGAGAAATAATGTCCATAAAATTCAGGATCGGCAAGGAATCATGCTAACAGAAATGAGTGCCATAGAACAAGAAGCTGCCGGTTTTTTTGAGGATCTTTTGCGCGAGGATGCTACCTATAGCTCATCGCATGAGGCCGCGCATGAGGTCTTCTTGCAACACATCCTGGTTATTTTGGGGGCTGATGACCATGACCTTCTCTTGCGCCCCATCTCACTTGAGGAATTCAAAGAAGCGGTCTTTAATCTGAATGAAGAAAGTGCTCCGGGAGTTGACGGATACACTGGTGCTTTTTACCGAAGCTGTTGGAATATCATCTCGGATGATCTTTGGTCCGCATGAAAGGAATTCATGCTTGGGGTACCAATTCCACGAGCTATTGCTAGCACTTTGATTACCTTGCTCCCAAAAAAGCAGACTGTAAGTACTTTTTCAGACTTTCGCCCTATTAGTCTTTGCAATTTTATCAACAAAATTTTCACCAAAATCTTGACTGAGCGTTTGAAGGTGGTGTTACCAAAAGTTATTTATGAGGAACAATCAGCTTTTCTGTCTGGTAGGGACATCATTGATAATGTTCTGTTGGCACATGATCTTTGCCAGTTCATAAATCGCAAGGCAGAGAGAGGTAATATTGTCTTGAAAATTGATATGATGAAAGCATTTGATAGGGTAAAGTGGAATTTCCTTGAATCTATTTTACTGAAGTTTGGTTTTCCACCACTTTTTGTAAAATTGGTCATGAATAACCTTCAGAACAGTTGGTTTTCTGTGTTGATAAATTGTAGTCCTGCTGGGTTTTTTAAAGCTTCATGGGGAATTAAGCAAGGGGATCCGTTGTCGCCTTACTTGTTTATCATTGTTTCGGAGGCCTTAACTAGAAGATTAAAAGCTCTAGTTCTGGACGGTAAGATTGCTCCTTATTGATCTCCTGTGGGTTCACTCGTGGTCTCACACTTGTGTTTTGCAGATGATTTGATTATTTTTACGAAGGGGACTCAAAGATCCTTACGAATGCTAAATTCTTTCTTTGAGCAATGTGAAAAAGCTACAGGTCAGAAAATTAGTAGGGGTAAAAGCTCTTTTGTGGCTTCGAAAATTTGTAGTTCAAGAAGAATTGAAATGATCAAAGAAACATTGGGAATGCAACACGGCGTTTTTCCCTTCACATATTTGGGATGCCGGATCTTTAATGGAAGGAAAAAAGCTGCTATATTCCAATTTCTCTTGGATGCTATGGATGCTAAGCTCCAGAATTGGAAAAACAAGTTTTTATCTCCAGGAGGCCGACTCATGCTCATCCGGTATGTCTTGAGTTCTATGCCGCTTCATGTTTTTTCAGCAATCCCACCACCTAAGTCAATCATTAGGGCTATGGAAGCTCGCTGCCAAAAGTTTCTTTGGGAAGGATCAAGCGAGGTTAAGAAGAGGCATTGCCGCTCTTGGGAAAGAGTCACTTTTCCCGTTCAAGAAAATGGCCTAGGATTGAGAAGCTTTGATGATGTTATCTCTGCCCTTACTTCTAAATTATGGTGGAAATTGAAGAACGACAATGGCATTTGGAGCGCTTTTCTTCACTCTTTGTCTCACTCGACTAAGGAGAAGACCTCTTGGGCTAGAGTAATGAAAGTTGGTGAGTAAGCCATAACTTTTTCTAAGAAAACGGAATGGTGATCGATCCTTTTGGTATGATAATTGGGGCCCCAATGGTGTCTTTTGGGTTAATGCATTTGATAAGCCTCCATGGCCGGACCTTTGCATTCGAGGATTTCAAGAGAATAAAGACCTTTATTTACCGCCTTTACAAGGTTACCTCAGTCCATTAAATTTTGCCTTTTTGGAAAATTTTGATAAGGATTTTATGGCGGGTGATGATATTCTTGTTTGGCAAAGTACTCTTCAAGGGAAATTTACGGTCAAATCTGCTTTCGAGTCCCTTCGACGGAGGCAGCAACCAGATTTGATGCTTAAGCCTTTGTGGCACAAGTTTGTTCCTTCGCGCATCTCTTTCTTCCTCTGGAGATTGTGCAATAGTTTGCTTCCATTCCCTGAAACTGTTAGTGCCTTTGGTATACTAACTAGGCCTTCTATGTGTTTCCTTTGCAGAAACAAAAGTGATGATTTGCATCATTGTTTTTATGGTTGTAATTTTATTACAGCTATATGGGATCACTTTGCTCTTGTAATGAGTGTAGAAGTCCAGGGGCATAGCACTTTGTTGAGTCTCTTGAAGAGGTGGTGGCGCCATGGATCTTTCACATCAGCGAAAAAGTCTTTGTATTACTTATTCCCCATCTTTATCCTTTGGGAAGTTTGGAAGGAAAGAAATAAGGCAATCTTCGAAGGAGTTCAGCCTTCTGTATCCTCGGTCATTCACGTAAGCCATCATCAGGTTAAAGACTTAATTTTCATTTATGGTTTAAAAGTAGCTGGTGAGGCTGAAAATTACTTTATTTTAAGTCTTTTTGGATTTCACTTGTCTCGAGCTAATAAAAGGAACCCCAAAGTAGTAAGATGGATTCTCCCAGATTCGAACTGTTTTGTTTTGAATTCGGATGGTGCATCTAATGTTGATGGAGCAGGATATGGTTTTGTCATCCGAGGAGAAGGTGGTAAGTTCATTTATGGAGAAAGTAGATACTTGGGTGATGGAGATTTTTTCCAAGCAGAAATTTTTTGTATTCTATTTGGACTTCGCAGGTGCGAGCTCCTACAACTTTCAAATGTTAGGGTACAAACCGATAATCATTCTCTGGCTTGTTTCTGAATGAGAAGAGAGGTTTTCCATGGCATTTTCATTTGGAATTGATTGAGATGTTTTCTGTCATCTTAAGGAATAATTTATCGGTCTCTCATATTTACAGGGAAGGCAATGCAGTTGCAGACTGTTTAGCTAAACAAGCATCAAGTGGAATATCTAATACTTACAATAGTTTTGTATCACTGTCTAGCTTTGTAAAAGGGCTTTTGATATTAGATCAATTGTCCTTTCCATATTTACGAAAATAGCTTCCATGGCCTTGTACAAGGGTGAGACATAAACACTGCCCTATTTTTTCTGCATCTTAATAAAATTAGGGAAGGGTGAAACTAGGGAACTATATAGTATAAATGTCCATCCCTTGGGTAGACCCCTTGGGTGCATTGTGCTATATAGCACCTCCTATCTCAAAAATTTACCTCCTGGATAGACCCCTTGAGTTTTTTTGAGATATTTGGAACCTGAATGTCGCCTTTGCCTTCCTGTTGAGTTAAAAAAAAAAGTCTAAAAAATGCCTTACAAGGATTAAGCTAAAATCCCATGACATCTCTATATTTAAGTTCTGAAACTAAGAGAGTCTTACAAAGGTTTGAACATAAGGCCCATGACTCCTCTATTTTCCTAATCAAATGTATAAATATTCATTTATTTTACATTAAAAAAACTATCTAATCCTAAAATATAGAAAAGAATATTTATCTAAGTACACTTTCCTCGCAACAAGATTGGGAGGTCCTTGTGCGAATCATATTGTGTAGTAACTCCTCTGGAAGATAGTTTTGCTAAAGCATTAGTCATGCTATTTGCTTAACGATAAATATGAACTATTTTTCAACTGGAAGCATTTAAAATTTGTTTGATCTGTCAATATTATGCACTGTATCGCCAGGGAACCTCATTTTTCCTACGAGTTTGCACAATCATTTTACTATCCGTTTGGACTACCACTTGTGATATTCCTCTTACCTTGCAAGCCTTTAATCCAGTTAGAATGGCTTCAATCTCTGCTTCTAGACTCAAAGCTTGTCCCATGTATTTGCATTCTGCTCGTACGAATTTGTCTCTTTCTCCTCGAAGCACATATCCCCAACCAGCTTCTCCTGGTTGGCCTAAAGTTGATCCGTCCATATTTAGAAATGTCTCTCCTGGCTCCAGTGGTTGGCATCACAAGGAACAACTTGTTTTTTGCTCCGGAGCTAAAACTTTGCTAGTCTCTCTCCTTTCAAAATTCTCCTCCATCTAGAAAGTCCAGTCCTCTAGAGTTAGTTCATACATATGTATGTTCTATGAAAGACAGGTCATTGGGTGGTGCATTGTACTTTGTTACTTTCATTGATGATTATGCTTGAAAGGTTTGGTGTTTTTATTTGAAATCTAAAGATCATGTATTAGATGTGTTCAAAGACTTTCACCTTAGACTTGAAAGAGAGACTGGCGAGAAGTTGAACTCTATTCGAGCACATAATATTGGTGAGTACAGGGGTGTTTGAGAAGTATTGCCGAGACCATAGCATTAAACTTCAGAAGAGTGTTCCGAAGACTCCGCAGCAGAATGGCGTGGCAGAAAGAATGCATAGAACTATTATCGAAAAGGTTAGGTGTATGCTCTTGAGTACAAAACTGCCTAAATCTTTTTGGGGTGAAGCCATGCAGATAGCAGTTGATTTGATCAACCTAAATCCCTCAGTTCCGTTGGATGGTGATCTACCACAACGAATTTGGATAGGGAAAGATGTCTCATTTGGGCATTTGTGAGTTTTTGGTTCTCGTTCCTTTGTTCATATTCCTAAAGATGAAAAGTCGAAGCTTGATGGCAAATCCAAGTAGTGTGTATTCTTGGAATATGGCAATGATGATTTGGGGTACAGAATTTAGGATCCTGTAGAGAAGAAAGTTTTAAGAAGCAGAGATGTGATCTTCTTTGAAGACGAGACCATTGATGATATTGGAAAGGGCAAAATGCCAAAATCTTCACCTGAGATTCCTGTTGATCAAGATCCAGTTTCTCAACATTTAGATGATTCTCCTAAAGGGAGAGATGAGATAGAGTAGGATGGTGAGTTTTGATGATGATCCTGCTACTGAGACAGAGACACCAACAGTTTCATCACCTCCTGTTCAGCCTAGGAGGTCCACCAGAGACAAGAGACCTTCCACCAGGTATAGTGCTGATGAGTATTTGTTGCTTACTAATGGGGGAGATGCAGAGTCGTATTAAGAGGTTCCTAGTCATCAGCAGAAAGATCAGTAGTTAGCTGCCATGCAAGATGAGATCAAATCCTTCCATGAGAATAACACGTATGACTTGGTGAAGTTGCCTAAGGGCAAGAGAGCACTCAAGAATAAATGGGTGTTCAGACATAAAACAAGTGAGAACAGCTCACAACCGGGGTTCAAAGCTAGATTGGTTGTGAAAGGGTTCAATCAGAGAAAGGGCGTAGACTTTGATGAGATATTCTATCCTATTGTAATGATGTCTTTGATCCGAGTTGTACTTGGGATAGCAGCCAGCTTGAATCTTGAGATTGAACAACTTAATGTGAAGACAGCCTTCCTGCATGGTGATTTGGAAGAAGAGATTTACATGGAGCAACCAGATGGTTTCTAGGAGAAAGGGAAAGAGAAACTTGTATGTCGTCTCAACAAAAGCTTATATGGATTGAAACAAGCTCCAATGCCGTGGTACAAGAAATTTGATACTTTTATGATAGGGTAGGGATACCGAAGGACTACAGCCGATCACTGTGTATTTGTGAAGAAATTCTCTGATGGTGATTTTATAATTCTTTTGCTTTATCTCGATGACATGTTGATTGTTGGTCATGATACTGCAAAGATCGCCAGGTTGAAAAAGGAGTTGAATAAATCCTTAGCAATGAAGGATTTGGGTCCGACTAGACAGATCCTTGGGATGAAGATTTCTCGTGATAGACAGAATGGGAAGCTTTGGGTATCTCAAGAGAAGTATATCGAGAAGGTTCTTGATAGGTTTAACATGAGCGGTGCTAAGGAAGTCTCGACTCCACTTGCGGGACATTTTATGCTAAGCAAAACGAAGTGTCCTAAAAGTGAGAAAGATAAGGAAGAGATAAAAAAGGCTCCTTACACTTTGGCAGTTGGCAGCCTGATGTATACGATGGTTTGCACAAGGCCAGACATAACTCATGCAGTTGGTGTTGTTAGTCGTTTTCTCTCCAATCCTGGTAACGAGCATCGGACTGTAAAGTGCATTCTCAGGTATCTTAGAGGTACTTCCAGATTGAGTCTTTGCTTCGGAAACGAAAGGACCATGTTAGATGGATATACAAATGCTGACATGGCGGGAGACCTGGATGGTCGGAAGTCTACTTCTGGTCACTTGGTGACTTATGGAGGGGGAGCAGTTTCAAGGCAGAGTAGGTTGCAGAAGTGTGTTGCTTTGTCTACTACAGAGGCATAGTTTACCGCAGCTACTGAATCTTGTAAGGAAGCACTTTAGTTGCAGAAGTTTCTACAAGAGCTTGGCATGAAGCAAGAGAGGTATGTGATGTATTGTGATAGCCAGAGCGATATTCACTTAGCAAAAAATTCAACATTTCATTCGCGGTCAAAACATATTAATGTGAGATATCATTAGATTCGGGATGTGTTGGAGTCCAAGGCGTCGTTTCTTGAGAAGATCCATACGGTGAGTGTGCCTATTTTCTGGGGTCTTTTGTCAACAACTATGTCCATTGGTTGGCGTTTTGCAAAGACAAGGACATCGATGGCCTTGTGATTCTTTCATTCGTTCTTCTTAATAAAGACTTTGGAGAAATAAGGTTTCCTTTCCCTAACAAATACAACAACTTTCAAGTGTCCAATATAAATGAGGTCATTATTTATAAGGGTAAATTTTCTTTTCTGGCAGCCCAATTCCCTTGTGTACTAATTAACAACGTTTTTCATTCTTGATGATGGATGAATATGGGAATGAAGCATCATGTACTACTCAATTCAATGTTGTCCTTAATAGGTTTGTTCATGAAATTGCGTACGTAAAAAGTTATTATGATGAGGGAAAAATTGGGTTACATTTGCACAATTTCCGAAGCAATGAGCCTAGGGCTTTTGGGAATAATCTGATTGAAGAAGCTAATAACTTGGAATTTTTGCCCTTGATGGGCAGCTTGATTCTGTTGGGTCAAAAGATTAAATTCAGGGAGATGGATAAAGAAAAGTTGTCATGATAATTAAATAGATTTCTATATTTTGTAATTGTATTTTGTGCCCTAGACTTGAACTTGGTCAAATGAATGTGTTGTTTCCTTGAATGTTTTTAAGGATGTATGAATCTTTATTTTTTTTCCTTTACTTGTGAATTTTGAAGCATATGATTTATACAAATACTTGGTTATTGTGAGATATAATCATTGTTGATGGCTAGATTGTATTTTTTTTTTCTGAAGAATATTTTTTGGTTCAATTCCTTTCACCAAAGCCAAGAAGAATAAAATTTTCTTCCTGCAAAAGTTTGAACTTGAAAAAGTGTGAATTCACTTTTATTGAGGTGTTTTGGATGTTTTTAATTGGATAGTACCCTAACTACGTGACCTACAATATAAATTTATAGAGAGACTGACATAATATTAAATGATTTTGGATGTTTTAGCCATTTTCCATACAAAATTATTAGCGGCTGTAATGGTTTCGTATTGTTGCAAGAAGTATTTTTTTTTTTTTAATTTGCAAATGAAGTAGTTTCAGGAATAAGTTTTTTTTTTATCATATCTTAGAAATCATGCATATGCTTTGAATCATGTTTACATTCAATCTTCATTTAAAACGGTACCATATATCACCTCTTAACTTGGAAGATCTTTTCATTATTTTATTAACGGAGTAGAACTATTAAGTCATAAGTAGTTCTCATGTGCATAAGACGAGATGACTATCATAGAGGGAGCCCTCTATGAATGGAAATGCGCAAATTCGCACTCTTACGTGAGGATGATACAAGATATTTCCCCGAGGGGAAACTCCAAGAAGATCAGCAAGTTGACGTTGGGGTGAAGAAGGTGGCTCCAAACTGGATAAATTGCCGTTCAAAGGCTCAAAATCTGCAACAACTATTAAGGATGATTCTTATCAAATTAGGCCTCTTAGAGAGGGTATTAAAAGAATAAAAAGAGATGCCATGTGTCAATAACATTTCATAGCGCTCTTGAGATGAGAAAACTCCTGATCAATATAATAATCTGCAAATTTTATTTGAAAATAAATTCATGTGCAAAATAGAAGGCACCTTATATCATCAAAAATTATTAAAATAGTAAGTAAAATCTTTTCATCCACATATTTTTTTTCAAATGACACTATTATTTTCGTAGTTAAATGTGTTACATGGCAAATTTTCAAGAATTTTAAAAAACAAAAAAACGGTCAAAGGCACTTCTCTTAGCTATAGTGTTTGCATTTTGCACTACTATCCTTATAGTTTGATTGTTTACAAACTCTTACATACCTCATTTATCCTTTAGACGGCATTGTAAAACTTCAAATACAAATTTCTAATGATCATATGCATGAAATCATTGTGTGTAAAGAGTGAATCACCCACCATTGGTTTCAATCCTTGCCCTTAATTGAAACTTGCATGCCTCGCAAATGTATTATACTAATATGTTTAAATACGATTAACCTCACTTTGGTATTTGAATCTTCAACATTGTTCTGAAAGGAAAATATAAATGATCGATTATTGAGGTGTATACCATATGATCAGATGATACAATAATAATTTTTGAGCATTCATTGAAGCAAAGATCACATAATTATGATAGATATGACTGATACAATTTATTGTTAACATTATTCAGTGGGTGTATAAGAAAATGTGTGACCCGCTCACTTTATAAAACTAAAGAGAAACATCCTATGTAAAAATGTTAACTACAATCTTTGGACTTATGCATTTGCAAAATGTACAATATTTACATGCAAAAGAATATAATAAGCTTTTTTGTTTCTCAATTCTCTATACAAGAGTTTTTTTTGCAAAACGTACAAACGGCAAAGTGTTCGATAATTAAGTATCAATTGTTAACTTTGAACGTGTATTTGAAAATTGAAAAAATTATTCTTCAAAAATTGCAGCTTACCTCGTATGTTTTGATTAAATTTCATATTTTTGGATTTTCGAAAGCTTTTTTGCATTACAATTGTGTTTGACCATGTGATAAACAAAATTATTGGCAGTATTCAATTCATAATTGTTGAACTGTATTTTGTTACTTACATTTATTTGAGAAATTTGATAATCATTACTTTTAACTCTATATATATATATATATATATATATATTGGATGAACCAGGGCGGTACCTGGCGGAGATGGCGAGAAAAAGGGCAAACTATAAAACAATGTTGGACACTATCCCCATGCAATTGGCAAAGTGGACATACTGAGGCGAGAACCTGAAAACCTAGTCACCTCAGAACCTCTGGAAACGGGAGAAACATGTTAAAAAAATCAATGACATTAATAGAAAAATCAATTGAAACTAAATTATCTACCACTAACTGAATGTTGTTGTTCATCAATAGAAATAGACAAAAATTCTTTTAATGCTTGCTACTCAAGCAGATTAAAATAATTAAAGTACGATAATCCTTATTTGCTCAATTAATACGGTAAAAGTAAAGAAAAATTATTACAAATTTCAAATTTAAGAAGGAAAATGTTTTAGTACATATATATTAAAGAAATTGTCATGATTGATTATTAAGTTTGAGATGAAAGATTAGGCTACTCTACATTCCAAAAGGAAGGAAAGCAATTGAAAAGATTGAAAAAACATTTATTTCGACAATACATTGATTTAAATTTAATGAACCAATAATCTTAAAGATGGTAAAAATTCAGGCCATTTCATAAAACTTGCTAGATTTCACCACAGTAAATAATCCACTTTCAAACTTATGCATGCATAAGTTAACATTACATGTTGTTTTCTTTTTGGTAAAAGGTAAAATTTTATATAATGAACCTCAACCATTACATGCCTACCAACAATCTATTAAAACAAATATTTACATCTGGGAAAATAGCTCACTATTGCAATCATAAAAAGAATTTTTCCTCTCCTAAAAGCAAAATTTAATATTGGAAATAGTAGAGCTTTGACCTCCCTGACTCTTTCTTCTGAACCCTTTTTCAACTACTGGAATTTCCTGCAGTTCCTCTCTTGCCAAACAGAGTATACAACTGCATTGATTAGTGCACAAAATATTAAAGCAGTATAATGAGTCCACTTATATTCCAGGCTTCTCTATAAAAGCCACTATTAAAGCCATCGGGGCCAACACATTTTTTAGGATTAATACAAAAACAGTTTCTTTTGCGTGAGGAAATGTTAAATTTTTAATCAGGAGAATCTGCTGGTTTACGGAGAATCTGCTGTTGAATTCGTTTAATCTGGGCTTTAGGAGCTGTTGTTTCAAGAAAAGCTAATACTGAAAGATACCCACAATCTTCTTGCACCAAACCGTCTTCACTATCTCTGCAAATTCAGGGTGGTAGGTTCACAGTTGAAGAACCTAAACTGCTTCTTGCAAGCTAGTTCCTCATGTTTCCATTTCATAAGGATTGGGCTGTGGTCTAAGATATAAGGAGAGAACACCACTGTTGTTGCATCTGGAAAAGCCTCAAGCCAAGCATCAATTATAAGAGCTCTATCAAAGTTTGCACGAAATTCTTTGGCTGCCCAACTGCTTATTACTCCAAGTAAAGTGATTCCAACATTCTTCATTTCCAACAGATCACAGTTATCTAATACCATCTAATACAATCCAATGTCCTGACTTAAGCTTGTAGATCCTCCCATCTTCTCTTCTGGTAGCAGAATGGTATTAAAATCACCTTTTATAACCAAGGCTGAACAATTTGACCAGCTCGACTTAATAGATAATCCCACAACCGAGTACGTCCCTGTGATTGATGATCAGCATAAACAGTTGTAACTATAAATTCTACTCCACTAATTTCGATCTTAACATGACAATGGATGAATTGCTGATCCTTATCCAGCATAGTAATATGATATTCTTCCTCTTTCCATATCAAAAGTATTCTACCTTTCTTAGTACTTCTATGATTGCTGATATACATATAATGAGTCCACATTTTCTCCATCAACTCCTTTACTTTGCCTTCATTTAATTTAGTTCCAAGCAGCCCATCTATACTTACGTTATTTATAGAGAGATAGTTTCCTATCTCCCTATGTTTGAGAGGGTTGTTCAACCCTGTTACATTCCAGCTAAGTAGATTTGTCATGATTGCTAGGCCTTGGATCAGGGTGACCAGCTTCATGATTTGATGCTCTTCTTCATTGCTTCTGCCTAATTGTGTGTATATCTGCACCTTTTTGATATTTCCTTACTAGGCCCTACTTCCCTTCCTTTCAAGTATTACTGAGTGCAATTGGTAGTTTCCCTCCACGGTTTCCTCCTTCATTAATCTCTCCTGATATCTGTGTTGATGCAGCAGTGTTTTCTTTCTGTTTCTTTCCATTTGATTCTTGACCACTAACCATACTCTTCTCAAGACTGTCTACCTTCTGTATAGCAGGAGAGATCTTCTGCTTCCATGCGTTCTAAGTAGGTTTCCTGCAAACTGTGGTGTCATGCCCATATCCTGCACAGTTCCCACATTTGACAGGAAGCCATTCATATTTGACTTTTTGCTCTTGGAGAATGCCATTCTCATCTTCAAACAAGACAGCATCAAGCATGTGATATGCAATTTTCATTTCCACCAAAACCCTCGCAAATGCAGCTCTATTCCTCATTGTAGTCATCTCATCCATTCCTAACGGCTTCCCCAGCACAGTTGTAATTCTACTCAACGTTTTAGCTCACCAGTACTTAAGCTAAAGTTTAGGTAGTTGAACCCACACTTGTACCATCTTGACATCTTCCAGTTTAAAAAGCCCTCCTCTACGGACCAATCTTTCACTATTAAGGGACGATGATAAAAATGAAAAACATTCTTTTTCAGGACTTCCTCTTTAGCTGCCATAGATATGAACCTGATAATATAAACTCCATTATCCATTATCAATGCCGAATTTCCCCCAAATTCTTTGCAGCTATCCATTGATTACAAAGACAGGGTGACTAGCTCCCAGTACATAACAGAGTATCGAAGTATTCCAAAAACTTAGGGCTTCCTGCATCTCATCCTTCTGCACCTTAGCAATTGCTTTGTCATGCACTTTTACAGACTCAATGTATTCCAATTTTTTATCTAATCCCTGAGTAAGATTACGGTTTATCTTCCCCCAAACTCCAAGCTCCTGATTAACCTTAATTTCATCACTGGTCTCAATATCAATCAACTTTTTACTGCTAGAACCATAACCAATCTACACTATGTTGCTATGGCATAGCTTCTCCAACAAATTGACACAGACACCAGTTTGTACATCTTCAATTTCAGAACTTGAATCACTAACCTTGTTTGGAGATGGAGAATGACGAACTTCCTCTGAAAGCACACCTTCCTCCTTGGGTTGTTGTAGCTTTTTCTCTCTTTCTCATCTTTCCTACCATCGTAGACGCGACAAACGCACCAAAGAGACAAAGAAAAATTTTTCAAACAGTGGGTATGAAATCACCCTTACAGACGGGGAGAGAGAAAAGACATTTTATCTCGGTCCTTTACGTAATTGGTAACATTAAATGTTGACTATGCCATTTGTATATTGTAATAAATGTTTTTATGTATAAATACATCTCCATAATACATGTAAAATTGTAAGTATTCATTTCAACCTTCAAATAGAAAAGAGAGTAAAAGAAAAAGAAAAAGAAGTTATACATCAATAACGCAATAATGGAGTTAAGCATGTTCCAGAATCTTCTGCTTGAGATCATTGTGGCAATACTGATGGTCTTGCTGATCGAGGCTTTGATGTGCATGATGTGTGTATCCAAGAAATTTTATTCTTTGATATCATCAAGTGAATTCATCAAGCGCCATTTCGTAGCAGCACTAAAAGAAGGTAACAACTTCATGTTATTTGACCCTAATTTCGTGTCTGATGAACATGAAAAACCTTTCTATCTACTTTCTTATGAAAAACCTACTAATTTCTCAACCATGAAGAGAATCCCAAATGTCATTTATAGTGACTGCTACCAGATAGATTTTGGTTCTGCGAGTTTTGTGTTTATAATCGATACCGAGAGTCGTGGGGACATAATCCATTTATGGAGCCCATTTATTAGAAAATCATTGAGTATTACAATATCAACTATTGGTTTGGAGAAATTTACATTTAATGATTCTAGGCATTTGGTTCTTGGGTTTGGTTACGTATCACAAAAGGATCATTTGATTGTCCAAATCCTTTATGTGGAGGATGAAGAGAATGAGTTTCTTCACCTTGATATGATTCTTGCCGGTAGCAGTGTTGCCCCAAGACAAAATTGTCAAAAGAAAACACTGTCCCATTTATTGAGATATTTTCATTCAGAAGACACATGGGAAAAAATCGAATTACCCGTTTTCCCATGGTATTTGTGTGACTCTATTTCTAGGGCTTTTGTCAACAACTCTGTCCATTGGATTCCATCTCACGTGGGTGGGGATAGCAATGATAATGAGCCCGTGATTCTTTCATTCCGTCTTCTAAATGAAGTGTTTGGGGAAATAAAGTTGCCTGCTTATTACAACATTGAAGTGTCCGAGATGGATGAGGTCACTCTTTACAAAGGTAAACTTTCACTTCCACCCATGCATACCCTAATCCCACCAACCTACAACATTGTTTGTTGTTTGTGATGGAGGAATATGAGAATGAAGCATCTGGGACCAAAGAGTTTGATGCTGTACTCGATAGGTTTGTCCATTTTCCGTCATTGATTACCTCAAACGATGAAATCGCCATCATTCGCACAAATGTTGGTGATGGAAAGTTAGAATTATGTTTGCATGATGTGTGTAACAATAATAGTAGAGCATTTGGTAATAATCAGATTGAGGTACCAGAAAATGTGGACTTTTTGCTGATGATTGGCAGTTGGTTCTTTTGGATGCTAAGCCTGAAAACATGGAAGTGCCAAAAGGAATTGACGATGATGAAGAGGAAAAAGAAGCTTTGGACACTGCCGGAGTTTGATAGAGGTAAAATTGATGTAATACTTCCCTTGGTTTTGCACAGTTTGTTTTTAATTTCACAATTAATTAACTTGTAATTTTGAATTTCCAATGTAATACTAATTTCTCTTGCTTTATTTGTTCAATTTTTTTTTTTGGGGTTTTGGCATACATATTCTTTTTGTCTCTTTTAGTAATCAGTTTTAAAGATAAATTAATTCAACTGATGTTATTTTTCTAATTTTTTTTTTTTTTGCAGGTGCATATGGTTGTTGATTTTATGCATTTGGAAGAAAAAATCATTATGTGATAGATAGCTATTTCGTTCTTTTTAATTTCAATTTTCCCATTAGTCTTAAACTTATTGGCTTGATACACTTGGCTACCATGAACATATGACATCTAGATGAATGTTTAATCTCTTTTTTACTCGATACAAAACTTATTTTGTCTATGTTATTTTTTTTGGTTAGTCCCACGTGACTTTGACGTGCTCCCCTTGTTTCTTTACTACTCAAACAGTATCTATTCAACACCATTTAACGCAAGCGCAAGACTACGTTGGCATTACTACCCCTGCCAATTAAAATTATTCCTTCTGGCTTAATTTGTCCACGTTTCTTCCTCCCTTGAGTCTCAAAAAAAGGAACCAAAATCTCAGGATTTTATTTATTTATTTGTTATTATTATTATTATTATTATTATTATTATTATGTTCTTGCATTTTTGGAAATATTAGTCAACTTTGAGCATTTTATTTTTTATTCCTAAATTGAATTTAATTTAGGAAACTAATAAATACAAAGTAATGTTTTTATATATATGGAAAGATTTTATCAAATCCTCAGACTTCCCGAAAATTACGTAACTTTCACATTGACCTCATACTAAGGAGGTGCTTGTTTAGTGGGTGTCATATCTAGATTATGGGTTTCAAATCTATTTTTGTTGCTTGGTTCAATAATCTGAAATGACACTGGCCCACTTTGTTAGTTTTCAATCCCTCTATAGTTCAATTTTCCATTCCCATCTATTTAGGTGGGTTTGAATCTAAGCGATAAGAATTTTATTTTTTTCCAATTATTTACCCTTATCTTCTTCTCCTTACAACGACTTTTTCGTCCAACTCCTCTACTTTCTCCATAGCCACCATGCTTCTCCTTCTTCCACCATAGCCACCGCAGCCACCATGCTTCTCTTCCACTTCCACCATAACCACCAAAATTCAGAACTAGTTCAAATCCATCTTATCCTATTGAGAATTTTGAAGTATAAATCCTACCTTTTTCTTCATATTCTTCTCCCTCTCTTGATTTTGTGACCATGATACCGCAACCATGGGAAGCTGCCCAGATTTGATTATCCGGAAGGCTCACTATCCATTTCTAACTCCCCGGTGTCAACCAAATTCACCATTTTCCGAGCCACCACTTTCATCAATTCTTCTTATGCCACAAATTTTAGATGGAACGGCCTCAATATCAACTTTCCTCTAAATCTATTCTTAAGAGGTTAAAAACAATAAAAACCTGGATAGAAAAGGATCTATACATCGCCGTTGTCACCGATTTTTTAATTTGAAAAATTATGACTGGTTTAATTTGTGCCTATTGGTGATTTTCTGTTAGGGCTAAAGATGATATTTATGGTTAATTTTCATTCCAAAATCTTATGTTACCAAGCACTAGACATGGGAATGATAGTTCACTGGAAATTGACATAGAAATTAGGATACTATCAAACCCCATTTCAATCATATCTCACTACTTTCATACCTACGATCCAGGCAGTTGGGACACTTTGGTAGTGTCAATCAATAATTCAACCCAGGATCGTGTCTTGACCTTGGATCAGGTGAAAGAGGCTTTGATGAATGAAGAAGCCAGAAGAAAAGAGCAGAGTATTGAGTCTGAGTCACAGGCTCTGGTGACAGAAAAATCAGACAGAAGAGGGAGAAGTAATAGCAGAGGGCCACGTGATCGTAATGACACGTCTAGGGGACGGTCTAAATCCAAGAGAGATATTGTGTGCTACCATTGTCAAGAGAAAGGGCACTTTAAGAAAGAGTGTAGAGTTCTCAAGAGAGAACTAGCAGCGAGAAAAGGTAAATGCAAGAAAGATGAATCAAGTGATGATGACACTACTGTAGTAGTAATTACCAGTGATGCATTTGTTTACTATGATGATGATGCAATTAATGTTGCGAATCATGACAGTGATTGGTTCGGTGATTCAGGTGCGTCTTATCACGTGAATCCTCACAGACACTTCTTCACCTCTTACACACCTGGAGATTTTGGTCATGTAAGAATGGGCAACCAAGCATCATGCGATGTTGTTGGCATGGGAGAGGTGTCATTGGTAACACATACGGGTTGTACTCTTGTCTTGAAAGATGTTAGACATGTTCCAGATATGCATCTGAACCTTATTTCCGTTGGCAAACTTGATGATGAGGGTTATCGTAGCACTGAAGGTGGTGGCCGTTGAACAATTACTAGAGCGAATCTTGTTATTGCTAGAGGAAAGAAGTTGAATTCTTTGTATGTGTTGAATGCAAAGTTAAAGAATGGAGAGGTGAATGCAACTCACAATACCTCCACTGATCTCTAGCATAGAAGGCTTGTACACATAAGTGTCAAGGGGTAGCAGATTCTTGGTAAGAAGCATTTTTTTCAAGGCGAAAGGTACTGCAAGTTGAAGAATAGAGAGGTGAATGCAACTCACAATACCTCCAATGCTCTTTTTTTTTTGTTTTTTTAAGAGAACCAGGGGGGGTACCTGGCGGGCGTTCCCCGATTTTATTAATTGTAAAAAAGAAGTTACACATGTAGTGTTTAAGACTTACCCAAAAGAAAAGAGCCTGTCTTACAAAGATTTTCTAAAATTCCCTGATAGCTCTGGTTTTAAGTCTAAAAAGATGCCTTACAGGGATTAAGCTAAAATCCCATGACATCTCTACATTTAAGTTCTGAAGCTAAGAGAGTCTCAAAGGTTTGAACATAAGGCCCATGACTCCTCTATTTTCCTAATCAAATGTATAAATATTCATTTATTTTACATTCAAAAAACTATCTAATCCTAAAATATGGAAAACGAACATTTATCTAAGTACCACTTTCCTCGCAACAAGATTGGGAGGTTCTCGTGCGAATGAGATTGAGTAGTAACTCCTCGGGAAGATAGTTTTGCTAAAACATTAGCCATGCTATTCGCTTCATGATAGATATGAACTATTTTTCAACTGGAAGCATTTAAAATTTGTTTGATCTGTCAAAATTATGCATTGTAGCGCCAGGGAACCTCATTTTTCCGACGAGTTTGCACAATCATTTTACTATCCGTTTGGACTACCACTTGTGATATTCCTCTTACCTCGCAAGCCTTTAATCCATTTAGAATGGCTTCAATCTCTGCTTCTAGACTCAAAGCTTGTCCCATGTATTTGCATTCTACTCGTACGAATTTACCTCTTTCTCCTCGGAGTACATATCCCCATCCAGCTTCTCCTGGTTGGCCTAAAGCTGATCCATCCGTATTTAGAAATGTCTCTCTTGGCTCTAGTGGTTGCCATCGCAAGGAACAACTTGTTATTTGCTTCGGAGCTAAAGCTTTGCCAGTCTCTCTCCTTTCAAAATTCTCTTCCATCTTGAAAGTCCAGTCCTTTAGAGTTAGTTCATACATATGTATGTTATATAAAAGATAGGTCATTGGGTGGTGCATTGTACTTCATTACTTTCATTCATGATTATGCTCGAAAAGTTTGGTGTTTTTCTTTGAAATCTTAAAATCATGTATTAGATGTGTTCAAAGACTTTCACCTTAGAGTTGAAAGAGAGACTGGCAAGAAGTTGAAGTGTATTCGAGCATATAATGTTGGTGAGTACAGGGGTGTTTGAGAAGTATTGCCAAGACCATAGCAATAAACTTCAGAAGAGTGTTTCGAAGACTCCGCAGCAGAATGGCGTGACAGAAAGAATGAACAGAACTATTATCGAAAAGGTTAGGTGTATGTTCTTGAGTACAAAACTGCCTAAATCTTTTTGGGGTAAAGCCATGCAGACAGCAGTTGATTTGATCAACCTATCTCCCGTAGTTCCGTTGGATGGTGATCTACCAAAGCGAATATGGATAGGGAAAGATGTCTCATTTGGTTATTTGCTAGTTTTTAATTCTCGTACCTTTGTTCATATTCTTAAAGATGAAAAGTCAAAACTTGATGGCAAATCCAATTAGTGTTATTCTTGGAGTATGGCAATGATATTGAGAAGGTTCTTGATAGGTTTAACATGAGCGGTCCTAAGGAAGTCTTGACTCCACTTGCGGGGCATTTTATGCTAAGCAAAATGAAGTGTTCTAAAAGTGAGAAAGATAAAGAAGAGATCAAAAAGGCTCCTTACGCTTTGGCAGTTGGCAGCCTGATGTATGCGATGGTTTGCACAAGGCCAGACATAGCTCATGCAGTTGGTGCTGTTAGTCGGTTTCTCTCCAATTCTGGTAACGAGCATTGGACTGTGAAGTGCATTCTCAGGTATCTTAGAGGTACTTCCAGATTGAGTCTTTGCTTCGGAAACGAAAGGACCATGTTAGATGGATATACAAATGCTGACATGGCGGGAGACCTGGATGGTCGGAAGTCTACTTCTGGTCACTTGATGACTTATGGAGGGGGAGCAGTTTCAAGGCAGAGTAGGTTGCAGAAGTGTGTTGCTTTGTCTACTACAGAGGCAGAGTTTATCGTAGCTACTGAATCTTGTAAGGAAGCACTTTAGTTGCAGAAGTTTCTACAAGAGCTTGGCATGAAGCAAGAGAGGTATGTGATGTATTGTGATAGCCAGAGCCATATTCACTTAGCGAAAAATTCTATATTTCATTCGCGGTCAAAACATATTAATGCGAGATATCATTAGATTCGGGATTTGTTGGAGTCCAAGGCATCGTTTCTTGAGAAGATCCATACGGATAACAATGGTGCCGATATGTTGACGAAAATTGTGAGTAGAGACAAGTTCCTGTTTTGTAGGCAAGAAGCCAGTTTGGTTTTATCCCCCCCCCCCCCAATTGTTGGGCCTGCTCACTTCAACTGGGCCCAGCATGATTGGAAGCCAAAATCCATGATGGATTTGGTTTTCTTGACTGGATAATAAAGAAGAAAACCATGTCCAAACTTGGTTTGGATCGGTGTTGGCCGTGGGTTATATAAACCCTTGGTCCTTGGTGTTTTTGGCGTGACTTTTTGCGCGAGTTTGGCAAAAAGAAAAGGGCAGCCGCACTACTTGCTTTTGTGCGATAGAAAAGAGAGAACAAACTAGGGTTTTGGGGTTGATCGGGTGACGAAACAGAGTCAGTTGTTGGTGCAAGTTTGCATGTGTGTTCCTCTCAACAAGATCTACAATTCTTCCAGTTTAGTTTTTGGTTTAACTCTCTTTTGGTGAGATCCTTCCAATCTAATCTACTTTGTAGTGTAGGTGTATTTTGGAAGAGTATTGTTGTAATCTACCTTTGTGTGTAGTCCTGTGTATCCACCAGTTGGTGAAGACTATTTTTCCATTATTGTGGTAGTGGAGATTTGACTGTTGTTACAGTCCCATAGTTTTTTCCGATTTGGATTTTTCACGTAAATCTGTGTGCATATTTTACTTTATCAGTTCTTTGATTATTTTGCTTGTTTGGTTGGTTGTCTTATTTTATTGGTAGTAGGAAAGGAGTATTTTTGGAATTCGTTTCCGCTGGTTTGTTGTGTTTATACTCTTTTCGCCACAACAATAAACATATACAGACCAATTAAAATAGACATCGGAATGAACTGAATAATAGATGCATGGGAACACTAGTCACTACTTTCATATCAATTTATCTCTTACAAAACACTTGGTACATGCAGGAGATTATGTACTGAATTATAGATTATGAAAAAGATTATAAAGTCACACCGATCGTCCTCTCAAATTTATATGGATTTGATTTTACCACCAAAGTTCAAAACTTAGAGATCAAATAATAATTTACCCAACTTTTAATATTAAGTGAAAAGTGCAATGGAGCCAGGATCAAATTAATATAATGGATCCAATTCGTATAAGATCATATCATAGTAAGATCATTCATTTCTTTAATTTATGACATATGAAGTGTTCTGGTTGATTACATTAGTTCTGAAATTCTGGACGTACATAGACTTTGGAGAAACATTGATAGGCAAACAATAACACAAAAATTAAATGATTTTGTGCTCGTGAGAAACTATTTTCTCGATTTAATGGCAAATTCATTCTAAAATATATATGGATGAACGTTAGCAAAAAGTGCGTTCAGAATGGCAGCAATGCACCTTACAACTACATTTCTTATTTATGATGATTTACAAAAAACTAAATTACCAAAAGGAAAAGAAAAAAGGTAGGAAAAGAAATGTCACTGATTGGAAATGATTGAAATTGTTTTCATCACCAGAATATGTTAAAGTAGATGAAGGTCAAAATTATCAGCCTTTTATTTTATTTCTCCTTTTGTGAATTCTTTTGGAAATTATGGAATGTAAAATTTACAAAATTTTGATCTCTATAACAAAGTAATACAGAGAATCTTGTCTAAACAATCAACTACGCAATGATATAATATCAACCGAATTGTGCCGTATATAATGAAACATTGCTCAAGAAATTGTAAGCATTCATACCAGCCTGCATACAAAATTAAATTTTGAAGAAAAAATAAATCGCCAAAAGAGAGAAAAGGAAACAAAAGCAGCTAATTCCTTTTCTTTTTACCTTGATTAGCCAACAATGGAGTCCTTTTGTCACTTACAAGATCTTCCATGGGAGATCATCATGAAAGTTTTGATGTTTCTCCCAGTCGAGGCTTTGGTGTGTTTGATGTGCGTCTCGAAATTTTGGTATTCCTTCATTGCATCTCGGGAATTTATCAACCACCATTTCCAAGCATCATATAATGGAGGCAACAAATTCCTTCTATCTGGTCCAAACATTATCTGTGGTAACCCTCTAAAACGTTTCAAATCACTCTTGTATATGAACCCTTTAGATATTTCTTGCATGAAAAAAATCCCATGTCAAATTGATAGTAATTGTTGCCAGATAGTTTCGTCTTGTGCTGGTTTGGTTTGTCTTACTGATCCGGATAGGTATGGGGTTATAATCCATTTATGGAACCCGTTCATTAGAAAATCTTTGAAAATAACTTCATCAAGCATTGGTGTAGAGAATTTTACGTTTGATGACTTCACTCAGTTAGTTCTTGGATTCGGTTATATTTTCGAAACAAACGAACATAAGATTGTTCGAATTGTGTATGTGGAGGAGCCTGATGATGAGGAGGAGGAAGATGATTTCTTTCATGCAAGAAATATGATTGCTGCTCATAATCCTGGTCAAGTTGTTATTAGTTCATATTTCCTTGATGCAAGTACTAGTGTTGCTTCCCAAAATGTCACCCATGTTGAAGTTTTCTCACTGAAAACTAACACATGGAGAGAAATTAAGGCACCAAATGTCGCATTATGGTATCTATGTGACTCATTTTCTAGGGCTTTTCTCAACAATTGTGTCCATTGGCGGGCGTTCCGCAAAGATGACACAATGGACGCCCCAGTCATTCTCTCATTTGATTTTTTGAATGAAGTTTTTGGAGAAGTAAAGTTGCCTGACCAATACAACTTTCAAGTGTCCGTGATTAATGAGGTCACCGTTTACAATGGCAAACTTTCATTTCTGACTGCCGAAAACCTGTATACTACTGATCAACAACGTTGTTCATTCTTTATTATGGATGAATATGGAAATCAAAGCTCTTGGAGTACAGTCTTCAATGTTGTCCTTAACGGGATCATTCATGTTCCTACGATGATTACCGTGGAGGATGAAATTGCTTACGTGAAAAGTAATGTTGATGAGGGAACTATTGAGTTGTATTTGCACAATTTCCGTAGCAATGAGACTAGGGCTTTTGGGAAAAATCTGATGGAAGGAGCTGATAACTTGGACTTTTTGCCAATGATGAGCAGCTTGATTATGCTAGATCCAAAGAATGAATTCATGGAGATTGATGAAGAGAAGCTGTAATGATATTTAAATAGATTTCTATATTTGATAATTGTATTTTCTGCACTAGAATCGAGCTTTGGTCGAACTCAAATGAATGTGCACTTGCAATAAATTTTTCAAAGATGTATGAATCTTCAATCTTCTTTTAATTTGTGCAATTTTGACGCATACATTCATTACAAATGCGAACTAATCGTCTTTTGATTATTGATCTTTATGAAATTAATAACTGTTGTTGATTGCTTTGGACTTTTAACTTGAGGGCAAACACACTGGTAGGATTGGATTATTATTATGGTTGTTGTTGTTGTTGTTGTTGTTGGTATTTTGGAGAATTTTTTCAAGTTTTAAAATTATTTGAATTTCGGTTCTATTCTTTGAAAAGATTTTCGATGTTTTGGATTCCAAGCATAGTGTAAGTAAAATCAACTTAGAATTTGTGTCATAAATGATTTTGCAAATTAGATTATCTTCTTTGATCTATTCTTATCATTAACTGAAACTGTTCTAGAGATGGAAAAATAAAGAAAGTTTTATGTGTCTAAGTTAAGATAGCATTCAGATGATTTACCTTTGTTTTTTAAAAGTGAAGCAAAAAGCCTTAATGTGTATAGTAATTATGTACTTTTCGCTTCTTAGATTCTCACCTTGCCTAGACTATCTTCCATTTGGTTGCAAGTAAGATAAATGAAACATGGTCCACAGTAAAATAATTGAAATCTAAATGTAAAAGAAAATTAAGCACTGTTGAAATACCTGCTACCATATTATAGGAAGTAGGAAAGTTTAACAATAATTTCATAGGAATATTGCACAGTTGTAACATCAATTTTTTCCCAATCTAATTACTTAAGCATCATTTAACTTCAATTGCACCATATGATGAGTGTCAAACTTGCATGATTATGATTATGAGCATTACTGTTACCCACTTTCTCATCATAATATAGTAAAAATTAGATAGTATTTGTATAATTATAAGTGATTTCGTATTTCCCTCTGGTCAAAGACTAAATTGCAAAATAGGCAAAATTGTGCGGATCTCATTCCATTTTCATTTTCATATTTCTATTTAATTTCGGCAGGCTGTCGAACCAAAAAAAAAAAGAAAAAGAAAGAGCAAACAATTACCATTCGACCAAAATGAGTGTAATAAGAAAATAGGTAAATTTTCTTGCAAAACAAAAAAGTGAAAAATATATTCATTCCATCTCTTTCTAGTAAAGTGATAAATATTTCACTTTGTTACAATGTTTTAGTTGAATATAGTAATTTTTAAGGGTCGTGTTCCGGGAAGGCATATTCAATTTTCATTATTATCTTTAATACCATGTTATTTTGCGTGGTCATGCTTAAAAGGTTTTGAGTCTTTTGTAGGTTAAACAACAATGGTTTTGGCTATTATTTTAGAAGTTTTTGGCAGCCCGTTAGATCAAAGGAAAAAAAGAAGAAAAAGAAGAAGAAGGTTAGATAGATCTCATTCCATCTTCAGCTAATCTTTCTATCTTCATTTTTGACAATCCGTTGAACTAAAAAAAAGGAAAAAAAAAAGAAAGAACAATCAAGTATTACTTACTTGTCCAAAGAGAAATTATTCAAAAACTGAAAAGTGTTATCTCATTATAAGAGGCTCGTATTCTGGTGAATCTCATTCTATCTTTATATTCATCTAGCATTTCACTTTGGATCGTCCAGTTTAAAGGGTTCCAAGTGTTTGTTAGATTAAAAAACTTGAATGGTTTTGGCTGCTATTTTAGAATTTTTTGACAACCTGTTGAAAAAAAAAAGAACCGACGGATGCCATTTCATCTTCATTTTCTTCTTTCCATCTTCATTTTCAATAGCCCATTGAACTGAAAAAAAAAAAAGAAGAAGAAGAAAGAAATATAGATCGAGCACTATTTACTTGTCCAAGGATTATGGTAAAAAAAAAAAAAATTATTGAAAGAGAAATTATCCATAAGTTTTATTTGATTATGAAAGGCCATCTTCCAGCGGGTCTAATATCATCAACAAACCGATCTTTAACGTCATTTCTCTCTTCATCGTTCTACTTAAAAGGTTCTGAATCTTTTATAGGTTAAAACCTTCAAAAAAAAATAAAGAAAAAAAAATGCGGATCTCAATTTATTTTTCATTTTCATCTTTCTATCTTTATTTCCGACAACCCATCGCCCAAAAAAGAAAAGAACCAAATACTGTTCGTCTAAAATGATCATAATCAGAAATGGGTAAACTATCATTCTAAACTTAAGGTGAAAAATATATTCATTTCATCTCTTTATAATAAAGTGATAACTATTTCACTTTATTGCCAATGTTTTAGTTGAATAAAGTAATTTTTAAGGGCTGGCTTTTATCAGGTCTCATTCCATCTTTATTTACATTTTTAACATTATGTTACTCTGAATCATCCTACTTAAAAGGTTGGTCTTTCATATGTTAAAAACCTATAATAGTTTTGATTGCTATTTTAGTATTTTGTGACAGTCCATTAGATAGAAGGAGAAAAAAAAAAGGAAATAATTTGGCACGCAGGCCGCGCATTGAACACATCATGTTCCTTTAGTGCTCCCAACGTGATGAAAGTCCTACCTCGCTTCGCAGGCCAATCACTTATAACAGCCTATGCTTTATCCTTGCTCATAACACGTGTCCCTTATGTAATATGCTCATGATTACGGTCCCCCATTTTTGGAGCATAAGGATCCTCTTCCTCAAAAGACTTGCCCCATAAACTGATGTCACCGTAAGCCTGCTATTTGGGGTGTTGAGATATATCAGTATCATTGTCTTCATCTGTGGACTCATCTGACGGAACGACTTCCTCGTCAATGCCTTGTTCTCCCTTATCTTTGTCTTCACTATCTTCAGTTTGTCCGCCACCACTAGTCTCCGCAAAGCAAATGTCTTTTGGAAAACGTGCTTAATTTGAACTAAACAAACTTGTTTTCCTTTCTGCGTCAAAGCTGTGATCTTTGCTGTTCTACACTAAAAGTAACTGACTCTGTGTTCATTTCCAAATAAAAGAAACAACCAAGTGCAAAGAACAACTTTTGGCCTGGAGGACAAGACTTAATATAACAGTGGAGATTTGTAATGGCTTTGGGATTATTTAAGAATTATACCAAAAAAAAACTAAATAAATAAAGGACAAAAATTGATTGTAATTTTATGATAATAGTTCTTAGACCTTAAATCCCTCAGGACCAGATTGTAAACAAAATTCTGAAAATATTGAATGAAAATTCAGATTCGTTGCTCTAAATTCTGAAATATATATGTCTCCCGATCCATATTCTTCCCTTTCTGAATTGGTTCTACATCTCAACCCTCTAAGTCTCCCCCTTTTCATTTTTTGTGGCCTATTTAGCTAAATTAGAGATTCCCGTTAAAGAGTTCTTGACATTCGTTCAACTCGCGACCCATTTGACCCAACTCAAACAGTTCAATACTATGGACGGGTTAGATCAACCCGCGGGTCACGTGTCAGTTTTGCCAAGCTCACCAATGAGCCGTTGGAGATATTGTTGTGTTTGTTAGTAGGACAGAATTAGATATGGTTAATTAGATCATTATTCATATAAATCAATGGGCCAATTTAAGTTGAACCAACAGATCTTGACACAATGTGTTCCATCTTTGACATTGTAAAGCAAAGATAAACTACAAGTCTACAATCCCCGAATAAAAAAAATGAAAGTGGATAGAAAAAACTTGGAAACGATACTTATAAAATGGAAAGTTGAAACAACAAGATATTTATGGTGTACCATTAAGTACCAATATCCCTATGTATGTGACAGGAATTGGTGTTAAGTTTTACAACATCTTATTATTATTATTATTATTATTATTATTATTATTATTATTATTATTATCCTCTCGCCTAAAAAAAACTGTTATGCCAGGAATTGGTGTTAAGTTTTACAACATCTTAATTAGCTTTATCTAGATAAATTAGTAGTTTTCTTATTTAGGATTAGTCACTCGCTTTCCAGTATTATTAGAATCATTGTTTAGTGGATAAGTTAAGGAAGTGTTGATCCTTTTTATTTAGGATGAAGAGTCTATTTATATAGTGTAATCTTTATTTTAACATAAAGGAAAAATAAAATGACGGTTTAGTTTTGTAAAATCTCTCTTTCTTCCTTTAATTTTTTGGAGTTTCTAATCCCAACAGGAATCAAAGTAATATCATTTAGTGCTTTCATTCAGAGTTTTAATCTCAACTCTAACGTTAACTTTGCTTCGTGCAACCCAACTGCTACCGGTAGTAAGCTTTATCATACAGATTGTGGTCCATAATCCGTGATCAAATGGAACCGTTTTTGTTTCTCATTGCTTGTTGCTTTGGTTACTTCCACTTGATGTAGTTAGTATTTTTTGCTCTTATTAGATTCTTGCAAATTGGGGAGGCCTTGGGTTTATTTCAGCTATGCTACTTACTAGCTATTGTGTTTGAGTAGCTAGTTTGGTTTGTGTTTTGGTCCTTGCCTCGCAACAGAGTGGTATAAGAGCCACTGGTTGGTGGCTTTGATTTGATTTACTTGAATTATAGAGGTTAATACCATGGATGTTACTAGTAGTAAGATGGTGTCTTTGACTGATATGAATTATCACTCGTGGAACGGTAAAATGCAAGATTTGTTATTTGTTAAAAGTATACATCTACCTGTGTTTGGTTTGGATAAGCCGGATTCTAAAAGTGATGAAGAATGGAAGTTTGAGCATCCATAGGTGTGTGGGTTCATTAGAATGTGGTTGGATGATAATGTCAGGAATCTTGTTGTAAATGAAAGAAATGCAAAAGAACTTTGGTTGACACTGGAGAAGGTGTATGCTTCTAAGGAAGGTAACAACAAGTTGTATCTTGTGAAGCAATTGATCAATTTGAAGTATGTTGAGGGTACACCTATCTCTAATCATGTAAATAAGTTTCAAAGTGTGCTAGATCAATTTTCTAATGTTGGTGTTACCTTTGAGGATAAGATGCTTGGTTTTTGGTTGCTTAATACTTTGTCTGACACTTGGGAGAGATTCCGGGTCTCAAATACTGATGTAGGTGCAGCCCTAGAATCAATCGGAAATAACCTAAACACGATCACCAACAATATGAAACAATCGTAGAATAGAGCCTAATCACAGAAGAATCAACATAATGGAACAAAACCAAGACTAGAACTAATAAACCCACCAACAATTATAGATCATGAAAACTAACTTTTTAGAATAACTCTCTTTTTGATTAATCAACAAGTGAACTAAAAGGAGGGGCGGTCGTGCCCTTTAAACAACAAAAACCCTAACCCAAAATAAAAATCTAGCAACTAATGAAAAGACTAAAAGACCAAGACAAAACTATTAAAACATAATTAAAGTAAATGTCTTCTTTTATTTTCGGCTGCATCAAACCCTGGCACATCAATCGGCATCATTCTCCTGGGGTTGAAGAAAATTCGTCCTCGAATTTGGAGGGGTAGGAAAACACCAAAAGAAGCCTTCAATGGCAAGCCAATACAAGTATCGTCCATGTGAATTGCATCAATTCAAGGATCAAAAGAGGCTTGCCAAGAGAGCATGCTTAATGGCCCTCAGGCACTAAAACAATCTTAGAACTAATAAAAATGAAGCTATAGGTATTAGCTTGTCCCAAATGAGTGACGTCTCGATCATATTGCCAAGGCTGGCCAAGTAAAATATGACGAGCATCCGTTTTAACAACATTACACAAAACATCATCCTTATATTTATTACCAATGGAAATAGAGATAAGGGATTACTTAGAAACTGTTACCTCTCCACCTTTCGTGAGCCAAGAAAGCTGGTAAGGAGATGGATGTTTTTCCAAGGTGAGATTCAACTTGCTAACAGCCTCAGTTGAAACAAAGTCTGAAACCTCATTAACAACGTCCATTGAAGCTTGAGTCTCCTCGGCATGAACAAAAAGGGACCGCTTCTTTGGCTTGGAACAAACGGACTGACGATGCCTGTATTCACCACAATTAAAGCACTTGAAATTATTCCGCGAAGGACGAAGTTGTTCTGGAGCCAATTGTTCAGTTAGGGTGCTGCTATTCCCGCCCGAATTATTGCTGGGATTGGAGCCAGTTGTGGACAACGGGTCGGACCGAATAGAAGCTGCCCGACGCTGCTGCTGTTGTCGCTCAACCTCAGCTGCACGTTGTTGAGCCGCGGCAAGAGAAGGTGGATCTAGGAGAGACACCGTCTCTTGAATTGATTGCCGCAGACCACCAATATAACCCGCCACCTTTTGATCTTGATGTTCGGCCAAATCATTCTGGGCCAATAGTTTGTAGAACTCAGCAGTGTACTTGGCCATGGAACGGCTACCTTGACGGAGACATTGCAGCCGGTCTTACAAATTACGCTGGAAATTTGAAGGCACAAATTCCTCCTTCAACTACTTTTTCATCTTCACTCATGACCGGATTTTGGATTTCCCCAACCATTCACGATCAAGTTTGAGCTGCTGCCACCATGCTGAAGCTCGATCACGGAGTCCGGTAGCCACCAAAGAAACCTGTTCGTCTAGAGGTACGGATTTCAAATCGAAAACCTCCTCCACGGTTGTGATCCAATCAATGACATCCTCCGGTTGCACCGAACCTGAAAACTCAGGGATATTAGTGCGCATTCCAACTTCCCATGCACGTCGATCATTGCTTCCACGAGCCCGTCGCCGTTAAGAAGACCGCGAGGAGCAGACGGAGCTACTTGAACGTTCATCAGAATCGTCCTCCTCCGTGGATGAATCAAATTCACTCGAGTACTTCCTGCCTTAGATGACCGCCTCGACTTCCTTCCATCCAGCCCTAAATGGCACATCTACTCTGCCACAGTCACTCCAACCTGCTGGGTGATGGCATCAACAATTCGACGCTCCAAGTTTGAGGTGTAGTGATCAAATTCATCCTTGAATTCCTTGCGGATCTCCTCCTTCAATAAGAGATCTTTCTTCGGCGACGTTTCTTGCAGACGAAAGCGCACAAACAATCTCGAACCTCCAATGTGGCGCTGGAAAAAATCAGTCACAATCCAAAGAACAAACCGGCTCTGATCCAACTAATGCAGGCGTAGCCCTAGAATCAATCGAAAACAACCTAAACACGATCACCAACAATATGAAACAATCATAGAATAGGGCCTAAGCACGGAATCACCAACACAATAGAACAAAACCTAGACTAGAACTAATTAACCCACCAACAATTATGGAACAGGAAAAATAGCTTTATAGAATAAATCTCTTTTTGATTAATCAACCACAACTGAACTAAAAGTAGGGCCGTGCCTTTTAACAACAACAAATCCTAACCGAAAATAAAACGCTAGCAACTAATAAACGACTAAAAAGTCCAAGACAAAAGTATTAAAAAATTTAAAATAAATGTCTTCTTTTATTTTCGTCCGCATCAAACCTTAGCACATCAATCGACATCACATACTAATTATGCTCCTAATAATAAGAGGTCTTTTGATTATGCCAAAAGTTGAATACTCTATCCGGAGATTAGAAGAACTCAGAGCTCCTCGTCTCAGACTGAGGTTTTGGTTACAGAGCATAGGGGGACACAGCAAAATAGAGGTCAGGGTATTACGGGAAAGAGTAGAAGTAAGTCAAAGGGGAAGTATGAAAATATGGAGTGTTACTATTGCGAAATAACATGCCACATGAAGAAAGATTGCTTGACGGTGAAGAAGAAGAATAGCGCAAGTAGTAGGAAGTCAGAGAAGTCTGAAGAAAGTACTTCTGGTCGTGATGCCACAGCTACAAGTGCTGATCTTATCATTATTTATGATAATTGTGATCTTAATTTGGTCTCTTTTGATTCTAGTTGGATTGGTGACTCAGGTGCTGCAGTCCATGTCACTTCTTGAAGAGATTTTTTCAGTACTTACATTGCAGGTGATTTTGGTCATTTGAGGATGGGCAACAATGGTCTTGGCAAGGTTATTAGTATTGGTACTATTTTCTTAAAGATGAACAATGGCTCTACAATGCTACTTAAAGATGTTAAGCATGCTCTTATTGCTCGGCTGAATTTGATTTCCAACGAGAAACTTGATGATGATGGTCATGGCAATAACTTTGTCGATGGGAAATGGAAAACCAGCAAGGGGTCCCTAATTTTGGTACAGGGTACAAAGTTGAAAGAAAATTTGTATCTACTACGAGCCTCAATTTTGGATGGCTCAATCAATATGGTGGAGAAGCAATGCTCACCGGAGTTGTGGCACAAGAGGTTGAGTCATATTAGTACCAAGGGATTTGGTGAAGAAGAATATTCTTCAAGGAGCTAAGAGCTCTAGTTTTGTGAAGTTCTCACATTCTCTTGAAGGGAAGTAGACTAGAGTATCCTTCATGACTAATGCACCTCACAGGCAACAAAATTTGTCAGATTTAGTGTATTCAGCTGTTTGTGGTCCTTGAAAAGTGACGACATTTGGGGGTGCATCTTATTTGGTGACCTTCATTGATGATCATTCCAGAAAACTTTGCGTCTATGTCTTAAAGACCAAACATCAGGTGCTTGAGATGTTCGAGGAATTTCAAGTTTTAGTTGAGAGGCAGACTGGAAGAATGTAAAAATGCATCCGGGTAGACAATGGTGGTAAATACCGTGGACTATTTGAGGAGTTTTGTAGGCTACAGGGGATCAGACAGCAGAAAACACCTCCCAAGACACCTCAGTTGAATGGGTTGGCAAAGAGAATGAACAGAACATTAATGGTTCGAGTTCGATGAATAATGTTGGAGTCTAAGCTCCCTCGGTCCTTTTGGGGTGAGGCTTTATGTACTACTGCTTATGTTATTAATTTGACTCCTACAGTTGATTTGCAAGGTGATGTTCCTGATAAGATCGATATTAGCATAATATTTATTGTTATTTATATGTTATTTTGAATAGTATCTATGTTAATATTGGTATTTTATGCCTAATTTGATCATAAGAAGTGTTTTGGACAAAAAAGATGAAAAAGTGTTGATATTGGAGACTATTAAAGCTTTTGTTTAAGAGATTTACGCTCAACAGCAGAACTGTATAGCACATGATCATGTTGAAGAACAAGCTGGGAATGTCTACTAGGTACTACAGTGAAAAATTGAGAAAGTTTTTGGGTAAAAATACAATTTCTACAAACTTCATGGACCAAATTGCAATTTCAGGAAACATGGAGGACAGCTGCGCTTTTGGACGAATTAATTGTTTATTTCCCATGTTTTTGGAGTTATGAATTCTTATTCTTTAGGAAGGAGGTAATCAATTCCTTTTCACACTCAAAGAATGAATGTTTCCCCTACGAAATTGTGTTCGCACTCGAAAAGACGATTCTTTCCAAAGAAGTAATGTTTTACTTGGAGGTTACTCCTATTCCTTCAATAGACTTAATATTTTCAGTCTATAAAAGGGCCAGGGTTCATTTTCTTCTTAGTTATGAGATGAGTTGTCAAAAGAGTCAAATTGGGATATTACCTTTTAAAAATAGAAAAAATATATTAGATCCTATTTCTTCTCCTACTTATAAGGAGAGTTTTCAGCCATCATTCCTTATGAATAGAGGGGGAAATTAGACCAAAACATGACCAAGAAGGGGCAGAAGAGATGAGGAAGAGAAGAGCAACACACACGTGACAGTTGAAGCTCCAGATAGGCGAATTCCTCTCGGTTTTCTTCTCTGCTACCTCTGTAATGTTAATCATCTACTCTTTTGCTATTGGGTATATTAAGATTAGTAGTTAAGTTCTATCTCTAGAGTAAGGATGGTTGAAACCTTAATGTTATTTCAATTTGGAGAGGGTTTCACATTTTCCTTTAAATATTTTCCATTTGAGTATAAATTATAAAAACAAATGAATCCCCACTCGGCGGCATAGCGCTGGTGGTGGTGGCTTCTAATTTCTCTATTCTGACTTAAGATTTCCTCTCAACGACTCCACAAATACGGTTGGCCGTCTAATTTCACTTCAATAGTTGCGTGCACTGAATGGAATATTGTCGTTTGGATTTATTGTTTGATGTTTTGGACAGTGACTTAGATAAACCCAAATCGGAAATACTATCATGGGGCTTTGTTTTTTATCAACTACTATTAATTTTTTGTTTTAGGATCGAAGTTACTCCTTGTCCATTCTGCTTAGAAAGAATTCTATATGGATGCTTTGGCTGTTGGAAATACTAGTTGTTTTGGGTGAGGAATCTAACAATAATCTACTTTTGTTTTTGTAGAAGAAACGGGGAATAAGTTAATAATTGATACGTAATGAATACCAAGAACTTGATTATGAGTTAGCTCATGTGAATCCATATACCATTACACTATATTACTTATTCGGAAGGGTTATGCTAAGACTTCGATTTATCTTCCTTGTAGGTTTTGTTTTGAATGATTTCCTTAATGGAACTTAAAGTATAAAGAAAAGGCAAAAGAATTGTCACAAGAGATGGTATTTTGGGGAGACCTTTCTGAACTCGAGAAGATTATAGGTTATAGCTTTAGCAACAAGAGTTTACTTCATCCATCATATAACAAGGGTTCTACATCATATGAGTGGCTTGAATATGTTGAAGCAAAAGGCCACCAACTTTAATGGATCAAACAAGAATGTGGCTAAAGCTGCCTAAACTCTAAATATTACATACTAATATTTAACGATAGGCACTACAAGAATATAACCTCTCTTGCGTAATTATATGTCTTCAAAATTAGTCAAATGCATCCAAATTAGTTTCTTAAGTTAATATAAGGAGGCATTTTTTGAGTTATCAACTTGAATCCTTGCCAAAGGTGCTCGAATATAATTATTTTGGGTTGTAGACACATTAATAACTATGGGGAAAAAAAAGAAAAGGAAGTTTGGGAGTTCTTAGGGAAAAGTAATAAGGAGTCATGATGTTTCACTTATATCGTGAATGATCTATTGAATTAAAAATATTTATGCAACCATTGCATTGAAATAATTTCTTAAAGAGGGAGGGAAAATGTCCCTCTACATGATCCTCAGAAACAAACTAATCATGACTCCCAACTCCAAAACTGCATTCTGAAAAGGCCAAGAAAATGAGCATAATTCAAGAAGGTGGAATAATTGATGAGGATGATTCAAGAAAGGGGAATGAAATAAGAAGGATTGACTTGAATTGCATGAAGATATCGATTTCAAAGAGATGAAAGATTCATTTAGAAAGTAATCATACCTTCATGGTAATAAAATGCCTCCAAATAAGTTCAATACTAATGCATAAATTTAAACTTAAATTAAAAACACAGAAAAACAAGTAACCTTATGCGCCTGCATAAAGAAAATTAATTAATTAATTGATTTACCATATCTTTAAAAAAGTGGTTACTAAAACAACCAACAATAACATGATTTACAAAATAACACAAAAAAAAACAAAGTACACAAAAGAAAAGGAAGTAGTAAATCAATTTTACCTTTATGTCTAAATTCACCATCAACAGAACCAATTCCTTCTGTTTTTTCCTTTTCATCATTGTTAATTCCTTCTGGCAATTCCTTGTTTTCATTCTTAGCAACCAATAGAACAAAACTGGCAATCATCGGCAAATGTCCAGATTTTCTGGTAACTCAATCAGATTATTGCCAAATGTTCTACTCTTATTGTTACAAAAATCATACAAACATAATTCTAACTTTCCATCATCAACATTTCTGTGGATAATGGCAGTTTCATCATTTGCAGTAATCAATGATAGAAAATGAACAAACCCATCGAGCACAACATCAAATTCTTTTGTCCAAGATGCTTCATTCCCATATTCCTTCATCACAAACAACAAACAATGTAGTAGGTTGGCAGGACTACAGTTATGCATGATTAGAAGTGAAAGTTTACCTTTGTAAGCATTAACCTCGTTCATCTTGAACTCTTCAAAGTTGTAATGAGCAGGCAACTTTATATCTTAAAACACTTCATCCATAAGATGAAATGAAAAATCACAAGCTTGTTATTATTCCTATCGCCATCCATGCGAGATGTCATCTAATGGACACAGTTGTTGACAAAAGCCCTAAAAATAGAGTCACACAAATCCCATTGAATAATGGGTGATTCAATCTTTTCCCATGTTTTACTTCTGAGTGAAAATATCTCAACGAATGGGACATTTTTTTCTTTCTTAACAATTTTCTTTTGGGCAGCTGCACTGCTACCATCAATAACTAACCCATCACTGGCAAGAATCATATCACGGTGAAGTAACACATTCTACTCATCCTTAACATAAGGGATTCAGACAATCTTATGATCATCCCTTTGAGATACTTTACCAAACCCAAGAATCAAATACCTGGAATCATTAGATGTGAATTTCTCTAAACCAATAGTTGACGTTTTAATACTCAAGGATATTCTAATAAATGGGTTCCATAAATGGATTATGGCCCCACAACTATCGGTATCGACTATAAACACTAAACCCGTAGAAGCAGAAACTATCTGGAAGCAGTCACTATCAATGACATTTGGGATTCTCTTAATGGTTGAAAAATTAGTAGGGTTTTCAAAAGAAATTAGATAGAAAGCTTTTTGAGGTTCATTGGGCACGAAATTAGGATCAAATAACAGGAACTTATTACCTTCTTTCACTGCTACTACAAAATGGCGCTTGATGAAGTCGCTTGAAGATATCAAAGAATAAAAGTTCTTGGATACACACAACATGTACATCAAAGCCTCAATTGGCAAGACAATAAAAATTGCCCCAATGATCTCAATCGGAAGATCCTGTAACAAGCTGAACTCCATTGTTGCACTATTGAAGTATAACTTCTTCTTTTTCTTTACTCTCTTTTATATTTGTAGGTTGAAATGAAGGGTTACAATTTTTGGTGTATTATGGAGATGTATTTATGCATAAAAAACATTTAGTACAGTTTACAAATGGCATAATCAACGTTTTCAGTTATCTGATGCATGCATAAATTTGAAAGTGAATTGTCTATTTTGGTGAAATCTAGCAAGTTTTATGGAGTGGTCTGGTTTTTTAATATCTTTTGATTACTGGTTCATTGAATTTAAATTAGTGTATTGTCAAAATAAAAAACAATTCAATCTTTTTAATTACTTTCTTTCTTTTTGGAATGTTGTGAAGCCTAATCTATCGTGTCAAACTTAATAATTAATCATTGCAATTTCTTTAATTATATGTACGTATTTTTCTCTCTCTAAAATTTTCTCTCTCGCTTCTCTCTAAGCTATTGGCCGGAATTTTCTTTTTTCAACCTTCTTCACGGTCCTCATGACTGACAATCAAGCCAGGGAGGTCCCCACTGGACCTCCTCGCGCGTTTGCACGTTTGCAGGTTCATTAGTCAAAGAAGTAAGATTTGTCACTGGAGCCCCCGTTTTGGAATATGAAGACGATGAGTACGATCAGTTGGTCACCCCTCACCGATTGAGTCTAATTGGGAAATTCTCATATGGTCGGCAGATGATGGAAGAGATCCATAAAGATTTTAAAAAGCTAGGGTTCTATGGAGGTTATACTCTCGGCCTAATGAACCCTAGGCATGTCCTCATTCGCTGTAAAAGAGAGCAGGATTATCAAAGATGCTGTATAAAAACCTTTTGGAACATCGCCGGATCCTCCATGAGGATTCTGAAATGGAAGCCGAGATTTAAATTTGAGGAAGATCCCCCCATTGTGCCAATCTGGGTCTCACTTTTTCATCTGGGCCTTAACCCGGAGGTATTTGTTTCAACGGCAACCGCGATTGGGAAGTCGTTGAAGGTGGATGCGCCTACTCTCAACGTGACAGGGCCTTTGGTAGCACATTTTTGTGTAGAATTCGACCTTACCAAGGAGTTTCCAAAATATGTAAAGGTAGGTAAGAAAAGGAAAAAGCATGATCAGATTACTTATGAACATATTCCGGATTATTGCACTAAATGCAATAAAATTGGTCACAAAAAAAAGAGGATTGCCATGTTGGCTTCCAAAAGCCCTTAGATAAGAAGAAAAAGGCTTCAGTGAAGCATGTTGATGGACTGAAACAGAAGGGTTCTTCGCATGTTAATGCCGCGAAAGCCCAGATGAAAACTCAGCAGCAGATAGCGACAAACCCTAGCGCGCAGGTGCGACAGCCCCAAAGTCACAAGGTGTGGCTAAGCATGTTTTAGCAGCTGCGGCAGACCATCCATCAACGTTAGGTCTTTCTACAAAAGAGAAGGAGAATATTTCGGTTGATTTTCAAGCCTCAGAAGCAGCTAACCCATCCAATGAAGCTCCCTGTACAACAGAACATCTCCCACAATTCAATGAATCAGTTAGTGCGGCAAACCGAAGCGCGGCTAGCGTTGCGGAGAAGAATCGATTCTCGATTCTGTCTTCGATAATGGAGATTGACTATGAAATTGACTCTGATGAGGACTTCATTGAATCAATTTTTGTTGAGGAATCCCCCGACAAGGAGGTGGAGGAAATATCTCGGCCTGCTGATCATGTTGAGTCGCGAGTACGCGTTGATGTCTCTGCATGAGACTCCGCACATTTTCTCCGACGATAACGAAATGGAATGTGAGGTGCTTGCTCAGATGATGAAAAGAATGATAATGGTAGCTGGTCGGAGGGTGAGAAAGATGATTTTTTGGTGCATAGGGACATCCGGGGGGAATTCTCCGTTACTAAGAAACGTGGTCGCAAGTCCAAGGAGGAACGCGCTAGATCACAGGTTGGTTTGGTATTGCGGCACTCTGCCCGCTTGAATTGAGTCCCCGTTGATCATTTTTCTAATGATATATCAAATTATATGGAATATCCGCGACATCAAAAGCCAGGCGGCGATTTAGGTCTTTGCTTTGAATTTATAATGTTCGTTTTCTGGTTATTTTGGAGCCTTTGCTTCAAGCTGATAAATTAGATAAAATAAGGCGAGAGCTTCTTTTTGATGTTGCTTTTTCCTCCATTAATAGCAAAATTTGGATGTTCTGTAAATCTTGAATTTGACGTTTCTTTGTTGAATGATGATGAGCAAGTGTTGCATTTTGAAATAAAGCACCCTTTGGTTTCCTGGCCCTAGTTTTTGTCAGTTGTCTATGCTAAGTCGACAAGGGTTGGGAGATGTGGTCTTTGGCGAAGTTTGGAAGCCTTTAGGAGGAGTAACTCGGGGGTTCCATGGATGGTATGTGGGGACTTCAATGTTATAAGAAGCTTGAAAGAATACAATGGAGTCTCGGTTCAAGACCATACCGCAATGGAGAGTTTAATGTATGTATCCAAGCATGTGACTTGTTAGAAATCCCGGCTGTTGGTGAGGAGTTTACATTGGGGGGGGGAAGGCAAATAGGCTGGGTGAGTAAGAAAATGGACAGGATCCTTTTTTCGGAGGAATGGCAGAGCTCTTTCAAGTTAATTCCATTGGAAATTTGAATAGAACAACGTCCGATGAAAGCCCTATGTTGCATATGTTTGGATTGCAAGGAGTTTTCAAACCAAGAGTTTTTCGGTTTTAGCAAATGTGGCTTCGTAGATCGGATTTTCATTTGGTGTTCAAGGAAAATTGGGAGCAACCTATAGATGCTTTTGGAATGATAGCGCTCTCTCTTAAATTCCGAAGGCTTAAGTTAAAACTCAAGGAGTGGAATAAGACTTGTTTTGGAGATGTTTTCGCTATCGTGAAGGAGGCATAGACAAAGGTGCAACAATTGGAAAATCTTTATGATTGCTCCAGATTGGATGTGGATAGATTGAATTTGCATAATGCAAAATCTTTGTTGCTGTTGAGACTTAAGGAACATGAAGATTTTCTGAGACAAAAAGCTCGAGTTAAGTGGTTAAAAGAGGAAGATGCAAACACTTCGTACTTCCACATTTCATTCAGAGAAAAGCAGCTGAGGCAAAATATCCATAAAATTCAAGACATGCAAGGAATCATGCTAGGTGATATGGATGATGATAAAATATCCATAAATTTAAGGTGATGGAAGCTCACTGCCAAAAGTTTGTTTGGGAAGGATCAAGTGCTGTGAAGAAGAGACATTGGCGCTCAAGGGTGTGGGTCACATTCCCGGTTCATGAAAATGGTCTTGGATTGAGAAGCTTTGGTGATGTCATAGCTGCCCTAACTTCTAAATTATGGTGGAAATTGAAGAATAATAAGGGTATTTGGAGCTCCTCCCTTCATTCATTGTCAAATGCGGCCAAAGAGAAAACATGTTGGGTTAGGGTTATGAAAGTTGGTGGGCGAGCAATTGCCTTTCCCAAGGTTATTGTACGAAGTGGAGATCGATCATTCTGGTATGACAATTGGGGTCCGCATGGAGTTATTTGGGACCATGATCATGATAAGTCTCCATGACCGGATCTTTGCATCCAAGATCTTGTGGATAAAAAAGACCTTTACTTGCCGGCACTTCAAGGTGTCCTCAGTCCAATGAACTTTGCTTTCTCAAAAGGGTTAGAAGTGGATTTTTTGGATGGTGATGATATTCTCGTTTGGCAAAGCACTCCACAAGGACAATGCACGGTTAAATCCGCGTATGAGTCTCTTAGATGGAGGCAGCAAGTAGATTTGATGCTTAAGGGCTTGTGGCATAAGCTTGTTCCGTCGCGCATCTCTTTCTTCCTTTGGAGATTGCGCTTGGCTTGCTTCCTTTCCCTGAAATTATTAGTGCTTTTGGAATTCTAACAAGACCTTCTATGTGTCTCCTTTGCAAAAAATAGAGTGATGATTTGTATCATTGCTTCTATAGTTGTAACTTTATCTCAACCATTTGGGATCATTTTGCCCTTGTTTTGGACATGGATGTTCGGGGTCATGCAACTTTGTTGGGCTGTTGAAGAGATGGTGGCGCAAAGGGTCATACTCTTCCGCAAAGAAGGCTTTGTATCACTTGTTTCCCATTTTCATTCTTTGGGAAGTTTGGAAGGCAAGAAACAAGGCCATATTTGAAGACATCAAGCCATCTTTGAGCTCGGTGATCCTTTCAATCCATCATCACGTAAAAGATTTGATTAGTGTTCATGGATTGAAAGTGGAAGGAACTGCTGAAAATTCATTTATTTCTAATCTTTTTGGATTGCACTTATCTCGACCTATTAAAAGGGCACCAAAAATGCTGAGATGTATTCCTCCAGATTCTAACTGTTATGTTTTTAATTCAGATAGATCATCTAATGCAAATGGGGCTAGTTATGGTTTTGTTATTTGTGGGCAAGGTGGAAAATTTGTATATGGTGAGTGTGGATATTTGGGTGACAGTGATTTCTTAAAAGCAGAGATTTTTGGTATTTTAGTTGGACTACGAAGGTGCGAGGTTTTTCAGCTTTCAAATGTTGTGGTTCAAACAGATAATCAATCGCTCTCTTGCATTCTGAGTAAGAAGGAAGGTGTCCCATGGAGATTTCATTTGGAATTGGTTTAGATGTGTGCAATTATTAGTCGGAACATGTTTTTGGTATCTCATATTTATAGAAAGGGCAATGCAGTTGCAGATTGTTTAGCCAAACAAGCATCATGTGGAGTCTCTACTACTTATAGTAGTTTTGTTTCACTTTCTGGTTTTGCAAAGGGGCTTTTGGTTTTAAATCAATCGTCCTTTCCTTATTTACGAAATTATCTTATAAGGCCTTGTATAGGGGTTAGAAAATAGCACCCCCTCTTTTTACAAAAATTAATAAAATTAGAGAGGGATGGAACTAGTGAACTATATAGTATATATGTCCATCCCTTCGGTAGACCTCTTGGGTGCTTTATACTATATAGCACTGGCTATCTCAAAAATTTACCTCTTTGGTATACCCCTTGAGTTTTTATGAGCTAGTTGGAACCTGAATTCCATCCTTACCTTTCTATTGAGTTAAAAAAAAAAGAATAGAAACATTCTCAATCTTAAGTTTGAAATTTTCAGTAATTTTTTAATGTGATTTGTTTACCATAGTAATTCATCGAATAAGGATTATCATAATCAAATTTGTTTAATGTGATAGCAAGCATTAAAGGACTTTTTGTCTACTTGTAAAGACTTCTTTTGATGAACAACATCATTCAGTTAGTGGTAGATGATACCGTTTCAATTGATTATTGTAATAAATGTCATTAAGTGTATATGTTAGCCTAAAGTTAAAAGTCAAGATTCTTAACTAAATGTATGTAACAAAATATAGCTCAACAATTATGAATTGAATACTGCCAATAATACTTCTTTTTTGGCCAATAATTATTGTTTATCACATGGTCACATACAATTGAACAACAATTTTGTACGTTACACTCGTAAGCTAGAAAAGTTTCAAATTGTTGCATCCAAAAATGTTAAAATTAATCGAAAAATACCAGTAAGGTGCAATTTGTGACTGTACGATGTATGCCTGTGATAAAAAGAATTATTCAATTTTCAAGTACACGTTCGACAGTCATAAGAGTTAACAATTCATACTTAAAATATAGAACATAGAGTTTGCCATTTTTACGCTTGGCAACAAACACTAGTGTACAGGGAATTGAGAACATAAAAGGTTATTGTATTTCTTTGCACATAAATATTGTATGTTTTGCAAAGGCACAAGTTCATTGACGGTAGTTAACATTTTTGTATAGGACATTTCTCTTTAGTTTTTTACCCAAAGCGAGCGGATCACACATTTTCTTATACACCCACTGAATAATGTTAACAAAAATTGTATCAACCATATCTACCATAAGTATGTGATCTTTGCTTTAATGAATGCTTTAAAATTACTAGTGTATCATCTGGCATATGGTATACACCTCAATAGTCCATCATTTATTTTTTCGTTTTAGTACACTATCGAAGTTTCCAATCCCAGGGCGCGGTTAGTCAAATTTAAACATATTAGTATATATTGGCCAAACATGCAACTCCTTGCAATTAAGGGCAAGGAGTGAAATCAACGATGGGCGATTCCCTCTTTGCACACATCGGTTCTATGTATATAATCATTAGAAATTTGTATATGAAGTTTTACAATGCCGTCTAAAGGATAAGTGAGGTATGTAAGAGTTTTTGCAAACAATCAAACTATAAGGATAGTAGCACAAAATGCAAACACTATAGCTAAGTAAAGTGCCTTTTGATCGATTTGAAACTATTTTCTTGTTTGAAATTTGCCATATAACACATTGAACTATGAAATTTACAGTGTCAATTGATACAAATATATGTGGACGAAAGATTGACTTAGTATTTTTTATAATTTTTGATGATATTAGGGGCCTTCTATTTTGCACATTAATTTATTTTCCGATATGATTTGAAGATTATTGTATTGATTAGGAGTTTTCTTATCTCAAGAATATTATAAGATGTCATTGACACATGACATCTCTTTTTGATCTTTTAATACCCACTCTAAGAGATCTAACTCGATAAGAACCGTCCTTCGTAGTTGTTGCTGTTTTTTAAACCTCTGAAGGGCAATGTATCCAGTTTGGAGCCACCTTCTTAACCCCAACATTAACTTGCCTACTTTCTTGGAGTTTCACCCAAGAAAAACGTCATGTATCATTCCCAGGTAAGAGAGGGAATATCCTTTTAATTTACAGGCAGCTCCCTATGTGATAGCCATCTCTTCGGGTGCATGTGAGAACTACATATGACTTAATAGTTCTACTCTATTAATAAACGAATGCAAAGATATGATAAAATTTCTATAGCTCAAACTACTTCATTTGAAAATAAAAGAGAAACTTCTACCAAGAATATTAAACCCTTACAGCCACTAATAACTAATTTTACATTGAAAAATACCTAAAACATCCAAAATCTCTTCATAAAAGTGAATTCTTACTTTTCCAAGTTCCAACTTTTGCGGGAAGCAAAGTTTATTCTATTTGGCTTTCGTGAAAGGAATTGAACCAGAAAGATAATCTCAAAAAAAAAAAACAAAAAATAAAAAATAAAATCCAGCCATTAACAATGATTATATCTCACAATAAATAAGCATTTGTAATTAATCATATGCTTCGAAATTCACAAAATAATTTTAAAAATTAAAGATTCGTAAATCCTTAAACACATTCATGGAAAGTACACATTCATTTGATCTAGTTCAAACACGAAAAAGGATAATTAATAAGCTCACTGCCCAGGTGACATGAACAACCTAACACATAATTGCCACAGAGAATATTTCTCATTAGGCATGGCATATTTCGAGGAGGCAGAGGTATGGGAATCTTCTGACCACTGCTACAATTTAATTGATTGTATGCTCAATTCTTCAGGCGATGATCATGAATACTTATGGAAGAATCAATTACAGTGTAATATAACAAGTTTAACAGATGGGTTAGTCAATTGAATTGTAGATTACATAAATGATATCTGAACTTACTGTTTGACTATTTCAAATTCGACTTGGATAACTTTTTTTTTATGGAATCTTTTAATCATATTTTTAGATAAGATCCTATCCATTCATTCATATTGTTATCGATAATATTCTGCTTCAAAATTCACGAACTAATTAAAGATTCATACATCCTTAATCACATGGCCATCAATGTCCTCGTCTTCGCGAAAAGTCAGCCGATGGACACAGTTGTTGACAAAAGTCCTTAGAAAACAGGGATACTCACCACGTCATCAAGTTTTCTTGGTAGCTATTACTGCAGGTGTTGAGCCTCGTACATTTCATGAGGCCATGCAGGCTAAAAAAAAATGGCTTTCTGCTATAATAAAATTCACGCCTTAGAGAGCAATAAACTTGTGAGATTACCTCTCTTTCTCCTGGCAAATGAGTCATTGGTTGTAAATGAATTTTTAAAATTAAGTATCATGCTGACGCTTGTATTGAGCGGTCTAAAGTTTGTATGGTTATTCTTGGCAACAATAAACTTGAAGGAATTGACTACCAAGAGACATTTTTGTCTGTTTGCGCTACAAAGAATTGGGAGTTACATCAAATGGACAGACACAATTCTTTCATTCATGGTTATCCGCATGAAGAAGTATATATGAAATCCCCTCTTGGTTTTGTTCTAGTTCTTTTAGACATGTATGTTGTCTTCGTCAGCGTCTTTATGACATCAACCAGGCACCACATTTCTGGTTTACTAAGTTGGCCCGTGCTCTCAGGCAATATGATTTTGTACGTATTATTCTAACTATTATTTGTTTAACCCACATTTTGGTACTGTCTGCCTTAGCGTTTTGGGGTCCTTAAATATTTCTTAGGACTTGAGGTGGCTCGCAATGCGTTTGGAATTTTTTATGTCAATGAAAATATGATCTAGATATTTTTACCAAGGTTGGCCTGTTAATTACGAAACTTGCTACTTTTATTGTTGAACAAATCATCATCTTCCGTTAGCTAAGGGTTCTCGTCTATCTAATCTTTAGCGTTATCTTCATTTGGTCGGTCGATGGATCTACTTGGCGGTTACTCATTCTAAATCTTTCGTATTTTGTTCATATAATAGTCCAATTTATGCATAAGTCTAATAAGACTCGTTGGGATGCCGCCCTTCTTGTTGTTTGATACTTGAGCAATCATGGTCAAGGGATTTTGCTTCATGCTGATAGTGATCTTCAGTTGTAAGGTTGGAGTGACTTTGACTAGGCTGATTGCCTATTTTCTCGGTGTTCTCTTACTGGTTGTTCATTTTAATTTTTATTTTATTTTTTTACAGGTTGCTTCATTAACTTGGTTATTCTACCATTTCCTGGCACACTAAGAAGCAGTAGATTGTGCCTCGTTCTTGTACTGAGATAGAATATTGTGCTATGGCTACTATTGTTTGTAAACTGAAATGATTGAAGGTTCTGTTACTGAGTATTGGCCTTGGGCATTCTTAACCCATGCGTCTTTATCGTGACCGTTAGTCACATTTGCATCTGTTAGTGAATCTAGTCTTTCTTGAACATACTAAGCATATTGAGGTGTACTGTTATTTTTTCTGTGACGCACTTGTACCAGGTGTTATCTCCTCTTATTATGTGTCCTCTAATTAACAATTGATCGATATTTTTACCAAGATTTTGGGTCAGTGTCAATTTGATTATTTCTATCCAAGTTGGGCATTTGGAATCCGCATGCTCTAACTTGAAGGCGGTGCTAGAGCATATGTGCATGTAATGGTAGATATGTCATTATCGTTCACCTAGATCAAACCCTAAATTGGCTTATATATATAGGATTCTTTGGCCGACTAATAGATGGGTGTTTGATGCCGATCATATTCCTTGTTTCTTTCAAAATTTTTAACACAAATCAAACCAGCACAAGACAGAAACTATCCAGCAATAGATTTCATATGAGATCTCTCTCATGCAAAAAATATCCAAAGGGTTCGTATAAGAGATTGATTTGAAAGGTTTTGGAGGAATCACAGATAAAATTTGGACCACATAGAAGGAATTTGCTAACCTCGTTTAAGTGATGATTCAAAATGGCAGTTAATAAATCCCGAGATGTAATGAAAGATTATCATTTTTTGAGATGCTCATCAAACATACCAAAGCCTTGACGTGGAGTTACATTTGAATAATCATGATGATCTCCGGCGGAAGATCTTGTAGGCATCTGCACAAGTTTTTAAGCTGAAGTTAAAGCACTAGCACATGGTTTAAAAATAGGTGAGCAACTTCATGTACTACAAGTCCAAGTAATATCGGATAACAAGGTACTGATTGATCTTCTTAATTCTCAATCTCCTTTCTCTTGGAAGAGTAGATCCATATTGCAAGAAGTTAAGGCCACCTTGGACAGGAATGCATCCACACCTATGCATAATTACCGTGAGGTGAATGCTGTGGCTGACTCTTTGGCTAAGGTCACATCCTCAGGAACATCTTTTACATGTAATCATCAATCTCAACTTCCTGCATACACTTATGGATTGTTTCTTCTTGATAAACAATCCACTCCCCATCTGCGCGTTAAATGAACTCAGTACTATATAGGAAGCTCAAGATAGTTTTTTCTTTGTTGTTGCTTTTTATAGAGCTATCATGAGATTAGTAGTATAAATCATTGTGAGATAGCTCTTAGTTTAGTTTAATTGTTTTAATAAAATACTGTCAGGGAATTATAGACTATCTTTGTAATGCAGTTACTTACGGACAATTTGCACTAGGACCGTCGTGGAATTTTTAGAAAATTCTTGTAAGACGGCTCTTTTTTAGTTATATAAGTCTTAAGCACTATCCTTTGTAATTTCTTTTTTAAAATTAATAAAATCAGGGTCCTCCCGCCAAGTACAGCCTTGGATTCCTCTTTAAAACAAAATCCGTTACTTTGTAGCTTTCTTTTCTTTCTCTCTTTCAGGTTTAAGTTTGAAGGCATTGTTTTGAATATTTATAATTGTTGAGCATACAATAATGTGGATCTTATGATATGGAACATTTATTATTTTCTTTTGAATGGTGTGATTTAGTCGTTAATATTACATGAATTTGAGAGATAATTTTCTGTTACCTTGTTTTATTGATGAAAACTAAGTAATTTTATCTTTCAATTTTTCAGTAGAATTGACAATAGAAGAAACAAACTAAAAGGAAAGATTTTTTCCATTTATTTATTTCAATATATTTTGGTCATGCAAATAATCTCAATTATGTCCAATCACTAACATTTCCTTTCTTACCTTATCTTTTTTGGGTGGCATTGCATCCTATTCATTAAGCTTATGAACTTAACCATGCTAGTTTCTTAGGCTAATTCTCATATCTTAAATGTCATAAATATCTTCATTTTTTTCTTGGTCGGAACCAGGGCAGTACCTGGCGGGGATGACACTGATGATAGTAAAATATATACACTTTTAGCAAACATTTTTACTTATTTTTACATATAATTAGGTGTCAATTAGTTAAAATTAGTTTACTTTTTAGTTGATTTTGTATTTCAAGGTAATCAAGGGGCCAATGTGGAAAATCGGCATAAATGAGGGCAAAATTGCACAAAAGAGCATCATTCTGGACTGAATTGAAATCTGCTGGAATTCAAGCTACTGGTGGGTTCAACAGAGCTGAAGCAAGTGAAGAAATCATTGCTGAAAAAGGAAGAATGGCAGCTGATAATCACAATGGGAAGGAATCTGCAGTAGCACACTCAATTGAAGAAAAGAAGGGCAGCTATTCTGCTGTCAAGTTGATACTGTCAATCAAGGAGAAACCATGAGCTAAAATCTTGGTACCCAAGGAAGGAATTTGTTTGCCATCATTGCAAGTTATTGCTTCTGCAAGTGGAAGAAGAGAAAGAGGGAATACATGTGAAGAACAGCAGCTGTAACTCTGCTACTTACCAACTGATGCTGCTGCTGAGTTGATGGATTGGCTGCTGCAGAAAGGTGAGCAATGGTATGGCAAGTGACCCAAGAAACAAGGAAGAAAGATGGCAGAAGATTGAGGCTGAATTGGGGGCTCAAACCACAATGACGAAAGGAAGCATGCTGCTAATGCTGTTGCTACTAGTTGAGCTGTAAGGATTAAAGAATGAAGATATGGAGATTTGTGGCTGCAAATGGTGAGGAAGCGCTGGAGAAGAAGACTACAAAGAAGAAGCAATGATGAGTAGTAGGTAGCTAATTGCGACTGAAGAAAAGAATGGAGCTGCAAAGAGAAGACAGCAACTTGCCGTTGCTGAATAAACAAATAATTTCAGTTGGTGCAACTTGCTGTCTCCTCCAAATCTACTGCAAGGAAGGCTAGAACTCCACCAATCCAAACCTCTCCAAATCTTTATAAATAGGCAGCTAATTCGAGCTAGAAAATGAGGACAGATTGGGTAGTTAGAATAAGTTACAAAACAGTAGTTAGGTAGTTAGTTAGTTGGTTAGAAACAGGGAAGTAGCAGGAGCAAGAGTGCTGACTATCACCCTATCAAGTGGCAACGCCAATCGCCATGGTGAGCAAACAGAAACTGCCCCAGCTACCATCTTTCCCTTCTACCCTCTGACCTTTTGATCTTGATTTATGTCTTATATTTTGTACTCTGCGGCTCTCATGTTTAACTTAATAAACATAAGTAGCTAACCCAATTAACGGTTCAATCCCTACTATCTTTATGTGAAGGTTTTGATTCAGTTCACCTTGATGAGGCGTTGTGTCTACTAGTTGAATGTTTCATATCCTTACTTTCCAAGAATTTTGTGTGGTTTCAGTACCTTATTGGTTTGTTGACACCTTGTGTTATTTCCTTGAGATGCATGGCTAATTATAAGTGTCTTTTTTTTTACTATGTTTTTACCATCTTTTGAACACATGATGGTTTGAATTTTGTTTAGTTAAAATATTTGTATAAGTTGAGAAGTCTTATTTAGACTCTAACAACATTATTTTGAAATTATTAACTGATGTGTCAACTTACTTTGGCAAGTTTAAGCTTTAATTTTTAAAATTAATTTGAAAAAAAAAACTAGATTTTACATTTTTTCACAAAATTAGTAAAAACAAGAGTTTATAATTTTGCTACAAAATCACGGGAACAGATAATAAAGTTTTACTTTTTGCTAATTAGAATTTGTGTAAATTTAAATTAAAAACAATTATAATCCGCACAACGTGAGGGTGAGTACTACTATTAAATAAATAGAGCATGCACAAGCAGGCGCAAAGTGTGCCCGATCTTGCTAGTAATAAATAGTTTTCATAATTATTTGAAAACATAGTAATATTGATATCATTTTTAATCCAACGTGCACAAAGAAAAAATAACACATATTCTTATACAATTTTACCAAAAAAATTAATGCATATTCATTTTAGCACATAAATTCATTAAAGGTTTTTAAGAGTATAAAGAAACCCTCTAATGTGATAAATATATGCTAGTTTTTAGGAAAAATAAAACCAAACATATTACTAAAGAAGAGTTGTTGTATAAAATATTATATATCCTTACATTTCTTTTATTTTGAATTCACTGAAATTTCCGTCATGAGAATATTTATTTAGGAAAAAAATATGAATTTAAATTATTGGGCTGCTACAAAATTATGATCAATAATTACTTTCAATAGTGCAATAATGAAATTCAACCTGTTACTGGATCTTCTGCTCGGAATCATTGTGGCAATTTTGATGGTCTTCCCGATCGAGGCTTTGAGGTGCATGGTTTGTGTATCCAAGAAACTTTATTCTTTGATAGTTTCAAGCGAATTCATCAAGCACCATTTTGTAGCATCACTAAAAGCTGGTAAATTCTTTTTAATTGATCCTAATTTTGTCTCCGATGAACCTCAGAAACCTTTCTATTTAATTTCTTATGAAAAACCCTACAAATTTTCAACCATGAAGAGAATTCCAAATGTCATTGATAGTGATTGGTACCAGATAGTTTCTGCTTCTGCGGATTTAGTTTATAATTGATATTGACGGTTTTGGGGGTGGGGGGAGGGCATAATCCATTTATGGAACCCATTTGTTAGAAAATCCTTGAGTATTGTAACATTAACTAATGGTTTGGAGGAATTCATATTTAATGATTTCAGGCATTTAGCTGATGGGCTTGATTATGTATCTAAAAGGGATGACTATAAGATTGTCCATATCTTTCATAAAGGATTATAATTTACAGTAATTTGTGATAGTTATCGATAATAATTATCGATTATCTATAATTATTAACCGATAATTATTATCGATAATTATTGTCACTAAAACCTTAGAGCAACTTGAAAGAATTTACGATCTAGTAATAAGCTGATTGAACTGTTGAAAGAATTATCGACAATAAATTATATAATCGCCCAATAATTTAAATTCATATTTTTTCCTAAATAAATTTAATCATAATGGAAACTTTACGGAATTCAAAATGAAAGAAATATAAGGATATATGATATTTTGTACAACAACTCTTTAGTAATATGTTTGGTTAGATTTTTCCAAAAAAATAACAATATTTATATACATTAAAGGGTTTCTTTTTACCATTAAAAATACCTTAATGAATTTATATGCTGAAATAACTATACAACAAATTTGATTTTATTTTTTTCGTAACGTTGAATAAGAATATGTGTCACTCTTACTATGTTTCCAAAAAAAATATGAAAAATATTTATTAGTTATTACTATAGCAAGATTGCACGCACTTTGTGCCTACTTGTACGTACCCCGAATTATTTAATACTAGTATTTAAACGCACGTTGTGTGGATTATAATGGTTTCTAAATTAAATTTACACAATGTTTAACTAGTAAAAACTAAAGTTTATTTTCACACAAAAAAAGTTTATTTATCTTTTCCCATGATTTTGAGAAAAAAAAATTATAAAATTTGGTTTTTTAAATATTGTGAAATTTTTTTGTAAAATCTTGTATTTTTTGTCATGACTATTTAGTTTAGGATGATAAATTAGGCTATACCACCATCCGAAAATGAAAAAACAAATCAAACACAAATTAGAACGTTTGAAGTGTTTGTGTTTGTACAATCTATTGATTTAATTAATTGACAAGAAAAACTGAACTAGCACGCACATAAATGGTACAAATCGGACCCTTTAATATGCTTTTATTTTATTTTTTTATGTTTTCCTCTTTTGTCAAATTCTATTTGGAAATATGCAACGTAAAATTTGCTAGATTTCACAGAATAGATAATATCTTTCAAACTTACGTAGGTGTGAGATAACATTGTATTCTGATTTACACCATCTGTAAAGTCTAATGTTTTGTATGCATAAATGAAACATCTTCACAAGAAAAAACAAATTTCAAACATTCATTTCAATCTTGAAAAAAAAAAAAAACAAAGGAAAAGAAAGTGCAGAAAAAGAAGATCTAATTAATTAAAAAGCCAGTTGAGTTCAGCCTTTTTTCTTTTTTTTAGTTGAACCAGGGCAGTACCTGGGCGGGATCGTACCCGATATATTATCAAATAAACCACTACATTAAGCCGTGCATAAAACTTACTCAGAAAGGAATACTGCCAAAGACAATTCTAATATTTAAGGAACTACTTCATAAAAGGACTAATTATCTAATAGGTACATATGACAAGGCTCTTTGATTTAATATTAGAACACCCCTAGAGAATGCTTGAAGAGCATTACATATTTCATATTGCTTCGAGTGACCTGAAGAGCATTCACTTATAATGACATAATGAAATGATTTATCGTTTAAACTGATTCTGTGCATGGAGTTTTTAGTGTCCAATAATACTTCTTACACCATATTACATTCTGATCTCCAAATCAAACTTAAGTATTCGTAATTAATAATAGTGTGTCGATCATTCTAGTCTCTAAAGTATGTTTCAATTCAATTTTTATTCCTATTATTTTTCTTGTGAACAAATTACTCCTGTAGTCATTTTTTTTTTTGGTTTTTTGTTCAACATAGGTCCTATTTGTCGGATGGCCATTATTTCGGAAAAATTTTATTTTTTGTAATTTTTTTTAAGAAAGGAAAACTACAGTCTTTCCCCAACATTTCATAATTTATCAATTTTGGCCTATTTTTCAATTGAGCCAAATTTTATCCTATTTACTTTTATTTACTTCCATCAATTATTACAATCTGAAAAAACAGAAAATTACTATAATTTTACCCTATAGCCCCTCATATTTACCTCAAACAAACTAAAAATATCCTAAAATAGTTATTTCTTTTTATCTCAATTACTTTTTATTTCACCGACCCACTACTAAATAAATTATTCATTTTCATTATTTTATCACAAAAATTCCTAAATTAATGAAATATAAATATATTAAATAAAATTTCTCGAAAATAATAAAATAACATTCAATTAATAAATATTATGCGATAAATTGTTATAAAAATTAAAAGAAATGTGAAATGCAGACTTTGCTTTTTCATTTTTCAGTCCAATTCTTTGTTTTACTCTACTAATTATTTTCTAAAAGTCTAAAATTTTGAATCTTTTCATGTCATATTTTTTACCTTGTATATATATATATATATATATATATATATATATATATATATATATATATCATGGTAAATTTCTTTCCGATCTATTATCTCATGTATGGATCTATGCCTATGTGCCTGTTTTGCCAACTAGTGGTTGATACATCTGGCAGGATAAAAGTACAAGCCAGATGGACCATAGTTGAGAAACTGGTCTGGTTACCAGTTTGGTGATAAGCATAGAATATATATATATATATATATATTATATATATATTTTAATTAAAAGGTTATGACGACATTCAGGTTTCAACTGACCCAAAAGTAGTGAAGGGGTATACCCAAGAGATATGTTTTGAATCCGCCAGTGCTAGATTGTACGATGCACCCAAGGGGTATACCCGAAGAGATGGACATATATACTATCTAGTTCCCTAGTTTCATCTCTCCCAAATTTTATTGAACTTAAATAAAAAACAAGGTGCTAAAGGCAGAGTATAGTCTAACCCTAGGCAAGTACAATATATCAATTTCCTAGCTTGAGTCTCACTATTCTCCAATTCTCAACTACACAAATAAGGGAAGGACCTTTGATCTAAAATCAATAGTCCATTTACAAAGCTAGGAAGAGAATTAAAAGACTTAAAAATTAAGGATTCACCCATTGCTGCCATCTTTGCGAAAAAGCCTGCAACCGCATTTCCTTCCTTGTAAATGTGAATAATAGAGTATCTGCTTTTTGTCAAAATATTGCTCATCTCAACCATTTTAAGAAAGTGTTTCCATGACCCCTAGTTGTTTTGCTAAGGCATCAGCGAGAATCTTATTATCTGTCTGAACTACCACATTTGGAAGCTCTAATAGATCACATCTGTGCAATCCGACTACAATGCCACATATTTCCTATGTAAAACTATCTCCATCTCTAACATAACCACACTCTCCATACACAAATTTTCTACCTTCCCCCCGAATCAAAAAGCTATAACCCGCACCATTAGTGCTTGAAGATCCATCACAATTCAAGATGAAAGAATTTGGGGCTGGTGGCATCCACCTCACTACCCGTGACTTCCTCCTTGGCAACCGAGATAAATGTAAGCCAAAAAGATTAGAAATGGAGACATTTTCAGCATCATTACTAACCTTTAGATTACGAGCAATAACCAAATTCCTGACATTAGCTGAGATAGAGTGAATTACAGAACTTAAAACAGGCTTCGTACATTCAAAGAATAATTTGTTCCATGCCTTCCAAACCTCTTAAAGGATGAATATAGGGAATAGTTTGTACAAAACTCCTTTTACTGTATTGAAGGATCCCTTCTTCCACCACCTCTTCAGCAAATAAAGAAGATTTGTAATACCCCTAACATCAACATTCATAATTAAAGAATAATGATTCCATATTGATGTTGTAAAGCCGCAGTGATGTGGATTTACGGGGTTTAAGGCCTCCCTAACATCAACATTCTAATCACTTTTACGAACTTGGTGGTAACTTTTGTTTTAAGGTTTTTACTTTTTTTTTAGTAATTTCCAATTACAAGAGTTTTACATGTAATAGAAGTAGCCATTTTAATTACTTTCCTAGCAAGATTTAAATTTTAGTTATTTTAATATTTTCCCAAATTCAATTAGGGTTTCCTTGGATTTGGACTTTGCTTTGTGAAGGCCCGTTTATCCTTATAAATATGGTGGTTGGCCGAATTTTATAGATAAGATTTGATGAATTTTTATGATGATTTGATAAGAACGTGCGATGTTCTTTTCTTTGGTTAATCTTGCGAGATAAATTTTGTGCATAAGCTTGAATTGAGTTTCTTGCAAACTGTGCGCCTACACTTCTTTGAGATTTGGTGTTTCTCGACTTGAATACTAAGTTCATGTCCTTTTTGGAGAAATCGACGCGTTTCCATTGCAAGGTGGAGATTTAATTGACGAGTTCTAATAGGGTTTGTTCTGAAAACACTTCTTCCATCTTCTTGTCTATCATCTTTTGAATTTTCTATTCGTTTCATCCTTGAATCAAAATATCCCTAGAGTCATTGGTTGTCTTGGCGAGTTATAGGTGGAACAAGAGCAAGTCTTGGTGCTGTAATTTGATACAAGCTTCCGCAGTTTTGAATCGTGTTCTGTTGGATCGCAAGATTCATATCACGCAACTATAGAAGTAATGACCAATGCCATCCGCATCATGTCTACATAGACCACATATAGAAGGGTTGATCTAAATACCAAAACTACTTACAATTTCTGGAAAAGGCAGCAACCCACTGAGGAAATTCCATAAGAAAAATGAAATGCATGAAGGGATTTTCTTGCGCCAAATATTCCTTAGTATAGGCTCAACATTTTTTCGAACCCGAAGAGATTCATAAGCAGCCTTCACAGAAAAGACACTTGAGGGGAATTCTGCCATACCAAGATATCTTCCTCATCTGAAAAATTGAGTTCTGCATTCTTCAAAATTGCCAAAACTGCCGGATCAAGCCAATCTCGGAATTCATCTAATAGTACATCCCTTCTTTCAAAAAAACTCTCGGATAGTTAGATTTGGTGAAGGTGGTTAATCAAGTCTTTGATCCGTCAAGATACCACAAGATGCTCAATTATCAAACCATAAAGATTTGTCTCCACCTAGAACAATCACCTTGCAAAGGGGCGCAACCTTAGCATCAATCTTCATTATTCTAGACCATGACGTTTTTTCCCTAGCTGAAGTGGAAAGAGAGAGGATAAAGGAACTCCAAATTTAGCCGTTAGTGCCTCAATAACATCATGGAAGCTCCTTAATCCAAGACCATTTTCAGAAAACGGAAATGTAACCCTATTCCATGAGCGCCGATGACGCTTTTGCTCATCATTAGCTCCTTCCCAAAGGAATTTTCGATATCTTTTTTACAAACCTTGAATAACCATTTTAGGAGGGGGGATTGTTAAGAACCTTGAATAACCTTGAATTGGAATAGAGGACAACACATGCTTAATCAACATCAAACGACCTCCAGGGGACAACAATTTATTCTTCCAGTTTAAGAGTTTAGAATCAATGGCATCTAAGAGAAATTGAAATGTAGAGACTTTCTTCCTTTGATTAAACAAACGACAACCCATGTACACAAAAGGAAAAGTACCTTTTGGGATGCCCAACGTCTTCTTGATCATCTCTACCCGTCTCGGATTACATTTCTCAGAAATCACACATAAACTATTTTCTCGGCTAACATTTTGTCCCGTTGCAAGTTCGTATTGCTCAAAGAATTTGTTAATTTCCTTGAGAGACCTCTTCAACCCTTTGGAAAAACTAATCAAGTCATCTGCGAAGCATAAGTGAGACACCACCCTAGGTCCCGCCGGGGTACCATAAGTAGCAATCTTTCCAACATTCACCAAAGTCTTTAACCTCTTCGTTAATGCTTCTGAGACTATTATAAACAAATAAGGAGATAATGGATCCCCTTGTTTTATACCTCTTGAAGCTTGAAAACAACCAGCTGGGCTACCATTAATCAATACTGAAAACCAACTATTTTGTAAATTATTCAATATTAACCCGACAAAATGAGGTGGAGACCCAAACTTCATCAAGATAGCTCGAAGGAAACTCCATTTAACCCGGTCAAACACCTTCATCATATCAACATTGATCACCATATTACTCCCTGCAGCCTTGCGGTCAATAAACTGACTAAGTCCTAAGCCAACAATACATTATCAACAATGTCACGACCAGCTAAAAACACCGACTCCTCCTCAGAGATTCGTCTTGGCAAAACATTTTTCAACCTCTCTGTAAGCACCTTTGTAAATATCTTATTCAAGAAATTACAAAAACTAATGGGACGGAAGTTCGAAAAAGTTTTAACCATGGCCTTCTTAGGAAGAACCGTAATCATAGTACATGCAATAGCAAGTGGAATAGGCACACCAAGCATAAATTCTTGACAACAGATAAAAGATCATTTGCTATAATGTTCCAACAGATTCTATAGAATACTTCACCAAAGCCATCTACTCCTGGAACACTATCTTCATTCAAGCCAAAAACAGCCTCCTTGACCTCTTCAATCAATAATGGCCACAACAAAGAAAGATGATCATCCTCCTCTAAAATGTGCGGGATATGCTGCAAGAAAGCCTCCTGGAAATTCATGCTATTATCGCTTTCTTCATCCATTAAAAGCTCATGAAAAAAATCAGCCGCTTCACATTCACTTTCAGCCATTCCCGTGAACACTTCACCACTTCTCAACTTGATTTTATGGATGCCTTGCCTTAACCGTCTCTCCTTTAAAAAAGAATGGAAAAAGGAATTGTTTGCATCACCTTCATTAATCACGTTGGCCTTGACTTTCTGCCTTAAAAAGTCATCGTGTTTTTTGAGCTTTTGGAACAATAGTGCCTTAGCTAGTTGAAGATTTATTCTATGATTTTCATCTTTAGTTACATCATATTTAATCTCCAACTTTTGAACCTTTGCTTCTGCCTCCTTTAGGTTCTCAAAAACATCCCCAAAGATATCTTTATTCCATTCCTTTAGCCTAAGCTTCAGCCTTCTCAATTTGATGGAAAATCTCATCATATCATAGCTCTCCAGTGGTTGCCCCCAATTTCTGTTGTACAACATGTAAAAAGTCTGATCTTCGCAACCACAAATTTTGAAAGTGGAACAACCTCGGTTTGCTGTCCCCTTACAATGCAAACATGAGTAACATTGGGCAATGGTCGGAGGTTGTTCTATTTAGGTTCTTGGTAGACGGTTGTTGACACCTCCAAAAGAATAAATACCTACTTAAAACAATTATCTAGCAGTAAGTAGGGTCGATCCACAGAGAAGGCAGTGAACCACTTAAATGCTAATGTGCAAACAAAAAGAAAATAAGCTAAACAAAATGTCACTTGGGAGAGTTAGAATAGACACTTGACAGATTGGGAGAGCAGAAGGGTCATCACCATCTGATCATATGATCCAGTTTTGATTCATTTTAGTTCTTTGTACATACAATTTATCGTTTGACCAGACACTTATATTCTTTAACTTCTCCTTCGTTACCAGTACAGAGCCCAGATTAATCAAATTACCTACCTCTCATTGATAATTATTCATTATTCGAAACCATTAAGTTCTTAAGTCTCATTGATCAGCTATACCAATCAAGTACCTTTCCTTGATGATTGAAACCAAAGGGTCAAAGCTGTCTCCTTTGTCATAGACTAATGTAATCATTTAATATATTTTTTAATTGAAAATAAAATTTTAAAATTATTTTTTCATAATTGAGATAACATAACACATTTTCAAGGTTTATTTTTAATTATAAGAACATATTATTAGATGAATAAGATAAATTAAAATATTTTGTACTAAGGACCTGAGTAAGTACTTTTTTAATCCCGTAAAGTAAATTAGTAAATTAATTTTAGATTGTTTGTGCTTCCGTTTTTTTCCATTTGGGTCAAAATAGGTTCTTATAAATGCGCAACAACCAACCGGGGATATAACACCTTTATAATTCGGTAAGGATCTCTTACACCACAATTCTACAATACTTCTTAAGCCATCATATAAAATTTATTTCATTTTTGTATTTAATTATTACTTTCTTTTTTTTTAAATTTTACTAACACTTTACTAACATCCTCACCCACCATCAAATGAATCCATAGGGGCCATGCCTCAAAATTTTGATGAGTGATGTAGGAAGTGGTGTTAAATAATGATGTAGGAGATCTTTTGCCTTATAATTTTCAGTTCAAAATGGAAAATTTCATGTGGTAATGATGACGATTAGTGACATTTATTAATTTTGGAAGCACCTTCCTTTCCCCTATAATTTATGAAAGATTATTAATGAAAGTTTAAACGTTCACTTGAGTTACTACTGATTTTACAAACGTCCTTTTTGTATTTTTTTTTAATTATTAGCTAATTATGGCAGCTCAAAAGAATAAAATAAAATGAAAAGTGTAAACTATAATCTTAAATCGCACTCTCTCAATCTTCAGAAAATAATCCATTTTATCGTATTATGTTTTCAACAGAAAAAGTCATAACTGCTCTACTACTAACTCTTCCAAGATAAAGGCCATTAATACAAGTAACATAAGCATTTTATGTGATAAGAAAACTGAAATCAGATAAATTAATCATGTATGGTTATTTTAAGGTTAACCGATAAGTTATATAGATAAGGTTTTTTTTTTTCCAACTAAAAGAGAACCTAAGTAGAGTTTATAGTAATAATAGAATATTTATCTTTTGAAGTAAATTAAATAAACTCCCAACTATAGATCCTATTTATGGAACAAAATGGACATTAATATCACCTATTTCATTTGCTTTATTCTCTCTACTACATAGGAAAATTCAAAGCTAGTCATCATCAAACCAACCAGAGTCGGAGCTACATACTAGCTTAGTGGGGCAATTGCCCTAGCTGAATTTTTATTTTGGTGCTAATTATCCCATGTAAATTCAAGAAATTTTTTATGAAAACACAATTTTTGCCCCACCTAAATTGAAAATCTAAACGGGCAAGCATAGTAAATTAGGAAAACTAAAAATTCTAGCCCTATCACATCTTTGGGGCTTGTCTCCGCCCCAACATCGAACCATTAAGTTATTTCTTCATTGGGTGGTTTTGTTGTTGCTGATGCTCTACCCCAGTGCGTAATTTCGTGATCTCATATTTCAATCTTATGTTCTCGTCACTCTATGTATAATATTACTTCCGGTCCTTTTACAAGGTATTTTGATTTATCTTATATTTCATTAAATATGTTTTGTTAATAAAAAAAATTTAATAATATTTCATAATAATTAGAAAAATACAATGGATGTGAAAGTGTAATTTTAAAGTTTTTTTTTTCAATTGAAAACATATACTAAGTAAAATTTTTGACAAATCAAAATGCCTTATAATAAGACCGAGGAAGTGCTAACAAATCCAGCATTATCGATTTCATTTTTGTAGATTCTATGTTCCCCAACACAGAGCAATACGGAAATATCCGTGGCATTGTCACAGGAACTCAGATTGTGAGCGAACTTGTGAAGAGAAGGAAGTTTACCTGGGTCATTAATTATTGCAGGTCTGAAAATCACTGGCTTTTCCGTAAAATGCACCAATGATGCAATTTGCAAAGCCCTATCCATCTGCCATTTTATTGTGCCTATGGTTGAGTTTCTTCTTTTCTATTCTTTTTGTTGCAACAAATATTTGATTTGAATTGATAATGAAAATTCCGTAGAATATACTCTCCCGGTCTCAAAATTATTGTTCATTTTGCCAAAAAAGTATTTTCCCAAAATTATTATCTAATTTTACTTTTTTTGTTAAGTTACACAGATACCCTTTATCCCTAAAAAGAAAAAAAAAAACTCACTGAACCCATTTTCTCCATTATTCCCCACACACAGTAGAACCAAACAACCCCAGTAGCTCCTAACGGCGGTTCTCCGACGACTCCAATCAGCGGGGGTTCTCCAACGACTCCAAGCAGCACCGGTGGTTCTCCGACAAATCCAAGCAGAGTAAAGAATACTTGGCCGGGGGTTACTCAAAAAGAATATAGAGAAGAAATTTCACAAATTCCGACTACTCCAACTCCAAGCAGCGGTTAGATTTGAAGGAAATTCGCTGCAAAATATAATAATTATTGTGATGGAGGAGCATCAGATTGAAAACCCAAGTCAAATTCAAATCATTCGTACGAAGTTTTTGTTTGATTGGCGGCTCACAGTTGAAAACTTCTTTCAATCTAAAAACTTTTCAATGAAATTGAAGAATTGTATTTATAAATACTAAATTGAAATGTAGAATGAGAAGATTCTCCAAAATTTGAAGTTCTTCCTTGAATTGGTTCGATGAAATTGAAGAAGTGAAGAATTGTTCTTGTGAAAAAACAATTGGCCTGAGATGGGTTTTGGAAAGCATTGTTCTTGCGCTCTGAGATGGGTTTTGGAAGGCCGATTAAACCATTTATGTTTGAAGGGGTATATTTGGAAACTTGTGCCAAAAAAAGGTTGAGTTTGACTAAAAATAAAATCTTGTATTATAATAAAGCTATACAATAATTTTGGGACGGAGGAAGTACATAAAGATTTGATTTGAATTGTGATAAAATTCGGTAGAATATATATCATATATAATCCTTGATTAACAATTCATCCAGACAAATAACAAAGAAGAGAAAAAATAAGCCTTGGAAATAAAAAGAAAGCCTTGATGTGTTAAGGATGATGAGGAATGTTTACTTTCCGCACACGGCGTCCTCGGAGACCCACTTACTAGATCTTTCATGCGAGATCATCATGGGAAGATCAAAAATAAGTTTGCCTATTAAAAGACGCCTCTCTCTCATGGGAAGATAGCTAGGCCAAATTCGTGTTATTTTCCATGCCAATGTACGTTAATTCTGGGCAGGCTTTATATGGAGAAGTGATCAAGATGACATAAAGATCCACTGGTTCGCATGGTTCAAAATCAGTAGTTCAATTTTTCATCAAGGGAGTTAAATCAAGCTCTACTGGCTAAGAATTGTCATCAGTCAACCAAAAGTTTTCTTCGTCGGACGTATCTTCAATGGTAACTATTGTCCTATTGAACAGTTTCCAAACTGAATCCAATTTTCGTGGGAGCCGAATATTCTTTCCTGACACAACACTTGGACAATCAATTCAGCCTAAAATTTGGATGAACATACACCAAAAAAAAAAAAAAAGAAAAAGCATTCAAGTATGCACTTTAAATATAGTTTACATTTTTGTTATTTACTGATATTAATATATATTACCAAAAGAAATAAAACTAAACTGCAATATTACTGAAAGTTTACTAATAGAGGTAAACTGAAAAAGCATTCAAGCTTTTCTACTAATTAAATTACATCAAGTGAATATGATATAAGATTAAACGAAGACATTTATGACATTTTAGATATGGGAATTCGCCTAACAAAATAACATGCTTAAGTTCATAAGCATGATGAATGGGATGGCCAGTTATAAATCTAGGGGTAAATTTCTTTATATCCAGGTAAAACCTTTTTAAAATCCTATTTTACCCTTCCTAAATATTTTAAACCTTTGCCAACAAGAACATGGCTGCTCAAAATTTTTTCTCCTCTTTTTATGCTGCTCATCTCTTTCTCTCTCTCTCTTAGTCTTTTCTGCGTATTTATTTTTCCCCTAAAAAATTTACTTCTTGAGAATTTTGAATGAATCAGTAATATAAGTGATTGATGATGAATAAAGATGGAAATTCTATTAATAAGATGTACTCCCTCCATCCCATAATTATTGTCCAATTTGGATTTTTCATCTCTAATTCAAAATTGTACTAAAAATGAAATTTAAAACTATACAATAATTTTGAGACAGAGTGAGAATTAAATTATAATTTCAAACTGTCCAATTGGGTTTTCATCTCTAACGCGTCTGGTCAAACTTTTGCATAAATTGGGCCAACTATATGAAAAAAATACTAAAGATTAGGACGGGTAACCACCAAGTAGATCCATCGACCGACCAAATGACGACAATGCTAAGGATCAGAGAGAGGAGATTCCTCCACTAGCAAAAGATGATGATTTTGTTGCATCACAAAGTAGTAGGTTTCACTTCCAACAAGGCAACCTCAGTAAAAATATCCAAAGCATATTTTCATTGATATAGGAAACTGTTAGATGCATTTCGAGCCACCTGATGTCCTAATAAATATTTAAGGACCCCAAGATTCTTCATATGAAAAATGTTACTCAAATGTGCGTTAAAGGCAGAGATGGTGGCACTATCATTGCCACCAATCAAAAGATCATCAACATACACCAACATGCTTAGGCATACAGTACCACAATGAGGGGTAAATAAAGAATAGTTAGAATAATATTGAAATGCTTGAGAGCACGGGCCAACTTAGTAAATCAGAAATGTGGTGCCTGTTTGATGTCATAAAGACGCTGACAAGGACAACATACCTGTCCAAGAGCTCTAGAACGAAACTGGGAGGGAATTTCATATACACTTCTTCATGTAAATCACCATGAATAAAAGCAGTGTGTACATCTATTTGATTAACTACCAATTCTTGGCAGCTGCAACCACCAAAAATGTCGAAGGCATCACCATTTTGGCAACAAGCCCAAATGTCTCTTGGCAGTTAATTCCTCCAAGTTGATTGTTGCCCAGAATAACCAAACGAGTTTTGTACTGCTCAACAGAACTGCCATTCATGATGATTTTAAAAATTTATTTACAATCAATGACTCATTTTTCAGGAGGAAGAGAGGTAATCTCACAAGTTTTACTATTCTCTAAGGCGTGAATTTCATTATGCATGGCAGAATGCCATTTTGCATTCTGCATGGCCTCATGAAATATACGAGGCTCAATACGTCTAGTAATAGCTGCCAAGAAAACTTGATGATGTGGTGAGTGTCCCTGTTTTCTCAGGGCTTTTGTCAACAACTGTGTCCATTAGCTGACATTTGCAAAGATGAGGACATCGATGGCCTTGTGATTCTTTCAATTGATCTTCTTAACGAAGTATTTGGAGAAATAAGGTTTCCCTTCCCTAACCAATACAATTCAAGCGTCCAATATAAATGAGGTCATTATTTATAAGGGTAATGTTTCTTTTTTTTGGAACCCAATTTCCCTGTGTCACTAATTAACAATGTTGTTCATTCTTGATTATGGATGAATATGGGAATGAAGCATCCTGGACTACTCTATTGAATGTTATCCTTAATGGTTTGTTCATGATCCTTCGATGATTACTGTGAATGATGAACTTTTGTACATGAAAGTTATTTTGATGACAGAAAAATTGGGTTATATTTGCATAATTTCCGAAGCAATGAGCCTAGGTATTTTGGGAATGATCAGATTGAAGGAGCTGATAACTAGGACTTTCCCCATGATGGGCAGCTGTTGAATCCAAAGATTAAACTCAGGGAGATTGATGAAGAAAAGCTGTCATAATAATTTAATAGATTTCTGTATTTGTGATTGTATTTTCTGCCCTAGACTTGAACTTTGTCAAATGAATGTGTACTTTCCATGAATGTTTTTAAGAATGTATGAATATAATTTTTTTTAATTATTTTGTGAATTTCGAAGAATATGATTCATTACAAATACTTTTTTATTGTGAGATATAATCATTGTTGATTGTTGGATTTCTTTTTTTTTTTTTTTGGAGAATAAAGCAGAATAAAAATTGCTTCCCGCAAAAGTTTGAACTTAAAAAAGTATGAATTCAGTTTTATGAAGAGATTTTGGATGTTTTGAATTGGAACCTAACTATGTCCCCCACAATATAAATTTACAGAGAGACTAACATATAACAAATGATTTTGGATGTTTTGGCCATTTTTCCATACAAAATTAGTAATTAGCGACCGTAAGCGTTCAGTATTCATGGCAGAAGTTTCTTTTTTATTTGCAAATGAAGTAGTTTGAGCTATAGATTTTTTTATCACATCTTATTAATCATGCATATGCTTTGGGCCATATTTATATTCAATCTTCATTTAAACTTGGTACACATATCATCTCTTAACTTGGAAGATCTTTTCATTATTTTTTAGCAGAGTAGAACTATTAAGTCATAAGTAGTTCTGAATCTCTCTCTAAAAATCCCTCTCTGACTTCTCTCTATAATGTTTTATCCGGAAACCCTACCTCCTTATGGCTGCTAAACGGCCGCCGGATGATCATGGGCAAAAGCTGCCCTCTTTTGCTCAAATTCTAAATGGTTCTAAAACAAATCCTAGAAACAACATCAATCCGGCTGGTATCTCTAAATCATTATCTCATCCTATCACATCCAAACCCTCAGTTTATCAAGGCGACCCCGCTTTTTTTTTAACAAAAGATGAAGATGATTTATTGGCGGCGCCTTTCAAATTATCACTGGTTGGGAAGTTTTCAAAAGGAAGACCGAAGATGGATTTTTTATGGCTTCAATTTCAGAAAATCAGATTTAAAGGAAGCTATTCTCTTGGAATGATTGATCATCGCCATATTCACATTCTTTTTGACTTGGAAGAGGACTACCATCGATGTTGGATCAAAGGGCTCTGGACGTTTGATTATCACGTTATGCGGGTTCTTAAGTGGACTCCGCAATTTCATCCAGAGCGTGAATCGCCCGTTGTCCCTGTGTGGATTGCTTTTGAAGGGCTTCCAATTCATCGTTTCAATGAGGATTATCTTAGTCGTTTGGCGAGCATTGTTTGATCTCCGCTAAAAATCGATATCCCGACTCTAAACTTATCAAGGCCGTCAATCGCTAGGGTTTGTGTCGAAGTCAATCTGCTACAAGATCTCCCAAAAACAACTATTTGGCACGGAGGAATACTCGTACTACCAAGAAATTACCTATGAAAAATTTCCAGAATATTGTTCCGAATGCAAGAAAGTCAAAAAATTGCCAGAATATTGTTCCGAATGCAAGAAAGTCGGCCATGGAAAACAGCACCAAAGGTCACGCGGCAAGCCAAAGGTCACGGCTAAGGATCCGAAAACAGTGCCATTGAAGAATGCGGGTGAGAAATTGAAAACCCCAGTCAATACAGCCTAAGCAACCTGGAAACAAAAGCCACAAGCGGATCAACCAAACACGGATACTCAAAGGACAGATTCAAAAGCATCATCATCTGGTCTTTCGCATATAGAGAAGCTTGATACCCCAATTGACGTAGTGGATAGAAGTCCACTTAATCCGTCGTCGGGAAAGAGGAAAATAACGAAAGAAAAACTGGCCACAATTCTGGAGAATAGCAAGGAAGGGGCAAAGTCGGATACCCCATGGGATGTGCATGATCAAAATCCAAAATTGCAGACTGAGGAAAATGGAGGTAAACATCTCGCTGTTTACGTTCCGCAGGTCAATCACTCATCGCGATTTGCGGTGCTGGATAATCTATCACAGGAACAGCTAGTTGAAAAGATTAATAACGATGCAGATGAAAAGGAAGAGCAACTAGAAGGGTTTGTTGATTCGGCGATTGATTCAGACTCTGATGCGGAAGGATTTGGTTCGGATACTGAAACTAATACGAAAAATCCAATAAGGATAGTTAATGATGGAACGCAAGATGATGCTTCGATTAGACTTAGCAGCAAGGAAACAGAATTCGAAAATGATAGATTTGTGGTATCCGATGGAGAGGATCATAAGAAAGCAAAGGTTGGCCGGCCCCGGGGATCGACTAAAAAGTCGCAATTGCGTCTCTCAGAAACTCGCAAGTCTGCGAGACTTCATGGTGTTACACCTCCGCAAGTTTCCGATGAATAATCAATTAATATGGAATATACGCGGCGTTGGAAACAAGCCATCTCAATGTCGTCTCAAAAATTTGGTTAGGCAGAATTCTGTTTCCTTTTTGGTTTTATTGGAGCCAATGATTCCGGTTTCACAGCTAGAAGTACTTAGGAATAAGTTACGGTTTCGGGAAGCTTTCGCTTCGGTTACTAGAAAAATTTGGGTCTTTGCTTCTTATGATTAGGTGGTTAATTTGCTCGGAGGTTCTGAACAAGCCATGCATTTTGAAATTGAAAAACAGAAAATAGGAGGAAAACTTTTAATATCGGCGGTTTATGCAAAGTCTACGTGTCAAGAGAGACAGGTTTTATGGACTGAATTACGAGATTTTATTGGAAGTTATTCTGGTTTGCCGTGGATGATTGGAGGAGATTTTAATGTCATTCGGCATATTGGTGAAACATGAAGGACAGTCGCAGCAAGATAGAGGGTCAATGGATGATTTCAACTCATGGATAAATGACTGTAATTTGACGGATTTAGCTCCAGTGAGAAATCTTTTTACATGGACGGGAACTAGACAAAATGGAAAAGTGCTGAAAAGGCTTGATCGTGTTTTGTTAAATAAGGAGTGGATGGAGTTCTTTCAAGCATCATCGATGCATCATTTAAATAGAACAACTATGCTCCCTTGCTTCATCAATTCAAAGCTGATATGGATATGCGACCTAGTCTTTTTCGGTTCCAGAAGATGTGGTTACATAGAGAACATTTTCTTGATGTGGTTAATGATAGCTGGACCCAGGAAATTTCAAAGATGGGGATGCTTGGTTTCTCTCTAAAATTGCGCAGGCTGAAGGCATGTCTAAAGGATTGGAATAAATTCATATTTGGCAATGTTTTCCAGAATCTGAAAGCGACTGAGGAGGAGGTACAACTTAAGGAAAGCATATATGACCAGACTGGGATTATTTTAGATAGAGCGGAGCTACACAAGTCGCAAGCTACTATCCTCTTGAAATTGAGAGAACATGATGATTTCCTCCAGCAAAGATCGAAACTTAAATGGCTTCGTGATGGTGACGCGGATACAGCATTTTTTCATGTCTCCTTGATTGAGAAAAAACCTCGTCTAGGCATCCACAAAATCAGAGGAAGAAATGGCTCATGGCTGACATGTAGGGAGGACATTGAAGAGGAAGCAGTAGGGTTTTTTAAAAACTTGTTGACGGAGGAGGTTTCTGATAATCATGAGGAAGCATCTACCCGTCTACTTCAGACCATCCCGGCTGTTTTAACCGCAGAAGATAATCAAGATCTTCTGATAAGTATTACAATGGAAGAGCTTAAGGAGGTTGTTTTCGGATTAGACCCCTCTAGTGCGCCGGGAGTTGATGGTTTTGGGGGGGATTTTTATTGTCATTGCTGGAACGTTATTAAATATGATCTCCTGGATGCTTGTTCTGATTTTATGAAGGGTACTCCTATTCCTCGAGCTATTGGCAGCATTATTATCACTTTGATTCCAAAGAAATCCACTGCCACGACATTTGTGGACTTCCGGCGGATTAGCTTATGCAACTTCATCAATAAGATTTTTACGAAGTTAATGACGGAGCGTCTGAAAAAAGTTCTACCTAGATTAATCTCGGATGAGCAGTCAGCCTTTTTAGCTGGGAGGGATATTGTTGATAACATTCTTTTAACTCAGGATTTGGTTCAGTTTATAGATCATCCAGCAAGCGGGGAAAATTTAGTTCTGAAAGTGGATATGATGAAGGCGTTCAATCGTGTCTCATGGAGCTTTTTGCGTAAATTATTGCTCAAGTTTGGGTTCTATGATCATTTTGTGGCATTAGTACTGTCCAATCTTGAAAAGAGTTGGTTCTCCATTCTCATTAATGGTAGTCCTGTGGGGTTTTTTCCGGCTTCAAGGGGTATAAAGCAAGGCGATCCATTGTCACCATATTTGTTTATTCTCCTTTCGGAAGCTCTTACTCAAAACCTAAGGAAATTAACGGATGAAGGGAAGATTGCTTATTATGGAGTACCGGCAAAAGCAATGATTCCGTCGCATTTGTGCTTTGCGGATGATCTAATCATCTTTTCAAGAGGATTAAAGCATTCTATGCAAAATTTGGTTTTTTTTCCCAAGACTATGAGGCAGCCACGGGTCAAAAGATGAACAAACAAAAGAGTTGCTATTATGTCTCGGAGAAAAGCTCTAGTATACATTTGCAATTGGTAAGCCACACTCTTCAAATGCCACAAGGGTCTTTCCCATTTATTTATCTGGGATGCCAAATCTCTAAGGGGAGGAGAAAAGTAGAATTTTTTCAGAATTTGTTGGAAGCCTTTGATACTAAGATATCGAACTAGAAGAATAGATTCTTAATGCAAGGAGGCAAGTTGGTGTTAATTCGGCATGTACTTTCAGCTCTTCCTTTACATACTAATGCTGCAATTGAAACCCCAAAAATAATCATATCTGAGTTGGAGCGCAAATGTCAACAATTTTTTTGGGGAGAAAGAGAGGATGGGAATAAAAGGCATTGGCTGCATGGACTCATCTAGTAGCACCGATTGAAGAAAATGGCCTTAATATTCGCAGCCTTGGATATGTAATAAAGGCTTTTTCTCTTAAGCTCTGGTGGAAGGTCAAGAATGGTACAGGCATATGGGCAAAGTTTATAGGATCGTTGTCAAAATCTTCAAAGGAGAGGACAAGCTGGCTACGAACGAACAAGGTTCATCAGCTCGCGTTGTCAGCTTCGCAACTGGAAATACGAAATGGATCATCATCATTCTGGTTCTCTTGTTGGCTCACGTCATCACGAATCAGGACTGTGGAAGAGGAACCGCCGATACCTTATTTAATAGTTTCTGATTTTTTCCAAGCTAAGGTTTTCTTTTCGCAGGTTTTTTCTGGCTTGTTACAACCCGAAGTTGAGGGGCAGCTGCGCAAAATGGAGATGTTCTTTTCAGATGAGCCTGATAAGCTCGTGTGGACTCCCTCAACAACAGGAGATTTTATAATCTCATCAGCCTACAGAGCAATCCGGCACCAAAGAGAAGCTTTTCCGTTTCTTAAAAATTTTTGGAATAAAATCATCCCACTTAAAGTATCTTTTTTCATTTAGAGGCTATATAATCACTTGTTGCCTTTTTCTGAAATCTTATGCAGAATGAACTTGACACTATATCCATCAAGGTGGTCCTTTTGTCAGGTAGCGGATGAAAGCTTGGACCATGCTTTTTATGGCTGCCCGCGTATTAAACAAGCTTGGAATTATTTTGCGGCTGTGTTAGGGCTTCCGAGTCAAACTGCTGGTTGGTGAAGCATTGTTTAGTCGTGGCAAACAATTGGAAATTTCTCTACGGCAAGAAAAGCGATTATTGTGGTTGCTCCTCTATTCTTGTTGGGGGAAGTGTGGAAGTTCAGAAACAAAATAATCTTTGAAGGTACATCTTTTTCTTTTGAGGCTTTGGTTAAGAATGTTGTTTCTAACATCTCTCGAATGCTAAGTGTACATAAAATCCATGCTAAGAATCTTGAGGAGAGACAAGAAGTTGAGAGTTTGTTTCAAGTTAAAGTGCTACATCCGCCAAAGAAAACGATCAAAATTGTGAATTGGAAACCTCCGGATCCAGGGAAGTATGTTTTGAATACGGATGGATCAGCATTGGGGCAACCGGGTGATGCTGGTTGGGGATACATCTTGAGAGGCCAAAAAGGAGTTTTTATTTGTGCAGAGAGTAAATATATCGGAAGTGCAATGAGCTTGGAAGCTGAATTACTTTGAATTTATTATGGTTTAAGGGCTTGCATTAGGAAGGGTTTGCGCTTTATTGAGGTTCAAACAGATAACCAGGTCATCACAATATGTTTACAAAAGGGCCATAGTTATCCATGGAAGCTTTATCGTCATTTTTGCGGAATCCAGAGCATGTTACAACAATCGCAATCAAAAGTTGTGCACATATACCGAGAGGTAAATAGCGTGGCAGATGATCTTGTGAAACAAGCTTCGGCTAGGGTTTTATGTCATTATAATAACTTTGGTGAATTTCCGGCATCAATCCATGGAAAAGTTCACCTCGATCAATCTTTATTCCCTTATATTAGGATTAAATAGTCTCTAAATCTTCAGAAAATCTAGATGGAGTTGCCAGAGGATTTATGTTTCTAATCTTTGTAAGGCAAGCTCCTAGGTACCTAGATAGGAAAAGTGAACTGTCAGGAGACTATAGTTTTATCTTTGTAAGACAGTTCCTAGTGTAATTGCATAAGAATCGTCAGGGATTTTACTAGAAAACTTTGTAAGACGGTTCTTTTTCGTTTGGGTAAGCTGTAAGTAATGCCTTATGTAACTTTTGCTATTAATTAATAAAACCGGGGTCCTCCAGCCAAGTACCGTCAAATTTGGATGCTCCTAAAAAAAACGAACAGCACACATCAAATTTGGACTCGACCAACGGACTTGGTTTCGTTGACGCACTAAATTCACTCAGTAAAGAAACAATCGTCTATACTGAGGGTGGGCTATCCCACTTGATTGAATTAAAATACAATAATAAAAAAGCCAAAGGGCAGCAGAGAGGCAGAGGCAGAGGGCGGCAGCAGCGGAATAGCAGAGGGCGGTAGAGGGTGGATCGAAGGCGGCAGTGGGTAGATCGCTCAAAGGCAGCGGAGGGTGCAGCGGTGCGGTAGAGGGCAGCAGCCGGCAACTGGTTGATCGATCGAGGGCAGCAGAGGGTGGATCGAGGGCGGCTGAGGGTGCAGCAGTGCAGCAGAGGCGGCAAAGGGCGGCAAAGGGAGGCGGAGATTGGAGGCCGACCGAATTGAAGAAAAGAAGCGGGAGATGAAAGCAGAAAAGTAAATAAAAGTAAAAGAGAAGAAAAAACAACAGGACTCCCCCAACGGCCATTAATGGAGGTTGAGGGCAGAGGAATTTTTTGGTAGGGGAGGGGGATTGTTTAGTGAGAAGGGAGAGAAAAGGATAGTAGAGAGACACGTGCTACGGAATAGGCAAGTTGATGTTAGGGTGAAGAAGGTGGCTTCAAACTTGAAACATTGCCCTTCAGAGCCTCTAAAATTGCAACAACTATTAAGGATGGTTTCTTATTGAGTTAGGCCTCTTAGAGAGGGTATTAAGAGAACAACAAGAGATGTCATGTGTCAAGCACATTTTACAGCATTTTTTGAGATGAGCAAACTCCTAATCAATACAATAATCTGCAAACTATATCGGAAAATAAATTCATTTGCAAAAAAGAAGACACCTGATATCATCGAAGATTATAAAAATAGTAAGTCAATCTTTTCATCCACGTATATTGTTATCAAATGACACTGTAATTTTCATAGTTAAAAAATGTGTTACATGGCAAACTTTAAGGAAGAAATTTTTTTAAAATGATCAAAAAGGCACTTTAATTAGGTATAGTGTTTGCATTTTGCACTAATATCCTTATAATTATATTTTTTGCAAACTCTTACGGACCTCACTTATCCTTTTAGACGGCAATGTAAAACTTCAAATACAAATTTCTAATGATCATATGCATAGAACCAATGTGTGTAAGAGCGAATCCCTCACTGTTGATTCCAATCCTTGCTCTTAATTGCAACTTGCATGCCTCGCAAATATATACTAATATGTTTGAATTCGACTAACCTCGCTCTGGGATTTGAAAATTTTGACAGTGTATTGAGGTGTATACCATATGATCATATGGTGCACTAATAATTTTAAAGCATTCAATGAAGCAAAGATCACATACTTATGGTAGATATGATTGATACACTTTATTGTTAACATTATTTAGTGCTGTATTAAAAAATGTGTAACCCGCTCGCTTTAAGTTAAAAAATAAAGAGAAACGTCCAAAAAATGTTAACTACCGCTTTTGGACTTGTGCCTTTGCAAAACAGACAATATTTATGTTAAACAAAACACAAAAAGCTTTTATGTTTCTCAATTCCTCGTACACGAGTGCTTGTTGTAAAGCGTACAAATGGCAAAGTCTATGCTCTATAATTAAGTATCAATCGTTAACTCTTATGAATATCGAATGTGTACTTGAAAATTGAATATTTCTTTTTCACATATATCATACCATCATGAATTGCACCTTAGCTTGTATGTTTCGATTAAATTTGACATTTTAGGATGCAACAATTCAAAACCTTTTTAACATTTAAAGTACAACGTACAAAATTGTTGTAAATGGTGTTTGACCATGTGATAAACAAGAATTATGGCAAAAAAAAAAAGAGTTATTGGCAGTATTCAACTCACATATGCTGAACTGTATTTTGTTACGTTTATTTGAGAATCTTGACTTGTAACTATAGACTAACATATGCACCCAATGACATTTATTACTAAAACCAATTGAAACTAAATTATCTTCCACTAACTGATTATTGTTATTCGTAAATCGAAGTCTTTACAAGTAGCCAAAATTCCTTTAATGCTTGCTACTCAATCACATTAAACAAATTTGATTATGATAATCCTTATTGGATGAATTACTATGGTAAAAGAAGAAAAATTACTGAAAAACTCAAATTTAAGAATGAGAATCTTTTAGTACATATATATTAAAGAAATTTCCATGCTTAATAATTAAGTTTGAGACGATAAATTAGGCTACACAATATTGCGAAAATAAAGAAAGAAATTAAAATGATAAATTTATTTTATTTTATTTTCAACAATGCATTAATTTAAATTCAATGAACTAGTAATCACAAAGATGGTAAAAAATCAGACCATTCCATAAAACAAGCTAGATTTCACCAAAATAGACAATCCACGTTCAAACATATGCATGCATCAGATAGCATTAAACGTTGACTATGCCATTTGCAAATTGTAATAAATGTTTTTTTATGTATAAATACATCTCCATAATACACCACAAATTGCAGTCATTCATTTCAGTATTCAAATAAAAAAGATAGTTATAAAGAAAAAAAAAAAGAAAAAAAGAAAGAAGAAGAAGTTATACTTCAATAGTGCAACAATAGAGTTCAGCTTGTTACAGGATCTTCCAATTGTGGCAATATTGATGGTCTTGCCGATTGAGGCTTTGATGTGCATGATGTGTGTATCCAAAAAAATTTTTTCTTTGTTATCTTCAAGCGAATTCATCAAGCGCCATTTTGTAGGAGCAGTGAAAAAGGTAATAAGTTTATGTTATTTTATCCTGATTTCGTGTCTGATGAACCTCAAAAACCTTTCTATCTACTTTCTTATGAAAACCCTACTAATTTTTCAACCATTAAGAGAATCCCAAATGTCATTGATAGTGAATGCTACCAGATACTTTCTGTTTCTGCAGGTTTAGTATTTATAGACGATACCAATAGTTGTGGGGCCATAATCCATTTATGGAACCCATTTATTAGAAGATTCTTGAGTATTACAACATCAACTATTGGTTTAGAAAAATTCAAATTCAATGATTCTTGGCAATTGGTTCTTGGGTTTGGTTACGTATCTCAAAGGGATGATCATAAGATTGTCCGAATCCTTTATGTGAAGGAAGAGGAGAATGGGTTTCTTCACCGTGATGCGATTCCTACCGGTGATGGGTAAGTTATTGATGGTAATAGTGCAGCTGCCCAAAAGAAATTGTTAAGAAAGAAAACATTGTACCATTCGTTGAGATATTTTCACTTAGAAGTGATACATGGAAAAGATTTAATCACCTGTTTTTCCATGGTATTTGTGTGACTCTATTTCCAGGGCTTTTGTTAACAACTGTGTCCATTGGATGGCGTCTTGCATTGATGGCGATAGCAATAATAACGATCCAGTGATTCTTTCATATTGATCTCCAGAATAAAGTGTTTGGAGAAATAAAGTTGCCTGCTCATTACAACTTTGAAGAGTCCAAGATGGCCGAGGTTACTGTTTATGAAGGTAAATCTTCACTTCTATTCACGCATAACCCTAGTCCAGCCAACCTACAACATTGTTTGTTTTTTGTAATGGAGGAATATGGGAATGAAGCATCTTGGACAAAAGAGTTTGACGTTGTGTTGGATGGGTTTGTCATTTTCCATCATTGATTACCGCAAACGATGAAATCGCCATCATCCGCACAAATGTTGATGATGGAAAGTTAAAATTATATTTTCATGATTTTCGTAACGATAAGAGTAGAGCATTTGGCGATAATCAGATTGAGGAACCAGAAAATGTGGACTTTTTCCCGATTATTGGTAGTTTGGTTCTATTGGATGCTAAAAATGTAAACATGAAATTGCAAGAAGGAGTTGACAATGATGAAAAGGAAAAAGAAGCTTTGGACAGTGTCTGAGTTTGATGGTGAATTTAGACATAAAGGTAAAAGTTATTTACTACTTCCTTTTGTTTTGCATAGTTTGTCTTTCTGTTATTCTGCAACTAATGTTATTGTTGGTTGTTTTCGTAACCACTTTTTCTAAGATATGGTAATTCAACTAATTAATTAATCTTCTTTATGGAAGCGCATAAGGTTTACCTATTTTCTGTGTTAGGAAGGGAAAAAATCAAGAATCATTATGTAATAGATAGTTATTATGTTTTTAATATAAGTTTAAATTTATGCATTAGTTTTGAACTTATTTAGATACATTTTATTACCATAAATGTATGATTATTTTTTAAATGAAAATTTCATCTCTTTGAAATCAATATTTTTATGCAATTCAAGTGACTCCGTCTTATTTCATTCCAATTTCTTGAATCATCCTCATCAATTATTCTTGGGCCTTTTCAGAATGTAGTTTTGGAGTTGGGAGTCATGATTAATTTGTTGTCGAAGAACATGTAGAGAGACATTTCCCCACCCTCTTTAAAAAAATGATTTCAATGCAATGGCTGCATTCATATTTTCAATTCAACAAATCATTCACGATATAAGTGAAATATCATGACTCCTTATTATTTTTCCCTAAGAACTCCCACACTTTGTTTTTTTTATCCATAGTTATTAATGTGTCAGCAACCGGCTGCCCAAACCAATAATATTCCAGCTCCTTTGGCGAGGATTGAAGTTGATAGCTCAACAAATACATCATTATATTAACTTAATAAGCTAATTTTGGATGCATTTGAGTGATTCTAAAGATAGATAACTACTGATGAGAGGTTACATTCTTGTAGTGTCTAACAGTCATTTTAAGTTTGTAATATTTAGAGTTTAGGCATCCTTAGCCACATTCTTGTTTGATCCATAAAGTTGGTGGTCTTTCACTTCAATTTATTCAAGCCGCTCATATGATGTAACCCTTGTTATATGACGGATGAAGTAAACTCTAGTTGCTAAAGCTATAACCTATAATCTTCTTCACTTCAGCAAGATCTCTCCAAAATACCATCTCTCGTGAAAATTCTTTCGCCGCTTTCTTTCTACTTTAAGTTCCAATAAGGAAATCATTCAAAACAAAACCTTCAAGGCAAAAATATTGAAGGTTAATGGTATACTATTTTAGGATATAGATTCACATGTGAATTCACATGAGCTAATTCAGAGTCAAGTTCTTGGTTTCCATTTCCACTTAAACATCCTTGCCTAGATAGGACATGAAAAACTTCTTATGAATAATTACTTACCAATCATTAACTTATTCTCTGTTTCCTCTACAAAAAAGTATACTATTTTAGGATTCCTCACCCAAGACAACCACGATTTCCAAGGGCCAAAGCATCCAAATTGAGTTCTTTTTAAGCAGAAATGGTAGAATTAACTTCAGCCCTAAAACAAAAAATTGTTGCAAATGATAAAACCAAATACCCAAGGTAGTATTTCCAATGTGGGTTTATCATAATCACTATCACGAACATCAAAAAATAAATCCAAATGGCAATAAAATCGTCCATCTATAGTGTATGCAACTATTGAAGTGAAATTAGAAGGCTAACAGTATTTGCGGAGTCGTTCATGGGAAATCTTAAGTCGGAATGGAGAAATTAGAAGCCACTACCACCTCCGCAATTTCATTTGTTCATGTTCTTTGATCTGCCGTTGTGCCGCCCAGTGGGCATTTCATTTGTTTTTGTAATTGCATACTCAAACGGAAAAATATTTAAAGGAAAAATGTGGAACCCTCCATATTATATATGTTTTTTTTTTCTTTGAAAAGGGAAAAAATTTGAAGATGAATTAAGATTTGATAAGTTTTTAGTCCCTTACACATTCACATACAACTTTTTAAAATCATATCTCCAAATTTATAAGTGAAATCTTGGATCATAACTCATATAAGTCATAAGTACCTCAATTGAGCATTAGAAGCATTCATGTGTCACTAGAAAGTTTTGGTAGTAAGGAGATGAGCAAACTTAGGGTCAATATAATAATCTTCAAACCATATAGAAAAATAGATCACTTTAAACAACCTTTTAGTGACAAATTCGAGTGCGAAATTAGGAATGCCTGACATATTCACAATATAAATTCTTCTTAAGAAAATCATAAAAAATTATTAAAGAAGTAAGCCAACCTTTTCATCCACATAGATTATTATCATATGATACTATTTCTCAAAGTTAAAACTGTAACATCGCAAACTTGAAAAGAATTGAATTCTTAAAATGATAATAATATACGCTTTACTCGGCTATAATATTTGCATTTTTGCGCTACCAAATTTACTACGATTATAATTTGATTGTTTGCAAACTCCTAGATACCTCAAATTTTATCCTTTCCGAGAGATTATAAACATTCAAGTATAAATTGCTAAAGATCATTAGATTGTGTTAAAGAGTTATTAGCTTACATCGATTTCAATCCTTACCCAATTATCTACATTTTGCCTCAAAAATTAGAGGCAATCTATTATCATTCACAATTTCCATGTTAAATTGTCAAATTTTTATTTAATATACTTTTTTTTTGCTTTATTTTTGTCTATAGACTTCCAATACTCAAACTAATTTGTCATCCCTCTTCCAGTCAAGAAAAAAAAAAAAAACACATCAATTTGAATCTCAAAAATGATTTCAAGCCTTACAAATAGATGAATGAGAATGAATAAATGTTGTTCTTGATGAACAAAGAGCAAACCACAGTTGTTCATCCTTTGTTGTAAACTTCGTCAACATACTTGATTCTTCGTTCATCATCTTTCTGGCGAAAGATAGGTGGTGGGAAAAAGCAGGTTACTAATGATGAGTTGGGAATTGGGAGACGTTCTGTAGGATGAGGGTTGTGCAGAAAAGGGAGGGGGATAGAAAAAAAATTAAAATCAAAATAAAAAGAGTGGTACAAAAGGAAATTAAAAAAAAAAAAAACCTATTAGTTTTGCATGAATCGTTAATTTACAGATTCCATAAACGCATGAGGGGGGCTTACAGATAATTATTAAATCCGTGGAGGTTTTTGTGTAGATTTGAATACCACATGGGGTTGCTATGAATTAACCTTAAATATTTTATTTATCCAAAGAGATCATTTTTTGGACACATGGAGTGAAATGGCTTGGTGGATAAAAAAATCAACAAAATCAAGATCAATTAGATATAGTAAATATTTCGATGTATTTTTTCAATTTCACAAGTTTACCAAAAATTTTTTTAGGAAAATTCAGGGCGGTATCTGATGGGAGGATCCAATTTTATTAATATAAAAGAAAAGGCAGTGCTTAAGATTTACGCGATTGTGAAAATAAACCGTGTTACAAAATTTTTTTAAAAAACTCTATGACGATTCCTATGCTTTTTACACTAAGAAACTGCCTTACAGAGATTCAATGAAATTCCATGACAGTTCTGCATGTTTTTCAGTTATCAGCTAAAAACTGTCTTACAAATATTTTCTATAAATCCCTTGACAGTTTTAGTTTAAAACTAATCATGCTATTTATTACAATGATTTAAAAATTGAAAAAAAAACCATAATTATTTATACGTCACATTTGGGAAGTGCTGTTGATCCAATGCTACCAATCCCCGAATATGTCTTGGTAGAGATCTTCATCCAAATTGAGTAGTATATCCTGTCGAGGCTAGTTTGGATATAGCATCTACTACAAAATTTGCTTCTCTATAAACATGTGATATTGAGTAATGTTATTAATGCAATATGTCCTCAATTTCTTTTAAACTTAGCTCTCTGTTTCCATGGATATGGTGATTTACTTTGAATCATTACCACTAGCATCTGACTGTCTGACCGTATTTGCACATTCTGGGGAATAAGTTGCCCGCATTTCCTCAATCCTGCCGCATTGCTTCCCCTTCCATTTCAAAACTGTGACTCATTATTCCTTTATGATAAAAACTGGAAAAAACAATCAACCTCAATTAGATGTAGTGAATATTTTGACGTGACTTTTTAATTTCACTAGTTTCCAGGTTATAATAGAACAATCATTAGTAAATGTGGAAATTCCCAAATTGAATAGATCCTTTAAGTAATTCAACAATTTTGGAATTTTTATCCAAAAGGATTTTGGTTATGGACGTGATTTGATGATTTTTATTTTATGTACCATTGGAATTTTGTTTACTTTGATTATTCAATATGTAATTAAAAAAATAGATTTAAGTTTTCCATTTTAACATATTAACAACTACGTTATCTGACAACCTACTGCATAGTATAATTGTACCAAAACAGTTTTCACGAGCCGTGCCATACATAGACCCACCAGTAGTATATGTTAAAGTTTGACTAACCTCACTTTGGATGTGTAATTATTTGAAACTTCAATGGTGTCCAAATTGAGAGAGTAGATGACAGATTATTGAAGTATATACTCTATCAGGTGATACACTAATAATTTTAAAACCATTGAAGCAAAGATCACAGATGCATGGTGGATTTTATTAATAAAGTTTATTGCTAACATTAATAAGGGGCATATAAAAAAATGTGTAACCCGTTAACATTAGATGAAAAAGAAACAAAAACGTCCTATATAAAAATGTTAACTAGCATTTTCAGGCTTGCGCCTTAACAAACTATAAGATATGTGGGAAAAAAACACGATAAACTTTTTATGTTGACGAACTCTATATAGATGAGTTTTTTTCGCCCCTTCAAGTACATAAAAGAAGAAAATCTATGTTTTATAATGAAGTATCAATAGTTTTAAGTCTTAGGGGTATGAACTATGTGTAGTTGAAATTTGAATCTTTGTTTTTTCTACTTTATCGTCACAATTTGTACCTTACCTCAACTCTTTATATACTTAATCTGTCTCGAATTAAATTTTTGATGCAACCATGTGAATTTTTTTTAGTGTTATGAGCATAACATACAGAATTGTGGGACAATTGTGTTTGAACATTTATTCAAGAATTTGAGAATCTTTACTTGTTTGGACATAAAAAAAATTGTTGGTGTTATTCGATTCGTAACTTTTGAATTGTATCTTGTTAGTCACATTTATTTAAGAATTTTGAGAATTTTCACTTTTAACTTTCAAGGAGTATATATATTGCATGAACTAATTTTGACAAGTGTCAGCACCAGAATTTTCTTTCATTGAAATGTAAAAGAAAAAGAAATTATAAATTGGTGAATTGTAATTCTTAACCTATTACTTATGCAGTATTTTTATCATTTTTGGATGATACGCTAACTCCATTGTGTCATTAATTATCTATGAATGACCACCATTATTAATTTATATAAGTTCAATATATATACATTTAATAACTTCCAAGCCCTATACAAACTCATACAGCAACCAAATTCATAATTCAAACCACTAGCGCGAATGGGACAAACTAGTTTTTCTGACGGAAAAAAATGGCCTGGAATCCGGAAGCTGGATGATTTCATCACTGCCTTTTCTATGAAATTGTGGTGGAAAATCCAAAATAAAAAAAGAATATGGGCTGCTTTTGTTTCATCATTATCTGAATCCGCGAAAGGGAAAACGAACTGGAGTAGAATTGGGGAAGTAGACCACCTGGCTAGACCACAATGCAAGACATTGCTGGAAAATGGATCTTCCTCATTCCGGTTCGCGATGTGGCTGGGAACGTGCCCTATTTGGAATGCATCTACAACCCCGCCAATGGTTAATTTAACTGTCAAAAAATTTTTTGTTTCTAAAATGTTTCTCTTGCAGGATATAAAAAATCAACTCTCTTGAATGGAAATACATTTCAGAGAGGATGAGAATCAACTAGTATGGATGCTAAGTCTTTCAGGGAGTTTTACTATCTCTTTAGCTTATTCTGAAATACGAGAGAAAAAAGAAGAGATTCCATTGGTTGCTAATTCTTGGCACAAATGCTTTGTATGGAAACTTGACAATAAAATACTTCAATTTCCTGAGGTTTTACAAAAACTTGGATTTACATCGAGGCCATCTATGTGCACGATTTGTCTTGAAGAAGAGGAAGATATAGACCATGTTTTCTTCCATTGTAAGAAAGTGCAAATGATTTGGCAATTTTTCTTAGCTAATTTAGGAATGGTTGTCTATTTAATGCAGGATGGAGGAACCTTGTCCTTGCTTGGCAATCAGTTGGAAATTACACCTCCGCAAAAAAGGCAATAATAATAGTTCTTCCGGTGTTTGTAATGTGGAAAATATGGAAATGCCGGAACAAAATGATCTACGAAGGTATGACACAAGGTCAAGGCTCGAGATGAATTGGAGCAAACATAAATTGAACAAATATTCATGATTAAAGCCGAGTTAGCTCGAGCAAAAACGGTATTGTCATTAAGATGGCAACCACCCGATCCGGGAGAAACAATCCTCAATACAGATGGTTTAGCGCTAGGGGAAACTGGAGCAGCAGGTTGGGGAAACGTGCTCAGAGGGGAAAAAGGAAGATTTATCAAAGCAGAAAGCAAGTACATGGGTACAACAACAAGTTTGGAGGCGGAGATTACTGGAATAATCAATAGTCTCCAACATTGTCTAGAAAAAGGAATAACTCACGTGCTGCTTCAAACAGACAAATCTATTGTCACCATCATTCAGCAGAATAAGCCCTTCCCATGGAAGCATCAAGCGCATATAAAAGGTATTCAAAGATTGTTGTTTCAATTAAACTCAAGAATCATCCATGTATATAGAGAAGGAAACAGCATGGCGGATGAACTAGCTAAAAATGCATAAAAATGATCATCAGTGCAGTATGTCACCACAGCACATCTCCCAACATCATTGCTCCGGAAATGGTTTCTGGACAAGAGCTCCTTCCATATTTGCGAATTAGATAGGATGTTTTTTAGTTTTAAGATAACCTAGATGGAGATGTCGGGGATTAATGCATAATCTTTGTAAGACGTACTCCTATGGTCTCTAGTTAGGAAAGTGAATTGTCAGGGGATGTTAGAATATCTTTGTAAGACAGTTCTTAGAAACAATTGCAAAAGAACTGTCATGAGTTCCTAGAAAAAGTTTGTAAGATGGTTCTTTCCGTTCGGGTAAGGATCTTAAGCATTGCCATGTGTAATTTTTACCTTCAATAATAAAATCGAGGTCCTCCCGCCAGGTACCGCCCTAGATTTCCCTTAAAAAAATTCAAATCATTACATGTATATATATATATATATATATATATAGAGTGAGTTTAGTCACTTCTCACGTATAAAACTTGGCAGTATTCTGCCACACATGTGAACTACTAAAACTTTGGCCAGTAATTTCAATTCCCTTAGTCTGCTTTCTCTTCCTCCGTTGAATCACTTCAGAATCCTTCTTAACTCTTGTTTTCGTTTTTCAAACACTTGTCCTATCCTATATCTTTCAACCATGTATAATGGATTTATTATGATGTTCCTCTTTCACTTATAATTTGTATATAAGATGTTATGGGAAGTTGAGAGAAAGTTGAAAAACCACCCTAATTTTTTCATCTTTTCACAGCTCCATCATTGTAGAAGATCAAGAAGAGCTTTTGGCATGGTCGATTGCCAAATTCTATTGAGGAAACTGCAAGAAAATCTGATCTTATTGAAGATTATGATGTTGATTTTTTTTGGGGAGAATTTTGTTCCAAATTTTACTAGGGATACCTATTGTATTTTTCATTAGTATTGACAAATTTGTGGTGGCCAAGAATGTTACTGTGTGGTATCCTTTTTTTCTCCTTGTAGGTTGAGAATTTTGTAGGCTAAGAATAGGTTTGCATACGGATTTCAGTTCCAGCAACCTCTGAACACATCAAAGAGGTATCTATCTGATCCAATTGAGGTTCATTTTTAAAGTTTCACTCCTTTCGCGAATTTGCTGCAGAGTCCATATCAAATTCTGATTTGCCATTAAAAATTTTCATTATTTCTAACTGCAGCTTTATGATTTTTTGTTTTTAGGTTTTGGTTGTGTATGTGTATTTATCCAAGTGAGTAAGTTGAACCAACTTTAATCAGGTAATGTTGATATGATTGATTAGTGAGAATTCCCAGTATCTTGATCAATATTGCTGCATTTTAACTATCGGAAAGGTTAAACTTTATCTTCACTTTGTTTGTCGAAATGATTATGTTCATATAACATTTGGAGATGAGAAAGTTAGTTGCATGGGTTTACTGGTTATGTGTGATCATGTCATTGATGGTTATGATTTTCTTTTGGATGGTGTAAGTTTACGAGTTGTTTGTCGGAATCTCTAGGTGTAGCCCTTGCAAAATGTTCACTGGGCGAACCTATGGTTTCGGTTATTTCATTTCAAAACAAGTGTTTGAGTGCTTTGTGCACCTATCAATCATCTTATCTTTGTATTGGGACAAAGAAGGAATGCGCTTATCTATTTTGATGTTTTACAGTTTCTAACTTATTGTGCATTTCATTTTTTCACAAATGCTTTTAACATTTCATTTCCCCATTTGGGAGCAGATTAAAACTTCGTTCGGTTATCTTCGTCGTCAAATTTATTGATATAGATCATTAACTTTTTTTTTTTTTTGAAACATTCATCTTTCTTCAATTCGATTAGTTTTCTATTTCACCTTCTACTTGTGGGTGCTAAGTCAGCTTCTAACACTAACCTCATCGGTTATTGATAACACTTAAATAATACCCCTTTTAGCAGACATTTTCTACTCATTTTTACTTAGAATTAGGTCTCAATTAGTTAGAATTAGTTTCATTTTGGGTCAATTTTGAATTTCAGAGTGATGAGAGGGCCAATGTAAAAAATTAACATAATTGAGGCCAAATTGCGCAAAAGAGCATCAAAATGGACCAGATTGGAAGCCCTAGCTGAAATCAAGGGGCTGGAAGGATCAATGGAGCCGTCCAAGTGGAGCTGATCAGTGCTAATGACGGAGGATTGGTTGCAGATGGACTCAAGTGGATGAACACTGCTGCAGCAAGTCAATTGAGGAAGAAGAAATGGCAGCTACTCTGCTGTCCAGCTGCTGCTGTAGTTGCTGTTGCTACTGTCAATTAGGAGGAGTCAAGAGCTGAAATCTTGCTACCATAGAAAGAGATTGTACTACTATCACTGCAAGTTGCAGCTACTACAAGTGGAAGAAGAAAAAGAGGGAGAATATGAAGAAGAAAGTAGCTGCAATTCTGCTACTTGCCACCTACTGCTACTGCTGATGCTGCTTGAAATGAAAGATTGGTTGCTACAGGAGGTGTGAAATGGTCCAGCAAATGATCCTGGGAGTCAAGGAAGAAAAGAGCAGAATATTAAGGCTGAATTGAGGGCTGAAAAGGAAGAAACATAATGATGAAAGGAAGCATGCTGCTCATGCTGCTGCTTGATACATCTGCTAGAGCTGCTCCTGAGGATTAAAGAATGAAAAAATGGAGATTTGCTGTTGAGATTAGCGAAGAGGCGCCGGAGAAGAAAACTAAGAAGAGAAAGAAATAATGAAAGGAAGGTGGCTGTTGATGGCTGAAGAAAAGGAGAAGCCAAAGAGAAGATAGCTAACTTGCTAATTGGGCAAGTTGCTACCCTGTCTACTGCAGAGAAGAAGGCCAGAATATCAACCAATCTAAACCTCTCGAAGTTTCTATAAATAGTCAGCCAATAGCAGTTAGGAAAACATCAGATTGAGAAGTTAGAATCAGATAAAAAACAGGGCAATTAGTTAAGTTATTTAGGATAGAAACAGAGTAGTAACTGCAGTTAGAGTGCAGACTGTCGCTCGGGCAAGTGACGAAGTGCACTTTCCTAAGTGAGCAGACAAAATCTGCTCTGCTACTACTCTCCTATCCTCTAACCTTTTTTTCTTTATCATGTTTCATCTTTTGTACTTTGTTGCTCTTATGTTTAGTCCAATAAACATGAGTAGCTAAACTCAACTAAGGTCTAATCCCTACTATCTATATATAGGAAGCATTGTTCCTAGTTTCTTATATGAAGCATTGTTCCTAGTTTAAGTGTTTCAATTAATCTTTTAATTAGACTAATCAACTAGCTAATCGTGCATGCATGGTTATGGAATCCTCAGAGGGTGAACATAGTTTTAGAATGGCTTAAATTAGTCTATGACAAAGGAGACAGCTTTGACTACAACCCTTTGGTTTCAATTATCAATGAGAATTAGTTGATTGGTATAGGTGATCAATAAGGCTTAGGAACTTAATGGCTTGGAATAATAAATAATTATCACTGAGAGATAGGTCATTTAGTTAATTGGGGCTCTTTACTGGTAATGAAGGGGAAGGTAAAGAAAATAAGTGCCTGATCAAAGAATGAATCATATGCAACATGAACTGAAATGAATCAAAACTGAATCATATGGATAGGAAGGTGGATGACCCTTCTGCTTTCTCACTGTCAAGTGTCTGTTCTTACTCTCCTAAGTGACAATCTGTTTAGCTTATTTTCTTTTGTTTGCACATAAATCAGATTTTAAGTAGTTCACTGCCGCCTCTTTAGATTGACCCTATTTATCGCTAGCTAATAGTTTTAAGTAGGTAATTATTTCTTTTAGATATGTCAACGACCGTCTACCATGTATCTTGAATGTTTCATATCCTTAATTTCAAGAATTTTTTGTGTTGTGAGTATCTTATTGGTTTGTTGTCTTGAACATGAACAATATGAGAAGGAATAGTTGAGTATCACGAAGTGGGTATGAATATGAGTATCTTATTTTTGTGATGATTTTTTGTAATTGACATAGGGCAAATTAATTTCTGACACTCTGAGACACTGCATAGGCCATCAGGGCATCCAATCTTGGATTCTTTCACTAAAACAAAATGATACAGGGCATCTTGTGTTATTTTCTTGAGATGCATGGCTAATTATAAGTGTCATTTATTTACTAATTTTTTACCATTTCTTAGTTGTAGTATGTAACATATTATGGGAAACGGGACCAAGTTCAATAGCTCTCACCTCTCTGTAAAAAGTTCGCTGGAAACCTGGGTGCCAAATCCTTTTCTTTTTCCAAAAACAAGCCTTTTAACACACATAGGGGACGATTTGAGGCGCCGGACAGAATCGGAATCTCCTTGCTGTTTATCCCAAGCATGTTGATGGTTGCACATCGGCCTGCGCCAGATCTGAGTTTCCGCCGGGTCCGACGACAAGTGCGAAATAGAACCAGCACATAAGATCCTGTTCTGAAGCCAAAACCATCCTCCCCTTTTGCTCCAAATACACAAGCTTTGGTTCTGCCACCAGATTTGAATACCTACTCCGAGGAAATCCGGCGAACTCTGCCGCCGCCATTAGATGTGGCTGCTGCTGATGCTGCCGATCGATGCTACTGCCGTTGAGATCTGCCACTGCTGTGCCGATTCAAATCCATAGCTGCCGTCTCTGTCAGTCCTGCCACCAACGGCTGCCTTCAGCAGCTCCGTTCCGATCCTCGACTCCAAATTGTTCCCGTTCAGTTCTGACCAAGTGATGCCTTCCCTGACGCTGCCCAATAGTTTCACTTTGTTTTTATGTATTTATATTTCTACCAGATCTGATTCTTTTGCTCAAACCGGTTCGCCAGCGCTCTGTTCTAAACTAATCTGCCGGTCCATCGTACCAAGGTCGATTCGGTGGCCACTCTTCTAAAGTCGGTGCACTGATGATTTCCAGGAAACCGGTTACTTTGGTCTACAAATGGACTATATCAAATTATGGGTTAGTTAGTTTAGACTTGTTGACTGTCGACGCACACTGTTCAGGATTCTCAAATATGCCCACCAAATGCAGCAGTCCATGAATGGTGATGTACTAAGGTCTCAGGCGGGGACTAGTTCACCAGCTAGTCTTTTTTCGATACAGTTTACTACTTTTTAAATCATTGTCATTATGAGACGGTTTCTCATTGTACGGGGTAAGTATTAAGCACTGTCCTGAAATTTTATGCTCTATTAATAAATTTCCAAGGTAAAAAGAAAATGTAACATATAATGGGTTGAATTTTGTTTAGTTGAAATATTTGTGTTAGTTGAGAACTATAATTTAGATTTTAACTACATTATTTTGAAATTATTGTTTGAGGGGTGAACATACTTCGACAGGTTTAGATTTGAAATTTTAAAATGAATTTGAAAAAAAAAAACTACATTTTACAATTTTTTTTACAGAATTAGAAAAAAAAAGGAGATTTTATATTTTTTTAACAAAACAACGAGAGAGTTAAACAAACTTTTAATTTTTTCTAATTAGAATTTTGTGTAAATTTAAATTAAAAACCATCATAATCCACAACGTGCGAGTTATACGCACAAGTAGGTGCAAAGTGAGTCCGATCTTTCTAGTAATAAATAGTTTCATAATTATTTGAAAACTTAGTAATAATGATCTCTTTTTCTATCCAATGTGCACGAAGAAAAAATAAAACCTATTCTTATACAATTTTACCAAAAAAATTATTATGTAGTTACTTTAGCACATAAATTCATTAAATTCTTTTAAGGGTAAAAAGAAACCCTCTAATGCATATAAATATATGCTAATTTTTAGGAGAACTCTAGCCAAACATATTACTAAAGAAGAGTTGTTGTGTTTATTATATATCCTTGCATTTCTTTCATTTTGAAATCACTAAAATTTCCATTATGAGTAAATTTATTTAGGAAAAAAATGTATTTAAATTACTGGGCTATTATATAATTACTGTCGATGATTAATATAAATTACTACTTACCCAAAATAAATAAAAATAATAACAACATCAATGTTTAGTAAAATATAAACTATTGATACCTGTTTTTGTAGAGTAACCAAATAAACTATTGATAAGTCTTTTTTAAGTTTCTAAAGGTGATATGGAAGTCCCGTAATTCAATAATGTGGGAGGGTAAAATCTTTTCATTTAATGCTTTAGTACATATAGTTACATCTCACATTACCAATCTTTTGAGTGTTCATAAGTTGTATGCAAAAACGGAGCAAGAAAGACAAGAGATAGAGGAAGTCTTCAAAATAAAGATATCCACGCAACTCAAGAAGATTGCTCAATCTCTAAGATGGCAACCACCTGACCCTGGGGGAATGATTCTAAATATTGATGAGTTGGTGCTACAGCAACTTGGTGAAGCAGGATGGGGTTTTGTTTTACGAGGACACAAGGGAGCTTTGGTTTATGCAGAATGCAAGTATATGGGAATAGCCACAAGCTTAGAAGTAGAATTAAATGGCATCCTTTATGGACGATAAGCCTGCGAAGCAAGAAGTTTAAGCCAAGTAATCGTGCAAACGGATAACAAGGCAATTGTCAGCATCCTATGCAAAAAACAAAGATTTCCATGGAAATACCACTCGATTTTCAAAGAAATACAGGAAAAATTTGACACTTCCAAATCAAGAATTGTCCATATCTTTAGCGAAGTAAATGCAATGGCCGACAAGTTAGCCAAAACAGCTGCGAGGGGAGAGATTAAACAATACCTTCATCAAGATGACCTCCCATCTACACTAAGAGGTAAATGGTATCTTAACAAATGCTCTTTTCCATATTTAAGGGTTAAATAGCATTCCCACCATCAACTGGTTCTTATAGATTTTAGATAGGATACTAGACTAGCATTTTTAATTATTCTTTATATATTAGAGGAAATAGAGGTGCCATGGGGTTAATTTTAAACCTTTGTGACATACTCTCTTAGGTTTTAGTTCTTTCATCTCTTTGAAAAAAGATGCCATGGGATTATAGCACAATCTTTTTTTTTAAAATAAACGGGAAGGTCAGAAGGAAGTTTGGGTTCTAACTAATTCAAAAACACTCAAGGGGTATACCCAAGAGATGAATTTTTGAATCGGTTATAGCCAGATGACATGATGCACCCAAGGGGTATACCCAAGGGATGGACATACATATCATCTAGTTCCTTAGCTTCCTTCCTCCCCTTTTCTTTATTGAATATCAAACTGAAATAGACAGGCAGTGCATCCAACTTACCTGTTTTTACATCAAGCATTACAAATTCTAATGTAAGGGAAGGATGATTGATCAAGGATCAATAATCCCTTTACAACTAGTGGCAAAGAAGCTAAGCTAAAATACAACTCAGAAGAGCCACTTGATGCATATCTTGCAAGTCTATCAGCAACAGAGTTCACCTCCCTATATATATGTGAAACCTGGTAGTTATTCTTTTGTATAATAAAAGAGATTTCCTGCATAAATGTGTAGTAAGGCCAAACAAACCCTCTATGCAAACTGAGTGAATCAGCTAGGGCTTTATTATCTGTTTGAAGCACCACATTAGAAATCCCCAAAGAGTCACACTTCCTTAGGCCAAATAGAGCCCCAAAAAGTTCAGCTTTAAAACTATCTCCTTCACCTAGGTATCCACTTTCTCCATATACAGAAGTCCCACCCTCACCACGAATGACAAAGCCATATCCAAACTCCTTCAAACGTGATGAGCCATCAGTGTTAAGGATGAAAGAATTGGGACCCGGAGGTATCCAAGCAACCTTCCAAACCGTAGGTCAAATGATTCGACTGAGATTTATACCAAAGAACCTAGTAAAGAAGCTACGATCTCCTCATTTCTGCATTCGACTGAGATTTATAGCACAATCTTTGTAAGGCATCATCTTAGTTACTTAAGCAAAGAGTTGTCATGAGATTTTAGTAAATCTTTGTACGTCAGACTCTCTCTTTGGGTAAGTCTTAGGCACTACCAGTGTACTCTTTTTTTAATTATCAATAAAATCGGGGGGATGCCCGCCAGGTACCGTGCTAATTCACCAGAAAAAAAAAGTTTATAAAAATGATATAAACTATGTATGGATTTTATATAAGTTTCAATGGTTACTTGATTCAAGTGCTAAAGATAATTAAAATTATATAATTTAGTAACGGTCCCCTTTTTGTTAATAAATTTTTTTAAAATTAATAATTTTATTTATTTATCAATTATGTAATATTTTCTAAATCAATAAATTTTGTTGGTCCCAAATCTATTGATTTAAAAAAGTTTTATTATAGTTGCATATGAAATTATACTTTAATAGATTCACACAAATACCATGGGAAAACGGGTGATTCGATATTTTCCCATGTCTTACTTCCAAGTGAAAATACTTCGACGAGTGGGACAATTTGTCTTTCTTAACAAGTTTCTTTCGGGCGGCTGCACTGCTACCATCAATACCTAACTTTTCATCACCCGCAAGAATCGTATCACGGTGAAGAAACCCATTATTCTCACCCACTACAATAAGGATGCGAACAATCTTATAATCATCCCTTTTAGATACGTAACCAAACCCAAGAGCTAAATGCCTGAAATCATTAGATGTGAATTTCTTCAAACCAATAGTTGATGTTGTAATACTCAAGGATTTTCTAATAATCGGATTCCATAAATGGATTATGGCCCCACAACTATCGTATCGATTATAAACACTAAACCCTGAAAAGTAGAAATTATCCATGAGATTTGAGATTCTCTTCATGATTGAAAAATTTGTAGGGCTTTCATAAGAAATTAAATAGAAAGGCTTTTGAAGTTCATGGGATACAAAATTAGTATCAAATAACATTAATTTATTATCTTCTTTCAGTGCTCTACAAAATGGTGCTTGATGAATTTGTTTGAAGCTATCAAAGAATAAAATTTCTTGGATACACAAATCATGCACATCAAAGCCTCGATAAGCAAGACCATCGAAATTGCCACAATGATCTCGAGCGGAAGATTCAGTAACAAGTTGAACTCCATTGTTGCGCTACTGAAAGTAATAATCGATAATAATTACATAACATGCCAATAATTTAAATTCATATTTTTCGTAAATAAATGTACTCGTAATGGAAATTTTAGTGAATTCAAAATGAAAGAAATGTTAGGATGTATAATATTTAATACAACAACTCTTCTTTTGTAATATGTTTGGTTAGATTTCTCCTAAAAATTACCATGTACGTATACAGATTAGAGGGTTTCTATTTACTCTTAAAAATTAACATGTATTCTTTTGGTAAAATTGCATAAGAATATGTGTTATGTTTTCTTCGTGTACGTTGGATAAAAAAAAGAGATAACTATTACTATGTTTTGAAATAATTTTAAAAATTATTTACTACTAGCAAGATCGGACGCACTTTGTGCCTACTTTGTGCGTACCCTAATTATTTAATACTAGTACTTACCTGTACGTTTTGTGGATTATAATAATTTTTAATTTAAATTTACACAAATTCTAATTATTAAGAAGTAAAAGTTTGTTTATTTGTTCTCGCGATTTAGTAAAAAGTTATAAGATCTAGTTTTTTCTAATTTAGTGAAAAAAAAATTGTAGAATTTAGTATTTCTTTCCCAAATCATTTTGAAAATTAATATTTAAACCAGCCAAAATAAGTTGACACCTCATACAATAATTTCAAAATAATGTTGTTAAAATCTAAATTAGACTTCTCAACTTATACAAATATTTTAACTAAACAAAGTTGTGTTACAAACTGCAACTAAGAAACGGTAACAAAAATTAGTTAAAAAAATGACAATTATAATTAGTCACAAATCTCAAAAACGCAACACAAGGTGCCCTATGTCATTTTTTTAGCGAAAGAATCCAAGATTGGACGGCCTTATGGCCTATGCAGTGTCTCAAAGTGTGAGAAATCATTTTTTCCTATGTTGATTATAGAAACCATCACAGCAATCCAATAAGATCACTATGCCTGATGGTATAGTGATCCCTCTAAACCATTGAAGATATTTCCTGCAACTCTTTTCGAAACCTCCATGGAAAAGCTTCCACTTTGCACATCATTTGTTTGACAAGAGCACTATCTCCTTGAACTATTTCAAAACTTAAATCCACACAATTCTGTAGGCCATGAAGAATGCCAAGTATCTCAGCTCCAATACTGGTTCCTTCTCCCAAATAAACTGATTCCGCTTATAGAAAAGAGCCCACTTCCTGTATGGAATTTTAATATATAGAAACAATGAATGTCATCAAAGCAAACCATTCAGAGAATAATATTAAATCATAAAACCTCATGCAAATTTTAGCATGTCGCGCCCATGATACCCCACTAAAATTTGTCACAAATATTACATAATATATTTCATACATTCCATGCAAAATTGGCGGGTTGTCGAGACCCAAAAATAAATAAATAAAACCAACTTAAACATGTGGATAGTAGTAAGTCGGATCAAGTCCACAGGGACATGTAAAACTCTAATAACCTCAAAGGTTTCGACGAAAGACATCAGGAGAAACAAAAGGGAAAGTAGACTATAAACTAAGACTTAGGCAAATGATAGACTGACGTAACTAAGTGACCTAGAACCTAGAGTTTTCATCCACTCTCCTTTATATAGTTATGTAAGGGATTGTTTTGCACTCTTTGTGATACGAATTAAAGTTTGATTAGAAACTCTAATACCTGAAGGTCATTTTTGATTTTCAAGAGGTGTCTTTGAATGATTAACAAATTCTCTTTTGAGTAAAGTATTTAAATTTTAAATCCATTAAGATCCTAAGTCTTCTGTGATCACCCATGCCAACTAAGTATCTTCCGATCTTGATTGAAATCTTAGACTGTTATGTCTTCGTCATAGATTAACACTAAACGTTCTAAGCCATGCTTACCCTTCCGGTGTTCGCATGTCATGAAAGCACAATTAGCTAAATGGTCAGTTTAACTAAGTGGTTAGTTCTTTTCTTTTTTTTTTTTTTTGCAAAGAAGAAAGGGGATTTGGAACTATTTTCAAGTCCCAACTAATTCATATAATACTGAAGGGGTCTACCCAAGAGTTATTTTATAAATTAGTCAGTGCTAGATGTTACTATGCACCCAAGGTGTATACCCAAGGGATGTACATATATACCATCTAGTTCCCTAGCTTCGTCCCTCCCCAGAATTTTATTCATTCAAAATTAGAGAAGCACATATAGACTAGCAACTATTCCATCAAGAGCTTCTACTTCGAATATACGGAAAGGATTCTTGATCTAAAATCAATAATCCTTTTACATAGCTTGGTAAACTATCTATAGAAGAATGTGTTTGGGATGCCCCAGAAGCCGTTTCTTTAGCAAACCAGTCCGGTACAGAGTTAATTTCTCTAAACACATGATTAATTCGAAATCCACTCCTTTGAATAATTGAAGACATTTCCTGTAAATACAAGAAGTATCTCCAAGGAAAACCTAAATTCCTAGCTAAAGTCAAAGCCAAGACTTGATTATTTGTCTGAATCTCCACATTAGAAAGATGTAATTTCTCATATTTCCTCAGGCCAAAAAGAATGCCGGAAATTTCCGCTAAAAAACTGTCACCTCCTCCAAGATATCTACCTTCACCATAGATAAAGGAACCTCCTTCACCTCGAATAAAAAAACCATAACCTGCCTCACCAAGACTAGAAGACCCATCAGTACTCAAGATATAAGCATTAAGAGGTGGGGGCTGCCACATAATATGCAAAACACAAGGCTGGCCAACACGCCGTAAAGCTACATGGAAGTCTTTTCGGAAAAAGGAATCCTCCTCCTCAGTCCGAATTTTAAGATTATGAATCATCATCAAACAATGTACCTATTCCATAATGGCATGGATAATGGATGCATGACTCGGCTTAGCATCTTCAATAAAGACCTTGTTCCTTAGCTTCCATAACTCCCAAAGGATAATAGAAGGTAGAATCTTTTGCAATGCACCATAAGCCGATTTTAGATCACTGCCACTCCACCACCTTCTTAAAAAACAGGATAAAGAAGTCGCACCTTGGATTTGAACTCTCATTAAGGATGAGAAATGTCGCCAAATAGCCCTTGTAAAATCACATGCAGAGAAACAATGACATATTTAATTTCATCATGGCTCTTGCAAAACAAACATATAGCCGGATAGCAATAGATCCCCATGCACGCTATGACTTCCACAAGAACATAGAAACATACAAAGGTGTTATAGAATTCCAAAAATTTTTCGCCCAATTTTTCTCCACTCCGTGCCTCCTCATAGCTTCATAGGCGGATTTTACCGAAAAGACTCATGTAGGTGTACGCTGCCAAACAAGGAGATCATCCTCTTCCATGAAATCTTGCTCATAAACCATAAGGAAGTGAAGGATCTCATCAGAAAGAGATGGCTGCAATAATGGGAGGTAATGCTGCCGGTTCTGGAAAAATTCTCGAATGCTTAGGTCCGGTAAAGGTGGTTCCAGTCCTTGAATGTCCCACAGGAATCCATGGGGCGACCAATTACCAAATCAAGAAGAGCGGTCTCCTCTACGAACAATGACTTTTGTGTGCTCAACAGCTCTATGCTCCATTTTAGAAATTCTCTTCCAAGAAGTCTTGTTTTTAGATGTAATAGATAAAGAGAGTAGAAACCTACTCCATATTCCGGTTTTGTTCTTCATTTTCCACCATAATTTGACAGTCTAGACATCAATGAAATCCTGGAAGCCACGAATCCCCAAGCCATTTTCATTAAGGTAATTCTATTCCACGATCTCCAGTAACGTCGAGACTCTTCATTCATACCTTGCTAGAGAAAGTTTTAACACATTTCTTCAATCTTTTGAATGACCGTCCGTGGTAGAGGGATGGCCAAGAATTCATGGGCTGGAATTGATGATAAAACATGTTTGATCAACAGGAAGCGCCCTCCTTGACTAAGCATCTTGTTTTTCCAACTAAGAAGTCTTCGATCAAGATGATCCAATAAAAATTGGAAAGTGGACGTTGTCCTTCGGCCTAGATATAATTTGTAGCCAAGGTAAGAGAAAGGAAACGTTCCACGCTGAATGCCAAGCTCCCTTTGAATTATAACCAACCTTCTCGCATTACAATTCTCCACAACCATAAAAGAGCTCTTTGGCCGACTTACCTTTTGACCCGAAGACATCTCATACTCCATTAGAAAACCATTGAATTCCTTCAATCATCTCTTTAGGCCCCTTGAGAAAATGATCACATTATCCACAAAGGCAAGATGAGTAACCGGCGGCAAGGAACCAACCGGAGTACCATAGGCAGCCACTCTACCTTCCGCAACTAGAGATTTAAGGCGTCTTGTCGTAGCTTCTGAAACAAGAATGAAGAGATAAGGTGACAATGGGTCTCCTTGCTTAATACCTTGAGAAGACTTGAAAAAACCAGCTGGACTTCTATTTATCATAACCGAGAACCAAGCATCCCTCAAGTTATTCATTGCCAAAGCAACAAAATCTATAGGGAACCCAAACTTGATCATCACCTTTTCCAAAAATGTCCACCTCACTCTATCGAATGCTTTCATCATATCAAGCTTAAGCACAGAATTACCACCTTCCGCTTTGCGCCCCAAGACTTGGCAAATATCATGAGCTGGCAAAACATTATCCATTATGTCCCTTCCATGCAAAAAGGTGGATTGCTCCTCAGAGGTTATTCTTGGCAGCACTATCTTCATTCTTTCCGTTAAGATCTTAGTAAAAACCTTGTTCAAGAAGTTACAAAGGCTAATAGGTCTATAGTCCGCAAAAGAAGTAACCACAACCTTCAGGAATAACAATGATCAAAGTACTTGAAATTTACCTAGGAATAGAGACGCCAAGCATGAATTCTTGGCAAGCCTGCCACAGGTCATTCGCAACAAGTCCCCAACAACTTTTGTAAAAGGTTCCCCCAAAGCCATCCATACCCGGAGCGATATCTTCCCTAAGATTGAAAACAGCCTCCTTGACTTCCTCAAGCAATATAGGCCTCAATAAACCGCGCTCATCATCATTATCAAGTAGACGCGGAATATGGGCAATAAACAGCTCTTGCTTTTCATTACAAAACGGATCAATATCGTTTTCATTCAACAAGGCCGAGAAGAAGGTAATCGCCTCTTGTTCAATATCCAGCGGACTTGTCAACATTTCCCCATTCTCAGACTGAATTTCGAAGATCCCTTGCAGCCCTCTCCTTTTCTTTTAAAGATGCATGAAAGAAAGAGGTGTTAGAGTCCCCTTCCTTCATCCATTTTACTTTCATTTTTTAAGTCCGAAAGTCATTATGTTCCTTGATCCTCATGAGAAAATAAGCCTTGGCAGCATGCAACCGCACCCTATCATGAATTTCACCCGTTGTATCATATACTCCTTCAAGATCATGGACTTTCTTCTCAGCCGCCTTTAAGTTAGCAAAAACATCGCCAAAGATTTCTTTATTCCACTCTTTTAGTTTAGCTTTCAACTGACACAGCTTGAGTGAGAACCTCAACATACCAAAAGCATCCAATGGCAAGTCCCAATTCTATTTAAAGATGGCAAGGAAATCCAGCCTCCTCAACCACATTTTTTGAAACCAAAAAACCCTCGGTTTACTAACCAATTGGACATCAAACAAATGGAGCATTGGGCAGTGATCAGAGGTGGTGCGATTCAGATTCTCAAGTTAAGAAACCGGGAACAAATCATGCCACTCCGAAGTTATGAAGACTCTGTCAAGTTTCTTGCTTACCCATCCCGTTTGGTGAGTACCCCCCCCCCCAATGTAAACTCTTCACCAATCGCTTGAATATCATCAAGATCGCATTCATGAATGCATTCATTAAATTCCGAGATGGCTGCCAAGTCTTGTACCGAAGATTCTGAATATTCATCCAAGGTGCGAATGACATTAAAGTCGCCTCCAATCATCCAAGGGGCCAAAGAGTGGAGCTTTTTAATGTGATCATGTGCTGCCATAACAAACGCCGCTCCACCTTAGTTGATTTAGCATATAAAGCTAAAAGATAAAAAGTACCATTCACCAAAGCATTAGTAACTTCAAAATGGAGAATTTGATCCAAATCCTCCAACAACATGAGCATAAAGCCATGCCTACTAAATACCCAAATCTTGCTATTTCTCGAAGAAAAAGCAAAATCAAAGCCAAGCTCTCTTCTAACAACATCAATATGGCTAATAGAAACAATAGGTTCCATGATAAACAAAACCAAAACCTTACACATATTTATCAAGATTTTCAAACGCTGTTGGGACGCTTGATTTTTTATTCCTTTAATATTCCAAATAAGTTGACTTAACATGAAAAAATTAAGGGGAAAGGAACACATTACTGTAACCTAGGTGATCGTCTAGGAATCACCCCTTTGAGCTGCTCCGCTTTTCGGCTTTTGATTTCGGGCCTCTTTTGCGCGACACCTTGACATCTTTATGAAATACACCATTGTCTGTATCATTAACCAGCACATTCTCCATATCCCCCTCCAACCAGCATGCATGATTTCCAATATCAGACTCCAAAAAATCTGAGTTAACACCAACGGTTCCATCATCCGAAGAGTGTCCAATACACAAAGGATCTTCACTAGCCAACCGTAGCAAAGCACTCTCCACTTCAGCAGAGGTTGTGTTTTCAAGGTTTTCAACATATACATCTTCAATTTGAGCCTCTTCTTCCTCTTCTTGATCCTCACATTCGGCCTCATCAATCGTACACAACAAAGCAAAGCGGTTATCATCCCGCACATCAAGGGTTTTTTGAACTAAGTGACTAGTTCAAACTTTAGTATTCGAAACACAAAATCATCCAAGTACTAATTCATAAACAAAACTACATATGTTCAAGAGATTAGACCGTTTATAAGAGTTTAGCTACACACAAACACAAGAGGATGAATAACAAGCATTCAACATCAATAACAAGCATTCAACTCAGAGTGTTCTTGTCTACTCAGGCGATTGATTTTCCTAAGCGCGCAAAGCTGGATTACTCTTTGTGTTGTGCATATTCTACTCTCTCCCCTCACACATAGAGCTTGATTCTGAGCTTTAGTGGTTCCTTTTATAGAGTTGCATCCTCCTCCTTTTGCATTATTGATTCCCTACTTCTATGAGTTAGGACCACTCAGTCTGGAACCAGTTAAGTGCCCCACAGCCGCCGACAAGATCCATAGGAGCTCTTGTAGCCGTAGTTTTTTTCAGGCTCCGTCACTTTTTTTCAGCCCCCAATTTATGAAAGAAAAAATATCTCTTAAGGGGTTTTGAAGATTTGTAATTGAAGAAGGGGTTCTGCAGATTTGTAATTGAGGGATGCTCGAAGGGTGGCTACCGAATTTTTCCGACGACTAAATTGCAGCGGGGATCTGATGAGGAAGAAGATAACTTGGAGAGCATAAAGTTATAACATATTACAAATTATTACATCTACTTTCTTATTTTTTCAAAGAGACCCCTCTTTTTAATTAAATCCCCATCATAAGATTAGTTAATCACCCCTGAAACCTTATATACAATATATTTCGATCCCTAAATAAAATAAAATCCAGCCCCCCCAAAGCCGCAAGTCTAGTTCTGCCACTGGAACCACTTTAGCCTTAATTGTTTGGTTGCTTTTTTTAGCTTTGCTCTTGTCTTCTTGCTTAATTTTCGGACCACCTTTAAAGCATCCTAAGCTGTTCCTTAGCCCCAAAGTGCCTCTTTCTTTGAAATTTCCAGCCATCTTTGTGGTTCTATGTTTGTCTTGTCAAAACCATCCAGGCTCTAGCTTTTGTGGTTCTTCATTCTGCCAAGTTTTCATTTTGGTCGATTTCCCCCACTTGTTGTGCCATTTTGCCGTTAAGTTCCTGATCACACAAAAATATTGACCTACTTAGAAGTATAACCATTCTTAATTTAAAACTTATAATTTATACCTAAAAAGAGATAATAAAACTTTGCTTTTATCATGTATAATTGACACTCATCAAAAGTATGGGCATAATACTAGTTGTCGTGATTATTATGTTTAGGACTATAAATTAGGCCACACCACCAATTAAGAATAAAACAAACAAAGAAAAACAAGTGCATACTAAAATTATTGTTATTTTTGTTAAGCTGTATTATCTGTTCGACATTGCCATCATGAAAAGAAGTGACTCAGTATATAAGTTTTATAGGTCACTGTCGAGGGTAAATCCTGGGAGCGGAGAGTCAACGGTCCGACCTGGACAGGAACCTGCAAGACGGAGGTTAGTACTCCGAAGATTAAGTCAGTTCTAGGGAGAGAAACAGGTAATTAACACACTTAGAGAGAGAAACGATAGTGTGGAATTGAATTCGCAATAAATGAGCAAGGAGTATTTATAGGTCCCAATGGGACAATACCTGTGGGCCCCCGTATCAGGATGGGCAAAAGCGTAAATAGACAAGGGTAGATTCCTTGTAACCCACATGGGCCTTTAGAAAGGAATTAAACGGGCTACTTGGGCTTACAAGATAGGCCCAAGTAGGGTGAACAGTTGGGCCGGTCAAAGTGGGTCAAAGTTGACCCCCAACAAGTGCCCTTGTCAAGCCTAGTGCAGCAAAGCCGGATTGGGCTTGACACAAAGGAATTGCAGGCCCAATAGATCAGCCCTGCTTCCGGAATCTTCCCTCTTCTGATCGCCCTAGATCCAACGGCCCTGGGTTTTTTCCGCCTAAATGTGATGGACGCGTAGGATTTCATGGGAGGCCGCGCCGCAATGATGGCGCCTGATGGGAAATCGAGGGAACTGTTCAGTTCCTCTGGAGTATATAACTCCCCCACAGGACGCCGAAAATCATTTTTCTCCCTTTTGCATTCAAATTTCAAACAGACGGAGCTCCGTTTTCTTCTCTCTTTTTACAAATCAGAGCAACATTACCGTTCCGGCATCGGAATCACGGTCGGCGACTATCCACTGCAAGCTCGAATAAGTCTTAACCTTCTTTTGCAAGCTCGAATTACAGTATGGCTAAAGAAGTAGTTAGGGTAGAGGACGTTCAGTGTTCACTAAACTAAGATAGGTTAAGCGATTTAGAAAAACACTATAGCCTTACGGCTATCAACCCCACCTTACCAGAAAGCAATGAGAGAGCCAGTACTCCCCCTCCGGGGAAAATTACAATTTATGAGAAGTTTTTGGAGTACGGGCTACACTTTCCTCTTATGCCTATGTTCAGAATGATAGTGGAAGCCTACGGCCGACCTCTAGCCCAATACACCCCGAACCTCATAACCATTGTGTTAGCCTTCGTACATGTATGCAACAAGACGGGGGTAGAGCCAGATAACTTCCTGTTTAGATGTTTTTACAAGCTCGTCCGATGCGGGAAGAGTTTTCCCAGGTGGTTCAGCTTTACCAAAAACCACACGGCCCTTCCAAAGAATTAGTAGCCAAGAACGAGAGTTCTAAGCATTGGAGGTCGGCCTTCTTTTATGTGGACGCGAACTTTGTTGCCCTTTTTCCGTGGACGCCGGATGAGGGAGGAACAACCAGTTTAGATCCGTGGACCAAGAAGGATAAGAAGGATATGGAGGCCCGAAGAGGGGACCTAGATAAACTGGTCAGGTGGAGGAAGACTTACACCTATAGGCAAATCGCGTCGTTGAGCAACACGATCAGCTCTCGTAACCGAGGTATTTTACCCGAATACTAACTTTGGTTATTTTTCTGTTGATAGGTATATTTGCTAACCTGATGGGTAAACGCTCGGCTTTTGATGATTCAGACGAGGAACAGTATCCCGAGGAGAGGCTGCAAGAAACTCCCCAACCGGAAATGGGACAAGCGCCCTCCGGTCAGATGATGAGGGCGCATGCAGAGAGTTTGAGGAAGAGGAACCCCTCAGGCCTAGCCTCGGGCCATCAAAAAAGAAAGCGGGGGGATCCTAAAGTGGTGGAGGTCGACCCCTTGTCCTTCAGTCTGCCTGTAATTCACGAGCTGTTCTCCATCGACGAACTCCTGAAGGAGGGATACGAAGATCAAGGGCCAGGAGTGGGCCAGTTCGAGGGCGTTCCCGAGGGTCACGCTCTGCTCACGTTCGACCCTCCACGGGTCGAATGCGTGGACCTGCCCGCCACAGAGGTGCCGCGACTGGAGGACGGCATGAGACAGGTAAATCTTTCTTCCTTAGTGTTTATATTCCTCGTATTCAGAGGAAGACCCCCACTGATCAAGGATGTCCCCGTCGTGCAGGCAGTGCAAGCAGTGAACTCCTTCGTGACCGTGTGCACGGACTTGGAGAGGCAGCTGACCTCGGCCAGGAGGAAGGTTGCCAGCGAGGCCAGCAAAGCTGGGGAGGCTGAGGCGCGGCTCCAGGCCTTGGAAGAGAACCAGAGGCGACTGGAGGAAGACATCTCTAGAATGAGAGGGCAGCTCGAAGGCATGGAACTGACCCACAGTCTCCAAATCGAGAGCCTCCAGGCGACGAGCGTCCCCAAGTCCCGCCTGGATGCGTACATTCTCGCGGGAGTATAGAGGTACTTGGGGTCGTCCGAGTTCGCCCTCGGAATAAACGACGTCATGGACCCGGCCACAGAAAGACGGGCGAGGAAGGTCGTCATGGAGATAAGTACGCTGATAGGGAGATGAAGGGAAAGACGTCCGCGCTAAGGCTGCGGCACGGAAGCACTTTGGGGACATGAACTTCGCACTGCTTCCTATCATGCAGCAGATCGCTGAGACTTGCCCCTCCGTTTCTAGGCCCGAAGACATCCTGAATATCCCAGGCAGTCCTTCCTTCGTCTTTCAGATGCCGAGTGGAACTCAAACACCTCCGAGGACGCCGCCGGGGCCCGACGAGGAGCCGGATACAGTCGGACATGCACCCCCCCCCCAGGGCATAACTCCGGAAGCCGCGGAGGGGGCGGCACTTTGACCAACTCCAAAACCAACAGTGGAGACGAGGTGAATGATGCGTAGGGTTAGGACTTATCATAGCGATCACCTGTCTATTCCCCGTTGTAACATTTTTTACCCGAATATCAATGAATTTCAATTTTATTTACGATCGACTTTACTTGTTTGTTAATAATTTCATGTCTTTGTTGGTCGACTCAATTTTAATTTTACTTCTAAGGATTCTTCCTAGCTCGCGCTCCCTAACTTTCCCGTTAACACGCACTTCCTTTCAGGGGAAGGACGCGGCTTCAGACTTGCCCCATCAGCCCGAGGGAACCTCTCGAGGCACGCCTGCGACTCCGGGTCATTGGGAAACGTCCGGGATTCCCTGGATCGACCTACAGTTGCCCGACCCTCATTAGGATCCGACGACCTTTCCACTATATGCGGCTGTCAGAGGCGCTTTGGTAGATCCGGCCATCGACAGGAGCCGAGGACGACTGTCGGGTCTCGAGGGCCAGCTGGAAGAGGCTTTGGAAACTTACAGGGCATCGGAGTTGCACGAGGCATGCAGGGACGTCATAGAGGCGAAGCCAAAAAACAATCGATTGGATAAGTTATGGAGAGACACGGAGGCCTACTGGGAAGACCATCTGAAGAACTCTATACAGTTAGAGATATTGGCCAACAATCACCTCCAGACATTCGAAGCCAAAATCCGAAAGAAAAAGAAGGACGAAGGCTTGCCCGAACCGAACCCAGAGGATTTTATTCCCCGCAACTATTTCGAGAGCGTCTTCATATATCTCCGGAAGGCTTATGCCTTGGTCGCCGTCAGGTGGGATCGATCCTCCGACAAGATTGAGGCTCTTCAAGCGTATGCTGGTCAGCTTCGGGCGGCTTTGGAAAGCGCAATCTCCTTTATTGTAGAGACGGGAAAGGTGTACGATTTTGAGGCACTTTGGCCCGAGCCCTGCGCGGCCATGCGAGACGACCCCACTTCCCCAACTCGCGAATCCGAACGCCTGATATATGAGAACGACGCTCTATTTCACGAGTTAGGTCGAGGGTCTCACTAGGGACTTATGTAATTAGGATGTTAAGTAATTAGGTAGTTAAGTAATTTTTGGTGTGTTTTTGCCTGTATATATCCGAGGGCCATACCTTTGAAAATTCACGCATATATAACAGAATCTTTTTGAACATCGACTTTTTTGCTTTTCCTCATTTATTTGTTTTATTATTATTCAAGCTTTTACGGTTGTATATGTAAAATTCTGTGTATCGCCGACGCTCTTTGTTACGATCCGATGGTGGCAATAGGAGTATCTTCCCCCGGATTTTACATTTCAACTGTATTACTAATGTTGCAATAATGTAGTCGATGGTTGGTTGAAATCGTACCTTGTCAAGGGCCGCGGGAACTATAGGAATTCCGTGGGCCGCAGGATCTGCTAGGTGTCGTTGACCATTGAGGTCGAGACGGTTTTGTAAATTCCCCAAGGTCACAGAGACCGTAGGGGTTCCGTAGGCCGCGGAGGCCACATGGTACCGTCGGCCACTAGGGTCGAGACGGCTTTGTAAATGCCCCAAGGTCATGGAGACCGTAGGGGTTCCGTAGACCATGGAGGCCACACAGTAGCGTCGGCCATTAGGGTCGAGACGGCTTTGTAAATGCCCCAAGGTCACGAAGACCGTAGAGGTTCCGTAGGCCGCAGAGGCCACACGATACCGTCGGCCACTGAGGTCGAGACGGCTTTGTAAATGCCCCAAGGTCACGAAGACCGTAGGGGTTCCGTAGGCCGCGGAGGCCATACGGTACCGTCGGCCACTGGGGTGGAGACACGGAGAGAAGTATATTAACAACAAAAGTGCTGGAGTTCTCCTCTTTGGCTACGTCTATTACAAAAGTGGACAGAAGCCTTCAGACATTGAACTTCCTAAGGTTCTGGATCTTCCACCATCAGGGAATGTCGCGAGGCTCGTCGTCACATGTGCGCAGGCAATAACTCCCTGAGGGAGAAACTTCCACAACCTTGTACGGTCCTTCCCAGTTTGGAGCTAGTTTTCCGGTCGGTTCTGCATGGCTCGCCTCGTTTCATCGGAAGACCAGGTCCCCGACTTCAAAGTTCCGAGCCTGGACCTTGGCATTGTAGTACTTGGCCATGAGTTGCTTGTATTTAGCTTTGCGGGCTTTGGCCAGATCTCGTCTTTCATCCAGGAAATCAAGGCAAAGATGGATTTCATCTTCGTTCATTTCCTCCATGATGTTGACCACCCGGGGACTCGGTACCTCTATTTCAGCTGGGAGAACAGCTTCCATGCCATAGATGAGGCTAAAAGGGGTTGCCCCCATGGCCATTCTCATGGTAGTGCGAATGGCCTAGAGGACATGCGCCAACTCCTCAGGCCACAGCCCCTTGGCTCTCTTAAGCCGTGTCTTCATGCCCTGTAAGATGGTCTTATTTATATCTTCAGCCAACCCGTTGGCCTGAGGATGGGCCACGGATGAGAACCGCTGTTCGATCCCAAGCTGCTCACACCAAGATTTAAAAACTCCCGATTCAAACTGTGTTCCGTTGTCTGATATAAGGACCTTCGGAATCCCGAATCGGCAGACAATGTTCTTCCAGAAGAATTTGTTCACGTTTGCCCCTGTGGTGGAGAACAGAGGTTCCGCTTCGACCCATTTAGAGAAATAGTCAATTGCGACGATCACGAACTTGAGCTTACCCGGGGCCAATGTGAAAGGCCTTATTATGTCCGTTCCCCACTTGTAGAAAGGCCACGCCGCTGCCAATCGGGACCATCTCATGCTGGGAAAGTCGCGGAATATGGGCGTGCTTTTGGCATTGCGCGCACCGAAGGATAATGTTATAGCAATCCCGGGACAAAGTAGGCCAGTAATATCCGACGCGAATCAGCTCTTTGGCCAGGTTACGTGAACATAAATGAGCCCCACAAGCACCTTCGTGCATGCTTCTAATCAACGTCTCCGCTTCCCGCGGCCCGACACAACGCAGCAAGGGTGTTAGATACCCTCGCTTGTAGAGGATGCCATCCCTCATCAGGTATCTCGGCGCCTTGAGTCGGATCTTCCGGGCCTCCCTTGGGTCCGCGGGAACACCCCATTTTGGATGTACTGGACAAAGGGTGTCATCCAGGATGCCTCGTCCAACGTCACAGGCAGGACCTCTTCGTCCAGGATACTCGGATGCGTTCTGCCTTTCATGTGAATTTGTTGGGTAAGATGCACGGCACGGGAAGAAGCTAACTTGCTCAGGATATCGGCCCTCTTGTTCTGTGACCCCGGGATATACTGAATTTGGAAAACACGAAAGTCGCGTTCCAACACCCTAACCTTCCGAAGATACTTTTGGACAACCACCTCCCGAACCTCATACAGCTTAAGGACGTGGGTGACAACCACTAGAGAATCACTGCAAACTGAGATTTCCTGAACATCCAGCGCGCGGGCGATAGATAGCCCCGCGATCAGTGCTTCATATTCAGCCTCATTATTTGTGGTGGGAAAATCCAGCTGGATAGCATAAACAATCTCCGACCTGTGGGGGGTCGATCAAAACCACGCCTGCGGCCGAACCCTCTTTAGAGGAAGACCCGTCGACGAACAAAGCCCACGTTTGTGATCTGGTGGGGGGAGATCCCTCAGGGACTTGACAGCATTCATTAGCCTCGGCTTCCATCCTCCGAGGGACTTCGACAAGGAAATCGGCCAAGGCTTGACCCTTGATTGAGGTCCGGGTCGAAATTCTATGTCATGCTCCCCGAGTTCCACAGCCCACTTAGTTATCCTGCCTGACATGTCGGACCTTCGGAGGATCTGCTGCAGGGGCTGATCCGTGAGAACAAGGATTAGGTGCGCCTGGAAATATGGGCATAACTTCTGGGCCGCGGTCACGAGGCAAAAAATCAATTTCTCAGCAGGGGTATACCGAGACTCGGCGGGTAGGAGGACCTTACTGACATAATAAATAGGGCTTTTCTTTCCCTTATATTCTCGAACCAAGGCTGCACTTACCGTGGACTCCCCCACTGCTAAGTACAGAATCAGAGTTTCCCCTGGGTCCGGTGTGCTCAGGGTCGGGAGAGTCCTTAAGTGGTCTTTTAGCTCCATGAAAGCTTTCTGATAAGCCTCGGTCCAGCCGAAGGTATTGGACTTCTTGAGAACCTGAAAAAATGGCAAGCTTCGTTCGGCTGCCTTTGACAGAAAGCGCCCCAGGGCGGCAATACAGCTTGTAAGCCTTTGTACTTCTTTAATGGACCGCGGAGGTTGCATTTCTAGGATGGCTTGAACCTTTGAAGGATCCACATCGATCCTTCTCTAGGAAATCTGGTAACCCAAAAATTTCCCTGATCAGACGCAGAACATACATTTTTTCGGGTTCAATTTCATATTAGCAGCTCTGAGGGTCCAGAAGGTCTCCTGGAGGTCGTTGACTACAAGGTCAATCCGATGACTTTTCACCACCATGTCATCCACGTAGACCTCTATATTTCTTCCCAGCTGGGCCGCGAAGACACGATTGGCCACACGTTGGTAGGTGGCGCCCGCGTTCTTTAGACCAAAGGGCATTTTCACATAGTAGAACACACCCCTTTCCGTGACGAAGGCCGTCTTTTCTGCATCACCCTCATGTATTAGGATCTGGTGATACCCTCTATACGCATCCAGAAAGCTAAGCACCAAGTATCCCGAGACAACGTTGACCTTCTACTCGATTGCCGGAAGAGGATAGCAATCCTTAGGACAGTGTTTATTGAGATCCTTATAATCCACACACATACGCTAAGAGGAGTCGGGCTTCTTGACCATGACCAGATTGGCCAACCACGTGGAACAGAAGATCTCCTTGAGGATGGAAGCGGCCAATAGCTTAGTAACTTCAACATCGATAGTGGCATTGCGCACGGGAGCCATCTTCTGCCTCCTCTGCTGTACGGGCCGCGCACTAGGGTCTACATTCAGTTTATGCATGCCCAATTCGGGAGGAATCCCAGTCATGTCGTTGGGACTCCAAGCGAAGACGTCTTCAAACTACTTCAACAATTCGACCACCATGTCCTGAGGACTGGGAGGCAAAACAGCTCCTAAGCTGACGACCCTTCCTTCTACAAAAGGATTTAGAGCCACATTCGTAACCTCGTCATCCACGGGACTAGAGCCGCCGCTTCCTTGGTCCTCGTCTTCAGAGATCGGGGCCTCCTAGACGGACCCGATGGTTGCCCCTCCCCGAAGGAAGTCACGCTCTTTCTTTACGACGATCATCATGCACTGTCGTGCCAATTGTTGATCACCCCAAACTTCTGCAACCCCAGCCTCGATCGGAAACTTCACGACCAAGTGATATGGCGAGTAAATGGCCTTTGCCTAACTCATCCATGGCCGCCCCAGAATGATATTGAAAGGGGCCACGACGTCCACCACCGCAAAGTCAATAAGAATGACCTGATCCTTGGGATAAGTCCCTACGGTAACAGCCAAGCTGATTATGCCCAGCGGCATTATCACGTGGTTAGAAAAGCCGAGCAAGGGCATGGACACGGGGCGGAGCTGAGTCTTGTCGAGGCCCAATTTCTGGAAACAATCACCATACATGACATCCGTTGCGCTGCCGTTATCAATGTATACACGCCGAACTTCCTGATTGGCGACTATGGCCGTGATGACCAATGCGTCGGAATAATCTTCGGATCCACCCACCAAATCCTGTTCTAAGAAGGATATCACCTCCCCAGGACGAAGGCGTTTAGCCTCGGACTCATCTGGCGGTCAGGGGCGCGAACTCCTGCGGAGAGCAGAAACACTCTGGACACCCAAGGGCGCCCCATAGATTGCACCCACAGGAGCAGCTAAAATTTGCTGTGCCTGCACCGGATCGACACCGTCCTGAGCTTTGGCCCCGTCCCCAACGGGGATTTGATTGGCGGCCTTAGCCTTGTTTTTCTTCCATCTCCGGTTCTTGGGTTGGCCTGGCGATTTTTCTTGGGATCCCTTCTAGATACAATCTTGAAACTTACCCGCCTTAAGACCCTCTTTGATCTCCTTCTTCAGCCTGTAGCAATCTTCGGTATCATGCCCCTTGCTTCGATGAAAGTCACACCATTCAGATGAGAATTCATTCTGAGATCTGCCCGAGGGTAGAAGCTTGAACTCACTCTTGTGAATTTGAAGAATCTCCTTTCTAGTTTTGGTAAGGACGGGTACTTTGGACTCAAACTTCGGAGATCCAATGTTGAGTTTCTTTGCCTCTGGCTTCCCTGCTTTCTTCTCACCTTCTGCGAAGGCTTCTCTGGCTCTCTTCATGGACTCGTCCGTTCGAATCTCCTTTTTGACTATCTCCCATAACTTCTGGGTGGTGCCCGAGGGCTTGGCTGTGAGCTTACTCCTTAGGGTGGCACCCGTACCAAAGGGGGAGAGGTCGTTCACGAATTCGATCCTTACCACCAAATCATCGACCTTATCTATCATCATTAGCTCCTTCGTGAATCGCTCGTAGTATTCCCCCAAAGACTCATTCCGACGCTGGCGAACCGATGACAAGTCGTGGATGATGCGCTTGGCCCTCTTGCTGGAAAACAATCGGACGTGGAGCTTTCGCCCCAAGTCCGCATAGGAAGTAACACTTCCTGGGGGAAGGCTGTCGAACCATATCTTAGCGGCCCCCGTTAGGAAGGTGGGCATCGCTTTAGCAGAGAACTCCCGGAGTGAGTCTCGCAAGTCCATGGCCGTGGTGTAATCAGCCAAGAAGCTAACCAGACAGGTATCACCCCCGTATTTTGGGATGTCCGTTGGAAGCTTCAAGTTTACCGGCCATGGATAGCACCGGATATGTTCGGCGAAAGGACTTCCCAGAGCCTCTCTACTGTTGAGTATAGCCTCGAGCCGGGGATCTGACACACCCTCGCGGTCCACCCGCGGCTCTGGTCTCGGTGGGGTTTTAGGGTCACGTTCTCTTGATCGAACTCGATCCCGAGATACCCTTCGTTCCCCCATGAACACGAGGCTGTCGTCCGGACCTTCGCCTTTGCCTCCAAAATACATGTCTTCAAACTTGCGGAACTGCTCTTCGAATCCAGGGAATCTCCCGGAAAAGGATCTCCAGAAGCGGTCGTCATGAGGTCCTCGTTCAGGTGAACGGGACGGGCGAGGACGCTTGGAAGGCTCTTTGCTCCTTTCCGCTTCTTTACTGGTCCAGCGGGACCGGCTCCTCCGGTGTTCGGCTGATTCATGGTCATGGCCCTCATGGGGGTCGCCAGACCTCCTGGAGCAGCCCTGACGGTCATTAGTTCGGGAAGCCCCTTCGGCATCTTCCTTGTCTCGGGGTTCTCCGGGGACCGGGCGGATACGCGGGAACTCCCCCTTACCACCTTCCATCTCAATCCAAGCCTACAACTTGTCCCTTCTTCAGGCCTTGTCTGGGTAGAGACCATAACTCTCGTAGAGCAATTGGATCTGCCCTCGACCAGTTGGGAATAAAAGTCCCCACAGTCGGTGCCACTTATCGAGGGTAAATCCCGGGGGCGGAGAGTCAATGGTCCGACTTGGACAGGAACCTGCAAGACGGAGGTTAGTACTTCGAAGATTAAGTCAGTTATAGGGAGAGAAACAGATAATTAACACACTTAGAGAGAGAAACGATAGTGTGGAATTGAATTTGCAATAAATGAGCAAGGAGTATTTATAGGTCCCAACGGGATAATACCTGTGGGCCCCCGTGTCAGGAGGGGCAAAAGCGTAAATAGATAAGAGCTGATTCTTTGTAACCCGACTGGGCCTTTAGAAAGGAATAAACGGGCTACTTGGGCTTATAAGATAGGCCCAAGTAGGGTGAACAGTTGGGCCGGTCAAAGTCGGTCAAAGTTGACCCCCAACAGTCACCTACTCATTGCCAATTGGTTTGAGATGGAAGCGCAAAGAACTTATATATTTTGACATGGTATCAGAGCAGTCTGGGCATGTGGTGGAGTTCTAGGCCGGAGGTGGCCTGTGGTGATTTTATATTAACCCACTTGAGCGTTGACTTGTGGGCTTCTTGTGGACTGATCCAACGGTATAACTAATTTTCTCCCACTAGGGCGTTTGGGCTATTCTATTCTTGTTCTAATCCAAGTCTATTGGGCAAATAGTTCAAGCACCCCCTGGACTTGAGGTAGAGTGTTAAGGTGTACTATCTGTCTCATATCGTAAGCGTGAATATGGTACTTCAACTGGAATGAGATTGTGGGTTGACAGGCAGGGATCGTGGATTTTTGGTCTATCTGTAACCAAATTAATCCGAGATTCCTTAAGGTTTGTCATTAGATTTTACAATTTACTTTTACTTTGGTAATTGTTGGTGTTTTGAGCGAGATTTGAGTCCAGGAAAGCTTGTCACATCAGCATTTATGATTAAATTATCTAATTTTTGTTCTCTTATCACATAATATGCTTATGTTACTTGTCTTAATGGCCTTTATCTTGGAAGAGTTTATTTTTTGGTAAGAAGGTTAATTTCATTACCAGTATAAAGAGTTTATCATACAAAACTTTCCTCTATGTTCAAAAACATCTATTAAGCAGCAAGATTCATGCTAGATAGAGATTAACTCTGGCGTCGTTTGCTTATAACTACTGGACTAAGATGTAACCTATTACACCAAGCTATAATTTTTTTGAGAATTAGGAACTCTTTGGATTGACACATATCTTATCTTGAGGTGAAACAGAACCTGCTGTATTACCTTTGACTTGACTGCTGGTTCTTTTTGGAAGATGAACCTATTTCTTGCCCTCCATAGAAAATAGATAGATGCACACCATGAGGCTTTCATAGCTACTCCTAGAGTATCATTCTTCCACCTGTGGAAATGCTGATTAACAAGGTGATCCCATGAGTTCGGGAGGCTCCATCCAGTGAAATCACAAACTCCAACCCATACTCGAGATGAGAACCAACATTCAAAGAAGAGATGCTTTACACTTTCATCATGTTGTTGGTAGAACACACATAAGGTATCAGCTGACGTATTCCATTTAGCTACCTTAGTTTTTACTGCAAGTCTATCTAGGCAGCTCAACCATAAGATGAAAGAATATTTTGGAGGAGTTAACCTGGTCCATAGTATACGACGCCACCATTGGGTAGGAGCTGAAGGTGCCAATACATTGTAGCACGCTTGTGATGAATATGGTTCCCCAAAAGCACTCCAAACAGTTGTACCATTTATTCTAGTTACACAAGCAGATGCTACTGTTTTCAACTTCAAGATCTTCTTCATGCACCACGAGAAAGAAGATGTAATAGATACATCCCAAACAGAGTGACCCTTTAAGTATACTTCATGAACCCACTTCACCCAAAGTGAATCAACCTTTCTTTCTATGGCCCAAAAATACTTAAGAATCAAAGACTTATTCATCATGTCAAATTTCTTTATCCCCAAGCCCCTAGAAGACATAGGTTGACACACATCAGACCATGCCACAGAGGCTTTACGAGCAGGGTCAACAAAACCAGTCCATAGAAACCTCCTAGCAAGTGATTCAACTTCTTTTATGACCTTCTTGGGTAAAATAAAGATAGAGGACAAATACCTTTCAATGCTTTGAACCACGGAGTGTATCATCTGCAATCTTCCAGCATAAGATAAGAATCTGGTGGTCCATTAATACAGGAAAAAAGCCAAATTGCTCTCGGAGCACAATAAGCCAAACCTGCTATCGTGCACCTAACACACTTTTTTCCTTCATTTCTACTGCCGTTTCTACCGCTGTTCACGGCAAACATGGCCGCCGAAATCAGATCTGATCTTCCACTGAAGATCCAACCAAGAAAACTGAGAATTCTTGGGCAAAAGTTGTGGCTCGCAATCGGGAAAGAAAGGCTGGGCTGCAACTTCAATTTGTTCAACAACTGATAGATTCCGTAAATTGTGTTTTAATTGTTAATATTTTATTAGTTTATGGATTCAGATGGATTTAATTCATTAATTTTATTATTATTTCATGTTAGGAGCTAGAAATAAGAGATTGGAGCTGATTTGGGCTACTTTGGACGTCAAGGGACTTAAATGCAAAATTAAAGAAGTTTTGGTGCAAAAGTGAAAATACTACAAACTTGAGGGACCAAACATGCAAATCATGGTCTAATTCTTCTTTTGCAGCGGTTGACCTAAATTTTCCATATAAATATACTTTTAAGTTTTATTTTAGAGGGGAGCCGTGCAGAGGTCAAAGGCTAGCACCTCCCACATCTTGTTTTTCCCGAATTTTCATTGTTTTCCATGGAGAATCAAGCCGCCATACTTCCAACTATGAGTGGCTAAGTTTTCTTTCCGGATTCAAGGGATTTATCCAATTATTTCATTATGTGGTTTTGTTCTTAATTTATTATTTTTTGCCTATAAAAGTATTTGTTGATTCTTGTATTGAGTTATGAAAGTAGATATCATTCGAATTGACAACTTGATTTGTTATTTATTTTCTAGTGCTATCTGCTAGTTGAATGTTACGTAATAGACAAGAACCGGCAGTACTGAGTAGCAATTAGACAAAGCATGTGTATTGTTGAGACATTGAATATGCATGTTAGCTTAAATGTGGAATCAATGAGACAAAGTCTGAATAGTTGCAGCTATCTCAATTGTTTAGGTTTTGGTTCAACTATATTTCCTTGGTTTTTATGCTATCATTATTTTGCGTGGAACGCTATTGTGCCCAGCCAAATTATGATAAGGACTGATTGAGTGCTAGGCTTGGTTAGTTAATTTAGGAAAATTAATTCATTTATTACGGCTATCCTAATAGATCTTTGGTTGAATGATTAAATTGCAAGAGTATTTAGTAGCCTATGATTAATGAAATAATTGAGTTATCCGTCCGTTGAGTTAGAAGTCTGTTACTTTGATTTCTTTTCTTTTATTTAGTTTTTGTTATTTATATTTCATTATCTTAGTTTAGAAAAACAATCCAAAAATCTCTTTTGCATTAATTTGAAGGAAACAATCCATCGTTCCCTGAGGAGATGACCTTACTTCCCTATATTACAGTAGTTTGAAGTAGGTAATTTATTTGTGCACCTTGACACCCCATCAACAACAATTCTCTTGCAAAGACGTTCAACTTGATGATGATGAATGGAATTAGGGGATTCATGAATGGGATAATTCTCTTGTTGGGTTTGCTGTTGATTTGAAGCCTCTATTCTCTAAAATACAGAATTTTGCTTTCAACAAGTGGTTGGCTTTTGGATTAAGGTCAGTTCACCAACTTTATAATGGGGTCTTCATCTTTAAATTTGGAAAAAAGTCTGATTTGTTGGAGGTTCTTGATGCTGGTCCATGGTCGTATTATTAGCACCATTAATTCTCCAAGTTTGGGAACCCAATCTCTCAATTGATAGCAATAATATCCAATCTCTGCCTCTGTAGATTAAATTTCCTAATCTTCGGTTGCCTCTTTGGTCTGAAAAAGTGCTGAGTAAAATGGCATCTGTGATTGGAACACCAATATGCTCCTATGCGAGAGTGTGTGTTCAAGTTCAAGCCTCACAAGAACTACCTTCGGTTCTTAACCTGAAATCACCAAGCGGTGAGTACTTTGAGCAAAAGGTTGAATATGAATGGCTTCCTCCTAAGTGTAGCACTTGTCGGGTTTTTGGCTATTCTACTGAAAAAATGTCTTAAAAAGCAAATTCAAGTTTGGGTCCCAAAACCAATTGAAAATGGTATGGATAAAAAAGCGGGTAATGGAGTTGATGGTGGTCCATCCAAAGTGTGTGATGAAGGCAAAAGAAGCCAGGAATTTTCCCCTATGAAAGATGATGGATGGCAAAAAGCTACATCTTCGGGAAAAAGTAAACAAAAAGAGGATCATGATACGAACTCAATTCCTATTTCAAACATCTTTGTAAATTTGGAGCTTGAAACTTTGGCAGAGCATGTGGAGCTGGCAACCCCTACACCTCCAAATCAGTCCAAAACGAGACAAAAACCAGCTTCGCAAGTGCTAACAAAGAGCAAAAAAGGTGGAGTCAAATCTACTCCATGTTAGTTATGAATATTTGGCCAATGGAATATTAGAGGACTTGGTTCCTCAAATAAACAATATGCTATTAGAAGTTTTATTAGAGACAAGAATATTGACTTGCTGTCCATAGTCGAAAATAAATTTAACCATGCTAATGTAGCTTCTGTTGTACATTCTATTGCTCCTGGATGGTCATCTGAACACAATTTTGACTTTTGCTCTGTGGGTAGAATAATTCTCTGTTGGAATACTTCTACTTTATGTGTTCAAATCTTAGGAAAGTCTGCTCAAGCTCTACATTGTCTAGTTGATATAAGATCTAGGAGAATATCGTTTTTTGCTACTTTCATTTATGCCGAAAATGTTTCTAGTTTGCCGCAACTGCTCTGCAAATATATTAGGCAGCTACACTCTACCATATCTGGTCCATTGATGATTCTTGGTGACTTCAACTGTCTTCTTCATTCTACTGATAGAAATAATTCCATGAGAGTATCTACTAAGGATACTAGAGAACTCCAAGATCTTACGATGGACTGCCATATTTTTGACCTCCAATACTCCGGGGAGGAGTTCACTTGGTGTAACAGGCATACTAATGGTCCAAGAGTCTATATTAAGCTGGATAGAGTAGTGGTAAACTCTGACTGGGTAGATGTATTTGGAGAATCTCATGCTATTTTCTATCCCCCTGGTGTCTCAGACCACTGTCTTGCTGTGATCTCATGTTTCAATCAGTCCAGACATAACCCTCCTTTCAGGTTCCTAAATGCCTGGACTACTCATGAGAAGTTCCTACCAATGGTTGTTGAAATATGGAAAAAGCAGTATGATGGCTCTCCGATGTTTAATCTAGTCATGAAATTGAAGGATGTTAAAAAGCAGCTAAAAACTTTTCATAGAGTTCACTTTGGCAGTATCTCTAAGAGAGTAAGACAAGCAAAAGAAGATCTTGGAAGAACGCAACATTCTCTACAGTTGCAACCTCATGATTCTTCCCTGATGGCCTTGGAGAAACAACAGCTTGGTAATTATCATAAACTTCTTCATGCAGAAAGACTCTTTTTTGCTCAGAGGGCAAAAATTAATTGGATTACATTTGGAGATACAAACTCTGCTTTTTTCCATGCCCAAGTCAAAATTAGGAGATCTTCTTATTCTATTGGATCTATCACGAATAAGCAAGGGGTGGTACTCACAGAGCCTGAATAGATAAAAAATGTGCTCCTGACCTTCTACCAAAACCAATTAGGACAGTCCTCTGTTGTGGCACCTTTGCAGGCTGAGGTAGTTAATGTTGGGCCAAAAGTATCAGCTAAAGACTGTGTTGTTCTCTGTCAGCCTGTTTCCTCATCTGAAATTATGGAAGCACTGTTTAAAATTGGTAACTCTAAAGCCCCTGGTCCTGGTGGTTTTTCAGCTGCTTTTTTAAAAAGTACTTGGTCGGTGGTCGGTGATGATGTGATCAAAGTAGTTAAACACTTTTTCTCTCATGATCATCTCTTGAAGGAACTTAACTCTACTGTCGTTGCTCGTATTCCAAATGTTAAGTGTCCAAAATTTGCTTCTGATTTCTGGCCTATATCATGTTGTAATTTATTGTATAAATGCATATCTAATATCCTCACTGCTAGACTCAAACAGATTATTCACAAATTGGCGGGGGAGCAGCAGAGTGCTTTTATTGGAGGTAGGATTATCATTCACAACATCCTCTTGGCTCAGGAGATATTTCAATGTTATGGGAGAAGTAGGATCAGCCCTAGGTGCACTCTTAAGATTGATCTTCATAAGGCATATGACTCTATAAATTGGGAATTCTTGAGAAGTTTACTTATACAGCTTGGTTTTCCCTTCAGATTTATTGGATGGATTATGGAATGTGTGCAAACACCTAGATACTCACTACTTATAAATGGAGAATTGTCTGGAAACTTTAAGGGTGCATGTGGGCTAAGGCAGGGAGATCCCATTTCACCTTACCTCTTTACTCTATGTATGGAGTACCTGTCTAGATCTTTAAAAACAATGGTTGCGGAAGGCTCTTTTTTTTTCCACCCTAAGTGCAAACGCATTGGACTTACTCACCTTCTGTATGCTGGTGACTTACTTTTATTTTGCAAGGGAAATTTCTCAGCTGTTCAATGTCTGAAGAGATGTTCGGATGATTTTTTCTCCAGATCTGGACTTAGTGCTAACTTGATGAAGAGTCATGCATATTTTGCAGGTGTTCCATTCCATACAAAAGGAGGCTTGCTTGATATGTTTGGGATTGAAGAAGGAATCTACCTTTTAAGTATTTGGGTGTCTCGCTTGTCTCTAAACGATTATCATTGACTGACTGCCTTCCATTGATCGAGCAAATAATCTTGGAAGAGTTAGTTATAGAGCAATTATGACTTTTTCCTGTAAAAGCATAATACGATAAAATGAATTATTTTCTTGAGATGAAGAGAGTGTGATTTAAGAGTATGGTGTACACTTCTTTATTTTATTTTATTCTTTTGAGCTGCCATAATTAGTTAATAATAAAAAAACAAAAAGAACGTTTATAAAATCAGTAGCAACTGAAGTGAACGTCTACAATTTTATAAATAATCTTTATAGGGGGGAAAGGAAGGTTCTTCCAAAATCAATAAAGATCACAGATCGTCATCATCACCGCATTAAATTTTCATTTCAACTTAAAAAATATAGGGTAAAAGATCTCCTACACCATAATCCTACACCACTTTGTACATCACTCACTAAGATTGATGCATGGTCTTTGTTCCAGCAGATTAATCCAATGATCGATTAGGGTGTTAGTAAACTTTTGAAAAAAGAAATTAATAATTGAATACAGAAACTAACCCGGCAATATATCCGAGGATTTTAATTTACCCTTTCGGGCTTTGATATATATTTGTATCGGAACTTTAATTGTTCAAAGGGGCCTTGATCAAACCCTTCCGACTTTAGAGAGCGGTGTTAAAATCTACTTTGAACTTGAAAACAAGTGAAAGATACTTGTTCCACATTGGAAATGGTAACCCAACAACATATATACTCCATGTGTTACTCCCATCATTGCCAATTGATTTTAAGGTGGAACCACATCTAAACTTACATATATGGGCTTTAATGATAATGTTTTAAATAATCTAGCTTTAGAGATTTATTTTTTTACAATATACGTCAAACTGCAGGAGTACGTAACCTAGCTAACGCATCGAATTGATTTATTAATTTTTTTCCAAGAGAAAATCATAATTTAATTGTCATTGCTCGTAATCGTTTTTCAGGGTATCAGAGTGGTTGTCCGGAAGCATCAGTTTAGGTAATAAGAAACAAATTATTACAGTACTATTGATTGATGCTTCAAACTAATTAAGCTACCATCTTTTAAAGCATCAGAGATTATTTTTAAAGAAAGCATCTTTTGAAGAAGGTCTTTCTAACAAAAAAAGCCTTCCTACTCCCAAGAAAATGTTGGGAGAAATGCTAGATTCAAGGATATGATATTCATATTGGGACAAAATTTATTGTCAATGGTTGAACAGTTAACCGAGATCCTAAATTTTGGATCAAGCCCGAAAGTTTTCGTCTTGAGAGTTTCTTAGAAAATAGTATTTATATAATTGGAGCCAACTTTGAATATATCCCATTCTGGGGAGGTAGAAGAATGTGCCCAGGAATTCCACTTGGTTTAGCAATTGTAGAACTTGCATTCGCTCAATTGCTCTACCATTTTGACTGGAAAATGCCTGGTGACATAGAAGCTGAACTGCTGGACATGACTGAGGTCTTTAGCATCACACTTCGAAGGAAATATAGCTTGTGTTTAGAAGCAAGCTTGAAATTCCCGTTTGAATAGATAGTCCATTTTATTGTTGTCATGTTCTCATCCTCTTTTATCTTTTTCTATTTTATTCAAATAAGGAATGATAGTAATATAGTATAAGATGTATCAGCAAATTAATGGTTGCTGTTTATTGATAAAGGGAATAAATTACGATTTCATGCCAAGAATTTTAACCGGACTATACCCTTGAAATTAAGAACAAGATTGTAGTTTTACCCTTAATTAAAATATAAAATATCTAGGTGAATCTCTTAGTTGAATTCCTTGCCTGAACTATATGAAGGACAAATTTTATTTGTTTTTATTTTTCAAACCTATTTTCTGGGCTTTCAAGGTAATTGATGATAAACTACATACCGATATATAGCTAGAAAATTCATCTATTATGACAATCATGAATGCGGCATGGGTTGATCCTTGAACTTGGTCAATCTGATGCTATTTGTAGACACTGACTTACATTTACACCATGGACCGGTTTTGGGTTTCTTTACAATTTGAGGTTCAAATGTAGTGGGGTCATCGTGAGATTTTAGATGCAGCTTAAAAGTCAAAGTTCAGAATTATGGACGGTGGTGAATTGAGTGTTAACGGTTGGTTTATGTGTAGCTAAATTCAAAATTGCAAGAGTACGTGCTCCTACTATTATACGTTGATAGTGATTTTTGTAGATCTAATAAAGATCTCATATTTTCATTTGTTCATATCAAAAGGAGTTTTTCGTCTAAATAAATGACTTTTGGTATTGTTGTATTCTTATTGTTTGTAGTGTTTTGTTGTTGGTCAACCTCCCAATTTGGCTATATTTTATACTCCTACGTTCTTGAAAGTTGGGCAGAGCTTGATTGCTTGTAATTGTATTAGGTATTTTGTATTGTTTTGGCTAACTACTTTTACTTATAATATTCCTCCTTTTAACCTACCTAAAATTCTTTTTCATGCCCCCGGTGAAAATTGATCAAGGATTTTCTCGATTTTGGATTTTGTACTTTTAGAATAAATAGCTGGTTTGCTTGATTTGGTGTTTGTTAATCATCCCAACAAAAAGATTATCTTTGAACAGCGACCAAAATAATACTATTCACAAAGTAAACGAAGTTTGCGTGTAAATACTTACTATTACAACTTAACAAATATTATTACAAAACAAAGACTTGCAATCAGCTTAACAACTTACTATTAACCACAACAGATATAAACAACATCAATGTATTACATACATGCATGTGTATATTCATAGACAACAAGAAGTTGAGGAGAGGTTATTAACTTGAAAAGTAGCAACGCAGCATATTTCTGGGAAGTTGCCCAAATTCAAACGCCACAAAAAGGTACAATGGAACGCTCGACGTGGTACCTTTTCTCTTCTTGGATATACTGGAGAAATTCAAGGTGATTGAACTCCTTGAATTTCAATGGATTCTGCTCATCAATCAGCTCTTTTGGAACTCTAATCTTGTCACTCATAAACGAGAACTGTGCAATGCTGAACTTCTCTTCAGTTCCTTTCATCAATACCTTATGCAGAGGGGCAAATATTCTTCCATTACTCCATGCCTGTAAAAACATTTATGAATAGTAAATTAATCCAACCAAACAATATATTCAGTATGCGACTTATAAAGAGGAACGAAAAAGAGTATGACCTATTATATTGTACGCATAGTTTCCAAAAATGAATGTTTTATTTGAATTTTTAATTGCAGTACAATTTGTATTTTTTAAAAAAAAAAAACTGAACTATCATTTCATGACTGAGAGAGTGTATTTGTCACCTGGAATGGCTCTCCTGCAATGATTATAAAGATTGAAGAAAACGTAGGTGAAGGGTAATAAGATATCCATTCACCATTTCTCATTTGTAATTCAAGACCACTGACGTGATTAGTATCAACAACGCCCAGGAAATCCTTGTCCACGTGAGGATGAAGACCAACGTTGAGCTCTTCGGGATCTGGTGTTCTATATTTCAGAAATCTTACACAGTAAAATGACGAATTGATCAGATCGTAACAAGATTCGTCGACGCCATAGCTGCTGAAAACCAACCTCGTTACTGTTGCATCCAATTCGGACAGCAACTTGGAGTATGTGTATGCAGTGTCACTGTAATTAACATGTTAATATAAAATATCAGACGTACAAGTACTTTAATTTTTTAATCCTATAATAATTAAAAATAATCTTTTTTTTTTGGTCACACAAAAATGAGCCAATCTATAACAAGATCTTTTTTTAAAAAAAGGAAGACGAATAAATAAATATATATATATATATAGCTTGAATCAAACTCATTCATGTAAATAAAGTAAAAATTAATGCCAAAATGGACCCTAAATAAATGGCAAAACTCAGGTTTTTTTGATATGGAAAATAAAGGTAAAACAAAATTGGATTCTATCTAAGATGTGGTAGTATTTTGTGGATAAAAAAAAAAGTCTGCACATTACTCATAGGTTGACAAAATGGCTAGTTCACATTGACTAGTGAATGATGATCGGTCCAAATGAAACAATGTTCCATTCTCAAACAAGTGGGACTAATTTGGGAACGAAGATGAGTTATTATATTAAAACGAAGAAAGTAATTTTTTAAGACGAAGAAAGATTAATGTCAATGAAAGTAGCTACATTATATATATTAACGCACCAGAAATCATCATTTCCAGATGGAAACATGAGGTTTGTGAATTCTTTGGTTGCGTCAACAGTAGCAGCGTTCTCAATACTGATGTACTCCACGAGTGGCATGAAAGGAAAGTTAGTGCCATATCCAAATCCAAGAATTTTACCAGTATTTTTCACTTTTGTCTCCTTGGGTAGTTGAAATAGGTCTTTGGAAACTTTGAACATTTCATGGTGCAAATCTGGGGAAAGTTTGTCGTATTTTGCAAGAAAACATCCATATGTTTCTAGGGCTTGGCAGACCTGATCGGCCGTTGATCGCAAAGAAATTGTTTCTTCATTGATTTCTATGAGAGGAAGGTTGTTTTGTGCAATTTCCAAACCCATAGTGTCGATGATCGAAGATATCAGTGATATTGTATGTGTGTGTCTGTTTTTTCTTTTTGATTTTGGCTGAACTATTTACTGGAATGTATTGTTGATTTCTAATGATCTTGGTGTAATCGCGGATTAATGCTTATATAGATACACATTTTTGTCATTGCTCTTATTTTATATGTATATATTTATGTATATATTATTAAAGGTAGTACATTTTTGCCATGCTTTTACCCCCCCCCCCCCAACCCAATTTGAATAGGGAGGGGACCAGCAGACAAGCACTTCATGATTTTTATTAGATGCACATTTCATGACATATTCACACACACAATTTGATTCGGGAAGGGACCACCAGACAAGCACTTCATAAGTTTTTTTACATTAGATGTACATTTCATGACATCAATATTCCATGTACATTTTTTTTCCCCTGACTTGAAAATTTTTTATGAGCTGCTACCTTTACTAGACTATTACTACATCATCGTATTTGGTTAAATGTTGAGAGTCATGTGGCAAGGATTATGAATCTCACATCAGAGGCATGAGGACATGTGAATCAGTTAATAAGTAAGGTGGTTTCAGAACCCATTAGTTTGAGCTTTTGTGTTCAGATGGGTCTTATCTTACTTATTGGGCTCCATGTCGGATTTTTTTCTCCAGATAAATCCCCAACAGTGGTATCAGAGCCTAGGTTGGGCCAAGTGGGTAGGTAATTTAGCCCAAATTATCTCGGTTGATCTGACTGAATCCAGGCAGTCAAAGGCCCACTACGAGTAGAAACGTAAGGATGGGCGGCCCAATTACTCAGGTGGAGTACAGATTTGGGCTTGTCAAGATAATTTGGAAGCCCGATGTGGAGATTGCTCATGACGGAAAGAATGTTGAGAGTCATGTGGCAAGGATTATGAATCTCACATCGGAGACATGAGAACATGTGAATCAGTTAATAAGTAAGGTGTGCTCAAAACCCATTAGCTTGAGCTTTTGAGTTCAGATGGGTCTTATCTTACTTATTTAGCTTGAGTTTTTGAGTTCAGATGGGTCTTATGTTACTTATTGGGCTCCATGTAAGATTTTTTTCTTCAGATAAATCCCCAACAAGATTGCGGTCGTTCGCAAAAATATAGAAGAATAAGATATGTTTCATTAAAGGTTACCAACTAATTGGATCGTATTTGGACAACGAATATGTAAATTTCTCATATTTTACTTCGAACTTGTAAATTGAATAGGTAAAGAGTAAATTATGCGAGATAATTCTTGACACTTCATTTAATTTGATTCCTACAGGTCAATTTAGAAAATTGGATATTTTGATCGGTACTTAATGAAGATGATATTAAATTTAAATTTTTGTTAAGTTGAGATTTACCGATCAATGATTTTCTGTGCCAAAAAATAAAAATACTTCTGGTCCCATTAGAAATTACGTAAGATTAATTTTAAATTTGTTTGGGTGATCTTTCAAAGATCAATCATCCCTTAAAAGAATAAGCTGGTCCTTAATCCTTAATTGTTTGTTTTGTTCAGGACAAATTACTTTGAAATCATCCAATAAAGTATAACCCTGGCCCTTAAAATGGTCCCTAAATAATTTGATTTGTTGGTTTTGTTTTGGACAAATTATTATGAAGTCGTTGTATAAAAGGAACAAAATAGTCCTTAAACTGGTACCTAATCTTTAATTATTTAGGTCATCATGTACAAATTAAAAAAAAATGATTTCAGTAGGTCAATAAGACCTTTCCCAACCAATGATTATATTCAACTTGTTATTTATTTATTTTCATTATTTGGCTTCCTAGTTCTCTTATCAAACAATTTCAAACTTAAATATAGATGACACACTACAAGCAAAAGGGTTTAAACAACACTTTACAAACGTCTCAATAAACATTTTATAGCCACGCTAATCTCAATAACTTTTCATTCTGAATGTAATCTATTCTATTGTGTTAATAGGTCATGGTAAAACAACATTTACAACTGCTAATTTTCATTCTACTGTTTAATATATAAAGACGTTTACAGTATGCTGACAATTAAATAACTTTTTCACAATCTATATATATAATACCTAAAGCAAAGACTAGAGGTTAACCAAACTCATATATCCTATGTGGCAATTTCTACATTTCCTAATTTGAAATGGAGAAGAAAAATGGGATTCTAAGTTACTGTTGACTATGGATTCCTACATCAGATCTTAACAGATTTTGTGGTAAGATTTGGAGGGTGGCTCAGAGTTGTGATGACCGATCTATTGTAATCTACCTTATCACCGTAGATTTTATTCAAACTGGAAACGAATTGATAACGTAGAGTTAGGGTTTTGTTAGCCAACCAACTGATGAGAACCATAGATTAAAGAGCGTTTTGAAATTCATCTTATAATGTTGATACACCTTTGGTCATTTTGGTAGCAATGTATGATGTGTCATTATCGGCACTGACTCAGAGAGGTTCTTTGTATGATAAGTTTGCCCAGCGTAATCACCTCATCAAGGACAGACTGATTTGGGAGTATGCGTCATCTTTGTACTCCTCTGGTGCTAATTATAAAATATTTTGATTTGTCATTAGTTTTACTTAATATATATTTTTTAATTAAAAAAATTTTAAAATAAATTTTGATATTTATTGTGTTCTCTTAATTATTACGATATATTTTTTAAGGTTTTTTTAGGTAAAACTTATGACAAAGCAAAATGGGTATCCGTCCAGAAATTATTTTCTAGTTTGAATTTTTATTTTTAGTTCAAATTGTACTAAAAGTCAAATATCAAATTGCACAATAATTTTGGGACAGAAGAAATAATAAGGACTGGAGAGAGTATTTCCTATTCGTGATAAAAAGGCGTTGCGGATCTATGACATTATTGGGTTGTTATGTAAAAGAAGAAATTCTATTTTTTTGCACAAAAAAAAAAGAAGAAATTCTATGTTTGACATAACTTAAATGCTTTCAGCCTACAGCTCCAGCTCCTATCCTAACTTTATCTAAATTAAATGGCTTATTATTTACCCATTTCTCAATAGTGCAGCCAAGTAACTTTATAAGCAGAAGGATTTGTAGATATATGCAGATTTTGCCTATCGAATTTGGGAAATTTTTTCCTTTTACGGAAGATAAACTTTAGCTTTTGACAACGAACTGATAAGTATAATTTTTTTTCCAGTTGATTTTGAGGATTGAGGCATTCATTTAAAATTCGTTGTGGTATAATTTTATAATGATTAATTGTCATCCCTTGTGATTCATTTTTAATATATTGTTTGTTTGCATTGGAAATGGACGTTGGCTGCCATTGCTTGAGGAATAAAATCTTCTATGATTTCCGTTGTTAGAAGACCATCCTAATAATAAAATGATCCAATTCAGTACTTGCCGATAATATATACTCCCTCCGTGCCATATTTATTGTCCAATTTGGATTTTCATTTCTAGTTCAAATTATACTAAAAGTGAAATATCAAACTGGACAATAATTTTGAGACAGAGGAGTACTTGGTAAATTGGAGAAAGGATTTAAAACACACGCATTGTTAATTAGGATGTAATTTAATGTCTCACGCTTGATAATTATTAAACATTATATACTATCTTTTATCATCTATTATTAATATAAAAAATAAAAATACGGCGAAGCGCTTTCGATGATTCTGACGACGAAAAAAAAAACGGGATGATAGATACCGCAATTCCGCGACCAATGACACTTGAAGTGCCTGGCCGCTGTGAACAACCAAACCCAAGTTCCAATCTCTTTGGGAGAAGAAAGAACACAGAAGAACAATGGCTTTCGTTAAAACCATTTACGGTTTATTACTTTCTAAATTTTAATTTCAAAAAGTAAAAGAGAAAAACAAAGTCTATTTTCAAGGGAATTATCTTTAACTATCTCCCCTTCAACGATAAGATACGCTTCATTAAACTAACAGATTACTTGTAGACGATTTTCGATAATACTTAATATTCAAATTTGAGTGCAACCTTATCTCATCGTCGGGTTAAACATACTAAACCCTAATACTATTATGAATCGGTTTCTTCTACTACTCTATATATCAGATGGGTATTTTGATATAGCCCCACATTATCACTCACACAATCACGCACGAACTCAGTTTTCTTTGTTATTTTCTCCCCCCAAAATAAATATTTTCTCACCAAAAATACATATTGTTCCTCTATCTCTATATTGATTTTTTTATCTTTTGGATAATCCAAATCGGTCAAATTAGTCGACAAATATAATGTTAATATCGATTGACTGATTGTTAGGAAGAAAGAATCGGAGAGCGTTGTTCTTCCCACCCGTGCTGCTCTCAATTTGAAAGCCGGTTTCCACCCACTCAAGGTTTTCTTTTTCTCTTTCTTTTTTTTTTTGGCTTCTGTTTTTCTATAAAATAACTTGAGTTAAAATGAATTTCTTTGATGCGTTATCGATTACTTTCGTTGCATTATTAGTTCTCATCGATTCAGTTTCCCTTGAATCGGGCAATGGTGGCTTTTATGGCGCCTGTTTATAATTTTTTTTTCTTAAATTTGATTAAATATTAATTATGAGAAGTTTATAAATACTTTTGTTAGTGATCACAAAACGAACAGGTAGGTTCAGACACAGTTGACATGGCAACTCAATGTGTGCTCTTTTGTATGTTACAGAATATGGTATTTGATGACCATATATTAGTGGGATTGGCTTCGTACCTTCGGGGCATCCTGTTTTATGCAAAGGTCATTTTTTTTCATACTTTTCAAAATTCCATGCCCGAAGTTATTGAAGTTCCTGGTTTCATAGACAGAAAAAAGTGAGAAATTCATATATTGTGTTGTTTTCATGATAAAAGCCTCTTTTCTATCTACTACGATTTAGAACACTGATTCATATATTGACTATGATTTAGAAACAATTAGTAATAATCTAAAGCAACCAGACTGCCGAAACTAAAATGTCAAGTTCAGTAGGAAAATCAGATTTAAACGTCAACCTTAAACTCAATTTTAGAATCGACCACAACTCCATTTTAAGATCCGTAAAAACTGTCTAACCCCTTAATGAGTAAAGCAAAGAGCTATAAAAGGAATTAATAAAAAATGTTTGTTTTCAAGGAGATCCGATCAATTCAAATTTCAATCGACAGAACACTGATTCTGTAATTTTCAGAATCGTGATTCTAACTTCAAAGTCGTTTTTAGAACTAAATAAAACTCTGTTTCACATTCCGTAAAAATTGACAAACACCTTAAGAAACAAACTAAAGGGTCACAAAAAGAAATCAAACAAAAGGTTTTGTTTCAAGGAGAATCGTTCATTCCAAAAACCAGTCACAGGTCCTGTACTTTGAATTTTCAAGAACCAGTCGACAGGTCCTATACTTTTGATTTCTAGGTGGCTACCTTTCTTTCAAGACAACTTCTACATCCTCCTCAGTAACAACTCCAAGATCCTTCTACTTTAATCCTCCAGAATCCACCACATCCCATAACAATGAGATATCAAGAAACAATTAAAAAAACTGAGTAAAACGACACTATATGAAGAAGATTTTCATGTAAAAAAAACCTGAATACGAGTTGCAAAGCTAGGAGAAAAAGGCCCGCCAACAGAGACCCAAAAGAAGTTCATTCAATTAAATCTAGAGTTTAGTATTCTAAATACAATGCAAGCACTCAAAATAGTTTGTCCCCATACCACATTGTAACCTACAAAATCAGCCCTATAATTATGCATACATAAAGCAACATCTCAAATTAATATTTCAGAACCCACATCATGGAAGTACAAATTTACAATCACCAAGAATTCTCTAGTCCTACTTTTCAAAATATGAGCTCAAGACCCGAAACAAATTCTGATTTATGCAAGAAAACAGCCACAAACACTTTGATGTAGCCACTACTGAAACTCAGCTGCAAATCTTGAGCCTCAGATTCAATTGCTCAAGTATTTCCAAATTAAAATTAAAGAACCTATCGAACAAAGAGGAGCAACTAGTAAATAAGTTATACCCACTTCCTCCGGTTGCCGTCAAACCACTGCCCGGCGGCTGCTGATTCATTGCAGGAGTGCTGAAACTCTGTGCTTGTTGCATAGGCCACCGGAATCGGAACCTCCGGGTGGGGATCTGAACCCATTTCCGGCGCCGGCAAAGCCTCTGGAATGAAGTAACTGCTGCTGCAGCTTAGAAGCCAACATGGTTGATTGGTCCTACCGCGAACCAAGTGCATCCCATTGGGACTAAGATTTTGCGGTGGCAGCGGCGGCGACTGCAATTTCGAATCAAGCGGAGGATTGGCTTGCAGGGGTGGTCCTCGTTCTTTCGCATCGATTTGATTCAAACGATTTAGATTCAGTCCCACAACACAATATCCCATACCATCGACTCCCGAATCGAATCAGATTCGATCGATTCATTATCAACCTCAGATCTATTCGTTTGATGCGATGGCTATGGTGAGAGGTGGTGGTGGCGGACTGACTGTGGTGACTGCAAGGATTGGGAATGGAGGAGGTAAGCTAGGGTTGGCCGAAAATAGGTAAAAATCCATCAGATTCTCACTCCAGAATCGACGATGTGCTACAGCTTCTTTTTGGAAAGGAACTCCAGCAGATCTAGGTCACAAGAACAAAAAACAACATCTGAAATCGATGGATGAGGAAGGATTTCACATTACGGCAAAAAACATTGAATTGGAGGCCTTGATTTGTACCCGATTCGCGTTTCTGCGAGAGAAGAGGACGACGGTGCTAAGAGCTGAACAGCAGAGGTGAGAGCTGAACAGCGGCAATGGTTCAGAGTTTTGGGGAAGAGTTGAGTGTTGGTCAAATTTGAGCGTTTAAGTGTTGGGCATATTTGGGTGTGGGACAAAAGCGGAGGGTATTTAGCAAAAAGTGCCAAATTTTGGCAAAGCGGGAGTTTTCCCCCGTGTTTTTTACACAATAAATTAGTTGTAGGCATTTTATTTTTTCCTCTTTTTTTTGGAAGATAGTTAATTTTTTATTTTTACTTTCAAGTTTTGACAAATTAAATCTCTAAATGTCAAAATGGTCCTTATTAAATTAAAAAACAGACACCCTTGAATTTACAAAGTGACACCTAGAACTTTTTTTCTTATTTGAACCATGTGTCAATGTAAATATTTCTATTTATACCTTCAATGAATAATTTTTCTATTTCAATTTTAACCTATATACATAATGCTAAATTTGTACTCCCTGTCCAAAAATGTCATTTCACTTTGCTCCAAATGAACATCAAACTCAAACTCATTTAAAGAAAAATGACGTAATTAGTATACATTAATAAAAATAAGTTGATAATTCGTTTTTAATTTCAACCCTGAAATTTTATTAATTATGTACTAAACTGATCAGGTATCATTACTTTTCAAATCATAACGTCACAAACATTATCAACGTATATGTTACAACTAAAAAGTAATAATACTATACTTTAATGGTCATGATCATATCGATCATCAGTTGTCTTTTTGAAATGAAGTCTAATTACCCACAAATTACCCACGAAACGTTGACCAAGATCTGGTCTTAATTTCAACCCTGAAATTTTATTAATTATGTACTAAACTGATCAGGTATCATTATTTTTACCCATGACACGCTGAAAGCCTCGGGTAACAGCAGGGTTTTTTTGTAGTGATAGTTAGTGAATAAGTCTTTTAGTTTATTTATATTTAGTTAATTTAATGTATACTAATTCTTCTTTAATTTCATAACTAATAAATTAATTAGTTGGGATTTTTAGTGAACTAGTAATATTTTATGTTTACGATTTGTTTCAATTAATCACATGATCTATTTTGTAGGACAATTTTGAACATTTTGGTGGTGACAGTATTGATTACAGTGAATGTTTTGTAACTGTTAATCAATTATGAGTGGTACAGAAGCAATAACATGGCCAAAAAGTGGCAATTGACATTGGTTTCACTTTAAATATTTCTTCGTGGAAGAAAGGGAATAAGAAGAAACTACTGATCCATTTCCTGAAATTCTTGCGCGCATGGGTATCCAAGTATTTCCAACAATATGTTTGGCATGTAGAAATGGAAGAGATGGAGTTAGCCATTGTTTCTTTGAATGCTCTTTTGCTTCACAGATTTGGAAATATTTCTCTTCATTGTTGACAGTTAATATTGCTGGAGTTCACTCATTAGTATCTATGTTGGGGCGGTGGTGGCGAGGTGGAGATATGGCTTTTGGAGTGCTGCGAAAAGTTTTACCATCTATAATTATTTGGGAAATTTGGAAGCATCGTAATAAGATGATCTATGAAGGAACATGCTCAAATATTTCATTGGCAAAGCGACTCATTATGGATTAGGTGCGTAATTTCTTATTGATTTATGATTTGTAGGTTCAAAATGAGGGAGAGAAATGCTTTATTTCCAATGTTTTTCATGTGAGTATTGGAAGAGTTCTGCGGCCTAGGGTTTTGGAAGTCAAGTGGCAACCGCCTGCGACTAATTCTTATATCCTTAACTCTGATGGATCATCTACTTCTAATGAAGCTGGATATGGTTTTGTTATTCGGGGAGAAGGAGGTTCTTTTATTAATGGGGAAAGTGGTTTTCTTGGAGAGGGTTATAGCTATTTGGCGGAGGTGTATGGAGTTTTATTCGGCTTGCGCAAATGTGAGCATTTGTCCATTTCGAATGTAATGGTCCAAACGGATAACAAGTCCTTAGCGGATTCATTGGCTAGAAGAGTTAGCTTTCCTTGGAAATATTTCTTACAAATGAGAGAAATGTCATCTATAATGCAAAGAAATAGTTATGGAATTTCTCATATATTCCGGGAGGCAAATGCAGTTGCTGATTGGTTAGCTAAAAATGCATCTTCTGAAAACTCGGATATGTTTTCTTCATTAGCTAGACTGCCACTTTATGTAAAAGGGTTGTTGATTTTAGATCAACAATCCTACCCTTATATTAGAAGTCGCATTGCTTGATGTAATAGTGGTTAGTTCATACACTGTCACTTTTTTATTCTAGAGATTAATAAAATGTGGCAGGGTGGAACTAGGGAACTATATAGTTTATATGTCCATCCGTTGGATATAACCCTTGTGTGCATTACAAATGGTTGGCTCAAAAATTTACCTCTTGGATATACCCCTTGATTTTTTTTGAGTCAGTTGGAACCTAAAAGCCAACCCGACCTTTCTGCTTAAAAAAAAAATAAGAAGAAGAAACTACTGAAATGTTCATGCGGTGGGCGGCTAAAACCGAAAAAGGGAGACGTGAACAAAATTTTGCAAAGAAATAACAAGACAAAAAAAGTGCAGGTGCCCATTCGAGATGGTAGTCAACAATATTCTGGGTCGCCATATTGGTGAATTGTGTTTTTAGCGGTCTGAAGGATATGCACAATTATACTTTGGCTCGATATCCGAAGGGATATAGGCAGATGAGCGGAGTCAGTGCTAGATTGAAAAAGCATTTAACGTGTCCTCAACCTTCCCAAACCCTACCCCACTCTCCGCAACCGGAAAGGTAAGACAGGCACGATGATCATCTAGGCGGCGGCAGACAGCCTAAAACCTGCAAGACAGAGCCTCGGGTGTCTCCCAAGGGTAGACTCTCCGATACTTAAGTCAATAAAGGAATGGAGAGAGTACAGAGAGAGGTATGTATATCGTGTGTAGAAGGTGTAGAAGATATGTAGAAGATTTGTCTTATGGGAGAGGAACCACCTCTTTATATAGAGGTGGTGTTACAAGATTCCTGAAACCCTAGCAGAATAGATTTAGGCGGTGACTTAATCTCCAAGTAACCTAATCAGCCTAGGGTTCAGTTTGGACTCGTCAAGTGCTCCTAGAAAGCCATATTCTCGAGACTTGATGAGAAGAATATGAGTTGCTACGAGTGTTGATGTCTTCTCGAGTTTCGTGGTGTTGCCCCAGTTCTTGAACTCTTTCGTTCTCGGGTGTCACCTATATAAAATAAATAGAGTAGAATGCCTCGAGGAGGTCTTTGTGTTAATGACTTCCTTATTAGGATGGGGAAGTCTGTGTATGCCAAATTAGGAGGATGGCACCTAGATGCCGAATTGGGTGGATGGCACCTGGATGCCGAATTGGGAGGATGGCACCTAGATTTCTTTATTTGAAGTGAGGAACCCTATATGTTTGGATGTTCGAGATGCGATATATAATGTAATAATGTAATGACATATAGTAATAAGATGATTATGAGTAATATCAGTTCAAGCAGAGGATATTAGGATGATCCCTCAAATTCCTTGCCCCAAGGGTATGTCCCTATTTGTGGCCCCGAGTACGTTTTCCTCGTTGAAGGGTGATAGGGTTTTACCACGAGAGGGTTGGTAACTTAAAGAACTCCTTCGATCGTGCCTACAAAGATATCTTGATATGATAGTAGTAATATGCTAATGATCTAAGCAGTAGATTGATTTAGATTCGAGAAATATATTAAAAAAGGTTTGAGAAGTACCTCTGTATTGAGATAAATTGATTATTCGAGAAGGTGTTACCTCGAGTCCGAGAAGGTATTATGAAGGTCTAGATACATCTTCTTGAACACTTCGAGTAGTAGTGTATTTGTACGGTGCCACTTGGCGAAGCCTGAGTTTGTATGGTGCCTTAAGATGGGCGGCGATGATGATCTAGGCGGCGGCGGACGGCCTAAAACCTGCAAGACAGAGCCTTGGGTGTCTCCTAAGGGTGGAGTCTCCGATGCTTAAGTCAATAAAGGAATAGCCAGAGTAGAGAGAGGTATGTGTATCGTATGTAGAAGGTGTAGAAGATATGTAGAAGATGTGTCATAAGGGAGAGGCATCAACTCTTTATATAGAGGTGGTGTTACCTGTTTCCTGAAACCCTAGTGGAATAGGTTTAGGCGGTGGCTTAATCTTCAAGTAACCTAATCCTAGGCCCAGGGTTCAGTTTGGACTCGTCAAATGCCTTTTACTTCCTAGCTCATTTTCACCCCAAAGAAAAGATTGACACCTCCCTTCAAGAGCATCCAAAGTTATTTTTTGTAGTGCGATTGCTGCTATAGTATGGATAGGGATAGCGGATAGGACATGCCTTATTAACACTATCCTTCCCTCCACCGACAACATCTTGTTTTTCCAATTCCCCAACTTTGCATCAAAAGCATCCAAAAGATGTTGAAAGTATTCTCTTTTTCTTCCTTCCTTTAAAAAGATTACACCCTATGTATTTGAAGGGGAGATTTCCTTGCGGCATTTGAAGGGTTTCAGCCACTAATGCAACACGAGTAGCACTAATCTTTTCCGAAACTAAAAACATACTTTTCTGCTTATTCATCCGTTGTCCAGTAGCTACCTCATAGTCTTGAAAGAAATCATTAACTTGCGTCACTGAGTTTTGAAGGCCCTTAGTGAATATAATGAGGTCATCCGCAAAATATAGATGTGACACTATTTTTGACCCAACCGAACCTCCATATATTGCAATTCTCCCATTTTCAGCAAGTCCTTTCATACTTCTATGAAAGCTTCAGACAAGATTATAAACAAATAAGGCGATAATGGGTCACCTTGCTTGAATCCCATTGAAGCTTGAAAATAACCCATTGGACTTCCATTTAAAAGTGTAGAGAACCAACTCCTCGTGAGATTAGAAATTACTAAAGCCACAAAGTGTTGATGAAAACAAAATTTGAACATTATCCTTCTCAGAAAATCCCATGAAATTCTATCAAATACTTTTATCATATCCACTTTTAGAATCAGGTTCCCACCTCTTGTTGGATGATCCAAGAATGGTGGATGATCCTGCATGAAGAGGACATTATCCACAACATCCCTTCCTTGTAGAAAAGCAGATTGTTCCTCATATATGAGCTTGGGAAGTATCTTTTTCATTCTCTCTGTTAGCAGCATCGTCATAATCTTGTTGATAAAGTTGCATAAACTAATTGGCCTGAAATCCGAGAAAGAGGTGGCAGTAGTTTTCTTTGGGATCAGAGTTATAACGGTACTAGTAATTGCTCGAGGAAGAGAGATTCCCATCATAAACTCCTTGCAAGCCCTTTCCAAATATTCTTTTATTATGTCCCAACAGCCTCTATAAAGATCACCTCCCAAGCCATCGATTCCCGGAGCATTAGAAGGATCCAAATCAAAAACCGTCTTTCGTATTTCCTCCCTTGTCAGCGGCGCTAACAAAAACCCATTTTCTTCCTCATTAACAAGAGATGGAATATGCTCTAAAATCCAATGACATCCTTCTTCATGATCTGAAAATTCTTCATCCGAATGTAAATTTTGAAAATAGAAAACAGCTTCCTGCTCAATATCTTCCTTCGGTCGATCCAAGTTCCATCGCCTTTTGGAATTTTACAAAAAATTAAAAAAAAAAGGATTTGTGCATGTGAGCACTCATCAGGCTCCATGTGCATGTGACCTAAAAAAAACAATTGATGCAAAAATTCCGATTAATGTAGAGAGTCTCCACACATTTTGGAGAACACTTGCTTTTGATGCTCCTGATGATTTAGGTTCCACTGATTTGTCGGAGGATCATCTGATGTTCTGGAATCTTGTTGATGAGATGAACTCAAGCGATCCTTCTGTCATGCACGGAATAAATGTTATCCTCGACGGAGAGCTTCACCGTCAACAAAGAGGCTACACGGAGCCGGAAGGTATTATCAAGTTGCGACATCTTGGAAATACCCTCCAAGCCGTGCACCACGTTAGCCAGAGAAGACGGTCTAACCCGATCCCCACTCTTGTCCAGAAACAAGGTGCGACCTAACATCGCCCATACCCAGGCGATTGCTTGATCCTTCGGTGATCGTGTGGACATTTTACACGTTGCAATGATCTTACTAGTTTCACTCCCCCCACTTTCCAAAATCTTATCCTTTTTAAGTTGTTCTTGAGTCACCCTCGTCACTCTAAACTCATATTACACAGCTTTGACGTCTCAAGATCATCAGGAATTATTTTTCTAGCCACTGGAATTCCAAAAATATACCACACATCATGAAGCATCATAGTCATCTCACCGAATGGCATGTGAAAAGAGTTTGTATCAGGTTTCCACCTCTCCACAAACGCAAATATCAATGCATTGTCAATGGTATTATATATGATAGATGGTAGGGTGCGACGACCCAGTATCATCAATCATTTTCTTACCCGGAGGACCCAACTCATTGTACCATTCATTCAACCTCATACAAAATTTCTCTCGGGTCTGCAACTTCAACATGTCTCTTATCTCGCCATTCCATATCTTATAGGCGACGTGCCCAAGAAAACTAGGAATTACATTACCGTATACAGGGCCACCCAGCACTGGTCTTGAAACTATCCACTTCTTACCATCATTAGTCCTAGAACGCTTGCTACTACCTAATTTTTTTTTTAAGATAATAAATAAATATTAATAATTTCTAAATCAATCCTACGTAAATTGATTCTAATTTTAAAATAAGTAAAACAATTACGCTAATTTTTTACCTGATGATCCAGTACCGATAAAACGGCCACCAAGGCCACGGGGAAGGCGATGTGAGTCCTCAGACTCTTCACTCGACTCTGAAAAAAATATTTCATCATTGTGACCAAATACCATATCCAGTCCCCCTGCATTGATATCGTCCTACCGTGATGACTCTCCATCGTGATCACAATGCATCATCTTTATCTTCGGCTTCGTCTTCCCTCCTCCTTTTTGTCCTCGAGCGGATGCGTTAACATAACGGGATTTAGTGCATCGCAGTCCATTGCCAATAAGAAAAGGCCCCTCTTCACTACCAGTAATCGCGCCAACCTCATCCTCAACACAATGAAATTTTATTTATTAACTATAATTAGATATAACTTATTTATACAATTAAAAAGCTTATATCATAAAATAAATTATATTATTAAACAAATCATATCATAAAATTAATTATATTAATTATACAATAACTCCTTAATTAAATTATTTATGATATTAAAAAAAGTTAATTTTATATTAAAGCGACTAAAACTAAAATAGCTAAAAGACATGAAAAATTAATATAGTTATGAAAATTAAAATAAGTTAATAAATCCTTTTGAAATTAAAAAATAATAAAATTACTATAAGTTACATTAACAAAAATTTACACTAACATTATATTCTTAAAAAACCACAGCTAATAAATTAAATTTTATAAATAGCAATAGATAAAAAATAAACACCTATTAAATTTCTTAAAACTAACTACAAATAAAAATAGAAGAAATTCTTCTTTTAAAAAATAGCAATAAAATAAAATTTAATATAAATAGTGTAAAATAAATAAAATGTAAAATTAAGAAAAAGAGGGTCGGCGCTAGCGTCTTGTAGAGATGCTGACTACCGGCTGGAGCGTGTCAGCACCGGATTTGCATCTGTTTCAAACGTCAGTTTTGCGGGTTGAGCGCCTGCCGTTTGCGCTCAGCCATCGACTGTAGCGTCCAGCTCAGACGCACGTGGACGAGACAAAGTGTCCGCTCCAGATGCTACCACCGCCGGTCCGGCACATATACCGGACACCCGACCGGCAATTGTCCTTCTGTTTTTTCTGAAACTAGAATGGCAATAAGAACTTCGCCATCGACCAATTCGCCCAAAGACGATGACCACACAACAATTCTCCAATACACAATAAACAAACTACTTGATCAAATTGAACCCTAAACAAAATATAATAATAAAAAAAAACTCAGCCCCCCTATTTTTGGCCGGCGGCGGATTGAATTCAACGACAATGGTTTTTTTTTTTTTCTCTTTTTCATAAATTTGGAAAAAAAATTAAACAAATTGAAAACTTACTTGATTTACCAATAGACCTTTACTTCGGCCATGACCTTTTGGATTCTTCATTGTTCCAACCCCGGATTGAAGAAATTATCTTATTTCTTTTTGTTTGAGTTTAGGAGGATTTGGAGAGGAAGAACAAAAGAGTTTATGTGTTATAATTTTATGATAGGAGTAAAATCGTTTAAAAGGGCGCTACCTAGGATTTAGGGGGTAACAAATAGTAGCCCACTAGAATGGATGACATGTTCAATCTTAATTAATAAGTACACATGTTTAGTGGGGCTGGTGTATTTGTCTTTTCATAAGTTTTTTTAAAAATAAATATGAAGGTCAGAAAGAAATTCAGGTTCCATCTAACTCAAAAACACTCAAGAGTGATACCCAAGAGATGGATTTTTAAGTTAGTTAGTGCCAGATGATATAATGCACCCAAGGGATGTACATACCTATCATCTAGTTCCTTAGCGTCCTTCCTCCCTTATTTTATTAAATATCAAAACAGAAATTTGGCAGTGCTTAAAACTTACCAGTATACAAGAGACTATTTATAGCGAGTCCATATGTACGAAAAGGAAACCTGATCTAAGAGTACAAGTCCCCTAACATGTCTAGGTAAATTACTTATAGTGTTGTATCTGGTGGATATTCCAAGTGAAGCTTCACCTGCTAAGCCATCCGCCATAGAATTAGCCTCTCTAAATATGTGTTGAACCGTATAGACTTGCCTATCCATTATGTGACAGATCTCCATTATCTGCTGATAATACTTCTATGGTACCTTCTTCATAAACTCTAAAAGGTCAGCTAAAATTTTGTTATCCGTTTGGATGTCCACCTTTCCTAATCCAAGCTAACAACATTTTCTTGCCCCAAACAGAACTCTATAAACCTCAGCGCCAAAAATGTCGCCAACTCCTAAGTAACCACTTTCACCATATACAAAACTCCCATTCTTTTTCCTAATGCAAAAGCCATATCCAGAGTCTGACTTGATTAGTGAGCCATCAGTGTTGAGCGTATAATCAGTACAATCTGAAGCCTTCCAACAAACAGCAATACAACTTCGCGCCATTACCTTTTGAAATCGGAATCCAAAAGTATTTTCAATCAAATCTCTCTCTTCTGCATTCCGTGCCCTCAAATTATGAGTTGCTAAAACATTTCTTATTTTCACCTTAGTTGCAGAGATCACCTTTTCACGACTGAATTGCTCCCCATCAAATAGCATCTTTTTTCTCATTTTCCAAATCTACCAAAGAATAAATGATGGAATAATTTTAACAAGACCTTTAAGGGCTGAGGAAAAACCACCACCGTTTCCACTACTCATGTAAAAAAGCAAGAAAATTAGCTTCCTCCCCCCATGGCATTCCAAATAAATTAAAGAAAACTTTCCAAAATTCCTTGAACTCCGAGCACTCAAGAAAACAATGCACCATAGAATCACCTTGGACTTTACAAAAAAAAAGACAAATAGATGGCATAACATATATTCCCAACTTACTCAGGGTTTCCAGAAATGACACAAGTAAATTATGAAGCTTCCACACAAAGAAAGATATTTTCAAAGGAATCAACTTGTGCAAAAAATTATTGGATAGGGCATCCGCTGATCCCCTCCTCCTTATGTGCAAATAGGCAAATTTAATGGTAAAGGAACCAGAAGAAGAATGCTGCCATATCAACAAATCGCGGCCCGTTGTCTTTTCATAAATTATTTTGCCATTTCACTATAAATTGCCACTGTCTCTATCATTGTTGTTTTAAATAATAAAGAGTTGTTTAGAGTTCGGTTTATAAAAGTAGTATAAAATATTATTATAAGGTAGTAAAAAGATTTATTTTAATCGTGAAATCTAGACCAAAACAAATGAAATTAGTGGATTGAATAGTTATAACTAGAAAACTAGGATACCTTCCAAAGAAATTAAAATTATTGCCGAAACCTTACCCTAAATGCTACCCAATTAAATTACATGTTTGATAGCAATCTCGTAGACGAAGCAAATTTCGTTAATGCAACCATCAACAAGAAAGTACGAAGATAATTTTGTCTATCCCGTGAAACTCAAAAGAGTGCGGAAAATTCACAGTAAGACGATCGTTTATCTAAGTGATTCTATCTCTTAACTCAAACCAAGCAAAGAACACATTATCCATGAAAGATTCGAATTGAACAACAACCCACGCTAAGAATAGCAAGGACACCATTCAATATACTCGATCAGTCATCTATCAAGAGACTCAAGAAAGGCAGGAGCAAACAATCCCCAACTATGAAGGAATACTATTGATTAGTAATCTTCATAACCAACCAAAGATATGCAACACATACACTATCTCAAAATGCTTATGCCAAAGCACAACTCATCCAACAAAAGTAGGACAAACTCCACAATGGATCTCATGAACACACTCATCATGAAATTCGAACACCAAGCCAAAGGAAAGGCTCATCAATCGAACTACTAGAAGTAGTATGAAAATAAGAAGTTTTGACAAGATGAAAACCCCCTTGGTTTAATCATACTTGACACGAAAAATGGAGACTCCATTTAACAAAAATTCCTCACAGGAAAAACTCTCAAAAGAGACAACAAAATGACCACTCAAGGGTGCCTAAGAAATTCGGCCAAGCCTCCTATATATAGGCTTGAATTTTCGGCCAGCACCACTAAAAAGAAGACCAATTAGGACTCTCTAATCTTATCTCCCAAGGAGTAAAAGTAGAAGAGTACTTGATCTCTTTGACTCTATCTAAAATCTAGGAAACCTTATCTAAATGGCTTATCCTCAAGTAGGATAATATCTAGAAGGAATCTAAGACTCCTAATCAAAACACTCTAGCTTAATTCAGTCCACATGACTTATTTAACTAGATAAAAATTTGAAAATTGACTCCTAGACTTAGACTAACTCTAATCTCGAAATTCAGCTCCAAATTGTTAAAGTAAAATGTCTTGAACGCCCTTCCAAAAGTGGAATATTTGTCTTGCGCCCCTTAAGTTGTAGAAAACTCCAATTTACTCCAAAACTTGTAGAATTCTCTTTATTGACTGCAAAAGATTAGAAAAACACTTGAAACAATTAAGATAGTTTTCAACCTATCCAATTGTGTAGCAATGGACTCAATCTTGAACACTTTGATCAAATAGGTCGTCCATTCAAGAACCTAAATGACTCTTCTCACTAGCTTGATCAATGATCTTCATGGAGCACATAGAGTCAAACTCTCTTGATACTCTTCAGCACTTATTTCCATGAGGTCTTCATCTCCTTTGGTTTGAACCCCAAAGTTAATGACATTCTCATCACCTTGATCATAGCTCTTTTGAACCAACTCCCTATCACATAGGTAGTCAAGATCTATCCTTCTTCCTTGATTGGTCTGCAAAGTAAACTTGGCATTCCAATACTAGAATGAGGGACTAGCTCATTCCCCTCACTAGGAGAACCTTCATGGAGGGCTACATGATTCTCATCAATGTTGATGGGAGTAAAATTATACATGTTTTAGCATATATAATTTGCCTCTTTATACTTCGGTTTCAGGTCAAACTAGTAAGTTTTTATATTTCTAATATAAGTTTGTGACTTTTGCTGATAAAAGGTCTTAAATGCAAAATTTAGAAATAGTTGAGCAAGTGGAGCAAAATCACACAAATCTTGGTACAATTGAAAAAGGCTCAATTAGATATGTGGTGCAATTATGTGGTTGAGGTGAATTTGGCAGGAAAAGGAGCAGAAGAAGAGGAATTCAACCCAACCTTCATGGCTAAGGAAGAGAAGGCATGGAGGTGAAATAATGTTACTATCATTTAAGGGAATGGGGTGCCCTAAGCTGATTTAACCAACTAAAGAACCCCCCAAAAGGTGATTAGAGACAAGGGAGAAGGTAGGAAGATATGGGTCTCCTCACTTCAACCTTGATCCATGGGACAAAGAGGTTATCAACCCAACAAAGTAAACTGATTACCTCCTTCCTTCTCTATAAAAGCCAGAAGAAGTGGCAGCAGCAAGTATCAGAGTGAAGTAGGAAGAAATCAGAGTTAGCTTTGTCGTGTCAGTTAGGTTAGAAATAGAGCATCAGTTAGGAACCAGACTTAGAGGTTCCATTTTGTGAAGTTAGAAGCTGACTTAACAAAGTCAGCAGAACTGAACCACACTCCCTGACTTTTCTTTCCCTTGTTTTCTCTCCTTCCTAAGTGTAAACATGTTGAAGCTTTTGTACTTAATTGCTTTTGTGTTTAACCTTTCCAGCATGTGTAGTTAAACTCTTTTCTAGAGTCTAATCCTCTACTCTATATAATTATATTTTGATTTAGCTCTCGGATGATATTTGTGTGCCGAGTCTTGGAGTTTTAGTTAACCTCTTAGTTGAGTCGGGCACTTAACTAATTGTACTTGCATGATAAGGGAATCCCTGATGAGTAAACCTAACTTGGAATGTTTAAGATTAGTCAGTGACGAGGGGGTAACAACCCAAGGTTCAAACGACAACGGAAGTTAGTTGTTTAGCACAAGGCAATCAAAAGAGCCTAGGAACTTAATGGTTTGGTAGTATTCCGGAGTGAACAACGAAAGTTTGTGGGCTTGATGCTACTAGGACTCTGTCAGTAACAAACGGATGTGACTTTATAGTGTATAAGTTCCTGATTGAACACAATTTTATACTGCAAAAAGAGTAATAAAATCAAATCATATGCATATAGAGTAGAGAGGAGGACAACCCTTGGTTTCATCCATTTAGCCAAGTCATAAACTCACTTGTCCGAGCAACATTTTGTCCATCGTCTGTAACTTTTGCATACGAACCCAATTTTGTCTGGTATTTCCCGTCTCTCTGGGATGGACCCTACTTATCACTTTAATTAAGAACAAAGTACACAATAGATAATACCATAAACATATAAACAAGTCACGAACAAAACTTTAATATTACTAACTAAATATATAAGAAAATAATAATATAAATAATTAAACTAAAAATGTTAATTATATCACTCATTAAACCAAAAGAAGTGTCATGGAGTTAATGTTAAACATTTGTGAGGCACTCTCTTTGTTTTATTTACTTTCATGCTTTTTAAAAAAGAGATGCCATGGGATTTTAGAAAATATTTGTAAGGCATCGTCTTAGTAACTAAAACATAGAGCTGTCATGAGATTTTATAAATCTTTGTACGACAGACTCTCTTTCTTTGGGTAAGTCTTAAGCACTTCCTATGTACTCTTTCTTTTGTTATCAATAAAATCGGGAGAATGCCCGCCAGGTACCGTCATAGTTCACCTAAAAAAAATAATTATAATTGCTAAAAACTAATAATAATTAACAAAAAGTTATAAATATTCCTAACTAAATATATAAAAAATATACATAATTTATAATTCTATGGAAAAATATAAACAATAATCGAAACTATAATCTTTAAAATAAATGTTAAATTAAAATTTATAATTCATTCCAAATACTAATATTATCAAATACAAAACAAATTCCTATTAGTTAAACTAAAATTTATTATTGAATCTAACTAAATATACAAATAATAATAATTCATTCCAACTAAAAAATCATATTATTAATTCCAACTAAAAAATAATAATTAACTCAATAACTTTAAACTAATTTATCTAAAATTAATAATTAACTAAACAATAATTGAAGCAATAATTTAATAATTTTTCAAAAATTAAATAAATTAAAAAACGGCGCTGGACAAAATAGCTGCCTGGTCGCGGACGAACCCGATCGAACATCAGCCCAATTGCCTGCTAGCCAGGGTGTATGTCTGTCCGAACGTCCAGCAGGACCGGTTTTCAGAGTTGTTGTTTTTTTTTTACCTGAGAATCACTCATTATTTTTCTACTTCAATTATGTTTGGAAAAAACGGTAGGAGCAAAATGGTCAACTGGTGGTTGCAAGAAGTACAAGTGGTGGCTTAAAAAAGTATTACTCATTGTGTTTCTCTGCATGTATATTTTCATATATTTTGCAAAAGCCCCAAGCCCGGAAACGGTAGTTAACATTTTATATAGGACGGCTTTTTCGTTTTTTTACCTACCGTGAGCGGATGATATGGGACGGTAATTTTTCTGCACAAATGATTTTTTTTTTCTTTTCATACGCCTCTAAATAATTGATGTCAACAATAAACCATATCAATCAAATCTAGTATGTATGTGATATTTGCTTAAATGAATGCTTTAAATTTATAAGTGTATTGTGTGATAGAGTATATACTTTAATAGTTCATAATTTACTTGCTCCATTCTGAACACTATTAAAGCTTTAAATATTTGCACATCCAAAAGCGAGGTTAATCGAATTTAAACACACTAGTTCATGTTTGTAAGGTAAGGTGCAATTAATTGGGTAAGCATTGAATACAATGGAGGGCAATTAACTCTTCGCACACATTCTAATGAGTAGTTGCAATTTGAACATGAATTTTGTCAATATCCGTTACAACCACTTCAACTCCTAAAGTTAGTAATTTATTCGATGGGTAAATAAGAAAGTGTCTGGTGCATTATCACCTTCATATAAAAATATAAATGTTATTACAAGATCATGGATATTCATCAAGTAAATACGAAATACAATTTGGGGGAAGGCGTGGATGAGTCAAGAGTTGGAATAGGAAGGATGAATCTTCTTTTTTATTTGTGAGATTCAAAAAGATGGAGAATTAATTAACCACTTATCTATATTTATTTATTAAAAATAACTGCCACTTAAGCCACGTAACAGCTACACAAAAACTTATTTTTCGCCAAAAAAACACAAAAAAAGGACGTCATTTACGAACTAAAATCAAGGATAAAAAATATGTTAAAAAAAAGCCTCATTATTTGCAAGTCCAAATCAAATTCCTAAAAAAAGTTTCAAAATTATGTTGCTACTTTAATATTCAATCAGATCCATTAACTGCAAAAATTTTAATGAACCACTATCCAAGTTCAGTTCAAATTCTTCTATACTCAACCCATCCAAATTCAGTTCAACAACTCCTTTTCTTTCTCAATTTAAAATGCTAAAATAGCAGTCGGCTGGGCATTAGCCCATGTTGAGAATCTAGTACTATTATTATTGCTATTGATAAAGTCTCTATTCTCAACAATTTTTCTCCCCACATTGAGGATAGTCAGATAGATTAATCAAATTTGCAATTTTTGCAATTGGGTATACATATATTGACGTGCTATTATTTTTTGGTATAAATTAATGTGCTAATTTAGTTGGTTCAGAAATGAAGAAGAGGATGTCCACACAAACTCTATAGGCGCAAATGGTTGCACATACACTGTATAATATTAATTAATTCAACCGAAATAATTTCTTTTAACTAACAAGTAACAATTGCTCAATTTCCTTGAGGCGCACCCAGTTCGCCCAATCTACTAGTCTCATCATCCTTGATCTCATCCCTTGCGAAGATATCAACCAAAGTTATGTATCATGTTATTACAATTGGTGTAAGTCAAAATACAGTATTATCGAAAGAAAAAGGGCATGATTTTACCTTCTATGTGAGCGAACTAGTTTCGCCTTGGGTTAATTAAATAAATCAAGATATTTTGAAAATCGTCAAAGTATATAAGTATCTGAGACTCCCATCTCAAAACCAATTAGCAATGAGTGGTGTGGCTTTTGGAACTTATATACTGAAAAATTCCGACCATCGAAGGCTTCTTTGCCAATAAACAAAGCGACAAAGTTTGCTTATTACGAAAGTAAAAAACCAAACAACCTCGAAGGCTTCTTCTGTACAAATCCAGCAAAGTCACCGGCAACCCAACCAGCACAAACAAAGTTCTCAGCGGCATCGACAATTTATTGGAGCCAGTGCAACGGACTTTGAAGTTGAGACACCGTCGATAATGCCAAAACAAAGATTGAATAACGTAGAAGATTATCTTCGGCATAACTTGGCTGATTACAAATTCAAAAACTGAAGATCATTGGCGGCGGGGTTACAGGGGGGAACTTGGCTTCTTTGCCAAAAAACAGCAGGATGAAGATCATCAGTTGGCCGATTACAAAATTTAGAACTAATAGCATAGGCGATAGCAAGGGAGGACAGCGGCTGGGCTTCCACGCCGGCTGAAAGCATGACTGAAGTAGTACCAAATAAGAATTAGTATCGTTGAAATGGTTCCGTGTCTATTCTTGTGTTTCTCTGCAATTCCTAAGTTTTCATCCTCTATTTTCATTCACAAAAAATATTTTAGACAATCATTCGGTTGGAAAAAAATACGAAGAGTATTCGCAAAGGCTAAGAAAAATCAGAATAGGAAAAATCCCAGGTTCGTGAAAACACGATCTCCTTAAAACAAATTTACCCCCAACTAAGGTGCTTGAGGATCTCGAGCAACTGTTTCTCATGATACAACGGAAACGCAGAGACTACTTAGCACAAAGCAACTCTACAGGTGAACTAGAACTTAGAACAAATTGATGAACACCGAAAATTGGAAGGAAAGAAAGGCTCAAAAGAATCTGAAAAGAGATGCAAGAAACGATGTGTTAAAGTTTAGAAAATGAGTGCCTATTTATAGACTGGAGAAACCTTTCAAAGCAGCAAACCTTGTAACAGTTTCAGCATTTTAATTCTGTTAAATGCAGAAAATTCATGTCACAAAACCTCCAAAACATTTTTGACTAGCCCAACAGTCAAATGAATTCATTTCTGCCTTTTAATATAATTAAATCTACGAATTCATTCTGATCATTCATGACAGCAAAACAATTGCAACGTTTCAGTTTCATTTTGACTGAAATGAATGAATATAATTCTGTATTTAAAATTTAGCTGGAAAAAATTTATTCGAACCGGAGCAAAATATGGATTGATCAGGCCCGGGAGAGTTCGGTTCAGCATTCGCGTCCGCAGGTCGTGCACACACATGAATTAAGCTATTTTTGCACCGAATCGGACCTGCATTTGCACCCCCCCCCCTCCCACCTCTGCGCGGGCACACGCAAGCGGGAGAGATGTCGTATAGTATTTGCAAGTCAACTTGCAAGTCAATTTTGGGCTCTCACTTTTAAAGTGAGCTCCAACTCTTCCAAACACCAATGTGGGACAAAGTCCCTTAACCTTAAATCTATTTTTCCAACTCTTGATAAACTTAATTCTCATTCATTCACTACTCATTTCCAAGAATCTCCCACATGAATGAGATATTGTTTCGAATAAATGATGATGGTGTTCACCAACTGATCCATGCATAAAGAAAGTAGGTTTTACCCTTTGAACTTTCTCTTTGTAAAGTATGTTTGCTTTACTAGCTGTCCAGTAGACGCGATGTCCTTGAATTATCCAGTTGTATTCTGTAAAGAAACCCACAAAAAATACACAAGAACCATTTCTATTTAGTTCCGTTCTCATGATTTTGTCCATTTTGGCCATGAACACGTCCTGTTTCTGCAAGAGTTTTTAAAGAACTAAGCTTAATAGTTCTCCTTTGAAGCGGCCCCACTTCTCTCTCACATAGGTGACTCTTTAAGTCTAGAGTAAATGATATTACTCACTTAAGTATCATTAAAGCAAGCATTTACCATCCTTTTCCGTCATATCACTGTTTGATGATAGGAATGAGTTGAGGTTTACCCCCACAGTGACCACACTAAGTCTTATGATTAGATTGTCCCTTTGAACCTAGATCTTGGGATCTCCAGTCAACTAGGTTGGGTTTTTCTTCTTAAAACTTTTATTTCTTCACAGGCTTTATACCCATTCCTTTTGTCAATCTTTCAACTGCCTCTCTATTTAACCCTTTGGTTAGTGGATCCGCAAGATTATCCTTTGACTTCACATAGTCAGTTGTGATAATCCCTGTTGAGAGGAGTTGTCTAATGGTATTATGTCGACGACGAATATGTTTTGACTTACCATTATACACATTACTCCGTGCCCTTCCAATCGCAGATTAACTATCACAATGAATACTGATAGGTGGCACATGTTTTTTCCATTTTGGAATATCCTCCAAAAAATGACGTAGCCATTCAGCCTCCTCACCACACTTATCCAAGGCAATTAACTCGGATTCCATTGTGGATCTGGCTCTTACAGTTTGTTTTGAGGATTTCCATGACACGGTTGCCCCAGCTATTGTAAACACATACCACTTGTGCAGTGTGAGTCCTTTATATCAGATATTCAATTGGCATTCGTGTATCCTTCCAACACAGATGGATATCTGGTACAATGCAGTCCATAATCACGAGTATGTCTTAGATACCGCAGTACTCTAATTATAGTAGTCCAGTGTTCAGCACTAGGATTACTCGTGTATGAACTCATTGCTCACAACGTAAGTAATATCTGGTCAAGTACAACTCATTAGATACATCAAACTCCCTATTATTTGAGAGTATTCCACTTGAGATATACCATGTCCATGATTTTTGGATAAATGGATACTGTTATCTAATGATGTTTTTGAGACTCCAAAATCATTCTTGTTAAACTTGCAAAGAATTTTGTCTATGTAATGAGTTTGACTCAAAACTAGAGTTTAACATGATTTTAACATGATTTATGATTTATGATTTTAACACCTAAAATCACATCAGCTAGACCCATGTCTTTCATGTCAAACGTAGAGTTTAACATGTTCTTGGTAGATTTGACCAACTTGTCACTACTACCAACAATGAGTATATCGTCTACATATAGACATAATATGACATAATCTTTTGCTATCTCCTTGACATAAACGCATTTGTCACCCTCATTAATTTTGAATCCACTACTAATCATTACATGGTCAAATTTTTCATGCCACTTTTTAGGTGCTTGGTTTAAACCATACAGGGACTTTACTAGTTTACAAACTTTCTTTTCTACTCCTGGAGCTCGGAAATCCTAGGGTTGTTCCATATAAATTTCTTCATCTAAATCTCCATTTAAGAAAGCTATTTTAACATCCATTTGATGTATTTCCAAATTTCTTAAAGCTGCGATAGCAAGTATCATCCTTATGGAATTTATTCTCGTCACGGGAGAATACGTATCAAAGTAGGCTAAACCTTCTCGTTGTTTATATCCTTTAATTACAAGCCTGGCCTTGTATTTATCGATGGAACCATCAGGTTTCCTTTTCCTCTTAAAGATCCATTTAGATCCTAACGGTTTCTGTCCAGGTGGGAGATCAACATGCCCCAAGTATGATTCTGTAAAATTGAATCAATCTCACTTTTTATGGCTTCTTCCCATAAAGGTCCTTCAGAAGAACTTACTGCCTCAGCATAAGTTAGAGGTTCTCTCTCTAGCAAATAGGTTACAAAGTCATCACCGAATGATTTTTCTACTCTTACCCTTTTTCTCCGTTTTAGTTCAACATCTTGAACCTCAACCGAATCTTGAACTTCTTCATGAGTTTGTTTTGATGAACTGGCTTCACCCTTAGTCTTACAAGGAAATACATTTTCAAAGAAAGAAGCCTTTCTTGATTCCAAAACCGTGTTCTTTTGTATCTCCGAAAATTTCGAATCATGCACTAAGAACCGATATGCATTATTATTCTGTGCATAGCCAATAAAAATAAAATCAACCGTTTTAGGTCCAATTTTTATTGTCTTTGGCAGAAGTACAACTACCTTCGCATGACACTACCACACTCGCAAGTGTTTGTAGGATGGTCTCTTTCCTTTCCATAACTCATATGGAGTCTTGACTTCTTTCTTTCGAGGAATCCTATTTAAAAGGTAATTACTTGACAAGACGGCTTTTCCCCCATATTGGGAGGTAGCCCTGAACTTAACAACATCACATTCATCATTTCCTTCAATGTGCAATTTTCTCATTCAGCAACTCCATTAGATTGAGGTGAATAAGGTGTTGTCACTTCATGGACAATTCCATGTTGTGCACAAAAGCCACCAATCTGTGCTTCATACTCGCCACCTCTATCACTTCTCAATCTCTTGATCTTTTTACCAAGTTGATTCTGAACTTCGGTTTTGTAGAAAACAAATTTCTCTAACACTTCATCTTTGCTCTTTAGCAAATAAACATAGCAATATTTTGTGCTATCATCAATGAACGTGATAAAGTACTTATTACCACAACATGTTTGAACCGATTTCAAATCAAAAACATCACTGTGAACTAATTCAAGTGGTTCAATACTCCTTTCAACCGTTTGAAAAGATGATCTCGTTAACTTTGCTTCAATGCAAATTTCACATTTATTTTCTAAGTCAATTTGAAATGTTAGTATATGGTTCAAGTTAATTAATCGACGCATCGAATCAAAATTAAAATGACCTAGTCTGCCATGCCATAAATTGAAAGACTCATTCAAATAAGTAGAAGAGGTACTTGCATTCATTTCATTGACAATAGTCATTACATTGAGTTTGAACAACCCATCGGTTGCATACCCCTTCCTAACAAACATTCTTGCCTTAGACAGAACAACCTTATTAGACTCTATTACAATGCGAAACCCATTCTTGTCTACCATGAATCCTGACACAAGGTTCTTGCGCACTTCTGGCACATACAACACATCTGTGAGTGTCAGGGTCTTGCCCGAAGTCTTCTTGAGCTTCACAGTTCCTTTGCCTTCAACAGTGGCAACAACAACATTTCCCATGTAGATCTTCTCTCCATAGACTGGTTCAAAGGTGGTGAAATGACTTTGATGAATGCACATGTGTCTGGACGCGCCAATATCCATCCACCACTCCTTTGGGTTGGACTCCACCATGTTCACTTGGGTCACCACAGCAACCAGGTCCATGTCATCCACATCCTTAGTGATGTATTTGACCATGTTCGCCTCAGGATCCTTTTTTGAGGAGCGCAATCAGCATACCTGTGACCTGGTTTTTCACAATTAAAACAATTACCTTTGAATCTGTGCTTCTGCTTAGAGACACCACCAATAGTCCCTAGCTTCTCCTTGCCTTTGTTAGCGTTCTTACTCTTGGCCTTGTTTTTCGAGTTTTTGCCTTTACCATGCTCTACAATATTGACCTTAGCCTGTACGCCATTGGACGCCTTTGATTCTAATTTCTTGTTATCTTCTTCAATGCGAAGCCTAACAATCAGATTATCCAAGGACATCTCCTTACGCTTGTGCTTGAGGTAGTTCTTGGAATCCTTCTAGCCCGGAGGCAAATTTTCAATGATCGCAGCCACTTGGAAGGTTTCACTCAAAATCATCCCCTCAGCCTGGATGTCGTGTAGAATCAGCTGGATCTCTTGCACTTGACTATCAACAGTCTTAGAATCAACCATCACATAATCAAGGAACCGTTCGACTACGAATTTCTTCGAGTCGGCATCCTTCGATTTATGTTTCCGGTCCATGAATTCCCAAAAATCCTCAACCATTTTAGACTTTACATACACATTATACAATGAATCATGAATAGCATTCAAAATGTAACCATGGCAAAGAAAATCTAACCGTTTCCACAGCCCATATGCATGAACAGTTGGTGCGTCATAAGTTCCTTCAGGCACCGGAGGAGCTACACCCGTCAGGATACCCGCCAAGTTTAGCGTCGTCAGGTAGAACAGCATCTTTTGTTGCCAAACCTTGAAAGTCGTTGTCGTTTCATTGAACTTTTCTGGTTTCTCCACGTGGCTAGTTGGGACATTGGGCACAATGGGTATAGCAGCAGAACTTGCAACCCTGGGAACAATAGTAACACCGAGCACATCAGCAGCGGAAGTAGCGCTAGTAACAATAGCACCACCATCATCAACCTTCTGAGCATCAGCCATCACGAATACAAAATGAACAAAGAAAGTCTATTTAAAGATTGTTGGAAAAAATACGAAGAGTATTCGCAAAGGCTAAGGAAAATCAAAATAGGAAAAATCCGAGGCACGTGAAAATACGATCTCCTTAAAACAGATTTGCCCCCTCTTAGGGTGCTTGAGGATTTCGAGCAACTATTTTCCAGGATACAACGGAAACACAGAGACTACTTAACACAAAGAAACTCTACAAGTGAACTAGAACTTAGAATAAATTGACGAATACCGAAAATTGGAAGGAAAGAAAGGCTCAAAAGAATCTGAGAAGAGATGGGAGAAAAGGTGTGTTAAACTTTGGAAAATGAGTGCCTATTTATAGGCTAGAGAAACCTTTCAAATAGCAGCAAACCTTGTAATGGTTTCAGCATTTTAATTCAGTTAAATGCAGAGAATTCATGGCACAAAACCTCCAAAATGTTTTTGACCAGCCCAACAGTCAAATGAAATCATTTATGCCTTTTAATATAATTAAATCTACCAATTCATTCTGATCATTCATGATAGCAAAACAAATGCAACGTTTCAGTTTCATTTTGATTGAAATGAATGAATATAATTCTCCATTTTAATGTGGGTTGATCAGGCTCGCAAGAGTTCAGTTCGGCATTCGTGTCCGCAAGTCGTGCGCATACATGAGTCAAGCTATTTTGGCCCCGAATCAGACCTCCATTTGCACATCCCTACGCGGAGGCATGCGAGCGGAAGAGATGTGGTATAGTATTGGCAAGTCAACTTGCAAGTCAATTTCGGGCTCTCACTTATAAAGTAAGCTCCAACTCTTCGCAACACCAATGTGGGACAAAGTCCCTTAACCTTAACTCTATTTTTTCAACTCTTGAAAAACTTAATTCTCATTCACTTACTACTCATTTCCAACACATTCTTTGAAACAAGGGTGAGTTGTTCAGCAAATGGGTTCCTATTCGACGGCTTCAGACTTTCAATCGCCCAGCTCCAAGCTTCTTTTTATTCAGCCTTTCGAGAAGGATTCTTCTACTTGCACTTATCTTTTTGTTGATGCTGCTCACCTGAAAGACCTGCCCTGGTACTGGAAATGCTTTTTTTGGAATTCAAAATTACAATTTTAGGGCATGTTGATCAGTTTTATGTGTATGTTTGATTGGAAAAAAAAAAGTTTACTAAAATTCAGTCTAAAATTTGGATAGAAACATCCCCATGTACAATCAATTCAGTCTAAAATTTGGACGAACAGACACAAACAAACAAAAACAAAAAGTATTCAATATGGCAGAAATACAATTTAAATATAATTTATATTTGTTATTTACTGGTAATATATGTTACCAAAAAACTAAACTTCAATATAACTGAAAGTTGACTAATAGAGGTAAACGAAAAAACCGTTCAAGCTTAGCTACTAATTAAATTACAATAAGCGAATCTGATATAAGATTAAACGAAGATATTAAGCGAATCTGATATAAGATTAAACGAAGATATTTATGACATTTCAGATATGAGAATTTGCCTAAGAAAATAACATGGTTAAGTTCATAAGCATGATGAATAGGATACAATGCCACCCAAATAACATGGTTAAGAAAAGAAATGTCAGTAATTGGACATGATTGAAATTATTTACGTGACCAAAATATATTGAAACAGCTCGATGGAAAAAATCTTTCCTTTTATTTTGTTTCTCTTATTGTCAATTCTATTGAAAAATATGCAAGGTAAAAATTACTAAGTTTTTCATCGATTAAAAAAAAAGTGTTCATCGGTAAAACAAGATAACAGAACATCATCTCTCAAATTCATTTAATATTATCAACTAAGATAACAAAATAAAATAAAAATAATATTTCCCATCATATGATCATCCACATTATTATATGCTCAACAAATTATAAATATTTAAAACAGCCTTCAACGTAAAACCCGAAAGAGAGAAAGAAAAGAAAGCTACAAAGCAGCGGATTTTCATTTATTCAGTCACCTGCAAGATCTTCCACGGGAGATCATCATGATTATTCTAATGTTACTCCTGTCCAGGCTTCGGTATGTCTGATGAGCATCTCCAAAAAATGATAATCTTTCATCATATGTTAGGGATTTTATCAACTGCTATTTTGAATCACTTAAACGAGGTAACAAATTCCTTCTATATGGTCCAAAGTTTATCTATCATAATTCTCTGAAACCTTTCAAATCATACTCTTATACAGACCCTTTGGATATTTACTGCATGAGAGAGATCACATATGGAGTCGCTAGTGATGCTAATTGCCGTATAGTTTCTGTCTTGTGCTAGTTTGATTTGTGTTATCAATTTTGACACAAAACATGGAATATGATCGGAGATGCTCTATTAGTCTGCTAAAGAATCCTATACATATACCAAGTACAAGGCAATCTAAGGTGTTCCATAGAAGAAGTATAACAACATATCTACCCTTACATGTACATATATTCAAGTTGGAGCATGCAGATTTCCAGTGCACAAATTAGAGAGAGATAATGAAATTGGCGCTGACCCAAAGTCTGGTGAAATACTGATCAATTAACAATGTGAGGACACCAGGGGAGATAACACCTTGTACAAGTGCATCACATAGAAAATAACAATATACCTCAAATGCTTAATACGTCCATGAAAGACTGGATTTGCCAAAAGATGCAAAGCTGAGTAATTATCACGATAAAGATGTATGGGTTGAGAATACCCAATGCCAAGACTCAACGGCAGAGCCTTTAATCATTTCAATTCACAATCAGTAGTAGGCATAGCACGATATCTTGTCTCAGATAAAGAACGAGGCACAATTTGCTGCTTCTTAGTGCACCAAGAAATGAGAGAATGACAAGGTGTAATGAACCAACCAGTAAAAGTATAATTAAAAAAAAAAACTGAATCAACCAGTAAGAGAACACCAAGAAACATGCAATTAGTTCAGTCAGAGTCACACACCATACAACTGAAAATCACTATCAGCACGAAGCAAAATCCCTTGACCAGGGTATCAAACCACATGAAAGGCGGCATCCCAATGAGTCTAATCAGACTTCTACTTAAATTGGGCCAACATATGAACAAAATATGAAAGATCATGACAAGTAACCACCAAGTTGATCAATCAAACAAACAAATGACAATAACGCTAATCAGAGAGAGGAAAACCCTCAGCTAGCGGAAGATGATTTTGTTTTATCATAAAAGTAGAAGGTTTCTCATCCCAACAGGCCAACCTTATTAAAAGTATCCAAAGCATATTTCCCCTGAAATAGGACCGCAAGATCCTTCATATAAAAGCAACTGCTCAAATATACCTTATAAGCGGAATGGCAGCACTGTCATTGCCACCGATCACAAGATAATTAACATAGATCAAAACGCTAAGGCAGATACACAATAAGGGATAAAAAAAGAATAGTTAGCATAATATTGTACAAAATCATATTTTGTGAGAGAACTCGCCAACTTAGTAAACCAGAAATGAAGCGGCCTGTTTGATGTCATAAAGAGACTGACAAAGATGACATACCTATCCAGGAGTGCTAGAACGAAACAAGTGAGGAAACTTCATATACACTTCTTCATGCAAATCACCATGAAGGAAAGCATTGTGTACGTCTATTTGATGTAACTCCCAATTCTTGGCGGCGACAACAGCCAAATGTACAAACCATCATCATTCTAGCGACAGGCCCAAATGCCTGTTGGTAGTCAATCCTTCAACTGATTATTGCCAAGAATAACCAAACGAACTTTATACTGCTCAACAAAACCATCTGAATGATACTTAATTTTAAAATTTCATTAACAGCCAATTACTCATTTGCCATGAGGAAGAGAGGTAATTTCACAAGTTTATAATTCTCTAAGGCGTGAATTTCATTATGCATGGTAAAATGCCATTTTTCATCTTACATGGCTTCATGAAATGTACGAGACCCAAAACCTGCAGTATTAGCTACCAAGAAACTTGATGATGTGGTGAGTGCGCATGTTTTCTATGGTCTTTTTTCAAAACTGTGTACATTGGCTATTGTTTCGCAAAGACGAGGACGTCGATGGCCTTTTGATTCTTTCATTTAATCTTCTTAATGAAGTTTTTAGAGAAATAAGGTTTCCCTTCCCTAACCAATAAAACAACTTTCAAGCGTCCAATATGTATGAGGTCATTGTTTAGAAGGGTAAATTTTCTTTTCTAGCAGCCCAGTTCCCTTGTGTCTAATTACAAAGTTGTTCATCCATAATTATTGATGAATATGGGAAAGAAGCATCCCAGACTAATTTATTCAATGTTGTCCTTAATGGGCTTGTTCATGTTCCTTCGATGATTACTGTGAACGATCAAATTTCACAAATCAAAAGTTATTTTGATGATGAAAAATTTGGGTTACATTTTCATAATTTCTAAACCAATGAGCCTAGGGCTTCTAGGAATAGTCAGATTGAAGGAGCTGATAACTTCGACTTTTGGCCCATGATTGACAGCTTAATTCAGCCGGAATAGAAGACTAATTTCATGGAGATGGATGAAGAAAAGTAGTCATAACAATTAAATAGATTTCTATTTTTTGTAATTGTATTTTCTGCCCTAGACTTGAACTAGGTCAAATGAATGTGTACTTTCCATAAATATTTTTAAGGATGTATGAGTCTTCAATTTTATTTTTTTTTTTTTGAATTTTTGAAGCATATATGATTTATTACAAATACTTGTTTATTGTAAGATATAACCACTATTGATGGTTGGATTGAATTTTTTTTTTTTTTGGAGAATATATTTTTGCTCCAATTCCATCAAGGCGATGGTCTTCAGTTTGGATCCTTTTAGTGCACCAGGAAGTGATGGATTCGGGGGTGATTTCTATAGACAATGCTGGTCCATAATAAGTGAGGATTTGAAGGTTGCTTGCTTGGAATTCGTTTCATGTGTTCCAATGCCAAGAGCGGTGGGAAGTACACTAATCACTTTAATCCCGAAGAAAAGTACGACCACGTCTTTCGCAGATTTTAGACCGATAAGTCTTTGCAACTTTCTAAATAAAATCTTCACCAAGCTGCTCACAGATAGGCTTAAAATGGTTCTCCCAAAATTTATTTCGGACGAGCAATTGGCAATTTTAGAAGGAAGGGACATCATTGATAATATTCTACTTACTCAAGATCTTCTCCAATTTCTAGATCATAAAACGAGAGGTGGGAATCTTATTCTAAAGGTGGACATGATGAAAGCATTTGATAGGGTTTCATGGAGTTTTCTAAGGAAAATACTTTTGAAGTTTGGTTTTCATCCACATTTTGTTTCTCTGGTAATGTTGAATCTCTCAAGAAGGTGGTTTTTGATCTTGTTAATGGCTTTCCAGCTGGTTTTTTCCAAGCAACACGTGGTATTAAGCAAGGTTATCCTCTCTTGCCTTACCTATTCATCTTAATGTTGGAAGCCTTAACGCGAAATCTAAGGAGCTAGTGGAGAATGGAAAGATAGCAAGATATGGAGTTCCCGCGGGTTCTGACATAGCCTCTCACTTGAGTTTCGCGGAAGATCTTATCATTTTCTCCAAAGGCCTAAAAAACTCAATGATGCAACTCAATCATTTCTTCCAAGAATATGAGGAGGCTACGAGGGAAAGAATGAATAAGCAAAAGAGCAACTTTCTTGTATCGGAGAGGGGTAGCGCACAACATCTTCAAATGGTTTCACAAACGCTACAAATGCTTCAAGGTACTTTGCCATTTAAATATTTGGGTTGTAATATTTTTAAAGGAAGGAAGAAAGCTGAACATTTTCATCATCTGTTGGAGTCCATTGATTCAAAGTTGGGAAATTGGAAAAATAAAATACTCTCGGTGGGTGGTGGAATCATTTTGATCAAGCATGTAATTTCAGCTATTCCCACTCATACAATATCAGGGTTTGTCCCTCCAAAATCAATCATAGAGGAGGTAGAAAAGAAGTGTCAATCTTTCCTTTGGGGTGAGAATGAAAATGGTAACAAAAGGCATTGGCGAGCTTGGCATAAAATGACTTTCCCGGTAGTGGAGAATGGGTTAGGATTTCGTAAATTGGAAGACATTTTCTATGAAATTGTGGTGGAAGACTACTACTAAGCAAGGAGTTTGGGCTAGATTTGTATCCTCTTTACCTGAAACTGCAAAGGAAAACACTAGCTGGAAGAGGGTAACTAAAGTGGCGCAAAGAGCTTCTTCAAACTGCGAGATGATAATCAACAATAGTTCTTCATCATTTTGGCATGACAAGTGGTCAGGATAAGGGCTTCTGCAAAGTGAACTTGAAGATGATTCCTCTTCGCCGAACTTAACTGTTAAAGAATTGTTTAATGCCAAGGATTTTTTCTTGCAGCAACTTAAGGAGATATTATCACCTCAAACCCTAGCTGGCCTATCATCTTTATCAATGGATTTCAATGATGATTTGAACTATCTTGCTTGGACACCAAATCCAACAGGGAGTTTCTCAATTTCTAGTTCCTATTCAGAGTTTCGAGAAAAAGGAGTAGGAGTTGCATGCCTAAAAATTATTTGGAACGAAATTTTACCTTTAAAAATTTCTTTTCTCATGTGGAAACTGTTTAACCGTTTGTTGCATTTTCCAGAAATTTTACAAAAAATGAGTTTTCATTCTAACCCATCCATATGCCCTTTTTGCAAAATGGAGGAATAAAGGATTGATCATATCTTTTATGATTATACAAAGATAGCTCAGGTATGGAATACTCTTGCTTCCATTTGGAATTATTTCTTCTAATCATTCAGGATGGTGGAGCAACCTTCAAGCATGGCACTCACTTCGGAGTTATGTAACGCCACGTAAAACCACTATGATGGTGATTCCAATCTTCCTACTTTGGGAAACTTGGAAATTCCGTAACAAAATAGTGCATGAAGGTATAGCTTTCTCTTCTCAAGTTTTACTAAAGACTGTTTTAACCTATGTATCCAATCTTCTGAGTGTTCATAAGTTGAAAGCAAGAACGGAGGATGAGAAAAAAGAGATAGATGCAGTTTACAAAGTTAAGGTTCAGATTGTTCCACGGAAGAAAGTTCTAGCAATTAGATGGTTGCCCCCAAACCCTGGAGAAAAACTCTTAAATATAGATGGATCTGCCTTAGGTCAACCTGGACAAGCGGGATGGGGCTTTATGATTAGAGATGATAAAGGAATGCTACTTCTTGCGGAATGCAAATACATGGGAATAGCTGGCAGCCCAGAAGTAGAACTACCTGGAATTCTCAATGGGCTGCGCTACTGTAAAGAGCGATCCATAAATCAAGTAGTTGTGCAAACAGATAATCAGGTAGTAGTCACCACTCTTAATGGAAAGGTTACTTTTCCTTGGCCCTGACATTCCATTTTCAAGGAAATTCAACTGCTGCTCAAAGCTTCCACCTCCAAAATTGTTCATATTTATCGGGAAACAAATGCAATGACTGATGAATTAGCAAAATGGGCTGCGAATGGAGCTACCAATCACTATACTCACTAGGATGAACTCCCAGCAACTCTACGAGGGAAATGGTATTTGGATAAATGCTCCTTTCCTTATATAAGAGTTTAATAATACTGGAAGCGTAGATTATGGATAATAAGTTATGTAAGGCATAGTAAACAGAAAATGTCGTGGGGTATTTGTATAACCTTTGTGAGGCATTTTTCTTAGCTTTTAATTTCTTTATTTTTGAAAAAAGATGCCATGGGATTATAGCATATCTTTGTAATGAATCTTCTTAGTTATTGCAAGCAGAGCTGGCATGAGATTATTAGATAAATCTTTATAAGGCAGTCTCTTTTCTTTTGGGTAACTCTTAAGCACTGCTCATGTACTCTTTTTTTGAATATTAATAAAATTAGGGGAATGCCCGCAAGGTACAACCCTGGTTCTTCTAAAAACAAAAAAAAAAAAAAAGCCAACCAGAATAAAATTTGCAACCTGCAAATGTTTGAACCTGATAAAAGTATGAATTCTCCCCTAACGTCTATGTGCAGGAACTGCATATTGGCTTTTTGCATCAGTCTTGTGACTAGTACTGGAAAGAACCAATCTTTCTCCTTTGGATTATGGACACAGATATGCATCTGTTCCCTGATCATGGCGGCCACATCAATTGGGATGTTGAGGACCAGGGCATAGAGGAGAAGAGCCATTTGAAAGGGCACCTTCTTGCGATGTCTCATTGCCATTATGTTGGTGCATATCATGTTGTACCACTGCCTATACTCCAGTTTAATATATGAAGCCGGGAAGTGCTTCAGTAGGCCATTGCGTTTTGACCACTTCACCTCTGCATATCTTTGGTGGGTTGTCGAAGCCCCCAAAATAATTTACCAACTTAAATTGTAGATAGGATAAGTCAGATCGATCCCACCGGGACGGATTAAACTTCAAATAACCAGAAAACAAACAAGAATATAAGAGTTGGACAAACAAGGAAGAAAATTGCAGACTCACTTGCTCGAGTGACAAAGTCACTCACACGAATGGAGTCTGTAGAACTGAAGACAAACAAAGAGAAATGAAACCTCACTCACGGGAGTGAGAATTCCGACTCAATGGACTGACTCAACAAACTGGATATTCATTCTCTTTTCCCTATGTAATCAAGTTGTAACCTTGCACTCTTTTGGTATAAATTCATGCTCATTCAGGCACTTATATATCTCTAAGTCACTTCCAATTATTCCTAGAGGTATCTTTATGAACTCAATTAAACTATTTTCCAATGATTAATCAAGTCATAAAGTCATTAAACTTTCAAGCCTTATATGAATGCTTATGCTAACCAAGTATATTTCTATCTCAATTAGAACCTTGGACTATCACCTCCAAGTCATAAGTTGAAAGCTAAATGATTTTGAACCTTGTTTACCCTTCCGGGATTCACTTAGTTCTGTGCACAATCAATCAAATGGCCAATTTAATCAAGAGGTATATGAAAGCTTTAACTTCAAAACACAAAATCATCAGAATGTATTCACAGACTTAAACTAAGTTCCAGAGAATGAAATCTAATTAATTACACATACAAACTACAGAAAATACAAGAAAAGAAGGAAAGCATTGAGAAGAAGCAAATCTGGATGGCTAAGCAACAGGTCACTCGCCTGAGTGACAAAGGTCACTCAGGCGAGTGAGGTCTGTTACTCCTCTTTTTCTGCTACTGGACTTCTTCTTCTTTTGGAGTTTTCTCCCCTCTCCGCTCTCTTCTTCTCTCTCTGTGGTGTTTTGTGTGTTGTATGTCCACTCATATCCCCCTTCATGCTGGGAATGCAGCTCCTTTTATAGAGTTTTGAAGCCGGTTCTTCTTCCAAGATAGCCTCCCCATGCTTGTGAATTATTTATTCCTCCCAATGCTTTGTGTCTTGAATCCGAGAATTGACTGGTCTCTTGCCCTTCTCTAGCACTGGTATCAGCTGCAATATTGATCATCATGGGCGGTATGGAGTCTAACCAAGGGGACAAGCATGCCCTTGGATGGGACACACTCACTAAATTGTGTCTTGGAGATATCTTTGACAAACTCAGCAAAATTTGATTTCAGCAGCCTAATTTTTGTGTCTAAAACCCCTCTTTTCCAGCAGTTATGCACTTAGGTCCTTACCTATGCAAAAACACAAAACCAGTTAAGCAAAATGAACTAATTCTAAGAAACACCCCTAATTCTCCATTAATTTCAGAGTAGATTGTAATGCTTTTTGTGTAACAAATTAACCATTATTAATCTTGAGCATAGTACATATGGCAACTCATCTTCGGGAGGGTCATCCATTGCTTGGTAAACTCCATCCTCATGGTTGAAGTCTGATTCTTGTAGATGGAGTATTTCCTTGATCGCCTCTATGCTGATGTCGACTATTTGTCCTCTTACAGTGGTTTCATCCCTTGGGTCTCCTCTGAGATTGCTGTAGAATTCTCTCACAGCGCTGAGGTTGGGCCTAGTAGTGACCGTGCATAATCCTTCTAATGATGGAGCCCTATGTTGGAATTCGGATCTGGCTATCCCACCATACCTCCCTCCACAATTGCTTGCCTTTCCCAGTTCCTTCGAAAGAATTCTGCTGCCACCTGGTTGACTAGCAGCCCGGATGTGGCTATGTTCTGGATGATGTTCCGGTGGGCATCTCTCTCCTCTCTGGACGGCTGCTCTTGCAGGTTTGGTGGTGTTATTCTTGCCTCTTGTATCAGAACAACGCTTCTTCTTGCCCTTTGTCTTTCTCTCACCATTTCTCTTAGGTTATGGCTTCGGTCAGATCCTCTGGGGTTGATTCTTTGGTTTTAAGAGATGGAAGCGAAAGACGATGGATGTGCTGAGGGCTTTCTAGAGTAATGGGGGATGTGGGCGGCAATTTTATTGAGAAGAGTTTTTATTCTTGACCTTTGCTGCCCGCCAATCACATCAAATGGCCTTTAAAAGTGATTCCCCCTTTTTCTTCTTTGGCAGTCTTTGACCAAACTTTTGAGGTTGTTGACTTTCTTTGTCCCAAGTCAATGTTCTCACTTGCGAGAGTGACAGACTACACTCTTCAAAGTGAGTTTCTGGTCTCAGTCTCCATTTCCTAAATCAGAACGCGAGGTGCAGAGTTGCAATCCGTCTTTAATCAACCATCCCAGTCGCGAAAGTATGTTTATCATTAAGAGTTCTGGTCTCCAATGTTGGATACTCCTTTGAGATTCTTGCCCCGTACACTTCCTAGTTGCAACCCTCAACACATCGTGCGTGGACAACTTCAGTATCATTTTTTTGGAAGTGAGTACCCCTCCTTTCAACAAGAGCATGTATTCTGATGGCTTTTAACAGAATCCATTTGTCTCCAAATCTTTGCGTGACTTCAAAGGTTAGATTGTGCATCTCCTTATTAGGGTTAAACTCTCTATACTGTTAACTTCTACATGCTCCTCCTCATCATCAGAACTTTTAACTTCATGCAATTCATCAAAAGAAGCATGGTAAGATTCTGAATCTCCAATCTCAAGTACATGTGCATAAGGCACAAACTTAGAAGGCTTCCTCAAACTTGCCCAGCAGGAAGTACGCATGGACTCATTTGCATATTTGCAGCTCCTTTCATCATCAGAATCAGACAACCGTTTTCGATAATTAAAAAAATAGGAAACAGTCCTGTTGTTTTTTCCCTATAATCAAAAAATAGACCAATCCAACACCTTGGCATGTTATTGGGCTAGACGAAAATTGGACCATTTATTATAGAGTAATGGTCCAATATCATTTGATCATAAATGTACATTTATAGGCCCATTTGAGTTTTAATAAATTTCATTATATGATCACTATTTTAATTAACATATATTTATATATTGCCATCATTATAACACGTGAATAAATTATGTAAATTCACCAGAAATTCAATTTGTAAAATATAATGGAGAAATGAACCAATTTGATGTGTTGACTCCTTGAAAAATACTCGGAAAATAAGCATTACTTAATTTATAATAACATATAGAAAATTACACTGGGTGTTGTTGTTGTTGTTGTTGTATTTTGGGGGGGGGGATTGAATGACAGCCTAATGGTTAGGGTGTTGTCTTTCTTGACAATATACCAGGGTTTGATTTCCACTAGGGTTATGTAAGGGGGGGTTTTAAAAAAAAAATTACCCGATGTTGTTTTAAAAAACATAGGGCCTTATAGGTAATTATCTAAATACATTATTGGTACTCCATTAGTTAATAAATGTGTTTTTGTACATCATCGATGTTAATTAATATAAAATAATATTCACCCATCTTTTTAGTTAAAAGAAGATCACATTAAAGCCGCCCAGGTGGCACCTAGTATTTAGTTAAGGATAAGAGAGATAATACAATCTAAATCCATCTCCAATTATTATTTCCGTGAAGTAATATAAAAAGACTTATTAAAGTTATCATTACCGATAATGCAAATCTCAAATAAAACATCTTATATATAACCATTACATCGTATATGGAATCAAATAAAATTTTAAATTTTGTTTGAAATAATTTGTATAAAATGTAATAAGCACGAAAATTTTGTTTTAATTCTGCTAATTGGATGTCAGGTGTACTTGCAAAGACACTGGTTTTGAGTGGAGGATGGAGCTGCATAATGTTCCAGAGGCTTGCAACTTATAGTTCAGCATAAATTTTTGACTAAGTAACTATTGAATAAAAACCTTAAAAGCCAACTTTGAAATACTACATTGCTTTAAACTCGAGGCTTTTGGATTCCACAAGACAGTAGCTTCCAAATCAATATAAAGACTGATTTCTTGAAAGGTCTTCAATTTAAAATTGTGCAAGCATATGAGGAAAACGCAAGAGGAATCCAAAGCACACATAGAAAAATAAACATTGCACAGCATAAAGAAATGAGATTCAGTTTTTCTTTATGCAAATTTGTCCCAGAAAGGCAGAAACAAAAGTTCATAAAATGAATAGTGGAAGCAATTGCCAATTATAAGCAATTACCAATTACCAATAAAAGAAAGAAAAAAAAATGTTGGGTTGCTTCCCAATAAGCGCTTCTTTAAAGTCTTTAGCCATACTCTATAGTTGATCAGTCAGAATACCCATCTCGGTACTATAGGAATCCAAGTACAACTTTAGTGATGAACCTCTTGTAGTGACTCTCTTTTCTATGAGTAAATATAAACTTGTAATCTAAGACCACAATATCTTCTTTCTCAAATTCAATCTTGTACCATTGATCCTCTTCTTGGTCTTTCATGAATCCATTTTCGTATCATCCTCAAAATCTCCTAGACAAGGAACAAGCTCACAAAATTTTCCTACAGGAAACCCCTCTTGTGAAACTATAGGAATATTATTCTCATCAAAAGCAACTTGATCCACATCTTTATTACCAACTTTCAAAATAAGCAATCATGCTTGACTACAATTTATATTCTAGAAGGATCAAGAGAATTTGTAATATCTGGACTTTTAATCTCTTCAGTCTCTTCTAATTCTTTAAATTCAAGCTCAGTTTGAGGCGGTGGCTCGGGAGACTGGACCAACGAATCATCTTCAGAAATATCCGGCTACCCTACACTCAACCTATATTGGTTGACCTCTTCAATAAGTTGTTGGCCTTTATCACTACGCCAACCTTGAAGAGCTGTCTCTCTAAGAGTTAGTTGATGTTGAGTAGGTGGCTGTTGATATGATGATGCTAACTCTCTCAAAGTGCATTGACAAGGTGATGAATGTAAGGCTGCTAGCTCTCTTAGAGTAGGTTGACGAGCTGCTAACTCTCTAAGAGTGGGTTGAGGAGGTGGTGGTTGATATATTGATGCATTTGAGTGGTAACAACCATCTTGATAGAGAGTTGAACTATTATTCTTATTGTTGTCAATCAACAATTTTTTAATTTTCTCCAAACGAGACAACATATCGGAACTCATATGGGGACTCTCAAAACTAGAATTGTACTCAGCATCCCATGAATATCCCTGATAATCACCATCATAGTAAGGAACATCAGAGGAATTGTGCCAGCAGTACTGTTCTTCTTGATATGTAGGATAGTCTCTATATTCATAATCATAACCATAATATGGAGTATATCCATGTCCATAGTTAAAATTCTCCATGATAACTTCAGAATCCTACAAAATTGTTGACACAAGAAAGAAAAGAGAATACAATTAAAAATAAAAATAAAAAAATAAAAAAAATAATAAAATAAAAAAAAATATATACAAATCTAAATTAATAAAAGAAATAATTTAGATTCGATATTAGTTATTGGCTTCCCCGGCAACGGCGCCAAATTTGACAAGCCGTCGTCACACTAGTCAAATATAAAATTACCTACTTAATACACTTACTAGCAGTAAAGTAGCAAGCAGGGCCGATCCCCACAGAGAAGATTACCAAATACCAGTTAAAACTATTTCTTACTATTATTTAGACAAATAATTATATCAATTTTTAATTAACCTAAACCTAAAACTAACAATTACAATTAATTAAAGATATAAACAAGTAAAAGAAAAACCTATAGACTTGTGGCTTTGGACTTCCATTAATCTCACGAAAATTTACCAATTTAATACTTATACACTCTCGTGCTATAAATCTGTTACTCAAATTAAGCCTATAACTACTCTCATGACTATAGGGATTAATAAAGCACATTAATAACTTTGAAATTACTAATCGCAAATGTGGTGTTCCTACTGTCGTGGCTCAGTACCTAAGTTTACTATTCCTACGAACTAATACTAGTCTTCCACTCTTGCTACTTCAACTAGTATCTTAAAGCATTCAAATATTGATCAGGTATTCACATGTATGAAAAACAAGAATAATAATTATTAATTAATGAAAAAGCTACAATATCAAATAAATTAAATAAACCAAAATAGTAAGTGTCTATAACCAAAACTCTAGATTAAATAGTTTAGCTACTACAACTTAATCTAAAATAAATAAAATAGAACGACGGAACCTGGAAAGAAGAACACGGCCACCGCCAAAACTTTTGTCCAAATTGCTTCTAGCCGTGGCTTCCTCCTCGTGCTCCTGCCGATCTCTACAAAAATAATAACACAACCATCCTTTTTATAGTACTATTTGGTTCGGTCGGTTGATTATTTCTCTAGAAAGGAAATTGGGTCCAATTTTGTGGGTTTGGTGTGAGTGGGTTCAGGGCTTCAGAGAGCTAGCCGTGGCAATCATTAATTAGCCAAGCCCATGCAAATTGATTACTCCTTCCTCTTTTCTTCAGCCAACTTTGAAGTTTCATGGCCCAATTTGCAATTGAAGCCCTTTGACTTTTTAGCTCTCCACTTTCCTCCTCCTTAATTCTTTAATCTTCATTTATGCCCCTTTTGACTTGCTCTTTATCTAGTATTTGGTCCAAAACTCTAATAATCTCTTCATTTGAGTACAATTCTTACAAATAAAGATAAAACCACATAAATAGCATATTTGTACTCAAACTATTAGCAAAATCTCACATAAAGGGATATTAAAAATAGACTAGATGCTTGGCACGGCAGATGCCCGGGGGCTCGTGTTTTAAATTCGTTAATAATGTGATACAGTTATTTCATATCTATAAAGAGAGCAAGCAAGGGGAATATTGTCTGAAAGACGACAAAAAATCTGAAAGAAATTCCGTCTCATAGGAACTTGAAACCTCATTCTTCACAAATTGAACGTACTTAGTCGGACTGATTTGTTCGACCCGGTTACCATCATTGTCATCGATCTGTGTAATAAGGGCTTACCATTCTTCACGAATTCTCCCCCTAAAGGCTAAAGCTAATGGCCTATGAACAATTAATTCATAAGAGTTTACCTTTGAACGTCAATAGATCAGTGACTTTGGTTTCTGTTTCATCGACAATTATTCCCAGAACAACTCATCTTGCCACTGGGACTGAAATTTCTCTCTGTGGATTCAAAACAATAGAAGAATAGAACCGTAATAGTCAATCGGGTTGTTTCAAATCAATCTCAAAGGTCTAATATTTCTTTCGCCGGAGAAGCCGGGGTTTCAGTTTGGAAGTAACAGGCTGAGGAGGAACTGATATTTTATTGGTTGCTCGGATTTTGAAGGAAGGAGAGAGGAGGAAGGCCGGCAGTGGGTATTGGAAGAGGAGATTGCTCTTTTAAAGGAGAAGAATCGTATCTGAAAAAAGAATTTGAACTTCACTTATCTCTTCTTTTTTTAAAAAAAGGAAAAAATTGAAATGTTATCGATGGAGTTAAGATTTGAAGGAATCATTTTCGGATTTGAATGTAAATCCCTTAAATTGGGGAGAGTTTAACGTGAACATTTAAAATAGGGAGTGATTATATCCCTTCTTTTACTGATTTTTTAAAATCTCATTATATTCTGGAAAACCCTTAAATTGGGGAGTGTTTTAAGGTGATCATTTTGTATCTTGCAGAATTGTGGAGCCTTGTTTTTTCGGATGTACACATGACACGTGGCATCATTCTTTTGCAAAAGATTTTTTTTTTTTGTTTAGGCGGGAAAAAAACTTATGTGAAGCTGACACGTGTCCTAAGTGTCATTTGCTTTCATGAAGTAAAAAGGATCTCATTATATTCTGGAAAACCCTTAAATTGGGGAGTGTTTTAAGGTGATCATTTTGTATCTTGCAGAATTGTGGAGCCTTTTTTTTTCGGATGTACACATGACATGTGACATCATTCTTTTGCAAAAGATTTTTTTTTTTTGTTTAGGCGGGAAAAAAAACTTATGTGAAGCTGACACGTGTCCTAAGTGTCATTTGCTTTCATGAAGTAAACATGATAAATTACATGCACATCAAATACCCCCAAACTTGAAAATATTGCTCATTCTCAAGCATTTTTCCCAAAAATTAAAACAAACAAAATATTCAATTATTTAATTTGGCGGCCTCCGGGATTCAATATCATAACACAAAGATTTCAACTATCTCTAATATGTACCACCTAACAAAATGCAAACCATATTTACTTTTAGCCCCCACGCTTGTGTGTGTGTGCGATTCGTTTCTTAGGGACTTCACTTTACGTTCAACATAGAAAACACAAGTTATACTGCAAACATGCCATTTTACTTTAACCACAGACTCATATTTCATACCATATTTCAATGCAATGGACTTCCAAACATATTATGAAGTAGAAGGAATTATCTCATGCACAACCTATTGCCCCTCGTAACCCTTTCTTCGGTCCATACGGTTTTTCTCCAGGACTCTTTTCCACTCAGGCCCCTACCTAAAGCATTTTTTCTCTCCTTTGCATAGTGCCTCAGCAACTTAGGACAGTTTACATACTTTTCATCGGGCCTGAGGACTCTCTGCTTAGGTTGCTTCATCTTCAATGGGCTAGTATTAACATGGAGTGCTCTTACTTTTCTCCCTCAATAAATTTAACATAACCTCGAAAGCATTCACCAACACCCGTCCCCCAAACTTACTCTGCAAAAAGTGTCAAAGCAAGAAGGTTTTTTTTAAGGCTGATATTGGGTTAATGCCTTACTTTTCCTTCACAACATGATGGGTTCCACATACAAATCATATAAGTATGAGTGAATCAAACACAACTTTCATGGCATATTTACATCAAACTCATCCAACCATTTCTTACTTTACGCTTATCCTACGGTCACGACTAAGTGCATAAAAAGCAGGGTATTTAAAGCAACATATAGAAATACATAAGTTAAGCAATACAATTCAAAATAGTCTAATTATTACATGCTATAGATAGTTAATCCATACTCATCATAGACCTTTTTGCATTTCTCAGTTTTTTTAATTTTTTTAATTATTTTTCTTTTTGAAAATAAACACAAACACAAATTCCTCCCCCCCACACTTAAAGTATACATTGTCCTCAATGTATAAAACACAAAAGACAAAGCAACTAAATGAAAAGAGAAGAAAAGAAAAAAAAACAGAAATAAAAGAAAAAGTGAAAAGAAACAATACAACCTTGGGAATATGAAGTGGAAAACCGAAATTGTTGAAGATGAAAAATAAAGAGATTTGTTGCACGACCATCTCTGGAAAAACCACCATTTATTCTAGAGTAGCTGCTAACCTAAAATAACAAACCTAAATTTTACCGGACGGATGATTAAGAAAAACCACGAAAATTTAGAAATCAAAGATTTCCAAATAATCAGGAAAAAAAACTTAACCATCAACTTATTTGCAAAATTAAATGAAATAAAATAAAAGAAATAAAAAAAATGTTGGGTTACCTCCCAATAAGCGCTACTTTAAAGTCTTTAGCCATACTCTATAGCTGATTAGTCAGATACCCATCTCGGTACCATAAGAATCCAAGTACAACTACAGTGATGAACCTGTTGTAGTGGCTCTCTTTTCCATGAGTAAATATAAACTTGTAATCTAAGACCACAATATCCCCTTTCTCAAATTCAATCTTGTACCATTGATCCTCTTGTTGGTCTTTCATAGAATCATCTTTCGTATCATCCTCAAAATCTCCTAAACAAGGAACAAGCTCACAACATTTTCCTACAGGAAACCCCTCTTTCGAAACTATTAGATACTTTCAAAATAAGCAAATCATGCTTGGCTACAATGTATATTCAAGAAGGATCAAGAAAACTTATAATCTCTTCAGTCTCTTCTAATTCTTCAGATTTCAGCTCAGTTTCATGCGGTGGCTCGGGAGACTGGATCAACGAATCATCTTCCGAAATCATCTTATTCTTACTCAATTTAAGCAAATTTCCTATAGGATCAAGTTCCGGCAACCCTACACTTAACCTATATTGGTTGACCCCTTCAATAAGTTGTTGGCCTTTTTCACTGCGCCAACCTTGAAGAGCTGCCTCTCTAACAGTTACTCGAGGTTGAGCAGGTGGCTGCTGATACGATGATGCTAACTCTTTCAAAGTGGGTTGACAAGGTGATGACTGTAAGGCTGCTAGCTCTCTTAGAGTAAGTTGACGAGCTGCTAACTCTCTAAGAGTGGGTTGAGGAAATGGTGGTTGATATATTTGATGCATTTGAGTGGTAACAACCATCTTGATAGAGAGTTGAACCATTATTCTTATTGTTGTCAATCAACAATTTTTCAATTTTCTCCAAACGAGACAACATATCGGAACTCATATGGGGACTCTCAAAACTAGAATTGTACTCAGCATCCCATGAATATCCCTGATAATCACCATCATAGTAAGGAACATTAGAAGAATTGTGCCCACAGTACTGTTCTTCTTGATATGTAGGATAGTCTCTATATTCATAATCATAACCATAATATGGAGTATATCCATGTCCATAGTTAAAATTCTCCTTGATAACTCCAGAATCCTACAAAATTGTTGACACAAGAAAGAAAAGAGAATACAATTAAAAATAAAAATAAAAAAATAAAAAAATTAATAAAATAAAGAAAAATATATACAAATCTAAATTAATAAAAGAAATAATTTAGATTCGATATTAGTTATTGGCTTCCCCGGCAACGGCGCCAAATTTGACAAGCCGTCGTCACACTAGTCAAATATAAAATTACATACTTAATACACTTACTAGCAGTAAAGTAGCAAGCAGGGCCGATCCCCACAGAGAAGATTACCAAATACCAGTTAAAATTATTTCTTACTATTATTTAGACAAATAATTATATCAATTTTTAATTAACCTAAACCTAAAACTAACAATCATCTTGATAGAAAGTTGAACCATTATTCTTATTGTTGCCAATAAATAATTTTTCAATTCTCCCCAAATGAGGCAATATATCGGAAATCATATGGGGACTCTCAAAACCAGAATTGTACTAAGCATCACATAAATATCCCTGATAATCACCACCATAGTAAGGAACATAAGACGAATTATGCCAACAGTACGGTGATATGTAGGATAGTATCTATATTCAGAATCATAACCATAATATGGAGTATATCCATATCCATAGTTAAAATTCTCCATGATAACTCCAGAATCCTACAAAAATGTTGACACAAGAACGAAAAGAAAATAAAATTAAAAATAAAAATTAATAAAACAAAGAAAAATATATACAAATCTAAATTAGTAAAAGAAATAATCTAGATTCGATATTATTTATTGCCTTCCCCGGCGACGACGGCAAACTTGACAAGCCGTCGTCACACCAGTCAGATATAAAATTACCTACTTAATACACTTACTAGCAGTAAAGTAGCAAGCATGGCCAATCCCACAGAGAATGTTACCAAATACCAGTTAAAACTATTTCTTACTATTATTTAGACAAATAATTATATCGATTTTTAATTAACCTAAACCTAATACTAACAATTATAATTATTTAAAGATATAAACAAGTAAAAGAAAAACCTAGGGGAAAGGGTTCACTTACCGACTACTCAGTTTAATTCAATCTATAGATTTATGGCTTTGGATGTCCATTAATCTTACAAAAATTCACCAATTTAAGACTTGTACACTCTCGTGTTATAAATCTCTTACCCAAATTAACTCTATGACTACTATCATGACTATAGGGATTAATAAAAACACATTAAAAACTTTAGAATTACCAATGGCAAAGGCGGTGTTCCTACTGTCGTGGCTCACTACCTAAGTTTACTATTCCTACGAACTAATACTACTCTTCCACTCTAGCTACTTCAACTAGTATTTTAAAACCTGCAAATATTGATCAGGTATTCACATGTATGAAAAACAATAATAATAAATATTAATTAATGAAAAAGCCACAATATCAATAAATTAAATAAACCAAAATAGTAAGGAATATAACCAAAACCCTAAATTAAATAGTTTAGCTACAACACATTATTCTAAAATAAATAAAATAGAACGACACAGCCCGAGAAAGAAGAAACACGGCCACCGCTCAAAACTTTTGTCCAAATTGGTTCTATCCGATCGCTACAAAAATAATAACACAACCACCCATTTTATAGTACTATTTGGTTTGGTCGGTGCATTATTTCTCAAGAAAGGAAATTGGGTCCAATTTTATGGGTTTGGTATCCGTGGGTTCAGGGCTTCAGAGAGCTAGCAGTGGCAATCATTAATTAGCTAAGCCATGCAAATTAATTACTCCTTCCTCTTTTCTTCGGCCAACTTTGAAGTGTCATGGCCCAATATGCAATTGAAGCCCTTTGACTTTTTAACTCTCCACTTTCCTCCTCTTTAATTCTTTAATCTTCATTTATGCCCTCGTGACTTGCTCGTTATTTAGTATTTGGTCCAAAACTCTAACAATCTCTTCATTTCAATACAATTCCTACAAATAAAGATAATAAAACCACATAAATAGTATATTTGTACTCAAACTATTTGCAAAATCTCACATAAAGGGATATTAAAAATAGATAAATTACATGAACATCAAGAATTAATATGATCAATTGTCTACTATCCTACTTTTTTAGGGATATAAGTATATAAAAGTTATTTTCAACAATAGAAATTAAATCATCTACGTATATTTTTAAAAAATATTAACTGAAAAGCATATATTGTTTACTTTAGTAATTGAATTAAATATTATAAATAATCTTTTTTTAAGTCATAAAGCAAAATAAAAAAAACAATTCCAACAAAGTAAATAAAGCACAAAAAATAGGGGGAAAAAACATGACAAAAAAATTAATAAATAATTTCGAAATACTTATCCATACTCGTCAAACTTTTTCCTTAGGCTTTTCTTAATAGCAAAACAGGCGGTGCCTGGCGGGCATTGGACCCATTTTATTTATCTGGACTCTTAATTTTTTCCTTAGTTTTGAGTGCTTTTTGAGGTACTTATTTTTTTGCCATTACGGTGCCACACTTCTCCTATAAAACCAAAACACATAGATAATCATGCGCTTAAAGTAAATATATTTAACTATTAATATCTCAAATAAAGCATGTATTTACCTTCAGACTCTAGAGTATGAGTAATTTCATTTTAGCCTATCTTATTTCTTTAGACCGGGATTGATGCATAACTTTTTTTTAGCTGAATCTATTAAAATTCTATAATAACAACGGTGCAAAACATACCAAAATGAGACCTTCGTGATTGTTTAAAAATAAAATCATCAATACTCATAAATATTTGTCAATCACATAAAGCAGAAATATCCTTAACATGAAAAATATAATGCATGTTCTAAAAATGATGCCTCCCCTCTAGAAAAGAAAAGGTATGTCAGAAGTACTAAAATTTTCCTTATAATATTGAAGTTCAAAGTGGAAGATAAAATGATTAGTTAACAGTTCAAAACAAAAGGAGAAAAATCATATAAATTTTTTCCATTGATGAACCTTTTGCAATTAACCACATTTCCCATTATTAATCATAAATCAGATGGAAGGTCGTCCACAAGTATCAACACTGGAATAAGTTAACGAACCTTCTTCAGCACAAGCGAAATTAAGAAATCAAGTGAAATTCTAACAATCACTCTAAACATTGAGTTAATAATATTAAAGTATAACTTACCATGTCAATTGAAACCTATTATACTTCTTTTTCGACCAACAAATGAAAAATATCCATCTAGAATTACAACTCAACAAAGATAGATGCCAGTGCATATCTTTTAGACAAAAAGGGAGATTCAGATCGAAGGGGAGGAGGAAGGGGGAAGAAATAGAGGACGAAAGGGAAGGGAAGAAGAGGAGAGAATCAGAACGTAACCTCTTTATTTTTTTAGTGACTAATCTTTTTTATTTTTGAAAAATATATCAAATGGAATTATGTGAAAAATAATATTGACCTACGTTTAACGTATTCAGATCTGGTTGTAAATTGTATTGTAAAAAAAATTATTTGGCACTTATCTTTTTTTATTTTTGGTAATCCAACTCTTTTTGTTTTTGAAAAATATATTAAACAGAATCATCTTAAGAAAATAATACTAACCAACATTTAATGTGTCCGGACTTAGTTTCGAGTTGTATTCGTAACATAATAGTTTGATAACTAGATCTATTTTATTTTTGATTACTAATCTTTTTTTTAATTTTTGAAAAATATATCAAATGAAATCATCTGAGAAATAATATTAACCTACATTTAATGTACCTAGATTTGGTTTCGAATTATATTCATAATATAATATTGTATAACTAATTTCTTTTTACTTTTGAAAAATATCTCAAATGGAATCATGAAAAGTAATATTAATCAAAGTTTAATGGATACATACTTGGTCCGAATTGTATGCGTACGTAGTATAATCATTTGCTAACTAATCTCTTTTTAGTTTTTGTAATTAAACTCTTTCTATTTTTGGAAAATTTATTCAATGAAATTATTTTAAAAAAAATATTAGCATATGTATGATGCATCTAAACTTGATTTCAAATTGCATTCGTATTATAATGATTTGACAACTAATCTTTATATTTTTTATAACTATTTTTTTTATTTTTGAAAAATTATATCAAATGGAATCATTTAAAATAATACTAATATTCATTTAATGTATCTAGACTTAGTTTTGAATTGTATTCGTAATATAATGATTCGGTAACTAATCTCTTTAATTTTGTAATTAATCTCTTTTTATTTTTGAAAATATATCAAATAAAATGTTTTGAGAAATAATATTAATCTACATTTAATGAATCCAGACTTGGTGTTCAAATTATAATCATAATGTAATTATTTGTAACTAATCTCCTTTTATTTTTTAAAATTAATCTCTTTGCATTTTTTTGAAAAATATATTAAATGGAAACTTCTGTAAAATAATATTAATCTATCTTGCATGTATACAGACTTGGTTTCGAATTGTATTTGTAGTATAATTATTTAGTAACTAATCTCTTTTCTATTTTGAAAAATATATCAAATGGATTAATCTCAAAAATAATATGAACATAATCCAGACTCAGTTTGTATTTTATTCGCAGTATAATTATTTAGTAAAAAATATTTTTTTTTTTGTTATTGGTAACTAATCTATTTTTATTTTTGGAAAATATATCAAATATAATCATCAGAAAAATATTATCAACTTATATTTCATGTATCCAGACTTAGTTTTCAATTGTACTCGTATATTTATTTGGTAAATAATCTCTTCGTTTTGGTAAGTAGTCTCTTTTTATTTATGGAAAATATACCAATCACCTAAGAAACAATATTAACATACTTGTCATGTAGGTAGACTTGGTTTTGAATTGTATTCGTAATATATTTATTTGGTAAAATTCTTTTTTTTTGGTAACTAATATTTTTAATTTTTGGAAAATATATCAAATAGAATCATCTGAAAAATAATATTAACTTACGTTTAATGTATACATATTTACGACTGTACTCTTAATACAATTACTAATTTGATTATTAATGTTTCCTTATGTCATATATTTGTCAATAATTACCAAAGACGTGCTTATTTTTCCGAAATTAACTATTAGTTAATTATTTGATTCAATTTAAAAATTTTACGTATTAGTAATAAACTTTTAACTGTTTAATGAAGGAGAATTTTGGTGATGACACGTGGCACAATTGGCTAAATTTGCTCCCTGGGCGACATGTCGATTAAGAACTCTGCTTTAATATATATACTAGTGTTTACCCACACAACGTTCAAGATATATATGAATTGTTTATGTAAAAAAAAATATTAATTATATAAATTACAATTGTCTAATTTTTAATGTCAATATGTTTTGTTATTTGAAGTATATTTTGAATAATTTTGAATATCCGAAATCGTCTAATGTAACTTATTGTCCATCTTTTTCCTTTTGTTGATTTATAATTTCATCCTTTTTTATGAAACATATCTTAAATACTCTCTTCGTATAATCTGTTTCATCTTTACAATCGGCAATCGATCCAGGTAATTTGATGACTATTTAAGATCCAATTAGTACGTTTCATTTCTTTTGTATCGGTTTTCTGGATTTTAAATTAATTTTTTAGATTAATGTGTAGTTATGTAATCACTGTCGGTTTTTAGTTTTTTTTTAGTAGTTAAATAAAGTTTTTCATTTTATCGGTAGCAATAAAAATTTAGAATCGTGTGAATGCAGCTTTTGTTTTTGGTTTGTCTAGTTTTTGTAATAGTATAATATATTTTCTTTAGTTTCAGTTTAATTTTATTTTTCATTAAAGGAAACATAGGCCATGATTGTTTATTTTAATTTATTTTATCTTTGTAGATATTAACAAATAAAGTTACTTTAGGAAAAAAATCTTTTATTATTTTCTTTAAATCGGGTAAAATTGATTATTTATATATTTTACTGCTTTACAAATAAAAATTACCATCAAATGATGGATTAATGTGGTTGTGACATGTGGACTTCGTTATCTAATTTTGAGCTAAGTGGATTAACTTATCTAATTTTACGCTGTGTGCCCAATTGAAAACTCTCCTTTAATATATATAGAGATATAGAGATATAGATAGACTGGTCGGGGTCTCGGGAATTGCGGTATCTATCATCACGTTTTTTTTCCCGTAGTCAGAATCATCAAAAGCGTTTCACCGTGTTTTTATTTTTTATATTAATAATAGATAGATGATAAAAGATATATCATGTTTAATTCTCAAGCCTGAAACAGTAAATTACATCCTAATTAATAATGCGTGTGTTTTAAATTCTTTCTCCCATTTACCATATTATCGGCAAGTACTGAATTGGATAATTTTATTTTATGGTCTTCTAACAATGGAAATCGTAGAAGATTTTATTTCCCAAGCAATGGCAGCCCACGTCAATTTCCAATGCAAACAAACAATTTATTAAAAATGAATCACAATAGATGACAATACAGATAGAAGCGCCTCATTCCTCAAAATTAATCGTTATAAAATTATACCACAACGAATTTTAAATGAATGCCTCATTCCTCAAAATTAACGGGAAAAAAAATTATACTTATCAGTTCGTAGTCGAAAGCTAAAGTTTAGCTTCTGTTAAAAAAAAAAGATGTTCCCAAATTCGATAGGCAAAATCTGCATACATCTACAAATCCTTCTGCTTATAAGGTTACTGGGCAGCACTATTGAGAAATGGGTAAATAATAAGCCATTTAATTTAGATAAAGTGAAGCTAGGAGCTGGAGCTGTAGGTTGAAAGCATTTCAGTGATGTCAAACATAGAATTTCTTCTTATCTATAATGACGAGTCGTAAAATAAACCTAACTCTAATGGGTTTGGGCCGTCTACCTTGAAGGCTAAGTCACCACCTAAACCTATTACGACTAGGTTTCAGGAAACAGATAACACCACCTCTATATAAAGACCTCTGTATAAAGAGGTGACGCCTCTCCCATAATTCATATCTTCTACCTATCTTCTACATACGATACGCATCCTTCTCTCTCTATTCTCTTTATTCCTTTATTGACTTAAGTATCGGAGCGTCTACTCTCGGGAGACACCCGAGCCTCTGTCTTACAGGTTTTAGGCCATTCACCGCCGCCTAGGTCATGATCGCGGCCCGTCCTAAACACCGTACAAATCCAAGCTTCGTCAAGTGGCACGCTCAATGGGACCGATTTGTTTGGTCTTCACAACCAAATAAATTTTTTGAAACGAAGCTGAAATTTATTGGCACTTTACGATGATCATCGGGTCAATTTGATGTGCAAATCCATGTAAGCTCTCAAGTCATTCGAAGTAAGGGGCAATTTCGAGAATTGAAGTTTCGAGAGATACATCTCCTCGAAGGGGCAAGCATCCCTCGAGTAATACACTACTATTCGAAGTGTTCGAGAAGACGTCTCTCGACTTTCATAATATCTTCTCTGAATCGAGGTAACGCCTTCTCAAGTAATTAATTTATTACGAGATCGAGGTACTTCTAAAACCTTTTCATGCTTTAATATCTGATATCATTATCATATTATTATCATATCACGATATCTTTTTGAGCAAGATCAAAGGAGTTTTTCAAGTTACCTACCCTCTCGCGGTAAAACCCTATCACCCTTCAATGAGGAAAACATACTCGGGGGCATAAAGAGGGACATACCCTTGGAGCAAGGAATTTGAGGGATCATCCTAATATCCTCTGCTTGAATTGATATTCTTTACGAGCATCTTATTACTATATGTCATTCCTTTATCATTATTGCATTATCTTTGTCGAGTTTAATGGCAGGATCCACAAGTTTGAACTACTCAAGCTCAATCTTCTAGAAGTCCTTATGCAACTTTTTCCTCGAGAAGACCACCACTTATCGACCATTGTCTTTCCGAGGACCTCTTTCTGCCGATCATTGTCTTCTCGAGAACCCTTCTCCAGTGACTACTCATCTATTCGAGGACCGTCCTCTCACGGACCATTGTCTCTCATCGAGACCGTCTTTTCATAGACCTTTGTCCTTCTAATGATCGTCATCCATTCAAGGACCGTCCTCTCACGGACCATTGTCTCTCATCAAGATCGTCTTTCATAGACCTTTGTCCTCCTGAAGATCGTCCTTTGGAAAGACCTTCCATTCTCGACCATTGTCCTTCCGAGGACCAACCCTTGTCGACCTTGGTCTTTCCAAGGACCCCATCATCGTCGACCCTTGTCCCCTCGAGGACCTTCTTCTGTCGACCATCACCTTTTTGATCATCTTGCAGGAACATCATGTTCGAGAACTGGAGCAACATTACAGAAGTCGATAAGCCGTCAACACTCCAGCCTCGTACTTTTAGCAACTCATATTCTTCTCATCAAGTCTCGAGAATATGGCTTGCTAGGGGCACTTGACGAGTCGTAAAGTAAACCCTAACCCTAATGGGTTTGGGCCGGCTACCTTGAAGCTTAGTCACCGCCTAAACCTATTACGACTAGGTTTCAGGAAACAGGTAACACCACCTCTATATAAAGAGGTGGTGCCTCTCCCATAATTCATATCTTCTACCTATCCTCTACACCTTCTACACCCGATACACATCTTTCTCTCTCTATTCTCTTTATTCCTTTATTGACTTAAGCATCAGAGCGTCTACCCTTGGGAGACACCCGAGGCTCTGTCTTGCAGGTTTTAGGCCATCCGCCACCGCCTAGGTCATCATCGCCGCCCGTCCTAAGCACCGTATAAATCAAAACTTCGTCACATAACAACCCATTAATGTCATAGATCCGCAACGCCTTTTTATCAAGAATAGGAAATACTCCCTCAAGGCCTTATTACTTCTTCGGTCCCAAAATTATTGTCTAACTTGATATTTAACTTTTAGCACAATTTAAACTAAAAACGAAAATTCAAACTGAAAAATAATTTCGGGACGGAGAATCATTTTGCTTTGTCATAAGTTACCTAGTATGTTTTTTTATTTTGAAAAAAAAATTTAAAAATATTTTCTAATAATTAGGAGAATACAATGAATGCGAAAATGAATTTTTAATATTTTTTAATCAAAAAATATATTATATAAAATTCATGACAAATCAAAATGCCTTATAATTAGGACTAGAGCGAGTACAAAGATGACGCATACTCCCAAATAAGTCTGTCCTTGATGAGATGACTATGCTGGGCAAACTTATCATAGAAAGAACCTCTCTGAGTCAATGCCGATAATGATACATCATAAATTACTACCAAAATCCCCAAAGGTGTATCAACATTATAAGATGAATTTCAAAACGCTCTTTAATCTATGGTTCTCATCAGTTAGTTGGCTAACAAAACCTAGAACCTTAACTCTACGTTATCAATTCTGCCTTCCAGTTTGAATAAAATCTCCGGTGAAGGTAGATTACAATAGATCGGTGATCACAACTCTGAGCCACCCTTCAAATCTTACCACAAACTCTGTTAAGATTTGGTGTAGGAATCCATAGTCAACAGTAACTTAGAATCCCATTTTTTTTCTCCATTTTAAATTGGGAAATGTAGAAATTGCCACATAGGATATATGACTTTGGTTAACCTCTAGTCTTTACTTTAGGTATTATATATATAGATTGTGAAAAAGTTATTTAATTGTCAGCATATTTTAAACGTCTTTATATATTCCCTCCATCCCAAAATTATTGTCAAATTTGATATTTCACTTTTAGTACAATTTGAACTAGAAATGAAAACTCAAACTGGATAATAGTTATGGGACAGAGGGAGTATTAAACAGTAAAATGAAAATTAGCAGTTGTAAATGTTGTTTTACCATGACCTATTAACACAATAGAATAGATTACATTCAGAATGAAAGGTTATTGAGATTAGCGTGGCTATAAAATGTTTATTGAGACGTTTGTAAAGTGTTGTTTAAACCCTTTTTCTTGTAGTGTGTCATCTATGTTTAAGTTTGAAATTGTTTGATGAGAGAACTAGGAAGCCAAATAATGAAAATAAATAAATAACAAGTTGAATATAATCATTGGTTGAGAAAGCCAGAAAGTTCTTATTGACCAACTGAAATCATTTGTTTTTAATATGTACATGATGACCTAAATAATTGAAGATTAGGGACCAGTTTAGGGACTATTTTGTTCCTTTTATACAACGACTTCATAATAATTTGTCCAAAACAAAACCAACAAATCAATTTGTTTAGGGACCATTTTAGGGGCCAGGGTTATGCTTTATTGGTTGATTTTAAAGTAATTTGTCCTAAACAAAACAAACAATTAAGGATTAGGGACCAGCTTATTCTTTTACGGGATGATTGATCTTTGAAAGATCACCCAAACAAATTTAAAATTAATCTTACGTAATTTCTAATGGGACCAGAATTATTTTATTTTTTGGCACAGAAAATCATTGATCGGTAAATCTCAGCTTAACAAAAATTTAAATTTAATTTCATCTTCATTAAGTACCAATCAAAAAATATCCAATTTTCTAAATTGACCTGTAGGAATCAAATTAAATGAAGTCTCAAGAATTATCTCGCATAATTTACTCTTTACCTATTCAATTTACAAGTTCCAAGTAAAATATGACAAATTTACATATTCGTTGTCCAAATACGATCCAATTAGTTGGTAACCTTAACCTTCAATGAAGCATATGTTATTCTTCTATATTTTTGCGAACGACCGCAATCCTTAATCAAATACGATGATGTAGTAGTAGTCTAGTAAAGGTAGCAGCTCATAGAAAATTTTCAAGTCAGGGGAAAAAAATGTACATGGAATCATGGATGTCATGAAATGTACATCTAATGTATAAAAATTATGAAGTGCTTAACTGGTGGTTCCCTCCCTAATCAAATTGTGTGTGTGAATCATTGATGTCATGAAATGTACATCTAATGTATAAAAATTATGAAGTGCTTGTCTGGTGGTTCCCTCCCTAATCAAATTATTGTGGGGGAGGGGGGGCAACATCTACCTTTATCTGTATACACTAGTGATGTCTGGTCGTGCAATGCGTGACCCTAGCCCAATCTATATGTAGATCTTAGAAATATTTGTATTCAAAAAAAAAATATTTTGTATTTGGCCCGATATATTTTAGAAATGTTTGAAGAATTTAGAAATATTTTATAAGTGTGATCATAGAAATGTATGTATTTGGCATAAAAAGAAATTGTATTTGGCCCGGTACGTTTTAGAAATGTTTGAAGATTTTAGAAATGTTTTATAAGTGTTACATCTTAAATATAAATAAACTTGATCAAATATATGTCTTGAAGTAAATGCTAGACAAAATATAAAAGCATCCTAATAAGTTTAAATATTAGTAAGATAATTTATTGATGTTCTCCATTGGTTGTGCAAAATCAATACTTAGTTTTGGAGATTTATAATAGCTTTGTAGCAAGCTTCCTCCAAAGGGTATACGCTTAATTGTTGGAACTATTTCTTCCAAAAGTTTATAGGTAGTAAAATATCAAAAATATGATTTTGAAACTGGTTAATTGTTGAAACTGGTTCATCACAAATATGAGAATGAACATAATGTAAATTTGCATAGCTTTCGAGGTATAGCCAAAAAGAACTCACCTCAGTATGGCAAATAAAAAAAAGACAGTAAAAGATAGCCCATTAAAAATTGAGAAATTTTTTTTTTTTTTGTAGGTAAAAATGATGTATAAAAACATAAATAAACATACAAACATCATTCCTTCCCTCTCCGCCTCAAATTCATAAAAGGCTTCCCTATAAATTAGTTAAAAAAAGTGACATGAACTATTTATATGATGAGGAACTACAAAAAGTCCAAAAACCAAATCTAAAAAAGTATATTCTTGAAAGCCCGAACACAAAAAAAAAAGAAACGCGCTTCATTTGCAAATAAAATATAATAATAATAATAATAATAATAATAATAATAATAATAATAATAATAATAATAATAATAATAATTGATCAAGTGGGAGTATGAAACAAAATCAAAAGTAATTAAACAAAGAAAAAACACACTTCATAACTAACTATATACGAAAAAAAACTGAGACTCCATAATTAAAAAAAGGAAACCACTCTAATTGAATGAAACATAAAAAAAAAATTTAAAAATCACGATTTGTAACAAAAACCCAATTAATCAATTCAATTCAAACAGAACTAAAATTATACAAAAATTCTAGCTAACCATATAAGAAATCACATTATATTATCTGACAACGACTACGGTAGCTGTAACGGATGGAGACATAAAAATAATAGTAATAACACTATTCTTGAACGGGAAAAATAAAAAATAATAAAAGTCAAACAAATGATCTGTGAAATAAAATCATTTAAATTTTAATACCTGTAATGGCACCATCACAACGGCCGAAGCAAGATCAACGAGAATTTTTTTCTTTTCCTTTGTGTTTACATTGAGAGATAAAGAGAATATTTTTTGAAGTCGAAATTTTATCCGATTAGGATGTAGTTGATCACCATTAATGAAAAGATTGAACATGCTAATAGGAGAGGAGTATATTTCACCACATATTCTCAATTGATGATTGATGAGGAATTTGTTTTTTCTTTTTTTAATTGTGGAGAAGGGATTGATTAGGGAGTCGATTGTCGTGGAGATGGGGATGGGGATTTGGGTTTTTTATGAACCCGTGATTTTTTTTTTTTTTTTGTTTTGGCTATAATAGGAGATTGGAGTGGATTTGGACTGCATTATTTGCCTTTTAAGTCTAGAAGATATGGAAACAAAAATTATTTTAAAAATATGATGTAGAAATGTCACATGGCAAATGGTAGTGCTTTCTCTTAAATGTGGTTTTTGTTTCTAATATAGTAAGATATATAAAATAAAAGCAATGGCAAAAATGTACTACCTTTATTAATATATACATATACATAAATATGTACGTATAACATAAGAGCAATGACAAAAATGTGTATCTATATAAACATTAATCCGCCATTATACCAAGAGCAATAGAAATCAACAGTACATTCCAGTAAATAATTGAGCCAAAATCAAACGACCAAAAAGGAAAAAAAAACACACACACACACACTTGCAATATCACTGATATCTTCGATCATCGACACTATGGGTTCGGAAATTGCACAAACCAAGCTTCCTCTCATAGAAATCAATGAAGAAACTATTTCTATGCGATCAACGGCCGATCAGGTCCGCCAAGCCCTAGAAACATATGGATGTTTTCTTGCAAAATACGACAAACCTTCCCCAGATTTTGCACCATGAAATGTTCAAAGTTTCCAAAGACCTATTTCAACAACCCAAAGAGACAAAAGTGAAAAATACTGGTACAATTCTTGGATTTGGATACGGTACTAACTTTCCTACTATGCCACTTGTGGAGTACATTAGTATTGAGAACGCTGCCACTGTTGACGCAACCAATGAATTCACAAACCTCATGTTCCCATCTGGAAATGATGATTTCTGGTGCGTTAATATATATAATATAGCTACTTTCATTGACATTAATCTTTCTTCGTCTTAAAAAATTACTTTCTCCATTTTAATATAATAACTCATCTTCGTTCCCAAATTAGTCCCACTTGTTTGAGAATGGAACATTATTTCACTTGGACCGATCATTATTCACTTGTCAAACGTGAACTAGCCATTTTTGTCAACCAAGGAGTAATGTGCAGACTTTTTTTTTAATCCAAAAAATACTACCCCATCTTAGATACAATCCGATTTTGTTTTGCCTTTATTTTCCATATCAGCATGAAAAAAACCCGAGTTTTGCCATTTATTTAGGGTCCATTTTGGCATTAATTTTTACTTTAATTACATTAATGAGTTTGATTCAAGCTATATATATATATACTCGTCTTCCATTTTTTTGAAAAAGATCTTGTTATAGATTGGCTCATTTTTGTGTGACAAAAAAAAGGATTATTTTTATTATTATAGGATTAAAAATTTAAAGTACTTGTACGTCGGATATTTTATAATAACATGTTAATTACAGTGACACTGCATACACATACTCCAAGTTGCTGTCCGAATTGGATGCAACAGTAACGAGGTTAGCTTTCAGCAGCTATGGCGTCGACGAATCTTGTTACGATCTGATCAATTCGTCATTTTACTGTGTAAGATTTCTGAAATATAGAACACCAGATCCCGAAGAGCTCAACGTTGGTCTTCATCCTCACGTGGACAAGGATTTCCTGGGCGTTGTTGATACTAATCACGTCAGTGGTCTTGAATTACAAATGAGAAATGGTGAATGGATATCTTATTACCCTTCACCTACGTTTTCTTCAATCTTTATAGTCATTGCAGGAGAGCCATTCCAGGTGACAAATACACTCTCTCAGTCGCGAAATGATAGTTCAGTTTATTTTTTTAAAAAATACAAATGGCACTGCAATTAAAAATTCAAACAAAACAATCATTTTTAGAAAGTAAGCGTACAATGTAATAGGTCATACTCTTTTTCGTTCCTATTTTTAAGTCGCATACTGAATATATTATTTGGTTGGATTAATTTACTATTCATAAATATTTTTACAGGCATGGAGCAATGGAAGAATATTTGCCCCTCTGCATAAGGTATTGATGAAGGGAACTGAAGAGAAGTTCAGCATTGCACAGTTCTCGTTTATGAGTGACAAGATTAGAGTTCCAAAAGAGCTGATTGATGAGCAGAATCATATCCTTGAGTCTAGCATTTCTCCCAATATTTTATTTGGAGTAGTAAGGCTTTTTTTTGTTGGACTGACCTTCGTCAAAAGATGCTTTCTTTAAAAATAATCTCTCATGTCCTTTAGATGCCTTCTTTGCTAGCTCATCCGCCATGCTATTCACTTCTCTATACACATGGATAATCCTTGAATTTAAGGTAAGCAACATTTCTTTAATGCTCTTCAGCTGTAATCGATGTTTCCATGGAAAGGCACTATTCTTTTGGATAATGGTGACAATAGATATATTATCTGTTTGAACAACCACACGAGTGATACCTTTCCTGGCAATGGTGAAGTCCATTGAGAATTCCTTGAATCTCAGCCTCCATACTTGTTGCAATTCCTATATACTTGCTCTCCACCCAAATAAATCTTCCTTTTTCACCCCTGGGTACATATCCCCATCCCGCTGAGCCTGGTTGTCCTAGTGCTTAGCCATCCATGTTAAGAACTGTTTCTCCTGGATCTAGTGGCTGCCATCTCAAAGATAGCATTGTTTTTACTCGATTAGACTACACTTGAACATGAAAGATTTCTACTATGTCTTTACGTTCTCTTGAATCTCGAGCTTTGAGCTTGTGGACACTTATCATGCTGAAAATATGAGAGTTAATAGTTTTTAAAATGAGCTCAAATGAAAAAGTCATACCATCATGGAGCATTTTGTTGCGACTTTTCCATATCTCCCACAAAACAAACAACGGAAGAGCCATGATTATTGTTCTTTTTGCTGAGGAATTATTTCCAATCGTTTGCTAAACTCGCACCAAATCCTTCCATCCTGCAAAAGACAAAGCAACAATTCCTAAATTAGAAGAATAATAATTCCAAATCCTTTGAAGTTTACTACATTGATAGAAAACATGATCTATACTGTCCTCCTCTTCCTTACAAAAGAAACGCCTAGAAGGCTGTGAACAAAAACCAAGTTTTTGTAAAACTTCAGGGAATGGAAGCATTCCATTGTAAAGTTTCCATGCAAAAAAAAGACATTTTCAAAGGAATGCATTTATGCCAAAACTTAAAAATCATAGTATTTTTTTCTTTTTTTTTTTCTCTAATTTAAAAATAAGCCGAAGAGATAGAGAAACTCCCTGAGGATTCTGGCATCCATTCTAGTTGATCATCTCTATCACTAAAATGTATCTCCATTCTTGCAAGTTGATCCTTTACATCTTGACGTAAGACATCATCAAATACTTGCAAATAAAACAACTTAGAAGCAAAAATTCATGAATAGTCAAACGAACCATTGGCGGGGGGCTGTGTAAACTCCATATAGGGATTATTCCCAGCCATGTCGAAAACAAGAAAGATGAGGATCCATTCTCAATCATTGTCCTGCAAAGAGGTCTAGCCATATGATCAACTTCTTCAACCCGTTTCCAGCTCGTCTTCCCCTTCACAGTTGCTGATAAAGATGAAATGAAGGCAGCCCATATCCCTTTATGAGTCTGAATTTTCCACCATAATTTCATAGAAAAGGCCTTAATAAACTCCTCTAAATTCCAGAACCCTAAACAATTATCATCAACCGGAAAGACTAATTTCCTCCATGCCCTCCAATGTTTTCCGGAACCAAAATCATTCTGTCCCCAAAGAAACTTTTGACCTTTCTTTTCCAATTCTATAATGATGGATTTTGGTGGAACCAAAGCAGCAATTGTATGCACCGGCACATGCTTAATAAGTACCAACCTTCCTTCTGTTGACAAAAACCGATTCTTCCAATTTCCCAATTTAGCATCCATAGCATCAAGTAAATGTTGAAAATCTTCTGCCTTCTTTCTTCCTTTGAATAAAGTACAGCCAAGATACTTAAATGGGAGCTGCCCTTGCGGCATTTGCAGCGTGGATGAGATAATTTCTAGTTGCCTTTCGCTGATGGATTCCAAGACAACGAACATACTTTTTTGCTTGTTCATTTTTTGGCCTGTCGCTGCCTCATAATTCCTGAAAAATTCATTTAAATTTTCCATTGAATTTTTCAGCCCCTTTGTGAAGATCACTAAATCATCCGTGAAGCATAGATGAGATACAATACGGGAACCCGCAGGTGTTCCATAATGTGCAACTTTCCCCTCCTCCATTAAGGTTTTGAGATTTTTTGATAATGCCTCCGATACTAGGATGAACAAATAAGGGGAAAGAGGATCCCCTTGCTTAATTCCCCTTGAAGCTTTGAAGGAACCAATAGGACTCCCATTAAGAAGTACAGAAAACCAACTCCTTTCCAGATTTGACATCATTAGGGAAATAAATCTCTCATGGAAACCAAATTTACTTAAGATCCGTCGTATAAAGCTCCATGAGACTCTATCGAAAGCTTTCATCATGTCGACTTTAATTAGGAGATTATTCCCTCGAGAAGGATGATCCAGAAATTGCAACATATCTTGAGTAGTTAGAATATTATCAACAATGTCGCGGCCCTCAACAAACGCTGATTGTTCCTCCGATATGAGCCCAGGAAGAAGAGGTTTCAACCCTTGCGTAAGCAGCTTTGTAAACACCTTGTTAAGAAAATTACACATGCTAAATGGCCTAAAGTCCGCAAAGGAAGTCGCTGTAGCTTTCTTCGGAATCAAGGTTATGATAATGCTTCCAATGGCACGCATCATAGGAGACCCTGCGAGAAAGTCTTCACAAGCTGCTTTAAGATCATGGCAAATAATATCCCAACACCTTTGATAGAACTCACCTCCAAATCCATCTACACCCGGAGAGCTGGAAGGATCGAGGCTGAATACTGCATTCTTAATTTCCTCTATAGTAACCATTCGCAACAAGTCTTCATTCTCCTCATGCGTGACTAACTCCAGAATATTTTGAATAATTCTATGACTGGCCTCCTCATGATACGATAACTCTTCCTTTGTAAGCAAATTTTGAAAGAATGAAATTGCTTCTTGTTCAATGTCGTTCTTTTCCGTTGCCCATGTTCCATCAGACTTCCGAATTTTATGTATTCCAAGGCGCGTCTGTTTCTCTTTCAATGAGGCATGGAAAAAGGAGGTGTTCAAATCACCTCCTGTTAGCCACTTTATTCGAGTTTTTTGAGATTGGAAATCTTCTTGCTCTTTCAGCTTATTCAAAAGATGCGCTTGCGCCCAATGCAAAGCAGTGCGATCAGATTCGGAATTGGATTGATCATATTGCTCCTGAATGATACGGACCTCCTCCTCCTCTTCTTTTAAGTTTTGATAAACATTGCCGAATTCAGCTTTATTCCATTCCTTAAGATATGCTTTCAACCATCTCAACTTCAAAGAAAAACCCAACATACCATGTTGCTCAACCGGTTCTTCCTAATTTTCCTTAACAACCTCAATAAAATTATTCCTTCTAAACCACTTTTTTTGAAAACAAAAATTCCTTGGTCTTGCATCCATATCCGCTCTGTATTGTAGCAACAATGGAGCATGATCAGATGTGGATCTATTTAGATTATGTACCGATGCAACCGGAAATGATGCCAACCACTCTTGAGAAAAAAGTAGCCTGTCCAACCGCTTTAGAACTCGTCCCGTCTGTCGCATGCCCTTCCACGTATATAGATTTCCAAGTGAAGGGAGTTCCAGCAGATTACAATTGATAATAAAATCATTAAACTCTTCTATCGCCCCCAAATCTTGTCGTGAAGACCCTTTGTATTCATCTAGATTCCGAATGATATTATAGTCTCCCCCAACAGCCCAAGACTCAACAACATTATTCTGTATAAAATTAATTAACTCAGCCCACAATTCTCTTCTTTCCTGCTTGGTCGATTTGGCGTACACTGTTGATAATAAAAAAGAATGCTTAGACTTCAAGTGCTCAACCTACAAATGTAAAACTTGATCCGTTCCCCTTTCACTGATATTACCCAATCTTTGGATGCAAGGACCCATATCTTCCCTGTAACCGATGATACAGCCGAGTGAAAATGCAGCTTACCTTTTAACTCATCAAGTTTCAAAACCGGTTGCATTGGTTCTTGCAACATAACTAAAGAAACAACATGCGTTTTAATCAGAGATTTTAATCTTTTGATTGACGCCATATTCCCAATACCCCTAACATTCCAATTTAGGATGTTACTCATTGAGATACTTTGGTTGGAGAGTCACCTTGCAATCTCGTTGATCGATGAGTTTCTTTTCCATAAGTGCGAACCGTTTATGTCAACCCTCGCGTCCTTCCACGTTTTTTCCTTTGTTCTTCTCCATCCGAAACCACAAGGCGCGCTACCTCCGTAGCAGAATCTTTTTTACCAACCTCTTGATCATCTCTTGTTATAACCAGATGGCTTCAAATATTAACTCTTTCATCAGAATCATACATTTCAGTTTCAGAATCACTAGATATTTCACCATCCAAATCAACTCGCACTTTCTCTTGATCGACAGTTATATCTTCTTGCTGATCTTCTGACACATCTGTTAATAGATCAAAACGAGACGACAAGTTAAAAGGAGAAACCGAAAAGGGAGACTTTTTGTATACAATAAGTTGCCGGTTCTCATTCCCATAAGTAGAAACCACATCATCTTCTTCCCATGTATCTTGTAGATTTTCTTCCTCCGAACTTTTTTCCAGAATTGCACTCAGCTTTTCCTTAGTAAGCTGTCGCTTATCTCTTGATTCCATAGGACTTGAATCCCCGATATCTGTAGGGATATTCTTTTTTTCCAATTCAGAGAGTCCTGATGAAGACGCATCCTTATTCTGCTTTATTTCCTGTTCTATAACTGATTCCTTTGTGTGTTTCGGGTTTGATGTTTCAGTCAACTCCTTGTTTCCTTCTGCTTGCTTAGATTGTTTAGTCACAGGCTGAAACTTAGCTTTCCCCATAGTCGGTTGAGACACTGAATTTGCCTTAGTCTCAGGTTGAGACACTAGGTTAACCCTAGTCACAGGTTTCGAAGGCATCATCACCTTCCGTTCCTTTTCTTTCGCCGACTCCTCCTTAGGTTTCCCATGTCTACAATTCTGAGAAGAGTGCCCAATTTTGCAACATTCCATGCAATATTCCGGGAGATTTTCATACGTTACATATTGATAATACAAATACTCCTCAGTACCTAGAAGAATCCGCTTCGGCAATTCATGAAGGAGATCCACTTCCACACAAACCCTAGCAATTGAAGGACGAGACATATTTAACGTAGGAACGTCAATCTTGAGCGGCTGACCAATGATATTTGAAACCTTTCGGAGATATTCTTCGTTAAATCGGTACACCGGTAAACCTTCAAATGACACCCATATCGAGGTGATTGATGATTCCAGCTCAGTGTTAAATCTCGGGTTCCATTTAAGCACCCTCATGATGTGATGATCAAAGGACCAGAGTCCCTTAAACCAACATCTCTGGAAATCCTCTTCTAAATCAATCTAGATCAAAATGTGCCTATGATATGTCATTCCCAATGAGAATCTGCCTTTGAAACCAATCACATTGAACATATTCCACAAATACTCCATCTTCGGTCTTCCCCTTGAAAATTTTCCAACTAGACTGAACTTAAACGGTTCTGCAAGCTTTTCATCCTCTTCTTTCGATAGCAAAAAGGCTGCTTCGCCCTTCACGATTGACGGATTAGATTTGATAAATGTTTCAGGAGTTGATTTCTCAACCGGCTGATTGATGCTCCTAGGATTTGGCTTAGAGAAATTGAGGATTTGCGCAAATGAATGTTGTTTTGGCCGGCCATTATCCGGCGGCTTTGGAGCCGCCACCATGTTCGGACAAAACTAGGGTTCAGAATTTTAGAGAGATCCGAGAGATAAAAAATAATCTCTTATGTTTTAAAAGATGGTAGCTTAATTAGTTAGTAGCATCAATCAATAATACTATAATAATTTGTTTCTTAGTACCTAAACGGATGCTTCCCGAACCACTCTGATACCCTGAAAAACGATTACGAGCAATGACAATTAAGTTATGATTTTCCCTTGTTGTGGAAAAAGAATTAATAAATCAATTCGACGCATGAGCTAGGTTACGTACTCCTGTAGTTTGACGTATATTGTAAAAAATAAAATCTCCAAAGCTAGATTATTCAAAACATTGTCTTGAAAGTTCATATAAGCCTAGATGTGGTTCCACCTCGAAACCAATTGACAATCATGAGAGTACCACATGGAGTACATATGTTGGTCAAATTGGGTTACCATTTTCAATGTGCGACAAGTGTCTTTCACTTGTTTTCAAGTTTAAAAGAGATTTTAACACCACTCTCTCAGGTCAGAAGAGGTTGGACAAGGCTCCTTTAAACAATTGAAGTCCTAATACAAGGTATATATCGAAGCCCAATAAGGGTAAATTAAAATTCTCATATATCCAGCCGGATCCGTTTTTGTATTCAATTATTAATTTCTCTTTTTAAAAGTTTACTAACACCCTAATCGATTATTGGATTAATCCGTTGGAACAAAGACCATGCGCCAATCTTAGTGAGTGACGTAGAAAGTGGTGTAAGATTATGGTATAGGAGATCTTTTGCCCTATACTTTTTAATTTGAAATGAAAAATTTAATGTGGTAATGATGATGATTAGTGACCTTCATTGATTTTGGAAGAACCTTCCGTTCCCGCTATAGTTTATGAAAGATTATTTATAAAATTTTAAACGTTCACTTTAGTTATTATTGATTTATTATTTTTTTTTTGGTAGCGCCGGAAACCTCACCACAGATGGGTACACCCACGCCACTGCAATAGCCTACAAACCAAAGTTGGAGGTAGCCACCCTAGGCAAGCTCGGGTCACAAGCTCGGGTACGAATTTGGGGGTTCATGAATGGGTTTGCCATAACAAGTCCTCTAAAGGTGCCAATGGGCAAGGTTAGAGTGATTCCCTCACTCTTGTTGGAGTAGGGGTTTGAACTCTTGACCTCCTCCTTTTTGTTTTTAAATTAGTTAATAACTAAAAAATAAAAAGGACATTTATAAAATCAATTTTTATTTTTTGATTATTAACTAATTATGGTAGCTCAAAAGAATAAAATAAAATGAAGAAGTGTACACCATACTCTTAAATCACACACTCTTAATCTCTAGAAAATAATCCATTTTATCGTATTATCTTTTTTCTAAATTGCTTTTCGCAGTTCAAAAATTACTCACCTGCAATTCATTTTTTACAATTTTGTCCCTGAACTATTTTCTTCCTCCTTCCTCATCTCTTCTTCTTCTTTCTCTTTTGTTCTTTCTTCTTCTCCTTCCTCTTCTCTTCTTCTTCTTCAAATCTAGATCTACTAATAATCGGACACCAAAAAAATGGAAGAACGCGGCCGTCAACAACGTGAAATCTCACCATCGATGCCGGTAAATTTTTTTTTTCCAAATTGTATTTAAAAATTTTTTGTTTAGAAAAAGTTGCTGCCCTGGCTGGCTAGCCCGGGAACCATGGTCGTTTTTTTTTTCACCGGCCAAGAGATGTGGGACCGGCCAATCCTTGAAGAGTGACCGGCCATCGAGTCGGCCACTCTTCAAGGATTGGCCGGTCCCTGACCAGGCCAATCCACATTCCTTGGCCGGTGAGAAATCCGGCCAAGGTTCCTAGAGAACGGTGGCCAGCCGGGGCAGTTTTTTTTTTTAATTTTTTTATTTTTAAATTTTTTATAATTATTTTAGTTAAATTATTTATAGTTAATGTAATTAGTTGTTGAATGTTGTGTTATTAGTTGTAATTAATTTAATTAGATTTGTATAAATTTATAATGAAAGGGAAAAATTTAATTAGTTTTGTAATAAATTTAATTATATTTGTAATTAGTTTAATTATATTCCATTAAAAATGTATAAATTTAATATGTATCATTAATTTAATTGAATTTATTTTAATTTATATTTGAATCTTTAGGTTTAGGTATAATTTAATATAGGTTCGAAGGAGAAAAAAGAAAAGGCCAGATATACCTGATTCTTCATTGTTGCTTGAGTCGGGTACACGGGACATGCATGGTCGAATTATTTCTGCCTCATATCGTCGTGGGAGTTCAACTGGGCATATGTCAAAGGGTGAGTCGCAGATGGTTCAGGCTTGTAGTAGTGTAAGACTTGACGATGTATTTGATCATGCCAGTTTGTACTTACAGAATGTGAGTGACAATGATGATATCCCGACTGAAGATATCGATTCGGAAGGGTTTAATGATTTCGGAGGTGACTCACCTCCACATTCACCTCTATATTCACCTCCACATTCACCTCCAGCTAGACGAAGTAAAGTTATTCGTCTTAGAGTTAGAGGACTTGGAGTTGCATCTGCATCAACATCTGCATCTGCAACTGCATCATCATCAACACGTAAGAAATTATTGTATGGGGTTTATATTTTATATTTTAGTAGTTAAGTTTTTTCAAATATTTTATAGGGAAAAAATTGAAAGATTTGCATACGTTAATTTCAGAGAGTAATGCCCAGCCTTGGGTTGTCACGAGACCAGTTGTTGGTGGCCCTCATGAGGGTTCTGTTATTCCTAGTTTTCTTGGTCATGTGGCCCATCGCTTGACGGATAAGTCGTACAAACCCTCCTTGGAGATGGATACAAGAGTCACATACTTCTAGTTGTTGAAAGAATGGAAGGGTTCTATGTCGTCTGAGGCTCAGATCTTGTTGGCTGGTACAGGGCTATGCCACATTGTGGACATCATGCACACTAACATTGATAAGGCATTGCATTTGTAGAGAGGTGGCAGCCAGATACCAATACGTTTCACATGCATTTTGGGGAGATGACCATCATGTTACACGACTTGCGACAGATATTGGGTATTCCAGTTAAAGGTAGATTGATTACAGCACAACCTGGGACTGTCGATTATAAGACTTTGGTCATGAGGGCGCTGAGAATGACTAGCCAGATGCTACAGACTAGTAAAGTAATCCACGGTGGAGGGGTTCAGTCGAGCGTTGTTGAGAAGATAGGCCAAGCGGCAACGCTTGCCTTAGATCAGGTGACCGCCTGTTATGGGTCATGTTAGGGAACACATTGTTTACCGACAGAGCGGTACTCGGATTAGGGCGGCTATTCTCTCCAAGTTTATTGATGGCCTAGTCACCTGTGGCAATATTTCTTGGGGGTCTGCTACTCTAGTCTATCTCTACTATCAGCTAGGCGTGTCCACCAGATTGAAAAATGCCTCAATTGTCTGGTTGCTACACACTACTTCAGGCGTAGATATATGTGTACTTTCCATGTTTCAGACCACCTCGGGGCGGTCCCTTTGAGGCTCCTGACCGATCCCGACCTGGATGGTGGAATGTCTCAAATCCTGATAACAGTCCGGATCGTCTGATGCACAATCACGTTATGTACATTGCCGAAACAAAATGTTTAAAAATAAAATGTGACATCAAGAAAAAAAATAAATACAAAACATTCTTACGACTATTATGGTATATAGGCGAGGATGTGCTCGTGCGCGATCTCCCTGAACCAACAGTATACTTCTCCCAATAACACTGTTTCCGCGGGATATTCGCTTTCAGGCGCCCTTTAACACTAGTATTCACTGGATGTTCCTCGAAACTCATCTGATCATGGTGTTGCTCTTGTTCCTCGAAACTCATCTGCTCATGGTGTTCCTCTTCTTCCAGCTCATTGTGCAAAAACTCATTGACGCGGCTCAAAAATCCAGGCCTCTTGTTGAATACCTTAAGGGAAAGCTTTGTAAAAATCGTATACTCTTCTAACACAAAAGGTTGAGCATCATCACTTGGGACTGAATTAGGTGTCACACTTGTAAAATTAAATCTGCACCAAAAAGGGTGGAGATCAGCAACTGTAATGGGCACCTGCAACTCCCTTTTCTATAAGCTCACATGCACAAGAGATTTCATGGGTCGTTCTCAACACACAACCAATAAAAATCAACCTCACCCAATTGCTGCATGCGAATATACTCACTTTGAAGAATGTCGAAACAGTAATGTGAGACATGTCTAACTAGACAGTCAGAGGGAAACTGAAGGTGCTCCCTCCTCGAACGACGTTCTGATTCAGTTAGACGGAACCTATATTTTAAATTCCTCACTGTTAATTTAAGAACATTGGTAATTAAGTATTAAAAACAAAATCAAACAACGAATGAATTACGTACTTGATCTCAGTTAACTAATACTTTATCGCTGCGTGGATTCTGGTCCATATTGTAACTAGGTGACTGGTCGCCGAGTCAAGAAACCTCTTCATGGAACTATGGACGCTCTCCACCCTACAATTACTTGTGTTTCAAAGATGTGTGACCCCATTTGTCCATGCACGAGGCCACTTCTCCTTGTGAACTAGCCAAGTGGTCTTCACATAATGCACCAACTCTCCATAACTTTTCGCATTTGGGTGCCTGTAGTACGACATATTAATCACAACCATTTCATGAAGGTACTCAGTAGGAGCTTGAAGTTTCAGTTCATGAATTTCTTTCCAAAATGCTGCCGTGCATTTTCAAAAACACATTTGTTGATGTACCACACGCACAGAAGATGTGCAGAATCTGGAAATATCAAACTGATTGGTTTTGCCTGCCCTAACTCCCTATCTGTCACTATGGCATACGGGTGCACCTCCCATCCAATCATATCCCGAAACTGTTGACATGCCCAAGTATAACTCTCCTTCTTCCTATCCTTTCATAATTACGTATCTAATAAAAAAATTCTTGTTGGTTGGAGTCATCCCAATAATTTGTAACAGCGGCATATTATACTTGTTTGTTCTATAAGTAGTATCCATGCCAATATACCACGAGTATGCTCGGATCAACTCTACAGATACTGGATGTGCACAGAAAATATGACTCGACACACCTTTTTCATTAGCCGTATTAATCACATACTTGTGTTGCTGAGTAATGTCAAAGAAGTGATCCACCGACGTTTTACCCCTTCTCTTTTCCACCTGCATCCTACTCTTGTAGTTATATATCTGTTTGATCACAACGTACTCGTCCGGGCATTTCTGCTGAATCGGGCGCAACATTGCAGACGGTTTTACATTAATGGCAGTCAACTCGTCAACAATTTCCTTCGATTTATCACTAAGGCCGCTCATCTGCATCTGTCCCTCCTCAAAGCTGCCAAACAGGTGGTTATGCATACCATTACGACTGGGACATGAACGAATCCCAAAAGTAGATTCGCCTGGGCGAATTCGGGCTAGAAGTCGGAACGGGCATCCACAATACTGCGCCTTTGTTTCTCGCACCCGATTCTCTGTATCTCTAGGGGCAACACCCTTTGGACATCGTAATAATTTTTTTAGTCTCATCTGTCTTCAACGCCTTAGCCACTGTGAAATTAAGAGATATGGCAGTCTTTTTCGCCCATAGCATAGCGGCTTTAATAGTTGTGAATCTTATGTTAGTATCAAAAGGACGACTGTAATCAACACCGTCACCACCATAATCCTTTAAATAAAATATATAAAATTTTAAAAAATACAATATACATAACAAAATAACTAATTCAGTTACGTAAATAATAATTAATTATTAAAGCTAAATACCACATACTACTATAAATTTAATTAAATTAAACAAATATATACCACATACCTAACAGACACTAATTATTAAATTAAAAAAATTATACCTAATAATTTAAATTAAACATGTTACTAATGCACTAAAAAAATGAAATGACATATAAAAATAATAACACAACATTCAACAACTAATTACATTAATTATATATAAATTTAACTACATTAATCAAACAATAATACAATAACTAATTACATTAATTATAAATAAATTTAACTAAATTAATTATAACAACAAAATTAAAACAAAAAATTTAAAAAAAAAACCACAAAAAAATTTTAGAAAAAAAACTGCTTGCCAAGGCTGGCCGACCCGACCGGCGTTCAGCCTGGGTACCTTGGCCGGTGAGAAATCCGGCCAAGGGTAGAAGATTGGCCGGGTCAGGGACCAACCAATCATTCAATAGTAACCGGCCGGTCTGGTCGGCCAGCCTGGCAGTCAGTTTTTTTTTTCTTTAAATAGGATTTGGGACCAAAAAATTTACCGGTATTGATGGTACTTCTTCTCGTTGTTGTGTGTATTGTTCCGGCATTTTTTTAAACTTCGATTTTTAGTAAATTTGGATTTAAAATTTGATATAAAGGAAGAAGAAAATGAAGTTGGAGAAAGAGAAAAATAGAAAGAAGAAGAAGAAATGAGGATGGCGAAGAAGAAAGGGAGAATAAAAAAGATTTAGGGGCAAAATCGTCAAAAACGAACTGCAGGTGAGTAATTTCTGAACTGCGAAAAGTAATACCCTATGTTATTTTTACAGGAAAAAGTCATAATTGCTCTACAACTAACTCTTCCAAGATAAAGGCCATTAGGACAAGTAACGTACGCATTTGATGTTATAAGAGAACAAAAACTAGATAATTTTCTTTTTTGGTGCAACAAATTAGATAAGTTAATCATGTATGAGTTATTTTAAAGTCAACCCATAGGTTAAACAAATAATTTTTTTTTTCAACTAAAAGAAAACCTAATTAGTAGACTCCCAACTATAAGTCCCATTAATTAAACAAAATGCTAACATTAACATTATCTATTTCATTTGCTTTATTCTCTCTAATACATTGGAAGATTCAAAGCTAGTAATCATCAAGCCATTTTAAGTTATTTCTTCATGGGGTGCTTTTGTTGTTGCTGATGCTCCCAGTACGTAATTTCGTGAAGGCAGTTGATGAATTCAGGAGTATTTTTTTTTTATATCCATGGTCGTTTGAGTTCAATACCAATTCTATTTTTACAACTAAATATAATACTCCTCGAATATTATAAAATTTAATCCGAATATGAAAATATGTTCAATGATTATCCTAATTTTGTTCAATGCAGTGAGTAAGTCAATTACCATAATCCTCAACGAGATAATACAACATCATGAGTAGAAATATAGGAACATGATTGATAATTAGTCACCATCCAATCATATTCAATAATAATCATGTTTTTCCGTTTTAATTATTTAATTCCCAATTCCAATGAGAAAGTTAACTTGGAATTGCGTTCGGCAGCGAGGAAGTAAATATTGGGTTATGACTTCATTATAGATTTCACTTCCCACATGCTGCTCGAGAACAATGGTTAATTTTATAGATACTCCATTCGTCCGACAAAAATAGATCGATTTAATAAAAAAATATTGTCTTAAAAAAATAGTCCACTTTCAAAAAAGTCAAAATAAAAATTAATCAAAATACAAAATTACTCTTACAACAAAACTAAATTTACTATTACCACAACACAAAAACCTTCTGGGTCACAAACCCAAAACAAGATTTCGGCAATATATCTCGATCCTCTCCATCTAATCCCCTAAGAAAGACTCTTCCTTTGCCTCTCGCCGGGGATCTCTGGTCCTCTCCATCTAAGCCATTGATGAGGCTCCTTATCTTTGCCTCTTGCCGGCGAAAACTCTTTGCCAACTGACTTTCAACAGTCACGAGAAATCGTTCCTCTCTTAGAAAAGAATAGAACAGAGCCAGAGAGAGCAATAAGGGAAAAAGAATGAAGAAGGGAGAGAGAGAGGGAAGGACCTGGAAGTTGGTGGAGAATTTTGCCATCACTTACTGTTTGGCAGTGGCGGAACCAGCTATTGCCATTTGGGGGGGCTTGCTCTCTATTGGGAGTTTAGAGGAAATTCTTTAGCTATTAAAAAAAATTAATTTTAACCTTAAATTTCTTTAAAATAATTTGTATCTTTGTCTTTATTTTTTGTAATATTCACATTAATAGGAAACAGATTATATGTAGTTGGAGTCATTGTTAAAATTTAATAAGTTAGTTAATTCGAGGTCTTAATGAATAAAATACAAAGTGTAAGGTTAATTCATAACTATGAAAAGATAAGGGATGGAAATAACAACAGAATGCAAGAATTTTAAGTAGTACAGGCAATATCTGTTGTAAATCCAAAATATGGGGAATAATTCTGAAATTTTTACAACATTGAAATCTTCTTCTTCTTCCTTGGCTCCCGCTGCAACTCGCCGCTGCCAACGCTGCCGACACCAATGAGTTAGAAAAACAATAAGGACAACACTGAAAGAATGGAATTTCAGATATCTCAAGCCCTATCACTCCCACATTCGGGGGTTGCTGAGAGACGAAAGGGCAACCACCAAGGGCTTCGGCTAGAGGCGGCTATGGCGTCCTCCGACCGACCTTCATTGAAGCTTGATCAATGCTCTTCTTGCACAAAAATACTGCCCCTTCTTCCTTCTCTGCAGCTACCACCGCTCTGGTCGCGGCATCTTCAACTAAACCTCCACAGCAGTAGTCTAACACCTCTACATAACAGTAGCCATCTTCCAATCGTGGTCGGGACAGGGGTCGCGGTTTTCAGAATAATCGGGGACGTGGCCGTGGGCGTGGCCAAAACCAATTTTTTGGTCAGTCTCCCTCACCATTTTATGCACCTTCTACTAACTATACAGCTCCTATGTTTACTCCCAGGCAATGTGCTCCCTCTTTTCTTGGACCGGCTCCCTCCTTCCAGTCCAATTCAGCTGTTGTTCGGTGTCAATTGTGCAATCAATTCAATCATTCTGCTCGAGATTGCCATCAGTTTCAATAGCACGCTTATTTTGTTGATAAAAATAATTGGCTTTCGGTTCCTCCGTTCATTGATTCCTCCTGGTATATGGACACTGCTTGTGGTAACACTATGACTCCGAATCAAGGTACTCTTACTCATTCCAAACCCTATTTTGGTCCTACTCGAGTTGTCATTGGTAACGGTCATTATTTACCTGTTACATCAGTTGATCAACTTCCTTGCTCTAAGTTTCGATGTCCTAGGGTTTACCATGTTCCTTCATTAACTAAAAATCTCATATCTGTGCGTCAATTTTGCAACCGAAAATCAATGTTCTGTTGAATTTGACCCCTTTGGTTTTTCTGTGAAGGATCTTTGGACAAGGACCCCTCGTCTACGTTGCAATAGTGCTGGTTCCCTTTACTCCTTCCCATCCACAATGCTACCTCACTCTCATGCCCGTCTTCTCCGTCCTATCCGGCGTTCGCTACTTCGGTCTCCTCTCATGTCTGGGATCAATGCCTTGGTCATCCACATTCTTTTGTTTTATCTAGCTTAGTATCCAATCACCGACTTCCTGGTTCGGTGGTTTCTTCAAATAAATTTAGACTTTGTCAGGCTTGTCAAATTGGGAAGTATCATAAGCTCCCTTTTATGCCATCCTCTTCTGTTACGTTTAAAGCTTTTGATATTATACATACCGATGTTTGGACTTCTCCATGTCTATCATTTTGTGGTTTCAAGTATTTTATGCTTTTTCTTGATGATTTCACTCATTACTTATGGGTGTATCCACTCAAAAATAAATCTTAAGTACCTCTGAAATTTATTGACTTTTATTCTCTTGTCCAAACTCAATTCAACTCCACAATAAAAACTGATGGTTCAGCTGAATATGTTAACTCTCATTATCTTCAATCTTTCCTCAAATCCAAGGGCATCAACATGCGCATTTCTTGTCCGTACACTCCTTAACAAAACGGCAAGGCTGAGCATATGAATAAAACTCTCCTCAATATGGTTCGCACTCTTCTTCATCAAGCCCACTTACCAAATGAATTCTGGGTAGAGGCTTTACATACTAGTGTTTATTTGTTAAACCGTTTACCTACCAAATCCAAAAAGTGCCTTTCCTTTCTCTCTTCTTTATGGTCATCCACCTAACTATGGTCTATTAACGGTTTTTGGGTGCTCGTGTTTTCCCAATCTATCTCATTTAGATTCTCATAAGCTCCCTCCTCGATCTGCTCCATGTATATTCCTGGGTTATCCTGAGGCTTATAAAGGTTATCGTTGCCTTGACCTTGCTTCAAAGAAAATTTGTACCTCTCGTCATGTTGTTTTCGATGAAACATCTTACCCATTTTCTCAACTTGCTTCGGTTAAACCGCTCTCCACTCCTAGCTTCCAATTTAAACATCCTTCTTTTCTTATTCCATGGTCCCTTCCTGCTACAGTACCCTCTACCGTGGCACCTCCAACTCCTCAACAACATGTGTCATCTATTCCCTTAGTATCTTCAGATCCTACACCCTCTCCTTCTTCGCAAAATAATTTGGGTCCTCGCCCATTCCACCCTTCCACTCATCCTACGGTCACCCACACTCGGGATGTCACTCGTAAACCTAAACATATCTTTTCTCTTACTACTACTACATCTTCTTCACTTCCACCTGAACCCAAATCCTTCACTGAAGCAAATAAATACCCTGAATGGCGTGCTGCCATGAGTGATGAATATAATGCTCGGTTCTCCAATAATACAAGGGATTTAGTCCCTCCTCCTATTTCTGCTAACATTATCGGCTCCAAATGGATATTCCGAGTTAAGCTCAAATCCGATGGTTCTCTTGATCGATGTAAAGCACGTTTGATCACTCAAGACTATAATCAGAAGCCTGGTCTCAATTATGATCAAACGTTTAGTCCGGAGGTTAAACCAGTGACAATTTGAACTATGTTAAGCATTGCTGCTTGATGATTGTTAAATTGTTACAAAAAAGCATCACAATTAACTCTGTATTTAATAGGAAATTGAGGGTATTTCTTAACGTTAGTGCAATTTACTTAACTCGTTCTCATGTTTTTGTTAGGTAAGGGCTGGATTGAATAATTGCTGGAAATTGGAGGCCAAGGGAACAATTTATGGGCTGCTGAGGCAAGGTTGCTGAGCTGGACAAAGAAGAAGGCCCTTAGACAAGATGCATCTCGTCATTAATAACTATGTCTCCTCCAAGAGGCATGCTTGTCCCCCAGCCGCAATCTCAGCCACCTCTGCTGATCAATGAGAGCAAGGTTGCCACTGCTGGAAGAAGAGAAAAAGAACAGCCAAGTTGGATTGCAGGCTCAAGACATTGGGAGGATTCAACAACTACAAGCATGGGGAGGCTCTCATGATGAAGAAACCGGTTGCATGACCCTATAAAATGGGGAACTTCACTCTCAGAAGAGGAGGAATCTCTGGTTACCCTTTCAGTTGTCAAAAACACACAGAAAAACTCCAGGTAGAAGGCAAGAAGGAAGAAGAAGCAGCAACAACTCATTGAGCAAGCCAAGTTGAAGAGTAGTCAACCCAGTTTCTACTTCAGTTCCATGAGTGAACCCTTTCACTCCCAGGAGTGGCTCAGAAACTGCACAAGCTTTTTTCTCGTCTCTTGAGTGTTAGCTTGAACTTTGTTTATTATGCATACTTCTATACTGTCTTTTGATGTAGTAGATGTAGCATTGATCTGTATGAGTAGCTAAACAGTTCCAGGGATTATTCTCCTCAACCTATGTTATAGTTGTTTAATGCACTGGTTTTGTTCCTTGTTTTGAAGTTGAAAGTTTTTCTACATTCATTTACTTGATCACTAAATTGAATGCATGCTAGAACTAAGGGAGATCTGGAAAGATAAACTTGGTTTGGATTGTTTCAACTTTAACTTATGACATAGAGGTAACAGTCTATGGTTTTAACTAAGATAGGAATATACTTAGTTAACATAAGCATTCTTGAAGGCCTAAGAACTTAATGACTTTGTATCTGAAATCAATCATTGGAAAATAGATTGTTAAGGTTGCAAGGATGACTCTAGGAAAAATGGGAACTGACTTAGAGTTATAAGTGAGCTGAATGAGCAAGAACTCAACCGTTATAGTGCTAATAAAATAACTACAACAGTAGGAAGAGGAGAAGAACACCCCTGGCTTTCATTCCCCTGAGTGACTGTTTCCATTCCCCTGAATGGCACCTTGTCTGACTGGTAGTCTTTCTTTACAACAAATTTGGTAATTAGCTGTCCTCGTGGGATCGACCTAGCTTCCATTATCTACAAAAATCATAATCCAAGCTAGTAATATTTTTGGTGAACTCGGCACGCACCAGAAAGGGGCGCCGTTGCCGGGGACGGCGTAAAACCTCCAAAAAAATTTGTTGTTTTTTCTTGTTTTTACATGTATAAAATTCTTCTCTGTTTACCCCACTGAGCTTCCAGATTCTTTTCTTTGGTGTATGACTAGAAGGCACCAACGAAGTGAACCTGTTTTTGACCTAGAAATTGAAGCTACCATACGTAGAACTAGAGGAGCAAGAAGAAGGCAGAACCGGTTGCAATAGGACAACCAAGAAGGTTTATCAAAAATGGCTAACCAAGGTGGTAACCCGGACAATAATAGGAACCTTGGTGGGGATCAACAAAATCGGCCAGAGAGACTGCTTAGAGATTTCTTCATCCCACAGCAAGAAGAAGTCCAATCGCCTTTAGTGTTCCCGGATGTAGAAGCAACCAATTTTGAGCTCAAGCCACGGATGATCCAATGGACTCAATCAGCCTGCCCATTCCATGGATTACCTCATGAAGATCCTAATGATCACATCCGAAGTTTTCTGCGTTTATGTAGTACATTTAAAATTCAAGGCTTATCTAATGATGACATTAGACTGAGGTTATTCCCTTTTACCTTGCAGGATCATGCCCAAGCATGGTTCAACACATTACCCAACAACTCTATCTCCACTTGGGAAGAATTAAGACAGTGTTTCCTGACAAAATTCTTTCCACCCGCAAAAGCTGCACAACTCAGAACAACAATAATGAACTTCAAGCATCATGGAACAGAAACACTCTATGAAGCATGGGAAAGACTAAAGGAAATGGTCAGAAAATACCCTCAGCATGGTCTGGAGGAGCATCTCCAACTGAGCGTCTTCTACAATGGACTGCTACCAACTACAAGAGACTCCCTTGATGCTGCAGCTGGTGGTGTATTTATGATGAAGCCGGTTGATGCAGCAAGGCAGTTGCTCGACAATATGACCACCAACCATTCAAGATGGCAATCTGATCCAAGGGCAAGTACAAAACAGCCAGGGATGATGGAACTTGATCCCAGTACACATCTCCAAGCTCAAATGGCTATTATGATGAACGAAATGACTAAACTCAAAAGTGAGCTATCCAAATCCAAGGCTGAAGTATGTGTATTATGTGATGGATCCCACAGTTTGGATGACTGTCCCTCCAAAATGGAAGCTGTCCAGTTTGTCAGATAAGGCAATGCTGGGGGATTCAACAACTTCAACAATTGGAGAAATCAGCAACAGACCAACTGGAACAATGCACCACAACAAGGAAACTATCAAACGCCTACCCAACCCCCCGGATTTCACAGACAAGATGGTCAACTTCCCAACTATCAGAATCAGCAACGTTTTAACCAACAATACATACCAAGGGAAGATGAATGCATTTCTGTACAAAATGCAATCAAGAGTTTGGCGGTGTCTTGCAAAAGTTTGGAAAATCAGTTGGCCCAGATTGCAAAACAAAATACTGAAAGACCATCTGGAAGCCTGCCCAGTGATACAGTTGTGAACCCCAAGGGGAATGACCAAGTGCAAGCAAAGGCTGTCACTCTCAGAAGTGAAAAGCAACTCAATCAGCCAAGTGAAAAAGTAACTCCTGTGAGTGACCCTGCAGGTAAGAATGAAACATTTTCTAAGAAAATATCTGATAATGACGATGTGGTTGAACAGGAGCAAACAGCGCAAAAACCTGGAATGGAGGAAATTCAATTTCCAGAACCAATTAAGGAACCACAACAGCCAGCTCCAACCCCACCATATCCAGTAAGACCAAAGAAGGCCAAAATGGATGAAGGGCTCAACAGGTTTATTCAAAACTTAGAATGTATACATATTAATGTACCACTGGTTGATGCACTTAAACAAATGCCTAAATACTTCAAGTACTTGAAAGATTTGGTGGCAAATAAGCCACAAATGCATAACTCTACTTTTGTCACTCTAAATGAAGAATGTAGCGCAGCTATCCTGAGAAAATTACCACCTAAGCTAAAAGATGCGGGTAGTTTCACTCTTCCTTGTACTGTTGGAATCAGAGAATTTTCAAAAGCATTACTAGATCTTGGTGCAAGCATAAATCTCATGCCATTGTCTGTATTTAAATCCCTTGATCTGGACAAATTTCTGGTACCTACTAACATGACCTTGCAGTTGGCAGACAGGTCACTGACCTACCCAAAAGGAATCTTACATGATGTTCTTGTGAAAGTTGGTAATTTCGTTTACCCAGCAGACTTTGTGGTTTTGGACATGGAAGAAGACAGGGATGTACCCATCATCTTGGGGAGACCTTTTCTGGCAACAAGTGATGCAATCATTAAAGTGAAAAAGGGAGAAATCACACTGCACTTTGATGGAGAGAAGGTTACCTTCAACATCTTCAAAAATATGAGTTATCCTGCTGAAGTCCATGATTGCTACATGGTAAGAAATGTAGAAGTAGAGGAAGCAGTGACAGAAGAATTACTGCAAGATGATCTCCTCAAAGAACTTTTATGCCCAGACTATAATGAGGAACAGGAAGGAGGGGATGAGTACAGGGCCACTTGCCTGAGCTACCTCAACCACTCCCCCAAGTGGCATCCTAAACAGCAACCCTTTGAACTGATAAATCTGACCAAGGAAGGAAGATGTCTCAAACCGTCAATTGAAGAACCACCTCATCTTGAACTTAATACTCTGCCCTCACATTGAAGTATGCCTATATTGGAGCAAGTAATACCTTACTTGTGATCATCTCTTCTATGCTTACAGGTACTGAAGAGGACAAATTGCTGAGAGTACTGAGATTGCACAAGCAAGCCATTGGGTGGTCAATTGCAGACATTAAGGGCATCAGCCCCTCCATATGCATGCACAAAATCCTGCTTGAAGATGACGCCAAGCCAACCATTGAAGGACAAAGAAGACTCAACCCAGTCATGAAGGAAGTGGTGAAAAAGGAGATTATCAAGCTGCTGGATGCAGGGATTATCTTCCCAATATCTGATAGCAAATGGGTGAGTCCAGTGCAATGCGTGCCCAAGAAGGGAGGAATCACGGTGATAAAGAATGACCTCCAGGAGCTGATCCCTACAAGGCTGAACAATTCATGGAGAGTATGCATGGACTACAAGAAGCTTAACAAAGCTACCAGAAAGGACCACTTTCCCCTCTCCTTTATTGATCAAATGCTAGATAGATTGGCTGGATTCATGTACTATTGCTTCCTTGATGGTTTCTCAGGTTACAACCAGATTGCCATAGACCCTGATGATCAGGGGAAGACGACTTTCACCTGCCCTTATGGCACATTTGCCTTCAAGAGAATGCCATTTGGACTGTGCAATGCACCGGCAACTTTTCAAAGATGTATGATGGCCATTTTCTCTGACATGGTGGAAGACATAATTGAGATCGTTATGGATGATTTCTCGATTTTTGGTAAGTCATTTGATGCATGTTTGGACAACCTTGGGCTGATACTGAAAAGATGTATAGAGGCCAACCTCATTCTCAACTGGGAGAAATGCCATTTTATGGTAACTGAGGGAATTGTCTTGGGGCATAAGATCTCCCAGGAAGGAATTGAAGTGGATAAGGCAAAGATTAAAGTCATTGAGAGGCTCAACCCACCAACCACAGTCAGGGGAGTGAGAAGTTTCTTAGGCCATGCCGGTTTTTATAGGAGGTTCATTAAAGATTTTTCAAAAATTTCTAAACCTTTGTGCAACTTGCTTGAAAAGGACACTGCTTTTATTTTTTATGAATCCTGTTTAAATGCATTCACTGAACTAAAAAAGAAACTCATCACCGCACCTGTGATCATCACACATGAGTGGTCACAACCTTTTGAACTAATGTGTGATGCAAGTGATTTTGCAGTTGGTGTTTTACTTGGACAAAGAAGGAACAAGGTGTTACATGTGGTTTACTATGCTAGTAAAACCCTTAACTCTGCACAAGTCAACAACACCACTACAGAGAAGGAAATGCTGGCAATTGTATTTGCATTTGACAAATTCAGAGCTTATTTGCTAGGGATGAGAGTCATAGTCTATACCGACCATGTAGCCATCAGGTACTTGATCAACAAAAAAGAGTCTAAACCAAGGTTGATTAGATGGGTGTTGTTGTTGCAGGAATTTGATTTCGAGATAAGAGACAGAAAGGGTGCTGAGAATCAGGTAGCAGACCATCTGTCAAGGCTTGAAGAAATTCCATAAGACACAACTCCAATCTCAGAAAAATTCCCTGATGAGTCACTCTGGCGAGTGACAGGCACACTCATGGGAATGACAGGTAATAGGCCTTGGTTTGCAGATTTTGCTAACTTTGTTCCTACTGGTGTTATCCCCCCAAATCTCACCCCTCAACAACGCAAGAGATTCCTGCATGATGCTCAGCTCTACCTATGGGATGAACCCTACTTATTCAAAAGATGTGGAGACCAATTGATCAGAAGGTGAATTCCAGAATCTGAATTCACACAAGTGTTGCATAAATGCCACAATTCTCCCCATGGCGGACATTTCAACGGTCAAAGGACGGCAATCAAGGTTCTGCAAGCTGGACTGTACTGGCCAACCCTGTTCAGAGATGCAAGAGAATTTGTTTGTAAACTGTGACCGGTGCCAAAGGACAGGAAACATTTCCTAGAAAAATGAGATGCCACAGCAGAACATGCTTGAAGTGGAGCTGTTTGATGTATGGGGGATAGATTTCATGGGTCCCTTCGTGTCATCCTTTGGGAACTCCTACATCCTACAGGCAGTGCATTACATTTCAAGATGGATAGAAGCCGTAGCTGCAAGAAATAATGATGCTAAGACTGTTCTCAGGTTTCTGAGAAAAAATATTTTTGCCAGGTTTGGTACACCCAGGATGATACTCAGTGACGAAGGATCACACTTCTGCAATAAGTCATTTGCAGCCATGGTAAAGAAATATGGAATCAGGCACAGAATATCAACACCATACCATCCACAATCAAACGGGCTAGCGGAAGTGTCAAACAGAGAAGTGAAAAGAATCCTGGAAAAGGTTGTCAATTCTACCAGGAAGAATTGGTCTTCAAGGCTGGATGAAGTTTTATGGGCATATAGAGCAGCATACAAAACTCCCATTGGTATGTCCCCGTTTAAACTGGTCTATGGGAAAGCATACCACTTGCCAGTAGAGTTGGAACATAAAGCTTACTGGACTATCAAGGAACTGAATCTTGATCCAGGCAAAAGCAAGGAACTGAGATTGATTCAGTTGAATGAACTGGAAGAATTCAGACTAGAGGCATATGAATCGTCCAGAGTCTACAAAGAGAAAACTAAGGCTTACCATGATCAACACATTGTCAAGAAGAACTTGCAAGAAGGACAAGAGGTGTTGTTGTACAATTCCAGGCTGAAATTCTTTCTAGGAAAGTTGAAGTCAAGATGGACCGGGCCCTGCAAAATCAACAAGGTCCTAACACAAGGAGCAGTGGAGATCATGAATCCACAAAATGGCAACACCTTTTTGGTTAATGGTCAGAGGCTTAAACAATACCTTGGATGGACAGAAGGGAGTAAAGGACAGAACTATCATGTTCTGGTCCTGAAGGAACTTGACTGAATTCTTTTGAAGTCTGGCATGAGACTTAAAACCAATGCGCTTTATGGGAGGCAACCCATACATTTTTCTTTTATGTGGCTAACAATATGCTACTCTAATTTTTGCAGGAATGGACAAGGTATTTGCCACCCCAACAGATTTCAGAAGGTGTAACATAGAAGCCCTCAGGTAAAACTCACTCCCAGGAGTGAAGAAGATCACTCAGCCGAGTGAACCTACGGGAAGGTAAATTCTGTGAGTTTCCTAACCCTGACGTCACTCACACAAGTGGGACGATCCACTCGCCTGAGTAAGAACAACTATACAACACTTTCTGCAAAAAGTCACCTTTTTGAGCGGTAAATATGGTTTGAGTTGGGGGGAAATTTTTCGAAAATTTTCAAATTTCAATTTTAACCACGTCCGCCTTTTTGAGTCACTTGAGTCAGCCACGATTTCCAAAAACTTTAACTGCTGTGCATTAATTCACAACTCCTCTATTGCTTCGTCTTCTTCATTTTCTCCTTATTTCCAGAATCACTTCTTCAAACACCACTTTCATGTGTGAACATATTGACAATTTCTCTAAGTTTTCAGGCAACTAAGGCAATTTTTAGATTCAATCACAAAACCCCTCTTTCAATTTTTCAACTCAACTCCTAGGGTTTGTAAAAAAAAATGCCGCCGACAAGAAGGAAGGTTGCTACCCGCAAAAACGCCTCCAACAAAAGAAGAAGGATATCATCCTCCTCATCCTCGCCCTCTCCTGAACGGCAAAGAATGCCCACTCCACCATCGTCCCCTGCCAGAGAACCTACTCCACCGCCGCCTCCACAACCACCAAGGGCTTTGCAAGAACAAGCCCTCAATACCATCACAGATGAGTGGGAGCCCAGGTTGTTTCCTAGGAAGAAGGGCTGGGATTTCTTTTTGAAGCACATAAGGCGCAAGTTCATTACAGAAAGGGGAATCGGTGAAGACGGCGCAGCTTTTGCCTATATCAAGCGCCATGGCTGGGAGACCTTCTCCAACCCACTTGTCAAGCCGAGGATCCAGATTGTGCAAGAATTTTATGGCAACTTCCACACTGCCCCCAGAGATGGAGTATTTGTCAGAGGCATCAGTGTCAATTGCAGCACAGAAGCTATCAGGGCTATCTGGAAGTTGCCAAGAATCAGCACCGATTACAGAGAAACCCTTGCTGCCCTGCATCCAAATCAACCACTGGAACAAGCCATTCTGTCTAGATTGGCAAAGGAAGGCACAAGCTGGGATATGGATGATCAAGAGAACACTTTGGGATTTCCAGCAAACGCGTTACAGATGCCTGACTTAAATCTGTCGCACCATTTCGTCTGCTGCAATCTGATGCCAACATCCTACACTGCTAAGGTCACCTATGAGATGGCTCTGCTGCTGTATGCTATTGTCACGGACACACCATTTGATGCAGCCTCAGTCATCCGAGAGCAACTCACCCGATGCATCACTGATCCAAAGATGAAGAGCTGGTATTTCCCAGTTATGGTCATCATGCTGTGCAAAAGGGCAGGGGTGACCTTCCTACACACAGACGCAGAGAGCAACTTGCAGCAACCCTTGAGGATGCATAAGTTGGACCAGAAACCCCCAGGTGCCTCATCCTCAGGACAAACAACATCCACTCCCACTCCAGTAGGACAATTGAGGCAGAGGGATTTCAACAAGCAGACCAGGTTCATCCTGGATTACGTCCACCAATGCTAGATGAGGACGGAGAAATTCTTGCAGGAAATGCACAGGTGCATTGGATGCCCTGAAAACTGCCCAATGCCGCATGATCCACCAGTCCACCCACTCTATTGCATGCCTCAATGAACACTCAGGGAAGTGTTGTTCCACTTCCCTTAATCAACAAATTATTTGTTTCCTGTTTAATGTTTAATGTGTTATTTTCTGTATCTTTCTTTGTTTTCTGTTTAATGTGTGTTGCCAGATTTGTGTTGTTAAGCATTGAGGGCAATGCTTAGTATAAGTTTGGGGGGTAATGTAGTAGTCAGTTTTTGTGGTTGGGTCAATGTCAGGACAGTTGTCATTTAGGTCCATTAGGTTCATGTCTAGATTGACTCTGTAAAATATCTCTCAAGAAAATACTAAAAAAAAAATGAATGAAAAATTTTCTAAGGAGCTGTCAATAGTCTAGGATGATAATGGTTTTGAAAAACAATTTTGCTAAAACATTGTTGATACCGAGTCTGATGCATGAAAGAAAGAATGGCTGACACTCACTCACACACATGAACAATGCCACTCGTGGAAGTGACTGCCTAGAACATAAATCTTAAAATTTGGTATGACTAATCCACTGTTGTAGGCTGTGTCTAGTTTTGAGCTACAATTAGATGAGAGAAGCCGTAAATTTGAGACCTCCCTTGTGGTGTCCATTCATAGCCTGCTTGCTTGTTCCTAATTTAATGCAAAAAAAAAAAAAAAAATCTTAGGGAATGGATCAACTGAAACCTTAGGGGTCACAGAAAGGAACCACCACAAAAAGTTCCAAACTGTTAGAGTAATAAGGGTTGAGGTATAAGGCAGTGGAGAGATAAGGTTGAATAATACCCCTGTTAGGTTGGTCCATCTACATTCCCACTGAAAAAAAAAAAAAAGAAGAAAGAGAGCATAAAGGCTGTGCAGGAAGTCCATGATAGTAGGTAAATCGAGTCAAGTAACTTGGGCAAGACCAGATCACAAGAATGACCACCAAAAGCTTAACCGGTTAAATTAGAATGGATTGGTAGGTTTGGCATGAACTAACACTTGTGGCATATACATTCTAATTCCCTGTGAAGGTTGGTTGTTTGACTCTGGATTGCAGAAAGATTTCGTATCCTTAAATGTATGTTTTCTTCACTTGAATCTGAGACAGAAAGTTGACAGCACCTATCTAGTTGTGTTTAAGGTTGTTGCTTTGTTTACTATCACCTGCCTGAGTGGGAATCCTCACTCAGGGGAGTAGGTCAGTCTCCAGTCATTTTGACAATGTTGTCTCCCCTGTTTGTTATGTGCAATTCTGAAGTACCAATAAGAGTTTAGTTGTTTTGCTTGAGGACAAGCAATTCTTCCAGTTTGGGGGAGTTGATGATTGTTAAATTGTTACATAAAAGCATCACAATTAACTCTGTATTTAATAGGAAATTGGGGGTATTTCTTAACATTAGTGCAATTTACTTAACTCGTTCTCATGTTTTTGTTAGGTAAGGGCTGGATTGAATAATTGCTGGAAATTGGAGGCCAAGGGAACAATTTATGGGCTACTGAGGCAAGGTTGCTGAGCTGGACGAAGAAAAAGGCCCTTAGACAAGAAGCATCTCGTCATTAATGACTATGTCTCCTCCAAGAGGCATGCTTGTCCTCCAGCCGCAATCTCAGCCACCTCTGCTGATCAATGAGATCAAGGCTGCCACTGCTGAAAGAAGAGAAAAAAAAACAGCCAAGTTGGATTGCAGGCTCAAGACATTGGGAGGATTAAACAACTACAAGCATGGGGAGGCTCTCATGATGAAGAAACCGGCTGCATGGCCCTATAAAATGGGGAACTTCACTCTCAAAAGAGGAGGAATCTCTGGTTACCCTTTCAGTTGCCAAAAATACATAGAAAAACTCTAGGTAGAAGGCAAGAAGGAAGAAGAAGAAGCAACAACAACTCAGTGAGGAAGCCAAGTTGAAGAGTAGCCAACCCAGTTTCTACTTCAGTTCCATGAGTGAACCCTTTCACTCCCAGGAGTGGCTCAGAAACTGCACAAGCTTTTTTCTCGTCTCTTGACTATTTGCTTGAACTTTGTTTATTATGCATACTTCTATACTGTCTTTTGATGTAGTAGATGTAGCATTGATCTGTATGCGTAGCTAAACAGTTTCCAGGGGTTATTCTCCTCAACCTATGTTATAGTTGTTTAATGCACTGGTTTTGTTCCTTGTTTTGAAGTTGAAAGTTTTTCTACATTCATTTACTTGATCACTAAATTGAACGCATGCTAGAAATAAGGGAGATCTGGAAAGATAAACTTGGTTTGGATTGTTTCAACTTTAACTTATGACATAGAGGTAACAGTCTATGGTTTTAAATAAGATAGGAATATACTTAGTTAACATAAGCATTCTTGAAGGCCTAAGAACTTAATGACTTTGTATCTGAAATCAATCATTGGAAAATAGATTGTTAAGGTTGCAAGGATGACTCTAGGAAAAATGGGAACTGACTTAGAGTTATAAGTGAGCTGAATGAGCAAGAACTCAACCATTACAGTGCTAATAAAATAACTACAACAGTAGGAAGAGGAGAAGAACACCCCTGGCTTTCATTCCCCTGAGTGACACCTTGTCTGACTCGTAGTCTTTCTTTACAACAAATTTGGTAATTAGCTGTCCTACGTGGGATCGACCTAGCTTCCATTATCTACAAAAATCATAATCCAAGCTAGTAATAGTTTTGGTGAACTCGGCACGCACCACTGCTTCTCGTAAATAGCCCGTCCATCAGTTAAATGTTAAAAATGTATTTTTGCATGGTCATCTTAATGAAATTGTCTACATGAAACAGCCTACTGGTTTTGTTCATCCAGATCATCCTCACTATGTCTGTCGATTGAACAAAGCTCTTTGTGGCTTAAAGCAGGCTCCCAGGACTTGGTTTCATCGATTTAATCTCTTCTTGTTTTCTTAGGGTTTTAAAGGTAGTCGCTCCAATTCTTCTATGTTTGTGTACTCTGCTGGGTTGGACATGGCTATTTTGTTACTTTATGTTGATGACATTCTCTTGACAACATCCAGAACTTGTCTTCTCACTACTCTTATTCAGTCACTGAATGGTGCTTTTGTCATGATGGATCTTTGTCCTATCAGCTATTTTCTTGGTGTCTCCGTTGCTCCTCACTCTGGTGGTTGGTTTTTATATCAATGCAAATATGCTGAGGAGTAATTAGCTCGCAGTTGTCTCACGATGCTAATGCCATTGCCCACTCCCCTTGCTCCAACTTTTTAGTTCTCTGTGGATGAGTCCCCGCCTTTTCACAATCCGACTCTCTATCAGAGCTTGGTGGGTGCCTTACAATATCTGACCTTCCCCAGACCTGACATTCAGTATGCCGTTAATCTTGTCTATCAGCATATGCATGATACTTGCGCGCAGCATTTTCAGGCGGTCAAATGCATTCTCCGCTACATTAAGGGAATACTTCACTATGGCATTCATCTCCGTGCTGGCCCTCTTGATCGCTTTGTAACGTACTCTGATACTGATTGGGCTGGATGTCCTACCACTTGTCGCTCTACAACTAGTTTCTGTGTCTTTCTGGGTTCATCTCTGATTTCTTGGTCCTGCAAGAAACAATCTACCATCTCTCGATCGTCTGCTGAGTTTGAGTATCGTGCGGTTGTTTCTGCATTGGCTGAAACTATTTGGCTAGAAAATCTCTTTTCTGAACTTCATATCAAGCTTCCGTAGCGCCAGGTCATCTTGTGTGATAATGTCTCTGCCACATACCTTGCTGCAAATCCGGTTAATCATGCCCGCACCAAACATATTGGTCTAGACATTCATTTTGTTCGCGAACGTGCTGCTGCAGGTCTTTTTCGAGTTCTACATATCTCCACACAGTCCCAGCTTGCAGATGTCTTTACAATATCATTAGCAAAGGATAAATGTTATTCGTTTAGAACTAATCTATGCATGATTACTTCTCCTGCTACGATTGCGGGGGGATAATAGAATATATATAATCACGGAAACCCTAATTAGGGTTTCCGATATAGTCGTCTAGGGTTGTAACTTTATGTACTATTAATACCATGATGTACAATGTAAATAAGTCACACAATTATTCTTTCAGAGCCAACGATCAAATTATAATATGGTGGATAAGTTTGTGTAGTACACTATTTTGACTATGAATGGATCATGCCATAGTGAAATTACTCATTTTCTTTTATAAAATTTATGACATAGTAAGAGTTAAGCTGTAATCTAAAAACTTCCATGCATCTAAAATGTTTTGTCCTCGTACTGCGAGAGATTTCACACCCATTGTGTGAGATCGATTCTTTGATTCCTGGCACGCCCGGCGTAGCTCACCATGATACGGAAGAAGAAGAAGGGGGAGAAGGATGCAATCGATGCTACGGAACAACCAGAAATGGAGGTTCCACAAACGGCTTTCAGATCTGAAACAGTCTCAACGCAGAAGGTAAGTTTCCCTCCGATCTTCTTTTCTCCCACACCTCCACCACGTTGGGATAGTCCCGGAATTCATAAGGGTAGTCGTTGTCAAAGTGGCTTTGGGCAATACTCACTACAACTACATATATTCAGTCAATAACTACTTTTCTTATGATCACGGTTATATGAAGCTCTTAAATTTTCCTAACTTTCAGGTTCTTTACTAAGTTTGATCTTACTACAAGGGCAAACTTCTAATTCAAACTTAAGGTTACACTAAAGTAACTTCACTATTTATCATCTTCACTTGTAATAAGATTCAAGCCGAAACCTCTCGCTCTGATGTCACTCATGTCACGACCCGGAACAGGGCCTAGTTTACACGTCACACGTACAACAATGAACATTGTTCAAGGTAATACAAGTAAGACAACATACTTATTCTTTAATGTCTAATAAATAAAATTCTTGCCAAAAGATTTACATCTTGTTTATCAAAAGTAACTTGCTGTGGAAACTAAATGATTATAAAACTTCTCGAACTTTTCTTTCTTTCTCAAACATGGTGACAATCTACCATTCTTCCCCATCATACTTCTCTTTGTAGCAACCGACATTACTGTCACTCAAAATATCTATTGGGGGTGCAGTACATGCAAGTTCAAGTACTCATATAAACTAAATGAAACATTTCACAATAACGTGATCATTTCGAATTATTTCAAAACATACTTTTGTTTTGTAAACTCAGATTTTTGTTCATAAGACTTTCACTTTTTTAAACATTCACTTTCATATCATGATACTAAGACGTTCCCATACACGTCTAGTCTTATGAACTTTAGACAAAACTTTACAAAATTATTCGTTCTCATAAACCTTCGCTTTTGTGAAATTAAGACATAGCAATATAGTTTATCATAATAACCTGTGCACAGTTCTGGAAACAAGCCCTCTGAAATTCGGGACACTTTTAACTTAAGGCTACTCTCGCCTTTCGTTATCTTTGGACTTAGGTTTTCCACCTTTTTTGTCCACTTTTACATTTACTTGGGGATTTAGGCTTTCCGGCTTTTTCATCTCCGTTCCCTTTTTGTGATCATTATCACAATATCGTACGTGTATATAGTCTCAATTTCAAAACATTTCTCTTCAAAGAAAACATTTATCACTTTTTCAAACATAACAATAAAATAAATATTTAGTTCACATAAGCACTTAAACGAGCATGTACATCGTGCGAGGGAACACGCCTTTATGGCTTAAGCAATTTCTTCTTTGAGCAATTCATTAGCCTTTTTCTTCACCTAACATTTATAAAATCCTTTCATAATATATGCGATTTCTCAATACTTATTACTTTTACAAATACTTTAACTTAGACGTTATCATTTGAAGTTCTTACATTCCAAACTCAAACTCAAACATATTGTACCATGAAATCACATTAAATATAATTTCCATGAAGGACTGGAGATTCCCAAATGATCCCAAATAAAATCTATCTTATTAGACATGACTCTTCTTAAAGATTTATAGTTCAACGGTTCATAAGATTAACTTTAAAACAAATGATAAACATCCACATAAAAGCTAAAAAATATTTTTCAAAACAGAAACCCTCTGAAATAAGTTTATCAAATATTTCACGGTATTTCACAAAAGTTTAATCAAAACAAGCCGTTCATTAGAATCGGCAGAATAGAGTAGTCAAAACATTTGTTGCCAAAATGAACCATCTGTAATAGGAAAAATTTTGTAATTTTCATATCTAACAGAATACTTCACGAGGTTCGTATGGATATAAAATCTATAGAAATCAGGGTTTTGGTTGTAGAGAAACAATTGATGAAATTAGACAGTTTTGATCCCTTTCGATTAAAAAATTAGTAGAGTTTTTGAAAACACGTAACTCTTATATAATTTTCCAAATACATTTATATTTTATATTTAAGTATCTTAATATGATAGAAAACAAGTGTGAAATTTACAGGAATTTTAGACATTTAAAAAACTTATTATAAATTGTACAAACTATTCTGTTTAAGAAAAATAATGACCTCGGCAACCCAAAATTAACAATTTATTTTTCTAAATGTACTTGCCCACAAATTCTGAATTTTTCACAGATTTACAAAGACACATCATGGAGTTTATAATCAAAGTTTAATATTTTTTTAATGCCTTTAACCCCAATGTTGAAAATTAGAACTGTTGATATAGTTTAGAATGAATAATATACAACTCTAGCATCCTTGAATTCTTCTCCAGTTTTTCCAAAGAGATTTTAGCACCATGAGATACTGCTGGAGAAATGGTATTTCATCGCCTGCTTCTTTATACTCCAAGGTTGCTCATCTCCTTCTCTCTTGAATACGATTTACTCATTACTTAAACTTCTATATTTTAAATTTGGCATGGATTTGAAAATAATTGAGGCTAGTTTGATGGCGTTTGGACTGGATTTTTGGTTGATGTACATGAAGGGAAGAATGTTTGATGAAGTTGAAGGTTTGAGCACTTAAATAGAACTAACACTAAGTTTTACTTTGCCTTGAAGTTTTGGAAACAAAATTTTTATTTTTATTTTATTTTAATACTTAGCAAACTTGAACATTTGGGTGACCAAATCCCAAGAAAAATTTGCAGCCATAGTTACGTTTGATGCTCAAACTTGGTGCCGAAGTGTTTCATTGTTTCCTTTCTTTTATTTTCCTTGAATATTTTTATGTATTTGTTTAGTTTTCCCCTCCTTTTCGGACACCGTCACCTAACTCTTGTTACTTGAGCATAAAGTAGCAACATGGCCATGTTACCTTGATACTTTGTCCCCAAGAAATCTAACTTGTGGCTATTGTGTAGATTTAGTTTGTTATTAATTACTATAATAAGATTTTATATGGATGTAAAGTCTCATCGGTAATCTTTCTTAACTCGTACTTTGGTTTAGTAATTGTTCTATGCATGTTTTGCCTAGTGTAATAATGATGAGTACAACTCACTAAATAATCCAAACCTATTTCATTTACTTTTGGTTTTAAATTATTCATTCGAATAATTTTTGGAAAATTTCTGGGTACTACATCCTGTCCCCTTAAAAGAAGTTTTGTCCTCGAAACTTACTTGTGCTAATATCTCTTGAAATGGGTAGGGGATATCCTTATCTCTACTTACGTTTATGATCTTCTATGGGTGCTTTTCTCTCTTTTTTTTTTTCTTTCATGTCTACGTATCACTTATGAAGTTCTAATATTACACCCTTGCTTTCTGTTAAGGTACACTAGTCGATAGTTTAACATTCAAGTCCTACTTACAGTCTCCCAGTAAAGTTGTGTTTTTTCTTACGTCAATATAAAATTCTTTCTATACTACTAGGTCTTGAACATCGGAATGGACTGCATCACCAATAATGATAGGTCTTAATTTCTTATATGGGTACCCATGAAACTCACACAGTTTCTATCTTTTGTTTGACATTAGCTGTCAACAATCATTCGCTTACAGTCTAATTTTCTTCTTCACAGGGATGGACTTATCTCTCTCATTCGTTTGGTTGGCTCTATTCATATGATATGTTATCCTCTATTGATTTAACCTTCAACTCATTCACTATTACAATGGTCGCGCTTTTGAGTCATAAGTTCTACATAGGAAAAGTTTCATTTTATTATATTTTTTTTTGGCTTTCCTCATATTTTCTAAGAAGTGGTTCATTCCCTTTTATTGTCTCTCTCAATGTCCCTTCTTGTATTCCACAATTTCGGGGCAAATATTAGCCTCACATTACACCTCATGTTCATATGATCACTAGTATAAATTCCATTTAATTTCTTTGGAACATCTTAGCTAACCTATCTCCCAATAGCACATATATGTTTTAATATAATGTGATTAAATCGATAGAAATGTTTTACTCTTTCCAAATCAGTTACATGCTCATATCTCATGAGATGAGAAGTCCTATGGATCATTTACTAAATTTTCCTAGAACTCCAAACTATGTACATTCAACGTAATTCACAATTTCGACTTTCTTGACCATAAAAAACTACTATGTTTCATCGTTTCCATTGCCTCGAATTTGCGGCACCTAAGCATCTTGCTTAACTTTGGATTACTACAACATGCCTAAGCATACATACTTAAGACGAGAAATCACTCTCATAACTAAAATTTTCAAGGTACCTATTTCTCTACATGATGTGATTAGGGAATCTGGTTACAAACTAAAACTCAATGAATCTTCCTATATCTTATATGTTAAGTTACCCAAACGGGTGGAAACGTAATATATCCATACTTCTATGTTAAGAACGACTACTCAATAAAACTCGTTACTTAAACTTAGATCCTCTCGCTGTTGTACCCTTTTTAGCCCGACATATAGTCCGACCTGACTTCAGGATGATAACCTCAATTATGGTACAATACATTTCTTCAAAATGTCTAATGATTATCAGTCTATAACTTTGATCATATCCGAAGTTATGACATAAAGGATTTATCAATTATCCTTAGATTTTCACAGGATCCATGGAGACTTTGATCATATCTCTAGATTCAAATATGATTCTAGCATAGGCTTATACCAGATAATAAACTAAGGGAGTCATTCCTTCCTCGTTCCAAAATATTCAATCCTAAACTTAGTAGAGTTCTGTACTATACCTGTAACAATTTAAATTTAGTATCTCAGAATACATTTCCCATCTCTACAAGACTCTTCTGAAAAAGTTTCTTACGAGTGATTATCAAATCCAACTTCCATCATAGATCAAGGGGCTATTCATATAGTCCCAACATTAGAACCTGAATCATTTCAATTTGTAGTTAAGCTTTTATGTTTCTCAATTCCCCATACACGAGTGTTTGTTGCAAAGCGTAAAAATGGCAAAGTCTATGTTCTATACTTACGTATCAATAGTTAACTCTTATGAGTATCGAACGTGTACTTCAAAATTGAATAATTATTTTTCACATATACCGTACCGTCACGAATTGCACCTTACCTTGTATGGTTCGATTAAATTTGACATTTTCGGATGCAAAAATTCTGATCCTTTTTAACATTAGAAATATAACGTACAAAATTGATGTAAAATTGTGTTTGACCATGTGATAAACAAGAATTATGGCAAAAAAGAAAAAGAATTATTGGCAGTATACAATTCGTATATGTTGAACTGTATTTTGTTACTTACATTTATTTGAGAATGTTGACTTTTAACTATGGACTAACATATGCACCCAATGACATTTACTGCAAAAATCAATTGAAACTAAATTATCTTCCACTAACTGATTGTTGTTGTTCATCAATAGAAGTCTTTCTTAGTAGAAAAAATTTCCTTTAATGCTTGCTACTCAATCACATTAAACAAATTTGATTATGATAATCCTTATTTGATGAATTACTATCGTAAAAGAAAAGAAAAATTACTGAAAATTCCAAATTTAAGAATGATAATATTTTAGTACATATGTATTAAAGAAATTGCCATGATTAATTATTAAGTTTGAGATGATAGATTAGGCTACACTAAAATCCAAAAAGAAAAAAAGAATTTGAATAAATTAATTTTTTTTAATTTCGACAATACATTAATTTAAATTCAATGAACCAGTAATCACAAAGATGGTAAAAAATCAGACCACTCCATAAAACAAGTTCACCAAAATAGACAATCCATTTTCAAACTTATGCATGCATCAGATAACATTAAATGTTGACTATGCGATTTGTAAATTGAAATAAATGTTTTTTTTATGTATAAATACATCTCCATAACCCACCACAAATTGTAATCATTCATTTTAGTCTTCAAATACAAAAGAGAGTTAAAAAGAAAAAAAAAAAAAAGAAGAAGAAGAAGAAGTTATACTTCAATAGTGCAACAATGGAGTTTAGCTTGTTACAAGATCTTCCGCTTGAGATCATTGTGGCAATATTGACGGTCTTGCCGATTGATGCTTTGATGTGCATGATGTGTGTATCTAAGAAATTTTTTTCTTTGATATCTTCAAGCGAATTTATCAAGCGCCATCTTTTAGCAGCACTGAAAGAAAGTAATAAGTTTATGTTATTTGATCCTAATTTCGTGTACGATGAACCTCAAAAACCTTTCTATCTACTTTCTCATGAAAACCCTATTAATTTTTCAACCATTAAGAGAATCCCAAATGTCATTGATAGTGACAGCGATAGTTGTGGGGCCATAATCCATTTATGGAACCCATTTATTAGAAGATCCTTGAGTCTTACAACATCAACTATTGGTTTAGAGAAATTCACATTTAATGATTCTAGGCATTTGGCTCTTGGGTTTGGTTACGTATCTCAAAGGGATGATCATAAGATTGTCCGAATCCTTTATGTGGAGGAAGAGGAGAATGGGTTTCTTAGCAGTGCAGCTGCACAAAAAAAAATTGCTAATAAAGAAAACATTGTTCCATTCGTTGAGATATTTTCACTCAGAAGTAATACATGGGAAAAGATTGAATCATTCATTTTTCCATGGTATTTGTGTGACTCTATTTCAAGGGCTTTTGTCAACAACTGTGTCCACTGGATGGCATCTCACATGGATGGCAATAGCAATAATAGCGAGCCAGTGATTCTTTCATTCGGTCTTCTGAATGAAGTGTTTAGAGAAATAAAGTTACCTGCTCACTACAATTTTGAAGAGTCCATGATGGTCGAGGTTACTATTTACAAAGGTAATCTTTCACTTCTATCCGCGCATAACCCTAGTCTTGGCAACCTACAACATTGTTTGTTGTTTGTAATGGAGGAATACAGGAATGAAGCATCTTGGACAAAAGAGTTTGATGTTGTGTTGGACGGGTTTGTCCATTTTCCATCATTGATTACTGCTAACGATGAAATCGCCATCATCCGCACAAATGTTGACGATGGAAAATCAGAATTATATTTGCATAATTTTTGTAACAATGAGAGTAGAGCATTTGGTGATGATCATATTGAGGTACCAGAAAATGTGGACTTTTTGCCGATGATTGGGAGTTTGGTTCTTTTGAATTCTAAGAATGAAAACATGGAATTGCAACAAGGAATTTACGATGATGAAAAGGAAAAACAAGCTTTGGACAGCGCGTGAGTTTCATGGTTAATTTAGACATAAAGGTAAAAATTATTTACTACTTCCCTTTGTTCATAGTTTGTTTTTGTGTTATTCTGTAACTCATGTTATTGCTGGTTGTTTTAGTAACCACTTTTTCTAAGATATGGTAATTCAACTAATTAATAATCTTCTTTATGCAGGCACATAAGGTTTACCTGCTTTTTTGTGCTAGGGAGGGAAAAAATTAAGAATCATTATGTAATAGATTGTTATTATGTTTTTAATATAAGTATGAATTTATGGATTAGTTTTGAACTTATTTGGATACATATTATTACCATAAATGTATGATTAATTTCTAAATGAATATTTCATCTCTTCAAAATCAATACCGTTATGCAATTCAAGTGAATCCGTCTTATTTCATTCCACTTTCTTGAATCATCCTTATAAATTATTCCACTTTCTTGAATCATGCTCATTTTCTTGGGCCTTTTCAGAATGAAATTTTGGAGTTGGGAGTCATGATTAATTTTTTGTCGAAGAACAAGTATAGAGACATTTTTCCTACCCTCTTTAAAAAATGACTTAAATGCAATGGCTGCATTCATATTTTTAATTCAACAAATCATTCACGATATAAGTGAAATATCATGACTCCTTATTACTTTTCCCTAAGAACTCCCAAACTTTTTTCTACAGTTGTTAATGCGTCTACAACGGGCTGCCCAAAACAATTATAATCCAGTTCCTTTGGCGAGGATTAAAGTTGATAACTCAACTAATACATCATTATATTAACTTAATAAACTAATTTGGATGCATATGAATGACTCTGAAGATAGAAATTACTGATGAGAGGTTACATTCTTGTAGTGTCTAATGTTAATTTTATGTAATACTTAGAGTTTAGGCATCTTTAGCCACACTCTTGTTTGAGCCATTAAAGTTGGTGGTCTTTGGCTTCAACATATTCAAGCCGCTCATACGATGTAGAATCCTTGTTATATGACGGATGAAGTAAACTCTTGTTGCTAAAGCTATAACCTATAATCTTCTCGAGTTCAGCAAGATCACACCAAAATAACATCTCTCGTGATAATTCTTTCGCCACTTTCTTTCTACTTTAAGTTCCAGTAAGGAAATCATAACAAAACCTGCAAGGAAGATAAATTGAAGTCTTAGCATCATCCTTCCGAATAAGTAGTATAGTTTAATGATATATATGGATTCACATGAGCTAATCCGGAATCAAGTTCTTGTTTTCCATTTCCACATAAACATCCTTGCCTAGACAGGACATGGAAGACTTCTTCTGAATAATTATTTATCAATCGTTAACTTATTCTCCCTTCCCTCTACGAAAAAAGGTTGACTATTTTTGGATTCCTCACCCGAAAAAACCACAATTTCCAAGTGCCAAAGCATCCAAATAAAATTTTATAAATCGGAAATGGTAGAATTAACTTCAACCCTAAAACAAAAAATTGATTGCAGATGAAAACCAAAGTCCCAAGGTAGTATTTCCAATGTGGGTTTATCATAATCACAGTCAAGAACATCAAACAATAAAGCCAAAGGGCAATCAAATCATCCATCTATAGTGTATGCAACTATTGAAGTGAAATTAGAAGGCTAAGTCGGAATGGAGAAATTAGAAGCCACCACCACCTCTGCAATTTCATTTGTTCATGTTCTCTGAACTGCTGTTGTGCCACCAAGTGGGCATTTCATTTGTTTTTGTAATTGCATACTCAAATGGAAAAATATCTAAAGAAAAAATGTGAAACCCTCCAGATTATCTAAGTTTTTTTTTTTTTTTTTCCTTTGAAAAGGGAAAAAATTTGAAGATGAATCAAGATTTGATAAGTTTTTAGTTCCTTACACATTCACGTATAACTTTTTAAAATCAATTCTTCAAATTTATAAGTGAAATCTTGGATCATAACTCATATAAGTCATAAGTACCTGCGTTGAGCATTAGAAGCGTTCATGTGTCATTGAAAATTTTTTGGTAGTAAGGAAATGAGCAAACTTGGGGTCAATATAATAATCTTCAAACCATATTGAAAAATAGATCATTTTAAACAACCTTCTAGTTACAAATTCGTGTGCAAAATTTGGAACGCCTAACATATTCACAATATAAATTCTTCTTAAGAAAATAATAAAAAATTATTAAAGAAGTCTACCTTTACATCCACGTATATTATTATCATATAATACTATTTCTCAAAGTTAAAACAGTAACATGGCAAACTTGAAAAGAAAAGAATTCTTAAAAATGTAATAATATATGCTTTACTCGGCTATAATATTTGCATTTTGCACTACTAATTTACTATCATTATAACTATATGCTTGGCCCGGACGGATGTTCGGGCACCCTTGTGAAAAAAAAAAATATTCCGAAAAAAGATTCGGCCATGTTTTTATTTTATTTCACACGTCTGCCTCTAAAATTTTGGTATAAAGTTATATAAAAAGGAGTATTGTTATGATATTAACTATTCTTGTCATTTTTAGCATAGGCGGTTATTCGGGCACTATTTAACATAGCGTTTGTAATTAAAAAAAATTATGATGAAGAAATAACATTACCTGTGTCAAAAAGCGAACAAACGAAATTGTGTTGATTAAATAAGAATATGAATGTAATAAATGATTAGTAATTTATACATGCAATAAAAAAGAAGAAAACACTTTATTGTTATGTTGCTCAATGAACTTTTGATGGGTTGTGAATATAATTTATTCACATTCAGAAGACTATTATAGATTTGCACTACTTGTACAAATCACTTTGTCTCGAGGGCCTAGATTTGACATAGTATTTTTCTTGCAAGACTAAGTTCACTGAACCAGGAACTACCATTCTTTGTAACTAGAATTCTCCCAATTACTCTGCAAATAGTTATTTGATGACCTATATTTAACTACAATAGCTTTGCAAATAGCTTTATACAATTGTACGTAGTCTTTCACTGGAACCAACAAAATATATAGATTTGGCGATTAACAAATGCTCCCAATCATGCATATCTGCACTAAGAGCAAATTTGAGAATCATATATGGAAAAACATGAAGAACAACTCATAATTTAACCTAAAAACTCGTCTGAAGCCGGATAACCAACTCCCAATCATCCCAAATAAATCAAAAGCATCACCAAAGTGGCGATTTATATGTATCAATTATAGGATACATATATTTCATCTCCACCCGTTACTTATTTTCATTTTCTTGTACTGGAAAGCCAGAAATAATATCGAATGTAATCAATAACTAATTTAAAGAAATGAAAAATAGATCCTAACATAACTAAAAAGTAATTCTGTAAAAAAAAAGGCAAAATAATTAGATGTCACTGGTTGTACCTCGATGGAGGGGGGGGGGGGGGAAATGCTGGTATGATCATCCATGGTGCAGCAAGCAAGCTGTCAGAAAACTTGAAGGAAAGAGTACGTTCATCATTCACTTGTCTAGGGGCAAACATTGCTGCTGTCGGGTTGATGAACTCATCAGGAGGGAATGGAGAGAATTGTAGAGGACTTGGTGGCGTGACAGAGTTTTGTTCTTTGAAAGAATCAGTACTGCAACAGGTGAAGTTTTTAGACTGGGAAACATCGCCACTAAGATAATCCATCATTGATATTTCTATAGAAGAAGATATGCCAATAGAGGGGCAGAATGAAGGATAGGTCTAATTCTAACTGGTTCAACAGCAGAGCTTGCTGTCTCCATCCATGTCATTGTGAAATATCTATTGATCTGTTATATTGAAATTTACTGATATGATCCATACCTTAAACGGGAATGGAGATGATGGAAGATAATTACAATGGTGCCAACCAAATGAAGCACATAGCATCATCGACGGGTAAAAAAAGAAGAAACAACAAAGAGCTACACAACTTGAAATGGACAAAAAGTATAAATAATTCCATTTAACCAAAACCCAAAGAAGAGGAGTGGACAGTAATCATTCAAAACAAAACAAAGTACAACAATAAGAAATTTCCATTCAAATCGGATTATTTAAACTACATTTAGATGATTCATGCAAATTTTGTTGGTATATAGAAAAAAAAAACGGTTGTCCAATCTAGTGCTATAGATTCCTGATTTGAAAAGCTACTCCGTATGAAACTGTTAGATTTAAACTATCGATTCTCTTCGAGGTGTGGGATAGAATTCAAAAACCTGTAATTTTTAATTTGTTTTATTCAATTCCCTGAGAGGACGATCACCACCAACACAGTGGCACTCCACAATCCTCTGTACCAGGGCAGCTAACCACAGCTGATTTGTTATAATTGAAAGCCGAAAGCACTAAAATAGCAACCTTGCTGAACTTTGTATCTGTAACTTTCATAATCGAACAATCCCTTAACCTTGTCTTTGAACATATCTACCTTCTCAGAAGCAACATGCAACAAATGATTAGGGCAAATCCTTTGAACAATCAATCACCCTATTAATGTCCTGTTATATATTCTCTGAAACAATTATAAGTCTTATGGCTAGGGGACTATAGTCGGGTGCTATCACTAGGATTACCAATAGTCATACTACGGAAAGCAATGGTCATCATTAATTAGTGATGCTTGTTGACCCGCCAATCTCCCAAATCAAGTATATGGCATATGCAGAACCAATGCCGAAATTTTAACAATCAACCAAATTCTATAAGAATACTCAGGATTCACCCTCATATCCCAAATACAGTTCAACTGACTGGATTTAACATCAAGAAATTGACATGCCTGTGTCTCCACAAATTTCCCATCAATATATTTGGCAACTTTTAGCTAAACAACAGAGAAAAATACATATAATAGCCCTACGTTCCAAATTTGACATCAAATCAATTATGACTTCTAAAGACAAAAAAATAAATACAACTTTTTACTGATTCGATACCTCACCATGTGCAAATTATTCAACAGTATAAAGGGCGAGAATTATATAGAAATCATTCCAAATGCAAGAATCAATATCTTCCACTGAAATTATGGCATTAGATATCTCAAATACATAGCAAAAAAAGTTTTTAGGGATGAAGTCGGAACTGACCAGTCTTCATCATATTCCTACGAGTATTCCACATCCTCCTACGCACTGTTGTCCTCTTCCAATAATTCATCGTCCTCCTCCATGTTGTTCTCATCCAATGATTGCACGTCGTCTCTTCCAATCTTCTCCGCCTCCATTTAATAATTCTTTTTTTTTCCCTTTTGGTTAAAGGTGAATCACCTGTCAGTGGAACAATGAATAACTTACAAATGAAATTAGTAGGTAAGCTAATGGAATAAATAAAGAAGGAAAGTTGATTACCAATCCAAAGTGCAAAGTATGAATTTCTTCAACAGAGGCCGAGCCAATAGAAACCTCAATCTGAATTCGCGAAGAGATTCGCTTAGCCGTCAGCATCATCATCGAATCTCCAGTCGATGCTTCTCGTGACCAGGATTCACCTAATTCAGACTAGATGTGGGAGTCCCCCTTCTTCCTTCACCAACCCCTAATCCAATTCCTAATCAACATCCCGCATCCATGAGTCAAAATCAATGCCCTGACCAAATCAATTTAACAAACATTATTCATTCAACCCAACCAAATTAACAAACATTCTTTATTCGTCATCAAATTTATAATCCAGAAACAACTCAAGAAAGATTCAAAAAAAAGATGTAAAAATCATACCTTGAAAAAATCTAGATTTTCCTTTATTTTGCCAGCAGTTTCTTTCTTCAGTAATAAATTGGATCTGAATGAAATTCTAGTCGCCTGCTCCCTCTATAATTGGAGCCTCTTCCTCGGATTCGGCATGAGGGTCGGACTTTTCTGAAGCGTCCAAGGAGAAAAATCATCGGAAAACATAAGGGCCTTTAGGGGCGAATCTTTCTTTGGCTACTCCCTCTGTAATTGTAGCTTCTTCCCCAGCCTTGATTATTGATTTTTTATTTTTGCTTCGGTTCACAGTATAATCCTTGCACATAGAGAGATTTGATTTTATATATTTGAAATTGAAAATTAAGGGATTGTGATTGATTGGGTATAGGATTGGCACGTTTTGACTCTGTTTTATCTTTTTTAGTTTGTTGAATTACAAGAGGACGTATAGACTTACTTTCTTCCCTAAAATGAGGGATTTTCAATTTTAAAAATTTCAGTGAGATTTTTCCTGCAAAAATATGAAGCCACGTGTCTCATTTTCCTTACTTTGGATTTGTATTATAAACGTTTGGAGGAAAAATTTTCATTCTGGTGCTGACACGTGTCCTTACTATTTGTTGCTTTAAGTAAATAATAATAATATAGATTTGATTGTTTGCAAACTCCTACATACCTCATTAATTATCCTTTTGACGAAATTATAAATATTCAAGTATAAATGGCTAAAAATCATTAAATTGTATGAAAGAGTTATTGGCTTACATTGATTTCAATCCTTACCCAATTAACTGCACCTTGCCTCACAACTTACAGGCGATCTATTATCATTCACATTTCAATGTTAAATTGCCAAATTTTTATTTAATATACTTTTGTTTGCTTTATTTTTGTTTGTACATTTCCAATACTCAAATTTATTCATCATCCCTCTTCAAGTCAAAAAAAAAAAAATCAATTTAAAACTCAAAAAATAATACAAGCCTTACAAATAGATGAATGAGAATGAATAAATGTTGTTCTTGATGAACGAAGAGCAAATCATAGTTGTTCTTCCTTTGTTGTTAGCGTTGTCAACATACTTTATTCCTCGTTCGTCATCTTTCCGGGTGGTGGGAGAATGCAAGTTTCTAGTGATGATTTGGGAATTGGAAGAGTTTCAGTAGGACGAGGGTTGTGCAGAAAGGGGAAGTGAATTGAAAAAAAAAATCAAAATAAAAAGAGTGGTACTATGGGAAATTATAACTGAGCTATTAGTTTTGCATGTGCCGATAATTTACAGATTCCATAAAGAAAGGGGGTCTTACAGATAATTATTAAACATGAGGAGGTTTTCTTTTTTCTCGTAGATTTGAATACCACATGGGGTTGCTATGAATTAACCTTAAATCTTTTATTTATCTAAAGAGATTATTTTTTTGGAAATATGTAGTGAAATGGCTTGTTGAATAAAAAAAATCGACAAAATCAAGATCAATAAGATGTAGTAAATATCTCGACGTAACTTTTTAACTAGTTTAGGAGTTTATAATAGAAAAACCATTAGTTGATGTGGAAATTGCCAAATTGAATAGAGGCTTTAAGTAATTCAACAATTTTGGAATTTTTATCCAAAAGGATTTTTGTTATGGACATGATTTGATATTTTTTGAAAACGTGTCCCCTAATTTCTAGGATTAATGAAACAGGACATGTTTCTTTTAATGCTTTTTAATCTTGATTAATCGGATAGGATAATATCTTGGTTTAAAAAATTTTACACGCAAATAAAAACTACATTATATTTTCAGGATTTTTATTTTATGTACAATTGGAATTTATTAACTCTTTACTTTAGAATGAGTTGACTAAAATTTGAACATTCAATCTATAATAACAAAAATAGATTTGAACGTTCCGTTTTAACATGATTAACTACTCGTTCTCTGACAACCTACTTCGTCATATAATTATACCAAAAAAAAAAAATTCACGAGCCATGCATAGGCCCACCACTAGTATATGTTTAAGTTCAACTAACCTCACTTTTGGATGTATAATTATTTGAAACTTCAATCGTCTTCCGAATCGAGAAAGTAGATGATAGATTATTGAAGTATATAGTCTATCAGGTGATACACTAATAATTTTAAAGCCATTGAAGCAAAGATCACATATGCATGGTGGATCTGATTAATATAGTATATTGCTAACATTAATCAGGGGCATATAAAAAATGTGTAACCCATTAACATTAGGTGAAAAACAAACCGAAACGTCCTATATAAAAATGTTAACTACCATTTTCAGACTTCTGCCTTTACAAAGTATACGATATGTGAAAAAAAAACACGATAAGCTTGTTATGTTAATGAACTCTCCATAGATGATTTTTTTTCCCTACTCAAGCATAGAAATGAACAAAATCTATGTTTTATGACGAAGAAACAATATTTTTAAGTCTTAGGGGTATGAGCTTTGTGTACTTGAAATTTGAATCTTTGTTTTTCTATCTTATCATCACAAATTGCACCTTTCCTCAAGTCTATATACACTTAATCTGTCTAGGTTTTTAAATTTTGGATGCAACCATGTAAAACTTTTTTAGCGTTATGAGTATAACAAAAAATTTGTGGGACAATTGTGTTTAAACATTTATTTAAATTCTGAGAATCTTTACTTGTTTGTATAAAAATAAAATCGTTGATATTATTCAATTCGTAATTGTTGAGTGTATCTTGTTAGTCACATTTAATTAAGAATTGTGAGAATCTTCACTTTTGACTTTCAAGGAACATATACATTGCTCGAACTAATTTTGACAAGTGTCAGCACCAGGATCTTCTTTCATTCAAATGTTAAAGAAAGAAAAATTATAAATTGGTGACCTATAATTTTTAACCTAAAACTTATGTGATATTTTTATCATTTTTAGACGATACTCTAACTCCATTGTGTCATTAATTATCTACTAGATGTTTGGCCCGGGCAGTCCTCGGCTTTTTAACTTTGTAATTCATTGAATATATATATATATATAATCTTAGAAAAAGACGTTTATGTATAGTAATAATATACAAATTATCGGTTGCCTGTATTTCAAATTGGTCAAATGAAAAAGACAACCTATACAATAAAATTAAAACTTGTTTCATTACAATGTGTATAACCCTCCCCTTATCCAAAGAAAAAAGAAGAGAAAAAATAGCAGTATGGTGCAAGCTTGTTGTAAGCACTTTTGATTCAGCACCGTCTTCTAATTATCTTTCTTGGCTAGATTTGGATGTAGCCCAACATCAAATTCAAATCCACAATTCCCAAAAACCATAAAAATCTGTCCGAAAAATGATCAAAAAACCGATATTAGTACATCAAATTTCAAGAAAAAAAAACCCGGGAAGAAAAATTTTTCCACAAAAGAAAACTGAAATTCTTTTGAAGAAGATTCATGTTGTCGTGTAGTTGGCAGAAGACTACTTCATTAGATAATTATCTTTTTTCTTTTATGAACAGAGACATTATATTAAATTCGGAGAACTTTCTTCAACCTTTTTACATCCAAGGCTTTTACTCCACCGGTTCTTAACACAGTCATAACATTATACTCCCTCTGGACCTTAATATAAGGTATTTTAATTTGGTCCAAATTTAACCTAGTACGTAATTTTGATCAACAAAAAAACCTTAAAAATGTTTCATAATAATCAAAGAATACAAAAAATGTGAATATATTTTTAAGATTTTTTCACCAATTAAAAATGTGTACTAAGTGAAACTCAGGACAAAATCAAAATACCTTATATTAAGGACCGGAGGGAGTATTTGGCATCTTCAATCACCCGGATAAATGATGCATTTCTAGAAAAGAAAGAAAAAAAATTTGGAAGGTATAATCTTGAATTGTGAACTTACCGTACAAACTAAATGATTATAGATAGTAGATTGCTCCACCAACCTGTATGATTATAGATAGCTAAACTCATTGAAAAAGAAAAATAATTTCGTACCTGACTTACCTTTGGACATCCAAAAAAGACATGATCAACTTTTTCTTCCACCACTCGGCAAAAAGGGCATCTAGAAGGATTAGAATATATTCCAATTCTCTAGACAATTTCAGGAAAAGGTGATTAAAAAGTCTCCACATGAAGAAAGAGATTTTTAAAGGGATCACTTTATTACAGACATTCTTAAGATAAATAGAGTCTTCCCTTTTTGCCCGGAATTCAGCATAAGTGTCCCTAATGGTGAATGCCCCCGCTGAATTAGCTCTCCATGCTAGTTGATCCGGTGCATCCTCAAAGGTCATCGTCATAGTTGTAAGATGCACAAGGGTTTCAGGGTGCAACACTTCCTTCAATTCCTGCAAGAAAAAAGCTTCTGAAGAGAAAAAATCTCTTACTGTTAAGTTCGGCCATGGAACCACATCCAAACCTTCTCGAACCATTTCTAAATCCAGCCAATCAGCATTCCAAAAAGAGGAGGATCCATCATTTATAATCATCTTTTAGCTTTGGGATTCTTTTTGATGAACTTTAGACACTCTTGACCAACTTGTTTTATCTCTAGCTGTGTCTGAAAGAGATAGAATGAACCTTACCCAAACACCTTGTTTTATATTGATCTTCCACCAGAGCTTCATGGTATATGCCTCAATTGTGTCCTTCAAACTACGAAAGCCTAAACTGTTTTCAGCAACCGGAAAAGTGATTTTATCCCAAGCCCTCCAATGTTTTTTGCTACCATACTCGTTTTCTCCCCAAAGGAAAGCTTGGCACTTTTTTTCCAACTCTTTAATGATTGATTTAGGAGAAGATATAGCTGCGATTATATGTATTGGAATGGCAGATAAAACATGCTTGATCAGAATAATACGTCCTCCCACTGAAAGTAGCTTGTTCTTCCAATTCTCCAATTTTACTTCAAAAGACTCCAAGAAATGGAGAAAATAGTCTACTTTCTTCCTTCCTTTAAAGATGCAATAGCATGCGAGTATTTGGGCAATACATATAGTAAAAAAAGTTGAAAGAGGACTGATTAAATGTATGGAAAAACATAACAAGAAGCAAGGGAAAAGAAGCAAGGGGAAAAATCTACAGAGAGTTTACAAGGGAAGAACTTCCTGAAATTTACTTGCAATGAAATATATGGAAACCAAGACAAAAGTACAAAAGTATTGTTAATGTTACCCAACAACAGTAAATAAGTCTGGTGTGATTCTCCCTAAACCTGAAAATATCAAACCACCAATTACTACTACTACTGGCTACAAAGTACAGGGGATCGGCGAAAATTGATATCCCATTCCGACCGGTCAGAATCTGACTCCCATAGTCGGAATTTACGTCAGATCAAGAGAGGGCACCGCGCCGATTACATCAGGAATAGTACATAGATTGATGTGCAAGAAAGAAAAACAACAGGAGGGCACAGTAATATAAGATACGAACGGAATACCATTTGAGGATACAAGCGAGTTCGAGATCGTGACAGAGGAAAACGGCGTAGGAGGATGTGAGAAAGGAAGCCATGAGCATTTTAAAGTGTTGAAAGTTTTCTAAATTACGACATTAAATTAGGTGTGCTATATTTTATAACATAATGTGTAATGGCATGTGAATAATTGTGCAATACATATAGTAAAAAAAAAAGAAATTTAATTAGTGATTCTATTATTTTGAATTATGAAAGTTTCGAAAATTATTCATTTTTTAAAATTTTGGTAAGTTTACTTGATATTATGGTAAGTTTACTTCTCCAATAGATCATAAAAAAAAAAAGCATTAAAAAATTAGATAAATTTAATATCATAGTGATGTGTCACTTTCTTTTTGGTTAATTGTCTTTAATTAAAATCCTTGGCATGAATCAGTAATATATTCCGTTTATCAATAAACAACAACCATTAATTTACTGATGCATCTTATACTACATTACTATCATTCCTTATTTGAATAAAATAGAAAAGGAAAAAAGAGGATGAGAACATTACAACAATAAAATGGACTATCGATTCAGGTTCTGTGTCACCAGGCATTTTCCAGTCAAAATGGTAGAGCAATTGAGCCAATGCAAGTACTACAATTGGTAAACCAAATGGAATTCCAGGGCACATCCTTCTACCTCCCCAGAATGGGATATATTCAAAGTTGGCTCTAATTATATAAATATTTTTTTCTAAGAACCTCTCAAGACGAAAGCTCTCATGCTTGATCCAAAATTTAGGATCCCTGTTAACTGCCCAACCATTGACAATAAATTGGGCCCCAACAGGGATATCATATCCTTGAGTGTAGAATTTCTCCCAATATTTTATTTGGAGTAGTAAGGCTTTTTTTGTTGGACTGACCTTCCTCAAAAGATGCTTTCTTTAAAAATAATCTCTCATGTTTTGAAAGATGGTAGCTTAATTAGTTAGTAGCATCAATCAATAATACTATAATAATTTGGTTCTTAGTGCCTAAACTAATGCTTCCCGAACCACTCTGATACCCTGAAAAACGATTACGAGCAATGACAATTAAGTTATGATTTTCCCTTGTTGTGGAAAAAGAATTAATAAATCAATTCGACGCATTAGCTAGGTTACGTATTCCTGTAGTTTGATGTATATTGTAAAAAATTAAATCTCCAAAGCTAGATTATTCAAAACATTGTCTTGAAAGCCCATATAAGGCTAGATGTGGTTCCACCTCAAAACCAATTGACAATATGGGAGCAGCACAGAGTATATATGTTGGTCAAATTGGGTTACCATTTCCAATGTGGGATAAGTGTATTTCACTTGTTTTCAAGTTCAAAAGAGATTTTAATACCACTCTCTCAGGTCAGAAGGGGTTGGACAAGGCTCCTTTAAACAATTGAAGTCCCAATAGAAGGTATATATCGAAGCCCAATAAGGGTAAATAAAAATTCTCAAATATATTGCCGGGTCCGTTTTTGTATTCAATTATTAGTTTCTCTTTTTAAAAGTTTACTAACACCCTAATCGATTATTGGATTAATCCGTCGGAACAAAGACCATGCGTCAATCTTAGTGAGTGACGTAGAAAGTGGTGTAAGATTATGGTGTAGGAGATCTTTTTGCCCTATATTTTTAATTTCAAATGAAAAATTTAATGTGGTAATGATGACGATTAGTGACCTTTATTGATTTTGGAAGAACCTTCCGTTCCCGCTATAATTTATGTAAGATTATTTATAAAATTGTAAACATTCACTTCTATTATTACTGATTTTATTTTTTTTAAGTAGCGCTGAGAACCCCACCAGAGATGAGTAAACTCACGCCCACTGCAATAGCCTACAATCCACAGTGAGAGGTAAATCACCCTAGGCAAACTCGGGGTCACTGGCGGTTCATGAATGGGTTTGCCATAATAAGCCCTCTAGAGGTGCCAATGAGTAAGGTTAGAGTGACCTCCTCCTTTTTGTTTTTAAATTAGTTAATAAATAAAAAATAAAAAGGACGTTTATAAAATCAGTTTTTATTTTTTAATTATTAACTGACTATGGTAGCTCAAAAGAATAAAATAAAATGAAGAAGTGTACACTATACTCTTAAATCACACTCTCTTAATCTCTAGAAAATAATCCATTTTATCGTATTATCTTTTTTCTAAATTACTTTTCGTAGTTCAGAAATTACTCCCCTGGAGTTCATTTTTTACAATTTTGCTCCTGAACTATTTTTTTCCTCCTTCCTTCTTCTCCTTCCTCATCTTTTCTTCTTCGTTCTCTTTTATTCTTTCTTCTTCTCCATCCTCTTCTCTTCTTCTTCCTCAAATCTAGATCTACTAATAATTGGACACCAAAAAAAGGCAGAACGCGGCCGTCAACAACGTGAAACCTCACCGTTGATGCCGGTAAATTTTTTTTTCCAAATTGTTTTTAAAAAAAAGTTAAAAAAAAAATTTGCTACCCAGGCTGGCCGACCCGAATGGTGGCCAGCCCAAGAACCTTGGCCGGATTTCTTACCAACCAAGGGATGTGGACTGGCCTGGTCAGGGACCGGCCAATCCTTGAAGAGTGACCGGCCATCGAGTCGGCTACTCTTCAAGGATTGGCCGGTCTCTGACCAGGCCAATCCACATTCCTTGGCCGGTGAGAAATTTGGCCAAGGTTCCCGGGCGGGCCACCGTTTAGGTCGGCCAGCCGAGGCCTTTTTTTTAAAAAAAAAAAAAAATTTGTTGTAATTTTTTTGTAATTATTTTAGTTAAATTATTTATAGTTAATGTAATTAGTTGTTGAATGTTGTGTTATTAGTTGTAATTAATTTAATTAGATTTGTATTAATTTATAATGAAAGGAAAAAATTTAATTAGTTTTGTAATAAATTTACTTATATTTTTAATTAATTTAATTATATTCCATTAAAAATGTATAAATTTAATATGTATAATTAATTTAATTGAATTTATTTTAATTTATATTTGAATCTTTAGGTTTAGGTATAATTTAATATGTGTAATTAATTTAATTGAATTTATTTTAATTTATATTCCATTAGGTATAATTAATTTAATTGAATTTATTTTAATTTCTATTTGAATAATTATTGTAATAGAATATTTATATATAATATTTAATATAGGTTAAAAGGATAAATTAATTAGGTATAATTTATTTAATTGAATTTATTTTAATTTCTATTTTGATTATTGTAGTGGAGTAGTTATATATATTCATTAATGTAGGTTCAAAGGAAAAAAAAAAAAGAAAAGGCTAGATGTACCTGGTTCTTCATTGTTGCTTGAGTCGGGTACACGAGATATGCATGGTTGAGTTATTTCTGCTTCATATCGCCGTGGGAGTCCAGCTGGACATAAGTCAAAGGGTGAGTCGCAGATGGGTCAGGCCTGTAGTAGTGTAAGACTTGACGATGTATTTGATCATGCCAGTTTGGACTTACAGAATATGAGCGACAATGATGATGTCCCGATTGAAGATATCGATTCGGAAGGGTTCAATGATTTCGGAGGTGACTCACCTCCACATTCACCTCCACATTCACCTCCATATTCACCTCCACATTCACCTTCAGCTAGACGAAGCAATGTTATTCGTCTGAGGGTTAGAGGACTTGGAGCTGCATCTGCAACTGCATTCGTATCTGCATCATCATCAGCAGGTAAGAAATTAGTGTATGGGGTTTATATTTTACATTTTAGTAGTTAAGTTTTTTCAAATATTTCATTGGGAAAAAATTGAATGATTTGTTTACGTTAATTTCAGCGAGTAATGCCCAACCTTGGGTTTTCATGAGACCAGTTGCTGGTGGCCCTCATGAGGGTTTTGTTATTCCCAGTTTTCTTGGTCATGTGGCCCATCGCTTGACGGATAAGTCGTACAAACCCTCCTTGGAGATGGATACAAGAGTCACATACTTCAAGTTGTTGAAAGAATGGAAAGGTTCTATGTCGACTGAGGCTTAGATCTTGTTGGCTAGTACAGGGCTATCCATTATCATGGACATCATGCACACTAACATTGATAAGGCATTGCATTTGTAGAGAGGTGGCAGCCGGATACCAATACATTTTACATGCCTTTTGGGGAGATGACCATCATGTTACACGACGTGCGACAGATATTGAATATTCCCGTTGAAGGTAGATTGCTTATAGCACAACTGGGACTATCGATTGTAAGACTTTGGTCATGAGGGCGCTGAAAATGACTAGCCAGATGCTACAGACTAGTAAAGTAATCCACAGTGGAGGGGTTTAGTCGGGCCTTATTGCGAAGATAGGCCGAGCGGCAACGCTTGCCTTAGATCAGGTGACCGCCTGGTTATTGGTCATGTTAGGGAACACGTTGTTTACCGACATGAGTGGGACTCGGATTAGAGTGGCAATTCTCTCTGAGTTTATTGATGGCCTAGTCACCTGTGGCAATATTTCTTGGGGTCTGCTACTCTAGCCTATCTCTATCGTCAGCTAGTCTTGTCCACCAGATTGAAAAATGCCTCATTGTTTAGTTGATACACACTACTTCAGGCGTGGATATGTGTGTACTTTCCATGTTTCAGACCACCTCGGGGCGGTCCCTTTGAGCCTCCTGACCGACCCCGAGCTGGATGGTGGAATATCCCAAATCCTAATAACAGTCCAAATCGTCTGATGCACCTTCACGTTATGTACATTGCCGAAACAAAATGTTTAAAAATAAAATGTGACATCAAAAATAAATAAATAAATTCAAAACATTCTTACGACTATTATCGTATATATGCGAGGATGTGCTCATGCGCTATCTCCCTAAACCAACAGTATACTTCTCCCAATAACACCGTTTCCGCGGGATATTCGCTTTCGGGCGCCCTTTAACACTTGTCTTCACTGCAGGTTCCTCGAAACTTATCTGATAATGGTGTTGCTCTTGTTCCTCGAAACTCATCTACTCATGCTGTTCCTCTTCTTCCAGCTCATGGTGCAGAAACTCATTGACGCGGCTAAAAAATTCAGGCCTCTTGTTGAATACCTTAAGGTAAAGCTTTGTAAAAATCGTATACTCTTCTGAAACAAAAGGTTGAGCATCATCACTTGGGGCCGAATCAGGTGTCGCACTTGTAAAATTAAATCTACACCAAAAAGGGTGGAGGTCCGCAACTGTAATGGGCACCTGCAACTCCCTTTTCTGTTTAAACTCACATGCACAGGGGATCTCATGGGTCGTTCTCAACACACAACCAATAAAAATCAACCTCACCCAATTGCTGCATGCGAATATACTCACTTTGAAGAATGTCCAAATAGTAATGTGAGACACGTCTAACTAGACGGTCAGAGGGAAACTGAAGGTGTTCTCTCCTCGAACGGTGTTCTGATTCGGTTAGACGGAACCTACATTTTGAATTCCTCACTGTTAATATAAGAACATTGGTAATTAAGTATTAAAACCAAAATTAAACAACAAATGAATTACGTACTTGATCTCAGTTAACTGATACTTGATCGATGCGTGGATTCTGGTCCATATTGTAACTAGGTGACTGGTCGCCGAGTCAAGAAACCTCTTCATGGAACTATGGGCGCTCTCCACCCTACAATTACTTTTGTCTCAAAGATGTGTGACCCCATTTGTCCATGCACGAGGCCACTTCTCCTTGTGATCTAGCCAAGTGGTCTTCACATAATGCACCAACTCTCCATAACTTTTCGCATTTGGGTGCCTCTAGTACGGCATATTAATCACAGCCATTTCATGAAGGTACTCAGTAGGAGCTTCAAGTATCAGATCGAACATCTCCTTCTTCCACCAGTTCGTGAATTTCTTTCTAAAATGCCACCGTGCGTTTTCAAAAATACATTTGTTGATGTGCCACACGCACAAAAGATGTGCATAATCTAGAAATGTCAAACTGATTGGTTCTGCATGCCCTAACTCCCTATCTGTCACTATGGCATACGGGTGCACCTCTCATCCAATCATATCCCGAAGTTGCTGACATGCCCAAGTATAGCTCTCCTTCTTCTCATCCTTCATAATTACGTATCCAATCAAAAAATTCTTGGTGGTTGGAGTCATCCCAAGAATTTGTAACAGCGGAATATTATACATGTTTGTTCTATAAGTAGTATCCATGCCAATATACCACGGGTATGCTCGGATTAACTCTACAGATACTAGATGTGCACAGAAAATATGACTCGACACACCTTTTTCATTAGCCGTAGTAATCACATACTTGTGTTGTTGAGTAATGTCAAAGAAGTGATCCACCAACGTTTTAACCCTCCTCTTTTCCACCTGCATCCTACTCTTGTAGTTATATATCTGTTTGATCACAACGTACTCGTCCGGGCATTTCTGCTGAATTGCGCGTAGCATTGCAGACGGTTTTACATTAATGGCAGTCAACTCGTCAACAATTGCCTTCGATTTATCACTAAGGCCGCTCATCTGCATCTGTCCCTCCTCGAAGCTGCCAAACTGGTGGTTATGCGTACCATTACGACTGGGACATGAACGAATCCCAAAAGTAGATTCGCCTTGGCGAATTTGGGCTAGAAGTCGGAAAGAGCATCTACAATACTGCGCCTTTGTTTCTCGCACCTAATTCTCTGTATCTCTAGAGGGAACACCCTTTGGACATCGTAATAATTTTTTAGTCTCATCTGTCTTCGACGCCTTAACCACTGTGAAATTAAGAGATATTGCAGTCTTTTACGCCCATAGCACAGCGGCTTCAATAGTTGCGAATCTTATGTTAGCATCGAAATGATGACTGTAATCAACACCGTCACCATCATAATCCTGTAAATGAAATATATAAAATTTAAAAAAATACAATATACATAACAAAATAACTAATTCATTTACGTAAACAATAATTGATTATTAAAGCTAAATACCACATACGACTATAACTTTAATTAAATTAAACAAATATATACCACATGTCTAACATACACTAATTATTAAATTAAACAAATTATACCTAATAATTTAAATTAAACATGTTACTAATTTTTTGCAAAAAAAAATTACATGACATATAAAAAATAATAACACAATATTCAACAACTAGTTACATTAATTATGTATAAATTTAACTAAATTAATCAAACAATAATACAACAACTAATTACATTAATTACAAAAAAATTTAACTGAATTAATTATAATAACAAAATTACAACAAAAAATAAAAAAAAAACAATTTTTTTTAAAAAAACTACCTGCCCAGGCTGGCCGACCCGACCGGCGGTCAGCCTGGGTGCCTTGGCCGGTGAAAAATCGGGCCAAGGGTAGAAGATTGGCCGGGTCAGGGACCGACCAATAATTCAATAGTGACCGGCCGGTCGGGTCGGTCAGTCTGGCAGTCAGTTTTTTTTTAAAAGTTTTTTTTAAATAGGATTTGGGGCAAATAAATTTACCGGTATCGATGGTGCTTCTTCTCGTTGTTGTGTGTCTTGTTCCGTCATTTTTTTAAACTTCGATTTTTAGTAAATTTGGATTTAAAATTTGATATAAAGGAAGAAGAAGATGAAGCTGGAGAAGGAGAAAAGTAGAAAGAAGAAGAAGAAATGAGGGAGGCGAAAAAGAAAGGGGGAATAAAAAGGATTTAGGGACAAAATCGTCAAAAATGAACTACAGGTGAGTAATTTCTAAACTGGAATAAGTAATACCCTATGTTGTTTTTACAGGAAAAAGTCATAATTGCTCTACTACTAACCCTTCCAAGATAAAGGCCATTAAGATAAGTAACGTACGCATTTGATGTTATAAGAGAACAAAAACTAGATAAATTTTTTTTTTACAACAAATTAGATAAGTTAATCATGTATGAGTTGTTTTAAAGTCAACCCATAGGTTAAATAAATAAGTTTTTTTTTTCAACTAAAAGAAAACCTAATTAGTATACTAAACAAAATGCTAACATTAACATTATCTATTTCATTTGCTTTATTCTCTTTAATACATTGGAAGATTCAAAGCTAGTCATCATCAAGCCATTTTAAGTTATTTCTTCATGGGGTGCTTTTGTTGTTGCTGATGCTCCCAGTACGTAATTTCGTGAAGGCAGTTGATGAATTCAGGAGTATTTTTCTTTATATCCATGGTCGTTTGAGTTAAATACCAATTCTATTTTTACAACTAAATATAATACTCCTCGAATATTATAAAATTTAATCCTAATATGAAAATGTGTTCAATGATTATCCTAATTTTGTTCGATGCAGTGAGTAAGTCAATTACCATAATCCTCAACGAGATAATACAACATCATGAGTAGAAATTATAGGAACATGATTGATAATTAGTCACCATCCAATCATATTCAATAATAATCATGGTTTTTCCGTATTAATTATTTAATTCCCAATTCCAATGAGAAAGTTAACTTGAAATTGCGTTCGGCAGCGAGGAAGTAAATATTGGGTTATGACTTCATTATAGATTTCACTTCCCACATGCTGCTCGAGAACAATGGTTAATTTCATAAATACTCCATTCGTCCCACAAAAATAGTTCGGTTTAATAAAAAAAAATTGTCTTAAAAAAATAGTCCAATTTAAAAAAAGACAGAATAAAAATTAATCAAAATACAAAATTATTCTTACAACAAAACTAAATTTACTATTACCACAATACAAAAACCTTCCGGGTCAACAACCCAAAACAAGATTTCGGCAATATATCTCCGATCCTCTCCATCTAATTCCCTAACAAAGACTCTTCCTTTGCCTCTCGCCGGCGATCTCCGGTCCTCTCCTTCTAAGCCACTGACGAGGCTTCTTTTCTCTGCCTCTTGCCGGCGAAAATTCTTTGCCAACTGACTTTCAATAGCCATGAGAAATCGTTCCTCTCTCAGAGAAGAAAAGAACAGAGCCAGAGGGAGAACAAGAAGGGGAAAAGAATGAAGAAGGGAGAGAGAGAGAGGGAGGGACCTGGAAGTTGGTGGAGAATTTTGCCTTCACTTACTATTTGGCAGTGAAGGAACCAGCTATTGCCATTTGGGGGGCTTGCTCTCTATTGGGAGTTTAGAGAAAATTCTTTAGCTTTATTAAAAAAAATTAATTTTAACCTTAAATTTCTTTAAAATAATTTGTATCTTTATTTTTATTTTTTGTAATATTCACATTAATAGGAAACAGATTATATGTAGTTGTCCGTTTTTTAAAATAAAAAGCCGGATTGTAATATCTCTTTGGAGTCATTGTTCAAATTTAATAAGTTAGCTAATTCGAGGTCTTAATGAATAAAATACAAAGTGTAAGGTTAATTCATAATTATGAAAAGATAAGGGATGGAAATAACAACAGAATGCAAGACTTTTAAGTAGTGTAGGCAATATCTGATATAAATCCAAAATATGGGGATTAATTCTGAAATTTATACAAAATTGAAATCTTCTTCTTCTTCCTTGGGTCCCGCTGCAACTGGCCGCCACCAACGCTGCCGACGCCAATAAGTTTAGAAAAATAATGAGGACAACACTAAATGAATGGAATTTCGGGTATCTCAAGCCTATCACTCCCACATTCGGGGGTTGCTGAGAGAAGAAAGGGCAACCACCAAGGGCTCCGGCTAGAGGCGGCTATGGCTTCCTCTGGCCGACTGCGGGGTCTTGAGACCCCCCAAGCTCCTTAGTGGTTCCGCCCCTCCTGTTTGGCAGAGGAGAAGGAGAGATTGAAACTGCGAAAAGCAAGATATTGAAACGGCGGAGCGAGAGAAGAGGCGGTAACATTGATTAACTAATTAATTTAGGGGTATAATTTGAAATACGAGGAAAAATGAGTTGTACCTTGATTGAGTTGACTGAATTGAAAATATTATATATTTCTAAACTTAACTATTATTTTTATAGAACGGACGGAAGTATGTAAAGAAATACAAGGGTACAATTGGTCTTTCATCAAATCTCCCTGTGCATAAGGTAAAAAAAAGCCCTGGATATATCAATTAAATTAGAATGTTACTAAAAGTTCATTAATACTGATAAATAAAAAGGAAAGCATTCAATTTTAAGCTTTGCAATTACTAAAATCACAGTAAGGAAATCCAATTAATGTAACTAAGACTTGAAAAATTAGATACCGAAATCTCCCTACGAAGTTATTGTGGTTCAGTTTCTAAGGACCCTGAATTGCATACACCGCGACTGAACAAAATAAAAGGTAAAAAAATAAAAAAGCTTCGCACTACCGATACATAAAATACCAAAAAATAAAATAAAATAAAATAAAAGAAGTATACATGATTGCAATTGTTTTCATCACCAAATGTATTGAGGGGGCGTTTGGTTTGTTTATGGATTTTACTATGGGTTACATATGATAATAGGAAGGGGTTACTATCGGTATACTCATTCCAAAACAGTTGTTTGGTTTATAATTAGATTTACATATCATTTTATTTTTTGCATTTAATTTATTGATTAATGGTACCAAAATTTAACTACTAATTTTAAAAAGTTAATAAATCTTTTTATTAAATTAATTTGAATACTGTGAATTACTATTTTATTTTTTTTAAAAAAATTAATTTCATTGAGTCCCAATAAATTTTATTTCAATATGAATTGAATGAAGTAAACAAATTCTATATTTTAATATCATTTCAATTCATATGTTAATCAATTTAAATTTTCATTTCATAAAGTTTAATTTAAATTTGAATAAAAAATTTTCAAATAAAAACTTGAGTTTATAATTTTATTTTTATTTTTATGATATAATAATAACTTTATACGCAATATAATACCACGAGAAAACAAAAGATTGAAAAGAAAAAAAAGGAAAAAGCTACAAAAATAGGAATCAGATCCAAACCCAGTTTAGAAGATTCCTACCTATTCCTGCTAATTTAAAACAAGTCAACTAAATTTCAAACATTAGAATTATCCCATTCTTCCATTCCAAAATCCACCAAGCAAACACATCTGGAAGCACTTAGTAGATGGTAAAGTATCAACCCTTTTATTTTATTTCTCCTTTTTCTTAATTCTATTGAAAATCATGGAAGGTAACAAAATTACTATTTTTTCAACAATATACCTAAGAATCGACCAAATTGTACATGAAAAAGTAATAAATATTATTCACCATTATAATTCATGACAGCCTTGAAAGTAAAACCCGAAAGAGAGAAAAAAACAAAGCTCCAAAGCAGCTGAAATCTTTTTTTCCTTTTTTTTTCACTGATTGGACGACAATGAAGTCCTTGACCCACTTATGAGATCACGTCTTCAAACCTTGTACCATTGCATCCACCTCTGCATCAAAACTATAACTTATTCCAAAATACTTGCTTTCCACACATATTAGATTACCACGGAGTCCTCACTCCTCACTCCTCAGAGACCCACTTACTAGATATTTCGACTAAGAAACTCAGAAATAAATTTGCCAAATGGAAGACTAAGTCTTTATTTTTCTGGGTCGGACGTATCTTCAATGGTAAGTATTGCACGGCTCTTATGACTATTGATGCAGCTCCAAACCACTCTACCTGGGGGATTCAAAGGCATATATACTTCGGGAAAAAGAGTTGTTGTATGATAATTTGCCGAGGCAAGTTAGTGTCAGGAAAGAATATTCGGCTCCACGAAAATTGGATTCAGTTTGGAAACTGTTCATAAATCCCAAGGCAACCCATTCTTCGGTTTAGCTTCCCAGATTTCAAATAATGAATCATCCGCTTGATAAGCCTGGATTTCCCAAACAAGAGCCATCGACATTCAACTTGTCACCAGATGGAGAGATCAATTACGTAATTTACCCAATTTTCATGATAAGCTGAAAAGTTCTATGGAGCCTGATATTAATCACTGAAACCCTAATTAGGGTTTCCGATATAGTCGGTTAGGGTTGTAACTTTATGTACTACAAATACTATGATGTACAACGTAAATAAGTCACACAATTATTCTTTCATAGTATCACACGTTCCTTCCCGGCTTTTCTTCTTCTTCGTCAATTGTGTCTTCATCAATTTTTTTTCGATTTCTGTCTTCATCAAACCTTCTGTTCCGCTTTGCTTCGGATTCGGTTTTGGCTTCCTGCTGTGTCACCTCTCTAGTTTCGGTTTCGGATTCGGTTTCTGTTAGTCGAAACCCTATGTCTTTCTCTATTTCGGTTTTGGGTTCTGCTTTCTTAGCCTGTTTCTGTTAACCTTATGTCCTTAGATTCGGTTTCTGTTAGTCGCGTTGCCTTTTTCATCGTGGTTCTTGCGTCCCTCACAAACCTTGTGCTTTCTGTTAGTTGCGTTTGCTTTTAGATTGCAGGTTTTCAAAAAAAAATAAAAATAAAAAAAAAATCAGTCCTTCTCTTGTCGTTGCCCAGCCCCCTGCTGCTATGGCAAATTGGGCGGATTCTGCTGTCTCAGGCACCCCCTCATCCGATACCCTGCACACCACACCTCCCACTTCCGGCCTTCCTTCCTCTCCGACACCATCTCATCCGGCTATTGGTCTATCCAACATAAAAAATTACGTCACCCATGTGCTTGATTGGTCACATCGATGGCTCCGATCCTGTCTCCGTCAACTCTCCCTGGCTCTGACGGCTCTTCCTCCTCTAATTCCAATCTCGCTTGTTAAACTTGGACCCAAATCGACTCCGTTGTCCTCTCCTGGATCCAAGCCACTGTTTCAATCAAGATTTTGCAAGCAATCGTTTGGCCAAATTCTTCCCTTACCGCCCACGAAGCGTGGCTTACCATCGAGCAACTCTTCCACGCTCAACTTGGTTATCGCCTTCTCTAACAGAAATTGCAGTTTCATAGCTTAAAGAAAGGTGATTTAACCATAAATGAGTATGTTACCAAGCTGAAGATGTTGGCGGATTCCTTAACATCCGTCGGTTCTCCCATCTCCGAAGATGACTTGGTGCTTCAAATCCTGGCTGGTCTCCCTTCGGACTACTAGTCTGTCTCTACTACTATTAGCCATCGAGTTCCTTTACCCACCTTCGTTGAAGCTCGATCAATGCTCTTCTTGCACGAAAATATTGCCCCTTCTTCCTTCTCTGCAGCTACCAACGCTTTGGTCGCGGCATCTTCAACTGAACCTCCACAGTAGCAGTCTAACACCTCTACTCAACAGTAGCCATCTTCCAATCGTGGGCGTGGCCGAAACCAATTTTTTGGTCAGTCTCCCTCACCATTTTATGCACCTTTTACTAACTATACAGCTCCTATGTTTGCTCCCAGACAACGTTCTCCCTCTCTTCTTGGACCGGCTCCTTCCTTCCAGTCCAATTCAGCTGTTGTTCGGTGTCAATTGTGCAATCAATTCAATCACTCTGCTCGAGATTGCCATTAGTTTCAATAGCACGCTTATTTTTTTGATAAAAATAATCGGCTTTCGGTTCCTCCGTCCGTTGATTCCTCCTGGTATATGGACACTGCTTGTGGTAACACTATGACTCCGAATCAAGGTACTCTTACTCATTCCAAACCCTATTTTGGTCCTACTCGAGTTGTCATTTGTAATGGTCATCATTTACCTGTTACATCTGTTTGTCAACTTCCTTGCTCTAAGTTTTAATTTTCTAGGGTTTACCATGTTCCTTCAATAACTAAAAATCTCATATCTGTGCGTCAATTTTGCAACCGAAAATCAATGTTCTGTCGAATTTGACCCCTTTGGTTTTTCTGTGAAGGATCTTTGTACAAGGACCCCTTGTATACGTTGCAATAGTGCTGGTTCCCTTTACTCCTTCCCATCCACACTGCTACCTCACTCTCATGCCCGTCTTCTCCGTCCTATCTGGCGTTCGCTACTTCGGTCTCCTCTCATGTCATCAACGCCTTAGTCATCCACATTCTTCTGTTTTATCTAGCTTAGTATCCAATCACCGACTTCCTGGTTCAGTGGTTTCTTCAAATAAAGGTAGACTTTGTCAGGCTTGTCAAATTAGGAAGCATCATAAGCTCCCTTTTATGCCATCCTCTTCTGTTACATTTAAAGCTTTTGATATTATACATACCGATGTTTGGACTTCTCCATGTCTATCATTTAGTGGTTTAATGTATTTTGTACTTTTTTCTTGACGATTTCACTCATTACTTATGGGTGTATCCACTCAAAAATAAATATGAAGTACCTCAGAAATTTATTGACTTTTATTCTCATGTCCAAACTCAATTCAACTCCACAATAAAAACTCTTCAATCTGATGGTGCAGCTGAATATGTTCATTCTCATTATCTTCAATTTTTCCGCAAATCTAAGGGCATCACCATGCGCATTTCTTGTCCGTACACTCCTTAACAAAACGGCAAGGCTGAGCATATGAATAAAACTCTCCTCAATATGGTTCGCACTCTTCTTCATCATGTCCACTTACTAAATGAATTCTGGGTAGAGGCTTTACATATGAGTGTTTATCTGTTAAACCGTTTACCTACCAAATCCAAAAATACTGCCGTTCCTTTCTCACTTCTCTATGGTCATCCACCTAACTATGGTCTATTAAGGGTTTTTGGGTGCTCTTGTTTTCCCAATCTATCTCATTTAGCTTCTCATAAACTCCATCCTAGATCTGTTCCATGTATATTCCTGGGTTATCATGAGTCTTATAAAGGTTATCGTTGCCTTGACCTTGCTTCAAAGAAAATTTGTACCTCTCGTCATGTTGTTTTCGATGAAACATCTTTCCCATTTTCTCAACTCACTTCGGTTAAACCCCTCTCCACTCCTAGCTCCCAATTTAAACATTCTTCTTTTCTTATTCCACGATCCCTTCCTGCTACAGTACCCTCTACCGTGGCACCTCCAACTCCTCAACAACATGTGACATATATTCTTTTAGTATCTTCAGATCCTATACCCTCTCCTTCTTCACAAAATAATTTGGGTCCTCCCCCATTCCACCCTCCCACTCATCCTATGGTCACTCGCACTCGGGATGGCACACGTAAACCTAAACATATCCTTTCTCTTACTACTACTACATCTTCTTCACTTCCACCTGAACCCAAATCCTTCACTGAAGCAAATAAATACCCTGAATGGCGTGCTGCCATGAGTGATGAATATAATGCTATGCTCACCAATAATACATGGGATTTAGTCCCTCCTCCTGTTTCTGCAAGAATTATTGGCTCCAAATGGGTTTTCCGAGTTAAGCTCAAATTCGATGGTTCTCTTGATCGATGTAAAGCAAGTTTGGTCGCTCAAGACTATAATCAGAAGCCTGGTCTCGATTATGATCAATTGTTTAGTCCGGTTGTTAAATCAGTGACAATTCAGATTGTCTTAAGCATTGCTGCTTCTCGTAAATGGCCCGTCCATCAGTTGGATGTTAAAAATGTATTTTTGCATGGTCATCTTAATGAAATTGTCTACATGAAATAGCCTACTGGTTTTGTTCATCCAGATCATCCTCACTATGTCTCTCGATTGAACAAAGCTCTTTATGGCTTAAAGCAGGCTCTCAGGGCTTGGTTTCACCGATTTACTGCCTTCTTGTTTTCTCAGGGTTTTAAAGGCAGTCACTCCGATTCTTCTATGTTTGTGTACTCTGCTGGGTCGGACATGGCTATTTAGTTACTTTATGTTGATGACATTCTCTTGACAGCATTCAGTGCTCGTCTCCTCACTACCCTTATTCAGTCACTGAAGGGTGCTTTTGTCATGACGGATCTTGGTCCTATCAGCTATTTTCTTGGTGTCTCTGTTGCTCCTCACTCTGGTGGTTGGTTTTTACATCAACGCAAATATGCTGAGGAGTTATTAGCTCGCAGTCGTCTCACCGATGCTAATGTCGTTGCCACTCCCCTTGCTCCAACTTTTTAGTTCTCTCTGGATGAGTCCCCGCCTTTTCACAATCTGCCTCTCTATCAGAGCTTGGTGGGTGCCTTACAGTATCTGACCTTCACCAGACCTGACATTCAGTATGCCGTTAATCTTGTCTGTCAGCATATGCATGATCCTCGCGAGCAGCATTTTCAGGCGGTCAAACGCATTCTCCGCTACATTAAGGGCACACTTCACTATGGCATATTCATCTTCATGCTGGCCCTCTTGATCGCCTTGTAACATACTCTGATGCTGATTGGGCTGGATGTCCTACCACTCGTCGCTCTACAACTGGTTTCTATCTTTCTGGGTTCATCTCTGATTTCTTGGTCCTTCAAGAAACAATCTACTGTCTCTCGATCGCCTGCTGAGTCTGAGTATCATGCGGTTACTTCTGCATTGGCTAAAATCGTTTGGCTGGAAAATCTCTTGTCTGAACTTCATATCAAGCTTCCATAGCGCCCGGTCATCGTGTGTGATAATGTCTCTGCCACATACCTAGCTGCAAATCCGGTTAATCATACCCGCACCAAACCTATTGGTCTAGACATTCATTTGGTTTGCGAAGGTGTTGCTGCATGTCTTCTTCGTATTCTTCATATCTCCACACAGTCCCAGCTTGCAGATGTCTTTACAATATCATTAGCAAAGGATAAATTTTATTCATTTAGAACCAATCTAGGCATGATTACTTCTCCTGCTACGATTGCAGGGGGATGATAGAATATATATAATCACGAAAATCCTAATTAGGGGTTTCCGATATAGTCGTCTAGGGTTGTAACTTTATGTACTATAAATACCATGATATACAATGTAAATAAGTCACACAATTACTCTTTCAGGGCCAACGATCAAATTATAATATGGTGGATAAGTTTGTGTAGTACACTATTTTAAATATGAATGGATCATGCCATAGTGAAATTATTCATTTTCTTTTATAAAATTTATGACATAATAAGAGCTAAGCTGCAATCTAAAAACTTCCATGCATCTAAAATGTTTTGTCCTCGTATTGCAGGAGATTTCACACCCATTGTGTGAAATTGATTCTTTCATTCCTGGCACGCCCGGCGTAGCTCACCGTGGTACGGAAGAAGAAGAAGGGAGAGAAGGATGCAATCGATGCTACGGAACAACCAGAAACGGAGGTTCCACAGACGGCTTTTCAGATCTGAAACAGTCTCAACGCAGAAGGTAAGTTTCCCGCTTATCTTCTTTTCTCCCACAGCTCCATCATGTTGGGATAGTCCCGGAATTCATAAGGTTAGTCATTGTCAAAGTGGCTTTGGGCAATACTCATTGCAACTACATATATTCAGTCAATAACTAGTTTTCTTATGATCACGGTTATATAAAGCTCTTAAATTTTCCCAACTTTCAGGTTCTTTACTAAGTTTGATCTTATTACAAGGGCAAACTTCTAATTCAAACTTAAGGTTACACTAAAATAACATCACCATTTATCATCTTCACTTGTAATAAGATTCAAGCCTAAACCTCTCGCTCTGATACCACTCATGTCACGACCCGGAACAGGGCCTAGTTTACATGCCACACGTACAACAATGAACATTGTTCAAGGTAATACATGTAAGACAACATACTTATTATTTAATGTCTAATGCATAAAATTCTTGCCAAAAGATTTACACCTTATTTATCAAAAGTAATTTGCAGTGGAAACTAAATGATTATAAAACTTCTCGAACTTTTCTTTCTTTCTCAAACATGGTGACAATCTACCATTCTTCCCCATCATACTTCTCTTTGTAGCAACCAACATTACTGTCACTCAAAATATCTACTTGGGGGCAGTACATGCAAGTTCAAGTGTTCATATAAAGTAAACAAAACATTTCACTATAACGTGATCATTTCAAATTATTTCAAAACATACTTTCTTTTTGTAAACTCATATTTTCGTTCATAAGACTTTCACTTTTGTAAACATTCACTTTCATATCATGATACTAAGACGTTCCCATACACGTCTAGTCTTATGAACTTTAGAAAAAACTTTACAAAATTATTCGTTCTCATAATCCTTCGCTTTTGCGAAATTAAGACATAGCAATATATTTTATCATGATAACCTGTGCACAGTTCCGGAAACAAGCCCTCTGAAATTCGGGACACTTTTAACATAAGGCTGCTTTCGTTATCTTTGGACTTAGGTTTTCCACCTTTTTCGTCCACTTTTACATATACTTAGGGATTTAGGCTTTCCAGCTTTTTCATCCTCGTTCACTTTTTGTGATCACTATCACAATATCGCACGTGTATATAGTCTCAATTTCAAAACATTTCTCTTCAAAGAAAGCATTTATCACTTTTTCAAACATAACAATGAAATAAATATTTAGTTCACATAAGAACTTAAACGAGCATGTACATCGTGCGAGGGAACACGCCTTTATGGCTTAAGAAATTTCTTCTTCGAGCAATTCATTAGCCTTTTTCTTCACGTAACATTTGTAAAATCCTTTTATAATATATGCGATTTCTAAATACTTATTACTTTTACAAATACTTTAACTTAGACGTTATCATTTGAAGTTCTTACATTCCAAACTCAAACATATTGTACCATAAATCACATTAAATGTAATTTCCACAAAGGACCTGAGATTCCCAAATGATCCCAAATAAAATCTATCTTATTAGACATGACCCTTCCTAATGATTTATAGTTTAATGATTCTAAGATTAACTTTTAAACAAATCTTCATAAACATCCACATAAAAACTAAAAAATATTTTTCAAAAAAGAAACCCTCTGAAATTAATTTATCAAATATTTCATAGTATTTCACAAAAATTTAATCAAAACAAGCCGTTCATGAGAACTGGCAGAATAAAGTAGTCAAAACATTTGTTACCAAAATAAACCATCTGTCATAGGAAAAATTTTGTAATTTTCATGTCTAACAGAATATTTCACGAGGTTTGTATGATAGAAAATTTATAGAAATTGGGGTTTTGGTTGTAGAGAAACAATTGATGAAATTAGATAGTTTTGATCCCTTTTGATTCAAAAATTAGTAGAGTTTTTGAAAACCTGTAACTCTTATTATAATTTTCCAAATATGTTTATATTTTATATTTAAGTATCTTAATATGTCAAAAAACAAGTGTGAAATTTACAGGAATTTTAGACATTTAAAAAACTTATTATAAATTGTACAAACTATTCTTTTTAAGAAAAATAATGACCTCAGCAACCCAAAATTAACAATTTATTTCTCTAAATGTACTTGTCCACAAATTCTGAATTTTTCACAGATTTACAGAGACACATCATGGAGTTTATATTCAAAGTTTAATATTTTTTTAATGCCGTTAACCCCAACGTTCAAAATTAGAACTATTGATGTAGTTTAAGAATGAATAATATACAACTCTAGCATCCTTGAATTCTTCTCCAGTTTTTCCTAAGAGATTTGGTGGATTGTCGAAGCCCTCAAAATAAATTACTAACTTAAACTGTAGATAGGATAAATTGGGTCGATCCCACAGGGACGGGTTAAACATCAAATAACCGGAACACGAAATTGGACAAACAAGAAAGAAAGTTGCAGAGAGTCACTCACTTGCACGAGTGACGAAGTCACTCAGGCAAGTGACTCCGCAGAACTGAAAACGAACAGGAACAACTGAAACCTCACTCACGGGAGTGAGAATTCAGACTCAAGGGACTGACTCTATAAACTAGATATTCATTCTCTTTTCCCTATGTAATCAAGCTGCAATGTTGCACTCGTTTGGTATGAATCCATTCTCATTCAGGCACTTATATATCTCTAAGTCACTTCCGATCTTTCCTACAGGTATCTTTATGAACTCAATTAAACTATTTTCCAATGATTAATCAAGTCATCAAGTCATTAAGTTTTCAAGCCTTATATGAATGCCTATGATAACCAAGTATATTCATATCACAATTAGAACCTTGGATTGTTACCTCCAAGTCATAAGTTGAAGCTAAATGATTCTGAACCTTGTTTACCCTTCCGGGATTCCCTTAGTTCTTTGCACAATCAACCAAATAGCCAATTTAATCAAGAGGAAGATGAAAACTTTAACTTCAAAACATAAAATCATCCGAATGCATTCACAAACTTAAACTACATAGGTTCCAGAGAATGAAATCTAATTAACTACACATACAAACTATAGAAAATACAACAAAAGAAGGAAAGCATTGAGAAGAAGCAAATATGGATGGCTGAGCAACAGGTCACTCGCCTGAGTGACAAAGGTCACTCCGGTGAGAGAGGTCTGTTATTCCTCTTCTCCTGCTACTGCAATTCTTCTTCCTTTGGAGATTTCTCCCCTCTCCGGTCTCTTCTTCTCTCTCTGTTGTGTTTTGTGTGTTGTATGTCCTCTGATATCTCTTTTTCTGCTGGGACTGCAGCCCCCTTTATAGAGCTTGTTGCCGGTTCTTCTTACAAGAGAGTCGCACCATGCTTGTGTATTTTTTATTAACCCCAATGCATTGTGTCTTGAATCCGATTTTAACTGGCCTTGTTCTCTTCTTCCAGCAGTGGTATCAGCAACAGCATTGATCAATGTGGGCGGTTGATTCTTCATTCAAGGGGACAAGCATGCTCTTTAGTTTCTATTGTGGGACACCCTTATTAACTCCCAATGTGTCTTGTGTATTAGAGTTGCTTTTTGACCAACTCAGCCCTCATTTTAAACTGGAATCAGCAGCCCAATTATTGCTCCATAAGCCCCCATTTTCAGCATTTGTTCACTCTGGTCCTCAAATATTTAGAAACACAAAACTGGCTAAGTAAAATGAATAAAGTCTAAGAAACACCTCTAATTTCTAACTAATTAAAGAGCCAAATTGCAATGCTTTTATATAACAATTTGACCGTTATCAACCCCCCAAACTGGAAGAATTGCTTGTCCTCAAGCAAAACAATCTAACCCCTTAAGAACTACACATAGAAACAAGAAAACAATAGCTAACCACTGACTCCCCTGAGTGAAAATGTCACTCAGGCAAGTGACACTGCAGCGAACACACAAGAACTTCACAGCAACTACCAAACATATCTAGTTCATATGACAATCGGATACAACATCTCAGACGCAAGAAAAACAAGTATATCTTCATCCAAATCCTAATTTCACCTAGTCTTTACGAAATCACCTCCGTATGTGTGTGAGTCATGCCAAGTATGCAAAGTAACAAATTAGTATAAGGTAAATAATAGCTCCTGGTGCATATTTAGATATTTCTTAGCCTTATGACTCATTCTTTCTTACCACAATCATGCTAACGTGGCCAATACCGCCTCAGAAATATAAGGATTCTCACAAATCATTTCTTTTCAACTATTCTCCCTCATTCCCTTTTATTTACCTCTGAGTCTTTTGGCTTTTTCTATTTATGACTCATGATTCTTTTTCTTTCCAACTTTCGACCCCTCCTACCGAGAGCTTTTGATAGGAGACTTTGCTTTCTAGGCCAAAGTATCACTCCTTATTGCCATTTCACTCTAACGATTTAGCATTGATGCTCTACCTTATACTCCCTCAAGTTCTTTTGAACTTTTCTTTTTTTTGTTACTCATTTTTGAGCATTCCGCCTACCAATTCCCAAAGAAGGTATTAGAGAAGGTCATTTAAGCTCGCATTAGCCAACTTTTTAGCATGTAAACAAACCAGACTTCGCATTCAAGTGGTAGTAAGAAAAGTCATTTAAACACTTTTAACAAATTTAGAACACCACAGAGCATTCTATAAAACTCAACTTCAATGTAACTAAGCATAAAAGGCATGTGTGCTTAAGTAGTGTAGAGATGATAACCAAGAGTTAGGTAAAATCAAAATTTGAATCAGATATAAGAAATTAAGTACATTGGTCTTCATAGATATCCAATTATCATAGAACTAGCATTCACAAAAATCTGAAAAAATTTATAAACATATTCCCTACTACTTCCCTAAACTTATTCAAAGCATTGTCCTCAATGCTGACAAACACATAACATAAAATAAAAAACACAGAACACAAAACAAAATGAACACAAAAGAAAAAAAAATGCAGAAAAATGAAAAAAATGTGTAGTCACTCGCAGGAGTGATATTCTTATTCCTGTGAGTGAGGTAGAGGACTGATGACTTCCCTGAGTTAGAGCAATTAAAATGGATGAGGAGGGCTTAATGGTGCGTATCATTCATCATATGCGTTTGATGGTTTGGAAACTCTCGGTTGTGTTCAATATAAGAACAGAACCAAGATTCAGCAGCAGTATGGAAGAGTTCAGAATTTTTATTTTTCTCCATTGCCACTCGCTGGAATGATTTTGGTCACTCGCGGGAGTGACTTTGCAGTCCTTCTTTAGCTGCAAATTTAGTTTTCTCAAATACCAAGGATTAGAATTGAAACACAGATTGAAGATATCAGAAATTAAGCTCATGAAGTTCCTTGGTTCATATGGTTAAGCACATAGACTAGAAAGCAACAAACGGAATCACTATAGTTCCATAAACAGATTCAGCTTTTAAGATCATAACTTAAAAAGAACTAGGTGACTCATATGCACTCAAACATGCTAATTCTGAAAAAATATATCAAAACTTGCTAGATATGACATCAATGTTCATAAAGATATTAGAATTTTACCCCAGACTAAAGCCTAGCAAGTACACATTAAGCACATAAAATTTCAGAATTAACCAGCTACTAAGGGATATGACATATAAATGATGTCTCAAGAATCTAGAAGAAAGAAAACATGAAGGTAAAAAAAAATATATGGGTGTGTAAAAGAAATAAATTGACTTCAAACATCAAGTAGGTTCAGAGTCTTTGCCGAGTGACATGGGTCACTTCCCAGAGTGTCTTAGAACTTTCAACAATACACACAAAATTTCAAAGTCAACAGCTTCAGTTTTCAAAAGTCTTATATTTAAGTTAGAAACAAAATAAACTAACAATAATCATGCGTGAACAGAGCAGACATCAATTCTCCCAAACATAAAATAAAGCACGGATCCTATGCAGACTAAAAGAAATCGAAAGCAAACCAGTCACAACACTCAGCTTGTTGCAGGCACACTTGGGAGAGTGACTATTCTCACTCTCCAGAGTGATTGATATCAGAATCTGCTGCATTTTTGGATTACCAATTGAATTGGGATGGCATTGGTACTTCTTCTGCACATGGAAGCACACACATTAAACAAGAAAAAATTAAAATCACACAAAAACAAACTAAAAGGAAAAGAACATGGGTTGCCTTCCATGAAGCAAAGAAAATGTTGAAATGCAAGATGCATTCCATAATCAACTGTTGTGGCTTCAAGTCACTCAGAATAGCCATCTTGATACCACAAGAATGTGCCATCAATTAGCCTATCATGCCTCCAGGAAGCATACTTTTGAATCATCCAACATAGAGGAAAATCTTTCTTTCTCCACTCTTCCAACACTTTGGGGATTTTCTCGGCTGGAAATTGATCAAAATCAACCATCTCCTCTTGCGGTCCCCAAGTATGTTTACCTTTAACTCCATCAAGATGACCCTCATCAATGGAGATAGTTGACTCTTCTTCATTCATCAAGGTAGATATAAATCCCAAGTCAACCACCTCTTCATTTGGAGGATAAGTCTCATCAATTTTTAGCACAACCACAATTTCTACCAGCTCTCTCTCACAAGTGAGTTTCTCTGTTCCCTTGAGTGGGTATAGTGGTGGAGGAATTATAGGTAGTGGCTGCGGTACCACCTCCCTTGGTTCATCTTCTACATCATTGTCCTCCATTGATGAGATTACTTTCTCATGAGCTTCTTGTCTCTCTCTTCTTGAGTTGTTGTCAATTATAGTTTGGAGATGAAGATGCATTTGTTCAGTACTTTGCACAAGCTCATTTAGCATATCTTTCATCTATTGGAACTCTTTTTAGCGTTGTGCTTCTTGCATTCTTTGGACTGCCAAATCTGTTCTATGTCACATCTGCAACACTTCTTCGTATATCTCTTCCATCTCTATTCGGCGTTGCATCTCTTTGTCCTCATAGAAAGAATACATTGGTGGAGTACAGTAGTTGCAATCCTGCTCATAAGAGTAAAAATCATTAGTTGTATAACAAGGATTAAAACTACTATAAGGTGCATAGTGTTGGTTATCATTCCAATCATATGAATTTCCTATATATGAAGGATAATCTGACATCAAACTTCAGAGTTGGCACACTCTTTTCAAATTATAAAATTAAAAGAAAAGAAACAAAAACAAAGAAATGGTTGAAAGAAGTCTTCCGCCGTCCTCGGCAATGGCGCCACTTTTGGTGGGTTGTCGAATCCCCCAAAATAAATTACCAACTTAAACTATAGATATAATAAGTTGGTTCGATCCCACAGGGACGGGTTAAACATCAAATAACCGGAACACGAAATTGGACAAACAAGAAAGAAAGTTGCAGAGTGTCACTCACTTGCACGAGTGACTCAGTCACTCAGGCAAGTGACTCCGCAGAACTTAAAACGAACAGGAACAACTGAAACCTCACTCACGGGAGTGAGAATTCCGACTTAAAGCACTGACTCTGTAAACTAGATCTTCATTCTCTTTTCCCTATGTAATCAAGCTGCAATGTTGCACTCTTTTGGCATGAATTCTTTCTCATTCAGGCACTTATATATCTCTAAGTAACTTCCAATTTTTCCTAGAGGTATCTTTATGAACTCAATTAAACTATTTTCCATTATTAATCAAGTCATGAAGTCATTAAGTTTTCAAGCCTTATATGAATGCTTATGCTAACCAAGTATATTCAAATCTCAATTAAAACCTTGGACTGTTACCTCCAAGTCACAAGTTGAAGCTAAATGATTTTGAACCCTTTTTACCCTTCTGGGATTCACTTATTTCTTTGCACAATCAATCAAATGGCCAATTTAATCAAGAGGAAGATGAAAGCTTTAACTTCAAAACATAAAATCATCCGAATGGATTCACAAACTTAAACTACATAGGTTCCAGAGAATGAAATCTAATTAACTACACATACAAACTATAGAAAATACAACAAAAGAAGGAAAGCATTGAGAAGAAGCAAATGTGGATGGCTGAGCAACAGGTCACTCGCCTGAGTGACAAAGGTCACTCAGGCGAGTGAGGTCTGTTATTCCTCTTTTGCTGCTACTGCACTTCTTCTTCCTTTGGAGTTTTTTCCCCTCTCCGGTCTCTTCTTCTCTCTCTGTTGTGTTTTGTGTGTTGTATGTCCTCTGATGTCTCTTTTTCTGCTAGAAATGCACCCCCCTTTATAGAGCTTGTTGCCGATTCTTCTTCCAAGAGAGTCTCACCATGCTTGTGTATTTTTTATTAACCCCAATGCATTGTGTCTTGAATCCAGTTTTGACTGGCCTTTTCCTCTTCTTCCAGCAGTGGTATCAGCAATAGCATTGATCAATGTGGGTGGTTGGTTCTTCATTCAAGGGGACAAGCATGCTCTTTAGTTTCTATTGTGGGACACCCTTATAAACTCCCAATGTGTCTTGTGTCTTGGAGTTGCTTTTTGACCAACCCAGCCCTCATTTTATATTGGAATCAGCAGCCTAATTATGGCTCCATAAGCCCCTATTTTTCAGTATTTGTTCACTCCGGTCCTCACCTATTTAGAAACACAAAACTAGCTAAGTAAAATGAAAAATTCCAATGCTTTTATGTAACAATTTGAGCGTTATCAAGATTTTAGCACCATGAGATACTGCTGGAGAAATGGTATTTTGTCGCCTCCTTCTTTATTCTCCAAGGTTGCTCATCTACTTCTCTCTTGAATAAGATTTGCTCATTACTTAAACTTCTATATTTTAAATTTGGCATGCATTTGAAAATAATTGAGGCTAGTTTGATGATGTTTGGACTGGGTTTTCGGTTGATGTAGATGAAGGGAAGAATGTTTGATGAAGTTGAAGGTTTGAGCACTTAAATAGAACTAACACTAAGTTTTACTGTGCCTTGAAGTTTTGGAAACAAAATTTTTATTTTTATTTTATTTTAATACTTAGCAAACTTGAACATTTGGGTGACCAAATCCCAAGTAAAATTTGCAGCCATAGTTACTTTGATGCTCAAACTTGGTGCCCAAGTGTTTAATTGTTTCCTTTCTTTTAATTTCCTTGAAGATTTTTATGTATTTGTTTAGTTTTCCCCTCCTTTTCCTACACCGTCACCTAACTCTTGTTAGTTGAGCATAAAGTAGCAACATATTGGCCATGTTATCTTGATACTTTGTCCCCAAGAAATCTAACTTGTAGCTATTGTGTAGATTTAGTTTGTTATTAATTACTATAATAAGATTTTTTATGGATGTAAAGTCTGATCGGTAATCTTTCTTAACTCGTACTTTCGTTTACTAATTGTTCTATGCATGTTGTGCCTAGTGTAATAATGATGAACAAAACTCACTAAATAATCCAAACCTATTTCATTTACTTTTGGTTTTACATTATTCATTCGAATAATTTTTGGAAAATTTCTAGGTACTACATCCTGCCCCCTTTAAAAGAAGTTTCGTCCTCGAAACTTACTTGTGCTACTATCTTTTGAAATGGGTAGGGGATATCCTTATCTCTACATACTTTTATGATTTTCTGTGGGTGCTTTTCTCTTTTGTTTTTCTTTCATGTCTGCGTATCACTTATGAAGTTCTAATGTTACACCCTTGCTTTCTGTTAAGGTACACTAGTCGGCAGTCTAACATTAAAGTCCTACTTACAGTCTCCTAGTAAGGTTGTGTTTTTTCTTACGTCAATATAAGATTCTTTCTAATTACTAATAGGTCTTGAACATCGGAATGGACTGCATCACCAATAATGATAGGTCTTAATTACTTATATGGGTACCCATGAAACTCACACAGTTTCTATCTTTTGTTTGACATTAGCTGTCAACAATCATTCGCTTACAGTCTAATGATTATCAGTCTATAACTTTTAGAAACATCTATACTGAAGTTATGACATAAAGGATTTATCAATTATCCTTAGATTTTCACAGGATCCATGGAGACTTTGATCGTATCTCTAGATTCAAATATGATTCTAGCATAGGCTTATACTAGATAATAAACTAAGTGGAGTCATTCCTTCCTCGTTCCAAAATATTCAATCCTAAACTTAGTAGAGTTTTGTATTATACCTGTAGCAATTTAAATTTAGTATCTCAGAATACATTTCCCATCTCTACAAGACTCTTCAGAAAAAGTTTCTGACGACTGATTATCAAATCCAACTTCCATCATAGATCAAGGGACTATTCATATAGTCCCAACATTAGAACCTGAATCATTTCAATTTTTAGTTAAGCTTTTATGTTTCTCAATTCCCCATACACGAGTGTTTTTTGCAAAGTGTTAAAATGGCAAAGTCTATGTTCTATAATTACGTATCAATAGTTAACTCTTATGAGTATCAAACGTGTACTTGAAAATTGAATAACTATTTTTCACATATACCGTACTGTCACAAATTGCACCTTACCTTGTATATTTCGATTAAATTTGACATTTTCGGATGCAACAATTCTGATCCTTTTTAACATTAGAAATATAACGTACAAAATTGACGTAAAATTGTGTTTGACCATGTGATAAACAAGAACTATGGCAAAAAAGAAAAAGAATTGTTGGCAGTATACAATTCGTATATGTTGAACTGTATTTTGTTACTTACATTTATTTGAGAATCTTGACTTTTAACTATAGATTAACATATGCACCCAATGACATTTATTGCAAAAATCAATTGAAACTAAATTATGTTCCACTAACTGATTGTTGTTGTTCATCAATAGAAGTCTTCATTAGTAGACAAAAATTCCTTTAATGCTTGCTACTCAATCACATTAAAAAAATTTTGATTATGATAATCCTTATTTGATGAATAACTATGGTAAAAGAAAAGAAAATTTACTGAAAATTCCAAATTTAAGAATGAGAATATTTTAGTACATATGTATTAAAGAAATTGCCATGATTAATTATTAAGTTTGGGATGATATATTAGGCTACACTAAAATCTAAAAAGAAAGAAAGAAATTGAATAAATTAAATTTTTTTTATTTCGACAATACATTAATTTAAATTCAATGAACCAGTAATCACAAAGACGGTAAAAAATCAGACCGCTTTATAAAACAAGCTAGATTTCACCAAAATAGACAATCCATTTTCAAACTTATGCATGCATCAGATAACATTGAATGTTGACTATGCCATTTGTAAATTGTAATAAATGTTTTTTTAATGTATAAATACATCTCCATAACCCACCACAAATTGTAATCATTCATTTCAGTCTTCAAATACAAAAGAGAGTTAAAAAGAAAAAAAAGAAGAAGAAGAAGAAGAAGAAGAAGAAGAAGAAGAAGAAGTTATACTTCAATAGTGCAACAATGGAGTTTAGCTTGTTACAAGATCTTCCGCTTGAGATCATTGTGGCAATATTGATGGTCTTGCCGATTGATGCTTTGATGTGCATGATGTGTGTATCTAAGAAATTTCTTTCTTTGATATCTTCAAGTGAATTTATCAAGCGCCATCTTTTAGCAGCACTGAAAGAAGGTAATAAGTTCATGTTATTTGATCCTAATTTCGTGTACAATGAACCTCAAAAACCTTTCTATCTACTTTCTTATGAAAACCCTATTAATTTTTCAACCATTAAGAGAATCCCAAATGTCATTGATAGTGATAGCTACCAGATAGTTTCTGCTTCTGGGGGTTTAGTGTTTATAATCGATACCGATAGTTGTGGGGCCATAATCCATTTATGGAACCCATTTATTAGAAGATCCTTGAGTCTTACAACATCAACTATTGGTTTAGAGAAATTCACATTCAATGATTCTAGGCATTTGGCCCTTGGGTTTGGTTACGTATCTCAATGGGATGATCATAAGATTGTCCGAATCCTTTATGTGGAGGAAGAGGAGAATGGGTTTCTTAGCAGTGCAGCTGCCCAAAAAAAAATTGCTAATAAAGAAAACATTATTCCATTCGTTGAGATATTTTCACTCAGAAGTAATACATGGGAAAAGATTGAATCATCCATTTTTCCATGGTATTTGTGTGACTCTATTTCAAGGGATTTTGTCAACAACTGTGTCCACTGGATGGCATCTCACGTGGATGGCAATAGCAATAATAGCGAGCCAGTGATTCTTTCATTCGATCTTCTAAATGAAGTGTTTAGAGAAATTAAGTTGCCTGCTTATTACAATTTTGAAGAGTCCAAGATGGTCGAGGTTACTATTTACAAAGGTAATCTTTCACTTCTATTCGCGCATAACCCCAGTCTTGGCAAGCTACAACATTGTTTGTTGTTTGTAATGGAGGAATACGGGAATGAAGCATCTTGGACAAAAGAGTTTGATGTTGTGTTGGACGGGTTTGTCCATTTTCCATCATTGATTACTGCTAATGATGAAATCGCCATCATCCGAACAAATGTTGACGATGGAAAATCAGAATTATATTTGCATAATTTTTGTAGCAATGAGAGTAGAGCATTTGGTGATGATCAGATTGAGGTACCAGAAAATGTGGACTTTTTGCCGATGATTGGGAGTTTGGTTCTTTTGAATGCTAAGAATGAAAACATGGAATTGCTACAAGGAATTGACGATGATGAAAAAGAAAAAGAAGCTTTGGACAGTGCGTGAGTTTGATGGTGAATTTACACATAAAGGTAAAAATTATTTACTACTTCCCTTTGTTCATAGTTTGTTTTTGTGTTATTCTGTAAGTCATGTTATTGTTGGTTGTTTTAGTAACCACTTTTTCTAAGATATGGTAATTCAACTAATTAATAATCTTCTTTATCCAGGCGCATAAGGTTTACCTGCTTTTTTGTGCTAGGAAGGGAAAAAATCAAGAATCATTATGTAATAGATAGTTATTATGTTTTCAATATAAGTATGAATTTATGGATTAGTTTTGAACTTATTTGGATACATTTTATTACCATAACTGTATGATTAATTTCTAAATGAATATTTCATCTCTTCGAAATCAATATCTTTATGCAATTCAAGTGAATCCGTCTTATTTCATTCCACTTTCTTGAATAATCCTCATAAATTATTCCACCTTCTTGAATCATGCTCATTTTCTTGGGCCTTTTCAGAACGCAATTTTGGAGTTAGGAGTCATGATTAATTTGTCGTCAAAGAACATTTATACAAACATTTTTCCCACCCTCTTTAAAAAATGACTTCAATGCAATGGCTGCATTCAAATAAATGGGGGGGGGGGAATATATTTCGTTTACTATTATGGATGAAACAGGACATATTTCTTTTAATGCTTTGTAATCTTGATGAATCGGATAGGATAATATCTTGGTTTAAAAACTTTTACACACAAATAAAATCTAGATTATATTTTCAGGATTTTTATTTTATGTACCATTGGTATTTATTAACTCTTTACTTTAGAATGAGTTGACTAAAATTTGAACATTCAATCTATAATAACAAAAATAGATTTGAACGTTCCGTTTTAACATGATTAACTACTTGTTCTCCGACAACCTACTTCATAATATAATTATACCAAAAAAAAAATTCACGAGCCGTGCATGCATAGGCCCACCACTAGTATATGTTTAAGTTTGACTAACCTCACTTTTGGATGTATAATTATTTGAAACTTCAATCGTCTTCCGAATCGAGAAAGTAGATGATAGATTATTGAAGTATATTCTCTATCAGGTGATACACTAATAATTTTAAAGCCATTGAAGCAAAGATCACATATGCATGGTGGATCTGATTAATATAGTATATTGCTAATATTAATCAGGGGCATATACAAAATGTGTAACCCATTAACGTTAGGTGAAAAACAAACCGAAACGTCCTATATAAAAATGTTAACTACCATTTTGAGACTTGTGCCTTTACAAAGTATACGATATGTGAAAAAAAAAACACGATAAGCTTGCTATGTTAATGAACTCTCCATAGATGAGGTTTTTTCCCTCCTCAAGTACAGAAATGAACAAAATCTATGTTTTATGATGAAGAAACAATATTTTTAAGTCTTAGGGGTATGAGCTTTGTGTACGTGAAATTTGAATCTTTGTTTTTCTACCTTATCGTCACAAATTTTGGATATACACTTAATCTGTCTCGGTTTTTAAATTTTGGATGCAACCATGTGAAACTTTTTTAGCGTTATGAGTATAACAAAAAAATTGTGGGACAATTGCGTTTAAACATTTATTTAAATTCTGAGAAACTTTAGTTGTTTGTATAAAATAGAATTGTTGATATTATTCAATTCGTAATTGTTGAGTGTATCTTGTTAGTCACATTTATTTAAAAATTGTGAGAATCTTCACTTTTGACTTTCAAGGAACATATACATTGCTCGAACTAATTTTGACTAGTGTCAGCACCAGGATCTTCTTTCATTGAAATGTAAAAGAAAGAAAAATCATAAATTGGTAACCTTGTAATTTTTAACCTAAAACTTTTGCGATATTTTTATCGTTTCCTGGCGATACTCTAACTCCATTATGTCATTAATTATCTACTAGATGTTTGGCCCGGGTGGTCCTTGGCTTTTTAACTTTGTAATTCATTGAATATATATATATATAATCTTCAAAAAAGACGTTTATGTATTCTAATAATATAAAAATTGTCGGTTGCCTGTATTTCAAATTGGTCAAATGAAAAAGACAACCTATACAATAAAATTAATACTTGTTTCATTACAATATTTATAACCCTTTCCTTATCCAAAGAAAAAAGAAGAGAAAAAATAGCAGTAAGGTGCAGGCTTGTTGTAAGCACTTTTGATTCAACACCGTCTTCTAATTATCTTTCTTGGCTAGATTTGGATGTAGCCCAACATCAAATTCAAATCCACAGTTCCCAAAAACCATCAAAAATCTGTCTGAAAAATGATCAAAAAAGCGATATTAGTACATCAAATTTCAAAAAAATAAAAAACCCGGGAAGAAAATTTTTTCCATAAAACAAAATTGAAATTCTTTTGAAGAAGATTCATGTTGTTGTGTAGTTGGCAGAAGACTACATCATTAGACAATTATCTTTTTTCTTTTATGAACAGAGACATTATATTAAATTCGGAGAAGTTTCTTCAACCTTTTTACATCCAAGGCTTTTACTCCACTGGTTCTTAACACTGTCATAACATTATACTCCCTCCGGTCCTTAATATAAGGCATTTTAATTTGGCCTAAATGTAACCTAGTACGTAATTTTAATCGACAAAAAAACCTTAAAAATATTTCATAATAATCAAAAGAATACAAAAAATGTGAAAATATATTTGTAAGATTTTTTCACCAATTAAAAATGTGTACTATATGAAACTTAGGACAAAATCAAAATGCCTTATATTAAGGACCGGAAGGAGTATTTGGCATCTTCAATCACCCGGATAAATGATGCATTTCTAGAAAAGAAAGAATAAAAATTTGGAAGGTAAAATCATGAATTGTGAACTTACCGTACAAACTAAATGAAAAAGAAAACAGACTCTCACCAATCTATTCTGCTGAACCCAAATGTAAAAATTACTAGAACAAAAACATAAAGAAAACGCTTAAAATAGTTTGATGATCGCTGGTTTTTTTTCTTCAAATTTAAAATCTGAGTTTTTATTGATAAAATTATGGTTATTACATCAAGCGAACTGGAAGAAGAAGGAGAATAATCTTCTCTGTCCAAACAATGGAAAAAAATTGTGTAACAAACAATTGATTAAAAACTATTTAGCTCAAAAAGGAAATCTTCTCTGTAATCCATGAGATTAATAAGAACAGAATAATATTCATGATTCTTTCTAAAGAGGCAATTTGTACCTCTTTGGTGTTCACTGTTGCATTTGCTTATTCATGAATAATGTGGATATTTGGCAAACTTGTGGGTTTTGGGCCAAAGGGATTTCAGCCAAGATTCAAGACTCGTGAAAGCTTTTGCACTTTGCTTTACATGAAGTGGGAAACAAATTTGACTCTTGTTCTTTGCATATTTTGGTCATTTATTTCAGAAATGCCAAAAAAGAGAGAAACGAGAAACAAAATTTCATGGAATCACAAAAGAGATTACACTGGTCATTCATCAATTTAAAAGATTAAGCACATAGTTGGCCAAGAATTTTCATTGATAGAATCACCACCAATCTATTTGACTACTGCATTAATCATATCCTTTAAATTCCTGCAGCCGACTAACTCAAGTTCCATAACATCAAGGTTTGACAATCGTTTGATGGTTGGTTCTGGAACAATAAAAGGATAAATGATAATTAAATATAGAAAACATCAAGATTACCATCAGGAAAGTCTCTGCCCAAAAATCCTCGTCCGATGGAATTACTTGTTTTCAACCACCACCGAATGGATTAAACCGTCTGTCACCCATCCATCTAATCATTGCCTTCGGAAAATCCTTGTGTTGCTTTTGACATTCAGCAGAACAAAGAACTTCAAATCAAAGTGACTGGCTCTCCCAGATATGACACTTTTGCTATGGAAGCCTTTTAACTCTGCCTGCCGCTTACCTCCTTCAACGGGATTTGTTCTCCGATAAGAGATTCTACCCGTGGAAAAGTCTAAGCAGCACGACGGTACTTGCAAGTCTAGTAGCAGATCGGACCGGGATGAAAAAATAAGAGAAAAATTGTGGAGTTACGAGTGATCCCTAGGAAGAGTCAGGGTTTAATCAAACCCATGGATTTGACATGCGGCGGATGAAAAAAAATGAATTGGCTTGAGGTTTTTCAAACAATGTATGTTTCTTTCCCTTCTAGATAAGAGATATGAATTTCAATTGAGATATTGTAGGGATTTACATTGCTAAAATTGGGGGCGAGTTGATGGAGCAGACACCATGGAGCAGTCTGTTATCTTGTGACGCATTTTTGGAGCTAAAATTGGGGATTGATTAACCCACGGATGGCCTAAAAATGGGTTGGAACAAAATTTTTCTGAGCAAAGAAGCAGCCAAGTGTCACATTTTCCTTGCTTCGGATTTGTACAGTAAACTTTTTTTTTAAAAGAACCAGGACGGTACCTAACGAGTCAAAATTAAACCCTAGGCCTATTGGGCCTTTTCTAGGATTAGATTACGTGGAGATTAAGTCACCGCCTAAACCTATTCTCTTAGGGTTTCAAGAAACAGGTAACACTACCTCTAAATAAAGAAGTCGTGCCTCTCCCATAAGGGATATTTTCTACTTATATTCAACACCTTCTACACACAATACACATCCTTCTCTCTCTATTCTCTTTATTCCCTTATTTACTTAAGCATCGGAGAGTCTACCCTCAAGAGACACCCGAGGCTTTGTCTTGTAGGTTTTAGGACGTCTGCCACCGACTAGATCATCATCGCCACCCGTCCTTAGGCACCATGGAGATCCATTGTTCGTCAAGTGGCACGCCCAGTGGGACCGATTTGTTTGGTCTTCACAACCAAATAAATTTCTTAGCGAAGCATGGAATCTTTTCTATCTTTGGCAGCCACGGTGTTAATTTGTTACTCCGATTTTGCAACTAGAAGATCATGCTAAAAAATTATCTTTGTTTGGCCAAGAAGACGCCAGTCGACAAGTAGCACAAAGAAGTTTTCGGTTGCACAAAGAATTCGAGGAGCCACACTTGCTCCACAACTGATCAAGAAGAACAGTCCTTGGAATTCAAAATCCGTCAAAAGGGGTAGAATATTCAGCCGAGAACAATTCCTCAACTTGAGAATTACCGCTTATTCCCTAATAATTTTAATTATTTGGTCCCTAAAAATTTTAAAATTTTGCAGATTAGTGAGGGGCAATTTCGAAAATTGGAGTTTCAAGAGATACATCTCCTCGAAGGAGCAACCATCCCTCGAGCACCATACTACTACGCGAAGTGTTCGAGAAGATGTATCTCGACTTTTATCTACTCAACTACTACCTTCTCGGAATCGAGGTAATACTTTCTCGAATAATCAATTTATTACGAGATCGAGGTACTTCTAAAACCTTTTCATGCTTTAATATCTGATATCATTATCATATTACTATCATATCACGATATCTTTTTGAGCACGATCAAAGGAATCTTTTGAGAAACCAACCCTCTAGGAAAAATTCCCATAACCCTGCAATGAGGAAAATCACCTCGGGGTTGCCTTCAACGAGGAAAACATACTCGGGCCACAAACGGGAAAACCCCCTAGGGGCAAGGAACTAGAGAGATCATCCTAACATTCTCTGCTTGAACTGATATTCCTTAGGAGCATCTTATTACTACATGTCATTATTATCTTGTATTGCATCTCAATGATCTACAAACTCGCGGTCCACCGCGCAAACAAGGATACTCCCGGTCCACCGCGCAAACAAGGATTCTCGCGGTCCACCGCGCAAACATGGAACTCTCTAACAATAAAGACCTCATTAAGGCATCCTACTCTCTTCATCTTATATAGGTGACACCGACAACAAAAGAGTTCAAGAACTGGGGCAACACCACGAAAAGACATCAACACTCGTAGCAACCCATATTCTTCTCGGTGAGTCTCGGAAATATGGCTTGCTAGGAGCATTTGACGAGTCAGAATTAAACCCTAGGCCTATTGGGCCTAGGATTAGGTTCCTTAGAGATTAAATTACCGCCTAAACCTATTCCCTTATGGTTTCAGGAAACATGTAACACCACCTCTATGTAAAGAGGTGGTGCCTCTCCTATAAGGGATATCTTCTACCTATATTCAACACCTTCTACACACGATACACATCCTTCTCTCTCTATTCCCTTTATTCCCTTATTGACTTAAGCATCGGAGAGTCTACCATCGGAGAGTCTACCATCGGGAGACACTTGAGGCTTTATCTTGTAGGTTTTAGGCCGTCCGCCGCCACCTAGATCAACATCGCCACCCGTCCAAAGGCACCATGCAGATCCATGCTTCGTCAGTACCTGGCGGGCATCCCCTGATTTTATTAATTTTCAAAGAAAAATATACACCGGCAGTGCTTAAGACTTATCCGAAGAAAAAAGTCTGTCTTATAAAGGTCTTACTAGAGTCCCCATTCGCAGCTCTGTATCTATAAACGTTTGGAAGGAAAATGTTTATTCTGGTGCTGACACGTGTCCTTAGTGTTTGTTGTTTTAAGTAAGTACTATAAATAAATGAACACCATTATTAATTTATATAAGGAATAATAACTTCCAAGCCCTATACAAACTCATACTGCAACCAAATTCATAATTCAAATCATTATATATATATGTATATATATATATATAATTTAGTCACTTCTCACGTATAAAACTTGGTAGTATTCTGCCGCACCTGTGAACTACTACAACTGTGGCCAGAAACTTCAATTCCCTCAGTCTCCTTTCTCTTCCTCCGTTGAATCTCTTCGGAATCCTTCTTAACTCTCTTTTTCATTTTTCAAACACATGTACTCTCCTATATCTTTCAACCATGTATAAAGGATTTATTATTAGGTTCCTCTTTCACTTTAACTTGTATATATACTGTTATGGGAGGTTGAGAGAAATCTAAAAAACCGCCCTAATTTTTCCATCTTTTCATAGCTCCATCATTGTAAAAGATTGAGAAGAGCTTCTGGCATGCTCGATTTCCCAATTCTATTGAGGAAATTGCAAGAAATTCAGATTGTATTAAGGATTATGATGTTGATTTTTTTTTTTTTTGGTGAGAATTTTATTCCAAATTTTATTGAGCATACCTATTGTGTTTTTCATTAGAATTGACAAATTTGTGTTGGCTAAAAATGTTACTTTGTGGTATCCCTTTTTCCCCCTGGTAGGTTGAGAATTTTGTAGGCTAAGAATAGTTTGCATTCTGATTGTCGGTTCCAGCAACCTCTGAACACGTCAAAGAGGCATCTATCTGATCCAATCGAGGTTCATTTTTAATGTTTCGTTCCTTTCGCGGATTTGCTGCAGAGTCCATCTCAAATTCTGATTTGCCATTAAAATTTTTCATTATTTCTAATTGCAACTTTATGATTTTTTTACTTTTATTTTTTGGTTATGTATGTGTATTTATCCAAGTGAGTAAGTTTAACCAACTTTAATCAACGTAATGTTGATATGATTGACGACTGAAATTTTCCACTATCTTGATCAATCTTGCTACATTTTAACTATCGAAAAGGAAACTTTATCTTCATTTTGCTTGTCGAAATGATTATGTTCATATAATATTTGGAGATGAGAAAACTAGTTGCATGAGTTTAGTGCTTATGTGTGATCATGTCATTGATGGGTATGATTTTCTTTTGGATGGTGTAAGTTTACGAGTTGTTTGTCAAAATCTCTAGGCGTAGCCCTTGCAAAATATTCACTGGGTGAAACTATGGTTTCAGTTGATTTCATTTCAAAACAAATATTTGAGTGCTTTGTGCACCTATCAATCATCTTATCTTTGTATTGGGACAAAGAAAGAATGCGCTTATCCATTTTGATGTTTTATGGTTTCTAACTTTTTGTCCATTTCATTCTTTCGCAAATGCTTTTAGCATTTCATTTACCCATTTGGGAGCAAATAAATACTTCATTCGGTTACCTCCGTCGTCAAATTTACTGATGTAAATCATTAAGTTTTTTTTTTTTTAACATTCATTATCTTTCTTCAATTTGATTTGTTTTCAATTTCAACTTTTACTTGTGGGGTGATAAGTCAGCTTCTGGCACTAACCTCATTGTGTATCTCCAATTTCACCTTTATTTTACTAAGTTAAATAAACTTTTACATTTTTCTAATTATAATTTGTGTAAATTAAAATTAAAAACCATTATCATCTGTAACGTGCGAGTTATACGCTCAAGTAGGCGCAAAGTGCGTCCGGTCTTGAAAACTTAGTAATAAATAGTTTCACAATTATTTGAAAATTTAGTAAAAGTGATCTCTTTTTTTTATCCAATGTGCACAAAGAAAAAATAAAACATATTCTTATGCAATCTTTCCAAAAAAAAAAGAAGAAGTTATTGTGTATAATTAGGAGCACCTAGGGAGCACCTAGGGACACCTAGAAAGGTGTACCTAGTGGGCAAGTGTAATACACTCTCTTTGTATGGAAGTAGATTTTCTTTCTCCCCAAATTTCAACCACATGCTCATTTAATGCTCCAAATTTTATCCCTTTTTTCACAAACATTTAATTTCAAATTGTTTTTATCTTATCCTATTAGTTTTTATATTATTTTATTTTATGAGAAATCTTTTTTGTGACGATTTATTTTATTAGAATATCATTTTAGTAATGTGCAATTCAACTGAATAAGATATTCCGCTCTACTTAAATCTTGATGAAATAATCTCATCCTAGATAAATAACAATACTAAAATGAAGAATATATGTGGTTTTGCTAGATGAATAATTGTACTTTAATGAATGAATGAGATAACGTTATTTGACGAATAATGCAAACCGAATAAATAACTTTGGTAAATAAAACTAACAAGAGTATATTTTACAATGAGTTAATGTGAGCAACTAAACTAATAAATATCTAATTATGTATTATACTAGACCAAAAATGAACAAAAAAACTGGTCACTGGTTTTAACATATAAGGTCTGGAAAGAATCGCCGATACTCGATACGTTTATGTTGATTGTTTGATTTCAGTAACTCTACCAAATATTTAATTCTCAACCGATCGAATTCATTTTGATGAACATTTCTCTGACGCTGATCAAATGAAGAAAACATTACAATAAGTGAGATTTTTACATTCCATCAAAACTCTTTTTTGACTAAAATATTGATTAATTGGTAATGGATGAATACATGAATTAGCTCAATGATACCTTTGCCCATCTAGGTTTTCGTATGTGGTTCTCTTCGGAAAAAAAATTGATTTTTCTATCCCTCTACATGATGCATAACAGATTAAAACACAGGATTATAAAACCCAGATTTCCAACCAACAACATGATTAATAACCATACACAACCGATGAATAACCAAATTAATGAACAACAACAACATTACATCCCAGAATTATAAAATCCAGATTTCCAACCTATAACAATATGATGAATAACCATACACAATGGATGAATAACCATACAACACGGATGGATAACCATACACAAACGAACGAATAACCAAATTGATGAATAATAACAACATTATGACGAATCACACACTATGATTGATGAATAATCACACTGAAACTGGTGAATAAACCCATTTTAAGATCCAAAAAGAAATGAAAGAAAAAAACATCATAATTATTGAATGTACAATGCTTAGATCTATGAAACCCAACAACAAAAATAAAAGTTGAAGAGATTATTAGGAAATACCTCTGCCCCTCTGAATTCAAAATTTTTTTGGCAATTCACCAAATCTAAATCCATAAACCTCTGACGATTCATCAAGGAAGATCTGAAACAAACCCACAAATAGAAATCCATTGATTCATCAAAGAAGATCTTAAACAAATCCACAAAGAGAAACCTACAAAAACAGATGAATAAGATGATTTATTACCGTAATATTCACTTTAATTTGTATCTACTCAATTATAAAATCCGGATTTTTTATGCACAAAGTTGATTCCAAGAGCGCAGCCGCCGAGAGAATTTCGTTCTTGCTTGAGCGGTTATAAAAGCAGAAAAATGAGAAAAAATTAGGGTAATTGGGTATTTATATTTTTTTTATAGGGAATTGAAAATTAAAAAATCCAAAAAAGGGGGCTATTATTGGGGGTGTGTTGGAGCGTGAAAGACACTCTAGGTACATCTAGAAAAGTGTACCTAGGTGCTCCTTATTACAACTGATTATTTTAGCACATAAATTCATTACGTTTTTTTTAAGGGTAAAAAGAAACCCTCTAAAATGTATAAATATATGCTAATTTTTAGGAGAAATCTAGCCAAACATATTACTAAAGAAGAGTTGTTGTATTTATTATGTATCCCTACATTTCTTTCATTTTGAAATCACTAAAATTTCCATTGGGAGTATATTTATTTAGGAAAAAACGTATTTAAATTATTGTGCGATTATATAATTATTGTCGATAATTAATGTAAATTAATACTTACCCAAAATAAATAAAATAATAATAACCATCAACATTGTGTAAAATATAAACTATTGACACAAGTTTTATTGAGTAACCAAATAAACTATTGATAAGTGTTTTGTAGTTTCTAAAGATGATATAAATTATGTATGGATTTTATATAAGTTTCAATGTTTGCTTGATTCAAATGGTAAAGATAATTAAAATTATGTAATTTTGTCCTCTTTTCCTTAACAAATATTTTTAAATTAATAATTTATTAATTTATCAATTATGTAATAATTTTCTAAATCAATAAATTTTGTTGGTTCCAAATCTATTGGTTTAAATTTTTAAACAAGTTTTATTATAGTTGCATCCGAAATTTTACTTCAACAGATTCACACAAATACCATGGGTAAACGGGTCATTCAATATTTTTCCATGTATTACTTCTGAGTGAAAACATTTCGACGAGTGTGACAATTGTCTTTCTTTACAATACTATTTTGGGCGACTGCACTGTTACCATCAATACCTAATTATCCATCACCGGAAAAAATCGTATGCCAGTGAAGAAACCTATTCTCCTCCCACATTAAGGATGCGAACAATCTTATAATCATCCCTTTTAGATATGTAACCAAACCCAAGAGCTAAGTGCCTGAAATCATTATATGTGAATTTCTTCAAACCAATAGTTGATGTTGTAATACTCAAGGATCTTCTAAAAATCGAGTTCCATAAATGGATTATGGCCTCGCAACTGTCAGTATCGATTATAAACACTAACCCTCGAAAGCAGAAACTATCCATGAGATTTGAGATTCTCTTTATGATAGAAAAATTTGTTGGGTTTTCATAAGAAATTAAATAGAAAGGTTTTTGAAGTTCATGGGACACAAAATTAGGATCAAATAACATTACCTTCTTTCAGTGCTAATATATACAAAATAGTGCTCGATGAATTTGTTTGAAGCTATAAAAGAATAAAATTTCTTGGATACAAATCATGCACATCAAAGCCTCCATAGGCAAGACCATCGAAATTGCCACAATGATCTTGAGCGAAAGATCCAGTACTATTGAAAGTAATAATTTATAATAATTACATAATAGGCTGATAAATTAAATTCATATTTTTTTCCTAAATAAATTTACTCATAAAGGAAATTTTTTAGTGAATTCAAGATGAAAGAAATGTAAGGATATATAATAATTTATACAACAAATCTTCTTTAGTAATATGTTTGGTTAAATTTTTCCTAAAAATTAGCATGTATTTATACACATTATAGGGTTTCTATACCCTTAAAAATTAGCATGTATTTTTTTTTTGGATAAAATTGTATAAGAATATGTGTTATTTTTGCTTCATGCGCGTTGGATTAAAAAATAGATACCTGCTACTATGTTTTCAAATAATTATGAAAACTATTTATTTCTAGCAAGATCGGACACACTTTATGCCTACTTTGTGCGTACCCTAATTATTTAATACTAGTACTTACCCGCACGTTGTGCTGATTATAATGATTTTTAATTTAAATTACGCAAATGCTAATTATTAGAAAGTAAAAGTTTGTTTATCAGTTCTCGCAATTTGATAAAAAAATATTAAAATCTAATTTTTTCTAATTTTGTGAAACAAATTGTAGAATTTAGTATTTTTTTTTCCCCAAATTCATTTTGAAAATCAATATTTAAACTAGCCAAAGTAAGTTGAGACCTCAGACACTAATTTCAAAATAATGTTGTTAAAATTTAAATTAGACTTCTCAACTTATACAATTTTTTTTTTAACTAAACAAAGTTCAAATCATCATGTGTTACAAACTGCAACATAGCAATGGTAACAAAAATTAGTAAAAAAATGACACTTATAATTATTCACAAATCTCAAGAACGCAAAACAAGGTGCCTTATGGCCTATGCAGTGTCTCAGAGTATGAGAAATCAATTTTTCCTATGTTAATTATTAAAACCATCACATCAATCCAATAAGATCACTATGCTTGATGGTATAGTGATCCCTCTGAAGCTTTGAAGATATTTACCTCAACTCTTTGCAAAACCTCCATGGAAAAGCTTCCACTTTGCGCATCATTTGTTTGAGAAGAGCACTATATGTTTGAACTATTTCAAAACTTAGATCCGTACAATTGTGTAGGCCATGAAGAATGCCAAGTATCTCAGCTCCTATACTGGTTCCTCCTCCTAAATAAACTGATTCTGCTTACAGAAAAGATTCCACTTCCCGTATGGAATTTTAATATATAGAAATAATGAATGTCAATCAAAGCAAACCATTCAGAGAATATTAAATCATAAAACTTCATGAACATTTCAGCATGTTACGACCATGATACCCCGCTAAAATGTGTGACAAATATTACATAATATATTTCATACATTCCATGCAAAGTTGGCGGGTGTCGAGACCCCCAAAAAAATAAAACCAACTTAAAACTGTAGATAGCAGTAAGTTAGATTGATTCTACAAGCACGTGTAAAACTCTAATAACCCCAAATGATTCGACTAAAGACGTCATGAGAAACAAACAAAAGAAAGTAAACTGTAAACTACAATTTAGGCAAATGACAGACTAACTTAACTAAGTGAACTAAAACCTAGAGTCTTCATCCACTCTCCTTTATATAGTTATGTTAGGAATTATTTTACACTCTACGTGGTATGAATTCAAGCTTGATCAGACACTCTTATACCCCAAGGTCATTTCTAATTTTCAAGAGGTGTCTTTGAATGATTACGAAGCTCCCTTCTGAGTAAAGTGTTTAAATTACAAATCCATTAAGATCCTAAGTCTTCTGTGATCATACATGCCAACCAAGTATCTTTTGATCTTAATTGAAAACTTGACTGTTATCTCTTCGTCATAGACTAATACTAAACGTTCTAAGCCATACTTCACCTTCCGGGATTCACATGTCATGAAAGCACAATTAGCTAAATGGTTAGTTTGACTAAGAGGTTAGTTCAAAATTTAGTATTAAAAACACAAAATTATCCGCGTGCTAATTAATAAACAAAACTACATATATTCAAGAGATTAGACAGTTTAGAAGAGTTTAGCTACTTATAAGTGCAGACACAAACACAAGAGGATGAACAACAAGCATTCAACATCAATACAAAGCAAGAAAATCAGTTGCTGATAGAAAAAAAACTCAGTGTTGCTGTCTACTCAAGCGATAGACTTGCCTAAGCCCGCAAAGCCTGATTACTCTGTGTTGGGCATATTCTACTTTCTTCCCTAACGCACAGAGCTTGATTATGAGATTTAGTGGTTCCTTTTATAGACTTGCATCCTCCTCCTTCTGCATTATTGATCCTCTTGCTTCAATGAGTTAGGACCACTTGAATTGTTTTGTTGCATTTTTCATCTTTGCTCTTGTCTTCTCGCTTCGTTTTTTGACCGCCTTTGAAGCATCCTAAGCTCTTCCTTAAGCCCCAAAGTGCCTCTTTATTTGAATTTTCCAGCCATCTTTGTGGTCCTATGTTTGTCTTGTCAAAACCAGCCAAGCTCTAGCTTTTGTGGTTCTTCATTCGGCCCATTAAGGAATTTGTCCTCCAAGTCCAATCGCCAAGTTTTCATTCTGGTCAATTTCCCCCACATCTTGCACCATTTTGCAATTAAATCCTTGACCACACGAAAATATAAACCTATCTAGAAGTAAAACCATTCTTAACTTAAAACTTATAATTTATACCTAAAAAGAGATTGTAAAACTTTGCTTTTATCATGCACAAATGACACTCATCAAAAGTACGGGCATAATTCTAATTGTCATGATTATTAAGTTTAGGACCATAAATTAGGCTACACCACCAATTAAGAATAAAACAAACAAAGAAAGAAAAGTGCATATTGAAATTGTTATTATTTCGGTTAAGATGTATTATCTGTCCCACATCGCTAGCGTGAAGAGAAGTGACTCAGTATATAAGTTCCAAAGACCACCCCACTCATTGCCAATTGGTTTGAGATGGGAGCCCAAAGTACTTATATAATTTGACATGGTATCAGAGTATTCTGGGTATGTGCCGAAGTTCTAGGCCGGAGGTGGCATGTGGTGATTTTATGTTAACCTACTTGAGCGTTAACACGTGGACTTGTTGTGAATCGATCCAGCGGTATAACTAATTTTCTCCTACAAGAGCATTGACTTGTGTGGTTGTTGTGGACCAAAGTTTTCTCCCACTAGAGCATTGGCAAGTGGGCTATTTTGTTCATTTTCTAATCCAATTCCATTGGGTACATAGTTCAAGGATCAATTGGACTTAAGGGAGGGTGTTAAGGTGTTTTATTTGTCCCACATTGCCGGCGTGAAAAGAAATGAATCAATATTGAAGTTCCAAAGGTCACCCCACTTATTAGCAATTGGTTTTGAAATGGGAGCCCAAGATACTTATATACATTGAAAATTTCCAAAATATCTTGATTTATTTAATTAACCAAATGTGAAACTAGTTAGCACACTAGAAGGTAAAAAAAATGCCCTTTTTCTTTCAATAATAGTGTATTTTGACTTACACCATTTGAAATATCGATCAAGGAGGATGAGACTACTGGACTGGGCAGAATGGGTGCGCCCCAAGGACAGTGAGCCATTGTTACTTGTTAGTAAAAATAAATGATTTTGGTTGAATTAATTAATATATACTCCCTCTATTTTTTTATATGTCTTTCTAGAGAAATCATCAAAACCAAGAACACATTAATTAATGTTGTTAAAATACAAAAATATCCTTATTTATTGTCTACACAATTTATCACAACCAATAGAAATTCATTACAAATACAGTCATTTCCAATGCAAGGGTAATATCGGTAAAAAGTGGTCAAATATGCCTCGATTTGTGAAAACGACATATATTTAAAAAAATTCACCAAATCCTAAAACGACATATATTTCAAAATAGAGGGAGTATAAAGTGTTTGTGCAACCATTGGTACCTATTGGGTTTGCGCGGAGAACCCAACTTACCCAACTTGAGGGTCAAATATCTTTCCTTTTTGTTCTTTATTTTCTTCATTTCCGAACCAACTAAATTAGCAAATTAATTTATACCAAAAAATAATAGCACATAAATAAATGTATACCCAATTGCAAAAATTGCAAATTTGACTAATCTATATGACTATCCTCAATGTGAGGGGAAAAATAATTGAGAATAGAAACTTTATCAATAGCAATAATAATAGTACTAGATTCTCAGTCCGGGTGAATGTCCAGCCGGCTGCTATTTTCGCATTTTAAATTGAGAAAGAAAAGGAATTGTTGAACTACACTTAAAGAGGTTTTAAGAAGAATTTTAATTGAACTCATATATGGTTAATGAAAATTTTTACAGTTAATGGATTCGATTGAACATTGAAATAGCAACATAATTTTGACAAAAATTTAGGAATTTGATTTTGGAGTTGCACTAAATGAGGCCTTTTTTTTTTAACATATTTTTTATCCTTGATTTTAGTTTGTAAATAATGTCTTCTTTGGTAATGTATTTTTGGCGGTAAATAAGTTTTTTTGCAGCTGCCACGTGGCTTAAGAGGCAGCTGCTTTCAATAAGGAAAAATAGATTAGTGGTTCATTAATTCTCCATCTTTTTTAATCTCACAAACAAAAAAGAAGATTCATCCTTCCTATTCCAACTCTTCACTCATCCATGCCTTCCCCCAAATTGTATTTCGTGTTTACTTGATGAAAATCCATGATCTTGTAATGACATCTATAATATTTTTATATGAAGCTGATAATGCACCAGACACTTTCTCATTGACCTATCGAATAAATTGCTAACTTTGGGAGTTGAAGGGGTTGTAACGGATATTGCAAAAATTTATGTACAAATTGCAACTGATCATTACAATCTGTGCGAAGAATGAATTGCCCTCCATTGAATTCAATGCACTTTACCTCACAAATATGAACTAATATGTTTAAACTCAATTAACCTCGCTTTTGGATGTGCAACTATTTTAAACTTCAATAGTGTTCAAAATGGAGCAAGTAAATTATGAACTATTGAAGTGTATACTCTATCACACGATACACAAATAATTTTAAAGCATTCATTTAAGCAAATAACACATACGTGCTGGATTTGATTGATATGGTTTATTGTTGACATCAATTATTTAGAGGCATATAAAAAGAAAAAATAATCATTTGTGCAGAAAAATTACGGTTATATATGATCCACTGACGGTAGGCAAAAAATAAAATAGAGCCGTCCTATATAAAAATGTTAGCCACTGTTTTCGGGCTTGGGCGTTTTGCAAAATATACGATATATACATGCACAGAAACCAAACATAATTGAAATAGAGAGAGAATGAGTGATTCTCATGTTTAAAAAAAAAAATGAAGACGGGTCCAGGTAGACGTTCGGACGGACATAAACCTGTAGGCGATTGGGTGGATGTTCCATCGGGTTCATTAGCGACCAAGAGGATATTTTGTCTGGCGCCATTTTTAAATTTATTCCTTTTTCAAAAATTATTATTTATTTATTTTAATTAAATTATTTATTTTAAAGATTATTATTTCAATTATTGTTTAGTTAACTATTTGATTTAGTTAAATTAGTTGACATTTATTGAGTTAACTATTTTTTTTAGTTGGATTTATTATTATGTTTCGTATACTTACTTTGAAATAATTATAAATTTTGGCTGAACAAATTAGAATTTATTTTGTATTTGATAATATTAGTATTTGGAATGAATTATAAATTACTATTTAGTTATTTATTTTAAAGATTAAGTTTCAATTATTGTTTATATTTTCTCATAGAATTATAAATTATGTATTATTTTTTGTATATTTAGTTAGAAATAATTATAACCTTTGGTTAATTATTATTAGTTTTCGGAATTAATTATCATTTTTAGTTTTTTTTGAAAGGGTTATCATTTTGAGTTTAATTAGTAATATAATTGACGTTTTAGTTTAATTAGTTATATTATTATTTTTTGTATATTTAGTTAGTAAAATTAGATTTTTCTTCGTGACTTGTTTATACGTTTATGGTATTATCTATTATGTACTTTGTCCTTAATTACATTGGTAAGAAGGCTCGATCCCACATAGATGGGAAATACCAGAAAAAATTGCTTTCGAGTGCAAAAATTATAGACAATGGACAGAATGCAGGTTGGAGAAGTGAGTTTATGACTTGGTTAAGCGGATGAAACCTAGGGTCGTCCTCCTCTCTATTCTATTGGCATATAATTTGATTTTATTGCTCTCTTTGTGGTATAATATTATGTTCAATCAGACACTTATACAATATAAGATCACTTCCGATTGTTCCTAATAGATTCTTAGTAGCAACAAATGAGCTTTCCTTGTTGACTCAAGAATATTACTAGATCATTAAGTTCCTAAGCCCTTTTAATTGCCTAGTGCAAAACAGCTAATTTCTCTTGTGGTTTGAAACGTTGGGCTGTTACCCCCTCGTAACCGGCTAATCTTAAACATTCTAAGTTAATTCCCCTATCATGCAAGTACAATTAGTTAAGTGGCTAATTCAACTAAGTGATTAATTAAAACTCTGACATTAGGCACAAAAATATCATCCGAAAGTTAAATCAAAACATAATTATAAGAGTAAAGGGATTAGGACCCTAGAAAAGAGTTTAGCTACACATGCTGGAAAGCTTAAACACAAAAGCAATGAAGTACAAAAGCTTCAACATGTTTACACTTGGGAAGGAGAGAAAAAAGAGGAAGACAAAGTCAGGGAGTATGGTTCCATTCTGCTGATTTTGTTAAGTCAGCTTTTAACTTCACCAAATGGCACCCCTGGGTCTGCTTCGTAACTAATGCTCTGTTTCTAACCTAATTACTGAGACTACATGATTTCTTCCTACTTCACTCTGATACTTGTTGTTGCTGCTTCTTCTAGCTTGTATAGAGAAAGAAGGATGTAAATGGTGAGCGGTTGTTGACACCTCCAAAAGAAAAATTAACCTACTCAAAACTAATAGCTAGTAGTAAGTAGGGTCGATCCACAAGGAAGGCAGTGAACCAATAAAATCTGATCAATGTGCAAACAAAAACAAGAAAACTGAACAGATTGTCACTTGGGAGAGTGAGAAAAGTCACTCGACAGAGTGAGAAAGCAGTAGGGTCATCCTCCTTTCTACCTATATGCTCCTGTTTAGATTCATTGTAGGTGTTTTTAATAATGAGTATTGTCTGATCAGACCCTCGTATTACCTTCCCTGACGTTACTGGTAAAGGTCTCAACATAACCAAATTACCTCCATCTCTGTAATAATTATTCATTACCCCGAGCCATTGATTACTGAAGCCTTATTGATCAACTATGCCAATCAAATAACTCTCATTGATGATTGAAACCAATGGTTGTTATCCCTGTTGTCATAGACTAGTTCAAGTAGGTCTAAAATTATGTTCATCCTCTCAAGATTCCAAAATTATGCATGCACAATTAGCTAAATGATCATTTGAACTAAATGGTTAAGTATAACACTTAAACTAGATACAATGGCTAATATAAGAACTTTGAATCAAAACATTCACATGTAGATAGTAGGGATTAGACCCTAATTAGAGTTTAGCTACTTTGTTTATTGAACTAAACATGAGAGCAACAGAGTACAAAACCTTAAACATGGTAGAGCTCAAAAGGTTAGAGGACAGAATGGAGAAGAGAGGTAGCAGGACAGATTCTGTCTGCTCACTTCGGGAAGTGTAATTCGTCACTGCTCGAGTGACAGTCTGCACTCTTCCTGCTACTACTTCTTTGTGTTCTATCCTAACTAACACTAACTAACTACTTTTTAGAACTGTTCTAACTTCCCAATCTGTTGTTTACAAAATTTTCAGATTGCTAATCTCATCCTTGTTTTTAGCTGCAATCAACATGTCATCCACATATAACAACAAATAAATAGGAATTATTCGCAAGATTCTTCGAGTAGACACAACTGTCAAACTAATTTTGTATGAAATTGTAGCTAATCACGAACCCATGAAACCTCGTGTACCATTGCCTAGTGGTTTAAACCATTGATGAGTGTAATTCGTACTATATTTTTAGGCATAATTTACTCTTTATGCTTTAATTATAGGTCAATTAGGTTAGTTTTATATGTTTATATGCTAATTTGGTGACTTGTACTGAAATGCAATACGGGCAAAAAATGGGGCAAAATGTGGCAAATTGGTGAAGTTTTGGGTCAAATTGGAAGAAGCTTCAGTGATCTATGTGCAAGGGCTGAAACTTGGTGCTGAAACCGGCGGGAAGAAGGCCAAATTTGAGCAAACCTTCGGAGCTAAGGAAGAAGAGCTGTTGGTGAAGTGATGCTGCCGACATTTGGAGAAGATTGATGTGCCTTAAAGCTGAATTCATCAACTAAATCTCTCCTAATTCTGATTAGAGGTAAGGTAGAAGATTAGAGAAGTATGAGTCTCCTTTCTTTTGCATAAAATCTATTGGGTAAAGAGGAGACCAACATGGCTAAGTAAGATCTCTCCCCCAACCTCTATAAAAGGCAGCAGCAGCACGAAGACGAAGCCATCAAAGTCCAGAATACAACTTAGAAGTAGATTGTAGTGTAGTATAGTTCGGTAGGAAGAAACAAAGTATAACTCTGGGAGGTAAACTCAGGGTGTCTCCTGGGGAAGTGAGAAGCTGACTCTGCGAAGTCAGCTGCACTTAACCACACTCCTTGACTTTACTCTTTCCCTGTTTTCTCTTCTTTCTATTGTAATCGGGATGAAGTGTCAACACCTGAACTTTGTGCTGTTTGAGCTTCACTCCATGAGTAGCTAAACTCATTGCTAGGGTCTAATCCCTATATAATTATGTTTTGATTCATGCTCTCGGATGATATTTGTATGCTTAAGATCTTAATGGCTCAGTAGTAATTTCGAGTCGACAAACGAAGTTAGTTTACTGGTTACTACTAGGACTACTGTTTAGAACAATGGAATGTGACCTTACAGTGTTTATGTGCCTGATTGAATACAGTTTCCGAACACATAGAGACCTAAAAGAATCAAACATATGAATATAGAGTAGAGTGGAGGACGACCCTAGGCTACCATCACTATGTCGAGTCACTTACTCACTTGCCAATCTACTGTTTTTACTTCTATTTTGTGTGTTGGTACTGTATCCTAATTTTCATTAAGTGTTTCCCATCTCTGTGAGATCGACCCTTCGTATCACTTGTTACAAGTTTTAAGTAGGTTTATTTTGGTGGCCTCGACACCCATCAAAAGTGGCGCCGTTGCCGGAGACGGCGTAAAACATCTTTTTCGAAAGTGGTTACTATTTACTATTTTTATGCTCTGTTTTTTTTAGTTGTTAGATTAAACCCCAAATTCTCTTCGTTTCGGTTACGTGTTTTGTTTTGTTCTTGATTTCTGGTATATGACAAGAAGTAATCCTCCCAAGGTATTCTTCTTTGCCCTAGAAATTTAAGCCACTTCCAAGAGGAGCAGACAACTCAGACGTCAGTACGCTGCTACTGAAGCTCAAGAGGAGTTTGGTGAAACCATGGAAGCCTTAGCTGAAGAAGAAGTCAGACACAATGGCGGAGCTGAAATTCAGCCAGTTCAACCCCGATTGTTGAGAGATTACTTCATCCCTCAAGAGGAGGAGGTTCAGTCACCATTGGTATACCCAGATGTGGAAGCTAATAACCTTGAACTCAAATCAAACATGATTAAATGGGTTCAAGCAGTTTGTCCATTTAATGGTGTGCCATCAGAAAGATCCCAATGATCATCTACGGACCTTTCTCAGGGTCTGTCGTACTTTCAAGATCCAAGAAATATCTCAGGATGACATCAAACTGAGATTGTTCCCCTTGACAAAATGTTTCATAATAATCAAAAGAATACAAAAAATGTGAAAATATATTTTTAAGATTTTTCACCAATTAAAAATGTGTACTAAGTGAAATTTAGGACAAAATCAAAATACCTTATATTAAGGACCGGAGGGAGTATTTGGCATCTTCAATCATCCGGATAAATGATGCATTTCTAGAAAAGAAAAAAAAAATTTTGGAAGGTAAAATCTTGAATTCTGTACTTACCGTACAAACTAAATGATTATAGATAGTAGATTGCTCCACCAACCTGTATGATTATAGATAGCTAAACTCATTAAAGAAGAAAAATAATTTCATACCTGACTTACCTTTGGACATCCAAAAAAAACATGATCAACTTTTTCTTGCACCACTCGGCAAAAAGGACATCTAGAAGGATTAGATTATATTCCCATTCTCTGGACAATTTCAAGAAAATGCAAAAGGTGATTAAGAAGTCTCCACATGAAGAAAGAGATTTTTAAAGGGATCACTTTATTCCAGACATTTTTAAGATAAATAGACTCTTCCCTTTTTGCCCGGAATTCAACATAAGTGTCCCTAATGGTGAATGCCCCCGCTGAATTAGGTCTCCGTGCTAGTTGATCCGGTGCATCCTCAAAGGTCATCGTCATAGTTGTAAGATGCGCAAGGGTTTCAGGGTGTAACACTTCCTTCAATTCCTGCAAGAAAAAAGCTTTTGAAGAGAAAAAATCTCTTACTGTTAAGTTTGGCCATGGAACCACATCCAAACCTTCTCGAACCATTTCTAAATCCAGCCAATCAGCATTCCATAAAGAGGAGGATCCATCGTTTATAATCATCTTTGAGCTTTGGGATGCTTTTTGATGAACTTTAGACACTCTTGACCAACTTGTTTTATCTCTAGCTATGTCTGAAAGAGATAGAATGAACCTTACCCAAACACCTTTTTTTATATTGATCTTCCACCAGAGCTTCATGGAATATGCCTCAATTGTGTCCTGCAAACTACGAAAGCCTAAACTATTTTCAGCAACAGGAAAAGTGATTTTATCCCAAGCCCTCCAATATTTTTTGCTACCATACTCAATTTTCTCCCCAAAGGAAAGCTTGGCACTTTTTTTTCCAACTCTTTAATGATTGATTTAGGAGAAGATATTGCTTCGATTATATGTATTGGAATGGCAGATAAAACATGCTTGATCAGAATAATACATCCTCCCACTGATAGTAGCTTGTTCTTCCAATTCTCCAATTTTACTTCAAAAGACTCCAAGAAATGGAGAAAATAGTCTACTTTCTTCCTTCCTTTAAAGATGCAATAGCATGCGAGTATTTGGGCAATACATATAGTAAAAATAGTTGAAAGAGGACTGATTAAATGTATGGAAAAACATAACAAGAAGCAAGGGAAAAGAAGCAAGGGGAAAAATCTACAGAGAATTTACAAGGGAAGAACTTCGTCAAATTTACTTGCCATGAAATATATGGAAACCAAGATAAAAGTACAAAAGTATTGTTAATGTTACCCAACAACAGTAAACAAGTCTGGTGTGATTCTCCTAAACCTGAAAATATCAAACCACCAATTACTACTACTACTGGCTACAAAGTACAGGGGATCGGCGAAAATTGATCTCCAATTCCGACCGGTCAGAATCTGACTCCCTTAGCCGGAATTTACATCAGATCAAGAGAGGGCACCGCGCCAATTACATCAGGAATAGTACATAGATTGATGCGCAAGAAAGAAAAACAACAGGAGGGCACAATAATATAAGATACGAACGGAATACCATTTGAGGATACAAGAGAGTTCGGGATCGTGACAGAGGAAAACGGCGTAGGAGGATGTGAAAAAGGAAGCCATGAGCATTTTAAAGCGTTGAAAGTTTTCTAAATTATGACATTAAATTAGGTGTGCTATATTTTATAAATTAATGTGTAATGGCATGTGAATAATTGTGCTATACATATAGTAAAAAAAAAGAAATTTAATTAGTGATTCTATTATTTTGAATTATGAAAGTTTCGGAAATTATTCATTTTTAAAATTTTGGTAAGTTTAATTGATATTATGGTAAGTTTACTTCTCCAACAGATCACCAAAAAAAGCATTAAAAAATTAGATAAATTTAATGTCATGGTGATATGTCACTTTCTTATTGGTTAATTTTCTTTAATTAAAATCCTTGGCATGAATCAGTAATATATTCCCTTTATCAATAAACAACAACCATTAATTTACTGATGCATCTTATACTACATTACTATCATTCCTTATTTGAATAAAATAAAAAAGGAAAAAAGAGGATGAGAACATTACAACAATAAAATGGACTATCGATTCAGGTTCTGTGTCACCGGCCATTTTCCAGTCAAAATGGTGGAGCAATTGAGCCAATGCACGTACTACAATTGCTAAACCAAATGGAATTCCAGGGCACATTCTTCTACCTCCCCAGAATGGGATATATTCAAAGTTGGCTCCAATTATATAAATATTATTTTCTAAGAACCTCTCAAGGCAAAAACTCTCATGCTTGATCCAAAATTTAGGATCCCTGTTAACTGCCCAACCACTGACAATAAATTAGGCCAGAGCAGGGATATCATATCCTTGAGTCTAGCATTTCTCCCAATATTTTATTTGGAGTAGTAAGGCTTTTTTTGTTGGATTGAACTTCGTCAAAAGATGCTTTCTTTGAAAATAATCTCTCATGTTCTAAAATATGGTAGCTTAATTAGTTAGTAGCATCAATCAATAATACTATAATAATTTGTTTCTTAGTGCCTAAACTGATGCTTCTCGAACCACTCTGATACCCTGAAAAATGATTACGAGCAATGACAATTAAGTTATGATTTTCCCTTGTTGTGGAAAAAGAATTAATAAATCAATTCGACGCATTAGCTAGGTTACCTACTCCTGTAGTTTGACGTATATTGTAAAAAATTAAATCTCCAAAGGTAGATTATTCAAAACATTGTCTTGAAAGCCCATATAAGGCTAGATGTGATTCCATGATATGCTTATATTTTACCTATTTATTATATCCCTAATTTGTGATTTTTGAAATATATTTTGAGTACAAATATGCTATTTATGTGATTTTATCTTTAATTGTAGGAATTGTACTCAAATGGAGGAATTGTTGAAATTTTGGGCTAAAATGAAGATAAAAACAACTCAAAGGGAGAATTGAAGATTTGTTAAATTGACAGGAAGAAATTGAAATACTTGAAGAGTTGTAAAAATTTTAATTTGAATTGGTTTGGAAAAAAATAACTTTTTTATTCCTGAAGAAATATGGTTTGTGAAAAACTTATAAAAAAAGGATTAAAATTTTATTTTTGAGGAGAAACTAAACCATCAGCTCCCCCAAAACTCCCCATCACCTCCACGCACCTAGCCTCCATCTTCCACCAGCCCTCCACGTCCCACACCTCTACCATATTAAGCTCACAACACCAACTCAGCCCATCTCCATCACCACTCACACCTTCACGCAGCATTATCATCATCGCCGACCTCCACAAATCCCACCCCCATGTCCACACACCACTTCTCCTCCCAGCCCACCTCTACGCACCATCACCATCAAATCCCATCCACGCACCAAATCAGCCCAAAATTCCTTGCCTCCATCTCACCCCATCAACACTAAAACTAACACCTCCACGCACCAAATCACCTACACACATCATCGGAGGAGGAGGAAACAAGCAATTTCGGACTCAACTTTTGGCCTACTTCTCCTGAGTTTCATTGTTTTATTTATTTTTGAGATGATGTATAGTTAAATTATTTAAGCTAGGGTTTTGGATGTAGCCGCCGTGCTATTTAATTTAATTTAATTCATGATTGTGACTTTTTCATTAGTTGATATTTAATATTCTTGTTTTTATTCCATGTAAGTATTTGATCACCACTTGCATGCTTTAAGGTGCTAGCTGAAGTAGCGAGAGTGGAAGGCTAGTATTAGTTTGTAGGAATAATAAACTTAGGTAGTGAGGCACGGGAGTAGTAACACCGCCTTTGCGACTAATAATTCCAAAGTTCTTAATGTGCTTTTATTAATCCCTATAGTCACGAGAGTAGTCATAGGGTTAGTTTAAGTAAGAGGGTTATGACATGAGAGTGTATAATTCTTAATTGGTGAATTGTCGTGAGATTAATAAGAATCGAAAGTCACATATCTATAAATTAAATTAAACTGAATAGTAGGTAGGTGAACCCTTTGCCCTAGGTTTTCTTTTATTTGTGTAAAATTTTAAATTAATTGTAATTGATAGTTTTAGGTTTAGATTAGTTTAAATTGATAAATTGTTAATCTAAATAATGATAAGAAATAATTTTTAACCGGTACTTGGTATCCTTCTCTGTGGGATCGACCCTGCTTTCTGCTTTACTACTAGTAATTGTATTAAGTTGGTAAATAATATTTGACTAGTGTGACGACGGCTTGTCATTCCACCTCAAAACCAATTGACAATATGCGAGTAGCACATGGAATATATATGTTGGTCAAATTGGGTTACCATTTCCAATGTGGGATAAGTGTCTTTCACTTGTTTTTAAGTTCAAAAGAGATTTTAATACCACTCTCTCAGGTCAGAAGGGGTTAGACAAGGCTCCTTTAAACAATTGAAGTCCCAATACAAGGTATATATCGAAGCCCGATAAGGGTAAATTAAAATTCTCAGATATACTGCCGGGTCCGTTTTTTTTATTCAATTATTAGTTTCTCTTTTTAAAAGTTTACTAACACCCTATTCCATTATTAGATTAATCCATCGGAACAAAGACCATGCGTCAATCTTAGTGAGTGACGTAGAAAGTGGTGTAACATTATGGTGTAGGAGATCTTTTGCCCTATACTTTTAATTTGAAATGAAAAATTTAATGTGGTAATGATGACGATTAGTGACCTTTACTGATTTTGGAAGAACCTTCCGTACCCGCTATAATTTATGAAAGATTATATATAAAATTGTAAACGTTCACTACAGTTATTACTAATTTTTTTTTTTTAGTAGCGCCGGGAACCCCACCAGAGATGGGTAAACCCACGCCCACTGCAATAGCCTACAATCCACAGTGGGAGTAAACCACCCTAGGCAATAGCCTCCTTCCTTCTTCTCCTTCCTCATCTCTTCTTCTTCTTTCTCTTTTATTCTTTCTTCTTCTCCTTCCTCTTTTCTTCTTCTTCTTCAAATCTAGATCTACTAATAATCGGACACCAAAAAAATGGCAGAACGCGGCCATCAACAACGTGAAAACTCACCATCGATGCCGGTAAATTTTTTTTTCCAAATTATTTTTAAAAATAATTTAAAAAAAAGTTGCTACCCACGCTGGCCGACCCGCACGGTGGCCAGCCCGGGAACCTTGGCCGGATTTCTCACCGGCCAAGGGATGTGGATTGGCCTGGTCAGAGACCGGCCAATCCTTAAAGAGTGACCGGCCATCGAGTCGGCCACTCTTCAAGGATTGGCCGGTCTGTGACCAGGCCAATCCATATTCCTTGGCCGGTGCGAAATCTGGCCAAGGTTCCCGTGCTGGCCAGCGTTCAGGTCAGCCAGCCGGGGCAGTTTTTTTTTTTTAATTTTTTGTTGTTGTAATTTTTTTATAATTATTTTAGTTAAATTATTTATAGTTAATGTAATCAGTTGTTGAATGTTGTGTTATTAGTTGTAAATAATTTAATTAGATTTGTATTAATTTATAATGAAAGGGAAAATTTTAATTAGTTTTGTAATAAATTTAATTATATTCCATTAAAAATGTATAAATTTAATATGTATAATTAATTTAATTGAATTTATTTTAATTTATATTTGAATCTTTAGGTTTAGGTATAATTTAATATCTATAATTAATTTAATTAAATTTATTTTAATTTCTATTTGAATAATTAATGTAATAGAATATTTATATATAATATTTAATGTAGGTTAAAAGGATAAATTAATTAGGTATAGTTTATTTAATTGAATTTATTTTAATTTCAATTTTGATTATTGTAGTGTAGTAGTTATATATATTCATTAATATAGGTTCAAAGGAAAAAAAAAAAAAGAAAAGGCCAGATGTACCTGATTCTTCATTGTTGCTTGAGTCGGGTACACGGGACATGCATGGTCCAATTATTTCTGCCTCATATCATCGTGGGAGTCCAACTGGGCATAATTCAAAGGGTGAGTCGCAGATGGTTCAGGCATGTAGTAGTGTAAGACTTGACAATGTATTTGATCATGCCAGTTTGGACTTACAAAATGTGAGTGACAATGATGATGTCCCAACTGAAGATATCGATTCGGAAGGGTTTAATGATTTCAGAGGTGACTCACCTCCACATTTACCTCCACATTCACCTCCATATTCACCTCCACATTAACCTCAAACTAGACGAAGCAATGTTATTCGTCTTAAGGTTAGAGGACTTGGAGCAACTGCATTCGCATCGGCATCATCATCAGCAGGTAAGAAATTAGTGTATGTGGTTTATATTTTACATTTTAGTAGTTAAATTTTTTCAAATATTTTATCGGGAAAAAATTGAATGATTTGTTTACGTTAATTTCAGCGAGTAATGCCCAGCCTTGGGTTGTCACGAGACCAGTTGTTGGTGGCCCTCATGTGGGTTCTGTTATTCCCAATTTTCTTGGTCATGTGGCCCATCGCTTGATGGATAAGTCGTACAAACCCTCCTTGGAGATAGATATAAGAGTCACATACTTCAAGTTATTGAAAGAATGGAAGGGTTTTATGTCGACTGAGGCTCAGATCTTGTTGGCTGGTACAGAGCTATCCCACATCATGGACATCATGCACACTAACATTGATAAGGCATTGCATTTGTAGAGAGGTGGCAGCCGGATAACAATACGTTTCACATACCTTTTGGGGAGATGACCATCATGTTACACGACGTGCGACAGATATTGGATATTCCCGTTGAAGGTAGATTGATTACAACACAACCTTGGACTGTCGATTGTAAGACTTTGGTCATGAGGGCGCTGAGAATGACTAGCCAGATGCTACAGACTAGTAAAGTAATCCACGGTGGACGGGTTCAGTCGGGCCTTGTTGCGAAGATAGGCCGAGCGGCAGCGCTTGCCTTAGATCAGGTGACCGCCTTGTTATGGGTCATGTTAGGGAACACGTTGTTTACCGACAGGAGTGGGACTCGGATTAGAGTGGCAATTCTCTCCGAGTTTATTGATGGCCTAGTCACCTATGACAATATTTCTTGGGGGTCTGCTACTCAAGCCTATCTCTACCGTCAGCTAGGCGTGTCCACCAGATTGAAAAATGCTTCAATGTCTGGTTAATACACACTACTTCAGGCATGGATAAATGTGTACTTTCCATGTTTCAGACTACCTCGGGGCGGTCCCTTTGAGGCTCCTGACCGACCCCGAGCTGGATGGTGGAATGTCCCAAATCCTGATAACAGTCCAGATAGTCTGATGTACCTTCAAGTTATGTACATTGCCGAAACATAATGTTTAAAAATAAAATGTGACATAAAAAATAAATAAATAAATTCAAAACATACTTATGACTATTATCGTATATAGGCAAGGATGTGCTCATGCGCAATCTCTCTGAACCAACAGTATACTTCTCCCAATAACACCGTTTCCGCGGGATATTTGCTTTCGGGCGCCCTTTAACACTTGTCTTCACTGCAGGTTCCTCGAAACTTATCCGATCATGGTGTTGCTCTTGTTCCTCGAAACTCATCTGCTCATGGTGTTCCTCTTCTTCCAGCTCATGGTGCAGAAACTCATTGACGCGGCTCAAAAATTCAGGCCTCTTGTTGAATACCTTAAGGGAAAGCTTTGTAAAAATCCTATACTCTTCTGACACAAAAGGTTGAATCCTATACTCACTTGGGGCCGAAGCAGGTGTCGCTCTTGTAAAATTAAGTCTGCACCAAAAAGGGTGCAGGTCGGCAACTGTAATGGGCACCTGCAACTCCCGTTTATGTTTAAGCTCACATCCACAGGGGATTTCATGGGTCGTTCTCAACACACAACCAATAAAAATCAACCTCACCCAATTGCTGCATGCGAATATACTCACTTTGAAGAATGCCCAAACCGTAAAGTGAGACACGTCTAACTAGACGGTCAGAGGGAAAGTGAAGGTGCCTTCTCCTGGAACGGCGTTATGATTCGGTTAGACGGAACCTACATTTTAAATTCGTCACTGTTAATATAAGAACACTGGTAATTAAGTATTAAAAATAAAATTAAACAACGAATGAATTACGTACTTGATCTCAGTTAACTGATACTTGATAGCTGCGTGGATTCTGGTCCATATTGTAACTAGTTGATTGGTCGCCGAGTCAAGAAACCTCTTTATGGAACTTTGGGCGCTCTCCACCCTACAATTACTTGTGTTTCAAAGATGTGTGACCCCATTTGTCCATGCACGAGGCCGCTTCTCCTTGTGAACAAGCCAAGTGGTCTTCACATAATGCACCAACTCTCCATAACTTTTCGCATTTGGGTCCCTATAGTACGACATATTAATCACAGTCATTTCATGAAGGTACTCAGTAGGAGCTTCAAGTATCATATCGAATATCTTCTTCTTCCACCAGTTCATGAATTTCTTTCCAAAATGCCGCCGTGTGTTTTCAAAAATACATTTGTTGATGTGCCACACGCACAGAAGATGTGAATAATCTGGAAATATCAAACTGATTGGTTCTGCCTGCCCTAACTTCCTATCTGTCACTATGGCATACGGGTGCACCTTTCATCCCATCATATCCTGAATCTGCTGACATGCCCAAGTATAACTCTCCTTCTTCCCATCCTTCATAATTACGTATCCTATCAAAAACTTCCTGTTGGTTGGAGTCATCCCAATAATTTGTAACAGCGGCATATTATACATGTTTTTTCTATAAGTAGTATCCATGCCAATATACCACAGGTATGCTCGGATCAACTCTACAGATACCGGATGTGCACAGAAAATATGACTCGACACACCTTTTTCATTAGCCGTATTAATCACATACTTGTGTTACTGAGTAATGTCAAAGAAGTGATCCTCCAACGTTTTACCCCTCCTCTTTTCCACCTGCATCCTACTCTTGTAGTTATATATCTGTTTGATTACAACATGCTCGTCCGGGCATTTCTGCTGAATCACGCGCAACATTGCAGACGATTTTACATTAATGGCAGTCAACTTGTCAACAATTGCCTTCGATTTATCACTAAGGCCGCTCATCTGCATCTGTCCCTCCTCAAAACTGCCAAACAGGTGGTTATGCATACCATTACGACTGGGACATGAACGAATCCCAAAAGTAGATTCGCCTTGGCGAATTCGGGCTAGAAGTAGGAACGGGCATCCACAATACTGCGCCTTTGTTTCTCGCACCCGATTCTCTGTATCTCTAGGGAGAACACCCTTTGGACATTGTAATAATTTTTTAGTCTCATCTGTCCTCAACACCTTAACCACTGTGAAATTAAGAGATATTGCAGTCTTTTTTGCCCATAGCACAGCGGCTTCAATAATTGCGAATCTTATGTTAGTATCGAAAGGATGATTGTAATCAACACCGTCACCACCATAATCCTGTAAATGAAATATATAAAATTTTTAAAAATACAATATACATAACTAAATAACTAATTCAGTTACGTAAATAATAATTAATTATTAAAGCTAAATACCACATACTACTATAAATTTAATTAAATTAAACAAATATATACTACATACCTAACATACACTAATTATTAAATTAAACAAATTATACCTCATAATATAAATTAAACATGTTACTAATGCACAAAAAAAATTAAATGACATATAAAAAGTAATAACACAGCATTCAACAACTACTTACATTAATTATATATAAATTTAACTAAATTAATCAAACAATAATACCACAACTAATTACATTAATTATAAATAAATCTAACTGAATTAATTATAACAACAAAATTACAACAAAAAATTTAAAAAAAACCACAAAAAATTTATAAAAAAAAACTGCCTGCCTAGGCTGGCCGACCTGACCGGCGGTCAGCCCGGGTACCTTGGCAGGTGAGAAATCCGGCCAAGGGTAGAAGATTGGCCGGGTCAGGGACCGACCAATCATTCAATAGTGACCGGCCGGTCAGGTCGGCCATCCCGGGCAGTCAGTTTTTTTTTAAAAAAATTTTTTTAATAGGATTTGGGACAAAAAAATTTACCGGTATTGATGGTGCTTCTTCTCGTTGTTCTGTGTCTTGTTCCGCCATTTTTTTAAACTTTGATTTTTAGAAAATCTGGATTTAAAATTTGATATAAAGGAAGAAGAAGATGAAGTTGGAGAAGGAGAAAAATAGAAAGAAGAAGAAGAAATGAGGAAGACGAAGAAGAAAGGGGGAATAAAAAGCATTTAGGGACAAAATCGTCAAAAACGAACTGTAGGTGAGTCATTTCTGAACTGCGAAAAGTAATACCCTATGTTGTTTTTACAGGAAAAAGTCATAATTGCTCTACTACTAACTCTTCCAAGATAAAGGCCATTAAGACAAGTAACGTACGCATTTGATGTTATAAGAGAACAAAAACTAGATAATTTTTTTTTTTACAACAAATTAGATAAGTTAATCATGTATGAGTTGTTTTAAAGTCAACCCATAGGTTAAATAAATAAGTTTTTTTTTTCAACTAAAAGAAAACCTAACTAGTCTACTAAACAAAATGCCAACATCAACATTATCTATTTCATTTGCTTTATTCTCTCTAATACTTTGGAAGATTCAAAGCTAGTCATCATCAAGCCATTTTAAGTTATTTCTTCATGGGGTGCTTTTGTTGTTGCTGATGCTCCCAGTACGTAATTTCGTGAAGGCAGTTGATGAATTCAGGAGTATTTTTTTTTATATCCATGGTCGTTTGAGTTCAATACCAATTCTATTTTTACAACTAAATATAATACTCCTCGAATATTATAAAATTTAATCCTTATATGAAAATATGTTCAATGATTATCCTAATTTTGTTCAATGCAGTGAGTAAGTCAATTACCATAATCCTGAACGAGATAATACAACATCATGAGTAGAAATTATAGGAACATGATTGATAATTAGTCACCATCCAATCATATTCAATAATAATCATGGTTTTTCCGTTTTAATTATTTAATTCCCAATTCCAATGAGAAAGTTAACTTGGAATTGCATTCAGCAGCGAGGAAGTAAATATTGGGTTATGACTTCATTATAGATTTCACTTCCCACATGCTGCTCGAGAACAATGGTTAATTTCATAAATACTCCATTCGTCCCACAAAAATAGTTCGGTTGAATAGAAAAATATTGTCTTAAAAAAATAGTCCAATTTCAAAAAAAGTCAGAATAAAAATTAATCAAAATACAAATTACTCTTACAACAAAACTAAATTTACTATTACCACAACACAAAAACCTTCCGCGTCAAGAACCCAAAACAAGATTTCGGCAATATATCTCCAATCCTCTCCATCTAATTCCCTAACAAAAACTCTTCCTCTGCCTCTCGCCGGCAATCTCCGATCCTCTCCATCTAAGCCACTGACGAGGCTTCTTTTCTCTGTCTCTTGCCGGCGAAAATTCTTTGCCAAAAACTGACTTTCAACAGCCACGAGGTCGGGGGGTCTTGAGACCCCCCAAGCCCCTTAGTGGTTCCACCCGTCCTGTTTGGCAGAGGAGAATGAGAGATTGAAACGGCGAAAAGCAAGATATTCAAACGGCGGAGCGAGAGAAGAGGTGGTAGTATTGATTAACTAATTAATTTAGGGGTATAATTGGAAATATGAGGGAAAAAATGATTTGTATCTTGATTGAGTTGACTGAATTGAAAATATTATACATTTCTAAACTTGACTATTATTTTTATAGGACGGAGGGAGTATGTAAAGAAAGACAAGGGTACAATAGGTCTTTCGTCAAATCTCCCTGTGCATAAGGTAAAAAAAAGCCATGGATATATCAGTTAAATTAGAATGTTACTAAAAGTTCATTACTACTGGTAAATAAAAAGGAAAGCATTCAATTTCAAGCTTTGCAATTACTAAAATTACATTAAGCAAATCCAATTAATGTAACTAAGACTTGAAAAATTAGATATCGAAATCTGCCTACGAAGTTATTGTGGTTGAGTTTCTAAGGACCCTCAATTGGATACACCGCGACTGAACAAAATAAAAGGTAAAAAAATAAAAAAGCTTCGGACTACGGATACATAAAATACCAAAAAATAAAAAAAAATAAAAAAGAAGTCTACATGATTGAAATTGTTTTCATCACCAAATATATTGAGGGGGCGTTTGGTTTGTTCATGGATTTTACTATGGGTTAGATATGACAATAGGAAGGATTTACTATCAGTTTACTCAGTCCAAAACAGTTGTTTGGTTTATAATTAGATTTATATATCATTTTATTTTTTGTATTTAATTTATTGATTAATGGTAGCAAAATTTAACTACTGATTTTAAAAAGTTAATAAATCTTTTTATTAAATTCATTTGAATACTTTGGATTACGATTTTATTTTTTTTATAAAAAATTAATTTGATTAAGTCCCAATAAATTTTATTTCAATATGAATTTGACGCAGTAAACAAATTCTATATTTCAATATTATTTCGATTCATATGTTAATCAGTTTAAATTTTCATCTCATAAAGTTTTAATTTAAATCTGAATAAAAAATTTTCAAATAAAAACTTGAGTTTATAATTAATTTTCTTTTATTTTTATGATATAATCATAACTTTATACGCAATATAATATCATGAGAAAACAAAAGATTGAAAAGACAAAAAGGAAAAAGTTACAAAAATAGGAATCAGATCAAAACCCGATGGGTTTAGAAGATTCCTACCTATTCCTGCTAATTTAAAACAAGTCAACTAAATTTAAAACATTAGAATTATTCCATTTCTCCATTCCAAAATCCACCAAGCAAACACATCGTGATGCACTTAGTAGACGGTAAAGTATCAATCTTTTTATTTTATTTCTCCTTTTTCTTAATTCTATTGAAAATCATGGAAGGTAACAAAATTTCTATTTTTTCAACAATATACCTAAGAATCGACCAAATTGCACATGAAAAAGTAATAAATATTATTCACCATTATAACTCATGGCAGCCTTGAAAGTAAAACCCGAAAGAGAGAAAAAAACAAAGCTCCAAAGCAGCTGAAATCTTTTTTTTATTTTTTCACTGATTAGACGACAATGAAGTCCTTGACCCACTTATGAGATCACGTCTTCAAACCTTGTACCATATCCTCCACCTCTGCATCAAAACTATAACTTATTCCAAAATACTTACTTTCCACACATATTAGATTACCACGGAGTCCTCACTCCTCACTCCTCAGAGATCCACTTACTAGATCTTTCGACTAAGAAACTCAGAAATAAATTTGCCAAATGGAAGACTAAGTCTATTTTTATGGGTCGGACGTATCGTCAATGGTAAGTATTGCACGGCTCTTATGACTATTGATGCAGCTCCAAACCACTCTACCTGGGGGATTCAAAGGCATATATACTTCGGGAAAAAGAGTTGTTGTATGATAATTTGCCGAGGCCAGTTAGTGTCAGGAAAGAATATTCGGCTCCACGAAAATTGGATTCAGTTTGGAAACTGTTCATAAATCCCAAGGCAACCCATTCTTCGGTTTAACTTCCCAGATTTCGAATAATGAATCCTCCGCTTGATAAGCCTGGATTTCCCAAACAAGAGCCATCGACATTCAACTTGTCACGAGATGGAGAGATCAATTACGTATTTTACCCAATTTTCATGATTAGCTGAAAAGTTCTATGCAGCCTGATATTAATCATTGAAACCCTAATTAGGGTTTCCGATATAGTCGGCTAGGGTTGTAACTTTATGTACTATAAATACCATGATGTACAACGTAAATAAGTCACACAATTATGCTTCCATGGTATCACCCGTTCCTTCTGTTCCGCTTTGCTTCGGATTCGGTTTTGGCTTCCTGCTGTGTCACCTCTCTAGTTTCAATTTCGGTTTCGGTTTCTATTAGTCAAAACCTATGTCTTTCTCTATTTTGGTTTCGGGTTCTGCTTTCTTAACCGGTTTCTGTTAACCTTATGTCTTTAGATTCGGTTTCTGTTAGTCGCGTTGCCTTTTTCGATCGTGGTTCCTGCATCCCTCACAAACCTTCCTGCGTCCCTCACAAACCTTGTGCTTTCTGTTAGTTGCGTTTGCCTTTAGATTGCAAGTTTTCAAAAAAAAATTAAAAATTAAAAAAAATCAGTCCTTCTTCTCTTGTCGTTGCCCAGCCCCCTGCTGCTATGTCAAATTCGGCGGATTCTGCTGTCTCAGGCACCCCGTCATCCGATACCCTGCACACCACACCTCCCACTTCCGGCCTTCCTTCCTCTCCGACAACATCTCATCCGGCTATTGGTCTATCCAACATAAAAAATTACGTCACCCATGTGCTTGATTTCACGAATTACATGCTCTGGAAAGAGCTTTTCTTTCCTTTCTTTCGCGGCCATGCCGTGATTGGTCACATTGATGGATCCGATCCTGTCTCCGTCAACTCTCCCTGGCTCTTACGGCTCTTCCTCCTCTAATCCCAATCTCGCTTGTTAAACTTGGACCCAAATCGACTCCATTGTCCTCTCCTGGATCCAAGCCACTGTTTCAATCCAGATTTTGCAAGCAATCGTTCGGCCAAATTCTTCCCTTACCGCCCACGAAGCGTGGCTTACCATCGAGCAACTCTTCCACGCTTAACTTGGTTCTCGCCTTCTCCAACTGAAATTGCAGGTTCATAGCTAAAAGAAAGGTGATTTAACCATAAATGAGTATATTACCAAGCTGAAGATATTGGCGGATTCCTTAATATCCGTCGATTCTCCCATCTCCGACGATGACTTGGCGCTTCAAATCCTGGCTGGTCTCCCTTCGGACTACCAGTCTGTCTCTACTACTATTAGCCATCGAGTTCCTTTACCCACCTTCAATGAAGCTCGATCAATGCTCTTCTTGCACGAAAATACTCCCCCTTCTTCCTTCTCCACAGCTACCATCGCTTTGGTTGCGGCATCTTCAACTGAACCTCCACAGTAGTAGTCTAACACCTCTACTTAACAGTAGCCATCTTCAAATCGTGGGCTTGGCCGAAACCAATTTTTTGGTCAGTCTCCCTCACCGTTTTATGCACCTTTTACTAACTATACAGCTCCTATGTTTACTCCCAAACAACGTGCTCCCTCTCTTCTTGGACCAGCTCCCTCCTTCCAGTCCAATTTAGCTGTTGTTCGGTGTCAATTGTGCAATCAATTCAATCACTCTGCTCAAGATTGCCATACGTTTCAATAGCACGCTTATTTTGTTGATAAAAATAATCGGCTTTCGGTTCCTCCGTCCGTAGATTCCTCCTAGTATATGGACACTGCTTGTGGTAACACTATGACTCCGAATCAAGGTACTCTTACTCATTCCAAACCCTATTTCGGTCCTACTCGAGTTGTCATTGGTAATGGTCATCATTTACCTGTTACATCTGTTGGTCAACTTCCTTGCTCTAAGTTTCGATTTTTTACGGTTTACCATGTTCCTTTACTAAGTAAAAATATCATATCTGTGCGTCACTTTTGCAACCGAAAATCAATGTTCTGTCGAATTTGACCCCTTTGGTTTTTCTGTGAAGGATCTTTGGACAAGGACCCCTCCTCTACGTTGCAATAGTGCTGGTTCCCTTTACTCCTTCCCATCCACACTGCTACCGCACTCTCATGCCCGTCTTCTCCGTCCTATCCGGCGTTCGCTGCTTGGGTCTCCTCTCATGTCATCAACGCCTTAGTCATCCACATTCTTCTATTTTATCTAGCTTAGTATCCAATCACCGACTTCCTGGTTCGGTGGTTTCTTCAAATAAATTTAGACTTTGTTAGGCTTGTCAAATTGGGAAGCATCATAAGCTCCCTTTTATGCCATCCTCTTCTGTTACGTTTAAAGCTTTTGATATTATACATACCGATGTTTGGACTTTTTCATGTCTATCATTTAGTGGTTTCAAGTATTTTGTACTTTTTCTTGACGATTTCACTCATTACTTATGGGTGTATCCACTCAAAAATAAATATGAAATACCTCAGAAATTTATTGACTTTTATTCTCATGTCCAAACTCAATTCAACTCCACAATAAAAACTCTTCAAACTGATGGTGCAGTTGAATATGTTCACTCTCATTATCTTCAATCTTTCCTCAAATCTAAGGACATCACTATGCGCATTTCTTGTCCGTAAACTCCTCAACAAAACGGCAAGGATGAGCATATGAATAAAACTCTCCTCAATATGGTTCGCACTCTTCTTCATCATGTCCACTTACCAAATGAATTCTGGGTAGAGACTTTACATATGAGTGTTTATCTGTTAAACCGTTTACCTACCAAATCCAAAAATAGTGTCGTTGCTTTCTCACTTCTTTATGGTCATCCACCTAACTATGGTCTATTCAGGGTTTTTGGGTGCTCTTGTTTTCCCAATCTATCTCATTTAGCTTCTCATAAGCTCCATCCTAGATCTGCTCTATGTATATTCCTGGGTTATCCTGAGCCTTATAAAGGTTATCGTTGCCTTGACCTTGCTTCAAAGAAAATTTGTACCTCTCGTCATGTTGTTTTCAATGAAACATCTTTCCCATTTTCTCAACTCGCTTCGGTTAAACCGCTCTCCACTCCTAGCTCCCAATTTAAATATCCTTCTTTTCTTATTCCACGGTCCCTTCCTGCTACAGTATCCTCTACCGTGGCACCTCCAACTCCTCTACAACATGTGTCATCTGTTCCCTTAGTATCTTCAGATCCTATACACTCTCCTTCTTCACAAAATAATTTGGGTCCTCCCCCATTTTACCCTCCCACTCATCCTATGGTCACCCGCACTCGGGATGGCACACGTAAACCTAAACATATCCTTTCTCTTACTACTACTACATCTTCTTCACTTCCACCTGAACCCAAATCCTTCACTGAAGCAAATAAATACCCTGAATGGCGTGCTGTCATGAGTGATGAATATAATGCTCTGCTCAACAATAATACATGGGATTTAGTCCCTCCTCTTGTTTCTACTAAAATTATCGGCTCCAAATGGGTTTTCCGAGTTAAGCTCAAATCCGATGGTTCTCTTGATCGATGTAAAGCACGTTAGGTCGCTCAAGACTATAACCAGAAGCCTGGTCTCGATTATGATCAAACGTTTAGTCCAGTTGTTAAATCAGTGACAATTCAGACTGTCTTAAGCATTGCTACTTCTCGTAAATGGCTCGTCCATCAATTGGATGCTAAAAATGAATTTTTGCATGGTCATCTTAATGAAATTGTCTACATGAAACAGGCTACTGGTTTTGTTCATCCAGATCATCCTCACTATGTCTGTCGATTGAACAAAGCTTTTTATGCCTAAAGCAGGCTCCCAGGGCTTGGTTTCACCGATTTACTGCTTTCTTGTTTTCTCAGGGTTTTAAAGGCAATCGCTCCGATTCTTCTATGTTTGTGTACTCTGCTGGGTCGGACATGGCTATTTTGTTACTTTATGTTGATGACATTCTCTTGACAGCACCCAATACTCGTCTCCTCACTACTCTTATTCAGTCACTAAAGGGTGCTTTTCTCATGACGGATCTTGGTCCTATCAGCTATTTTCTTTGTGTCTCTGTTGCTCCTCACTCTGGTGGTTGTTGGTTCTTACATCAACGCAAATATGCTGAGGAGTTATTAGCTCGCAGTCGTCTCACCGATGCTAATGCCGATGCCACTCCCCTTGCTCCAGCTTTTTAGTTCTCTAAGGATGAGTCCCCGCCTTTTAACAATCCGACTCTCTATCGGAGCTTTGTGGGTGCCTTACAGTATCTGACCTTCACCAGACCTGACATTCAGTATGCCGTTAATCTTGTCTGTCAGCATATGCATGATCCTCGCGAGCAGCATTTTCAGGCGGTCAAACGCATTCTCCGCTACATTAAGGGCACACTTCACTATGGCATTCATCTCCGTGCTGGCCCTCTTGATCCCCTTGTAACGTACTCTGATGCTGATTGGGTTGGATGTCCTACCACTCGTCGCTCTACAACTAGTTTCTGTGTCTTTCTGGGTTGATCTCTAATTTCTTGGTCCTCCGAGAAACAATCTACCGTCTCTCGATCGTCTGCTGAGGCTAAGTATCGTGCGGTTGCTTCTGCATTGGCTGAAACCATTTGGCTGGAAAATCTCTTGTTTGAACTTCATATCAAGCTTCCGCAGCGCCCGGTCATCTTGTGTGATAATGTCTCTGCCACATACCTAGCTACAAATCTGGTTAATCATGCCCGCCCCAAACATATTGATCTAGACATTCATTTTGTTCGTGAACGTGTTGCTGTAGGTCTTCTTCGTGTTCTTCATATCTCCACACTGTCCCAGCTTGCAGATGTCTTTACAATATCATTAGCAAAGGATAAATTTTATTCGTTTAGAACCAATCTAGGCATGATTACTTCTCCTGCTACGATTGCAGGGGGATGATAGAATATATATAATCACGGAAACCCTAATTAGGGTGTCCGATATAGTCGTCTAGGGTTGTAACTTTATGTACTATAAATACCATGACGTACAACGTAAATAAGTTACACAATTATTCTTTCAGAGCCAACAATCAAATTATAATATGGTGGATAAGTTCATGTAGTACACTATTTTGACTATGAATGGATCACACCATAGTGAAATTATTCATTTTCTTTTATAAAATTTATGACATAATAAGAGTTAAGCTATAATCTAAAAACTTCCATGCATCTAAAATGTTTTGTCCTCATACTGCGGGAGATTTCACACCCATTGTGTGAAATTGATTCTTTGATTCCTGGCACGCCCGGCATAGCTCACCATGATACAGAAGAAGAAGAAGGAAGAGAAGGATGCAATCGATGCTACGGAACAACCAGAAACGGAGGTTCCACAGACGGCTTTCAGATCTGAAACAGTCTCAACGCAAAAGGTAAGTTTCTCTCCAATTTTCTTTTCTCCCACACCTCCATCACGTTGGGATAGTCTGGAATTCATAAGGTTAATTGTTAAAGTGGCTTTGGGCAATACTCACTGCAACTACATATATTCAGTCAATAACTACTTTTCTTATGATCACGGTTATATGAAGCTCTTAAATTTTCCTAACTTTTTAGGTTCTTTACTAAGTTTGATCTTACTACAAGGGCAAACTTCTAATTCAAACTTAAGGTTACACTAAAATAACATCTCCATTTATCATCTTCACTTGTAAGAAGAGTCAAGCCTAAACCTCTCGCTCTAATACCACTCATGTCACGACCTTAGAACAGGGCCTAGTTTACATGCCACACATACAACAATGAACATTGTTCAAGGTAATACAAGTAAGGCAACATACGTATTCTTTAATGTCTAATACATAAAATTCTTGCCAAAAGATTTACATTTTATTTATCAAAAGTAACTTGCAGTGGAAACTAAATGATTATAAACTTCTCGAACTTTTCTTTCTTTCTCAAACATGGTGACAATCTATCATTCTTCCCCGTCATACTTCTCTTTGTAGCAACCAACATCACTGTCACTCAAAATATCTATTGGGGGGCAGTACATGCAAGTTCAAGTACTCATTTAACTAAACAAAACATTTCACTATAACGTGATCACTTCAAATTATTTCAAAACATACTTTCGTTTTGTAAACTCAGATTTTCGTTCATAAGACTTTCACTTTTGTAAACATTCACTTTCATATCATGATACTAAGACGTTTCCATACACGTCTAGTCTTATGAACTTTAGACAAAACTTTACAAAATTATTCGTTCTCATAAACCTTCGCTTTTGCGAAATTAAGATATAGCAATATATTTTATCATGATAACCTGTGCACAGTTCTGAAACAAGCCCTCTGAAATTCGAGACACTTTTAACTTAAGGCTACTCTCGCCTTTCGTTATCTTTGGACTTAGGTTTTCCACCTTTTTCGTCCACTTTTACATTTACATGTGAATTTAGGCTTTCCAGCTTTTTCATCCCCGTTCACTTTTTGTGATCACTATCACAATATCGTACGTGTATATAGTCTCAATTTCAAAACATTTCTCTTCAAAGAAAGTATTTATCACTTTTTCAAACATAACAATAAAATAATATTTAGTCCACATAAGCACTTAAACGAGCATGTACATCGTGCGAGGGAACACGCCTTCTTGGCTTAAGCAATTTCTTCTTCGAGTAATTCATTAGCCTTTTTCTTCACCTAACATTTGTAAAATCCTTTCATAATATATGCGATTTCTAAATACTTATTACTTTTACAAGTACTTTAACTTAGACGTTATCATTGGAAGTTCTTACATTCCAAACTCAAACATATTGTACCATAAATCACATTAAATATAATTTCCATAAAGGACTTGAGATTCCCAAATAATCCCAAATAAAATCTATCTTATTAGACATGACCCTTCTTAATGATTTATAGTTCAACGGTTCTAAGATTAACTTTAAAACAAATCTTCATAAACATCCACATAAAAACTAAACAATATTTTTCAAAATAGAAACCCTCTAAAATAAGCTTATCAAATATTTCATAGTATTTCACAAAAGTTTAATCAAAACAAGCCGTTCATTAGAATCGGCAGAATAGAGTAGTCAAAACATTTGTTGCCAAAATAAACCATCTGTAATAGGAAAAATTTTGTAATTTTCATATCTAACTGAATACTTCACCATGTTCCTATGGATATAAAATTTATAGAAATCGGGGTTTTGGTTGTAGAGAAACAATTGATGAAATTAGACAGTTTTGATCCCTTTTGATTCAAAAATCAGTAGAGTTTTTGAAAACCCGTAAGTCTTATTATAATTTTCCAAATACGTTTATATTTTATATTTAAGTATCTTAATATGTCAGAAAAAAAGTGTGAAATTTATAGGAATTTTAGACATTTAAAAAACTTATTATAAATTGTACAAACTATTCTGTTTAAGAAAAATAATGACCTCAGTAACCCAAAATTAACAATTTATTTCTCTAAATGTACTTGTCCAAAAATTCTAAATTTTTCACAGATTTACAGAGACACATCATGGAGTTTATATTCAAAGTTTAATATTTTTTTAATGCCTTTAACCCCAACGTTAAAAATTAGAACTATTGATGTAGTTTACGAATGAATAATATACAACTCTATCATCCTTGAATTCTTCTCCAGTTTTTCCTAAGAGATTTGGTGGGTTGTTGAAGCCCCCAAAATAAAAAAACAAAGTTAAACTGTAGATAGGATAAGTTGGGTCGATCCCACAGGGACGGGTTAAACATCAAATAACCGGAACACGAAATTGGACAAACAAGAAAGAAAGTTGCAGAGTGTCACTCACTTGCACGAGTGCACAAAGTCACTCAGGCAAGTGACTCCGCAGAACTGAAAACGAATAGGAACAACTGAAACCTCACTCACGGGAGTGAGAATTCTGACTCAAGGGAGTGACTCTGTATACTGGATATTCATTCTCTTTTCCCTGTGTAATCAAGCTGCAATGTTGCACTCTTTTGGTATGAATTCATTCTCATTCATGCACTTATATATCTCTAAGTCACTTCCGATTTTTCCTAAAGGTATCTTTATGAACTCAATTAAACTATTTTCCAATGATTAATCAAGTCATGAAGTCATTAAATTTTCAAGCCTTATATGAATGGTTATGCTAACCAAGTATATTCATATCTCAATTAGAACCTTGGACTGTTACCTCCAAGTCATAAGTTGAAGCTAAATGACTCTGAACCTTGCTTACCCTTCTGGGATTCACTTAGTTCTTTGCATAATCAATCAAATGGCCAATTTAATCAAGAGAAAGATGAAAGCTTTAACTTCAAAACATAAAATTATCCGAATGCATTCACAAACTTAAACTACATAGGTTCCAGAGAATGAAATCTAATTAACTACACATACAAACTACAGAAAATACAAGAAAAGAAGGAAAGCATTGAGAAGAAGCAAATATGGATGGCTGAGCAACAGGTCACTCGCCTGAGTGACAAACGTCACTCAGGCGAGAGAGGTCTGTTATTCCTCTTCTCCTGCTACTGCACTTCTTCTTCCTTTGGAGTTTTCTCCCCTCTCCGGTCTCTTCTTCTCTCTCTGTTGTGTTTTGTGTGTTGTATATCCTCTGATATCTCTTTTTCTGCTGGGACTGCAGCCCCCTTTATAGAGCTTGTTGCCGGTTGTTCTTCCATGAGAGTCTCACCATGGTTGTGTATTTTTTATTAACCCCAATGCGTAGCGTCTTGAATTCTATTTTCACTGGCCTTTTCCTCTTCTTCCAGCAGTTGATATCAGTAACAGCATTGAACAATGTGGGTGGTTGGTTCTTCATTCAAGGGGACAAGCATGCTCTTTAGTTTCTATTGTGGGAGACCCTTATTAACTCTCAATGTGTCTTGTGTCTTGGAGTTACTTTTTGACCAACTCAGCCCTCATTTTAAATTGGAATCAGCAGCCCAATTATTGCTCCATAAGCCCCCATTTTCAGCATTTGTTCACTCCGGTCCTCACCTATTTAGAAACACAAAACTAGCTAAGTAAAATGAACAGAGTCTAAGAAACACCTCTAATTTCTAACTAATTAAAGAGCAAAATTGGAATGATTTTATGTAACAATTTGACCATTATCAACTCCCCCAAACTGGAAGAATTGCTTTTCCTCAAGCAAAACAATCTAACCCCTTAAGAACTACACATAGAAACAAGAAAATAATAGCTAACCACTGATTCCCCTGAGTGAAAATGTCACTCAGGCAAGTGACACTACTGACTCCCCTGAGTGACAAAAGTCACTCAGGCAAGTGACACTGCAACAAACACACAAGAACTTCACAGCAACTACCAAACATAACTAGTTCATATGACAATCGGATACAACATCTCAGACGCAAGAGAAACAAGTATATCTTCATCCAAATTTGAATTTCACCTAGTCTTTACAAAATCACCTCCGTATGTGTGTGAGTCATGCCAAGTATGCAAAGTAACAAACTAGTATATGGTAAATAACAGCTCATGGTGCATATTTAGATATTTCTTAGCCTTATGACTCATTCTTTCTTACCACAATCATGCTAATGTGGCCAATACAGCCTCAGAGATATAAGGACTCTCACAATTCATTTCTTTTCATCTATTCTCCCTCATTCCCTTTTATTTACCTCCGAGTCTTTTGGCTTTTTCTATTTATGACTAATGATTCTTTTTCTTTCCAACTTCCGACCCCTCCTACCGAGAGCTTTCGATAGGAGACTTTGCTTTCCAGGCCAAAGGATCACTCATTGTTGCCATTTCACTCTAAGGGATTTAGCATTGATGCTCTACCTTATACTCCCTCAAGTTCTTTTGAACTTTTCTTTTTTTTGTTTACTCATTTTTGAGCATTCCGCCTACCAATTCCCAAAGAAGGTATTAGAGAAGGTCATTTAAACTTGCCTTAGTCAACTCTTTAGCATGTAAACAAACCACACTTCGCATCAAGTGGTAGTAAGAAAAGTCATTTAAACATTTTTAACTAATTTAGAACACCACAGAGCATGCTATAAAACTCAACTTCAATGTAACTAAGCATAAAAGGAATGTGTGCTTAAGTAGTGTAGAGATGATAACCAAGATTTAGGTAAAATCAAAATTTGAATTAGATATAAGAAATTAAGTACATTGGTCTTCATAGATATCCAATTATCATACAACTAGCATTCACAAAAATCTGAAAAAATTTATAAACATATTCCCTACTAATTCCCTAAACTTATTCAAAGCATTGTCCTCAATGCTGAAAAACACATAACAAAAAATAAAAAACACAGAACACAAAACAAAATGAACACAAAAGAAAAAAAAATGCAGAAAAATGAAAAAAATGTGTAGTCACTCGCAGTAGTGATATTCTCATTCCTGTGAGTGAGGTAGAGGACTGATGACTTCCTTGAGTTAGAGCAATTAAAATGGATGAGGAGGGCTTAATGGTGCACATCATTCATCATATGCGTTTGATGGTTTGGAAACTCTCGGTTGTGTTGAACATCAGAACACGCCAAAGATTCAGCAGCAGTATGGAAGAGTTCAGAATTTTTATTTTTCTCCATTGCCATTCGCTAGAATGATTTTGGTCACTCGCAGGAGTGACTCTGTAGTCCTTCTTTAGCTGCAAATTTAGTTTTCTCAAATACCAAGGATTAGAATTGAAACACAGATTGAAGATATCGAAAATTAAGCTCATGAAGTTCCTTGGTTCATACGGTTAAGCACACAGACTAGAAAGCCACAAACAGAATCACTATAGTTCCATAAACAGATTCAGCTTTTAAGATCGTAACTTAGAAAGAACTAGGTGACTCATATGCACTCAAACATGCTAATTCTGAAAATTATAACAAAACTTGCTAGATATGGCATCAATGTTCATAAAGATATTAGAATTTTACACCAGACTAAAGCCTAGCAAGTACACATTAAGCACATAAAATTTTAGAATTAACAAGCTACTAAGGGATATGACATACAAATGATGTCTCAAGAACCTAGAAGAAAGAAAACATGATGGTAAAACAAAATATATGGGTGTGTAAAAAAAATAAATTGACTTCAAACATCAAGTAGGTTCAGAGTCACTTTGCCGAGTGACATGAGTCACTTCCCAGAGTGTCTTAGAACTTTCAGCAATACACACAAAATTTCAAAGTCAACAGCTTCAGTTTTCAAAATTCCCATATTTAAGTTAGAAACAAAATAAAGTAACAATAATCATGCGTGAACAGAGCAGACATCAATTCTCCCAAAAATAAAATAAAGCATAGTTCCTATGTAGACTAAAAGAAATTGAAAGCAAACCAGTCACAGCACTCAGCTTGTTGCAGGCACACTTGGGAGAGTGACTATTCTCACTCTCCAGAGTGACTGATATCAGAATCTGCTGCATTTTTGGATTACCAATTGAATTGGGATGGCATTGATACTTCTTCTGCACATGGAAACACACACATTAAACAAGAAAACATTAAAATCACACAAAAACAAACTGAAAGGAAAAGAACATGAGTTGCCTCCCATGAAGCAAGCAAAATGTTGAAATGCAAGATGCATTCCATAATCAACTCTTGTGGCTTCAAGTCACTCAGAATAGCCATCTTGATACCACAAGAATGTGCCATCAATTAGCCTATCATGCCTCCAGGAAGCATACTTTTGAATAATCCAACATAGAGGAAAATCTTTCTTGCTCCACTCTTTCAACACTTTGGGATTTTCTCGTCTTGAAATTGATCAAACTCAACCATCTCTTCTTGCGCTGGCCAAGTATGTTTACCTTTGAATCCATCAACATGACCCTCATCAATGGAGATAGTTGACTCTTCTTCATTCATCAAGGTACCTATAAATCCCAAGTCAACCACCTCTTCATTTGGAGGATAAGTCTCATCAATGTTTAGCACAACCACAATTTCTACCAGCTCACTCCCACAAGTGAGTTTCTCTGTTCCCTTGAGTGGGTATGGTGGTGGAGGAAGTATAGGTAGTGGCTGCAGTACCACCTTCCTTGGTTAATCTTCTACATCATTGTCCTCCATTGATGAGATTACTTTCTCATGAGCTTCTTGTCTCTCTCTTCTTGAGTTGTTGTCAATTATAGTTTGCAGATAAAGACTCATTCATTCAGTACTTTGCACAAGCTCATTTAGCATATCTTTCATCTCTTGGAACTCTTTTTGGTGGTGCTTCTTGCATTCTTTGGACTGCCAAATCTGTTCTATGTCGCATCTGCAACACTTCTTCGTATATATCTTCCATCTCTATTCGGCGTTGCATCTCTTTGTCCTCATAGCAAGAATACGTTGGTGGAGCACAGTAGTTGCAATCCTGGTCATAAGAGTAAAAATCATTAGTTGCATAACAAGGATTAAAACTACTATAAGGTGCATAGTGTTGGTTATCATTCCAATCATATGAATTTCCTATATATAAAGGATAATCTGCCATCAAAATTCAGAGTTGGCACCCTCTTTTCAAATCATAAAATTAAAAGAAAAGAAACAAAAACAAAGAAATGGTTAAAAGAAGTTTTCTGCCGTCCCCGGCAACGGCGCCACTTTTGGTGGGTTGTCGAAGCCCCCAAAATAAATTACCAACTTAAACTGTAGATAGGATAAATCGAGTCGATCCCACAGGGACGGGTTAAACATCAAATAACCAGAACACGAAATTGGGCAAACAAGAAAGAAAGTTGCAGAGTGTCACTCACTTGCACGAGTGACAAAGTCACTCAGGCAACTGACTCCGCAGAACTGAAAATGAACAGGAACAACTGAAACCTCCTCACGGGAGTGAGAATTCCGACTTAAGGGACTGATCTGTAAACTGGATATTCATTCTCTTTTCCCTATGTAATCAAGCTGCAATGTTGCACTCTTTTTGTATGAATTCATTCTCATTCAGGCACTTATATATCTCTAAGTCACTTCCGATTTTTCCTAGAGGTATCTTTATGAACTCAATTGAACTATTTTCCAATGATTAATCAAGTCATGAAGTCATTAAGTTTTCAAGCCTTATATGAATGCTTATGCTAACCAAGTATATTCATATCTCAATTAGAACCTTGGACTGTTACCTCCAAGTCATAAGTTGAAGCTAAATGATTCTGAACCTTGTTTATCCTTCCGGGATTAACTTAGTTCTTTGCACAATCAATCAAATGGCCAATTTAATCAAGAGAAAGATGAAAACTTTAACTTCAAAGCATAAAATCATTTGAATGCATTCACAAACTTAAACTACATAGTTTCCTGAGAATGAAATATAATTAACTACACATACAAACTACAGAAAATACAAAAAAAGAAGGAAAGCATTGAGAATAAGCAAATCTGGATGGCTGAGCAACAGGTCACTCGCCTGAGTGACAAAGGTCACTCGCCTGAGTGACAAAGGTCACTCAGGCGAGTGAGGTCTGTTATTCCTCTTTTGCTGCTACTGCACTTCTTCTTCCTTTGGAGTTTTCTCTCCTCTCCGGTCTCTTCTTCTCTCTCTGTTGTGTTTTCTGTGCTATATGTCCTCTGATGTCTCTTTTTCTCCTGGGAATGCAGCCCCCTTTATAGAGCTTGTTGCCGGTTCTTCTTCCAAGAGAGTCTCACCATGTTTGTGTATTTTTTATTAACCCCAATGCATTGTGTCTTGAATCCGATTTTGATTGGCCTTTTCCTCTTCTTCCAGCAGTGGTATCAGCAACAGCATTGATCAATGTGGGTGGTGGGTTCTTCATTCAAGGGGACAAGCATGCTCTTTAGTTTCTATTGTGGGACACCCTTATTAACTCCCAATGTGTCTTTTGTCTTGGAGTTGGTTTTTGACCAACTCAGCCCTCATTTTAAATTGGAATCAGCAGCCCAATTATTTTTTATAAGCCCCCATTTTCAGCATTTGTTCATTCAGGTCCTCACCTATTTAGAAACACAAAACTAGCTAAGTAAAATGAACAAAGTCTAAGAAACACCCCTAATTTCTAACTAATTAAAGAGCAAAATTGCAATGCTTTTATGTAACAATTTGAGCGTTATCAAGATTTTAGCACCATGAGATACTGCTGGAGAAATGGTATTTCGTCGCCTCCTTCTTTATTCTCCAAGGTTGCTCATGTACTTCTCTCTTGAATACGATTTACGTATTACTTAAACTTCTATATTTTAAATTTGGCATGCATTTGAAAATAATTGAGGCTAGTTTGATGATGTTTGGACTGGGTTTTCTGTTGATGTAGATGAAGGGAAGAATGTTTGATGAAGTTGAAGGTTTGAGCACTTAAATAGAACTAACACTAAGTTTTACTTTGCCTTGAAGTTTTGGAAATAAAATTTTTATTTTTATTTTATTTTAATACTTAGCAAACTTGAACATTTGGGTGACAAAATCCCAAGTAAAATTTGCAACCATAGTTACGTTTGATGCTCAAACTTGGTGCCCAAGTGTTTCATTGTTTCCTTTCTTTTATTTTCCTTGAAGATTTTTATGTATTTGTTTAGTTTTCCCCTCCTTTTCCTACACCGTCACCTAACTCTTGTTACTTGAGCATAAAGTAGCAACATATTGGCCATGTTACCTTGATACTTTGTCCCCAAGAAATCTAACTTGTGGCTATTGTGTAGATTTAGTTTGTTATTAATTACTATAATAAGATTTTATATGGATGTAAAGTCTCATCAGTAATCTTTCTTAACTCGTACTTTGGTTTACTAATTGTTCTATGCATGTTGTGTCTAGTGTAATAATGATGAACCAAACTCACTAAATAATCCAAACCTATTTCATTTACTTTTGGTTTTAAATTATTCATTCGAATACTTTTTGGAAAATTTCTGGGTGCTACATCCTACCTCCTTTAAAAGAAGTTTCGTCCTCGAAACTTACTTGTGCTACTATCTCTTTAAATGGGTAGGGGATATCCTTATCTCTACTTAGTTTTATAATCTTCTGTGGGTGCTTTTCTCTTTTTTTTTTCTTCTTTCATGTCTGCGTATCACTTATGAAGTTCTAATATTACACCCTTGCTTTCTATTAAGGTACACTAGTCGGTAGTTTAACATTAAAGTCATACTTACAGTCTCCCAGTAAGGTTGTGTTTTTTCTTACGTCAATATAAGATTCTTTCTAATTACTAATAGGGCTTGAACATCGGAATGGACTGCATCACCAATAATGATAGGTCTTAATTCCTTATATGGGTACCCATGAAACTCACACAGTTTCTATCTTTTGTTTGACATTAGCTGTCAACAATCATTCGCTTACAGTCTAAATTTCTTCTTCACAGGGATGGACTTATCTCTCTCATTGGTTTGGTTGGCTCTATTCATATGATATGTTATCCTCTATTGATTTAACCTTCAACTCATTCACTATTACAATGGTCGTGCTTTTGAGTCATAAGTTCTACATAGGAAAAGTTTCAATTTATTATTATTATTTTTTTTTTGGGGGCTTTCCTCATATTTTCTAAGAAGTGGTTCATTCCCTTTTAGTGTCTCTCTCAATGTCCCTTCTTGTATTCCACAATTTCGGGGAAAATATTAGCCTCACATTACACCTCATGTTCATATGATCACCAGTATAAATTCCATTTAATTTCTTTGGAACATCTTAGCTATCCTATCTCCCAATAGCACACATATGTTTTAATATAATGTGATCAAATCGATAGAAATGTTTTACTCTTTTGCAAATCAGTTACATGCTCATATCTCATGAGATGAGAAGTCCTATGGATCATTAACTAAACTTTCCTAAAACTCCAAACTATGTACATTCAACGTTATTCACAATTTCAACTTTCTTGACCATCAAAAATACCATGTTTCTCGGTTCCATTGCCTCAAATTTGGGGCACCTAAGCATCTTGCTTAACTTTGGATTACTACAACATGCCTAAGCATACATATTTAAGACGAGAAATCACTCTCATAACTAAAATTTTCAAGGTACCTATTTCTCTACATGATGTGATTAGGGAATCGGGTTACAAACTAAAACTCAATGAAGCTTACAATATCTTATACGTTAAGGTACCCAAAGTGTTGGAAACGTAATATATCAATACTTCTATATTAAGCACGACTACTCAATAAAACTCGTTACTTAAACTTATATCCTCTCATTGTTATACCCATTTTAGCCCGACATATAGTCCGACCTGACTTCAGGATGATAACCTCAATTACGGTACAATATATTTCTTCAAAATGTCTAATGATTATCAGTTTATAACATTTAGAAACATCTATACTGAAGTTATGACATAAAGAATTTATCAATTATCCTTAGATTTTCACAGGATCCATGGAGACTTTGATCGTATCTCTAGATTCAAATATGATTCTAGCATAGGCTTATACCAGATAATAAACTAAGTGGAGTCATTCCTTCCTCGTTCCAAAATATTCAATCCTAAACTTAGTGGAGTTCTGTACTATACCTGTAGCAATTTAAATTTAGTATCTCAGAATACATTTCCCATCTCTACAAGACTCTTCTGAAAAAGTTTCTTACGAGTGATTATCAAATCCAACTTCCATCATAGATCAAGGGGCTATTCATATAGTCCCAACATTAGAACCTGAATCATTTCAATTTGTAGTTAAGCTTTTATGTTTCTCAATTGCCCATACACGAGTGTTTGTTGCAAAGCGTAAAAATGGCAAAGTCTATGTTCTATAATTACGTATCAATAGTTAACTCTATCGAACGTGTACTTGAAAATTGAATAATTATTTTTCACATATACACGTACCGTCACAATTGCACCTTACCTTGTATGTTTCGATTAAATTTGACATTTTCGGATGCAACAATTCTGATCCTTTTTAACATTAGAAATATAACGTACAAAATTGATGTAAAATTGTGTTTGACCATGTGATAAACAAGAATTATGGCAAAAAAGAAAAAGAATTATTAGCAGTATACAATTCGTATATGTTGAACTGTATTTTGTTAGTTACATTTATTTGCGAATCTTGACTTTTAACTGTAGACTAACATTTGCACCAAATGACATTTATTGCAAAACTCAATTGAAACTAAATTATCTTCCACGAACTGATTGTTGTTGTTCATCAATAGAAGTCTTTATAGTAGACAAAAATTCCTTTAATGCTTGCTACTCAATCACATTAAATAAATTTGATTATGATAATCCCTATTTGATGAATTACTATGGTAAAAGAAAAGAAAAATTACTGAAAATTCCAAATTTAAGAATGAGAATATTTTAGTACATATGTATTAAAGAAATTGCCATGATTAATTATTAAGTTTGAGATGATAGATTAGGCTACACTAAAATCTAAAAAGAAAGAAAGAAATTGAATAAATTAAATTTTTTTTATTTCGGCAATACATTAATTTAAATTCAATGAACCAGTAATCAAAAAGATGGTAAAAAATCCGACCACTCCATAAAACAAGCTAGATTTCACCAAAATAGACAATCCATTTTCAAACTTATGCATGCATCAGATAACATTAAATGTTGACTATGCCATTTGTAAATTGTAATAAATGATTTTTTTATGTATAAATACATCTCCATAACCCACCACAAATTGTAATCATTCATTTCAGTCTTCAAATACAAAAGAGAGTTAAAAAGAAAAAGAAGAAGAAGAAGAAGAAGAAGGAAGTTATACTTCAATAGTGCAACAATGGAGTTTAGCTTGTTACAAGATCTTCCGCTTGAGATCATTGTGGCAATATTGATGGTCTTGCCCATTGATGCTTTGATGTGCATGATGTGTGTATCTAAGAAATTTTTTTCTTTGATATCTTCAAGCGAATTTATCAAGCGCCATCTTTTAGCAGCACTGAAAGAAGGTAATAAGTTCATGTTATTTGATCCTAATTTTGTGTACGATGAACCTCAAAAACCTTTCTATCTACTTTCTTATGAAAACCCTATTAATTTTTCAACCATTAAGAGAATCCCAAATGTCATTGATAGTAACAGCTACCAGATAGTTTCTGCTTCTGGGGGTTTAGTGTTTATAATCGATACTGATAGTTGTGGGGCCATAATCCATTTATGGAACCCATTTATTAGAAGATCCTTGAGTCTTACAACATCAACTATTGGTTTAGAGAAATTCACATTCAATGATTCTAGGCATTTGGCTCTTGGGTTTGGTTATGTATCTCAAAGGGATGATCATAAGATTGTCCGAATCCTTTATGTGGAGGAAGAGGAGAATGGTTTTCTTAGCAGTGCAGCTGCCCAAAAAAAAATTGCTAATAAAGAAAACATTGTTCCATTCATTGAGATATTTTCACTCAGAAGTAATACATGGGAAAAGATTGAATCATCCATTTTTCCATGGTATTTGTGTGACTCTATCTCAAGGGCTTTTGTCAACAACTGTGTCCACTGGATGGCATCTCACGTGGATGGCAATAGCAATAATAGTGAGCCAGTGATTCTTTCATTCGATCTTCTAAATGAAGTGTTTAGAGAAATAAAGTTGCCTGCTCATTACAATTTTGAAGAGTCCAAGATGGTCGAGGTTACTGTTTACAAAGGTAATCTTTCACTTCTATTCGCGCATAACCCTAGTCTTGGCAACCTACAACATTGTTTGTTGTTTGTAATGGAGGAATACGGGAATGAAGCATCTTGGACAAAAGAGTTTGATGTTATGTTGGACGGGTTTGTCCATTTTCCATCATTGATTACTGCTAACAATGAAATCGCCATCATCCGCACAAATGTTGACGATGGAAAATCAGAATTATATTTGCATAATTTTTGTAACAATGAGAGTAGAGCATTTGGTGATGATCAGATTGAGGTACCAGAAAATGTGGACTTTTTGCCGATGATTGGGAGTTTGGTTCTTTTGAATGCTAAGAATGAAAACATGGAATTGCTACAAGGAATTGACGATGATGAAAAGGAAAAAGAAGCTTTGGACAGTGCGTGAGTTTGATGGTGAATTTAGACATAAAGGTAAAAAGTATTTACTACTTCACTTTGTTCATAGTTTGTTTTTGTGTTATTCTGTAACTCATGTTATTGTTGGTTGTTTTAGTAACCACTTTTTCTAAGATATGGTAATTCAACTAATTAATAATCTTCTATATGCAGGCGCATAAGGTTTACCTACTTTTTTGTGCTAGGAAGGGAAAAAATCAAGACTCATTATGTAATAGACAGTTATTATGTTTTTAATATAAGTATGAATTTATGGATTAGTTTTGAACTTATTTTGGATATATTTTATTACCATAAATGTATGATTAATTTCTAAATGAATATTTCATCTCTTCGAAATCAATATCTTTAATTCAAGTGAATCCGTCTTATTTCATTCCACTTTCTTGAATCATCCTCACAAATTATTCCACTTTCTTGAATCATGCTCATTTTCTTGGGCCTTTTCAGAACTCAATTTTGGAGTTAGGAGTCATGATTAATTTGTCGTCGAAGAACATGTATAGAGACATTTTTCCCGCCCTCTTTAAAAAATGACTTCAATGCAATGGCTGCATTCATATTTTTAATTCAACAAATCATTCACGATATAAGTGAAATATCATGACTCCTTATTACTTTTCCCTAAGAACTCCCAAACGTTTTTTTCCACAGTTGTTAATGTGTCTGCAACGGGCTACCCAAAACAATTATAATCCAGTTTCTTTGGTGAGGATTAAAGTTGATAACTCAACTAATACATCATTATATTAACTTAATAAACTAATTTGGATGCATATGAATGATTCTGTAGATAGAAATTACTAATGAGAGGTTACATTCTTGTAGTGTCTAATGTTAATTTTATGTAATATTTAGAGTTTAGGCATCTTTAGCCACACTCTTGTTTGATCCATTAAAGTTGGTGCTCATTTTCTTGGGCCTTTTCATAACACAATTTTGGAGTTGGGAGTCATGATTAATTTGTCGTCGAAGAACATGTACAGAGACATTTTTCCCACCCTCTCTAAAAAATGACTTCAATGCAATGGCTGCATTCATATTTTTAATTCAACAAATCATTCACGATATAAGTGAAATATCATGATTTGATTTGTATAATGATGAAGCCACGTGTCTCAGTTTCCTTGCTTCGGATTTGTATTGTAAACATCTGTAACGTTTGGAGAAAAAATTTTCATTCTGGTACTGACATGTGTCTTTAGTGTTTGTTGCTTTAAGTAAATAATATAGATTTGATTGTTTGCAAACTCCTACATTCCTCATTAATTACCTTTTGACGAGATTATAAATATTCAAGTATAAATTGCTAAAAATCATTAAATTGTATGAAAGAGTTATTGGCTTACATTGATTTCAATCCTTACCCAATTAACTGCACCTTGCCTCACAACTTACAGGCGATCTATTATCATTCACATTTCCATGTTAAATTGCCAAATTTTAATTTAATATACTTTTTTTTGCTTTATTTTTGTTTGTACATTTCCAATACTCAAATTTATTCGTCATCCCTCTTCAAGTCAAAAAAAAAAAAAAAATCAATTTAAAACTCAAAAAGTGAATACAAGCCTTACAAATAGATGAATGAGAATGAATAAATGTTGTTCTTGATGAACTAAGAGCAAATCATACTTGTTCTTCCTTTGTTGTTAGCGTTGTCAACATACTTTATTCCTCGTTCGTCATCTTTCTGGCTGGTGGGAGAATGCAAGTTTCTAGTGATGATTTGGGAATTGGAAGAGTTTCAGGAGGACGAGGGTTGTGCAAAAAGGGGAGGTGAATTGAAAAAAAAAAATCAAAATAAAAAGAGTGGTACAATAGGAAATTATAACTGAGCTATTAGTTTTGCATGTGCCGTTAATTTACAGATTCCATAAAAACAGAGGGGTCTTACAGATAATTATTAAACATGAGGAGGTTTTCTTTTTTCTCGTAGATTTGAATACCACATGGGGTTGCTATGAATTAACCTTAAATATTTTATTTATCTAAAGAGATCATTTTTTTTGGAAATATGTAGTGAAATGGCTTGTTGAAAAAAAATCCACAAAATCAAGATCAATTAGATGTAGTAAATATTTCGACATAACTTTTACAATAGTTTACCAGTTTATGACAGAAAAACCATTAGTTAATGTGGAAATTGCCAAATTGAATAGAGGCTTTAAGTAATTCAACAATTTTGGAATTTTTATCCAAAAGGATTTTTGTTATGGACATGATTTGATTTTTTTGAAAACGTGTCCCCTAATTTCTAGGATTGATTAACTTTCCCAATATGTCATCTAGGATTTGGCCCTACTTTTTTGGAGGTATGGTGGAAAAATTTTGTGAGATTATGTGGGGGGGGGAATATATTTCGTTTACTATTATGGATGAAACAGGACATATTTCTTTTAATGCTTTGTAATCTTGATGAATCGGATAGGATAATATCTTGGTTTAAAAACTTTTACACACAAATAAAATCTAGATTATATTTTCAGGATTTTTATTTTATGTACCATTGGTATTTATTAACTCTTTACTTTAGAATGAGTTGACTAAAATTTGAACATTCAATCTATAATAACAAAAATAGATTTGAACGTTCCGTTTTAACATGATTAACTACTTGTTCTCCGACAACCTACTTCATAATATAATTATACCAAAAAAAATTCACGAGCCGTGCCATGCATAGGCCCACCACTAGTATATGTTTAAGTTTGACTAACCTCACTTTTGGATGTATAATTATTTGAAACTTCAATCGTCTTCCGAATCGAGAAAGTAGATGATAGATTATTGAAGTATATTCTCTATCAGGTGATACACTAATAATTTTAAAGCCATTGAAGCAAAGATCACATATGCATGGTGGATCTGATTAATATAGTATATTGCTAATATTAATCAGGGGCATATAAAAAATGTGTAACCCATTAACGTTAGGTGAAAAACAAACCGAAACGTCCTATATAAAAATGTTAACTACCATTTTGAGACTTGTGCCTTTACAAAGTATACGATATGTGAAAAAAAAAACACGATAAGCTTGCTATGTTAATGAACTCTCCATAGATGAGGTTTTTTCCCTCCTCAAGTACAGAAATGAACAAAATCTATGTTTTATGATGAAGAAACAATATTTTTAAGTCTTAGGGGTATGAGCTTTGTGTATGTGAAATTTGAATCTTTGTTTTTCTATCTTATCGTCACAAATTGCACCTTACCTCAAGTCTATATACACTTAATCTGTCTCGGTTTTTAAATTTTGGATGCAACCATGTGAAACTTTTTTAGCGTTATGAGTATAACAAAAAAATTGTGGGACAATTGTGTTTAAACATTTATTTAAATTCTGAGAAACTTTAGTTGTTTGTATAAAATAAAATTGTTGATATTATTCAATTCGTAATTGTTGAGTGTATCTTGTTAGTCACATTTATTTAAGAATTGTGAGAATCTTCACTTTTGACTTTCAAGGAACATATACATTGATCGAACTAATTTTGACTAGTGTCAGCACCAGGATCTTCTTTCATTGAAATGTAAAAGAAAGAAAAATCATAAATTGGTAACCTTGTAATTTTTAACCTAAAACTTATGCGATATTTTTATCGTTTCCTGACGATACTCTAACTCCATTGTGTCATTAATTATCTACTAGATGTTTGGCCCGGGTGGTCCTTGGCTTTTTAACTTTGTAATTCATTGAATATATATATATATATATATATATATTTAATCTTCCAAAAAGACGTTTATGTATACTAATAATATAAAAATTGTCGGTTGCCTGTATTTCAAATTGGTCAAATGAAAAAGACAACCTATACAATAAAATTAATACTTGTTTCATTACAATATTTATAACCCTTTCCTTATCCAAAGAAAAAAGAAGAGAAAAAATAGCAGTAAGGTGCAAGCTTGTTGTAAGCACTTTTGATTCAGCACCGTCTTCTAATTATCTTTCTTGGCTAGATTTGGATGTAGCCCAACATCAAATTCAAATCCACAGTTCCCAAAAACCATCAAAAATCTGTCCGAAAAATGATCAAAAAAGCGATATTAGTACATCAAATTTCAAAAAAAAAAAAAAAAAACCCGGGAAGAAAAATTTTTCCATAAAACAAAACTGAAATTCTTTTGAAGAAGATTCATGTTGTTGTGTAGTTGGCAGAAGACTACATCATTAGACAATTATCTTTTTTCTTTTATGAACAGAGACATTATATTAAATTCGAAGAACTTTCTTCAACCTTTTTACATCCAAGGCTTTTACTCCACTGGTTCTTAACACAGTCATAACATTATACTCCCTCCGGTCCTTAATATAAGGCATTTTAATTTGGCCTAAATGTAACCTAGTACGTAATTTTAATCGACAAAAAAACCTTAAAAATATTTCATAATAATCAAAAGAATACAAAAAATGTGAAAATATATTTGTAAGATTTTTTCACCAATTAAAAATGTGCACTAGGACAAAATCAAAATACCTTATATTAAGGACCGGAAGGAGTATTTGGCATCTTCAATCACCCGGATAAATGATGCATTTCTAGAAAAGAAAGAATAAAAATTTGGAAGGTAAAATCATGAATTGTGAACTTACCGTACAAACTAACCGAAAAAGAAAACAGACTCTCACCAATCTATTCTGCTGAACCCAAATGTAAAAATTACTAGAACAAAAACATAAAGAAAACGCTTAAAATAGTTTGATGATCGCTGGTTTCTTTTCTTCAAATTTAAAATCTGAGTTTTTATTGATAAAAATATGGTTATTACATCAAGCGAACTGGAAGAAGAAGGAGAATAATCTTCTCTGTCCAAACAAACAATGGAAAAAAATTGTGTAACAAACAATTGATTAAAAACTATTTAGCTCAAAAAGGAAATCTTCTCTGTAATCCATGAGATTAATAAGAACAGAATAATATTCGTGATTCTTTCTAAAGAGGCAATTTGTACCTCTTTGGTGTTCACTGTTGCATTTGCTTATTCATGAATAATGTGGATATTTGGCAAACTTGTGGGTTTTCGGCCAAAGGGATTTCAGCCAAGATTCAAGACTCGTGAAAGCTTTTGCACTTTGCTTTACATGAAGTCGCAAACAAATTTGACTCTTGTTCTTTGCATATTTTGGTCATTTATTTCAGAAATGCCAAAAAAGAGAGAAAAGAAAAACAAAATTTCATGGAATCACAAAAGAGATTACACTGGTCATTCATCAATTTAAAAGATTAAGCACATAGTTGGCCAAGAATTTTCATTGATAGAATCACCACCAATCTATTTGACTACTGCATTAATCATATCCTTTAAATTCCTGCAGCCGACTAACTCAAGTTCCATAACATCAAGGTTTGACAATCGTTTGATGGCTGGTTCTGGAACAATAAAAGGATAAATGATAATTAAATATAGAAAACATCAAGATTACCATCAGGAAAGTCTCTGCCCAAAAATCCTCGTCCGATGGAATTACTTGTTTTCAACCACCACCGAATGTATTAAACCGTCTGTCACCCATCCATCTAATCATTGCCTTCGGAAAATCCTTGTGTTGCTTTTGACATTCAGCAGAACAAAGAACTTCAAATCAAAGTGATTGGCTCTCCCAGATATGACACTTTCGCTATGGAAGCCTTTTAACACTGCCTGCCGCTTACCTCCTTCAACGGGATTTGTTCTCCGATAAGAGACTCTACCGGTGGAAACTCTAAGCAGCATGATGGTACTTGCAAGTCTAGTAGCAGATCGGACCGGGATGAAAAAATAAGAGAAAAATTGTGGAGTTATGAGTGATCCCTAGGAAGAGTCAGGGTTTAATCAAACCCATGGATTTGACATGCGGCGGATGAAAAAAAATGAATTGACTTGAGGTTTTTCAAACAATGTATGTTTCTTTCCCTTCTAGATAAGAGATATGAATTTCAATTGAGATATTGTAGGGATTTACATTGCTAAAATTGGGGGCGAGTTGATGGAGCAGACACTACGGAGCAGTCTGTTATCTTGTGACGCATTTTTTGGAGCTAAAATTGGGGATTGATTAACCCACAGATGGCCTAAAAATAGGTTGGAACAAAATTTTTCTGAGCAAAGAAGCAGCCAAGTGTCACATTTTCCTTGCTTCGGATTTGTACAGTAAATTTTTTTTTTAAAAGAACCAGGATGGTACCGACGAGTCAAAATTAAACCCTAGGCCTATTGGGCCTAGGATTAGATTACGTGGAGATTAAGTCACCGCCTAAACCTATTCCCCTAGGGTTTCAAGAAACAGGTAACACCACCTCTATATAAAGAGGTCGTGCCTCTCCCATAAGGCATATTTTCTACCTACATTCAACACCTTCTACACACAATACACATCCTTCTCTCTCTATTCTCTTTATTCCCTTATTTACTTAAGCATCGGAGAGTCTACCCTCAAGAGACACCCGAGGCTTTGTCTTGTAGGTTTTAGGACGTCTGCCGCCGGCTAGATCATCATCGCCACCCGTCCTTAGGTACCGTGGAGATCCATTCTTCATCAAGTGGCACGCCCAGTGGGACCGATTTGTTTGGTCTTCACAACCAAATAAATTTCTTAGCGAAGCACGGAATCTTTTGTATCTTTGGCAGCCACGGTGTTAATTCGTTACTCCGATTTTGCAACTAGAAGATCATGCAAAAAATTATCTTTGTTTGGCCAAGAAGACGTCAGTCGACAAGTAGCACAAAGAAGTTTTCGGTTGCACAAAGAATTCGAGGAGCCACACTTGCTTCACAACTGATCGAGAAGAACAGTCCTTGGAATTCAAAATCCGTCAAAAGGGGCAGAATATTCAGCCGAGAACAATTCCTCAACTTGAGAATTACCGCTTATTCCCTAATAATTTTAATTATTTGGTCCCTAAAAATTTTAAAATTTTGCAGATTAGTAAGGGGCAATTTCGAAGATTGGAGTTTCGAGAGATACATCTCCTCGAAGGAGCAACCATCCCTCGAGCACCATACTACTACTCGAAGTGTTCGAGAAGATGTATCTCGACTTTTATCTACTCAACTACTACCTTCTCGGAATCGAGGTAACACTTTCTCGAATAATCAATTTATTACGAGATCGAGGTACTTCTAAAACCTTTTCATGCTTTAATATCTGATATCATTATCATATTACTATCATATCACGATATCTTTTTGAGCACGATCAAAGGAATCTTTTGAGAAACCAACCCTCTAGGAAAAATTCCCATAACCCTGCAATGAGAAAAATCACCTTGGGGTTGTCTTCAACGAGGAAAACGTACTCGGGGTACAAACGGGAAAACCCCCTAGGGGCAAAGAACTTGAGAAATCATCCTAACATTCTCTGCTTGAACTAATATTCCTTAGGAGCATCTTATTACTACATGTCATTACTATCTTGTATTGCATCTAAATGATCTACACACTCGCGGTCCACCGCGCAAATGAGGATACTCGCGGTCCACCGTGCAAACAAGGATTCTCGCGGTCCACCGCGCAAACAAGGAACTCTCTAACAATAAAGACCTCATTGAGGCATCCTACTCTCTTCATCTTATATAGGTGACACCCGAGAACAAAAGAGTTCAAGAACTGGGGCAACACCACGAGAAGACATCAACACTCGTAGCAACCCATATTCTTTTCGGCGAGTCTCGGGAATATGGCTTGCTAGGAGCACTTGACGAGTCAGAATTAAACCCTAGGCCTATTGGGCCTAGGATTAGGTTACTTAGAGATTAAGTTACCGCCGAAACCTATTCCCCTATGGTTTCAGGAAACATGTAACACCACCTCTATGTAAAGAGGTGGTGCCTCTCCCATAAGGGATATCTTCTACCTATATTCAACACCTTCTACACACGATACACATCCTTCTCTCTCTATTCCCTTTATTCCCTTATTGACTTAAGCATCAGAGAGTCTACCATCGGGAGACACCTGAGGCTTTATCTTGTAGGTTTTAGGCTGTCCGCCGCCACCTAGATCAACATCGCCACCCGTCCAAAGGCACCGTGCAAATCCATGCTTCGTCAGTACCTGGCGGGCATCCCCTGATTTTATTAATTTTCAAAGAAAAATATACACCGGCAGTGCTTAAGACTTATCCAAAGAAAAAAGTCTGTCTTATAAAGGTCTTACTAAAGTCCCCATTGACAGCTCTGTAAACGTCTATAAACGTTTGGAAGGAAAATGTTTATTCTGGTGCTGACACGTGTCCTTAGTGTTTGTTGTTTTAAGTAAGTACTATAAATGAATGAACACCATTATTAATTTATATAAGGAATAATAACTTCCAAGCCCTATACAAACTCATAATGCAACCAAATTCATAATTCAAATCATTATATATATATATATATAATTTAGTCACTTCACACGTATAAAACTTGGTAGTATTCTACCACACCTGTGAACTACTACAACTGTGGCCAGAAACTTCAATTCCCTCAGTCTCCTTTCTCTTCCCCCGTTGAATCTCTTCGGAATCCTTCTTAACTCTCTTTTTCATTTTTCAAACACATTTACTCTCCTATATCTTTCAACCATGTATAAAGGATTTATTATTATGTTCCTCTTTCACTATAACTTGTATATATACTATTATGGGAGGTTGAGAGAAATCTAAAAAACCGCCCTAATTTTTCCATCTTTTCATAGCTCCATCATTGTAAAAGATCGAGAAGAGCTTCTGGCATGCTTGATTTCCCAATTCTATTGAGGAAATTGCAAGAAATTCATATTGTATTGAGGATTATGATGTTGATTTTTTTTTTTTGTGAGAATTTTATTTCAGATTTTATTGAGCATACCTATTCTGTTTTTCACTAGAATTGACAAATTTGTGTTGGCTAAAAATGTTACTTTGTGGTATCCCTTTTTCCCCCTAGTAGGTTGAGAATTTTGTACGCTAAGAATAGTTTGCATTCTGATTGTCGGTTCCAGCAACCTCTGAACACGTCAAAGAGGCATCTATCTGATCCAATCGAGGTTCATTTTTAATGTTTCGTTCCTTTCGCGAATTTGCTGCAGAGTCCATCTCAAATTCTGATTTGCCATTAAAATTTTTCATTATTTCTAATTGCAACTTTACGATTTTTTTACTTTTTTTTTTGGTTATGTATGTGTATTTATCCAAGTGAGTAAGTTTAACCAGCTTTAATCAACGTAATGTTGATATGATTGATGACTGAAATTTTCCACTATCTTGATCAATCTTGCAACATTTTAACTATCGAAAAGGAAACTTTATCTTCACTTTGCTTGTCGAAATGATTATGTTCATATAATATTTGGAGATGAGAAAACTAGTTGCATGGGTTTAGTGCTTATGTGTGATCATGTCATTGATGGTTATGATTTTCTTTTGGATGGTGTAAGTTTACGAGTTGTTTGTCAGATTCTCTAGGCGTAGCCCTTGCAAAATATTCACTGGGTGAAACTATGGTTTCAGTTCATTTCATTTCAAAACAAATATTTGAGTGCTTTGTGCACCTATCAATCATCTTATCTTTGTATTGGGACAAAGAAAGAATGCGCTTATCCATTTTGATGTTTTATAGTTTCTAACTTTTTGTCCATTTCATTTTTTCGCAAATGCTTTTAGCATTTCATTTACCCATTTGGGAGCAAATAAATGCTTCATTCGGTTACCTCCGTCGTCAAATTTACTGATGTAAATCATTAAGTTTTTTTTTTTTTTTTAACATTCATTATCTTTCTTCAATTTGATTTGTTTTCAATTTCACCTTTTACTTATGGGGTGCTAAGTCAGCTTCTGGCACTAACCTCATTGTGTATCTCCAATTTAACCTTTATTTAACAAAACTACTTGAAAAGTTAAATAAACTTTTAGGTTTCTCTAATTATAATTTGTGTGAATTAAAATTAAAAACCATTATCATCTGTAACGTGCGAGTTATACGCTCAAGTAGGTGCAAAGTGCATCCGGTCTTGAAAACTTAGTAATAAATAGTTTCACAATTATTTGAAAATTTAGTAAAAGTGATCTCTTTTTTTTAATCCAATGTGCACAAAGAAAAAATAAAACATATTCTTATGCAATCTTTCCAAAAAAAAGAAGAAAGTTATGGTGTATAATTAGGAGCACCTAGGGACACCTAGAAAGGTGTACCTAGTGGGCAAATGTAATACACTCTCTTTGTATGGAAGTAGATTTTCTTTCCCCCCAAATTTCAACCACATGCTCATTTAATGCTCCAAATTTTATCCCTTTTTTTTCACAAACATTTAATTTCAAATTGTTTTTATCTTATCCTATTAGTTTTTATATTATTTTATTTTATGAGAAATCTTTTTTGTGACGATTTATTTTATTAGAATATCATTTTAGTAATGTGCAATTCAACTAAATAAGATATTCCGCTCTACTTAAATCTTGATGAGATCTCATCCTAGATAAATAACAATACTAAAATGAAGAATATATGTGGTTTTGCTAGATGAATAATTATACTTTAATGAATGAATGAGATAACATTATTGGACGAATAATGCGTAACAGAATAAATAACTTTGGTAAATAAAACTAACAAAAGTATATTTTACAATGCGTTAATGTGAACAACTAAACTAATAAATTTCTAATTATGTATTATACTAGACCAAAACTGAACAAAAAAACTGGTCACTGGTTTTAACATATAAAGTCTTGAAAGAATCGCCGATACTCGATACGTCTATGTCGATTGTTTGATTTCAGTAACTCTACCAAATATTTGATTCTCAACCGATCGAATTCATTTTGATGAACATTTCTCTGACGCTGATCAAACAAAGAAAACATTACAATAAGTGAGATTTTACATTCCATCAAAACTCTTTTTTGACTAAAATATTGATTAATTGGTAATGGATGAATACATGAATTAGCTCAATGATACTGATGAATAACCATACAATCAATGATACTGATGAATAAGCTCACTTATACTCAATGGATGAATACATGAATGACCTAACTGATACTGATGAATAATGGTTCCTTTTATAACAGAAGAAATAAATTGAAGAACAAAAACAATATTAAAACTCAGAATTATAAAACCTAGATTTCCAACCAGCAACATGATAAATAACCATACACAACAGATAAATAACCATACACAACGGATGAATAACCAAATTGATGAACAACAATAACATTAAAACCCAAAATTATAAAACTCAGATTTCCAACAATAACAACATGATGAATAATCATACAGAACGGATTAATAACCATACACAAACGGATGAATAACCAAATTGATGAATAACAACAACATTATTACGAATAATACACTATGATTGATGAATAATCACACTGAAACTGGTGAATAAACCCATTTTAAGATTCGAAAACAAATGAAAGAAAAAGAACATTATAATTATTGAATGTACAGTGCTTAGATCTATGAAACCCAACAATAAAAACAAAAGTTGAAGAGATTATTAGAAAATACCTCTGCCCATCTAGGTTTTCGTATGTGGTTCCATTCGAAAAAAAAAATTGATTTTTCCATCCCTCTACATGATGAATAACAGATTAAAACACAAGATTATAAAACCCAGATTTCCAACCAACAATATGATTAATAACCATACACAACGGATGAATAACCAAATTGATGAACAACAACAACATTACATCCCAGAATTATAAAATCCAGATTTCCAACCTATAACAATATGATGAATAACCATATACAACGGATGAATAACCATACAGCACAGATGGATAACCATACACAAACGAATGAATAACCAAATTGATGAATAATAACAACATTATGACGAATCACACACTATGATTGATGAATAATCACACTGAAACTGGTGAATAAACCCATTTTAAGATCCAAAAAAAAATGAAAGAAAAAAAACATCATAATTATTGAATGTACAATGCTTAGATCTATGAAACCCAACAACAAAAATAAAAGTTGAAGAGATTATTAGGAAATACCTCTGCCCCTCTGAATTCATAAATCTTTTGGCAATTCACCAAATCTAAATCCATAAACCTCTGATGATTCATCAAGGAAGATCTGAAACAAACCCACAAATAGAAATCCATTGATTCATAAAAGAAGATCTTAAACAAATCCACAAAGAGAAACCCACAAAAACAGATGAATAAGATGATTTATTACCATAATATTCGCTTTAATTTGTATCTACTCAATTATAAAATCCAGATTTCTTATGCACAAAGTTGATTCCAAGAGCGCAGCCACCGAGAGAATTTCGTTCTTGCTTGAGCGAATATAAAAGCAGAAAAATGAGAAAAAGTTAGGGTAATTGGGTATTTATATTTTTTGTTATAGGGATTTGAAAATTAAAAAATCCAAAAAAGGGGGCTATTATTGGGGTGTGTTGGAGCGTGAAAGACACTCTAGGTACATCTAGAAAAGTGTACCTAGGTGCTCCTTATTCTAACTGATTATTTTAGTACATAAATTCATTAAGTTTTTTTAAGGGTAAAAAGAAACCCTCTAAAATGTATAAATATATGCTAATTTTTAGGAGAAATCTAGCCAAACATATTACTAAAGAAGAGTTGTTGTATTTATTATGTATCCTTACATTTCTTTCATTTTGAAATCACTAAAATTTCCATTATGAGTAAATTTATTTAGGAAAAAACATATTTAAATTATTGTGCGATTATATAATTATTGTCGATAATTAATGTAAATTAATACTTACCCAAAATAAATAAAATAATAATAACCATCAACATTGAGTAAAATATAAACTATTGACACAAGTTTTATTGAGTAACCAAATAAACTATTGATAAGTGTTTTGTAGTTTCTAAAGATGATATAAATTATGTATGAATTTTATATAAGTTTCAATTTTTGCTTGATTCAAATGGTAAAGATAATTAAAATTATGTAATTTTGTCCTCTTTTCCTTAATAGATATTTTTAAATTAATAATTTATTAATTTATCAATTATGTAATAATTTTCTAAATCAATAAATTTTGTTGTTCCAAATCTATTGGTTTAAAGTTTTAAACAAGTTTTATTATAGTTGCATCCGAAATTATACTTCAACAGATTCACACAAATACCATTGGAAAACGGGTCATTTAATATTTTTCCATGTATTACTTCTGAGTGCAAATATGTCGACGAGTGTGACAATTGTCTTTCTTTACAATATTATTTCGGGCGACTGCACTGTTACCATCAATACCTAATTATCCATCACAGGAAAACATCGTATGCCAGTGAAGAAACCTAATTCTCCTCCCACATTAAGGATGCGAACAATCTTATAATCATCCCTTTTAGATACGTAACCAAACCCAAGAGCTAAGTGCCTGAAATCATTATATGTGAATTTCTTCAAACCAATAGTTGATGTTGTAATACTCAAGGATCTTCTAATAATCGAGTTCCATAAATGGATTATGGTCTCGCAACTGTCAGTATCGATTATAAACACTAAACCCTCGAAAGCAGAAACTATCCATGAGATTTGAGATTCTCTTTATGATAGAAAAATTTGTAGGGTTTTCATAAGAAATTAAATAGAAAGGTTTTTGAAGTTTATGGGACACAAAATTAGGATCAAATAACATTACCTTCTTTCAGTGCTAATATGTACAAAATAGTGCTCGATGAATTTGTTTGAAGCTATAAAAGAATAAAATTTCTTGGATACAAATCATGCACATCAAAGCCTCCATAGGCAAGACCATCGAAATTGTCACAATGATCTTGAGCGAAAGATCCAGTACTATTGAAAGTAATAATTTATAATAATTACATAATAGGCTTATAATTTAAATTCATATTTTTTTCCTAAATAAATTTACTCATAAAGGAAATTTTTTAGTGAATTCAAGATGAACGAAATGTAAGGATATATAATAATTTATACAACAAATCTTCTTTAGTAATATGTTTGGTTAAATTTTTCCAAAAAATTAGCATGTATTTATACACATTATAGGGTTTCTATACCCGTAAAAGTTAGCATGTCTTTTTTTTTTGATAAAATTGTATAAGAATGTGTTATTTTTGTTTCGTGCGCATTGGATTAAAAAAATAGATACCTGTTACTATGTTTTCAAATAATTATGAAAACTATTTATTTCTAGCAAGATTAGACACATTTTCTGCCTACTTTGTGCGTACCCTAATTATTTAATACTAGTACTTATCCGCACGTTGTGCTGATTATAATGGTTTTTAATTTAAATTTAAGCAAATGCTAATTATTAAAAAGTAAAAGTTTGTTTACCAGTTCTCGCGATTTGGTAAAAAAATATTAAAATCTAATTTTTTCTAATTTTGTGAAACAAATTGTAGAATTTAGTATTTTTTTTCCCCAAATTCATTTTGAAAATCAATATTTAAACTAGCCAAAGTAAGTTGAGACCTCAGACACTAATTTCAAAATAATGTTGTTAAAATTTAAATTAGACTTCTCAACTTATACAAATTTTTTTTTAACTAAACAAAGTTCAAATCATCATGTGTTACAAACTGCAACATAGCAATGGTAACAAAAATTAGTAAAAAAATGACACTTATAATTATTCACAAATCTCAAGAACGCAAAACAAGGTGCCTTATGGCCTATGCAGTGTCTCAGAGTATGAGAAATCAATTTTTCCTATGTTAATTATTAAAACCATCACATCAATCCAATAAGATCACTATGCTTGATGGTATAGTGATCCCTCTGAAGCTTTGAAGATATTTACCTCAACTCTTTGCAAAACCTCCATGGAAAAGCTTCCACTTTGCGCATCATTTGTTTGAGAAGAGCACTATATGTTTGAACTATTTCAAAACTTAGATCCGTACAATTGTGTAGGCCATGAAGAATGCCAAGTATCTCAGCTCCTATACTGGTTCCTCCTCCTAAATAAACTGATTCTGCTTACAGAAAAGATTCCACTTCCCGTATGGAATTTTAATATATAGAAATAATGAATGTCAATCAAAGCAAACCATTCAGAGAATATTAAATCATAAAACTTCATGAACATTTCAGCATGTTACGACCATGATACCCCGCTAAAATGTGTGACAAATATTACATAATATATTTCATACATTCCATGCAAAGTTGGCGGGTGTCGAGACCCCCAAAAAAATAAAACCAACTTAAAACTGTGGATAGCAGTAAGTTAGATCGATTCTACAAGGACGTGTAAAACTCTAATAACCCCAAATGATTCGACTAAAGACATCATGAGAAACAAAAAAAGAAAGTAAACTGTAAACTACAATTTAGGCAAATGACAGACTAACTTAACTAAGTGAACTAAAACCTAGAGTCTTCATCCACTCTCCTTTATATAGTTATGTTAGGAATTATTTTACACTCTTCGTGGTATGAATTCAAGCTTGATCAGACACTCTTATACCCCAAGGTCATTTCTGATTTTCAAGAGGTGTCTTTGAATGATTAAGAAGCTCCCTTCTGAGTAAAGTGTTTAAATTACAAATCCATTAAGATCCTAAGTCTTCTGTGATCATACATGCCAACCAAGTATCTTTCGATCTTACTTGAAAACTTGGACTGTTATCTCTTCGTCATAGACTAATACTAAATGTTCTAAGCCATGCTTCACCTTCCGAGATTCACATGTCATGAAAGCACAATTAGCTAAATGGTTAGTTTGACTAAGAGGTTAGTTCAAACTTTAGTATTAAAAACACAAAATTATCCGAGTGCTAATTAATAAACAAAACTACATATATTCAAGAGATTAGACAGTTTAGAAGAGTTTAGCTACTTATAAGTGCAGACACAAACACAAGAGGATGAACAACAAGCATTCAACATCAATACAAAGCAAGAAAATCAGTTGCTGATAGAAAAAAACTCAGAGTGTTGCTGTCTACTCAAGCGATAGACTTGCCTAAGCCCACAAAGCCTGATTACTCTGTGTTGTGCATATTCTACTCTCTTCCCTAACGCACAGAGCTTGATTATGAGATTTAGTGGTTCCTTTTATAGACTTGCATCCTCCTCCTTCTGCATTATTGATCCTCTTGCTTCTATGAGTTAGGACCACTTGAGACTAATTGTTTTGTTGCGTTTTTCATCTTTGCTCTTGTCTTCTCGCTTCGTTTTTTGACCGCCTTTGAAGCATCCTAAGCTCTTCCTTAAGCCCCAAAGTGCCTCTTTCTTTGAATTTTCCAGCCATCTTTGTGGTCCTATGTTTGTCTTGTCAAAACCAGCCAGGCTCTAGCTTTTGTGGTTCTTCATTCTGCCCATTAAGGAATTTGTCCTCCAAGTCCAATCGCCAAGTTTTCATTCTTGTCAATTTCCCCCACATCTTGCACCATTTTGCAATTAAATCCTTGACCACACGAAAATATAAACCTATCTAGAAGTAAAATCATTCTTAACTTAAAACTTATAATTTATACCTAAAAAGAGATTGTAAAACTTTGCTTTTATCATGCACAAAAGACACTCATCAAAAGTACGGGCATAATTCTAATTGTCATGATTATTAAGTTTAGGACTATAAATTAGGCTACACCACCAATTAAGAATAAAACAAACAAAGAAAGAAAAGTGCATATTGAAATTGTTATTATTTCGGGTAAGGTGTATTGTCTATCCCACATCGCCAGCGTAAAGAGAAGTGACTCAGTATATAAGTTCCAAAAGCCACCCCACTCATTGCCAATTGGTTTGAGATGGGAGCCCAAAGTACTTATATAATTTGACATGGTATCAGAGCATTCTGGGTATGTGCCGAAGTTCTAGGCCGGAGGTGGCATGTGGTGATTTTATGTTAACCTACTTGAGCATTGACACGTGGACTTGTTGTGGATCGATCCAGCGGTATAACTAATTTTCTCCTACAAGAGCATTGACTTGTGTGGTTGTTGTGGACCAAAGTTTTCTCCCACTAGAGCATTGGCAAGTGGGCTATTTTGTTTATTTTCTAATCCAATTCCATTGGGTACATAGTTCAAGGATCAATTGGACTTAAGGAAGGGTGTTAAGGTGTATTATTAGTCCCACATCACCGGCGTGAAAAGAAATGACTCAATATAGAAGTTTCAAAGGTCACCCCACTTATTACCAATTGGTTCTGAAATGGGAGCCCAAGATACTTATATACATTGAAAATTTCCAAAATATCTTGATTTATTTAATTAACCAAAGGTGAAACTAGTTGGCACACTAGAAGGTAAAAAAAAATGCCCTTTTTCTTTCAATAATAGTGTATTTTGACTTACACCATTTGAAATATCGATCAAGGAGGATGAGACTACTGGACTGGGCGGAATGGGTGCGCCCCAAGGACAGTGAGCCATGGTTACTTGTTAGTGAAAATAAATGATTTTGGTTGATTTAATTAATATATACTCCCTCTATTTTTTTATATGTCTTTCTAGAGAAATCATCAAAACCAAGAACACATTAACTAATGTTGTTCAAATACAAAAATATCCTTATTTATTGTCTACACAATTTATCACAACCAATAGAAATTCATTATAAATACAGTTTCATTTCCAATACAAGGGTAATATCGGTAAAAAGTGGTCAAATATGCCTCGATTTGTGAAAACGACATATATTTAAAAAAATTCACCAAATCCTTAAACGACATATGTTTCAAAATAGAGGGAGTATAAAGTGTTTGTGCAACCATTGGTACCTATTGGGTTTGCGCAGAAAACCCAACTTACCCAACTTGAGGGTCAAATATCTTTCCTTTTTGTTCTTTATTTTCTTCATTTCCGAACCAACTAAATTAGCACATTAATTTATACCAAAAAATAATAGCACATAAATAAATGTATACCCAATTGCAAAAATTGCAAATTTGACTAATCTATATGACTATCCTCAATGTGAGGGGAAAAATAATTGAGAATAGAAACTTTATCAATAGCAATAATAATAGTACTAGATTCTCAGTCCGGATGAATGTCCAGCCGGCTGCTATATTAGCATTTTAAATTGAGAAAGAAAAGGAATTGTTGAACTACACTTAAAGAGGTTTTAAGAAGAATTTGAATTGAACTCATATATGGTTAATGAAAATTTTTACAGTTAATGGATTCGATTGAACATTGAAATAGCAACATAATTTTGACAAAAATTTAGGAATTTGATTTTGGAGTTGCACTAAATGAGGCTTTTTTTAACATATTTTTTTATCCTTGATTTTATTTTGTAAATAATGTCCTCTTTGGTAATGTATTTTTGGCGGTAAATAAGTTTTTGTGCAGCTGCCACATGACTTAAATGGCAGCTGCTTTCAATAAGTAAAAATAGATTAGTGGTTTATTAATTCTCCATCTTTTTTAATCTCACAAACAAAAAAGAATATTCATCCTTCCTATTCCAACTCTTGACTCATCCACGCTTTCCCCCAAATTGTATTTCGTGTTTACTTGATGAAAATCCATGATCTTGTAATGACATTTATAATATTTTTATATGAAGGTGATAATGCACCAGACACTTTCTCATTGACCTATCGAATAAATTGCTAACTTTGGGAGTTGAAGGGGTTGTAACGGATATTGCAAAAATTTATGTACAAATTGCAACTGATCATTACAATCTGTGCGAAGAATGAATTGCCCTCTATTGAATTCAATGCTTGCCCAATTACTTCACTTTACCTCACAAATATGAACTAATATGTTTAAATTCAATTAACCTCGCTTTTGGATGTGCAACTATTTTAAACTTCAATAGTGTTCAAAATGGAGCAAGTAAATTATGAACTGTTGAAGTGTATACTCTACCACACGATACACAAATAATTTTAAAGCATTCATTTAAGCAAATAACACATACGTGCTAGATTTGATTGATATGGTTTATTGTTGACATCAATTATTTAGAGGCGTATAAAAAGAAAAAATAATCATTTGTGCAGAAAAATTACGGTTATATATAATCCACTGACGGTAGGTAAAAAATCAAATAGAGCCGTCCTATATAAAAATGTTAACCACCGTTTTCAGGCTTGGGCGTTTTGCAAAATATACGATATATACATGCACAGAAACCAAACATAATTGAAATAGAGAGAGAATGAGTGATTCTCAGGTTTAAAAAAAAATGAAGACGAGTCCAGGTAGACGTTCGGACGGACATAAACCTGTAGGTGATTGGGTGGATGTTCCATCGGGTTCATTAGCGACCAAGCGGATATTTTGTCTGGCGCCATTTTTAAATTTATTCACTTTTCAAAAATTATTATTTATTTATTTTAATTAAATTATTTATTTTAAAGATTATTATTTCAATTATTGTTTAGTTAACTATTTGATTTAGTTAAATTAGTTGACATTTATTGAGTTAACTATTATTTTTTAGTTGGATTTATTGTTATTTTTCGTATACTTACTTTGAAATAATTATAAGTTTTGGCTTAACAAATTAGAATTTATTTTGTATTTGATAATATTAGTATTTGGAATGAATTATAAATTATTATTTAGTTATTTATTTTAAAGATTAAGTTTCAATTATTGTTTATATTTTCTCATAGAATTATAAATTATGTATTATTTTTTGTATATTTAGTTAGAAATAATTATAACCTTTGGTTAATTATTATTAGTTTTTGGAATTAATTATCATTTTTAGTTTTTTTTTGAAAGGGTTATCATTTTTAGTTTAATTAGTAATATAATTGACGTTTTAGTTTAATTAGTTATATTATTATTTTTTGTATATTCAGTTAGTAAAATTAGATTTTTCTTCATGACTTGTTTATATGTTTATGGTATTATCTATTGTGTACTTTGTCCTTAATTACATTGGTAAGAAGGCTCGATCCCACATAGATGGGAAATACTAGAAAAAATTGGTCTTGAATGCAAAAATTATAGACAATGGACAGAATGCAGGTTGGACAAGTGAGTTTAGGACTTGGTTAAGCGGATGAAAACTAGGGTCGTCCTCCTCTCTATTCTATTGGCATATAATTTGATTTTATTGCTCTCTTTTGGTATAATATTTTGTTCTATCAGACACTTATACAATATAAGATCACTTCCGATTGTTCCTGACAGATTCTTAGTAGCAACAAATGAGCTTTCCTTGTTGACTCAAGAATATTACTAGATCATTAAGTTCCTAAGCCCTTTTGATTGCCTAGTGCAAAACAACTAATTTCTCTTGTGGTTTGAAACCTTGGGCTGTTACCCCCTCGTAACCGGCTAATCTTAAACATTCTAAGTTAATTCCCCTATCATGCAAGTACAATTAGTTAAGTGGCTAATTCAACTAAGTGATTAATTAAAACTCTAACATTAGGCACAAAAATATCATCCGAAAGTTAAATCAAAACATAATTATAAGAGTAGAGGGATTAGGACAAAAGAGTTTAGCTACACATGCTGGAAAGCTTAAACACCAAAGCAATGAAGTACAAAAGCTTCAACATGTTTACACTTGGGAAGGAGAGAAAAAAGAGGAAGACAAAGTCAGGGAGTATGGTTCCGTTCTGCTGACTTTGTTAAGTCAGCTTTTAACTTCACCAAATGGCACTCCTGAGTCTGCTTCGTAACTAATGCTCTGTTTCTAACCTAATCACTGAGACTACATGATTTCTTCCTACTTCACTCTGATACTTGTTGTTGCTGCTTCTTCTGGCTTTTATAGAGAAAGAAGGATGTAAGTGGTGAGCGGTTGTTGACACCTCCAAAAGAAAAATTAACCTACTCAAAACTAATAGCTAGCAATAAGTAGGGTCGATCCACAAGGAAGGCAGTGAACCAATAAAATCTGATCAATGTGCAAACAAAAACAAGAAAACTGAACAGATTGTCACTTGGGAAAGTGAGAAAAGTCACTTGACAGAGTGAGAAAGCAGTAGGGTCATCCTCCTTTCTATCTATATGCTCCTGTTTTGATTCATTGTAGTTCTTTTAATATATGAGTATTGTCTGATCAGACCCCCGTATTACCTTCCCCGACGTTACCAGTAAAGGTCTCAACATAACCAAATTACCTCCATCTCTGTAATAATTATTCATTACCCCGAGCTATTGATTACTTAAGCCTTATTGATCAACTATGCCAATCAAATAACTCTCATTGATGATTGAAACCAAGGGTTGTCATCCCCGTTGTCATAGACTAGTTCATGCAAGTCTAAAATTATGTTCATCCTCTCAAGATTCCAAAATTATGCATGCACAATTAGCTAAATGATCATTTTAACTAAATGGTTAAGTATAACACTTAAACTAGATACAATGGCTAATATAAGAACTTTGAATCAAAACATTCACATGTAGATAGTAGGGATTAGACCCTAATTAGAGTTGCTATTTTGTTTATTGAACTAAACTTGAGAGCAACAGAGTACAAAAGCTTAAACATGGTAGAGCTCAAAAGGTTAGAGGACATAATGGAGAAGAGAGGTAGCAGGACAGATTCTGTCTGCTCACTTCGGGAAGTGTAATTCGTCACTACTCGAGTGACAGTCTGCACTCTTCCTGCTACTACTTCTTTGTGGTCTATCCTAACTAACACTAACTAACTACTTTTTAGAACTGTTCTAACTTCCCAATCTGTTGTTTACATTTGCTATTGGTTGTCCTATTTATAGAGAATTGGAGAGACTTGGATTTTTTGCTTTTTCTGGCTTTTCTTCTTTGCAGCAAAGAGAAGTGGCTACTTGCAGCAGTTGAAGACTTTGTTTATTCAGCAACTTGTTAAATTTGCCAAGTTGTTGTCTTCTATTTCATTGCTCTTTTCCTTCTTCAGCCACAATCAGCCACCTTTGTCTCATTATTGCCTTTCTTCTTAGTCTTCTTCTTCGGCGCTTCTTTACCAATTTCCAGCCACAATCTCCATTTCTTCTTTCTTTAATCCTCAGTAGCAACATCAGCAGCCTGTTTTTCTTCCATCATCATGTTTCTTCCTTTTCAGCCTCCAATTTGGCCACCAATCTTCTGCTCTTCTCTTTCCTTGTCTCTAGAGATCACTTTCAATATCATTTCTCACCTCCAGCAGCAGCCATTCTTTCACTTTAATCAACAGCAATAGCAGGTGGCAAGTAGCAAAGTAGCAGCTACTTTCTTCTTCATATTCTCCCTCTTTCTCTTCTTCCACTTGCAGTAGCAGCAACTTGCAGTGATGGTGAACTAATTCCTTTCTTTGGCAGCAAGATTTCAGCTCTTGTTCTTCCTGATTGACAACAACAACAGCAGACCTTGCAGCAGAGTGGCTGGAATTTCTTCTTCTTCTTTTGGCTTCCTGCTGCAAAATTCATCAACTTGTGATACAGCTGAACCCAATTTCACTTCATTAGCAAGGATTCCTCCCATTGATCAGCTCCAATCGATCCATTCAGCCCTTGATTTCCAGTTGCATCCAATTTGTCCCTTTTTGAAGCTCTTTTCTGCAATTTGGCCCCCAATTTATCAAGAAATTCTACATTGGTCCTCTGATCATCCTGAAATACAAAATTGACCCAATAGTAAACTAATTCTGCTTAATTAATATTAAATTACAAGGTAAAAAAAAAGAGTAAGAAATGCTTGTTAAAAGTGGTCTAATTTAAGTGATATCGGTAAGTTTTCTTAGTTGGGTTGATTTCCTATTTGTCCAATGGATCAAGGTTGAAGTGAGGTGATCCATATCTTCCTATCTTCTTCCTTGTCTCTAATCACCTTTAGGGGGGTTGTTTAGTTGATTAAATCATCTTAGGACACACCATCCCTTGAATGACAACAACATCATTTCACCTCCATACCTCTTCTTCCTTAGCCATGAAGGTCGGGTTGAATTCCTTCTTCATCGGCCTTTTCCTGCTAGATTCACCTCAGCCACGTAATTGCACCATCAGTCTGATTGAGCCTTTTCAATTCTGCCCAGATTTGTGTCATTTTGCTCTATTTTGCCCAAATTTTCCAGATTTTGCATGTAAGTCCCTTAATCACCAAAAGTCACTAAATTACATTAAAAATATAAAATACTTACTAATTTGACCTAAAAGCTAAGTATAAAGAGAAAAATTATGTATGCAAAAACATGTACAAGTCAGCATGTAATTTAATTGGGTAGCATTTAGGGTAAGGTTTTAGCAATAATTTTAATTTCTTTGTATCCTAGTTATCTAGTTATAACTATTCAATCCATTAATTTCATTTGTTTTAGACTAGATTTCAAGATTAAGATTAATCTTCTTATTAGGTTATAATATTATTTTATACTACTTTTATAAACCTAACTCTAAACCTCTCTTTATTATTTAAAACAACAATGATAGAGACAGTGACAATTTACAGTGAAATGGGATAATAACTTGAAAAGACAAATACACCCACTAAACATGTGTACTTATTAACTTGGTGCTGAAACTTGGTGCTGAAACCGGCGGGAAGAAGGCCAAATTTGAGCAAACCTTCGGAGCTAAGGAAGAAGAGCCATTGGTGAAGTGATGCTGCCGACATTTGGAGAAGATTGATGTGCCTTAAAGCTGAATTCATCAACTAAATCTCTCCTAATTCTGATTAGAGGTAAGGGAGAACATTGGAGAAGTATGGGTCTCTTTTCTTTTGCATAAAATCTATTGGGTAAAGAGGAGACCAACATGGCTAAGTAAGATCTCTCCCCCAACCTCTATAAAAGGCAGCAGCAACACGAAGACGAAGCCATCAAAGTCCAGAATACAACTTAGAAGTAGATTGTAGTGTAGTATAGTTCGGTAGGAAGAAACAAAGTATAACTCTGGGAGGTAGACTCAGGGTGTCTCTTGGGGAAGTGAGAAGCTGACTCTGCGAAGTCAGCTGCACTTAACCACACTCCCTAACTTTACTCTTTTTCTGTTTTCTCTTCTTTCTATTGTAATCGGGATGAAGTGTCAACACCTGAACTTTGTGCTATTTGAGCTTCACTCCATGAGTAGCTAAACTCATTACTAGGGTCTAATCCCTATATAATTATGTTTTGATTCATGCTCTTGGATGATATTTGTATGCTTAAGATCTTAATGGCTCAGTAGTAATTTCGAGTCGACAAACGAAGTTAGTTTACTGGTTACTACTAGGACTACTGTTTAGAACAATGGAAAGTGACCTTACAGTGTTTATGTGCCTGATTGAATACAGTTTCCGAACACATAGAGACCTAAAAGAATCAAACATATGAATATAGGGTAGAGTGGAGGATGACCCTAGGCTACCATCACTATGTCGAGTCACTTACTCACTTGCCAATCTACTGTTTTTACTTCTATTTTGTGTGTTGGTACTGTATCCTAATTTTCATTAAGTGTTTCCCATCTCTGTGAGATTGACCCTTCGTATCACTTGTTACAAGTTTTAAGTAGGTTTATTTTGGTGGCCTCGACACCCATCAAAAGTGGCACCATTGCCGGAGACGGCGTAAAACATCTTTTTCAAAAGTGGTTACTATTTACTATTTTTATGCTCTGTTTTTTTTAGTTGTTAGATTAAACCCCAAATTCTCTTCGTTTTGGTTACGTGTTTTGTTTTGTTCTTGATTTCTGGTATATGACAAGAAGTAATCCTCCCAAGGTATTCTTCTTTGCCCTAGAAATTTAAGCCACTTCCAAGAGGAGCAGACAACTCAGACGTCAGTACGCTGCTACTGAAGCTCAAGAGGAGTTTGGTGAAACCATGGAAGCCTTAGCTGAAGAAGAAGTCAGACACAATGGCGGAGTTGAAATTCAGCCAATTCAACCCCGATTGTTGAGAGATTACTTCATCCCTCAATAGGAGGAGGTTCAGTCGCTATTGGTATTCCCAGATGTGGAAGCTGATAACCTTAAACTCAAATCAAACATGATTAAATGGGTTCAAGCAGTTTGTCCATTTAATGGTGTGCCATCAGAAAGATCCCAATGATCATCTACGGACCTTTCTCAGGGTCTGTCGTACTTTCAAGATCCAAGAAATATCTCAGGATGATATCAAACTGAGATTGTTCCCATTGACACTTCAAGATCAAGCTCAGACGTGGTTAAACTCTTTGCCGAACAACTCCATCACAAGCTGGCAGGAATTAAGGTAAACACTTTTTAATAAGTTCTTTCCACCATCTAAGCCAGTACATTTTAGAACTGCAATCATGACGTTCCAGCAATGTCATGATGAAACATTATATGAGTCCTGGGAAAGATTCAAGGAGCTGCTGAGAAAATGTCCATAGCATGGAATTGAGGAACATATGAGGTTAGGCAATTTCTACAATGGTCTAACCTAGTCCTCCAGAGATTCATTCGATTCCTCTGCCAGTGGGGCATTCATGTTAAAGAATGTGTAAGACGCAACCCAGCTGTTGGAGAACATGGCAACCAACCACTACAAATGGCAATCAGATCCCAGAGCTTTGCCCAAGAAGGCTGGCATATTTGAAGTTGATACAGCTACACATATGCAAGCCCAACTCTCTCAATTCTTAAATCAGATGGGAAAAGTTGAAACTTGCATGCCAAGTCACAAATTGCCTTGTGCGAGTCATGCTCTGGTCTACACAAGATTGATAACTATCCTGAGTTGATGGAGACAGCTCAATTCATTCGTCAGAACAATGTCGGTGGATTCAATCCTTACAACAACTGGAGAGAGCAGCAAGGCAACTGGAACAGCACCACACAACAACGGAGCTACCATAGGCCTAACCAACCACCTGGTTTCCAGAAACCAGAATGGAGCTTAAAAGAAAGTGATGTGGTGGAGCTAAAGACAATGATCAAGTCTTTGCAAGCCAGCCAATGTCAAATGGAGGCAAGGCTGAGTCAGAATGAGAAGATTTGTGTAGAACGTTTGGATGGAACTTTGACAAGTGATGCGGTGGAAAACCCCAGGCCAATTCAGTAAGAACAAGCCGAGGTTGTATCACTTCGCAGCGGGAAGGAACTCACTCCCACAAGTGAGATTCTCATTCCAGCACCTGCAGCTGTACCTGAGGAAGTTGAAGATGTTATTGACCTTACTATGGAGAAAGAAGATGCAGTGGATTCAAAGGGGCATTCCACAACAGAACCAGGCTTGATAGGGGAGGCTCAATCTCCATCTCCCCCAGATCAGCTTGAAGTACCAATACCCCCTTATCCACTCAGACATATCAGGAAGAAGACTTCAGAAGTCTGGAGAGCTTACACATCAACATTCCATTGATCGATGCTCTGAAGCAAATGCCAAAGTATTTCAAGCACTTGAAGGAATTAGTCTCAAACAAGCTAAGGATTCATGATTCATCATTCATAACTTTGAATGAGGAGTGCAATGCAGCCATTCTGAAGAAGCTGCGAGTAAAGCTCAAGGATCCAAGGAGTTCCACAATTCCTTGCACTGTCGGTAACACTAAATTTAAGAAAGCTTTGCTAGATTTAGGTGCAAGTATAAACTTGATGCCTTTATATATTTTTACTGCACTTGGAGTCAATGATATACTTGTGCCTACTAACATTACCCTGTAGCTAGCTAATAGAACCCTTACATATCCAAAGGGCATTTTATATGATATCTTTGTCGAGGTTGGATCATTCATTTATCCAGCTGACTTTGTAGTCTTGGATATGAAAGAGGATAAGGATGTCCCTATTGGTGAGACGTTTGTCGTTGAACCACATCCAAAAGAAATATTTATAAACCTACTTAAAACTAGTAGCTAGTAGTAAGCAGGGTCGTTCCACAGAGACGGCAGTCAACCGCCCAAAATCTGATTAAAGTGCAGAAAAGAAAGAAAATGAGTTGAACAGATTGCCACTTGGGAGAGTGAGAATAGTCACTTGACCGAGTGAAGAGGCAGAAGGGTCAATCACCTTCCTACCTTTATGATCCATTTTTTATTCAAATGTTCCTGTAGTGTATGATTAGTTGTTTGATCAGGCACTTATATTCTTTATAATTCCTTCCGGACAAAATCAAGAGTCCTAGATTATCTAAATCACATACCTTCAACTTAGAGTAATTCATTAATTTAAGTCATTGAGTTCTTAACCCCTCTTTGATCGCCTATGCCACTCACTTAACTTCCGTTGATGTTTGGAACCGCAGGGCAGATTTCCTTTATTGTCATATACTAGATTAAGCAGTTCTAAGGTTATGCTCCCCCTTCCAGATCTTCATAACCATGCAAGTACATTTAATTAAGTGGCCAAGTTAATTAAAAGGTTAATTAAATCACTTATCCAGACACAACACCTCATCAAGGAAACTGAATCAAAACCTTCACATAAAGATAGTAGGGATTAAAACCTTAACCTTCTCATGTTTATTGAGTTAAACATGAGAGCAATAGAGTACAAAAAATAAGACATAAGTCTAAATCAAAAGGTTAGAGGAAAGAAAGGGAAAATGATAGCAAGGACAGTCACTATGGCGAGTTGCGCTCGCCACTTGACAAAGTGACAGTCTGCCTCCTTGTCCTGCTATTACCCTGTTTCTAACCTACTAACTAACTACCTAACTACTATCTTTGTGACTAAATCTAGTTACCCTATCTGTTTTTTTTTCTAACTGCTATTGGCTGACTATTTATAGAGATTTGGAGAATCTTGGATTGGTTGGTTTCTGGCATCCTTCTCTGTAGCAGAAAGGTGAGGCAGCAACTTGCAATAGTAGAGATTTGTTTATTCAGTAACTTGCCTAGTTGGCAAGTTGCAGTCTTGTCTTTGGCTGTTCCTTCTCTTAAGACACAATCTGCCACCTTCCTCTCATCATTGCCTTCTTCTTTTAGTCTTCTTCTCCGACGCAGTTTCTCCAATTTCCAGCCACAAATTTCTATTTCTTCATTCTTTAATCTACAGCAGCTCAACTAGCAGCAGTAGCAAGTAGCAGCATCAACAGCATGCTTCCTTCCATCACTGTGTTTCAGCCCCCAATTCAGCCCAAATCTGTCTGCCTTTTCCTTCTTTGTTTCCTGTGATCACTTACAACACCATTTCTCACCTGGCTGGAGCCGCCAATCCATCAATTCGGCAGTAGCAGTCACGGTAAGTAGCATGTTTGTAGCTGCTGTTTTCCACATATTCTCTCTTTCTCTTCTTCCATTTGCAGTAGCTAAAACTTGCAGTGATGGCGAAGCAATTCCTTCATTTGTCAAAAAGAATTCAGCCTTGGTTCTTCCTGATTGACAGCAGCAACTTGGCAGCAGAGCAGCTGCCATTTCTTCTTCATCTATTGAGGTAGTTTCTGCAGATTCTTCCACTTGCGACCATCTGCTATCAATCTTCCTTCCACAGCAAGGATTTCTCCACTTGCTTCAGCTCTGATAGACCTTCCAGCAGCTCAATTTCCAGCAGCTTCCATTCCAATCCATTTTGATGCCTTTTTGTGCAATTTAGTCCTCTTTTATGCTAATTTTCCAAATTGGCCCTCTGAGATACTTGAACTGTAAAATCACCCCAAAAGTGAACTAATCCTAACTAATTGACACTAAATTATAAGTAGAAATGAGTAAGAAATGCCTGCTAAACGGGTATATAATTTTATGTTATCAAATACCCCCAAACTTGAAGTGTTGATTGTCCTCAAGCAACAGACCCAAATTTAGAAGGTTGCTAATCCTCTAACAAACAGATTCAAGCTACACTCCTACTGACCTAGACACAAAAGGACTGCAGAAAGAGAAAGTGATATTTTTGAATTTTCATGGATAAGAGTAATGACAGTGATCGAAAAAGAATGTGGCTTAATGAACAGAAGTAAATGCAACATTGTATCAATGTGAGTCTCAGATTCAAGTCCCTTACTGGACAGATTATAGACCAATGTTTATCACAGAAAGGCAGCATCACAATTCTTCAGGTGTGCGTGTGCATATGCCACAGCTAAAATTCAAGTTTTTACCTATGATCCATTCTAAGAATTAACCAGTTTAAGAACAAATGGACATCGTTGTGATCAGTACCTATTCCTGCATGCCATCAACTAGAGTATTCTCACGGAGATTTTTAGATTCTAAGGACTTTCTCACATAACTGCAAGCTTCATTGGCTGCATCTTATTTCTCCCTCAACCTTTTTTCTCTTTGTCCATATTGCTTTTCTTCTGGATCTTTCCTACTCAGGCCCCTACCCAGAGCATATTTCCACTTATAATTTATTCATAGTGGCTCAGCAACTTAGGGCATTTCACCCAGAGCATATTTCCACTTGGTATTTATAGTAATTTCTCACAGTGGCTCAGCAACTTAAGGTAGTTTATTCATTTTTTCTCATATTTCCTCACTAGGCCTGAGGTCTCTCTCTATTTATTTGTCAAACCTAAACACTCAGGGGTATTACTGCCTCATTGGACAGTCTTCCTAACTTTCCTCATTTCAGAATTTTTCATTTGAGCTTATTTCAACCGCCTACCATTCTACTTTTCTGAGGTTTTTAGGCTTTTCCAGACCACCATGGGCTATTACATAGTCTGCCATGATGCGAAGGGCTGCCTTAGTCTTCACTCAAGTTTACAGTCCCCCCAGGTTTTAAACAAGTGGACTCCAGTATAAGATCACAACAATGTAATTAAGGCATTCAGATTTTAATATTAAGTTCAGAACTCTCACTTTGGCAAGTGACATATTGTACTCCAGAAAGTGAAGAACTACATGACTGACTTCAAGTGAATCAACAAGTGTTCAAAATTTCAAAATTTCCTGCACCTTTTTGAATCATCATAGACTTTTGACACTGTATATACACAGACTTGTTCACAGTTGCACATAAACTTTAAAAATATATATATATATATATTTTTATTGTTTTTCAAAATTTGATCATGTCATTCTTTAAAACATATAAATCATACAAATCCCTCTCCCAAACTTAAAATAAGCATTGTCCCCAATGCTTACAATAGAGATGAAGGAGAAGAACAAACACAAGCACTTAGCATGCAATTTAACTGTAATTAGAAAAATAATCATACAAAGTGGACTCAATCTTATCCTAAGGACTCTAGATGCATAGGCTCAAAATGGAAAAACACAAAAATAGACCTAATTAAAAGAAACAGAAGATAAAAGAAAAGAAAAAGAAAAAGAAAACACAGTACTCCCCTGGGTGATTATAGGTTCTGGAATGGGTACGGAGGTCCTTCCAACTGCCATGGAGGTGGTATATCTCCCCTAACATCGGTGTGCGGGAACTGCACATTGGCTCTTTGCATCAGTCTTGTGGCCAATACTGGAAAGAACCAGTCTTTCTCCCTTTGATTGTGGACACAGATATGCATCTGTTTCCTGATAACTACGGCCACATCAATTGGGATGTTGAGGACCAGGGCATAGAGCATAAGAGCCATCTGAAAGGGCACTTTTTTGCGATGCATTATTGGCATTATGTTGGTGCAAATCATGTTGTACCAGTGCCTATATTCCGGTTTTAGATCTGAAGCCGGAAAGTGCTTGAGTAGGCCATTGCGTTTTGATCACTTTACCTCTGCAGATCTTGAACATAGTGCATATGGCAATTCATCTTCTGGAGGGTCGTCCATCGCTTAGTATGCTCTATCCTCATAGTTGAAGTCTACTTTTGGTAGATGGAGCACCTCCCTGATTGCTTCTATGCTGATGTTGACTACTTGTCCTCTTACAGTGATTTCATCCCTTGGGTCTCCTCTTAGATTACTGTAGAATTTTAAGTCCAGAATACAACTTAGAAGTAGATTGTCATGTAGTTTAGTCCGGTAGGAAGAAACAGAATATAACTCTGGGAGGTAGACTCAGGGGTACCTCTTGGGGAAGTGAGAAGCTTACTCTGCAAAGTCAGCTACATTTAACCACACTCCCTGACTTTACTCTTCCCCTGTTTCCTCTCTTTTCTATTATAACCAGGATGAAGTCTCAACACCTGAACTTTGTGGTGTTTGAGCTTTACTCCATGAGCAGCTAAACTCATTGCTAGGGTCTAATCCCTCTACTCTATATAATAATATTTTGATTCATGCTCTCGGATGATAATTGTATGCTTAGTTCTAGAGTTTAACTTATCCTTTTAGGTTAAACAGGCCATTCAAACTAATTGCGCATGCATGTAGGGGGAATCCCAGAAGGGTAAACTTCACTTAGAACGTCTAGAATTAACCAGTGACAAGGGGGTAACAGCCCAAAGTTTCAAACAACAACGGAAGTTAGTTGTTTGGCACGAGGCAATCATAAGGGCTTAAGATCTTAATTGCTTAGTAGTTCTAGCAAAATATAGACTCCAGGAAATGATATTTCTGCATTACAGTATATTCAGAATACATAAAGTCTACTATATTTATAGGAACAGGATAGGAGAAAAATCCCTTCAATAAAGGATTAGTGATGCTAAATCCCTAACAATCAGGAATAGGATTAGATTTCTCCTATGATGCAGCTTTCCTTAATTATTTTAATCTTATCCACTCTTGACTTCCTTGATTTACTGACACTCCCCCTCAAGTTGGTGCATAAATATCTATCATACCCAACTTGCTAATTTGAAACTCAAATGGTTGTCTCAAGAGACCCTTAGTTAGAACATCTGTAAGCTGTTGTGTACTTGGGACAAATAGAGTGCATATTAATCCCTTTTCAAGTTTCTCCTTTATGAAGTGTCTGTCAATCTCAACATGTTTTATCCTATCATGTTGAACTGGAATATGACCAATGCCGATAGCTGCTTTATTACCGTATAGTCTCATAGGAAACTGTACTGGCCTTCTAAGATCCCAAAGAACCCTTCTTAGCCAAAGAATCTCACACACTCCTTGCGCCATTGATCTGAATTCAGCCTCAGCATTACTTCTGGCAACTACACTTTGTTTCTTGCTCCTCCAAGTAGCCAGGTTGCCCCAAAGAAAGGTGCAATATCTAGAAGTTGATCTTTTATCAGTGATAGATCCTGCCCAATCAGCATCTGTGCACCTCTTCTCATATTTCTTGAAGTACAACCCTTTTCCTTGGGTGCCTTTTAAGTATCAAAGTATTCGGTACACTGCTTCAGGATGTTCTTTGCGTGGTGAGTGCGTAAACTGACTTACCACACTGACAGCAAAAGCAATATCAGGGCGTTTATGTGATAGGTAGATTAGTCTTCCAACCAGTCTTTGGTATTTTTCCTTATTTACTGGTATTCCATCTTCAAAATCTCCAAGTTTGACATTTATTAGAGTATCAGCTGGTCTGCATCCGCTCATTCCTGCCTCTTTTAAGAGATCCAAAACGTACTTCCCTTGAGAAACCACAATTCCCTTTTTTTATCTTGTCACTTCCATTCCAAGAAAGTACCTGAGCTGGCCTAAATCTTTGATCTCGAATTCCTTGGCCAGGTTTTGCTTTATTTTATTCATTTCTTCCACATCATCTCCGGTCAAGATTATGTCGTCCACGTAGACGATCAAAACTGAGATCTTCTCTTTAGTGGACACCTTTGTGAAAAGAGTGTGATCAGATTGTCCTTGCATATATCCTTGACGTTTAAGAAACCTTGTGAACCTTTCAAACCAAGCTCGTGGAGATTGTTTGAGTCCATATAAAGACTTCTTCAACTTGCAAAATTTTATCCAATACTTATCATTGAAACCAAGTGGGGGTTCCATCTATATTTCTTCCTTCAAGTCTCCATTCAGAAAGGCATTCTTCACATCAAGTTGATTTAAAGGCCAGTCAAGATTTGCTGCAACAGAAAGAAGTATACAGAATGTGTTCAGCTTAGCCATAGGAGAAAATGTCTCAGAATAGTCCACTCCATATGTTTGAGTAAAGCCCTTAGCCACTAGGCGTGCCTTGCGTCATTCCAAGGATCCATCTGAGTTGTATATCAAGGTAAACACCCATTTACAACCAACAACTGCCTTCCCATTCGACAAGTCAATCTTTTCCCAAGTAGCATTCTTTTCCAAGGCTCTTATCTCCTCCAAAACAGCTTCCCTCCATTCAGGAATACTTAAGGCCTCATGGATACTATTAGGAATGGACACACAAGACAATTGTGAAATAAAGGCAAAATATGGAGGTGAAATATTCTCATAAGAAATAAAATTTGACAAAGGATATTTTGTACAAGATCTAACACCTTTCCTTAGGGCAATGGGCAAATCAAGATGATTAGGAGAATTAGATTTTAAAGGAACTTTTGAAGATTCATGAGAAAGTTCAAGTTCCACTACCTCATCAGATTGTTGGGGCTGCAGCGAAATGGTGTCTTTCCCCTTCTTTGAACAAGACCTTTAAACCGTTTTGTATTCATTTCTATAACTTCAGCTGGTTTATTTTCAGAAGGCATAATCAATGGTTCATTAGTTTCTACTGATTTTTCATTTTCCAATGGTTTTGCATTTTCTTCCTCATGTGCTAATGATTGGTTGTGCAAAACATCAACTAACAAATCAGAATTATCAAAGAAACCATCTTCACTCTTATTGTTCTCCCCCTGAAGATGGGAATCACTAGAGTATGAGGTTCCTTCAAAAAACGTTACATCCATAGACATAAACATCTTTTTCAAAACTGGATCAAAACATTTGTAACCTTTTTGATTGGTGGGATAGCCCACAAAAATGCATTTATGTGCCTTGGGATCAAGTTTGGAATGTTTAGGGTCATGATTATGAACAAAGCTCACACTTCCAAATATTTTTAAAGAGATGTCGGTAACCAGCCGACTATTTGGAAAATAATCAGAGAAAACCTGGATGGGTGTTTAAAACCCAAAATTCGTGTAGGCATTCTATTGATCAAGTAGGTGGCTATTAAAACAGCTTCCCCCCAAAGGTACTTAGGGACTTTAGTTGTAAAACTTAGAGCTCTAGTAGCTTTAAGGAGATGTTTATTTTTTCGTTCAGCTATCCCATTTTGTTGATGTGTATTACCACACGAACTTTGATTCACAATTCCATTCTCCATGATAAAATGTCCTAATTCATTGTTAAAGAACTCTTTCCCATTATCACTTTTGAAAATTTTGATTTGAGTCTGAAATTGTGCTTGAACCATTGTGTAAAAATTTTTGAAAACAGTTACAACTTCGGATTTCTCTTTTAAAAGAAAGACCCAAGTGACTCTAGTATGATCATCAATGAAAGTGATAATCCAACGTTTTTCAGAAAGAGTTGGCAGTCTTGAAGGACCCCAAACATCACTATGAATTAGAGTAAATGGTTCTGATTTTTTGTATGGCTGAGAGGGAAAAATTGCACGCTGGTGTTTTGCTAATTCACAAAATTCACTCTGAAAATCTGAAATCTTTTTATTCATAAATAACTTGGGAAACAAATGCTTCAAATACTGAAAGTTAGGATGTCCCAATCGATAATGCCATAACAATATGTCACTATCATTAGAAATAGAAATAGAATTTAAACATGCCTGCTGGTCTTGCATTCCAAAGGATCCTTTATGGAGTAGGTAGAGGCCACCAACCTGTTTAGCACCCCCAATCATCTTCCCCAAGGTTAAGTCCTGAAATTTACAATTAGAAGACGAGAAAAGAACTTGGAAATTATGATCTCGGGTAAGTTTACTAACAGAAATAAGATTGTAGGAAAGATTAGGAACATGTAAAATTTCTTTAAGAGTTAGAGAAGGAAAGATAGGGACAGTTCCTTTCCCTACAATAGAAGCATAGGAACCATCAACCATTTTTACTTTTTGATTCCCTACATAAGGTGCATAAGAAGAGAAAAAATGGGATTTTCCAGTCATATGATTGGTGGTGCCTGAATCTAGGATCCAGTATTCATTTGAACTGGTACGAACAAGAAGAAGGGTGCGATATTTACTTGATTTAGAAAGAGAGCCGGATGGATTGAGATTGAAGCAACTTGTATAAGTGCTCCATTTGTTCCTTGGTGAAGGGAAGAGATTCCGAGGATGATTGCTGCCCTGGATTAGCATTGCTTACTTGAAATGCATGAACTTATCCCCCTGACTTGTTATCAAAGCCTTGTCTCTTCTTCAAGTTTGCAGGTTTGTTGTTCAACTTTCAGCAATTTTCCCGAGTGTGCCATGGCTTTTTGCAATGATCACACCAAACCTTTTGTTTCCCTCCCCTTTCATCACCTTCCACATCTGCACTTCTTGCCACTAGGCTGACCCTTCAACTTCAGCCTTTGTGTCATTAATTTCTCTCAGCATCACTTTGCACCGTGCTTCTTCTCGGCGCACTTCTGAGAAAACTTCTCTGATAGAGGGTAGGGGTTTTCTCCCTAGGATACATCCTCAAACTTCATCGAGATCTTTGTTTAAACCAGCCAGGAAAACAAATACCCGACTTGTTTCTACCTTCTTTGCATACCAATCACTATCCCTAGGACTTTCCCACTCTTCTGCTTCAAACAAGTCCAGCTCTTGCCAAGTAGACATCATCTCATTGTAATATAATGTCACTTCACGTTCACCTTGCTGCATCTTCCAAATTCGAGCATTTAACTCGAACAATTGTGAATGATTATCCAGATCTGAGTAGGTGTCTTTAACTGCCTCCCAGACATCTTGGGTAGTCGGCAAAAATAGGAAAGGTTTTCCAATCGCAGGATCCATAGAATTGATCAACCAGGTGACCATTGAATTTTCTAATCGCCATTGCCTATATTTTGGATCATTTGTGGCAGGGGGCTTTATTTCCCCATTCAAAAAACCCAAGTTTCCCTTTGCCATCTACCAACAGACTTACAGACTGAGACCACTCTAGATAATTTTTCCCATTCAACTTTTGATTAGTAGTTTGAAGAGAATTTTCAGAAACAGAAGGGTGAGAGCTTTGCTCTAAAGATGGTTCACTATTGTTAGAACCTACGGAGCCAACCATGGCAGCCTTAAAATTCATGATTGAGCCTGAAGCTCTGACACCATCTAGAAAAATATAGACTCCAGGAAATAATACTTCTGCATTACAGTATATTCAGAATACACAGAGTCTACTACATTTATAGGAAAATGATAGGAGACAAATCCCTTCAATAAAGGATTAGTGATCCTAAATCCCTAACAATCAGGAATAGGATTAGATTTCTCCTATGATGCAGCTTTCCTTATTTATTTTAATCTTATCTACTCTTGACTTCCTTGATTTACTGACAGTAGTAATTTCGTCGACAACGGAAGTTAGTTTACTTTTTACTACTAGGACTGTTGTTTGGAACAATCGGAAGTGACCTTACAGTATTTATGTGCCTGATTGAATACAGTTTCATACCACATAGAGAGCTAAAAGAATCAATACATATGATTATAGAGTAGAGTGGCGGACGACCCTAGGCTGCCATCATTTTGTCAAGTCACTTACTCACTTGCCAATCTGCTGTTTTTACTTCTGTTTTGTGTTTTGGTACTGGATCTCATTAATTGTTTGTCGTCTCTGTGGGATCGACCCTTCCTATCACTTGCTACAAGTTTTAAGTAAGTTTATTTTGGTGGCCTCGACACCCATCAACCATACAAGGACTTCTTCAACAAACATGCATAGCCCTTCTAATTATTATCAAGAAATTCCGCCGGCTGCGACATATAAATCTGCTCTACTAGATTTCCATGTAAGAATGTAGTTTTGACATCCAATTGCTCGGACTCCATGTCTAACTTGCTTACCATGGCTAGCAGAATCCGAATGGTTTTATGCTTCACTACATGTGAGAATACCTTATGGTAGTCTATTCCTTCTTTTTGTGAAAAACTTTTCGCCAAAAGTCTTGCCTTAAACCTAGCTAGTTTAACTCTAGAATGCCTTCCTTCTTCTTATACACCCATTTGCATCCTACTTGTTTGGCACCTTTGGGTAGAGGTACTAATTCCCCGATTTGATTTTTAGCAAGACATTGCATCTCTTCATTCATTGCAACCAACCATTGTGATGCTTCACTACTCTCAACTGCTTCCTTATATGATCTCGGTTCATCGGAATCAATATTTTCTCCTACAACTAAAGCATATGCAACAGAGTTAGTATCACAACCACTAACTAAATCAACATACCCTGCAAGCTTTCTGATTTCTATTTTTCCTTTCCTTGTTGCTATACTATCAACTACTTCTTCACTTTCCTTGAGCTGCTCTTCAGAGTTTGTTGTATCATTTTTGAGACTTCAACCTCGAACTCCACCTTCTGGTTAGCACTCTGATCATTATTCTTTGCATGCAGTGATGGAACTAGACTTTGAATTCCGAGGGGTCAAACTTGAGAATCGTAATATTTTTTTCACCGATCACCAAAATATGATGAAATATGAATTTTTCTTATTAGAAATTTTGAAATTTAATTTTTTTCATGGCAACATTTTCTTACTGGAAATTGTTGAATAGTTTGTGTTCATCATACTCAAAAGCATGAGTGTTTTAGCCAAAATAAAATACAAAAAAAAGAAGGAAAAAGCAAAAAGTTTTTTTAAAAAAAATATTAAAGAGCACAAAGACTTAGAGGAAGTTAAATTTATGCCCAATTTATTGTACTTTTTAGGCTATTGGATCAAAACGACTAAGAGGCAATCTTTGAAAGAGCCGAAAAAAGCAAAAGACCCAACATTAAAACCTAAACAATACAACTATTAGTCATATTCTTTGTTCTTCTCTCCAGCGGCCACCATCCTGGAGGGTCAAAGCAGGGGGTATTGCAGCCATTGGATACCCCTTGAATGGGAAAATTCGGCCAGCCGGGGGGTCGATCGACTCCCTAACCCCCCGTAGTTCTGTCCAGGCCTGCATGACTACCAAGTTCTTTTTTCTGGCCGCACAAATCAGTCTTATCAAATTTGACATTCCTACTAATGATAAACTTGGGAGTTATATCCCGTTCAGTACACCAGAATCTGTACCCGTTAACTCCGGTCGCATATCTTAGGAATATGCATTTCATTGCCCTTGACTCAAGTTTACCATCATTCACATGAGCATAAGCATGACACCAAAATCTACGCAATCCAGAATAATCAGGGAGTTCCCCGAACCATATCTCATGAGGAGTCTTCAAATCAATTGCACTTGATGGAGATCCATTCACCAAATAACAACTGCTTCAGCCCAGAACTGTTTCGACAAGCCATCGTTCAGCCGCATACATCGAGCACGCAGCAAAAGTGTTTGATTCATCTGTTTTGCAATGCCGTTTTATTGCGGTGTACTACATACAGTGTGGTGCATCAGGATACCTTTTTTCTTACAGAACTAATCAAAAGTTCTGAGTGTTTTGTTTCCCAGTATAGTTTTCAACCATAGTCTTCCACTCCTTGAACTTTCCAAACACCTCATCCTTAGATTTCAAAAAATACTAAACTTTTATCGAGTAGTCATCAATGAACGTGACAAATTATTTGCATTTACCCTGATACCCAACCGGAGAAGGACCCCATAAATTCGAATAAACATACTCAATATCTTTATTAGCGTGCAAAGAGAGATTTAAATATTTAGTTGTGTTCGTGTGCACAATATCGGTCCAATTATTGCACGACATAATTACTTTTACTAGCGTGTAGGCATATCAATTTTATATGTCATACATACATATATAATTATGTATTTGAATATGTAAGTAATACCAATCAAACCTTTAAAATGCTATTTTTCATTATCTTTAGAAAAATAAGTTACGTCTGTGCATCATACGTGCGTATAGTGAATTAAAGCAAAAAAATTCGATTTACCCTTAAAACAAATCTTTTATTTTTCAATAAATCCCACGTAATAAAATATGAACCACTGAATATGATTTAATAAATATGAACCATTGAATTTCAAATCAATCCCTACATTGTTTCTAAATTACATACTTCTCCTCATCCCCACCACTAAAACTATCTCACACAGTTTTACAATCTCTTCAGTAACTCACACTCTCCACTCTCATTCATATTCCCCCAACCCCTCTTTCAATGGAGAACAACCCACAGCAGCAGCAAGCGGCGGCGGCCGCGGCGGCGCCACCAGCACCCTTCCCCGGACAGGCACCGTACCAGCACCTCCTCCAGCAACAGCAGCAGCAGCTCCAGATGTTCTGGAATTACCAGAGGCAGGAGATCGAACAGGTGAATGACTTCAAGAACCACCAGCTCCCATTGGCTCGAATCAAGAAAATCATGAAGGCCGATGAGGACGTGCGTATGATCTCCGCCGAGGCCCCCATTCTGTTCGCCAAGGCTTGTGAGCTGTTCATTCTGGAGCTCACAATTCGGTCCTGGCTTCACGCCGAGGAGAATAAGCGGCGGACCCTCCAGAAGAATGACATCGCTGCCGCCATTACACGCACGGACATTTTCGATTTCCTGGTTGATATTGTCCCGAGGGATGAGATCAAGGAGGAGGCTGCCGGATTGGGAATGAATGCCGGAATTGGTATGCCCCAAGGAGCGCTTCCGTTGGGACCTGCGGCTAGTGGGGTACCCTATTACTATCCTCCCTTGGGCCATCCCACTGGTCCTCCTCCTGGGGTTATGATGGGTAGGCCTGCTGTTGATCCCGCTGTTTATCAGCCTCCTCCGCCCTCTCAGGCGTGGCAGTCTGTGTGGCAGACCGCCGCTGCGGAAGATGGAGCTTATGGTGGTGCTGGAGGTGCAGGTACTACCAGTGGTGGCCAGGGTAACCTTGATGGGCAGGGGTAATAATTTTGTCTAAACTTTTAATCTCAATTCTGGTAAAAATGTGGGTGAAATTTCAAGCGTTTTATTTGCTGTAGATCGTTTTTTGGTAATTGTAACTTAGCTTCCTTTTCTGTTGCTTTTTTGTTTTTTGTTTTTTTGGGCAAAGGTTTTATAACATTGTTTGTTTGTGATGCATTGATGTCTTCTGAGAGATTGTCTTCTGATTGGTTTATTTATCTACTACTTCAAAGAAGGGTTTCTGGTCTTCTGCCTTGTGGCTTTTAGAGGTTCCATGGGTCGGAGAGTACCAAGTCCTATGGATAGTTGGGGTTTTATTGTCTTTCTTGTATAATTCTGGGTATTAAGTAGAATTTTCAAATGTTTCCCAAACTGTGAATTACCATGTGTCTTTCGTTTGGTGGGATTGGCAGTGCATCATACTAAATGAAAACATTAAAATCAACTTCTCGTATTCTTATGTACTTTGCATAATTTCTAGTTGATAGAGAAAGTTTGTTACTGTCATGGCGATATTGCTCTTTTGCTTTTGTCAGAGGTAGAGTAATAAGAGTCAGAAGAGGTTGTCTTCTCACGTGTGTGAATTTTTTTTCGAGAATTTTTCTCATTTTCTATCATATTCTAATTGCTTGTGACGAGCTTCAGTCCTTGTAATTCAATAAAGTACTGATGGAAAAGGGAGTTTTTATATGTCACATGTTTTCTTCATCATGTTTATAAAGAACAACTATTGCCATGCTTTTCTCTCTCCCTTCTCTGAGCTTGTGGCTTATTTGCATTTGTTAGTGTAGGTACAGCAATAAAAAGGACTTGATCTGTGCACTTCACTGCCTTGTTAATTTCTGACCTTTTCACATTTAATATGGAGAGAAGCTTGTTAGGGTCTTCATTTGTTTATCCTTCAGTGGTTTGTTTGTTAAGTAGTATAGCTGGAATGTATTCTTTGTTTACCTACATTATGTAATAGCATGTCTGGCTTATATGAATATGTTTGAAAATGTTTGTACCGCCGATGCAGCTGTGAAATAGTTGAATATTGTTATCAAAGTGGCTTTCTGCAAATTTTTACATTTGTGAAATCACTATGTGTATCTGCTGTTCAGAGAACGGTAAAGCATTGTAGAAATTGGTAAACTTGAATTTCTATTTCTGGGGCGTTGTCTGAACTTTTTTGCATAATGTTGATATTGCGACGAGGATGCTTAAGATATACTTTTAGTGTTCTGGACATCTTGTTTCTCCCCTTCTCCAAATGTAAAAGTTATATTGTCGTCCACAGAATTCTAGGTGGTAGTGTAACAAGTGTTGGTATTGGTTGTGCCGTAGGGGTTCTTAATTCTGTCAGTTGCGTGCATTCACATGGCCACCTTTTTCTCTATGCTGTTGAGCTTATTTTATTTTTCTTTTTCCATAAAAATTAGCGGGATAGTGTTTTCCTCTTTCACGGCTGCTGATAATTTGCTGGACAGTTATCTGAAACTACCTACATTGGGATTGTTGACAGCTGTCCTACGTTGCATTTCCATTTGTTTCTTTCTAGGGTAAAATTGCTGTTAAGTTCAAAGTTTTAAAGATGGAATTACGGCTCTAGGTCGTAGAATAAAAAATAAATAAAAATAAAAATGAAAATAAAGAACTGTCCCACAGTTGGAATGATTCATGTGCATGCCTAAATTGGAAGTTGATAAAAAGTCTGCAGAGGGTTCCTTCTTGAGTAGAATGAATTGTATTGGTCAGGCCAGTGCATTGAAACTCTCACTTGTGCAGATAAGGATCAAACTATGATTGCCTAATCTACACAGCCTTACCATATATTTCTCTGATGGCCCTTTCCGCAACTTGAACCTGTGAAAACTAAGAACCATGGCAATGGCTTTTACTGCTCCGCGAAGGCTTTTCTTCAAATGGATTTTTTTTTTTTAAATGTATTTGCCTAAATTAGTATATCAATACAAGTTTGGCTCATATCGATAAGTATGTTATAGCAAGTCTGCCTCGTATCAACATATTTGAAAATGTTGCTTGCATCGACAGAACTGATTATTGATGAATTTCAAATGCATATGCTTGGTCTTCAAGAGTTTGTTTAAGTGATTTGCAAAGATGGATTTGGGTTGAGGTAAACCATTTGTGTAAGAAGGCACTGTAAGAAATATTGGATTGGTTTCGAAAGTATGTTACTGCAGTTCAGAAACTATTAGTTATTCAGTATGAGGAATTGCTTAACTGATTGATTTATAGGTCTGTAAGTTTGATACACTCTTATGTTTGGCCTTTTGTTTGGTAGAGTAAAAGAGTGATAGGCACTAGTTACTGCACGTTCAAAGAGATGTGCAAATGGTGGTTTGTGTTTTCCTGCATATTTGGCATGAATGCCTCTTTCTTGCATGGGCATGAATGAGAGAGCTTAACAATACTATATGTGCCTACCTTTCAGATTCAAACATTGTAATTTGACATCAGAATATTGGATTTTAGGAGTCTACCAACATGGTTTGTGCTGCTAATGTGGAGTTTCATGTATGATGTCAAATTTCAACATTGTTGGTGCTTTGTAATGAGCATAGTAGCTAAAAGTACTAATTTTATCTTTGTGACTTGTCGATATTGTTATGTCTTCAAAATATCGCTTCTTGAAGATTGAGGAAATTGCTCAATAAGGATGTCTTTTAAATTCGTTTCCAGGCATTAAACATTATGTTTATGGGCCTTACATTTAATACAACTTAAAACTCCTTTTTCAGGTGAATTGTAGATTTGCAAGTGTAGCAGCCTGAGATAAAAGCACAAGGCAACGTCGAAGATTAATGAGTCTGGTGTATTTATTGCTTGCCAAAGAATCTGTGCAAGTTGTAATTGAATTGTTTTAACTTTTTTTACCTTGATTGAACTGTTCTAAGCCTCCTTTAACCGGATCGAGGATGTATAGTTATATTCGATGTCCATTTATGTCAGTCATAAGGCTTCTTAAGTCTTTGAAACTGAAATTCCGTTACCAGATTCTCGTACCTTTTTGGATTTCTGTGTAGTGATTGATCATCCAAGTGTAGGCAAATGCTTTGTAATTACAAAAAAAATAAATACATGCATCTTCTGCAAACATGTACAGATCTTCCAATCTCTGGGAAATATCTTCCTAGCTACCAGTCCAAAACATAGAATGCACAGAAAAGCCGAGATTAAGAAACTATCTATAATCTATCTTTGCACTATCTTCCAGACATTAGGTTTACTAGTCCTTGGTTTCCATAGAATGAGCCAACATCCCAGTCCTCGGTGGTGGAGGACAGAGTCATGAGTGCGACCACAATGGATCTCATACTTGGCCTAAGCTGAGGGTTCTCATGTGTGCAAGCTCTTGCTAGCAGAGCCAACTGTAACCAATCAAAGCACACAAGAAACCAGTTCTAAGTTAGTGAGACTGCAATCATTCTACTGGTTCTATGTGAACAGAGAGATATTTACCTTTCGGACTGATTCAATGGGGTAATTATCTCCAATTCTTGGGTCAACTACTTTCCGGAGAGCATCATCTGGATCTGACTGACTAAGAACTTCTTCAAACTGTCAACAGAGGCAATCAGAAATTGTAAATTGGTTTGACTGCAAACGAATCTTTTAGGTTGATTGAACAGTATTGAACTTTTCTTAATTACATCCGAATTATGTTAAAAGAAGAAATCTTACCAAACCAACAAGGCCTTTAGATTCAGCAGCAGATCCTCCCTTGACTATAGCTTCCTTGGCAGAAATCAGTTCATAAAGCACCACACCAAAAGCATAGACATCAACTTTAGGAGAAACATCGCCATATTGAGCATACCTACAAAACCAGAACCATAAATACGAAAATCTAACTGCATGAGATTTAATATAAACCATAAAAGCTCCATTCATAGTGAGGAATCTATGATTCTGTTGTTTTATAAGCGACAGTCGAGTGAATCCAACTAATAATACTTTGAACAATTTGAGCCCCAGAAAGAAACAAGAATTCTCCTAAGCCCTAATGGTGTTGTAGCTGCAGACGCACGGAAATTTCGCAAATGTAAACTCACTCTGGTGGCATGTAACCAAATGTACCCACGAGACGGGTGGGCAAAGATGAGCTTCCAACCTCAGTCAATTTGGTTAAACCAAAGTCTGCTACCTGTGGATTAATCAATTTATATCAATAGCTTGAAAGGAAACAAGTTTAATAACAAGGTTGGGGTTTAGTAGAACTACCTTTGCATGGAAATTTTTGTCAATCAAAATATTCGCTGATTTAATATCACGATGGATGTAGACAGGAACTGTATGCTCATGTATGTATTCAAGACCTCTTGCAGAATCCAATGCAATCTGCACCCTAGTTGACCAAGATAGTGGATCCCTCCCTGGAACACAAAGAGTGAGATATTCATGATGATTAGTTGCATTTAATTCTCAATATGAACATTATACTAAGTATACATAATTTCCCACATATCAATATCCGCTTCTAAGCATATTAGCCTACCAGGCTTCTTTCACAAGTAAGTTTTTAGTTATTAAATGTTTAGAAAACTGAAACTACCCTAATAGTTGGGACCCCTACAGGACAAATACAAATTAACTGGTGATAAGTACTAATGAAATGGCCAACAAAATCACACCCAACTTCATCATTGTCAGACATACACAACCCAGTCTAATGAATAACTGCATCCAAACCATCAAACCAGATATCTTAAATACATTGAAGCTCTATCTTCATTATTTAATGAAGTTTTTTTCTTTCAGGTTTTTCTGTGTTATTCTACATGGCACATTGTTGGTCGGCTGATGAAATGATGAAAGAAAACACTTTCTCTGAATTCTGAATATGATCAGAATTTTGACATGAGAAATTTATGTGTTGTGGAGTATCTGGATTCTGGAGATGGTCATTTTAACAAAAGCGGAGCCCCATTATGACACTCCCTTGGCTGTTTGAAAAGTTCACGATTCCATGAATCTTGTACACAAATACTTTGTATTAACATTTGCGTAGTATTATTAGCAATGACAATAACTTCCGCCAGACTTCGAAATATGGCCTAAAATTCATAATAAGTATTTACCTGAACCTGAACCCCGGAGATGCTGCGCCAAATTTCCATTTTCGATATATTCATAAACAAGGAAAAGTGAACCCTCAACACAGTATCCAATTAAACGCACCTGTATCAATACAACAACAAAAAAAATTATCATAAGCCAAATGCAACAATAAAATCACTATTGTTCCAAGAAAAGAAAGGTCGTTCCCTTTTTTTTTTTTACAGGTAAAAACAAAATTATATATATAAAAAAAAAAAAGCAGAAGAAAAAGACACGATCCACATGTGATCATACAAATGTGCCAGTATTGTAACCATACCTGCACATTGCAGTTAGAAAACAATAATGCAAACAAGAACTACTCATCTCAAATGAGTTTCAGGAATGGACAGTAAAGGTAGTACATACACTATGAGACGAACAGCCACAAATTAAATTTTAAATCGTCGCTGTCAAATGCTAATTAGTCAGAGTACAATTATTGACGGTCCTGACAAAGAACAATGAACCTTCATGCAGAGGTCATCTCACAGACAATACCAGTTGGGAAGCTCCCAAATGCTTCTCGCTCATTACATAAAAAGCAAAACAAATTAAATAAATAGAGTATCAGATGGCACTTGGGAGTGAATACTTATTCTTCAGTTAAGAAAAATTGTTTGCAGTCAAGATTCAAGTTGACCATATTCCATCAACAGTGATTAATGCAATGGAAATCAATACTATATGAATTGTAGGACTTGGTAAGTTGGGAGACTGTTACAATTACTGAAGCTAGTTCTATCAACCAAAAAACAGCAATGTCCTGTATAGACTTGTTTATCAAACATAGGCCAGCAAGTACAGCATAGTCCCAGCAACAAAACGGCCACCATTAGGACTAACTTTCTACTGAATAGCAGCCTTATTAGTTATTTGTCCCTTCTAAATTTCTTTCTCTATGTTCAAGCCTAGTGTTTTAGTTAAAAACTCTTGCTAAACAAAATATAGTCTAGGTCAAAATAGATCCATCCTAAATAAATCAGGATCAATTATTGTCCTAAACCAAACAAGTAATAGCCAAATATTACTCGAATATGATTCCTAAATAATGTTTAGTATAAATTTCCCAACATTTCATCAGTTTGACACCTGTAGATCATTTTGCTATACGTTGCATGTGTTGGCAGTAGTTACGAGATATCTGGATTTTTTTTATATTGGTGAGGTGCGTCCATTCATCTTATCAGGCTAGACGTTTCAACTACAATGAAACCGCCATAAAACCTCAATGAAACTGGGTTCAAATAGTTTTGTTTTTGCTTACTCGTTTCTCTACATTGGCTATAACTTCACATATGCCACACAAGAAAAAAATAAAAAGAGAAAAAAGAAAAGGTAGCATGCAACATAACTTTAATTTGCAATTAAGTTTCTAATGACGTGATATTTGTGTTCAGACATATATTTGTAACAGGTTGAGATCAGTTTGACTTCCTCAACATTAGTTGATCCAAATAAACAATCACAGCCTGGCTGAGATTTTCTCTAACATGCAGAACTCTATATTCTAACACTTTGAACCACAATATATTAGCTGCTCCTATACCAAGAGAGAAGTAAGAGAAATTATCATGCTAGTCTTGCTTGCAAATGAAGAAAGCTATGTAAGGAAATATGTCTTGACTTTGCATCAAACATTCATTACCAGGTTCAGATGATGGAGATGAGTCACCAAGAGAGAAGTAAGAGAAATTATCATGCTAATCTTGCTTGCAAATGCAGAAAGCTATGTAAGGAAATATGTCTTGACTTTGCATCAAACATTCATTACCAGGTTCAGATGATGGACATGAGTCAGAACTTTCAGTTCGGCAAGAAATTCTCTTGTCGCTTGCATGTCCATTTTCTTAATTGCAGCTTTCTGCATAGGAAGTAAAAATTTAAGATCAGCTTCTTCAGGCATAAACCATATCATAGACATGAAAATGATTCTAAAAAGATTAATAGTCGGGAAGGACGGTAATGTCTGTGGAGGTAAGGGGAAGGCCAGAAATAAGACTCAAACTTGGTACAGATCCTTAGGAAAAGAAAGCTATCTTAAACTGTATTTACTGTTACACCCAACAGGCGGTTAGATGACATATAAGATCCCAATAGTTAGTTAGATGACAGATCAGAAGCAAGGTTAATACCGGAAATCTTTAGATCACAGAGCCAATGGAGAAATGGGATTTCAACAAATGAAGTAGCAGTAAACGACACAGAAAAAGTGCTTTCATACACCCCAGAAGCCTTTATAGAGCATGGAAAAGCTAATCAAGAGTGGAGAAACTTCACTCTTCATACATATCATTATTTACACACAGTATAAAATAAGTAGGATTTGCATTGTTATGACGGCTTGAAAGTCACAGATCTCCTTTCATACTAAAACAATTGTCAAGTCAGGCTGAAATTACAGCAGTTTCTTTATAACTAAAAGCTCACCTTCAATTTCAAGCTGATCAACTAAGAAACTAACATGGTACGTAACCTAGCTAAAGTTTTGGACGCGGTATCAAATAATAGGCAGTTATGCATGGCCCGATTCTCGAAGGACTAACAATGACAAATGTGTTTTAAACCCAATTTGGTTATTCATTGTTCACCCTGGCATACACTTCATCTTCATCAATCTGTTCCGCTTAAAGAACAGCCATAATAGAAAAAGGACACCATGGGGTAGAGAGAGTTGTAGATCATATTTTTTCTGAGAGTAAGTTCTGTAAAAATGCTATGACAAACCTCGCCTCTAAGCTCTGCATAGTAAACAGCACCAAAGCCACCTTCACCAATCTTATTAGCTAGACTGAAGTCATCTGTTGCTGTTGCAAGCTCTTCATATGAGAACTCAACAGATTTATCAACAGTTATGCCTGTAAGGCCTGGAGCACCTTCAGCGATTCCTGCAGATTCCGTTGCTTTTGATGTACTCCCACCATTAGCTGAATCCAACGCAAAAAAGGATTAACGAACTCATACAATCAGAATCAGCAAAGAGGAAGTGCAAAGGAGAGCAAAACGCACATGTTACAGTGAAGTAAAAATATTTTTGTTACTACAAGCACCACTCGAATTCTGAGAAGTAAGATTTGTTCTTCATACTAAGAAGACAACGTAGCACAAAACAAAACATTTACACCATACCAACTAAAGGAAATCAAATTGAGCGCAGATTTCCGGTCCAATGGAGAATTAATAAAATTAAACAAATACATAGGTCATCACATGAAAGCACAGATTTCAAGTCCAATGAAAGCACGTTGTGCCTACAATTACTGATCTCCTCCCATATTAAATTTTTATAAATGTGTGAGTGTGAGAGAGAGCGAGCGAGAGACAGACAGAGAGAGAGAGAGAACCACTTGATAAATGCTGGAGGTCATGATCCGATTGCCTTGAGAGCAATGATATTTTCCGGGCCTTCCTCTTTCTGTAAGTTACAAGACATAAGACACCTGTAAGGAGCAATACCGCCACTACTGCAACAGATATACCAGCAACAGCTCCACCAGACAATCCTGATTATAACAGTACTGTGAGCTTAACTGAAACTAAAGTAGCATTGTCGATTTTCAATAATCTCCAGTAGGTGAAGACAAAGAAATTCAATTCTGATCCTATATGATAAGGAAACCACCTGCACTGCAAAACGGGGCAATAGCATATAGAGAATGGTGTTAGAAGTTAAAACAAATGTTCAAGGACACATCAAAGAATTTGAATGCAATGTAGGTATGACAGGGAAAAAAAAAAAAGGAAAAAGACAAAACCACTTATACCTGGAGGTCAGAGGCCGATAGCTTCCACTTTGATCTGCATAACATAGAAATTTGTTTTAGATGGTAGCATAATTTCTCACCATAAACTTTAAGAACAATTTAGAGGAAATAGTATTTTATCCTCTAGTCTAATACATTAGCATTCTAACTAGTTTAAGGCAAAGGAAAATTATAAAGACATAGCAGATTGATTGGGGGAGCAGTCAACATACTGGATCATCAGCACTTTAGGATCATCACACAGAATGGATCATGGTTTCACTTTTTATCTCATGAATCCACTAGCCATAGCAGGAGTTACACAGGCTTCATTCTCCCAAAACATATATAATGAAGCCAGAGGCAACTTTTAAAACTGCAAAGGAACTATTTACTCTCTTCAATTTAACAAAATTTTGTTTGCATTACTGGCGGTTATAGGCAAACTGCTTAAGCTTTCATGGAAAAAAGTCGAAATTACATGTAGAAGTGGTTTAATATTAAAGAGAATGAAACGAAACTACATGTAGAAGTGGTTTTATATTAAAGATAATGAAATAGAAGCCAGAGACAATATGGAAGGAAAGTAGAAACAGCCCCAGAAACAATCAGTTACAAATGAACCTAGAAAGTAGCTCATTAAGTCATTCTACAAAGCACCAACCATCTTTTATGAATGGAATATATGACCTGAAACTACTTCCTGCTTTAAGGCAGGGGAAAATAGATAACTCTTCAATCCTCAATAGGTACATGCATAAATCAGTCTCAATTGACACACAAGAAAACTACTCTAGTAATATCTGGGAAAACTAGAATGTACTTTGAGGGGGGAAAAACCATAAATTTGCACTTGAGAAACTAGTCTAAATGTCTTTTCTGCTCTACTGATAACTGAATAAAAAAAATTCAGCATCTTTTATGAATGTGTCATCATTGATTCAACCACAGATTCCAGTCTTTAACAGACGAAAGCAGCGCAACTGAACTAAACAAACCAATTGTCGATGATTCGCCACCATCTCAAATTTCAAATTTAAGTTTCCTGCCTAAATTATCCTATGCACCCCTCAAACAACAATCTAGCTTTCAAATTCAGAATGGTTTGTCCAGAACTTTGCTTCTTCTTAGATACTATGAGCACACCATCAAATGATATTCCTAGGGGAAAAAAGAAAAAAAAAAAAATCGGCACTCAAACAAAAGGAAACATGAAGTTGTTTGCATTTCTCCATCCACCAGAAGAGACAAACGTTTAGTTTCTAGAATCTAGCATACAGAGCCATCAAAGGACTAATCCTAGTTTCCTTTCATAGTAAATCAAAACAATTACAAACTAAAAATCATAATAAGAACTCACCTCTTCCAGGAACGAACAGCAGGCCTCTCCCAGAACTAAAATTGGCATTGGGATTATAACTCCTGATCAAACTGGAACTTAAATTATTGGCAGCAGCAACAGACTCATAACTATCCCCAGGCCCCACGGGCCAAGTAATAAACAAACCATAATCTTTGCTCACAGCTTTATCCCCACAAGAACAATTAACAGTCACATTCAAGAACCCAGTGTCGGGAATATTAGTAGCAGGGTAACTATTAAATCTCTGCAACCAAGGAGTGGTAGTCAAGTTTGCATAGTTGGTTGATGCTACAGGATCATAAGTATCCCCTGGAGAAATAGTGTAATTGAAAACATGGGCCAAAAATTCCCCAGGGTTCAAACAGTCACACCTAAAAGGGATGTTGATTTCGGTGCCAGCGAAGACTGTGTCCTGGTCAGGAAGTGTGGAAGGATTCCAGCTCAAAAGTTGGGGAATTGGGACAGCAAAATACTGGGAAATTAGGGTCAAATTTAATCCTTGTGAAACGTTGTATCTAGCTAAAGCCAAGTCGCAGCCTTTGCTACAGCTTGAATTCACCTGAGAAGCTTGAAGAATGAAGACTGAGACGGCGATGAAAAGAGCTGAAGGGATGTCTAATTTCGTGGATTTGAAGCAGAAAACCATGGTGGAAATGGGTTTTGGAGGAGGAGGACTGGAATCATGAGAGGGGATCAAAGGAAGATGAAGAAATTGGAAATGGTAGGAATGGATGAAGGAAAGGAGAATGATGAGTTTGAAAAGTTCAATAATGTTACGGAAAGTTGACTGGGTTTTGGCTGGCTTTTTTTTGTTTAAATAATTAATAAATACTACTTTGACAGAATTGACTATGTTCAAACTCATCAAATGAGCTGTTAGTTTCGTTTGTTTGGTCATTTGGTGGATTTATAATTTTATAATTTTTTTTTCTTTTTATCATTGATACATCTTGGAGTCATCATATATATGAAGTCCTCAGATAGAAACAACAAATTATCTACACCATATACCCTGAAAATATTGATACAAAATGGTATAAATTTTCAATAGGCAACATCTTAGGAAGAAATTTGAAAGAAAATTGTGACCAGGACTCCACACCCACACGTATTTGATTAGTCTTCATCAATCTTGCAAAACTAAGAGAAGAGGAGAACTGAAGGATTCTAACTTTTGAAAATGTACCCATTTTTTTATCCGCCGCCATTACCTCTTTCACTTTTGATACTGTTTATAGAGATGAAAAGTTTGAGTTGACGAATTTGTTTGGTGGTTAATGAATCTACATGAAGGAGGCCGAGACTTAAATAACAATCACATTCTGGAGGTGGAAATTCCCAACCAATTCCAACACATACGTGAGAACAAGAAGTTACCCTATCACAAGAATAGCCCAAAGATGTTCTATCACTGTTCAATTTATTTGAATCAACCACTTGAACACTCCAAACAAATTAATTCATAAGGAAAGATTAATTGAGATTGGAGGCCTAAACCTTAAAATATAATTGGGACAGTTGACCCAAATGCCGCGGATCGTACAGCCAGACAAATGAATAGGGTAAGATTATAATTTTACCAGGAAAATTATCACAAAATTAGGGAGGCATAATATTTTTCAGTATAATGGGTGTGTTACTGCACTAAAAAAAGAGGATACACTTACTGTATAGAATAATTTTTCTAGATCATCCCGAGATCAAACTCCTCAGACCTATGTTTTTCCCAGGATCATAGGTATGTGTACTTTGCCAAATGTACAAGCAAATGATCACATCAGCAAGAAAACAAATTAAAAAAAAAAAAAAAAACCGTATATTGCTCCCAAGAGATTTTCCCCAGGATTAACCGTATATTGCCCCAGGATCATACATTGGTGATTTGAACTTGAATGAATTCACAACACCGTGAGGTCAGAAAATGGTTGATGGCAAATGAAAAGATCGAAAGAGTTAGGGTTATCTTGAGCTTTTCATCAACTTGCGACACATGGTAGATTAATATGTAGTTTACATACACTATTTATGTCACCACACACACCTAGAATATTTAGATTTAAATACAAATATGTTATATTATATGATTCGGAATCGTGACTTACGCTAAAATATATAACAAAAACAAGTATTTTGATATTTAAATATCCGAGAACATTAAAATTCTTCTCATCGAGATAACAATTTTTGCACCAAATTAAACTCAGAAAACTTTTTTTACTTGTACAGGAACACAAACTTCACCCACCCCATATAAAGTTGAAGACATCGCAAATTCGCAATACCATCGATATAGTTCCACTTCTCCAAAGTCAAAGTCATCATTTCCCCATTCAATAATTTTCTGGCGATCCCACCACCACTTCCAACCGTCATTTTGTACATATAATTCCTGACTTCATTAGATAACAATAAAATTGCTGAAATTATGCAAATGTTTCTCAGTGGTTATCCTGTAGTACAACTAACCGTGTTGAAGGCATATATTTCTACTTCTATCTATAATGATAATTAGGGGTTGATACATCAAAATTAAGCTAGCTAGCACAAGGGGTTTTTCTTATTGAAATTTTAGAATTTATTGTGCGCTTCGTATGTAATTTGAGGTCTATGATCCCCGCCCCCCCTTGTATTTTGAGCTTTTTTTGTCCAATTTTTTAAATTGTTCTAATACACATAACAATTTCATAAAAGTCAAAATTAATTTGATTAAAAGGACTAAATATATTCATAACTCAAATAGAGATAAATTTCTGTTTTGAGTTAGAAACGAACTAAACTAGGCCGTGAGTAAAATGTTTTGCATAATTAATGATTGTACTTTGATTGAGTAGATAAAAATTAAAACGTTGTAGATTTGACTATTTGTGATAGAGGGAGTATTATAAATGAATATAATTGTTATATTTAAATTTTATTTTCATGTGTATGACAACAATCCTAATTAACTTTTTCTTTTAATCGTTGATGTTCTAAAAATGTCGACGACTTAGTATATGTTTACTTGTTCCGAAAGATGACACCATAATTTTTTACTGTTTATATGAGCATTTTAAATTAATTATTGGAGAAGTAAAAGCAAATTCCCAAATGATATCCACCCTTTGCTTACTATGGTCATCATTCATCAAACTTCAGAGTAATGATAGAACGGAAAAGAAATAATTATTATAAAATGCGATGAGTTATAATAAAATTATGCTAAATTACAATATATATATATATATGATAACAGAATATAGAATATTGATATGTCGATATATACAAGAAAACATTATATACTTTTTTTCAGCGACTGCATCATCCTTATACTTAAATAAAAGGCATAGTAGGCAAAAAATAATGCCCAAGAAATATTCAAGGACAACCGTCAAATCGATCTCGTTCGCCAGATGGAGTTGATATGACGTCAGTGACTTCAGCGGGGCAAAATTGGAAGTTCAGAAAGTTTATCCCTTCAGTTAAAAATAGCACCTGTTTTTGGGAAAAATTCCAGGCCAAAAAAACGACGTCGTCCATCCCTCCCCTCTCCCCCAACTATAAATTCGAACGATGGCTGCATAATAGACTTCAACTCCCAACGCTCCTTCTCAAACCACCCTACCATTGAATCGGCCATTCATCAACAGTCATTGAATCGCGCATAGGGTCTTGTAAATAATCCAATTATTACCATGAATAAAGACACTTGTCTGCTGACCAATCGATTCTTCTACTTATGAATTGAGGTCCATTGTCGCTGTTCGCTCCTGATTTGAGGAATTGGATGTCTATTAGGTTTTCTTCTTGCAATTGTTTTGGATTAGGAAATTCAAGATTAGCAATTTAAGCCTCCTTTGGACAAACAACATCTTTATTTCTTCAGGAATTGATGTTGTTAATTTTTCTCCAATTCCTTCTCTTCAGGCTGCAAACGATGAAGTTTCGTCGATTCAATTTCGGTCACCAAATTTCTTCCTACAAGATAGCCAATCTCTTTACTGGTGGCCCACTGCACCTTTTCTCCTCCAAGCTTCCAAGTTTCTTTTCCGATCGAATCACATAAAAGCTTCCAGGGTCTTTCTCGGCCGATTCAGGTATGATTTTTATTTTTAATTATGGTCGAGCTTCTTGAAATTAAGTGGATTCAAATGGGTGTTTATTCTTATTTTTTTACTGGCTCTGTTTATTCATTATTTGTAGAGGATTTAATATTTATCAGTTTAATTTAGCAATATTGGTCAGTTTATTGGCTCTATTTATTATTTTTTTTTTTTTGATATTGAGAATCTGCCTATAGTTAGAACTTCCTACGTCAAGGTTTGTTTAATTTAAATTTAGTTTTCTTTCCTTACCACTGAGTTGTCATCTTCGACGAGAATCTCTTTGTGATTATGATTATCTTGTTGTTCAGTACCGTACTTAGTCGTTAGTCTTTTGCCTCTCGTGTGGCTGTTTTATAGCTATTTTCACCTTATAATGATAAATAGCTCAACTGGTATAGTGAGGGAGTAAATCATATGTCTATTCTTTTGTTCCTTGACCTTCCATTTTTCAATTTTTTTTTTGTGCATTCTTTGTGTATTTTGATAAAATGCATCGGCATGTGAATGGATCAACTTGAACAACCAGAACCTTCAAGGAGTTTGTATTTTAGCAGAGCTGGATTGTGTAAAGTAACATATTGTAAGTGAAAACTGTACTCCTCTATCTAAGTAATTACTGGCTGCTAGAAATTCTCCTAAGTTGTGCCTCTTTGGTTGTTGCAGGCAACAACCATGACCCTTTTGTAAGAGTCACAACCACTCTTTGTTTTTTAGGTTAGTATTTTTTAAAAGTTCAACAGTTGAGTAATATCTTCACCTATGGTCGCAAGTATTAAACTTTGAAACTGCCGGGGATCCGAGTAGGTTGCTGCCCCTGTCTTTGTCAGTGGAGGTAAAAGATTTTGAAGTGGTGTTGGGTTTTGATCGATTACCAGAAGTGGTGTTGGTATTGGGTAGCTGTTGGTTTTGGCCCCGAGGTAATTTTTAAGGGGTTAGGATTAGGAAATTTTATGCGTATGAAAGAGGATTAGAAATATGATAACCTATTCCCTCAATTGTATTAGGATTAGGAAACCCTTTCGTTTATAAATACATCACCAAAAAGAATAATCTGATTTAGGAGAGACTTACCTCTTGTTTTGACCTTTTTTGCAAAGGGTTTTCAATATTTTTGTTTATAAAGTCTCATCATGATTTCTACTGGAAATCCTTTTTCTACTTGTAGAGCTCGAGTGGTGTCTGATAAGAAATTTCTGAACATTAGTGTTGGTTCCTTGCGTCACGAACAGTTTTTCTTCACCACGAATTCGGGTGGTCTGATGCGAAACGGGCTATTTTCGTAGATGGACATGGGACGGAACGGTCTAGAGCCTTGTGGAATTCTCCGGTCAAATCTTGAAGACTCTGGAATTTTCTAGAGAGGCCCGAAACTCTCTAGAAACGAGTGGAACCGTGTGGAAGCTACCCGAGTTTGCTAGAACCGTGTGGAAGATTCTAGAGATTTGTAGATATTTTGAACTTAGAATATTTTATTGTAGGAATTCTCTAGAATTCTATTATTTTATTATGTACATAGAATTCTCTAGAATTCTTTAGGACTTGGGGGTTTGCCTATAAATACCCCATGCCCCCTTCATTTGTAATCCATCCAAGCTTTGAGTAGAGTTCTCAAGCATTCCTTAGGCTCTCTTGTGCCTTCATCGTTCTTTCACTTTTAACTTTTCTTATTTTTCTTTGCCTCCGTTCTTTAAAGCCTTGCCTAGTTTTGCACGTTTTGGGGGTCTTAAGGTTGAGCTAGCACTTGATCGTTAGTTGTTTTGTGCTAGTGCCGCACGGCCGTTACTTTGAAAAAGTAAGCCCGTGACAGTTGGTATCAGAGCCTCGGCTCGATACTTGGTGTGCTACATCGTCTACGCTTCTGTTTGTTAGTTTTCTTTCGTGCATAAGCTATGTCCAATCCTTCGGAGGTTGTTCAGGGGTCGGAACTTGAGGGGGATCACGTTTCCCGCGAGGTGGGGAGGACCACCCGCAAAGGAAGCCGCAAGGAGAAGTCGGTCGTTAGAGAGCCGATGGTGGAATTCGAGAAACGGCTTGCCAAGCTAGAGCTTGCTGTGGCCGACCACCAAGACCGTTGGGACGAGCACCCTGAGGTGGTAGCGGGGGTCGTCGAAGCTCGTATGGAGCGATTCGCAGGGGAATTGCAAGAGGTCATGCAGCAAATGAAGGACGACATGCTAGGGACGCTCAACGAAATGGTGGAACGTTGAAACAAGTCGAAGGACGAAAGCCTTGCTCGTGTTGCCGCCCTCCAAGACGACGTCAACCGGCTTATGGGGGAGCTGGAGACTTCTCGGGCAGAATCGGCGCGTCTTAAGGCACGGCTTGACGCCGTGGCCGTGCAAGGGACAACCGGAGCCGTGGGGACGGTTCCAAGGCTTGAAGCGCCCAAGCCGGATGAATATAAGGGCAGGCGTCGCTTGAGGGACGTAGAGAACTTTCTCTACAGCATGGAATGGTACTTTGGGGTTATGAATATCATGGACGACTCGGTAAGACTCTTCCAAGCCTCTCTTTATCTTAAAGATAGTGCCTTATCATGGTGGAAACGTATGATGAAACCCGTGGGGGATGGAGACCCGGTCTTCACCACGTGGGATGGTTTTAAGTAAGAGTTTATAAAGTATTTCCTACCCGTGGATGCGGAAGATGAAGCCCGGGCCAAGCTTCGTCGTCTGCACCATAGGGAAGGCCAAATCTGGGAATACGTTAAGGAATTTTCGGACTTGATGCTTGAAATTCCGGATCTCTCGCCCAAGGAGGCGTTCTTTACTTTCATGGACGGTCTCAACCGTTGGGCTAAACTTGAGCTACAACGGAGAGAAGTTCAAGACATCGATCGGGCATTAAAGGTGGCCGAGTCGCTTGTTGAGTTCCAAAAGAAGGATAGCTCTAAGGACAAGGGCAAGAAGCCGTTCCAAGGCAAAGGTGGGGGAGACAAAGGGAAGTCTTCCACACCCGCAAAACCGACAGCCGACTCTACAAAGCTGTCTTCGAGCAAGGAGACCAAGGGGGACAAGCCAAAGAAGTTTCAAGGGTGCTTCTTGTGCGGGGGAGCGCACATGGCACGTGACTGCCCGTCTCGTTCGAAGTTGGCAGCATTGGCACAAGGTTTGTGCCAAGAAGAGGAGAAACGGGTCGCTTGCATGAAACTGCTAGACGCCGTGCATGCCAAGGCCGAGACACGTCAAGGCCGTCTTTACATGGAGGCATCGTTCACAAACGGGTCTAGATGGGGCATGCTAGACACGGGGGGCCGATACGAGTTATCTCACGGAAGAGGTAGCCCGTACGCTTGGAGTCAAGTGGACACCTAGCAAAGGCCGTTTCAAGGGTGTGAACGGCGAATGGACGGGTCTTGTAGGCGAAGCAAGAGACGTGCCTCTTAAAATCGGCAACTGGTCAGGTACGGCTAATTTCTCCATCGCCCCTATGGACGATTACGGTCTTGTGTTTGGCATGGAGTTTTTAGACCAGGTTAAGCCAATCATCGTGCCTAGCAATGACACGATGGTAATCCTCCAAGGAGAGAAGCCTTGTGTGGTAAAGTTTAGACGGGAGAATGAGATTAGCCCTTCCCAGCTGAACAAGGGGCTAAAACGGGGTGAACACACCTTTGCCGCAATGGTGTTTGAGGAGGAACCATGCACAGAGGAGCCGGCAAAGGAGGAACGAATCCCGCCTCCCATAGAACGGGTCCTTGTTGAGTTCAAGGACGTGATGCCCGACGATTTGCCCAAAGGTCTTCCACCAAGGAGGGAGGTTGATCATGCCATCGAGTTGGTGGACGGGGCGAAACCGGTAGCCAAGGTGCCTTATCGTATGTCCCCTAGCGAGCTAGAGGAGCTCAAGGTGCAAATCAAGGAGCTACTTGAATCGGATCATGCAAGGCCGTCTAAAAGTCCGTGGGGTTCGCCGGCCTTGTTCCAACGCAAGAAAGATGGGACGCTACGTTTTTGCATCGACTATCGGGCGTTAAACAAGCTAACCGTAAAGAACAAGTACCCTATCCCACTTATAGCGGACTTGTTCGACCGGCTGCAACGGGCACGGATCTTTTCCAAGCTAGACTTGCGGAAGGGATACTACCAAGTACGCATAGTACCGGTGATGAACCGAAAACGGCCATGGTGACGAGGTATGGCTCTTATGAGTTTCTTGTTATGCCGTTCGGTTTAACTAACGCCCCAGCCACGTTTTGCACTCTGATGCAACGTGTGCTAGCGGATTTCATTGATAAGTTCGTTGTAGTATACTTGGACGACATCGTTATCTATAGTAACACAATGAAGGAGCATGTGGAGCATCTTAGAGCCGTTTTTCAAGTCCTTAGGGAAAACCAGCTCTATGTTAAAAGGGAGAAGTGTTCCTTCGGCCTTGAGGAGGTGTCGTTCTTGGGACACATCATTGGTGGGGGCAAAATCCGCATGGATCCAGCCAAAATCAAAGCTATCGTGGAGTGGGAGGCACCCACGAAGCCAACGGAGCTGAGATCGTTCTTGGGGCTTGTTAATTACTATCGGCGGTTTATTGAAGGGCACTCCGCCAGAGCCGCTCCACTAACGGATCTCTTGAAAAAGGGGCAAGCTTGGTGTTGGACACCAAAACACCAAACAGCGTTCGAGGCTTTAAAGGACGATGTCACTCGAGAGCCAGTCCTAGCTCTCCCTGATTTTGAGAAACCGTTCGAGGCGTGCACGGACGCTTCGGACTTCGCCATTGGGGGCGTTCTCATGCAAGATGGTCATCCGATCGCCTTTGAAAGTCGGAAGCTGAATGAGACTGAGAAAAGGTGGCCGACGCACGAGAAGGAGATGTTGGCTATAGTTCACTGCCTTCGAGTTTGGGAGCACTACCTAAAGTCCGCCACACCGTTCAAGATCAAGACGGACAATCGGGCAGTGAGCTACCATCAAAGCCAACCTAAGCTTTCAAGCAAGCAAGCGCGTTAGTTGGACTTCTTGGCCGAGTTTAAATACGAGCTTGAGTATAGCCCGGGGAAGACTAACCACGTGGCCGACGCCCTAAGCCGAAAGGCGTGTCTTGCTCCAATCATTAGCATACCCGAGGGGACGCTGGTTGATCGCATCAAGAAGGGTCTTGAGCACGACCGTCAAGCCCAAAGGTTCATGGAGCTCGTGAAGGAAGGCAAGACAACACGGTTCTGGCTTGAGGATGGGATACTTTATGCCAAGGGGAACCGTTTGTACGTGCCCGCATGGGATGGACTTAGAAGGGAGATTCTAAGGGATTGCCATGATAGCCATTATGCGGGCCACCCAGGTACGCATCGCACACTTGCCTTAGTCCATGAACGGTTCTATTGGCCTCGCATGCGGGAAGACGTGGAGACATATGTAAGGACTTGTCTAGCCTGCCAACAAGACAAGACCGAGCAAGACCACCCACATGGCTTGTTATCACCCTTGCCTATTCCGGAACGCCCGTGGGACAGCGTTTCGATGGATTTCATCGTGAGCCTGCCCGTTTCCGAGGGTTGCACCAACATACTTGTTGTGGTAGACCGTTTGTCTAAATATGCGGTCTTCATTCCCGCCCCAAAAGAGTGCACCGCGGAGATAACGGCCAAACTCTTTCTTAGGCATGTGGTGAAGTATTGGGGGCTGCCTACATCGATCATAAGCGACAGGGACTCGAGGTTCACCGGCCGGTTTTGGCAAGAACTCTTTCGCTTGCTTGGGACGGAGCTCAAGATGTCTACATCTTTGCACCCGCAAACAGATGGGCAGACGGAGCGCATCAACGGCCTCTTGGAGGTGTACCTCAGGCACTATGTGGCAGCCAACCAGAAAGATTGGGTACGTTTGCTAGACGTTGCCCAAATTTCCTATAACTTGATGCGGAGTGAGAGCACGGGCAAAAGTCCGTTTGAGATTGTCCTTGGTTTCCAACCGACTACGCATAAGGACATTCTTGGGGGCTATAAGGGCAATAGCCCACCTGCATACAAGTCTGCCAAAGATTGTCAAGAACGGGTCGACGAGGCAAAACTCTACTTGGAGAAGTCGGCCGCACGCATGAAGAAATGGGCGGATAAGAAACGGCACCGTCGCGAGTTTGAAGAAGGCGACCAAGTCTTGGTGAAGCTTTATGAGCATGGACGGAGCCGTGGTGTACACAAGGGTCTCATGCGCAGATACGAGGGTCCTTTCACCGTTCTTAAGAAAGTGGGTTCGGTTGCTTACAAGCTGGAGCTACCCGAGGCCTTCTCAAGGCTTCATCCAGTCTTTCATGTGAGGCTACTTAAGCCATACCGCAAGGACCCAGAGGACGAAGAACGGAACATTTTCTCAAGGGCACCAGCTGGCGTACGCGAGCATGAGGAACGGACCGCAGAGGAGATCCTTTCTAAGAGGATCGTTCGGGGTAGGAGCGGGGCAGCAACTAAAGAATACTTGGTGAAATGGAAGAATTTGCCAATGAGTGAGACGAGTTGGGAGCCAATCGAGAAGCTTTGGCAATTCACCAAATTGATCGAGGACTTTAAGGAGAATCGTGCACCCGTTCCTATCAACATTGCCTTCGAGACTTAGGTGCATCGGGGCGATGCACCATTTTGGTGGGGGAGGATGTCACGGACAGTTTTTCTTCACCACGAATTCGGGTGGTCTGATGCGAAACGGGCTATTTTCGTAGACGGACATAGGACGGAACGGTCTAGAGCCTTGTGGAATTCTCCGGTCAAATCTTGAAGACTCTGGAATTTTCTAGAGAGGCCCGGAACTCTCTAGAAACGAGTGGAACCGTGTGGAAGCTACCCGAGTTTGCTAGAACCGTGTGGAAGATTCTAGAGATTTGTAGATATTTTGAACTTAGAATATTTTATTGTAGGAATTCTCTAGAATTCCATTATTTTATTATGTACATAGAATTCTCTAGAATTCTTTAGGACTTGGGGGTTTGCCTATAAATACCCCATGCCCCCTTCATTTGTAATCCATCCAAGCTTTGAGTAGAGTTCTCAAGCATTCCTTAGGCTCTCTTGTGCCTTCATCGTTCTTTCACTTTTAACTTTTCTTAAGTTTTTCTTTGCCTCCGTTCTTTAAAGCCTTGCCTAGCTTTGCACGCTTTGGGGGTCTTAAGGCTGAGCTAGCACTTGATCGTTAGTTGTTTTGTGCTAGTGCCGCACGGCCGTTACTTTGAAAAAGTAAGCCCGTGACACTTGTCTGCCGTCTGGTTGTGTCTTGAGTATACAAGCTCTTTTTTTATGATGTTTGCTTATATCTGTCTCTCACTTTTCCTTGTTATTCCTGTGCTCATTGGATTAGCAGTCCTCCTTTGGGTTGCTCCAAACCTTATAATTTCTCTTCCTTTTTCTTTGAGATGATTCTTTTTTTTTCCCAGATTTTTATTCAATGTGTATCACTTTCTGCTCATATTTTTCAGTTTACAAAACTAAAGAAACACTTCATTTTCAATTGTTTTAACTTGTTTGTATTCCTTCTGCAGTTGAAGAAAAAGTTGAACAAAAACACTTGAGAGAAGTCAAAGATGATGATACTCTTCCTCACTGCTGGAAAGGGAGGTTCATTTTGAAGCATAAATGAAAAGACAAAATACTTGAAGCCCGGACCACTGAGATTCAGCAATGATTGGCAATCGAAATCTCAATTCAAAATACCCCCTGAAGGATATCTCATTTGTTATATTGGCGAGTGTTTCAGTTCTTCCTATTGTCTTGATCAAATTGCCTTTCAAAAACTATTTGCTAATAGATAGCTTCTTAGCAAAAAAAGTAACCAAGGAATAGCTGGTAAACAACATTGTAAAAACTATTTGCCAATAGATTAAAGGACCAACCATAAGATTTTTTTAATGGGTTATTTTGGAATTGGCTTATTTAAAACCTTGCGGTCACTAATTTTCCAAGGTGTCCATCTCTTTGTGAAGCCATATGCTTCCAGAACATCAGTATTTACTGTTCAGATTCTTTTGCCATTCAGATTTCTTCTGAACAGCAGGCTACTGCAATTTTTAAAACGCAAATGATTGCACATGCTAGATTGCTAGCTAACTACAATTGATGATGACAAAGTTGTATCACTATTACTGGTGTTTCCAAACATGATTGAAGAATAAAATTATTTCAATGCTTTCTAGACAAATTGATCATAATTACTTGTGCTGTTTCAATGCAAGGTCTTGCTAATCTGATAGAAAACTCTGCGAATGCAAGGATGCATATGAGAATGTGGTTGGTGGGAACCTAAGCATGAAAGAAAAATGCTTTGGATATGAAGGTAGCCGGCATAATTTTCGGAAAAAAAGAATACGACGAAATTTTTTCAAATTTTTATTCAATGGCCTGAACGATTCTTTATTTTGGCATCAAACTAAGCAACACAGAGACTTTCAAGTATACTGGACTAGCTCATGTCCATGAGCATTCAATAGGAAGAAGCAGATTTTTTTGGCGACCATTTTGAAGTACTTCGCATCCAAAATTGTAAATAGTCTTTTTATATCTGTATTTTTTAAAATTTTTTTAAAGTACGCGCGACACCAAAAGACTAGTTTTTTAAAATTTTACAAAAGAATCTCGTCTAAACACTATTGAAATAAGGTTTGAAAATAAACCAAACTTCTAGGGCATTGACTTCTTTTTTTTTTTTTTTTTTTTTTTGGGGGGGGAACACCTATGGATGGGATACCATATCATGAAAAGATATATAGACCGACCATTTTGCCTCTTATAATGGACATTCTCCATCAAGCAGTACTCTTTTCAACTTCCACCTTAATTTCTCTTCTCTCACCATCAAACATTCTACATCTTTCTCTCTTAAATTCAACCCATTTCTTTTTTCACCAAAAAATTTCACAAAAATGGTTCGTTTTCATCTCTTCTTCTTCTTCATTTCTCTCCTCGTTTTAACCACTTCATCTCTTACTTATGCTACTGGATGTCGAAAAATTCTTGCCCCGGCATCACCACATGATAAACAAGAGGACTTTCAGCCGTTCAGAACGTCTGCGATTGATCGGAATGATGATGATCATCAGTACCGGTCGGAAAAACGAAGAGTTCCCACCGGATCAAACCCACTTCACAACTTGTGATCCCATGCAAATAGATGATTATTTGATGATCAGGTTTTTTTAGAAAATTTTATTTTACACTTTAATTTGTTCTCTTTACAGGTAAAGTCATTTCGTGGAAGTACAACTTGAAGATGTGTATTTAGTTAATTTTATTTCATGGAAAGTATTAGAATTGGAGTTTCCTTTCATGTCTTTTTTTTTTTTTTTTTTTACCAACGAATTTTGTAGAAAGATACCAAAAGGGGAGAAAAATTGAAGTAGAAAACACACATATTTTTCTTGTATATAAATTTATGTAGGATTTTTCCTAAATGTTGTGTATCGGATTCTAGCTTTTTCAAGATGATCTTATCTTTACTTGCTATTATTTCAGCATTTAGAAGATCTGTTATGATTTTAGCAATTTCAAATGCAATAAGTTCAAATGCAATAAGTTCAAGAAATATAACATGTGTATCTTGATATTTTGTAAAAAGCAAAAAAAAGTTTGCTTGCGTATATGTTTTTATTGCTTTCTATTCATCGAGACATTTCATAAGTTTTTTATTGTATCTTTTAAATTGGAGAAAAAAGGGTTTTAAAAAAACAAAACAACGAAAGCCCTACTCGTACTAATTAATCAATTCATATCCTGTAATTTTTTCTTGTTATTTTTTCCTTATACCTATTATTATTCATTTTGTTTATTTTGATACTGGGAACGTGGTTCAGACCGACAAAATTGTTTCGTGTGTAAATCATAAGAATTGTCTTTTGTTTATGCAGAAAAGTACAAATGTGTACACGTGTGAAAAAATTTAATTCCAGACGTTCCTTTAATTCTGGTTCACATTCGTTTCGAAAATGATGTACTCCCTCCGTTCTAAAATAAATGTCATTTTAGAGTTTGTACACAGTTTAAGAAAACATTAAATAGGGTAACTAAATTACTAGAATATCCTCAACCAACCCCATTAAAATAAATATTCACCAATAATATTATTCCTTTTGAGGGTATGTTTGGAAATTTTTGACAAAAACTATATTGGAATCCGAAAATGACACTTATTTTGTAATTTTTTCATTTTACCAAAACGACAGTCATTTTGGAATGGAGGGAGTAGTTTTTTTTTTAAAAAAAATGATGTAGTTTTATTAATATTAATAATTTATAAAACTCTGATTAATTAATCAAGTTTATTATATATCATTTTAATGATAAAAAATGAAATTCTTTTTTATTATTTATCATTTTATTATTTTTCTGTATGCAGTGGAGTACCTTTTTTTCCCCTTTAAGTAGTGTACTTACCCATGCGAAACTCTGGACCCCAAAAGAATTTAAGTTTGGAGTATAATTTTAAATTTTAAATACCATAACTGCATACAACTACCAAACACTTACTAATAAGAGAGCAGCTGCAGCTTTCACATATTAATGAATACACATCTGATTAATTTACGGGGTCAAAAGAATGCTGCTAATTATTGTTGATCATGAATAATTCGCATATGGCGTTTTTTCGGTTCACACCTAACTTCGAAAGTTTTTTTTTACGAGTTAATCAATTAATATTTTTTGTCTCAAAATAATTATTCTACGTACATGGCAATCATTTTGAAAAAACAAGATGTATTTTTATATATTTAGAAGAATTCTATTAAATTAAAGTATTCTCTCTATTCTAAAATTATTGTTCACTTTAAATTTTTCGTTTTTAGATATAAAGTGCACAATAATTTTGGGACGGAAAGAATAACTAATTTCGACATTAATTTTGGTTCGGCTTTGAGAAAAGTTTTACACGAAGTTAATAAATCCGAGATGCTGATTTCTTATGATGATACTTCAAATGTTTGTTGAAACCATAAGTTGTGGTTTGCAACTAAAATTGTCGAAATTTACCGATTCAAAGAGTAATTGCATGTGGCTCAAAATAAATACATAAAGCTACATATGGATACAAACTAAAAATTTGAAAATGCCATGGAACAGATTAAGATTGTACCTCGTTGGAGTACTGGTGTATAATCATTAATTAGAAAATGAAAATTGAAAAAGTCGTGACCTTTTCATCAAGACGTAGAAACTCTTTAAAAACAAACAAAGTGCAATATCCTACTCCATATTACAAGTCAAGCAAAAAGTCCAAACACATGCATATAGTGACAGAATGGATTAAACCCAAGATATTTTAATATAATATTATTTTTGTTTCAAAAAGATTGTTCAGTTTAAAGTTTTATTTTTAATACAATTTGTATTGAAAATAAAAATTTAGAATAATAATTTACTCCACGACGAGATAGTTTCATTTTATCGTTATTAGAACTTCAAAAAGCTATTTTTACTGATATATCTTCTCATTAATCTCTTTCTTATAAAATATAAATTATATAATTTTTTACTCCATCTGAGTCATAAAAATAATTTATATTATAAATGACGAATACTATTTTTATTAGAATATATAATTGATCATATTGTTGGGATAAAGAATGCCATGTCGGTGTCATGATTTGTCACCTTTTTATAAGCGGCAAAAGTCAATTCACTCATTGTCAATTGATTTTGAAATGGAAAGCCAATGTGACTTTTGACATGATATCACAAGCCACGATCTGTGAACCTGTGATAACTATGAATCCGTCTATAAAAAAATATGAAACTATATTTGTTGGGGTTGATCAATTTGATTCGAGCCGAGGAAAGAAAGAGTTGCCGCCCCACCTTGGTTTGTAAGTGCGTGAACTTATTAGTGCTCCTATCCTATATTATTATGACATGGTTGAACTAATCAGCTGATATGGTACGAAGTCAAATGGCAAAAGAAAAATAAAATGGCCGATGAAACCAAAAACACCTAGTACATCTCAAGCATTTGTTTTCACACTCTTTTTTGGTGAAAAATATAAAATATATATATTCAGAAGTCAACAAAAAGTGAGCCTGTTCAGTGCACTTCATCTGAGTTTCCTATTTGCTACAAAATTGCAGTGGGATAAACCACCTCTCATTAAAGCCACACTACATTACACAGATTTAAACAGCACCAAAGGATCACTATTTCTAACACAAAACCAACTCAAAACTAGGAAAAAAATTCATGCATTAACCTTGAGTTCTTCTGCATAATCTTTCCTTTATTCCAACTCAGAAATCTATTCAAAACTACCTATATCTGCTTCAGTATAATGCCAGCAGTACGCTCATGTCCTTCAAAGTGTCTTCTATTTCTTTCTTCTCGTAGGTGGTATATACAACTCATAATTGCAGCCTAAAGAACTTTCTTTTTTATCTTACAGTTCTTCCATATACTAAGAAGCTGCATTTTCCATCTCAACTCTAGTTCTGACACTCTTCTACACCTCAACCACTGCACCACTTGGTTCAACAAGTCCTTTGCATAACATCATTGAAAAAATAGGTGAGTGCCTGTCTCTGGTTTGTTCTTGCACAGCAAGCAAGTCTGATCAGCAATCTGCAACAGCATATTAACCAACATGTCTTTTGTCATTAGTTTTTTTTTTTTTATTTTCATGCCATCCACCCAATAAACGCATGCTTAGGTATATTCATCCAGTCAGACTACTCACCCTCAGATGGCAAATGGTCACACACTTGGGAAGGTTCTTTCATCATACACCAAAGTTTTGGAAAAGGAGTTTACAGATTAAAGTCACTAACAGGACAGGTGCATCAAAAGACAGTTGATGCTGTATTTTTAAAGAAATATCACATATCAACATGTGATCGATTGGGTGCATCAGACCAGCAGATAACCAAAGACTTAGCGGAAAAGAAATTTGCACAACAGGCGGATTTATTTATTGAATTAAAAAATCAATAAAAAATAAAGAAATACTCTCAGAAAAATGCACATTGGCCATTAACTAAAGTAATCAAATTGTTTAAAAGACCCACACATTGGCCGATGGAAGAGATTAATTGTTTGGAAGAGGGAGACTACTCACCCTTGGATTCATCAGAGTGTTCTTGAACAGGTCCTTCATCGGCATCAACCAACAGATGTTTCAAAGCAGCCACTACCTTTCCCCTGGACGAATGTGTGTCTTACAGATCAATCGGAGCCTGATCATACAGGGGTCTTGTGGTTTCAGCTTTGTGGGGCCATTCCTCAAATTGGCTCAACACAGCAGCAGCTTGATCTGACAGCGGCACCAATTCTTAGTTATTGGCAGCAGTTGATGTAGGAATAAATCCATACACCGTAGAGACCTTCACATCATACTATCGAGAACTGTACAAAAGCGGAAGCGTACCTGAATCCATTGCGGATGAATTATTTCTTCAGGTTTGGTTTGATCTTCCAGATGATTTCTTTAACCGGTAAAGAACGTGAGTTCTCAAACTGACAAATGGGGAGGCAGTTTTTGACGGCGTAAAGAGTCACCCAGGGACCACAACCAGTTATATAGTAGTAGGGTTTCTTTTCCACCCATCACAGAAAAGAACCCTGGTCTTTTAGGTTTCTACACAATGATATCCACAACTTTAACTTAATTAATAATTAGCCCAAAACTTTAGTTAATATAATTTAGATCACTTTTAATTGGGCTATATTTTATGATAGCATATAATATACAATTATATGTTTAGTTTATAAGTCCAAAATAACCTTACAATCTCCCACTTGGACTATACACTAAACATATTCTTTACAATTGTATATTACACTGTAAACTTAAGAGCGCGCATAATTTGCTATCATAAAGTAACTTAAACAATCCCGTCCATTAATTATATTAGCATAGGATCAAAGGGGCAGTCGTTGCACGAATGACAACTAAACCCATCAGTGGTCACACACATTAATATAACTAAATGACATGGATCAAGTGTGGATGTGTAGCATAGAAATTACATGTAATGTGATCTATAACATGTCTATTTCTAACTGGTCCTACTTAATCTTTAGTGAGATCAAATATAAAATCAGAATGCAAGCACACCAAAAGAAAACTTTAGAACTTTAAACTGTATGCTTTATGCTGCAGCATTAAAACCAAATATCCATAAACAAAACATAAATTACAAATTCCCACTGATCTGACATATCCTAAGACAAAAGAACACCCATTTGAGCAGTGTGCTCAAGAAAGACTTTGGGTGGTAAACCCTTGGTAAATGGATCTGCAATATTGGAGTTTGTCCCAATGTGCTCTATAGAAATCTGACCATTCTGAACTCTTTCTCTAACAACTAGGTACTTAATGTCTATATGTTTAGACTTGGTAGAGCTCCTATTGTTGTTAGAAAATTCAACAGCTGCTTTATTGTCACAAAATAATCTAAGTGGTCTGTCAACACCATCTATAACTTGCAGCCCTGTGACAAAGTTTCGCAACCATATTGCATGATTGGATGCCTCAAAACAAGCTATATATTCAGCTGCCATAGTTGAAGTAGCTATAAATGTTTGTTTAACACTTTTCCAGGAAATAGCTCCTCCGGCTAACATGTAAATGTAGCCTGAAGTGGATCTGAAACTGTTAGGGCATCCATTATAATCTGAGTCGGAGTACCCAATGACCTCTAACTGATCCGACCTCCTATATGTGAGCATATGATCTTTAGTTCCTCGAAGATACCGCATAACCCTTTTGGCTGCTGTCCAGTGATCCAAACCTGGATTGCTTAAAAATCTGCCTAAAACTCTAGTAATGTCGCAATATCTGGACGCGTACAAATCATAGCATACATAAGACTTCCTACAGCCGAAGCATAAGGAACCTTTTGCATTTCCTTTTTTCTCAAAATCATTCTTAGGGCATTGTTCAAGACAAAATTTGTCTCCTTTAGAAACTGGAGTATCACATGATTTACTATTCTGCATTCCAAATCTCTTAAGAACTTTTTCGATATAGGTCTTTTGTGACAACTGAAGTATGCCCCGGGAGCGATCCCGGAGTATCTGAATACCTAACACAAAAGAAGCGTCACCAAGATCTTTCATTTCAAAATTCTTTGATAGAAATTTCTTGGTTTCGTGCAATAAGCCTATATCGTTGCAGGCTAGTAGTATGTCATCAACATACAGAACCAGGAAAATGTGCTTACTCCCAACAAACTTGTGATATACACAATCTTCCACCAAATTTACCTCAAAACCAAAAGAGGTTATAACTTGATGAAATTTGCGATACCATTGACGGGATGCCTGTTTAAGCCCATAGATGGATTTCTTTAGTTTGCAAACCATGTGCTCTGAATCTTTAGAAACAAAGTTTTCAGGTTGCACCATATAAATTGTTTCATCAATGTCTCCATTAAGAAATGCTGTCTTAACATCCATCTGATGTAGCTCAAGATCAAAATGTGCCACTAGTGCCATTAAAATCCTAAAAGAGTCTTTCGATGATACTGGAGAGAAAGTCTCTGTATAGTCGATGCCTTCCTTCTGAGTAAATCCTTTAGCGACAAGACGAGCCTTATATCTTTCCACATTACCTTTTGAATCCCTTTTAGTCTTAAATATCCATTTGCAACCAATGGGTTTCGCACCTTTAGGCAATGTGACAAGATCCCAAACGTCATTGTCACTCATGGATTTAATTTCCTCATTCATGGCATCAATCCACTTTTGAGAATTGGTACTTTTAATGGCTTGACTAAAGTTGATTGGATCATCTTCAGTCAATCCACTATTTTCCTCATGTTCAAGGAGAAAGACAACATAGTCATCTGGAATTGCATTTCTCCTTTCTCTAGTGGACCTCCTTAATGGCATTTGTTCTTGAGGCTGTTGAGTTTGATATTCAGGAATATCCTGTTGACCTTGATGAGGGAAATCATCATTGCCTTGCATCTCTTGAATTGTTTTAGGAACAATCTCAGGGATAGCAACTTTAGGAAGAGAAACTAATTCCTCTTCAAGGACAAAATCTTTAACTTTATCTTCCCCTCCAAATTCAATATCCTCAAAGAACTGGGCATTTCCCGTCTCAAAGAAGGACTTACTTTTGGGATCATAAAACTTATATCCCCTAGACCTTTCAGCGTACCCAACAAAATAGCAACTAATCGTTCTTGAGTCCAGTTTCTTTTCATTAGGCCTATAAGGCCTTGCCTCAGCTGGACAACCCCAAATGTGTAAGTGATTAATACTGGGCTTTTTGCCAGTCCATAATTCATAAGGAGTTTTGACTGTTGCTTTAGTTGGAACTCTGTTAAGAATGTATGTTGCGGTTTTTAATGCCTCTCCCCAAAGCGAGTTTGGCAAAGTAGTACGACTAATCATACTCCTCACCATATCCTTTAGTGTCCTGTTTCGTCTTTCAGCAACACCATTCATAGTAGGACTACCAGGCATGGTGTACTGTGGGACAATTCCACACTCGTCTAGGAATTTGGCAAATGGGCCCGGACGTTGTTCACCTGATCCGTCATATCTACCGTAGTATTCACCACCACGATCAGATCTAACAGCCTTAATTCTTTTGCCTAGTTGATTTTCAACTTCGGCCTTAAAACTTTTGAACACGTCTAGAGCCTGAGACTTCTCATGAATGAGAAAAAGGTAGCCATAACGTGAATAATCGTCTATGAACGTAATAAAATATGTTTGATCATTCCAAGAAGCTGTAGGAAATGGCCCACATATGTCTGTATGAATTAGTTCTAAGACATCTTTAGCTCTTTCGGCACCTAATCTCCTTTTATTTGTTTGTTTTCCCTTAATACACTCAACACAGATTTGGGAATCTGAAAAGTCAAGTGCATCGAGAATTCCGTTTGTCACAAGTCTTTCAATTCTTTGTTTAGAGATGTGCCCTAAACGTTTATGCCAAAGTGACACAGAATTCTCATTGGTTAATTTTCTTTTAGTACCATGTTTATCAACATGCAAGGTTTCATTATAAGAAGCAACAGTATCCAGTAAATCTAGGTTATCATAACATAATAAAGAACCAGAACCAACTTTATTTGAATTTTGAAAAAGAGTAAACTGGCCATTTCCAAAAGAACAAAAATAACCGGACTTGTCCAACAAGGAAATAGAAATTAAATTCCTTCTAAAAGAAGGAACAATGTATGTCTCTTCCAAATCCAAATAAAAACCAGTCTTTAATAATAACCTAACAGTGCCTATTGCTTCAACTTCAGCTGTCTCGCCATTGCCCACATAGATGAATCTTTCAGCATCACTTGGCTTTCGGCAATTCAGGCAACCCTGCATAGACACACTTATATGAGCAGTAGCACCAGAATCTACCCACCAAGTATGTCTAGGTACTGAAACCAAATTAACCTCAGAACAAACAAAAACAATGCACATACCTTTCTTCACACGCCAAGCGTGGTACTTAGTGTATTCTTTCTTCTGATGAGAAGTTTTACCACAAAAGAAACAAGCTGATCCATTTTCCTTAACTTGTTTCTTTTGTGGAGCTGCAACCACAGCTTCTTTGTCCTTCCTTTTCCTCTTGTTATTTTCTTTAGAGGTTGATGTCAAATGAGCACTTTCAGTCTTTTCCTGCTTCAACCTATCCTCTTCAGCTGCACAACGTGAGATGAGCTCATTAAGAGTCCACTTCTCCTTTTGGCAATTATAACTGACCTTAAAGAGACCAAATTGTGCAGGAAGAGAGTTCAAAATCAAATATACGAGCAAGTCATCAGACAGCTCTAACTGTAGTGCCTTAAGTTTTGAAGCAATATTAGACATTTGCAAAATGTACTCCCTAATGTTCCCGGATCCCTTATACTTCATGGAAACAAGATTTCCCAAAAGAGAACTTGTCTCCGCCTTATCGCTTTTGAGAAAGCGTTTTTCAAGTTCTTCCAGAAACAATTTGGCATTTTTATCCTCAACCATATTGCCCCTAAATGTTTCCGGAATTGAGCTCTTCATGATCATCAGACTCATGCGATTTGATCGCTCCCACTTCTCGAAATACCTCTTTTCGTCAGAGGTACTCTTATCCGTAAGAGGAGTGGGACAATCAACCCGAAGTGCAAGGTCGAGATCCATGCAACCAAGAACTAGCTGGACAGTTTCCTTCCAGCTCTTGAAGTTTGCACCACTCAAAACCGGAATGGAGTTTATATTAGCAGAAATAGTCGCAGCGGAATCAACTGTGCATAAACAGAAAATAACCAAACATAAGCTCACATATAAAAAACAAACTTTAACATGAATAAAAAAAAATTTAAAATTGGCTTTCCCTATTTACAAGATACCTAGTACAACAATGAGTTTAGTCTTTGGACAGAAACAACAATTTGCAAGTGGGTACTCTTGTCGTAATAATCAAACATTGACAATAAAATTTTGTTAAATAACAAGCCTTTCTTTGGACCGACTTATTACTCACAAAAATACCAAATAATCGTCACACGTTTATTACCACAAGTATGTTTTGACTTCGGCCAAATAATAACCTTCCTTTGGGCCGGTCATTATCCGCATAAAGCCAGAACACACATACTGTCACCTTGGTATGTTAAATTAACTAATCAACACAAAAGAGGTCACTTTGGCGACATATTGTATCAATCAATCAATCTAATAATATTAGATGTCCGAAGATAGATTTTCTTTATGCCAAAATTAATTTTATATCACGTTAAACCATAACCCTTAAAGGCAAAACTGAATTTGTCCAAAAAGTTGACCAAACCATAATGAATTATACACGAATCAATTTGCATAACAAACGCCATTACCTAGTTTGATCAAATTTAATCATGCAATCTATAATCGACCAAACTCGAGTATCAAACTTATTTAAAACATAATTATTTTTACCAAAGGTTTTGAAAGAAACTGTACCTTCACCGAAAAATTTGAAAATTGAAAGTTTTAGACTTGATTCAAAACCAAAAATTTAATTGCCGAAAGGTTTTAATAATTTGATAACCTAATTGTGCATGACCAAATTTAGTTTATGCACCGGAAGATTCCTTAATTTTGGAACAAAATAAACCTCATACATATTACGTACAAGAAGTTTATATTACGGCACAGGATTTTAACACAGAAAGTAACCAAATAATTTGCTCACCAATATTAAGTGCCTAAACTGAATCCACAATGTATTAATTGATCAAAAATTGCACAAATCAAATTGGTCACCAAAGAAACGAAAAGAAGAAAACTAAAACTTTAGTTTTGGATCTCACTGACACATAACCAGTCAAATTTTATGCTCAACTTAAATAGTACTATAACCGAAGCACTTGAATAGATTATTATGTCACCAATTTCCAAACACTCAACTTGCGAATCAAAATTAACCACCGAAGCCAAAATCCGAAAAAACGTACACCTTAATCCATAGAACGTTTTTGAACCGATAGGTCATTTATGATTCGTAAACAACAAATAACTAAATACCGTAGGTAACCAAAAATCCCAATAATTGACATGAAGGTGGCTCTGATATCACTTGTAGGAATAAATCCATACACCGTAGAGACCTTCACATCATATTATCGAGAACTGTACAAAAGCGGAAGCGTACCTGAATCCATTGCGGATGAATTATTTCTTCAGGTTTGGTTTGATCTTCCAGATGATTTCTTTAACCGGGTAAAGAACGTGAGTTCTCAAACTGACAAATGGGGAGGCAGTTTTTGACGGCGTAAAGAGTCACCCAGGGACCACAACCAGTTATATAGTAGTAGGGTTTCTTTTCCATCCATCACAGAAAAGAACCCTGGTCTTTTAGGTTTCTACACAATGATGTCCACAACTTTAACTTAATTAATAATTAGCCCAAAACTTTAGTTAATATAATTTAGATCACTTTTAATTGGGCTATATTTTATGATAGCATATAATATACAATTATATGTTTAGTGTATAAGTCCAAAATAACCTTACAGTTGAATCCTTGACTTCTTGAAGCTGTGCTTCCAGATTTTGTTGAGGAAGGGTCAATTCAGCAAGCTCTTTTTCTACCGGCTCCATTTGTTGGGCAAAAGCTTGAACCTGTTGATCACTCTTAATCATATTAGATTCATAAACAGGGAGGTTCTTACGGATGGCGTAACTGGTAGCATAAGTCTTTTGAAGTTCAGAAAAATCATCAAGGAAGTTTTTTGGTGCTTGTTTGGACGTCAGTTTCCTTTTCATTTACGATTTGAATGTAGAAAGTGTTTTAAGTTGGAAACATAATGGGAGATTAAAAAGTTGTTTGGATGGTATCTTTAGCAAAAAGTTGTTTGAATGGTGGTTATGAAAAAGTTTTTTTGGAATATGTATTAAAATATCAAGTACGAAAAATATCACTAAACAATTAAAAGGTATCAATTTTAGTCAATGTAAAAAATGAATTTCATAAATGATCACTAAACAATAGAAAAGTGTCAATTTTGGTCAATGTAAAATGATCATTAAAATTACGGTATAGCTTCTAAAGTTAATATTTTACAGTGACCAAAATCGATACTTTTTCATTGTTTAGTGATCATTTTTGAAATTTTTTTTTTTTTTGATGAAATGCAAATCTGTATATAACTCATAGCACAGAACCGTTTTACAACTACCAATCTCTACATATGCTATACTCAGGCAACAATTCCTAAGGCATATAGGAATTGTTTTTCTGCTAATCTAAACTTCCTTTTGGTATGTACAAATTTCCAGCTTAGTTCCTGTTTCATGTTGCCTATTCTCTCATTTTCTGTCTTTTCCACCCCTCCAAATTTCCTGCCATTTCTTTCTTGCCATACATTGTACACAACAGAGTTAACAGATGCAAAGAATATCTGCTGTTTGATCTTATTAAATCTCCATACCCTTCTCAGTGCTGCTGCATTCAGAGACTTAATTCTCACCATTGATCCTATCCACCTTTGCATTTCCTGTAGCAGGTTCTTTGCATAAGGACATGTGAAGAACAGATGGTCAATACTTTCAGTTGCCTGATGACATAAACAACATTCAGTGTCAGTAACTAGCACACGGAACTTCACTAGCCTGTCTGTTGTCAGCAGCCTACTATGCCAAGCTAGCCAACTGATGAAGTTGTGCTTTGGGAGAAAGTATCCATTCCAGACTATATAAGCAGCAGCAAACTTCTGATCTCTTCCTCTCATCCACCTGTATCCTCCACTGGCCGTGTACTGTTTCCATTATCTGCCTGCCAAACTCCTTGCCTGATGCCTCCTTTTAACTGATCTTTGATAACACATAGCTTCTTCCAATGCCAACTAACATCATTTTTCACCTTGTAATCCCACCAGTTCCTCCCTTTGATTTAATACATATGCACCCATCTGATCCACAAGCTCTCTTTTTTATATGCAATATCCCATAATTGTTTCCCTAACAGGGCTCTATTCCAAATTCCAGGTTCTTTGATACCCAGACCACCTTCTCCTTCTGGTCTACATAGCTGGTTCCAAGCAATCAAAGCCCAAACTTTCCGAAATTCTTTTTTTATAGTGACTAAAATTGACACTTTTCGATTGTTTAGTGATATTTGTCGTACTTGATATTTGAATATATATTCTAAAAAAGTTTTTCCTAACCACTATGAATTGGGCTTCGGTTTTTTGACTAGAGGCAAAGTGAAATAAATGAGCAAAGTTTTGGAGTTAGTTATTGAACTATTTTTAGTTCAAAAAATGGTCACTACACTAACAAAATGTTTCAATTTTGATTTTAAAATGTAAATCAGAAAGTTGTTTAGACGGTTGTTTGTTTTGCATTGGGTTTTGTGTTTAAGAGGTAAATTGAGTTGAAAATGAAAAGTAAGTGGACGTCCAAACAAAGCCTTAGAATTTCTACTGTTGTGGTACTTGACATGCTTCCGTCCAACAAAGCTTCAAGATCCCTTCTAATACGATCAGACTGGGAGGTAAAAACTTAACCAACAGGGGTGCCGATTATCTTTTTGGACAACTCAACTTCTGATGCACATACAAGGGGACTCATGGAAGCTCGAGGGCAGCAGTTTTGAAACTTGCCAATCTGGCATAGACGGCTGCTGATGAAAACAGGTTGGAGCTGGGTGACCCGGTTTGATTGGTGGAAGCTGATGGTGTTGGAGGGGATATTATAGGAGTAGAATGTGGGATAGCAATACCAACAACTAATTTTTGTTTCTTCTGAGTCTCAGGTGGAGTGCTTTTTATCAACTGTTGTTTCCTAATGAGGGGTGCGTCATCTTCTTCCTCTTCTTCTTCATCATCTTCTTCTTTGTCTTTCTCTTCTTCTTCTTTTTCTTTGTCTTCGTCTTCATCAACCAGTAGAAGAACATCATCATCAACTAAAGCTTTACCCTGGTGGGACTGAAAAGGAGTAAACAGTGATTAGTAAGGAAATCAATGGTTAAAAAAGGAAGAGGCAGTGGCAAATATGCAACAACAATATGTGATACTTACATGGTGTTGTTTAACAACAACATACTTAAGGCCATGGGGCCTGGATGATAGCCTAACAGAATGCCCGGTTGATGGAAGAGGAAGCTTGGGAGGAGACGATAATCTTTTTGGAGAGCTCTCTCTTTCACTGGATCCATGTATCAGTAGATGGATTGGTTTGGGAAGGAGAAAAGGATTTTTTTTTTTAAAAGAACAAACACATAGATCATTTGGAAGAACGTTTACCATCATCTGTCAATGGGGCTACACTTCTGGACACAATGGGGATGGCGGTACCAACAACAGTCCGTTGATGTTTAATCTCACCTGGTGATCCACGGATAATGATCAGATAAGTTTGCTACCACCAATGTCTGAAAGCTGGAGTGGAAGCAGGACCAGGACTAAGAATCACAATGGTGGCATCCTGTATCAGTGGATTCATCAGATTGATCCGGCCAGAGATTGCAGATTGTGGGATATGAAACTTGTCGATTCTCCAGTTGTTCCAGCATATGAATTCAAAGCTAGGGATTATCTGCACCACTCCGAATTGATATGCCACCATATTGGTCGGATAAAACTCGGCAGAGGTTTCCATGGCCTTTCTTTTGCCACTTGCGTCCTGTGGTTAGAACCATAATGTAAATCCCTAGCGGCCACAAAGTATCCCCAAATGGACCTCATGCTGGTTGTGGCGGATTCATCCCAGTGACCAAATCGAGCCTCCGCCTCATATTCAATCCCAAAGTTGGCGGTGAACAATAGTAATGTCCGGTTCAACCTCTAACAGAATGTTTATGACATCATCAACAGACATTTGGTTCTCCTCCAGGGTAGTGATGTTCATGCAAAGGGGCTTACCAGGCTCTGTAATATCTGTATATCTATATCTAATTGCAGGGAAGTACATTTCAAGCCATAGAATCAATAGCCAAAGGGCGCCACCCAGAGTTTGCTCAGGATGATGTCTCAGTTCGACATACTTTTATAAAAACTATCTAACAGGGCTGATGCAAAATTTGCTTTTTTACTAGTAGCCAGCAGGCATGCCAAATGATAAAAACTCATAGTTATCTGCAAAGATTTAGAGCAAAAAATCTATCTGTTCAACCAGAAAGCAAGGAAGGTCTTATGTTGGGTGGCTGGATCAACATCTTGAACCAATTCCATCAGGCACCCAAATTTATTTTCTCTGTTGCCAGCCAAATTTGCAGCTCCTGCATGTTCCAGATTGACATCAACGGCGACAGGGATCGCCGGCGGCAGACCGGTAATCAGGCAGACGTCAAGCAAGGTTGGTGTCAACATGCCCCAAGGGAGACAGAGTACATTGGATGTGGAGGACCAGAACCTGGCAGCGGCACTGAAAACGGCTGGATCGAAAGGAACTTCAACTTTGCAGAATTGGATTTGTTCATAAATTCTGGCGTCCCTCCAGATCTGGTCGAATTCCGGCTCAAGCTGTATGCACCAATCAATCCAACCGGGATGGTTTTTGACTTATGAGACCAGGGCCAACTCCAATGCTCTTGTACACTCTGACAACTGTTGGGATTTGTGAATTGGTGAGATGGGCTATGAGGTTGACACAAGGGTACATACCATAAAAGTGCCGGCAGCGCTTTGTCAAAGCCGGGTCCCAATGATAAGACCGGGCATCTGAGTTTACCGGTGAAAAGTTATTTGGAAAAGGAAGTACCAAACATGGAGATTCAGCATTACAAATAAATCGTTGTTTAGCAAGAGTGGCAGAGTAATCTCTAGCAGCGGCCATCATTGATAACAAGGATTGCCGGATAGAAGAAAGAAAAAGAGAGAATGTTTATAGAAAAGAGAGAAAATTGGTAAAGGTGCTGAAAAACGAGAAAATTGATGTGATTAGGCAAGATGGTGGTTGAGTATCAATACTACATCGGTTGGAGAGTTAACAGATTGATATTATGCCATGTTTGTTAAGGATTTGGATGATATTTGAATCCCACTTCTTTTGAGATTGGGATATCAGCCATCAAAGGGGAGATATGTTTCAGTTGGGAAAGGATACAGTGTTTGAGGTTTGCCCGGGAAAAATAAAAAAAGCTGATTCAATATATTCACATCTTTTCTTGGGGGGGGGGGCGCATTATGTTGGGCCAGTTTTCCCCAACTAGGCTGGAAGTTGACATGAGCCACATTGAAACGGCAAGCCAGGCTGGAAATAGTGAGCTGGGCCAATTGCGTTTGGTTTGGAGAAGGAAACCCAGTCCAAATAGGAATAGAATTATGAACCGACTTAGAATTGTGAGGCTTATTTACCAAGATCGGCAGCAGGAGGAAGGACACAATCAAATTAGCATCAAATTGCATTTGTTTTAAATTTCAGTTTATTTTCTTTCCGATTTATTCACTAAAATTAGGGTTCATCAAGAAATCCTTGTATTAGGGCGGTGGTCGGCGGCCAGATACGTTACTCAAAGATTTTAATAAAATCTGGCCTTTGATCGATTTTAAATCCGAAGAGCAAATTTCTTAAATTTCAAACAATTTGAGCACACATAAAAGAGGACAACGCACAAACGCTTGAGATATTTTGCATAATTCTTTCAATGCGATAATTTTGCGAACACCACCCTACATTACACAGATTTTAAACAACACCAAAAGATCACTGTTTATAACGCAAAACCAACTTAAAACTAGGGAAAAGAATTCATGCATTATCCTAGAGTTCTTCTGCATAATCTTTCCCTTATTCCGACTCAGAAATCTATGCTTCAATTCTACCTATATCTGTTTCAGTATGATGCCAGTAGTACGCTCATGTCCTTCAAAGTGTCTTCTATTCCTTTCTTCCCAATGGTGGTATATACAACTCATAGATGTAGCCTAAAGAACTTTCCTTTTTATCTTACAGTTCTTCCATATACTGAGAAGCTACATTTTCCATCTCAACTCTAGTTCTGACACTCTTCTACATCACAACCACTGCACCACTTGGTTCAACAAGTCCTTTGCATAACATCATTGAAAAAATAGGTGAGTACCTGTCTCTGGTTGGTTCTTACACAACAAACAAGTCTGATCAGCAATCTGCAACAGCATATTAATCCACATGTCTTTTGTCAATAGCTTTTTTTTCGATGCCAGCCGTGCTATAAACGCATGCTTGGGTATATTCATCTTGGCCCAAATGTACTTTGCTTCAGGAAACCTTCCTCCACTTTCAGTCAACCACTGATAGCTTGAGCTTATTGTGTAATTCCCTGAACTATTAGCCTTCCACCTGCTACCTTCAAAGCCCTCTCTTACATGATCTCTCATTTTCAAAAGTTGCTTCCACTGCCTTGCATCCTTCTGCAACTGCACCTCCCAGAAAGTACTACTTTTGATATACACTTTATCAACATTGACTCTTTCTGTGATGCTAAATGCCATATCTGTTTCATAATGATACCCTTGTTTCGTTCCTTTGTATCTCTAATTCCCAGACCACCCTCCACTTTTTTCCTACAAATGTCATTCCTAGCTGACCAAGGATATTGCCCTTCCACCACCTTTTACACCCCATAGGAACTCTCTACGCACTGTATTAACCATATTAGTCACATTTTGTGGTAAAATAAACATTGCCCCCCAAGTAAGTGTGCAAAGACATCAATATAGAGTTGATTAAACATAGCCTACCAGCCTAGGACAAGTGACATGTGCTCCAACATTTCACCCTAGCAGCAATCCTATTGACCACCTTCTGACATTCCACCTCTGACCATTTTTTTTGATCACCGGGAAACCCCTAGATACTTCATAGGGAAATTGCCAGTTCAAAATTGTGTTAACCTACTTATCTCATCTTGTATCCTCTGTCCTACTCCACCATAGTACACAGATGACTTCTATGGATTGGCTTATAATCCCGTTGTTCTTGAAAATTCATTAAGTACACCCATAATTTTCTTAACAGTAACTACATCAGCTATACAAAACAATAGTAAATTGTGTGTGAAGCATATGATTGTCAGTTTCATCTCCTTACACAGTGGGTGAACACGAAAATTCGAGTCTACGATTCTCATCAATCCTCTCATAAGGTACTCTATTACTAAGACAAATAAAAGGGGAGTTGCCTAAGACCACGTTTCCCAGGGAAAAAAACCAGTAGGGTTCCCATTAATCATCAGAGAATAACTAGGTGTTGATACACAAGCCATAATCCAGGTTCTAAAACTCTCCGGAAACCAAACCCTAATAACATCTCCTCTATAAAACCCCACTCCACCGAATCGTAGGTTTTTTTAGGTCTATTTTCATAGTAATTATTCCCCTGATTTCTTTCCTCCTATACAACCTAATTAATTCCTAAGTTATTATAATACTACGCAAAATCAACCTATCTTTTACAAAAGCATTCTGATTCTCATCAATCAATACATGCAATACATTTTTCAGCCTATTACAAACGATTTGTGAAATAAACTTGTAAAGAACATTACAGCACGATATAGGCCTATAGTGACTAGCAGTTATAGGAGTATCAATTTTAGGAATTAATGTGATAAGAGTTGAATTTAACTGCTTAAGTACCTGGCCAGTGTTGAAGAACTCTAGTGATGCTGCTGTTACGTCTTCTCCCACCTCTCCTCATGTTGATTTAAACAAACCTGCACCATAGCCATTAGGGTCAGGGCTTTTATTCACATCCATCCCACATAATGCTACCTTCACTTTCTGCTTAGTCATGGTTTTGATTAGGCTCAGTTGCTGCTCCAAGATCAATCTGGCTCCTGCAACGAAAACTGCTGGGTCATCTGATTTCCAAGCAGATGACAGGCCTAGGAGTTTCTAGTAGAAGCTCAAAAATTGATTCTCTATCTCAACCATGTCCTTAATTTCCTTGCTTGTATCATCATATACCGGCCATATCTGATTCATCATTGCTTTAACTTTCACCAGCGAATGGAAATATCTGGTATTGTCATCACCCTCTGCAATCCACCTTTCCTAGACCTTTTGCTAGAGATGTTGGCTGCTGTTCTGGATTTCACATATCTTCCATATGCTTCCTTTTCCTTCTACTGCATTTCAACATTGTCAGGATCAGCACTGAATTTTTCTTGCAATGTTTTCAATTCAAGTTCACCCTTCTGTGCCACCCCACTATGTCATTAAACTATTCATGGTGAAGCCTCTTCCATTTATACCTTAGTCTCTTTAGTTTCTTACACACCTGAAACAATTTTGTTCTATTTATCAGTTGTTCCCAACTTTTCTATCCCATATTCCGAAAAATATTCAACAGAACTCCACATATTGAAGTATCTAAAAGGTTTAGGCTTCCTCAGGGTCTCAGTTTCTGCGTGGACCATTAAGGGAGTGTGATCAGAAATTCCCTCCATTAAAATTGACACTACTGACTCTCGACATTTGTCACCCCATTCTCCATTTACTAGGCGTCTATCCAGTTTAGAGTAGACCCTTTCAGATCCCACTCTCTGATTACTCAACATAAACACTTTCCCAATCTATCTAAGATCTCTTACCCCACGTTCCTCAAGGCTAGAGCTAGCAAATGAATCAACTTTTTGGGTTTGGGTTGGAAAAATCCAATTTATGTTAAAGATGTGCCTTAACCCTACCCGACCCATCTAAGTCTAAATGACATATAAGTTGGTTATACTTGACATGTTTCTAAATGAGTCATTATCTAACCCAACCAAAGATTAATATGGGTCAACTTGTGACAAGTTAATATGAGTTAAATTTTAAAAGTCAAAATAAGCCTGACTCATCTGAGTCATGGTCAACAAAATCCACCTTCTAGGAAGCAACAAACGTCATCTACTTCTCCCCCATCTTCCCGTCAATCAAAAGTTGGAAGAACTGTATCATCATCATCATCAAGACATCAACAACACGATTACAGCCACACGAAAAGTCTAAGTCCGATCCTCAAAGGACTCTTCATCAGCATTCTGATTTTTGCACAACAACATCCGTCACCATCACTGTTGTCGCCGCACCACTCTCAGTCGGTGAAGCCGCTGCTGCGGCCCGCCACCACCACAACCACCGAGATAAGCGAGTTCTTCAAGACTAGGAGGCCTGAGGAGCACAGTGGGAATCCATCATTTGCAATTGATTTTCATTAATTTGATTAGTTTGATTGTTTATGTATTTGCAATGATGAATGAATCCTAAGTACTAGTGAAGAAGCCACCGTGAGAAGTGAGGGAGAGGGAGTACCGGTTGGGCAAAAATTTGAGGGAAACAAAACTATCTGGGTCACACTTACCCGTTTAATTCACCCGCATGACCCGCATATGCTACTGACCCAAGCCAATCCAACCATAAATTAAGAATGAGTCATTTGACCCATGACTTAGTAAGACCCAAACCAAGTAAGTCAAAGTAATGCATGGGTTGGGTCAAAACTTAGGTCATCGGTCAAGATTGCCACCTCTACTCAAGGCAATACTAAAACTCCTCAAAGTCTTGCAATACAACAGGGTTCCCTCCTAACTTCTCCTCAGGCTTTAATATATTATTAAAGTCCCCTAATAGCAACCATGGTTCTTGAATAGTTTTAGACATAGCTATCAAATCAGACCATAACATAGATCTATTTCCTGGCTAATTAGCAGCACACACCTCAGTCAACAGAAATTTGCTATTATCTGATTTTCTTCTACACTAAAAATGCAACATCTGGTCACTTTGTTGTACTTGTTCCACTACAGCTTCATTGCTCCCCCATATCATAATTTCCCCCCAGTCATTGCTGGCATAGTTATGAACCCACTGCCAACCATTCCAGAACTTCTGAACATAATCTTCTCCCCTCTGCTTAGTCATTTTTGTCTCTACTCAACATACTATAATCTACTTTCAAGGTTCTCATCATTCTTTGAACCTCCAGTTGTTTCAGGGGTGAGTTCAGGCCCCTTATATTCCAGGCTAGTATACTAATAGGGGTCATGTCCTGTATCCCTTATCATCCCCTCCTTAATACCCTTGTTTTGATGAGTGATCTCAATATCCCTAAGCCCATCAGCAGCTTTGTAGGCCATCTATGATGAAAATAGTTGCCCCCTGAGTATCCTGGATAATAGGGAACCTCCTCATCTCAACCCTTTCTTTCACCCTACTTTCCTCTTCTTTCTTAGGAGTCAATATGTCTTTGTTTTTTTTAACTCTTTGTAGGATCCCTCATCAAGAGTGATCACTGTAGGATTATCATTAGTATCAATGACTGACGTTGATTCCCCTAGCTTCTCATCTTCATTTTCCTTTACCAATTTCCTCCAAACATTCTGTGTTCTCTTAGGCTTCTGGTTTATAGCCCCATTTACTCTTTTACAATGTTTTGCTAGATGTCCAAATCCATGACAATGGCTACATTTAACAGGTTGCCACTCATATGTTATTTTTTGTACCCTAACATTTCTGGACTCATCTTCAAACACAAGCTTATCAGGTACTGCATCCATAATGTCCATTTTCACTAATAATCTAGCATATTGGACCCTACTTTTGTTGATAGTGCAATTATCAGCAAGAATAGGGCAACCAATAGCACTTACCATTCTCCCCAGTGAATTTATACCCCAATATTTCAGTTCTAAACCATGCAATTGTATCCACACTGGGACTCTTCTACTTCCTTACAGTTTATACCCTTCTCCGCACTCTATGGTTTTACAATCAAAGGTTTAAGAGTTAAAATGATAGTAGCACACACCTAGCACCTCATTCCTAGCATGAATTGTTGTAAACCCAACCTCATAAAAGCCATTAGGGAGAAGAATTACCTTATTGATCCCAAGTTTGCCCCACATCTTCTTGAAGTGTTCCTACATTACCCAAAGCGATGGGTGGGCTCCCAGTACAGAGCACACAACCAAAGATTCTCAATTCTCAGCCTCAGTTTGGATGCCTTCAACTTGCATTTGTCCCACTTTTTGTCCATCAACTTCCTTAGGTTGAAAGTATGGCAACTTCCCAGATGGAGCTCTAAGCTTGTTGACATCAAATCGATTCCAAATTTTTCGGTGACTCAAAACGTTCTTCCTTATTAGACCAATCAAGCTTCCTTCGGGTAGCAACTGTTTGAACCCTAGGGATTAATTAATCTTTTTTCTTCCCAGATGTACATTCAGCAGTGAGCCTGGTATTCCACCCACGAACTGCATTAATCATACCTTCTTGTGACAAATTTTTATGGATGCCCTCTTTAGATCGAGAAGATCCTTCAATTTCTGCAACCAATCGACCCAATTCCACAGTCTCATGTCTTGAAGATTGACTCATACTCCTTTTAGCCTTTTGAGCTTTCCCCAATTCCAACAAACCCTGATGTGCTTAATTCATCAGTAGGTTGTGAAACGGTTGGGCTAAGTTGATGTATACTTTTCCCCTTCCTCTTCTTGCCAGCCATGGCGGGCACACTGTACCACAATGCACCGAGAGCGAAGGGAGAGAAAAATTATCCCTCCAGAAATTTAATGTTATTCACACTTACACTATGGTATTTTTTCGCACTTCTTAATTCTTATATAATTATTTAATTAGATCAAGCTCCATATTTAAATTAGTGGTTTTTCTTTTTTCTGATTCGGAACGGATTTTTCCAGTCCAAAGCATACCAATCACTTCATTATACAATAATTTGAAGTAATCTTTACATTGTCATGACATGTAGAATTCCATTTTAACTCGATAAATGTATTTCTTTGGACATAAAGAATCTGAAAGAATGGGAGAATCAGTCTCAAGATTTGAAAAATTAGATTCCATCTCAAACTGTACAAAATTCAAAAATTCATACACTACTTTCTTTTTGCCCGGACCTTGATGTTTAGACATCGTTTATACATTAATAACAACAATCTATAGAAACAAAGAAAAAAATAAAACATTTCTTTGAATTGTTTTTAAAACTCCCTCCATCCTGAAATTATTATCTAATTTGTATTTTCATATTTAGCACAAATTAAAGGGTGAAATAACTTTGGGAAAAAATGGACAATAATTTCAAGACAGGAGGAATGCTTGTTTTCACATTGAAAATAAGTTAGTTATGTGTTTCATTCAAACCAACAATGTATCTAGTTATTGTGACTACTAATTATAAAGATCTACAATATGTTAAAGCTTTAATGATTTTTTTTTTATTTTTAAGAGATTATTCTCATAGTTGTTAGTCTACTGATGGTATATTAGATGAGTAGATTTTTGAAAAATTAGAAGTTGCGATTAATTAAATATATTTTTATTACGGTGAATTAAAATAGAATGGAAAATCGAGAATAAGGTCTTGCCTTGGTGGTAAGGCTCTACGTGAATCTCCTAGAGATCTACATATTTTCATCTAGGTTATGTAAGAGGGGGTTTTCTCACATTTAAGTGGGATTCACTAGGGTGGATTTGTACACACACACACACACACACACACACACACACACACACATATATATACACACACACACTAGGTGCTGGAAACCGCACGAGGTGAGGTTGCTGGCGCAGATTGACCCAAGTTATGGTTTTATTTGTTCGATACGATAGATAATTTCATTATACAAAGTTGCAAGTTGTAGCTTCTTCAGAGTAATTGTTTAGGGTTCTTCAGAGTAATTGTATACAAGACATCTTCTCTAATATAAAAGGAACAACTACGGGCAATATTTTTTGATATAGGGTTACATAGAATTCTAATGATCGCAAGGGGATCAAATCCATCAAGCTGATTCACAATTTCAAGCATACTAAGTTGAATCTCATTATCTCCACCATGCACCCCGAATGACATTCCACTTCATCGAAGAACACGATCCAAGCTCGCCTTGCCATATGCAACACCAAAGTGATCTAAGTGGGATGTGCATGGAGTCAGACCACAAAATAGTACAAATGATAGATTACGGGACTATAGATGGATGCTTTCTAGTAGAAAAAACTATAGTAACCCCCAAATTTCAGGTGGTTTATTCAATATTCAAACATTAGCTACCATTTTTTTCCCATTAATTGACGCAATCAAACTCCTGAAAAATTGACGGAATCAAGGATGAACTTGCATGAATAGAAAGCCTACCCAACTCGCATGCCAACATCTAAATCGGATTCATCAATGTTGGTTTTGGTCGCCTCTAAGTTGCATATAATCAAACACCTTACATGCAACCAACTGAACTCCAATATATTTCACTCAAAACCAATTTTCTTGCAAAGAACCCAAAACCAAACAAAAAGAACTTGCATCAATTCAATCGGGTCTAAATACAAATGAATGAACAACTCGAAACCAACAGAGAAATTGAATCCATTTTTGGTTAAATTCAGAGATGTCAAAGTGAGAATGTAAGCTATGCCCTTTAGCAAATAAAGAGCATAGGTAGAAATTTCAGCTTTTTGAGGATTCCGATTTGCATATTATACAGAAAATTCTCCAAGAATTCTTCAAGGATTCGAGAAGGAAGAGATGATGATTGAACTGGGAGGAGAAAGATGAAATAGAGTTAATGATATTGCCTTCCCCGCCGTTCTATCTCCAAACTGCAGCAACTCTGCTCTGATGGAAATGCAAGTCTTTCAAGTTTGGATTCTGCGATCAAAGAACACAAGCCATCGGTTTTGTATCAATATGGAGCAATTCTGTTCAGAGTGTTCCCATTGAACCCTGCCTCAAACCTCAATAACTCAGTTGAAACCTTTGGTTTTGAGAAATTGCCTTCTGGTGGTGGTGTTGCTCCGAGGGACTGACAATCGGAAGAAAAGAAGATGAAGTAGAAGATACGGAAAGTGACAAAATAACAGAAGATCCAATAAACAATTGATACGTAGGGAAAACTGACCAGGAACTCCCAGTTAACCGTGCCAAAAAGTGACATTCTCCCATTATATTAACTAGATATATTAATTTGTCTAGAGCCCCATTGTACATTTTAACGGAACGGTACCTTTTTTTCCCAACCAATCAAAATTGATGGTGTAGGATATGATGATGGAGTGAGTAACATCTAAACAAATCCGAAATGAATTACATTAATTTTTTTTAAGAAAATATATTTTAACCTGCTAATCAGGTTTTTTTACCAGAATAATAAAATTATTTAATTATATGATAAAATTAACAAATAAGAAAAATTTTACATGTTTTCAGGATAAGTTGTCACGATGATTTTCTTTATCCATAAATGATGAATTCTTTTAATTTGTGCTTGGATTCATCAATCTCGATTCCTTCCTCGGAAACACGCTCCTTGCTGGACTTGTCGTCGGTGCTCAGGCCACACTTTTTTCCCATCTCGTTATACCCTTCAGTCCCAAATTGCTCTTTCCTTGTTTTTCCTCCTTTGCTCCTTCCTTCAGCAAGATGTGGGAGGGATTGATTCTTGGAGGATGGATTCTTCTTCTTCTTTGTATAAAAGGATCTGTCCTTTGGTAAAATTTAATTTAATTTCATGAACTTAATAATATTTATTTTGTTAGCCCCAGTTCATGCCAAAATGAAGCAGGCGACGAAAATGAAGACAATTCTGTCATCGGAGACTATGGACATCCGAGACGGCGTGAAAATCAGAGTTCATGTCAAGCAGATTGAGGTTGAAGGTCCCCGGGGCAAGCTGGTTCGCATTTTCAAGCATTTGAACCTTGATTTCCAGTTATCACCAATCCTGAGACCGGCAAGAAGAAGCTCCAGGTCGACACTTGGTTCGATTCCCACAAGGCCACTGCTGCCATTCGTACCGCTCTAAGCCACGTCAAAAATCTCATCACCGGCGTTACCAAGGGCTACCGTTACAAGATGAGGTTTGTCTATGCCCATTTCCCCATCAACGCTTCCATCACCAACTCCAACCGCTCCATTGAGATCTGTAACTTCCTTGGCAAGAAGAAGGTGAGGAAGGTTGATATGCTTGAAGGAGTGACTGTTGTGAGATCCGAAAAGGTCAAGGATGAACTGGTATTAGTTGGCAATGACATTGAACTTGTCTCCAGATCTGTTGCTCTGATTTACCAGAAATGTCATGTGAAGAACAAAGATATCAGAAAGTTCCTTGATGGTATCTATGCCAGTGAGAAGGGAAGAATAGCAGAGGAGGAATAGAGTATTCTTCTCTTATTGTCTCATTAAGTTAGACTTGAGACTATCTGGTTTAAAGGGAAATTGGGCATGTTTTTAGATTTTAATGTTGAATTTCTGGTGAATAGAGATTTTATTATGTTGTCTTTTGAAAGATGGATTGGTTTTAAGTTTATCTGTATAATCAGGTGGATTTTGGACTATTTTCTCATAATACACAATCTTTTTGATCTTACAGTTGTCAGTTAGCTAAGTTTTCTTTTTTGGTAAAACAGTGAATTCATGTATTAACTTCAGAAACTGTACAATGCTATTTCATCTATTACAATTACTCAGACTATCTGCACAAATACCTAGCTGAGCTAAAAAAACTTCTGTCATTAACTCTAATGTTCTTGCACTGAAACAAAATTTTCTGTCTGACTTCATGTTTGATTCTGTCAACTCGTTCCATTGCTGTCACTTCCTTCTGACCATTCCTTCTTCCATTTCTCTCCATCCAGATGCCATAGATTGCAGCATTAAGGCAAGCAAATAAAATTCTCTGTCTCGGCTTCCTTCTTTTCCAAATTTGGAGCCACCTTTGGGCATTCAGTCCATGGATAACATTTCTGATAACCAGCCATCTTCTGAGTTCTGTCATTAGCTCCTGTGCATATTCACATCTGAAATATAGATGCTCAACACTATCAACTGCCTTCTAACAGAGTCCACATATATTATTACTTACTACCAACTGCAAATCCATTAACCTTTGTGCTGTCAACAACCTGTTCTTCCAAGCCAGCCAACTGATAAAGCTGTGCTTAGGGAGACTCAGGTTGCTCCATATAATCTTTGTTGGTGCAAATCTTCTTCTTTCCCCCCTTAACAATTCATATCCACTACCAGCAGTATATATCTTGGTAGCTGTACCTGACCATTGCCCATGTTGTATGCCTGCTATCAGCAATTCTTTGATCTTTATCAGCTTCTTCATATGCCAGCTACTATCATGAGGTAATTTATATTGCCAAAGGTCCTTTCCTTTAAGGTAGTAATTATGCACCCATTTTACCCATAAGCTTTCTTTGTTCTTTGCTATATCCCATAACCGTTTGCCCATTAGTGCCATATTCCAGGTCCTTGGCTCTTTTATGTTTAATCCACCCTCCTTTTTTTTTGCAGCAAAGATCATCCCAAGCCACCAATGACCAGCTTTTCCCATTCTCCTTTGTTCCCCATAAGTATCTCCTGCATTTACTGATGACCTGTTGTATCACACTTTGTGGGATCAGGAAAATACTAGCCCAGTAAGAGTTGATGCTCAACAGAACTGTGTTAACCAGTATAGCTCTCCCTGCATATGATAAGTGTCTTGAACTCCAGCAATTTATCCTGGCAGTAATCTTTTCAATCAATATTTGACATTCAGCTTTTGTCCATGATGTAGGAAATATAGGCAACCCTAAGTATTTCATAGGGAACTGGCCTACTGTAAAGCCCATAATCTGCTGCATATATCTGGTTCCATCTCTTCTGTTTGTCCTCGAAAGTATAAACTAGACTTGCTGATATTGATAGATAGGCCAGTTGTCTCCTCAAATTGGTTCGACACAGCTTTAATCTTTCTTACCGTTCCTACTTCAGCCCCACAAAATATGATCAAATCATCTGCAAAGCTAAGGGAAATGATCTTCAAAGTTTCACATTATGGATGGTACTGAAAGTCTTCCTTTCTGCTTCCTTTTTTAGTAATCTAGTAAGATATTCCATTACCATTACAAATAGTAATGGAGATAAAGGATCTCCCTGCCTCAATCCTCTTCTTCCCTCAAAGTGACCTGTAATACTACCATTCAAGTTCAGGGAATATGAACTGGTAGTTACACATTCCATAATCCAGTTGATCACTCTTCTTGGGAATCCATACTCTTTTAACATCTCTCCAATAAAATCCCAATGAACTGAATCAAATGCCTTCTTTAAATCCACCTTCATGACACAACTTGGTTTAGCATTTTTCCTCCTGTACATCCTGATCAGCTCTTGGGTTAACAAGATATTATGAAAGATTAATCTCTGCTTAATAAAAGCACCTTGATTGAAATCCATCAATTCAGGTAATATCAAACTGATTCTCTTGCACAACATCTTGGAGATACATTTATATACTGTTTTTCAGCAGGATATTCGTCTGAATTCTGCAACATTTCTTGGCACTTCTGTTTTTGGTATAAGAGATATGAGTGTTGCATTCAATTGATTGAGCATTTTCCCATTACTGAAGAACTCCAATACTGCATCAGCCATTGCATTTCCAACTATTGGCCACATTTTCCTGTAAAAACCACTACCAAAGCCATATATACCAACACTTTTGTTGATATCAATCTCAAACATAGCTTGTTTTACATCAACAGAAGTAAAAGTTTCAGTCAGAAAAACCTGCTGGTCTATTGACAGTGTGATCCCTGATATGGAAACTTCACTCTTTGCTTTTGTTCTCTTCCAACATGTTCCTAACAGCTGTTGATAGTACTGCAAGAAATGATGCTCTACCTCAGACCATTCTTCTATCAGCTCTCCTTGTTCATTCACAAATGATCATATCTTATTCCTAGCAGTCTTCTGCTGAATGCTAGCATGAAAGAATCTGGTGTAAAGATCTCCCTCCTGAATCCATCTATCTTTTAGTTTTTTATTCCAAAAACTGATTACTGCCTTGCTATATTCACAATATGTTTTAGTTACTGTTTTCTCCTCCTCCTGAATAATCTCATCCCCTGGATTGCTCATTAGTCTTTTATGCACATCTTCAAGTTTCATTTTCCATTCCTTCTCTTTTATCTCTATATCAGCAAAGTGCTGTTTGTTGAAATTTTTCAACAAAGGTTTCAACAGCTTCTATTTTTGCATCAGACAGAACTGTTTACTTCCTTGTATTTTCTTGCTCCATCCCTCTCTTATCACAGCTTCAAAATCTTGATGTTCCATCCACATATTAAAAAATTTGAATGACCTCCTATTCTCCACTTTCTCTTCTCCCCATTTCATCATTAAGGCTGAGTGGTCAGAGATTCCTGCAGGTAGAATGTTGACATAACTCTCAGGGAATTTTGTCAACCATTCATCAGTAACAAGAGCTCTATCCAGCTTAGCCCATATTCTTTGATCTCCTACTTGTTTATTGCTCCAAGTAAACTCCCCCCCATATGTTTGCATCTGTCATAATTCACATGCCTCAATCATTTCCTGAATTTGTCTGAATCAGAACTAATTTCATTCCTCCCTCCCATCTTTTCTTCATGGCTCAAAAGGCAATTATAATCACCCATCATTATCCAAGGTTGATGTATTCCTTTGGCTAAGTCCACCAACTCCTGCCAAAGTTGACTTCTGCCTTGAACTGTATGATCAGCATACACCACTGTCAAATAATACTCCTTCCTTTACTCTTGCACCAAACAGTGTATAAACTGTTTTGTGATAGTTTTCGCTGCTACTACATACTCTCCTTTCTTCCACATCAACAGTATCATGCCTTTCTCTTGGTTTTGATGATTACTGATATAATCAAAATTGGTCCATTTCCTTGCCATTAATTGTTCCACATTATCACCATTTAGCTTAGTCTCAATCAATCTTGCCATCCCAACCTTGTTAACATAGAGGAAATTAGTGATTTCACTATGCTTCAAGGGACTGTTAAGTCCCCTTACATTCCATGAACTGATGCTATTCATGATTCTTAGACCCTGGATCAGGGTGACTAGTATCATTATAACATATAGAGTTAACTGATTTCAATTTGTCAGTTAACATTCCTTCAGCTTTCCTGATGCCTTTCTGATTCAAAATTTGCACTCCATCCTCCATTGTACCTTGACTGGAACCTGGGATCTTGTTGGTTTTCTGACTGTCACTCTTCTGAGGTGATCTTATACAGTTCTTTTTTTTTTGCCTCCTGACTCTTATTTATAGCCACTGTCATAGGCCTGCTTTGTTGGTTGTGTTTTCCTTCTCCTTCTTTCTCTATCTGTTTATCCTTCAATGGCTGTCTTCCTTTCACTTGTTCTGGTGTTCTTTGCTACCATTCCTTCTTTACTAGAACTCTGCACTTTTCAGTTTCATGACCATATCCTCTACAATTGTGACACTTTAATGGCTTCCATTCTAATCTGATCTCCTGTTCCTGCAATTCCCCTTTTTCATTTTCAAACCAAACCACATCTTGTAATTTCTCCTTTATTTCAACCTCTACCGTACACGAGCATATCCTGTTCTCAGCTTTTGAGATGTCATATCATCCATCTCAATTGGATTGCCAACAGAACTAGCAATTCTGCTGAGTGAGGTTGCATTCCAGTATCTCAATGGCAACTTTGGCATTTGAATCCACACTAGCACCTTTAGAATTTCATCCATATTAATCTCTTCCTCAACTGACCAATCGTTTACAATGAAAGGCCGGTTATCAAAGTGGTACAAGTTGAATTTCAGCACTTCCTCTTTTGCTGCTAATGACTTGAATCTAACCACAAATATACCATTTTCCAGTAATAGAACTTTATCCACTCCCAGACGTTCCCAATTTCTTCTGATATATCCATTTACTACTGGAAACGGAGGATTTGCACCAAGTACATAGCATAATACTGAAGATTTCCAGTAATCGATCTCATTTTGTACTTCCTCTTTTGTAATTTTGCTAATAACACGATCATTCACCTTCTTAGGCTCAATATACCTCAGCTTCTTATCATTCTGCTGGAGTGATATAGGATCAAAAGAATTCCATACATTCGACTCAGTAATCTCTACTTCCGTATCAGATTAAGAGTTATTGTTCCTTTTCTTCACTCCCAAACCTTCCCCCACAATAATTATGTGATTATTACCTAAACTCTTCAGCATTAATTGCGATTCAGACAAATTAAATGCAGAGTTAGGTTTTGATACCTCTTTCGAACTTCCACAATTCAGTGTGAATTCGCCCATTGGATGTCGTTTTTCCTCATCTGGTTGTTTAGTGGTGTTGCTTGTAGCTGTTTCCCCCTGATTCTTCGCCTTCCTTGCCATCGCAGACGTGAGATCACATCGGAGAAGCCGTTGACGGTTAATGATCAAATAACCGCATAAAAGGAAAAATGATTGGCATACCTGCTATCTTGATCAGTTAGCTAAGTTGATCCTACGGTTATTAATTAATATGGAATTGTCCCATAACCGGACTCTAGCCGTTCCCTATATATATATATGGAATTAAGAAGCGTCATATGTGTGCTTACAAATGTTGACTTAATTTATTACCCAAAAAAAATGTTTAATATAAATAGGTTGTACAATAGAGACAATTTAAAAAATTACGTAGTGCATTTATTTGTGACCCAGAATATTTTTCTTAAAATAATCTTAAAAAGACCAAAACTATACTCATTTCCATGAGTTCAAGTTTAATGTAAGACATTTATTTATTTTTTATTTTTTTTAAAAAAAGATAAAGATAGCTTATAGAATATAAAAATAAGGCCATCACAATAGGAGTGAGAAAAAGAATCTCAGTATAAATTTATGACTAAACATTAATAGAGCGGTAGGTTCGAATATTTTTTTCCTTTTTTTCCTTAAGGGGTAAAATTTTATTCATTATATATGCATTTCGAATTGCGGCTTGTTCAGGGAGTGTTGGATTTGAAAGTAGAAGATCTTTTGAATGAACATGGCTATTGGAATACTTCACTATTGAACGTCATGTTTCTAGAAAAGGTGGTAGAACGTATCATTGTAGTTCACATACCAATATTCCCCTCACTTCATAAAAGATAAAAAAAAAAATTAAAATTTTCAATTCACACCCCCATATATATTTACACAATCCAAGAGTGGAAAAAGTTCTGGAAACTTAGAATACCCGCAAAGATCTGGTGGCTCATTTGGAGAGTTGTCCATGACGCTCTTCAGGCTCTGGAGCAGAGGAAAATCACAAACCATTTGCAGTGTCTTTGATGTAGAGAACAACGGGGAAAGCATGGAGCATGTGTTTTTGGAACCTCGGAGATCTAAAGAGGTCATGCAACCAATGGTTTCCTGATTCGAATCAATGGAGCTTTTAAATCAGATAATATTGATGAGTGCATTTCATATTATTTTTTTGACATCAATTTTATCTCTTTATACTTTAATTATAGGTCAATTAGGTTAAGATTATATGTTTATAGGCTAATTTGATGACTTCTGGTAATTCAGGGGATGAAATGCAATATGAGCAGAAAATGTGGCAAAATGTGGTAAATTGGTGAAATTTCAGGCCAAATTGGAAGTAGCTGCAGGGACTGATCGTGCAAGGGCTGAGATGGGCTGAATCCGGCGGGAAGAAGGAAGAAATTGAAGCAATCCTTTGAAACTAAGGAAGAAGAGCCGTTGGTGAAGTGATGCTGCTGACATTGGAGAAGATTGATGTGCCTTAATGCTGGAGTTATTCAACTAAATCTCTCCAAATGATGATTAGAGGTAAGGGTGAAGTTGGGAGAACTACGGGTCTCTTTTATTTTGCATAAAAACCCATCGGGTAAGGAGGAGACCAGCATGTTTGTTTGTTTTCTTTTTTAGTTGGTTTTTTCAGAATTAAATAATAATAACTGTCCCATCCCAGCATACCTTTTTACATTTTCAATACACGTTTTTACATTTTCAATACAAAAAATACCTAAAAACACACACTAAAAAAATGAAACAAACATATCCTAAGCAAGATCTATCCCCCAACCTCTATAAAAGGCAGCAGCAGCATGAAGATGAAGGCATCAAAGACCCAAAAACAATTAGAAGTAGAATAGTTAGTGTAGTTCAGTTCAGTTAGGATAGTAAACTCTAGAAGGTAGACTCAGGGGTGTCACTTGGGGAATTGAGAAACCGACTCTGTGAAGTCAGCTGCACACTACCACATTTCCTGAGTTTACTCTTTCCCTGTTTTCTTCTCTTTCTGTTGTAATCAGGATGGAGTCTCAACACCTGAACTTTGTGGTATTTGAGCTCCAATCTATGAGTAGCTAAACTCATTGCTAGGGTCTAATCCCTCTACTCTATATAATTAAGTTTTGATTCATGCTCTTGAATGATATTTGTATGCTTAATTATAGAGTTTCAATTATCTTTTTAGGTTGAACAAGCCATTCAAAATAATTGTGATAGAATTTTAGGGGAATCTTGGAAGGATAAACTTAACTTAGAACCTCTAGAATTAACCCGAGAGAGTAACAGTGTTATGTTTCAAACAATAACAGAAGTTAGTTGTTTGGCACGAGGCAATCCTAAGGGCCGAAGATCTTAATGGTTTAGTAGAAATTTCGAGTCGACAACGGAAGTTAGTTTACTGGTTACTATTAGGACTGTTTTTTGAAATATCGGAAGTGACCTTACAGTGTTTATGTGCCTGATTGAATACAGTTTCATACCACATAAAGAGCTAAAAGAATCAACACATATGCATATAGAGTAGAGTGGAGGACGACCCTAGGCTCCCATCACTTTGCCAAGTGATAAACTCACTTGCCAATTTGTTGTTTTTGCTTCTGTCTTGTGTTCTGGTATTGGATCCCAATTTTCATCAAGAGTTTCCTGTCTCTGTGGAATCGACCCTTCTTATTAATTACTATAAGTTTTAAGTAGGTTTATTTTGGTGGTCTCGACGCCCATCAAATATACAAAAGGGTCGCGAGGGAATTGTATAGCATATGGCCCTGAAGCATTCTATTAAATGTCATTATTCAACCATGAAGAGTTCTATTTAAATGTCATTATTCAAGCCGTATTCAGTAATAGTGGTTCACCATAGATATCTGTACTAATTTATTCCTACCACAGATATCCTTACTGAATTAAAAAAAATAAATCTATCCCAAGGCATTATATTTTTTAGCATTATGTTCTAACTGTGGGGCTATTTTTCCCGTGCATTACATGTGACTTGGGTCTAGGGGTAATTTTGTTATTTTGTCAAAAAAAATTTAACCGATTCTTCTGATTGTACATGTTGATACTGGCATAATTACTATCTTTCAAGAAACAATTTACATTTTGTATTTTTTAACTTCTTGGTGACCAAAGAAGGAACAAAGATGTTGACCGGACATGAGAATAAGCCCCAATCTGCAAATCATGCATGGAAGACGAAGGAAACAGAGGAAACAGTTAAGGGGAAGGAAAATAATCAACACAAAGATGGATCTACATCAGGTCTGACGGAGACTGAAAAGAAAGGTATTCCAACAGATATTGGAGATTCAAGTCCATTGATTCCACAAGATAAACGGCTGCTTTCTAAAGAAAGGTTGAGTGCCATCTTGGAAACGAATTCACAGGAAGAAAATTTGAAAAATACATGGGAAGATGATGATATAGCAAACTATAATGAGAATACGGAGAGGCAACTTGTTGACTACAAAAAGGCCACGATTTTGATTCCCCCGTTAAATTTGTCATCTCGTTTTGATAATTTAGTAGATCTCTCTGAGGATCAGCCCCCTTCTATAGAAGAGGAACAGGAAAAAGTGAATGATGGGATAATTGATGAAATTGCAAGCGACTCAGAAACAGAACTTGCATATGAGGATTCTGGGATCGAAATTCCTGTTATAAGCCAACAAGATGTAACTCGGGATGACGGTGATATTGGAAATCAGGAATCTGATATGGAAGATGTTAGACTGGTAGTCTCAAATGGAGAAGATCAAAAGAAAAAAAGAGGAAGGCCAAGGGGATCGACAAAAATTGCTCGCGCTAAGGGTACGGATACTCATCGATCGACGAGATTGCTTGGTGACTCTTCAATTAAATCTTTTCAAAGAGTAGTATCTTAAATTGGAATGTTAGAGGTATAGGAATAAAGCATCGATCAAAAGGTTAAAAAATCTGGTTGGATCGCACGCTGTTTCTATAGTAATGTTACAGGAGCCAATGCAGCCGATTTCGAAACTTGAAGAGTTGAGGAATAAGTTGCATTTCACTTCAGTTGTATCGTCAATCTCTGGTAAAATTTGGGTGCTTCCATCTAAGGACTGGGTAATAACCGAGATGGGGGGATAATAGCAAGTTCTGCACCTCAAAGTAGAGCATCTTGGATTAGCACATTCCTTCTTATTATCAGCAGTATATGCAAAATCCACCAAGCAAGAAAGAAGGGAGTTATGGTCTGAATTACTGACTTTTAAGCAGAATAATGATGGAGTGCCTTGGGTTGTTGGGGGAGATTATAATGTTATTCGGAATTTAGAGGAATATGAAGGATCCTCACAGCAAGATATGGGTGCATTAGACGAGTTCAATGATCTAATCAATGACGGTAATCTACTAGAGCTCCCACCAGATGGAAATTTACATACATGGAAAGGTATGCGACAAAATGGACGAGTTCTGAAAAGGCTGGACAGATTACTTTTCACTCAAGAGTGGTTGACATTATTTCCTGTAGCTTTGATTCATCATCTTAATCGATCAACTTCAGACCACGCACCATTATTGTTGCAATATAAAGCTGAGATGGAAGCAAAACCAAGACTTTTCAGATTCCAGAAAATGTGGCTTCAAAGAAATAATTTTTTGGAGGTTGTTAAGGAGAATTGGGAGCAACCGATTGATCACCATGGCATGCTAGCTTTTTCTTTAAAGTTACGAAGGTTAAAGGCACGACTTAAGGAATGGAATAAGGTTGAATTTGGGGATGTTTTTCAAAATCTAAAGGAGGCTGAAGAGGATGTCCGTATCAAGGAATGACAGTATGATCAATCAACCAGTGAAGATAATCGCATGGCTTTGCATCAATCACAAGCTCATCTTTTGATAAGCTGAAGGAGCAGGAAGATTTCCTACATCAAAAATCCAGAATAAAGTGGTTAAAAGAAGGAGACTTAAACACCTCATTTTTCCATGTATCTTTAAAAGAAAAGCATGCGCGACTTGGAATTCATAAGGTACGGAGAGCGGATGGTATATGGATTACTGAAAGCAAAGAAATTGAGCAGGAAGCAATCTCTTTCTTTCAAAAGTTGCTTACAAAAGAGGACTCTCCGCAGCATGAAGAAGCATGCCATGAAATACTTCAAAATATTCCAGCGATGGTGACGCAAGAGGAAAATGCATCTTTGTTGAAAATGCTGACAACGGAGGAGATCAAAAATGCTGTATTCAGTTTAGACCCTTCCAGCTCTCCTGGAGTTGATGGATTTGGGAGAGACTTCTACCAAAGTTGTTGGTCTATCATTAGTCACGATCTTCAAGCAGCTTGTGAGGATTTCTTTGCCGGAACTCCAATTCCGCGAGCAATTGGAAGCAATATCATGACCTTGATTCCAAAAAAGGTGACAGCTACTTCCTTTGTGGATTTCAGACCGATTAGCATGTGTAACTTCATCAACAAGATTTTTACGAAGCTGCTTACACAAAGATTGAAACCACTACTTTCCGGATTGATTTCGGATGAACAATCAGCATTTGTTGAGGGGCGCGGTATTGTTGACAACATTTTAACTAATGATATGCTGCAATTCCTAGATCATACTTCACCGTGGGGGAGGCGGGGAGGGGTAATCTTTTTATTAAAGTGGACATTATGAAGCGTTTGATAGAGTCTCATGGAGTTTCCTAAACTAGATTCTTAGTAAGTTTGGATTTCATAAGAAGTTTATTGCTCTCGTGATGGCCAACCTTGAAAGAAGCTGGTTTTCTATTCTCCTTAATGGAAGTCCAATTGGTTTTTTCAAAGCTACAAGGGGAATCAAACAAGGGGATCCCCTTTCCCCTTATTTATTCATCTTAGTCTCGGAAGCATTATCAAGAAATATCAAAACCCTAATGGAGGCTGGGAGAATCGCACACTATGGTACACCCGCAGGATCGCGTATTGTGTCACACTTAAGCTTTGCGGATGACCTAGTAATAGTCACTAAGGGCTTGAAGCACTCAATGGTGAGATTAAATGATTTCTTCAGTGATTATGAGGTGGCAAAAGCCAAAAAATAAACAAGCAAAAACGCATGTTTATTACATCGGAATCAAGCAGCGGGAGACAACTTGACATCATCGCTACTACGCTGCAAATGCCGCAAGAAAAGCTACCGTTCAAGTATCTTGGTTGTACTTTATTCAAGGGCAGGAAGAAGGTGGAGTTCTTTCAACATCTCCTTGATGCTATGGATGCAAAATTAGGGAATTGGAAAAAAAAGGATTTTGTCAACAGGAGGAAGATTGATTTTAATCAAGCATGTTCTTCTTGCATTACCAGTACACACATTTGCTTCTTTGGTCCCCCGAGATCAACAATTTTAGAGATGGAAAGGAAATTTCAGAATTTTCTTTGGGGGAAAAATGATTATGGGTCTGGGAGACACTGACGCACATGGAGGAAGCTAGTTCACCCGGTGGATGAATATGGTTTAGGGTTAAGGAATTTGGATGATGTTATCACTGCTTTCTCTATGAAATTGTGGTGGAAAATTCACACTCAAAAAGGAATATGAGCAGCCTTTGTATCATCATTATCCGAAACTGCGAAAGGGAAGACGAATTGGAAAAGAGTTGCGGAAGTGGATCAATTGGCTAGACCTCACTGCAAGATATTGCTAGAAAACGGTCATCATCATTCTGGTTTGCTACATGGCTGGGAATGCACCCTATTTGGAATACGAATAACCCTCCGCCAATGGTTAATTTAACTATTAAATAATTCTTTGCTTCTAAGTTGTTATATTTGCAGGAATTTGGAGATGTATTGAGCCAAGACATAAAGGAACAACTTGTGCACATGGAAGTGCAATTTAGCGATAAGGAGGACCAACTAGTGTGGATGCCAGAACCTTCAGAGAGTTTTTCTATCTCTTCTGCTTATTCTGAAATTAGGGGGAAAAAAGAAAAGATTTCATTAATGTCTAATTTTTGGCATAAATGCATTCCATTGAAGTTATCTTTCTTTGTATGGAAGCTTTACAATGGAATGATTCCTTTTCGTGAAGTTTTGCAAAAATTAGGGCTCTATTCAAAACCTTCTAGATGTCCATTTTGTATGATGTCTTTTTTCATTGTAGTAGAGTGAGAAGGGTTTGGAAATTTTTTTCTGCTAATCTAGAGATTGTTGATTCTTATCATGCAGGATGGAAGGATCTATGCGTGAATGGCAAAGGATTGGAAACAATCAGCTAAAAAGATAATAATAAGGGTTCTTCCGGTGTTTGTATTGTGGGAGATTTGGAAGAGTCGCAATAAAAAGATCTATGATGGTATGGATTTTTCATTTGAGCTTATTCTTAAAGATATTAACTCTCATATTTTCAGCATGCTCAGTGTACGCTTAAAGCTCGTGATTCAAGGGAGCAAAAGGATATAGAAGAAATGTTTCATATTAAAATTGAGGTGGTTCAAGCAAGAACGTTACTATCTTTAAGATGGCAGCCACCGGATCCAGGAGAAACAACCCTCAACACAGATGATTCAGTATTAGGGCAACCAGGTTCAGTGGGTTAGGGATATGTACTCAGAGGTGAAGAAGGAAGATTTATTAGGGCTGAAAGCAAGTGAATGGGACTAGCAACAAGTATGGAAGCTGAGATCCAAGGAATTCTTAGTGGATTACAACATTGTGAAGAAAAAGGGAAAACTCGTATGGTTGTTCAAACTGACAACAAAGCTATAGCCACCATCATTCAAAGAAATTGCAATTTTCCTTGGAAACATCATGTGCAGTTAAAAAGCATTCAAAGATTGTTGCATCTATTAAACTCGAGGATCATCCATTTGTACATAGAAGTGAATAGCATGGCAGATGAATTAGCCAAAAACGCATCTAAAGGGGCATCTTCAAAATATGATACTACAACACATCTCCCAACATCATTGTTTGGGAAATGGTATTTAGACAAGTGCTTATTCCCATATCTACGGATTAGATAGGTTCTAGATGGAGATGTCAAGGGATTATTGCATAATCTTTGTAAGACATATTCCTAGGATCGCTAGTTTAGAAGCTGAACTGTCATGGGATATTAGATTATTTTTATAAGACAGTTCCTAGAATTAATTGCACAAGAATCGTCGTGAGTTTTCTAGAAAACTTTGTAAGACGTTTCTTTCCGTTTGGGTCCTCCCGCCAGGTAACGCCCTGGATTTCCCTAAAAATAATAAAAAAAGGACCAAAAACATTTAAAAAACACAAAAAAATAAAACGGAAAATTGAAGATGAAATAATATGAAAATTAGTAGTTCATTATCATTTAATATCTATATATATATACACATACATATATATATATATATATAGAGAGAGAGAGATATGTATATATAAACATATCTACATATTGAGAAAAAAAAAACAGAGAGAAATATGTATATATAAATAGCCAAGACAAGTTTCTCCTTCATGTAGTACATAGGTTAATTGTGAAATATAAATGCAACTCTCCTTATCCTAAAATGATTATTTTGTTGGATGTATTAGAAAATACTATAAAAAGTAGGTAATTATTTAAATAAAAAAATTACTAATTTAATTGCTCTTAATGTGACGATAACTAAACAATATAGACAAACATTGGATTCTCCTAAAATTAGTAATTTCAGTGAAAATGGTTGCAGTCAAATTCGTGAAAAGTCATCGTTGTGGACTAGTTGACTTATTATTTTTTGGTTTAAATAACTGTCTAATTTTATAGTATTATTATTAAATGAAGAAAATAATCATTATAGGTTAAAGCGAATAACATTTATATTATAGGGAGGAAAACTTGTTTCGGCAGTTTCTGTCCAGATATGTTTTTTTAAAAAAATGTTCAATTACTAACGTTCACATTAATCTCATCTCGAATTTTTTCTTCTTCATTTTCGTGTTTTTTTAACTGCCTACAAGTTGAAAAAATATAAGAGGTAAATTGTTTCATGAAAGAGAGTAATTATGCGAGTACCAAACATATACAAGCCAAGAAGAAAATTTGAAAAATTAGAAAAGACAAAACAAAAAAAAAAAGAGAGAAGAAAAAATGGCAAAACTGCCGCTGAACCCAAGTTACATGCAATGCATGCAAAAAATTGCCTAGTATATGGACTTAATGATGAAAATTAACATAATGACTTGAGATAAATTTTTTTAGTATGGGAACCTGTAGTGGGAATGAATTAATATAGATACATACGTTGAACCACTCTCATAGTATATGAACCTAAAATATGGTTCACTCTTTATTATTTATGAAAAAAAAATCCAATATAATTTATGAGTTGAGTGCAAAAAGGGGAAAAAGATTAAAGCTTAAGGGGGACAACGACAAAATTGATGTAGAATTACCCCTCTAGCATTATATTAGTAAGGGACATATAAAATTTAATGGTTCCCAATCCCTTGATCAAATAGTAGTCCCGAAGGTGACAATCATTCACTTAAGAATATAAACAAGTCGAGTGGCTCAAGAGACCATCAAACTTTGAAAAAGACTCATATCTGAAATCATGACATATAACAAAAATAATAGTGGACTAAACTAAAAATCTCACTTATAGACTAAAATAGTAGAGGACTTTAATCAATTCATTTGAATTGTGTCCCAAAGAATCAAAGGGAATATTTTGAGAATTCATAATATTATCATGAATTTATTCATTTAATGTAATGTAAAAGCTAAAAAGTACACACTTAGAGAACTAACTATATTGTGAAATGTAAATCTATTTTCTTACATGTGATATAATAACCTCAATTTACTACAATATCTCAGTTATATTATTTACAACAATAAGTAATAACTTTAAACTGATCGCACATACAAGGGATTTGAGACAGGGAAGATATTATCCAAACAACCTCTTATCCTTTGCCATTGTCATTCCGAGATTTAAAACTACTTTCATCACTTCATTAGCTAGTTCTATGACGTAATCTTTCTCATGGCCAAGATCGGACATTGTTTTTTCTAGTAAAAAAAAAAAGACAATCTTTATTATTGCTGCAAGTACCATTAGCAGTTGTGATTTGCCGTGCCATGTCCTCCAAAGGAGCTGGACCCAAATAGTACTTATCGTTCAATAGGTCTAGAGTGGACATAAATACCATCACTGCAGTTAAGACCGGCAACTCTACGTTTTCTTCCTTGTAAAACTCGACCAAAGTCTCCAAATCATATTCACATTCTATTCTTTTCAAGTATTGCATTGCTTCTTTCTCTAACCCTCCTCAAACGCAGTATTCTAGTATGTGATCCATCAACAAATTAGTTTGTATTATAGGTTATATCAAAATAGGTGTGTACATAGTCAAAAAGATTAGGTTTTTTAATTTGACAGATTGAAAGTTGGAATTGTTGTTGTACATTTTCTAGCAAAATTAATAAAAAGTGTATTACTTTTTTTTTATCGTGCAGCAGTTTCGGCATAAGCCGTCATTCTGAAACTAGTTCATAATTCTTAATTTTACATCATCCAAAATGGACTCTCTAGAAAGAGAGAAGTAAAATAGAGCCAACGAAAACTACCACGCAAAGGACCAACACACGCACGGCCAGAACAGCTCCTCCACATGTGTGGAATCCTAAGCGGATCCCAACTAAGACAACCAACAACCAGAAAGTGACCCTAATGCTCCATTTCTTCACAAATGGAGTTGCCACCTCGATAAGATACATAGAAAGTATAAATGCAACGGCATCAGCTAGGATAAGGCCTATTCCAACTGTGAACAACGTCTCATCCTTTATTACCTTCTTCTCCTTCGCAGTCACGAGCCCTGCAGATAGACCGGTCAGAGCAACCCCAGCTGCAACCTGAAGTCTCCGAAGAGACTCCTGGCTGTCCCATCCCGCAGGGACATGAGGAGGTGGCACGGGTACGGGGACAAAAGCTACGAGCTGATGAGTTGGGACTGGAGACCTATGCACAAGTGGCCCCTGGTATAGCTGATGAACTGGGACTTCTTCCTGAATCCCAGCGCCGTGAACATGAATATGAGCTTCTTCTTGCTCACTCAGCAAACTTGTTGAACCCACTCATCTGATTTGTGAACCCATCCTCTGTACCTCTCGAGCTTCAGGAATCATCATTTCCGTCGGCAATAGGGCTTTGTGAGTTTGGGAGTATTTTTAGGAGTGTAAAAAAGCTTTACTTTAGATGTGTATTACTTTTTTTTTTTTAAATAGAAAGAAAGGATGATTTTTAGGTTCCAACTACTTTAAAAATACTCTAGGGGTATACCCAAGAGATATGTTTTAAGGCAGTCAGTATTAAATGATACAATGCACCCAAGGGGTATATCCAAGGGATGGACATACATACCATTTAGTTCCCTAGTCCCATCCCTCTCCGATTTTATTGTCATCAAATAAAAATTGCCAAGGGTAGAGTATATTCTTACTCATTACAAAGCTATAGAGTCTAACTACGTAAATATGGAAAGGACGATTGATCTAAAATCAAAAGTCCCCTCACAAAACATGGAAACAATGGCAAATATTAATCACAGAAGAAGTTCCACTTGATGCTAGCTTGGCCAAACTGTCGGCATTTGAGTTTCCTTCTCTATAGATATGTTCAATAGAAAAGCCATTCCGCTTGGAAATGTAACACATTTCTGTCATCTCTAAGTAGAACCTCCAAGGAAATCCCACCTGCTTCTTCAATATATCCGAGAGCATCTTGTTGTCCATTTGAACAACCACATTTCTAAGATGTAGAAATGTACACTTTCGCAAGCCAAATAGTATGCCATACAATTCTGCTTTCAGAGAATCACCATCATCAAGGTATCCACACTTACCATAAACAAACCTACCCCCTTCTCCTTGGATGACAAAACCATAACTAGCTCCATTTAGATTAGAGGATCCATCCGAATTCAAAATATATGAGTTTGGACCCAAAGGAGTCCATCTAACAATCTTAGGAGATTTCTTTTTGACTTGCGACAAATTAAGGCCAAGCATATTCATAATAAATTATTTTTCAGCACCATTGTCAGCCTCTAATCCATGCACTGAAACCAAGCTCCTAACATTATTCATGATAGAATAAATTACAGACCCAAGAGTAGCTTTAGTACCTTCAAAAATCACCTTGTTCCTTGCCTTCCAAATTTCCCGAAGAATGAAAGCCGGGAACAAGTTGTAAAGTGACTTTTTAGCAAAAGTAAAAGAGTTTCTCTTCTACCACATTTTCAGCAACGCCACTAGAGAAGCTTGACTTCATGTATGAATATTCATCGCAGCCGCAAAGTGATTCCAAATTTCCATTGAAAACTCACAGCCATAGAAATAATGCATCATCCCATCACTTTGCTTCCTACGCAATAAACACATAGAAGGACTTGTTACAATGCCAAAAGTACATAGGACATCAAGGAAGGAAAGCAAACCATTACGTATCCTCCACAAAAATAAAGAAATCCGAGATGGTAGAATTCGGTGCCATATATTTTTCAATATTGGATCTGTAACTTGCTTACAACGAAGGGCTTCATAAGCAAGTTTTACCGAAAATTGGTCATTAGAAGAATTTTTCCACACCAACACATCCACTTCAGCCAAGAAATTAAACTCCAAATTCTCCAAGGAAGTAAGAATCAAAGGATCAAGGAAATCATGAAATTCAGCCAAAAATGATTTTTTGTTTTGGAAAAACTCCCGAATTGTAAGATTCGGTCTTGGTGGCTGGCCGAGTGATGAGTTCCAAAGTGCTCCATGTCCCCCCCAATAATCAAACCAAAAAGATCTATCACCTCCTCGCACGATGATCTTAGAGACAGTGGCTGCCTTTTCATCAATTTGCATTACCCTAGACCAAGATGTTTTTTCCTTTGCCGCCTTAGACAAGGATAGCAAAAGAGTTCCAAATCTGCATTTTATGTTTTAACTTCCACCATAACTTGGCAGTGAGGGCTGAGATGATATCATGGAAACTCCGCAATCCAAGGCCATTTTCATGGACCAGAAAGGTAACTCTTCCCCAAGCTCTCCAATGCCGCTTTTTGACAACACTACTACCTTCCCAAAGAAAGCTTTGGCACCTTCTTTCCAATTCATTAATGATCGATTTTGGAGGCGGAATGGCTGAGAAAACATGAATTGGCATAGAGCTTAAAACATGCCGGATTAACATTAGTCGACCTCCAAGAGATAGCAACTTATTCTTCCAACTTAGAAGCTTCGTATCCATAGCATCCAAAAGAAACTGGAATGTAGAAGCTTTCTTCCTTCCATGAAACAATTTACAGCCCAAATAAGTGAAAGGAAAATCACCTTTAGACATACCCAAGGTCCTCTTTATCATTTCCACTCTCCTAGGATTACATTTCTCCAAAGCTACAAAGAAACTCTTGCCTCTACAAAGCTTTTGCCCCGTAGCCAGCTCATATTGTCATAAAAACAAGTTAATTTCCCTTAAGGACCTAAGAAGGCCTTTTGTTATTATTACCAAGTCATCCGCACAGCACAAGTGAGTTACCACCATAGAACCGGCCGGCGTACCATAAGTAGCTATCTTCCCCTCTTCTACCAATGCCTTCAACCTTGTTGTCAAAGCCTCCGAGACAATGATAAACAAGTAGGGAGATAAGGGATCCCCTTGCTTAATACCACGGGATGCCTGGAAGAAACCAGTAGGGCTTTCATTGATTAAGACTGAAAACCAACTATTCTTAAGGTTATTCATAATCAATCTGAGAAACTGCAATAGAAACCCGAATTTACTCAGAATACCCTCCAGGAAACTCCATTTTACTCTGTCAAATGCCTTCATCATGTCTACTTTTATAACGATATTACTCCCTTCAACTTTATGATTAATGAATTGACACAAGTCCTGTGCCAACAAAACATTATCCATAATATCATGCCCAGACAAGAAAGAGGACTGCTCCTCAAAAATTAACCTAGGCAAGACAACCTTCAACCTTTCAGCCAACACTTTGGTAAATACCTTATTCCAGAAATTGCAAAGGCTTATCGGCCGATAATCTGAAAAAGTGGAGACCGTAGACTTTTTTGGAAGGAGAGTGATCAACGTGCTAGCAACAGATCTTGGAATTGGAACATCAAGCATGAATTCTTGACAAGCCGACCATAAGTCATTAGCTATTATACTCCAACAGCTCCTATAAAACAATCCACCAAACCCATCCGCACCAGGTGCACTATCTTCATTTAAATTAAAAACCGCCTCCTTCACTTCTTCAAGGGTAATCGGCCTTAGGAGCAAATCTTGATCTTCATTTTCCAAAATAGTAGGCACATGCTGCAAAAAGAGATCCCGAATAGCCTCTTCATGGAAGGTTGCATCATCATTTAAAAGATCATGAAAGTAGTCAGCCGCTTCACATTCTATGTCCGCCATGTTCGTCAACGTCTCACCACTTCTTGCTTAGATTTTGTGTATGCTTTGTCTTAGGCGACTTTCCTTCAATCAAGCATGGAAATATGAAGTATTGGCATCTCCCTCTTTTAGCCATTTTAATTGAAATTTTTGCCTCATTAAATCCTCATGCTCTTTCAGCTTTAGCAAGAGAAGAGCTTTGGCTTGATGAAGATGAAATCTATTTATCTCAGAAGCCACCTCATCATATAGAGTTTCCATTTGTTGCACTTTAACTTCAGCCTCCTTTAGGTTTGCAAACACATCACCAAAGAAATTTTTATTCCATTCCTTGAGTCGCAATTTCAGTCTTGGCACCTTAAGGGAAAAAGCAATCATTCTGAAGGCTGAAACTGGCTGCTCCCAACTCTCCTTCACCACATCCATAAATTCCGCTCTATGAAGCCACATTTTTTGAAAACGAAACAATTTTGGTTTGCTTTCACCTTGCACAGCAAACATATGAAGCATTTGGCTGTGATCCGAAGTTATTCTACTTAGGTTTTCAAGCGAAGAAATCAGAAAAAAGTCTTGCCATTCCTCCAAAACCAACACCCGGTCTAATTTCTTGCTCACCCACCCCGTTTGTCTCGTTCCTCCCCATGTAAACTCTTCCCCAACAGCAGGTATATCCAGCAATCCACATGATTCAATGCATTCATTGAAGTCCTCCATCGCGGAATGGTTTTGAACCGAGACTCCCGAATATTCTTTAAGGGAGTGTATCACATTAAAATCTCCACCCACCAACCAAGGAACAGTAGGATTCTTTTGCCCAAATTCCACCAAATCCCTCCACAAACACATTCTCCCCAATCTGGTGGATTTAGCATAAACAGCCGACAAAAAGAAGGGACTAGGAATCGAAGAATGCTTAACCGCAAAATGCAAAACTTGTTCCTTATCATCTAATAAAGCAACATCAAATTCCTTCATACAAAACACCCAAATTTTACAGTTACCTGAAGCAAAAGCCACATCAAAGAGCAACTCCTATTTTATTTCCTCCAATTTATTAACTTGAAGCATCGGCTCCAAAACAACTAAAATCTTCACATTATTCATTCGGAGTATAACCCTCAACCGCCGCTGTGACTCTTGACTTTTAATACCCCGAATATTCCAAATTAGCTCACTAATCATTGGAAAAAAATTAGGCAATAATTCAGTTGAGGCGAGCTGACCATCGCAAGACCAAACCAGCCTGCGTTTTTGCCTGTTCCTCTTTTGTTTTTCGGTCCCTTTTTCTAGATATAGAAGATTCCCCTTGCACATCTCCTAGTACCAATGCATTGTCCTTCTCACCCTCAAACCACCTGCCTTCGTCCCCGTAATCTTCCTCCCCAGCATCGCTGCGCAGGCCTATGACATTGTCATCCAAAATCATAGTTGAACGCAGCTGCGCTGGCGTTGCGATGAGAGCTAGTGCAAGATTCGAAGCATCTCTATTTGCATTCAGCATTGTGTTCTCCTCCCCTTTCCCAGGAGATTCTTCAACATAGACCTGCTCTATAAGATCATCATCATCCGAATCAATCTCATCATCTATTTCCATAATTGACGCAAGAACGGAGAATCTGTTATATCCATTGGCGGCCGTGCGTTAACAGAAGATTCCATCTCCTTTGTGGCTGTTTTCCCAGGATCATTTGTGACCTTCTCTACAGTCGCATGACTCTGAACATCCACAGGGACAGAACTCTTTTCAGCCGGCGTTAACCCTGAAGAAGATGGTCCAGTTTTCCCCATTGCAGCCTGAGTCATTGCTGGTTGTGAGGGTTTCGTTTCCACATGCTGCAAGGGCTTAGTCGCAAGTTGCGAGAGCTTAGGGTTTGAATCCTTTGCGGCCACCTTCGAAACCCCCTTGCTTTTAACACCATCCAAATCTTTCTTGCTTGCTACTGCCTTCGGAATTCCAACCTTGCAATTCTCCTTTTTGTGACCGATCTTGCTACATTTAGAGCAATAATGTGGAATATGCTCATATGTAAAGATTTAGTCATGTTTTTTGCCCTTCTTCCCAATCTTAACGGATTTAGGGAAATCCTTGGTGAGGTCTACTTCCACACAAAATCTGGCTACGGAAGGCCTTGTTATATTTAATGTTGGAGCATCTACCTTCAACGGCTTCCCCATTGCGGTTGCCATAGAGAAGATTACCTCAAGGTTCATGAAAGAAACCCATATTGGCACAATTGGAGGGTCTTCCTCGTACTTGAATCCTGGCTTCCATTTGAGAATCCTCATTGAGAAACCAGCAATGTTCCGAAATGTTCACATCCAACATCGTTGGTAATCCTCCTCCCTTTCAAATCGAATGAGGATATGCCTAGGGTTCATAAGTCCCAAGGTATAGTATCCATGAAAACCTAACTTCTTGAATTTTTTATAGACCTCCTCCATCTTAGGCCTACCATAAGAGAACTTCCCGATCAAGCTTAATTGATGCGGAGCCACCAACTTATCGTATTCGTCATCTTCATATTCTAACACTGCAGCTTCATTGACGAATTTCACTTCCTTTATTAGAGAGCCTTTTTCATGAGAATATCCGTAGATTTCTGAAAAAAAAATTTGCAAACATACGAGGAGGCCCAGTGGGGACCTCTCCAGATTGATCTCCGGTCATGGAGACCGGAATCAATGGCTCACCGGCGCAAGAGAGGTGGGGGAGCATATGAGAGAGAAAGAGCTAGGAGCAAGAGAGTTTTTTATACCATCAATTTTCACTATTTTATCATATGAGTGTATTACTCTATTACTTTATTTTACTTTATTTTAGATAAGTGTATTACTTTATTTTAGAAAGATGTTTTAAAAAGCTTGTGAAGTTAAGTTAAAGATACTTCATTAGTCATACTATTTTTTATAATATTAGAAACAAAAACTAATTTAGAATATTTAATATTTTAATCTCTTCATTGGTTATTGGTCATACTTCGTTAGAAATACTTTTTTCAGCTGAGAGATATAAATGCCATAATGCAGAAAAGGGAATATACTATAACTCATGTTTACAAAGATACCAATGCAGTAACAGACAGTTTGGCACGTGAGACTTTAGCAGGCTGCTCAAAGGTTTTTGACAATTTTTATAGAGATACCAAGGGTCTATTACTTTTGGATCAGAGGAACACATCATACCTACGGAATAGATAATTTTCTTTCATGTTTGTAATTGATATTTTATAAGTTTGATGCACAACTCCTTGTAGTCATTTTATTTATTATAATAAAAAGGGTACAATCCCCACCAGGTTTTGCCCTTGTTCAACCAAAAAAAAAAAACATTTAACCTCATTTTATCATGTGACACTTGACGGGTAAGACTTTATATATTAAAAAAATATACAACTAATCTTGCCAAATTACTTTACTTTTTTTTAGGAGAATCCAGGGCGGTAACCAGCGGGAGGACTCCGATTTTGTTGATTTAAATGTAAAAAATACAAAAGGCATTGCTTAAAACTTACCCAATATAAAAAGAGATCGTCTTACAAAAGTTTTTTAAAAAACTCTGTGACGGTTCTTGAACATTCTATAGCTGTGAACTGTCTCACAAAGATTTTCTAATATCCCTTGATAGTTCAATGCATGATCAAATTTAACTATGAACTGATTTACAAAGATTATGCAAAATCCCAAATCAGTTCTCAAATAAAAATAAAAATAAAAAACTATCTAAAACTACTATAGTGATGTCTTTTGTATAAGAGCTTTATGTTTTCCTTGGATAAGGAAAACCATTTTGATCCATTAACAAAAGACCCTATACCTATTGATGAGTGCATTTTGTACTATGTCTTTAGCCATCTATTTTACCTCTTTATATTTTAATTATAGGTCAATAAGGTCAGAATTATATGTTTATAGGCTAATTTGGTGACATATGGTAATTCAGGGACTGAAATGCAATATGAGCAAAAAAAGTGGTCAAAATGTGGCAGAATAGTGAAGTTTCGGGGGTCAAATTAGAAGATGTTGCAGGGGCTGAAGTGCAATGACTGAATAAGAGGAAGAATCCGATGGGAAGAGAGGCAAATTGGAGCAAACCTTTCAAGCTAAAGAAGAAGAGCCATTGATGAAGTGATGCTGCTGACATTGGAGAAGGATTGATGTGCCTTAAAGCTGAATTATTCAACTAAAACTCTCTAAAAGATGATTAGAGGTAAGGGGGGAATTGGCAGAAGTATGAGTCTCCTCTTTTTTCTTTTTTCTTTTTTTTTTGCATAAAACACATCGAGTAAAGAGGAGACCAACATTGCTAAGCAAGATCTCTCCCCCAACCTCTATAAAAGGCAGCACCAGCAGCATGAAGAAGAAGGCATCAAGACCAGAATACACATAGAAGTAGAGTAATGTAGTGTTTAGTTCAGTTAGGAAGAAACAGAATATAACTCTGGAAGGTAGACTCAGGGGTGTCTCTTGGGGAAGTGAGAAGCTGACTCTGCGTAGTCAGTTGCACTTTACCACACTCCTTGACTTTACTCTTTCTGTGTTTTCTTTTCTTTCTGTTGTAATCAGGATGGAGTCTCAACACTTGAACTTTGTGGTGTTTTAGCTCTACTCTATGAGTAGTTAAACTCCTTTCTAGGTTCTAATCATTCTACTCTATATAATTATGTTTTGATTCATACTCTCGGATGATATTTGTATGCTTAATTCTAGAGTTTAAATAATCTTTTTATGTTGAACAGGCCATTCAAACTAATTGTGCTTGTATGTTAGGGGAATCTCGGAAGGGTAAACTTAACTTAGAACGTCTAGGATTAACGAGTGACGAGGGGGTAACAGCCCAAGATTTCAAACAACAACGGAAGTTAGTTGTTTGGCACGAGGCAATCATAAGGTTCGAAGATCTTAATGGCTTAGTAGTAATTTCGAGTCGAGAAAGGAAGTTAGTTTACTGGTTACTATTAGGACTGCTGTCTGGAACATTGGAAGTGACCTTACAGTGTTTATGTGTCTGATTAAATACAGTTTCATACCACATAAAGAGCTAAAAGAATCAATACATATGTATATATAGGAGAGTGGAGGACGACTCTAGACTGCCATCACTTTGCCAAGTTATAAACTCACTTGCCAATTTGCTATTTCTACTTATGTTTTGTTCTCTTGTACTGGATCCCAATTTTCATCAAGTGTTTCTCGTCTCTGTGGGATTGACCATTCTTATCACTTAATACAAGTTTTAAGAAGATTTATTTTGGTGATCTCGACACCCATCACCTGTCTTGAACTTCGATTCTCCAAAAGATGCAATACGTGCCAAATAACTTTACTTATTTATTTTAACTTTTATTCTAAAAATAGTTCCTATAAATATCTCCTACAACTCCATTAAATTTACTTAATACATCAGGACTACTCTTTTGTTTTTCCCTTTGACAATTTTTATTTTTTGGTCTTTCGTGTCAGAAGAAAAAATGTTTATCTATCAATATATCATCATCGAAGTATTTTTTTATTAGAAAAGAAAATCAACAAAATTAATGATCATCCCATCCAAATAAGGAGTTTTTGTGACTTGATTTGTTTTTTAATCTTTTAAGTCTCAAAAAAAAATATTAAAATTTACTCTTGTCATTAAAGAATTTTTTCACTTTCCATTAATTATTTAAATTTTAGGCTGGTGACAGTTCCGGAACAGAATCTAGCATCCAGAGAAAAAGATAGGTTTATATCCAAAATTGCGCCTCCAAGGTCAAAACATATCTTCCTCTTTCCTCCCCTTTTTAGTTGAATTTGGTACCATCCTCCGCTCTTGAATTCAAATCCTCATAAAATTTCAGATCGAAGCCAGAAACTCATATCTACAACTCAAAGGGCAGTCTACTAAACCTTACACGCCTGAAATACTTTGTCCTTTTTTATCACCCAAATACAGTTAAAAGTTAAACACAAAACAAAAAGCGGTGGCTGCTAAATTGAATTGGAGATTGGAAAGGAAGACTTCTAAAACCTAGCTATATGTTTGAAATTCTCTATCCTCAGTTGTCTTCTCTCTGTTATCTTTGATTCTTTAGCTATGAGTGTAAAATATGGGTTTCTTTGGTCAATCTGTGATCGCTTGAAGGAGAATTCATTTGATGAAGGAAATTCAAGAAACATACTAATAATTGTGATTTACTATTAAGAGACAATTTAGGATGTCAAAGTCAGAAAAGTTCGTTCTTTTTTAAAGGATGCATATTTTAGGTAGGATGTTGCTACAGAGCGCCTCAAAATTATAATTTTCCCCTTTGAAATTGAAATGAAAAACTTAAATTTTATTTTATTTTTTTATAAGAAAAGTAGTTGCGAAGAAAATTTACGCCACCCTTTCATGGGTGGCATGTGGACCACTGGCAAACAATAGGCTCGCCACTCGACTGGGCTAGCGAGCAAAAGTTTCGCCTGGTCAAATGGGGTGCCGGCCGGTTACTGCTCGCCAAACTAGAAGGGTGGGGATCCAACCCACCGCCACCCTTTTTTTTCTAAAGAAAAATATTTATTTAATTCATTTTTTATTAATTATTTATAAATAATTTGTTTGGTAGTTAAATATTTATTTTGTTAATTGTTAAGAATATTTATGTGTATTGTTTCAGATTTAAATAACTGGAAAATTTTTGTTAATATTTTAGGGTATTCGTAAATAAATAATTTGTTTAACTTAAATATTTAGAAAATGTTGCTTAATTACGTAGTAAATTCATAAGTTTTAGTTGTTATATTAAAATAGTAATTTTTTGTTAATTATGTGTTTAGTGTTATTAGTTTATATTAGCTTAATACGTAGTATGTTCATAAGTTTTAGCTATTATATTAAAAGAGTATTTTTTTTATCAATTATGTGTTTAGTTTGTTATTATTTTATATTAGGTTTATTTATTATCTTTAAAGTATAGCATCATTAATTACATAATTCATTAGTTTAAGATTTGTTATTAAAATGGTAACTTTTTGTTAATTATGTATTTAGTTTGTCGAATGGGTGAAAAGTATCGCAAACGTATATAATATGGAGTTAAGTACATCGTCGCCAAAGGACATCGCTATTCTACTCCGTTGCAATAAAGGAGGACGGTATACAGGTAGACCAGTAGATGGCAACGGCGCATCCAACCAAATTATACGAACACGCAGAAAACCGGATACCTATTTAGTTAATTATTTATTTGGTAAACAAATAATGTGTTTAGTTACATATTTAGAAAATTATTTGATTAATCTCAACTAGATTTTACAATACTAGTTTATTTTAATTTATCATAATTAAATTATTAATCTTAACTACTTGTATCTCAATTAAGTAATTTTAATTTATCATAGCTAATTAGCCATAACTAAACCATTTTATCTTAATTTGTTAAGAGTACATTAATTAATCTCATCCAAATGAGACATTATTAAATTATTTTAATTTATCATAACTAAATTAATTAATCTTAACTAAATTAATCGAGCAAGATGACGACTTATGATACATATAGCTGACCTCACCTAATGGAAAAAAGGTTTGTTGTTGTTGTTGTTGTTGTTTATGATAACTAAATTGAATAATATTAATTTTCTTATTTAATATTATATTAATATAAAATTTATTAAAATGAAAAAATATATATTAAAAAAAATAAAACTTGGGGCATGCAATTTGCACGCCCCCAGGCAAGGCTTTATTAAAAAAAAAAATTGAAAACGTGTTAGGCCTAGCGTGGGTTTCCCACGCCAGAGCGATGTCCGAGGCAATCTTTTTAATTTTTTTTGATAATTTTTTTTAATAAAACTTTTCTTTGTAATTTTTACATCAAAATTAATTTTTATGATGTTTGGTCTTTGTCTCACTGTCAATTTTCGTCTTCAAGTTACTTCCAAAATGAGATCTTTTGATGTTTGAATTAGGAGAATCTAAGTTAATCTTTAATTGTTATGAAAAAATAAAAATAAAAAAAAGTAAAACAGTCTTTTGAGAACGCTCTAAAGTAAGAACTAGGGTGCTCAATAGCCTGCCAATTTAGGTAAGCAATCCTCTTTTTATGAGGTATTGTCTGCATCTAAATCAGTGGGATTGCTGTTAAATCTTTGTACTTTTACCAAAAGGAATAAAGATGTCAAATTTGTGCAAATGCTTTTGCTTTGAAAGTTGGGGTTGATATTTGTTACTTTGTTTGGAGCAAGGAACGATAGGTTTTAGGGATGTTGAACGTCCAGATTGGTTGTGAAGCAGAATAGGAATTGATTTTAGAAAGGAAAAGATGCACGAAGAAAATGACTGAGAGAGGAAAATGAGATTTGACCTCATAAAATAGAATATGAATCTATTGTAATAGATAGAGAACTATTTTCATCTTATTTATTACAGAACTATCAGAATTTTTAGTAAAATCATGCGGACGGTTCATAGTGTAATTTGCAATAGAATTGTCGGGAGATTATTAGATAATTTTTGTAAGACAAGTCTTTCTTTGGGTAACGCTTAAGCCCTGCCTTATGTGCTCTATTTTTCAAAATTTATAAAATCGAGGGAATGAAAGCCAGATACCGCCCAAGGTTTTTTTTTTCCAAAAAAAACAAAAAAAAATCAAATAACTTGTGATAGTAACCTGATGATGGTAAATAAATTAACGCTCAAAACTGAGGTCTATCATATTAAATAAAATTTTTTAACTTGATTCACTAGATTCACACACACACACACTCACACACACACACGCGCACGACCGCACGTATCCCCCCTCCCTCCCCCTCCCCTCCCCCCTACACACACACATACACTCAATGTACTAGTAGATGATGTGAACAAAATTTTTATTCATAGTTAGACTTTGAGTCGGTCTCTTTGAGATTTTGAATCGAATTTCGTAAAGAATAATATGAAAGGTTTAACGGCTAATAAAATTTTTTTTCCCAGCCCTCTAGTCCCACCTTCTATCTCCTCTCTCCATTCTCTTGACAGAGCTTAATTTCAACTCCTTTGCACTAGATCTAGAATTTCAAGTCTCTCAATCTGTTGAATTTGAATAGTAGGAGAAATGAAGAAAGTTGGAAAATAGTAACACTTCGTTGAAAACTATTTGTTGGTGGCTTAGCTATACACTTGTCTCTGTTTGATGAAAATTTTCATTTCCCTTTCGATCAGATTTGAGGGTGAAGAAGGGGATAAAATTTTGTTTCTGATTGATGAGATTTGAGGGCGGAGGAGCCGAGGAGGCGACCTGCAAAATGGGTGCTTTTTAGGGATAAGAAGGACATTTTCTCTTTGTTTTTTCCATTCTAGATTTTACTTACCAAGCACTATATATGGATATCATATTCCATTAAGAACTATCCTAGAAACTAGAATACTTTGAAACTACGTTTCTATCATATCCTGAATGCTGAACTAGGCACCCCCTAAGTATACTAGAATTATCCACGTGCGTTGCACGAATTGTGTTACATGCATTGCGAAAAAATTATAAAATTATGATCACATGTGAGCCGAGCGTTATCATTGTAATATAATAAAGTTGTGTCGGGTTTTGTGATATAATAGATTTTATCTTTGTTTTGTTGTGTAAATTATATTCATCTTTTTTTATATTTCATATTCAAGATAGTGTACATTTTGGAAGGTAAAATATACGTATGACTTATTCGTGGTAAAATTTTAGAAGTAATAACCTATAAAATTGATAATAACTTGGTAAAGTAATTCCGTAAATTTTTACAAAAAATTTAGCAAATTCAAAATGAAAAGTTTTAGAGAATTCAAGAAGAAAATATAAATATAAAGATATATAGTATTTTATACAACATCTTTTTTTTTTAGGTAATGACGGGAAACCCACCAGAGATGGGTAAACCCACGCCCACTACAATAGCTTGCAAAGCACAGTGAGAGGTAAACCATCCTAGGCAAGCCCAGGGTGACAAGCTCGTGTGCGAAGTCAGGGGTTCATGTATGAATTTGCCATAACAAGCCCTCTAGAGGTACCCAATTTGCAAGGTACGTAGAGTCAACCTCTCACTCTTGTTCGAACGGGGGGATTGAACTGAAGACCTCCTCTTAAAAGCAAGAGTGGTTTTAAAAATATACAACATCTTTTTAGCAACATCTTTTTTCAGATTTCCCTACAGAATACTATCTTTTATACATACTTGATGGTTTTTAATCCACTGGAATAAATTTTATTTTTTAAAAAAAAAATTTACCGCAGTGAACTCTACTTGAAAATGTTTGAAAAATCATTCCTAGTTACCATAATAAAAAAAAACTAAATATAATTAGCAATGGAAAAGATGAGTATTTCATTATTAATTAACTTTTTTTTGTGAAAATATGAATATATTGATTAGACTTTTAATAGTATATTTACAACCAAATTTCTCTGTTACATGAATTACCAGAACCTGACAACTAACTCTACAATACCTCTTGCAATACTAAATTTTCTACTTCTGTTTTCCTTCTATCTATACAACTCAGGGCGCGCCATTCCATTTCCTATTTAGTTACATTCATTATCTGATCACTAATTCTACTCTTCCCAGCAAAACTTCTAGTGTTCCTTTCCTCTCACAGATGGTAGATCAAAGCCGCCATTGAAGCAAAGAGGATTTTTCTTTTCATCTTGGCATTCCTCCACATTTGCAGTATTTTCCTCCTTAAATCTTGTTGCCCTGGCATTTTAATCTGCAACCATTGGTTCAACAACTGCAACAGGCCCTTAGCAAGATCACATTAAAAAAGCAGATGCTCAGCTATTTCCAAGCACTGTTTACAGAATACACAATAACCATCATCCTGCAATGCCACAAATTTACTCAATCTGTCCTTGGTCATCAAACGATTTTTCCAGCAAAGCCACACAATGAAAGAATGCTTTGGAATATTATACCTGGACCATACAAAAACAGTTGTTGCATCTCTAAAGTTTTGTCCCATCAACCACATATAACCTGTTTTGATAGTATATCTGCCAGAGGAGTGATGCCTCCATTTACAGACTTCAAACTCACCTTTTTGCCCGTTCTTTTAGCTTCAAAATCTGCTTCCAATTCCAGCTGGAGTCTTGCTTTGGTTGCAAATCCCAAAAGTCTGCCTGTTTTATATACACCTCATGAACCTATTCGATCCACAGGTTATCAGCTTTACACGCCATGTTCCAGGCCTGCTTTAATAATGTTGCCTCATTCCATGTTATGGCATCCTGAATTCCAAGTCCTCCAATATACATTTATAAGTAACAACATGCTATTCCATTCGCCCAATCGTCACACATTAATATCCAAAATTTCAAATTCCTTTGAAAGGGATAAAGAGAAAGCAAAATAGGAAAAATGTGTCCATATATAGTAGGTTAAATTTAAAAATAAAGGCCAAAAAGCTCAACTTGGCTCACTAGGGGATAATAAGGGTGGGTGTTTTCGCAAGCTAAAAGTGGTTAATCCTAGGTGCCCTCGTCATCTTTGTGCACAAACCAAGTGATTTTGAAATGTATAACAAGCCAAGTTCAAGAATCAGCGAACAATGAAGACACACTCAATTAGGAAGACTCAATAAGGAAAATCGAGAGCATTTAGTGATGCTCTCATTTTAGGTTCATATATACCTCGCTTTACTAGGCTTTTTGTGACCAAGCATGCATGTTTTCATTCAATTCAAGTATCAAGGAAGGTAACACTTATTTTTAAGCATAAAAATATTTAGACTCAAGTCATGTATAGAGGTGGAATCGAAGTATGCAACTAGGTCCAAGCAAGAGATGTCATGAGGTATATAATAGTTCACAAAGAAATTATCCCTCACTTTCATTTAGCACTCTAGTTGTGATGACAAATATGTTCCATTAAGCAAGACAACCACATGGTTCACTTAGTTTAGCTCTTTTGAGTCTACCCTTCACCCCACTAAACATTATAAAAGCAATCAAATTCACAAGGGGTTTAAGGTGTAACACACAAAAATTCAACATGGATTAAAAGCAAGTACAAGAAGTTTCTCCATAATCATCCAAATTGAATTGAACACTTCAAGCATAAAGATCATCCAATCACCAAAATCAAAAAAAATCGAAAAAATTTAGCACAAAATTTTATCACACATCGACAACTCAACTCAAAGTATCATTACAAAGGAAGTATCAATACATACATTCTCTCCCCCCAAACTTAAACAACACATTGTCCTCATTGTGTAAGAATGGTAAAGAAATACTCCCTTCACCAAAGAAGTGTCGGTGGATATGGACAAATGTAAAGAATTCATGAGAAGATGCTCCTTCGTCCTCCCGACAAAAGTTGGAGAATTTCTTGAGGTTGCTACTTTGCACATGCTTCAAGGTTGCTCAATAGGAAAGATCAATCCCTACAAAATGTAGACTCAAAACAAAGCGAATTCCAACAAGTGAATAATCTACATAGCAAAGTTGCAAAACTCTCAACTTATGAATTAGAACACCATCACATTATGTAGGTTGAAAAAGTATTTGCAAACAAAGAATAAGGTATAAGGTAGATGATTCACAACAGGGTACTCATGAAAGATTTAAAACCGAGCTTAAAGGAAGAAATTTAGGCATAAAAGTTAGTTTAGGCATTTTAGTAAACACCTAGCATGCCTTCGTTAAAAGTTGAAGTTTCATTGCTATTTGAACCTACCCTAACCCTCCAATTAACAAATTGGAGTAAAACAACCAAAAGAGACATCATTCTGATCAAGAATATAAGTACATGACATCTCACATTTTCATTCAACAGGGAAAAAAAATTCCATGAATTTCAAGAACACAAGGCAAACAGGGAACAAACCTTAAGTAGATGATTTTGAACTTTTAAACAGAAATAGCAATGAAAATGTGTGAAAATGAATGGATGAAGTGTGCAAGTGTGCAAAGAGTGTTCAAGAAAGTGCATGGTGAATAGAGTGGAAATAAGCAAATGGAAGGAGAGAAGTGAAAAAGGCTAAAAATGAAAATACCAATATGCACATATTCCTTTTATCACTCCTTAGACCCATGTTTAAGTTCATGTCATCATGTACCAAATTCAAAATAAACTAAAAATTAGAAAGACAAAGAAAGTAAAATAAAATAAAATAAAAAATACTAAGATATTGGTTGGGTTGCCTCCCAACAAGCGCTTGGTTTTAACGTCACCGGCTCGACGAATAATTAATATCGAAATAACCATCCCGATACCACAAAAATGAGACCTCAAAAATGGTCAAAGGTCTCATATAGGCAAATTTGAAAAGACTTATATTGCTATATCCCTCAAGTGCACAAGTAGTCTCATCCATTTCAAAATCTACTTCATACCATTCATCCTCAACATCTTTTTCCACATTAGCCGGTTCCATTTCAAAAAGAGTTTCTTCTACAAACCAACCAACACTTTTGACAATCTTTATAAAAATCAAAGAGTCTTCCTCATAAAAATTGTCAAAAGAAGTAAGAGAAATGTTGGCTTGCTCTCAATTTCTTGGACATTAAAATTCACCAGCTCTTTCTTGTGAGTTCTTTGAAAAACTAGTGTAGGAAAGAAAGAACTAGGATCACCATGCATGAAATTATCATTTAATTCACTCAACTCAAGTTCCAACTTTCGTATGCATTCTTCATTATCCTCAAATTTATTCGATGGAAAAATCTTCAAAACACTTTGTGGCACATTGAGCACTTTCTCAATTTCCCAAATTACATCACTAAAATCTAGTAATGTAACATACCAAAATACATATTCTTCCTTAAAATGTTTTTCAAGTTTTCTCAAATTTTCTTCAATGGAGGATGTACTAGGATTGTAATCAATTTCATGAATGGTTTCTATCTTTGGATGAACTACTTGAGTGGGGCAATATAACCTTCTATGCTCTTCATAAAGTCATTCCAAATTTTTAATTTCCCACTCCTCCATATGAACACAAAGATAATAAAGCAACAATGGGAGTGGTAAAACACTTACTAAAAAAGATAATAATAATAATAAATAAAAAAAATGGCAACAAATGTAAACACAAGAAAGACACACTAAGTAAATAAAAAGAGAAAAGAGCAACTAAAACAAAACAAACACACAAAAACAAACGAACAATAAAACACTGAAATTCCAAGGAAATGACGTCTCCCCGGCAACGGTGCCAAATTGTTGTGGTGCGTTTCGGATGTATATAGAACTTCACACACGAAAACAAGTAATAAAAACCTTGTTTGCACGCACTCAAAATTCAAAAGGAAGCCCGCCGTTGTGTCGTGCAAGTAAGGGTCGATCCCACGAGGAGGCTATTTCCTAAATTAGTGTTGAATTGTGAGGGTTTGAGGAGGTGATTTCACACACAAGAATGATAACACACAAAATGAGAATTGAAAAATAGAAATGAAATTACGAGGAAAGGAAAATAACTAAAGGAAAGTAGGGCTAGGACAATAGGAAGGGCAACAAGGTTACTAATGTGTTCCTAAGATGTGATGAAGGTCGTGTTCATTCAACCTAACTATACCAATAAGATTTTGGAGTCTATGGAGCCATTGCCTTTTACACCCCTAACTTCTATTCCCAGTTGTTAGAACTCAATGCTAGAATATTCTTTCGATCTCATCTAATCATTAGATTAAGTGTGGTGGTTTAGGCCCATTGATTCACTCTTTACACTTCCGCGTCGAAGAGTTACTACAATCTCAAATCCAAGTGGTCTTACTTTCCATGTAATCAAAGACTACACAAAAACCTATAGCACACAAGCATGCATTTCACATTTAATCGTTGGACTCAAGCAATAATTCACACAAAATCGTCAATGAGAAGTATTTCATTGAGGGATGATATTGTTTTTCTCTCTAGTTTCTATACCTAGTCTCTAGAATGGTATGACTAACCCCCATGCCTATGCGACTTTAGTCAATTAGATTAAGCTCATTAACATCTTTTATCCACTCATTCTATTTATGCCTAAAGTAGAATTACAAGAATGTCAATAATTAATGTCACACCTTCAGGAAGATAAAGAGTCATTCATAAATGTCCAAAAACATTCAATTCAAAGGTACCATTCAAATTGTATGCTATAACATTAAAGAGCTAATTGTTGAATGACAAGCCGTCGTCACACTAGTCAAATAATAATTACCTACTTAATACAATTACTAGTACTAAAGCAGAAAGCAGGGTCGATCCCACAGAGAAGGAATACTAATTACCAGGTATAAATTACTCCTATTATTATCTAGATAAATGATAATCTCAGATTTATAAAATTTAAAACTAAAATAAAAATAAAAGCAAATAATATTAATTCAAATAATCAAACAAAGAAAACCTAGGACATTGGGTTCACCTACCGAATATTTGGTTTGATTCAATTCACAAATATCTGACTTTTAACTTCCATTAATCTCACAACGATTCATCAAATTAAGAACTATACACTCTCGTGTTATAATTCTCTTACTTATATTAACCCTATGACTACTCTCGTGACTATAGGGATTAACAAAAGCACATTAACACCATTAAGAATCAAATATTGCAAAGGTTATAATCTTACTCTCGTAGCTTATAACCTAAGTTTATTATTCCTACGAACTAATATTAATCTTCCACTCTCGCTACTTCAATTAATATCTTCAGACATGCAAATAGCGGCCAATTACTTACACGAATTAAAACAAGCATAACAAATATTAATTAATAGAAAAATCAAATAATAATAAACCAAATAAATTCGGTGGCTACACCCAAGCCCTAGATTAAAAGAATTTAGCCGCTAAACATTATTAAAATTAATTCAACAATATTTAGAGACATAATAAAAGGAAAAAATAAATTAAATAATTAAAACTTCGAAACCCGAATGACTCCAAAAACCGCCAAAAACTCCCTGCCGGTTGCTAACTTTGCGGCTGTTGCGCGTGATCAAGGAGGTGCTCGGCTGCTTCGGTGGTGCGGCGTGACCAGGAAGGAGGAGAAGAGGAAGAAGGCGTTGCTGCGGCAAGGATGATGGCTTCGAAGGTGAGTTCGGTGATGATGGCGGTCGATGGTGATGATGCTGCCGGCTAGGAGAGGAGAAAGCTGCCGGTGAAGGAGGAGGGAGTTTGGCGGTGATGTGATTGTGAAGCTTAAAGCTGCTGCTGCGCAAATGGTGGTGCGGCGGGTGAGCAAGATGGGCAGAGATGGAGGTTCGGTGAAGGTGAAAGAGGGCGGTGGTGGTTTTGCTGCGTGAAGGAGGAGAAGAGGTAGTTGCAGCGGCCGGAAGCGAGAAGGTCGGCGGGGGATAATTTTGAGCCGTGAGGTTTTCGGTCAGTTTTCGGTCCAGTTTTGTTGTAAAAATAAATCTCTAATCCTCCTTTTATAAGCTTCCGGCTAAACCTTACTTCTTGAAGAGCAAGAAAACTTGTTTCCCAAATAATATCGGGATTAAAATTCTTATCCAATTCCAATCCGAAATCAGCCGCACCATAAGCTTCTCAGTCAATTTTCCAAAAACAAGAATTCTAAAATTGCATCATTGGCCCTCCAATTCTCTAAACTCATTAATTTCTTCCCCATCAATTGCTCCAATCTTCAATTCTTTCCCATTGAGTTGCTTTTAATTCGATTTTAGCTCAAAACTTCAACAATTCTTCATTTGAGTACAATTCCTACAATTAAAGATAAAATCACATAAATAACATATTTGTACTCAAAATATATTGCAAAAATCACAAATTAGGGATATAATAAATAGGTAAAATATAAGTATATCATTGAACTCAAATCACATACATCTCAAGTCATACAAGGCATAAATTATGAGAATGAACATATATCCTCCATCTACTTAAGAACTATGCATTATGAACACACATAATTAAGGATAAACACCATTTATGAGAATATAAAGCACAAGTAAAGATTAAGAGATTATGGAAAGCTTACCTTTTCCAAGTAGAAACCAAACCAAAACTCCAATCATCTTCACAATTCCAAAACTCCATAGGAGAGTGAGAGAATTGATATTTCTCCCTAATCATGAACCTTGAACAAAAGCCCTTGGCTAATTTCCAAGCCCCTTGATTAGTTACATACCAAAAAAAACTTAGTTTAAATCACAGAATATAAACCCTAGTTTAGAACTATGAAATGGTAAAGTGAACAAAGAGGAAATGTACTAAGAAGAGTTCTAAGATTAAGCTAAGAGAGGAGAGTCCCTTCTAATTTGGTACAAAATGAGTATTTATAGGGAAATGGACGGATGGACTAAAATGAATAAGTAGAGAATTAGTTAGGCTGAATTGGAATTTCTTCAAAGTTGGAAGTCGGACTTATGCTACGCATTTGCATGACACTTCTGGGCAGATTTGAACTAACATTGATGTTTCTGAAACTTCAGACCTTCGCTCCAGATGACAAGGGAAGGAGGGATTGAGTTTGTAATTTATGAAAATTTCTTTCTTCTTCCATTCGACTGAAAATTGCACCACCGCCGCTTCCCGTTCGATTTCGCCGGCCTCCACGCATTTAACCTAGATCCCGCCATCGATTGCATCTCAACGTGGCACTGAAATCTTCCTACCATCATCCAAAACAGAAACCTGGGATTGGATTCTCAATTATTGGTCCTGATTTCCTCCCTTGGCTGTAGACGCAATTCCCCTTTTCTCGCCGGGAAACTCCCATTTTCGCCGCCGATTTGAGTTGATTTCTCCCATAAAATTACTGCCAATCGACTCCTCCCTGCTCAGGTCACATTTTCCCCAGAATTTCCATGGTTCTTAGATTGAATTTCAGCCGAAATTAAGGACGGTTTATGGCTGCCAGTTCAAGTGTTTGATGAAATTCCAGATTTCCAGCCTGAGTAACAATTTTCATTGCAGTTTTCCGCTCACTTTCAGCACGAATTTGGAGTTAATGACTGAAGAGAATTTGTAGCTGGCTTTCTGATCTTCACAATGATATAAGGAACATCCCAATCCGAGCTATAGACATCCAGTTATGGCCGCTGGAACAAAGCTTATTTTCTCAGATTTTCTGGAACCTTTCTGGACAGTTCTGATGAAAGGAATTCAACTGCATTTTTTATCCCTTTATCATCTGAATTTGAAGAAGTATTGAACATGACAGTTGTAGCGCTCTCTTTCAGCTTCGTATACATATAAAGAAATCACCAATCAGAGCTACGAATTTGCAGTTAGAGCCTCCAGAAAATGACTTGTTACTGAAATTCTGCAATTCTTTTTCTTCAGTTCTGACACATGAATTTAAACTGCAGATTTGATCATCAAAATGCCAGAATTTGCAGAATCTTTCTTCATGACAGTTGTAGAGCACACTTAGGGCTTTGCAACTACATCAAGAACTTTCAATTCCAAGCAACGGATCTCAAGTTATGGTCTCTGGAAATTGAATACTGGTCATTGTCCAACACAAGTGCATTCTTGGCACTTTTGATTGGTTTTCTCCATTTTCATGCTATTTAGCCACTCTACAACGATGAACCACAAACAAATGAGAATTGTGCTCTTATTAGAATTGAAACCATCTAGATTAGTCCTAAATATGAGTAAAAGATGTGTGAAATCACACATAAATACATGTATATTTGATTCACATCACTCTCAGCAGACACCACCAAAAAACACATCAGATTTCAATTGATTAAGAACCAAACTAGAAGTAGTCAAAAATACCTTTAACACCTCCATAATATTCTGAATGGTGTACTTATCAACCTGACAAAACACCATCAAATCATCTGCGAAACAGATATTTGTTAGTTTCATGGACGTACATTGGGGATAAAATTTCAACAGGGGATCAGAAGCAGCCTGCTTTATTTGCCTTGTAACATACTCCATTATCATGACAAACAACAACAGCGACATAGGGTCACCTCGTCGAAGCCCTCGTTGCCCTCGAAAATGACCATAGTTCTCCCCATTTAATCCAACTATATAAGAAGTAGTTTTCACACACTCCATAATCAGTTGAATAAATCTAGCAGAAAATTTTTAACCCTTCAAAACTTCTTCCAAGAAATCCCATTCCACAGAGTCGTACGCTTTCTTAATATCAATTTTAAATAAACACCTCCCACTTATGTTCTTCCTACCATAAAGTCTTATAAGCTCTTGTGTCAACAATACATTATGCAAAATGAGCCTGTTTCTCACGAAAGCACTTTGATTAGAGTCAATAATCTCAGGCAGCACGGTCTTAAGTCCACTACTGATTATCTTAGAAATGGCCTTATACACTACATTACAATAGGCTATAGGAATTAAAGCAAGAGTGGTGGCGTTTACCTGCTTCAGCAGCTTACCATTCTCAAAGAACTCTTTTACAGCTTTAACCACATCAGCACCAACAGTTGGCCAAGCTTTCTTGAAAAAACCTCTACCAAAACCATCCGGTCCCAGGCTTTTATCCCTATGAATCCCTCACAATGCAGCCTTCACTTCCTCAGGACTCACCTCTTTGAGCATGGCAAGTTGTTGCTGCCAGTTCAGCACAGGCCCCATAGCAAAAACTGAAACTTATGTACTTTCCCTGTTACTCTTGCTGCCAAGCTATCCCTGAAAATAGTTAATAAAGTGCTTTTGAATGATCCCCCAATCTCTGATGATCTCACCAGTTGAGCTGACTATGGAGGTGATTCTATTCTTCATAGCTCTAATCCTCATTTAGCATGGAAAAAAGCAATGTTGGCATCTCCTTTCTTTATCCAGTTTTCTTTAGCTTTTTGTGACAAGTAACTCTCAACTGCCTTATTGACCAATAAATACTTCTAGTATAGTTCTCGTTCAAGTCTTTGCAGATGATCATCTCCTAGTTTAGCATGGACTTGTTCTTGAGCATTACTCAGTTGTTCGTCCACCTCCTGAGCCTGAATCTAAATATCTGCAAACTGGTCTCTATTCCACTGGCGTAATACAGGCTTCAGCTTTTTAAGCTTCTTCATTAGTTGGAACATGCTGGTGCCTTGTACTTCTTCTCTCCACATTTCTGCCACAATCCTGTTAAAATTCTCCGACAAACACCACATATTGAAAAACTTAAAGGGTTTGCATAGCTTCCTAGACTCACCATATACCTAGCCTGTATGTGCAATGGATTGTGATCAGACACACCTTCAGGTAGAACTGTTACTAATGAGTTTGAAAACTTCATTATCCAATCTCCATTTACCAACACTTCTATTCTGGAATTAATACACCGTGCTCCTACTTGTTTGTTGGTCCAAGTATACTTATATGCCTCTTGCTTTAAATCCTTTAAGCCACACTCTTCCACGCATCTTTGAAAACCCTAAGTTTCAGCCACTATCACTCTATTACCCCCGGATCTTTCATCTACTTTTAATACATTGTTGTAATCCCCTACCGCTAACCAAGGCAGCGTAATATTAGAAGCCAACCCTATCATATCTTCCATTAAAATATCCCTCTCAGTACTTTTATTTGAGCCATAAACTGAAGTAAAGCAGATTCTGTCACCATTACTAAGAAATTCCACAAGACCATGCACCATCTGATCAGAAGAATGCAATACATCTAACTTTACCATATTAGGGTTCCAAATAAGACAATTCCTACCCCGTATACTTCCATGATAATTAAAAAAGTACTTATAACCCTGCCAATGCCTTTTCATAAATTCTTCTACCCCAACAGAAGCTATTTTTGCTTCTACAATACATATAACATTAATTTGTAAACTAGAACATAGTTTCTTTACCTCCATTTGCTTTAAGGGGTTGTTTAGACCCCTTATATTCCAGTGTAAGATAGTTGTCATTGAGAAAAAGTATCAGAATCAAGCTGCCTTAATGTCCCAATAATCACCTCCTTCACTGATTGACCAACATCTCTATCTCCATTTGCAACTCGCAAGGTGATATCCTGTATAGTTTCCTCTTCCAATGCTGACAACACCTGAAAATTAGAGCTCGATTACCACTTCCTTTCTGATAAATCTTTGTCTAGGTTCCATCACTCCTCCTTAGTGGCCCTGGCTCTGATGATCCTGTATTATCAACTCTGAAACTTGCTGACCTTTATTATGTTCAGTCTCCTGCTGCTTTCCTCTCTTCACCACTCCATTCATAAACATATGCTTCCTTCTTTTTCTGAACATCAATTTCACTTGCCTTACTAATCTTCACAGCCATGTTCTTCTTACAATCCTCACTCCCATGTCCATAGTTGTTGCAATGCTCACGCTGAGTAGGTCTCCACTCATAGAACACGGCATGTTCCTTAACCATGCCACATTCATCAACAAACTGTGTAACTATTGGTGGTTTATCTTGTATCTCTACATCTACCAACACCCTGGCATAAGCTACTCTGTCTTTGTAGGTAGTAGGCTTATCTGCAACAAGTGGTTTCCCCAACGTACAAGCAGTTTGGCTTAATGTATCTGGATTCCAATATTTCAATTCTAATATGTGAAATTGTAACCACACCGGCACATGCTTCACCTCCTTGTGATTCAATCCTTTTTCATCTGTCCAAGGGTTAACTACAATTGGATTTGGCCCCAAATGATACATAGGGGTTTTCAAAGCCTCATTCCTAGCATCTATTGATTCAACTCGAATTAAGAACAGACCAGAAGTAAGAAAAAGTACCTTCTCCACCCCAGATTCTTCCAGAATTGTTTGTAAGATCGTTCCATTACTTTAATCGGTGGGTTTGCTCCCAACACAAAGCTCACCACCGACTGCTTCCAATACTCTGCTTCTAGCTCGACCGCCTTTTTTCGCACCATTGCTATCTTCCTTCCTTCAAACTCCTCCGATGGAACATATGACAGCGAAACCCCCACCTTCTTCATCTGCTTTGGATCAAACTTGTTCCAGACAGTGGGTGCCTTCTGCAAATCCCCTTCCTTATCAGTAGACCAATCAAGCTTCCTCGACGTTTGAACACCAAGAATCTGACTGAGAGTTGTAGCATGCATATCAATAACCACCGTCATCCCAAATCTAGACGATTCCCCTTTTTCCTGAGATACTACTTCTTTCGCCATCATCATGACACTCTTCTCACCTTTCGAATCTGTAGATATTGTACATATTGTATATACTGATTAGGACTTAGTTGTAAATTTGTAAAGTTCTACTTGTCTGAATGTATATAAAGTCCAACTAGAAGGGTAGAATTGTAAAGTTAGTATAGTTTTTTTTTTTTGGACACATTAAATATCTGTATCTTTGTACAAATTTACACACAATTAATACAACTCAGTTTTTCATACAAAAATACACAATCACACACAGTTCATGAATGTTCTTGATCGATTTCTTCTTATTTTGATTCTGTATTTTGTAGATGGTATCAGAGCAAGACTAGATCTTGCTCCGTGCCAGTCTGCACCACATTTTGATCCGAAAATTATACCAGAAAACTCAACCAAATTGAAAACCCTAGATTGTTCGATTGAAATCTAAAAGATGGAATTCCAATGAGATGAAGACCGTAGAGATTGAGACAATGGTGAAGAAAGAATGATGAACTACGGTTGAGGAGGCTACATACATCCACTGTTCTTACATCCATCGGATAATTCATCCATGGTGGTGGTGGAGAACAAACTCACAGATAGGAATTTCGTTTCCTGGAGTCACAATATGAAGCGATTCTTAGGAACGAAGAACAAGATTGGCTTTATCAATGGTAATGTACAAGAACCAGACAATAATCATCCAGATAATGAGCAATGGCATCGAGTCAATGGGACGGTGGTTTCATGGATAATGAATTCAATTTCTGAAGAACTGGTGGATAATTTTGATTTGGCAACAGATGCAAAGGAGCTTTGGGACGAATTGCATGAAAGGTATGGAATCAGCAACGCGCCACAAATTTATCATCTTAGAAGAGATGTGGCCACAATCATCCAAGGTAATCTCACTCTGGCTTCTTATTACTCAAAATTGAAGAGGCTTTGGGATGAATTAAACTGTCTAGATCCTGTTGAATATTGCAATTGTAATTTTAGCAAGAATTTAACTCGGAAAAACAGACATAAATTGATGGAGTTTTTGAGTGGATTGAATGATGTTTATAGTGGTGCTAGAGATCATATTCTCATGATAGATCCATTGGCGGATGTTAAGAAGGCTTACTCTATGCTAATTAATGTGGAAAAGCAATAAGCATTGCAAAACTTTTATGTTGAACCATCAGATCAGAGTGCCATAATGGTACAAAGGAAAGGAATAGGATTTGGATCACAGTATTCTGAAAATACTTCTGGTTATAAGAATCAAAATAACTGAGTGACAGGATATGGAAATAATAATGCATACAAAGGATCATACAGTACAGGCAAGGAGAACAGTTTTAGAATTGATAAAGCTTTAAAAAAGTTCCAAAAGTGTCATCATTGGGGAGAAATAAGTCACTTGAAGGATGGCTGCTTTAAACTGATTGGCTTTCCAGATTGGTGGGAAGGTCTCAAGGAAAGAAGACAAGCATTAGGGCCAAGGAACTAAGCAAACATGACTGAAACACCATTGGATTTTGAAAAGGAAGGACAACCAAATACAGAACAACTCATGAACATGATGAAGATGATGCAACAGGAGGTATCAAAGATGATGAAGAGAAAAGGACCAGCATCAGAAGGAGAGAGGATCAATTTTGCCCACTATAATGATTTCTCAGGTATAAATACTTATCATGCTTTGAGTGCTCTTGATTTAACTGATTGTGAATTACCATTACTTTGGTTCTTGGATACTGGAGCCACAGGGCATATGGCTGCTTTCCTAAAACTGTTAGCTTATTATAGATCAGTAACACACTTTACACCAGTAACACACTTTACACCAGTTACATTACCTGATGGAACTGTTAAATCAGTAGAGCATATAGGCACTGCCAAATTATCTCCAAACCTAGAAATCGCAGACTGTTTGCACATACCTTCCTTCAAATATTATCTGTTATCCGTAAATAAACTAGTAGTGTCATCTAAAATCGACTGCTTCTTCTCCACTTCCTTCTGTCTGTTGCAGGACCAGGTGACTAGAAAGTTGGTTCCTGTAGAAAGGGTCCTCACCAGACTTTGTGTTAGACACCAATTCTTTTGTTGATTCAACCATCACTACTTTCATCCAAAACCACATCAATCATCCTTTCATCACTCACATTTGCACAGGATCAATTCATCACTCCAATCTAGCTGCTGAAAGTACTTCTTCAAAATGGCATAAAAGATTAGGCCATGTTTCCAATAATGTACTTAGCAGACTAGGTTTAGTTTCTGGAAGTTTAGATAATGATACAGTTTGTAATATCTTCCCTCTTTCTAAATAACAAAGATTACTGTTTCCTACTAGTTGTATACAAACTACTACTTCTTTTGAGTTGATTCATACAGATCTTTGGGGGCCTTATAAGGTCAAGTCTTTAAGTGGTGCATATTATTTCTTAATAGTGGTGGATGATTATACAAGAACCACCTGAACTTCCTTTATGAATTCTAAAGCAAACACTACCATGCTTCTTAGAAACTTTGTTAAGATGATCCAAACTCAATTTGGCAAGATCATTAAGACCATCAGATCAGATAATGGATCAGAATTTCTTTCTTCTGATTCTCAAAACCTGTTTTTAGAATTTGGAATATTGCATCAACATTCATGTGTTTACACACCCCAACAAAATGGAGTGGTAGAAAGAAAACACAAATGCCTCTTAGAAATAGCCAGAGCCTTGCTTTTCCAATCCAAACTTCCTAAAACTTTTTGGGGAGGATACAATTCTTACAGCCATATACTTGATAAACAGATTGCCTTCTACTTTACTTGGGTGGAAAACACCTTTTGAATTACTCTTTTCAAAGCCACCAGATTACTCACATTTAAGGATTTTTGGATATCCGTGTTATGCAACTAACACAACTCCACACAAAGATAAACTAGATCCTAGAGCTTATAGATCAGTGTTTATTGGGTATCCAATGAGTCAAAAGGGATATAAATTGTATGATTTGGATCATAAAATAGTGCTTGTTTCCAGGGATGTTGTTTTCCATGAAACAATTTTCCCATTCCAATCCATAAAACCATCTATTAGTAGTTCACAAATACAGTCTTCTTCCTCATATGACTTTTCTTATTTAGACTGGGATCTTTTACCCTCTGATATACCAACACCATTATCTATTCCAACCTCTTCCTCTATAGAAATACCCCTTTCTGATCACCAAAACTTTGATTCTGATCCTACACTTGAATCCTCACCATCAATACAATTGGTAAGAAGATCCACTAGACAACCTAAACCACCTGTTTGGATGGGATTTTGACATGGGAAACCTAGTTACAGAACCTGATTCAGTCTCAATACCTATTCCTACTTCATCACCATATACTCTCAACACTTATCCATATCATATATCACCTTTGTTCACCCTTAGTCATATGTCTTTCTTGGCTCATATCAGTAATTTCAAAGAACCTAAGTGCTTTTCACCGGCTCAGTTTCATCCTGAGTGGATTAAAGCAATACAGTTGGAGTTGGAGGCCTTGGAGAATAACCATACCTGGACATTGACTACTTTACCACCTGGAAAAACAGCAATTGGTAGCAAGTGGGTTTATAAGATCAAACACCACTCTGATGGCTCAACTGATAGATATAAAGCCAGGTTGGTGGCTAAAGGCTGTAATCAGATAGAAGGGGAAGACTTCTTTGATTGTTTCACTCTAGTGGCTAAGGTCGTTACAGTAAGATTGTTGTTGGCCATAGCAGCAGCTAAAGGATGGGCTTTACATCAGATGGACATCAATAATGCCTTCCTGCATGGGCATTTAGAAGAGGAGGTTTATATGACTCCACCAGAAGGTTATGACAAAGCTTTACCTGGGCAAGTTTGTAAGTTGAATAGATCTTTGTATGGTCTGAAACAGACTTCCAGACAATGAAATCTGGAATTCACTACTCAAATTCAGAGATATGGATTTAAACATTCAATGAATGATCCTTGTTTGTTTACAGGGACTTTGAAAGGGCATTTTATTGCCTTAATTGTATATGTGGATGATATCATCATCACAGGATCAAGTGAAGAAGTTATTTCTAAGGTAAAACAGTACTTGGATGCAAAATTTACAATCAAAGAGTTGGGATTTGCTAAGTATTTCCTTGGTATTGAATTAGCAAAATCTTCTGATGGGTTGTACATCAATCAGAGAAAATATATTCTTGATATTCTACAAGAAGCTGGACTGGTGAGATACAAAGCTACTACAACACCCTTGCCAAAGGGCCATCAGTTTTCAGATACTCCTGGACCAGCTTTACCAGACTCTTCTAGGTATAGAAAATTGATTGACCAGCTCCTTTACTTGCATTTTACCAAGCCTGATATCGCTTTTGTTGTGCAGCAGCTTAGCAAGTATGTTCATAAACCTTGTGAAGAGCATTGGACACTCTTGATCCATGTATTGAAGTACTTGAAGGGAACTGTCTCACTTGGCTTGTTCTATCCTGCGACTAACTCATTCCAGGTTGAAAGTTTTAGTGATTCTGATTGGAGATCAAACCGTAACTACAAGAAGTTAGTCACAGATTTCTGTATCTTTCTTGGAAGCAAGTCTTCGCCGTTTCTCTAGAGTACTTCTCTGCTCAATGCAAGCTAGATCGAAAACTCGCCGATAATTCTTTATAAAACCAATGACTTTATCGTCATAATTGGGTTCCACACTAATGAACCGTATCCAAATATCCAAAACACCATCTTTTATGAGCTAATCTCTGCCCAAAAGAAAATCTGACAGGTATATTGTTAATGTGGAATTCCCAAGTCAGAAACACACTCAAAAATTATGAAATGAGACTTGGCTCCAGAATTAAATGATGAATCCAATCGACTTGTGCACACAATTTTTTTTGATCAAATGGTATACTGGATTATTGAAGAACGACATCATCCTATGCTATTACTACGTATTATTATAGGCCATGAAGACCTTTTATTTATAGGGAGAAAATATAGTCGGCAAAATGAACTTCCTAATTGGAAAATAGAAACCACATAGTACTACGTCAAATTTTCTCAATAAATTTATTTTAGGGAGAAAATATAGTTATATAATTTACACGTCATCCTCTTCGTCAGTCTTCGATTTCGCCTAAAAATCACCCTAACAAAAACAAACGAAGGATTCTGCGAAACTTGGGAAGAGAAGGAAAAAAAAAAAAAGATTATGAGCTTTCTTGCAGGAAGGTTAGCTAGCACAGAAGGTGCATATTTCTTGCAGGAATCAAAGCAAGCCGTGACCAAAATCGTTGAGAAAACAAAGCCAAAGCTTCCTCCTTTATCATCATCAAATGCAATTCAGAATGAAGTTGCCGCCTCCTCATCATCATCATCATCAGCTGATGTTCTTCCTGAGGTTTTAAAGCATTCTCTGCCTCCTAAGATCTTTCAGTCTTCATCAATTCCCAATAATTCATCATCTTTCACCACATCATCCAAATGGGTTCTTCACACTGATCCTACCAAGACCAATTTTGTGTCCTCTGATGCTCTCAATCCTCTCAGAGCCTATGTTTCTCTTCCCCAAGTCACCTTAGGTCCCAAAAGGTATTGTAAGAAAAATTTAAAGCTTTTGCTCGCTTTATTCTGATGTCTCTGTTTTCAGCTGAGTTTTTTAATTTTGGCCGCCACCATTTGAATTCATTTCCTTGGGTTCTTTGAATTGAAGGGCTTCGAAATTTGGGATGTTTGAAATCCTTGTATGGTATATTTTACTTCATCAATTTGTGCGGATGCAATTGAGGTCTGGTTGTTATAATTTTGTTTTAATTGCTGAAAACTGATTGGATATAATTTTCTGTGAAAGAGGATCAAACTGTTGGAAGAATAGATTAACTTTGAGGTTTAATGTGAATGTTGATTTAGGTTATTTGATGCATACAACATGATATTCTGTAGGTGAACTGTCTAGTTTCCAGATCATATTTGATACTAATTGAATTTTAAGGGAAAGCGAAAGACTGAATTTATCAGACTTCTCTACTTTATTTCAGAGTGGATAAGATAGTAGAAGAATTTCCAATGCTCCATGTTTGCTCTAGCAGCAGGCACTATATTCTAAAAATTATATTAAGATAAAAGGCTGAGTTTGATGAGATTTGTTGGGAATTCCACTTTTTGTAACATATTCACCTGGTATTTACTTCCATCGAACTGAATATATCTCCGTGCACCCCCTATATCAACAGATTAGTTGTTGGGGTGCTGCTTTCCTGCTGAAGAAGTAGTATATTTTGCAAACTGCAGAGGTGTTGCCTCTTTAATATTTTCAGCTAATCTGTTCTTATTTGGTTGATTTCTAGGTGGCAAAACTCTGTGATTTTTGTCTGCTACAACTAATGTAAACATTGCTTTTGCCTTCTTTTTGGACACCTAAAAAGTTCTTGAAGTTCTGTAACCTACATCTACATTCTTAGTATACAGGAAAAAATGCATGTATTACTGATTTCTAGTCAAGTTTGATGTTTCGTTGCTTGCCTTTTTCTGGGGAGAAACTAAACAAGGTATGATATTAAAGGTTCTTCTTGTTTTGGATGTGTAAAATTCTTGTTCAAAATTGATAATGATAAGCATCTTCCAATTATTATCCATAGTACTGACTTGAAATGATATACAACTGAAAGAGCCTTTCCAAGTTCTTTGGTAATAGTTTGGAATACTTTGCAGTTTTGTTTGATGTTCGAATTTATGATATACAGGTGGCAGCTACCCAATTCACAGCATGGCGTTTTAGCTTCAACAGCAAATGAGCTACGCCAAGACAAATATACACCTGTTAATCCAGAAAAGTTAAAGGCTGCTGCTGCTGGGATATCTCAGAGTAAGACATTTTTTTATTCGCATGTAATTCATTAGTCAAAGTGGAACAAGATTTTTTTAATGATGGCATCGTCTAATCTGGTCAATGTCTCTTTGTGAATCTAAGATTTGATCTTCAGTATAATGTAATACAAAATATTACCCTAGCATACTGGCCCTGCACATTATTGCCATTAAACTTCTTCCATTAGCTTGGCGAACAATGACGCGCAAGAAGTTTGTAGGTTATTTATTAAAAAGGTTGTAAAAGCTTTCAGTGGTCGATGATGCTGCGTGCTTCTCCTCTCAGAGAGATACAGAACCTGGTATCGCTTGTAAAGGATTGCTACTTGATGTTTATTCTGGTTAAGGTTAAGCTGCCCGAAAATCACTCAATCTGTTTATGCTAAGTCACAATAAAATGTAGCGGAGTTGTCCAATGACTTCTTCAACAAAAAGGATTTTGGATAGACTATAGAAAGATGTTGTTGAAGTTGAATGAGCTGGAGACAAGTTTGAGTGAATTATGAATGTAACAAAGAAACAAATAAATATTGGGCGGGGATAATGAGACCACATTTTGGTTGGAGGGAAGTCATGAATCTGTCCTGATCATATACTATGAAATGTGTACTCTCTATGCTTTGATAATATTAAGAATATACGGGGATAATCCCTTTTTACTTAGAGAGCAAAAACATGAGTTCTTGGATGGAAGGCTTTGTCTGCTTATGATAATTGGTTGCTTTCATTTTTGTGATTTGCTTATACCTTCTCTTTCAGTTGGGAAAGCTTTTTTCGCTGCTACTGTTCTAGTATTTGGTGGTGGAATCTTGTCTTTCGAGCTAGCAGCTTCCAAGCTTGAGCTACATAGTGTAAGTGCATAGCTTCTTTTCTTTAAGTAGCACATCAAATCGGGACTGTCTTTGGCCAATTGATCTTAAATGCCTGTGATGTGATTTTCTGATTTGAAAAACTACTTATAGGTTGATTGCCATAACTGTAAATTTGGTTGCTTTTCTGTAACTCTGTTGTGGTGGTGACTTTGACTACTGACATATAATTTGGTAAAGCGTCAAGAATGAGCTAATAACCTACTGAAATTAGGTAATTATATGACAGCTAGGGAACACAATACACAACACACACAAAAAATTTAAAAAAAACAGGAAAGGAAAGAAAAAAGAAAGAGAACCTAATTATTGTGGAAAGGTTCATGCAAGCTATCCTGAAAAGAATCTAGTTTGCATTTTCAGAATGGTTACGGTATACATATTCGTAAAAAGAGTTTATTATAATTTCTTTATTAGGGAGGGATTCACTACCATTGTATGACATGGAATTCCCTTGTTTCATTTTCAACTCAGCAATGTTCTTAATTGAGCGACTACAGTAGATATGCATGAATAAGGTTTTTGTTAAATGGTGAGTGAGGGGTGGGGGTGTATGTTGTGTATGCAAGAGAGAGGTTCATGTTGAATGAGAGGCACGTTTTGACAGACTCTAAAAATTGTGGGTTGCTGCAATTTTCCTGTCTACGCCGGATTCTTCTTCCTTCTACTGGCAAACATGATTTTAATCTCCCTGCTTTACTACCTTTTATGTCTTTTGGACGTATCGGATTGGTGAATTTGCTTATTAGGGTGATGACCTTCGAGCCAAAGGACACAGCTTTGTTCAACCAAGGTTTGAAATGGTTAGGGAGAAACTCACTCCCGTCAGAACCTGGGTATGTTTGACACCTCAGAATCAGATGCTTCAATTCAATCTTTTCTGTTAACTTTTGTTACCCTCTTAGTCTTCTGACTCTAATTTTCAGGCTGAAGGGACATCAAAGAAATGGCAAATCGAGAAGGATAACGAAAAAGTTAAAGAGAAGCCTCTGATCAGGGAGCTTTCTAAAGCATTCGGTGTTAAGACAAATTGATTTCTCATTCAGTCATCATCTCTGATGAGTTTTCTCTTTCAGTGGAGTACTTTAGTTGAGTTTATGAACCGATGTTGCATTTAAGATAGTAAATATGATTGGGAAGACATTGAACTGTGAATTGTCAAACAGGGCTATTGCACTTTTGTGTTTTACCTTTGTTGTAGTCATTTTGTATGATGTATCTAAAGTATTACTCAACTCTTACATGTTCCATGTATAAAATTGCAAAAATGCTTCGTGCATGATCTTTTGTTGAAAAATAGAGGCCATTAATTTGTAATGTTATACTCAACTTCTCATTTCACTCAAGAATGTTTATCGACAATTTCTTGTGTTATTTTCCGCCATTTTTTGAGTAATAATATTTTTTCATTTATCATATTATGAATTCAAATTCTTATCTTGGTTTATTTCTCAATACAATAATACAGTAGTTTTGGATTTTTTGTTATAAAATTAATACTAAACTAGCATATAAAACTAAGTATAAGAACAAGAGAGGAGAGACAAGAGAGTAGAAAGAAATAAGAAACTTGTATTCAGATATATTTTGAAACATGAATGAGCTCCCTATTTATACAAGAAGTAGGAGATCAAACTATGGGAAATGAATCACCTATCATTAATGTTAAATATTACATAATCATATCTCCTTGATTGTGAATAAAATAATACAATTAATATGAACATTCAATCAAATCAGATTTTTTCATAACACTCCCCCTTTGAATGTCCATCGTTGCAGAACAATGCCTCATTAAAACCTTACTAGGAAAAACCCTTTGGGATAAAACCCTAATGAAAGAAAAAGAGTACACTTCCGAATGTGACGCTCTCGTTAAAAACCTTGTCAGGAAAACTCATTGGGACAAAATTTCAATCAGGGGAAAAAGAGTACAGCGTGGTACGCCACTTGTAATCTTCTCGTTACATGCCAAGCTATTGACCAGGTTCATGATTGTTTAAGTCAATAATAGTCAGATTACTTCAACTTCTCATGTAGACGGTTGTCTTCATATACCTGTATAATCTTGAATGTTTTATAATAATGGATATGCATGACCATCGTACCTTGAAGGTATCAATATACAACATCAAAGTCTTGACTAATTGATTAGATAAACCGAAACTTTATATGGTACTTCAGGACCAAATCGATCTATATCATTAATAGAAAGTCAAGAAAAAAGATCTATATGCACATCAAGATTTTAACCAAGTGTGTTTAACGGGTGTTGAATATACAAAGGTCAAACTATTTAGACCAAAATCTTTCATTATCTTTAGTTCAGGCAAGTAGCAACCTTTTGAACTTCCTTAGAAGTGTTCATAACTATGATATAACTCTTCAGGAGTTTTATTTATTTTCAGGCAATTCGAACTTCGTGATAAGTTTCGATAATATTCAGTCTTTTGAAACTCTACAAGAGTTCGGTGCTAACAAAATTGTAAATGCACATATGGCTTATGAATACTCACTCTAGTATTAGTTATCATCCTATCATTCAAATATGATCATAAAAACAGATAGAAAATCATGTTACAGATAAACATAACATATCTAGATAAAAACAAACATAACATATTTATTATATTAAAAAATATGAACCTAAATATCTAGACACATGAAGACACTATAACTTGCGCAAGTCTTTTGAACTAATTTCTCGAGAATTGGGAATCATGTCTCTTTTTTAATACTTCGGGGATTTCATATAGACGTCATTGTTAAATATCAAGTATCACGTATTAACTTGCAGATTTTCATGTTCTGCTCTTACGAGAATTTTGATTTGACAATTGTGGTGAGTATATAACTCAATACCAGAATGATAGAAGTTGAACATTGAGTGCCTGTAAGAGAAACAATGAAGCGGTCCAGTACGTTAATTGCATGTGTTCAATTAAATTAATTACCCCATGTACGATTGAGAAAGTGCTGAAACATAAAAGGCACCAATTATATGCATAAGACCAAACAAGTCATTGTAGATATTCTCCCCAATATTGATTTTCGGTCAGAAACCATACATATCCATCTTTAAATATTAGATGTGCAGTTTATATATTATAATTATTCCGCCACAGTGCTCACAATGATGGAACCTCCTGAAGAGGTTAGAAATATATGTTGAATATTGAATCTCTAATATTTGAGATTATTGATGTTGGATTAACTACTCAAGTATCACGTATTAAGTGATCACTATATTCAAAAAATGCATTTTTTATTTTCATTTGCTACCAGATTAGCAAATAACGGAAGATTTTCCTTTTCATCCACCACAAAATAAATCGGACTTTGGGAAAAACTTGTGCAACAAAGAGGTGGCTCGATAATCTTTTGCACAATCACCCGCCAAAATCTAGCCGGTATATCACTTGCCAAACTTCTAGTTCGCAAGCAATTTCAATTCTAAGTACACATCGTCAAGTGTGTATTGCATCTTTTTATTTGTTGTGGCCAATAAGTTTAATGTCTGTATCTACAACAAACTTTTATTTCATGATCCTTATTTTCATTTACTTTACTACTGTATCATAAGAAATTTTCATGTCGTCATTTTATTGATGATCGATTCCATATTCTTTGGTAATGAGATCTCACAATCCTTAAGTTTCCCAAGTATTCATGCACTTCTTCTGGAAGTTAATTCACCGTAGTGGGAACCTATTCCAGCTCAAAATTCTTATGAATTATAATCACTCGTAATTGTCATCTCTATAAATTTAAACCTTGTCATTTACGAGGATTTTTATCATTTAAAATCTACCACTCATCAAATGGACATTTAATAATTGTAGTAGATGGTCCTACAAGAACATTATTCAAGATTTAGAACTTGACAGCCTTTCGCATGTAATTCAGTAACATGTTTTGGTCAGTTAAACATCTGATTTTAAAAATTATTTCTTGAACTTCATGTTCATGTTATCGAGGATCATCCTGAGATAATTATATTGTCCATCTGATTTATAAAATGGTTGTTTTAAATTCTCCCCCTGATGTTGGGATAATTAACTCGCTAAAACGACGATTAACCAACTAAGCAGTTAATAATCTCCCTTTCGAGAGTAACGAACTCGTCAAACTAATACGATCAGTATATCGAGTAGTTAATCCAACATCAATAATCTCAAATATTAGAGATTCAATATTCAACATATATTTCTGACCTCTTCAGGAGATTCCATCATTGTGAGCACTGTGGCGGAATAATTATAATATATAAACTGCATATCTAATATTTAAAGATGGATATGTATGGTTTCTGACCGAAAATCAATATTGGGGAGAATATCTACAATGACTTGTTTGGTCTTATGCATATAATTGGTGCCTTTTATGTTTCAACACTTTCTCAATCGTACATGTAGTAATTAATTTAATTGAACACATGCAATTAACGTACTGGACCGCTTCATTGTTTCTCTTACAGGCACTCAATGTTCAACTTCTATCATTCTGATATTGAGTTATATACTCACCACAATTGTCAAATCAAAATTCTCGTAGAGCAGAACATGAAAATCTGCAAGTTACCAATTTAACTCCATAATGAAATTTCTGCAAACTTTAGGTTGCAGGTTAACGAGAACCATCTATGTAGCTATCTCATCGACACATCCATTGATACTCTAATTTGTTGGAAGAAACTTTTGGTTCTCCAAATTTAAATCATATAAACTTTATTATTTCGTCTTCTATGGCTTAAGTAGTTATGCCTAATTTTAAAATTTCTCTTCTGGAGAAAATAGTGAGTTAATTATTCAAATATACCAGAATGCTCCATATGAGCGTTTAGTCTGACGGGATATTTTTTATTTAGTTGTTTTCATTTCATTCTACCAAAGTATTCTTGCTCTTTTCAAAACAAATTGTATCGTTGCTCTGCTGGAGACAGCAATGAATTTTCAAATCCAAAATAGTTGTGTTGGTAGAGCAATTTATATCCTTCTTTGATATCTTGGAGAATATAATATATCTCAATGGACTTTTTTCTTCTAATTTTAGGAGCAAAGTTTGTTTACTATTGCTCTTCCAGAGACAATGATGAATTCATTATATTAGCTCTTCGGGAGCAATTATTTGTTTTCACTCTCCGGAGTAATTATACTTTACGAAAGTTTTTATCTATCTTTGTAGAATAATTCAATGGCATATGCTCCACTGGAGCTTTTAATTGATTCGGTGTTTATCATTAACTAGCATCCCCTTCAGGACGATTAATAAAATTCACAATGCCCAGAGAGGTAATATGAGTTGCACTATTTCGCTATAATGCTGCTACTGGAGCATTTTAATATACTAAATATGACAGCATTTCTACTTCAGGAGCAACTTTGATGCATTTACATATTACTACTAGCAATATATTTACTTTCATTACTAAATATGAGCATTATTATGAGCAAAGTAAAATATAAAAGTACAAAGAAAATATGAGAAAGGGATTAACTAATATCAATAAACACGTGATAATACCTTGCAATCTAAATATCAAAGAAATTAATTCTTTAAAGAAAACTTTTTTTTTTCACACATAAATGCTATCTCAATTACATGCAACTTATATAAGTATTATGTATTCACATTATCAACAATCATACATATATATATATATATATATCTTAAGAATTGTATCGTGATTATATGATATGAGTAAATATAATTTATAACAAAAAATATTTTTTCCTTGTATGCAAACCAAATATACATGTTTTATGATTTATTTTTTTCTCCCATCATCATCATTTTGAGTCATTAAATTGAACACCATGATGAACCGTCTCAGTGCGGCTAGAGACTTGTGCACCGGAAAGTTTTTGAGGTCATGGCGCTTTAGATCACGAAAATCTTTTAAAATATTCATTGAAACTTCAGACCGTCAAAATCAATACGCACCATCTTTAGGCGGTGGTAGAATTAAAATATTCATTGAGGCTTCAGGCCTTCAAAATCAATACGCACCAACTTCAGGCGGTGGTAGAAGCTCTTTTGCTAGAGTCTCGTGCTGATAACTGTGTTATAAAATTAATACTAAACTAGCATATGAAACTAAGCATAAGAACAAGAGAGGAGAGACAAGAGAGTAGAGAGAAATAAGAGATTTGTATTCAGATATATTTTGAAGCATGAATGGGCTCCCTATTTATAAAAAAAGTAGGAGATCAAACTATGGGAAATGAATCATCTATCATTAATGCTAAATATTACAGAATCATAGCTCCTTGACTGTGAATAGAATAATACATATTAATATGGACATTCAATCAAATCAGATTTTTCCATAATACTTTTATCATTTTGGTTTTTTTTTTTTTTAAACTTTTTATACTATGATTCTAAGTATAATCTATCTATATACTATACTAAGGCAAAAACCAGAGAGAGAAAACTAAAGGCATGGAGCACATGCCACATAGGATTTAATCCTATGTGGCATTTCTTAATTTCTTAGACTTAAAAATGCACAAAACAAAATAATAAAACCAAAAAAAAAGCAACTAAAATAATTTTTTAAAAAAGCATAATAATAAAAACCAAACCTTTATTTTCATGAACCAAATCCTAACACAGAGATTGATTGGAGAGAGTACCAAATCCTAACAAATTTTAGAGAGATCTGCATAAACCTTATCACCAGTGAATTTAAAATGTTATTTAAAAAAAACAAATTTCTATAAATCCAGAGGTAATCATGTTTAAAACTGAAGTCATTACATATTTTATAAAAATACAAAATTTATGTAAAAATGTCTAAATGTGTATGCCTTCCCTGTCCATCGGACGGGTCTAACACCTAGTAACGTAATATGATAACCCTTAAATGGCCAATTTGTAAAATCAGAAACTTGAGTTACCCCTTCTCCAATTCTCATTTCCCAAAATGCAGTAATTCAAACGAATTTCTTCATCTACTATAGTATCTCTGCCTCTCTCCTTCGCCGCCTCCACTCCGCCAAAATCGCCGGCCGCCTCTCGGCAATTCACTATCCTCTCCTCCCGCCGGTGACCGTGAGTCAACGAGCCAACCCCGTAACTCCGAGCCTACGTCCTACGCTGACCAGTTTGAACCTGAGCTGGGCTTCGCTGGTCATTCTGTGAGTTGTTCTTTCGGAAGGTAGAGACCGAAGGTACTTACTTTTAGGTTTACATTGGTCTATTCTCTGATCTAATTTACCTGTTACTTTCTTTTCCTTCCTTTCACTGCTTCATTGTTTTGATTTTAGGTCTCTGTTGCTGATTTTAGCTTGCTTTTCTTCCTTTTTTTTCATTATTTGTGGTTTGGTTGCCAGAATTTTGTGGTGATTGAATGTGTTGCTGGTTTTTTTTTTTTTTTTTTCAATTGATGTATAAATGGGATTATTGCTGCTGATAAATTTGATGGTGTTTGATGAAAGCTCAACTTTTTGTGACCTTTTTTAGTTGAATACCATTAATTTTAACTTCCTGATCCTATTAGACATGTATGGAGAGATCCCCTGCGATTGGAGTAGTGTCTCGTTAGTTCTTTTATGGGCTTGGATTCAATTTATTATTATTTTTTTGGGATTGGGATTGTAATTTCCATCTGGTTGAGCATACTGTAATTAATGAGCACTGGAATGGGACGTTTTGCTGTTTGTTCTGGAAAACTGTATTGGTAACTATTTCTGGCTTTCCTTTTTACACCTGCTGTGTGAGGAAAGAGTTACAGGGATACTTTCCTTTATGCTGGTATCTATAGGAGCCCTGCATGAGGAAATTGTGCTGATTTTGCATAGAAATTGTAAGTTTAGTTTGATCAAACGGTAACCTGAAAGCTTTCAACTTGACTTGGCCCGAACTGTTTCAAACAGTGTGGATCCGTTTTGGATTACAATCTACATGTTTCGGGCAAGGACAAGTCAGAATTTAGAATGTGAACTCTACCTTTTGATGGAACATTTTAGAACTGCAGCTATTGATTTGTTCTTAGTTCAGTTTTTGGTGATGTATTGTGCACTAGTTTGAAAGGTTTTTTCCCATCTCTTTGCCATGGAGAAGCTGTTACATCTCCAAGTCTATGCTTTGATCTATTGGCATTTCTGCACACATTAGGTGTCTTGTCATTTTCTCCAGATTTCTATTGGGTGTTTTCTCAACTCTGCCAGTGTTCCAAGAATACTGTAGCTGCACTTCTCCTGTGTTCTCCAGTTTGCTCCTCTTTTGCTCTCCACAAACTTCTTCCCTTTCCCCCCCTCCATTTAATGTATCTTTATTTTTTTGTTCTGAAAGTAATTGCTGCATTTCCAAACTAGTTGTCCTAGGACATTGAAGACGAGGTGCTGCAATCAGTGTGCTTAAATTATTAGTGAACTAAGGTGGCTAAAATTTCTTGAAAGTGCTTGAAAGCCTGGAAGGCTGGAACTGATTTATTTGTGTTACTTAATAGGTAATGTCTTCTAAGGGGAATGAAGAACCGCATCAAAACTCAGCAGAAAACAATCAAGCTGGAAACCATGCAACTACCGGGTGGATGGGAATGATGCAACAACAATACCGCCGTATAAAAGAGAATGCAGAAACCTATCCATATGTATGGGGATCTTACATTGTTGTATATGGTGGATTTGGGCTTTGGTTTGCTTACAGATTTAGAAAGCTCCGAAGAACTGAAGACAGAGTCCGGGTTCTTCAAGAGAGACTCCGCAAACTGGTTGAAACTGAGGAATCTGCTGGCGCAAACGTTGCTGAAAAAGCACCCCCCACTCTGGATAAACCCAAAAATTAATTTTTCTCCACATTGAGGTTGAGGTTAACGCTGTGGAAGGATCTTACTCCTATATCTTGATCGCTTGGACAATATTTTGAGTAAAGCTGCGGAAATTCTACTCCAGATTTTGCTGTACTAACACGGAGAAGTTGACACTTGATGTTAGTTTATGTAAAAATGAGATAGCAATAATCATTTTCAGATTTTCAATCTGTAAGATGATATTTAGCAAACCGAAACTCCCAAATCTTGCTCATTGCAGTGTATACGGCATATAATTCAGTTCAGCCATGCAAGTGTGACATCAAAAGTAACCACAAACCTGTGCATCCAGGTGATGTTTTGCGTATCTGGAAGAATTCGGAATTATCTCACTCCCCTTTTTCTTGAATCTTTTTTGAATGATTGGTAAACACATGAACCGTTACCGAACTGGAACAAGTTCAAGCTAGAATTTCAGCAAAGGTAATCTCCGGCTTCATTGCTCAATGTTGGTCTTTTAAAGTTGACAGTGGCAAAAAAAAAAAAAGGACCATTTTTTAAATTGTGGATTATAGAACTACATTTTCATTCATCAGCATGAAATTCAAATTAGCTTGTGTTCTTTTCCCCACTGAAAAGGGTTATTTTCTCATAAGGTACAGGTATCAAACCAGTGTGGATGACAAAATTAAAGGACTGGTTGAATCAAAATTAAATTCTACAGTAAAGGGTGAAATTCAGGGGCAAAAACAGCATTAGTTATTCTCTCCCATTTATTTCATGTTTATTAAGTGTTTATGACTATAAAGATTTACACTCGGTCTATCTTTCTTGCAAGGTGCTATTTGAAATATAATTGAATTTTCTCCCATTTTTTCATGTTTATTAAGTAATGTTTTCATGTTTATTTTCTGCTTTATTATATGGACAATTCTTATTTTAACCTGCACCCCCATTATTTTCTGTATCAGTTTGACCACTAACTTCTGAAAAATCCATAGCTGGCTACCAAAAAAAAAAAAAGGAACTGTACTAGAAAAAAATGGGTTTCTTAAATGGGTTTTAAGACTAAAGAAATACTCCACTGACATTTCGTTCTCAGAACACAAACACACTGTAAAGCTTTGAATTTTTGCTCCAAAATCTCTTTTGTTGTAAAAACTCGAAAAAAATGGCGGCTTGGGCTTCATCTTCTTCTTCTTCCTTAGCTAATTATTCATCATCAACATCGATTCTTCCTCGTACTGCGTCGAAAACCTCCTGTCCCTTTAATTCCCATCAACATCGGCCAGTCACCTCGGTTTCTCTCCTTCCTTACCATCGCCCATCAACCTCGTCATTATCATGGGCTCAAAAAGGTCAACGCTCGCTCCCATTTCTATTCTCTATTTATCAAAATCAAAAGAAAAATCATCAACCCATTTCGCTTTTTGTTTTTTTTTCTTTTTCACTTGACTTTAACTTTGTTGTTGTTGTTGTAGAAGTTGGAATTCGGATTGGGTGGAATATTGGGGAGGAGAAGGCATGCTTGGCTTCGGCTCTGCGAACTTCAGCAGTTCGCCAATTGACTGGTTCCCTCACCAGTGCTGAGGGTCTCCGTTTTGGCATTGTTAGCAATCTCAACTCATTTCTCCATTGACGTTTGTGTTTTTGGTGCTCATTTTTTTTTTTTTTTTTGTCTTCACATTAATGCGGAATCAGAACTGGTGAAATGAAGTGAGAAAGCAGTTACTGCCTTTGCTTTATTTTTGAATTGGCTTCCTTTTGGGATCAATTGATCTTTACTTTTGGAAAATATAGTGGGATTACGAGAGTCTTCAGTTAAAACTAGTACTGTTTTTGTGCTTTTGGAAATTTTTTGAAGAAATAGTTGGAATTTATGTATTTAATTTTTTTTTTTTTTTGAAGAACTGGTGCAGAGCTGTTAGAAGAGAAAAGACTCTGGGCATAAAAGAATTCCGTTATGATTTTGCTTAATGTTTTTTTTCCTTAAAATTAAGTTGAATATGGTCTTGATTTGTTCAAGTTGGGATTGAAGAGTTTCTCATTACTATTTGTATACCAAGTTGACCGTCCTTGGGGGAATTCATTCTAGTCTGATCTCACTTATATTGGCAGAAATGACCTTTATGACTTAACTCACTCTGGAGTTTGAGTTTTTCGCTTGACTATAGGGCTATGATTCAACATTTTTTTTCCCTGTAACCACATGTGATTCTGATTCCGGAAGAAATTCTTTTTATGCATTCATTTCATGGTATGTTATCTTCCCATGCATGTTTCAATCGCTTCTAATTGTTGTCAATGATGCATTTACTATCTTTTGGTGCGAAGGTAGTAGCCCGTTTCAATGAAATTGTAACTAAGCCGCTGCTTGAGGGAGCTTTGGACACTTTCAAGAAGTACTCAGTCAAAGAAGAGGATGTCGATGTAAGTGCCTTTGTGGGATTCTTTTCCTCTATCTTCTTAATTTTTATCCAAAAAAAATCATTTTCAATTGAGTCTTAATGTCTTTCACTCATTCATGTAGTATAAGCAATCATATGTCCTGCTTCTGTCTTTTCCCTTCCCATAACTGCATACAGGAAACAAGTTTTACAGTTTTGAGTTTCAAAGCTACACCTCTATGTTATAAATTGGAATGGTTTAGTTTCGGATGTTTGGTGATTGGAATCTCACTTAGGCATTCCTTTAATCAGTAAACTGGCTTTGATATCTGATGGATCAACATAGATGCAGAATCCTGTTTAGTTCTTGTCTCCTTAATTCTTGTATGCACAACTCCTTAGAACAATGATTGGGGTGACCTCACCGGGTAAATACATTAACCATGAAGGCAGTGTATGTATTGTCCGACATTCTATGCATTTCATAGATCAACCCATCTCGATTTAATGTTTTCTAGTTGGTAATTTGAAACTAGATTTTCTGAATGAGGAGAATTCTTTTTCTTCGGCTTCATTGTCGTACCCTTAGGAAGTAAAGAAACACTCTTTTCCATATTTGCATAAACATTCATTTTAAGGTAAGTTATAATTTTGAATGTTAAACATTCATAAACATTCATTCTTGTCTCCTTAAACATTCATAAACATTCATCAACAACTTCTTTTGAATGTTATAATTTTCCTTTCAGGTTGTGTGGGTTCCTGGCAGTTTTGAAATTGGTGTAGTTGCGGAGAGACTTGGTCGGTCAAAAAAGTATGATGCAATTGTATGCATTGGAGCCGTGGTAAGCACCCAATTTTTCACTATTCAGCTGGACAACTCTGTGACAGAAGATCAGTTATCCCTATCCTTTTCTCCCAAAGACCTTCTGTCATTTCATTTCTTTGTTAAACAGTTCTTGTGGATGGATCTTATGCCCTGACAGGTTAAATAGATGACTGACAAATGCTATGTTTCAAATGCTGCTTAGTCTTTTGTCAGTCACCTACTTAGTGTCTGGGTAAAAACCTCCTCCCCCCTCCTCCCCACCAAAATAAAATAAAAAACCTCTAGGAATAAGTGGTTTGCTGTTATTTCTTTTTTGACTTTCCGTTGATACTCCCTTTCTGTTCACGAACAGGTTCGAGGTGATACCACACATTATGATGCGGTGGCTAATTCAGCTGCATCTGGAGTGCTTTCTGCTGGCATGAATTCAGGTAGTTATCATTCATCGACTTATTATAATTGCAATTGCTGTGGTTTCTCTGCATGCACTAATTTGGTACCACTAATATGCTCATGTTAGAATTATGTCATCAGTTTATTTTCAAAAGCGAAAGAATGATAGAAAAAGCTTATAATTTTGTGCTTGGTATACTAAAGAACTGATTTGTTTGTTGTAATGGTGGAGAGGTCTTGCAACATCGTCAACCTCAGTTTAACTGTTGAAAGATTTAATTGGACAATTGTGATTTGAAGAGTATGAAGTTACATTATCATATCTAGGATATTCAAAATGGATTGCGTAATGTAAAGTCAAGTGTGCTTTTATTTTTGGCCTCTGATTGTTCGCGCTAAGGGTTTGTGGCTGCTGCTCTAGTTGTTTTAAGAAATTTTCAAAGATGTTGAAGCTTACTACTAGGTGTAGACACAAGCTTTTGCCCAGTATAACGTTGATTTGTTTCACTCACCAAAATGTATCCAGCACTTATTATATTGCTTTGCCTCTAGAAACTGAGATTGGTTTATGTGGATTCTGACTCTGGGCCTACAATACTTGCAGGTGTCCCTTGTATATTTGGTGTTCTTACTTGTGATAATATGGACCAGGTAGATCCCTGAAAAGATTTGCTTTTCCTTTCATAGCCTTCTATTGCTTTTTCCACATTGGATAAGACACTATGAATTGTAGCTTTCTAATTTGTTACTATTGATCATTATTTTTGCTGATTCAAGTTTGATGACCCGCAAAGTACTTCCTAGAAGCACCCATCCTTTACTTTTGGACGAGTTGAGTAATATTGTTTTTGAACAAGAGCTGTCCGTTTTCCCAGAATGAAACTAGGCTGGTGTGCTATCATGAAAATGCTCTATTCAGTCGTGTGTCCTTCTGGGATTAGGCAATTTGTGGAATTAGTATATACATTAATCTGTCTGGAGGGTATGGTCTTAGAAGTAAGAGTAGCTCTTAAACTAAAGCACAAGAGGACGTGAAGGGAAAACGAATTCAAAGCGGGGTCATCTGCCTTAAACTAATTTGTCGACATAGTTGAAAATCGTTTGTCTTTGCTCGTAAAGAACACACCCCATCTGTTTGATTAACTGATGCTAAATTCCTCATTCAGACATTAGTGATGGCCGCTATTCCTCTTTATGCATAGATAAGATATCTCTGCCATATTGAAAATCTGGGTTTCTGATCTCTATGTAAAACTGAGCAGCCAAGTTTTGAAGGAGTTGGGATGGCTGCTCATGCTGCTCTACTGGTAATATGAGTGTAATAAGGTTTAAGCTTGTGTGCAGAACGATATCATTTTTATATTGTAACGAGCACCTAGAGTCAGAAAGTGAGCAAGTAAAGAGAGGTTGAACTACTGCTAATATGTTTCGACAGTTTCAGGAAAAGGGTCCAACCAAATCCCGTTGCTTGATTAAGGATCATCTTAATGCAGTCATTATTTCGCTTTGCCTTCATTTTTAATATATTTTCATCATTTTACCTTATGATGCAGGCTTTAAATCGAGCTGGTGGAAAGTCAGGGAATAAAGGTGCTGAAGCAGCCCTGACAGCTGTAAGTTCTTTTTAAGTTGAACAGCATTACAACTGATAAATATTTTTTTCACTTTCCTTAGATTTTCTTCCAATAGAGACAACTGGCTACTATGTGCTAAAGATTCTTCAAGCATTAGGTAGTTTATCTGTTTCACAATCAACTGCCACAAGGAAGTAAACTTTGTGATACTTTTACTTTTTAACTAAAGAGAGAATCGTTTGAGGAGGATTCACAGTGCACCCTCAGAAATGTGCTCATTCCACGGGTTTTTTTAGCTTTGAGAATGACAATGACTGCTTCCAAAATCCTTCAGTAGTGATCAACTACTTCTAATTCCAGAAAATATACTGTGATTAATCTGACTTTCTGGTCCTTAGGATTCTTTATAAGCCTCTTAAGAATTGAAAATCATGCCATCTGACAGCTGGCAAAGACAAAGATGAATTGATCTGGCCCATTTTTACTTTGCTTGACGGAGTTCATAATCCCATATGAAACTGTATTTTTTTCACTGCTTCCTGTTCTTCACTGTTATTGCATGTGCAAATAATATTGAATTCCTAAGTCAGAGGTGGTTATCTTACAAAATGTGGTGATGGTATGCACTCCTGAATTCTTTTCTTTATGGCTTTAGCTTCTGTTGCTTAGACTGAAAACCATACTTTCTGAAGGTTGCATCTAGCCTGCCCTCCAAAGAAGCATTTGTATGTTTGGGGTAGTGATGAGTCAGTCATGTTCACCGGAAATGATTTGATGTGTATACTGCATTTAAAGAATAATGATAAGCCATCATGTGGTTGATTTTTTTTTTTTTTTTTTCACAATGGTTGCAGATTGAGATGGCATCCTTATTTGAGCACCATCTGAAGTTATAAGGAACAGCTTACCATAATGGAGGCCTGGACAGACTTTCTAGTGTCCGACACAATCTTTTAGTCTTCTACACTGGAGGAACTTGAGTTGCCAAGTTCATCCCCTTCGCAATCGTTTCACATGATGGTAAACAGGGATGGTGGGAAACTTGTTAACGTACTTGCTCCAATGTAGTATTTGGATATCCATATTCAAACACGGCATCAATTGCCTAAACCAGGCTTTTGTTTTACACTTTTTACTTAAAGTGGTTGGTAGCAATTGCCTTTTATTAGAAGCTTTTGTTATATTCTCTTCACTACTATAAACTAAATTGGAGCACGATTTTGTACCAATTACTAAGACCTCATTCCCATTGAATTGCCACATAATTATGGTAGCTCTGGCATTCTCCATTGTCATCAAACAGAATTATTCTCAGTGGTCTGTATCCAAATAAAAATGATGAAAGTATTTTATAAAGTACACCCCCAAGCAGCGACCTATATTTCCCCATCCTCAAACAGCTTCAGGTCCAGTTCTGAGTGCATGGTCTAGATCAGCAATCAAATCGTCGACATCTTCTATTCCCACAGAAAGACGGACAAGGTCCTCGGTCAAACCCCTTGCTTCACGAACTTGTGCAGGTATGCTAGCATGGGACATGAAGCATGGCAAGCTAATGAGGGATTTCACACTTCCTGTTCGATAGAATAGCAGAGGAATGTTAGTGTCAAAACTAGCTAGGCAGTGGCTGATATTCGACAACGGCTTAAGCAAAACCACTATGTAGAGACTACTTATACATCCTTTCTATAACGGCTGGAACATAACCAAACCGAAAAACTTGCGCTTGTTACGGCCAAAAGGAAAAACTTGCATTTGTTAAACAGAATTACTATTCTCACAGATTAACATTTGCCACTTGGTATACAAACTATCTCTCTCCAAACAATGCATTTTCCAAGATCCACCGCACAACTCCTAGTAACACAGTTCTAATTACCAATGTATGTTTCAAGCGCCTATCTAAGAGTTGTCATAAACCTGAGCCATCACCATTCTAGTAACGTGAAGAAGTTATGGACTAGGTAAAGAAACTTCACGTTCTCCATGAATGATGCAGTTGCAGCATTATTACTAATTTACCATAAACCATATAGATCAAAAGTTGACATATCTTACCAAAACTGACAGTAACACTGAAGTACTTTGTTGTCTCAGCTACATGCTTAGAGAGAGCTAGTGAGCCTGTCAAGAAACTGAGGACAGACCCTGCACCAGTCGCCTGTTGGCAGTGGAATATGGAAGGTTGTAACAGCAGGGAATGGAAGAAAAAATCAAGGGCATCATAGAGAGAACAACAATTCTATCCTAACCATACCTGAGAATAGTGTAAAGAGTACCCAGGATGTGCAGGAAGACCAGCATAGTTGACCTTCTTCACTCGTGGATGTGAGGAAAGAAACTCGGCTATTTTTTGAGCATTATCCTGCGACGCAAGCAATATATTCAGCTGAAAAATGAAAAAGCAAGCGCATAGGTGCAGTTGCGGCTACACTCAGATATTGTACAAAAAACGAAAGCAAATGCCGTAGGGAGGGGATAGTTACAAGAATCTTATTTTAAATAAACATAAAACAGAATTCCAGCATATATTATGTATGCACTCTCCCACTCCTTGCACCTTGTGCGGCTTAAGTTTCACATGAGGATGAGGGCAGACATGCAATGATATTTCTTAAGACTATCCATTTCACAACACTAATATAATTGTGAGAATACAACAGTGAAAGATTAAAATATACATTAGAGACGCAACTGTCTTGAAGGATGGGTTGCTTAGGTTATTCTATTACCCAATTTATCTTTTTCAAATTGAGTTTGTTTGTTTCAGCTTCATTAGAGTAAATCAATATTCTAATGTTCATTCATAATCAGAGCGCCCTCATTTTCATAAATGAGAAACTGCTACGCTCCTCAAACCCAAGCATGGACACAAAATGCTAAAGCTACCATAGTCACTAAAGTACTCGGCTTCCATAATTATCATGCTAGTTAAAAGATGTGCTTCATGTAATATGAAAACACAAACAGAAATATATAAGCACCTGTTGTTTCTTGACTCGCACTGCCATTGTCTTTATGCCTCTTAAACAGAGCCAGCAGTCAAATGGAGCCAGTCCTGCACCTTCTGCATTTTGTAGAAAGTACAAACTCCTTGCCAGGCTGGTTGAACATTCCAAATGCATACATTATTTTAAATCATCAATAAATAAATAAAAAAAATGGTAACATATCTGATAAAATATCAAAGACCACAAGTCATCGTTGAAAGCCTGCCTGAAAAGTAGCACATTTATGATTTGTCATGGTAAGAAGTGAACAAACTTTAAAAGCAAGGTTGGCATATTAAGCTCCAACGTTCCAACCTCTAAGCCAACTATGATCATAGATTATTACTTTGGAGGAAAAATTACCCTTCAACAGATATACATTAAGGGTTGTACTCTGAGAGCTGTACTACATTTTCAAATTGGAGCTGGAATCTCCTTTCTATGACACCAATAACTACCAAATATTGGTATGAACAACACTTTGTAGGAAGAAGAGCTGAAAATGTATAGCTTCAAATATACATGACCTTTGCAATGTCAAGAACGCTCAAACAATAAATCAAACCACTAATAATTTATAGAAGTCCATCTTCTGAAATAGAATTACACAATTAACAAACAATTTATTTGAAACAAAATTAGCAGTAATTAGCCCTCTCATGAAGTCAAGAAGTAAAAAAAAAAAAAGCATCATAATAGAATAAGTTACCTTTCTCCTTTAATAGCAAGTACACCAGCCATCACATCACTGTGGCCCGCAATAAATTTTGTTGCAGAATGCATCACAATATCTGAATAGTATAACAACATCAAGATCCCCCATTTAATGTGGTTTTCCATACTCAATAGTTCACGTCATTTAGTACCTGCCCCAAGTTGCAGGGGTTGAGATAAGACCGGGGACATAATGCTGTTGTCGACCAATAGAAGAGCCCCATGAGCATGGGCGATATCAGCTAGTTTCTGTCATGAAACCCATTGATTAATGAAAAATTCTTCCCTAATCAAAACTCAGTATAGAAAAAACTAAAGAAAATAATAGTTAAGATAATCCAAATTAACATACACGAATGTCAGATATCTGTTGACGAGGGTTGGTAGGACTCTCCACCCACACAAGCTTAGTCCTGGAGTTCATTGCAGAGGCAACCTCATCTAACTTAGTGGTATCAACACGCCTGCAAACCATAAGTAATTAATACAACTGCAGGTGGCTTGAATTTCCCACCCAAAGACATAAAGGTACTTACTTGACTACAATCTCTGACTTGGGAATTACTTGCGATAACAGCCGATCTGAGCCACCATACATGTCGTCTCCAGCAACAATCTCCTCACCTATAAAAGAATGGAACAAAGGAGGTAAACTTAACGAGTGATTGAATACATAGAAGTCACAGAATAACTGTTTCCTATGATTGCTTCAGACACTTAAAATGTCCCACAATGAACACAAGCAAAGAAAAAATCATTAGCCTAAATCAAAAGGGGATATTGGAGATCTACAAAACAAAAGAAAAAGGAAGAAGTAATATCCAAACCTAAATAGGAAAGAATGTACAGACAAAGTATGACCAGACCCACATAACAATGGACACACTATGCCATAAGAGCCACCAATTGCAAAAAGTTTCCTCTCTGTACGGAGATGATAGCTCAGGTCACATAATAATAGCTTTACTGCTGTGTGAGGTTCTTATCACACAGGAGACACTATACATGCCAGAGGAGAATCACATAAAGATTCTCAACATTCAAGGAACTACACTCAATTCAGCTCCAACAGACACCTGAGATAGACAAACTTGAATCCACAAAGCGATACAAATAAATTTAATTGATTGGCAGCAAACATATTCTCAATTCTCAAACATGATTACAAAGAGGAAAGAGAAAGTACCAGATCCAATAAGATGGGTAACAGCTGACAAAGCCGCCATTCCACTCGTAAAGCATAATGCTCGGTCTGCTTTATCAAGCTTAGCCAAGAGTCTGCGAACCCAAAATAGAGTAATGATATAAGAGGAGTTGTTTCATTAGATATTGCAAGCAATTCATTTCAGAAATGCCAGGCACCTTTCTAAAACATCTCTAGTAGGGTTACCGCTTCTTGTATAGTCGTAAGGGCCATATTCTGTTGCTGAGGGCTAGGAGCAGGACATGAATAAATTTGACTCAGTGTATTGATTATGAATTTCTGATGAATATTTGACATCAGGATTTTGTCAAAACATGCACCATCATCAAAGAAAACATTTTTTTTTTTTGAAATTTTATGCCTTAAAAGAAGATGGGGGAAAAGAATAATGAAGTGTTGAATGTCAAAAATTTTAAGCAAACCCTTAAAAGCCCTGCATTGACAAGCAAAGCATGATACAGCACAAATCAAGTCGTGGAGAAGGAAAGGGAAAATAGCATAAGATAGCCTATGCAATCGGACCATACAACCTTGTAAGCTAACTCAGCAAAACCTTTTGGGATGGAGGGAGAAGAAATTAATGATAGAACAATTTTACCCCAATAAACAGAAGGGAAAATTCACCCAAGAACCAAACAACTTTGTATTTGGCCTAGATAATTTAGTATTTCTTGTTATATTATAAAGTTCCGATCTATCAAATGGCAGAGAAAAATACCTGCTTGAAAGTTGATGTCTGGTACAGAGGAGTACTTAAAGCATCATAAGGATCAAATTCATTGGTGAAATTCATCAGAACCGTGGAGACACTAGGTTCCACGAGCATCCCACCTTCGACATTTACATCTATCATCAGTGAGAAACTTGCATCAGAATTTAGTTATAAGAGGGACAAATTTTATAATGAGCGCGAATTAGGTGAAAGAAACAGACCATTCAAACACTCCGCAATACCATCCATACCCTTGTCTTTTGTGCAACTTATTTCAAATCTCTTCCCACTCATTCTGAAAGTGTCCCTCCAAGGACCGAAACTATTGCATCTTAAACTCCCTGGGAAATTTCTCGTCAGAGACTAAAATCAATACAGTTTCATATTAGAGATCCCCCATTTCAGTGCAAAACGAATCGAAAAAATTTGAGTTCAGCAACATATTCATTGACAAAAAGAGTAATAGCAAAACAAAGAACAAAAGAGCAGCCTAAAGCTTGAAACAGGGGAATTTTAATATGTAAATGAATCCATCTTCCAAAAGACATACCCACCAAAAAAAAAAAAAGAAAAAGAAAAGAAGGATCAGAGTTTCGAGGTGCGCATTGTCCAGAAATGAGCCTAATTTAACATCTCATACAAAACCAAGTTCGTTTTTCTTCTATTTTCAATTTTCTTCCCCACTTTGTTTTCTGTTTGCCCAACTGTAATAAAGAACTCCACCAGCAAACAACAACATTTCCAGTGTGAGAAAAAGGTGACGGCTTTCAAAATTCTAGACGGAATTGATATTCATCCAAAAAACTTCTTCCCTTACTACAAATTATCTCCCCCAAAAAGCCAAAACAAAGAGAGGGTTCAAACCCAAACCACATTAACATGCAAAAAATGCAGTTGAACGCGCATCAACATCAAACACATTCAAAGAATAACCAAATCTTCTTCTTCTTCAAGAATACTATTCTAACTAGACATGGGCTAAATCCCATTTTTACAATTAGATTTTCTAATGCCTCAAAACAAATTTGCAGAGTGCGTGACTGTTGTAGCTACAGGAACAAAGAATAGTAAAAAGTAGAGAAACTGATGACTTACACGATCAATTGGGGCAGTGGGAAGAGGACCACAAAGGGATTTGAGAGACAGAGAAGTTCCAGAGGCCATTTTTTCACGTTGCAAATATTGGGAATGTAGTAGTTGCAAATTCCTTACAGAAGAAAGGTCGTCAAGCACCACTTGAAATCTTCCCAATCGTCCAGACTTCTGAGTATGTATTGTTAAAGGGATTATTGGAACGTTTAGCCTTAGCTAACCGATTCATCTCAAACTTTTAAAATTAATAAGTGATTATATCCCAAGTTTTTAAAATTGGGCGCAACCATCTCATGACCTGAAACAACACAAAATTGACCTGATACAACATGTGAAAATTGTTATTTTCTATTTCTCTCTCTCCCCCTCTCTTAATTTTTTAATACTTTTTTAATAAAATTTTTCCAAATCTAGTTATGACCTTATTATGGAAAAACAATTGATTTTTCATCCTTTTTTTATTTTTTAATATTAAAATAATGCATGGTGGATTTTGCCTGTTTCAAACATAAATTGAAACTCTTACCCATATTTGAATTTTTTTTTCAGTGTGTGTTTTTTAGATTTTTTTTGTTCGAGAGCGTAAAAATATGTGTTGAAAATGTTGAAATTAGACATTTATTAATAAACGATTATGAAAAAACATAAAAAAAAACTTCCAAACAGATTAAAAATCGAGTATTTTCTTCAATAACGGTAACGGTATTGAAGAGAGATGATACGATGAAATGACATAATTAACGAGATTAAAATAAAAAAAAATAAAAAAAAAGAAATAATTGGCAAAAAAAGTAAATACTAAACTAAGTAAAATGTATTTGTTACTCCAGGTTAACAACAGGTCATGGGATGATTACGCTCAATTTTACAAATCTTGAAATATAATCACTCAATTTTAAAAGTTTTGGGATCAATTCGCTAGCAGTGAGTAAAGTTAAGATTTATCCGCCTATATTCCCTATTTGGAAAACTTATGTGTGACAGTGGACTTGAGCATGCAACTGTTTATACTCTACCCCGTCCGCATTTTGCTTTCTCCCAGGAAATCTCTTATATTTCATTTATGGAGTTTTTCTGATTGAAAATAAAATTTTAAAGTTAACTGTGAAAACATAGTAAATGTGAAAATATATTTTTATGATTTTATTTTTAATTAAAAAAATAAGATAAATAAAATTTAGAAAAAATCAAAATAAATTATAATAAAGACCGGATAGAGTATTCATAAATAAGTTTATTTACATCTTAAAACAAAAAATAAAAAAATAAAAATTATTTTTCCCGATTTTGAACTTTCTTTGGGGCCAAAATCCGATTATATATAATAATCAGGTTCTCAAAAAATCCGTTGTTTTCTTCTTTTTTTTTTTTGCGTGAAAATATTTAATTTTTTTCCTACTAAAATATTGTCATTAGAATATTTAAAATTGGATATGTAATTAATTAATCTTACAAAACATTAATTAACCCTAATCAATAGTAAATCGGATTGTGGAAATCTGGTTTTGGCCTAAAATAGTTGAAACTCGTGAAAAAAGGCTCGTACGACAAATACAGTATCGTACAAGCAGCACAATTCAGTTTCGTAAGGCCATACTCCAGTTTCTGTAGTAATAATCCATACCAATCCTGGATCTCGGGTTAATTTACACCATTGATCTGAAGATCAGGGTAAAAGAATGTAGAGGATGAAATGGATTTGTGACATTTTTTAGTGAGCTTGGCACCAGTTTCAATTCCAAGCATCTGTATACAACTATAATGCTACGTAAGCAATCACTTAAATTTGGTAGTCCAAACCAGCTCCATATTTCCAAGCGTCAAGGCGTCGCTTCCATACGTATTTGGTCTTGGGAGGAAACTTTTGTATCAATGGCCTAGACAAAAACACGATCAATTCATCAAGGAGTGGATTCCCAGGATGAAGGAGAGTTCCCAAGAGCCGAAAAACGCTTAGAATCTCTATGTTTTTGAAAGGGCGAGAAATAAAATAGTTACCGAGTTGTGGTATCTAAGAAGGTCGAAAGCAACGTATAGTATCCCAGCATGAAAAAATGCCCCAACCAGTCAAGCAGCACCGGGATACCTACCTGTAAGAGGGTCATTTTTTAAGGACGGGGAAGCATACTAAAAGTAACAATGTAGAAAATGGACTCCAGAAGATTAACAAATTTGCCTTTCTTTCAAGGTTGATGTCACTAGTTTCCACACTTGAATTGTTACCCTAGTATTTTCAGTGCAAGCAAATCGACTTTCATGGAAAACTTGGCAACTAGCACTTCTTTTATTCTCCAGAGGAACATTCAGTAGCAACTAAAATACAAGAAAACTGAATGACTAAGAACAGTTACCTGTTTAAATATTGATGGAAGTATTTCCGGTTTGGTCAACATCACTTGGCCCAATGTCTTCACAAGAGGTCCAAACTGAATGACATCCTATTTCAGCACAGAAAAGTGTGGTATTACTCGTCCATTCTTTACCGGATGCATAGGCAGATAACAGAGAGCAGAAAACAATTTGGATTTACCTGAAGAAATGGTCTCAGCACCGGGTCCCCTAGTTTCTTTATGCGACATAACATAGGAAACAAAAAGAGGAAGGAAGAAGAAATGAGATTTTAATCAAGAGAAGCAGAGTTTTTGGGTTTAACAACAACCCCCTCCCCCAACCAAAAAAAAGTGGAAATGGTGTATGCTTAACTACCTGCATGCTCTGGAAATTGGCAAATAGAAGTTCATTGATGAAGTCTGGAGAAATATCTGATTCTTTTTTGGCAGACATTGCTCTTTGAAACAGCCAGGATGCACTTAAGTTTGGCTAAAAAACATCTTTTAGTTAGTAAAGTATCATAATCAATACCATGGACTTAATTAAAGCAGAAAATGTTACCAAGTATGGGTTCAACAAGGACAAGCTCTGGTAATCGAGAAAGTCCCCATCAACTGCTTCATAAATTCCTAAAATAGCAGCAAGGAAGTGACAAGATATAGTACAGAAACTTACAACGGCAGAAACACCAGATGAATAAGTTTGCCTAATGGCTGTACTGTAACTATGCAAGAAACCATGCTAATACAGAAAAGGCCTAAACGAAAACCAGGCAGTAGAGATTGTTTCATATTCAGTATATTGAAACCACAGATATCAATTTCTCGGTGTACAGAACCTTTGACATGTTGCAGCATTGTAAATTGCAAGATTCTTTATGCTCTTTTCAACAAGAAGTTTATCATAAAAGCATGGTCCTGTCCAGATTAGAAAATCCATCTCCATTGTTTAAGATCCTTAGCAGAATTTTCTAAATGACAGATACATGGATGCAATGCTCACTTGTTATAAATGAGCCTCATTTTTCTTTCCTTTCCCCAGAATTTGAAACATGGACCTCCAGGTCACAATCCCCATCCTTACATCTTACCAACCCCTCCCCACCAAATAAGCCCTCATTCTCTTTTTGACCATCTATTGTAGAAGTGTTGGAAGTGTCATGCCCACTACTAATGATCTTCCTTTCTACTATTAATTACTGTGAACACCCAAACACACATCCCCGCATTCCTTTCAATTGCAAGGCTTTAACTGTAATTTTAGGAGACATTCTTTATCTTAGTTTTTCATTTCAGAAATAACAAGACAATAGACCATTGCTTATATTCCAACAACCAGATGTGCAGTTACACATTATTTTAACAGAACCCTGACCGCCTTGCTTCTGAAATTACATTGTCAATGACTTCTAATCTATAACACATCCTTGGTGAGAATTTCACTTTTTTACATCCATTTATGACAGTGAATCAGAATACCCCTTTTTTCATTTGGAAATGTATACAAGGACACACCATGATGCTGTATAAAAAGGATCTAAGAGGTCAAGGCCAATTTTGTACCTGCTGTCAATCTACCTAGGTGTCTTGTCAAGCTGCCAAAACCACCAAAAGAAACCGGTGACTGTATACCACTGGCATCCCCAAACTGTACATAACACCCATGTTTAGCTTTCAATTGATATCTCTGATGTGCTGGCCCTAGCAGCGGCAACGGATCCCTCATCTGGACCTTAGCCAAATGCAAAGTGTAAGACAAAGCTGCTCTCAGCTCACAAAGACTACCCTTTGCACCTCATTGGTTTCATGTAGCACCCCATCATAAGTAACAATTAGGTATAAACAACACTTTCACTTCATGGCATCCTTGCATGCCCCCAGCAATCTTGCTTGTCACAGGGCTGCAGGTTGGAGGGTAAAGTACAGCACTAAAGATTCTCAGACTTCCTGATGGTATTTCTTCTGGGCAGCTGTTCAACATTAGAACTCTGCCTGCCAGACCTTCTATGTTAAAGCTGAAAATAACTCCCTTCCGAGCTAAATCGAGCGCCACCCTGACAGTGGCTATATGCTGCCATCGCAATATCTTTGTGCTCAAAGAACGGCCTAGGCAGGATCAAAATATTCCACCTCTGGTGCTTAACATGAACATTTCAGTAATGGATAACAAATCACCCATCACATTTGCTTAACACAAAGCCGTTCTTGTATCCTGAGTCAAATCACAGTCATGTGATATGCTAAAATTGGAGCATGCGGGGATGTCTACTAAAATTTCACTGTGGAGTGAGAGTTAACAGTGGGGGATCTGCATTGATAAATTGGAGCATGCAATAGCAGATTTGACCACCTCCGTGGAAAAAAACTATAATGCCCGACCCAGGATGCCCGACCCAGGATCCAGGCAGCTGCATATCTACCAGCGGTGGCATAGAGAGTACAACACTTGAATGGTGCCCAGGGTAGGTCTTCCCGAGTCCAGAGCAGTTAAGTCTTACACGTTGATTCGGAGAGGTAGATATGGGATTAGCTGCTGCTGCCAGAACCTATGGTTGCAGAGATGATGGAGTTTGGATCCAGAACTCAATTTGGTGTTAAAGACAAGACACCTGTAGAATACGATTGAAGGCTGCAGGCAATGGGCTGCCAATCAAATTCAGAGGAAGTTGAAAGAAACAGAGTTAAAAATGGCCAAGAAAGATTTGAAACAAAAAGCAGTTAGCTTCATATATCAGATTCACCAAAAAGCACTAAAAGAGACAAACTTGATATAGTGCCTTTACCTGTCACAATATGTAGGAAAGATGCCAAATATAACTCTCAAGATCTCCAAGTTGTCAAGAGATACTCCCTATCAAAAGAATGTGTCAGACATATCAAAGTAAAGATGAAACAGAAACATTTTTGTCTCTCTCTTTTCTTGTAAACAACAATAATGACAGTTCCTAACTTACTGGGAACAAGGACATAAAGATATGTCCATGATGCTAATGTCTTCTGAGAACAACTCAATTCCATGGCAATAGAGATCCTAGCTACGGTGGCTAAATAGTAACTGGAACCTTTCTAAAGTATTGGTGCACAGTGCTTCAGGAAATTTAAAGAGACTAACTTATCAATAACTACCTGATAATTTGGCATTAAGTTCCAGTAGTCTTCCAACAAATCTTCCAACTTTGGACATCCTGGTTGTGGATCAACGTAAGTGAACATATAAGTAGTTCGATCCGCTGGACCTGAGCCAGCTGGGAAGGCCTGAAAATAATGAATATAAAGTGATCACTAACTATTACCTTTGAATGTTTTTGAAGTAAATTCCTAAAGGAAGAACAATAATGGCTGATATTACCTCCCAGAAATATTGAGCTTTTGAATCTCCAACTTCCTTTACTGAGGCACTGCTATAGATAACATCACTCCTTGAATTCTCCTCAAATCCTCGGCAACATGAGCCAACCACAAGGCAAACACCATCGGGTTTCCTACCACGTCTGATCTGCAATATATCTGTAGGATAAGAAGCATTTAAAAGCAGGACTTTCCATTCCAATGAAAAGGCTCGGCAGAGCTAATACTAGGACGTACATGTTATTGGTTTAAAGAGGGAAGCCTGAAGAAAGGAGAAAAAACTTCCACCCACAGCAATCTATCAGTGCATGTTTGCTTGTAAATCAAAAAAATAACAGGAGGATGTCTTCCAAACATCAACTTCATTACCCTTTTCCTTTTATCATTGATTGATTTTTTTGAGTAAAATAAATCTTTATTTCTAATGAGCACAATCCCAAGTAGCTACTGGTTTTGCATGCTTTAGAAAATTCAAAAATTTCTGCCAGTCTATTCTTTATTATGATTATGATCATGAGAAAGATCCAGCCACTTCAGCTATGCCGTAATATCAAATCATAGGCAAGGTACTGTATGCAAATTTGCTGGGTATCACTATGACATACTGTAAGATTTTTATTCAAGAGATATCTTGGATAACTAGGTAAAAAGACAAACTACGAATGAATTTAAGCTAATGGTTTATGAGTTGAGTTTCACCTGCTTTACAATAGGAGAGAAGTTTCCCATTGCATCAATTATGAGACTTGATGATAAAATCTTCCCTTCTGAGAGCTCTATAACCTGCAAGAAGAACAATAAATTAAAAATCAACCAAAAAGTTCTCGGAATCATTTGCAAACAACAATCAGTAGATCAGTTTGCATAGGCGCCTTCTGTGACCCCACTGGCTTCAAGTTCGAGTCACCAACTCACCAAGGCTAGAAAAGAAAAGGAAACAAGCAGCAGTTGAATGAAACCATGCATAATCAAGTTTCTACTAATAAATTTCTTAACTACTCTTGCAATCATGTCACCCAGGTTTCCAGCAATCAATTTAACATCCATCGATAGGAATGGAAACAATTGATGCAAATTTTTCTGCTATTATTTCAGTAATAACAATTTCAGTATCAAAGAACATGTACTTACATATTTACATTTATTAGCAGGGCATGCAATGGTCCATATCAATTATGCACTGCCCTTTTGGTTATTTATATCGGCCCATTCAAATGTTGAGACACTGTCCCTTTTGGTTAATTGTTTGAAAATTGAGGAACCATACAGTCAATTCAATCTCCAATAAAATGAAAATAGAGCAAGTCCAGAAACTGGTGAATTGAGATTACAACAACAACAACAACAATATACCCAGTATCCAGTATCATCATATATACATATGAACTAAGATTAGTATGTAAGAATATAATCTATCAAAGCTGGGAACTTACTGCTGTATCATCATATATAGATATGCTACACACACTGCATCCCTCCAAAATGACACCACCAAGGGATTGAAAACGTTTTTTCACGATTTCAATAAGAGTAGCTGGGCTGCAATGAGGTAAAGAAAGTGCAGATGAGGTAAATTGTAGGAAACCCAAGGAAAAAAAAGATTCTAGGTGACCAACAGAAAAAAACAGCATTATCTTCCTCTGTCCACATTAATTTAGAAAAGCACCAATGCTAAAATAAACAAAATGGATGACAAACAACTATGGAGAAAGATCATCTGTGTTCAAATCACATCGAAGTGGATATAGAAGAAAAGGCTAAAATATTCCAAACAGATTCTAAAGAGATTGAATAATAGCCCGAAACTTAAGGAGCAAAACTAATTTTACATCAATAACGATCCACAAGAAACCGCCACTGACATTATTTTGCTATAAGAAAGAAGCTTGTCTAGAACTTTAATGATGACAGTTTCTAACAGAAAAGCTCTGAGACAAGAGGATATCTTCAAGGTAATAATTCAGTTTAACTTACGAAACACCAAGATTAAGAATATCTTCAACCCAAATCTCTCCCTTGCTTTCAAATCCACATCTATTCTGAAAATATTCATGAAATCACAATTACGACCTTTAAGCTAATTTTATGGGGGGAAAAAAAGAAAAAGAAAAAACAAAAAAGAAGACACAGAAAGGAGCGATTTCATATTCTTTTGGCTAGGTTATTGTAACAAGCAGGAACACTTACAGGGTTGAAAAATGATGTAATAGCCTGGTCAACTTCATCTTCCGTTAAGACACCAACTTCTACAAGTTCTAAGAGCTCTTTTCTGGAGATGTTCCATTCTTGTTCCCTCTGATCATCAAACAAAAGTCATTCAACTGTATACTGAGTATTTGATGTGTTCTTCAACTAACAACGCCAAAACCAACAGTCCCTACTGTCTTAAAACAGAATCATACCCCTTTTAGTACATTTCGTTCGACAATTCCAACTCTTAGACCTTTTGAACTCAATGCTGTAGCAATGAAGATACCCAGTGTACCTCCACAAACTAAGACATCAAACGCATCCACAGTTTTCCCAGCAAGTTCAGAGTTGCTAAACAAACCAGGAACGGTTGAAACTACTTTCGGAGGTTCCTGGACAACTGCAAGAAATGAATTTCAAAATTCAAACCCGAAAATGTTTCATATGATTTGAGAGACTAGATTCAACATTTAAAAGACTAGTGGGCAAAACTAGAATCATAATTTCATAAACCTGTTGAAGCAGAGCAAATGGTAGACCACAACTGGTCCAATCTTTTCAAAGCAGTGTATGAGTAAGCACCGCCTGCACCACCGACTTCCCCACTCACTGAAATGCTTTCCATTATTCTCTACACCAAAGATTAATTTGTTTTAACATAATTAGTTTCATAAACATCTCAGAAAACTCAAAACAATCAACCAAAAATTTATAAAAAAAAAATAAAAAAAAAAAAGCATACCTGGGTTCTGGAAGGAATGGCATTTGGTATTGGTAGCAGGGAAAGGTTCCTTTTCCTATGAACAGGGGAAGCTCCAAAGGGGCATTCGAAAACGCCATTTTTAAGTGATGATTGATGAAGCTGAAGCCCCAGCATCGGAATTCAAAAGCCAACTGAAAAGGGAAAAGAAAGAACAAATATGGGGTGACACTGTTTTATTGCCAGTTGCCACTCTCTTTCACCATAACTATATATCTCTTCAGTTCAGTGGACCAAGGAAACAAGAACATGATCCTATTCCAAAAAGGCAAAGAGACTACACAATACAAATTTTCCAAGTCACACATTTTTCAAATTTAGTCCCTAATTTCTACTCTCCATGGCACTTTGATCCTATATAGTTTCCCGTACAGGATTCTTTGTGCTATTATTTTTGTATTAAGCTCTATGTTATATAATTCAATACTAACTTTTATATAAATTCATCTCGAAAGAATCTCCTCCAACCCAAGTCAAATTACATAATTCAGTAACTTGATTTGAATTCATTCAGAAACAAGTTACTCTAACTCATGAAGACATAATTCAATAATTTTCTATAAATTCATCCGATCTTTAATCCAAGTCGAATTAGCATCGTGATATACTTTCACCGTAATTATGAAGTAATAATTCTTTTCTTCCGTGCAAAATGATTATATTTTCACTGTGATGATTAGAATGTGATTCTACCCCTTTGTTCAAAATAATCATTTTAGAACAGAGAGCAAAACCTTTTCTCCTTACTTTTTTCCTTGCTAGTGACCTTTCAGGTTTCAAAACCATGTTTGTCAGATTCAAGCGAAATAACCAAAACTGAGAGGATTGACATTTTCAAGTTATTCACTATGTGAAAACCGGATTAAGTGGATGACCTCAATTTGTAGAGATGATCTTTCGAATATTTACCAGAAAAGAGGTCTGGGTTAGTTTTAGCGTGATGTGTTCGCCCAAGTTCAACCATAAATGTAAAGAAAGAATTCTACTATACCATAATGAGTGAAGGGACGAACAACACAATAAATCAAGTTAATCTATTCCTCATTTGCAATGACCAAGTTTCATAGGCATTGCAAATTTCGAACAAAGATTCGCCACAAATTTCCCTCTGGTTGACACCAGATCTACTCATAAGAGACCGACAGTCTTTTGCATACAGACACAGAGAATTCAGTTCCTCCAGACAATTTTGCAAACGTCTAGCTTCTAGGAAGAACAGTCAATATCTTGTCTGCACTGTACAATTCCCACACAACACCTCACTCAGAGCTAATAATACCAAACAAATTGAGATGTCTCCCCATCAAACGATCATCTTTTTCTGCGTTTCGGTTCCACCTATTTGTTGAACACAAAAGCAAATCATCAGACATACAGCACTTGTATGATATTTAAACAGAAAGAAACATACCACACACTTAGAAAATAAAATCTCACACTGAAACAGAATGGAGGAGCTCATATATAGGATGATAAATCAGAAGCCCAAGCCTAGGCCATACTGATCTTTTTCTTGGCATTTCTTTTTTAATACTATTTCATTTAAGCTAATTCTAACAATCTGCAGTGGTGGATACTAGAAACAGCTTTGGACCTCAAATAGTTTTGGTCATCAGATCCATCAAAGAAGAGGTCACCTAGCTAGAGACACTGTAACCACGTGCCAGTGCTTTTGTTTGACAAGCAAACAAGTAAAGCAGCGAACGGATGTCATTGATCTATTTTGGCCCTAGATATTCATAAAATTACAATGCAAATGCCCTGTTGAGACCTAGGTATCATTGCAATGCCAGAACCGTCATTCATCAGGATATACAAGGATATACATAGCAATATCATAGCTGTTTTGCAATCAGTCTTGTCCTTGTCCTCCAACAGAAAGGAATTTTTTTTTTTCTTTTTTTGGCAATAAAACAGAAAGAAGTTTTAAAAAAAAAAAAAAAAAACCTTTAGAAAGGGCACAATCAATTTTACCTTCTCAAGAGATGATGAAACAGGGAAATTGTTCAAAGACCTTTTTGCATCATCATCAGAAGAACAATCTGAACACAAAAAATGCTCCAATTTCTTTGCTTCTTCAATTGTCATGCCCATACAAGAAGGATGAAACCTGCAACAAGAATAGACACTTACAATTGGCCTTCTCTTTTACCCCAGTTCAGAAAGATACGTGGAACATAACATACAGATATTTAAAGAGGCATGTCACTTAAGCAAGAAAATGGCAACTGCTGTGATCCTCTTGCACATCATCGGGTCTTAATCCTTACTAATATAGCTGAAGCGTTGTTTATCGAGGTAACCAACAAAAGAAGGAATTTGCAAAGGGTTACTTTTCCAACACATCTTGGTGTAGCAATATTTTACAGGTAAGCTCAATCGCAATTACCATAATTTAGAACCCGCAAAGAAAATCCACTTCCATCAATCGTGATCCAAACAGATAACTCACTGCCATTAAGGAAAGAAGTCCCAAGCAATCGAGCACATTCAAACTAAAACAAGATGATTCATTTAGGAATAAAGTTGAGTACTAAACCTTTGAAGCTATGAGGCTTTTTACAAAATGATTACCAATTGTCAATTCAAAGGCAGGGAAAATCACTAGACTTTTTTTTTTTTGGTCGAAAAAATCACTAGACTTTTAAGATTGAACATGCAGCAAATTTGTTCCTTTCTGGTTTACACATCCAGATGGTTACAATATCCCCAGAAAGAATATAACCTACCTTGGAATTCAAAATGGAACCTACAGCACAACAATATGAGTTACTATATTCATCAAACATGAGCACTAGATGCTTAGCAACTTCCATTCTGTTACACAGGTCGCCTAAAAGGTAGCGATTCACAGAATTGAGAAAATATGCTGAATGTTTCAAGTTCCAGTTATTGAATGGTGGGTGATGCAAGATGAAAGTATTATTCATGGCAACTCAGCAACAAGAAGGTGGGCTAAAAGGATCAAGGGATCACATGGAAATCCTTTTCAAGGATTATCAGCTAGGGACTCATTCGCACACAATTACAGCATTTCAAATATAGAAACAAAGTTACTTTCACATAAGTTAATTCCCATCATTCACCAAAACCATCTCATGCCTGAATCAAGCAATCAATAAAGTGTTTATAAATGACTTTCACTGGGCAGACTAGGAACCAATTTAATACGGCGAACATGAGAGCAATATTTACGTAAAACTGAGTGAATAATTGAAACTTAATAAAGAAGGGGACTTTTCCTTTTCCTCTTTGTTTCCTTGTTTTTGCTTATAGGCCATTTCCTTTTTCTAACTTCTAACTAAACCTAGGTAATCTTCCTCCAACTAAAGTATAATCCCTTCAAGCTTTTTAACCGTATTAAAGCATTCAAATCTTACTTTTCTCCTACCCTAATTATTATGACCCAAAAACTGAAACTTTCACTTTCTTTTATTCCCAAATGAGCTCGTAAGCTAATTATCCAGGGTAGATATCCACAAACCAACCATCTGCAAGAATACAGGGCAAGAGGTATATCAATTTAATAACTAAAAGAATATTCGACACAAAACAAACATAGACCTCTCTTCTTACAATGCCTTTAGGAAGAATCAGAATGACACCTGATAAAGGTGAAAAGGCCAAAGAATAATACAAAGTCACCTTATAAGCTTCACTTAAAGATTGAAAAGTTACTGCAAACCCCACATAATTTATAGACTTGAGTTAAAACTATATTATCAGAGAAGACAGACCAATTGAAAAAAAAAAGAGAAATGTAGAAGTGCAGAAGAAAGATTATACCAGTCTTTGCATCCTTCACACTGCACCATGAGGTCATCTGGATTGTAAGGCATCTCACACTTACAATACCTATTAGTAAAATAGAAGAAAGCAGGAAAATACCCATAATAAGAGAGTAACTCATACAAAAATGGAAACTATAGAGAGAGACCTCAAAACTCACACAGCAACACGATCAGGAGTGAATCCTCCAGTAGCTGCTTTGTATTCAAACCTACAAAAGTAATCTTCAGCGCCAACATTCTCGAGCTTGGTATAATTCTTGAAGGTGTGCACGATGCACTTGCCTTCAATGGTGTGTGCACTCTGCACATCAAAGTGGTCTGACAGGAAGAGTTCCTTGGCTCCATGGAACTGCCTACGACCCCCAATTGACTCCTCAGGGCGGTAATACCACCTCACTCGTACTTTGACATTATTTCGATGGTCTGCCTCAATCTTCTCAACTCGTGCCACATAAGGGGGTTTATCCGAGTCTGACGGCCGCATCAAGACACAATCTCCAGCTGCGAAAAAAAGCAACTTTTACTGAATAGAAGACAAACTTTTGAAAATTGCATTAACTACAAACAAATTTTCAGGGGTCAACCGAAAACAGTTCAAATCTTACAAATAAGTAGATGTCTTAAAGACTCCATTTCCACACGTCTATGTGAAAGCAAAACTGAATACGCTAACTAAGACAAGATGACTCAGAGCGTGACAATGTCAGAGCCCAACAGAGCTTCAAAATGCAATCTTTACAGAAAGCAAACATTTCAATTACATCAACAATTATGAATCTGTTTCAGCCTCAGACACAAAAAGACATATCCTCCCCAAATCCAACCCACATGAAACCAAAGCCCAATGCAGCTCAAATACAGTTCCTAGCACACACACACACACACACACACACACACACACGACGGGCGCGCTCAAGAAACAAGAACAACTTCAAAAATCCTTGTTCGTTAGAGCACCATAACCCCTTTTTACACTTCAATCACCAAGTTGAATACAAATACAAACAGGCATTGCATTAACGACATAAAAATCAGAAACAAAATGAAAAAAATTAGAAAAAAAAAGAAGAAGAGGATTACGTCTGACAATCTTGTTGGTCCCCTTGATGCTGTAAGAATCAAGGTCCTTCTTCCCAGGTTTAGTCTTCGCCATACGTTGAAAAAATTTCTTCTTGCCAAAACCAAAAAGCCCACAGAAACAGAGTTACTAAAAATCCCTAAATATGGAACCTTTAGAACGTTGGAATTAAAGAAGGGAGTTTTAAAGAGAGCAGGTTTTTAATAAGGAAAACTGAATTACAACTATGGAATGCGAATGAATGAAGGGGATTGAGGAAATAGAGCAGAGGGGAGGAGCTAAAACCCTAGCTGCCGGAAAATAGGGAGACGGAGTGTGTGAAAAAAAGGGTGCTTTGGTGTGTGTGAGAGAGAGAGAGAAGGAGTGAGGCGGAAGAGAGGGGTCGGGATGGAGAGGATGCTCTCGCGTCCTTTTTCTTGTTTCAATATAGGGAGTCTACTAGAATGACGTTTATTTTCAGTCTTTTATTTATTTATTATTTTTGGACTATAGTAACAAAGTTATTTTCACTAATGTTTTCTTCTTCTTCTGTTTTTTTTTTTTTTTGGTTTTTTTGTTTAGAGCAAAAATAATTCAAAGAAATGTGTGGTAGATAATTGTTAATAAAGTATATAAACCCTAACCCAGCCCCAGGTATAGATACCATCATATGACATGAAACATACTGCATCATTTTATTTAACAACGGTGATAAAAAACAGTGAATTAATGTAGTGAAAACGGAAAATATAATTTTAGGAAGAAAGATAAAATTTTTACCAAAAATGTCAACATAAAAGAAGTAAAAGTGTGATTTTAAGAAGGAATATAACATTTATGCCAAAACACATTGACAGTATAGGAATCATAGTATTAATTGAACTAAAAAAAAGATGTACCTTGTTCAGTATTTTGGTCACTATGAATATTATTTTTCTTTATTTAACTGGATATAACTGTTTATCTTAATCTATTTTCATATCAGTTAATTAAATTTCTATTTTTTCTAAACTTTTTTCCCTCCAAACTCAAAAGGTAGCTTTTCTTTTTTTTTTCTTATAATCGCACAATTGTGTATTGTTATACATATATAAAAACATTGAATTTATTGCATGAATATGGAGATAGGGACATGACAAACTAGAAAATCGTGTGTGCTTTAGTCAAACTTTTGGAAGAAGAGCTTGTCAAGCGACTCAATCTCAATCCTCCCATACCTTTTTTCCTCTCCGAGCAACACCTTTTTTTTTTCGGTTAATGGGCAGCTACAAATTTAGGAGAAATTTAGGAGAAATTATTTTTGAGCTGCTGTACCACGTAAGATTATGTAGTTAGACATAATAATAGGGATAAAATAGTAATTTTAGGGGGAAAATAATTTCTATCGAAGTTATATCACCAAAATAGAAAAATATTAGTACTTGCTATACTAAAAACCAGGATACAGCAGCTGTACCCAATAATTATTCCAAATTTAGATTAGAAAAACAGGCAAATATTTTAACAACTTAATCCTCTCAACAACATTATAGTGGGTGCTTGCTTTATCTTTGACGGTAGCTCAAATCCATCTGGTTTTCAAAACTAAGGCTTCTTTTTGTTTCAACAGTTATTGTATCAGGTCATAGTATGCATTTGTTTAATTTTGAGAACCTTGAAATGTAACTATCCAATTTAAAAAATTTGGACATGATCACTGTGAAACATTTACCGATATTCCCACTCAACTAAGGCGGTAAACGAATTGAGTTGCTCGCGAATTACTTGCGAGTTAACTCGGTCAAAGCTCAGCTTGAATTCGAGGTTGACCGAGCTCGAGCTGATTTTTTAAGAATACGAGCCGAGTTCAAATTTAAACAATACTCGCTCATTGGCTCGTCGAGCTAAACGAGCCAGTCTTTTTTTTTAAAAAAAAATAATATATTATATATATAAATTTATAATATTATATATAAAATAAAAAATAATATATATTTATTTCGAGTTACGAGTCAAGTTCGAGTTTCTTGTTAAGAGATCGAGCCGAGCTCGAGCTCAAAAAATTTAGGCTTGTTCGAGTTCGAGCGGAGCTCGAATTAGGTTAAAAATTGCTTGAGCTGAGCTTGAGCATGGTAAAATCGGGCTCAACTCGGCTCCTACACCCTACGCTCAACCATATTCATAAGACTTTGAAAGAAAATACGCTCATAGGGAAAGAAAAAATTCATAGTCTAAGGACAGATATAGACTGATAGAATAGAAGGCAATATGTTGAGAAAGTTGCGGATAATATAAAATGGTGCCAAGTGCCAATACCGAGCTCTTGAATTATCAACACAGATATCAAACAAATAGAGATTTGGCTGGCTCTTATCCTATATTATATGGAAAAATGCGTCTACGATAATTTAAATCCTACTAGCAAAGTTTCTGGATCACAACTGAGTTGGCCAGGCCAGCTTGTACAATCGTCTGGTCCAAATCAGTGAGGGGTTTTGGTGGAAATCCCACTGTTTGAAGTTGATAAGTGCCTGATCCGCCTGGTCTTGATGCATCAATAAAACCTCGGATGTCACGTACTGTGTGGTGATAGTTGAAGCGGGAGATCATCCTTGTACCATCAGCCAGCCTCAGCTGAATAGAGGTAGAAGGTTGTCCTTGATCAACTACTAGGCCTATATTTGGAGTTGGAGCACTGGTCATTGGCACAGCAACTGCAGCTGGCTCTCGCGCTGGGGTATCCGTCTGGCTACCTAAAGTCCTTCCGACACCTTGAAATGAGCGTTGTGGTCTCTCTTTCACCTGGACAATTTGTCAAGTTAAAATATCATACTCAAGCAAAGAAAGGGAAAGGAAATATACACTTAAGAGGGTAAATTTTAGACATACAACGTAGTTTTCATCCCTTCTCACAAGATTGACATGGACCTGAGTGGACCTCGAAGTTGGCTGAAGCTCCACTGGACACTCACTCCTTTTGATGCTCTGCATTAAGAAAATGACTAATTAGCCAGCTACCTAAATAGCCAAAACTTGTCCAAAACCACGAGACTCTAAACATGTAATAGGAATACACAGTAGATTGAATAAAAGCCAGCTGATCATGATAATTATTGCAGAATTATGAAACCAACAACCCCCGCCCCCCAAGAAAAACAAAAAAGGAAAAAACCCCGCATATCAAACCAATGTAACTGATGACAAGTTACATCGAGGATGACAAGAAACGTCGAGGATGACAAACAAAATTGACATGTAAGCAGTTCTAATGCATTCGGTCAAGGGGTTTTGGCAGATAGTTAAACTAAGCTCAGCATACACCCTCAAATTACCAATGCCATAATAACAATAATAAAGTGATAAAAATTTCCCGTTAAATTTCTGACAATAAGGTACCTCTAAAAATGCTGCGTTTTCGGGATCATCTAATCTCCTCAGGGGACCATCATTGACCGTGAAACCATTCCTCCAGAAAGTGATAGTATGGGTTACTACAGCAGGCTGCGAGCTAGGTTGCGACACCGTATCTCCTGAGAGTAACCTTGCAGTTCCCGTAAACCTTTGTGAGCTTGAAGATGGCTGATGCGAGTCAGGAGGCCTTTCAACACCTCCAGCGCGCCTAGCGTGATCAAATATGGCATCCACATTATTGCCTTTTGAAGGATCTTGGACTAGCATTCCACTGAATACATAAAGACGTAAAAGCATATCAATTATATGTCAGCAAATTTTCCAGACACTACAGAATCAGACTTCCATAAAGAGATTCCCGAATTTCTGAAACACAAAGACTGATAATAAAACAATCACCTCCAATCTTCAAATAAAAGGATCATATGTAATATGAACACCAAATAAACCAAGAAGCACATAAGGTTCAAACCATTGTAATAAATTCTTAAATCAAATTGAGAAGTACGATATCATAAATATGGAAGTAGTAAGCAAGTATCATCTTATTAACATCATTGCATCTACTGAAAAGTACTATTTGCTACTGAAAAGTACAAATTTGCTGAAAAGACAAACAAACTACTCATGAACTTAGCAAATTAAGACCCAAAATATTCCTTATCAACCAATCTCACAGCACACTGACCTAACTTGGGAGTGGATTGGAAATTCAAGATAAACCTACCACGATATCTGGTTCTTCACTTCACTAACTAGATTGAAATAGAGTAGCAATAGTAGGTCTTCAAGATAACATACAAAAACAACAACAACAACAACAAGCCTTTTTCCCACTAGGTGGGGTCGGCTATATGGATCATATGTCGCCATCGTGCTCGATCATTACATAAATTTAGTCCATCGTGCTCGTCTTCAAGATAACATGACACTACAAATTTATTCCTGCTTGTTTTTTATAGCAATGCCCGTCTTTCAGCCTTTTCCTTTCAATAAGAATATTTTCCTAATCCAGTCAACACCTAATTTGAGAATAATGTTGTATACTGTGCACAAGAATTTCTTTTCACAAAGTTCCAAAGACAGGACAATATTTGCTCTACCAGTGGACAAAATCTCCCACAAAGTAGAAACTAGGGGCTGCAAAAACTAGATATTTGGCAAAATTTACCAAAACCAAATTGGAGTCTGAGCTAAAAAAACTAAAACAAATGTTGATCATCCAGTGTGAAACTAAAGCACAAAAACCCTTGTAAAAAAACAAAATAAACACAAAAAAGAACATTAAAAACCAATTAGTGGACAAAGGAACCAAGTTATTAAATTACCTTTTCTGGCCACCAGCGTAGTACTCCTCAGGGTCATCGGAATCACTGTCGTCGCTTGGCTGCCGATTCAAATCAGCAAGAGTCCGAATCCCACTTGCACCTCTTCGGCTACTACCCCCGGTGGCAGCGGCGGTGGAAGAGGGCTTGGAACCAGAGGACGAGCGCAGATTATACTGAGAACGTCGAGCAGCAGGCGGAGAAGGGGATCGCGACCGAGGAGGAGTAGACGACTGCGATTGGGACTGGGATTGGGATTGGGATTGAGAGGGAGAATACGATTCAGACTGAACCGGGGATTCACGTACGGGGTTGCTTTGGTTACCAACGGGGCCGACATCGGCGGTAGCGGTGGCGGTATCGGTGGCGGTGAGATTGGTGGTTTCGTAGAAAGTAGAGAGGGCGGAGTCGAGATCGTAATTGTGAGATTCTAAGTAAAAGGCGGCTTCGGATGGAGAAGCTGAAGTGATTTCACAGAAGGTGTTGATCAGGGAAGCGTCTCCGGCATCGTTGCCGGAAGAGAGCGGCGCCGCTGATTGTTGATTCTCCATAATCGTGTTTTTCGGATGCGTTACTTCCGTTCAAGGACTTCTTGGGTTCGAATATTGAAGGTAGTCTCGAGTCGTTTGACTTCAGTTCGTTTATATAGAGCTCGTAAAACTTCCGGCCCAACCGGTACCCTTGTTTGGACAACCTTCCATTTTACATTTTCACTCATTTTACCTCTTAAACACAAAATTCAATGGAAAAGAAAACATCATCCAAACAACTTTTTAATTTACATTTTAAATTTCAACTTGAAACACTTTTTGTTAGTGTAATGACCATTTTAGAACTACAAATAGTTTAGTGACAAATTTGGCAGAATTCCGTTGTTGAGTGATTGTTTTTGGAAAAGTTCTTTTTTGCAGTGACTATAATTGACAGTATTTAATTATTTAGTGATGACTTGTACTTGATATTTGAAAATGTAGTTCAAAATACTTTTTTTCAAAACCAATATCCAAACAACATTTTTATTTCCCATTTAATTTTCAATTTGAAACACTTTTCACTTTTAAGTTGTAAAATGAAATGTAAGTTGATGTCCAAACAATTATTTATTGGACAAATGTCCGATTTGGTCCCTAATGTAATAGGGGTAGCCCAACCCAGTCAACACAAACTTTTAGTCTCTGATTTTAGTCCCTTAATATTTTTTTCTGCCTGATTTTAGTCTTTTTAAAAGATTTTTGCAGCAATTGACGAAAATTTTAACTCCTCCGTTAATATCTGAATTTTTCATTCGTTTCCTGCAAGAGGTGGGTCCCACATGTGCTGACCGTAAAAAAATTTCAGCCTTTCTTCGATTCTTCCTTTTCTCTTTGTACTTTAAAACTCTCGCTTCCCTGTCCAATTCAACTCCTTGATTACTACTTCCAGATGACACTCCACCACCCAAATTAACGCTGCTGCTCAAACTTTGCCCAAATGGGTACGAAATTTTGGACATCGAACTCCGATCTAGAAAAACACATCCAACGACTATGATGGAATGTGGAAAACAAATTTTTTTAGCCTTTTCTTAATGAAAGTTGGTCTCACGATATTTGGCCCAAAATGAAAAAATTTTTTAAAGAAAAAATACAGAGGAAAAAAAAGTAAAGCCTATTCTCCAGAAAGCTCCACCACCACCGTCGGCATTGTTAGCATCGATCAATCATATTAGAATTGGAATTAGATCCCCCAAGTTTCTCGATGTCCAAGTGCGTAGAGAAGAGATCATCTTCGAATCTATCTCGTCAAAACTAGTCCCGACAGGCACATCAAAGGGGTTAGACAGTAGATCTAAATCCTCCGGCAGCCTGAAGTTGACCGTGGAATGAGCTCTCTGACAATTGGTAGGCCGGATTGGAAATGACCAAAAGAAATCGACAGAACAAACACTTCGTCGTTATTCAACTACAATTGCCAAAAATTAAAAATTTAAAAAATTGTCACATCAAAAGCTGGCTTGACAGTTACAACCTCCTCAAGAACTCATATCCACTAACTCCCTACTCTTTCTAAAGTTAATTATGAGTAAAATCCTGCCGGTGAAGATGGTTGAAATATTGGGGTATTGATCACTTTGAAACTATCCCCATACACAAAATTGACGAGAACACAGTACTCATCACTTCGAAACTAACAATTAAACATTAGAAAATAGAAAAATTTTCAGCAATGGATTAACGATCACAGGGATGGGTAGAAAGATTGGCATCGGCGGTGAAGTGTTGAAGGCTTGAAGCCAAAGGGGGTTGAAGAGAGAGAAAAAAAATTGCCGTGGAAAGAGTATGAAAAAGGAAATGAAAAAAAACGAAAAGAAAATGTCCAATTTTTTTTTTGGGCCAAATGTTGTGGGACCCACTTCCAGTAGGAAATGAATAAAATAATAAGAATTTAACGGATGTCTGAAATTTCCGTCAATTGCTGCAAAAATCTTTTAAAAAGACCAAAATTGGGCAGAAAAAAATATTAAGGGACTAAAATCAGAGATTAAATATTTGTAGTGACAGGGTTGGGCTATCCCAAATACATTAGGGACCAAAACAAGCATTTGTCCTTATTTATTGATCAAATTAATCCTTGTAGATTTTTGATGAAGTTACGAAAAGTTCATTGGTAGTTTAACATTTACCAAAATTTACCCGTTATTTCCTTAGTTCGCAGTTTAGCAAAATTGGTAAATTAATTTTTATACTTGTTAAATCCTTCATTTAGTTTTTTTTTTTTTTTTTTTTGGTGTACTCTAACAAAAACATTCCAATTTTAAACTTTTTCTTTTACTACGGAGTACTACTATTATTTTACTTTCTACTTCTCAAATACCAAAAGAAAACATAAAAAAAAAAATTAAAAATTTAATCCTAATTTCAGTATTTTCTAAACTAGTTTAATTTTCACAATATTTATTTTATTTTATTTTCCTTCCTTCCCCCTTCTTTGGTATGGTAAACTTTGAACTTTCTCATACTTTTAAACATAGTAGCTTTTTCTTTTTTCTTTTTCTTTTTTTGTTTCAAAGTTCAAACTAGTGTTCACCCGCATGCTAAACTTAAAGAGGCGTTCTTTTATACGTAAAGAGAATTGGGAAAATGGAATTTCATACCTGATGGAAACGTCTATTCATTAAAAGAATCTTTGATTACTTTTGACATGTTTCAAATATGCATATTGGAATAGTAATTATTTGACGATTATTAAATCTTTTTTTTCAAAGGTACGAGGATGGAATTATAAATATTGAATAATTTAAGAAAAACATTGAACAATAATTTTTAATAAATTAATTTTCATTACCATATCAAGTTGCAACTTGGTTAAAGAAACTGAAATAATGATTTTTTACCTTTTATTTTTCTTGAAACGCAGAAATAGATGGAGACTGAAACTAATCACCATTACCTTCAATTCCTTTCCTGATGAAATAATTAAAATTACAAAGAGAATCGATAGTTGGAATCTATTATTCTAATCCCAGCAATTGTGGATGTTTGAGATAGGATCAACATGAGGTGCTTTGTCATTAGACCACTAACCTTGAACTGAAATACATCATCCTATTTGCAACAATACTGTCTCTACAAGTCAATTGTCCTTATGTATATGAGTGCGTGTATACGAGAGAGAGAGAGAGAGAGAGAGAGAGAGAGAGAGAGAGAGAGAGAGAGAGAGAGAGAGAGAGAGAGAGAGAGAGAGAATGTGATAGCAATTCGAAAACAAAACCAATGCATGTAAAAGTATCAACTTTGAATATACGAAAAGACCAAAGTATGCAGTGGAAATTTGACAAACTCGAACACTTACTTGAATACCAGAGACACAGATAGGATGATATTTGACCTCAAGTGGATTAATTCACGAGTTCTAAGAATCAAACAACCCAACTCAATCAATGGAATTATACTATCGAATTTCAGCAATGCCCCTCTTAAGATCTCACAAGAATAGCCAATAGTTATAACCCTCGATGAGCAAAACCAAAATGCAACGTTGCTATAAACGTCACTTTCTAGCGAACCACACAATAAAGATAAGTCTAACAATTATCACAATAACTCGAAGTAACAACTAAAACAATTTGCTTTACGCAAGAATAAAAACTCAAAAGGTAAAAACCTCACAAATTTTGATCCATTCAATCGCATGGAACGCAGAGGGATTCAACCTCCTTTTATAGAGGAAGTTGGCCGACTTTCCAAGCTACCTTAAGAAGTAGGATTCTTCTCTAATTCTACGAATTCAAAATCAAATTGGACTATTCGACTCCTAGTTTTCTTTATGACCAAGAAAATGAACCTAAACTCTTTCATACACCTAATATATTGGGCCTAAGTGTGAAATAAAAAGTAAAACTCCTACGGAGGCATTCTTGAAAAAAAGCTTCTCCACGCATCTACATGTCTTGATGATGAAATAATCTTCTTTCTTGATTACCACTCAACCAATATCTTCCTTGTAGAGAACAATTTTGTCAAAAAATCGATAATTAAATAAAGGAGAGGCTGAAACCCTACCATATAATATAGGAATAGAAAGGATTTCGACTTCCTTAACCCTCAAGTTAGGGTTTCTCACAAATCCCAAGGACTTGTGCGCGCACAAGGCCGGATCTAGGCTCCTCCATGGGCTTGATTTGAGCCTTCTTTTAGTTCATAAGACCATTAGGTAGCACTAGCAACACCTTAACAATTTTAGGCTTATATCATTCACATTTAACACATTCCTTAGCTCATGCATAGATAACTAGATTGTTAAGAACAGTTTTCATAGTTTTGAATCTCGAACAAGTGACTGGGCCAGCTGTATTAGTGGGTCCCTAATATTAGGATTTTTCAGAATTGGTTAATTAGTTACATTCATGACCTTCATGAACTCGTCTTTTTTAGGTTGGATGTCCTCTTGTTGACTTGCAGCTCGATGGTCTCCATCAGAACGACTACAGTCCAATCGACTAGATGATTTAACCGTTGGATGTAAGAGATCACTAGAACCGTAGGACTGAAGATAATGCAACTCCTTAAATGGTGAGTTTTACCACATCCTATATTTTGGCTGCAATTGAACGTTTTTATCTTTTACTTTTGCTTTTTATGTTTTTGCTTTTAATTTAAAAACTCAATGCTTCTTTTTCAATTGAAACATTCTGTTTTTTGTTTCCCTAAGCAAAATCCTCCATTAGATCCAATTTCATCTTTAATCATCTATAAAATTATTACCCAACAAGGATATTTTAAAACAAGTTTTACAGACAGGATGATTGTGCAATTATAATTCTCCAAACTACATATGTATAATTTCAATATTACTACGCGGCGAATTACCACTTCACAGAACACAATTTTTAAATGTTGCGTATCTTGTTATGATAATGAATAAGATTTAATGTCAATTGCTCTTGCAAGTGGTCTGTCTTTACAATGTTTAAAAATTTTACATGCAATTTTCCGTGCTACTTATAGAATAAAATATTTGTTTGGTATCGTGCAATCGGTAGACTATTGATTGTAAAACAATGGTATAATATGCACGCTCGTATCATTTCATCTTTGCAATATTCAGTAATTAACTTTGGTATAAATGACGTGGATATACTTATAATTACGAAAAATAATGAGATTAGAAAATACAGAAAACCATCAGATAATACTATTGTATATAGTATTTCTTTAAGACGGCCATATAAACCTCTTAACGAGAGTGTTATAGTATTTAAACTATCAAGCTAAATTATTACGGAATATATATGTGTAAGTAATATGGGTGGATTTGTTATTGCGTTGTTTATTCTTTACATATGGTCATTATGTTACGCTTTTTACGATGAAGTTTAAAAGTCCTCATATCCAATAAAGAAGGAGAATTCTTTAGTTACAAGACTAACATTATTTATAAGGAAGTGCTTCTAGTTAAACATACGAATCTAAAATAATAATCATATTTTTATCAGTTAATACACAGTGTTTGGTACATTTCTCTAATTAAAATATTAAGTACTACGATTATTGTACTTATGCTTGAATTTTCATGTAAAATTATATTTTCAATAATATCTATGTACCGTTTATATTAAAACCTTTCATGGAAATTAGATATCATTTAAATTTTAACATAATAATACCTAAAATTCCTCGGGATAGTAAAAATGCCAGTTAAGTTTAAGTACAGGTCAGGTCTTGCAGGTGAGTCTGTTCTTGAGACGCCCAGTTTTATGCATGGACAGCTTTATGCGCGCTTTCTAGGGCGAAATCCACAAAAACGTCTTAAAGTCTTGATATGTAATAGGTAAGGAGAATTTATCCACCGCACCATTAATGTTGTCTACTAGAAAGAGCTCCAGAATATATGATTATCTTTTCTTTCATTTTATTTCAGTCAAGGCAATCAGCTATGCACATTTTTTCTTCTTATACAGCTCTATGTCCGTATTATTCCGTTATTCGTTGGATCTACTTGGAAATTTATCTCACGAATAAATGTATCTTCAATAATAGCATTTGACTTTTATATTGAGATTACATTATGTAGATTATTGTCATTTAAATTTTAACGCGGGCACGTACTAGTAAAGGTGTTAAATGGATGAAATTGATACGACTAAAATGTAGAAACAGTAAATAGTATACTCTGACTTCAAAATAAATAAATAAATACACAAAAAAATTTCATACTCATACAGGAGAGGCTAACTTTTAGTTAGCATATCTCACAGGCATTTTCCCTTGTACCCTACTTCAATATGAATCCACCTAGCAAGTGTATATACTTACAGATCACATGTAAGATCTCCGAATTCATGGAAATGCTCTATTCCCACCAACATATGTAGCTTCAACAGAAACAGATCCTTCTGTGGTGAAATCTTCCCATGAATCAGCAGTGACTACGACGAAATCTGCCAACTTTCCAGGAGATAAGGATCCAATATCCTTGTCTAGAAAGCATGAATAAGCTGCCCATATAGTGTGCCTGGGGAGGAAGAGGATATTAGAATTGACATAAATATTAGCCAAGACAAAAAGTTTTACTATTCAATTCACTGTAAAACTTTGTTTTGGGTACCTTGTACAATAAATAATATTCTCCCTTATAACTGAAACGAAATTCTATTCATCACATAAATTTGTAAAGTAACTTGTTTTATTCACTTGAAACTTCATAAGCCAGTCTTGTTTCGAGAAGATTAAGCTTAGAACCGTACATCAAAAACTTAATTGGTCATTAGGATTGTGACACTATTTATTTATTTATTTTTTTTGGTAAATATTCTAACACTTCTATGATCATATCAAATGGCGTAGCTAACAGTGATTTTGTATAATTGGTCCAGATAGCAATTTTAGCGATGCATTTAGCTCAGCACTCCACAGTGACATGATATTTAACTATGAATTGGAACCACCACACAACAATGGTGCTCAGAGATATTTGCATCTAAAGCTTCATGCACTGGAACAGTAAAGTGTACTGGATGACATCATATGCTTCTGAAATGCTGCAATAGTGAAAAAGATAAATACTGCAAGAAAAGATCACGGTATTAAGAACAAACGATATCTTACGCTTTTAATGCGTCATCCAGATTCATACACTCTGATGGAGCCCAAGGGTGTTCCCACCCAGGAGGGGTTCGTTTGATTGCTGTCCGCATGCTTCTCAAAGGGTTGATATCTGCAACCTGAAACCGCAATTCATCATGCATGTCAGATTGCACTGACAAGTCCATCCAATTCTACAGATTTCAATGAAAGGTGATGATCTAAGAGTCCTGCGGCTTAACATAAAATTGATAACTCTCACCGGCCAATCAGAGCCAAAAGCAAGAGTTGCACCACCAGCCAGAAGTGATTGGAATAGATAAGAGCCTTTTTCTGCTCTCTCAAAACCAATTTTTTTAATTGCAGAATCAGCATCATCCAACATGTGATCAGGCTGCAAAGATAAAACTTCAACTAATTAATCTTTCCTTTTCCCACAATGTGGTTGATGTGGAAACATCTGGCACCTGAGCTTCAATAAAGTGAATAACAAAAGAGAAGTACAAAAGCAGAGAATCAAGGTTCTCAGATCTCCAAGAAGCTGAATGAAAAGGGTAACAGAGGTTCGAGGATGCTGGAGGAACTTAGAATCAGTGTAACAGAGGTTAAGGAATGAGAGATGGCAACCAAGGATAGACCGATAGAGTGAAGAGCCACATGTAATAGCAGAGGAAGTGGACAGAGATGAAAGCCGCTGGAGGAATCATGTCAGTATGATCTTGTGAGGAAGAGAATGTCAATAAACTGAATGGCTGAAGACGAAAGGAAGCTGAGCTATGATATCTAAGAATAATAATTACAAAAAAGCACACAAGTCATCTAAAGACTTATAAAGGATGTAACACATACCTGAACTGAAGCAACAACGGCTTGTTCACCAAATCGAGATGCTGTCCCAGGTGCCAAATGCTGAGCATGTTCAATCTACAAGAAGAATTTGAGATGAAGCTTACCAGATAAGAGAGATTGTGTAAATATGTGCCAAAAGTAATCCCACAGTAAATATTTTACCAAAGTCTGCAATCAGAAAAGGAGCATTGCACTCGGTTGACAGTTGATTTAAAATTTTTATAGATTTTATGATATGGGTTATGTAAGAAATTCATAAAAAAAGTGATGACAAGATCTCATCCATACATCAATATGACACTGAGATAAAGGCCTATTCCTAAAGTAATTCAAGTAACTACCTTTTTTTTCTACAGACTTTATCTTTTTGTCAAGCAAGAGCCTTTGGCCAACTTGTACATTCATAAACAACAACACCACCACCCAGTATATTACCGTACTTCTTAATTGAATTGTCTCAATCAAATTCCGGTGCTTTCAGTGAAGGCGTAGAAATCAATACGTCAAATGCACCAATGCATCTTGGGTCATACTTAAACAGCCTCTCTGTATTGAAATAACAGGGGTAATGCTGCGTACATCTTGACTTTGTATATGCATAATGATTGAAAAAAAAAAAGCTCAACTTGCATAAGAAAAATGCATGGCAGCTAATTTGGATTTCAGGTTAGTCACAGGCTTGAGTTGTAGGATTAGTTAACCCTAATGTCTTCCTGACTCACCCTAAACCTTCTGTCCCTGATTCCATTCCGAGAAACCACTGATGCATACATGTCCAGAAGTAAGGAATTTGCCTTGTCACCTATTGCATGAACAGTTACCTGAGAGGAAGCAGGAGTATCTCCTCATTTGTCGTAATATTTCCAGAAAAAAAAAGGAAAAGAAAAAGGAAGATAATGGATTTATGAAGCATAATAAGCACCTGAAGCCCAGCTTTATCTGCCGAAACAATCATGCTATGCAGACCCTTCATATCTGCAACTTCTAGACCAAAATTATCAGGTTCACCAACATAAGGCTGCGAAATAGCAAACAAGAAAAGCATGTGTGAACTTTAGCCAAACAAATGTATATGATAATCATGTAGGATTGTACCTTCCTACACATAATTAAAATAAGGTTCACTTATTTTGAGAGTAATTTCAATAAATACAAAATTATATACCTCGTGGAAAAGTGCACTATTTGATCCCAATGATCCATCAGCAAAAGCCTTCAAACCCCCAAAGTAAATCTTTTCACTTATATTAGGGCCTGCCTCATTCAAATGTTCCTGAAGAAAATATCATTCTCTGGAATGAATATGCTAGGTTAATAAAACAGAGCATGATACTAGGGAAACTTTGTTATTCTAGATCAATGCCATAGCTTGAGGGTCACAGTTTTTTCACATAACTAGGTCATTCAGAGAATTTTTCACCAGGAAAGTATTAATCTTTATTGATGCAGGGATTGAGAAGAATTCCATGTCTAATGGAGAGCAGAGACAAATTCAGAAAAACACACTGAACATTTGATAGAGCTCTTGAACAGGAGACCAATGCCCTTTGTCAAATTTCAGTGCCCTTTGAGAGATGAATGATAAAGATGGTGGGACAATATCTCAAGCAACAGGGAAAGAGTGTTTCAAAAAATCAAATTGATATTATACTAGCAACAGCAGGATAGGAAAACTGAAAATCAGAAACACAAAAATACACAACAATCACATGCAAAATGCAGCTTCAAAACCAAAATTACAAATCAAGTTTCCATATAAAGGACCATTTTCTTAATTCCAGTACAATTATTATTAAAAGTTTGTAAACCTAATGAATTAATGAATTCACAAACAACATGGATGAAAAGGAAAAGTAAATACGAAAGGAGAAACAGAAAAGATGAAAAGAGAGTAAGGAAGAAAATGGCAAAAGTGGAGAGCATGAAATCGTGGGAAAAAAATAAAAAATAAAAATAAGATTGATAAAACAGTAGTAAAATATGGTTCAGTGCCTAAGCCTTGATTCCAATGTTTGGTGAAGCAATACATGTCTTCATTATTAGGAAATTATGAGAACGCTCTGAGGAGGCTCTCAATCCCATCTAATGTCATCATGTTAAAAGTTCCAGACCTATACACATCTCACATCTTTAGGGAAAAATAAAGTAATTACACTACCAGGGAGATGCGGCCATATACATCTTTTTTCTAATCCAACTGAAGCATACAAAAATGGATAGAGTTGTCAGCATGCTATTTAAATGAAATCTCACATGTAAGCGTGCCCACGTTTCCATTGGAAAGAATAAGCAAACCCTAATCAACATCTTTCCAAATGAATCAGCCCATGTATACACATCTGCAATTGTTAAACTCCAGGCTCAGGACAGAAATTAAGATCCTAATAAGATGCAAGATTTCCTCATAGGTGTTCGATAGAAGCAAACAGTGGGTTTTGTTGCATCAAATATTCAAAAACTTCAAAATGAACTAGAAAATGATAGAAATCTGACTGATTTCTAATTGAATTATTTAGAGTAAATACCTGTTTTGTTTTCACGTGCTTTACCGAGTAGAATTAGCAAAAGATGTAATTCTCAAAAGCAATTTAAGATGTAAGACAACTCCATGTAGAAGTTTGACATAAGCAACCACAAAATTCCAACTTACAAGCAAATTGTAAAAACCTTAGTAACTTTCTGATAAATTATTTAGACAAGACTTAGTCTTAATGCTACTTCAAGTCTTTTAGCTCATACTACTAATTTCCACTGAGTTTGGAAAAACAATATATGACAAAAAAAGCAAGAAAAGATTCAAACTTAGAACCTGAGTAATCTTCCCACGAGGTTTCAGCTGCTAAACCAGGAAAGTATCTCCCCATATCAACTACTGTGGTTACACCCCTCATTAAAGCAAGATTGCTAGCTCGCAGAAGAGCTTCCCTTCTTTCTTCTACAGAGACTTCTGGTATGCAGGATAAGATGAGCTTCATTGCAGAGTCAATTAATAATCCTGTAGGTTCTGCATTTGATCACAACATGACACAAGTAAGAGGTTACTTCCAATTCTGTAACCCTAATTCCAGGTATTTGTGCAGTGGCTTAGTTCGTTTTACTGGATGACAATCAGCCCTTCTCTTAAAATTAGAATTTGTAAAATTTTGGTAAGAGGTCTTTTTCTAAATGAAGCATTTATCTGCAGCAAAAGTATCATACAAATATACAATTGTACATGTATAACATTCCTCGCCTATCCTATTTTATACATTAGCAAATATGCTAATAATGATTTAATAAGAAAGTACATGGTTTTGAATTTACCATTATCGTTACTTTTGACAATAACCCCACCCTCTGGCTCATTTGTGTAGTTAAATATTCCAGCAACTTTTAGAGCATAAGTGTTAGCCAATCCCATGTGACCATCCATCCTTGAAAGCCAGACCTGCATACAAGTAGATAAGGAAAAAACAGAAATATCTTGCAGTACTCATTGTGGACGGAGTTCACACTTACAGGATTATGGGGTGTAATATCATCAATCCAAGATGCCATAGGTAGTTCTCCTCCCCAGAAGTCGTTGTTCCATCCACCACCCAGCAACCAAGAACCTTGTTTCATATCTTGTGATGTTTGTACATGAAAAGATTAGAAAGATACTCAGAACAAAAATGTTTGATTGGTCCTATTTGCTAGAAGAAAGTAAAGGAAATATCTTTAGGTAAGACATCAAAAGAAAAAGGTTTCACAAACTCATGGAACTCTAGATAGAACAAGCATTAACTCCTGGTTTTGTTTAAGTTACAAGAGTTCAGGGAAGTACTGATTGACATGGATGCAACTTTAAAACTTAAACAATACGGAAGGACAAAACTGTATATACTATGTTCAACCAGCCATCATTCTGTAAAATCAGAACAAAGTAAACTAACATTCAAGCAACCATAACATCCTCGGTGGACAAAAATCAACAAATTTATTTTCATTTTCAAGCATGTCCTGTTTACACAAGCACAACTTCTTAGGTACAAAGAATTAATCATTTAGAAAGGGATGCCACCAATTTCATTTAGATATTACACTGGTTCCGTTCCTTTTTCCATGTTTTCCATCAAGATGTGAAAATGACAATACACCAGTTAAAGCATAAGGGGCAATGGTAGAAGGAGAATGTTATGTGTCTCTTTTTTCTGTTCACAACACCAGCGATCTACAATGCAGGATCAAATATGGTATTTCAGTTTATGTTTCCAACCAGTAAGTTAGGTATTTAGAAAAAGAAAATGAAGGAAATAGGAACAAGCATCTCTCAAAAATCTGGCCAAATGCCTACAGCAACGAAATAAGAAAAAATTTGCAGGAGAAATCCATCCTATTTCAAGAGTTATGTAAATACATTAGCAGTATGAGAATTCTTTTTCTGTTTTAGCATCCTTCAAGAACTTAATGGTCATTCATTAAGAGAAAACGAGTACCAATCAGGTCTTTTATCAGCAAGAAAACAAGCTTTGTTTGTGGAACAACATGGTCACACAAGGTAAAAGTGACTGGTAACAATCTCTCTTCAACTTCATAAAAGAGCAAGTTGCAAAGAGGCTGAATACTCATGACTATCTCAATCAACTGACACCTTACTAAAGGTAATGTACTAGCTGGAAGCAGGCAACCTTTTAACCCCATCCAGAGGAGCATGTTCCATTTTTGCATAAGAAGGGAAATTAAATAAATGAAAATAAAGTTCAAGATTCCATTTTATGCAGTCTAACTGAATGAATTTTTTAGAAAAAGTCAGAACTTCTAATTTCACGCAAGTACGTGTAGTTAGCGATTGGAACGTACTCTTAACAGCTTCCTTCACCTTGTTCACAAACTGATCCTTAGTTTTGACTTCACGAAGTTCAACACGTGCCATCTGTTTCCAGAACCAGGATCAGACTCAATGTTATTCAACCACTACTTTAATGAAACATCCTTCCATAACTGCTAAGCACAATAGGAGACTCTTGATCTAACAGTAAATCTCATCCACAGAGTTCTATGTTTTGTTACAGAGACAAAAGCTTCTCAGGTTACAGACAACAGCAACTCAAAGTCCAATCCAAACGTTTATTCTGCTTCAAAGATAGTACATCAACACCCATTCTGCAATTAAGTATATCTTTCCCCTTGAACACAGGAGTGGGCACCATATCTCAGAAAAATAACATTCACACCATGAATCTCTAAATAATAACTCAAAGTAATAATTTGATCCTATTGATGTTAACTTTGCAATCTACAGACAGCTGTAGATAAAGAAATAGATCACTCAGAAACCCTGATGCAGGAATATACATGCAGTAAGACAGAAAGCTGATAACGTGAGAAATGAACCTGTAATCCTCCGAAAATCAGATGCACATGGGAATCGATGAATCCAGGAACTACTATCTTCCCCTTTAAATTCAATTCCCTGCACCCTGGTCCTGCCAAATCCTGCATGAACATGTACTCTATGTCAGATACAATTAAGATTACAACTTTTATAACAGTTTACCTAAGACATATATAGTTTGTTCTGAGTGAGGTAACCAGCAGCTTGCTGTTTCAGATTATCTGTCATTAGAGCAAAATCAGCCAATATTCATATACACCTACACTGCAAACCATTTATTTGTTTATTTTCTGTGAAAAGAGCACGCTTGAGTTGTGAAACTACAAACAAATTAAAGAAATCCCATATGTGAAATATAAAAAGCAGATCAGATTGATCGAGGTTCCAAAAAGAAAGATCAAGTAGATTTAGCTCGAAATCATAAGGCATCAAAATTCAAGACATAACCAGCCTCGTTATATACTGGTATCTCAAACTGAACATGAAAACACACAATAGACTTTTCCATTTCCTTATAGCTCAAATGGAGAAGACATCAATAAAATTATTAGCCTTCAATATAAGAAATTTACACAAGATGAAAAAAACTTCAGATTTAAAATTCCTCCAACCTTTTATGCATGGATAGGTAATCTGTCAATAAAACTCTACATCAAGTTATTCTTATTTCCATCTCATTTTTTTAAAACCATTTCCTTGTTGCGAGCTTCGATGGTTAAATTTACAAATACTAGTGAAACCTATTGTGGAGAACAGTAACCATGTTCACAGTGACAGTAAGGCATTTAACATTCACTTGCAGCAGAAGTATATGCTTCAACACATTGCGAAATTGCAAGAGATCACAAGCAACATTGGGGATTTGCACAACTAAAGCAGCAATATCAAAGGTGACCCAAAACCAATACTTTGTATGGGGCAAAAAGGAATATAACCACAGAATTGGATTTTAAAAAACAGGACAAGAAGAGAAGAGAACCTTGATGGAAGAGTAATTTCCAACTCGAATGATTCGGCCATAGCGAATGGCCATGGATTCAGCGTACAGCAAAGAATCATCACTGGTGTAAATTGTCCCATTATAAACTATCAAGTCAGCGCCTAACTTATCAATTGAGAACGCATTGAAGAAACCTAGCATGAACACGAGAGAAAAAAACAGAAAGAGAATAAGCGAAACCCAAAAATAAAAAAGGAAAAGAGAACCCAGAAAGATTGGCAACTTGGAAATGAGAAATTTGAAGTATTTACCGGTGAGATTGTTGTTAAGAAGAGGAACTGAGGCAAAGGAGAGAAGAAGGGCGAGGGAAGCAGAGATAATCAGCCACAATTTACTCATACTTTGTTCAGTTGAGTTCACCTCAGTTTGAGGAATCTTTCAATTTTTCGGAATCACATAGGAATCTTTCGTGAAGTTGACGATGAAACTCCCTCCCTATCTCAATTCTGGGTACGGTCTCCGGTTACTACTTGAACTCCTCCTTACGGATGTAGCAACCGGGAAATTTTCCTAACCGGTAAGTCATACACACACACGTGGTTTCTTTGTTCTAGTTCCACCGTGTGTCTATTTCGCTCAATTTCGCAACTTTTGTGATCCTCTGATTTTCGAAGTTTTCGACTTTGAAGGAAAAAAGTGGGGGAAAGAAAAAGGTAAGAGAAGGAATCGATGTGTTTTAAGTAACATTTGGTGTCTTGGTTTGCATATCGAATGGCTGCTGGGAAATTTTTTTGACATTGCTACAAATTTTGCTCACGAATAATGTGTCGTGTTTTTGGTTGCATGTTAGGTGTTCGATTTCCGGATTAGGTGAATTTTTTTTTTTTTTTTTTTGGGCGAAGTTTTCCAATCGGATTTGGAATCATCTTATTCACTCAAGCATCTATGACAAGAATAGGACTGTAATCTGTTGATTAACTTGGCTTAGAATACCCAAGAATGTGCCAGGAAATGTACACTAATTTGCAGTAGTGAACACATTTATTCCGTGAGACTTTTTTGCATTATGTCTGTCTTGTGCAAATTGCATGTCTCATTTACTATTTCGGGTCAAATTTACTACTTTCCACAATATTCAGACAATAAATAAAGTTCAATGGATAAAAAGACTCAAATTTTCTGTTGAAGATTAATTTTGAGGGCTAGGAGAGGATCAATCTGTTTCTCATTGTTCTTTGTTAGTAACCTTGAGAAAAAAATCTCCTAAATATTACTACCTCCGTCCCAGAAAAATAATCCATATCGAGTTTTTAAATTTTTACTAAAACTAATACAAATCTCAAAACTCAATGTGGACAATTTGTTTGGGACTGAGGTAGTAGTATTATTGTAAACATTTTAATTAGTTACAACATGGATACTAAAGTAGCAGTTATATCTCAGTATGTCCTTATTCCTCACCAGTCTCCTGTCTATTTTTAACAGGAGCACTTAATCTATTAGGCCATAGTACTTCACAGTAACTTCGGATATTGTTGAAAATTCTCCGCTCCTGTTAATGATATTTTAATTCTCGTGTTTGTATTTGCAGGGATAAGGTTTTTTGAACGACTGAAGATTTTGTATTCTTGTATTTACCTTCGATTTTTAATCCTCATTAGCATATCTTTTTAAGCTGAAATGGCGCATTTGCTTACTCGAAAAAATGTAGCTCCAATCGTAAGAAGAATGTAGAAATCTGGAGAAGTATAATGTTAAAAGGCTGGTCAATCTTGGTTTTGAAGTTTACATGCAAGATGATGAGTATGCCTTCTACACCTTATAATTGATTAGGTACTTGAATTTGTTTGTTCTGGTAATCAGGGCAATTGTCTAATGATCATTGCGCTTAATAAGTAACCTTAAATGGTTTCGTAAATTGTAAGATTACCTTTCAATGCTCACGAGCGACCACTTTTTGCAAATAAACTGTCTACTTTTCTACGTGCAGGCCTGATACAAGGCAGGATTTCATGTCGAATTTACCTGGTCTGAGGCTTTGACTTATATTGTAGCAAAGTAGGAAAGTTTGTCTGGTAACTCAGCTACTTTGTTGAGAAAAAAAGATGATTGTCACACTGTAACCTAGGCCTAACCATTGTAATGTTAAAAGATTAGTTTCAGAGATACACTGAAGTAATCAAACTAAGATAGTCTCTCTTTTTTCTTTCCCTACATTTTTTGGTGCATCAATTGATTATGTGAATTTTAGTTTTTTTTTCTAGAAATAAAAGACAGTATATATAAAACTTGAAAAGGAAAAGGAGAAAACAAATATTAGCAGATTAGCGTCCTCCCACTCATGGACTCGCCTTAAAATGTACGAAGGGATGACCCCAACCTACCAATACAAACGCCACCAAACACACTCATGTCCCTATCTATTACAACCTTTTGGTAGAAGCAAACCCCTCAATCTCGTAAGTAAGCCTCAAAACTCACAAGAACACGACTTTATTTCATAGAAAAACAAACATAGCCTACTACATCACAATTATGTGAAATGATAATTGGTATCTACCGGGTTACACTTCCTTACGGTAATCAGACCAATGAGTAAAATCACTAATACCTAATTTTCTAAGAGACAAGACTATGAAACGAAATGAAAAAAAATACAGAAAAAGCGCAAAAATACAAATGGCAAATTACACTTCTGCAGTAGTTTTCCATCCTCACGAACATGAGTCTTGCTTCCAGCAGCATCCCAAACATCTTGTGTGCCTCCTGAATACTCCCCGACTAGTGATTAAGAACGGTACTCCAATATTCTTTTCATTATCGCCAGATCTGGGGATAATTTCAAGAATCAACAAACACCACATCCTAACACAAAAATTCAAAAAAAAGAACAAAAATTTAAAATTTAAAAAACTTGTCCTCTCCCATCCACCAATCCACCAATGATGGATGGGGGAGATGGTAGTGTTATTTTAGGGGGATGTTCCGATGAGAATGGTTTGGGTGGAAGGGAGTTGAGGGGAAGGTGAGGGGGCGGCGGATCTGGGGGCCTTGGTGGTGGTGACCGGTCTTTTGGTGGGAGTGTTAGAGAGGAGGAGAAGAAGGGGAGGAGAAAGAAAGGTTTTTTTTTTTTTTTACAATTTGAAGTATGAAACCCGTCATTGTGAATTTTAGGCTTTGTTTGTTATGTTTTTTTATGGTATTTTTAAAATATTTAAATAATAATTGTCTCATTACAACATAACTTTTTACATTTTTAATACATTTTTTTACATTCCCAATACAAAAAATATCTAAAAATACATACTAAAAAAACGAAATAAACATACCCTTAGCTATTTATCTCAAATTTGTGACTCATTCTTCTCCCTTTTGTTTGTTTGCCCCATCGAAATTTGTCAAAAAGATGCACAATGATAAGATGCAAACCTAAAGATACTTGGCATTATTTTTGGTTAAACTATGCATTGAACACAATTAATCCTTGAAAAGAAAAAAATATTTTTTATATACTCTTAGAATGTCTCAATCTTAAAATGTTTGTCCTATTTGTTGTAACTACAAAGATAGTATTTGGAAATATGCTCATCATCTAACTTAGAAGATGGTTATTATATTTGGATTATTACTGATGAGACTAATTTTTGTCCTTTACTTATTTTCGGAGGGAGTACTAGTTTTTTTATTTACTGTTATTCTTTTTTCACTCTACTATAGTACTCTTTTGGTGTTTATTTTAAGATATTTTAACTTTTTTTAGGTTTCATCTAATACACATTTTTAATTGACGAAAAAAACCTTAAAAATATATTTTTACATTCATTGTGTTTTTTTGATGTCAGAATATATCTTTAAGATTTTTTTGGTCTATTAAAAATGTGCACTAGGTTAAATCTAAGATAAATAAAAATGTCTTATATTAAGAACCCGGAGTGAGTAAATCCATCATACCATTACTGATAAATCAGGTTCAGTTCGATTTCAACCCGATTTGATTTCGATATAATCCGATTACCGCTTTGAATGGAGAAGGAAGAAGAAGGCTAAAATTTTTCCCAATATTTTTTGACAACCCGCCGATCCGGCACCTTAAACACTCTTTAAAACCCACATCCATTTTCAAGCTGCAGAAACTGCACAAAAGAAATGCTGCTGAGGAGAAGACTAAGTTCACTGTTATCGACCTCAATCTGCAACCTCCCAATAAAAAGCAGGAATCCCGTTTCCCGTATTTCCCCAAAACAAATCCCTTCCCTTGAATTCTTGAGGAATTATACCAGCCGCAATCATTTCTGTAATGGGGTTCTTGGGTCCCAATTACTTGGAATGAATATGGGTTTGGGCCGGAGGAGCTATTCGAGTCTGTTGGCCTTGAATGATTTGAGTGATAAAAAGGGATCCACGACACAGAAGACCCGGAAAGGACGTGGTATTGGGTCGGGCAAAGGGAAGACTGCAGGGAGGGGTCATAAAGGGCAGAAGGCTAGAGGGACTATGAAGTTTGGGTTCGAAGGTGGCCAAACCCCCCTTCGCCGTCGTGTTCCTAAACGTGGGTTTAAGAACCCGTTTAGCCTTACATTCCAGGTTGGTTCGTGTCTTTAGTGTATATTTCTTAGTGGATGGTTTTATGACTTTGTTCTCTGAGAGTTTTGTATTTTCAATAGAATTCAAGTAATATGTGATAGACGTTCGAAAAGTGTTTTGTCTTGGATTAGTTGTGAGTTGTTTTAGGTTATCTGTTTTTGGTCTAGTTTTGTGTTTACTGGAATTTCAATGCTTTTTTTTAGTATTGATGGTACTTGTATTCGTACTTTTTAATCAGGTTTGTATAATTTGAGCTTTGGTTTTTAGGATGAGGGATTGTTACAACTTACAACCTTAGGTGTTTGTGGAAAGGTATTTATCATGTTATCCTTTATATCTAGGAGTTGCTGTTGCCTCAATTTTAGGGATTCTGAAGTAGAAATAGTTGAATTTGCAAATGTGGCATTTGAATTTGTTTGATATAGTTATGTAGATGTAGATGCAGATATTAACTGTATTGAAGTGTGGTCTGCTAAGACAGATCATATGGTGACTAATGGGAATCTTGGTCTCCATAAAAATTAAAAACTTCCGCAGACTGCAAATTTGGGATAACTGGGTTTATTCTGTTGATTTGGTTTACATATATTTTTTTTTCAACATTACTACTCTTTATGGAAGAAAAAGATTTAACTTTCAAGACTACATATTACGCACTTCAGACCTGACTACCTTCTGTTTCGTGCATTTTATATGTCTGCACTTTGTGGCATTTTGAATTCCTTTGAAAAGTGTTAGGGTGCAAATCAGGAATGTAGAGGATGATCCTTGCCCAGTTCATTCATAGCTGAATCAACATGAAAGAAAAATATTAACCGATATACTACAAAATAAAACTAATAGAGAAAAGAAATATTTTGCTTAGCCATAGATGATTCTCTCTTGATTATATCAGTTTTTCATCTTGTTCAGGCTTGTGATCATTCAGCTGAAATGCTAGCTTGTGATCATTTAGCTGAGAATGCTAGCTTGTTGGCTACCTGCGGGACTGTTGAAGTTGATAGTCTTGGGTTAAAACCCCTTGGAAAATCTATTTTGCTTTGAAGCAGAAGTATGGGAGATTAAGTTTAATTTTAGGCTACAGAGATCTTCAATTTTGCTGAGTACTGGGAGCTGAATATATAAGTGTTGGGGCTCTAAGTCTATCCAAGGGAAAAAATTATGAGGAAGGTTTTTCAAATTATATTTTGTAGCCCACTTGAAGACTTTGATTGGAGAATAGAGTTAATTTTACTCTTTTGTCACTGCTAGGCACTCAATATGATGTTGATTTGCTGATTGTCATAGACGATATTGATACTAAATTGTTTGGAGTTTTATTGAGGAAATATGTAACTAAAAGAGACATGCTGGAACCAGCTTTTACTGAGGTGAAGGCTCATTATCGTCTAATTCTTACCTAGATTGAAACTTATATGAATAACAATGGATGTGGAAAGGGTAGGAAATTTCCATAAATCTCTGCCATAAGGCCCCCAACTGTAAGAAGACCCTCATGGATATCAACTAATGAAACAGAAATGAATCAAGTGTGCTTTAGCTCCATCCATCTCTCTAAATATTTTAATCAACCAAGAAGTATGAAGCTGTAAGGATAATTCATCTGAATTGTGTTTTTACTGTATAATGAACACAGACATTCTAGGCACACTTTTACCGAGAATTCAGGTAGTTGCCATCTTGTGGCTGCAGAGCGAAACTATATGTACTTTTCTGGCGTTGGAAGCTTGAACGGGCATTTTACTGCTCCCCTATGACTGAAGTTTTTTGGCATTTTGAATCTCTAAATGGGATTCGTATAAAAAGCTCACCATTTTAGAGGCTGACTCCAATAAAGTTATCACTTTTTATAAGTTAATTTCTATACTAAAGCAAGCATAAGCCAGTGCATGATGAAACTAAAACTTCAGGTATTTGTCTTCTTGTAGATCGTGTGTTTTCCTCTGTAACTTAAAAAATTGGTCCTGATTTTCTCCTGGTGACTTGTGTTTCTGGATTGCATCATGCTTCTCTAAGACCGTAGCTTATTCAGAAAGGCTGATTTTATTTTGTTCACTGCGCTACTTTATGAAAATGACAGCCAGTTGGTTTGGGTAAGATTGCCCAGTTAATCAATGCTGGCAAGATAGACTCATCAGAGTTGATCACCATGAAAACTCTCAAGGTAACTACTATAGCATATATTAAATGTTTACTGTTCAAATTAGCTTCTTATGACTTCTGCGCTTTACGCACTAGGATGCTGGAGCAGTTGGGAAGCAGATAGAAGATGGAGTTAGGCTGATGGGACGTGGTGCAGAACTTATTGAGTGGCCTATTCATCTAGAGGCAAGTTCGAAATCACTTGGAGTTACCATTCAAAGCTGCAGTTATTATCAAAGCTACTTGCAACCTTTACTCTTTTCCTTTAGCTCTGTAGAATAACAATGATTGTAACACATTGCAACAACAGGTTTCAAGGGTTACCGTTCGGGCAAAAGCGGCTGTCGAAGCTGCTGGTGGATCTGTGAGGAGAGTTCATTACAACAAATTAGGCTTCAGGGCTCTACTCAAGCCTGAGTGGTTTGAAAAGAAGGGCAGGTTGCTTCCTAAAGCGGCACGGCCTCCACCAAAACTACAAGACAAGGTGGATAGCATAGGACGTCTTCCCGCCCCAATCAAACCAATTCCTTTTACGTCTGAAGAAAAAGAATCAATGGCCTGCTGAACCAAACTAATTTTTATTATTCAGTGATTTTCCTTTATCTTTTTCCAGTGAAGTTCTGTAATTCTTTAATGTCAAGTTACACATGGTACGATGAGTAAGCTCTTGGTTGGTCTTTCACATATGACCAAAAAAAAAAAAAAAGAAAATTTAAAAACAAAATAAGTCATATTTTGATTATTTTTATTTCAATTTGTCCTCTTTTTGATAGTCAGTTTTTGTAGTAATTTCAATTAATTACTCATATTGATAACATTTCTTAATGTTTAATATTTCTTTATTATGAGTTGTTTAAATTTTGGAGTATCTGATAATCAATAAGTTGGTTTCTTAATGAATTAAGGTGTGAGTATTTGATAATCAATTAGCTGGTTTCTTTATTAACACTTTATTCTAAAATTGTTGAATTAATTAAGTATTCATAAAAGAAAAAGGAAAAAAGGAACCCGGCATTTAAAACAAATTAGTAGCCAATATCATCATAGTTAAGTCAATTTCATCCTTCCGTCATCCAATTAGCAAATTCCGGCCATTAACTTGGCCAAAAATTGCAAAAAATTATACTCTCTCCGTCCCACAAAAATAATCCATATTGAGTTTTGAGTTTTGTACTGTTTTTAGTACAAATTTGAAAACTTAATGTAGACTATTTTTTTAGAATGGAGGTAGTATTTTATAATTTTTGAACTTCATGACTAAAATGGCACTTATTAATCAACTTAATATTTTTACTAGTTTAATTAACCATACCATTCAAATTTTAATTTTTTACAAGCTTAAACAATTAAATTAATTAATTTAATTTTTTATTTATCTTAAAATGATATCCAAATGACAAATTTCTTGTTTATTAATAAAATTAGGTGTAAAACCACACGTTGGATACGAATGCCTTTAGCACAATGGCTTTCCATGACCAAAATCACAATGTATAGAAAAAATTTAGATAAACAAGATATTTCTGTGGATAATTGTATGTGCTTCTTCATACAATTAACTTGGCTGATTGTATGAAGTTTATGTGAAATTTGAAACCAGGTATGCAACAGAAGAAGTACATAGATAAAGACACAACGTATTTTTACAGCTACAAGGTATGATAAAACTCTAAGCAAATAACCATGAAATTTGTTATTTGGATCTTATTTTAAGTAAAGTTAATTAAGTAAGTAAAAATTAAATTAATTAAGTTAATTATTTAAGCTCATAGAAAATTAAGATTTTTGAACCGTATGATTAATTCAGGTAGTTGGAAAATATGTTAATAAATTAAATGTAATGAATTGGGGTTGCTGAATGTTGCTATACAAACAGATAACAAGCTCCTTGCAGATATGCTACTTAATCAAGCTAATTTTCTTTGGAGGTATTTCTCAGAGTTACGTGAAATAATGGGGATCATGAAGAGAAGGGGATACAATATCTCCCATATCTTTCATGAGACTAATTCGGTTGCAGATGGATTGTCTAAAGTTGCTTCTTCCGGTGTAAATGTTATTTACAATACTTTAGAAGAGTTGCCACTTAAGGAAAAAAGTCTTTTGATTCTTGATCAAAGGTCTTTTTTCTTATATTCGAATTAAGTAATTTTATCTGCAAGTCATCTATAATAGTATAGCCTTAGGATCATTTTATATCTCTTTATGTATAAGGTTATGAATATACTCTGCCCTTTCTGATTTAGTTTTTTAATGGAATGGAAAAGTATGGAGGGATGAGACTAGGGAACTGGATAGTATATATATCCATTCCTTGGGTAGACCCTTTGGGTGCATTATACTATCTGATACTAGCTAGTTCAAAAATTTATCTCTTGGGTACATCCCTTGAGTTTTTTTGAGCTAGTTGAAACTTGAATATGTCATATCCTTTCTATTTTGCCAAAAAAATGTTAATAAATTAAATTAGAAAAAGTTAAATTAATTAATCGAGTGCATTTTAATCTTGAAGTTTAAAACTAGTAAAATATATTTTCCAGCGATATTTGATAAGTCAATAGCCAAAATTTGCTAATTGGATGACAGAAGAATGAAATTGACCGAATAATATGATACATATTTGACATTTATTTTGTAAATCATCAAATGTACCATGTACAGTCACTATAAGAAAAACTCCCATTCAGTGGCCATATTAACCTGTAAGTGTAGTAGTACATAGAACTTAATCAATTATTTATACTATGTCGGATGCTTTATAAAAAATAATAGTCCGATTACCTGAATCCTACATCCTTTTCCTTCTCCATTAGTTTTTTCTTTTTATTAACCTACATGTATTAATAACAGTTCCAACATGCATTCGACCAACAACATCATATTCGTCATCGATTTTTTTCTAAGAAATATGACATTAATTAGAGTCTGTTGATCAATTCCATCATAGTTGGGTTGTTGGATATTAGAAGACTCCTAGTAAATCAATTGTTGTAGTGATAACAACTAAATAGACGATATACTAGAAGACTCCTAGTAAATCAATTGTTGTAGTTATAACAGATTGGATCATATAAAAATTCTCACTTGGAGGGAATGTAGCTAATGTTTCCCGGACAAATCTTTCGATGGTTAGGCGATATACTAGAAGAATTTTTTTAATCTTTTCCCGTAAAAGATCAAAGACAAATTATTACTTGTTGTATTTTAAGTAGTTTATATCTTTAAAACACTTTTACTAGATCACTTTGTTTTGGAGGGAACATAATAACTACATTATTTCCCGCACAATTTTTAGGAGGTTAAATAAGATTTATCTTTTCCTGCAAAAAAGGAAAAATGGCGGACAGATTCTCTAAAGAAACAGTTATAAATAGAATCATTGCATCAACACCAAATCTCCCATGTACTGCTATTTCCATTTATCACTGGTGAGTGGAATTTTTTTTATAGGGTAATTTGCTTTTCTCAGATAAAATTTTGTTTTGTTCAAGGAAGTTCTCCCACTAGAATATTTCTTTTATGATTAGATTTCTAATGATATTTGTGATTGTTTCTGAAATCACACATTTGCATCCAGCCTTTCCCATTCAATAAAAGGTACAATTTTATTTTTTTATAGCAAGAGAACACATTTGCAATCAATTTTTTTTTTTTTTGGTTGAAAATCTCTTCAAATATATATATATATATATATGCATATTGAATGGAAATTTGTGTTGTTGGATTTACTATGATTAAATTATGGGTTTAATTCACATAAATTTCAAATTAACTTGCGTGTGAAATTACTGCAAATCTGAGTAATTATGTTTTTATCCTACAATAGTGACTTAGCGTTAGGTTCACATGTATACTTGATCTTCCTTTTCCCTTGTCGTTAATCAAGTATGGACAACTATTTTTTAAAAGGTTTCTTTGTATTCATAATGTTTTTATGCTGGCATATATGGAGGAAGTTGGACCCCCAGAGTTTGTGTCCTTTTCTTCCTAGCTTTTAATGAAACTTTAGCGTTTCTGTTTAGTTTTTGAATAAGTATTCATTTGTGAGATTCTGAAGAAGTTTGGTCATAGTTTATAATTGCCATAATTCAAATCTGTAGATGGTTATAACTTATAAATCTCCGTTTTTTTCTTTTGTTATAAATTGTAGATGGTTGGACCGGGAATGAAGAATATAGGGAAAAATCCCATCATCCAAACTGAAAACAGGCAATGCTTCTCCAGAGGAAAACGAGTCCAGGCCATCTCTACGCCAAGTATCCAAGAGTTTAATTTGCGAGATGAAGAACTAAATGATGATGTAGATGCATCATCAACCGTAATTGTTCCACGAGTTGGAACTAAGCGTCCACTGGTGTTACCAGAGAATTCCATGGCGAAAGATGCTCAAAACACAAGAGACTTGACTCCTACTAGGAATGAGGAGCAAATTGTTCAAGCTCCTGCTAAGGCTACCTGCATAACTAAAGGTGCATAAATCTCAGGAAAAAATATGGTTATTTTGTTTTTTTTTTTCTTCTGCACCATTTGGTTTATTTTAAAAACAATAATGCTTTATCTTTCTCTTACAATGAACACTAAATGCTAGCCTCTTCGGCAAAGAGAGGAATTACAAGAAATACCCGACTAGCTAACAAAAGGAATGCAAATGAACCTGTTGTGGTGGAATTTGATGAATCCTTCAAGCGTATAGTTGGTCCAAGATCACAAGACTTCATTCAAGAATTAGGTTGTGTTGTCCGTAAAATGGCGGATTTCACTTTGAAGAATTTCCAGTCACAAAAAGAGACTTTGATCGATGACATCATCAAGAATGCATCGGTATGTATTAACATTTGGTTGAATATAGATTTTGCAAAAAACTTCTTTTCATGGTTGTAATTAAAGTTTTATTTTTTAAAACGCGCAGGATGGCGTTCGATATGAGGATGGACATTTAGCAAGAGAATGTACTTTTAAGCAATTGGTGAGCCAATTCAAGACTCACAAGTTTAAATTGCATAAGATATACAAAACATATGAAACAAATGATCTTGCAAAGATGACTGTTCCGGAAGGAATGGATGCTAGGGATTGGGCAGTTCTTTAAGTCTTGTAATAAAAATGTGTTGATCAATGACATACATGATAAAGTTACAGATATATTCCTTTGTTATTTTGATACCAAAACAAAAATCTTAATTATATGAAAATAAATTTTAATGTGAAAAAATAAGAACTTTTTCATCAAACATAAAATCCAAAGTTGTTAGTTCAGTTTAGTTTAGTTTAATATAAGTTTTTCTTTTTTTGGTAAGTGAAAAAACATATAGGGATGACTTTTCATGGTCATTACAGTTAAATTAGGTTAGTGACGGCAAATAACGTCACATTACATTTCAATTAAGGCTTTTGTAGTGACGATGACAAAAAGTCGTCAAAAAAATGGTAACTAAGGTTGGTCATCTAGCCGTGAATGCTTTCCGCCCCACAATTTGTTACGACTTCTTGGCCACTATATAGGTTTCGCCACTAAAGCCAATGACTGTGACCAAAATTTGTGACTCCTATTGACCCTGTTACTAAACAGTGCCTTTAATGACCAATATCACCTAGTCATTATATAATATGCCACTAAATGGGGGTTTTTTCTTGTAGTGTGTTATGATCTTTTGCTTGAGTTCATAAGGTATATGAATTCTTTTTAACGGTCTAGTTTATTTGTAAAAATTCCGCACTCTTTTAGAGTTTCACTTTTAAACATATTTTTAAGATCTTTCTTGTTGATGGTTCCATTAATGAAATTTGGTTCGTCTACGAGATTGCCATCATATTTTGGTATCAGAGCAAAGGTTAAGAAGATATCCGATTCTCTCTTGAGAATATGGTTCGAAACCCTAGCAATGTGCTAGAAATTGATGTCTATATCTTTTATTTGGACTAAGGTTCTTTTGTTTTCAAAAGAGTTTTGAGAAAAAATGAAACAAACTAAGAGAAAATACAATTTCTTAAGGTTTCCTTTATTGAATATTTAGAGCAAAAACTAGATATTGATTTAAGATGAATTTTTGAGTGTTTTGGTTTTGAGAAATTAGTGAGTCTTGTTGAAGTTGTGTAAACAATTGATTCAAGGTGGGCTTCACTCGAGATTTCCTTTGAAGTTGAGATTGGAGATTGGTTTCTTCATGATCAAGTGATTTGGAACTTATGTGTATCATGATTAATTGATTTAGGGTTTGATGCCAAAAGCGAAAGCACATAGCCTTACCTTTTTGAGAGAGATTATGTATACATGAGCGTGTGCGTGTGTATAGTTCCAGGTTCTTTGAATTTATGATCTATGAATTTTAAAGGTGGAATATTCATGAAAGTATACTACTTAGTGTATGGAAGTGTTGATCTTTCCTTCTTGACTTTAGTTCTTTATGAATTGAGGAAGAGTAAAATCTAGGGTTTGTAGTGTTTCAATCAATGAGACGTCCATAATCGCTATTAGGTTTTATTAGATTGAGTCTTGTATCGAATTATTGTAATTTCTACCTAATGTGCTATGTGAAGTGTCTTCGTCGACTTTCTTGTCGAGTTGCGCGTCGACTTGTGTGTGTTTCCGTTGACTTCCTTGTCGGGTTGTTCGTCGACTTTGTGTGGTTTGATTTTGAAGCTTTTAAAGTTTTGAATACAATATGCATGCAAGGTGTCTTAAAGAGATCAATGCGTTCTTCGAACTTTTGGGTTAGTGATTAATTGTTTGAAGTCTTTTTCAAGAATAACGAGACATTTCTTGTGGAGATTAGATTTTCATTGGTTTGGAATTTATCTTTTCGAGAGTTTATGTTTTATGTGACTGTGATTTAATTCTTGTTGAGTCATATGAATGAGATATGAGTTTTAGAGTTTATACTCTAAAGTTTACACGTATAAGAGTTTCCATGACGTACTTTGGAGATTACTTGTGTCAAAAGTATGTAATTTGTATTGTTTTAAGTGTTTTAAACAAAATATTTTCAAAAAATAAAATAAAATTAGGAATTAGATTTTTCGAGTCTATATGACTATGTGATTTTCGTTTGTTGAGTTTCTTGAACTTCATAGATGAAATAAATTTGCTTGATTGCATGATTAATATTTTTGACTTTCAATTACATGATTGAAAGAGGGTTTTTAGTATTTAACTAAAAGTTTTTGTCCTTGATTTTAATTGAATAATTTCGAGAGTTATTTAATTGTGTGTGTGCCGAGATTTTTATTCCTATTTCGTGTGGGAAAAGAAATTTTTGCATGTGTGAATGTGCGTGTGTGCCGTGTTTTCTTTTTGGAAATACCAAAAGAAAATTGGTTTTATTTGTCAATTACCTATATAATAGGAAGGGAATTAAAAGAATTTCCTAAAAGTTATTAAGGTATGTTACTTGATCTTATTTGTTTATTTTCGGCCAAAATATATTTAAAAGGGTATGTTTCTTAAAATTATTTTTCTTACGTATTAAGTATTATTTTAAAATTAAATTTTCTGTTTTTGAAAAGATTTGGCCGAATATGTGTCATTATTTTCGGGTGAAAATTGGGAAAATAATTAGGGTTTTATTAATTGGGAAATTTTGAATTATTAAAATAGGAGAATTGCCTAAAAGCTAAACCTATATTTTAATTGGAAAGTCCTTGTAGGAAAAGCCATCTCATGTTTATATAAAGGGGGTGTCTTAGCTGAAATTTTCATACATCCCAACCTCCAAATTTCTTTTTGATCTTTGAGCTAAAGTTTGCATAAGGTCTTAAGGTTGAAGGAATAACTAAACCATCTCTTTTCTTCTTCTTTTCAAGATATCACCTCTTAAAAGGTGAAGAGAGTTTTTGCTAGTTAGTTTTGGGGAGTGTCAATTGTCGAATCTTCCTTTGATTCGAAGGGGAAGGGTTTCTCGGATTTATCATTAAAATCTAAGGGAGTTTTTCTAGTTGAAGGTGATTATTTGCTCATCATCATGAGTGAAGAGATTGCTAAGACGTAGGTGTGTTGTCCATGTCGTGTCATTGAGGCGCGAGTGCAAGAATTGGAAGCTTTGTTGAAGGGCTTTGAAGTAGGTGACATTGGAGTTCATGATGAGGTTGTCAACAAGCAATTGGTGAACTTTAGTGACAAGGTGCTTCGTGTGGAACAAGAGCTTTATAACCTTAAGCAAGAGCATGAAGGTATGAAGGGAGGCATCTTCAAGGAGATCGAGTCTATGCAACGAGATTTGATCCAACATTTTATTGAGGTAAATTATCGAATGGATGCAATGAAGGATTATGCGTGTGTTGGTTAGTTAAAATTTGAAATTCCAAATTTCTATGGTGGGATTTGTGAAGGGGTGGAATCTTGGGTTAATTCTATTGAGAATTTGTTTGAATTGCTTAATGTGACTAGGGATAGAGCTAAGATTGATATTGCTATCCAAGGGTTGTGAAACGTAGCTTTAAATTGGAGTGTGCTATACTTGCGTAATATAGATGAAAGTGAGCATAGTTGGTATGATTTTAGGGAAGCAATATACAATAGGTTAAAGTAGTGATATTGTTCATGAAACACAACATGAATTCTATGAACTTGTTCATGGTGACATGGATGTTGAGTCTTATATTGCTAAATTTGAGGAGTTGTGCTTGAATGGTGGTAATAATGACTCGAATGAAGTGTTAGTTGTGAGATTCTTGAATGTCTTGAATTCTTGTCAGAAAGATAATGCGTTTTTTATGGGAGATAGAGAATTATATCGAGCATATCATAGAGTTTTGTTGTTGGAATTGCGAAAGAATAGAAATATTTGGAAGAAGTGTAATGATTCTTGGAAAGAACAAGGTGTTGCTTTGAGATATACTCCTCATTGTGTTGAGTCAAACGTGGATCATGTCTTTTGTACTATAGGTGCGATAGATCGGGTTGATAATTTGATTGTGGCTATCGATGGGGGTAGTAGCATCAATTGGATAAGTGAGGAGTTTGTTAGAGTTTTGGAAGTGAAGGACTTAAGTGAACATTACAAATTACGGTTGTTGCATGGTGGAATGGAATTGAGCGTTACTCAAAGTGTTAAGGTGGATCTTCGCATTGGGGATCTTGTTTCGAGTGAGTTGCTTGATATAGTACCTATGACGGCGTGTGATGTTGTTTTGGGTCTTCTTTTCATTAAGAAGTTGGGAATGGTCTTTGTTGGTTCATTGAATGTGTTCTCATATCGAGATCATGAACATAGATTGGTGGAATTGAGATCATTATCACCGTGGGAGAGTGAGCATATCATGTTCAAGAGACGTGAGCTTGTTAGAGCATTGTGCAAAGTGACGGATGTACAACAAAATAAGAAGGAAGGTACATTAGAGGAGGGTGAATCGAGTGGTGTTGTAGGAGGAACACTCAACGCTAACCAAAATTTATCTTTGTTTCATTTTGTAGGTAAAGATATAAGTCTTGATTCGAGGACGAATCCTTTTCAAAATGGGAGGATGATGAGAATCATGTAGCTTCACATCGAAGTCAACATCAAATGAAGGAGCAAAAGGTGTTCTTGTCAGTTGGTGGTCCAAGGTTGTTTCCGTTTAAGAATAGAAGAAAGTTTACTATGAGAACTTGGGCTTCTTTGAAGGACTATTCACCAATGCCTTCTAATGGGAACAATGAGGTTGAAGAAGAATCGCTTAATCATAATCAAGTGTCTGAGGAGTCAAGTGGTGATTTCCCTAGCAAGTGGAGTGATTCAAGTGATGAAGATTCAAGTGATGTCTAAGAGATTGATGCAAGTGAGTTTGTTCCAAAGAGTAAGCGTCTTGAAGCGATTGAAGATGCACATTCAAGTGTGTAGAAGACATCATTGGAGCTTGGAGTTTTGAATGGAGCCGCGCGCGCCCATCAAAAGGAGGGAAACGCGCGGGAAATATTTAATTTAAGTTATTTAAATTAAAGTTTACTGTGAGAATAGAAGGTTGTTTCCGTTTAAGAATAGAAGAAAGTTTACTGTGAGAACTTGGCCTTCTTTGAAGGACTATTCACCAATGCCTTCTAATGGGAACAATGAGGTTGAAGAAGAATCGCTTAATCATAATCAAGTGTCTGAGGAGTCAAGTGGTGATTTCCCTAGCAAGTGGACTGATTCAAGTGATGAAGATTCAAGTGATGTCTAAGAGATTGATGCAAGTGAGTTTGTTCCAAAGAGTAAGCGTCTTGAAGAGATTGAAGATGCACATTCAAGTGTGTAGAAGACATCATTGGAGCTTGGAGTTTTGAATGGAGCCGCGCGTGCCCATCAAAAGGAGGGAAACGTGCGGGAAATATTTAATTTAAGTTATTTAAATTATTTTTGAGTCCATAAATAGATAATAAGTTTAGTTACCTAGAGTTAAAATAAAAAATTTACCATAAAGGTAAATTCATTAGGGCGGCCGAGAGGGAGTCCTAGGGTTTTATTAAATTATGGTTTAAAGGTTAATGTATAGCCGGCCCTAGAGAGTATTTCATTAAGGGTAGATTCGCCTTTTATCATTAAAAGATGTAAAGTTAATTACTTTGCTTGATGGTCAAGTTTAGTTAGAGTTTGAATAAAAAATGACTACGTCATTCCTTTCTGTGAATTGGATCGAGTAGTACAAGGAAAGTAGAGTTTCTGTGGCCTAAAGTAAAGGCTAAATAGTAGGATTTTGTCTTGGAGAGCAAGGGAGCTTGCATATATAAGGTGGCCAAATCCTCTCACAATAAGTGTGTTGAATAATATGAGTTATTGAATCAAATAAATTGATTTTGAACCCTTTTTGTTTTTTCTTAAACAATGAGTGTTTCTTGTTGTTTTCAAGGAGAAGAATGGTTAGTTCTTTATTTCTTTCTTAGAGCCTAACGTGTGACTTGGTTCTTTGAGTTAAACCGTTTTATCATGTTGAGCACATTGCATGATTTAGCTGTTTTAAAACTAATGTTCTTATCATCTTTTGATATGAAGGTCGATAGGTTGAGTATGTTAGATAGCTTGGTTTGTTCGAATTCTTTGTGTCCTAGGGTTGTAAGATACCTTGTTAGTTTATCTATTTTATAGATGAGTTTGCATGGAAATAGCATGATGAATAATATGTTTTGTTTTGCTTATTACCTTGGTTATGAATGTATATGGTCCAATATAGAGATATATTTGATGGTTTGTTTGTAATTGAGTGAGTGATTTCCTCTTTACATGTGTCGTCAATTATATGGGTGATTATTCGATTTTATTGAAGGGTTTCATCTTTTTAAGATTAAGTTGTTCGATCCGAATGGTTATTTAGATTTTGTGTTTTGATTTTTTGCTTGAGTTCATAAGGTATAGGAATTATTTTTAACGGTCTAGTTTATTTGTGAAAATTCCGCGCTCTGTTAGAGTTTCACTTTTAAACATATTTTTAAGATCTTTCTTGTTGATGGTTCCATTAATGAAATTTGGTTCGTCTACTAGATTGCCATCAACAATTCTCCAAACGCTTTGTTACTCCAAAACAGAATAAAATCATTCAAAAAAATACAGGAAAATCATTGAAATCGATGCCAATGTCAATTCAGCTCAATATTTCGAAGTTCAAATAGCGACCGTGCAGCCGCTTTCTTCCGTTGGGTCATAAACCTACTAGGCGGCCAGCCCCCTGAATATGGAAGGCTAGTTCCACCACTGAGTGTGGCACCAATTAGATGCCTTTTCGCTATGCTTCCTATACTTTCTCCCATGTAGCTGCTGCTTTCTGGAGAAAGAGTCGATTTTGTGATAATTTATTAACAACTTAAAATATCCAAACAAAATCGTCCCGTTGGCCATTTTTACATAATCGTCCCATTTTTTCTTCAACCAACCAATATTGAGGCTATAAGATATAATTATGGGGTGAGTAACATTCTAAAATATCCGAAACTAATTGAGAAAATGGTCAATTTTGCCCAAAACTTCAAGTGTCTGGCCAATTTGAGCCAAAACATTTTTGGGAAGCCAAATTCATCATATAAGCATCAATTTCTGGCCAGTTTAATCCAATTGATGAGAATTTCATTAGATTTAACGTCTCCACTGACATTTCGTTACTTTTTACTTTTTTACTGAAAAAAGACCTTTATTGACCCAAAATTTTAACATTTATCCCTACTGTTTTGTTATTCAATAATATATGCTTATCTTACCATTTAATTATTATAATCGTTCCCACTACATTATATATCTCCTAACCCAATTGATTGCTCCCACCCTAAGCCCCTTCTTTTTCTTCCTACCCCTTCCTCCTTTACTTGTTTTCCGCCTCCGCACCACCACCGCCCTATTACTCTTCTCCCCAAAAAATCCACCATCGCCACTTCCTAAATCTGCGAGGATTTCAAACCATCACCAAATACATAAAAATTTACCTCCACCAACAATACACATTCCTCCCTCCATCACTACCAGCATTATCGAAGCCGCCACTTTTCTTCAATTCCACAAAAATTACAAAATACTTTATTTATTTTTCCTATTTTCTTCCTTCTTTCTGAAAGAAGTAATGGCCATCGATCCCTCTGCCTGCACCATTTGTCCCTTGCCTACTTCTTCTCCATGGTAGCCGACAAAGAAATCATTGTGGAGATTTGCTTCTCTTTTTTAGCAGGTTGTCATTAAATTTTCTTTTGATCGTTCCATTCTTCAAAATTCTTTATGCCCAGAAAATACCTTTTTTACATTTCGTGGGTGTTGATTTAGAGGGTAGTCTAATTTCACTTATTGAAGACATTTTCCATCCATTAAACTCAAGGGCTATCATTTAAATTGATGTACTATGCAGAAGAAGGAAAATCAATGCGCCTACATGGTCGTTAAGGCGGCCAAAGGTGATGATAGTCGTGTTGGCGGCTGGAAGTGATGGTAGATACCCACTTTTCTTTTAAGTTTTTTTTTTTAAAAAAGAAAATAACAAAATAATGAAGATAATGAACAAATAAAATTGATGCTGGATAATAGAATCTCTCAAAATTAATAGAATCTTTGGAGTTAATGACGACATTTTCTGAGTCATTTTGTTGAGTAAAATAATTTTTAATGGCATTAAATTTTTTATAGTCACTTGAAATAAATTTCATCATACATTAAATATGGTGTCTAATTTTTGACATTAATTCTAAGTTAAAAATAAAAGAAGGTTAGCCTTTTGGAATACAATTTTGAAATAAAAAGATGTACATTAATCCAATATAAAAAGAATTTAAGATACATAAATGTAATGCATAATATAATATAAAGAGTATAAATGAAAAAGGAAAGAAAAAACTTTTATGGATATATTTTAGAACAACTAAACTCATCGGGGTTAAAATGTCAAAATTATTGGGTCCACAACATTTTTTTTCTAATAAAAAACTGTACAAAGTTACGGAATATCAGCGGAGATGTTATATCTAATGAAATTTTCTTCAATTGGATTAAATTGGCCAGAAATTGAAACTTAGATGATGAAGTTGGCTTCCTAATAATCTTTTGGGTCAAATTGGCCAGACACTTGAAACTTTGGGCAAAATTGACCATTTTGTCTAATTTTTTCTGTTTAATCAGGTGGTTTAGGTATATTTACTTATGATATACCCTTGTTTTAATTCTATGGTTGTTAATTAACCTAATTAATCCTACAGTTATCATCCTAAAACGGAACCGTCACGTAGCGGGACTCTAGCCACTCCTTATATATATATATATATATATATATATATATATATATATATATATATATTACTTCTCTTTATATAATTGATGATTGATCAGGAGTACCTTCCGAATCTGAATCCAATCCGGAGAGATTCTAGTTCTGATCCAAATCTTATTTGAGTTCCACTTTATCTCAGACTACATATAATAAAAATAATAATCTATAACCTAAAAAGAAACACCTCATCCAATTCATCCCAACCTTGCAATTTAGTCTACAACTCAGTTACAGAAAAAAAGAAGGGCTAGTAGATAGATAGACCATTAATCCTAACACTCACAACACAATATCAGTAAGATGATGGGTTTAACAAGAGTAAAAATGTAGAATTAAAGTGAGAGTTTTAAAATCTATTGTGACCTCGGTTCCCTTGAACAGGTGAATCACAATGAGAGACATGTTTCTGCGCCATGGAAGGAAAGCCAGACAAAACATATCAAATGTCCTAATCCCCTTGATTAGCACGATCTGGTCTGCTGTTAGGTCTACAGCCATAGGACGTCTGCTCCTTTCATCTTCAAAGACATAGGTAACCTGCAGGAGTTGCAACAACCCAAGCTTATCTTCTCTATCATAAAGATAACGCGCATCAAACATCCCTCTCCCATCGCTCAGTGATTTGTTTAAGACGTTATATGTTTATTGAACGCATCTCGAAATATTTTGTAAAACTCCTCAGGCAAGCGTGATATTATTAAGCAATTGGGATTATTATCTCATCAATTATCTCGTCCGTATAATCAACCCACAAATAAAATATTCAGTTTTATAACATTTAGTTTATACTGAACTTTAAAATATAACACTTAAAGAATGATGTTTACATGTATACTCGACCTAATTTTTGTTTAAAAAATAAAACATCTCAAATCTTTAAAAATTATGTTGAATATATTACATTAGATCGTTACAAACAAAATTGAATATGGTGATAGTAAAATAAAATTAGTGGAACCTTTGACTTAGTTTTATCATGTTTTAAATAAATAAAATCGTAAGTCAAAAGTAGAAAAAGTCCAACACTTGAATTCCTCAATTTTTGGCTATTAACGTTAAATCTTATCAAAGTGGGAGATTTGGCTTCTGATTCTATGGAGCAGCAACGTGCTAATTTTGCACTATAAATAGATGGACAAATTGAGGAGGAAAGGTGCACCATTTCGAAAGCTATCTCTCTTTTCTTCCTTTGCTTCATTCGGCTATTTTAGCCATTTGTTCCATTAACTATCAAATCTTTTCTTTTCTTCATTTATTTTTCGTTTGTTGGTTTAATAATCTAAAAGAGTTAGCCATCAGTTGTTTTGTTTTTATTTGTTTTGTTGGCTCAACTCAAACAAATAATTTTGCAACAAAAATCATTGTGTTTTCTATACTATTGCTGGATTATATTTTAGCTGTTCTTGTTCCCTCTATCAATTGGAGGAAGGCTTGTTTAATCTCGGGGAGAAATTTCAATACCATTGAAATAGTTTCTTAAGGACAGTACTTTTTAGCTCGACTCAAGTATTATTTTATTTTATTTATTTATAGTATCAACGTTGATTATGCCATCAACATTGATAGCATTAGCATGGCAAGAAGTCATAGTTTCTTAAGATTGTTATGACAAAAAACAATGTGTTTGTGGGGAAAGTCTATTGTAATCAAGGACTTTTTGTACTTAACATTTCCAGTATCATCAATGAAAGTGTACCGAATTCTGCTTATATTATTGATTCTATTTCTTAATGGCATGCTAGATTAGGACACACTAATATTGGTTACATAAAGAAAATGCAATCACTTGGTTTAATTTCTGGTATTAATTTTACTGATACGGATAAATGTGAAATATGTGCTGAAACTAAAATCACTAAGAAAACTTGTAGAAGTGTTACTCGAGAAACTGAATTATTAAGTCTAATTTATACAGACTTAGGGGATTTAAAACAAACTATGACTAGAGGAGGTAAAAGATATTATGTCACTTTTATAGATGACTATTCTAGGTATACTAGACTTTATTACTTCGAAATAAAGATGGTGCTTATAATGCATTTACACTTTATAAAACTGAAGTAGAAAATCAGCTTAATAGAAAAATAAAAAGAGTTAGGTCTGATAGAGGAGGTGAATATTTTGCCTTAAATGAACTTTGTGAAAAAGAAGGTATAATTCATGAAATAACGCCTCCTTATTCACCTGAATCAAATGGAGTAGCTGAAAGGAAAAATAGAACACTAAAAGAAATGATAAACTCTATGTTAGTAAGCTCTCAAGCGCCTGATAATTTATGGGGTGAGGCTATACTATCTGAATGTCACTTACAAAATAGAGTTCCTCATAAAAAGACTGACAAAATATCTTATGAATTATGGAAAGGTTTTAAACCTAATTTGAAATATTTAAAAGTGTGAGGGTGCCTTGCTAAAGTATTACTGCCAGGCCCTAAGAAAAGGAAAATTGGTAGTAGAACTTCTGATTGTATGCTTGTTGGATATGCTGAACATAGTGCTGCATATAGATTTCTTGTTTTGAAAAGGGATGCTTGATTGTAATACTATTATTGAAACAAAGAATGCTAAGTTCTTTGAACATATTTATCCACTGTCAAATAAAAATTCTCATGCCCCTGTTGAATGTGATAGAGAAATTCCCGTTGAGGATGAATTAAGAAGGAGCAGAAGGCAAAGAAAACTTTTTTCTTTTTGAAATGATTTTCAAACTTTTCTAGTTGATAATGAACCTTCAAATTACAATGAAGCAATAAACTCTTCTGCTGCAAAGTTATGGAAATAAGCTATTCAAAGTGAGATTGATTCCATTGTGAAAAATAAAACTTGGATTTTGGTAGAACTACCACCTGGTGCAAAACCAATCGGTTGCAAATGGATTTTTAAAAGAAAATTTAATCTCGATGGAGCTATTGATAAATATAGAGTTCGTTTAGTTCCAAAAGGTTTTTCACAAAAACAAAATATTGATTATTTTGATATATTTGCACCTGTGACTAGAATTTCTTCTATTCGAGAACTATTTGCTTTAGCTTCTATCATAAACTTCTTATACATCAAATGGATGTAAAAACAACATTTTTAAATGGCGATTTATAAGAAGAAATTTATATGGTTCAACCTGAAGGATGTGCTGTTTCTGGAAAAGAAAACAAAGTTTGTAAATTAGTTAAATCTCTTTAAGGCCTTAAACAAGCTCCAAAACAATGGCATGAGAAATTTGATCAAGTGTTAAAAGGAGATGGATTTTCTTCTGTTGAAGTGGACAAATGTGTTTATACTAAAAGTATTAATGGTGAATATGTGATTGTATGTTTATATGTAGATGATATGCTTATATTTGGTACTAGTTTATATGTAATAGATAGTACTAAATACTTTCTATCATCTAATTTTGATTTGAAAGATTTGGGTGAAGCAAAAATGATATTGGGTGTTAAAGTTATACAGAGAACTGATGGTATAATGTTGTCACAAGAGCATTATGTGGAGAGACTTCTTAAGAAGTTTGAAAACTTTGATGTGACACCGGTGAGCACTCCTTATGATGCTAACACTCAATTGAAAAAACATCGTGGTGACCCAGTTGCTCAATCTAAATATGCTCAGATTATTGGGAGTCTGGTGCATTTGATGAGTTTTACACAACCTGATATTGCATATGCTGTGTGTAGACTGAGTAGATATACTCATAATCCCAATCATGAGCATTGGTCTGCAATTGTTAGACTAATGAAATATTTGAGAGGAACCAAGAACTAATGTATCCTATATAGTGGATTTCCCACTGTATTAGAAGGATACAGTGATGTTAACTGGATCTCTGATTCAGACGAGACAAAATCCACTAGTGGCTATGTGTTTACCCTAGGAGGTGGTGCTATAGTATAGAAATCATCGAGACAGATGATTTATGCTAAATCAACTATGGAATCGGAGTTTGTAGCTCTTATGCTAGCTGGTTTCGGCTGATTGGCTGAGAAATCTCTTAGCGGATATTCCTTTATATAAGGATACGATGTCTTCTGTCTTTATGCATTGTGATTGTGAAGCGGCAATTAATATTGCCAAAAAGAAATCATTTCATAGTAGAAATCTACACATGAAATGGAGATATGATGTCGTAAAACAGCTGTTGAAGGATAGAATTATTTCCATTGATTATGTGAAGTCAGAAATGAATTTGGCCGATCCTCTGACTAAACCTTTGGGAAGAAAATTAATTCTTCAAACCTCAAAGGAAATGGGACTTAGACCAACTGATTGTCAACGGAGATGGTAACCCAACCTATGTGATTGGAGATTCCATGAAGTAGGTTCATATGGGTAATAACAACTCAATATTGATACTGAAGTACTTTGAGTTAAAACTCTATTGTGATGGGTGCTTAAACTGATATCTATTGTGAGGTTGAGTTAAACTCTTAATGAATTCATATCTCTTACGAGTAGTGTATCTAAAGCAGCGTACACTTGATGAATTCACGTATATGAGAGTGGATTGGGGCCGCTCCTATAAGATCTTATGGTCTGATCTTTAGAGCTCTCATGAATAACCAGGCGCGTGCATGGCCTATTGGCGCAAAACCGTATGAACAACAAAATATGGGTTTGCATGGTGGTTAGTAAAACCTCTTTCTTACAAATAGAATACTTGGTTCATAAAAATTTTACTTTCACCAATTATTCTGTGAGTCATGTTTTATTAATCTAAGTTTGGTTCATAGTCCAAAAGACAACAGACTGATTGCACTGCACCCAAACATATCCAACAACTTTTTCTTTTTGTTATTTTTTAAAATCTTTGAAATATGTGGGGGATTGTTGTATAAATTAAAGCATTTCAAATAGATTTTAATGAATAAAGATATTTTTAATTTTTTACTATGAGTAAATAAAATTAGTGGAACCTTTGACTTAGTTTTATCATGTTTTAAATAAATAAAATTACTAAGTCAAAAGTAGAAAAAGTCCAATACTTGAATTCCTCAATTTTTGGTCATTAACATTAAATCTTATCAAAGTGGGAGATTTGGCTTCTGATTTTATGGAGCAGTAACATGCTAATTTTGCACTATAAATAGATGGACAAATTGAGGAGGAAAAGTGCACTATTTCGAAAGCTCTCTTTCTTTTCTTCCTTTACTTCATTCGGCTATTTAGGCCATTTGCTCCACTAACTATCAAATCTTTTCTTTTCTTCATTTATTTGTCCTTTGTTGGTTTAGTAATCTAAAAGAGTTAGCCATCCGTTGTTTTTTTTTTATTTGTTTTGTTGGCTCAACTCAAACAAATAATTTTGTAACAAAAATCATTGTGTTTTCTATACTATTGCTGGATTATATTTTAGTTGTTCTTGTTCCCTCTATCAATTGGAAGAAGGTTTGTTTAATTCTAGGGAGACATTTCAACACCGTTGGAATAGTTTCTTAAGGACAATACTTTTTAGCGCAACTCAAGGATTATTTTATTTATTTATTTATTTTATTAGCATTGGCCTACATTTTTTCTTACAGAAAGTTCACAATTATTTGAAAAATCATTTCATCAAAATTTTACGCATGGATTCTGTATAATGATGTTGATAGTATAAAATGTTTAACTTATTTATATTATATATTGGAACAAATCAAACTCTACAAATATTATCTCGTATATATTGTTAATTTATATATATAAATATAGTGTCTGGATATAATAGCTCTGATGTTAATAAAGAAATTGCAATTCTAAGAAGTTCTGTTTCAGTCACTCAAATAAAATCATATTCAACGTAACTTAGAGGTAAAAATATCGATGTTACTGATGAAGCAATTGAAGAATCAAATGCTAGACGTGAAAAATAGATTATGGAAGAACAAGTCATACTTGCGAAAGTTTGGCTAACTATATCAACATGTACAAAAGTAGGTACCTCCCAAAAACAAAATCAATTTTGGGAACAAGTCATTAATTGCTACAATGAGAATAAAAAGGGTAAACCTAATAGAATCAAAGCAAAAGTCAAAGCACGATTGTAAATCGATAAACATACAAATTAATATTTTTAACCATCACTATAAACAAGATTGTTGGAGACCATCCTAGTGAGTGGAATGACGAACAATACAAACTGCGTGCTCGATCACTTTATTATCAAACTGAGAAGAATCATTTCACACTTAAGCATGTGTAGGTGGTGTTAAAAGATAATCTAAAGTGGAAAACAACCATTCCGATAGAGAGACCTTCTAAGAAAACAAGGACCAATAAAAGTGGAAAATATAATACTTCATCCGGTTATGATTCAGGATTCCACCTAAACGAAAAAAATATACCAAAAGTGATCCACATTTTTTACCACATTTCAGTAATTAGGGAAGAAATCCCTTTTACATAAAACTATCAGAGAGGCTGAGCTGGAGAGATCAGGAACCACATTTTATATCGGTGCATTGAAGATGATCTAACGTGTAAATAATGTAGACAGAATACGTGGCTGCCACATCAAATGCAATCCAAAATGCTCTGCACGGCTTCAGTCAAAACAGAGGCTAAACTCTCATCATTAGCGATGATAATGGTATGTGCTGATGTGAGTTGTAGCAAAGCTTTCTTAGGCTCCACCACATGCACAAAAGAAGTACTTTCAGAACCATGCAGGCTCATTACTTCTTCAACTCTAGTATTCATTCCCAATTTCTGCAAGCTAGTCACAAGACTCTGTAAGTCGACGCAGCCCATGCATATCAATGGCGTAGTCCGAGAGCGAAGAATCTGTTCATGTCCAATACCCAATTGAATTTTGCCTTGTATCACTGAGAAATCCCCGTTTGCTGTAGCAATGTTAATATCTTCTTGTCCCATTTTCGTTGAACAAAGCTGAAAATCCAAATATATCTTGCAGTCTACATCTGTACCGCTCTTCACTCTTGGTATGTGCAATGTTTCACTTTCATGGTAGTAGATTAATGAATATGAGTGGTTTGACCATCGAATGTCCTGCTTCAATTTCTCAGGCATCTGAATCACAATATCAGCATTACAGTTACAGCCATTAAGAAAAAAAGGCAGCAATCTACAGAGAAGGTTAAACAGAGGCCAAAGGATTACCAGCACATATTTGGGGTTAAGAAATTGAAGAAAATATTCAGCTTCCCGTAACCTGAAAGGCAAAAGGAAAATGCAAGATGTTACAATTTAGCCAGAAGTAGCCTACCCCAAAAACCGTGAAAATAAGAAGAAATTAGAAATACCATTTTAACTAGTAATCCTGAAAAAACAAAAACTGTCCCATAAGAGTTGAGAAAACTCACAGAACATACAGAGAACAAAAATCATTTCAATCTTTTGGAACAGAGAATACACTACATAAAATTTTTTGAACTATAGGAAAATATTATATACATGAAAATTATTCCTTTCTCAAGTAAGCCTAGTAATAATCATGCTCCAGAAAACAACAGAATTTCTTTTATATTCACCTTTTGTCTGAAAACCAATTCAAAAAATATTGATGTGGAAAAAAAAGCTTAAAAAAGTATAAGTTTTTTGCGCCTTACTTCATTCCAGAAGGAAATGAACAATGAAGGACTTTCATTGCCATAGGTTGAAAAGGTAAACATGCCAAATTTGCATCTACTCCTTCCTGCACACAATAAGTGAAAGGAAATTGGAAGCAGTAAATATGGAATCATATTGACAAATTCAGCAAGAATGTATAAAAGGCGACAAAACAATTTAGAGCTTGAATTTGCACCTCTATTATGAGCAACGAATCAGTCTCCCCACACCAACGTTGTAGCAAATGAACAGAAGGCCCTATCCGTAAACTCCAATGAGGAGAAAACACTATACATGGCTCCTCCCAAATTGCTCTGCATACAATAAATCATTGATCAAATGTCAGCACTAAAAAGAACTTAATAGACATTTATGACAAATAGAACTCCAAGCTGAATCAAGTAAATAAAGGAAACCCGAATTCGCAAGAAAAAAAAAAATTGTAGGAAGAGAATTAACATCTTACAGTAACTCGGAGGAATAAATTTCTGGAAACAAAAAGAGCCTCTTCTGCTCTATAAGATCCATGAAAGAGAAATAACCCTGATCTGAATGAAACTGCAAAGAAGATTGAAGGACCGAAGAACCCAATCAGTTGACTGATGATTAGCCATCACTGATAAAATATGAAAGAGCCTTAACAAACATTATCAGCAGAAATACCTTCTCCTGGCGCTGCTTGCATAACCATTCAGGCATAACCTTTAAGAATGCATGCAACTCTTCAGCAACAGAAGAGATAATATAAATAGGAACCTGAAATAAACAAAGTGGATTAAGTTACTAACTTCAGCTGACAACAAAAACTCCATAAAAAATATTCAAATATAAAACAATCTCAATAAGAGACTTATCCTAAATTTATGCTTCTTATTGACATAGAAACCCAAGTGAACTATAGTTTTCTCTCAAACAACAGCAAGGTGGAGCAGAAAAGCATTAATAGATAAGTCACTTAGAAGTAAATCATTATTATCATACTCATAATCAAGCATCCTTTGGTCCTGATATAAAAACACCCCAGTATATGCAAATAACATCCAAGCTGCACCAACCCCTGCTGGGTTAACCAACAGCCAAAGATTCAGATGTATATAGAAACCAGAAAGCTAACATAACGAAGACAGGATTAAGTTAATACTGACTCTGGAACGATGTTACAATTCTGTTATCAAGCTGTGTGCTTCTAAGAGGCATCAACAACAAATGCATCAAAAGCACTTGAGTGATAACAACGACGAGTTTTACATTCTAATATGAACATACTGACATCTGAAAACGTTTTACTTTTTCTTTTCTTTTTTTCTTTATGGAAAGTTTCATACTCATTAGCATAACGGCAAACATTACAGGGAGTTCCCTAGGTGGAGGCACAGTTTTGCAAGTCTATGCGAGCCTTCTACTATGTCCCTACTAACTTTGATAATATTTAGTCTCCAATGACATCTGAAAATCTATGAGTTTTACATACATCCTTTCTGATATGACAATACTGACATCTGAAAATCAGCAACAGCTCCAGAAAAGATTACAATTAATCTTAGATTTATTAAAAAAAGGGGGAAGAAAAAAGAAAAGAAACAATTATCTGAATTTCACAGTTAAGAGAAATGTTTGAAGCAACTAATAAAAGTAGTGATATACTATCATGTCAGTATTATAAAACAAGTTTATTTCATAACTGCAAGAACCTCAGAAAGAAAGTACCTTCAAGGCTTGAGACTGCAGAGAAAATGTGAGATGCTCCAAAAGCTGTAATACCAAACCAAGTCGTGAGATGGGAATCAGAACTGAGCCTCCAGCATTTGTAGATTTGAGAGCCCATGAACACAGAAAAGTCAATTTCTTTGACTCGTCAGCAAATTCATCATGATTCAGCAAGAATTCTGAAATTCTTTCACCAGCATCAGGTTCTTCACTGCATGATGCAATATATGTAAGTATGTATATATCCATGTGACCACTAAAATCCATGCTTTAAGAACTTTCAAGAAGATCCTTCTAATGAAACAACAAAGACAAAGAGCTCAGTTACCTGAGATTTGACGGAAGTTCAGCTGCTGCACCGGGGCTAGTGAAATCGACCTCATCCTTGTGAATAAGATCAGCTGCTATACAATCTGAGAAGAAGATCACATCACTTCCCCAGAGTGCATGATAGTCAAATTTTGTTGATATTTCTGATGCAAAAACGGAGCCTGAAATGTAGGCAACATTCTGCTTGGGACTAGTGATACTCCAGTTACAAGTTCCTATGTCTAAACCAGAGCTGAATGCCTTCAGCAATAAAATGCCATTATAACAGGCTTCTTCAGCATATTTAAGTGATTGAACTCTTTGCATGCATTTACTTACATCAGCAGCACTGAAAAGCATTCATAATTACAACTTTATAAACCACACTTCGACTAATAAACTTCAACTCAGTAAGAGGAAACACTAACTTTTGTAAAACTAGTGTGAACTAGATGGACAGAAATATCCAGAAAGGCTTGTACACTTGAATATAAATGTAATTGATGAAATTTCATAACTTCAGTCCGCTACATCATAAACTCTTCCCCCATAGGAAAAGTTACTCCCACTGGGGCAGTTTGTGGACATGGAGCAATTAAACCTCCGACATTATGGAAAAACAAATGATATAATCATGTGAACTACAGAGGCCACCTCATATCCAATGTATCTAATCCACAAGCCACTTCAGAGAAAGGACTCTTTACTCTAATATAATAATCAAATTTAACCATATAAATATTGCCATGGAAACAACTGCTACTTTGCTAGATGAGAAATATCGAGGGGTTTTAGAATGCAAAAGAACCACTCATTGTTTCATCGTTACAACCAAAATTCATACTTCAGTTCAGGAAAACTAATAAGATAACATTCTAATGACTAGTATACTTCAAAATTAAGTCTTCAGAATTCCTAAGTAACATAGAACTATCAGTTTCAGTAAAGTTAAGTGTTGTTAGAAAACAAATATTTGAATTATGCCGAAAACATCATCACCTGGAAAATTAATTTAACTTTTTTTCAATTTCCTTTGCTCAGACAGTTGGGTAATAACACAAAGCTGAAAAGCGAGTAGACGATCACAGGTGTATCATTTAAAAAATTACGACCAAATAAAGCTCTATGTTAAAGTATCAGTACCTGTACAATGGCATCCAACCACCAAGGTCTCCTCCATCTCTGCCTATAAGTATTTCTTTTAGTGCAGTGGGAAGCAATTCAATCGCATCCCATTTCAGCCATTCAGGGGAAGGCCCTTCAGGTCCATAAAATAGCCTTGTTTCCTTGTGCATTGCAACAAGGTCCTCCATCATAAGCCGTCCAATCCTTGCAGCAGCTTCTGTTGCATATATCTGACCCAATCATGAAACTAAACGGTTTACACAGTAATTCTCACCACCGAAATGAGAGATTAACACACAAAGAAAAAGCATATCACTCTTACCCTAGCCGAAAAATCTGTGTCTCTAGTCAAGAATGGTAATCCAAGCATGCCCATTGGACTACAAATCAGTACAACGTCAATTGAAGAAACATCCCATAACTTCAAGCTTTTCACAGTTTTGTACCAAGGTTCAGCACTTATTAAACTGCCCACATCAAGGTCATCCCCAATTTTTCTCTTCTGGCCGGAGCCACACTCCGAACACGAAGAAGCATCACATGGGCAGGCATGATAACATTCCTCGAGCTGAGCATACAGATTAACGGACAGAGGAGAGAAAGGTAACAGGGCAGAAAGGTCCAGCGGGCAATCAAACAAAATCTGAAACCCCTGTACTTGAAGTATGTTGCAGGGCGGGAAGTGGAAACCCTTGCCCTCGCTCAAATATGTCTGCAACGAGAGAAATCATTATGGTTATAATACAAGATTGAATCAATATCAGAAATCATTTATAGCAAAAGAAAAGAAAGTATTGGGGGAAACACTCACAAACTTCATCAACTTAGACTTCAACCAAAATTGGAAGGTAGTATTTCAATTTCTTGGTACTTCTGGACTGATTTGAAATGGCCAACCTACGTTTTCTAAGTTCTAATATGCATCTTTTGTTCAACTTCTCGATTAAGTACAACGGGGAAACGGGAGTAGGGGTTAGAGCTGGCACGGCGGAGGGGATGGGGAGGAGTTGTGGTGGCGCTGGGAGGGATATGGTGGCTGGCGGGAGTTGTGACAGGAAGAAGTGAAATCAGAATGCTAGAATTTGAATTGGAAAATCTTTTATGTACACAATTTTAAATTTTTAGTTCAATGTGTTCGGAAAATAGAAGAAAAAAATTGTAATATTTTTTTTTGAGAATGGAAAATGGAGAGGGTCAATCCTGACCGGCTCAAAGGGAGCGAATATTTGGGCCTTAATAAGGGCCCTATTTGGGCCTTAATAAGGGCCCAAGCAGTTCGTCTGGCCTTTATAAGGATTAAGTTCCTTTTATACGGTGGATATTTACTATTAATTACGGTTTTGCCCCCGAACAGCAGGGCCTACAGGTATTGTCCCATTGAGAACTCAATTTCACTCTCTCTAGCACTAAATTAAATCTTCGAAGTGTTAATCCTTGCATTGCAGGTCCACGTTCAGGTTTGACCGTTGACTCCACGCCTCCGGCATTTACTCTCGACAAGTGGTGCCGACTGTGGGGACCCTTTTCTTACTTGGCCGAGGATGAGCCCAAGTGCTCTACGTGGTTTCTACTCGAACGAGGCCTGATGAGGAGACCAGTTGTAGGCCATGACTTAGGTCGCAAGTAGTTGGAGCTGATTCCTGCGCCTCCCCCAAACAACAGGAGGAGCGGTAGGAGGGTAGAGACACAGGTGCAGCCTCTAAGACCAGCGACCAACAGAGCCGGTCCAGGAGGCGCAATGATCATCATAAGGAGCGTGGTCGAGATTCGGCCGAGAGCAAAAGGAGTCGGTCCCGTCGGACCGGCAAAGAGACTGAAAGGAGTAAGGACCATCCTCGGCGGATGTCTCGACGACGCCCGTCCTACTAGTCTGAGCAGGGTCCTCACGATCACCGTTTCTGGAAATTCTTTGCTGGGAGGTTCCCCGGATTTGAGGAGCAATTCTGCAAATTCGAAGATATGTACTATGACGGAAAAGGCGAGGGCCCCGATGATAGCCTCTTGTTCATGGGCGAAAGGAGGGCACCCCAGAGCCATGAACAACGTAGGGGCAGGGTCGCCGATGTTCCCAGGGGACGGGATCCGGATCCGCTGCCGAGGCTGGAGCCGTGAGTGGACCGCGAGGTGGTGTCAGATCCCCGACTCGAGGCCATTCTTGGTGGTAGAGAGTCGCACAGAAGTCCCTTTGCTGAGCATATCAGGATCTGACCGCGGAGGTGATACCTGCCAAGTTAGCTTCCTAGCCGACTACACGGCGACGATGGATTTGCGGGACTCTCCCCGAGGGTTCTCTGCTAAGGCCATGCCTACCTTTCTAACGGGAGCTGCCAAGATATTGTTTGACAGCCTCCCCCCGGGCAGCATGACTTTTTACGCTAATCTAGGGGAGAAGCTTCATGTTCGTTTCTTCTCCAGCAAGAAGGCCAGGCGCACCATCCACGACCTGTCATCTGTCAGGTAGCGCCGGAACGAGACTCTGGGGCAGTATTATGAGCGGTTTACGAAAGAACTCATGATGATAGACTAAGTAGACGACCTTGTGGTGAGGGTAGAGTTCGTGAATGGGCTGTCACCTTTTGGTACGGGAGCAGCCCTCAGGGGCAAGCTGACTGCCAAGCCTCCCGCCAACAGTCATAAGTTGTGGGAGACGGTAGAAAAGGAGATCAGGGCGGACGAATCCATGAAGGGAGCCAGGGCAGCCTTTGGCGAAGCTGAGAAGAAAGGAGGAAAACCGGAGGGGAAAAAGCTGAATATTGGCTCCCCTAAGTTTGATCCGAAGGCTCCCCTTCTTACCAAGACAAGGAAGGAGATCCTGCAGATCCATAAGAGCGAGTTTAAGCTTCCTCCTCCGGGCAAGTTCCCGGACGAGTCCTCTTCTGAGTGGTGTGACTTCCATCGGAACAAAGGCCATGATACAGAGGACTGCTTCCGGTTGAAAAAGGAGATCGAGGAGGGGGTTAAGGCCGGGAAGTTCCAAGAGTATGTCCAAAGGGCTCGGGGGAGAAATCAGGCAATCATCCCAAGAATCGATGGTGGAAGAAGAACAAGGGCAAAGTTAGCAACCAGGCCCCGGCCACCGACGAGCCCAAGGCTAGAGAAGGGGTCGACGAAGCACAGGCGCGGCAGATCTTGGCCGCCCCTATTGGCGCGATATGCGGAGCTCCCCTGGGGGTCCAGAGTATCTCGGCCCTCCGGAGGAGTGCGCGCCCTCGTTCTCCCGGAGAATCTGAGGCGAAGCATCTTCGGCTGGAGAACTTGATTACTTTCTCAGAACAAGACCTGGTGGGTGGTTATGAGAACTATTCGGACGCCTTGGTTATCACGGCCATCATTGTCAACCGAGAGGTGGGTGTATGTGGACAATGGCAGCGCTGTGGATGTCATGTACCTTGACTGCTTTCAGAAACTGGGCCTTGACAAGGCGCAACTACGACTGCTACCATGCCCCTAGTGGCGTTCTCTAATCATGTGATAATGCCCTTAGGCGTGATCAGCCTTGCATTGACCGTACGGAATTATCCCAAGGATTGGGTGGTCATAGTCGACTTCGCAGTGATAGACATGGTTGCCCCTTTCAATGTCATTTTGGGACGACCATGGATGAGTCAGACCAAAGCCATTTATTCTCCTTACCACCTAGTCATGAAATTTCCCAACTGAGGCAGGGGTTGCAGAAGTCTGCGGCGATCAACAGTTGGCCCAGCAGTGTCTGATGATTGCTACCCGAAAAGGGCGAAAATTCCTCCTCAAGAGTGCACCTGTTGGCGTCATCAAGAAGGCACAAGTCTCTAAGGTCGGCGAGAAGCCAAAGGACAAAGGCCCTGATCTCTTGGAAGAGGAGGAGGTCGCGGATCTGGCTCTAAATCCTTTTGTTGAAGGAAGGGTCGTCCGGTTGGGGGCCGTCCTTCCCCCCAGCCTTTGGGCTTAGGTGATTGAGCTGCTGAGGCAGTTCGAGGACATTTTTGCTTGGAGCCCGAGTGATATGACGAGGATACCTCCCGAACTGGGTGTACATAGACTGAATATAGATCTCGGCGCGCGGCCTATCCAACAAAAGAGGCGGAAGATGGCACCAGAACGTAATATGGCCGTGGACGTCGAAGTCGCAAAGCTCCTTGCCGCGGCGATCATCAAGGATATCTTCTACCCCACGTGGCTGGCAAACCCTGTTATGGCTAAGAAGCCTGATACCTCCTGGCGTATGTGCGTGGGTTATAAGGATCTCAATAAATACTGCCGTAAGGATTGCTACCTTCTCCCAGCGATCGAGCAGAATGTAGACACCATCTCAGGGTACCCCGTGCTCAGCTTCTTGGATGCCTACAAAGGGTATCACCAAATCCTTATGGATAAGTACGATACGGAGAAAACCGCCTTCATCACTGAAAAAGGCGTGTTCTGCTATGTGAAAATGCCCTTCAGACTGAAGAATGCGGGCGCGACCTATCAGCGGGTGGCAAACCGCGTCTTCGGCCCGCAGTGGGGCAGGAATGTGGAGGTCTATGTGGACGATATGGTGGTAAAGAGCATTAGGGTCAACGCAATAGTCGACGACCTCCGAGAAACTTTTGAAACCCTTCGGTCTACAAAAATGAAGTTGAACCCAAAGAAGTGTGTGTTTTGCATGGGGTTAGGAAAGTTCTTCGTCTATCAAATATCTCGGAGGGGTATCAACGTCGACCCTTCCAAGGTGCGGGCCATCCTTGACATGTAAGGCCCCCTCCCCCCCCCCCAAGTCGGTAAAGGAAGTGCAAAGGCTCACGGGATCAATCGCGGCCCTCGGACAGTTCTTGTCAAAGGCCGCGAAGCGAGGCCTTCCGTTCTTCAAAGTCCTCAAGAAGTCGAATACTTTCAACTGCAACGAGGCCTGCCAAAAGGCCTTCTTGGAGTTGAAGGACCACCTAAAGGTTCTCCCAACTTTGAATAAGCCTGACCCGGGGGAGATTCTGATCCTTTATCTGACAGTGGGTGATGCGACCATGAGTGCCGTTCATGTCCGGGATTAAGACGGGAAATAGATCGCGGTCTACTATATCAGCAAGGTCCTTCCTACCGAGTCTAGATACACTCCGACGAAGAAGTTGGTGCTCTGTCTCGTGACCGTGGCCAGGAAGCTTCGCCCTTATTTCTAGGCTCATCCCATAGTGGTTCTAACCGATCAGCCTCTGCAACAGATTCTTCGAAGGCCCGATATGTGGGGTAGGATGACTAAATGGGCAGTGGAACTCGGAGAGCATGAAATAGAATTTTGACCGCAAACCTCAATCAAAGGTCAAGCCTTGGTAGACTTCTTTGTTGAGGTCCCCAGAGGAGCCGAGACGAAAGAGGAGGGAGAGGAGCGACTCCGCGTGTGAACAGATCCTGCCGGCCCGCGGATGTGGACCCTATTGTTGACGGGTCTTCCTCCGAAGAAGGTTTTGGTGCTGGGTTGGTGCTAGCTGTTCCGGATGGAGCATAAGTCACTTACGCCCTCCGATTGGACTTTCCGACCACCAACAATGAAGCCGAGTATGAATCTTTAATTGCGGGGTTATCGGTTGCCCGCGCCCTGGGAGCCCAAGAAGTGTCTGTGTTCAGTGACTCCCTGGTGGTCGTTAACCATGTTCTGAAGCTGTACGAGGCCCGAGAGATAGTGCTCCAGAAGTACCTACAAGAGGTTAGGGAGTTGGAATGTGGCTTTCAAAATTTTTGCATCCAATCATCCCAAGGTCCCAGAACAAGAGAGCAGACGCCCTAAGCAAGCTAGCATCTTCTCAGGCCGTGCACCTCAACCAACGAATTCACATGGAGACATTGACGTGCCCTAACATCCAGGTTCACGAAGTCATGCCGGTGGCGGCCGAGGAGGATTCATGGATGGCGCCTTTCGTCCGATCCTGCAAGACTGCACATTGCCTTCGGATAAAAGGGAGGCTAGGCGGGTCCGCCTTAGGGCTCCCAACTATGTGCTATGAGTTGGGGTCCTTTACAAGCGGGGGTTTCTCACTCCCCTGCTACAATGTGTTGGGTCGCGGGAAGCAGAGCTGTTAATCCGAAGCATGCACGAGGGCGCCTATGGAGCTCGTTTGGGGTCTCGCAACTTGGCTAAGAAACTCATCTGCATCGGATATTATTGGCCGACCTTGTCCCAGGACTGCTATAACCTTGACCTCCGCTGCTTGCAATGCCAAAAGCACGCACCCATTCCTCGACTCCCCAGCACGAGTTGGTCCCTATCGAGAGTCTGTGGCCCTTCTACAAGTGGGGGACAGATATTATTGGCCCTTTCGAGACGGCCCCGGGAAGCTCAAATATGTGATTGTTGCCATCGGTTACTTCTCTAAGTGGGTCGAGGCCGAGCCTTTGACTTCTACCACTGGTTTGAAGGTGGTAAGGTTCTTCTGGAAGAACATCATCCTTCGGTTTGGAATTCCTAAGGTACTGATCTCTGATAATGGAATGCAGTTCGAGTCCGGGCTCTTCAAATCTTGGTGTGAGCAGTTCGGCATCGAAAGACGATTCTCCTCTGTTGCACATCCCCAAGCCAATGGCTTGGCTGAAAATATAAACAAGGCAATCTTACAAGGCATGAAGACGCAGTTGAAAGGCGCGGGTGGCCTCTGGCCTGAGGAGCTCACCCACGTCCTTTGGGCAATTCACACCACCATGCGGACCGCAACAAGGGCCACATCTTTCAGCCTCATTTATGGCATGGAAGCCGTCCTCCCTGGTGAGATCAAAATTCCCAGTCCCTGGGTGGCCAACTTCGCGAACGAGATGAGCGAAGACCAAATCCGTCTCTGCCTAGACTTCCTGGACGAGAAAAGGGACCGAGCCACGGCCCGCGAAGCCAAGTACAAGCAATTGATGGCCAAATACTACAACTCCAAGGTTCGGGCCCGGGAACTGGAAGTCAGAGACCTTGTCCTTAGGAGGAACGATGCCAGCCATGCTGGGCCTTCGGGAAAGTTGTCTCCCGATTGGGAAGGACCCTACAAGGTTGTGGAACTGTTGCCCTCAGGGAGTTATCGCTTTTGAACGTGTGAAGATGAGCCTCGCAACATTCCCTGATGGTGGAACATCTAGAATTTTAAGAAGTTTCACGTTTGAGGGTCGTCCCCACCTTTTGTAATAGTTATGTCCCCCGTTTTGGCTGTTTCGGGGACAAGGATGTACCTACTTTTGCTGTCAATATATGGATTCCTCCTATGTACTTGAGCCTTTTTTACAAGTCCGTCTCGACCCCCGTGGCTGACGGCACTGTATGGCCCCCGCGGCCTACGGAACTCCTACAGCCCCCATGGCTTTGGAGCCCTTTTTTACAAGTCCGTCTCGACCCCCGTAGCCGACGGCACCGTATGGCTCCCGCGGCTTACGGAACTCTCACGGCCCCCGTGGCCTTGGAGCTTTTTTTACAAGTCCGTCTCGACCCCCGTAGCCAACGGCACCGTATGACCCTCGCGGCCTACGGAACTCCTACGGCCCCCGTGGCCTTGGAGCCTTTTTACAAGTCCGTCTCGACCCTCGTGGCTAACGGCAGCGTATGGCCCCCGCAGCCTACGGAACTCCTACGGCCCTCATGGCCTTGGAGCCTTTTTTACGAGTCCGTCTCGACCCCCGTGGCCGACGGCACTGTATGGCCCTCGCGGCCTACGGAACTCCTACGGCCCCCGTGGCCTTTGAGCCTTTTTTACAAATCCGTCTCGATCCCCGTGGCCAATGGCACCGTATGGCCCCCGCGGCCTACGAAACTCCTACGGCCCCCGTGGCCTTGGAGTCTTTTTTACATGTCCATCTCGACTCCCATAGCTGACGGCACCGTATGGCCCCCGCGGCCTAGGAACTCCTACGGCCCCTGTGGCCTTGGTCTTTTTCCTCACAATTGGTCGACGGCGCTCGTGGCCTTATGAATAGGTACCCCAACGGTCACCTTTCACGGACAAGAGGTACGCTTCCTACTAGCAATCAAAACCCCATTTGTTAAAGTACTACGGTTCAAAATATAAAATTCGGGGGAAGATAACACACCACCCCCAGGTAGCCTGGTCGTCCTCTAATAGCTTGGTGAATTTTATACACAACTGTAAAACAAGTAATAAAATAATATACGATAAAGGAAATAGATGAATAAAGGATAGAAATGGGGTCGGTTTTTGCAAAAATATGCAATTCTATTTCGTATCTTTGAGGGTATGAGCCTCGGATATGTACAGTTACAAAAGTATCTCAAAAAGCCCTAACCAAGAATACGCCTAGTGCGACCCCTGCCCCAACTCGTGAAAGAGGGCGTTGTTCTCATATATCAAACGCTCAGCTTCACAAGTAGGGGAAGTGGGGTCGTCTTTCATAGCGGGGCAGGATTCAGGCCATAACTCTGCGAAATCATAATCTTTTCCCGTTTCCACAATGAATAATACTGCGCCCTCGAGAGTCGCCTGAAGCTGACCGGCATAGAGATTCTATCTTATCAGAGGCGCGATCCCACTGCACTGCAACCAAAGCGTAGGCTTTTCAAAGGTGAACCAATACGCTTACATAATAGTTATGGGGTATGAAGTCTTCAGGGCCGGGCTCCGGTAAACCGTCGTCTTTCTTCTTTTTCCTAATCTTGGCCTCGAATGTCCGAAGACGCTCATTGGCTAACATCTCTAACTGTATTGAGTTCTTCATATGATCCTACCAATATGCTTCTGAGTCCCTCCACAGCCTGTCTAGACGGTCGTTTTCGGCTTTCAACTTCACAACTGCCCCACGAGCCTCGTCCAGCTCTGAAGCCCGGAACGTAGCCAAGGCCTCTTTCCACCGATCCTCCAATCCAGACAATCTTCCCTGGTTCCGGTCAGAAGGGGGCTCGCTAAGGCTCCAGCAATGGCTGCGTAAAGGGGAAATGCCTTCGGATCAACGTAGGGGTCGGGCAATTGCATGTCCACCCGGGGGATTCCCGATATTTCCCACATCCCAGGTGTTGGTGGCACATCCCAGGAAGTCCCCTCGAGAGGATCAGGCATGATCGAAGCCGTGCTCTTTCCCTAAACACGTATGTAGCGCGTATATGTTGGGGGAGGGTTAAGAGACACGGGCGTTATAAGCTTTAAATAAAAACAAAAAGAAAAAGGGGGATTGCAAGACAAGACTTAAATTAAAAAGGCCCTGTTCGAGCGCGAGTGCCGTTGCATTCATATAGATTCGACTTACATTACAAGGTGAATGACACAATTACCAACAGAAAACCTAACCCTATGCATTATTCACCTTGTCCCCATTGCTGGAGTTGGAGTCAGTGGAGGTTCCACCTTCGCTTTGGCCCTCAGAGTTGCATCCACCCGGGGGTTTCCTGGCCTCCTTCTCCGAAGGGATTACCTCATCCGGTCCCGGTGGTGTACTTGGGGGGGGGGGTAAGGATCCCCTTCGGCATCTTGAAGACGACGGAAGGCTCCCCGGGTATCCAGGATATCCTCCGGTGAAGTGACGATCGGGCAGAGTCGAGACATCTCCTGAATCATGAGAAGAAGACCAAAGTTCATCTCCCGAAAGTGTTTGCAAGCTTTGCACCTCAACCGTGCATCCGATGTTCGACACTTCATGTCCCTATTTGCGTATTTGTCCAGCACGGACTGGATATCCTCTTCTTTCTTCCTGGCCACCTCGACTTCCAGCACCGCATCCCAGGCCCCCTTCTCCATCGCCGGATCCATGACATCATTTATGCCGAGGGCAAACTCGTTGGATCCCAAGTATCTCCTAATCCTCGTGATGATGTATTGATCCAGCTCGGACTTGGGATGGTGGCGGACCTCAGACTTCTTTGTTGGGGACCTCAACAAGGATCGGCAAATACCATGAACAACATCATTCACTTAATATAGAGGAAAAAATCAAAGGGAAATGATGGAAAGTAAACAGAAAAAGAGTCACAACCCCCTTCCCTCTCTTGGGCCCAGTAGGGACACCAAGAAAACAAATAAAACTAACTTGAGGCCCGTGCAGTAAATAAAACACCAAGTTGGAATTCATCACATAGGCTTCCTACAGTATATAAAACTAACTTGAGGCCCGTGCCATTACCATCAAAAAAGTGTCCCCCCGGGAATCACTAAAGCTTTACGATAATGCAGTCCAACTTCTATGCCTTTCTTCTCCTCTTTTTCTTGCAAAATTTAAATAAGGTATCAAAATTCCCAAATTACTTCCACAGAAGATTAGCAACCCTATCAAACAACGAAACCAGCTTTTTGGAGTTGTCCAACTTGGATTTTAGCTTTTTAGCCTCCAAATCGGATTTCAATCTTTCAGCTTTCAACTCTTCAGCCTCCAACTCGGCTTTCAATTTTTCTGCCACCAACTCAGCCTCTAATTCGCCCCATAATTTTTCCGAAAGAGCCACGAGCCCCATAATCTCACCTTGCATCCAAGATGACCTGCATTCGAGTTGCTGCTTTTCACCTTCCATTTGGCTTATTTGAATGCTTAGTTTCTCCAAATGGGCCTTCAGTATCTTAATCGTATCTTGCAACAAAGACAAACGATGTTCGACTTCCTGCTTGTCAGCTTTGATATGGTTTATTTGAATACATGCTTCCAGGATCTTGTTTATATCTTCTATATGGTTTGGAGGCATGCCTTCGGATACCCATTGCTTCACTTTATGCTCCACCAAAAATTCAGGATCAGTCTCTACTGTTTCCTTATCCTCTCGAGGCACCCCTTCGAACTCCACTAGGGTTTTTGGAGCCTCTATTATGGCTTTGATTACAGATTCATTTTCCTCCAAAGCTAGGGTTTGAGTTTCCAAATTCTCCACTTTGTCCTCCACTCGGGTTTCACGAGCTAGGGTTTTAGGAGTGTCTCTTATGTCTTCAATGGCTTCGATTATAGTTTCGGTATCCTCCGGAGAAACGCCTTGGGTTTCCAAACTCTTTACTTTCTCCTCCACTCCCTCAGGACTGTCGCTTTTGGCTTTGATCATGGTTTCGTTATCCACTAGACTCTCATGAGGCGATTCTTCCTAGCCCTTACTGAGTGCTTCTTCTAAAAGGTTTCAAAGGCTTTCTTGCTGGATTTGACAATGTGAGTCATGGATCTGATCTTGATTCCGGTGGGAACCTTTCCTATGGCGGCTTGGGAGAAGTTAAGGCCGGATTGGGAGCTTGGGAAAAGTACAGTGTGGATTTGGGAGCTGACCTAACCAGCCCACAACATGGGGGACAAACGTAAGCGACCGCCATAGCCATGACTTCTTAGATGCAAGAAGGGTTCCGTCGGCGGTGTTTTGCTGTGAGAAGAGATGACAAGTAGTAAAGAGGGATGAAAGTCACTCGCCAAGGGTTTAGGGTTTATAGTGGACATATATGTACGTAGATAAATATAGGGAACTAACCCTTTGCCATTGATTATTGCACACAGAGTGTTTTTTTTAAAATAAATTTATTATTTTTTTAACATTATTAAAGTTTTTATTGTACTGTAACTCGAGAACCATATATTGCATATTATATTTTTCCTTCAAAAATAGTAATAATTTATTGAACTCTGAAATTTATTGAACTTTTTGATTGAAAAATTCCCCTTCATGTCCATAACACTTTGAGATTATTAATTTTTGGTTTACGGTTTTCTCATATCTATTGGGAAGAAAATTTGGTTCTTGGAGGGTAATTACTAAAAAAAAATTTCACTATGAAATTACTAAAATATTTAGAATATTTTAATTTTTTTTGTAATCACTAAAAGTTACTGAGCTACGAACTTGCGTTAGCAAAGAGGTTAACTTTGAAAACATTGTCGGCACTACCGCAAGAATTAGCCGACAAGAGACAAAGAACCCTAATCCTTATAGTAGTGGGCTTTTTTATTATATATATACCTCCTCAATCGCGTACTTTGACGATATATAGTTTTCTCCTTGTTATTATTCTTGTATTATTTTCTCTAAATTGCACTCCACAGCCGTAATTTGTTTCTCTGTCTTTTATCATCCTACTACCAAAATCCTAGGTTGTATACATAAGGATACAACATCTTCTTCTTCTTCTTGACGTAATTCAGTCAAGCAACGTATACAACTGCTCGTGATTATCTTCGGTAAGTGTTGTTAGATTATTCTCTTGATAATCTAATTCGAATTAGATCAACCTTTTTTCCATATTCTTTGTCAGAGCTTTACGATGACGATGATCAGGGACTTGAATGTGGATCTTGAGATATTCAAGTGGGATCCCAAGTTAGTTAAGCCGGTGGAGGAATCAGATAGCATCTTGGGCGGTTTGTTTATGTTCAAAGTTAATTGTTACTGAAGCACCGGTGGTAGCGAGCTTTGCGATGAAAATAACCTAGTTTTGTTGCTATCTAAGTTCCATCTACCACGGTTAAACTCTCCTAACACCACAGCATGTTTAGTTCTTTACGCCCTAAAACAGTTGCATGTTCTTCGTCCTTGTAAGAACCTTAACAAGTTAGCCTTGGCAGCCGAAGACCTGTGTTGGAAGTTTCGTTTCAGTCCTGAAATCGAGTCCGCTAATCAGTGTCACAAGCCTCTTATTTGTTTCAGTTTCGATGTTCTTCTTGCAGAAGAATCCGTACCCTCAAATACTAAGCCTTCGGAGTCATCTGAATCGTCCAATGATCATGATATGATTGATGATGATGTTGATAATGAGGGTCAGTTTTCTGATAAGTTAGTTAACCTGGGGAGGTTTTCGTCCGAGGAAGAATTCCTTGCTAACTTGAAACTTCATACGCGATTATAGTGGAAGGAGGATTGGCCACAGCTGATGTTGAGCCAAAGTTGAATTATGTGCTTAGCGATGATAAGGATTCACTTGAGAATTGCTCAATTTTCTTTGATAAGTTATGTGAGGATAGCGGTTACCCGATTGTTCAGACTGAATGCTCTCACCAGTTTCATAAGGATTGCATGTACAAGTGGTTGCAGAGATCTGATTCTTGCCCTTTGTGTAGATCATCTTGCATTGTTTGGGTTTGATAAGTGCTTTCTGAGTTTGAATCATGGAACCGTGTCCATCTTGCATTGTCGATTCCGATGGTTGCATATGGAAACCTGCGCTTCAACGGTAAGAAAGGAGCCATGTGCTTTCGGCAATTAATAGAATGATACTTCCGGAGGGCATGGATGTGGAAATAGGAAACATACTCGGAAGTATCGTACTCGGGTTTTGCTTGAATCAATGTGGAAGCATCATTCTTTTGATTACCGTGATCGATGCAAGTTCCTCATGTGCAATTATACAGACGATGTTATTATGAGACGGGGAGAGGATGTCTTTGCATATATCTGGAATCATATGGCGGTTTCGATGCAATCATATGCGGAAGTATCATTCTATGTATTGTTCTCACAGTTCTCATATGCAACCATGGGGTGGGTTGGTTGGGGACCCTGGGGTGCGCTTGAATTTGTTTAATATGATGCATCATGATAAGGATTAATATTTAATAATTAAAATGATGTAACTACATTAGGATAGCTGACTAGGCATTCATAAATCACACTATGATCATAGTTTAACTTCAGTTTGCTATAGTTTAAGGTTTTAAATCATGTTTAACATTTAGCATTGGGCAGAAACCCGCTATTGCAGGGTGGGTTGGGGGTGGGTTTAACGGGATTGTTGTACGCGATGCATGATGGACAAGGTTTTATGATTCAACTTTGGATCTCTCAAATACATGTTTCTGCAACCATGGAGAAGACTTAGGTGCATCGCTCTTGTGGCTACGTGATGGTTCAAGGTCTCACTTTTCTAGATTTGTTGTTTGTTTTTGTATTTTGTTATACTCCAATCCGAAATTTTGAAATTTTATTATTAGTATAAATTGAAATAAAAGTGAAAATCTAAATTGGACAGTAATTTTGGGAGAAAAGGAATAAAACTTTGAATCTACATTAAAACATTAATAAACACCTTTTATTTTTCATATATATGTATGTGTGTGTGTGTGTAATTTTACACCGATCTCATGCATCATAGCTCTATCGGTGTTACTTCTTGAATTGCAGATCCACATTAGTCTCATTTAGTTTCATTTCCTTCCAGAATCTATAAAGTAATAAATCCCCGACACTTGTATATATCAGGGGGAGTTCATTACTAAAGGTGAAATAATTTTTATGTCCCTAATGAATTTAACAATTTTGTGGAGAACGTTTTGGCCCCTTTTAATTTGGTACTTAATCTTCACTACGCTTTTTTCCTGATCCAACAAAAGGGTCATGTTTGTTAACTAGTTAGAGTTGATCTAGAGTTTATATTCCAATGAAATACTAAATTAGTACACTATTTAGCGCAATGAATAGTTTTGCACCAGATTTGGTGTAATTGTCTATTACACTATTTTTAGTGGTCTTTCTTTTTACTTTTTTTATTTCTAAATATATGTTTGCTATGTAATTAAACTTATAAAACAAATTATGTTATGAAAATTTTATTATATTAAATATATTGTTGAGATCTTCAAAATAATATTCATATTGAATATAAAATTTATTATTAATTTTAGTTATTTTAAAATTGAATATAAAACAAAATTGGCAAAAAATACTTTTACAATCAAATAAAGAGCGATTGTAATAAACAAATTTTACAAAATTATCACCAAATTATAAGATTTTAATTACCTAGAAAGATAAATTTAAACTAAAACATTATATTTAGACCTTTTGGTGCATTAACATTGGAGTGAAAAGAAAATTTTGGTCTAAAAAGCCGCTTGGAATATTCTATTTATACACCAAATTTAGTGCAAATTATAGAACAATAGACAAGTGCAAACATTTTGTTGGGGAGTATACTACAAGAATTTGTTCCGCAACCTAATGTCATACGCATTCGAAATTTAACAATGTTCCATATAACCTAATCCCACACGCATTTGAAAACTAAAGAATTCTCTATCTAACAAGACTATTTAGTCAAAGAAGTGTTGATTTTAAGTTTATAGCATTGAACTCAATCAATTGTTTTTTTCCTTAATTAGAGTGCTCGATGTCAACAATGATCAAGAGTGTGCCACGCTTACGAGTGTTTAAGTGGGATCATCAGCCCGGGCAACTGGCAGATTTCTTATCTAGTTTCTGGATGATCAGTGTTTATTGTTACAAGAGCAAGAATCGAGAAGTATGTGACAAAGAAACCCGAGTGTTTCAGCCACCTAAGTCCGGAATCCAATAGCTAAAGGATAGTCAAACCACAACAACGTTGTTGTTTATATGCCTAAGCCAATTCCACTCTCTTCATGATTGTAACAATCTTCAGGAGGTAGCCAGGGGAGATACGACATACTTATGCGGTCAATTCCGTTTTAGCCATGTGTTGGAATTAGTTATCCGCCCATGACAATAACTAGAAGTAAAGTCTTAATCTATCCTCATCTTAAGAAGATGAACTCTCCTAGCCATTAATACTTGTGTAACACAAGAGATAAATGAAGTCGTTAGTCACTCCTTTATAATGGTTGTAAGAGAGAGTATTTGGAAGTGAGTGAGTTATATGAGAAACGCATCCTTCATTATACTTTTGTCATTCATTGATATTATGAGTTAAGGCACTTGAAGTGGTGGAATTAAGTTGGAGCTCTTGTAGGTTCAACTCACCACGGGTCAAGAAATATTGTAAAAGAGTTCAATCATGTTATTCCGCTGCGCTACGGTAAACCGTTCTAAAAACCTTCATTGGTATCAGAGCTATACTGAATTCTTTTCATGTTCTATATGAATGATTCATGGTTAAAATGAGGACCACTAAATTTTGCGTGGATGAACATTATATATTTTTTCGCTGTGAAAATATTACTTAGTATTTTATTTGATGAATATGCACAAACGAATAAATTAATTATGACTATTATTTTATTTTATGCAATACATGGAAGAATTTACGTGCTCGTTTGATTTGCCATGAAATTTGTTTGTCAAAGGCATATGTACATATGATGTATGTGACAGTAAATGTATTCATTTATCACTGTTAGAACATCAAGGCATCCAATTTTTGACTATGTGTTTGAAATAATATTTGATCAGGATCTTATAAATATTTTTTGGTAGTACACGTTTTCCAAATTGTGGAAAAGAAAAATGTTTGCTGATCCTAAAGGCACCATTGATGTTACTAATTTCATTTATTATATGATTAAAGAAGGTTTTTTTTTTCTTTGTCAATAACTTGCCATACTTTGTTTTGTTCATAAATACTGATTCATGTTAGCTACGGTTATGTGTAAGTTTTAACATTTAAATTTATGCTTATTCAAATTTGACAATTGTATTTGAAATTGCTTTAGTAAGAAACATGAATTTCAGTAACAATAGCAATCAAATAATTAGTGCCATGTGATTCCATTTAAATCAAGTGGTAGAAATAAATCTGGATGAGTTGTATTTTTGTTTTTCAATAGAAACAAAACCAGATTTTGAAATAATTTGCGACTGTGAAATACTTTGAAAATTTATTGAACCAATTTAGTATTATTATAGACCAGTGGGATTTTTATATGTGTTTTTTTTAACATGTTTCAAGACGTGATAATTTCTTGAAAGGTTAGAGTTTGTTTATTATGTGACAATTGATTTGATGCCTGCATGTCAAATATGGTTCACCTCTTAGTGAGAGAGTTTGGATTGAGTAAATTAAATTTTATTCCTCAATTTTTTTTTGTGACAAATTTATGTAAGTAATTGTTAATTTGAGATAATGTGATGTGATGTGATTCTAAACATAATGAAGTTTTCTTTGCACATGTTTAGTCTCGTTAAAATTATTTAGTATAATGGTTGTTACGAAAATTTTATATGGTGCTAATTAAGATATTTAATGGTTGCACTGCTTTATTTGTTAGTTGGCTTATAAACAAATCATCGCTGATCTTAACAAGGGCGAGAAATTTAATGGTGATAATTTTGATATTTGGCACCGTAAAATTCAGTATGTGCTAGATGAGTATGAGGTCGTAGAGGCCTTAAAATATGAGATGGCTATTCCTGAAGAGGGTACCATAGCTAAACACCATCAAGATCGCGAGGCTTATGATAGCTAGAAGAAGAAAAGCAATATTGCTCGTATCACGTTGCTGAGTAGTATAGAATACGATCTGATGTGTGAGTATGAGCTGCATCCCACTGCAAATGCCTTGTGGACGGCTTTGAATATGAAACATGGGAAGACTTCTACATCTCGCTCCGTAAACTGACTCTTAAATTTGATAGCTACAAAAAGCATCTTGATCATTCGATGAAAAAGCATTTGAAGGTCATGTCTGGCATGATACGTGAGTTGAAAAAGACTGGAAGTAACCTTACTGATGAGCAGCAGATTCAGGCAGTGATTCATTCCCTTCCTGATAATTGGGAGCATATGAAAATGAACCTCTCAGACAATGATGGTATCAAGAATTTTGAGGCCATAGCTCGTCATTTGGAGTTGGAGGAAGAGCGCCTTGGGGCTGCTAAACCTCCAAGTGTGTTGGCTGCTGAATCTAGTTCTCGTAAGGCGTTTAAGCCTAAGCGAAAGAGAGCTGGAGGTGCTTTCAATAAGGGGAATGATGAACCTAGGCCTAACAAGAAAGCCAAACAGAAGAGAGGAAAACAAGCTGGCAAAAAGGACATAAGTAAGCTTAACTACTACAATTGTGGTCAACAGGGACACTTCGCTCGTGATTGCACTGAGCCGAAGAAAGTACAAAAGGTACACCTTGATCATATTCATCGTATTACTTATAATGTAGTTTACACTGTGTTAGTTGCTGAATCTCTCCATTCGTGGATTGCAGACTCAGGAGCAACCGACCATGTCACGAGGGACCGCGTAGGGTTCGTGGATTATCGTCGAGTTCCAGTTGGTAGCATCAAAGTATACATGGGGAACGATACTAGTGTGTTGATGTTCATGGTCTAAGCTCTTCGTCCCCACGTCATCCGGCTTCCACGGATAGAGGTCGGCCAAATCCGAATCGACGTAGAAGAAGGCTGACCTCTAATGCCTAGAACTTTCATTCTTGGAGACCAGCTCCTTGGAAGGACCCTGGAGATTCTTAGTGAAGCTGAACCACCCAGGGAAGCTTTTCCCGCATCGGACAAGCTTGTAAAAGCACCAAAACAGGAAGATGTTAGGTTCCACCTTCGTCCTGTTGCATACATGGACGAAGGCCGGAACAATCGTTATTAGGTTGGGGGCATACTGGGCTAAGGGTCTCCCGAAGGCTTCCACTATGATTCTATACATTGGCATGAGTGGGAAATGCAACCCGTACTCCAGAAACTTCTCATAACTCGTGATCTTCCCCGGAGGAGGGGTATCGGCCCTTTCAAAATCCTCCGGTAACAATGGATTTATAGCCGTGAGGCTACACTTACTCTCTACCTCAGTCAACCTATCCTGAGTTAAAGAACTCTTAACATCTTCTACTCTAACTATTTCCTTAGCCATATTCCGAAGTAAATCAATGGCGTGGGAGAAACTTACTCGGGAAGCACAGATCTGGCGTTCTGACCGGCGATGATAGATAATAACTCTGACGCTGGAGTGGAAGCTTTGCGTCCAAACACAAATGAAGAAAGAAAAGGGAATCTCTGGACTGGGGTTCTGAGAATAAAAAGGAGAGAAAATGATTTTTGGTATCTTGTGGGGCATTTACATACTTAGGGGAGAGTAACAGCTCTCTTGATTCTCCAAAGGGTGCAACAGTCTTCCAGGTTATCCCGGGCGTTCGAGCTGTTTGGGCGGAAAAGATTCTGGAGCTTTGGATCTAGGACTCTCCCATAAGAAAGCTTCGGGAAAATGGGCTGTGCCATTGGGTCCTAATCTCCACGGTGTCAAGGGCAGATCGGCTGTGCCAACTGGGCTTGACAGGGACAATTGGAGAGGGTCAATCCTGATCGGCCCAAAGAGAGCGAACGTTTGGGCCTTAATAAGGGCCCAAGTGGCCCGCCTGGCCTTTATAAGGGTTAAGTCCCTTTTATACTGTGGATATATACTATTAATTACGGTTGGCACACATGTATTGTCCCATTAGGAACTATAAATACCCCATGATTATTTATAACAAACCTAATCCCACACTCCGTTTCTCTCTCTAAGTTTGTTAATTGGCTGCTTCTCTCTCTAGCACTAACTTAATCTTCGGAGTGCTAATTCTTGCCTGACAGGTCCACGTTCGGGTTTGAATGTTGACTCCACACCTTTGGGATTTACCCTCGACAGAAAAAAAAAATAATAAATTGTAATTTATTTGGTATATGGTTTGTTAGGGATGAAAATTATTTGATTTTAAATGTACTGCCTTCGTATTGAGAAAAAAACGCGATCAACAAACTGGTCCTAATCCAGTTGGCCACGAGAAGTCGTTTTAGAGTACTTCTAAGCTAGAGGTTTGAAGTTTGAACCACCCCAAAACGTAATTTTATTTCCCTTTCCCCAGTGCACGTTCCCTGTCCTTTAGCTATAGTTTTAGGTGCACAATTGTATTCATGGGAGTTCTGCTCTATTTGCGTGCTGTAAATGAATGATTTATTAAAAAGAAAAAGAAAAAGAAAATATCACTATCTACATAAGAAAAAAAGACAATTTCTAACCGTCCATCTTATTTTTCAAAAAATATATTATACTTTCTCTGTCTCAAAGTAATTATAGTATTTAAATTTTTATTATAATCATATTTTATTTTAAGACAGGAAAGTTCGGAACGAACAAAATTTCTAACCAGTCATCTGTTTCTTGAAAGCATCCAATTTCAAAACTTAGACCGTCGGTATAAAAAATCAAACAATTAATATCATGAAACGGAGACACGCTTGTTAATCAATCTTAAACCTTGAAAATGACAAAAATCTTAAAATCAATTTTAAATGATAAATGTAGAATTTGAATTTTGCGATGCACAGTGGCGCGAGCCAAGGTGAACCCGAAGGCCGGAAATTTGTTAAGTAGGTGACTGATAGTTTCTGCTATGCAAAAACAAATTTAAAAAAAAAAAAAATGAAAGAAGGATCAATATTGGAGCCGTAAATGCTTATCAAATTCCAAAAGGCTACATTCCCATTTGTCAAGCAAAAAAATATATTGAATAAAAGAAAATGCTATTTCTGAATGGAGATACAAAGTACTACAACAACAGAAAACAAATATAAAAGCCAGCCTCAAGTGATTCCGTCTGCAACTGTTCCACAGCTTTGTAGGATCAAGATGAAGAAGGACGATGAGCATGACTGCATTACAAATCAACTGATGATAGTGTGTAATAAAACATGAGGCATTTCTTACACCTGTATCATTACACTTACAATTACAACAACACGGTCCTCGACAGCCAACCACTTCTGCTGCATACCTCGTCATCGACACTAACATGTGCCCAGCATTGAATAAAATCTGCTGGTCTACCACAGTTTGTCAATCATGTGAAGGATGCGCAAAGACAGCACCGAGGACACACTCGCACACACATGCCTAAGCAGCACTGGCATCTGCTATAAAGCCAGGAGACTGTCGTTTGGGAGATGGGAAGACGGCATCTAGGCAATAAATAAACATGCCCACAACAAGGGTAGCTGCACCAGCTATAAAGCCAGGAGGGAGGGTTGCCGCAACATCAAGATATGGCAACGGAAGTGTGAATAGAAGCACAGATATGGGAACTGCAAGAAAGGATCGGCAAATACCATGAACAACATCATTCACTTAATATAGAAGAAAAACATCAAAGGGAAATGATGGAAAGTAAACAGAAAAAGAGTCACAACCCCCTTCCCTCTCTTGGGCCCTGCTTTCCACCAAAGCAGTACCGAGCTCAAGTATCTTAGGAGCCAGAATTCATCGAGTTACTAACAGTAGGGACACCAAGCAAACAAATAAAACTAACTTGAGGCCCGTGCAGTAAATAAAACACCAAGCCGGAATTCATCATATAGGCTTCATACAGTATATAAAACTAACTTGAGGCCCGTGCCATTACCATCGAACAAGTCCCCCCCCCCAAAAAAAAAGCATGGTCATAAAGCTACTTCAATAGAACCAATTACAAGATGATCTTTGTTTTTTCACTAATAAGATATGCAACATACCTGAAACAGTGGAGGCCAAACAAGATACAACAGCTGATGAGATCTTCAGTAGATGCAATAAAGATATATTAAAACCCATGTTGACTATAACAAACAATAAGGGCAGCAGTGGCGCACCAGCGCAACCTGTGTCAGGCAAAAAATTCTCATTGAACAAGCTAATAAATTCCGTCACATTTTTTTCACTACATGTCTCAATGAATCATTGAAAAAATAGAATAAGCTAAAATTATACTTCAATCTTCCAATGCACCATTTCATAAAAAATACCAATTGTTCCAGATTCGAACCGAAAGAAAGAGCGCCATATCTGTTTTGCAACCAACAAGAAATGGACAAATATCATAAAAAGAAATCATATAAGTAATCATGCAAAGGCTACGGTGCTCCCGCTTCATAGACTGCAACAGTAGCCCATCTATGACATCTTGTGGTGGATGCTACATCTCCGTGTGGACGAAAGACACTAGGTGATAAGATTAAAAACTATACATGAGAACTAACAAGAGCCTCACATGATAAAAATCTCCATCGATAAAATTTATTTTACATCAAATTAGTAAAGAGCTTCGGCCTGACAAAATGGTTCATGAGTGAAGTAACATCAAGCTTCATCAAATGTTTGTTCTTTTTGCTTAAAATACTTACCACCTGACAAAGTGCCAATGTTCAGAAAGCAAGCTGCGCCATCTTTGAGGTAATTTGGTAGTTGATTAAAAGAAATACCCCATAACTTTGACAAGAAAGGAAGGAGGAGGCAAATAAAAACGGCCTGCAGAGAAGTTACAGAAGTTTCAGCCTTCAGAAGATCCAATGTATGAACAAATTAAGCAAACTAACAGTCAAAGCGCACCTGAAAAGCAGATCCAAAGGAGTTTACAACAAATAGATCCACCGATGTCCCCTACAAGAGGTATCAAAAAGCATTTCTTACTCGCAAGATACATTACAGTAAGCACCAAAAAGGCAAGTTCTACAAGTGGTATAAAAAGGTATTTATTGACAGAAACAGCTTCTTTGTATGATTACAAGCGTAAGTCTGCATACAAGTGAACCCCCAGATCCCAACTTGGTTGGGAATACACTGGGTATGCTGATGTTGATGCTGACGATGTATGTAATCCAAAAGACATTCAGTTCTTCAATCAAACAAGATGGATTGGACAATCTTAAAATTTGAACCTAATTTTCTTATTCCAAGTCCCGCAATTTAGTCTACATTATTCATGTAAAATTCAAATTGAAAATTGTGACAGGGAACTTATTCTGCCCAAATCTCCACTGTCAAGACTCAAGAGGGAGAGACGGATGCAAACAAATACATAGAAAAAGCTTTATGTAGTACATATTTTAAGCCGATGCAATGCAACCATATCGGCTCAACAGATTGAGGCAATGATGAGGTTTAATGAACAATTCTATATAGAAGTTCATTGCAGAACTGAAGCAATGATTGCAAAACAAGTAAAGGCACTTAGCCATGAGACCGTGTGAATAATCCTACCTTCAACTTCTGCTCAGCATCCAAAAATATCATTTCCTACAAATAAAAACTGCAGCCTGTAAGAAAAGAAGTAACAAAAAAACATCAAATATGCAGTGAGTTTGACTATAAATGAAGCAATCAACCTTCAATACTGTATCAGCAGCTTGAAACAGAAAAGAAACTATCATCAAAACACTCCAAAATATACCAGCTTCCATCAAGGAACCAGCACTTGATCCACTGCAAAATGAGAGGCACAAAAGAGGAGCTTTATTTACCCATGTTGAGAAGAACATCTTTCACAGAAAGAAACTGTGACAGAAAAAAGATTCCAGAAAAGTATAAACATGCTAACACAATTGTTACATGGTGCTAGATTGCAGGATAGTTACATTCTTGAAAGAGAACGCATGACTCTTCTAAATGAGAGTGTTGAGTACTCGAACTATGAAATGAAAATCAGTAAAAGCTCAGATTTGAGTGATTAGTAGAAAGAGATAGTCCAGCTATACTGAAACACTGAAGTTAGATTAACAGTAGATTCTTTCCACTTTTCCTCGCATATCATGGAGCCATCATTAAGTCCAAATCAAAATTATTTTGGCACATGGCAAAAACACAGTGAACATCAACTCAGTTTCGTTGGACCTAAAGAGAAGAACAGGAGCAGCAGAATTTTGTCACAGAGCCTATAAGTTTTCACCTAGCACTAGGATCACAAATTTGAACAAAGCTACCCAGATATTATAAAATTATGATTCTCTAGAGACATTTATTATAACATTAAAGACCCTCACATTAAATCCTAATTCAGTAAACATCAAACTTTTAATGATTCCAGCTACAAATAAATGGGATAAAATTCTGTTCTGAAGGAATCTTATGCTTCTTGAGATAGAAACACAGGTTGCTTAGCTTACCTTGCTACAGTTATTATCACACCAACAGCAACAAGAAAGCACCCAAATAATTGGTTGAAACTATATCTTCTGCCAAGGAAAATAAATGACAACAGGAGTTGCCAGACAAGAAAGCTCTGCAAAGTGAGTAACAATGAAGTTAATCAATATCTATATAGCTTTGAAGGAACAAAGATGTTCCCCTGTGCTATCTGGTTCATAATTCATGCAAGGTACACAATATTAACCTCGGATAATTCAGGTCGAAAAAATACATTTCTTCATCTTGTCATTACAATCATTAGGTTCAATTACTTTTTCCATTTATTTATTACATGACCAACATCCAAGGTCCAAAATACAGCATGACATACTTGTGTAAAGACAATAGACAACATAGGAAGCCTGTATCTTTGTAATCCGAGAGTTCATCCGAAGAAAATAACGTAGCATTTGAGAAAGATAGACCAGAAGATTTTTCAACGATATCTACCTGGGATAATATAGGAATTGCCGCACCAGAAAGAATGGCTGTAGAGAAAATATACAACAAAACAGCTTTAGCATTCTCTTACTTTAAACTAGGAAAAATTAAGCATGTAAAGTCTTGTCCCAGTAAATATATATGTTCTACAGAAGATAACAGAAAAAATCACATCTTAGTTCAATCTCATCAATACCAATTTTTCACCAAATTTCCACCATTTTCATGCAATCTAATACGACTCATATAGAAAATGAAGGGGACTTCAAAAGTAATAGCTACAGTACCTCCAGCTGCCATTCCACTTGCAGCACCAAGAGCCTCCAGTAAACCAACAGCAAGATATGGCATTTTAGGCAAGGCAAGCATTTCATTAGTTACCTTCCCAGCACGATATCGGAGGTACAAGATAGAAAAGTAGACGAGAACATAACTGCAAAGCAACAAATAACAAGATGACTCAGTTTATGTGGCAAAACAATCCTACTGTACAAAGGGATAATTATTGTTCGCGGCTTTGCAAACTCAAAAATTAGACCACTTGCGGAAAGATTTTCATGACTGATTCCCTGATAGCATTTTAGCAGAAAATTATTCTTAATGGACAACCATTATAGACAGTGACTGAGCAACCATGTTAAACATATGAAAGCAATCACAACCACTCAGAAAACCCTCATTCGGTCCGAAGCTTTCAGAGGTAAAATGAAAGATAAACAAACCAGTTAGCCGGAAAAAGAAAAGGAAAAAGAATCCGCCAATTTAGAGGGTGCATCAAATTCACATCCAGGCTATACACGTGAACCCAACGATATGTAATCATATTCGCAATGAATAATAAGCACAGAAGAAAATGTAGGAAAGTAGATGTGTAAAAAAAAAAATAAATAAATAAAAATTAGTCATACACCAAGATATGGGCAACTCAGTTGATAAGATTTTAAGCTCAACCAAGCACTTCTCAGAGGAAAAGTACCTAAACCAGCTATAAGGGCTAGCAAAAGACAGCTGGCTCATTAATGCGGCTCAGGGCATGGTTTGGAGTTCCAAATCAGTCGAGGACAGTAAAATTAGCAAACATTTCGGGTTGTTTGTTTATATACATTAATTAAAATGACTTGACGTGAACTGGCAATAATTAGAAGAGGTGGTTCAATCAAAACAAAAGTATAGTTAAGAGGTTGAGGAGACAAACAGAGGTAATTCCTAATGACTAACTACCAAAAGAAACTATGAAGATTGTTCTCCAAACCCAAGCAAAAAGGAAGCAGAACCCTGAACTGTGAAGAGGTTCTTGCCCAGAAGGTCAGAAAGGTCCATGCTTCCTGAAGTTAGCAATGCCTTATCACTCCAAAAAAAAAGATGAGTCCTACTATGAAGCCATGTTGCGTGAAGTACAAGGGAGTCTTAGCAAACAACACCTAATATGTCTAGACACTTTCTTATTATCATACTTCTACTACTAAAATGATGAGAGAGAGAGATCATCGATGTACCCAAAAGTTGCAAATTGAGCTAAAAAGAAAGGATAGTGCTTGAGAGGGACTAAAGCAAGCTTATAAAGTACTCTGTTTCCCACGCCCAGAATCACAGTAGCTATAGCTGCAAGAGCAATTTCCAGCTTCGGATGTTTTCTCTGGGTAAGAAACTTTTTGTTTTCTGCACTTCTATAATCCACCTCCTGAGCTTCAAAAGAACAACATCGCCTTTCATCTCCGTTGTGATCATGCTCAGCATCTCTACCATCTGATCTCAAAGTTCCTTCCCCATTGGGAATTACGGCCTCTAGCACCCATTTTCTCGATCTCAGAACAACATTGCGTCCTGCACTAAGTTGAAGGTTTGTAGTAAGCTGTTGGAACCTTAAAACCTGAAGCGGGATTTTTGAAGGCTCAAAATGACAAGCCACTGCCGAAGAGGCATTGTAAGCAGAGAATCCTCGACAATCGGACATGACTTAAGTTGAAGAAGCTTATGCCTGAGCAGGAAAGAAAGGCTTTTTAAGGAACAAAACCATAGGAAAGAGAGATATCAAAACATGTGGATTTGAATGAAAAGGAACCAACACTCAAGCACTTAGTGAGAAAAATATGCAAGCATAATTACTAAACAAATCTCAAGTCTGACCTAAAGAAAAAACAGAATTAGTCACCACATCTTTTCAACAAAATATTAAATCCGAGATAAATGAACAATGATGTGAATCGGAACCACACCGGCAGCATACATATTTTCAAAATTCAACCACAGAACCATAACCAACCAAGAGAGCTCACACGGCAGCAAATTACACCACCTTTTTCTCCCTATATAATTCATGCTTTGAATGTTTCCAACAAATATCAAATTGATAGCATTTCACGACGTAGTCACCCTATTATCACCGTATTGAAGGAAAAACTCAAATCGGATAAACAATTGTGATTCATTCATAGTCCATTACAAACTCAAAAAAGAAAAAATGACAGGTAATTAACAGAACGTCTCAGTGATTCACATCACATTCCATTAGAGACATTGATTCAAGCTGAATATAAACAAGTGTTTCACCTGTTTTTTTTTTCTTTCCTCGAGGAAGGAGCTTCTTCAACTCGGAGTAGCTAGCATCGAACAAAATCCGGAGCTCGTAAAAAACACAGCATGGCAAACAAAGGACTGAGTAGCCTTCAATCTCAAAATACTCCAAATTAATTACACATAAACTCGTGAAAATTGGAGGATTCGGACCGGTGAAGCAGAAGGAGACGGAGGAAAACGGAAGAGTTTCCGGCGGCGGAAGTGGTGGTGGGGGAATTAAATCCTCGTCAGTAATTATAAGCTTTTTATTCACATTTGGCGGTTTATACAAATCGGAAAGGTGTTCGTTGCTTTTTTTCTTTTCTTTTTTTTTTTTCCAGCACCAATTGTAGTGCGGAGTCTTAACACCGTTGAAATTGTAAATGTAATAATGAATGAATGAATGAATTTATAAAATTCGGTCAATCTATTTGGGAATCTTTCTTTAGCGGATTTATGTTCGTAGCAGAATTGAGTTTGGCTACCAGCTTTTCTTCTTTTTTTTTTTTTGGTCATAATGACTGCGAATTTTTATTTCTTTCTTCAAAAAAGAAAAAAAAGAAAGTGCAATGATACTGGACTGCTTTTGATTTTTGTTGTTTTTTAAACAATGAAGTGGAGCCATAAATTGAAGGAAATCATGAGAATTGGGTCATTTCCATGAAATCTTTTAACGATAGCGAGGGTTTAGTCTCAATTCATTTATATAGGTACTATCTCTATTTCATTATATCTATTATCTATTTTTTCTATTAATTTAATTTTTTTTTTTGGTAATGTCGGGATCCCACCAGAAATGGGTAAACCTGTAGAAGTTAGCAACAGGCAGAATCATTGGTGGAAGCTGTTGAAGTTGATGATCAACAATCAATTGATGATCAAGGACCCAAATACAAAATTGATAATGGTTGACTACTTAGCTGGGCATTAACTAGAACTATGGGGACTGTTGTGTAATTCTGGGTAGTTAAGTCGGCTGACCGACACAATAAATACGGCATATCTATGTCTGTTTTGTATGAATTTTTGTAGAGTGAATACATGAATTAATTCATTCCAGATTACAAACCCTAATTATCTTTACTGCCTAAATCATGAATTATACCTCATTTCATGTCAGTTTTTTAATCTTTTAGATGGTATCAGAGCAGGTTTCTTGCTCTGTATAAATCTGCTGCTTTTAGATAGAAGAATCGGAGTTTTTGACGGTTGATTTTACTGTTTTCGGTTTCGAATTGGTGAAGAACAATGGTTGGAAATCGAGCCAATCGAGAACAGTGAAGGGAAGATCCTTTGTAGGAAGAAGAAGAAATACATCGAGAAGGAGCTAAAGCGATGAATTATGGTGGATATATTCATCCGCTCAGTTTGCTTCAGGCTGATAACTCAGCGATGATGCTGGTAACTACTCAATTGACAGACAGCAATTATGTGTCATGGAGTTAGGCAGTTCGCAGATCTTTGGGAACGAAGAATAAGTTAGGGTTCATCAATGGATTGGTGCCTCGTCCTTCTCCCAGATCACCAGTTATTGAACAGTGGAACAAAGTGAATGATCTTGTGTTGTCTTGGATACCCAATTCTCGCCTGGAATTGTTGACAACTATAACTTGGCTTCTAATGCTCAGGAGCTCTGGGAAGAACTAAAAGAAGGTTATGGCACTGGCAATGGTTCTCAGATCTACAATCTCCTGCGAGAAATATGCACCATCAAGCAAGGTAATGCCACTCTTGCAGCCTATTACTCAAAACTTTAAGCGTTTATGGGATGAATTGGCCTTGATAGATCCACCTGATGACTGTGAATGTTGTGGTTGTACTTGTCTCTTCACTAGGCAAGTTAGCAATAGAGAAAATCGTATAAAATTTATGTATTTCCTGACTGGTTTGAATGATAGCTATAAAGAGGTTAAGGATCATATTCTGATGTTAGAACCATTGCCGGAAGTTAAAAAAGCATATGTAATGGCATCGAATGTAGAGAAATAAAGGGTGGTGAATATGACTTATGATGATGTTGTCAATAATAGTGTAATGGTAGCATATAAAGGCACTGGATCTTATAATAATGCTGGAACGACTACACCATATGGAAATACAGGAGGGGAAACTAGAGTTCAGGAGGGGTTACAATAAAAAAGTATCATTAGTACTTTTAATCAAACTGTTTTTCCTGGAAAGATAAGTAATACAGGAGGATCTGGAAGAGAAAATGATTTCAGGCTGGACAAAGCAGCCAAAAGGCTCTTGAAATATGATTATTGTAAGCAGAATGGTCATCTTGAAGCAGATTGTTTCAAGTTGCATGGTTATCCAGATTGGTGGCCGGGGAACAAATCTACTGAGATTCAGAAACCACCAAGACAGGCTTCAGTACACTTGGCAGAAACTCCTTTTGATCATGATGGTGGAAACAATGTTGGAGACTTACAGACCATTCTGGGAAATTTGCAAACTCTTCAATAGGAGGTTAACAAACTGGTGAAAGGAAAGGTGTTAACACAGAAAACAGAACATATCAATTCCTCCATTTCAGTGACTTTGCAGGTTTGAGTAGTTTTGGAAAGTTGAAATTAGTAGATGTGCTTGCTTTGGTATTTTGGATTTTGGATAGTGATGCCACCAGCCACATGAGTTCAAAGTTGTGCATGTTTTTAAACCATAAACCTGTAGCTAACCTTGCCCCAGTTTGCTTACCAGATGGAAGTATCAAAACAATTGAAAATGTAGGAGAAATAAGTCTATCAAATACCTTAACCTTACCAGATTGTTTACACATACCTTCTTTCAACTACAACTTGATTTCAGTACATAAACTTGCTACCTCCTCACTTATAGATTGTTTCTTTTCCACAAACTTTTGCTTGTTGCAGGAACAAGTGACTAGAAAATTGATAGCAGTGGGATCAGTCATCAACAGGCTCTACATGCTGGATCAGAAGTCCTTTTCACAAGACCATATTCAACATTTCACTTCTACACATGTGAATCATCCTTTTCTTGTTACACCATTACACTACACTTGTTTAGCCACTAAGAAACCATCCTTTCTGTGGCATAAGAGATTAGGTCATCCCTCTGATGAAGTTATACAATGTTTAGATTTACCTTCTATTTCTTGTAAGGATTCACAAAACCATTGTGAAGTTTGTCCACTTTCAAAACAACCCAGAATAAAATTTCTTTTGAGTAGTATTCAAACCACTTGTGTTTTTGAAATGATATATGTTGACATATGGGGGCCTTATCAACTTAAATCTCTTTCAGGAGCACATTATTTTTTAACCATAGTAGATGATTACAGTAGGTCTACTTGGACCTTTTTGATGCACCACAAATCACAAATCATATCCTTATTACAGAATTTCTATAGTCTTGTCAAAACACAGTTTGACAAGGTCATCAAACAAGTTAGAACTGACAATGGCAGTGAGTTTCTTAGTACAGAATGTCAAGTCCTTTTAGCCAAAAGGGAATAATTCATCAGAAAACGTGTGTATACACTCCACGGCAAAATGGAGTAGTGGAAAGGAAGCACAAACATTTGCTTCAAGTTGCTAGATCCTTGTTATTTCAATCAAATCTCCCTAAACACTTCTGGGGGAATTCCATACTTACTGCTATATACTTAATCAATCATTTACCTTCACCAGTTTTACAACACAAGTGTCCTTATGAAATCCTTTATCACAAAAAGCCTGATCTTACAAACCTTAGGGTGTTTGGTTGTTTTGCATATGCTACCAACACTTTACCACATAAGGAAAAGTTTGAATCTAGAGCCCATAAGACCATTTTCATAGGTTATCCTCATAGTTAGAAAGCTTACAAGCTTTATGATCCTATTACCAGAAAAAGTGATAATATCCAGAGAGGTTATCTTCTATGAAGAAATTTTCCTTATAAAGAAACTCCTGCACATACTATTATTCCTTTACCATCTATCTCATATTCACTAGATACATATTCTGTTCCTCTGCCTCATACATCACATGAATCTTTTCCCACAGACACTTCGATCACTGAGACTTCCTCTTCTCCTACTTCACATGATCATAACATTACCACCTTAAGAAGGAGTACTAGAACTTCTAAACCTCCAGTGTGGATGAATGACTATGATTCTCAGTATGTAAAGCAAGTTGTGAGTGAAACCACACTGTTATCAGGTAAACCCTCCTCTTACACTCATCTATCATTTCCTTACTATCATACACATGTTTTTAGTCCTGCACACTTATCCTTTTTAGCCAGTATTCAATATGCACAAGAACCAACTTTATACCTGCAAGCAAGAACTCAACCTGAGTGAGTGCAAGCTATGCTGTCCCAATTGGATGCTCTTGAGATTAATCAGACATGGGAGGTGATAGATTTACCACCAGGAAAGAAGGAAATAGGGAATAAATGGGTATACAAGATAAAGTACAATTCAGATGGCAGTATAGAGAAATTTAAAGCAAGATTGGTGGCAAAAGGGTATGATCAGGTAGAGGGAGTTGATTTCTTTGATAGTTTCTCCCCTGTGGCTAAAGTAGTCGCAGTAAGACTTTTGATGGCCTTAGCTGCTACTTCCAATTGGTCTTTACACCAGTTGGATATCAACAATGCTTTTCTTCATGAATATTTGGATGAAGAAGTTTACAAGTTGAAAAGGTCTTTATATGGCCTAAAGTAGTCACAGTAAGACTTTTGATGGCCTTAGTTGCTGCTTCCAATTGGTCTTTACACCAGTTGGATATCAACAATGCTTTTCTTCATGGATATTTGGATGAAGAAGTTTGCAAGTTGAAAAGGTATTTATATGGACTAAAGCAGGTTTCCAGACAATAGAATACAGAATTTACTACCAAGATTCAACAGTATGGGTTTAAACAGTCTTCCAATGATCCTTGTTTATTCACCAAAACAGGATCAGGCTCCTTCCTAGGTCTCATATTGTATATGGATGATATTCTCATCACATGATTAGATGAGGAGGCCATCATTCAGGTGAAACACTACTTACATGACCAGTTTACTATCAAGGATCTTGGCTATGCCAAGTACTTCCTTGGTATAGAAATCACCAGATCCTCAGAAGGTATGTATTTAAGTCAAAGAAAATACATCCTTGACATTTTACAGGATACTGGTCTTCTTGGGAGCAAACCTACATCTACACCTGTGCCGAAGGGTCATCAATTTGATGATAATCCAGGTGATCCTATTCCAAATCACTCTCAGTACAGGAAATTGGTTGGACAATTGCTGTACCTTGGCTTCACTAGACCAGACATAGCCTTCTCAGAGCAACAACTTAGTAGATATGTTCATCTGTCATGTAAATCTCATTGGGATGCTTTGGTTCATGTCCTGAAGTTTCTCGAGGGTTCTCCTTCTCATGGCATTTTCTATAGTTCTTCTAATGATTTGAAATAAGAAGCCTACTCTGATGCTGACTATGCTTCTGATCCCTTGCATAGAAAGTCTGTGACAGGTTTTTGTGTTTTCCTTGGCTCATCTTTAATCTCTTGGAATGCCAGACAGCAAACTACAGTCTCATGTTCCTCCTCAGAAGTAGAATACCGCAACATGAGCTCTACTACAAGGGAACTACTTTGGATTTCATACATGTTGCAAGATTTTCTAGTGCCTGTTCATCTTCCTAGACCACTGTGGTGTGACAACCAGTCAGCCATATACATAGCAGAAAATTCAGTCTTCCATGAGAGGACCAAACATCTGGAAGTTGACTGCCACCTTGTGCGTCATCACTATCAGAGAGGTTTCCTAGTACCTCCCCATGTTGCATCTGCAAATCAGTTGGCAGATGTTTTCACAAAGTCATTGCCACATCTTCAGATGCTTAATCTGCAGTCCAATCTCGGCCTGAAGACCATGCTTCTAGGTCCGGCTTGTGGGGGAGGGGGGAGAGATGTAGAAGCTAAGGAACAGGCAGGATCATTGCTGGAAGCTGTTGAAGTTGCTAATCAATAGTCAATTGATGATTAAGGACCCAAATGCAAAATTGATAATGGTTGACTACTTAGCTGGACATTGACTAGAACTATGGGGATTGTTGCGCAATTCTTGGTAGTTAAGTCGGCTGATCGACACAATAAATACGGCATATCTATGTCTGTTTTGTATGGATTTTTGTAGAGTTAATACATGAATTAATCATCCCAGATTACAAACCCTAATTACCTTTACTGCCTAAATCATGAATTCTACCTCATTTCATGTCAGTTTTTTGATCTTTTAAGACAATCCACGCCTACTGCAATAGCCTGCAAACTACAGTGGGAGGTAAACCACCCTAGGTAACTTCGGAGTGACAAGCTCGGGTGAGAAATCGAGGGTTCATTAGTGGGTTAGCCATAACAAGTTCCTAGAGGTGCCAATAGGCAAGGTGATAACCAACCCTTCACTTTTTGTTGGAGAGGGAGATTGAACTCATGACATCTTCTTGGAGCAAGGGTGGTTTTACCACTGAACCAACTCTTTATTCACTAATTTAATAATATTAATTACATTTTTTTTCTCCAGTCTCAATTTTATCTCTTTCACTTTTTACCGGTTATATAAAGGCCAACTTATTTTTCTACTTGTTTCATTGATGTTTTGCATCGTCTTAATATATTTAATTTGCGACTTAATACATGTAATATTTTCTATTTTCTTATTAAAATAACTAGATTCCGAATGCATGGGTAAATAATGAACTAATTTGTATTTAAACATAAATAATTTGATCCTTAAAACATAATTTTTTATTAATAATGTGAACCGAAATATTGCAATATATAAGGTTGAAGACTGATATTTTGCAACAATAACATAATAGGTAAGATGAAAAATCTAATACGCATGATACATTGCATTAAGAGTCTCTCTCTCTCTCACACTCGCGCGCGCACACACACACACACACACACACACACACACACACACACACACACACACACATATATATATATACTAGTGATGTCTGGTCGCGCAATGTGCGACCTTGGCACAATATATCTGTAGATTTTAGAAATATTTGTATTTGAAAAAAATATATTTTGTATTTGACCCGATATATTTTAGAAACGTTCGAAGAATTTAGAAATATTTTATAAGTGTGATCATAGAAATGTTTGTGTTTGGCAAAAAAAAGAAATTGTATTTGGCCCGTTACGTTTAGAAATATTTGAAGATCTTAGAAATATTTTTTAAGTGTTTCTTATTAAATATAAATAAACTTGATCAAATATATGTCTTAAAGTAAATGTTAGACAAAATATAAAAGCATCCTAATAAGTTTAAATATAAGTAAGATGATTTATTGATGTTCTCCATTGGTCGTGCCAAATCAATACTTAGTTTTGGAGATTTATAATAACTTTATAATAAGCTTCCTCCAAAGGGTATACGCTTAAATGTTAGAACTGTTTCTTCCAAAGGTTTAAAGGTAGTAAAATATCAAAAATATGAGTTTGAAACTGGTTAATTGTTTAAACAGGTTGATCACAAATATGAGAATGAAAATTAATGTAAATTTGCATAGGTTTCAAGTTATAGCAAAAAAGAACTCACCTCACTATGGCAAATAAAATAAAAACAAAGAAAGTAAAAGAGCCCATTAAAAATTGAGAAATGATTTTTTTCCTGTAGGTAAAAATGATGTATAAAAACACAAATAAATATAGAAACATCATTCCTTCTCTCTCCACCTCAAATTCATAAAAGACTTCCCCATAAATTAGTTAGAAGAAGTAACCTAAACTATTTATATGATGAGGAACTCAAAAAAGTCCAAAAACCAAATCCAAAAAGTATATTCTTGAAAGCCCGAAAAAAAAAAGCTTCATTTGCCAAAAAAAAAATAATAATAAGAATAATTGGTCAACTGAGAGTATGAAACAAAATCAAAAGCAATTAAACAAAGAAAAAACACACTTCAAAACTGACCATATACGAAAAAAAACTGAGACTCCATAATTAAAGAAAGAAAACCACTCTAATAAAATGAAACATAACAAAGAAATTAAAAAAATCACACTTTGTAACAAAAACCCAATTGATCAATTCAATCCAAACAGAACTAAAATCATACAAAAATTCTAGGCTAACTAACCATATAAAAAATCACATCATATTACCTAACAACCGCTACAGTAGCTGTAACAGGTGGTCGCATAAAAATAATAGTAATAATACTATTCTTGAACGGGAAAAACAAAAAATAGAAAAAGCCGAACAAATGATCTGTGAAAATAAAATCATTTAAATTTTAATACCTGTAATGGCACCACCACAACGGCCGAAGCAAGATCAATGAGATTTTTTTTTTCCTTTGTGTTTATATAGAGGTAAAGAGAATATTTCTTGAAGTCGAAATTTTATGCCATTAGGATGTAATTGATCATCATTAATGAAAAGATTGAACATGCTAATAGGAAAGGAAGATATTTCACCACATATTCTCAGTTGATGATTGATGAGGAATTTGTTTTTTTTTTTATTGTGGAGAAGGAATTGATTAGGGAGTCGATTGTCGTGGAGATGGGAATGGGGATTTGGGGTTTTTATGAATCCGTGATATTTTTTTTTTTTGGCGAAAATAGGAGGTGGAGGTAGATTTGGACTCCATTTGTCTTTTAAGTCTAAGAAACTAATGTGTAAATAAAAATTTATTTTAAAAATATGATGTGAAAATACCACATGGCAAAGGATGGTGCTTTTTCTTAAGTGTGGTTTTTGTTTCTAATATAGTATAAGATATCTTTTTATAATTTAAATAAATAAAACCGATTACACCTATACTTTTTTAATTAATACTTGCCGCATTATATTTTACTAACTTTATCATAAACATTTTTAGGGTCAATAGAGACATGATGCAAATCTTGTTTTCAATGTTCACATAAAATTTTTTTTTTATTACATGTGCAGTTTCATTGTGGATCTTTCTAGCTAGTATAAAAAAACCGAATTGATTTTCAATTACAATTGTTTCTTGTCATAATTTTTTTTGTATTACTATTTCTTACGGTCTCATTGTATGAAATATTAGCTTATTATTTCGACAATTAACAACGTTTTTTGTATATTGTTTAGAAATTTGCTAAATTAACATTTTTTATATAAAAATAATACTAGTGGGTGACCCACACGTTGTGCGGGTTGTAAAATTTTTCCTGCATTATTTGTGTAAAATAAAGATTATCAAAAAGATGTAAGAGTTATCCCGTTGAAAGATAATTTATATGTACTCGCTTAGTTCTAAAATGATATCCAAAATTCCACCCAAAATTACAGTATAAGCTAAAACTTCTCAAGTAATAGTCGAACATTTATGTTGTAATTTTTTTACTCTTATTTTTCATGTTAGAAAATTTGTAAGATGAATATTTTTCGTTGTCTATTTTATTTTTATGATAGGTAAAAGGTGAATAGATAGAGTAAAATGTAGAGAAAAATAAATAAAACAATATTTAACAAATCTCGTATAAGATTAAGGATAGGAGTAATCTAGGATAACTTGGACTCTATTTGAGCTTTCAATATTAGATTACTTATTTTAAAAGGTTCTTCTATGGTTAAGAGCATCCCTTTTACCCTATTAAAGCAGAAGACATGAAGCTTATGTGGCAACTACGTATGCATCTGTTTTGGCTCTAATGCACCATATTTCAGATTTCAGGAGTCTTTTTGCCACGTGTAAGTCTCTTTTAATTAGAAGTTATATAATTTTTTTTTTAAAAAAAACACATGTTTTACTACAAATAAGGATCAGTTACATTTCAAACGAATGGATATATTAATTCAAATTCAAATGTCCAGTCGTATAGTTTTGCAGGCTTAATACAAACAAAAAATAAAAATCCCTAAATCCAGCAATTAAGAATAATGCCTTATAAACTAATTATCTATTATTCCCTTATAACCTCAGATTTATAGGTATATTTTTTAAGCCCCAAACCATAGCATAAATGATATATACGCCAAATTAATTCCTCAAAAAATAGTAATTCGATTAGATTTTAATAAAATAGTAATTTAGAAGGGGCGCCCGGGCATCTGCCTGGGCCAAACATCTAGTTGTAATTATAGTTAAATCTAACTTTTTTTACTTCCAACTTAAGTGAACTTCCAATTTCATGCCAAGTAAGCTATTTTCATCATGTATTAATATATATAGAATAATATTTATCGGAAAAAAATTATTATAAGGAAAAGTTGCCATGAACAATGTGATCCTTTCTTAATTTTATTGTTCGAATCCAAAGGGGAATATTTTATTTGGTCACTATCCATTTAATATGCAGTTTCCTCAAACTTTAGGGGGGCAATTCTCAGTTTTTTCGGACCTTGGGGAAGGTCTAGTTATTAACCCATAACCAAGAAAATCGAGCGGAAGAGACAAATAACGTTGTTTCTTGAGAGGGTTTATAGGGTTTAAGATTAGGGATTTGGGGTTCACGAAAATTGGGGCACGGAGTTTGTTCTCTTGTTGAGACTGACAATTCCGGTTGAAAAATCAGAAGAATATAACAATTCCGGCGTGCTCTGGAGAGAAGGTAGGAAACTGACTTTCTCTTTTGGCTGTTGGGAAGTTACAGAATATTTTTTTTTCCTACGTAAATAGCAAAGGAGAAATGCTTTCGGTGCATTTGTTTATTCGTATGGCTGATTGTTTCAAGGAATAGTATAGCATCGTAAAAATGATTGCTTTATCTGAATGAAGCGAAATAGCTTTTATTGGAATTAATAAAGAGCCAAATCAGTGGTTAGTATGGTTAAATTCTGGAGATCAATCATGCCTTGATTGATATTTTTCTGGCTTTTTGGGGGTTGCAGATGATCATTTTTCAAAGAAGATTACGGATTGAAATGACTATAATGCAAACAGTCTTAGCATAGTTTGGCAATCTGGACTATGCTTCTAGCTTCTTCATTGTTACTGCCCAGAAAACTGAGTTGCGGTAATCTTGTTTCCGGGGATTTTCGTATCAAACAACACGCAGTTAACTGTATTTTTTCCTTCTTTTCAACATTGGCAATCCCTGATAATCCCAGGCCTGGTTCTCATCAATCTTCTCGCCATGCTTATCTACTTGAAGCTGTTTCATCTCACTCCCCTCAACACGCACTTGCAACCCTTCAATGCCTCCAGCCATCGCCTGGTGCGGTCTTCTACTGGAACACCCTCATCAAGAATACGACGGTGTATGCTCAGGACTACAAATATGCCTTCCACATATTCAGGGAAATGTTGAGGTTGAGTTGGAGGCCTGATGGTTATACTTATCCATATGTGCTCAAGGCCTGTGGCGAGCTCCCGACACTCCAATGGGGAGCTTCAGTGCATGCTATTGCTTTCCATGATGGGTTTGTGAGCTGCAATGTGTTTGTGTGTAATGGCATCATTGCCATGTATGGTAAGTGCGGTAAATTGGGAGATGCTGAGCAAGTGTTTAGGGAAACGTGGCAAAAAGGCATTGCTGATGTGATCTCGTGGAATTCTGTTTCAGCAGCATATTTACAGAGCGGCAATCCTAGAAAAGTGATGGATGTGTTTAAATTAATGGCATCAAAAGCTGATTCCTCATTGCAGGCTGATGTGGTCAGTTTGGTGAATGTGTTACCTGCTTGCGCCACTTTGAATGCATGGAGCACAGGTGAGGAATTACACAGCTATGCTATTCGAAGAGGCTTGGTGCAGGACACATTTGTTGGGAATGCATTGTTGGATATGTATGCGAAATGCGCGTTTATGGATGAAGCAGAGAGGATATTTGAGGAAATGGAGGTGAAGGATGTGGTAACATGGAATGCAATGGTGACAGGGTACTCGCAGATTGGGAGATATGATGATGCTTTGAGTTTATTTGAGAAGATGCGTGAAGAAAATATTAAGTTGAATGTAGTCACGTGGAGTGCTGTTATTGCAGGGTATGCACAGAGGGGTTTGGGTAAAGAATCTCTTGATGTGTTCAGAGAAATGATGAGAGATACAGACTCAAAGCCCAATGTGGTAACACTTGCTTCTGTCCTTTCTGGTTGTGCTGCAGCTGGGGCATTGGATAAAGGGAGAGAGACTCATTGTTATGCCATAAAAGAGTTTTTGAATTTAGATGGTAATGAGCTTGAGGATGATTTGATGGTGATAAATGGTTTAATTGATATGTATGCAAAGTCTAAATGTATCGAAGTGGCGAGTATGATGTTTGACTCTATGGGAAGGAATTATGGCAATGTGGTAACATGGACTGTCATGATTGGCGGGCATGCACAGCACGGTGAAGCCAATGATGCATTACGCCTCTTTTCTGAAATGGTAAGTTATCCAAAGAAGATTCTGGTTCCAAATAGTTTTACTGTTTCTTGTGCCCTTGTAGCTTGTGCTCGATTAAATGCACTTAGGTTGGGAAGACAGATTCATGCTTATGTTTTAAGAAACGGCTTTGAATCTGCAATGTTGTTTGTGGCCAATTGCCTGATAGACATGTACGCTAAATCTGGAGATGTCAATGCTGCTCGGCTTGTATTTGATACTATGAATCAGAGGAATACTGTCTCATGGACTAGCTTAATGACGGGATATGGAATGCATGGTTTTGGCGAGGAGGCTTTACAAGTTTTTGATGAAATGAGGCAAGCTGGTCTCCCTATAGATGGTGTGACTTTTCTTGTGGTGCTCTATGCATGTAGTCATTCTGGATTAGTTGACAAAGGATTGAGTTATTTCAACCGAATGAGCAGTGATTTTGGGGTTTTGCCAGGGGCAGAGCACTATGTTTGCATGGTTGATCTATTAGGTCGTGCTGGTCGCTTGAATGAAGCTGTGGACCTTATTGCCACAATGCCTATGGAACCAACTCCAGCTATTTGGGTGGCCTTGCTGGGTGCTTGTAGACTTCATGCAAAGGTAGAACTTGCTGAATTTGCTGCCAGTAAGTTGTCTGAATTGGAATCTGAGAATGATGGGACATACACACTTCTTTCAAACATATACGCCAATGCTAGGCGTTGGAAAGATGTCACCAGGATTAGACTTTTGATGAAAAGCAAAGGCATAAGAAAGAGACCAGGGTACAGTTGGGTTCAAGGAAAACAGGGGACCGCAACATTTTATGCAGGGGATAGATCTCATTCAATGTCTGATAAAATATATGATCTACTTGCTGAATTAGTTGAACGGATAAAACTTATGGGGTATGTTCCTGAAACAAGCTTTTCTCTCCACGATGTGGATGATGAACAGAAAGGTGATCTACTTTTGGAACATAGTGAGAAGTTGGCTCTTGCTTATGGCATTCTTACAACAGCACCTGGGTTACCGATTAGGATCACCAAAAACTTGCGGGTCTGTGGGGATTGCCACACTGCTATAACGTATATATCTAAGATTATTGACCACGAGGTTATTTTGAGGGATTCAAGTCGGTTCCATCATTTTAAGAATGGATCTTGCTCCTGCCGAGGCTATTGGTGAGGAAGAAATCACTATGGTTTTCTACTTGAAATGCCATTTGCAAGAATGCCAGCTCTTAAGCAGATGTTGAAAGGTGGAGCAAGCTGTGATTGGATCTTCTTTTATTCTTTGTTTAAAGCAAAATGCAGATCCCACATTGGGGAACAAAATGCTGCTTATTGTAAAAAAAAAAAAAAAAAAAAAAAAAAGAAAATTTCTTTTTTCTTCCTCAGAGTCCGTAGGATACATAGACTGTGATGCAAACAAAGGGAATTGTTCATGCTTTAGATCTTCTTGTTATTTCAGAAGGCCATTACCTCAGAAATGCTTAATGACACGGAATCGATGGGTAGACCTTGAACAATGGCTCCAAAATTGGATGCGGACATGGAAGAAGATCACTTTGGTATGTTTATTATCAGATTGAGTTCAACTTCATATCAGGACTTTTGCACGGGTATCCACAGCTAGGTGCATGGAAATACCTCTTACAACCTCATAATATCTATTCTTCACATTAAGTGGTTGGTAGTAGCTGATTTGTGCGGAGTCCAGTGCAAGCCATTTACTTAGTGTGTGATTAACTGGACACAGATCTTAGAAAAGTATTTTGTGTTCATTATAGCCTTAACACCACTCGATGTGAGTGTTCTCTGAGTGTCTGAGCTAACAATAGATAGGATTATTGTAGGTAGCTGTTTATTTTCATAGAGAAACAAGTTGAGGATGCTGCAAGTTCTCTTTTATGTCAGAAAAGGAATAATTTTGTCATAGCAGTTCTTGAATGTTGCACTTGATCGAGAATTTACTCTTCAGCTGTTTCCTTTCCTTGTCAGCTAATCTTTAGTTACATTAGTTTGTCTTAGCCAAACTTATCTCCTGTAGATGTTTTGGTGAGACACCTACAAATAAGCAATGAAAAAACTTTTCTGTAACATTGTAATTTACAAGATATCCTGATCCACTGTGATAGAATCAAAAGATATTTTCTGAGTTGATTGTGGTGATGTAAATTTACGAAGTGAAACTGAATTTCTTGTGAGGGACAAATTTCTCAGACCTTAGTTTTTTTGCCCTATAAGGGGGATTTGACAGACGTTTCTCTGTCTTTCCCTGGTCCGCGTTACTCACAATCTATATGTTATACATTTCATCCTTTCATTTGAAAATCCTACATGGATCAAGCTATGGTGTCTTGGGGGGTCATGTTTGGTTTCATGATCCTGCCAGCCACATTCAAGTTGAATGTTGAATGCACATGGTTTCTTGGAGTCTCAAATGGGAGGAAGCTGGGCTGGAGTTGTTCTTTGCAACTCCAGAGATGATTTTTTTATTTTTTTTAATAAAGGCAGAGATGATGTTTAGTTAGCAGCTATCTGCATTATTTTGGCAGTGAATTCCAGGTTTGATGCAGAAGTTTTTGGTGCTATTGGAAGTCTGGCAGAAATTTGAGGAGTTGAATATTGTTAATCTTTAAAGTTTAAACTGAATGTGGTTATCTTAATCTTGGCACAGATTCTTCTAGTTATGCATGCGTTAAAAATTGCACAAAAATCATGCTTATGCAGCCTAGCAACATGTGCATGTTGGTGGAAGTATCATAGTACCAAATAAATAGTATAACAGACGGGACTTGTTTTTGAAAACCGAAAGTACTCGAGTTTTCTTTAAGGAGGATTCAGGTGATAGAAATGAAGCATTACACGCAAGTCCCGCGTGTTTCCAGAAAAGGCAACAATTCTGCAGCCGTTGTTGCACATTGGGCATTAGGTGTAAAGCTTGAAAAGCATCAAGATTCCAGCGAAAAATTTCATCTTTGCATATTAGTAATTGCTTTGTTTGGTCTGTCTTGCTCATGGCTTTTTGGACGCAGACTCTGCTCTAGATAACAAGTAGCTCTATCATTCATTCACTAATCTACAAAGTTCGACTTTCCATTACATGGAAAAAACTGAAGCAAATAAAATTCCACTTAGCTTTTCACAAAAAAAAAAAAAAAAACAAAACAAAAAAAATCCACTTTGCTCAGGATTTGACATTGTGTGGGGACAACTGATATAAACTACATTACAGAAAGACAACAATTAGCAGTTCTTTTTTTCCAACCTATACTATTTGGAAAAATTAGTATTATCTAGCATAACAATATGGCAGCAGAACAAAGAAAAACCACCACCACAAAATTGGCCTTTGGCTCTGCTACATATATTATCTAGCATTTATATAAAATACTACTTCTACCACCTCTCCTCTATTCTAGGATTCTATCCGGTCTGTCCGCCACCTCCTGCTAATGGCATGGCTGACTGAGAGCGTTCAGGTTTGACCACATCCTCCAATTTGTAATGTTGTATACAGTGTGATTACAGTTCATCATGGGAGTCAGATGCTGTAGTTTCTTTTTCATCAGTTGTTTCTGATGCTCCTGCTTCGCTATTTTGAGAGGCCTCATCAGAAGAAGAATTTGTTGAGCTTGGTTTTTCATCATTAACATTGCTCTCAGCCTCATTCTTCACTGGCTTCTCAACTTTAGGTTTGGGCTTGGGGATTCTATTTACAGTGGCAACCTATCCATCACATCATGAAGCGAAACAATATCAGCATTGTATCTTTTTTTTTTTTTTGGCAGTAGATGAAGAAATATTAAAGAATGTAAATAACGTGACAAGGTTCTGAATGAGCCAAAGTACCTCATCTTGAAGATTGAAGACCTTCCCATACACTTCGTCAGATGTAAAAATCGGCTTGCTCAATAATGAAGTCCTGATAACAGACAATCATAAACAAATCAGTAGAAGCCACAAATAGTTTATATGGTGGTTAAACCCCCCCAAAAGATTTATCGTGCATAGCACATTTTGGTCAACCAAAAGGTTCATTCACAGGGTTCTGTAGATGCATGCTAAAGATTACAAATGTCCATTCCATTGTCATATATGTCAAGGAAACAGCTGATCTGCAATTCAATTAAAAGTTATGCTGAAGTCAAAAGACTTATGCCAGAGGAAGTAAAAAAGAAACCTAAGAAAGATATGGCATCATCAAAGAGTTCCATTTTCCACGTTGCGGTTTCCATAATTGAAGAGAATAGCACCATAAGACATAGGACCTCTAAGCTTTTTAAGTTCTGAATATTCTTGATTCAAAAAAAAAAAAAAAAAGTTCTGAATAGTCATGTAAAACCATAATGAAATGCAGCAAAAGAAACAAAAATGGCTATACAAGTGGGAAAGGGACCTGAAGTCTATGAAATGAAAAACCAATGGCACCTTCAAATGGCTAAAGACTAGAAACTTACTTTTGCTGCTCAGCCTCCTTGTCATTCAACCATTTCTTCAACTTTTCAGCCTCATTACGTACCTGCGAAAGGTCAAGTATTCCAAATTTAAGATCAAAACAGAAACAATAAAGCTTAAAAATCTCGCAAATAGTATTGTAATAATGAAGTTGATAAGGTGAAACAAAACCACGGTGGAGCACCTTATCTACTCTCTCTCTTGGAAGCCATGACTTTTCAGTATCCCACTTGCTTATGATCTGAAAGATTAAGGAAAAGGTGAAAACAGTTGATTCACTTGTAAGTTCACAGAATTATAACAAACGCACACAGTGTTTCAATGTACACAAAGATCAGTCAGAGCATTCCTCAAACATTATATTGGCAAGAATTAATCCATACTTAAGAGAAATGAGCCACAAGGGTCCACCACCCTTACCTGTAAGGCTGTAACCAGAAAATCATTCTACAAAAGAAGAGAAATTAAGGTTCCCGGAAAACTACTTAGGATACGTTGAACTTCCTGAAAAGATTTTCTCAATATCTTACATAATATTTTCTCAATTTCGGAATCCAGAAAGTATTTCAAGTAATGCCTTCAGAGATTCGTTGAAATTCCTGATAAGATTTTCTCAATATAATGTGCTATTCTCTCAGTTCCGATATACAGAAAGTATTTCAAGTAATTCCTTTCGTATTTTCTTTCTTCTATTAGTGGCACCATTGAGGTTGAACGTGCTCAACATAAAAGACTTTCATTCAATCGAACCAAGCCTATATTCATCATTTTGAACTCTTACTGCCTCCAAAGCATTTGATCCTCCTATCAGAGGTGTGATTTATACTGCATCTCCTCATGACCTATAAATCTAAAGGAATGAAAGAAGACAAATTGGACAAAAATGGTTCCATTCAGAATTGCAAGGTGTGTTGTCTCACACGACAAAGGCTAAATTTAGGGTAAGGCCGAACTTAGAGAAATTTTGGGATTGGTTTCACATGATAACATGGAAATTAGCAACCAACGTATTCTGTATGGGAATTCTAAGAATTATCTCCATCTTATTCTCTTTCAGCTACATCTCTTGGGTTCTTCTTTTCTCATCTTAGCTTCATAGAACTCATACAACATCACCGGATATGCAATTAAAACATATATACTGACATCATCACTTATTACCATGTTCCTTTATGATCATCATCAGTTGTAACACATATTTAATCACTGTCCATTAAAGCAAACACCGAAAACCTACGTTCACATGGATATCGAACACCAAGACAATAAAGATGAATAACTCAATGACAAAACAAATCCAGTTTACCTGTTGGACCTCAGTGAGGTATTGACGAGCATACTGAACCGCAGTAGGACGGGCAGTGAGCTCATTGTATCTGCAATAAAGTATTTAAATGTTAAAATGACACTTTGACCAAATCTGACAATGTCTTTGCAAACCTCCAAACCGACCTAGAGAAGATAGGTTCACCGATAGCTTTAAGCTTATCTAAACGTTCTTGAAACTCAGAGGCTGATGCATCTTCACCGTCCATGTACAACCACTCTTGTACCTTAAACAACAAATATCCAATTTAGTTCACTAATCAAAGATGCCTGCCAAATGGAGAGATGGACACATTAAATAATATGATCGTAATGAGGAAAAACAAACCTCTTCAAGCTTTTCGGAGAAGGACTGCCGTTCTTGGGCAGAAGAAACTTTTTCAAACTCCTCAGATTCAAGCTTTAATAGAAGAGACATGAAAAAGAAGCAGAAACAAGTTTACTAATCATCTGAAGAGAAAGAAACAATACAAATACAGTGCCGGACACATGGAAAAACTACAGTAAACAAGCCCATGCAAAAATCAACTAAGGAAAAGGCACAACAGACGATCCAATAGAGGGAAACAACAAAAGGATACGGGCAGAAAGTTTAAAACCTTTTCCTTTGTGGTATAGATGTAAGCTTCCAAATCATTTTTCAGCTCTGCAGTTCTTTTCCTTTCTTCATCCTTTTTGTCAAGTGATTTCAGTTTTCGCTCAGCATCAGATAGAGATTCTATTGAAAGAGACATTGCTGGCCCAGTAGTCTTTTCAGTAATCTGCAGCAAAACAGAGAAGCCATTAAAAGCAGACCAACTAACTTGAATTTTAGTAGGAAGAAGGTAATTGCTTTCCTACTTCCAGAGGAGTAAGAATGCAAACCTTTAGTGGAACTCGGAAAGTCCGCTTCTTCAGTTTTTTCTCTGTGCCAAGATCTGTTGAACTATTCTCATTTGCAGCGGAATTTGATGCATCACTGGTAGCATCATTTAGTTGTGATTTGTCATTGTCGTTGTCGTCTGAAGTATTCTTAGAACCAGTTTCAACTGTTAAGTTGGCAGAAGCAGAAGTTGAGTTGTCTGCTGTGAGATTCTTTTTTGGAACTTCTACCCACTCTGTTATTTCAATGACAGCATCTGCTCGGTCCAAAGTAAATGTTCCACTTCTACTGAGGGAGAAATGTAAATTCGCCTTGATTGGGGAAGAAAGGTTCCTTGAAGAATACCTAAGAAAAATCGTGCAATTCAGTTAATTTAATGTAGAAATTAAAGCATGACTAACGAACCCAACATAGTAAAAGAACCAGAAAATCGAGTTCATACTTTTCGCTGGCATCAATAAGACCCGAGACTGAATACTGAGCAAAAGTCCTTGAAGAAGCACCGGGAGGCAACAGATCTTCACTCTCATATGCAAGTGAAACATCAAAATCTCTGTTGTGGACAATGGACCTGAACATCTGTAGTTGAATCGCAAGTGAGCCAAAAAAGCGATGAATTACTAAACCCCCATCAAACTTGGAACGACCATTCATTTCTTGGCAAATAATAAACATTAAATTATTTTACCTTACTAGGAAGCTTCTTCATGCGGGGAACAATTAATTGTCCATTGTTTTCATCTTTCACAAGATCAGGGCTATCTAGATTAAGCACGAACCCATAAGAAGAACCATCTATCATCCCTAGTTTACGATTAAGCTTTATTCCATCACTTAAATTTGCAGCATGTAATGAGGCGCCAAGCACTGTAGCTTCATCAGCATCTAGATGCTTGTCCAGCTCTTTCCTACCAAGGAATTCCTGAAGCTTAGCCTACAATAGGAGCATTTAATTAGTCATCCTTTTGAAGAAAAAATAAATTAAAATATAAAAGTTCATGAGTTCTAGCTTCATTTGGCGATACGGTTCTGAACTATTCTTGTTCATATTTTGCTGCAGATACATTTCCAAATGTTTTCAGAAATTCTGCTTTATTAACCACTTACTTGATATTATGCTTTAACAACACTGGGAAACCCAAAGCCCAAAGTTATTGAGACCCAAATCCCAAAGTTATTGAGACCATAGTACCAATTGTATTTTATTGTTTGGTTACAGTTCCATTTTTCCTTCATTCCCTGAAACATCTAAAACCGCTCTCCATTAGCTTTCGCTACTTATGTTTACCTTTTTTACAACCAGTAGCAGATAAATAATAATCATTCAGAAATTAGTATTTGTCTAACAAGCTATATTTAAACCAAAAGCGAAGCAACATTGCCATTCATTAAGTTAGGTGAATTACTAGTGCTTGTTTGGATGTTAACTCATTTTACATTTTAACTCATTTTACCTCTTAAACACAAAACCCAATGGAAAAGAAAACATCATCCAAACAACTTTCTGATTTACATTTTAAATTCCAAGTTGAAACACTTTTTGTTAGTGTAATAACCATTTTTGAAAAAGAAGTAGTTCAGTGACGAAATCTAACAAAGGAAAATCTTAGAGTGACAAATTTGCTAGGTTTCCGTTGTTTAGTGATTGTTTTTGGAAAAGTTCTTTTTTAAAGTGACTATAATTGACAGTATTTAATTGTTTAGTGATGATTCCTACTTGATATTTCAAAACGTAGTTCAAAATATTTTTTTCAAAACCAACATTCAAACAACTTTTTGCTCAAAATACCATCCAAACAACATTTTCATTTCCCATTTAGTTTTCAACTTGAAACACTTTCCACTTTTAAGTGGCAAAATGAAATGTAAGATGACATCCAAACAAGCCATACTCACCTGCAATTTTGGCACCCGAGTAGCACCTCCAATCATCTCCACAGCATATATCTCATCTATCTTCAAACCAGAGTGCTCAATGACTTGTTTTAGTGGGGAAAGGGCTCTCTCCCAAATGTCACCACAAAGCTCTTCAAATTTTTCACGACTTATTGTGCTCCTGCAAAAGTCATCTTAATCAGGACAACTTATAAAACGCCATTCGGGATAGTAGAATTGCTCTATCAGATGTGTTCAAAGCACAGCCAAAAGCCGAAGCACAAAGGAATCACTATCAGAACTTGAAAAACAAAAAAAGAAAGGAACTACCGATCCAATCATAAACTGCGGCAAAAGTTTACCCTAACATAGTATTGTTTATCATGCTATCAGGATGAGAAGACCAAATCACATCTACCTAGAAATATCTTTATCCCAAGTTTCTAGATGCCCACAGATTATATAAACCAAGAAAAGACATCTAGTTAATCAACTAGACTTAAAGCTACCAGGCAAAACAGAAGTCTGTTCACATATTAATCCAGATTCTTTCCTACGTTGATAGACTTTAAAACTCCAGCTGATGACGCAACTCAATGTAGGTCATAACAGAACAACTACAACTACAGAGCCTTTACCCCTAGTAGCTTAGATCATTTCTCCATCATTCTCTGTTAAAACATCACTTAATTCAAATAAATTACATCTTTACTTAATTGTCTTTCCGGGGCCTCTAAAGGTTTCCAAAGTGTGACTATCTCATTTTCTTCTCAACTAGTTCTACTCTCACTTTCATTCTACTGCACTAATCATTAATCTATCTTTTATCCCTGCAAAACCACATCAACATTGGGGTGGGAGGGTTGGGTGGGGTGGTTAGGGGATCAGGATGGGGGATGGTTATTAACAGGAGGTCGAGGGTTCGATTCTCGCTGGGGCAATCCAACCTTTTTTTTTTTTAATCAACATTCTCATTTCTACTGCCCTCCATGGTTGTTTGCTTCCACATTTACCAATCAAGCACTCTGTTCCATAAAGCATAGTCACACCAGTCCTACATTTTTACTTTTCCATTTAAACAATGATGTGGAAAAATTATTTTCTGGCTCTACTTGGTTAAAAATGACAAAACAAGCTTTTAAGAAGAAAGCATCAAAAGTTGGGTTGAAGAGAAACCCATAACCCTGCAACAAGTTATGCTTTCAGATGGATGGAACTTACCTAAAATCACGATCATCATAAAGAGATTCGACAGATATGGGAGCCATGGTATTTGCACTCAAAATTTCTTTTGTGCGCTTAACCTGCTTCTTCAGTTTGGCCATGGCTTTCGGAGATGTTCTCACATCAAAACCAGATCCAAGCTGTTTATTGAACTCATCAGCAAAGTGTTCCACCAGCCTCAGTTCCATGCTTTGACCCCCAAGTCCTGCATCCCATCTAACATCCTTTACCTGCAATAAGCAATAAGCACCATGTTCAACAGAAAGCTAGTGAAACGCATCCCAAAAAGACAATGTACCTTCCATTGCTACGTGACACATTAACTTTTCTTTTGTGTCAATTACAAGATCATGGCATCATTTCCTCTCTTATATGATATAACAACTCTTATTATTCCATGAGTAAGTACCACACTCCCTCCTACACATCAAATGATTCTTCATATAAAAAATTATTCCCCTACGCTGTCCAAGTAAAAGAAATTAATCTAAAGAAACCATCTATACTTTCTGAAAATGCACCACATATATTCTCCCGTATTCCTCTTCCAATACTTCACAGAAATTAGAAGTTCCAGAAAAAACTCTGAAAACTAATAAGAACTTGATGACCAGAATGTTCAAATGCAAAATACTAGGAACTCAAGGTTACCTGGAACTGATTAACGGACACAGTCTTCCCATATTCCTTAGCGTTATAAGTAGAAAAATAGACGAGGGCAGCATAAGTAGTGGTAGCACCCATATCATAGAAAATGACATGCCTTGATCCATTGGAAAAATCCTTATCAATCCCATACTGCAATGCGGCGCCGGAATGCTCATTCACCAAAGCAAGCACATTTACGCCGGCCAGCTCCGCCGCCTCGATCAAACCCTTCCTCTCTGGCACCCCCATGAAAGGCGGAACCGTGATCACGCAATCCTTCACCGGGACCTTGGCGTGACTCTCCGCCAAACTCAACGCGTATTTCAGCAGCATGGCCACCATTTCCTCAGCCGAATACTTCTCGCCATCCTCCGTTTCCACCACCGCCACTCCGCGTTCGGGATCGGGGCTTATTTGGTAACTCAAGTATGACGACTTCAAAATTTTATCACTGGCGTAGGAGTAAGGTTTCGCGAGGAGTTCTCGGAGAAGAGAATAAACTTTGTTGGGATAACGAGCGAGGAGATTGGAAGCCTCCTCGCCGATTAGTCGGGAGCCGGAGTGAAATGCGACGAGCGAAGGAGTCTTCCGCTTGGACATTTCATTTATGGCGATCGAAATCGGCGACTGGCCTGGTTTAAGGTTAACGACGGCGACCTTGAGCCATTCAGAGCCAAGATCTATGCTGCAAACAGCCGATTGCGACGGCGCCGGCGAAGATAAAAACAGTATTGACAACAACAATATCAAGAAGGAGTAACGGAACGACATCGTATTCCTTTCCGGGAAAAAGGAATCGACGGGGAGATTTTGAGTGTTGGTACGTGATTGCCGTCTCGCCGGAGAAAGGTGAGTGAAAAATCCGGTCGGAGAAAATTCACGGCGGGTTTATATTGGGTGGGGAGTGGTACTGCCGAGGTGGAAAGTGAAGTGGTGAAATGGCGAATCATATGCTGCCACGTACAAGGATGTGCACGTGGAGGAATTTGAAAGGTGCGCTTCGTTGTTCTTCGCGGCAGTTGTAGATCTTACTACTAGGTGACGTGTCCCTACCTATGAAATTTAGGCATTTTTTGCCAACATATTTTCAGCCCAATATGCGTGTTTTTTTCCTTCTTCTTTTTTACATTTACTACACTTCAAAAAAAAAAAAAAACTTGCAGTTTCATATAGGTTTGATGTTTTGTATATTCAGAGTTTAATAGAAATGTCTGCTTTCATTTGCCAATCCAATATTTACTCAGATTACTATTATCAATAACGTACGTATGGAAGCATATAATTGTTTGTCATGTTGAAATGCAGGAAATCAATAGCTAGTTTTCAACTAGAAAGAAAATTGAAATGTGGAACTCTGAACTGGTCAAATACGAAATGGAAACTTTGGGAAAACTATATTGGAATTTCATGGAAATAATACAGAATTGAACGTGAAGTTTTTGCTCTACGAATTATTCAACTTGAATGAATGAATGAATGAACTGACTTAGACTTACAAAAGTAGGGTCTTGCAAATTAGACACTGCAATGTATGGACTTGATTCAATTTCAACCATTTGAACTGATTCAACTTATAACTAAGAAAGTGGTTCATCATTGCCTTCCCTCTCCATACAAGTGTCAAGTTTATCGACTCTTCTTAATTGTGGGACGGAAGGAGTAGTATTTAGTTACGGGTTTACTTTAAATTCCCCCATGCATGCTGATGAGCTGATTAGACCCACCTATTCAAAAAAACATGGGGAAGAAACAAACTGATCATATGCCTTCCTTTTCCTCTCTTTTAGCTTTCTTGATTTCCTTCATCTTCAAGGAAATTTTGGCAGCAGAGTTCCCAAGTGCTGTTGTTCCTGTTAATGTGGGATTGGTTCTTGATATGAATTCATGGGCTGGGAAAATGTCTTCAAGCTGTATCTCTATGGCTCTTTCTGATTTTCATGAAACCCACAGTTATTATAAGACTAGGCTGTTTGTTCACTCCAGAGACTCCAATACCACTGTCATAGGGGCTGCTGATGCAGGTTTTAATGTCTTCTTCCTTTTCTTTTCCTACTCCATTGTTATTGTTTTACACTTTAGAAGCATACTTTCTGGAATAATCTGCATGATTATTGTGAATAACTTCATGGTGGTAGATTTAGTTGGAGTATTTCATACGTTGCTTTGTATGGTTTCAACTTCATTTGCCTATTTAGACAATTTTAGGATCAAGAGACTTTATTCATTATTGTTTTGGTGGATGCCCTGAATTGCAGCTGTAGATCTAATGAGGAATGAGAATGTGCAAGCGATTCTTGGACCACAAACATCTATGCAAGCCAATTATGTGATTAATCTAGGACAGTATGCCGAGATTCCTATCATTTCATTTTCTGCAACCAGCCCTACTCTGTCGTCTTTGAGAAGTGAATACTTCATCAGGGCCACTCTTAATGATTCATCTCAAGCACAAGCTATTGGTTCCCTGGTTCAGGCCTTTGGTTGGAGAGCAGCCGTGCCAATCTATGTCGACACTGAGTTTGGAGAAGGGATCGTCCCATACTTAAGCGACGCATTGCAAGACGTGGAGGCTCACATTCCTTATAGGAGTGTGATCCATCCATCAGCATCTGATCCTGAGATTGTTGCTGAGCTTTACAAGTTGATGACAATGCAGACCAGAGTTTTCATTGTGCACATGCCTCCCACTCTAGGCTACCGCCTTTTTGCCCTAGCGAAACAGGTGGGAATGATGACTGAAGAATATGCTTGGATCGTAACTACTGGGATGACAAATCACTTGAGTTTCTTGCATCCTTCTAAGAAAAAATACATGGAGGGAGTATTAGGAGTGGTACCGCATGTTCCAAGAAGGAAAAAACTTAATCGGTTCATCAGTCGCTGGAGAAGGAAAAATCAACAACTTATTGATGACCATGTTGATCTCAGCTTCTTCGGATTATGGGCTTATGATGCTGCCACTGCACTTGCAAAGGCAGTTGAGGGAGCTTATATCTCGACAATGAGATCAAAAGAAACTATCCAGTCTAGTTCAGTTCATCATCAGGTGTCTGCAATCTCACAAATAGGGAAGTCTCTCCCAACAGTATTATCAAAGACCAGGTTCAATGGCCTTACTGGGTCTTTTAATATTGTAGATGGACAGCTGCAATCAGCCTACTTCAAAATTCTAAACATCATGACCAATGGGGAGAGGGCTGTTGGATTTTGGTCCCCGGAAAAAGGATTGACTAGAACTTTGAAACTTCCAGAGTCCAGATTGTACTCTTCTTCACAAGTGAGCTTAAAGGGAATTATATGGCCAGGTGATACCACATCAACCCCAAAGGGTTGGGTTATACCCACAAATGGGAAGAAATTGAAAATAGGAATACCAGTCAGAGGTGGTAATGCTTTTGTGAATGTTGTAAGAGATCCATCCACCAACAAAACTACTTTCACAGGTTACTCCATTGATGTCTTTGATACCCTAATGAACATGTTGCCATATCATGTTCCATATGAATACGTTCCTTTTTCAAAGCCAAATGGTGAGAGTGCAGGAACATACAATGACTTAGTCTATCAAGTTTACCTCAAGGTGAGTTACAATCTGTTGCTGATGCGATTTGTTTTCAGGAATTTCTATTACTAGTTTAATTATTGCAGAGAAAAAATAACCAAATATATTTTTGTACAGTGTATCTTCTTGACTGTACTAAAGTGATTATGTGCAGAAATTTGATGCCGTTGTAGGGGATATTACCATTAGAGCCAATCGGTCAACATATGCTGACTTTACCCAACCCTACACTGATTCTGGCATAGCCATGGTTGTGCCTCTACATGACAGAAGGACAAAGAATGCATGGGTTTTCTTGAAGCCATTGACATGGGATCTTTGGGTTATAAGCGCTTGTTTCTTTGTCTTTGTTGGTTTTCTGATTTGTATTCTTGAGCACCGGACAAATGAAGAATTTGCTGGAAACAATCGCCAACAAGTTGGCACCGGCTTCTGGTTTTCTTTCTCGATCTTATTCTTTGCTCATAGTAAGTCCCTCTTCCTCAGATACACATTAAAAATCGTTTATGCCAAGGAAGGTTGGGTAGTCAGTTTCATGTTCCCATGATTGTTGCTTCACTCATTTTAAAATTGATTCCATTTTTTTGCTCTATTTTTGCAATCATGATTTTCACTGATTTGTCTAACTGTAATGCAACCACAGGGGAAAAAGTGGTTACCAATGTTGCAAGATTCGTGGTAATCATATGGTGCTTTGTGGTTCTAATCTTAACTCAGAGTTACACTGCCAGCTTAACATCAATGCTGACCATCCAACAGCTTGAGCCGAGTGTGGCTGGTATCCAAGATCTTATCGCAAATGCAGATAATGTAGGGTACCCAAAGGGTTCTTTTATTGCAGAATTATTAATGCAGAAGCTCAAGTTTGATGAGTCAAGGCTCAAGGAATATGATACATTAGATGAATTAGAACTTCTTTTCAGCAAGGACAAAGCACATGGTGGTATTGCTGCTGTGGTTGATGAATTACCCTACATGAAGATTTTCCTGTCTAAACATTGCTCAAAATACACCATGGTTACTCCATTTATCAAGACAGATGGATTTGGCTTTGTAAGCTCTGATCATTTTAATGTTTTTTTGAAATACTCTCATCTATGCATCAAGTTTATGTATCTGATGATCTTCTAAGTGATTTGGCAGGCTTTTCCGATTGGTTCTCCACTTGTACCTGATGTATCCAGAGCTATTTTGAACCTTACTGAAGGCGACAAATTAGTTGGGATTGAGAAAGAATGGTTTGGGCAGCAAAGCAATTGCGAACAGAAACCAGGCAGACCTGATCTTGTGATACCATCATCTCATAGTCTAGGAATCGATAGCTTTTGGGGCCTTTTCCTCATTGTTGGGATTGCTTCTTTTATCGCCCTCATCATCTTTGCATCAACGTTCATGTATGAACATAGGAGGCATCTGGCGGAAAACAGCTTTAGAGCAAGAGAATTGTTTGGCAAGATTGCTTCATTCGCTGAATGTTTTAAGAATGTGGAGGAAGATGTTCCAAATTCCAGACAGACAGACATGTCAACTCACTCCAGTGGGTCCATCTATGCATTAGGGCATTCAGGGACTAATCTGTCTAATCGATCATCATCAAGCAGATCCAATAACCTAGAAGGTGGGAGTTCTTAAGCTATAACATACCTACGAAATTCACAAAGTTAACACATAATTTTATTGGTGACTAGGTAGATAGTGGTTAAGATATTGTAGGATATATCTATATAAGCTCTTTAGTCATTTTAACTTTTTCTCAATTTGTATGACTTTGAGACAAAAAGTTAATACCATGTGAAGCTTGAGTTTTCGCTTAGACCCTCAGCAGGACTAGAACAGCTTTAGCGAATCGTCACATGATGGGGATGACATAGTGATGAGAATTTTGTTCAGAATGATTTCACACATCTACGTGTTTGACACCATTTTGATATGACAATGTGTACAATATCGAAAGAAATGAAAAGTTGCAAAGTTTTATGTTCATACATTCATGTGTAGAAGCTTCCAACACACGATTTGGCATATTTTTCCGTGTGGTTCACTAAGTAAAAGTATTTCGTTTCTCAGTTTATATTTTCAAAATCCACTAATATTCAAAGAACTTGATATTTATGAGCCAAGTTCAGTAGCAGCAATATTGCACAGTACATGGCTTTTTTTGTTCAGTGCTTGGAAAGGGCAATGGTTGTTTTGTGGTAATTTTTGCTAGAAATGAGGGAAGGACAAGGAGAGCTGAAACTCCAAGGAAAGGGTCATTTCATTTGAGGAGGTGATTGCTGTTAGAACTGAGGAAAAAAGAATGAGATTAAATTGGCATGTTTTAATTGGGAAATCATCAGGCTTGGATTTGGATCTTGATCCAGGGGTGACATCATTCACTGGAACAATTTTAGTTGAGATGGTATGTAATTTATTTTTAGTTTTCCGTTTTTTCAATCTCTCGCATCAGGGCTATCATTGTACTTTTCTTTTCCCATTTTCTGGTTTATTTTGAGGAGGCTTTAAGTGCAAGCATCTACACATACAACTTTGAACAGGAAATTAAGTGCTTCCCGTCTTCTTTTGGCATGTTTGTTGTGTTTTAGGGCTTAATATCATCAGAGATACACTGAGGTTTTCCATTCGGAAAACACAAGCAGCACAGTCCCATGCACAAATAGATGCGAAACTTCTTCTGTGAATCATTGTTGTCGGATTATCTTGTGAACTGGTGTATATTTATTGAAGGTTTGCAGTTTTTTATGCATGTAGATTCAACTTTCATAATATCAGTTGGAAACTTTATTCAATCTTTATGGCATTATTGAGAAAATAACAATGTTTTGAATTAGTTGCTGTCTTTTATAGCTAGATGTATAAGATCCAATCAAGAGTCTGAGTTCATAAACCTGTTTCAAGCGCCCTGTCGAAAAGTAAAAAAATTGCTGCAATTGAAAAGGTCACTGATTGTAGCAAACCAAACTAAATTTTTGGAGAGCTACCTTTGGCATTAAATCGAGGAGGTTGAACATGCAGCTGCTTATATGACCGATTGCGAAGTTCTGTAAAGAAAGCCGGAGTTCTGATTTCTTCCATAACTCCTTTGAGTAGTCACAGTGGAATAGCATGTGCATGATGTCTTCCGGTTGGCTGCACCTGATGCAGTTCGGATTGACCTCCATATGAAGATGTCTCAAGTTCAGTTGTGTGGCCACGGAGTCCGACAGAAGACGCCAAATAAAGTGCTTCACTTTTGGAAAATATCCAAACCCCATAGTTTGCATAGAGCGCGTTTGATGCAGAATCATCGGATTGATTGATCAGGAGGTTGGATTGGTAGCTTGGGTGAGGGAGGAGGATCTTATAAGCTGAGGAGACTGTAAAACGACCATGAGTGGTATAATGCCATACCCAAAAATCTCGTTCTGATGACCAACTGAGGGGAATACTCTCGACGATTTCTGCTTCTTCCTGCCGAAGAAGTTGGTTGAGCAAGTTTCTGTTCCATGTCTTAGAAATTGGGTCTATGAAAAAACTGACTTTGGAATCTTGGAAACTTGGAGGCCTAGGTGTGTTTATCTTGATGGTGAAAGGTCGCAGTAGCCAGGGATCCTCCCAAGCGTCTACAGTCGTTCCAGACCCAATGCGTTTCCGACAACCATTAAGAATAACATCTCTTCCTTCAATGATTGATCTCCAGCTATAAGAGGGTGAAGAACCAATCGGAGCTTCAAGGAATCCGCAATGTGGATAGTACTTAGCTTTTAGGAGTTGAGCCAGTAATGATCTTGGATTGACTAAAAGTCTCCAAGCTTGTTTTTCAAGAAGAGTCAGATTGAAAAGTTGAAGATTTTTAAAACTCAAACCTCCTTTTTCTTTTGGCAAACATAAGTGTTCCCATCTTTTCCAGTGAATTCTTTTCTTGTCTCTTGAATCTCCACACCAAAAACTTGCTAGCATTGCATGTAGTTCATCACAAAGAGTGTCCGGTAGCTTGAAACACGTCACGGCATACATTGGAATAGCTTGTGCTACAGATTTGATGAGGATTTCTTTTCCTGCTTGTGAAAGGAATTTTTCACACCAACCATCAATTCTAGCTCTCACTCTATCTTTTATATATGTGAACATTTCTTCTTTCCATCTCCCAAAACAAACTGGCAGACCCAAGTATTTGTCATGCATTTCCTGTCTTTGCATACCCAATCTTGCAGCTATTTGATTAGCTATAAGCTCAGGGAAATTTTTGCTGAAAACAACGGCTGACTTTTCATAGTTGATGGTTTGACCAGAGACTTCTTCGTAGAGCTTGATAATTCTGATCATGGTATCTGCTTCTGTGAAGTTAGATGGCCATATAAAAGCGTATCATCGGCGAAGAAGAGATGAGTGATTTTTGGTGCCGTGGGGGTAATTTGGATACCTTTCAAGTTACCAGCCCTATGTGCATCCTGCAATAATATTGAAAAAAAGATAAGACGACTGACGAAGCATAGATTTGTATCGACGTCTCCAGTTAATTGAACCGGCGGCCTTGGCAGTATCGAAACCCTAAAACCTGCAAAAGAGGGCCTCGGGGCCTCCCGATGGTAGACACTCCGATGCTTAAGTCAGTAAGAGTAATTGTAATGGGGTATGAATTGTGGTGCGTAGAGCGTACCTTTAACCGTGAAGGGTTGATCCCTATTTATAGAGCTAGATTATTGAACCCTTTTTTAGTAGAAAAGTAATTACGAACTGACCTAGAGGCTTCCAAAGGCCGGTTGGATCTTTCACCGAACTTGGACCGGCTTAGTCGCAGGCCGTACTAATTTAGACTCTTCAAGTGCCCCTTATCAAGCCTATACTTCGAAGTCTGAAGATAGGGTAGGCTTGATAACGTGAAGTATATAGTTTCCTCAAGTTCGAGAAAAACTGAGTTGGATCGAGAACCTGCGATAGGTTAGCATCAAGGAGAGATTAAAGCAATAAAAGCATTAGCGCATACCTTTCCCGATGTGCATGTCGCTTATAATGATTGACATTGAAGTCTGAGGAAGATGAAGTCACTAGTCCAGACTTTTAATCGAGAAAGCATTATGTGATGGTCTTCACAATCTGCATCAGAGAAATATCGAGGCGAATGCCCCGCTTCTTGAGAGGATTACAGAAGAAGAAGTAGTGGAGATTCCCACTATTTCAGATATAATGGTGTGTTGTCAATAACCGACAGAACAAGAGATCTGCTCGAAGATTACAATGCGCACTTCAGATCGAGAAGCATTAACTCCAAATCTCGAGAATAATGAATGAGAAGCGATATCAACTAATCTCGTGAATAGAGACAAGAGATATGCCTAAATGAGGTTGAACACATGAGTCTCAAAGATTTTGAGAAGATAAGCTCGAGAAGAAATATAAGCTGGAGCTGCATACTAAGAACTTGGCCCAAGATAATCTGTTGTTGAGAAGGAATCACAGCGGAGATTCCCACTAGTCTCAAAATATATACCATTAGCAGCGGCTAAGATATATCCACTGTCGAGATGAGAAGTCCATTGGAGAACTGTGACATACACTTCTGACTGAAAGGTAATAGAACCAAACCTTCGAGAAAAAACCACTGTGTAGTGGATTGAGAAGCACCATGAATAAAGACAGAATATTCTATTGACACTCGATGTCGAGGACATAATTCTGGGATTGAACTGCACCCCGAGAACTTGCCCCTATGTGACCTTCTGTTTAAGAAATCTAGAGACTCGAGAAGACCAGCTCGAGTGTAATATAACATCAGAGAGAAGAGACTGTCATCATATACATCCTCGGTTGTCGAGGAGAGAAAGAAGAGTAGAAGACACCGTAAGAGATGCCACATGTGATATCCATAATGCAGAGATAGTGAGACTCGAGAAGATTCTCTTGAGTAGAGCTCCAGACCAAACTCAAGAACTGTAATCATCTGACCTCAAACAAGATACACAAGCATTTAAGCTTATTTATATCCGTCCAACCGACCCGCTTGCTATTTCTCATATCCCGAGAAATAAAGCATAGAACCCTCATTCCAGGTTTGAGAAGTATAAATCAGGTTGATGTGTCGAACCCAAGTAGATGTATAATGACGTTGCCCGAGATTCGAGCAAGAATCGAGGAGGTATTACGCATTAGTGTGAGAAGGAATGATGCCACAGTCTGAGGACCATCGAGAATAGTCATAGGAAGAGATTCGTAAACCAATAACCATCGAAAAAACAAAAACACAACCTCCCAAACACCTCCAATACACCTTACACACCTTCCAGACGCCTTACAATCTCCCATATATAAACACTCCTCGTTATAGATACCCCGGAGCCATTACTCATCTCGGAGTCCCCAAGTCTTGGGGTGACATTTGGCAGACCAAGACTTTAGATGAGAGTGTAATTCCCGCCGCTCAGTTCGAGGAGGTGCCTGACCAAGAAGCCCCCATACTCATAGGGTTAAGGCAATAAAATGGCGTCTATCAGAAGGAGATAGACGGTAACCACCTTACAGAAGGAATAGGCCTGTACTAACGAGGCACAAAGTGAATTCAAGAACATCGAGAATAAAGTCGTTTTCATTCTGATATATTGGATGATATGATATATCGATCCAAGAAAGTATACTCGAGAACAAGTTTTGTTCTCATTGAGGTATAAAACACATGTGTTTAGGTTCGAGGGATAGTCCACCCATTGTTCATGAACATGAAAATCTAGGCCTTTCTCAATACCGGATGTCGAGTACACGGCTTGTGAGTTATTTGTAAAGCGCTTATAATGGCCGAATGTTAAGTACACGGCTCTTTTGCAGGCGATCTTGAAGAGGATACCTTTGTACAGACGATTCTGAAAAGAATGTCTTTTTAAGGACGATCCTGAAGAGGATATCCTCGAGAAAACTAGGTACGAGTTCCTCGAATACAGACGATTCTGAAAAGAATGTCTTTTTAAGGACGATCCTGAAGAGTATATCCTTGAGGAAACTGGGTATGAGTTCCTCGAATACAGACGATTCTGAAGAGAATGTCTTTTTAAGAACGATCCTGAAGAGGATATCCTCAAGGAAACTGGGTACGGGTTCCTCGAATACAGACGATTCTGAAGAGAATATCTTTTTATGGACGATCCTGAAGAGGATATACTTGAGGAAACTGGGTACGAGTTCCTCGAATACAGACGATTCTGAAGAGAATGTCTTTTTAGGGACGATCCTGAAAAGGATATCCGTTCAAGTGACTAGTCATGTTTAACTGGGTGTAACTATGAATATGAGATATAACAGCTCCCATGAGTACTCGAGTGGGCTACCACTATGTGCATTAGAATGATAGTCTATATCCGGGTTTAAAACATAAACGCCCTAAGGTCAGAGTGAACTTGACGATGCTGCTATCCTCGAGGGATCAGCTGCGAGAGTTACGTATCTCTGCTTATTTTGCCCCAGAGTTCTCGGGGTATGTTTTTCCTGCAACTTAGTCCGAGACATGTATTGCAAGTATAATAACGACACGCTTATGTAAACAGTGTGAAATTCATCTTATAAGCATATAAAAAGGCTCCCAAACCTTAGAAGTATTCCAGTGTAATATGCCATTCTCCTAGATCAGGTATGTATACCTAAAGGCTCGTTCGAGCGTACCTTGGTTTAGAGGGAGAATCCGTCTGAATCCTTTCGTGATAATTGTCGATGACATAATACTCGGATGATGATGCCTTTCGAGTGCAGGCGTCATGATAAACCAGGATGGTACTTTGGTCCTGATAAAATACCTACTCATGCACTTGTAGATTTAGTAGTGAGTAATAAATTATCGAAGCACGAGAAGAGACATACAACGCAATATATTATTGGGGGCCTCTACCCCCTTCAAAAGCAGCCATTTTGAGACATGAAATGTAAGAACTGGAAAGATCTCACCGCGATACGAGCAAGACTATCGAAGCCATGGTTTGATTAGCTTACAACGGCTATGAAAGGATGCTGCGGAGATCATGACATGCTTCTCCACAGATTTGTACTTACTACTGACCCCTAAAGAATCATAGCGATTTGTCATGGAGCTGGACCATCAGATGTGAAATTCATTGTGGTTTCGGGATAGTAAGTTTAATCTAGTTGTTCGGTAGAGTAAGCACAACGATCTATTGCGACTCAGGGCTCAAGAAAGAGGAACCATCATGCACTATGACTTTTAGAGCATATCACCGACAACTGTAAGTACGAGAGGGGTATCTACCCCCTTTTAAAAGAAAAAGAAATAAACATGACTTAGCTATCGTGTCTAAGATAGGTAAAAAAATTTACGCGTGGAGAGTAAAGAAAGCCATGTATATGTAGAAGCTGTAGCACAATGCTTCATGACCAATATACGGTGACGTAATAATTGGTAAATAAGTCATGCATCTGAGAAAGAATTTTCATGCAAGCAGTTTGCATGTGAAAGTTCGAGGACACTGAAGAGGTCCAAGAAACACATATGTGTAATGTGTCATAATATGAGTGCAAGAACAATTATTTCATGCTTATGAACTATCGCAAACATTCATGTTATAATGCAGATGTTCATATACTGAAGCAATTATAAGGAGATCGTATCACTTATCTATTGGAACTCTTCCAGGGGTATCCACAGGTCAGAGTAGCAATACCCACTTGTCAATGAACTCCTCATCATTGTTGTCGGAGCTCATTCTTGACATGCACCGTATATTGGTCTTTTGTCCGTTCGAGGCTACCGTGGCCTGATTACAATTTCGCATCATAGAGGGGCTATCTCCGTTCTCATATTTCTGCAAGTTCTGCAAAAATAGGAAGAAGTTCTTCCCAAATCTCAAGCAAGCCTTTATGATGAAAGGCCTTGCATTGCTATTCTCAAGATCATACAATAAAAGCTTTTCGAGAAAGATGGAAACAATCAACATAAAGTGCTATGGTTAGAATTTAGATCATCAATAGCAATTAAACTCCACTTGAGAAAGTATAGTTGGCACGATTCTGTGATTACGCATGTGAAGGCTAGGTAGTGGCTGATCATGAATGTAATGATACAAAAACCATTAAATTCACACATTGCATGTATGGAGAATAGGTTAACGATTAACTTAGTCGATGATTTGTAGTCTATGCGATTTGAGACATGATATCTTATGATATGCTATTTATGCAAGGAGATAATAGCCATATAGCATGTAAATGTCAAGGAGATAATAACACTTATCTTCCTTTTTGAGCAGGTCATTGCCCCTTCGAATGGGTTGCTTCGCAATTCGAGAAGGATGCTCCTCGAATTGTCTTGTTGTAAGACCTGCAAAACTAAGTAGTATAACTGCGCCACGCTCGGACAGTTTATTGTAACTACAAACATTTTGTTAGATCACCTCCAGGGAGGCACTAAGTAATTTAAAGAGCATAACCAAAATTGTATTCGTTAGGAATATGACAACATGACACGAGTAAGTTTAGAGTTACTTATCTCCTTTCAAATCAGTCGAGGGGATTATCACCGCCCTTATCATAGGGGTAATCTGTGTGATCGCGACTGTATGTGCGCTCGGTCCCTCGAGAAAACGAGCTATGCCTGCATAGCTGTTCACTTTGGACAAAAAGGTAGTTGTTCTAATAATAAGGTGGTTGGGTCCTTGGTGAGCATACAAGATTGTGTATGGCTTAGAATAAAACAAGTAAGCAAGTGAATTTTGCTTTCCGATATAAAAATATGGCAGGTAGTATCCATAATTGGTGAGCCATGCATGCCATGCAATTTGTAAGTGTTCTTGAAATATATTTCAAGGACTTTTATGTTTTCTATGATGGCAAAGATGTATTGATTCATAAAAGTATATAAAAAGACCCAATCGGATAACACACAATTAACATACTGCTACTATAATACTGTAGCAACAACAGGCTCTAGGAAGCATAGTAGTTATGCATAATGATGCTTGAGACTTAATTGTTTAATCCCAAAACAGAACAAGTTTGACAGGCAATGAGGTATGAAAGGAGCTTAATAGTAATAGAGGGCTATGATAACCTATCTGTCATTATAGCCTTTGTCTCGTGTGATTATATAGGAGGAGGCGTTCCGACCTGTACTTCTGAATGGCAATGAATGACCTTGTCTTCGAATCCCGAGGAAGCTATACTCCTAGGATGTTGGTATTAGTGGTTAGATGTCAAGATACACGTCATTTCGGATATTCCTAGTAGTAGTACGTTGTTCAAGGTATGCTTGTCCCATTGAAGAGATGTGTTTTGACACAATCTCGAATTGCCGCTTTTGGGTTGAAACTTCCTTCATCGATCTATTCATGGATAGGCAATTATGATGCAAAAAGTTGACGCTTGTCAATTTTGATGACTGCTTAATTTCTTATTCCATGGTATTGTCTACTGCACGGCCTCGAGCTCCGGAGATTGCAGGTAGCCTCTATCTTTTATCAAAAGAGCGCAAGTAATGGATTAGTAGTACTTGAAATATAGTTACTTAATGTTTAAGAGTTATCTTTCTCACCCAATCCGCAGGGTCAATCACAAAGTGTCAAAAATATGGCAAAATGTCGTCATAAATGTATGTGCGGACATGGTTGGGTTCTAAAGCAATGACATAAACACGACAACCGTCCATGCAAATTTGATGCAAAGCATAACATATTATACACTCTGCTAGGATTTTAATATTTTAGTGACCATAGTTGTACTGGCCATACGTAATTATAGATCATGTATCCAAGAATTTAACTTGAAAATTCTTATATAATAATTGAGCACGTTAAAATGCATGAATTGATGGATATCTGGTTACCATAATAAGTAATTTAGACCTCAACAAATTTCTGTCATGGAGTTCATGGAAGCTTCGATCGAGGAGCTCTTGTCACCGAGATTAATGCCCTGCTATAGTGCATAAAAGCATATTTGTAGCTTCTTCCCCGAAAATTGGGACTTAATTTGCATGCGTCAGGGAGAACATGAATGGTATGTTCAACATCAATCTCGGCACATAATTGAAATAAGTCTAATATTCGAAAATAAAAGTGCATCTATAGATTAATTTCATCAATTTTGCCAAGGGATCAATTTTTGAACCCTTTGGGGAAGCGACGTTGGTATTAGATGTGTCAATCTAATGACATAGTTAAGTCATGTGTCTAGATGAGTGATATGCGTATTAGATGGGTCATGTGTCTACATGGAGATGACATGCATATTAGATGGGTGGCAAGGTAGTCCAGAGCTGTAAGTGGCTTTGTGGACATGTGTAATATGTAATTTACCAAGAATTAAATATAAACTCCACCCTTCTCATGTATATCCCAATCAATTTTATAATTAAAATACGTCGCAAATTCCAGGATTTTTACGCACACTACAACAAAATCCCCTATAATGTGACACTTTTATTGGGACACTTCCAATTTAAGAGTCCTAATAATATATGTTGGGACACTTGTATGTTAGTGTCCCATTAGATTATACTAATAAGACGTTTTTATATGTCCTAATAGTAATCCGTCCCAATAAACATTGAGACGCATTTAAACGTCTAGTTAGACATTATATTAGGACGTTTAAAAGTATCTTATCAATTATGTTGTTTTTATTTAATTTTAATTTTTTATATTTCTATTTTTTGTTTATAATAATTCTATTACGACACCCTAAAGTTGTTCACTTACCCATATGAGACTTGTTTATTTGTTGATAGACTTCTTAAAGTTTAAAAAAATGTTTGTGTGGCACCCTAATACTTAGGTTTATGGCCCAAACATTTCAAGTTTTTGTGGAGAAGTACGTTTTGCTTTCTAATTAGACGAAATGTTCATTAATAATATTAAATATGGGATTCAATTTATTTTTAAAAACCTTAATCTTCACCAAGCGAGAATTAACAATGTTCTTATTATTACTTAATACAAGTGTAACATGCTCTTATAATGTTGTATGTTGTAAATTATTCATTATAGATATATACTTCATTAAATGATCGATCTGTATTATTAGTATTCGACGCTATGCAAGTAGTTGAATTAATAATGTTGTTATTAGTACTATACAAGTGTAACATGCTCTTATGACATTGTATGTTGTAAGTATTAATTACAGATATATACTCTATTAAGTGATTTGGATTATTAGTATTTGACACTATGTAAGTAGTTATATTACAAGGATATCACAAACCTATTACTTTATTCATTATAAGACAAAAATTCTATTTGCTACGTTAAGATTTAGCAAATAATTTTCACTACCATAATTACTATACAAGGTTTTATTTGTTATACTAACCACTCATTTGTAATGTGTTACAGTTCTTACTAACTATTCCTAGAAGGACTATATAATCATAAATAGAGTAATGATTTAACAGTGATTTAATCTAATAATTTTTTATTGAAGAATATAATAAAAAATCCATTTAGTTATTGAAAAGAATTTAGCCAAGAACATGAGATAAATATAGTTTCAAACATTTCAGGTTTTAAAAAACTCATTTATTCACATGAAGTTGGAGGGAATATTGTCAAACGGGGGAGGGAAATTGTTTTCACCCAAAAAAAAGAGAGGAGGGAAATTATTTTGGGCTTGAAATTTCAAGGCTCAATAACAAAGGAAAAAAAAAAGAAAATATGCTAAGATTATCTTTTTCCTTTCCATCACATCTGATTTTCTCTCCCACCCAATTCTCCCAATATTTGCTTCACTCTAAAAGAATCCACCCATAAGCAGCCACTGCTGGTTGTTCAAATCTCACCACCACCCGGTTAAGAATCCGGCGCCCTACTCCAGATGTTCAGATCTCATCGCCGCCCCCCTCCTCCCCCTTCTCTCTGATGAACGCGACCCGGTTAAGAACCCGGCGGCCCTAATCCAGGTGCTCATGTTGTTTTTTTTTTATTTCTTATTTAGTTTTTTTTTATTTTACGATAGATCTGCCTCTTTCAATTACGAACGGACATGGGAAGACGGTAGAGGAGGAGAATGAATTAGCTAATTAATTTGTATTTTCTACTCAATTTTTGTTATGGATTCAGATCAAGGAAAGCTTTTCATAGGAGGGATTTCCTGGGAATTAGTTCCCTTTTCTTTTTAACATATTTTGAAAGGAATTGGGTCTCTGTATTATTAGTTATTGATTTTGGAATTGTGGGATGATTGGTAGGACAGAGGGGAGGTTGCATGATTGTTGATTCAACGTAAAAAGGGAAGAGATTTCCTGATAGTATGTCCAAGACTATTCCTATTTGGACCTGTGTGTTAAATCGTTCCATCTTCAATTACAGAGAAAGATCTTCTGAATGCGACAATGGTAGTTTCCAGAATGGTGTAAGCAACAGTCTCTTATGTTATTTCAATTTATTTATGGCGGTCCTTTTGCATTTTTCGTATGTACTTTGTGGCTGCAATTTCTTAAAGTTTGTTTCTTGGTTTGTGTATTCCTGAACGATGAAGCTCACTTTGCATTACTGGCTGTTCATTATAACTTAGTTCTTTGGGCTAATTCATTCCATTGGGATGGGAATTTAGCTAGTTAGTAATGTGCTATCACTTTTCCTTTGCTTGCAAGTTGATTGAATTGGAGGTTATCTTTCACTGCTCTGACTGAACTGTGTTATATGCTTGTTTGTTATAACATGTATCAAAGGTTTCTGCTGTGTGTGATACAAAACAGTTGTGTTCTAGCTGGGACTGTTCTTTGCATCTTCCTCTCTGGGTCTCTGAAGCTGAAAAGATGTTCATTGAAGACCGTTTGGAAGGTTGGGTTAGAGACTTGGAAACTTGTGGAGCTGATATTGCCTCAATATCTTCGATCCTAAAAAAGCCACTACGGCCTCTGTGGGTCTCACAGAAAACAGTTATCTGGTTGAATGAAGTCCCTGAATATGATTCTTGGGATTTCACGCCTATAATGCTTGTCTCTGCATCCTCCCCAAGTCAGAGGAGAAGCTCTAGGATTATTTTCGTGGGTATGGTGAGGTTTCGCAGACTGTGGTGACGAGGGACAAAGTACTGGGAAGCCTAGAGATTTTGGATTGGTGGTTTTTTCAGCTCCCAATGTTCTTGATAGGGTTCTTCAAGATAGGCACGTCGTTGATGTCAGCACCGTAAGGCATTCTTAGCTTCTTTTCTAGTTTATTGCAAGACTCTAGCTTTCAGCTTTCTGTATGATTTTTTTTGGGTTCAATTTTCGTTTTTATTTAATAGTTTTTAAGCACTGATTTTAGCTTGATTAGTAGTTGTTTTTTTCCTCCTTTTGCTTGCCCTGGTTTTTGGCTCTTTGATTTATGTATTTGGCTTATCTTCATCCTATGTTTTTAAGCATAAAGGGTTTTGTGGGCGTGGATTTTCTTTATGGGCATTGGATGAGAACCTTCTTTTAGTGTCTTTTGCTGGGGGTTATACTAGTTGAACTAATGTTGTTAATTTGTGTTGTCGATGAAAAAAAAGGAGATATCTTTGCTATAATTTTTCTTTTTAACTTCGTAGCTGATTGGTGTCTCTGCATGCTTCCCTTCCCTTCTGTCTGATTATGTGTGTGTTATTGGTTCTGAGTTAATTATGCTAGTTATTTGTTTTCTTTTCCTTGTTTGAGTATAAAGCTCTGTCACTCCAGGAAGGAGGAAGAAGGTGCTCTCCTCAATCTGTATATTTCTCTTTTTTTAATTATTTGTTATTTTTGGATGTGTTCCATTATTTGTATGTATTTTTTACAAAATTCTGATTATTGATTTATCTAAAATAAAAAAATTCCATTATAAATGCAACGCCACAAAAAACTTCTGTCCAGTTCTATGAAAAAAGGATTGTGAAACTCTTCAATGTCTAACTCTGATTGTTGCTGCTCTGTTTTCTGAAGGAAATCCCAGGCTGATCTTCCCCCAACCTATCCAATAAGATTGTGGCTGATCGAGGTGAATCGTTTTCCTTTTTTCCTTAACTTTGATTCTTGTCACTGTCATTATTTTTGGTGGTTTAATGTGGCTTCTGCCAGCTCTCATTTTGGCTTGGATAAACTGCCTTTAATACTTGGTGTCTAGCTAAGTAAACGGTATGCTCTTGTGGAACTTTAGGTTTTATTTTCTTTCGCTTTTGTCATGTACCAAGTTGTTTCCATTTTTGATAAAGTAACAGTTTTCTTGTTGTTTTAAATATTTAGGAAGTGTTGTTATTTGTTGAAATTCAAGTAATACTGATGATTCTTGATGGTGGTTGGCTGTCCATTTCTATCACTTAAAGTTCTATTATTTGGTTGGCTGGCTGCTGCTTAGAGGTTTTGAAGATTGAGCTTCTTTTTTGGTTGGTTAGATCAGTGAATGCAATGTCAAATTATGCGATTTATGTATCTTTTTGTTATCCGTGAGATTTTATGTATCTTCTTGTTGGCCAGGAGATTTTTTGCATTGAGAAATTGAGATGTAGTGGGAGATTTCAAGAATTATATTAGTTTTTTTTTTTTCCCAGAGATACTTTTGGGACACATTGAAACGTCCTTACAGGAAAGAACCTGTTTGGACACTTTCAAGCATCTCATTATACATGAGTATAGGGGACATTTTTGAAATGTCCAATTATATAGCATATTGTTAGGACACTGATAATTGTCCTAAATTTTAAGTTGACAGGTCAACATTCGCAATTCTTTTTGGGACGCTTTGTTCTAATGGGATGCAAATATATGTCCCAATGATCTATTGTGACATTGACCTGGAGGACACTTTTGCATGTGTCCCAATTTTGCATGCGTCTCTATAAATAGGTTAATGGGACACTTGAGATCGTCCCTATTCAACCCTTTTGTTGTAGTGGCATCAGCATCAAGATAGAGAAAATATCAAGCATGCATGTTTGCAAGAAGACACAGAAGTCAGCTTTAAATTTAATTAGAAACGTAGAACCTGGAAACAAAATTTGGTGGACATAATGGACATTCACTGCCGTTAGTTATCAACAAATTATCTCGAGACGCTTGTGTCGTCCACTCCTTTTTTTTTCACGAGGAAATTTGTTGAGAGAGAGGAAACCTTAACGGGTTTCACTGGGCGTGCCACTTGACGAAGCATAGATTTGTACCGACGTCTCCAGTTGATTGAATCGGCGGCCCTGGCGGTATCGAAATCCTAAAACCTGCAAAAGAGGGCCTCGAGGTCTCCCGAGGGTAGATCTCCGATGCTTAAGTCAGTAAGAGTAATTGTAATGGGGTATGAATTGTGGTGCGTAGAGCGTACCTTTAACCGTGAAAGGTTGATCCCTATTTATAGAGCTAGGTTATTGAACCTTTTCTTGGTAAAAAAGTAATTAAGAACTGACCCAGAGGCTTCCAAAGGCCGGTTGGACTTTTCATCGAACTTGGGCCGGCTTAGTCGCGGGCCGTACTAATTTGGACTCGTCAACGACAGTGGATCGCTTTATCTTAAACCACGTTGCAGGGTTAAAGCACTTATTTCTTGGCCATTCAGGAAAAAAGAGAAAGAGACTGTAGTGATACACATCTTGATTAAAGAGACAAAAAATAGAAAAAAGTCAAGAGAAATCATAACTTTTAATAAGAAATTCCATTTTATTCTATCAAAAGCTTTGCTCATGTCTAGTTTAAGAGATATTAGGCCCTCTTTACCCGTTGTCATTGTTCGGATCTCATGATGGATTTCATGGTGTATTAAAATCTTATCTGTGATCAGACGCCCAGCTACAAAGACAGACTGTGATTCATTTATGACATGAGGTAAAACAATTTTTAGGCAGTTAGCAAGCATTTTAGACATAATTTTATAAGCAATATTGCAAAGAGAAATAGCCCGGAATTGAGAAAATATTTTTTGGAGATTTATTTTGGGGATTAAAACAATGTGAGTAAAGTTGAGACAATTTTCAATACAACCAGAGTTCAAAGTATTTAAACCATAGTTAGAAACATCTTCGCCACAATTGGCAAAAACTTTTGAAAAACGATAGGCGGCATAACGTTACGACCTGGAGATTTGAGAGGAGGCATTTGATTTATTGCTTTTTTAACTTCAATTGGAGAGAAAGGTTGCTCTAGTCTCTGGTTAAAAAAATCAGAAATTTCCGGTTGTACTCGACCCAAAACTTGTTGGAGGAGATCTTCGGGTGGTGAAGAAGAAGTGAATAGGGTACCAAAATGATCAACAATGATCTTGTCTAAATCCGAATCTGAAGTAAACCAAGTGCCGTTGCTATCTTCCAAGCCTTTTATATCATTGATCTCTCTTCTCTTTGAAGCATGCGAATGGAAGTATTTTGAATTTCTATCACCTTTATTGAGCCAGTGAAGTTTAGCATGCTGCTTCCATTTTTTATTGTCCTCCGATAGTAGTTGCTCGAGCATTTCTGTTTTAGAAGTAATTTCCTCCACTCTTTGATCATTTGGAACATACGGAACAGTTTGGAGTTGCTTTAGTTCAAGCTTTAGTTTCTCAATAAGCGTTCGGTTGTCCATGGGAAAGTTGTTGTTCCAATTGATCAATCCTATAGAACAATACTTTAAGGAATTGGGGAGGTCCATAGAGCCAGAATTCCATGAGTTTTTCACTGCATCTTCTACTTCAATTTGGCGGATCCATGATGCTTCAAACCTGAAACGCTTTTGGCGACGGTTTCTGCAGTTCCTCTTGCAACTTTCGCTTGACAGCAGAATAGGGTAGTGATCAGAAACATGAGAGAAAAGGTGCTGGATTTTTAAAATTTGGGAACATTCTTCGCCATCCCTCGTTAGCGCAGGCTCTGCCAAGCCTCGCTTTGACTGAATTTGAATTCTTTCTGTTTCTGAACCAAGTAAAGATTGTTCCATCGTGACCTAAGTCGTCTAACTCGCTGTGGTTGAGGGCTTCTCTGAAAGTTGAGAGCTGCCATTCGGGCCTGCTGCAGCGGCTAGAAAACTCATGATGAAACAGAATCTCATTATAGTCCCCCATGCAAACCCAAGGTAGTCTTTCCGAAGAGAATAGATGTTTAAAACCAGACCAACCAGATCTATGCCTTGAGGTGTTTGGCTCTCCATAGAAGCCAGTGAAACGCCAATGATCATCTAGGAAGTCATAGTTTATAATCGCATCAATATAACAGGAAGAAAATCTTTTTTATTTCAACTTTCAAACTTTTGAGCCAAAGAAGAGCCAAGCCCCCGGCATTGCCAACAGGGGGAATACAAAAACCAAAATAACTTGAATGACACAAACTATTTCTAATTCTATTGAAATAGGACTGACTACATTTCGTCTCACACAAGAAGATGAGTGAGGGATTTTTCCTACGAATTAAATCACGAAGATCATTAACTGCCCGAGGTGCACCGAGACCCCGGTAGTTCCAGCTTAGGAGACTCAACCCTGTTGGCGAGACCGAGCCTTCATGTCGATCTCTACCTTTTGATTGTTCCCATCATACAAATGATGTCCATGCTGCCCTCTTTGATTGTTAGATTCAACAATGGGGGATCAATACGAGGAAGATCCGAAAGGACTCCAAAGAACAGACTAATTTGAGAACCAAAAAGAGGTACTACCATTTCTCAACAATAATTTCGATTTTAAGAAAGCCTGAAACTAGATTTTCAAAACCCTTCTCCAAATTGTTTTTTGCCTTGAGAGAGGTGCTAGGGAATGAATAAATTTCGTCCAAAGACTAGATTTTCACTCCATTTTCCACCAAAGCTTGGATGAGAAAGCATCTATGACTTTCGGAATTTCCTCAACCTTAGCCCCATTTCATTCGTAGGAAACGTTAGTTTCTCCCACGATCTCTAATGTCTCTTAGCTCCTTCCTCCGTTTCTCCCCACAAGAAACCTTGGCATTTGGATTCCAATGCTGCAATTATAGACTTTGGAAAATCAATGGCCGCCCATTTATGAATAGGTATAGAAGCAAGTACATGCTTTATCAAGAGTAACCTTGTTCCTTGAGAAAGCATTTTGTTTTTCCAATTTGCAAGTTTTCTATCAACCACATCCAATAAGAATTGAAAATAAGCTGCCATTTTCTTCCCTTTGAAAACCCGACAGCCCATGTAAACCAACGGGAATGAGCCTTGCTCCACAAGGAGAGCATTCTTTATTATATCAACCCTAGATGTGCTGCATTTTTCAGAGACTAAGAAGAAGCTTTTTTGCCGATTGATTTTTTTGCCCCGAAGCTGCTTCATAATTAGAGAAAAAGATGTTAAGCTCCCTCAAAGAAACATTTAGTCCTCTTGTAAAAACAACTAAGTCATCCGCAAAAGATAAATGTGATGGTGGAAAAGATCCAGCTGGAGTTCCATATTTCACGATCCTCCCAATCTCCACAAGGTACTTCAACCTACGGGACAAAGCTTCAGACACTAAGAGGGATAAATAAGGCGACAAAGGATGACCTTGCTTTATCACTCTAGATGATTGGAAGAATCCAGTTGGACTACCATTAAGCAAAATCGAGGACCAGCTCCCCCTCAAATTATTCATTACAAGCTCCAAAAACATGGCCGGAAATTCGAAAGCTAAAAGCACTGCTTTTAAAAGTCCCCTATCGAATGCTTTCATCATATCCACTTTTAAGATGACATTATCTCCTTCAGCCTTATTTTCAAGAATTGACATAGATCTTAAGTAAGCAGCACATTGTCTATGATATCTCTTGCAGATAGAAAGGAAGAATGCTCCTCTGAAATCAGTTTGTGCAAACATCTTTTTAGTCTTTCCATTAACACCTTTGTGAAAATTTTGTTCAAGAAATTGCAACTTATAGGCCGAAAGTCAGCAAAGGTGGATACAACATTCTTTCTCGGAATCAAAGTTATCAAGGTGCTTCCTATAGCTCTAGGAAGCGGCATCCCAACAAAAAATCCCTACAAGCAGCCAATAAATCATTCGATATTATACTCCAACAACTCCGATAGAATTCACCCCCAAACCCATCCGAACCAGGAGTACTTTGAGGATCCAAGCTGAAAAACGCCTCCCTAATCTCATCCAGCTTTATGGTATCAAGCAACATTGATTGGTCATCTTCCAAGAGTATGGAAGGAATATGATTTAGCAGAATATCTTGTGCTTCACTACTCCTATTTTCCAATTCTTTAGTTAAGAGCATCGCAAAGAAATCCACCGCTTCTTGTTAAATTTTCCCTGGTTGGTGCAACCAAGATCTTGAGGAGGATTTAATATTACAAATGCCTAACCTTGACCTTTTTTCCGCCAATGAAGCATGAAAAAAGCCAGTATTGGTGTCCCCTTCCTTTAGCCATTTAAGCTTCGTTTTTTGCCTCCAAAAATCATCCCGCTCCTTCAACTTTAAGATCAAATTGGCCTTTGCTGCATTGAGTTTCATCCTGTCAACTTCATTTTTTGTATTATCATAAACCAATTCCAAGGTTCGAACTTCATCCTCCACTGATTTCAGATTTTCAAAAGAGTAATGATAGATGACTCACTCAAATAACTCACTATTCTAACTCACCTTATATGGCATGCCAGGTTGTGCATGCCACCTCATCCCAACTTACTAATTTTTTTTTATTTGGAAAAAAATAATAAGATAGGAAATAAAAGGAAAAAGTCAAAACGTGTCTCTTCACTTCCCCTCCCCTGATCGCGCCGCTGAACCCTATCAAGCAAGAATTGATCAATTTTTGGCGCTTTGAATCATCTCCTCCCGTCTTTCAGATTTCAAACCGATCGGATTCATCCTGTTTTCTAGACTCTTATTCTATCTCTCTTTATTTCCTCCCAAAAATTTCTCAATTGTAATCTAGGCGATTTTGCTAATACGGTTGCGGTGTCGCTCCAGTTGACGAAGCTTTTGGTGAAGCTCAATAAGGGGACGAATCTCCAGTCTTTAATTCCTTCACATTTTAGTTCATTAGAACTTTTGTCGCCTTATTTCTTTATTTTTTTCCCGGAATATGTTTTTTTTCTAGCTTTTTTTTTTTTGATTATTAGTTTCTGCTGTATATTGTATTTTGGCACGGCGGATTGATTTCGATGAGAAAATATTGATGCAGTTATGGGTGATGTAGAATAAGAAAAGACAATAGAGCCATCGATGGGGAATTTTTCAATTGTTTTATTAAAGATGCAGATTGCATTAATGTCTTGTACAATGCCATGATTATTTTTTCTGGCCACTTAATTATGTCCAATCTAAGAATGCATCTGAAGAAAATCTGAAGGTTTTGTAAATTAACTAAGTTACTAAAGAAGTTAGAACCTCTGATTACCACTCAGACATTTAATTCATGTTACAGGGTATTGATTTTAGGATTTTACTTCTTTCATGGGATTGATTACTAGGATTAAATTATTTAATCTTGTGAAGGGCAAGAAGGAGATATTTGAAGTATCTCATAATAATTAATAGTGTTCCTTTAAATCAGGTGTTCTATGTCCTAAGACAATAGAAGGTAAAAGTTAATAGTGTTCCTTTAAATCAGGTGTTCTATGTCCTAAGACAATAAAAGGGAACAACTGTTTCCTCCAGAGGGTATCATTGTGGTGCTTGAGCTGTGAAGGAAATCAACAGGTTATTCCAATAATTGGTTTCACTATGGAGAATACAAGACAAGATTAGTCCATTGTGGAGGCACTACGTCCGAAATACTTAAGGTCATATATTTGTGGTGGGCAGCAATGGCAGGGACTTAGTTGTTGAAGCTAGATATAAGTTGCACAGGATGTTAAACGTGGATGAATTGGGAGATACTGTTTTGCTCGTTTTTTGCAAACCCACAAGATCTGCATGATGCAACGAATGCAGCAGAAATTACTGAAGCTTGGTCTTCATTCTCTCCAATAGCGCCATTGATACATCTAGAGCACATATGCAACTTCTGGTGAAGGCTTTTATGAAGGGTTGGAGTGGCTTTCCAGGAACATTGCTCGAAAGGCTTGAATCGAGACAGTCACTCGTGGCCTGCTGGTGGTGATGAGAATCATAGGGATTCCCCTCGAATTTCAAACCAAATGAAAGAGCAAAAAGTATTCTTGTCAATTGGAGGACCGAGATTATTTTCTTTCAAGTCTAGAAGAAAGTTTATTATGAGAGGTTGGCCTTCTAAGTAGCAATTTTCTTCTCAACCTTCTAGAGGAAGCGATAATGAAGATAAAGAGTCACTTAATCAAGGTCAAGTGTCAAAAAAGTTAAGTGATGACTTTGCTAACAATTGGGATGATTTAAGTGATGGAAGTTCAAGTGATATTGTTGAGATCGATGCTAGTGTGTTTGTTCCAAAGAATAAGTATCATGAACACATTGAAGATGCACATTCAAATGTGTAAAAGATATCATTTGAGGTTGAAGATTTGAATTGAAGCCGTGCACGCCAAAAGAAGAGAGAGCCGCACGAGAAGTATTTAAATTAGTTATTTAAATTATTGTTGAGTCCGTAAATAGATAAAATTCTATTTACTAGAGTTAAAATAAAATTAGTGTTAAAGAAGCCTTGTTGGCCGCCCTAGGGTTTATTTCATTAAAGGTTTTGAGTCTTTTGCCATTAAAAAAAATAAAGTTAATTATTTTGTTTAATGGTTAAGTTAGAGTTTGAGTCAAAGTTGACTACGTCTTTACTTCCTATGTGATGGATCGAGTAGTAGGGAAAGGTAAGTGACCTTTTCTTTAGCCTTAAGTTTAGGGTTTAAGTCTTAGAGAGCAAGTTTGCCTATAAATTGGTGGCCGAATTTTATTCAAAAAAAAGAGTGATTGTAATAATGTTTTTTCAGTCGAATTAATTGATTGAACCTTTTTCGGTTATTCTTTTACAATAAACGGATCTCGTTGTTTTGAAGGAGTTGAACGGTTAGTTAAGTATTTCTTTCTTAGGACCTAACGGGACTTGATTCTTTGAGTTAAACCATTTTATCATGTTGAGCATATTGTGTGATATAACTGTTTTAAAACTAATCTTCTTATCATCTTTTGTTATGATAGTCGATAGGTTGAGCATGTTTGATTACTTAGTTGTTCGAATTTTTTATGACTTAGGTTGTAGGAAAAACTTGTTAGTTTATCTATTGATATAGATGAGTTTGCTTGGAAATAGCATGATGAATTATGTATGTTGTTTGCTTATTGGCTTGGTTATGAATGTGTCATATCCAATATAGTAGTATATTCGATTGGTTTGTTTGTAGTTAAGTAAGTAATTTGCTCTTGCATGTGTCGTCAATTATATGGGTGATTATTCGATTATATTGAGGGGTATCGTATTTCGATTAAGTTGTTTAATCCGAATAGTTACTTGGATTTTGTGTTTATGATCTTTTGTTTGAGTTCATAAGGTAATATGCTTATATTTTACCTATTTTAAATATTGTCATTTTTGCAATATATTTTGAGTACAAATATGCTATTTAAATGATTTTTATCTTTATTTGTAGGCATTGTACTCAAAAGGAGGAATTTTTAAATTGTAGGCTAAAATGAAGATAAAAGCAACTCAAAGGGAGAATTGAAGATTTGATAAATTGACAATTAAGAAATTGAAGTACTTGAAAAATTGGAGGATTAAACAATCAATTTTGAAATTTTTAGTTTTTGGAAAATTGGCCGAGAGTTCAAGGACTTGCGGTTGATTTGGGATTCAATTTGGGTAAGAATTTTAATCCCAATATTATTTGGGAAACAAGTTTTCTTCCTCTTCAAGAAGTAGGGTTTTGACGGAAGCCTATAAAAGAAAATTAGGGATTTATTTTTACAACCGAACTTGACCGAAAACTCACCGAAACCCTACGGTTGAACACTTTCTCCGCCGCTGCAATTTCTTCTCCCCCCCGATCTCCTCCTTCACCACCTCTGTCTCACCTTGCTGACCACGCACCACCAACACCGTAGACCAGCAGCATCATCATCCCATTACCTCCATCACCGCCGCTCTGCAACTCTCCACCACCCCCGATCTCCTCCTTCACCACCTTCTTCCTCTTCTCCACACCCATGCACCACCGAAGCCTCCAACACCAGCTCATCATCATCTTCCTGTCCACGCCACACCAGCCATCATCACCTTCAAACTTCAATCTGCCACCAGCCGAGAAGAAGGAGAAGCGAAAGCAAGCAGCAGCGGCAACCGACTTCGGACGAGATTTGGAGTTGTTTTCACGGCTGGAACTACTTTCAGCTTCCGTTTTTCCTTCGGTTCTATTATTCCAATTTTAATTTTATTTTCAGAATTTTGGATTATGAATATTATTATTATTGCATCATCAATTTTAATAATGTTTAGAGGCTAAACTTCTATAACCTAGGGCTTGGGTGTAGCCGCTGGATTTATTTGATTTATTTGGTTCATTATTATTTGATTTTTCCATTAATTAATATTTGTTATTCTTGTTTTAATTCGTGTAAGTAATTGGCCACTATTTGCATGTCTGAAGATACTAATCGAAGTAGCGAGAGTGGAAGATTAGTATTAGTTCGTAGGATTAATAGACTTAGTGTATAAGCTAAGAGATTAAAATTATAACCTTTGCAATATTTGATTCTTACTGGTCTTAATGTGCTTTTGTTAATCCCTATAGTCACGAGAGTAGTATAGGGTTAACCTAAGTAAGAGAATTATAGCGCGAGAGTGTATAGTTCTTAATTAGGTGAATCGTTGTGAGATTAATGGAAGTTAAAAGTCAGATATTTGTGAATTGAACTAAACCAAATATTCGGTAGGTGAACCCAATGTCCTAAGTTTTCTTTGTCTGATTATTTGAATTAATATTATTTGCTTTTATTTTTATTTTAGTTTTAAATTTTATAAATCTAAGATCATCATTTATCTAGATAATAATAAGAGTAATTTATACCTGGTAATTAGTATTCCTTCCCTGTGGGATCGACCCTTCTTGCTACTTTACTACTACTAATTGTATTAAGTAGGTAATTATTATTTGACTAGTGTGACGACGGCTTGTCAAATTTGGCGCCGTTGCCGGGGAAGGCAGCTAATATCAAATTCAGATTACTTTCTCTTATTAGTTTAGATTTATTTTATTTATTTTATTTTATTTTTTCTTTGCTATTTTAGTTATTTCTTCCAAATATTTTTGTCTTATTTTTTATACGCGAAGTGCTAATTCTGAGACTTTGCAATTTGATCTAGAGATCGAGAGAACAGCTCGTGCAAATAGAAAAGGAGCAAGGCTAAGAAAGGAGAAGAATCAGAGTAAAACCATGGGTGATAGAATTCGGACATTGAGGGATTACTTCACACCTCCGAAGAATGTTGCTATGTCAAGTATTACTAGGCCTACCATTGCTGCGATTACCTTTGAGCTCAAGCCAGCATTGATCCAGATGGTACAACAGAATCAATTCTCCGGTTGTAACAATGAGGATCCAAATGCGCATATTGACAACTTTTTAGAGATCTGTGATACTGTTAAGATAAATGGAGTGACGTCAGATGCAATCCGGCTGAGACTTTTCCCTTTTTCATTGAGGGGAGAAGTGAAGAATTGGTTGAATACTTGCGATCCTGATTCCATCACAACTTGGGATGAACTGTACAAAGAATTCCTGATCAATTTCTTCCCACCAGATAAGGCAGCAAAATTGAGAAATCAAATTACTAGGTTTATCCAAGAAGATGAAGAGACATTTCATGCTGCATGGACAAGATTCAAGGAATTGCAAAGAAGATATCCTCAGCATGGTATTGAGAAAAGTACTCTAGTTCAGACTTTTTATCAAGGATTAACAGACTTTGCAAGAAACAATGTGGATGCTATAGCTGGAGGTTCATTAATGGATAAGCCAATTGATGATACCTATGAATTGTTCAAACTATGGCAAAGAATAGGAATCAATGGTCAAACTCGAGAAGTGTTTCCAAGAAGCCTGCTGGAATGTATGAAGTCAATGAACTTAGTGCCATGAATGCGAAGATAGATGCACTGACTAAGGCGATGGGTAATCTTGTAAATGCTAATGCAGTCTTCCATGCCACCGTCTGTGAGTTCTGTGGTGGTCCTCATTTGAGCTATGAATGTATACAAGTAGCAAGTGCACAATATGTCTCTAATTTCAGCAAGCCTCAGCAACAGAATAATCCATACTCCAACATATACAATCCTGATTGGCGAAATCATCCAAACTTTTCTTGGAATAATCAAGGGGCTCAAGACTTTAATGCAAGACCTCAAAACCCTCCTGGTTTCCAAGCAAAGTCATACCAATCTGTGCCTAAGTCAGCAACGGAGGCAAGTTTGGATGAATGGAGAAATTGTTGAGTGAAAACATTGAACGGTCTAACAGAATAAAAGCAAGGTTAGATCAATTGACTACTGCTCATAGAACCTTGGAGATGCAAGTGAGTCAAATGGCCTCCGCCATGAATACTCGTGGGCAAGGTCAACTGCCAAGCAAGTCTAAAATCAACCCTCGTGAAAATTGTAGTGCTATCATGTTGAGAAGTGGGAAGCAGTTGGGTGACAAGGAAGAACCAAAGACAACTGAAGTGAATGTGACCACTGATGAGAAGAAAGTAGAGAGTAAGCAGATTGATGAAGAGAAAGTGGAGAAAGTGGAACCAGAGGAAAAAAAAATATATGTGCCACCACCGCTCAAACCTTATGTTCCACCAGTGCCTCTTCCACAGAGACTCCATATGACCAAGCAAGATAGGTTGTTTGAGAAATTTCTGAAAATTTTTAGGCAATTGCATATTAACATTCCTTTTGCAGATGCTTTAGCTCAGATTCCTGCTTTTGGGAAATTCTTGAAGGAGATCATCTCCAACCGAAGGAAAGTAGAAGACTTTGAGACAATTGCATTATCTGAGGAGTGTAGTGCTGTTATTTAGAAGAAGTTGCCTCCGAAATTGAGTGATCCAGGGAGTTTCTCTATTCCTATCTCTATGGGTGATGTTTGTTTTAATAAAGCCTTATGTGATTTAGGTGCTAGTATTTCATTGATGCCTTTATCTGTTTGTAGAAAGCTTGGGTTGAAACATTTGAAACCAACTAACATCACTTTGCAGTTAGTTGATAGGTCCATAACTCATCCAAAGGGATTTTGGAAAATGTGCTAGTAAAAGTGAAGAAATTTTATATCCCTGTTGATTTTGTTGTGTTAGATATGGAAGAAGATGCTAATGTGCCAATTATTTTAGGTCGACCATTTCTAGCCACAGCTAGTGCTGTTATAGATGTTGAAAAAGGGAGTTTAAAATTTCATATTGGAGAAGAATCTGTGGAGTTCATTTTTTCTGAAAATTACAAATGCCCTGCATTTACTCATCATGTGTTTAGAGTAGATTCTGTTAAGGAGCCAGATAAAAATGATGTGTTTATTGCTAATTTTAATGACCCTCTTGACAAGTGTATCAGTGATGTAGGTGCAGTTGGATACGAAAGAAGAATGATGTATCAAAGGGGTTCCCACTCTTTGATTGAGCGTCCACCTGATTGATCAGCCATAAAGTCCAGCTCATGACTTTAAAGAAGCGCTTATTGGGAGGCAACCCAATTCTTTATTTTGTTTTATATTTCTTTTTCTCTCATTAATCAGTTGATGGTTAAGTTTTTTGTTCCTGATTATCTGGAGATATTTGATTTCTGGATTTTCGTGGTTTTTCTTAATCATCTGTTTTTAGGTTTGTTTTTCTAATTTATTTTAGTTTGCAATTAGGTTTGTTGGAAGGTCGGAACTCTGGTGTCCAGGGGTGCTGAAAATGAAACATCCAAAAGTCTGAAGAAGTTGGTCGTGTGCTTGGATAGTAGTTGCAACAGTTTATTCAACAATTCCGGTGCTCTGTTTTGCATTCCCAAGGTTGTGTCGTTTCTTTTCATTCTTTTTGTTTATGTCTTTTCTTTTTCTTTTCACTTGGTTGTCTTGTCTTTTGTGTTTTATACATTGAGGGCAATGTATACTTTAAGTGTGGGGGAGAGGAATATTTGTGTTTTATGTTTGGTGTGTTTTGTGTTTATTTTCATTAAAATAAAAATTGAAAAATCCAAAAAGGCCTATGATGAAGATGGTTTAATTATCTATAAGATGTAAGAATTAGGCTATTTTGAATTGTATTGCTTAGCCTATGTATTTCTATATGTTGCTTTGAATACCCTGCTTTTTATGCACTTAGTCGTGACTGTTGATAAGCCTAAAGTGAGAGATAGCTACATGAGTTTGATGTAGATATGCCATGAAAAGTTGTGTTTAATTCATTTATACTTATATGATTTGTATGTGGAACCCATCATGTTGTGAAGGAAAAGCAAGGCATTAACCCAATATCAGCCTTAAAAAACCTTATTGCTTTGACACTTTGTGTTAAGTAAGTTTGGGGGAGGGGTGTTGGCGGATGCTTCTGACGTTAGGTTAATTTTAATGAGGGAGAAAAGGAAGAGCATTCAATGTTGATGCTAGCCCCTTGAGAGGTGAGGAATTGGCAACCTGCGCGGAGAGTCCTCAGGCCCGGTGAGGAAAAATAGATATGTAGACTGCCCTAAGTTGCTGAGCCACTATGTAAAGGAGTGGAAAAATGCTCTGGGTAGTGGCCCGAGTTGGAAAGAGTCCTGAAGAAAAGCCGCATGGGCCGAAGAATGGGTTACGAGGGGGAATAGGTTGTCTGTGAGATAAGTCCTTCTACTTCATAGTATGTTTGGTGGTCCATTGCATTGAAATATGGTATGAAATGTGAATCTGTGTTAAAGTCTTAATATATGGCATATTTGCAGTAGAGCTTTTGTTTTCTATGTTGAATGTAAATTGAAGTCCTTAAGAAATGAATCGCACACACACACAAGCGTGGGGGCTAAAAGTGCGTATGGTTTGCATTTTGCTAGGTAGTGCATATTAGAGGTAGTCAAAATCTTTGTATTATATGATGATTGAATCTCTGAGACTGCCAAAATTAAATAATTAACTGTTTTTATTTGTTTTAATCTTTGGAAATGCTTGAGGACAAGCAATAATTTAAGTTTGGGGATATTTGATATGCTTATATTTTACCTATTTTTAATATCCCTAATTTGTGATTTTTGCAATATATTTTGAGTACAAATATACTATTTATATGATTTTATCTTTATGTGTAGGCATTGTACTCAAAAGGAGGAATTGTTGAAATTGTGGGCTAAAATGAAGATAAAAGTAACTCAAAGGGAATATTCAAGATTTGATAAATTGACAAGGAAGAAATTGAAGTACTTGAAAATTGGAGGATTAAACAAGCAATTTTGAAATTTTTAGTTTTTGGAAAATTGGCCGAGAGTTCAAGGACTTGCGGTTGATTTGGGATTCAATTTGGGTAAGAATTTTAATCCCAATATTATTTGGGAAATAAGTTTTCTTCCTCTTCAAGAAATAGGATTTTGACAGAAGCCCATAAAAGGAGGATTAGGGATTTATTTTTACAACCGAACTTGACCAACAAATCACTGAAACCCTACGGTTGAACACTCTCTCCACCGCTGCAATTTCTTCCCCCGGATCTTCTCCTTCACCACCTCTGTCTCACCTTGCTGGCCACGCACCACCAACACTGTAGACCAACAGCATCATCATCCCATTAACTCCATCACCGCCGCTCTGCAACTCTCCACCACCCCCGATCTCCTCCTTCACCACCTTCTTCCTCTTCTCCATACCCACGCACCACCGAAGCCTCCAACACTAGCTCATCATCATCTTCTTGTCCACGCCACACCAGCCATCATCACCTTCAAACTTCAATCTGCCACCAGCCGAGAAGAAGGAGAAGCGAAAGAAAGCAGCAGCGGCAACCGACTTCGGACGAGACTTTGGAGTTGTTTTCCCGGCTCGAACTACTTTCAGCTTCCGTTTTTCCTTCGGTTCCATTATTCCAATTTTAATTTTATTTTCAGAATTTTGGATTATGAATATTATTATTATTGCATCATCAATTTTAATAATGTTTAGAGGCTAAACTTCTATAACCTAGGGCTTGGGTGTAACCGCCGGATTTATTTTGTTTATTTGGTTCATTATTATTTGATTTTTCCATTAATTAATATTTGTTATTCTTGTTTTAATTCGTGTAAGTAATTGACCACTATTTGCATGTCTGAAGATACTAATCGAAGTAGCGAGAGTGGAAGATTAGTATTAGTTCGTAGGAATAATAGGCTCAGGGTGTAAGCTACGAGAGTAAAATTATAACCTTTGCAATATTTGATTCTTAATGGTCTTAATGTGCTTTTGTTAATCCCTATAGTCACGAGAGTAGTCATAGGGTTAACCTAAGTAAGAGAATTATAGCGCGAGAGTGTATAGTTCTTAATTAGGTGAATCGTTATGAGATTAATGGAAGTTAAAAATCAGATATTTGTGAATTGAACTAAACCAAATATTCGGTAGGTGAACCGAATGTCCTAGGTTTTCTTTGTCTGATTATTTGAATTAATATTATTTGCTTTTATTTTTTTATTTTAGTTTTAAGTTTTATAAATCTGAGATCATCATTTATCTAGATAATAATAGGAGTAATTTATACCTGGTAATTATTATTCCTTCTCTGTGGGATCGACCCTGCTTGCTACTTTACTACTAGTAATTTTATTAAGTAGGTAATTATTATTTGACTAGTGTGACGACGGCTTGGCATAAGGTAGTGGATATTTATCAAAACAGTCTAGTTTATTTTTGATATTCCGCACTCTTTTAGAGTTTCACTTTTAAACAACTTTTCATGCTTTCTTGTTGATGTTCCATTAATGAAATTTGGTTCGTCTACTAGATTTCTATAACTTTTTGGTATCATATCAAAGGTTTTGAAGATATTCGATTCTCTTTGAGAATATGGTTCAAAACCCAAGCAATGTGCTAGAATTTGTGAGACTATCTTTTATTTGGACTAAGGTTCTTTTGTTTTCAAAAGAGTTTTGAGAAAAATAAATCAAACTTAGAATTAAAGTACAATTTCTTAAGTCCTTCATTATTGAATATTTAGGGCGAAACTAGGTATTGCTTTAAGATTAATTTTTGAGTTTGTGTGATTTCGAGAAATTAGTGAGTCTTGATGAAGTTGTGAAAACAATTGATTTAAGGAGGGCTTCACTCGAGATTTCTTATGATGTTGAAAGTAGAGAGTCAATTCTTTATGATCCATTGATTGAGAAGTTGTGTATTATATGCTTTTGATGATTGGACTTGATGCCAAAAGTGAAGCGCATAGCCTCGTCTTTTCAAAGAAGATGTGTTTACATGAGCACTTGTGTGTGCATGTGTATATGTCTAAGTTCTTTGAATTTATGATCTATTTGTAGGTAGAATTTTCATGGAAGTATGCTTAGTAGTATATGGAAGTGTTGATCTTTCCTACTTTAGTTTCTTTGAATTGGAGAAGAGTAAAAACTAGGGTTTGTGGTGTTTCAATCAATGAAATGTCCATAATCGCTATTAGGTGGTGTTGCTTGTCGAGTCTTGTGTCAGCTTTAGGTGTATATCGACTTAATGTGCTATGTGATCTCGCCGGGTCACTCACGGGAGTGACTTTTTCACTTGGCTGATTGAGTTGCTTTCCACTTCTGAGAGTGACAGCCTTTGCTTGCTCTTGGTCATTCCCCTTGGGATTTACAACTGTATCACTGGGCAGGCTTCCAGATGGTCTTTCAGCATTTTGTTTTGCAATATGGGCCAACTGATTCTCCAAACTTTTGCAAGACACCGCCAAACTCTTGATTGCATTTTGCACAGAAATCCATTCATCTTCCGTTGGTATGTATTGCTGGTTAGAACGCTGCTGATTCTGATAGTTGGGAGGTTAACCATCTTGTCTGTGAAATCCTGGGGGTTGAGCAGGCCTCTGATAGTTTCCTTGTTGTGGTGCATTGTTCCAGTTAGGCTGCTGCTGATTTCTCCAATTGTTGAAGTTGTGTAATCCCCCAGCATTGCCCTGTCTGACAAACTGGACAGCTTCCAATTTGGAGGGGCAGTCATCTAAACTGTGGGATCCATCACATAATACACACACTTCAGCCTTGGATTTGGACAGCTCACTCCTGAGTTTAGTCATTTCATTCATCATAACAGCCATTTGTGCTTGCAAGTGTGTACTGGGGTCAAGTTCCATCACCCCTGGCTATTTTGTACTTGCCCTTGGATCAGATTGCCACCTTGAATGGTTGGTGGTCATATTGTCAAGCAACTGCCTTGCTGGATCAACCGGCTTCATCATAAATACACCACCAGCTGCAGCATCAAGGGAGTCTCTTGTAGTTGGTAGTAGCCCATTGTAGAATATGCTCAGTTGCAGATGCTCTTCCAAACCATGCTGAGGGCATTTTCTGACCATTTCCTTCAATCTTTCCCATGATTCATAAAGTGTTTCTGTTCCATACTGCTTGAAATTCATTATTGCTGTTCTGAGTTGTGCAACTTTTGCGGGTGGAAAGAATTTTGTCAGGAAACACTGTCTTAACTCTTCCCAAGTGGAGATAGAGTTGTTGGGTAATGTGTTAAACCATGCTTGGGCATGATCCTGCAAAGTAAAAGGGAATAACCTCAGTCTAATGTCATCATTAGATAAGCCTTGAATTTTAAAAGTACTGCATAAACGCAGGAAACTTTGGATGTGATAATTAGGATCTTCATGAGGTAATCCATGGAATGGGCAGGTTGATTGAGTCCATTGGATCATCTGGGGCTTTAGCTCAAAATTGGTTGCCTCTACATCAGGGAACACCAAAGGGGATTGGACTTCTTCTTGTTGTGGGATGAAGAAATCTCTAAGCAGTCTCTCTGGTCGATTCTGTTGATCCCCAATAGGATTCCTATTGTTCTCCAGGTTACCACCTTGGTTAGCCATTTTTTATGAACCTTCTTAGTTGTCCTGTTGCAACCGGTTCTGCCTTCTTCTAGCTGCTCTGGTCCTGCGTATGGTAGCTTCAATTTCTGGGTCAAAAACAGGTTCACTTCGTTGGTGCCTTCTAGTCATACACCAGAGAAAAGAAATTGGAAGCTTAGTGCAGTAACCAAAGAAGAATTTTATATATGTACAAACAAAAAAAAACAACAAATTTTTGGAGGTTTTTACGCCGTCCCCGGCAACGGCACCACTTTTTGGTGCGTGCCGGGTTCACCAAAAATATTACTAGCTTGGATTATGAATTTTGTAGATAACGGAAGCTAGGTCGATCCGACGAGGACAGATAATTACCAAAATTGTTGTAAAAAAAAAGACTACCAGTCGGACAAGGTGTCACTCAGGGGAATGGAACAGTCACTCAGGGGAATGAAAGCCAGGGTTGTTCATCTTCTCTTCCTACTACTATAGTTGTTTTATTAGCACTGTAATGATTGGGTTCTTGTTCATTCAGCTCACTTATAACTCTAAGTCAGTTCTCATTTTTCCTAGAGTCATCTTTGCAACCTTAACAATCTATTTTCCAATGAGTGATTCCAGATACAAGTCATTAAGTTCTTAGGCCTTCAAACCAAGTTTATCTTTTCAGATCTCCCTTAGTTCTAGCATGCATTCAATTTAGTGATCAAGTAAATGAATGTAGAAAAACTTTCAACTTCAAAACAAGGAACAAACCAGTGCATTAAACAACTATATCATAGGTTGAGGAGAATAACCCCTGGAAGATGCTTAGCTAATCATACAGATTAATGCTACATCTACTACATCAACAGATATTATAGAAGTATGCATAATAAAATGAAGTTCAAGCTAACAGTCAAGAGACGAGAAAAAAGCTTGTGCAGTTTCTGAGCCACTCCTGGGAGTGAAAGGGTTCACTCATGGAACTGAAGCAGAAACTGGGATGGCTACTCTCCAACTTGGCTTCCTTACTGAGTTGTTATTGCTCTTTCTTCCTTCTTGCCTTCGACCTGGAGTTTTTCTGTGTATTTTTAGCAACTGAAAGGGTAGCTAGAGGTAGATTCCTTTTCTGAGAGTGAAGTCCCCACTTTTATAGGGCCTTGCAACCGGTTCTTTCATCATGAGAGCCTCCCCATGCTTGTAATTTGTTTAATCCTCCCAATGCCTTGTGCCTGGAATCCAAACTTGGCTGTTCTTCTTCTCTTCTTCCAGAAGTGCCAACATTGCTCTCATTGATCAGCAGAGGTGGCTGAAATTTCGGTTGAGGGACAAGCATGCCTATTGGAGGAGACATACTCATTAATGGCAAGATGCTTCTTGTCTAGGGAGGTGCTTCTTCGTCCAGCTCAGCAAACATTGCCTCAGCAGCCCACAAATTGTTCCCTTGGCCTTAATTTTTCAGCAATTGTGCAATCAAACCCCAACCTAACAAAAACAAGAAAACTAGTTAAGTAGAATGCACTAATAATAGAAAATACCCCCCAATTTCTTACTAAATTCAGAGTTAATTGTGATGCTTTTATGTAACAAATAAACTATTATCAGCCGGTGGTTTCAATCCTTACAACAACTGGAGAGGGCAGCAGAGCAACTGGAATAGTAATCAGCAACAACGCAGCTACCAAAGGTCTGACCAACTCCCAGGTTTTCAGAAATCAGATTGGAGCTTGAAGGAAATTTACGTGGTTCAGATAAAGACAATGATCAAGTTTTTACAAGCCAACCAACGTCAACTAGAGGCAAGGTTGAGTCAGAATGAGAAACTATGTGCAGACAGATTAGCAGGAAGGCTACCAAGTGATACTGTGGAAAACCCTAGGCAAGGTCCACAGGCACAAGAAAAGTGGTGTTACTTCGCAATGGTAAGAAACTCACTTCCACAAGTGAGGTTCCAAGTCAAGCACAATCAAAAATTCCTAAGGTAGTTGAAAACATCATTGACCTTACTGAAGAAAAAAGAAGTAGTAGTGGATTTTTCTGGGCATTCCACAGCAGAACCAAGCTTGTGGAGGCTCAATCTCCATCTCCTCAACAACCTGATGTTCCAAAACCCCCCTTATCCACTCAGACAAGCTAGGAAGAAAAATTTAGATGTAGACATCAACAGATTCATGAACAATCTGGAAAGCTTACACATCAACATTCCATTAATTAATGCTCTGAACCCAATGCCAAAGTATTTCAAGCACCTAAAGGAGTTAGACTCAAGCAAGCCAAGGATTCATGATTCATAATTCATAACTTTGAATAAGGAGTCCAATGCAGCCATTCTGAAGAAGCTGCTAGCAAAGCTCAAGGATCCAGGGAGTTTCAAAATTCTCTGCACTGTAGGTAACACTAAATTTAAGAAAGCTTTGCTAGATTTAAGACCAAGTATTAACTTGATGCCTTTATCTTTTTTTAATGCACTTGGAGTCAGTGATATTTTTGTACCTACTAACATTACCTTGCAGCTAGCTGATAGATCCCTTACATATCCAAAGGGCATTTTGAATGATATCTTATTCAAAGTTGGATCATTTATTTATCCAGTTGACTTTGTTGTCTTTGATATGGAAGAGGATAAGGATGTCCCTATCATTCTGGACAGACCTTTCTTAGCAACCTGTGATGCCATCATAGAAGTAAGAAAATGAGTTGTCACTTTGCAGTTTGATGGAGAACGGGTGACATTCAACATCTTCAACAGCATCAATTCCCTGCAGAAATGCGGAAGTGCTTCAAGATCGATATTGTAGAAGAAACTATTGAACAAGCATCTGTAGAGGTAATAGAGTCTGATGAATTGCTGAAAATACTAATTGATGTTGAAATGGATGCAGAGCATACAGATGAGAACTCAGCCATGCACTCTCGAAAGTGGCAACACAGAAGTCAACCAGTGGAGCTGTTGGATCTCTCCAAGGAAGGCAAAACTTATAAACCCTCCTTGGAAGAACTACCAACTCTGGAGCTGAAGCCACTGTCTACACATCTTAAGTACGTGTATTTGGGAGATAAAAACACTGCCTGTAATCATCTCAGCATCACTAACAGAGACAGGAAGATAAGCTGATGAGAGTCTTGAGGATACACAGAGAAGCTATTGGTTAGACCATAACTAACATAAAAGCATCAGTCCTTCCATCTGCACTCACAAGATCCTGCTTGAAGAGGAAGCAAAGCCGAGCATAGAAGGTCAACAAAGATTGAATCCAGCAATGAAGGAAGTAGTCAAGAAAGATGTCATCAAGTTGTTAGATACATGGATCATATACCCTATATCTGATAGTACTTGGGTGAGCCCAGTCCAATGTGTTCCAAAGAAAGGAAGGATGACTGTGGTGAAGAATGATTAGGATGAACTCATCCCAACCAGAGGGGTTAGTGCTTGGAAAGTTTGCATGGATTACAGGAAGCTCAGCAAGGCTACCAGGAAGGATCATTTCCCACTGCCCTTCATTAATCAAATGCTTGATAGCTTGGCCGGATATAGCAACCATTTTTTCCTAGATGCCTATTTAGGTTACAATCAAATTGTTGTTACTCCAGAAGACCAGGAGAAGACCACATTCACATGTCCTTATGGCACTTTTGCTTTCAGAAGAATGCCGTCTGGCCTGTGTAATGCACCAACAACATTCCAGAGATGTATGATGGCTATTTTCTCAAACATTGGTGGAAGAAATCATTGAAATTTTCATGGATGACTTCTCTGCGTTTGGGAAAACTTATGAAGAATGTTTGGAAAACTTGAGCAAGGTGTTGTAGAGGTGTATAGAGACCAACCTGGTGCTAAACTGGGAGAAATGCCATTTCATGGTGTCAGAGGGCATTGTATTGAGCCACGAAATTTCGGAGAAAGGCATTGAAGTTCACAGAGCCAAGATAGAGGTGATCGAGAAGTTTAGTCCACCAACAACACTTCATTCAATGAGAAGCTTTCTTGGCCATGCAGGCTTTTACAGGAGATTCATCAAGGAATTTTCAAAAATATCCAAGCCCTGGTGTAATTTTCTGGAGAAAGATGATGCATTCATCTTTGATGAATAATGTATAAAGGCATTTGAAGAGGTCAAGGGGAAGCTTATTTCTGCCCATGCAATAGTCACACCTGATTACACTCAGCCATTTGAAATAATGGCTGATGCCAGTGACTTTGCAGTGGGAGTTCTGCTAGGTCAGAGGTGGAACAAAGTGTTGCATGTTGTCTACCATGCAAGTAAGACTCTGAATAGAGCCCAGATCAACTATTCAACCACGGAGAAAGAGATGTTGGCTATAGTATTTGTTTTTCACAAGTTCAGATCCTACTTGTTAGGTATGAAGGTCATAGTATCTACTAATCATGCAGCCATAAAGTACCTGGTTACAAAGAAATATTACAAGTCAAGGTTGATTAGATAGGTTTTGTTGCTGCAAGAATTTGACCTGGAAATCAGAGACAAGAAGGGCATTCAGAACTAAGTAGCAGATCATTTGTCAAGGCTTAAAAATGTACATGAAGATCCTGAGCCTATTGCTAAAGCATTCCCTGATGAACGACTTTGGAAAGTGACAGAGTCACTTGCCCAAGTGTTCAAACTGAGACCACCGTTTGCTGATTTTGCAAATTATGTTGTCTCTGGAATCATCCCTGAGGGACTTAGCTGGCAGCAAAAGAAGAAGTTCATCCATGATGCCAAGCAGTGCTATTGGGATGAACCTTTCTTATTCAGAAGGTGTGTGGATCAGTTGATCAGACGATTTGTACCAGAATCAAAGGCAACTCCAATTTTGGAGAAGTACCATAGCTCACCATAGGGAGGACATTATGGAGGTCAAAGAACTGCTGCCAAGGTACTACAATCTGGTTTCTTTTGGCCTACTTTACACAAGGATGCTAGAAATTATGCGTTTAGCTGTGATAAATGCCAAAGAACAGGAAATATCTTCTAGAGGAATGAGATGCCACTGGAAATGATCGTGGAAGTAGAACTCTTTGATGTGTGGGGTATAGACTTTATGGGACCCTTTGTGTCATCTTATGGCCACACACACATTCTACTTGCATTTATTATGTTTCTAAGTGGGTAGAAGTTGCGGTAGTTCATTCCAGTGATACAAAAAACAGTGATCAGGTTCTTGAAAAAGAACATCTTCTCTCGTTTTGGGACTCCAATGGTCATAATCGGTGATGAGGGTTCTCATTTCTGCAATAGAGTTTTCACTAAGCTGATGGCTAGATTTGGCATTAAGCACAAGGTTTCCACACCTTATCATCCACAATCCAATGGTCAAGCAGAGGTATCAAACAGAAAGATCAAGAGGATATTGGAGAAGGTAGTCAGCAGTTCAAAGACTGACTAGGCTGCTAAGCTTGATGATGCTCTCTGGGCATACAGAATTGCTTTCAAGACTCCTATATGCATGTCTCCATTCAAATTGGTGTATGGGAAGTCATGCCACCTTCCAGTTGAGTTAGAGCACAAGGCATATTGGGCCTTGAGGGAGCTGAACTTAGATGCAAAACTCAACAAGGAGCATAGGCTTCTGCAACTGACTAAATTGGAGGAATTCAGACAATAAGCCTATGAGTCATCCAGAATATACAAAGAGAAGTCGAAGGGATTTTATGACATGAAGCTGGTTAAGAAGCAGCTGAGGTAGGACAATTGGTCCTACTCTACAACTCCAGGCTGAGACTCTTCCCTGGAAAGCTGAAATCACGATGGGGAGGACCTTTCAGGATCAGCAAGATTTTGAGTGAAGGAGTTGTGGAGCTGATGAAACTAAAGACGGGGATCACATTTCTTGTGAATGGACAGAGGTTGAAGTCATATTTGGGAATGCAATCTAAAGGAGAACAGGATAGTCATGTTCTGGCTCTCCATGATCTTGAGTAATACCTTCAGCAAAGTCTGGCATAAGACTGTAAACTGTTGCGCTTCTTGGGAGGAAACCCAAGCATTTTTGTTCTTAACCCTTTTCTTGTAGTATTTTGTCTTGCAGGTAGTTCCATCCCGAATGAAGAACCAAATACCAGGAGGAGTGATGACCAATATCTTACTACATGAAGGAAAACAAGGAAACATGATCAGCACTCCGAGGAATTTTGATAACCACTTTCAGAAGTCAGTTTTTGACTTTCGCAAGTCAATTTGACTATTCAAAATGCAAGTAATTCTACTGTTGACTTTGGGAACCGGTCTTCACTTTACGTTTAGGGGGGAGAAGTTTGATTTGGGTAACCGTGTTTTGGCAGCCAGGAGGGCATCTTCCTTTCTGCGCTTTGAATGACCAGGCGTGGGGAGTTGTTGACTTTAACTGCAACACCCACACCCCAAAGTCATCATTATCCACCCTGTTGCCTCCACTGCAAAGAAATCCTCTTTCGATTCTTCTCTTCTGTAAATACAAAATCTGCAGTCACTCTTCTGCCTCTTGGACCTTCGAAAGCCTCAATCCTTAAAATCAAACTTCTAGATCTATTGTCTGGTAGAAAAGATCCCATTTTTTTGCAGTAAATCATGGTGAACATAAAGCAAGCTGCCAAAAAGAGAGTCTCTAACAGACATCGGGGGATCGGTATTGCACAACCCCCGATCACCAAGCCTCGACAACCGAAACAAACAAAAAGAGAGGCGGCGGAAGCAGCCTTGCAAGCCCTGAGTAGCACTATATGGAATTGAAGAAGCTTGGGACTTTTTTAAGAACAACCGGAATTGGAAATTCATTGTTGAGAGGGGGATTTCGGAGGATTTCCCACAGATGTACATCTTCTTACATAACTGGACCAAGTTGTGCAACCCAACAATGAAGCCTCGCTTGCAAGTGGTGAGAGAGTTCTACAACATTCTGGTTTCTGCTGAAGAAGATGTGGTTTATGTTTGAGGAAGACGTGAATATTTCCACTGTTGCAATCAGGGAGGTCCTGGGACTCAGGATTGTGGAAACAAACCATATCAAGGCCTTGGAAGTTCTTCACCCCAATCAGAACATGCCAGAGGTAATTCTACAAGACCTCTGTGAGGAACCCAATGGCCGTGGATTGGATTTGGATAGAGAAGGGGCTCCAGATTCATTTCCTTATGTTTGGTTGAAGCTGGAAAACAAGGTGTGGTTAAAGTTCATAACCACCACCATCATGCCAACGAATTTCAGTTAGGTTGTCACTTATGAGCGTGCCTTGCTCATCCATGCCATTACCACCTCTACTCCTTTTGACATGGCAACAGTCATTCGAGATCAGATGACCAGATGCATCACAGTCTAAGAAGTTAGGAGTTGGTATTTTCCTGTCCTGGTCGCTATGCTCTGTGCCAAGGCAGATGCAAAGTTTGTCCCTGCTGATATGCAAGAGACGATATCTCGCCCATGGAGTTTGAGGTTTGGCCATAGACACACCACCAAGAGAAAAGCCACCAGAAATCACTGGGATCAGAAGAAAGCACTTCACCAAACAACACAAGTACATCATGGATTACATCCATCAATTGGCTGTTAGGCAAGAAGAAATGATCCAGCACATCCATGAGAAGATGGGGTGCCAAAGTGATTGCACGATGACTCGAGGACCACCACCTCATCCCTTCTATAGGATGAACCCATAATCAGGGTAGTCACTAGTTTCTTATTCTTTTTCTTTTCTTTTTCCTTTTAGTTTTTATTCTTTTCTGTTTTAATTGTTTGTCTATTCTCTTCATCTCCTTCTCTATTTTTCTTTTTACTCGAAATTGAGGACAAAGCTGGATTTTAAGTTTGAGGGAGGGCGTGAAGAGAATAGACCATGTTTAGGTTGTCAGTCTTTAATTCTCTGTTTTTAGGATTGTGTCTATTTGAGTCTTTTAGTTTTTATTCTTTTTTTTTTGTTTCTTTTCTATTTTTTTGTTGTGCTTTTGTTTCCCTCTCTGTGATCGAGTCAGTTAAGTCTTTCTTTGTCTAGATAAGTAGAGAATGCATGCTTAGTAGATAGTCAAATGTTTAGGATGAAACAGAATTGAGGTTTACATTTGACTGACCACTTGTTTGAAAACTGCTTGATCATCACTGAAGCTTGCTTCCATTCCTCATGTCCAAAGTTCACTTGGCAAAGTGTTGTTTTGGTCTAAAATGCTTTAAATTGAAAATTTTTCCTGCATTGTTGTGATCTGTACTGGAGCTCACTTGTTTGTTAACCAGGAGGGATTGTAAACCTGGATAGAGATTAAGGCAGCCTTACGCACTATGGCAGCCTCGAATCAAGCCCATAGTGGTTTGGAATAGCCTAAAATACCTGGGAAAAAGGAGAAGTTGGCGGATCGAAACTGAGGTTCTTTGTTTAGCTAATTGAGGGAGTATAGGAGAATGTCTAATAAGGCATTATAAACCCTTGAGAGGTGAGGTATGGCAACCAAAGAGAGGAGTGTCCTCAGGCCTGGTGAGATGAAGAATATAGATGTTTAGAATACCAGAAAAGTGCTGAAAATGTGCTTGGTAAAGGGTATGAGGGTGAAAGATGCAGCCAATGTCCAAGCAGTCAAGTGAGGAAGCCATTAATCTGAAATCCAGTTAGAAAATCCTAATTACAGACTTGATGAGAATAGGTACAGACCCAGGAATGTCTATTGTGCTGAAATGAACTTAACTTAAAAAGGAAAAATCAACACTTTGTTCTCTGTTTGATATGCATGCGCTTGGGGAAGTGAGTTTCTGTCTTGCCCGAGTGGGTTTTGAACTTTGGCGTATATATCTATCTCTGTTGAGACCTGTTTCTGAGATAAACTTTTTGACTGTTTCCTTTGCTTCATTCTCTGGCTTAGAGTTAGTATAAGGGGGTAATGTTGTGTTTGCTTGAGGGCAAGCAACTCTTCAAATTTGGGGGAGTAGATGAGTGCATTTCGTACTATGTTTTTTGGCACATATTTTGTCTCTTTATGCTTTAATTAAAGGTCAATTAGATTAGGATTTTATATTTATAGGCTAAATTGGTGAATTTTGGTGAATTGCAAAATAAACAAAAAGGTGGTCAGAAAGTGGCAAAAAAACAAAGATTCGGGCCAAATTGGGAGTTGTTGCAAGGACTGAAGTGCAAGGCCTCCAATCGACTGAAATCCGGCAAGAAGAGGAGGCAAATTGGAGGAAGTCTTCGAAGCTATGGAAGAAGGGAAGGTGGAGAAGTGATGCTGCTGACACTATTAAGGGATTGATGTGCTTCCAAGCTGATTAGAACAAACCAAATCCTTCAAAAGATGATTAGAGGTAAGGGGGAGAAGGTGAAGACGTATGGGTCTCCTCTCTTTTACTTAAACCCATCGGGTAAAGAGGAGACCAACTTGGCTAAGCAAGGATTCCCCCCCCCAACCTCTATATAAGGCAGCAATAGCAAGAAGAAGAGGGCATCGAAGAACATCATAATCAAAGTAGTAGAATAGATAGTTTAGTTTAGTTCAACAGTGTAGAAAAAGAGTATAACTCTGGAAGGTATACTCAGGGGTGTCTCTTGGGGAAGTGAGAAGCTGAATCTGCAAAGTCGACTGCACTTCACCACACTCCCTGACTTTACTCTTCCCCTATTTTTCGTGCTATCTATTGCAACCATGAAGAAGTCTCAACACTTGAACTTTGTAGTGTTTGAGCTTCGCTCCATGAGCAGCTAAACTCATTTTCTAGGGTCTAATCCCTCTACTCTATATAAGTATGTTTTGATTCAAGCTCTCGAATGATATTTGTATGCTTAGTCTTAGAGTTTTAATTATCCTTTTACATTGAACAAGCCATTCGAACTAATTGTGCTTGCATGTTAGGGGAATCCCTTAAGGATAACTTAACTTAGAATGTCTAAGATTAACCGGTGACGAGGGGGTAACAGCCCAAGGTTTCAAACAACAATGGAAGTTAGTTGTTTGGCACGAGGCAATCATAAGGGCCGAAGATCTTAATGGCTTAGTAGTATTCCAGAGACAATAACGAAAGTTAGTGGGCTTGTTGCTACTAGGACTGCTGTTTGGAACAACGAAAGTGACCTTACAATGTTTATGTGTCTGATTGAATACAGTTTCATACCACATAGAGAGTCAAAAGAATCATTATATATGCATATAGAGTGGAGGACGACCCTAGGATGCTATCAATTTGTCAAGTCACAAACTCACTTACCGATTTCCTGTTTTTACTTTTTCTTTATGTTCTTGTTCTGGATCCCAATTTTCATTAAGTGTTTCTCATCTCTGTGGGATCGACCCTTCTTATCACTTACTACAATTTTTAAGTAGGTTTATTTTGGTGGTATCGACACCCATCACTCGGTAGCATTTCTCCTTCTCATGTTCATTTTGAATGTCAGAAGCTTGCATGACATCTACCGAAATCACTGCCTTCTCTGCCTTTCTGAGCCCTGATGAATTTGCCTTTTCCATTTCTAGAGTTTGCACGGCTTTCACTTTGTCAAACAGTTGTGAGGGTTTGCGCTATCACTTTGTCTCCACTTTTGGGTTTCCATTTTGGAATCTACTTGATCAAGATACCTTTACCTTTAAGGGTTTTTCCTGGGACCTGCTTTGCATCTTCTTTATTCCCCATATTCAGAGATTTGCCTTGACGACATTTCATCTTTTTATGCCCTATTTTTTTACACTTCATACAATACTCTGGTATATACTCATAAGTGAAGATTTGTTCATGATTTTTCCCTTTCTTGCCAATCTTAAACGACTATGGATGCTCCTTAGTAGATCAACTTCTATACAAGGGCAACTGAAGGTTGTGTCATGTTGAGAGTGGGAGTGTCGACTTGCAAGGGTTTGCCTATGCCGTTGCAATTGGGAAGAAAACCTGCGGATTCATGTATTCTACTGGTAACTCTTGTAGTGAAACCCAAATTGGCATCACCGGGGGGTCTTCTTCAAACTTGAAATCCAGTTTCCATTTAAGTGTTCTCATCTGAAAGCCTTGCATATTCCAAGCCGTTCTTATCCACCACCTTTGATAATCTTCTTTACGTTCGACTCGTATTAATATGTGCCTAGGGTTCATCAATCCAATGAAATAATTCCCACAAAACCCTATTTTTTCAAACTCTTTTTGCACCTCTTCGATCTTCGGTCTTCCATATGAGAAATTCTCTGCTAGGCTTAGTCGGTGAAAAGCAACGAGATTATCATATCCTTCATCATCAAACTCAAGTACAGGGGTGCCGTTCACAAACTTGAACAGTTTAAAGTTTTGATTCACTGCAAAGGTTGAATCTGGGGACTTATGAAAAAAGCTAGCAAAGGTTCGTGTCGGCCCAGTAAGAGCCGCCACATCATTATTGCCAGCCATGAGGCCGTAATCTTCTTGGGTGTGAGCCGGCAGTAGGGTTTTGGGTTAAGCAAGAGAGAGAGGTTATTCACATTTCATATGTTTTAATTCTTGATAACAATAACATTTTGTTCAACTATTAACAAATACTATTTTATTCTAAAAAATTCAAAAATGGGTACTATATTTGATTTGTAAGAGATTAATTTGAAACATGTTAGATCTTCAATATTTGTAGGGCACTAAAGTGCCTTTTATGCTCTACAAATTTCAAAATATTCATAATTATAAAGCATATTTTTTGGAAGGTAAAAGAGCATAAGTATAGTACTATGAACAAAATTTATCTTTATTTTAATTTAAAATATCAATTATATCACCACAGAGCCGCGACCTATTGCCAGGTGGAAGTTTCTTTGTAGGTTAGTCATTCCGCTTTCGGTTATTCTCCAACAATATCGAGAACGCTTCTGTCGCAATTATTTTTTCTTTTCATAAGACATGATGCAACTTAACAATCCAATACGAACAAGGATTATGCATCCCATTTACTTACTTAAAGGAGAGTCCTTGAAATACACGTGTCAGCTCCATATTCAACGTTTTCCCGCCTAAACACTAAAATCCCTATACAAACAAAAAAAGTTACACGTGGCACTCTATATTTGCTGAAAAAAGAACCTGTAAATGTTTTGGAAAAAATTAAAAAATCAAGTTATTCATTTGCAATACTCCCTATATTCAAGCTCCAAATCAGGAACTCCGACTCCACATCCTTTCTCGATGTTAATCGGGTTGTTTTGTTTCACAAATCAGTTTTGAATCAAATTCAAAATACAAATCCCAAACTAAAGAAAAAAAATATTTCAATGAAGTCGATTAAAGATTTAGTCTCCTTTGTACTAGGTCAAAGGCATCGCCTTCTCCACCTCTTCTGTAGAAGTGAAAGGGGAAATTCCAAATTCGATGATGATGTTGGCGGCTAAATAGATCTTTTCGCAAATCCGATCAGAAGCTTTTGTTGGATCTCTCATGTAATTAGCTTATTGCTTTCATGCCCAACGACGATGAAATTTCCTTCAAATCCATCGTCGTCTTCCGCTCCGATCAACAGATCCCCTCGATGATTTTATTTTTAGTTTATATTTTGTTAAGTTCTCTTGATTTTATTTTCTTTATTATTTGGATCAATGAAATTTCTTTATTATTGCCATTATCACCTAGGAAATGAAACCAGCAAGATTGTCAAAAGCTCGTAGATTGTATTGTCGCAAGACTGAGATGTTGGAGTACGAGAAACCTGTCGTATGCTGCTAGGTTACAATTAATCAACTCTGTTTTACTTCATATGCATGTGTATTGGGCAAACGTGTTTGTTTTGCCTCGAAGTATTTCAGAAATGGTTAATAGATGTTGTAGAGAGTTTTTATGGGGAACTAAAAAGGATGGAAGGTATACTGCGTTGGTTGGCTGGGAGACTGTATGTCATAGTAAATTAGAAGGATGACTGAGTATCAAAGATGCAAGGTGTTGGAATGAGCCTGCTCTGATTAAGCAGTTGTGGTGGCTGGCGTTGAAAAAGGACAATTTATGGGTCAAATGGACCCATGAATTGTACCTTAAACACACCACCATATGGGATGTAGCAGTCAAGCAGGACTGTAGCTGGCATTGAAGCAGCTGTTGAAGATTCGGGATAAGATAAGAGGTGAATTTGATGGTGGCAGATGGCAGCATAATTCGACTGGGCTATACAGAATCAATGAGGGATACAAATGGTTAGTTGGAAGGTTGAGATCAAGCCAGGAAGCTCAGTGGATATGGGCTAGACTGAATATCCCAAAGCACTCATTCATAGCTTGGGTAATGTGGAAAGGCAGGTTATGGACGAAAGATAGATTGATTCAATGCCATGTTGATATTAGTGATGAAGAATGTTGCCTATGTCAGAATCGGAAGGAAAGCCTGAACCATCTGTTCTTTGCTTGTTGTTATGCCAGTAAGGTGTTAAAAATGATCAAAGAGTGCCTGGGTGTCCGCAGGCTTTCAGGGTAGAATTTGCAATGAATGACAGAGATAAAATATGTGTGGAGAACTGCAAAAATGAAGAAGAGTATTCTGCTGGCTGCTGTGATGGTTGCCATATACCATCTATCGGAAGAAAGAAACTGGAGAATCTTCCAAGGGAGAAGAAGGACAGAGGAACAGCTGGTGCAGTTGATCAAAGAAGAACTAAGGATCAGGGTAAAGTTCTGTTATAAGAAGCTTAGTATAGCTGAAGAGGCAATTGTAAAAAGTTATTGTTTGTAAAATGAATTTGCAGTACATCAGGAAATGGAAGATGTAATAGGGAAGTAGGAGTGGTTGTATAAAACTGGTGTTGGCAATTGCGAAGTGGAATATATTTACTGTTTGACCAAAAAAAAAAGAAAGAGTTAATCTGGGAATAGGGAATCTGGTGTTCCAGGAACAAATTCAAGCGACATCAACAATTCAAATTAAAAGCCAATGACCAACAGCCCCAAAATTGGAGCAGTGGGAAGGAATCTGACGGCACCAAGATTTTCTGGTGAAGCAAATTAGTCTGGCGAAGTCAACCGATCAAATGCAATAGAATTAAAATGTGAAAATTATTTATTTGGGAAAAAAATCAGAACCTATGCTCTGAAATCATTAAGTCCGTTCCCGGATCCTCTTCACCTACATACCCAATCTGTAAGATTTTTTTCCTACCTTTTTCTCATTTTTTGTTAAGCTATTCTTCTCTTCCCTACAAATTAATCGGTCTCTTGTTCGGTAGTTTTACAAAAAAAATTTCTTTGCGTTTTCGTCAGTATTCGTAGTCAGGAAAGGAATTATAATTGTCTGTTTTCTGGTCGAATTGGTTTGATGAATAGATGTCACCGTGTTGATTTTCATGATGATCTTCATTGATGAATAGATGTCATGTGAGATTACCTTGATTGATTTTCGCCATTGGATATCTTGGTAGTTGGTTTTATCTCTGTCTTTTAATTATTATTTTTCATTGAAGCAAGGTCTTTTGTATTATAAGCTTTATAATACGTTTGACCATTTGATTTCAGTTGCTCATCCATGTGTTTAGAGAAATGTATTGCTCGGGTATCAATTGTTTTGCCATTTTAACGGGTAATAAAGATGCAGTTTTATTTCTTTCTCCTGGCTGCACAAGTTGATATGGGTGCTGATTCGACTATACCCACTGTTCGAGCAATGTAGTTTAGGTCTCCCCAATATACTATGACACCCCTCCTACTTCAGCTTCATTTGTTTTTTTAATTTTAGGGGATGATGTATATATGAAAAATGGGTTCTTTATGACAGCCAGGAGAAGTACAAACAACAACCACTACTAGAAACCCCCTATAGAGGCATTTGATAATGTCTTACTATAGTGGTTATTAATACACTTCAATTAATAAGACACTTTCAATAAGTGTATTCCATTCCAATGTGGCAATAGATTGGTGTCTCAAGAAATATATTGTGGTGGCACACCTAGGTATTTCAACAGATATTATATAAAGTCGCTTAGCCGTGTCATTTAACCTAATATTTTAGGACATTTGGAATGTCTACAAAGATTACTTTTTAGTACACTTTCTTTTGCTAAGTTTTATATTAAAGATTTTTTTAGTATTACATTTTTATATTTTATTGATTAATTATTTTTATTTATTTTTGTTCATATTCGTAATAATCATTATAAAGAATTAAATTTATCAATATAATAATATACGAAACAAAATAAACCATAGATGGAAACATGTGGATGCCATTGAAATTATTCCACTATAATATAATATTAAGATAGTGTATATTTAAAAATTATCTATGAGTGCTTTTCATAGAATGAAACTTTGTTCGAAAAAAAAACTAAAAGTATTTTATTCTAAAACTCAATTCAAAATGTCAACTTCCGAAGCTTCCAAAACAGGAGACCACATGGTGCTGAAGCCCTTAGTTTTCTTCTCTTACCTACACAATTATTGTGAAGAGATGTAAGAAGCGAGACAAACAATAAAACAATTTAAAGTATCAACATGATTTGGAAGGATGAGAAACATACGAAGGTGCATGGCCAAGCGATCATTTCCCCCGTTACATCTCCAATCTTTTGAAATTTACCATAACCTCTAAATAAATGTTCTTCATGAACGATGCTCACCGTCACAAATACTTCGCACCAATTTGGACCCAGAATGTGCCCGCCTACATCTTTACTTGGGTCCATGCTTTCAATGGATCCTTTAGCAACAATTTTTGTGGAATCACTTACACTTTTCAGAGAAACATATGATCCAACGTTATAAGAATATCAAAACATCTTTGTTATACTTATGAAACAATAGGATCATATGGCAATGCATATGAAAATTTGAGGCACACTAATTAAAAGGTTGAAAAAGAATAATCACCTTAAGAGTTGGAGCTGCTGTTTTTTGGTTTGGGGGAACATTAATGTGTAGAGATTGTTGTCCAGCGTCACCTTGTTCCTCAATTTTTAAATGCTTGGATGTATTCTGAGTTGTCTCGCGAGTATTTGATTGGCTAATTTCTTTACTAGTCATTTGCATGGTATTAGACTGGTCTTGCCCAATGGTTTGAGCAAATACATCATCCTGATGAATTGGATCATCATCTTCATCAATTGGATCATCAACATCTTCTTGGGATTTATTGGTGTCTTCCTGCATATTTCCCTAAACAAAAAAACAAATCAATTTGCTATATATTACATATGATAAATACTAGAGATGATTGATCTAGACTTACATTTGTGCTTCTTGTGCAATTGGAGTCCCCATTATGATTTAGGAAGCATGCACGAAGCAACTCAACACGGTTTGGGGGTTGTCTATTTTTCTTTGTCCACGAATAGAATATTATTAATTAAAACACAAAACATAATAATAATAATAATAATAATGAAACAAAAAGTAAAACAAATGAAACAAAGTACCATTTTATATTCAACTCGAGCAAAGGAAGTTTACCCAGTTTTTTGATCATTCACCCTTTTGGCTCTAGCATTCTTTCTATTTCGACTCACTTTCTGAAATCAGGTTCAAAACAAGTCAAATCAAGACATGAAAGTAATCAGTATCCACTTGAAAAATACCACAAACCTTTGTAGCCTCCCTATTCCAGTAAGTACAAATCTTCATCCATTCGACAGCGGTAACTCTAGCATCCTTTTGGTCCACTAGAACTTCCACGGAAGCTTCATACCAATATTTAACTTTTAGTCGATTTTTCCCAATAGAACTCAAAATCTTTTTCTCTGCAATGCGGGGGACATGGAATTGCAACTGCGATATATAGGTAATCATTATACTCCAAAATAAGGGTAAAGACATCAAGATCAATTGAAACAACATATTAAAGTATCCAAGTCAATCATTACCTTCACAATATCAAGAATCTCATCTTTGTTCTCTATATTACGCCAATCCTCGTACTATATTATAATTGCTAAATAATTTTTAGAGTTTGGTAGTCCTTCCCACTCATTTATTTATTTAATTGTTTTTCCATGCAAATTATCAATTTTATAACCCCCCATTTAATTTAGTCAAAAGCATTTTTCAATAAACATTTTCTCCTATTTATTTCATTATTATTTCACTTATTACTCTTCTATATTATAATTGCAGAATAATTTTTAGAGTTTGGTAGTCCCTCCCACTCATTTATTTAGTTAATTGTTTTTGCATACAAGTTATATATTTTATAACCCCCCCATCTAATTTAGTCAAATGCATTTTTCAATAAATATTTTCTCCTATTTATTTCATTATTATTTCACTTGTTACTCATTATCTTTATGATAATAAATTATTCACTTATATCTAATTTTATAATAATAAATGGTCCTTTATTATTAAACAATATACTGTCATTTGATCTCCCTTCTATTAATTTTTGTTTTTAAGATTACAAAGAAATCATTTTTCATTATTAGCTGAATTTGATGGTAAATGATTTCAATATTCTAACCATTAATTTTTATTTTTAACATTGCAAAAATAATTTCTTATTATTAGGTGAATTTGATTGGCCTTTAAACGGTTTCGGTAATTCTAACCCTTTAAATTCCTACTGCATTTTCTTCTTCTCTTCTTCTTCTTTTTCTTCTTTTTCTCAATGATAGCTTAGATTTTTCCGTAACTCAAAAGAATATTAAAAGTCACATAATGTAAATTTACATATATATATCCAAAGAGTGTAAGATTTAGCCACTTCTATTTTCTTTTCTTTTTTTTGCTCTTCAAAATGTTTACTTTTACCTCTCAATCTCGATTCTATAAGAGGTTATCATCTTCCATTACTCATCTCCTTCTTTTTCTTTCCAATCTCAGTTTTTGTTTTAGATTTTTTTTTAAAGTTTTTTTATTGTGATACAGAAACTTGATTTTATTTCATTTTTCACTGATCTTGCCTTTTTTTTACAATCAGAATATTATATATCATTTTTGTTAAAATAAGAAGTGACACGTTTTAGTGATAAATTTTTTACTACTGATAAATTTGTTAACATATTTTGTAGATAATATATTAGACGTAATGTAATTTACCATTTTAATTATTAAAATAAATTCTTTTATATACTTTACACTAAGTCATTATACATAGTATATGCGCAAAGTGTGTCTAATCCATCTGGTGTACTCTAATGTAGGAGAGTCAAATCGGGCGGGTTTGGTCGGTTCGGATGAATTCGGGTTGGGTTAATCGGATTTTTCCTTTAAATAGACCCGCCCAAAACCGAACCGAAAAATATGTAACTCTGAACCGAACCGGCCAAATTAATTTTTGGGTTAACCGATTCGGGTGTCATTCACCCGCAAAGACTTCATAAAACAATTTGGGAACTTTTTCTCCCAAAAAAATACAGAGCAGAACAATTTGGGTACTTTTTTTCCCAAAACATACAGAACAGAAATTTTAGGAAGATGAAATGCTCTCACAATAATACAGATCTGAATACATTTCATGAAGATTGACGAATACATGTTCTTTCCAAAAAAAAAAAAAACCAAATAAATCAGTGCAAAGAAACTTTTTATCCCATTGAGACTCTCGATTCGGGCAAACAATATATCTTCCAGATCTACAAATAAGATTCAATTTTAATTTGAGAATAAAAAAAAAGAAAACAAAATAGAAAAAAAACTCTTACCCATTAGTCGTCACTGGTAGTTTGAAGTTGGTGTTGAAATCTGATTTGGGATTGCGTTCATGATGAAACCATGACAACAAAAAAGACTTGGAACCTTGGAGGAGAAATGAGCAGGACATATGTTTTGGATTGAAGATTGGAAAAATAGAGGACTTCAAATCATTCAGAAGCAAGATCAGAGGGAAAAAAATGGAAAAAAAAAAAAAAAGAGGGAGGAGCCCCCTTGGGGCGGCGGTGGGCAGCGGCTTGGGGGTGGTTTGGAGGACTTGGACGAGAGAATTGAGGAGGTGTTTTTGCTTTGACAGGGCAACGACAAAAATAAACCCCAGGAACAAAACTAAACCCCAGTACTACATATTATTATTATATTATTATTATTATATATATATATATATAAATTGTCAGAGTTCGGGTTTTCGGGTGGGCCGCGAATGATTCTTGTCCCACCCACACCCGAACCGAGTAACACTGCAGTTAATCGGGTGAACCCGCAGAATCCAAATTCACCCAATTAACCGAACCGTTTGGCCCGAAACTGGTTCGGTTCGGGCGGGTGTTCGGGTTCACCTGACTAGCTGACACCCCTACTCTAATGTTATAAAAGATGTGGGAATGTAAGCGGATTTTTCTTTGTCGACCCTGAAGTAGAATTTTTAGACTTCATTTTTCTAAGGATTTTTAAGTGGGCTACTTTTTTCTTCTTGTTAATTATTATGCTACATAAATGCCAACAACATCTTTTGTTTTGATGTTGAATATGTAAAAAAAAAACTACTATGTATTACCAACAAATGTATTGAATTTTACGACCGATTGAAGAGTTCTTATTTCATTTATAAGTACATTTTAAATTGTCGCACACAAGATAAAATGTAACGTTTACAAATATCAATCCACAATATATTATATTTATATTGAAAAATTGAGATAATATATAACGTATCGCAAAAGAAAAAAAAATTTTCACTCAGGTAATCTAAATTACCTAATTACACATGTTGATGGTTACTAAATACTCCTTCCGTTCCCAAAATTATTGTCAAGTTTGAATTCTTTTATTTCAGTATAATTTGAATTAAACATGAAAACCCAAACTGGACAATTAGAGAATAATCGTTAAATATCCTTCCTAATTCACACTAATTGGACAATACTGACAATTCCTTGCTATTGAACCCAAAAAATGACTAAGCGTATTGCACTCGCCATCAACAGGATCACCCTGTCATTATACTCAAATACTTTTCATACATGTTGGACCACGGGTTTCAGTTTCAGAAATTTCAGAATCACTTTCAATACCTTAACAATTGACAGTTACATTAGTTTTTTGCAAGTTTAAAGAAAGTGCATACAAATTCACTTTACATTACCTTGCTCATGTTCTATTTCATGAGTACTAAGATTGTGATGGATTTCAGACTCTTTCCTAAGTCTAAGATTGGTTTGGTTGACCATAGGGTTCTTCCGAGTCAAGTCTATAATATATGTTCACAGGAGATAAAATTAACACAATCAACATTGTAGCTACAATATGCCCAAATGTTCGACATAAATAAGGGGAAAATATAATAGAAAGTTCCAAACATGACACAAAATAAACATAGTGCTTGATGTACCAATGTTATGACCGTAATGTGCTGCCCCATTTGGAGTTTGACTTGAGCCCATATGTCCACTATAAACTCTACTATCCACTTAGTTTTTGTTCTAACCACTAAAATAATAAGATACAAATTTACCACAAAAAAAAGAAGAATAATTATTTTTGCAAAGTGATAAAACAATATTAACTCAGCACAAGCAGAGATGAGTTTCATCCAAGAATTCAGAGAAGAAGGTTCAGAAGTAAAAAGAAGAGAGCCTCCCAAAACAGAAGGCGAAACCAGATTGTTCCGACAAAAATTAAGCGATAGACATGTCCTGTTTAAACTCACTTTTTGAACAATACGTAACTCCGTTTTGAAATCCGTAAAAACCACTTTGAACTGCACCCAATGAAGAAGAGTTTTCCAAAAAGAAATTCTAAAAGAGTTAAAAACAAAAGAGATATAGACCTGTTAATGGAAGAAGTCTGATCTGAAAGTTTCTGCATTTTTGGCGATGAACATGTCATGTTCAAATGAGATTTTCGGACAAACTACAAGTCCGTTTATCAATTAGTAAAAATTAAAATAAATTATATTAAATATAGAATAGATTTATATGAAGAAATCTTATAAAAGAGTTCAATAAATAGGAAAAAATGAGCCGCTCAATAGTCATGCCCGAATCTGATTTTCTGCAGTTTTAAAATACAACCAGCAACATGTGTTGTTTGAACCCATATTTTTAAAAATCCATCAAGCCATTTGATAAAACATAAAATCAGAAACAAGCCTTGGTAATCTAGGAAGTGTTTGGTACAAAATATATGCACAGAAACAATCCTAAGATGTGATAATTGAGCACCTCATAAAAGTACTGCCATCAGGATTTTCTCATCTCTGTATGACCGAATTCTTTAAACTCATTGATTCCCTTCATTTTAGTTCAGGTCTTAAACATATATTTCCAAACAGCCAATAAATCATTTACATGCTTCTTAAAACAAACTTTAGCAACTAAACATAACATGCAACTATACATAGAACAAGGAGCCCAAGAATTAAAAATTAACTACAAATAATACTCTGTGTATTTTCAAATTTTCCATCCTTACGACAAGAGCAAATACATCATCGCCTTCTTCCTTCATTCATATTTAGTTACAAGTGGTACCAAATAATTCGGACAGCTCACTCAATCAATTATAAGAAAGAATCATAATTAACACCTTCAAATAACAATTGAAGGTGACCAATGTATAGATTCATAATCAGGAATTCTATGCTAGCAATTTATTTTGGATTACCTTGTTGATGGCTTTGTTCATCAATATTAGTCATACGATGAATTCCAAACTCTTTTCGAGATCTAAATTTGCTTTTGCTTCCCAAAGAATCCTTTCGAGTCAAACTTGTGGTATGTGTCCAGAAGAATCATAAAAAGAAGTACTTAGTAGCTATATAAAAAGAAAGAAACTAAAAAATGCAAAGCACCTTGATCTAGTATTTGATACTGAACATTTTTACCATGAGGATCATTTTCTGTTTCAGTTATTCGGTGTGCGTATGAGATCGGCTCATATTCGGGTTGCAAGATTGGCTCATCTCAAAGAGTAACATTACTTTGCTTACGTTTTCGGCTTTTTCCAAACATAGCTGCAACATGAAGGTAGAAAATTAGTGAGCTATTACTTTGGATAACAAGATTTTAAATGAACAAAAAGATGCACGCACATATGCTTCAAGTTGGAAATCCTATTTTGGTTATAATAAAATTCCCATAAGAGCACTGGATATTGGTGCAATTTTGCTACATAAGAGCACTGGATATTTTATTCAGATTTGCGGGAATGCGGATGTGATTGATTGCCGTGTTTTGAAGTTCCAGAACAAAGAGTGAAAGCAAGCAATCTCGAGGTAGGCATGCAATTTAAACTTATGAATTCGTGGTCATAATTAATCCTTTGTTTAGTTGTGCTCTGAATTAATTCAATAGCTTTAACTAAAATTTGGAAGAGTGATTGTATTAAAATTTTCTGGAAACAAGGATGAAAACTATTAGGCAAAGTTTATGAAGCTTACCAACTTTTAGTATGAACTCATTGGATAGTACATAAAACTAATTTGCAGTTTGAATATCATTTGGAAACATCCGCGTTTGACAATATGGATAGGAGTTGGATGAGCAAGAAAAGAGTAAGTGAAGAATACCAAAGTGGCCTTGAGTTTTTCCTAAACTTTGCATTCTCAAAATCCAGTGTAGATGGAATGATATTATGTCCATGCAAACATTGTCAGATGAGTGTCTCTGTAAGTAGAGATAAAGCATTTGATCATTTGATGGTTGATGGATTTATACCTGGATATACACATTGGATAGCTCATGGAGAGCTTTCTGCCAGTAGTGTGTCAAGGAGTCAACCTCAACCTGATTGTCAGGACACTCCAAAATTTGTGGATGATATGCAAAGTTTAGTTAATGATGCTTTTGGACTTAACCAAGAAGATTTCAATATCCAAGAGACAACTAGTATTCCCAGTGATGCAGACTTAGCTAGTGGGCAGGCTAAAAAATTTTACAAGTTGATTGATGAATCTCAGAAGAACTTGTATGAAGGGCGTGAAAAATTCACAAAACTTTCGTTTATTATTAAATTATTGCACTTGAAATGTCTTGGTAAAATGAGTAATAAGGTTTTTGGTATGCTGTTGGATTTGCTAAGAGAAGCTTTTCCAAATGCCATGGATAGCTTGCCTCAGTCGTATTACGAAGCTGAAAAATTAATGACAGATTTAGGACTTGGTCATGAAAAGATTGAAGCTTGTCCAAAAAATTGTACTTTGTATTGGGGGCCAAAATGCAGGAAAAACATCATGTGAGACTTGCACTGAGTTTAGGTGGAAAATTTCTAATAAGGACCCTAATGGTGAGAAAAGAAAGATTCCACGTAAAGAAGCTACTTAGCTACTCATGCAGATTAATGCTACATCTACTACATCAAAAGACATCATAGAAGTATGCATCATAAAACGAAGTTCAAGCTAACAGTCAAGAGACGAGAAAAAAGCTTGTGCAGTTCCGAACCACTCCTGAGAGTGAAAGAGTTTACTCATGGAAGTGAGGCAGTGACTGGGATGGCTGTTCTTCAACTTGGCTTCCTTACTGAGTTGTTGCTGTTCCTTCTTCCTTCTTGCCTTCTTCTGGAGTTTTTCTATGTGTTCTCGGCAACTGAAAGGTGTAGCCAGAGATGCCCATTTCTGAGAGTGCAGCTCCCCTTTTATAGAGCCCTGAAGCCGGTTCTTCAACCAAGAGAGCCTCGCCATGCTTGTGAATTATTTAATCCTTCCTAGGCCTTGTGTCTGGAATCCGAAATTGACTGGTCTTCTTCTCTTCTTCCAGCAGTGGCAGCAGCAACCTCATTGATCAGCATGGGTGGTTGGAAATTCGGCCAAGGAGACAAGCATGCCTTTGGAATTCTAAGGAGAGACACACTCATTAATGTCAAGGTGCTTTGTGTCTTGGGAGTGTTTTTTCGACCAGCTCAGCAAAATTGTATCCAGCAGCCCACAAATTGTTCCTTTGGCCCCAATTTTTCAGTAATTGTTCAATCAAGTCCTAACCTAATAAAAAAACAAAAATTAGTTAAGTGAAATGCACTAATACTAAGAAATACCCCTATTTTCTTACTAAATTTAGAGTTAATTGTGCTGCTTTTATGTAACAAGTAAACCATTATCAACTCCCCTAAACTGGAAGAATTGCTTGTCCTCAAGCAAAATAACTAAACTCTTGCTGGCACTTAAAGAATTATACATAATAAACAGGGAAAACAACATTGTCAAAATGGCTGAAGACTGACTTACTTCCCTGAGTGAAGATTCTCACTCAGGCATGTGACACTGAACATAGAAACAACAATACAAACACAAACTAGATAGGGGCTGTCAACCTTTTATCTCAGATTTAAGTAAAGAAAACATATACTTAAAGACATCAAATCTTTCTGCAATCCAGAGTCAAACAACCAACCTTCACATGAAATTAGAATACATGCCACAAGTGTCAGTTATATCCAACCTACCAATCCATTCTAAGTTAACGGTTTCAGGGTGTGGTGGTCATTCTTGTGATCTGGTTTTGCCCAAGTTACGTTGACTTGATTTACCTACTGAGGCTTCAATCATGGACTTCCTTCACAGCCTTTCTGTCTGTCTGTTTTTCTTTTTTTCTTTGAACGTAGATTGACCAACCTTACACCGTTAGTAGGGGTGTTATTCAACCTTATCTCTCCACTGCCTTATACCTCAACCCTTATTACTCCAACAGTTTGGAACTTTTTGTGGTGGTTCCTTGCTGTTACCCCTAAGGTTTCAGTTGATCCAATTTTTTTATTATATTTTTTTTCTTTTTATTTTTTTGAAACAAACAGGCTGTGAATGGATACCACAAAGGAAGTCTCAGGTTTACAGCATTTCTCATCTACTTGTAGCTCAGAACTAGACACAGATCACAACAGTGGATTAGTCATGCCAAATTTTAGAATTTATGTTCTAGGCAGTCACTTCCACGAGTGGCATTGTTCATGTGTGTGAGTGAGTGTCAGCCATTCTTTCACTTCATGCATCAGACTCAGCATCAAAAGTGTTTTAGCAAAATTATTTCAAAACCATTATCCTCATAGACTATTGACAGCTCCTTTTTAGAAAATTTTCATTTTATTCCAAAAAATTTACAGACTCCATCTAGACATGAACCTAAGGGGCCTGAATCTAAAAAACCTGATAACAATACTAATACTACTCTACTACTCCCCCAAACTTATTCTAAGCATTGCCCTCAATGCTTAACAAAACAAACACGGCAAAACACATCAAACAGTAAACAAATAAAAACCTCAAAAATTAAAAGAGTTCACCATTTTAACAGAAAAAGTAAATTGCTGATTAGGGGCATTAGAACAACACTTCCCTGAGTGTTCATGGAGGCATGCCATGGAGTGGATAGGCTGGTGGATCATGCGGCAATGCTCAATTTTCAGGGCATCCAATGCACTTGTGCATTTCTTGTAGGAATTGCTCAGTCCTCATCCGGCACTGGTGGACATAGTCCAAGATGAACCTGGTCTGCTTGTTGAAATCTCTCTGTCTCAACTGTCCAGTCGGAGTGAGAGTGGATGCTGCTTATCCTGAGGAAGATGCACCTGGGGGTCTCTGGTCTAACTTATTCAGCCTCAAAGGTTGTTGCAGGCTGCTCTCTGCGTCTGTGTTCAGAAAGGTCACCCCTGCTCTTCTGCAAAGCATGGTAATCATCACTGGGAAGTACCAGCTCTTTACCTTGGGATCTGTGATACATCTGGTAAGTTGATCCCTGATTACTGATGCCGCATCCAGTGGCGTGTTTGTGACAATTGCATACAGTATCATGGCTTGTTCGTAGGTGACCTTGGCAGGGTAGGTTGTAGGCATCAGGTTGCAGCAGATGAAGTGGTGCCATAAATTCAGATCAGGCGTTTGTAGAGCATTAGCATAGAATCCCAAGGGGTTGTCCTGATCATCTTTCTCCCAATTTGTGCCTTCCTTTGCCACCCTTGACAGAATTGCTTGCTCCAATGGCTGATTCGGATGTAGGGCAACGATAGTCTCCCCGTAATCGGTGCTGACTCTTGGCAATTTCCAGATGGCTCTAATAGCTTCTGTGCTGCAATTGACTGATATTCCTTGGACAAAGACTCCATCTCTGGGGGCGGTGGAGAAATTGCCATAAAATTCCTGCACGATCTGGAGCCGAGGCCGGATAAGGGGCCTAGAGAACATCTCCCACCTATGGCATTTGATGTAGGCGAACACTTCACCATCCTCACCGATTCCCTTTTCTGCAATGATCTTATGCTTGAGATGTTTCAGCAAGAAATCCCAAGCCTTCTTTCTCGGGAATAGCCTTGGCTCCCATTCGTCTGTGATGGCGTTGAGGGCTTGTTCTTAGAGGGCCCTTGGTGGTTGTGGAGGCGGCGGCGGTGTAGGTTCCCAGTGAGGGGAAGGTTGCCTTTCAGGAGAGGACGAGGATGAGGAGGAGGATATCCGTCTTCTAGTGTTGGAAGCGTTTTTGCGGGCAACAACCTTTCTCCTTGCCGGCGGCATGATTTAGGAACCCTAAATTGGATTGGTAAAGTGATGTGAATTGGGTCTAAATTGAAATTCTACCTTGGTTTCCTGAATTCTCAGAGAACGGTCAGTGCGTTCACACACAAGGGAGTGGTATTTGAAGAGATGGTTCTGGAAGATGAAGAAGATGAAGAAGTGGAGGAGTTCCGATTAAATGCACAGCAGTTAAAGTTTTGGGAAGTTGTGGCTGACCAATGTAGCTTTAAAAATGGACGCGGTTTAATTTGAATTTTGAAAATTTTCTGGAAAAAATTCCCCCCAAACTTAAACCGTAAAATAGAGTTCAAAAAGGTGAGCTTTTGCATAAAGTGTTGTACAGTTGTCCTTACTCAGGTGAGTGATTTGTCCCACTTGCGTGAGTGACATCAGGGTTCGAAGGACTTACAGAATCATGTTGTTGTAGGTTCACTCAGCTAAGTGACCTTCTTCACTCCTAGGAGTGAGTTTACCTGAGGCCTTTTTATGTTGCACTTTCTGAAATCCGTTGGGGTGACAGATACCTTATCCATTCCTGCAAAATTGGAATAGCACAAAATTAGCCACACAAAAGCAAAACGTATGGGTTGCCTCCCATAAAGCGCATTGGTTTTAAGTCTCATGCCAGACTTTCACAAAATCTCAGTTGAGCTCCTTGAGGGCAAGGACGTGACTATCCTGTCCCTTATTCCCTTTTTCCAGACCAAGATATGGCTTGAGTCTTTGCCCATTGACCAAAAAGGTGTTGCCATTCTGTGGATTCGTGATCTCCACTACTCCTTGATTTAAAACCTTGTTGATTTTGTAGGGACCGGTCCATCTTGACCTCAATTTCCCTAGAAAGAATTTAGCCTGGAATTAAACAACAAGACTTCTTGTCCTTCTTGCAGGTCCTTCTTCACAATGTGTTGATCATGGTAAGCCTTAGTTTTCTCTTTATGAACTCTGGATGATTCATATGCCTCCAGTTTGAATTCTTCCAGCTCATTCAATTACATCAATCTAAGTTCTTTGCTTTTTCTTGGATCCAGATTCAGCTCCTTAATAGCCCAGTAAGCCTTATGCTCCAACTCCACTGGCAAGTGGCATGCTTTCCCATAGACCAGTTTGAACGGGGACATACCAATGGGAGTTTTATATGTTGTTCTGTATGCCCATAAAGCTTCATCCAACTTTGAGGACCAATTCTTTCTGGTAGAGTTGACAACCTTTTCCAGGATTCGTTTCACTTCCCTGTTTGACACTTCTGCCCGTTTGATTGTGGGTGGTATGGTGTTGATACTCTGTGCCTTATTCCATATTTCTTCACCATGGTTGCAAATGACTTGTTACAAAAGTATGATCCTTCATCACTTAGTATCATTCTGGGTGTACCAAATCTGGCAAAAATGTTTTTCTTTAAAAACATGAGAACATTCTTAGCATCACTGTTTCTTGCAGCTACGGCTTCTATCCACCTTGAAACGTAGTCTACTACCAGTAGGATGTAGGAGTTCCTAAAGGATGACACGAAAGGACCCATGAAATCTATCCCCCATGCATCAAACAGTTCTACTTCAAGCATATTCTGTTGTGGCATCTCATTCTTCCAGGAAATGTTTCCTGTTCTTTGGCATCTGTCACAGCTTTTGACAAATTCACGTGCATCTCTGAACAGAGATGACCAATACAGTCCAGCTTGTAGAACCTTGATTGCCATTCTTTGACCGTTGAAATGTCCACCATAGGGAGAACTGTGGCATTTGTGCAACACTTCTGTGAACTCAGGTTCTGGAATACAACTTCTGATCAATTGGTCTATACATCTTTTGAATAGGTAGGGTTCATCCCATAGGTAGAGGTGAGCATCATGAAGGAATCTTTTGCGCTGTTGAGGGGTGAGATCTGGAGGAATAATACCAGCAGCAACAAAGTTAGCAAAATCTGCAAACCAAGGCCTGTTACCTGTCACTCCCATGAGTGTGCCTGTCACTCGCCAGAGTGACTCATCAGGGAATTTTTCTGAAATTGGAGTTGTGTCTTCTGGAATCTCTTTAAGTCATGACAGATAGTCTGCTACCTGATTCTCAGCACCCTTTCTGTCTCTTATCTCCAAATCGAATTCCTGTAACAACAACACCCATCAAATCAACCTGGGCTTAGATTCTTTTTTATTGATCAAGTACCTGATGGCAGCATGGTCTATGTAGACTATGACTTTCATTCCTAGCAAATAAGCTCTGAATTTGTCGAATGCAAACACAATTGCCAGCATTTCCTTTTCTGTAGTGGTGTAGTTGACTTGTGCAAAGTTGAGAGTTTTACTAGCATAGCAAACCACATGGAACACCTTATTCCTTTTCTGTCCAAGTAAAACACCAACTGCAAAATCACTAGCATCACACATTTGTTCAAAAGGCTGTGACCAATCAGGTGTGATAATTACAGGTGCAGACATGAGTTTTTTTTTCAGTTCAGTAAATGCATTTAAACAGGAATCATAAAAAATAAAGGCAGTGTCTTTTTCAAGCAAGTTGCACAATGGTTTAGAGATTTTTGAAAAATATTTAATGAACCTCCTGTAAAAACCGGCATGGCCTAGGAAACTCCTTACTCCCTTGACTGTGGTTGGTGGGCTGAGCCTCTCTATGACTTCAATCTTTGCCTTGTCCACTTCGATTCCTTCCTGTGAGATCTTATGTCCTAAGACAATCCCCTCAGTTACCATAAAATAGCACTTCTCCCAGTTGAGGACTAAGTTGGCTTCTATGCATCTCTTCAATATCAGTCCAAGGTTGTCCAGGCATGCATCAAACGACTTACCAAAAACCGAGAAGTCGTCCATAAAGATCTCAATTATGTCTTCCACCATATCAGAGAAAATGGCCATCATACATCTTTGAAATGTTGCAGGTGCATTGCACAATCTAAATGGCATTCTCTTAAAGGCAAATATGTCATAGGGGTAGGTGAACGTCGTTTTTTCTTGATCATCAGGATCTATGGCAATCTGGTTGTAACTTGAGAAACCATCAAGGAAACAGTAATACATGAATCCAGCCAATCTATCCAGCATTTGATCAATAAAGGGAAGTGGGAAGTGGTCCTTTCTGGTAGCTTTATTAAGCTTTCTGTAGTCCATGCACACTCTCCATGAATTGTTCAGCCTTGTAGGGATCGGCTCCTTGAGATCATTTTTTATTACTGTGATTCCTCCTTTCTTGGGCACGCACTGCACTGGACTCACCCACTTACTGTTAGATATTGGGAAGATGATTACAGCGTCCAACAGCTTAATAATCTCCTTTTTTACCACTTCCTTCATGACTGGGTTGAGCCTTCTTTGTCCTTCAATGGTTGGCTTGGCATCGTCTTCAAGTAGGATCTTGTGCATACATATGGAAGGACTGATGCCCTTAATATCTGCAATTGACCATCCAATGGCTTCCTTGTGCAATCTCAGCACTTTTAGCAGCTTATCCTCTTCAATACCTGTAAGCATAGAAGAAATGATCACAGGTAATGTGTTACTTGCTCCAATATAGGCGTACTTCAAATGTGAAGGCAGAAGATTAAGTTCCAGATGAGGTGGTTCTTCAATTGAAGGTTTGAGGCATCTTCCTTCCTTAGTCAGGTCTAACAGTTCAAAGGGTTGTTGTTTAGGATGCCACTTGGGGGAGTGGTTCAGGTAACTCAGGCAAGTGATCCTATACTCATCCCCTCCTTCCTGTTCCTCATTACTGTCTGGGCATAAGAGTTCCTTGAGGAGCTCATCTTGCAGTATTTCTTCTGTCACTGCTTCTTCTACTTCTATACTTCTTACCATGTAGCAGTTATGGACTTCAGCAGGATATCTCATATTTTTGAAGATGTTGAAGGTAACCTTCTCTCCATCAAAGTGTAGTGTGATTTTTCCCTTTTTCACCTTAATGATTGCATCACTTGTTGTCAAAAAGATCTCCCCAAGATGATGGGCACATCCATGTCCTCTTCCATGTCCAAAACCACAAAGTCTGCTGGGTAAACGAAATTCCCAACCTTCACAAGAACGTCATGTAAGATTCCCTTTGGGTAGGTCAGTGACCTATCTGCCAACTGCAATGTCATGTTAGTAGGTACCAAAAATTTATCCAGATCAAGTGATTTAAATACAGACAATGGCATGAGATTTATGCTTGCACCAAGATCTAGTAATGCTTTTGAAAATTCTCTAATTCCTACCGTGCAAGGAAGGGAGAAACTATCCGGATCTTTTAGCTTAGGTGGCAATTTTCTCAGAATAGCTGCACTACATTCTTCATTTAGAGTAACAAAAGCAGAGTCGTGCACTTGTGGTTTATTAGCCACCAAATCTTTCAAGTACTTGAAGTATTTAGGCATTTGTTTAAGTGCATCAACAAGTGGTACATTAATATGTATGCTTTCCGAATTTTGAATAAACCTGTTGAGTCCTTCATCCATCTTGGCCTTCTTTTGTCTTACCGGATATGGTGGTATTGGGACTGGCTCTTATGCCTTCTTAATCGGTGCTGGGAATTGAATTTCCTCCATTCCAGATTTTCCAGCTGCTTGCTCCTGTTCAACCAAATCACCATTATCAGGTATTTTCTCAGAAAATGTTTCCTTATTACCTGCAGGGTCACTCACGGGAGTGACTTTTTTCACTTGGCTGATTGAGTTGTTTTCCACTTCTGAGAGTGATAGCCTTTGCTTGCTCTTGATCATTCCCCTTGGGGTTTACAACTGTATCACTGGGCAGGCTTCCAGATGGTCTTTCAGCAATGTGTTTTGCAATCTGAGCCAACTGATTTTCCAAACTTTTGCAAGACACAGCCAAATTCTTGATTGCATTTTGCACATAAATCCATTCATCTTCCCTTGGTATGTATTCCTGGTTAAAACACTATTGATTCTGATAGTTGGGAGGTTGGCCATCTTGTCTGTGAATCCTGGGGGTTGAGTAGGCCTCTGATAATTCCCTTGTTGTGGTGCATTATTCCAGTTAGGATGCTGCTGATTTCTCCAATTGTCGAAGTTGTTGAATCCTCCAGCATTGCCCTGCCTGACAAACTGGACAGCTTCCATTTTGGAGGGACAATTATCCAAATTGTGAGATCCATCACATAACACACACACTTCAGCCTTGGATTTGGACAGCTCACTCCTGAGTTTTGTCATTTCATTCATCATAACAGCCATTTGTGCTTGCAAGTATGTACTGGGGTTGAGTTCCATCACTCTTGGCTGTTTTGTACTTGCCCGTGGATCAGATTGCCACCTTGAATAGTTGGTGGTCATATTATCAAGCAACTGCCTTGCTGCATCAACCCGCTTCATCATAAACACACCTCCAGCTGCAGCATCAAGGGAGTCTCTTGTAGTTGGTAGCAACCCATTATAGAAGATGCTCAGTTGGAGATGCTCTTCCAAACCATGCTGAGGGCATTTCCTGATCATTTCCTTCAGTCTTTCCCATGCTTCATAGAGTGTCAGTTCCATGCTGCTTGAAATTCATTATTGCTGTTCTGAGTTGTGCAGCTTTTGCGGGTGGAAAGAATTTTGTAAGGAAGCATTGTCTTAACTCTTCCCAAGTGGAGATAGAATTGTTGGGCAATGTATTGAACCATGCTTGGGCGTAATCCTGCAAGGTAAAAGGGAATAACCTCAGTCTAATGTCATCATTGGATAAGCCTTGAATCTTAAAAGTACTGCATAAACGCAAGAAACTTCTGATATGATCATTAGGATTTTCATGAGGTAATCCATGGAACGGGCAGGCTGACTGAGTCCATTGGATCATCTGTGGTTTTAACTCAAAATTGGTTGCCTCTACATCAGGGAACACTAAAAGGGATTGGACTTCTTCTTGTTGTGGAATAAAGAAATCTCTAAGCAATCTCTCTGGTCGATTTTGTTGATCCCCACCAGGGTTCCTATTGTTCTCCGGGTTACCATCTTGGTTAGCCATTTCTGATGAACCTTCTTGGGGGTTTGTTGCAACCGATTCTGCCTTCTTTTTGCTGCTCTGGCTCTACGTATAGTAGCTTCAATTTCTAGATCAAAAACTGGTTCATTTCGTTGGTGCCTTCTAGTCATACACCAAAGAAAAGAAACTGGAAGCTTAGTGGGGTAACCAGAGAAGAATTTTATATATTTACAAATGAATGAAAACAACAAATTTTGGAGGTTTTATGCCGTCCCCGGCAACGGCGTCACTTTCTGGTGCATGCCGAGTTCACCAAAAATACTACTAGCTTGGATTGTGATTTTTGTAGATAATGGAAGCTAGGTCGATCCCACGAGGACAACTAATTACCAAATTCGTTGTTAAAAGACTATCAGTTTAGACAATGTGTCACTCAGGGGAATGGAAACACTCACTTAGGGGAATAAAAGCCAGGGGTGTTCATCTCCTCTTCCTAATGCATTAGTTGTATAATCAGCACTGTAATGGTTAAGTTCTTGTTCATTCAGCTCACTTATAACTCTAAGTCAGTTTTCATTTTTCCTAGAGTCATCTTTGCAACCTTAACAATCTATTTTCCAATGATTGATTCCAGTTATAAAGTCATTAAGATCTCAGGCTTACATGGATGCTCATGTCAACTAAGTATATTCTTATCTTAGTTAAAACCATAGACTGTTACCTCTATGTCATAAGTTGAAGTTGAAACAATCCAAACTAAGTTTATCTTTCCAGATCTCCCTTAGTTCTAACATGCATTCAATTTAGTAATCAAGTAAATGAATGTAGAAAAAATTTTCAACTTCAAAACAAAGAACAGAACCATTGCATTACAACAACTCCAACATAGGTTGAGGAGATTAACCCTTGGAAGCTACTTAGCTAGTCATGCAGATTAATGCTACATCTACTACATCAAAAGACATCATAGAAGTATGCATCATAAAACGAAGTTCAAGCTAACAGTCAAGAGACGAGAAAAAAGCTTGTGCAGTTCTGAACCACTCCTGAGAGTGAAAGAGTTCACTCATGGAAGTGAGGCAGTGACTGGGATGGTTGTTCTTTAACTTGGCTTCCTTACTGAGTTGTTGCTGTTCCTTCTTCCTTCTTGCCTTCTTCTGGAGTTTTTCTGTGTGCTCTTGGCAACTGAAAAGGTGTAGCCAGAGATGCCCATTTCTGAGAGTGCAGCTCCCCTTTTATAGAGCCCTGAAGCCGGTTCTTCAACCAAGAGAGCCTCCCCATGCTTGTGAATTGTTTAATCCTTCCTAGGCCTTGTGTCTGGAATCCAAAATTGACTGGTCTTCTTCTCTTCTTCCAGCAGTGGCAGCAGCAACCTCATCGATCAGCATGGGTGGTTGGAAATTCGGCCAAGGAGACAAGCATGCCTTTGGAATTCTAAGGAGAGACACACTCATTAATGTCAAGGTGCTTTGTGTCTTGGGAGTGTTTTTTCGACCAGCTCAGCAAAATTGTATCCAGCAGCCCACAAATTGTTCCTTTGGCCCCAATTTTTCAGTAATTGTTCAATCAAGCCCTAAGCTAATAAAAACACAAAAATTAGTTAAGTGAAATGCACTAATATTAAGAAATACCCCTAATCTTTTACTAAATTCAGAGTTAATTGTGATGCTTTTATGTAACAAATAAACCATTATCACTGATGCCGTATAACCTTCCCCCTGGATGTGCATGAAACAACCATATTTTATGTTAACCCTACTGATTCCTGGTCCATCATCTCCTGGAAATGATATAGATATTTTTGTACAACCTCTCATTTCTGATTTGAATGATTTGTGGGAAGTTGGAGTTGAAACATATGATGCATCTAAAAAGGAAAACTTTCAGCTACGGGCATCAGTAGTATGGACAATAAGTGATTTTCCTGGATATGCATGCTTGTCAGGATGGAGCACAAAAGGTAAACTTGCATGCCCTGTTTGCCACAAATATACGCATTCTTTCTATTTAAGTAAAGGGCACAAGAATTGTTAAATGGTTCATTGAAGATTTTTGGACAAGGGACACACATTTCGTAAGAAAGATCACCTTTTTGACGGCTCCGAAGAATATGAAGAAACACCCCCGCCATTGACTGGTGATATGATAATTGATGAATTGAAAGATATTTCTTTTTAGTTTGGAAAAGATGTTGGTGAGAATCGACATTTGCCTTTTAATTGGAAAAAGAGAAGTATTTTTTTTGAGTTACCTTATTGGAAAGATGTTGTCGTGCGTTACAATCTTGATTTAATGCACATAGAGAAGAATGTTTGTGAGAGTATTCGTGGAACTTTGTTGAATATGGATGCTAAGTCAAAAGATAATAACAAATCACGACTTGACTTAGAAGAGATGGGTATTAGACCAGATCTTCATCCTATTAAAAAGGAGTCAGGAAACGTTCATTTACCTCCAGCATCTTTTACATTGAATAAAGATGAGAAAGCCATGTTTTGTAGTGTTCTAAAAAAGGTTAAAGTGCCGGATGGTTATGCCTCAAATATCTCCCGATGTGTCCAAGAAAAATCACCAAAACTTGTAGGATTGAAAAGTCACGACTACCACATTCTATGCAGCAACTACTAGGTATAGCAATTAGAAAAACGCTATCCAAGTCAGTACGTTCTCCTCTGCTCCGACTGAGTACGTACTTTAGAGAATTATGCTCTAAAAAAGTTTGTCCTGCAGATGTAATACGTCTGGAAAAAGAAATCGGTGTAATCCTCTGTGAGTTAGAGATGATATTTCCACCATCATTTTTGATGTTATGGTTCACCTTACTGTGCATTTGGCTACAGAAGTAAAGTTTAGCTGGACCTGTTTACTACCGTTGGATGTATCCTGTAGAAAGGTATGTGGAAAATTTCTTATTTATTTTCAACAATTCATTTTTAGCAATTTTAACAACATGAATACATTTACAAATAATAATAATTTTTTCTTGTATTTTATGACAAGGTACTTGGGCACACTAAAGTCTCACGTTCGTAATAGAGCTAAACCAGAAGGGTCAATTGCTAAAGGTTATTTAGCTGAAGAATGCTTGACGTTTTGCTCGATGTATCTGGCAGATTATGTGGAATCAAAGTTTAATTGAATAGCTAGGAATGAGTATGGAACTGTGAATGCCAAATTTGAAGTTGATGTATTTAATATGAGGGGGAGAGCTCTAGAATATGGAAAGGCAACAATGTTTGATTCGGAAACATTGAAGAAAGCCCATCAATATGTCTTGTTCAATTGTGATGCTACTAAGGAATACATTGAGTAAGTTGTTTTAGTTTTGTAATTCTTGTAGGTTATGATTTTTGTTTTTCAATTCTGAAAATCTTAACAATTCTAACTTTACAGGAAACACCGAGAAATGGTTAAGCAAACTCACTTTCTTGCAGCACGCCATAGGGAGAAAAAAAATTGAAGAAATTCATAGCAAATCGTTTGCCGAGTGGTTTTCCAAACATGTAAGGCACGATTCATATAATATTAACATTCCTTGATTAGTGCGACTACTACCCATGAAACATTCTTATGTACACATTATTTGTTTCAGGTTGATGGACTGCAAAAAACCTCTGCACTAAAAGACTTGAAATTACTTGCTAGAGGCCCAAGCTTAATAGGATTAAGGTATGACAAATTTGTCGTGAATGGTTTCAGGTTTCATACTAAGGATTTAGAGAGTAGTAGGAGAACCCAAAGTGGGGTATGTGTGAAAGCTCTAACAGCAAGTTTTGCAAGTGCGAGGGACCAAAATCGCATCTTAAGCGAGTTAGATTATTACGTAGTTTTAAAAGATGTTATTGAGTTGGATTATAGAGGCGGTCGCAAAGTTGTCTTATTTGAATGTGATTGGGTCTCGAAAGGGACACGATTGAAACAAGATGCAGATGGCTTTACAATGACTAATTTTTCAAATGTGAAACGCCACAATGAGCCATTTATTCTAGCATCTCAAGCTCAACAAGTGTTCTATGTTCAAGACCCAAAAGAGAAGCAATGGAATGTAGTTGTACAAACTACTGCACGAGCAACTTATGACATGGATCCCGTTGTGGATGTGGATGTTGAAACATACTTGCAGAGTAATTTATGCAGTCCTACAGTTCTTGACGAGAGGGATGAAATCATTTGGTCAAGTACAGATGCCGAAGGAGTTGAAGTAGACATCAATAAAGAAAAAGAAAAGAGCTTAAAAAAACGTAAACGTTCACGGTAATAACGAACTTTGCTTCTTTGTATTCAGGTACCTTTTGTTGTTTTCTTTATATTTTACTATGTAATTTACGTGTTTCAGTTGTAGTTTCAAACTCTAACCATTTTAAAAATGTTCTTGTCCAGTTTGAAACAAGTTATGAGTTTGAAATTTCTAATATATTTTTTTTACCTTTATATTTTTGAAGCAGCTAGTTGCAGACAGAGTATCAAATATGAAGTTCCAGCTTGATGTGTTGCAATCTCTTTATCCAGTAGTTGATTAGTCTTTTATGAAGAAGAGAACTCACATGTTAATGAGTTTGTTTCGTTGGTGTTCATGCAATTTTTTATTTCTGCCAATCCAAGACCTTTAGCCAACAAAGCATTAGTTTCATCGAGCTACTTCGATCCTATGGATGAGATTTTTTTTTGTTTAAAAATTATTGAAAATTGATGCAACAGTTATAGTTTGTGGTTGTTCCGGAATTCATTTGCATTGTCCCCAAATTACTCCATTTGTTTAGAAAAATGCAGAAAAGAAAATGTTGAGGTTTGTAAGTTAGTTCCATTGTTTAATAGATTCACTTCTATTTGAGGCAACTTTTGTGCTCGTCAAATTGATGCAGATCATATTTTATATCTCATATTTACTTGATCGGTGAGACAATTGTAATCAAGTTGTACCTTCAATGGTTCTTGTGGAAATAGAAGATTACCCACGTAACAATATCTTTTACGAAGACTGTTTTTGGAACATGAATTTCTTGTTACTTCATACTAATTGAAAGGGTTGGAATTGTGGTGTGATCTTGTTGTTTATAATTGTGAAATACTCAAGGAAATATAAAGGGACTATCAATTTAGGAATCCTTTTCAAGGTACCATTTTCTTTAGTCACTTATCATTTAAATAAAACAATATTTTAGATTTTATATTTTTAAATAGAAATTTAGAGATACAATTTAAGTGAAGTTGTGAGAATTTAGTAAGTGTCTCAATAAAAACATTCTATTATGACATATTTATTCAAGTGTCTTAATAAATTTTTCACAAGTGTAGTAATAAAAAAGTGCCTCAATTTTATATTTTTACTACATACAAGTTTTTGTGTCTTAACGCAAGTGTCTTTATACGGGGGGTTTTCTAGTAGTAAACAATACTAATTAGTGAGATTTATGTTTTAGTTTGATACTTCTGTACATTTCATTACTTAAGATGGTTTTCTTTAATTTATATTTTCGAGGTTAAGACGTAGGAAAGGTGCTATGACATATCTGGTCTACAGATTACTGATAATTGTATGGTTGTAAAAGAGCGTCCTTTTAAGAGAAACAAAGATTCAGTTTAGTAATCAGGTTGAGTTTCTCTGTTTTCTTTTTTTTTTTTGCATTTTAACTTAACTAATTATTTGAGTTACTCAAAGCACTTTAGATATATGGCAATGTATAAATTTTGATGGAATTTTACTATCGAACTTGATTTGTCAAAGGTTTGTTTACTATGTGATCTTAATGTTAGGAGTTTAAAAAAATGAGTTTTTAATGCACTGATTAGAACTTTAATGCACGTTTACTTTACATTTTTTTATAATGAATTCTGTTGGTTAAGTATGCTTAGGGCTGAATTGACATTTTTGTTCTCTTCTTAATTTTTAGAGGAAGGAGCGAATACGGTTAGCAAGGATCAGGGACAACTGTCAAATTCCGGGGAGAATATGCCAGCTGCAAAATTTGATATAAGAAGTGCGAAAATGCAATCACTGGTAAAATCTCAGTCAAGGTATGTTTAGTTTTATCTCATACAATATGCTTTGAAGGTACTTAAGTTTACTCATTCATTAATGCACGTACTACGTATATTCTAAGTGTATTAAGTGTGAATAAATTGTGATAATCTAGGACAGAGGTTATCAATTTTGCTGAAAGAATAAAAGCAATCAACACTTGACATGTACATGAACCAAATATTTCATATGTATGAGAAGCTTGAAGAATATCATCAATTTTTCTACGGTCTTCAGCTTCATATCACAAAGAATGCTTGGGTTTTAAAATTGATTCTTTCATGCATATATAAATTCTGAGTGATGAACTTCTACCTGCATCACGACCATCATTGCAACATAAGTTAGGAGTCAGGGATGATTGAAATCAGCCTTTCTAGATTTCTAAGTGTTGGAAAAGCATATTGTATATTTATGCTAGGTTGGATTAATTCTTAGAAGAATTTCTTATTGATAAAACTTGCAAAAATTTTCTTTTATTTCAAGAACTTAAGATGCTTTCAACCAATCTAACAAAGGTGCTTATGGGCTGGATTAAGTGCAAGGGTCTCATGGGTTAATATGCAAACAAGGTGATGCACTCCCATCATGATATATTTGATTCAAGCTATTGTGTTTAAATTCAGTTTACCTGTTTTTAAATTTTTTGGTGATTCTGTTTGCTCAGGTTACATCAAGGAATGCTTCTAAGTCCTTTTGGAAATAGAACTCATTTCTTGGGAGCTCTGATGAGATTTGTTGCGTAATGATTTTTTACTCTAATTACTTTATCTAAATAAGTAGTGTGGATGTATCATATGATTACAATATATTATATAATTTTTTGATGCATTTTCAGGACCTTTGCAACTTTAGATGCAGGGCTCCTTATCTGGTTGCTCCATCGTACTGGTAAATATATTGATTTTATTGTATGATCAATTTTTTTTCCTAATTTAACCAGTTTAAACGAAGGGGGCCGGCCGGGCATTAGCCCGGGCCAAGTATCTAGTTATCATTTAAACAAAAATGGATGGCTCCAACGAGAATCAAACCCTCGACCTTCTGGTAAAAACCATTTTCCATCCTAATCTCCTAACCACCCTACCCAACCCTCCCATCCCCAATTATGTAATTGGTGGGTTGTCGAATCCCCCAAAATAAATTACCAACTTAAACTGTAGATAGGATAAGTCGGGTCGATCTCACAGGGACGGGTTAAACTTCAAATAACCGGAAAACAAACAAGAACACAATAGTTGCAGAGTGTCACTCACTTGCACGAGTGGTAAAGTCACTCACACAAGTGGCTCTACAAAATTGAAAAAAAACAAAGACAAATGAAACCTCACTCACGGGAGTGAGAATTCCGACTCAAGGGACTGACTCAACAAACTGAATATTCATTCTCTTTTCCCTATGTAATCAAGTTGTAATCTTGCACTCTTTTGGTATGAATTCATGCTCATTCAGGCACTTATATATCTCTAAGTCACTTTCGATTTTTCTTAGAGGTATCTTTATGAACTCATTAAACTATTTTCCAATGATTAATCAAGTCATAAAGTCATTGAGTTTTCAAGCCTTAGATAAATGTTTATGCTAACCAAGTATATTCCTATCTCAATTAGAACCTTGGACTGTTACCCGCAAGTCATAAGTTGAAGCTAAATGATTCTGAACCTTGTTTACCCTTACGGGATTCACTTAGCTCTGTGCACAATCAATCAAATGGCCAATTTAATCAAGAGGTAGATGAAAGCTTTAACTTCAAAACACAAAATCATCCGAATGCATTCACAAACTTAAACTACATAGGTTCCAGAGAATGAAATCTAATTAACTACACATACAAACTATAGAAAATACAAGAAAAGAAGGAAAGCATTGTGAAGAAGCAAATCTGGATCTGAGCAATAGGTCCCTTGCCTGAGTGACAAAGGTCACTCAGGCGAGTGAGGTCTGTTACTCCTCTTTTGCTGCTAATGGACTTCTTCTTCTTGGAGTTTCTTGATTTCCTCTTCGGTCTCTTCTTCTCTCTCTGTGGTGTTTGGTGTGTTGTATATGTGTTTATGTCCTCTCAAATGTGTGTTTTTCTGCTGGGAATGTAGCCCCCTTTATAGAGCTTGTTGCCGGTTCTTCTTCCAAGAGAGTCTCACCATGCTTGTGTATTTTTTATCAGCCCCAATGCTTTGTGTCTTGAATCCAGTTTTGGCTGGCCTTTTCCCTTCTTCCAGCAATAGTATCAGCAGCAGCATTGATCAATGTGGGTGGTTGATTCATCATTCAAGGGGACAAGCATGCTCTTTAATTTCTATTGTGGGACACCTTTATTAACTCCCAATGTGTCTTGTGTCTTGGAGTTGCTTTTTGACCAGCTCAGCCCATGCTTCTCAATTCTAAAATCAGCAGCCCAATTATTGCTCCATAAGCCCCCATTTTTCATCACTTGTTCACTCAGGTCCATCCCTTCACAAAAACATAAAACTTACTAAGTAATGTGAAATAATTCTAAGAAGCACCCCCGAATTCTCACTAATTAAGGAGTAAATTGCATTGCTTTAATACAACAATTTGACCGTTATCAACTCCCCCAAACTGGAAGAATTGCTTGTCCTCAAGCAAAACAACTTGACTCTTACTGATGCTTAAAGAATTATACATGAGAACAAAGAAAACAATACTATCAGATTGACTCAACACTGGCTGACTTCCCCGAGTGAAGATTTTCATTCAGGCAAGTGACACTGCACATAAAAACACAGACACAATTTCACTAGGGGCTGTCAACCCTTTTGCCTCAGATTCAAGTAGAGAAAACATACACCAGAGATACCAAATCTTTCTGCAATCCATAATCAAACAGCTAACTTTCCCATGAAATCGGAATGAATGCCACAAGTGTTAGTTCATGCCAAACCTACCAATCCATTCTAAGTTAACCAGTTAAGTTTTTGGTGGTCATTCTTGTGATCTGGTCTTGCCTAAGTTATTTCGACTTGATTACACCTACTGAGGTTTCAATCATGGACTTCCTTCACAGCTTTTTTGTCTTTCTCTTTTTTTTTCTCTTTTTTTTCTTTTTCTTTTTTTTTTATTGGCATAGACCAATCTACGCCTTTGGTAGGGGTGTTATTCATCCTTATCTCTCCACTGTCTTATATTTCAATCCTTATTACTCCAAACAGCTTGGGACTTTTGTAGTGATCCCTTGCTATTAACCCCTAAGGTTTCAGTTCATCAATTTTTTATTTTTTATTTTTCGAAAAAAAACAGGCTGTGAAAGGATACCACAAAGGAAGTCTCAGGTTTACAGCATTTTCCCATCTACTTGTAACTTAAAACTAGACACTGATCACAATAATGGATTAATCATGCCAAATTTTAGAGTTTAAGTTCTAGGCAGTCACTTCCACGAGTGGCGTGGTGCATGTGTGTGAGTGAAGTGTCAACCATTTTTTCATTTCATGCATCAAAACCGGTATCAAGGCGTTTAACAAAATTTTTCAAAACCATTATCATCATAGACTGTTGACAGCTCCTTTTAGAAAATTTTCATTTTCTTCCAAAATTTTACAGACTCCCTTCAACACTAAAACACTTTAACCTAGAGGACTTAGATGTCAATTGACCAACCTAAACTACTCCCCTCCCCCATACTTATTCAAAGCATTGTCTCCAATGCTGACAAACACGTAACATAAATAAAAAAAAAAACACAGAACACAAAACAAAATGAACACAAAAGGAAAAAAATGCAGAAAAATGAAAAAATGTGTAGTCGCTCGCAGAAGTGATATTCTCATTCCTGTGAGTGAGGTAGAGGACTGATGACTTCCATGAGTTGGAGCAATTGAAATGGATGAGGAGGATTTCATGGTGTACATCATTCAACATATCTGTTTGATTCATTGCAAGCTCTAGGTTGTGTTGAAATATACTCCATACAAGGGATCGCGACATCCTTGTACAACAGCCTGGAATTACAACATCAAAACACAACAAAGATTCAGCTGCTATAAGAGTTCATAATTTTATTTTTCTGCAGTGTCACTCGCTGGAATGACTTTGGTCACTCGTGGGAGTGACTCTGTAGTCCTTCTTTAGCAGCAATTTTTTTCTCAAATACCAAGCATTAGATTTGAAACACGGACTAAATATATCAGAAATTAAGCTCATGAAGTTCCTTGGTTCATACAGTTAAGCACAGAGACTAGAAAGCAACAACCCAGAAACACCATAGTTCCAAGTTTAGATTCAGCTTTTAACAATAATGCTCAGAAAGAACTAGGTGACTCATATGCATTCGGGCATGCTAATTCTGAAAATTCTCCCTAAACTTGCTAGATATGGCATCAATGCTCATAAAGATATTAGAAGTTAATTCCAGACTAAAGTCTAGCAAGTACACATTAAGCACACCAAATTTCAGAATTAACAAGCTACTAAGGGATATGACATACAAAAGATGTCTCAAGAACCTAGAAGAAAGAAAACAGGAAGGTAAAACAAAATATATGGGTAAAAGAAATAAATTGATTTCAAACATCAAGTAGGTTCAAAGTCACTTTCCATAGTGTCTTAGAATTTTCAGCAATATGCACAAAATTTCAAAGTCAACAACTTCAGTTTAGGAACAAAATACAGTAACAACAATCGTGCGTGAACAGAGTAGACATCAATTCTCCCAAACATAAACAAAACACAGATCCTATGCAGACTAAAAGAAATCGAAAGCAAACCGTCACAGCAACTCAGTTTGTTGCAGGCACACTCGGGAGAGTGACTAATCTCACTCTCCAGAGTGACTGATATCAGAATCTGCTGCATTTTTGGATTACCAATTGAATTGGGATGGCATTGATACTTCTTCTGCTCATGGAAGCACACACATTAAACAAGAAAAAATAAAATCACACAAAAACAAACTAAAAGGAAAAGAACATGGGTTGCCTCCCATGAAGTAAGCAAAAGGTAGAATGCAAGATGCATTCCATCATCAACTCTTGTGGCTTCAAGTCATTCAGAATAACCGTCTTGATACCACAAGAATGTGCCATCAATTAGCCTATCATGCCTCCAGGAAGCATTCTCTTGAATCATCCAACATAGAAGAAAATCTATCTTGCTCCACTCTTCCAACATCTTGGGGTCCTTCTTGGTTTGACATTGATCGAAATCAATATACTCTATTTGCACACCCCAAGTGAATTCACCCTTACCTCTGCCCACATAACTCTCATCAAGGAAGATAATTGACTCTTCTTCATTCGTAAACAAAGTTATATCCCGCGAGTCAATTATCTCTCTTTCTGGAGAAAGAGTCTCATGAAATATTGAGCACGGCTCACCTTCAGCAAACAGTCCCTCTAAACACAACTCCTCATTAAGCGGGTTACTAAAATCTTGTTCCACAACTTTTTGCTTGGCAGCGTTTTTAACGCCACTTGAGGAAGTGTGTTTCGTCACTCCCTTGAGTGGGAATGGCAGAGGTGGAACATAAGGAGGTGGGTTCCGATATGGTGGTGGTTGCATCTCCACCTCTGGTTCTTCCTTTACCTCCTTCACCTCCACTGTTAGGACTAAATTCTGATGAGAAAATTCCTCTTCCTTCCTTTCTGAGATTTCATTCAACTTTTGGAGCCCTTGTTGTATTTATTCAACTCTTTGCTCCAACTCCTTTAAAGTTTCCTGCAATTTGTCCCACTCTGTTTGACTCAGCTTCCCAGTCGAGCTCACCTTCATAGCACAGGGACATTGGTGGATCAGAGTAGTAATAATCTAGCTCATAAGAATCAAAACTGTTAAAAACACAAGGGGGATTAAAACTATAACTAGGTGGAATTTGTTGGTAATTATTCTAATAATAAGAATTTCCTATATATGAAGGATAATCTGCCATTAAATTTCAGAGTTGGCACACTTTTCTCAAATCAGAAAACTAAAGGAAAAAAAAAACAAAAACAAACAAATGGTTAAAAGAAGTTTTTCGCCATCCCCAGCAACGGCGCCACTATCGGTGGATTGTCGAAACCCCCAAAATAAATTACCAACTTAAACTGTAGATAGGATAAGTCGGATCGATCCCACAGGGACGGGTTAAACTTCAAATAACCGGAAAACAAACAAGAACACAATAGTTGCAGAGTGTCACTCACTTGCACGAGTGGCAAAGTCACTCACACAACTGGCTCTGCAGAACTGAAAACAAACAAAGACAAATAAAACCTCACTCACGGGAGTGAGAATTCCGACTCAAGGGACTGACTCAACAAACTGGATATTCATTCTCTTTTCCCTATGTAATCAAGTTGTAATCTTGCACTCTTTTGGTATGAATTCATGCTCATTCAGGCACTTATATATCTCTAAGTCACTTCTGATTTCTCCTAGAGGTATCTTTATGAACTCAATTAAACTATTTTTCAATGATTAATGAAGCCATAAAGTCATTAAGTTTTCAAGCCTTAGATGAATGTTTATGCTAACCAAGTATATTCCTATCTCAATTAGAACCTTGGACTGTTACCTCCAAGTCATAAGTTAAAGCTAAATGATTCTGAACCTTGTTTACCCTTCCGGGATTCACTTAGTTCTGTGCACAATCAATCAAATGGAATTTAATCAAGAGGTAGATGAAAGCTTTAACTTCAAAACACAAAATCATCCGAATGCATTCACAAACTTAAACTACATAGGTTCCAGAGAATGAAATCTAATTAACTACACATACAAACTACAGAAAATACAAGAAAAGAAGGAAAGCATTGAGAAGAAGCAAATCTGGATGGCTGAGCAATAGGTCACTCGCCTGAGTGACAAAGAGGTCTGTTACTCCTTTTTTGCTACTACTGGACTTCTTCTTCTTGGAGTTTCTTGATCTCCTCTCCGGTCTCTTCTTCTCTCTCTGTGGTGTTTGGTGTGTTGTATGTGTGTTTCTATCCTCTCATATGTGTGTTTTTCTGCTGGTAATGCAGCCCCCTTTATAGAGCTTGTTGCATGTTCTTCTTCCAAGAGAGTCTCACCATGCTTGTGTATTTTTTATTAGCCCCAATGCTTTGTGTCTTGAATTCGGTTTTGACTGGCCTTTTTCCCTTCTTCCAGCAATGGTATCAACAGCAACATTGATCAATGTGGGTGGTTGATTCATCATTCAAGGGGACAAGCATGCTTTTTAGTTTCTATGGTGGAACACCTTTATTAACTCCTAATGTGTCTTGTGTCTTGGAGTTGCTTTTTGACCAGCTCAGCCCATGCTTCTCAATTCTGAAATCAGCAGCTCAATTATTACTGCATAAGCCCCCATTTTTCATCACTTGTTCACTCAGGTCCATCCCTTTACAAAAACATAAAACTTACTAAGTAATGTGAAATAATTCTAAGAAGCACCCCCCAAATTCTCACAAATTAAGGAATAAATTGCATTGATTTAATACAACAATTTGACCGTTATCAGTAATATCATTAAACACTCTTTCAGGATTACATTATCTTTATCTAGTTTTTTCCAAACTAGTCACTTTCCTGTTGGGTGTTCTCTGACAGCGCATAGAGCATTATTGTCGCAAAATTTATTTTCTAAAAGACATTATCCAACTTAACGACCCTATATATGGACAATTTTCTAATCGCTCTCTCATGAACACTTGTTTCTCTTTTGATGTTTCTCCAAGTTACTCATTCCCCTGTCCAATGTTCTCCAATAATGTTTGGAGAGTTTCTATCTCACAATTTATTTTTCAAAAGATATATTTCAATTTTACGATCCAATCTTATAGATAGAAATTCTTTAACACCATTAATCACTCTTACTAGAATTCTTGCTTCTCTATCGGATGTTTTAATGAGCTCTGAATAGTCCTACTATCAACTTCAACTTCACACGACTATGCCTAACTCTGTAGTCGATAACAGTCTGACATATAATCTCCATTGATGTTGTTGTCACATTGTTACAACTGGTGAGTGCTCATAGTCATTCTCCTTTCGGTTATTCTCCAACAATATCGAGAACTCTTCCGCCACAAATTTTTTTCTTTTTTGAAAGACAAGATACTTCTTAACAATCCAATCTACGAACAAGGATTATATAATAATATCATTACCCTCGTTAAGGAATACATGTTTCTCTATCTGGTATGCTCCAGACTAGTCAATTTCCTGTTGGGTGTTCTCCTGCAGCTCATAGAACTGTGCCACAAAATTTATTTTCTAAAAGACATGATCCAACTCAACGACTCAATATGTGGAGAATATTCTTTAATACCATTAAATCACTTTCTATGGTGTTTCTCCTAGTCATTTACTGTTTGAGTATTCTTCAACAATGTTTAGGGTGCTTTTGTCTCATAGTTATGTATTCCAACTTTACAATCCAATCTTATAGAAAGAAATTCTTTAATACCATTAATCACTCTTTCATGAATGCTTGCTTCTCTACCGGATATATTAATGAGCTCTAAATTGTTCTGTTGTCAGTTTAACTTCAACACGACTATACTTAACTCTGAAGTCGATAATAATCAGATATATAATCATTGTTGTTACATTGTTATAACTGGTGATAACTGCACTGATAATCGCGAGAAACGATTACAAGAAAATGCGAAAACATATTATAACATAAACACCAAAAATGCAACGATCCAAGCATAGATCAAAGTTCGGACGTAGACTTTGTCCCATAAACATTTGAAGTCTTATCTCGAAAGACTTAATCAATAAGTTCCTAAACCTAAATAATTAAAACGGCTCGATGATAATAAATTATGCATAAACTATATATATCTTAATTAGAACACTCAAAATTGAGTCAAATCTTTGGAAACAAATAATGTAGATAACTCTAGTGAGGTGATTGAAGTAGGTCCAATATTTGTAGACATGAATATAACAACCACTGCAATAATGTCGAGTGAAAAAAGAGAGTGATTTGCCATTTAGCAAATTGCAAGTAAATTAGCGGTCAAGTTTTTGTTGGTTTTGGGAGCTAAAAGAAGCTGATTTAGCACAAAGAAAGTGAAAGCCAATAACCAAAATCCAAGAAAAGGCCACAACCGCATTCGCCCGTCTCAATCCCCGTAGTCCCGTCTTCCAGAGAACTTCATACACTTTCCCAGTCCCCACCTCACCTCACCGCACCAGCTCAGTCTCTCTCTCTCTCTCTCTCTCTCTCTTTCTTTCTCATTTTTTCTTCTTTGGGCATCATCAAATGTAAAGAACAATGAATTGCAAACCCAATTAATCACTCCATCAATCACTCATCCATTTGGGTAATTCTGGGCGATGGTTCTTTTTTTTTTCCCATTCTATTTGCCTTATTCAATTGTCATCATTATTGTTACACCTCATGTGATCTGAAAGTGAAGATCTTTCTTCTTTTTTTTTTTCAGGTCTTGGTTTTTTAATTGTGGAAAAGGGCCTTGAAAAGGTGTTCCTTTTAGTAATTTGTTAAATTTTGGGAGATGAGTAAAGGGAGGCCACCGGAGCCGCTTGATTTCTTCATCTGGACTGTTGAGGTATTTATTCTTAGTTCGAATTTTTTGGTGAAGGTTTTGTTAGATCTGTTGATCAATTTTGAGCTCATGATGGTGATTTGGGAATTTGATTTCATGGGTTTCGTGTAATTGGACTTAATTTTGATTAAGGTGTGGGGGATTAGGGTGTCAAGGAATTGTGGAGCTTGGAAGTGTTTAATGGAAGACCTAAAAGTTACGGATTATTTCTCTCTATTGTATGTTTTTACTAAATGGGATGAGTTCAGAATTTAGATCTGCCAAGAATTTTTGCGTAACTTTTGACTGTTTGTTATTGGTAAATTAGTGTGGTGGGGAGAATAGTCTGGTTTCTGTATAAATTAAGAGTGATAATACATACTCGGTCTGTCCTTAATTAAGAATGATGATACACACTCGGTTGATCCTTACTGAAAGTTCTCAGTCAATCCTTATCCATTCATTCAACACAAAAAAACAAGTTTGTGCACATTCAACTTTCCTTGCCAAAAGTTACTGTTTATGGGATTGAGGGTGATTGGCCTTGTTAAGATGGTTTCGATTGTGGACAATGGTATGTCGTAGGTTCTTTGAAATAGTTTTCAATTGGACTGGCCTTGAGTCAATTTTATTATTGAAGAAGTGTATGAGAATAATAATGCCTCCTCCGTAGCTTGTCTATGCCTACATGGTTTCTGAATCTTTCTGATGTCAGAGCGACATTTTATGCTACATGTCTATGATGACGAATTGGTGACGTCTTGGCGACTGAAACATTATTGAGTCACATGTTATCCACTTTTACCAATTTGAAGCCTGCAAAATAAATTGGAGTCTGACTTTTGTTTCTGCGGTGCGTTTGGCTTTTTAATGAGTTGACTTCGGAAGTGTTATGTTCTTGAATTCTGTTGTTGCACGTGTGAAGCTCAATCTATTTACTTACTGTAACTCTTATTATACAATTGGGAGCGTCGACTGTAAGATTGACTTCTTATCTTGGGGGATTAGTAAGGAAATGGGCCCTTCAGAATCTATGTTGTGAACAAAATTGTAGAAATTGTCGGATGGGCCCAAGCCCAACTTCACTTTACGAACACTTAATCATCAATGGTTTAGGCATGCTAACTATAGTGACTAGTTGTGTTTTCCAGCGCAAGTCTTTGAAAAATATGTTTTGAAACCCCTATGCATTATACATTCATAGTTTTCTTTTTCATGATTTGCAGACTTCAAGGAGCCTTAGAATGTGTTACTTAAATAATGAATATTGTCTTTCTAAAAATCATCAATCACTCGCTTGGGGTAATTATCAAACATGAGGTGTTAGGAAGATATAGTTTAATGCTTGTTTGGCTTTTTTGAGAAAGTGAATCCTTGTTGGTATTTTGCGTCAAATTGTGAAATGCAAGTTCTCAGGAAGACAAGGTTGAGAGTAGGATGATTGTAGAAGGATATATCTTTGAATTCCCCTTTCTGTAATACCTCTGACCTCACCTGCAGCTGTGGATTTTGTCTTCCACTCACTGGTACGTGATAAAAAGCAGTAGGAAGCATATTGTGTACTAAATGTCCTGACTAAATGATTTAGCTTATTTATGGATTTCTAGCTGATCTGAAAATTTTGGCTTTATGTAAGAATTAACTTTGGTTTAATTTTGGAATTGGTCATAAAGTTTTGTTGATTTACATGATTAATTGCCTATTTAGATACTGTCTTGTTAGGAAAGGACAGATTGATTGAAGAATCCTAAATTTAACCACTTACATTTTGGATTTTTTTCCTCATGAATCTCAGGATGTTGGCTTATGGTTGGAAGAGATAAATCTTGGAAGTTACTGCCAAATCTTTAGAGAAAATGGTGTAAATGGAGAATATTTGGAAGGGATGTCGATGTTTACCACCGAACAGATACTTAGGTTCATAAGAAGGTGTCACATGAAATGGGGAGACTTCATAACATTATGCAAGGAACTGAGACGAATAAAAGGTACTTTCTTGCGCACCGTCCAAACCATGATTTTAACAATAAAAATTGTTCCTGTTATGCTCTGAATTCTTGAAATCTCTTCTTCCTCCTCCTGTCCTATCCCCCGTGCTTTTTTCTTTTTTTAATGGATGCATTTCCTCTCCTGAACATGTTAATATGTAATGACTGCTGGAAACTGAAAGCATGTTCAGGAGTAACACAACACGGTGGCCTTTTTTTTTTTTTTTTTCAGTTTGTGTTAATAAGTGGAATCTCATGTTAACTTCTTCTTCTCTCCCACACACAACCCCCAACACCCCCCAACCCCCACCCTCACCCCAACAGTATCCTGTGCTATTCACCTGTAAAACTCTGATATCTAGTCTGTTTCTATTGAACTCAGTTCTTAGGGGTTAAATCTGCTATGCAGTATAGTTTTCAGGGAATGTTAAAATACAGAAAATTGTGGGTTATCGAAAGATGGTGTCACCTTGCCTTATTTCATGTTTCATTTTCTTTTCCCTGATATTCTAAATTTTCTTCCTTGTTCTTCAGTTGCTTGCCTGAAAGGAGAACAGAAGGTTCGACGACCTTGGTGGGCCCCATCTTGCCTTTCCGCGGTCTTTGTCAAAGTTGCAAGGAGGAATAGGCAATCAAGAGTGGTTTCCTTAAAGCTGGAACCTTGATATAGATATCCTTGTATGTATGTACTTTTGGTCTTCTTTTTTTTTTTTTGCCCCCTTAATCTTTTTAGTTTTAAAAGTAAAGGAGGGAAATGCACATTTTCTTCCTTTTTTTTTTTGGGGTTTGGTTGGGAGAAGACAATTGGTGATCTGCCACCAAGATCTTTGGTTCTTTGGAGGACTTCAACTTGTGCCTTCATCTCTCCCTTTTTCCCCCTTTTGTATTAGTATTGTAGTATGCATACAGAGCTTGTTATAGTGATTACAATGTGGAACATATTCTGACATGGTGAAAAGAGATCATGGATCATGGTTCTGTATATTTGGTTTTTGTGTACCTTAGAATAACCTTCAGAGCAAGACTTTCTTTTAGAAATTATCGGATGCAATCTGCGTGATAAGCCATTTATGATTTTTGCTCAATTTCATGTATTCATAAACCGAACATTCAACTTTATTTTTGACCCCAAATGTAGAATGTAACTATCTAAAGGAATGCTATATTGGTCCTGGACCACAAAATTTCATATGTACAAAATTTAGGCATGAGATGATGCTAGAACTAATTTAGTTATGAGGAATAATTTACGATTGAAACCATAATATATGAAACTAATTCAAGAAAGTAGTCGCATGAGACGATAACCTACGACCTATGGTTAGAATTTAGAAATGCAGCGAAGACCACCCAGAATAATACTAATCCAAATATCCAATAGCTCCAGTTGATCCATCGCGGTCGATCTGATTGGTTTTTGGAGAGACTTGGATCTTCTTTCTCCTTGGAAAGTTCATCTGGGTGATCATGGCAACCCCAGTTAACTCTCGCAGGAGAGCAGTGACGCATAGTTGCATACCCCTTGGTCACTTCACTTAGGCCAGCGATGGAAGGGCGGATCCTATTCAAGCTTTTGGTCCTCTCTTTCGTTGTTTTCGCTTAATTTTCTATCCAACGCATGAATAATGCAACAAGGATGTGTCAGACAGGGAAGTGTATCATTCACTGCTATTTATATCTTATAATGTTATTAAAGTACGCATAAAAATTGTAACTAAATCAATAATTAAAAATGTTTGAAAAAAATGTAATATGATAAAATTTTATCATGGCGAACACGCAATGATTACACAATAACTTTATGAATATTCTTTATTTTTATTTTTATTGAAATAATATGTTACATTAGATGTATCTGGCCTCGCACAAAGTGAGGTGAAAACTTTCATAAGTATGACAGTACAATATGTAGAGGACACAAATGGGCAGGGAAAGCATAGGCTCCATCTCTTTAGTCTGGCGTTGCGCATCCATATATGACCATGTTTTCTTACTTCAGAGCTTCAGGTTGGCCCAAAGGGTCAAACTGGTGATAAAGCCCTTAATTTGTTTTCCCGATATAATATTCGGCTATCATATACTATAATTTAGATTACGAAAAACTAATAGAAATACTTGAGTTTTAGCATGAGCCTATTGAATAATAAAGCCCAATAAAAAGAGTTGGAAAAGAGTTAGGCCATGTTATGATGAACCCATCAACACTTACACACATGAATTTAATATATCAAATGCTTAATCATTTGATTTTATTTGATATTGGGATCTCATAACTACTTGATTGATAAAAAAACTTAATTAAATTGAGATTTAATTCTTAAGTACGTTTGATAACTACATATAGAATGTCTTAATAGATTAAGTAAGTCTGAAATGCAAGTGCAAATGTGAGTATAAAAACAAGTGATATGCCTCCCACTCAAAAAAATTACCACTACTCGATTTTTCCTTCCTAATTATATACTTTTATGTTTATGTGTTTGATGTTTTTTCTTTTATTCATTTTATTAATAATGGTTTTTATTTTTAAATTAAAAATTATTTCATTAGTATTGAATATATTGGTGTTTTATTTAATATAATAATTTAAGATACTAATAAATTCCATGATAAATATATCAAAAAATATTTACCATAAGAAAATGATATTCTTATTAATTATAAACATTATTATATAATGAAAAAGACAATTTTTTATTACATAAGCTTATAATAATATGGTAACCAATTCCTTAAAAAAATAAAATAAATTGGTATATCAATTCCTCATCCGAAAATATAGCTTATTATCCACATGCTTTTGTACACTTTATTTATTGATTATGTAGACAAAATTATAAGTCAAGATCATATTGACTTTAGATTTCGGCATTGAGACTACAAACATTTTTAGAGACTTTGGATTTCAATTTTTATCAAACGAGATAAATTTAATTTGTTTAGTGTTTATAATTCAAATTTCAAATACCAAATTAAGTTTTATCAAACAGTGCCTACTGTAACATAATTTTTCTACTATTTTTTCTTCTATGGATTTTTTTTTTTTTTCCAATTCACCCTTATAGTCTAAAGGATCATAACTTCGTCCTTTGACTATTCTTTTCATCATACGCTATGTCACACTTCATTGGTTTGACTAACTTGCTCGGTCTTTTATCATTAACCTCTCTATCTCATAAAAATATGCTTTTAAGTACCAATAATTCCAAGTTCGGGCAAATGTTCATTCATTAAGTTAGTGAGTTAGATTCAAAGTTAATTACTACATGTGTAGGGTATAAAAGGGGGGTCTACTTACCTAAGAAATCTTTGTAAAGATGATTACAAATGGGGCCATTGGATTTCTTTCACTTTGGAGTTTGAAGGGGACAAAGAACAAAGGGAGGAAGAGGGGAACAAGATTCCCTTTTTGGTTAACTCTTTGTATGGTTATTCCAAAACATCTCTGAAAGGGAGAATCACTGCGTGATTGCACGGGGGAAATTATTATAATCATCTCCATTCATCACCACCCCTTCTTCTAGAAATAAATTATTTTAATTTACATGTTTACACCATATTAATTACTGGATTAATCAATAAAATAAATGTACGGATCATCTCTTAAACCATTTAAGAGGCTGCTGGCTTGTGGTATTATGTGTGTATGTCAAATCAATTTCACATTCCAAATGTTTACTGAATATGTAAATGGAGCCATTTAATAATGATTTGAGTCTAATACTCGCTCCATTTCAAAAATTAAGTCCCTTTAAGTTTTGCACCTAAACTAAAAAAATAATTATCTAATAATTAATTTATATATTAAATATCTAAAAATATATTGGTATCATTAATTAAGAATAAAGTTGAAAAAATAGTCATTAATCTATCTAGAATTTGTAAAACGACCTACATTTTAAAAAATATCTTCAAACTTAAAAATGACCTACAAATTGAAATGGATGGAAAATATGTCATTACTAGTACTTCACAAAAAGTCAAGTTGAGTAGGTAAATGTCGTTTAAGAGAACAATAATAACTAAAAAAAAAAAAATTCCTTGGGACAAACTAGTTTAACTAAGGGATGGAAATCAAGATTAGTACTAATTGATCGTTGAATGTAGCTGATATATGCATAGTATCTTTCCAAACTCCAAAGTGCATTTTTAAGGTAACAGATGAAGTGGAAAGCACTTGTTCCTACGTAATCTCCACCGTTAAAAAGCTAGACTAATCTCCTTTTAACTTTAGCCGTGTGGGTCCTCCAACCATCCATCTATTTGATTCCAATCTCTTTTTTCTTCCTAACTTTATTTATATACTAGTTTATTATAACGCTTTTTGTCTTTTTAACTGCATCAGTTTACTAACATAATTACAACCATTTACATCATTAGCCCTACTTTTCCTGCTTGTCTGGGTTAGAACTGAATACATCACTCATTGCATTAATGTTGTTGTTTTCTAAATCCAAAAGGGCCGGGCGAAATGATTTTTTTTTATTCATTAAGGATGAAATTATAATTTTTTTAAAATTTTATTTAATTATTCCTCCCTTAATAAAAAAGGAGGGGGTGGGGGGACCACGACTATTCCTACTAATCCCTCCTTCTATGTCGCTGTTTTTTTCACACGCCTGTTTATTAGTTATTACATTGTCAAGTTCAAATGAAAATTTCAAGATATTTAATTAAATATCTAACAGAGAAAAATCAAGATAAATTAAATTTCATTTATGACGTATAAAAACTTGAAAATTGTTATAAATATATAGTAAAGAACAAAATTACAAAGCTGAGAGAAAGAACTAGTAGGGAGAGAGAACAATAGAGACGGAGAAAGAGAGAATGATTTGTGTATTATTTTTGTAGAGACTACTCCCTTTTTATATGCATAACAGATACAGAGATAAGAGCAAATAGAGATAACATCTAATCGGTGATAATATTTAATAAATATTATCTCTATACAAAGAATTTCTATACATTTCTACTAGTTTGTGGACATCCACATTATCAGATGATTATAACACTCCCCTTGGATGTCTGTTTCTTGGAATAATGCCTCGTTAAAACCTTTACTAAAAAAAATTCAGTGGAATAAAAATCTAATAAAGGAAAAAGAGTACATTTTCAAATATAACGTTGCCTCGTTAAAAACCTTGTCAGGAAAACCTATTGGGACAAAACCTCGATCAAAGAAAAAAGAATACAGCGTGGGTGAACTCCCCCTGTTTAGCACATCACTTAACATTTTTTTCAACCGTCGCATTCCAATCTTGTGAACTAACTTATCAAAAGTTGATGTTGGTAATGACTTCGTGAATAAGTCAGCTAAGTTGCCACTTGAACGAATTTGTTGAACATTGATTTCACCATTCTTCTGAAGATCATGGGTAAAGAGAAATTTGGGCGAAATATGCTTCGTTGTATCACTTTTGATGTAGCCTTCCTTCAATTGGTCAATGCAAGTAGTATTATCTTCAAACAAAATAGTAGGGACATTTTTCTCCAAGTGTAGTCCACATGATTCTCGAATATGAAAAACAATAGATTTCAACCAAACACACTCTCGACTTGCTTCATGAATTGCTATAAGTTCAGAATGGTTAGTCGAAGTTGCAGCTAAAGTCTGTTTCACAGACCGCCATGAAATAGCTGTTCCCCACATGTAAAAACATAACCAGTTTGGGATCGACCATTATGAGAATCGGATAAATACCCAACATCTGCATAACCTACCAAATCAGGCTTAGATGTTCTTGAATAGTAAAGGCCCATATCATCGTACCTTGAAGGTAGCAAAAAATATGTTTAACACCATTCCAATGTCTTCTTGTAGGTGAGGAACTATATCTAGCTAATAAATTTACAGCAAAATATATATCAGGTCGTGTATGACTAGCAAGATACATTAATGCCCCAATAATACTAAGATAAGGTACTTCTAGAGTAAGTAATTCTTCACCCTCCTTACAAGGCCTAAAAGTATCTTTATGCTTATCAAGTGTCCTTACAACTACATGTGTGCTCAAAGGATGTACATTTCTCATGTAAAATCGTTTAAGCATTTTAGCAGTATAACCAGAATGGTGTAAAAAGATGTCACTTATGGGGTGCTCAATTTGTAAACCAAGACAAAATTTTGTCTTTCCAAGGTCTTTCATTTCAAATTCTTTCTTCAAATAATTTGCAGTTTTAGTGAGCTTTTCAGGAGTCCCAATCATATTTAAATCATCAACATAAACTGCAATGATTACAAGCTCAGATCCACATCTTTTGATAAAAACTCATGAGCATATTGGATCATTTAAATAACCTTTTTTTATTAGATATATTTACCAAGGCGGTTATACCACATTCATTTAGCTTGTTATAAGCCATACAAAGATTTACACATTTAATTGAATAAAACTCTCGAGAACCAAATCCTTCAGGAATCTGAAATCCTTTAAGGATTTTCATGTAAATTTCATTATCAAGTGACCTATATAGATAGGCTGTCACAACATCCATGAAACGCATTTCTAATTTTTCACTTGTTGCTAGACTTAACAAATAGCGAAACGTTGTTGCATCTACTACCGAAGAATATATCTCCTCATAATCAAGAACCAGTCGCTGGGAAAAACCTTGTGCGACGAAATGTACTTTATAACGTTCGATTTCATTTTTCTCATTTCTTTTTTGCACAAATACCCATTTGAATCTTACCGGTTGAAAAATAATAATATCATGTTGAAAGTGAAATGTTTATAATATCATGTTGAAAGTGATGGATCATGGATCTCTTTTGAGAATGCCGTTCCATAATAGAGTCTTCTAATACTATAATCTTTTTTTTTTTTTTTTTTTAATGAAGTGATGATTTTGAACGATAAATGTTTTTCAAAGACAAGAATGATTTTCATTGATTATGAAAACAAAGTAAACACAACCGAAGCATGCATTCTGACGGTAGCTTTTTGCTACTTGCTGGTGAGGACTGAGGAGTCAGCAGCAACGATGTTTCGTTTGTCCATATCCATCCGGAACATGAGATTTACACGATCATCTCTCCTGTTCGTTTCACATTTTACACCGTCCATTTTAATAAACCCCAAAAAATATTTCAATGCACATGTTCAACATAAAAATATATATATATATTTTCCTCCGTTCAGAAGTAATAATCCACGTTATAATTTGTGATTTGTACTATTTCTAATTCAATTTACAGATTTGGACTATTCTTTTAAATTGAAAGAATTTTTTCTTTTCTTAGACCAACAATTATTAGAAAAACTTCACTCTCGCCAATCTATTTACTCATTGGGTTCAATTTTCTGTGGTATGGAAGTTCATGCTTTCAGTTCACTACAAGAAAAATGACTTTTAGCGACACTTTTGAGGCAATGTCGCATTGTAATGGCGCAAATTTGTGGCATTAATGTTTTTTTGCCACAATTTTGCGGCACAATAACGTCACTGTGTAAATATGCCACTATTGAGCGTCGCATATTTTTTATGCCGCAAAATTGCGGCATATCGTTGCGACAATGAAATAAAGTGATGTTAATTAATGACATAATTCTTATTTCGTTGCAAATTTGTGACACTTTCGTGTCATTTTTCTTAAATGCCATAATTTGGCTTCCACTATGCGTCATTAATTTTTGCTGCCGCAAAAGTTTGGCGTAGGTGCTATAATTTGGATTTAACTATATGGAATTAATTTTTTTTAAAGTTAGTGGCGTATGATACTCTAGTGTACCAAATTAATTTCTGAAATGGAAAAAAAAAGTTAAATTGGTGCCAGTGCTAATAATTACATGTATGCAATAATCCCAAATTTTTTGTGTAATAACTAAAAAAAATAATTAAAGAGGAATGGTTGTCAATAAATATGCTTAATAGGGGAAAGAATGGCGTTAATGGTTTTTCTCAAACACAAAGGATTATAGACAAGTATATTACTATTTCTGAAAAATAATAGAATACTATTATGTCAAGAGTTTCAAAAAAATGATTTAAAAATATGAATAGGTAAGTACGTGCAGTTGGACTTTTGAAGGTCTTATGTTGATGTGTGTGTTATAATCACCCAAGTAAGGATAGCTTTTATAAAAGTTTTATATTTTGGACCAAATTAAATAACAAAGTTTAACATATTTAGGACTATGCATTTTGGATCTTGGCCCATGGATTGGGCTAACTACAATCATAATAATTGAAAGTATGCCTCTTTATTTTTTTTAGAATACTAGTTTGGCATCCTAATATTTATTATTTGACCCCATTAGATAATATGATTTGAAGGATTCAAAATGAGCTCCAATTTGACAAATTTAAAATAATTGATATACACGAATTGAAAATGCATTGAGATTTATAATTGTTTAATCATTACTAAACGAACAAAATTTTCATCGATAATAATAAATAAAATCTACTCAAAATAATGGTTTACCTTACTAAGTAGTAAACCCTCAAGTAAAATCAGATGACAATACGAATAATACATCTTGTCTAGTTATTTGAAAAAAGAATAAAATGTAATGTAATATCATGTAAGAAGGTTACTTCTTTTATTATAATGAATACTATTAAAAGGTGCATGTATAATACATTTACAAAGATCATCATACATGATCATAACTACATTTGACCAAATAAACAAACGAAATATGCACATATATAACACTGAACTGTCTTATACAATCTAATAACTAGTAGTACGCACAAATGTGGAAATCACTCCTTGTTTTCAATTATTTTTTCATGTTATAATAAAACAAAAAAAATTTATTGGCGTCATTGGAAAAAATGAAAAATGTCATTAATTAGGAGGGTAATTGATTAAAAAAACCTATAATGTAATAGATAAAAAAAATATCTTCTATGACTAAAATAATAAAAAAGAGTAATGACTTTATTATTTATACAAATAGTAATTGTTAACCAAACAAAAGAAACATAAAAACTACTACTAATTATTTGTACAAATAATAGTACTAACTATCTAAAACTATAACTACACGTCTAATTACTACTACTTACTAGTGCTTACCATTACTACAAGGTAGTTAGGCTGCTCATATATAATCCTAGTTTTAGCAAACCCTACATTAATCCAGCCGCCTCCATCCACTTCTTCCCTCACCTCGCTTTGTCTAGATTTTTCTCCCTTCTCTCTTTTCTTTCTTTTGTTTCTTTTTTTCGTTTCCTTTCTTTAAATTTTCCCTACAACAAAACCAGCTCTTCCGAGATGTGATCTTGTCTTAGAGGTTGATGGGACATCTATAGGTTTGGTAGGGAAGCGGCGAACTTGCCGGATCGAGGAAGAATTGAAGTATATTGGTGCCAAAATTTACGAAGTCAAAAGTGGGTACCTCTCCGGCAATAAGACGAGAAGATCAAGGGCAATCCGACTATGGTATAATATGATATTACCAGTAGAGATTGATGATGATTTCCAAAGAAAAGGGGTTGTAAATCTTTTAATGTTTTTGCTGTTTTTTTTTCTTCGAAGTTGTTCTTATTAGTATTTTTTGGTCCCATGGTGATTTCTTGTTGTTCGGAATGTGGTGTGGTGGGTGGCTTGGTTATCAATGATTTACCTACTTTATGTCCGAAGCAATACGGAAATGCAGAGGCGGTCATCTTCACAATAACAGGAAAAACAAATCAAGTGTTAAGATGGTGGGGTTGTCTCTAGTCATTTGAATATTTATTTCTATTAAATTATTTTTTTTGGATTTATTATCTCTGATGATTCATTTTCCTCCTTTTAAATTCATTTCCCTTTTCTTGTTTTGGTTTTAGCCATGACCACGGTCGAATCACACCCAGAGCTATCTCGCACCCGAGGACGAGGAAGAGAGTGTGGACACTAAAGAGGAGGAAGAAGGGTGTGAAAATTATTGTTTAGCCATTGATGAAAATATTATTTAATCGATTTGCTCTAGAAACTCCAGATTCCACCAATGGGATACATGAATTTTTTTTTCTTCTTTGTTTCGAATAAGATACATGACATTAGAAAATTAGAGTTTCGTTTCTTTGTATGAATTTATCAGAATGGTCATTTGTAATTGTACATGAATGATAGTTTGTTTAATACTCCTTTCCATTTTTAAGAATAAATTATAATAGTTTTTAAGTTTTATAACATTTTCTTTTTTTAAAAAAAATTCATTGATTGTTATATATCAGATAAATACATATATAATCTATTCTTTAAACTATTAAATAGTAGTAATTGAATAAAAAAAATTGACGCATGTGAATAATAATTATGTGGCACTTATAAATGACGCAACTAACCATGCAACATTTAACATGTGAAGCAAAAAAAGTGTAACCATTACTTGTGGCTTTAACAAATTGACACGAACTAGTGCCGCAAATTCGAACGCGACAAATAAAACAAATGACATCATATATGTCGCGAATTGCACGAGTCATATTATTAATGTCGCAAAAGTGCCGCAATTACTTCGACACTTTCAGGAAAAAGTGTCGCAAAATTTGCGACTGCACTTATCGCGACACTTTGTATTAAGCCGCATGTTGTGTCGCAATAACCTTTTTGCGACACTTTTGCTACTTTTGGCTGCACATTTTATATGTCGCTAAAGGCCATTTTTCCTGTAGTGGTTACAAGCTTTCTTATGAATAATGGATAATCTCACTCGTTCTCTACTCCATAATTATTGTCCAGTTTGAAATTTCACTTTTATTATAATGTGAACTAAGAATAAAATTATAAACTGGCCAATAATTTTGAACGGAGAGAGTATAAGAAAAAGTAACAAAGAAAAGAATGAGTTTAGGTGAATAGTTTAGATTATGAGTATTCGTAGATTATTGATGAAAACCTGAGTGGACTTTGGAACTGCCATAATTAAAAATGAGGGGAGGGAATTTCTGTCTTGTGAAATTGAAAGTGTTTCCGTCTGGTTTGGATCGGATGGATAGTTAATAGTATAGAGGTTTTAGGAGGGTTTTCTTTTTTCTCAACATGTCAAATTAGGGTATTGAGGATAATTTTAGCATTGAGAAAAGAAAACGAAGAAATGACTTTGGAAGCCTTTAGTTTTCCAACTCTTTTTGTAATTCTTTGATCGATGTATGTTGTTTCACTATTAGAACACAACCATAACTATTCAGTTGATTGGATTACAGAATTTTGTTTGAAAATAATACTTGTAAAAAGCTAGTAAATGATTTTTATTTTTTTTTTTGATTCCAAGCTAGTAAATGATGTTTAGTATCGCAAAAGTTCACATTAAAATGGTATTCAGCCCACATTCTGCTTTCGTACTGCAGTAATTTTAAAGGTTTGAAACATCCACATAGACCCCGTTAGACCAAGTTTTAGTGAATTTTCTTTAGTTATGATAGATGCATAATGTCATTTCAATTTGAGTAATGATTGTTATAGTGAAAAGTTGCAAGTAAAATATATCGAAAATGAATCATAACAGTTCATAGTCAAAATTTAATTTTACGGGTTCATCTACTTAAGAGGGATAATCACCTACATTATTCTAGTTAAAATTTTTTATAAATTTTTCTTGTACGTATCACTACTCTTTCAGTATATTCTATAGGTCTCTTAAAAAACTAATAGTGAGAATTTAAAAAAGACCTACGGTAAATTTTAAAATACCCATTTAATTGTGCATGAAGTTCATAATTTCGTTAAGAATTAAATGCACTGATTACCATAAATTAGTAGTAATAAATATATGGAAAATGAATTAAAAAAGAAAATGGCAAAACTGTCATAAAATTGGAAACAGAGGGCCATTTTAGGATCCAAGTTGAATACATTAAAATATTTTCTCGGTAACTTTTTGTCTCGTACATATCTTCGATTTTCGGCTTATGACTTGGAGAATGGAATGGACACTTACACTACTTTTTAATACAAAAGATAATCAAGAAGAGACTTGGGATCCCATTCCATCAAAATTTTTGAGGTTCGAGATAATGTATGATTTCTCTTACTCAACTGACTGACTGACCTTGCCTTTGTAGAAATCTTTGCTTACTCTGTTCCTGGTCTTCTTTACCTCTACTCTGCTTTTAGATAAGCATTGAGAAAAACATCTGTGAGAATTTTTCTGAAGATTTTGCCACAATTGAGGACCCTTTTGATGGAAGTTTCAGAGGTATCCATTGCTTTTTTTATAATCAGACTGAAGATATTGCAAAAGGGTTCGAGTTAGATCTAGCGTAGGTGGAACTTGTTTGGTGTTTTTTTCTGCGCTCTGTTTTTTCTGTCCTGTTTTCATTATCATTGCAAGAACTTGTCAGTGAAATGTGAACTTTGTGTTGTTTTTTAGACTGCTTTTTTGAATTGTTTCTGCGTATGGTACTTGGTTCCTAGCTGAATTTTGTTGTTCCGGCTTCTATCCTTTGGTTATATGGTTAATGGGAACTTCTGTTACAAACTACCTTGATAGATTGCTACATGTTTAAAAGTTTGTTTTCCAGAAGTTGTGAACTTTATGGAAACAGAGATGAAGATCTAAAGATGGGATTTTTCAAGTTGGTTTTCAGAGGCTAATGAAAGGTCTAAATGTTGTGCTTGAGCATCATTTAGTTAATGGAATTGTCTGAGACTCTGAGTAATTGGGCAGATCTTGCTATACTAGCTTGGAGAATATTTGTGTTTTAGCTTGCAATTCCATAGTAATGTGGCACTGCAACATCCAAATGAATTTCTGTCTGCTGCATATGATTTGTTTTCTTGATATTCTTGCAATTTTTGATCACCCTTTTTCGATCTTGGTTTTTGATTATGCAGATCAAAATCAAGGCTCATCGCCTAGCAATAACGATATGCTGTTCGTAATATCTGTATAGGTTCTTGAATCAAAAGAAGCTGTTTTTAATAGAGGCATTAATCACTCTGGAAACTTATCCGGAAAAGAAGAAGCTTTCTTGATGCAAGCATCGCAACGGCCTAGAAGAGAACAAATGTCAAATACTTGGTGCTTAAATCAGCCTTTCCAGAAGGTGGAGGCTTTTCTCGCGCCTCGAATTCGAGCTTTAGAACCCCAGTTGAGCTACAGCAATAGCATCTATGGGTCTAGTTGCCACCCCATTCAGGTTTCTTCGGACCGGTATTGCACTCTGGAGTCATCATCCCCGGTGGCAGTGAGTAACACTATGGCCAACTCCCCTTCAGTTGCCAGTTTTTCGCCAAATGGAAGTCCTGTGTCCCAGCAAGCATCTCAATCTCTTCCAGCAGATTTAGTTCATTCCCCGGACACTAACCGTGGCTCTTCAATAAGTGAGTCTTGCATTACAGATGATGTAAGTTTCTTGATTAAGGACAAACTAAGGGAATTAGAATCTGCGATGCTTGGACCTGAAACTGACTGTTCTGTGATTTGTGACAACACATTATCGATTAGTCTAGCTTCAACTGAAAACAGTTGGAGGCAAATGTTTGAGGCTATTCCGGGAGGGGACCTGAAGCAGGTTCTTGTTGCCTGTGCAAAAGCAGTATCAGAAAACGATACATTGACATCAGACTGTTTGATGTCTGATTTACGCAAAATGGTATCAGTTTCAGGGGAGCCAATTCAGCGGCTAGGCGCCTACATGTTGGAAGGGCTTGTTGCAAAATCGGCTGCTTCAGGAAGTTCCATCTGCAAATCATTGAGATCCAAAGAGCCAGCAGGCTTCGAGCTGCTTTCATACATGCAAATTCTTCATGAAGTTTGTCCTTACTTCAAGTTCGGCTATATGTCAGCTAATGGTGCTATTGCAGAAGCAATGAAGGATGAAAATAGAGTTCATATCATTGATTTCCAAATCGCTCAAGGGAACCAATGGGTGACGCTAATCCAAGCTTTTGCAGCCAGGCCAGGAGGGCCTCCCCACATTCGCATTACAGGTATTGATGATCCCACATCTGCATATGCACGTGGGGGAGGACTGAGTATCGTTGGGAAGAGGCTATCTAGGCTTGCTGAGTCATTCAAAGTGCCATTTGAATTTCATGCTGCACTCATGTCTAGCAATGAAGTTCAGCATGAAAATCTTGGAATTCAATCAGGAGAAGCACTAGCAGTGAATTTTGCATTTGTATTACACCATATGCCTGACGAAAGTGTCACCACAGAAAATCACCGGGATCGTCTGTTAAGGTTGGTGAAGAGCTTGAACCCAAAGGTGGTGACCCTAGTTGAGCATGAGTCAAATACAAACACTGCCCCATTTTTCCCTCGTTTCCTTGAAACTTTGGACTACTATAGCGCTATGTTCGAATCCATTGATGTTAATCTTCCAAGAGAGCACAAGGAGCGAATAAACATTGAGCAGCACTGTTTGGCAAGAGATGTGGTTAACATAATAGCTTGTGAGGGACCTGAAAGAGTGGAAAGACATGAACTACTTGGGAAATGGAAATCCCGGTTCAGAATGGCTGGTTTCAGACCTTACCCTTTGAGTTCTTTGGTTAATGCCACCATCAAAAGATTGCTCGAGAACTACTGCAAAAAATACAGGGTTGAAGAAAGAGATGAAGCCCTCTACCTTGGTTGGATGGACAGAGATTTGGTTGCTTCTTGTGCCTGGCAGTGAACTTGGATCAAGTTTCTGTCGATAATTTTGTGCTTGTTCACCGTGGTTGATCTTTCTCTAAGGTCGAGCGCTTGCCCCGCTCTGAACCATCGTAGTTGATGGTAGATTGATTCTTATCTCTGTCAAAGCATTGATAAGATCAATGCCGAGCGTACTGATGCACATTTCAGAGGCTTGTCAATTGTAAAAGGCACATTAACCAAAGTGAAAGTGGATTTTGGAAATTATCAATGTGTCTTTTTGCTCCTTTTTAACTTCCATCAAACTAATTTGAAGCCACCATAAGCAACCTACTTGAATTTTAAATCTTAATCTTAAAGACAGAAAACTGGTACTCCCAAAACTCCAAGATAGGAGACAACCTTATTTGGATCATGAAAAGAAAGTGTGACTGGATGGATAATAAAACAACTGAACAATCTGTTTAAGATATACACTCTATCATCTGTTAAAACACTTTTGTACATCAACACATAATCATCAATTGGCCTATAAACTTGTTAAATTAGTGGCCTCAACAATAGGCATAAATGTACCTCTTCCTACACAAGCCTACCATATCGACGATTCCAGCAGCAGGTAAGCAGATCTAAAACTCGTGTTTATGAAATGCAACGGAAGAAGATAACAGGTAAGATCTTTAAACAAAGGCGGTGCCCTTGATCAAGTTGCACCGATATGTACAGTCATCTCCATGCCAACAGTGTTTTGTTCCCCAAGATCGGTTCTACTTTCACTGTTCCTGGTTGTTGCTCCATTACTACCACTTTGGGGTGTAATTTGGCCAAAAGCCCTGGAAGTAGGCATATCATGATCATGGTTTCCTTCATATGTAGTAATAACTACTTTCGGATCATGAGACGCCCTTTCGACGTGTTTCTTCACGGAGCAACCAGCATTTGAGCACCTGTAATAACTCCTGCATGGACCAAGATCATGAATCATAAATACCAGAAAAATTGTAAGCAATACAAGCAAAGCAACTAACATATTTAACAAGAAATGTTTCAAGATAAGAGTTTACAAATTACACAGCACACTGAAGGAGAACATACAAGGCTGAGATAATTGCATTCAGAAACATGTTTTACTTCAACCATGTTTAATTTATACTTCTACGTGCTCAAGTAGCACACAAACAGCCGATAAACATGATTACCAAGATGTAACTAGCTTCTAAATGAGGCAATTCTTCAACTCACTAAGAGAATTGATGAAATGCTAACAAATTTCCAGAAAAACCGGCTGAATTGCCAGAAGACAGCCACCTCAGTTGTCATAATGCAATTAAAATTTTTAAACGCCAGAGCACTGTCCCGGATGATCCATATATTCCAGTATAGAAGGCTTGCTTTTCTCCATTGTCAGCATACCAAGAGTCCCTTATTGGAAATTCCTAAGTACCAGCATAATATTTACCAAACTTCTACAGTCTTCGAGAAATAATCATACGGTGTAAACCAAAAGACTATCATTTAAATGCTAATAAAGAAAGGCTAACACGCAGTTGTTGCGTGTGTACAGGCAACTCTGGAAGGATCTGTTGCACACAAACTTTAAAGGTACTCAAAAGTAGTATCTGACTTGCAGGTTCATAATCGATTTCAGTAAATATCAATTTCAACTGCAGATTACGAGCAAAAGCATCGGAGGTATAAGAATTTAAAGTTGAGGTAGACCAATAGGATTCACATTATACAGGCATCTTCCCAATGGAAAATTCCTTTAATGAAGCTGCAGAACATGGAATCACACTTTTCTACAGATTTTATTGAAAGATCTTACTGTAGTAAGTTAGTAAAGAACAATTCTTGAGAATTGTTAGACCCATCACAAGAGCAATATAATTTACAATTGTATCAACTGTAACCAAAATAGGACTTGACACATACCTAGGATTTGGATTTCCTTTCACTAATTTCTGGCCATATTTTCGCCATCTGTAGCCATCGTTCACTAGGTCAACCTCACTAGTCATCTGGACAACTTGTCGTGATTCACAATAAGTCTTCTTCACTTGAGTGTCATCAACACCAGAAGTTTCTGTTTTTCTGTTGCCAAAGAATCATTGTCAGTCACATGGCACTGAATGAAGATAAAAAATCAATAGTAGTTTTATCTTACTGTCTCTTGAGGCTGGAACTGCTGCTATCATCACCATAAACTGTGGAATTATGCAACGGTGAGATTGAAGATACTGCCTTATCACTATTTTCTGGAGTGGCCAACTCCCTTTGAGTTAGTGCTGCCTCACTAGGTTGAGAAATTTCTGGATGTCCAACAGATGGATCTTCAACAACAAAACCACATAATAAACCACAGAAATGTCAACTCATGTTTCCCATAATTCAAAGCAATTTTTCATTAAGTTGTAATTATTACCTTCTGATGCAGCAATTGCCATATCCACTTTGCAAACTTGAAGAGGAGTGGAAACTGCAGAGATTTGGGGACTATGAGGTGTAGGATGTTCATGTCGCCCAATGTACTTAATATCTGTAAGACGCCCATCATGGCATCTCTCGACCTGCTTTTTTGCTCGACAATTGGGAAAGGTACATTTGTAATAGCTTCTAACAAAAGCATTCCCTTTCACAAGCTTCTGTCCATATTTCCGCCAATTGTATCCATCATCCAATGCTTTTTCCCGTAATCTCAAAGTGGAGATTTCTTGTTCCGGTTGTAAAGATTGGACGCCAGAATCAGGATTTCGTCTAGGCTGCAATTTATACACAGTTTTCTCAGGTCTTCTAGAATAACTCATGTTCTCTTGATCAGATGAAGATGTCGGAACAGGTGCATTGTTACAGTGTACATGCACCAACGAGTTCGCATGCTCTATTAACTCAGATTTTCCCTCCCCACATGGTGGGGATGAATATCTTCTGCTATCAGGATTTTGACCAGGCTCTGAATTGTCTGGGTCCACTTTTGTGATGATAGAAACTTGGTTGAACTGTGACAACTGAATCCCAGTTTCAGAGGTCTGTATCTCACAAGACACTGGAGAGCATCCTCCAGCTTCAGGAGTAACATTCTGCCCATCCAACTCTTTCTTTGGCACCATGGGCACTTGATTTAACTGCTCACAATTTCCATTCTCAGGAACCGCATTCTCATTTGGCACTGAAGAGGCAACAGTAGCATCAGCACATGGGGGATTTTCAGGTAGTACAGAAGTTTTACTTGATTTTGTTGCATAGCTCTGGCTCTCAGCTGCACTTATACTGCCACAAACCTTTGTCGGCTCTTCATCACCGGGGTTCATCTCCTGATTCAAATCTGCTGATACAATATCAACTTTACTCCCCCCTGAATCAGGGCTTGCACCAGCAGAGTTCGGATTTTGCTGCAAGGTTTCTGATTCATTCTTCAGTAAAACAAGGGAAGACGTTTCACCAGAATCAGATTGAGACACAGGTACCTCCCTATGAGGGCTCTGCCTCTTCTGCATGCTTCCAACGTCCCTTAAAAATTGCAGGATAGGTACCTGTTATGTGAATTCTGTTTACTCTGAAAATCAACCAAGATTCCTAAGGTGATTTGATAACGCTTTTCCCGCGTAAATTTTTGTTGAAAGCATCAATGTCTTTCCCTTTGTAGTGATATTCTAAGAGAACATATTAAAAGGCCTACTGCGCATGTAATTCTTGACAAAATGACATGAATCTCCTCAGAAGTCCATAATCTGCAGAAACCAATTGAATAGGAGAATTACAATGAAGAATTTGGAGATAATGATCAACTGTTAGCAATATTCCTATTTGTTGCAGGTTATTTATTGAATTTCAAAAACACGACTGCTAAATAAAAGAGATCCAGCTTTCTCCCTCTGAAACCCAATTTTCCAATTCTTACTAGTTTCTTTCCAATTCTTTTTAGGTTTCCCGTTCCCCCATTAATGAGAGTTTATGATTCAATGGTTTCAGCCACCTTATAGAGGTATCTAAAGGCTGCCTCCTCCAATGTACAGATCCAAACCATCTTAAGTATGATTCTCATCATCTACTGGTACAACTTCCATTCTCATCTAATGCATTCATCACAAGTTTACTCCAAACAAGTTTCAGTACAGAAATTTCATTTCCACAATTCCATTTTAGCTACTATTACACATCAATGACATAAGAACTATGTTTCTCCACTCAAATTTACACATAGATAACTTCATATGTAATAAATTATTCCACGTAAATGATCCTGCTCCAATTGTTCTCAGTTTTATATGTTCTTTTTTTGTCCAATCTAAAACTGCTACCATCCTTATGATCAGTCAACAAATTGAGAAATAAAGGAGAATTTTTAAAGAGGACGATCGGAAAACGAGGTAATGTCTTTTCATTCTCTTCAGAATATAATACAAGGTTTTATCAAAATTCAGACTAAAAAGGAAAAAAAATACCAAACCAGCAAAGATACAAAAAGGTACAACTGCGATAAAATCCAGTACGTTACTGGATTTAATATCACTACAACTGATATCATGGCCTTTGAGCTATGCCTTTCATAGGGAACTAAATTGACTCCAAACCACGTAACCAGCATTGTGAAGCAAGAAAAGCAGAAAGCAGAAAGTTTCTTAGGTTTCCGTTTTCACACGACAACCAAACACCTTGAAAATTGGATATAGAGATGGGGTTGCAATTATAGATGTTCTATAATACCAACTCATTCTGGCAGTCTCATTAAGAAAGTATTTTGAAAAATTTATATGGGATTCAACCAAAGGCCAATAAAAAGCGTATCTAATCCTTATGGAATACCAACTCTAAAGCGGAATTCAAAATTCTACCAAGCAAATTCATAGTGCCTGAAGTTCATCAGTTGAAAGTATACAATATCTTCTTAATAAAAGTATGGAGAAATTCATAAAGTTCTCATATTTGGCCACACTGCGCCTTACCCCAACCAACCTCCCTCTTCTGAACACCACAGGAAAACAAGTTCCGAGGAATGTACTTCCAAGGTGGTTACAAGTTTTTATCCTAGTCATGTTACATTATCATTTCCGACCCAAACTTAAAATAGTGTAAATATTCAGTTTCTCCATTTTCACCTTTAATTCCTTCATTTCTACCTACAATCAATGTCTTTTCTTTAATATTCACAAATAACATGAATGTAACAGTTCAACGAAAAAGTAAAATAAGAAGTTATAGTATTCAAAAAAAGGTTATAAAACAATTTTGCTGTTACACCATGCAGAATTATTGCCTTTTAACAACTTCCAACCAACCTTCCTACATTTCCATTATTCATTCAAAGAATGACCCCAGTATGATATGGATCAAAGATTGAGAATTTTAAGCTTCATCACAATGGATGGAGAGGATAAACTATTTAAGGAAGGGGGAAACCACAAATCAAATAAAATTGCACATAAAGACGAACATAAGCCACTGGAAAAAAGCCAATTAGCTTCAGTCCACTACACCTACAGCCAAAATGCTCGAACTTGTCTAAAAACGGTCCTTTCGAGAACAAACAATTTGCTAGAATTCAAAACCCTATATACCTCCGCTCTAGCTTCCAAAATTCAAAATTTAAAAAGAAACTTACAGGAAAAGTAAAACCCATAATTAAAATTTAAAACCCATACCTTGCAGTTTTGTAAGATTATCATCGCCTGAAGGGGAAAACAGCCGCCGGAAAATACTGGCCGGAGAAGACTCTGGAAATTCTAACTGAGCACGACTGAAACCCAAACCAAATAACAAAAAAAAAGAAAAACCCAACAGAGAAAACAACAAAGTGGAAGGATGGATGAAGGAAGAAGAGACAGGTGGGGGTGGAGAAAGATTAAAAGGGGAAAAAAGTATGAAAAAGAAATGAAAATCTGGAAAGGGGGAAAAACACAAAGAGAGGTTTGGGTTATGGTTATAGTCAAAAAGGTTTTTTGTTGAAGAGGTTAGTTGACTAGACTCAGTCCATCACCCAAAACTCTCTTGTATATAATCTTATTATTATATTCCTCACTCACTCTTTTAGTTCGAGACTTTTTTTTTTTTTTTAATTTTATTGGTCTTTTTTTTAGTACTAGTATTTTTTTTTAAATTTTGATTACATAATTTTTTTTAATTTTGATTACATAAACATCTATAAATTAATAATGCCTCGGGCCAAAAAGTTTATAAACCAAAAATTTTATTAGTTTATAAAATTATCAATTTATCTAAAATTAATCGTTAACGAGTTTATTCAAATATATTAAAGAATAAATTGTAAATCTTTCTCAATGAAGGAAAGAAAAGTCAACTTATAATAACTATTCACGATCGATTTTTTATTACTATTGCTAACTTTATTTTCCTTTCTTGCCATAACTAATTTTGCTAACCTTTGTTATGAATAAAAATTTCACTTGTTTCTAACTCAAATTCAAGTTTATATTGGTTTGAGTTTTTTCAAACAGGCTCATAAGTATACCAAGGCTAAAACATTCGTAAATATAAATTCCAAACAAAAACTTATTAATTAGTTTGATATTTTACTATAATTTCCCAATTCTTATGATAATTATTATCTTATTAATTAATGGAGATTCTTTAATTTTTGTATTCCTCCCCAGTTGGGAGCAAAAAATTACAGTATCATTTAATAAAATTATTGATTTTTATGGAAGATTAATTTATAAAAGTCCTATGATTTTAATGTAATTATAATAATTTTGAAACTGTCGATACTTATATTTACATAGAGGATTTTCGAAAAAAAATTACTACCTTGTTAATTGATAGAATTTCTTTAAATTTTTTATTGCTCTCAAATTGGGACCAGAAAAAATATTATTTAATAAAGATTATTTATTTTTATGAAGGACTAATTTTTAAATGTTTACTTTCATGGAAACAAGTCCAAAATTTTGTGTGTGTGCGCGTGTGTACTCCTATTATTTCTTTTTCTTGAAATAAGTGTTAGTTTACAAAAATAAGCATATTAAATTTTAATTTATCTTTTAAATTTTAACATAATTTGTGTATTTCTTTTCTCAATTTATTCTTTTTTTTTAAACTCTTCAATCAAAATAAATTGATAAGAAACAAAATTGTTGGTTATCTTTTACATTTCAATGCTTATGTGTATTTTTTTTCTCAATTTCGTCTTTGTTTACTTTTTAACCAAAATAAATTAATAAGAAATAACTATTGGTGGAAAAAAAATTTAGAGAAGGATAATAATCATAAATTATTAATCTAAATAATCTTATTTATTAAGCCTTAAATTACGTGACAACTCTGAAAACTTATTTTAAAATATGGGAATATCTCTACAGTTTTGGAATAAGAATTTGATGAAAAGGAATGATAAATGTTGAAGGTCGGTTCAGGGTTTTAATTATGGAATAATCTTCTGTTATATTAGTTCGAAATAGTGCAGATTTATAAATTCGTACACAGATCTACACTAATAAATATAACAACTAAAATTGATTAACCTTCTAAACTCTTGTTATTTGTAACAAAGTCTCTATATGTGCAAAAATGTAAAAACTGATCCATAAAAAAAATAAAACAAAAAACTGATCCCTAATGTAACTCTACGTACAAGACTATCGACGGCTATGTGCAGTCTTGACCTAGTATATTATACAGTAGAACTTCTATAAATTATTAGTGTTAGATTACCAATATTTATTAATTTAGAGAATTATTATATAATCTATAAATTAATAAATTATTAATTTAAAGAATTTCCATGAGAAAAAAGGAATCATCACTAGATTATTTAATTTGCAATTGTCTTTACAACTGAATCAATCAAATATTAAAACTCTTATGAATACTAAAGATCCATACATAGTTCATATCATCTGATGAGAATCATGGAGCTTCACATCGAAGTTCTATTCCATTAAAGGAGCAAAAGGTGTTCTTATCAATGAGAGGTTCGATATTGTTTCCTTTCAAATCTAGAAGAAAGTGTGCAGTGAAAAGAAGACATTCAATGAAGGAATTTTCACCTCAACCTTCTAGTAGGAGCAATGAGAAAGAAGAAACACTAAATCATCCAGATCAAGTATCAAAAGAGTCAAGTGATGACTTTGCTGAAAATTGGGATGATTCAAGAGAAGGAGTTGTTGGGATGAATCATTGAGAGATATAGAGTCTCATTGTTTGGGAGGAGTTGTACGGTTAGTCAATTCTTTCTTTCTTATGGCCTAACGGGACTTGGTCTAAGAGTAAACCGTTTTATCATGCTGAGCTTTTGCATGATTTAATTGTTTTAAAACTAATCTTCTTATCATCTTTTGTTGTAATAGCCGTGTGGTCTAGCATGTTTGATTGTTTAGTTACTCGAGTTTTTATGACTTTAGGTTGTAGAAAACCTTGTTGAGTTTATCTATTTTATAGATGGGTTTGCTTGGAAATAACATGATGAATTATGTGTTTTACATGCTTGTTACCTGATAATACTTAAATTTAACCACTTTTAGCAAGCAATTCTTATTCATTTTTACTTATAAATTAATGTCAATTAAGTAGAATTAGTTTACTTTTGGATTAATTTTACATTTCAGGGTGATCAGAGGGCTAAAGTTGAATTTGCTAAAAATCTGAGGCCAAAAGGTGAAAAAGATCATAAAAATAGACTGGAATTGGAGTTGCTGGAAATTGGAGCTGGAAATCGATTGAAGAAAAAGAAGAAGCTGAATCCTTGCTATTTAAGGAAGAATGGTTGCATCATCATCACAGTTGATGATCTCTGCAAGTGGTAGCCAAAGAAGAAGAAGGAAAAATGAAGAATTGGAAGCTAGTCTGCTGGCAAGCTGCTGTAATGGCTGCTGTTGATTCTGTCAATCAAAGGAGAAAAGAGAAGCTGAAATCTTGCTGTTGAAGGAAATGATTGCTACACCATCACTGTAAGTTGCTGTTGCTACAAGTGGAAGGAGAGAAAGAGGAAGATTATGAAGAATAAAGTAACAGCTACTTTGCTACTCGCCAGATGTTGTTGTTTCTGATTAATTGATGGAATGACTGCTGTTGGAGGTGAGAAATGATGGTGCAGATGATTCCAAGAAACAAGGAAGAGAAGATCAGAAGATTGGAGGCTAAATTGGAGGCTAAGTAGAAAGAAAATGATGATTACACAGAAGCATGTTGCTGATGCTGCTGCCTGCTGTCTCTGCTGCTGGTGATGCTGAAGATTAAAGAAAGAAGAAAAAAAGATTTGTGGCTGAAAATAGTGAAGTGGCACCGAGAAGAAGACTAAAGGAGAAGTAATGATGAGTAGAAGGTGGTTGATTACGGTTGAGGAAGAAAAGGCAGCCAAGCAGATGAAGACAACTTGACAAATTGACAAGTTGCTGAATCAACAAACTTCCAACTACTGCAAGTGGCCATCTCTACTTTGCTGCCAAGAAGAAGACCAGAAGAAGCAACCATCCAAGCCCTCTAGAGCACCAGAGCTTTTATTTGGTTCAAACAAATACGGTCCAAGCGTGGATATCTGGGCTGCCACTTGTATATTTGCTCAACTTTTACTGTGACGTCCATTCATGTAGGTAATATTTTATTACAATGACTAATGCTTGAGAAATTGGATAGCTTGTAATAACCAATCTAATTGACTTGTTTAAGTTGTAATTATTTATGGTTTTCAAATGAATAGTTTGCTAGCTTTCATTCTGGCTTGAATTCAAGAAGCAATATGAGCGTGCATTACTTATTGGTAGAGATTATGCTTTACTGCCTTGGTGGAAGTTAAAACATATATGCGCCCCAATTTTGTGATTTTTTTACAATCTATCCAACTAATTGGATTAAAAAAGTATATAAGCTGCTACCTTCCACGTTCTCTTTAATTTTTGAATCCTTTGTGAAAGAAAATGTTTAAACTTGTTGTAGACATTTTTTGTATTTTTCTCCATTTTTCCTTGAAGTCTTGGATGGCTTTGTTTCACTTGTTTGAATTGAAACATGAAGATAATACAACACGTCAAGTGGATTTGTGGATGGAATGAAATTTCTTGAATACAAGTTAACAACTAAATGGTTGAAAAGCAATCGCGTTTTGACCTTCTCGTGTCGAACATGTTGCCTTCTCTTCCTACCAAACATGCTACAGGGAAATGGTGATATTGATCAACTGGGGAAGATCTTTGCTGCTTTTGGAACTCCAAAGCCTTCACAGCAACGAGAAATGATGTATTTGCTTCATTTTCTGGAATATAAAGATGTTGCTAGGCAGCCACTCCACACACTTTTTCCAATGGCTAGTGATGATCCGTTGGATCTTTTACCAAAGATGTTCACTTATGATCCAGAATCTAGGATTTCAGCACAACAAGCATTACAACATAGGTACTTTTCATATGGTTGTATGAATTTTGGCTTAATTAATGCTTAGACGAAAATCACGTGTTAAAATTTTGAGATAGTTTGGGCGTTTAGTCTTACGTTGAAATTTTAAAGTTTGTTACCATATGTGGCTGACTACATTTTAATCCTCTTATGGTTGTGGCTCTTTATGGTTGCAGGCATTATTTGATTAAGGTTATTGAGCTTTTTCTTGCGTGTCAAATTTTGTCTGATTCTTCAAAGTTTCATAATGAAGCAGGGATATGGTTTAAAAATTTCTGAAATTTCTCAAGACTTGTTGAAAATCATTAAAAACTTTAGCGCAAGCTGCTGATTTGGAACATAACATGTCAACGTTGAAATTCTGAATTGTGTAGCTGTTTTGGGATGTTTTCTGAATATACTCTGAATTGTGCAGCTGTTTTGGGATTTTTTTGAATGTACTTCTCGTAGATTTTGTTTATGTTTGATGAAGTTTATTTCGGTATTCAAGGATCATCAAACAAGCTCTTTGTTTTTTTTTTTTTCTGAATTTAAATACTCTAACCAGACTGCTTTACTGAAAAGTTGGTATATTGTAACTTGAATCAACTAAAACTATCTAGCTTGTTTGACTAAAAGATTTATCGTCTAAGTGTGCCAACACATAAGGGTTTTTTTTTGTTTCTTTTAGGTACTTCTCTTCCCGACCTCTACCCACGGAACCAGATTCACTTCTAAGACTTGCTCAGGAAGAGGATGCGTCCAATCCATAGGATGGTCCAGCTATATTGTCTACGGGATGGTCCACAGAATTCAATCCACAAGATGGTCCAACTCATTTGGCTCCTCCAAGAAAGTCTAGAAGGGTTATGCCAAATCCTGAATTCCTATTGAGTGTTAACTTGGGGAAAAGTACGAAATATACTACCCCGGAGAAAGCTCCTAGACTCTCATTGAGTGAATTTCTAGGAATCAGGTCAAAACAGTTTGTATCACCCTCAAGTATTTCCACAATGAAACAATTGGAAAGAAGCCATAACTCGCATCACAGTAGTAAATCCAAATCTTTGAAAGTGAAAAACAAGGAATCAAAGGATGCAACTACAAAGACAATGAGTTGTCCTGAATTGGTTAAAGTAGATATCGACTTGATTGAAATGGATCAAGCTTGGAATGAAACCAATGATGATAAGGTGTGTTTAAATACGAGTTAAAAATTCCAATATATGTATATTTGACTTTTACTTGTTTAGTATTTTAATCTTATTTTTATTAAAGGTTTCATAATATTATTTGATTCGTAGGTAATGAACACATCAGCTGCTCCAATACAAATTTTGAAAGTGAACAATAAAGGGCCAACGGATGCAACTGCAAAGACAAAGAGCTGCTCAGAATGGGAAGAAGCAGATGTATATATCCTTGACTCAAAGATAGCTAAGGATGAGAAGTTTTGTTTAATTTGAATACAAGTCCTAATTTGCTAACATATTACTTTTCTATGAAAAGGTAAAAGTGTTGCAGTATGTACTTGAAATAGGATTTGGCAACACATACAAAGGCAACAGTGTCTCTTTTCCAGTTGAGGTACCAAAATGGTTGCCTGAACAACGTAATTGGTGAGTTTTAATCTGTTCTTAATTAAAAATCTATTTATTTTGTCGTAAGTTTGAAAAATTCTACAAAATTATGATCATCATAGTAAAAGAAAAAATATATTTTTCTTTCAAACAGGTACGATTGTGGCATGTACGTGATCAAATTCATGGAGCTAGACTTTCTTATGGATGAAGGGATCACTATTAGCTTGAAGTATTGTACATTTCAAATAAACCGCTTTGTTAATACTTAATGATTGCCACAAAGTAAATAGGTTTATAGTTACTAGCATAATTATTAGCACAAACAAATTTTATATGTATTAAATATATAAAATTGATAATAGCTTGCTAGTGTAATTTTGAAAATTTTACGCACATAAATTTAGTTAACTCACAATGAAATTTTAGTGATCTGAAAAGGAAAAAAAAAATTATAAAGATATATAGTGCTTTATACGACATCTCTATAGTAATATTTCTTTATTTGATTTCCCTAAAAGATACTATCTCGGTTCCAAAAAAAATAGTCCACATTGAGTTTATAAATTTGTATTAAAAATAGTACAAAACTCAAAACTCAATGTTGACTATGTTTTTGAGACAGGAGGCGTACTACATTTTATACATAATGACGGGGTGACATATATAAACCAAAAATATTACTAATATAAATTGAAATTTTACAATGTTTAATGTCAATGTGTATTGTTATTTTAAGTACCTTTAGAACGATTTTCGATTTTCGATTTTCAGTCCATATTTTCCATTTCATCCTAATTTATTAGAAACTGTCAATTTCATATTAATGTATTATACTTCGGCAATTTAATACTTCCATTATATATTTAGCAAATTCCGGCCACTCACTTGGTCAAACTAGTACGACACTTAATTAATTTAATTTTATGCTAATTTAATTAATATCTGCTAATTTAATTAATAAGCTTATTTATTAATTAAGATTAAGCATACATTTAATTTTCTATGATATTAAATAACAAAAATAATTAATTTAATTTTGTATTTGGTTATTCTACATTAATTAACAAAAATCAGTCGAACTAACAAAATGACATAAATATCCAGTCCGATCTCCTTTACTAAAGGTAAATAGGTAATAATACTGAAGTCCAAATCCTGGACTCCTTCCTTATTACGAAAATTGTGAGTTCTAAGTTTCGTCATTCTGCTGAAGGAGTTTCGATTTCTTAGTAATCGGGTTGCGACTTTATAATGACGTGAAAAGACATAAATATCCTGCTTGGCCTCCTTCCTTGAAGTTAATACTGCTGGAGTACAAGTCCTGGACTCCTGCCTATTACCAACATTGTTGAGGTCCAATTCGGGTTATTTGGTCATTTTGCCGATGGGATCGGATTTAATAAACCGATTTCTCTATAATATCCCACCCCCAATCTTATAATCCACCACGAGAGTGACGATTCTTCCTGGAGTTTTGATCGCTTCCCAATGGAGGATTTGGAGATCCCGGCCGATTAAGTTGAGATTAGGTTGCATCTGGATAAGACTTAGACGGAGAAAGTTCACCGGTTGAAGTACAGATACCTTGAAATAACCGTTCCTTTGCTCAAAATAGTTCAATTACATTAACATTCTTCAGGTATGATTGTTTACGTTATTCAAATTTTTCAGTCAATGAAAATGATTTAGTGTATGAGCTGAATTAAGTGTTTTCGTGCTCTGTTTTTTTTTTTTTTAATTGGGGGTTTGTTTCGTCTGGGTAAACTGCCAATGAAATAAGGGGGTTTAAGAACTTGAAAGTGAAAAGAATCCCCCATCAATAGAATTAGGGGTTTACTCTTTTTAATATCCGCCTGAGCAATTTTCAATTTAACTTTTTTTAAGGTTAAATTTGTGAATTGGGTACGGATGAAAAGATTGTCTACCTTCAACTGTTAGCAACCATTTTTCTTTAATGTCAGAATTCTCGCCTTTATATTTTCCTTTTTTTTTTTTTAGTTTGGTTTCGTTGATTTTTGAAGGTCTGTTGTACTTATGCAGTTTGCTTACTTAGTAGATGTTTTGCGATTGTTCGTAAGAATAAGTTTTGCCCCAAAATTTTGGTCCTGTAACCATCATTAGAGTTTAAAATAGTATTTAGAGCTGAAGTTTTCATTTAGCAACCAGTCAATTGAAAGGATTGATACCTGCAATCTGAAATCATGAGTTTAAAATAATGTTAGCTGGTACATGAGAAGTTGTATCGAAGCAACTTCTATTTGTTCTTGTTAGATTTTAACTACTATTTTCATCATGAGTATAAAATGGTGTCATACTCCCTCCGTCACAGAAAAATAGTCTAATTTTAGAAAGACATGAATGTCCATGCCAAAATCTTTCATTAAAGGAAATAACTATTAAAGTCCAGTGTTGTTAAAATTGCATAGCTCTAATTTGTCTTGGGCTGAGTGAACAACGCCAAGTGTTGTTCCTTTTGTGAATTTGTGGGTGCTAAAAAAGAGATTATATTTGCCTCTAATTATGGTGCTTCACATGCATGCAAAGTGTTTGCTTTTTTGCTTCCAAGAGTGCAATCATGATATCCACTTTTCCTTTATAAATTAAATGCAGAATCGTGCCTTGCTTTTGATTGCGTAAATTTCTACAAGGTAAATCCATAATCCTTTATTTCCTTGGTCTTTGAGAGCATGTTTCTTATGATTGGTATGAAATATCTATATGAAAATATGTATATTAAAATCAGAGTTGTGTTGTATTATCTCCTTAAATTGATTGAAGACTGCTCATTTGTTTCAATAGTTAGCAGGTGATTGTATCATTTTGAGTGGATAACATGTATACACTCAAATCTCATACTTATCTTTACTTTTTGGTATTACCTATTGAATTGGATTAGGTCTTATTTACCTTTTGTCTTCACCAAATGCGGTATATCTTCGCCACCTCCTCTGATGAGCGAGGCTACGAGGGTATTTGTCCTGGCATCTTGTAAGCCACTGATATTGGTACGAAGAAGAAATAGTGCTTTTGAGAACTTTGGTTTAACTTAAAAAGGAAAAAAAAAGCGCTTGGTTTGGCAAAGACTCAGTACATATTGATTGCCCTCTGATTCTAATATGAAAAGAGAATATGTGTGGATAACATGTTACTCTGTGGACATGAGAGTCAAGTACAAGGGTTTAATCATTCTATTATCTCTAATCCTTCATGGAGAGAAAGTATTAAATTTACTTGTTCTTCCTTACCTTAGTTTTTATGCACTTTCAAGTCTCCTGCTCTATTGATTAGTGAGTTTTGTATTTCCTCAAGTGTTTATCCATTCATGTCTGCTGTTATGAAATTCTTGATTCATTTTGCACATTAAGCTTCTATCTGAGTGTTCGTTCCTGTCAACGTCCTTGAAATCATTGGTTTTGTAAACTTTAGTTCTATTACTGGCATGCAAAGGAAGATAAACTGTGGAATTAACATCTTCTAAAAAAAATGGGCATTACATGGTGACTTTTTCTCCCAGCCAACACATCAATTGCCTATTTTGTTGTTTTATTTGCTCATCTCCTCTTTTCTTGCAGAATTACTCATCTATCATTTCAGTGCATCCAAAAGTCATTAACAGAAGACCAGAAACTTTAGTTATTGAGTCATTTGTTGTTGATGTATCTGAAGGAAACCGAAGGATGAAACTTACTACTTTGTTGAAGCAATGATCAAGCGCAACCTCAAGTGGCTTGCTGAAGTTTCTGAGCGGCGTGCTGTGCAGGACAGGACAGAACCTATTGATCAAAACGAGTTAAAGTAAGAAAATGAGTTATAGGTTATGTTTGCCTAGGATGAGGCTTCTATCAAGCGTTTCCAATGTTTGAGGCCATAGGAGGATGGCTATTTTGTGGTAAGGCATCCATTGTAAAGGCAAGGGATGCAGATTTGGTGGTTCGCTTGGCATGAGCTTCAAGATGTCCTTTAAAATTGAGGATCCTTCACGAATTAGTTTCTTCATGGGAACTATTATGTTTCGGGAGGATATATTATTTTTATTAACCAACGTTTGGGCCATAGATATTGAATTTTTAATCATATGATTCTTTAAAAAGGGGAATGCTGATTAAATTGTTTAGACTTTATCTTATAATAATTGTGGAACGTAAATTTTTTTTATACAATCTTAATATAATGCATTTGATAAAGTTACAATGAGCAATAGAAGCAGAGTTACTAATTGTTTGAAGTCAATGAGCCAACTTCCATACAATCTCTTCGAAATAAAAGATGACCACATAAACATCAATGAAGCTACATGTTTCTTTAGCCTATGTACATCTAAAGCATGTTTATCAAGGGCATTTGTGCACACATAATTTTTCTTATTTTTAGACAAATAATGGAGCTAGCACACTATTGTAAATATCCCTTAATTCGGGATCAAAGAGAATCACAGACTGCTCTCTTAGGCGATTTACCAGCTGAAGCGCCAAGAGAGTCGGATTCCACATTCAACTTAGAACTTTTTCACTGTTTTGCAACCTGCATTGGGAGGAGAATTGCTCTGATCTCAGCTGTCTCGACATAGCAAAACCCTTCATCCCGGCTGATCGCAACCAGAAACCAACTTGCAGCGTCCATAAGGAAAATGGCTTTTTCCTCCTCTCTGTTGCCAGTCCTTCACTTTCAAGCATACTCTTTCGCTTCCTTGGCAGCAGGACAAGCAAGATATAGGTCATCTCATGGAAGATCTCCCAAGAATAAAAGGAAACCAGAACAAGCAAAAACAAAATCCAAATGTCAAATGCTAACTTTTGTTCTCATCAACATCAATACCAACTCCCCGATCTACATCATGCACTTATCATCAGCTATTGACAGTAAATACACTTTTCCCTAGTGATTACTTTTTAGGCACCCGAATAACATAATCATCATCTTCACCATTTTTTAACATAACTTTTTCTGTAGTGATCTTTTTCTACAGAAGAGAAATATACAATACATGCATAATTCAACTCACAGATACAAAAGAAAATGAAAACCTCAAGTTACAGGTGTAGATCACAAACTACAAAAGAAGAATAACAAAATAGAAGACAAAAACTCAATCGTAGAATTTTTCAATCTATACCCAAAGTGCTAATGGGGAAACAATTGATTAGGATCCCCTTTACACTAATACAAAAATGGCTGATCTTCTATCAGCAGCATAAGAAGAAGATCAATCAATAAAAATCAAGGGATTTCATCAAAATAGCATAGAAAACAACATTGGGAAAAGCCACTACCAACTAGTCCAATTGATTAGATGAATTTCCATAAGACTAAGATTCTTAAAGAGGGAGCTGATACAGATAAGATTTAACATAGCCGGAAAAATATAAGATATTTGCAACATTAATCTGTGAAAGTATCAGATACCTTTTAGTCCAACCCAGTGTACCAACAGAAACCTTTTCATTATCAATATATGCTATTGCACCAGATCCAGGTTCTTCCATGCACGTTCCCTCATCAACCTAGTAAGAAATGGTACATGTCTTTAAAAAAATAATTTTATTGCTAAGGTTGGTGACCTAAAAACTTGACAGCAGGACCAAACACTTCCGTAACTACAGATCAGAACATATCATTAATATCTAGCATCCATCATTGAAAAGAAAATAATTTATAATTTTCAGTACGATCTGCAATTTTGCTCCCACAGTACAAGAGCCAAAATCTTTAACCATAAGATTGAAGTGCAGCATAGAACCATAAAATCTCAACCAGCTAAAGGTTGGTAAAGGGAATAGGGACCATTCTTTTTTCTTTTTTTTTGAAGGGTGGGACCATTCTTATCTATCTACATATAATTCAAGCTATCAACCACAACTATTTGATACGCTCAAGAAGTATAAGTGTAGGTATATATTCAAGTTGAAGAAGAAAACAAAATGGAAGTTCTAGAGCAGATACAGAAGCTGAAGTGTGGCATTTAGAGGTCAACTAGGAAGAAGTTTACATTAAATGAATCTAATTTGTCTATGAGACAGCTTGAGGAATTGTATATTGAACTGCAAGCACTACAAATAGAAAAGAGTGAGCATCTGAAGAAACTAAGAAAGTACTGGACCACCTCAATACTTTGCAATCATTGTGCTTGGTGCTTGGTTTAGATTTCAAACAAAATGTTGTTGAGGTTCATCCATGTTTAGGAGAGTCTGAAGGGTCAAAAGATATAAGTGACACTACCATTGAACATCTAGCTACTTCCATAAAAAGATTGCGAGAGACTATGTTACAGAGGATGCAGAGACTACAAGACCTTGCTGGAATTGTGAAAAATGATGGAAACACCTATAGAAGAGCAACAAAAGTTTCAGACCATCATGGCTAACATAGATGCTTCTGAAGATGAAATCTGTAGATTTCTTCAACTATATTGAAGTAGGAGTTACAGGTTGGAAGAACTGAAAGCATGTAAACTGAAAGAGCTTGTGATGAAGGTGCTTTGGTTCCCTTAATCGAGGTCTTGGGTTCGAGCCTCGTGACTGGAAAGAGCAATTTTGGGAGAGCTTTCCCTACAAAATGAGACCGACCTTGCTCGATGCGGATTAGTCTGAGTGTAATGCACTCAGGACACCGTCCGCAATATGAAAAAAAAGGAAAGCTTGGGATGAAGAAATTCTTTGCAAGGTAAACAAGTAGATGGCAAGATTTGAATAAGAGTGCTGACTTGAGGAATAGAACAGGGATGATAATACATCTCAGTTTGGAGTTTTAAATGTAATTCAGATTTCAGATCATTATCATACTATATTTGCACTTTTGCAGTAATACTGTAACATAATGGCAAAGTCGGAAATGGTAATAAGGTCTAGAGTCAAAAGGTGCTCATTCTAGTTAGGCACAACAACAGAAAGTACACTGTTATAAGCAGCAGTAATAGAACTTCAAAATTGAAATCAGCTAGCAGTTACGCAAGGCTTAGGTTGAGGAGCAGATCAAAGAATAGATAAATTGAAGTCTATTGTATGGAACAAACAAAGATGTAAAAATGAATTTAAAAAACGATAGTAAGGGGCTGATAATTTAGAAACCCGGGCTCATCATTCCTTTTCCCTTTCCTACATAGTTAGGATCTTCAATGGTGCAAATGATCACAAATTTCCACCCCATTCCAACCCCCCTTCCCCTTCCACTCCTCCCCCAAACATAAAAAAAAAGAAGAACAATCATTATTTTCGTGCCAAAAGGATGTAGACTATTACAACATTCTGCTAAGAAGGCTAGCATGTAAAATCAGAGAATAGTTTAGAACTCCTTTTTAATCTGAAAGAAATTCCTACCAAGATAGCACATATTGTTTCAATCAATGAAATTGAAAGGTATCTTTCATTCAATACATGTAGCAGCAAAAAAACTAAGTTCACAATGGATAAACATGAAATTTCCCATAAACCCACCCGTAATCTATTCTGGTTAAACATGCAAAGGAATGGCAGAGAGAGTCTGCAAGGTAAAGCATATATGGGCAAGAAAAAAACCCATAACATAAAGAAAAAAAAACAGAGACTCCCCCATCAGTTAGTCCAAACTTAAAGAGAACCAAAAGCTTCTAATACAGAGTTTAAGGAGAACTAATAGCTTCTACGGCAGCAGGGTTCACATTTGAACTTATAATAGAAATATTAACATCCATCCAATACAACTATCTACCCATACTGCAATTCACTCCCATTTAAAATGTTTTAAGTATTGTAACATGCCCAGGTGACTGTCACTATCCTGTTAATAGGCGCCTAGAATCTTATTAAGCAAGCACCACTGTGCAGTGTAAAATTCAGCAATCTATTAATTGTCGTATGCATGGAATTTGGATGATACCTCTAAATTGATAAAGAACCTGATTATTGAAGTGATTTGACATGGCATAAGTGATGTAGCTTCGCATTCTTCCCTCGCTTGTACTCTGAATCTGGTTCTCATCTATTGGAGTCTCGGCCTTTGGCTTCTCAACCTTTTTGTAACAATCCATGTCTACAAGATAGGCAACCAGATTATTCACCAAAGAATCCCAAAGCCACCCTAATATCCTAACTATAACCTAGAGTACTTAGTACTTACCACAGTCCACACTTATCCACAAAACAAACATATGAAAAATCTTAAACTCAAAATAATAATCACTAAAAAAAACAAACAAACAATTGATAGAAGTACGAAATGAAACAGATAAAAAATCAAGGAGTCATCGGCGACGGAGAGATGTCGCAAATCAAGGAGTCACCGGCGGTCCTATCACAAATGATTAAACACATGGTAGAAACGGTTATGCCGACAATATCATCTCGCTCCATAATGTCATGGCCTTACTCTGGCCTGGGTCGTCACCTATCTCAATCGCGCGCGACCCAATCGTCAAACCACCTAACAAGGAGGAAGAGGAAGATCTCACCCGAAATACATATATCTAAAACCGCTTGATAAATAAAAGTTTTAAAATCAAATGTGGCAGACAACTTTTTCAAAAATTAAGTAAAATGGTTTTTGATGTGTCAATTTTAACAAATAATTTTTAAACATTTTTATCCGGTAAACGACCTGCTTAACAGGTTTTTACTTAATTTTTTTAAAATTTATTTTAATTAAAACTATTTGAGATATGTTAGCATGTTACTCACCCCATGAATAAATCTTGTACCCTCAATTCTGATTGATTGAAAAAAAACGGGACGGTACCGTAAAAATGAGCAACGGGACTCTAGACAAATCCATAAAAATACGGTGCTTTTTATTTTTTGAAAACAAAAAAAAAAAGGGAAAAAATCTCTTCAGCGGATTTACCTTTTGAGCAATGATAGAGATAGTGACTAATTATAGTGAAAAAGTATAGTGACTAATGAAAAGACAAATACACCATCTTCACTACATATGTGTACTTATTAATTAAGGTAAAATTGTAATTTTAGAAAAAGATAAAATTTTAACGGGAAAGTGTCAAAAAACTAGGGGCCAAGAATACTTCACATCACTCACTCTCTTTTTTTCACTATTTTTTTCACTATGTTTTTCACTAGATATATCATTTTCCTTTTTTTTTTCCCTCATTGCTTTTTGGCATAAAAAAATTCCCTCCACCGAGAAAATTCATTCATCCAAGAGATGATGTGAAATATTTTCTAATAAATCATTTAATTATTTCCTTAAAAAAATTACAATAATAGATTATCTTTATTTATGCCTTTTACATATTATATAAATAATAAATTCATTCAGTACAAAAATTGTGCTACCTTTTTTTCCCCATATGACAGATCTCTTTTTACTAGTAGTACGCAAAATTAATCATGTAATCTCTTAATATATATATATATATATATATATATATATATATATATATATATATCCTACTATATTAGAAACAAAAACCTCCCTTTCACACATCTCATATGATTGCCACGTGGCATGAAGAAAGTACTAAATTGTCCTTTTGTCTAACTATAATTAAATTACTAAATCCCCTTTTACACTTTACCTGACACTTTTTTTTTGAATTTTTTCTTTATGTTTCATTCAATTAGAGTTGTTTCTAAATTGAATTGATCAATTAGGTTTTTGTTACAAAGTGTAAATTTTGTTTTAAGCTTATACCCTTCGGATGAAACTTATTACAAAGCTATTAAAAATCTCCAAAACTAAGTAGTGATTTGGCACGACCAATGGAGAACATCAATAAATCATCTTACTAATATTTAAACTTATTAGGATACTGTTATATTTTATCTAACATTTATTTCAACACATATATTCGATTACGTCTATTTATATTTAATAAATAACACTTATATAACATTTCTAAAACATACATGGCGAAATACAATTTCTTTTTTTTTTTTGTGAAATACAAATATTTCTATGATCACACTTATAAAACATTTCTAAATCCTTCAAACATTTCTAAAATATATCGCTCCAAATACAAAATTTTATTTTTTTTCAAATATAAACATTTCCGAGATCTACAGATAGACTGGGCCAAGATCGCGCATTGCGCGACCAGACATCACTAGTATATATATATATATATATATATATATATATATATATATATATATATATTAGCACTCTGGGTGGTGAGTTTTACTTCATTTTGGGGAGGCCAGCGAGAGTGTGTGTGTGTGTGTGTGTTTTTTTTTTAATAGTTTCGAGAATTATCTTGTTGGTAAGATATATTTTCTTTACACCTAATTATCACATATATAAATAATTTTATTATCACTCATAAATAGTGAATTAAATTTTTTTCCATAAACTAAAAATTAAAATAATGAATTAAAATATCATATAAGTTCTTAACCCAAAAGTTTTCAAGTTTATCAATTTGCTACGGGATGAAAAGTAAGTGCCTATTGGTTTCAAGCTAGTCATGAAAATTTTAAAAATTTTTATTTACTTAATTTAGTGGGTCTGGTCAAATTGTTAACGACTGTTGAGTCTATATATCGAATTGATCAAAACATAGTGTAACAAAATGGGTAGAATCCTCTCATTGCATGTGGTCTTAAGCATGACATTCCTTATTTATACTTTTCAAAAGTAGAGTTAGAAAATTAATCTTAAGATACGACTGAGTGGTAATTTTTACTGTCTTATCAGATTCTATCTAGTTAATGATGTTAGTTAACATAATATAATACTACAAACGAGTCTCTTTTTCAGTGATATCATACTGCCAAGAAATTACATTTTCATTATTGTTACATGGTGGAAATCAACCAAGAAAAATTATGTTTAACTTTCATCGCATGCTACTATGATATGAGAAAAATGGTGAGAAATTATCTTTAGTTTTATAGCATTTTAGTATATCAGTTTATACTATCCTTGAGGGGGATTTAGAATTTGAACTTTTTTACAAAACTCAAAAGGCAAGCCTCTGACACCTTCTTGTTCAGTAAATTAACAAAGGAAAACCTGAGTATATTTTTAAGAGACATTAAAAATCATTACAAGTCCTTTTTGAAATAATAATAATAATAATTATAATAAGCTAAGACTAAACTGAAAACTCTGGTTATAAAGTTGCCCAATCAATGTCATAAGATGGATAATAATAATAATTATTAGAATAAGCTAGACTAGGCCTATTTCTGTCGCGCATTACGTGACTAGTACTTCGATTAATTTTTTAACCCCTTTATTCTAGAATTATTTTCCTAAAATTACTTTTAGTTCATTTTATAATATGGATGAAAATCCAAACTGGACAACAAGTTTGGATAGAAGGAGTAATGTTTTTCGTGTTTGAAAACATTATAAATAATTTCAATTACACATCCCATGCGACATCTATAGTTTGAAAGAAAAGGCGATATAATTGATTTTGATTTATTTTTTTTTTGGAAAACAAACATTATAATGATGAAGATTACAAAATATTTGAATTTAGCACTGATATATATATATATATATATATATACATATATATATATATATTCTTAGAAATCATAAAAGAATAGTAAGAAAATCACAAATCTGAAAGCCTCCTATTTATAAGAAGACGGAAGAAGAGTTAAAAGCGCCATGAAAATTGAATGACATGCTAGTAGTTATGATACTATGTTTCTTGGTATTAGACATACGTGCAATTTCCACAAAGAGGTATGTAAGGGAATGACTTTAACTACATTTAAGCGGAGTCCATTAAGGTAGTTTTTTTATTAAAAAGTTTTTTAGAAAAAGAGTTAAAAGCGCCATTTGATAAGAATGCAAAAGACAATTAAATTAGTAAAATTTTTGACATCAATAAGCATCAAGTGGATCCACACCTATTATTTGAAGGGGAAGTCAATCTAGAATTATGATCCCCAGGACAGTGGATGGCATTGGAAAAAATTACTTGCTGTAAAAGACAAATTGAAGCAGAGAATTCTGGAAGGACTTTGGACAGGCTCTGATGGGAAACTTTACACTGCAAAGGAAGGCTACACTTAGATGATGGATGTGCAGACCAGAGTAAAAAATGCCAAGATAGTGTAGAATCCTTACAATGTCCAGAAACATTGTTTTATATGCTGGTTGGCTTTTAAAGATAGACTCACACAGGAAAGACTTCAGAAGATGCATATTTTGAATGAGGTAATAAAATGTGAATTGTGTGAGCCCAGGAGGAGTCTGTGAACCATTTGTTTTTCAATTGCTCATACTCTCAAACCTTGCTTCAACTTTGGACTGGTTGAAAGTCTCATTGAGTTTTAGAGTACTCAGAAACAGTATTGGCAGAATCTTGAATGTGTGGCGGTTTAAAAAGATAAGGCAGAGGGTGTTGTTTTCTGCCTTGGCTGCAACTGTGTACCACACTTGGGCAGAAAGAAATGCTAGGAAGTTTACAGGTGAGCAAATGCAAGTGCAAGAAAGGGCTATGAAAGTCAGAATAGAGGTAGCATGCAGAGTTCAGTTTTGCTGCAAAACCAGGAACAAGAATGAAGTTGAATTTTTGCAAAGTATAGGCATACCAGTTAAACTGTCAAGTTTGTAATAGATGCAATAGGGTTGTACATATTGTAAAGGTTTCTTGGAGCAATATAATTTACCTCTTTTGATCAAAAAAAAAAAAGCATCAATAAGGCCTTATTTATCATTACCATCATATCATACACAAGAATGAATGGCTATTATGTATATTGTATAGCATTCTGGAACAGGAAGCTTCATTCCGCAGCACCCAAAAAACGTGGAAAGTGAAGTTGAAATCCAAAATTATATTACTAAAGTCACAAAAAAAGTTCAAATTCATTAATTGATCCACATATTTACTTGATCAAATAAACCATCCCAATGCATGATTAATAATTATAAATTAATCAAAGCACGACCAGTTTGTATTTCAAATGTATTATAAATAAATAATTGTATCCTGCTTAATATTTTTTCTATGAAACGACTTTTATTGTTGGGTTGCTAGTATGCTGAAATCCCAAGTTATATTTGTCTCACATTAGTACCGTGAGAGACTTTGTACCAATATATAAGCTCCATGGACTACTCACCTCATTGCCAATTGGTTTTGAGGTGAAACTTCATGGGTTTCTCTATGGTATCAGAGCGGGCTCATCCCGTGGTGAATTTTAGCTCGCGATATTATTATGCGGCCCGTAATGTTATTCTACGATTATTTTTCTGACCCGGCAATCCTATCCGATGATTTTATTCAAATAGGTTGGGCATTCTACGGTTTATTTTCCTGACCCAACAGTATATCTGGTTTTTTAGTCCAAGCCTATTGGGATTGAGAGGGGAGTGATGAAATCCAAAGTTATGTTTATCCCATATTAATACCGTGAGAAACTTTCATGGACTACTTCTTTCATTTCCAATTGGTTTTGAGTTAAAACCTCATATGCTTCTATAACGGATCTTCTAATTACTATCCTTTTATATATTAATTTAATCAGTAATCTTATCATATACCCTCTCACAGCAGGTATGGCTTGATATATTACTTTACTGATATGCATAACTTTAAGTATTTAGTTTTAGACCTTTCCTAGCTGCATTTTGTTTTTTACGTTTTTCGCATCAATATTTGGCAATTTAATGTGCAATCTAACACTCCCGCACGTTCTTTACTTTCAGTCACTTCCCAGGAAAATTACTAATGCAAAAGATATCTCATTCGTAGTTTGCTTGAGACTTTTGTGAGTGTTGGATATAGAGGCATAGAGCAAATTATGATAGTATTCAGATTCCTAATCAAATAGAATTGCTTGTTCAGTTGGCCTTTCTATCAATTCGAGGGTCAAGGCTATTGGTTCCGAGCTAGTCATGAAAATTTTATAAATTTCTATTTACTTAATCTAGTGGTAAAATTATTAACGATTATTGACTCTAATAATATCTCGTTGATCAGAACATAGTGCAACAAAATGGGTAGAATCCTCTCATTGTATGTGGTTGCTACTCTTAGGTATGACATTCCTTATTTATACTTTTCAAAAGAAGAGTTGGAAAGCTAATTTTAAGATACGACTGGTTGATAATTTTTAGTGTCTTATCAGATTCTATCTAGTTAATGATATTAGATAAAAATAAAAAAACACTATAAACAAGTGGGATATCATATTGCCAAAGAATATATTACATTTTCATTACTGTTACATGGTGGAAATCAACCAAAAAAAATTATGTTTAACTTTCGTTGCATCGCATGCTATTATAGGGCTGCTTCGGTCGGTTCGGTGCAGTTCGGGAAAGTTCGATTCGGGTTAATCGGTCTCTCACCTCACCCGCCCAAGACCAAACCGCATAATTTATAATACCGAACCGAACTGACCAAAAAAAAATTTAGGGTTTATCGGTTCGGTTTTTGGGTCACCCGTATACTTATTGTTGACCAAACGTTTTTCAAAAATACTTATTGGGATTCAACTCCTGTGTAATATAAACTCAGGATTCAACAACTTGATTTTGGGTTACGCACATTGTACGATGATGGCAGCTGCTTGATGGATTTCCAAGCTAGCAAGGCACTTAAAAACTATCTGGCAAGAGTTAAGTGCCTTGCTAGCAAGGCACTTAAAAACTATCTGGATTTCCAAGAGTTAAGGTACTAACTTTTATTTTTGGCAAGAGTTAACTCTACAGCATTCTTAGAATATTTTCTTAGCATGCAGCTTTGGTTAGTATGTGAATGCCCATATTAACAAATCAGAATGTGTGCGATCTTCAACAATATTTCAAAGCATCGCTTGCACTTTATTTAAAACTTGAAAATTTCGAAATCTGGGTTTTCTTGTTTGCAAAGGGAAACAAAATGGAAGGTGAATTTGTTGGTTCGCAGTGGTGGTTACACTGGATTTCATAGTTTGTTCAAGACCTTTTGCATATCTTGTAGTTGAGCTCCCTGCTGGTCATGTTATAATTTCCAATGTTTTTGTAAGGTATCTTGTGCTATCATTTCCTCCTTTGCTTGAAATTAAAATTCAATCATGCATCAATAAATTGATGGTTTTTCTTCCTTTGCAGCTCTCCCATCTTTGTTGGTGAGGGGTAGGGTAAAAGTGGCTTTGCTGGTGGAGCTGGTTTTGAATTTAGTTTAGATCCTAATTTGGATATCACACTTGATTTAGCTATCCGAGATTCAATGGAAGAGGAGAGGGCCAGACAAGAAGCTGCTGCAAAGAAGGCTGCAAAAGAGGCTGTGAAACAAGGATAAGGAGAGTCAACTTTCACTAGATGTAGATATGACCAACACTAGCTGGAGCTCCTGAAAATGAAAGTAAGAAAACTGATCCGACGGTATATTTGTGATTACTGCATCTCAAAATCCCCTGGAAATTTCATTTTTGCTTCTGTTTTCTCCAATGTATATCTTAAACATAACAGGCCTCATTATTTGGACTTAGACTTGATTAAGGTATTCTTACGCAGAATATATTCAGACATATATTTCTTTCGTATCTATAAACTTTTGGCAGTTGTCACCACTCTTTTCTAAGGTTTTGATTTATCTTGCTATTTCATTTGCATTATCGCATTGTGCTAAGCTTCAACTCATAATTTTATTTGTTACCTCTCTTAAAATTAACGTGGTTTCCTGCAGCTACCCTGATGCTGATGGCAGACAAATAGTTGTGGTGGATGACTCATAGAATAAGGGTGGATCGTCTAAAAGGGTGCCTGGATCAAGAACTTTTTTTTTTGATAATTCCGCCAGAAACCAAGGCCGAAGCCTACAAATGATACATCTCTTGATGCTACATTAGCTTCAAGGTTTGGATATAATCCTTTATCATCCCGCTATGAACATGTACTTCGTCAATTACATTCTGTACTAGCTCTTAAAACACAGTCTTTACTTCCACGAATCGATGAAACGAAGGGACAATAATTTGCTGACTGGTTAGGTGCTTTGTTGAGTTGTAAGCAGTGATGCATTATCCCAACATTCAAACGAGGTAGTCATATCATAAGAATTTCGTTATGATCTTTGATGTACAAATTATGAGAATTTCATATCATGAAGACTGCATTTATCCTTTTCTACGAAGAGATATGAGTGGTATAAGTCATTTAGAGAAGATTTTGAAGCATTTGACATGCTCTGCGAGAATTACTGAATAGGGCAGGTTTATTGGTTGAGTTGTAACAAGCCATGTGCTTCTTTATGCTTGAATTTTTTTCTGCATTTTGGATTGTCAATTTACAGGATTGCTTAGGATGAAAACAGGGCAAAAACAGGGCAAAGGGAACCAAAAACGAAGGAAAACCTTATGCATTGTTGATGTCTAAGCTTTAAGCTTAAAGCCTCGTCGCTTTAACTAACAGCACTTTGTTTGTTATCTCCAGGTATAAGAGCATGGATTTGGTAACTGTGCAGTCGAAGGAACATATGGTCAGGCTGAAAGTTTTGAAGGCCATGAATAAATCAGGAGCGGAGGATATGCATTCTAAGATTGTCATGAAGAGTAATGTTAACCGAAACCTACCCAATAATGTGACATGTTAGGCTATTAGCTGATACGTTCGAGTATTATAGATTTGATTTCTTTGTAAGGGCTTTAATGATTTTGAAAATTTGGTGCAGCCTTTTTTGTTCAGGTTTGAGAGTTAGGGACATGGATTTTGTTGTGCTGAATAGCATTAGCAGCCTCTCCTTTTAATTTCGTGATATTTATATATGCTTCTTTATTTAAAGTCATTCCTTCAGGTCAGAGTCGGAGTTTTGAACTGAGGATAGATTCCAGAAGAGTAATCGTTTCTTCCATTTTGACATATTTATTTCTCCTTTGATGTTCACTTGGGAGAGGCCTGGTGTAGCAGAAAAGTTGGATCGTTTCATTGGTAATGAAGCATGGATGAATCAATTTCCTGAAGGGATAGTGGATATGTTGCCGCGGATCCAATCGGACCACTCCCCTCTAATGGTTCGATGTGGTACGAGGATTGGAAGGTCGGAGGGGTTGAAGCCTTTCCATTTCGTCGCGGCTTGGTTATTGCATGAGAGCTTTTCAGAGTTCGTAAAGGAGTGCTGGAGCCATGGGTTGGATTATGCTTCTCAGGCAGCGTTGTTTGCACAGGAAGCTCAAAAGTGGAATGCTCAAATCTTTGGAAACATTTTCCAGAGGAAGAAACGGCTCCTGGCTCGAATTAGAGGTATTCAAAGGTCCCGTATCTTTTATGTTACTAACAAGCATGTTGTTCTTGAAAAGGAGTTACGTAAGGAGCTGGATGAGGTGTTGCTCCAGGAGGAATTGTTGATGCTTCAGAAAGCCCAGCGTGACTGGGCGTTGTTTGGAGACAGGAACACCGCTTATTATCACCGGAAGGTTAAATGTTGGCGGCACCGCAATAAAATTGTTGCCCTTAAGGATGACAATGACAACTTGATTATGGATGAGGAGTTATTACGAAAGATGGCGGTGCAATATTTTGAAAAAATATATTCTGCTGGATCAAGATCAGGGCCGCCGGTTGTGTTGTCGGATTGTTTTCCGACTGTTGAAGCGAGGTGTATGGAGGTGATCAGTCGTGACTTGATGGATTCGGAAGTTTTCCAGGCTTTGAAATTGATGGCGCCTTTGAAATCGCCTGGAGCTGACGGTCTACACGCTCTCTTTTTCCAGCGATATTGGGAGGTGGTTGGTCTGTCAGTTTGTAAGGTGATTAGAGATGCGTGGAATGGTGGTCCGATGCCGAAGGATTTGAACAAGACCTTAATAGTTCTAATTCCGAAGATTGATTCTCCAGTCACGGCGAAACAATGTCGTCTGATTAGCTTATCAAACTTTGTCTATAAGCTGGTGACAAAAGTATTGGCAGAGCGGATGAAAAATGTTTTACCAGTTTTGATAAATCCGTGTCAAGTTTCGTTCCGGGGCGCCCTATAACGGATAACATTGTGGTAGCACAAGAGCTTATCCATTCTATGCGGTATATGACTGGTAAGAAACGTTTTATGGTGGTGAACTTACGTAGATCTTGAGAAGGCTTACGATTTTTTGAGTTGGGATTTTGTTCGGGAAACACTCCATGTGGCTAATTTTCCAGCGAATTTTGTTCAGGCAGTGGCTACGTTTTTGACGTCAGCTTCGATGCAACTTCTCTGGAATGGAACGGCTTGTGATGAATTTTGTCCTTCTAGGGGATCCGCCAAGGTGATCCTATCTCTCCATACTTATTCGTACTATGTATTGAGAGATTGGCGCATCTTATCAACAATGCGGTAGACAGTGAGTTATGGCGTCCAATTGCATTGGGGAGAGGAACGATTAAAGTACCGTATTTGATGTTTGCAGATGATCTTTTATTGTTCATTGAGGCATCTCATGATCAATGTTCCGTTCTTAAGTCTGTGCTGCATGTATTCTGTGAGGCATCGGGACTTAAAGTGAGTGAGGATAAGACGACAGTTTATTTCTCGAAGAATGTAAGTCCAGACCTGCGGGATTCGTTGGCTTTGTCTTTGGGCTTTAAGACAGTGGAGGATCTTGGTTACTACTTGGGGCTGCCGATTATTCATGGTAGAATCACTAGAACAACTTATGCTGGCATATTGGAGAAAGCGGAGTCAAGGCTGGCAGGTTGGAGAGCCTCCACTTTATCAATGGTGGGTAGGGTCTTCCGCAGTCAGTATTGAGTAGTCTCCCGTATTATTCCATGCAAACGGCGTTACTTCCTGCCTCCGTTTGTGATGGCCTAGAGAAAAAGTGTAGAAATTTTATTTGAGGACGAACAGAAGGCCGTCATAGTTTGAATCTTGTACCATGGAATGTTATGTGTTCACCGAAGAGCGAAGGCGGGTTGGGGTTGAAGGATCAAAGACGTATGAATGCTGCGTTATTGATGAAAATGGGTAAAATGAGAATTCGAAGAACAATTAAAAAATAAATGAGAGAAGAGATAATTTAAAGATTACATTGTGTCTGGCTTAAATTTAAAAGACTGAGATAGAAGGCTATTTATAGGCTGGTTACACATGATAACTAAATTATTTTTACTACTAGATGATAATGAAATAAACTAAATCTATCAAATTATTATTCCAATCTATCTATTAAAACTAAATAAGCACTCTTCTTGATTATCTCATTTTCATGACGATTATCTATAACATCCTCTCTCTTTAACATTCTCCCTCAAACTGAGTCGGGTTGAAGACACAATTTGCTTCTTGAGTGATTCTGACCGCACTTTGGACTGCTTTTTATATGAATGGTGAGATTGCGAGTGATGTAATGTGTGATTTTGAGTGGTGTACTCAAATTATTGAATTGTGAGAAATTTTTGAGAAACATCACTTCTGTGTTAGATAATTGCACGACAAGTCCAATTTTTTCTTCAGAGAGGTGATCCAACGTTTACCATGATGTGGATTTTGGTAGATTGACACAGATATATCTCTCTATTTGTCAACTACTGATTTTTTTTTCTTTTTTAGATCAACTGAAATTTGATCTTCATGAACGAAAAAAAAAAGAATGTTTGGGTAACTGAGATTAGTTTGTAAAAATGTGATGGTGGACTGGATGAGATACGTGAATGGATTGGATTAAGTTGGACTGGTTGGAGTCATATTAGAAAATGAATTTGTGGAAAAATCACAAAAGTATATATGTTTAATGTTGGAAGGAGAATATTACGAGAGTAATGAATTTGACAAATTTGGCATTTGAATATGAGATAATATAGAAGAGTGATAATTATTTCTTGAAAAGGAAAATACGCGGAAGCAAGGCTACAGAAGTAGAGCGAAACTTGCTTTAATACCAAGAAGAAAATGAGAACTCGAAGAACAATTAAAAAATAAATGAGAGAAGAGATAATTTTAAACTACATTGTGTCTGGCTTAAATTTAAAAGACTGAGATAGAATCCTATGTATAGGCTGTTTACAAATGATAACTAAACTATTTTTACTACTAGATAATAATGAAATAAACTAAACCTATCAATTTATTATTCTAATCTATCTACTAAAACTAAACAGGACTCTTCTTAATTATCTCCTTTTCATGACGATTGTCTATAACATCCTCTCTCTTTAACAAATGGGATGGTCCTTTTTGACAAACCCTCATGCTTTATGGGTGAAAGTCTTGAAAGCAAAGTATGGCTTAAATCTGGAGGAGATGTTGACGAACTTTTCGTTTCCAAATGGTTCGGTGAACATACGGGCTCTGAAAAGTATTTGGCAGAATGTGATTAATGGGGTTAAATGGTCAGTTGGAAATGGAAATCGTGCAAAGTTTTGGTGGGATAGATGGCTTAATTTGGATACCCCGCTAATTTCTTTTGTGCGAGGACCAGTCCCGGAGGATCAGTTGGACGCGTATGTCATTTTATGTCACAGTTGATGGACGATGGAATTGGCAAGCTTTTCAACATCTGTTGCCAGCAACTTGTTTGATGCGCATTGCAGCATTAGCCGCTCCAAGTCAGGGAGGACTGGACGATCGAATTTACTGAGGATTCTCTGATAATGGCAAGTTCACAACTAAATTGGCTTATGCCTCCTTGACTACAGCTTTGGATGGACAAGATCGTAGCCTGTGGAGGTTGATCTGGAGATGGAATGGGCCTCAAAAGGTCAGACACTTTCTTTGGTTGGCGGCAAGGAATTGCCTTTTGACAAACGAGTAAAGATGCCAGCGTCACATTGCAGAGTCGACGGTCTGTGATTTCTGTGGGGCTGAAAACGAGTCCACTCTACATGTTCTTCGTGACTGTCAAGCGGCAAAGAGTGTATGGTTTTGACTGGTTCCGGCGGCTATAAGATCTCGTTTCTTTTGCTTGCCGCTTGTAGATTGGATTCTAGAAAATATAGGCAGCAAGTTCGAGGGACTAGCCAGCAATTGGGATTGCTATTTTGGGATAACAGCCTGGAGAATTTGGAACTGGCGGAACAAACGAGTGTTTGAAGGGCTTGATGGTAATGTGTTAGCTCGTGTAAATGAAATCGAGAGATTTGTTGGTGGTATCCAACAAGTTTACTTGAGTGAGAAGCTATTGAGCAGTTCATGCATGTGGTGGGAGGAGAACTTTATTTGTTGGCTTCTACCTCCTGTGGATTGGATGAAAATTAATTCAGACGGGAGTTTTGATATGTCTGAAGAATTATGATAAAGTAGCAGCTATTGTTGAATGTGTTGACTGCTTAGAGGTTTCTGTTTTAGATGATGTATTAGATGGTTTCCCATTTTAGCCTCTTGTATAGTATTATGTAGTTACATAGCAGGGATATACTTGTAAATATAGAATAGTCAAACAGGTATATATATATATATACATTGTATAGTTAGTCAGATTTTTGATGTAGAACAATCTTGCAGATCTAATCGATATGGTTTTTTCCTTTTTCTTCATTGATTGAAACCCTAGCCATGGCTTCCGTCCTCCCTCTGTTTACCATCTTTTGATGGTATCAGAGCAGGAATAACACAATTTAAACCGATAGTTTTGCTCTCCTTGCTCTTCCGCTTCGATTGATCCGGCTGTTGTTGTCTTCTCCAGCGTTTATCGAATGGCGACTAATTCAAGCGTCGATCCGCTAATTCCAGTTCGCACAGGAGCAGCTGCACGCCGGAATGATGATTCTACTTCTAGCGGTAATATCTCTATCAATCCTGCTGAAGTGTATAACCTGAATGATGGGATAAATCCATCTCTTATGCTTGTTTCTGTTCAATTGAATGATTATAACTATCTGAGTTGGAGTCGATCTGTGCGTACTGCTTTAGAGTCGAAATTGAAGTTTGGATTTGTCGACGGTACTTTTGTTATGCCACCTGTTGGTACAATTGAATACATGAAATGGAAACAAGTAGATAGTACTGTAAAGTCCTGGTTAAGTGCTGCTGTATCACCTGATATCATGGATGGTTTTTCGTATGCGTCCACTGCAAAACAACTTTGGGACGACTTAGCAGAAAGGTATGGTAATGCGAATGGTCCAATGCTGCTGCGTATAAGAGAGGAACTGATAGCCTTGAAACAGGGGGACCAGTCACTGATGAAGTATTATAGTGCTTTGAAGAAGCTTTGGGATCAATATGATCATTTTCGACCTTTGCCGGAGTGTCCGCCTGCTATAGCTCGAATATTGATTGAGAGAGATAATGAAGATAAATTGGTACAGTTTGTGCTTGGGCTGAATGAGACCTTTCAAACTGTCAAGGATAATATCATGATGATGGAACCGCTTCCAACAATTAAGCAGGCTTATGCGATGGTTCTCCGGGTTGAGAAGCAGAAGAATCCTCAGTTTGCTAATCCGTTGGTTGGCAATGCTGCTTATTCAGTCACTGCAACCAAGCCTCATACTGTTGTACCAGAATTGAATACAGCTCTGTTGGGAAGAACACAGATGGGACGCACTAAGAAGACTGAGAATAGTCTCGAATATGCCAAGAGAAAGCTAGAGAAGGCTTCTTTGTTCTGTACACATTGTCAAAGGCCTGGGCATGATGTTAATGGATGCTTTAAGCTTAAAGGATACCCGGACTGTGGCCGGGGAACAAAGACAAGAGTCAGAAAAGGGTTTATGCTCACCTTGCAGAAGCTGTTGAGACTCCAATTGATCACATGCAGCAAAATGGTTTTTCAAGTTCAGACCTAGATGTCAATGCATTAATGATGAAGTTCAACTCTTTGCAGCAGGATCTCAATCGAGCTATCAAAGGGAAGGCAGCTACTGGTATGGATTCGTCTACACAGTTGGTCAACTTTGCACACTATGAAGAATTTGCAGGTAGCTCTTCTTTCCCATACCTTAGTGAAGTTAAATCATATACATGTGGTTTTTGGATAGAAGATACAGGAGCCACGAATCATACATGTATGGACTCTAGAATACTAAATGATATTAAGCCTGTTAGTTCTATTACTCCAATAGCGTTACCAGATGGGAGTATAAAATTAGTTCACTCAACTGGTAATGTGAATCTTAGTTCTAAAGTTAGGCTATTTGATTCTCTATATGTGCCTAGCTTTAAGTATAACCTGTTATCTGTATGAAAATTAGCTAAGACTTCCAACATCTATTGTGGATTCTTAGCTGATTGTTCATTCTTACAGGACCTTACCACTAAAGAAATCATTGTGATTGGATGGATATACAAAGGACTCTACATTCTGGACCAAACCTCTTTTGAACCTCATAATATCAAGCATGTTTTAGATACTGTTTTGCCTAGGATTTTACTAAGAAATTTTCCTGATGTAAATCAAAATCTTTCAGCTGTAACCCTACTAGATCAGGATAATAGTAATTCGGCTGTAAACAGTCAATGGCATTATCGATTAGGCCACCCCTCATGTACTGTGATGAGACATATAAATAAAATTCCTCCTCTTGATTCCTCTGATGTTTCTGGTTGTGAAGTCTGCCCTCTGGCAAAACAACAAAGACATTCTTTTCCTCTAAGCTCTATTCGTACCACCAAATGTTTTGAGTTAATTCATGCAGACCTCTGGGGACCTTATAACCATCCCACTATAGTTAATACACGTTATTTCTTAACCATTGTAGATGATTTCAGTAGGGGAACATGGACCTTTCTCCTTAGATATAAAACTGAAGTCACTACGATCCTCCGCAATTTCTTCCTGATGGTCCAAAACCAATTCTCTTCAACAGTCAAAATAATTCATTCCGATAATGGAACAGAATTTCTTAACAATGATTGTTCAGCCCTGTTCTCGTCTTTTGGCATCTCTCATCAAAAATCTTGTGCTTACACTCCACAACAAAATGGAGTTGTGGAGCGTAAACACAAACATTTACTGCAAATTGCCCGAGCTCTTATGTTCCAGTCATCCTTACCAAAACATTTTTGGGGTCATGCCATTTTGACTACTACATATCTTATCAATCGCCTTCCCAGCCCCTTACTAAACTGGAAATCTCCATATACCATTCTTCATTCTACTCACCCTGATATTTCTCACCTTCGGATTTTTGGGTGCTTATGCTACATTACAAATACTCAGCCCCATAAAGACAAGTTTGCTCCTAGGGCTTTTAAAGGGGTTTTTGTTGGGTATCCTGAGGGTCAAAAAGGGTACAAAGTTTACGTTCTTGAAGATAAAAGGATATGTGTATCTCGGGACGTTACATTTCATGAGACCTGTTTTCCTTATAAAACTCCATCTTCGCAAACTTCTTTTCTCCCTCTGCCTGTAGTTCCAGTATCTAATCAGGAACAGGCAACCTCGCAGTTCCCTTTTCTGAATACTGATCAACCTCCTCCTCCTCCTCCTGATCAAACTTCTCCTTCTCCTACTGATCAGTCTTCTCCTGGTTTCTCTTCCACCTTATCAGAAAATCTCACACCTGATACAATACCTGTTATCACTCCTTCTTTGTCATCATCTCGACCCGTGTTGCGCCAGAGCGCTAGACCTAAATCTAAACCCGTCTGACTGAATGATTATGCTCACCATGTAATTGATACCAATCCCAGTACAATGATTTCTTCCACTAATAAATTTCAGCTACTACCTACATTTCCATATATTCAACAGCCTTTTCTTTGTTCATCATATGTGGATTTCTTGGCTAATGTATCTAAAATCCCAGAACCCTGTACTTATGATCAAGCTAAAAATAAGGTTGAATGGGAAGAAGCTATGAATAGGGAAATTTCTCCCTTAGAGAATAATCAGACTTGGGATCTGGTAGCGTTACCCAAGGGAAAGAAACGCATAGGCTGTAAATGGGTATATAAAATCAAATACCATCCGGATGGGACTGTGGATAAATACAAGGCAAGATTAGTGGCAAAGGGATACAATCAGGTGGAAGGTGAGGACTATTTTGAATCTTTTTCTCCAGTAGCAAAGTTAGTCACTGTTCGAATAGTTCTTGCTCTAGCAGCAGCACGTAATTGGCCTCTCCACCAACTAGACATTAACAACGCCTTTCTACACGGGTATTTAGATGAGACCGTGTATATGAGACCTCCCCCTGGATATTCTAAGGCTCTTCCTTCCCAAGTCTGCAAACTCAAGCGATCACTCTATGGCTTAAAACAGGCCTCTCGTCAGTGGAACCTTGAATTCACTCAAAGGCTGGAATCTTTTGGGTTTACACAATCTGGTCATGACCACTGCCTGTTCTTTAAGTCTGTTGAGAATGATTTCTTGATTCTCTTAGTATACGTTGATGATGTGCTTTTGACTGGTTCTTCTGAGTCTCTTATATGTGCTACTAAGCAATTTCTTGATACTACTTTCACCATCAAAGATTTACAGCATGCTAAGTATTTTCTGGGTGTCGAAATTGCTCGTTCTGATGCTGGTGTTTCCCTGAATCAGCGCAAATATATTCTAGATTTGTTACAGAGTGTAGGTCTTCTTGGCAGTAAATCTGTGTCCACTCCTTTGCCAAAGGGACTAGTTTTAGATGATGATACTAGTCCTGTACTAGCTGATCCTAGTACCTATCGTCGTCTTGTTGGCCGGCTGTTGTATTTAGGGTTTACGAGACCAGATATAACCTATGCCACTCAGCAACTCAGCCAGTACCTTCAACAGCCTCGGGAAGTTCATTGGGCTGCTGGATTACATGTTCTTCGCTACCTCAAAGGTTGTCCTTCTTTAGGGTTGTTTTACAGCAGTACCAGTGATCTCCAGCTTCAGTCCTTTTGTGACGCCGACTGGGGAAATTGTACTGTTACTCGGTTTTCCCAGACTGGATATTGTATTTTCCTTGGATCTTCTCTAATTTCTTGGAAAACTAAAAAGCAGTCCACTACTTCTAAATCCTCCTGTGAAGCAGAATACCGCAGTATGGGGGCCACTGTTTGCGAACTCCTCTGGATTTCGTACATTCTGAAGGATTTACAGGTACCTCTGTCTCTTCCTATCCCTTTTGCGTGTGATAACAAGTCAGCTTTGTATATTACAGCTAATCCGGTGTTTCACGAGCGTACGAAACACATCGAGATTGACTGCCACATTGTTCGGAATCAGTATAAAGCAGGTTTTATTGATCCTTATCATCTTTCTTCTTCTGCGCAACCTGCTGATTTGTTTACGAAAACACTTCCTGCTGCTCACTTTCAAGTATTGCTGTCCAAGCTTGGACTTTGTGATATTCATACTGCCAAGCTTGAGGGGGGAATGAAGAATTATGATAAAGTAGCAGCTATTGTTGAATGTGTTGACTGCTTAGAGGTTTCTGTTTTAGATGATGTATTAGATGGTTTCCCATTTTAGCCTCTTGTATAGTATTATGTAGTTACTTAGCAGGGATATACTTGTAAATATAGAATAGTCAAACAGGTATATATATATATATATACATTGTATAGTTAGTCAGATTTTTGATGTAGAACAATCTTGCAGATCTAATCGATATGGTTTTTCCCTTTTTCTTCAGTGATTGAAACCCTAGCCATGGCTTCTGTCCTCCCTCTGTTTACCATCTTTTGATGGTATCAGAGCAGGAATAACACAATTTAAACCGATGGTCCGGGAGTTCTACAATGATATGAAACATCACCGGTGTCTTGCCGTGGCTTCAACATGATGTTATAGGGATGACATATCCCAGAAATGTGCTAATTAGGCAATAGCCTCCTTCGATGTACCAAAAAAAAAAAACAATTATGTAGTAGTACTATTATAAAAAAAACCCAGACTTTAAATTACAATATCTAGTTAAAATGCCTCTAAAATTTGCTCACAAGTCATGAATCTACATCTACATCTACATTATATAAAGTGCGGAAGCACTTTTTAGTTACGGTTAAAAATGGGTTGTCGATAAACATCACTGACATGGCAATTTGATGTTGGACCGTTTCTTTTTTTCCTTTTGGCTGGCCCCGTTGCCAGTTTCCTCCATTTTTTGACCGTTGGTTATATGCCGTGAAGAACAAAACAGACCAGAGTTTCGCTCCAGTAACCGCGCCCCTTTTTTCCTCCGATTGTAAATCTTTCATGTGGTTTGTGTCTAAGCGAAAGGAACAATTGAAATCATCAGATCGGAGGTTTCGGTTGGTCGACATGATTCCGGGATTAAGCAGCAGGTATTCAGAGGTTTGTGTGCCTATAGGGTTGGGGTTTTCTACTTTGCTTACCGGATATATTTTGCTTTGTTTATGTGTTTGTGAATTTGTGTGGTTTGTTCTCCGTCCACCAATAGAAGAACAGAGGGAACTTAGGATTGGGGTTTTCGGGGAAACAAATTCAAGGGTTTAAAGTGAGTTGATTTGAATGCTTAATTTCATTCCTTTTTTATTGATGCATGTAAGGTAGTGCCGAAATTATATACTCGGGTCTGATATTGAAGAGTGTAAATGTTAGATCGTGCATTTTGAGGCTTCGGTTTTTAGATCTTTTCGTTATTGTAGTCAGTATTAATTTTGTACTACTGAATTGAATTGATTTGAGAAAAGAAGAACCGAGAGGTTTTCATAGAGTAAAGAAATGGGGTATATTCAGGTTAGCTTATTGTTGCCAATCATTATCATGCGTGAAAAGGGGCAAAAACAGAGAGAGTTTGGTGTTGGTGTTCGAATTTTGATTCAAAAGGGGAGGAAAACAGAGACCTTAGAGCTGTTCAAGTTGGGATTTAATTTGGAAAACGTACGTAGCTCAAGGTTTCAAAATTCAGTAAGGTAATCTATTAATCTCCCCCCTATAAATCTGGTTGCAACTTGTTAGATTAAATTGTTTAGAGTAGAACTGCTAGGAGTAGCTCTTCTTTGCTTCTTAGCATCATTATTTGTTATGCTATGTATCTGAATGAGGAAGAGAAGATGATTTGAAAGATGATTTAGCTGTAAGGGGCAATGGCTTTAAGCATTGAAATGTTCATATTTGCTGTACATTGAGGTGTGGTCACATCTCAAATAATGATTTTCATTAGCTTTGTGATTGAATCCTTAAAATCAAGAACTGAAGTTTCTATTGAGCTTGATCAACATTTTCCAGTAGACTATTTTTCCATAACCTTCATTTTAGCTTTATTTAAGTAATTTCTATGCTCTGAAACACAATATATGAATTATTCAGCATCACAAATGTATGCTCATTTGCATCCATGTCAAGTTTAGAATGAGATTTTCTGTATCATAATATTATAAGTATCATCGTTAATTGTTGCAGGATTTCTCATTGATTGCGTTGTTAAAGCATAAATGATGTACTGTAAAAATTTTGTGAACTCTGTAATTTTTTGTCACGGCACTCTGTCCTGGAGTAATTTTAGATGCATCTAAAGCGAAGGTGGCCAAATTAGTTAATGGGTACCTTGCTGAAGCTGCAAGAGATTCCAGGTTTACCTTTGTCAAACATGAATTTAGCAGAAATCGTATTAAACACCCCCTCCCCTACACAATCGCATGAAGGAATATACTACGCTATTGATGTTAATCTCAAGGTTAGTTTTTAATACAAATCCCTGTTGTTCCTTTGTGGTCTTCATTTATTTGAATGTTTAAATGCGTGTGGAGAATTTGGAGATTGAATAGCTTTTGCTCGATGAATAAGTTGAAAACCTACAATTTTGTACTTAACAAACGCATGCTCATTCTCTCTTTGGGAGAAAACTGAACTCTGTGAGCAGTCACAGGCGGTGTAAAATGAGCTACTACCATTGCGGATGGTCGTGTAGGTTTTATTCTTTGAATAGGTCCGGGCTACAACATCATCTGGTGGTGACAGCACCTTGGATTGTCCGGTTCAATCAAGGCCTTGAAATCTGGCTTCCATAAAAGTTTCATATCAGCAGCCATCAATACACTGAAAGGTGAATTTGCTAATATGAGGCTGAAACATGGAACTGATGGTGGTGGTGTTGAAAATATGAATGATGGATGAATGCAGGAGAAACGACAAAGTTGACATGGCTTCAAGAACTAGAAGGCATTACTCATCTTAGCATATCACCACTTAACCAGTAAAATACCAAAGTGTATCAGTAGATTAAATGCAGGACATTAGAACTTCGCTAGCTGACTTGCAGGGGAAAAGCAACAATCTGACGATGACCCTTTTCTTTTCGCTTTTAGGATTGCAGGTAATGCTTTCAGAAAATCCAAATTTGACTTATATCTTGTAAAATAAGGTTTTAAAGGTATTTTCTTTGTAAAGTGACTCTTAAATTTACACAATATTTAATTTTCTTGATCTTTACTAATTTTGCAACATAGAATTGTTTGTGTTCTATAAGTTAATACCTGACTACAAATGCATCATTTTGGCCTACTTTTTCACTGCCATTAATAAGTTTGTTTTATAAATTTAGTTGCAATCGTTCATTTTAAAGTAATATATTTGTCATCAATGTGTAATTTTGCCAAGGAAAAAAAAACTTATTATATTGTATTCAAAGACTTGAGCTTTATTTAAATTAGTAAAACTAACAAATGCAACAAATAAATGACCAAATCAGTTCCCTACAATTCTACATATTATCTTATACCTTAAATTCAAAATGTATGTTAGACTTAATTAAATACAAACTTGTTAAATTATATAAAAAAAAGGAGCCACTATGCCCTGGTTCCGCTCGCACCACAGCCGCACCCCCAGCTAGTACTGTTTAAGGATCAAATCCCGCGTCCTTTTTTCTTTAATTTTTTGGGAACAATTGAAGTTCCTAATTGGTTGACATTTGGTTAAAGATTCTCATTTTTGGTTCTTCATAGCATAAAATGTTTATCTTAATTCATTTAATTTAATTTTTGTCTAAATAATGAATCTAGAACAAATATAATGTAAGCTAGAACCTTCAATAAAGCGAATAATCGCGCTAATGCGCGACCGGACAGTATTAGTTTAATTATATATTACCAAATCATGGAATTTAGTATTTCACTACTTCACATCATGAAGGGCTATTAAGGTAATTGGACATCCACTTCTCAATCTCGGTATATGAGCTTTTCTTTCTAGGCGAGGATCTGGATCATCAACGGTCCACCTACAAATTTTTTAGAAACCCAGTTAAATTCAAGCCGAAGTTGTGTTATCCACTAGAAAGTTAAAAAAAGATGAAGTCCAATGTCCATAGAGAAGAGATGGTGGGAAGAAATATGAGGTTCAGACCTTCAGTCTTTTAAGAGATCACAAAGTTACAAAATTAAATGAAAGAAGACAACCGACTAATTAGACCCTTAACCATTAAACTATGTGTTGTTATAACATGTTAAAATGTATTTTTTCTGTCCCAAAATTATTGTCTATTTTGGATTTTTATTTTTAGTTCAAATTATATTAAAAGTGAAGTCCCAAACTGGACAATAATTTTGGAATAGAAAGAATACTTTCAAATGTTATAATCCTGTCTTTATATTTTCGGTATAATTTTTTTAACGTTTCAAAACCTTTTTTTTTTAATAAAAAATAAAAAACAATATCACCTTCTCAGGAATCAGTAAATCAAATAGAGCCAAGAAAAATGACCTGTATCCCGTAGTAAGTCGGTGTAAAAAAACCAGCATAGTAACTCTTGCCATGTTTATGCCCAAACATGTCCTTGGTCCAGAACCGAATGGTATATAGCTGTATGGCTTTGGCGTTACCTTATGATCATCACACCATAAAAAGTATTAGCCCGAGCTCGGGACCAGTAACTATAGAAATGGAGAAAATAATTATTGTAAAGAATAAGGATTTTTACATCAAATCTTGAAGGGTTGAAGAGCGTTGGATCCTGGTAAATTTCTGGGTCGTAATGTATGTAGGTTGCATCGACATTGACATGCCATCCTCTCTTTATCTCATAACCTGAATTCAGATTTTCATATTTGGTTCGACATTACAAAAGTTTTTCAGTGACATTTTTGTATTATGCATCTTCATAGACATGTTTACCAGTTTTATATGAAATGTAATAGTAATAATTAGAAGAAAAAAAAAGAGTGTCGCAGAAAAATCCTGTGACAGTCGATGGGGCAAATCAAGGATAATTGAAATTGAAATACTTTATGTGATTTGAATTTTTATTACTTCCCTATATGTAAAAAGTATAAGTGAGGGTGTTGTTTCGTTTTTCTTCTTTTTCAAGTAAACATTGAAGCATCATCAAGCAAACGTGTGTGTCTTATAAACTCTCGAGGATACATAGCTCTTGTTTTACTTGCCTTGGATTTTGCAATCATCAGCCACAACTCGAGGAAACCATAACAAGACATTTGACATTCTTAATGTCTCTTTTACAACCTGAAAACAAAATGTTTGTAAGAAAAAAATATTTTAGATTAATTATTTGTCAATTTCAATTTTTTTTTCTGTTAATTTAATTAGAGTTTAATTAATCAATCACCTGTGAAGCGTACGGCATGCTATTCAGATCTTCAAGTGTAAGTAGAGCACCAGTTGGCTTCCTTCTTAGGATACTCAATTGTTCTTCCTGTAGAATGAGAAAAAAAAAAAAAACAAATCTGGTTGTGGTTAGTGTTTGAATTAGGTGGCCTCTTTTCCGGAATGATTTTGAGTACCAAATTAAATAATATTTCTACAAAAATTAATAGACCGGAGTTATATATTACCCTGAGTTTATCAAGAACTTGTGGATTGTCACTCAAGAACTTGACACTCCACATCATTGCAGCTGCTGTAGTAGTTTGCCCCGCAATTATTAGGGTTAATAGATTGTCCATAATTTCTTGGTCGCTGAGCTTTTCGTCGTCGGGATACGAATCCCGTTTCAGCATTGATCCCAAGAAGTCGTCTGGATTAATGTTAGCATTTCCAGTTCTTCGAAGGGTAATCATATCTCTGAAAGTCTCCATGAGCCTTTGACGTGCCTGTTTTAATTGCTTTTTTTGTTTTAGTGATAATTCAAGTTGTCGTAGTTAATCAGGTCACTAACATAGTTTGCAAAAGTTTTCGCTATTGTGTAAATGAAATGGATCGTGTCAGCATTAAATCAAGATTAAGATTATTTATCAGTGTTATGAAAAATTAACCGATAGTATCGAAAAGATTGGTGTTGATTAATGAGGGGGGCTGACCTTAATGCCTTTGTAGTATCGAGTTCCAGGAATCATGACGGGGAATGACAACATGGCGTCTGAAACAGCAGTGCAGTCTCTTTCGATTTGTCGCAATAACGAATCATCCGTGACGCTCATCAACATGTCACACATTGCATCGAATGTTAACTGCAAAATTGCATCAGATTCATATCATTCAAAACGTTATACTACGTAGTACTTCTCTTTTCTTTCTTTTTTCTTTTAAGGAATTTAATTTTTAAAAGTGTTATATTACCATTTTGGTCTTAATTAAAATTATTTTTGAAACCATATAAAGATTAACTTGAAGTATAAAAAAGAAACTAGTTTTTTTTTTTGGAGAAAAAAAGAAACTAGTTAGTTGATATTAATATACACATTATTAAATATAGAGAAAGATAAGAATGTAATGGGAAAAAAATGTATTTTATACTGCATTACAAATGAAGTACGATAAATTTTATGAAAAAAAAGATGTCAGATTCAAACCTAATGTTATAGACTTTTTTTTTTGTAAAGAAAAAAGAAAAAATAAAAAAACAGAGGTAGTATATTCAATTCCAAGTCATTTGGTTAGAATCGGTTTCGAGAGTCACATACCTTCATACTGAAGTGTAGGACCATAAAACTTTGGCCATTCGTTTCTAATGTCGTGAGTCTTTGACATAGCATCCGATCGATCTTCTGAACAAACTTGGATAAAGAACTCATTGAAAAGGGATCAGAAAGAAGACGCCTGATTCTTTTGTGACTCTCGTGCGGACTAGTCAGCAAGCTTTTGTTTCCTACCGTGTCGGCCATTGATTTCACGTAACCCTTGTTAAAAATCGTAAAATCATTGGTGAAAACGGTTTTTGCACCTTCAACACTTGGCACAAACACATGGATCTTGCCGAAGATCCTTGTTTTGAACCACCTTCCATACCTGAATTTGATATTATGATTTTTCAGCGACGATAATATTACTCCCTCCGATCTTTAATATAAGGTATTTTGATTTATTCTAGGTTTCACCTAGTACATATTTTTAATTGACAAAAAAAAAAAAAACCTTAAAAATGTTTACTAACAATCAAGAGAACACAATGAATGTGAAAATATAGCGTTTTTTTTTTCAATTAAAAATACATATTAGGTGAAACCTAGAACCAATCAAAACACTTTATATTAAGGACCGAAGGAAGTATAATGGAAGGAAGGAAGCTGGCAGCTCCGACGCGAAGAAACTTACCAGGATCGTCGTTGTGTAACGAAATCATAGCAGCCTTTGTCGCTATTTGTTGCCGAGAGAAAAGAGAGTGTTTCACCAAAGAAAGGGATTCCCAACCTGCCCGGAATGACATCATCTTTCCTTCCTGGATATCTTCCAGAAAGAAAAAATGCAATTGTTAATGCAGATAGCAATAGAGGAAGGACAACATCATAGTTGCTGGTTATCATAGCCACGATAAGGTCGGATTGAATGACCATGTTTGTAACTGAAGATAAAATGCACAAATCTGAAGATGGTTGCTCCAATAAATACAGGCTAGTTTCATAGAAATTCACGAAGAAAAATGTTATGTATTTGTATAGAGATGTTTGGAATAAGCATCGATCTCCTGTCGTTACAAGTTGAAACCCAAAGATTCCTGCTGCTTAAGGACAATATTTGTATCTATCTTCCTCAACTCTTGTCGTTTGGCAAACATGGAATAAAAGGATTCCAGATTTCAAAAAATAAGGTAAAGAAAAAAAGATTAGGTAGTTTCACCTCGGTTATGATACCATTAATTAACAAAATTACGAAGTCATGATATTGACAATTCGACGTGTTCCGTTATGACTTGTGCGACTCTTAGTTTATGTAACTTTATGTTTTAAGTTGTACCATTACAATTTCCTGAATGTCTCTTGTTAAAGTGGACCACACTTAATTAAGAAAAGCAAATTTTAGTGACTCCTCTGTGTAATTCCAATTGCTAGGGGCATGATATATAGGAGAACTTTTCTTGACATGAAAGAACCCGGGAATTATATTGCTTAACACAGAAAAGAAAATAAAATGAATGAAGTTCCTAGTAACTAGAGCAAGTGTATAGTAACCATCAACCATATTGACACTTATTTGTGACATATTATCGATCCTGAATTCTGAATAACGAGCATGGTTTCTACTATTTATATACATATTAAGTTTTTTTTTTCTTCCAGTAGCTCCTCCGAATAAATGTGTGCACAGTGAATTTACCTTGTGTGCGAGAATGAATAATAAAAATATACGTAAACCAGCTCCTATCTTTACAAAATTGATTTTATATCGATCATCCTAGTCCACTCCTTTCTAACTCTCCTTACTAACTTCAACTAACTCAGCTTTTAAAAATTAAAGTTGTGCAAGAGACTATTTCGGTAAAGAAAATATAAATGTCATATATTCTTTCTGTCTAAAAAAATAATCAACACTAAGTTTTGAAATTTGTAATAAAATAGTACAAATCTTAATCTCAACATGGTATTATTTTTTTTGGATGAATAGAGTACAAATGTTTTGTATAATCTAGCTTATAGAGGTTCATTTTTTACAATATACGTCAATTTGGAGGAGTACGTATATAACCTAATGCGTTGAATTGATTTACTAATACCTTTTCCACAACAAAAGAAAATCAGAACTTAATTGTCATTACTCGTAATCGTTCTCCAGGGTATCAAAGTGGTTGTCGGAAAAGCATCATTTTAGGTGCTAAGAAACAAAAGATTATAATATTATTGATTGATGCTACGAACTAATTAAGCTACCATATTTTAAGGCATCGGAGATTATCTTTAGAAAAAGCATCTTTTGAGGAAGGTTAGTCCAACAAAAAGAAGCTTATATGCGTCCAAAACCTCTAATAAGCTATAAAGTTTAAGAGGCTTAGTATCAAAAATACACACACATATAAAATTTCTTCATCCTTAGATTATACCCAGTTTTCCAACCATGGAGCTGACTTTGTCATCACTTTTCATCGGCTTCATTCTCGTTTTCTTTTCTGTCAGATCACTACAACACAAATTTCACAAATCCAGGGATGTTTCAACCCCCAAACTTCCTCCAGGGCCATGGAAATTGCCCATCGTTGGAAACATATTTCATTTTGCCTTCGCAGGTTCACTTCCACATCGAGCTCTGAGAAACCTTTCTCAAAGACACGGCCAAGTCATGCATCTACAGCTTGGGGAAGTATCCACTGTTGTTGTTTCCGGAGCTAGAGCCGCGAAAGAAGCGCTCAAGACAAATGATCTCGCTTTAGCAAACCGACAAAAGATCCTAGCCTCGGATCTTGCCTCGTATGATTATCAAGGCCTTGGGATGGCGCCCTACGGCGAATACTGGAGACAGATGCGAAAAATCTGCGTTCTGGAACTTTTTAGCATGAAAAAGTTCGCGGGTTCGCTTCTATTCGAGAGGATGAAGCTTGGAATATGGTTAAGTCCATTATCCAGGAGTTTTCTTCTAGGGATCATGCAAAAACAACCGTTAAAGTTGTAAACTTGACCGAAAAAGTTTTCGCGTTTGCATATGGCGTAACCAGTCGAGCATCGATTGGAAGCCGATGCAAATCCCAGGAAGAATTAATAAGGTCGGAAAATGCATTAATGGAGGTGTCCACAGGTTTCAATGTGGCCGATTTGTTTCGTTCCAGCAAAATCATTCAACTCTTATTTAGCAGGACAGCTCGCCAAATCAAGAAGCTGTTTAGGCGTTTGGACAGAATCTTGGATGAAATTATCCAAGAGCACAAAGAGAAAATGGCCCGATCACAAGCACAATCCCAATCCTCCATGGAACAAGTGAAAGAAGAAGAAAAAGAAGAAGAAGAAGATATAGTTGACGTTCTGCTAAAGATCAATGAAAGAGGAGACCTGGAAATCCCAATAAAGGACAACAACATTAAAGCTATTGTTAATGTAAACTTACTTAATCCATTCAAACTCATCACTAAGTCTTGATATATTTTTTAATTAACAATTTTACTTTGCAGGATATATTCGCCGGGGGAACTGAAACTACTGCATCGACCACTTTGTGGGCAATGTCGGAAATGATGCGAAATCCAAGAGTCCTGCAAAGAGCACAAGCAGAAGTAAGAGGTGCTATGCCTCAGGGAAAAACCCGGATACATGAGGCAGATTTGAAGGGATTGAGTTACTTAAAGCTCGTGATAAAAGAAACGCTCAGGTTATACCCGCCTGTCCCCTTACTAGTCCCAAGGGAATGTCGGGAGAAATGCCAGATTCAAGGATATGATATCCCTATTGGGACCAAATTTATTGTCAACGGTTGGGCAGTTAACAGGGATCCTGAATTTTGGATCGAGCCTGAAAGTTTTCGTCCTGAGAGATTCTTAGAAAATATTATTGATATAATTGGACCCAACTTTGAATATATCCCATTCCGGGGAGGTAGAAGAATGTGCCCTGGATTTTCATTTGGTTTAGCAGTTGTAGAACTTGCATTGGCTCAATTGCTCTACCATTTTGACTGGAAAATCCCTGGTGACATAGAACCTGAACTGCTGGACATGACTGAGCTCTTTAGCATCACACTTCGAAGGAAAAATAGCTTGTGTTTAGAAGCAAGCTTGAAATTCCCGTTTGAATAGATGGTCCATTTCATTGTTGTAATGTTCTCATCTTCTTTTTTTTCTTTTCTTATTTTATTTAAATAAGGAGTGATAATAATGTCACATAAGATCCAGCAGTAAATTAATGCATGGTTGTTGTTTTTTTTTTTTTTTTTATAATGGTCCTGTATATTAGTGAAGACCTATTCTATTACATTGCATTTTACCATAATCGAGCTTATGTACTTCTTCTACATCACTTCTACTTGCTTTAGTAATTTCACAAAAATTAAAACTAGAACTTAAAGTACTTATAAGGGAAACTATTTCTTGAGCCTCTATAAGAATTAGTGGAGTGGTTAGATCATTTGTAGCATCTCACAATCTGTAAGGATTTTAATCCTTTCCATTCCAAGCTTGGAAGCTTCGCGCATTCCAAGGAGGCATGTTAACGCTTCTGTTTGTAAAAGGGATAGAGAGCACACAGTAACTGCTATCATTTGTAACACCATGCCAGTGGATGACATAATTTACCATGCTCCTGCCGCACTGTGTGACCTTGGGTCATACGAACCATCCATCATAATTGTGGAGTAATCAGCTTGAGTACAGTTTTGACCAAGGGTTTGAGGAATAATCGCAGGACTTTGTTGTTTGCGATACCTTTTCTTTAGACAGCTGAACTCATGATGAATGAGTTGTCATTGTGCGAAGGGGTCAAGTTGTTGGTTTTTCCATAGTTTGTCATTCCTGCCAATCCATATCCACCAACAGATGATGAGAAAGAGGTCCAAATCCAAGGCATCAGGGCGTTTTTGCAACCAACCCTCGAACCATTCTAGTAATGAAGTGCTAGTATGGTGGAATACATCACCATAGATTGAAGGTGCTAGATTCCAAAGGGCTCTGGAATACGGACAATCCAAGATCAAATGCATACTAGTTTCTGGTGCAGACATACATCGAGGACAATCAGAAGTGACATCCATTCCTCTTTTTTGTAGTGCTATCCTCGTTGATAAGGCATTCAACAGGGCTCTCCAAAAAGTCATCTTCTGTTTTGGATGAACCCCAGAATTCCCCAACTTTTTCCATATCAAGGTTGAGGATTGAGAGTGTGCTGGCTGATTAGCGGTTTGTGTCAGATTGTACAGATTGATCGCTTCATGATATCCAGAGTTCACCGTGTAAATACCATGCTTTTCTTTGAACCAAAGCAATTTATCTCCTTGTTGCCTTCTAGCTGGATCCACAAATATTCCAGTCATGTGAGGAATGAGGGACGATGCTAAAATATTTCTCAATACCAACATCTTCCAGTTGCCATCTTCTTTGATTAAGTCCTTAACTCGCAGCCCCAAATGAGTGGCTAGTAAGGAATTTGGATGTATCAGATTAACCTGTGCAAGAATCCAATCATCTTCAATCCTAATATCCTTCTCTGAAATCACCTTCCACTGAACATTATGTCTGAGTAATTCAGCCCCCCAACGAACACTTCTATATCCCCAAGATGGTTGATTTGGCGATTTAACAGAAGGAAAGGTACCATTATTACAGTATTTAGCCCAGTATAATCTTGAGAGCAGAGAGCTAGGGGTCGCCATAATTTTTCCATGCATGTTTCGCCAGCAATGCTTGATTAAACTCTTTGAAAGATTTCAAACCAAGTCCACCATGAAATTGCGATTTACTGATTTTCTTCCAAGACTTCCAATGAATACCTTTATTCTGAGAGTCACCTTTCCAAATAAACCTTGCAAAGATGGCTTCAACTTTGTGAATTGTTTCTGCTAGAAGTTGGAAGACTCCCATGGGATATACTAGCATCGAAGCTAAAGCTGATTAAGCCAATGTAATTCTTCCACTCAATGATAAGAGTTTAGTCTTCCAATCCGCAAACTTGTTTTGCAACTTGGATGTGAAAGCATGAAAGATAAACTTTTTTTTCTTTGTGAAGTCAAGTGACATGCCCAGATATCGGCTGTGAAAGTTTCCTTCTGGAATTTCTAGTGTAGAATGGATAAATGACTTCATCTCTGGTGATGTATTTGGACTAAGCAGGATTGATGACTTATTGAGGTTGATCTTTTGCCCTGAGAATGCTGCATAGTCCTGAATTATGCCTGCCAATGCAAAAATGGAATCCTCCTTGCCTTCAACAAAGAATAAGTTATCATCCGCATACACCAGATGAGTCACTCTTGGTGCCATCTTGCAAATCTTGATGCCTAGCCCTGAGAATCTTCTATTTTCTACTCTGATTGCCGACGAGAGAACTTGTTGGCATAGTATGAACAAATATGGAGATAAGGGGCATCCTTGTCTGAGCCCTCTTATAGAAGAGAAGAAACGCTGGGAGTCTCCATTAAATTGTATAGAATATGAAACAGTGGATACACAGAACATGATTAGACGAATGAGGTTGTCTGGGATACCAACCTTTGTTAGCACCATTTCAAGAAATTGCCAAGATACCCTATCATACCCCTTACTCATGTCCAGTTTTATTGCTGCCAAACTCAATGGTCCATATTTCCTTCGAATGTGTTCCACCATTTCATGAGCTATCAAAATATTCTTAGCAATATTCAACCCCTGAACAAATCCATTCTGGTGTTCATCTATCAGAATGTTCATCACTAATTTGAGTCTGTTGGTGATGATCTTGTACTTGGTGTTACATAAGCTTATTGGCTTGAAATCCCCAGGCACAGAAGGATTTGTTACTTTAGGTATTAAGGCTAGAAAAGTTTGATTCCATTCAGCTGAAACTTTGCTTATGCATGGCATCCAGAATAGTGGTTTCCAAGTCAGTAGCAATTTCTTCCTTGTACCGCTGATAGAACCCTACAGGAATTCCATCAGGTCCTTGTGATTTCCATGGTGCCATTTACTTGATTGCCTTCCAGACCTCTTTCCTAGTGAAAGGTTGTGCTAAGGCAGTTGTCTGCTCTTGGGAGATACATTCCTCCAATTTTGTTGAGTTGCGCAATAAAAAACGAAGATTGTAGACTATGTGTCTGGCTAAGAGCAACATATATGTCAGCAAAGTGACTTTGAATTAGAGTTGCCAGCTGCACTTGATCTTGGATCCAAAAGCCAATGTCATCCTTCAACTCTGTAATCCATTTATTACCTCTTCATATATTAGCCCATTTATGAAAATATTTCCTTGTTTGGACATCAACTCATTTTACATTTTCATTCATTTTACCTCTTAAACACAAAACCCTATGGAAAAGAAAATATCATCCAAACAATTTTCTGATTTACATTTTAAATTCTAACTTGAAATACTTTTTGTTAGTGTAATAACCATTTTAGAACTACAAATAGTTCAGTGAAAAATTTGGCAGGATTCCATTGTTGAGTGATTATTTTTGGAAAAGTTCTTTTTTGCAGTGACTATAATTGACAGTATTTAATTGTTTAGTGATGACTTGTACTTGATATTTTAAAATGTAGTTCGAAATATTTTTTTCAAAACCAACATCCAAACAACATTTTTATTTCCTATTTAGTTTTCAATTTGAAACACTTTCCACTTTTAAGTGGCAAAATGAAATGTAAGTTGACGTCCAAACAAGCACTTAGTGTTTCTGTCACCTTGGAGGAACCAATTGACTTTGGCTCTTTGATGCCAAAACTCCTGTTGATGCTGCAAAGCCGTTTCAACCACCTCTTTTTGTTGCTGTACTCCGGATAGCAATAATGGATTAGAAGTATCTTCTTCCCATTTCATCTGGCAGGATTGAATAAGATCAATTTGTTTAACCACGTATTGATCAATGTTTCCAAACTGTGAGGTACTCCATCTATGTAATTTGGACAAACTACCATGAAGTTTGAAGGATAAATTTTCCTATGCTGACTCTATTTCCTGTACCACTATCTCTTTTGATTGACCACAGTTGACCCAGAATTGCTCAAATTTCTTCTTTTGAGGTTGCGAACCAATGATCTGAGTTGACAATAGGGAGGTTGCGAACCAATGCCTTATCAAAATGTTGTAACCAGTCAGTAGTTCCAAAGGCTCTGTCTAGCCTTTCAAAAATGGATTGTGAGGCGTGACAATTGTTTGACCATGTGAACCAACAACCTAGATGTCATCGTTCTTCCAAGTTGTTTTGCTGCAAAAAGTTGCGGAGACATCTTGTATCTTTTTCTCTAACTAGCCTACCACCTAATTTATCCTCCTGATTTAGAACTTGATTAAAATCTCCTAACACAACAAAGGGATAATAAAAACTACTAATGGTACCGTTTAAACTGTCCCAAAATCTAGCCCTTCCTTGTTGTGAAGGAATGCCATACACAAAAACTGCTAGCCAGGTAAAACCAGAGGCCTTTTTTATGATGGCCACTATTACATTGGAGTCACTACGACCCACAGGGTCTACAACAGAAGAGTGAAGGTAAGGAGAAGACTGTTGCCAGGCCGCTATATTATCTTTGATGGTCTTAGTTTCCATAAGATGTAAAATACTAGGTTGATATTGTTTTACTAACTTATTTAAATAAAACTGAGCAGAAGCCTGGTTAAGCCCTCTACAGTTCCATGAGAGTAGAGTCATTAAGGTGAAGGCAGTCGTTCTGGCACAACCGCCGCAAAGCACTTCAGATTGTCCTTGAATGAAGTGGCCATCTCCAGCAATACAGGCCCCTTCCCCTCCTCTTCACTTCCACCAGCACTCTTCTTCTTCTTAGTAGGCGAACTCATATTTTCCTCATTTGGCTATTCAGAGCTCCTTTTCCTACTGCCATCGGACCCTGACGAAGCATAGAGTGGATCACTCTCTACTGTCATGCTCCAAGTACCAGAATATTACTTTTTCACCTTGCTATTCTGATAGGCAGCTAATCCTTCTGATTGTACATCCCTCTCAGTAGTATTCTCATCTTCACAGACACTTTGAGGCACATTATTCCATATCTCAAAATCCCAAGCTGCCTTCCTAACCTTAAGCTAGCATTGATTGATTCAAGAACTTGAGCTTGAATGATACTCCTCTTCCAGAGATTGTATGGACATTGACCAACCTTTTTCCTTTCTATTGGTCACCTTTGCAACTTTCTTCCTGCCTCTAAGTGTTGGAGGAGATCTAGAGTGCCTATTACAAGATGAACCTCCACTGTAGGAGTCATCTGAAGAGTAATACATCTGTGTTGTAAATGCTTTTTCTACAGAATTAGGGTTATCATTGCTCGGACTATCACTATCAAGCCCAATAGAATCATTCATCAGTACATCAGACACATCACTAGCAATCCCATGAAATTCAGAATTGGATATAATTGCATCTACTACAGAATTAGGAGAGTTAAAAACATCATCAAAAGGTGGGTAATCAGGAACATGTGCAATGAACAAAGATATGACATAAGATGCCGTATCAGAAAGATCTTTAGGTGGCGGAACTTCAGGGATATGATAAAATGAATCTAGCATTTCGCTATCTGAATCCACAAAATTTGAATGCCACAGTAATTTGAATTCTTAAACTGTGAGGGTGATGAGTAGAAACTACCCGAATCAGAGAAACACAGTTCCTGTGGATCAGGGAGGCACTGGAAGCCCACATCTTGCCTAGATTCCATCTCTGCTACTGGGGCTGCCTATGTTCTGTGTCAACAAAGCCATTCTCCCTAATGGTATTCTGTAAGAAAGTAGACAGGACATCATTGGTAGGCAGATGTTGCAAGGGATCATCTTGATGGTACTCGTTTGAGTCAGCACCATTGTTATTATGGGGCTCATCGCCCTGGTCATCATCATCATCTCCTTGATCATCATCAGCATCATCATCATTGTTCTCATTATCACCATCATCTTTGTCTGGTGGATAACTTGGATACCAGGCTGCTGGTTGAGGCTCATCCAGTTCTGTTATCTGGAAGCCATCTTGAACATAATGTTCTGGAACATATGCTCATAGTAATCTTGCAATTGGAGATACTTGTTAAACTTGATTCTAGTGCATCGTCTCTTCTTGTGGCCATGAGCACGCCTGGTTGTTGTTTATTGATAAAGGGAGTAAATTACTGTTTCATGCCAAGAATTTTAAATAAAATCTCTAAGTGAATCCCCTGGTTGAATTCCTTGATGCCTTAAATTTATCAAGGACAAATTTTATTTGTTTTTTTCCAAACCTATTTTATGGGCCTTCAAGGTAATTGATGATAAACTACATATCGATACATAGCTAGAAAAAGTAACTAGTCAAATTCTGACACCCAAGAATGCAACATGGGTTGATCCTTTGACTTGATCGATATGATTCTATTAGTAGACATTGAATTACATTTTCACCATGGAGCAGTTTTGGGTTTCATTACAATTTGAACGTTGTTGGGGCATTGTGAAATTTTAATTGGAGTTTAAAAGGTCAAAGTTCAAAATTATGGACGGAGGTGGGTGTAATGTTAACGGTTGGTTTGTGAGTAATTAAATTCAAAATTGCAAGATTACATGCTCCTATTATTGATTTGTTGATAGTGAATTTTGTAGATCTAATAAATATCTCATACTTTCATTGGTTCATACCGAAAAGAGTTTTTCGTCTAAATTCATTTTCGTATGGTTGTATCCTTATTGTTGGTAGTGTTTTGTTGTTGGTCAACCTCCCAATTTGACTATATTTTATGCTCCTGGGTTCTTGCAAGTTGGGGAGAGTTTGATTGCTCGTACTTATACTAGGTATTTTGTATTGTTTTGGCTAACTACTTTTACTTATTATCCCTCCTTCTAACTCACCTAAAAGTCGTTTCCATGCGCCCGGTGAGAATTGATCCAGGATTTTCTCAAAAAGAGGCCTTCTACAAAATTATTGGGCTATATTCGATTTTCGATTTTGTATTGTTAGAACAAGTAGCTAGTTTGCTTGATTTGGTGTTTGTTAATCATTCCAACAGAAAGATTATATTTGAACAGTGACCATAATAATACTGTTCACAGAGTAAACGAAATTTGCACGTAGATACTTACCATGACAACTTAACAAATATTATTACAAAACAAAGGCTGGCAATCAACTTAACGACTTATTATTACGACCACAACATATATAAACATCCTCTATGTAATATATATATATATATATATACATATACATATATATATATAGATGTGTACTCATGGACAACAACAACTTGAGGAGAGGTTATTAAAATTGAAAAGTAGCAAAGGATACATATTTCTAGGAAGAAGCCTAAATTCTTTTTTTGTATAAAGGCTGCCAAAGGCAAAGTCACAAAAGTCCCTAGAGATGTAGGGATCCAGGAGCCTTATCAGAGGCTAGTAATCCTAATATACTACACGGAGGTGTTGACAAAATATGTCTATCCTCTGGACATGAGAGCCCTAGTTTGGCTAGTGAGTCTACCACTTTATTTCGATGACGGCTCACATACCCAATGGATATATGCTAATTAAATTGGAGCAACTCTCTAACTCTGTTTCTTACACTACTATTAACAAAGCCAGGGCTCTCCGTAAACAGAAATTCAACAACCTTCAAGGAACCTACTTCTAGCATAATCTTTCTAAAACCCAAGTCCCAAGCCACTTGTAAACCATGGAATGTTCCCCAAAATTTAGCCTCCAGGCTATTGCAATTACCAACATTGGCTGTATAGCCAATTATCCAGTCCCCATCTGAATTTCTGATTGTTCCTCCAACTGCCGATTTGTTCGTGCTTCTTATTGTAGCTCCATCTGAGTTTATTTTCACCCATTCAGGTGGTGGAGGGTTCCATGGTTCTTGTTGCTCTGGATTTCGATGGTTCTCCAAACCTTGTGCAAAAATCTGCCTGGAGCGATCCACCTCACTCACCAGAGCTGAAGTGGCAAATTTAAGAGCTCTTTGTGAAACGACCTCTCCGCCAAACACTTCTTTGTTTCTGGTGTTCCATAATTTCCAGCATCCCACAGCAAACCACAGAGGCCAAGCATGTTGATCCTGCAGAGCATTAGAACTTAAATTAGAAGTAAGCCATATCTTAAAATCAGTTGCATACCAAAAGTCTATTCCAAGCGATGCTTTGATACTCTTTCATAGCTCCTTGCTCCTGAAACAGTCCCTGAAAATATGAAACAAAGTTTCCTCGTGACCACAGAAATGACAACTACTATCGTCCGAGATGTGCCTCCGTTTTTGTTCCATATTGGACATGAGTACTCCTCTCATTAGTAGCCATAGGAAGGTCTTGATTCACTCCGGACCTTTCCACTTCCAAACCAACCTCCATTGTTTCAAACGCCACAAAAAGGTATAATGGAACGCTCAACATGGTACTTTTTCCCTTCTTGGATATACTGGAGAAATTCAAGGTGATTGAACTCCTTGAGTTTCAACAAATTCTGCTCATCAATCAGCTCTTTTGGAACTCTAATCTTGTCACCCATAAACGAGAACTATTCAATGCGGAACTTCTCTTTAGTTCCTTTCATCAATACCTTATGCAGAGGGGCAAATATTCTTCCATTGCTCCATGCCTGTACAAATATTTATGAATAGTAAATTAATCCAACCAAATAATACATTTTGTGATACCCAAAAAATTTCCTAAAAGAATTTAAAAAAAGAAGATTTTAAAGTTGTGGGTGCAAAGTTAAAATGATAATACCATACAATAATAATAGTAATTGGAAGAGTAGAGAGTCTTCAATAGTATAAGATTAATTAAGTTAAAGATAGTGGAAAAAGTAAGAGGCATCCATAAAAAATAAAATAAATGATAAAATACAAAGTAAGGGAGATTAATAAATAGTAAGAAACATCAATGAATAGTAATAAAATAATAACAATAATAATAAATATAAAAACAATAGAAACTTCCATGAATAGTAAAAATAATGTTAAACTAATAAAAGGCAAATATGAATAGTAAAGGTCATCCTACAAAAAAATTAAAATAATATGGAAGAGTTAGGTAGGAATAATAACTAATATTAAAATAATAAGGAAGAGTTAGTTATGAATAAAATATTAGTGAAGGGATAGGTAGGAATAGTGAAATATATTTTAAAAAAATAAGGAAGGGGTAGGTAGAAATAGTGAAATCTTCACCTATATTTAAGAGCATTTCACTTTGAGTTTGGGCAAATCAAAATCAACTAAGGGAGTGGACACTTCCAAGTGAAGGACTACACCCTAGTTGAAGTTTAAAAATTTTCTAGAAGGTCTAAGGAAGCTCAAGGTAGCTTGGGGGGAATTCTTAGAGTTTCAAAGGTCTTCTATGAGGTAACCTTCGAGTCTCACTTTTAGTTGTAGTTTTTGTTTTGTTATTAGGAAGAAATGCTAGGAATCATGTTCTCTTTATTTAGATTCTTGCTTACGATCTAGGATTTGGAATGCGTAGAACTAGGAAGTTATTTATATCATAGTACATATGCTTTTGTGTTAGTAGCTCGTTTTCTTAAATAATAACGTACGTTTCTTAGTTGTAATATACTTACTTCCAAAATAATGCTATATATATTTTCATGATACCAGTACATTTTTCTTAAATGATACTATAAATTGGATTTTGTAATATACATGCTTTCAAATATATGTCATATACGTTTCCTTAATATTACACTTTCTTAAACCTCAATATATACTCTCTTAGTAGTAATATACTACTTTTCTAAACAATATTATATATGTTTCCTTAGTAGTATACCTAAAGAAAAATAAAAGTATATCTAGTTTTGTATCAAAATAATTCCTTAATAAGGTTTTAAATATGTACTAATAGATCACTAAGGGATTTCATGTCTAAGGAGATTGGATTTTTAGTGGGACCGTTTGTGACCCCTAAAACCTTTCTTGAGGATAATTTCTAGTGTGAAGGTGGTATATAATATTTACTAATAAATCACTTAGAGATGTCCTGTCTAAAGAGTTTGGATTTTAAGTGGGACTGTTTATGACCCTTCCAATCTTTCCTGGGGATTAATTCTAAAATGATTTATGGTACACTATTATAAGAGATTGAAATGTAATATTTTCCAAATATTGTGTTTAAATTTGAAGAAGTAATAAAAGTTTTAAATATTCAGAAGACCTTATGAGGAATGCTTTCAAAAGATATTAGTCTCGTGATTTTCAAAGATATATTCATATTTTTCAATCAAATTTTCTTAAACATAGGATTTCATAAATTTATGATGTATCTTCTAATGATCCAAAGATTTTAGTATTTTTATATTTTAATACATGGTCACGTATTTATTTTAGAACAATACCATCCCACTCTCATTAATGAAGTATATCTTATCTTTCACTTCATCTCCAATTTTCATTTCTAATAGGATTCTAGCATAGTTCACTCTTTCTCTATTAGTTGTGGTTTCATGAGTCATTAGTGGGATACCAATTGCACTAGTTATCCTACTTAGAGATGAGCTATGCCAACAGTTCCAGACTTCTATGTTGAAGCCATACAGGGACTCTATGAACTTCTTTATAGTTAATTCCCTTTTCCACTGTCCATGGTTTGACAACAATCGACTTACTTCCCAAGTGATAGACATTATGGCTCGGTACAGTATCCCTAGCTTGCATAGTAGTAAACCGAATGACAAACAATCTATAAGGTAGTAAAATTACCTTATCAACACGTAGATGTCCCCAGAGATTGCGAAAATTCTTGTTCATAACTGCATATGGTGGGTTGGATCCGAGGACAAAGCTCAAAACCAAAGATTACCAGAATTGAGTCTCAGCTTCAACATCTGTGTTCAGAATCTGACCAATTTTCTGTCCATCAACATCCTACGGTTAAACAAACTCCAGCTTCGTTCCCCCATGTCTCATCTTGGCGATATCAAATTTCTTTCATATATTTTGCCTGCTGCTACTTTCCAGATCCTCTGCCCATGAACGTCGATGCTTAGCAGTAACCTGGGTCTGGTTCTCTTCTGGATTCCCTCAATTTGTAAATTACAGTTCGCGTTCATTACTTTTGACGGGACGATTCAGTAAAAAAAAGGAGCAAAGGGACTTTAGAATTTTCCATGCATATATGTAAATTTACCTTTCCAAAAAATATTCATATTGTGATGTTTAAGTTCATTACAAAGTAACTAATTACTGATTAATGTGGTTATAATGTAAATTTTCAAATTAATTTAGAGTTATAATTGAAATAATTATATTCATAAATAAATTAAATTATGACAAGTTATTTCTAGAAAATACTATCCGAATTGATGTATTTTACCTTTGGCTAAAAATTAATGACTTAGTATTTTATTTTTTTGAGGAAATGAATATAATTTCATTTACATAAACATTGGATTTGATTTAGAATTTTTTCAGATTGAACAAAAAAAAAAAAACGGGAAAAAGGAAAAGAAGAAAAGAAGAGAAGAAATTCATAGCCAGGACGGGCGCGTGGACCCTCTCTTTCCTTACCGCAGTTGGGGTCCTCTTTGTTGCCAACCGTTCCCTCTGTAAACGACAACTGAGTAAAGAGATCAAGCCATTCCAATTGTTGCAACCCAGTTGAAATTTCACTTTATTCTTCATCATTCTACATTGCCCTTGCTTTCTCAGTTGTTGCCAATAAGATCGCCGTTGCTGGGTTCGTCGGAGAATAGTGCTCTGGCCGTAAGTTTTTTTGTATTCAATTTTTTTTTTCCTTTCTTCTCCCAATCACAATAGAGTTCTTGCTTATTGTTCCAATCAATTTGGGGGCATTTTTTTTTTTTAACGGATTGGATGTTGTTGGTTGAGGTTCCGATTTTAAGAAGTTCAGGAAAAATTTGAATTTTTGATGGTTAATTTCATCTTCGGCCTAAATCCGTTTTAGGAAAGTTATCAAATTTCTGCTTCTTTTGTTTTGCTTTTGTTTTGGGTAAACATGATTAAGATTGGCTATTAAGTCACTGGGAATATTTCTGATTATTGCTTTTGCAGCTCTGTGTCACTGCACTTGTAACATTATTAATTCTCGTGATGTCTACTTTTCAGCTTCTGAATTTCATCCTTTTGCTCGAATAACTACTGCCTGAGCCCTGACGGTTGATCTTTTCTGTCATCAGATCATTTGTTTTATGAGGAGAATTGGGAGAAGGGCATTTAAATTTTAAGCTGTGGGAATGTATCAGTGGAGAAAATTTGAGTTCTTCGAGGGAAAATATGGTGGAAAAATCACCATGCCGGAGGAAATTAGTGGCACAATCCAGTGCTGCTCTAGTGGGCGAGGTAAAGTTGTAGTAGGATGCGATGACGGCACTATTTCATTGCTGGATCGTGGTCTGAAGTTCAACTATCAATTCCAAGCTCACTCTACCACGGTGCTTTACCTCCAACAGCTTAAGGTAACACAACCGTTATACTCTTAGCATTCCCCTTTTTCGTTTGTTCTCAGGCTTTCTCATTCTTTTCCCACATTTGTGTAGATTCTGATCTGTTTGTATAAAAAGAGATTGCGTCTTAGTGGGGCTTTGGATACGAACTAACTTTTCTTATTGCTTTCTCTGTTAGCAACGGAATTATTTAGTGACTGTTGGCGAAGACGAGCAACTATCTTCACAATCTTCAGCTGTGTGCATGAAGATTTTTGACCTTGATAAGATGCAAGAGGAGGGACCGAGTACGTCGACTCCTGACTGTGTTCAGATATTGCGTATATTTACAAACCAGTTTCCTGAAGCAAAGGTATGTATTTTGTTTCTGAATAATCTCATGTCATTTGTAAAGGTTGTGGAATCTAGTATGTTGAGAACAATGACTGCTTGCAGATAACATCATTTCTAGTTCTAGAGGAAGCCCCTCCTATTTTACTGGTTGCAATTGGACTGGATAATGGTTCTATCTATTGCATTCAAGGTGACATTGCCCGTGAGCGTATCAAGCGTTTTAGGCTTCAGGCAGATTCTGGTCATCCGGACAAGAGCCAGTCTTCCATAACAGGGCTAGAGTTCCGTGTGGATGGTCAGGTTCTTCAACTGTTTGCAGTTACTCCAAGCTCTGTACATCTGTTTAATTTGCATACTCAACCGCCCAGAGGTCAAATTCTTGATAGCATTGGATCTGATGTTCCCAGTGTTGCAATGAGTGATCGATTGGTTCGTGTTTCTAGTTCTCTTTGTTGCATATCTCTTCTTGTGTTTTTGTCATTCCATTTATTTATCTGAAGATATTCTATGTTGCGTACCTGTCAGGAACTGATCATTGGCCGACCAGAGGCTATATATTTCTATGAAGTTGATGGTCGAGGCCCTTGTTGGGCGTTTGAGGGTGAGAAGAAATTTCTTGGATGGTTTCGTGGGTATCTCCTTTGTGTTATAGCTGACCTATCTACTGGAAAATATTCTTTCAATGTTTATGATCTGAAAAATAAATTGGTCGCGCATAGTGTTCCAGTGAAAGAAGTTTCTCATATGCTTTGTGAATGGGGTAATATTATACTCCTTATGAAGGATAAATCTGCCATATGTATTGGTGAGAAAGATATGGAAAGTAAGCTAGATATGCTTTTTAAGAAGAGTCTCTATACTGTTGCTATAAATATAGTACAGACTCAGCAGGCCGATGCTGCTGCAACTGCCGAAGTGCTGAGGAAATATGGAGATCATCTGTACAGTAAGCAAGAATATGATCAGGCAATGCATCAGTACATAGATACTATTGGTCATCTCGAACCCTCATATGTTATACAGAAATTTCTGGATGCTCAAAGAATTTACAACCTTACCAATTACTTGGAGAAGTTGCACGAAAAAGGACTTGCATCAAAAGATCACACTACCCTTCTTTTGAACTGTTACACCAAATTAAAAGATGTTGATAAGTTGAATCTGTTTATCAAAAGTGATGATGGTATCGGAGAAAATAAATTTGATGTAGAGACTGCCATAAGGGTCTGCCGCGCTGCTGGTTATCATGAGCATGCTATGTATGTTGCTAAAAGGGCTGGGAAGCATGAATTGTACTTAAAGATTTTGCTTGAAGATTTGGCCAGGTATGAAGAAGCCTTGCAATATATTAATAGCCTTGAACCAAGTCAAGCTGGTGTAACAGTTGAAGAATACGGGAAAATCTTAATTGAGCACAAGCCTGCGGAGACAATTGACATACTTATGAGGCTTTGTACGGAAGAAGAATCTGCCAGAAGGAGCTCAAGTAATACCTACATGTCGATGTTGCCTTCCCCTGTTGATTTTATTAATATCTTTGTCCATCATCCCCAGTCACTTCTTGAGTTTCTTGAAAAATACACTAGCAAAGTTAAGGACTCGCCTGCTCAAGGCGAAATTCACAATACCCTATTAGAGTTGTACTTGTCGCATGACCTGGACTTTCCATCAATTTCTCAGTTTAATGCTAGCCAATCTGGAGACACTGTAGCAGGCAAGACATCAAACTCAGCCACAATTTCAAATGGACGGTCCAATGGCAAACCTATCAATGATCAAAGAGTTGCAAATGAGGAAAAAGACCGCCAAGAAAGACGTCAAAAGGGGCTAAACTTGCTTAAGAGTGCATGGCCACCAGAATTAGATCAGCCAATGTATGATGTTGACCTTGCTATAATTTTGTGTGAAATGAATTCTTTCACAGAAGGGCTTTTATATCTCTACGAGAAGATGAAACTTTACAAAGAGGTAGTGGCCTGCTACATGCAAGCACAAGATCATGAGGGTTTGATTGCATGCTGCAAGAGGCTTGGGGACGTGAGGAAAGGTGGTGATCCCTCTCTTTGGGCAGATGTGCTAAAATATTTTGGTGAACTTGGGGAAGACTGTTCGAAAGAAGTTAAAGAAGTTTTGACTTACATAGAAAGGGATGACATTGTACAACCTATTGTTGTTCTTCAGACGCTTTCTAGGAATCCATGTCTCACTCTCTCTGTGATCAAGGATTATATTGCTCGGAAGCTGGACCACGAGTCAAAGCTTATTGAAGAAGATCGAAGGGCAATCGAGAAGTATCAGGTTTGTAATCTGTTTTGTTTTTGGTGATCTTTCTATTATTTTCTTTAGTCTGTCTCTCAATCTTTGCAATATGTGGGTTGGATATGCATGTGGTTGTTATTTGTGTCCTTGATTCCCTTTTCATTTTTCCAAAGAAAAGATCTTTCACTACAAAAGTAAATTTATCATCTTCATATCTCACAAGGCTGCAACTTGCTGCTGTGGCATGAATCATACTTTTGCTAACACAATCTTATATATATTTGATAGCTTAAGGGCTGACTTATGGTTGACATATTGCCGCTTAAAGACTTGGCTACTTTTTGAAGTTCCCTGTTTTTATGGTAAATGCAAACAAAAGTGTCAATAATAAATGTGAAACTGTAAGGAAATGTTTGGAGCAATGTTTAAGCATTTTTGTGCCTTTGTTCCATGTTATAGTGTTTATCTGAAAAATATCTGTTTAGATGCTCTTGATTGTAAAATCTGGTCAACTCTGGCCATTTTTGGAATACTGTGGATCTTTCTATATTTTAAAAGAAGAAATGATCTGTTTCTGAATAACAGTGTTTTTTTTTAAAAATAAATAAATAAATAAAAGACTCATGCATACCATGTTCTGGTGGTGAATAACTACCCAACTTATCAGCATGGAGTCATGTCTGATGTTTCGAAGTTTTGTGAACATCCTGAAGTAGACTAGTATTTGTTGTTGGCATCCATCTGGCCATTGCTTCCTATTAGCGATTGATTTCTTTTATCCTGTCTACTCAGTAATCCTTGGTCCTAGAACTGGTTTCAGTTTTAATGTTTTCCCCCTCAAATATTTTGGCTGAAATTCTTCCATATTGTTCTCATTGTGGCTGGTTCAAGTGTCTACCCTATGCGTTACATGTTCTTACAAGTTTTAGCAGAGTGTTCTACTGCAATGTCTAATGGTATATGTTGGTGGGGATGAGTTTTAGCAGAGCTTTCAGATGATTCTTCTGTTATTTTGCAGGAAGAAACATCGACAATGAGAAGGGAAATTCAGGATCTTCAGACAAATGCTCGAATCTTCCAGCTCAGCAAGTGTACTGCTTGCACTTTTACTCTTGACCTACCTGCTGTCCACTTCCTGTGCATGCATTCTTTTCACCAACGCTGCCTCGGCGATAATGAAAAGGAGTGCCCAGAGTGTGCCCCAGAGTACAGATCGGTTATGGAAACAAAGAGAAGCCTGGAGCAGAATTCAAAAAGCCAAGATCAGTTCTTTCAGCATGTCAAAAGTTCCAAGGATGGCTTCTCTGTGATTGCAGAGTACTTTGGCAAGGGGATTATCAGCAAAACTGACATTAGACAGCAGGCAGGGGCTTAGCCGATTTCTGTTAATTCCAGAAACCAGCGTTTATATATTTTGTCATTTCCTCTTGAGATGTTCCATGCTTTCACAGGTTTTCGAAGAAATCATGGAAAAGTTGAAGAATCCAAACGAGTATTTCTTTGGTTTAGTCGTGCATGACATTACCCTCATGTTTATTTTGGTATAGAATGATCATGGCATCTAAGGCCATCCTTTACAAATATGTGTATGACTTGGTTTCTTGGAAAAAGTTTTTTATGGTTAATGCTTTTTGCTAACCCATCTTCAGCTTTTCGTTTCAAGTCTTTCATTTGGGTTATATAAAATTAGTTCTGTCAATTTGAACATCACATTCTACTGTATTAATTCCTGCTTTGGGAATTTACAAACATTTGACAAGGTTGGATTTCTTGGCTTTACATTCACATGAGAAATGAGGACAACTGCATGTGTTGTGTATTAGGTAAGATTAGTGAAGTAATTAGCCTGCCCATTCAGATTTCAGAGATCCTTCTTTTAAATTAGCCTTAGTTCTTCCTTGGATTGTGTCACCATGAAAGACAACCTCTTATCAAGGATACCACAAAACTATAAGCTTCGTTACAGTAGGTATCAAGGTGATCTCTTTCCTTTTCACGAGCAATCTCACCCAAAATCTCCCTCGCACGAGAAAGGCCTAAAATAGCTATTGGTAAAAGTTGTACTTCATTCCATCGGGGAAGGGGCCTCCTCGACGATTCCAACACCCAACATAACTGCAGTCAGCATCAATTTGCCTGCAACCGGAAAATCTTTATGCTGCATCAGGATTGATTCCACTGTTGAACATAGATCCCCAGAATATGGCAATTCCTGACTCTCTACTCGCGGTGGGAAAATGTCAAATCCACCATCAAAGGATTTCGATTCGGGTCCATAGCACCTACAGGAAGCTTGGAAAAGAACTGTTTCTTCAAGAGCATGCAAGGTTTCCTCTTCAGTCCATCCCTCGGAAACTGATAACTGATGGATTCTTTCCCAATCATCCTGCTTCGCAGCATTCTTCCAGCATTCCTCCAAGAGACTGGTGTTGCGCTTGATGAATGAAGAGCTCGTCCAGGCAAAGACATCAAATGCTCTCAAGGCAAGCACCCTGTTCTGGCTTTTGAGGCACAGATTAATAAGGTCTACTGGAGGACGAATGTCATTACCAACCTTTTGCATTTCATCAATGTCAGAACAGAGTACTGAAATTTCTTCCTACAAAATCAACCAAATCACAAAAATTTTGAAAATCTCAAAGCTCAAAAGGTACAAGAAGCCTTTCTCCCACAATGTGGGTTGTCAAAACAGGAAAATCTTTAAGCTCAAACAGTAGTTGAGGAATTACAAAACCAATGTAGTTAAATGTGGTTAGCCACTAATGACACAATTTGCAAGGCTAATGTCAATTTCCCATAACGCACAAAACAAACACTATCTACATCCAAGCAAAGTGGGAGCCATTCAGAAACAAGACACAGCAAATTTCCATTTTGAACACCAAATAGGAACCGGAGCAGCAAAAACAAAACCCAAAGGAAGAAATGATGATTCCCAATAACACCAAGAGTATGTTAAAGTTTGTTTACATTCTTGCATGGAAAAAATTCATAACAAGTGAAATATTTGAAGTACTTAAAACCAGTACAGGTTTGTAGTGAGTCAGCCACCTTAGATATGTACTCCCCTTTTCAGCTTTGCTGAGGTGAGCTGTCAGGTTTCTCCTCCATTTTTAAGAACATTTGTCTCGTGAATATGCATAATTTGGAATCAATTTAATGCAAAAATTGACCCAAAAAAAAGAAGAAAAAAAGAGACATCCACATTAGAATTATGATAATATAATTTTAAGTGGTTGCAATTTCAAAAATATCTAGGACGGTCCCAGTGCTACTATTTCGCTGCTTGGGCCTAAAGCCAATACTTCTTGACATTAGATCACAAAGTGAGGAAGACCTTGTGTAGGCCCCACCTATTAGCTCGCATGTATGTGTGAAATCCCAACAGAAATTAAGTCATTAGATTAGCTAAGCTAAGCTTTGAGTATGGACACAACAGACTGACGAGTCATCTCAAATTAAAAATCATTTCCAAAGTCTCATGGTTTTAAAATGCTAAAAGGCAGAAAAAAATCAGAGAAGTCAACAACAGTAATTATAGCAGAAAGCATTAATTCGACTACCTGCACTTTCAGCATATTTAAATCTGCTTCGATGCGCTTCACCTTTGTAAGGTAATCAGTGTCTCTTCCTGCCAGAAAGTACACATCGTTAGCTACATATATGTAATTCAGTGGATAACAGTCTCTGAATATTAAAGATAAAAAGAAAATCAACGAAATACACTTTTCCAAACAATTTCCCCTAGAAACTACACATAAGTTTCTAGCTTTGCGGTTTTACCTAAACATGCCAATTTCTATATGAAAAGAACAAAAAGGTAAGGTGCATGTTGGAGAGTTTATTTCAGCAGGCATCACACAATTGCGGGGGAGACAGCAGGTAAAGAGTCGCGCACGAGAGAGTGTATAATTTGTGTGAGAGAAAATATGTGTATGTTGTGCGTACGTGAGAGAGAGAGAGAGAGAGAGAGAGAGAGAGAGAGAGAGAGAGAGAGCTTTGCCTACATATAGTTGCTAGAAGGATGGACCTGGTCTTTTAGAAATTAGGGATTAAAGTGTGCAGTGCATTTGGGATAAGGAGAATGGATTCATAGAACATTCATAAAACACAACTTTGAGTAACCGCACCAATGCAATAACTCCACTATTCCAACAAGAAAATGATGCTAGTTTAATTGGCTAATATCAGGAAAGTCGGGACTTATAGTGTGGCTTTGCATGCTGGAGCCTAGAAGCACACTTCAGTAATATACCTTTGATAGGCTTTAAGATGCCTAAGCTCGGAATATTTGAGGTTACGTGGCTCCAATGCTCTTTGCTTTGATTAAATAACATATATATCTAGGCAATAAAATAAGAAAATGCAATGGTAAGCCTTGGAGGTTTTTTCCCCCCATTAGCAATGAATGCATGTACGAAGTTCGAAGATGCTCTGGTCAGCTTCATAGAGAAAGCTGTGCCTGAAGATTAAATCAAAGTTCAATGTTGTGTCTCAATCGCCAAGGCAACCAAACAACAGTAAGAAGAATACCTGCCATGGCAGCAATCTTTGAAAGATTTAGAAAACGTTTCCTTTCTGCCAGGGATGTTCCGCATTCTATGTGATTAACATCAGCTTCCTCATTAGCCTGAGAGTTATCCTGGGACAGAGCTAGCAAATGAAGAGTTTCAGAAGCAGCAGAAAACTGATTAAGAAACAATTCATGAAGCCAACGAAGGTCTTGATGCGGCTTCAAGAATATAGCAAGCTCATCTGGAAAGTCCTCTCCATATCTCAGGACTTTGGAGTATTGTTTGCTGTCATAAAGCTGCTTGAATACAAAGTTGCTAAATCCACCTTTTGGCCCGACACTCTCTTGCTGCATGATGAAGCAACATAATGACATAAGAAATTAATTATAACTGATCACATCTGAACGCCATTCAAATAAGAGGTAAAAATTCTTCGAAATTGGTTACAAATGGCAGACACTGAAAGACGAGCGAGTGACCAAAGTACAAAGGTACTAGCGGAGACGGCGCTAATCAGTTTAGGAAACAAAATTTAATGTATACCATGAAATTCCGAAGCAGATCAGCATCATTTAAGTCACAGCATATATTCCAGAGTGTTTGATAACCCTCGTGCCTTTTTGCAATAGACAACAACCTAGAAGCCAGCTTTCTAAGGATGTCACCATTTTGTCCTTCAGTTCCTCCACTTGAATCCTGGACAAGCAAATAGTTAAGGAATAAGTTCATCCCAAACCATTTTCTCATAGATATGAACAATTAAAGAAGAATAATAACGAATAAAATACCCATCTGATGGTATTTCCTTGAGTTCATGCAAATCCTATTGATCAATAATCATGATTAGGCACAGATGATTAATTTGAAAATTAAATGGACATCACGATCATTTCTGGGTTCAATTTCCTTCCATTGGACATAAGTATAAAAAGACAATTAGCAGACCCCAAGTATAAAGTAGAGATGCTAAAAAGGAAACAAAAGAATAGAGTGAGGAACAAGTAAAATAAAATAAAAGAGAAGAAAAAAGAGAGAGAATGCCAATAATGTTATCAAAGCCCGAAAACATTAAACATGAGGAATGGTGTAGAAGAACTAGTTTGGTGTCACACCTGGAAGAAACCTGTCACTTGTTTGTGTAGAGAGTCAAGAAGTTCATCTCTCCTTCTCCAGTACTCATCTAGTAAGCTTCTCTGTACTTCATTACGTTCTGATTTTGCTGTTATAGCACCAGTATATGTTTCAAGTAGTACTTCAGTGAGGGCTTCCATATGTGAATAAAAGTCAGATTTGGTGGCATCTTCTAGATGAGATGCCTCATTCGAAAGCCGAAGCATGTAAGAAGCGATGCTCCACATGCCACTCCGAACAACAGAATGGCAATACCATGGTGTCAAGCCATCTGGAGGAGGATACCAGAGGTGATGCTCACTTCTGTACTCCACTGAAGAGTAAAATATACTCACACATGCATTAGAAAGTTCACAAACTCGACGAAACTGCAATGTTACAGGCATATCTTCACCAATTATGCAATCAAGATGTTTCTCTAGGCAGTAAAACAACTCCTCGATATCAGAAACCTTGCTGTAAAACACTTCAGCATTCTCTCTGTCCATCAGAAGAACAGTTTTCCTGCGGGCTCTCTCACCAACAAACTGGATAAGATCCCAAAGAGCACCAGATAGCTGACTCTCTGAACGTGTGTAAGACCCAACTCCATTTCCATGGCTCTGACAAATAGTATTCTGTAGCTCCTTCAGTTGAATCATTCCGGAGAGCTTTTCCCCATGTTCCAAGATGATTTGCAATGACAGTCCTGCTTGCACGAATAAAAAATAATCTCCAATAAGAAAAGAAAAATTTGCATAAAAAACCGAAAAGTAACACCAGAAATGAAATGTTCCCCACAGGTTTACTGGTCCACATAACAAACTCGAAACACATCTTAATATCTCAGGTGGATGTAAAGGCTATTAAACGAATGACAATTAAGCGATTGATTGCTGATCACTTCTATAATCTTTAGGCCTAGACTCTATATTCCATCAATCGTGATGACTTCCAAAAAGAAGTCATTGAAGGATTTAAAACACGTTCGATTAGAGACAAAGCAAAAGAACCCATCCACCCAATAAGTATAAAATTACAAACCATTCATGATCAACAGGACACGCCAGATCCATTAAGCCGATCATCTAGCTGATTTGAATACTAACCACAACACTTTTGATCAGCCTAAGATTCTTATTTAGTTCAGGATCTTCTGCACTCACCACAACAGTAGTAGCATCAACAGGTCAAACTTTTAAGAAGCAGAAGCTACTCTCTGAGAACCAGTCATGGTGCTGGTTTAGCGAAGGGTGTATACTGAAATAAAACTAGATAAACCAATTCTAGTGGACGATCCCACAGATCATCCAACACCCAGAATTCCACATGCCTGTCAACAGGGAAATAATATTTGATCAAACTACCCAACTATGAGGATATCTAGACAGCTAAAAATGAAGAATCAGTCTTACCATCAAAGAATGGGTAGACGTTGATTTTCATATCATTCTTGTAAGAAGGGGATTTCAAAGTGTTCCAAAAATAGAGAGGAGAGAGGCCTTAGTGGCTACACTACACTTCTGCTTAGTTGTATTTCTCCACCTTCCAAAGAAACTTCTTGAGGCTTAAATATAACACAGGAATGAGAAAAAGTGGTAAAGGTATACCAAATCATAGACCTTGGTTGGGTGAGGCAGTTGAAATGAAAGAGAACCCTAATTGGAAATCAAGATAGAAAATTTAAAAGCAAGTTCCAAGGGACTCCTCTCTGAACAAAAGCTCTACCTATCCTCTTAACTAGAGTTCCTAATATATTTCTCTCCTAGTCAAGCAATGCAAATCGTAAGCCTCTTTATTAGAATTTCTGAATCTCTTAAGTAGCAAAAGTAAGAAATAACTCAAGTAACCATTCCGCATCATCTGTAAGAATGGGAATGACGATTAATTGCTTGGAAGAAGCCTGTAACAGCGACATTTAGCTAGAAATTAGTACGAAAAGGCATCATAACAAAGTGAAAGAACACGTTAATGCTGCTTTCTCATAGATGGCTGAAAATTTCCTCCATTGGGGATCCAAGTAAAAGAAGAAGGAACTAACTCACTCTAAAATATTATTGGTAACTACATCAAAGTGATTTAGTAAAGCAAAAATAGTTAGATAATCACCTTTGACTTAGTTTTTTCTTTCACATTGTTCAACTGCTGGTGATTTACAAATTTTACATCTATAAAAATAATTCCACAATGCGAATGAGGAGTTGGTTCAGTGGTAACACCACCCTTGCTCCAAGAGGAGGTCATGAATTCAATCCCCCACTCCAACAAAAAAGTGAGGGGCTGGCTCTCACCTTGCCTATTGGCATCCCTAGGGGCTTGTTATGGCTAACCCACTAATGAACCCCCGATTTCGCACCCGAGCTTGTCACCACGGGCTTGCCTAGGGTGGTTTACCTCCCACTGTGGTTTGCCGGCTATTGCAGTGGGCGTGGGTTTACCCATCTCTGGTGGGGTTCCCGGCGTTATCAAAAAAAAATAATAATAATTCAACAATCAGAAAATAGTTTGAACCGGGGGAAAAAAAAGAACCATTCCTCTAACACTAATATGGCAATTTATAATCATAATACAGCAAACAGGGATTACTTATGAAATTCATAGAGAAAGCATGGAAGTTCAGTTTTACTGGAAATTTATAACTCAGTACTATAAGCTGGTCCACATCAGACAAATATGCATTTGCAAATCAACAAATATCCCTTCAACTTGGTAACAAGGTTTATAAACGTTATAAGCCATAAAACTCAAATCAGCACAAAGATGCAATGATAATTAAAAGCAAGATAAGCGATCATACTCTGTCGAGTACACAGATCATCGTGACACTTGGATAAAGCAAGGAACTGAAGAAACTTCTCATGCTTCTGCTGCTTCTCCATCAGCTGAGCAGACACAATTGAGAGAGCCACAATCTCCACACCCCTGGTTGTCGTCCAATGCTTAGCTAAGGTATCCACGATAGATTTGCTCGTTCTCGCAAAAACATTTGTTTCACCCTCTCTCTCAAAGGCTCCAGAATGTTTTAGTTTGTCAAGTGACCCTTCAACTTGACCAGACAAGAGAAAATCATTGAAAAGCTGATTCAGCAATGCTTCCGATTCTTCATCTTGAGCACTTCGCCGTCCAATTCCAGCTAATGGTGCCCGATGTCTATCACCAGCATCTCCTGCTTCTGAGCTAGCCCTTCTGGGAGGAAAATTACCAGCAAAAGAGAGATTCTTCCTCTCCTCTTGTGAAACTCTTTCATTAGAGCTCCCTTTCCGCGACAAGCTTCGTTCAGGTGGCTCAACACCACCAAGTAGAATAGCCCTCTCAGGGATCGCCCAGATTCCAGCTTTCTCTGTGAGGACAGCCCAGGCTCCATCTTCACCATCATCTGAAGAAGGGAAAACTGAAGCATCAAGAACTTTTCCAGCATCATACGGGAGATCAAACTGGTAAAGACGCGTGGCAGTTCTCCAGTAATGGGACACTGTAGCAGTTCCATCTCCGGAAAGTATAATGACAGAACCCGCTGGCTTACCACCAATCTTCAACCTCATTGAAAATAAGACCTCCTCATCTTCTACTCTTGCTTTGGGTATTATTACCTGGATCGGAGCTTTTTTCTCCAAAACCCTCTCACACGTTGGATTCACATACTCTGCAGTGACATCAACTCCAGATTTATATTGCATGATCAGAAGTGAATACTCTGTGTAGCTTGAACTGGTGATTCGATCTTTACAAAAGATAGCAATAAGAATAGTAATAACCTTCCCATCATTGTCAATCTGTAGATCCAGAGGCCAGATGCGCTTCTGCCCTGCTAGATCCTTCTGGATCCCAAGATCACCATCAGACCCAATGATTTCATGAGACCAGTGCTTAGATACATTATAACCAGGTGTAAATTGAACTGAAAAGGACTGTATCTCACGATCCGTCAACAAAAGAAATTGTCTTTTACTTTCATCAGATGGTCTCAATGAGTGCCATGTTAACGACCTCGGATACCCCTTGCTTCGAACTGAATGACAGGCATCAGTGCCTAGATAAGTTGTGTCCTTGTACACCTTTTTCCTTTCAATGGAAGAGGGGCTGCAAGAAAACTGCCATAACTCACCATTGGAACTACAAGCTAGGGATATACAAACATGGGGGGCACCAGGAATTGGAGTTGCTATCAAAGAGGTAAAGGAGCTTGATAAGGAGCTTGACTCCTCGGGAAGAGCATAACTCACAATTGGAGGGCTTCCAGCATCAGAATAGATATCTGGCCAATACAAAAGAATTCGAGCTTTTCTATTGCACAAAATGATGCCAGCTGAATTACATTGTGTGATGATGTTATGACTATTTCGATTTAAGCTATCCCAGTCAAGAAAACATATTAACCAATCAGTAGAACCCAAAGAACTTCTGCTGCTATCTCCAGATCCGAAAATATTGGAAGGAAGATCAAGAACAATGCACTTTCTCGAAGCTGTAGGAAACAAGTAACTCCAGATAAACAACTTATTTCTGCTTAATACCCAAGCAAGCAATGTTTCCTTGTCCAATCCTCCAGAGATGAACAACTCACCTGCAAGGAGAAGATACTTATGAAGGAAAATCCTCTTCAATGTACAGCTTCAAGAGCCCTAACCATGGTTTCAAGAGCACTAACCAGGAGATTGTTTTGCCATTAAAGCTGCTTGTTGCTCGTCACGTAGAACTTGAGGGAATTCTCCAACAAATACAGGTTTAATAAGGTCCACATCTTCAGCCTTTTCAGTTCTCTTCACAGGGGGGATCCTGTAGAAACCAATGCAAATTATTCAGCCAAAATCTAATGAAATCCCTAGCCATCTTTCACTGTCTTCATATCATCCACAACCAACTTGTCACAAAACTCATGCATTTGAATTTTTGCTTGTCTATAACTCCCCTTATCCCTATACGGGCAATGTGTCCTGCATATACATTTGAATGAATGTATAGCAACTTAAGCATATATGTGGGGAACAAGAGAGAGCTCAAGGCTTTGGATTAAGCTAGAGGTTTAGCATCAAACTTCTCTTCCAAATTGATAATCATCTAAACGAATACGAATGATAAAGCAGACATAGGATTACTATTTCAAGAACAGTACTAAAGAATATTTTAATAGCACTTAAACACCAAAAATAACCTTTAAGAAAGCACAAATGTCAGCAGATAAATCTTCTTAAAGGGCAAGAATTGCCTTACTACGAAGAAAAGCTTTGTATAATAGCTCAACAGAAGATCATGGACATGTGAAACTAAATCTTTTAGTTGAAGAAGAAAGACTCCTAACAACAAGATAAAATATACTCACTGCAAAATACAGACTTAGATGTAACAATATTGCGCCATTTTCAGATAATTCATTAGATTATCCAGGAAACTGTGGGAGAGTATAACACCGAATTGAAGCACAGTCCAGTGCAGCCTTTAGAAAAGTCTACATCATTCAGTAATCACTTAAACAACCATTATGCAAATGTTCATGTAAACCTACAAAGTATAGGAAGGAATAACTTTATCCCGAATAACTATGTTTAAAATACTACTCCAGACCCTTCTTGATATAATCCACTTTTGGAAAATCAAAAAACTATCTAACACTCAATATCAAACACCTAAAAGAAATTTAACACAAAACAGTATTAGTCTATTACATCGGTGATACCCCATAACTTTTTTAGCATCTACAGAATAATTAACCAAATGTCATAAGCCAAACGTCATAAGCCAAAAGTAAATTTATATAAGTTAAAATCAGATCCAATAAATAGCGATAAAAATTAGACGAAGAGACTATCTAGCAAGACCCACGGCAACTCAATTTCAACAGGAAAACAAGCACACATCAGCAAATATTTCAAAAATACAAGGCCTAGACCTATCAGAAACGAAATTATGCATTGACGCAATGAGTATTTAACACAGATGGCAAAACTAATACAAGCATTTGCTGCGAATGAACACCAGAATGGAAGAACTCAAGTTCAAAACTACAAAAATGTTCTTAGTATACCTAGCTACGACAGAGAGGCGAGAGGCTGCCCAAGGAGCCGGAGTGCCGGTGGACGGCCGATTAGGAACAACACGGCTTTCTTGAAACGGCGTCTTCGGTGATGCCAAAGCATCATTATCAGCAGCAACAGTTAGCTTAGACCTTCTTGATGCTACATTACTCGTGTCGTTCGCATTTTGATCCTTTCTGCCATAGTTGGCCTTCCGTGTTCCAGGAGAAAACATTTTCTTTCTTCTCTCTCGCACAGACACACAGTCGCTCAAATTTGTATACTTCAATTTGATTTCATTTAATTCTTTGGATGCACAGAGATTTCAATTGATTTCAAACGCGCGTCACAAATTGCAGAAAGAGCAAGGTTTTAGGGTTTTTCTAACTTTAAGTTTTTGCGCCTGAGTGAGAGTTTAAAAGTAGAAAAGCCCCTATCCCTTTTTATAATTTTGATTTATTTTTATAAAAAAAAAATTAAATCTTTTAACTCGAATATATATTGCTTGTAGTTTCAAACTTTCAATTCAATTTGATATATTATAAAAACGTTTAAAAAGCCATTCAGTATTAATTATGAGAAGCAATAACTTATGAACTACTCCCTCCGTTCTTTTTTATAAGTTATTATATGTTATGCACTGGATAGTTAAATTTATTTGATAACTCATGTATATAATTTTAGAAATAATATATTTTACATGGGTAATGTTAGAGAAGCAACTTAAGCACGTACTCTCTCTGTAATGAAATTATTATTCAGTTTGAGATTTCACTTATAGTACAATTGAATTAGAAATAAAAATTCAAACAGGACAATAATTTCGGGAAGAATGGAGTATATGATGTTGCGACTAAACTTTGAAAGATCCATTAAAAAAAAAAAACAACTTTGAAAGATAATAACAAAAGCATGTACATATTCTTTGGTTAGACATAGAATATGAGAAATATCCAAATATGTATATATGTATAGATAGATAAAAAATATTAAAAGTTTGTTATCAACAAAACATTCTATGCGCATAGTTCATCTTGATCTTTTCCACTACTCTTTCAGTCTTTTGAGTAGTGATGAGTGAATGAAGTAATTGTGTAAGTTGTTTTTTTTTTCAACAAACCAGTCTGTGCCTCTGTGGTAATAGAAAATTATATTCGTATTGAATTAATCTTAAATGGAAGAGGTCAATCCTGACCGGCCCAAATGGAACTGGAGCTTGGACTTTAATAAAGATCCATTAAAAAAAAAAAACAACTTTGAAAGATAATAACAAAAGCATGTACATATTCTTTGGTTAGACATAGAATATGAGAAATATCCAAATATGTATATATGTATAGGTAGATAAAAAAATATTAAAAGTTTGTTATCAACAAAACATTCTATGCGCATAGTTCATCTTGATCTTTTCTACTACTCTTTCAGTCTTTTGAGTAGTGATGACTGAATGAAGTAATTGTGTAAGTTTTTTTTTTTTTTTTCAACAAACCAGTCTGTGCCTCTGTGGTAATAGAAAATTATATTCGTATTGAATTAATCTTAAATGGAGGAGGTCAATCCTGACCGGCCCAAATGGAACTGGAGCTTGGACTTTAATAAAGACTCAAGCGCCCCACTTTATTATTATGTGGATTATTCCCCTTTAATATAATAATTTTATTCTGAAATTACAAGTTTGTCTCCGCTAAGCAGGGCCCACAGGTATTATCCCAATTATAAATACCCCATGATCATTTATTACCAATTTGATTCCACACTCTGTTTTTTTCTCTAAAAATGTGTGTAATTGGCTGCTTCTCTTTCTAGCACTAACTTAATCTTCGGAATGTTAAACCTTGTCTTGCAGGTCCGCGTTTGGGTTTTACCGTTGACTCACCGCCTCCGGGATTTACCCTTGACTGTGAGGACACTGTTCCTACTTGGCTGAGGGTGAACCCAAGTGCTATACGAGAGTTATGATCTCTACCTGGACGAGGCCTGATGAGGGGACCAGTCGGAGTCCGGGACTTAGGTCACAAGTTGTTGGAAGTAACCCCCGCGCTTCTCCCGAGCCTCAAGAGGAGCGGCAGGAGAATGAAGACACGGCTCGGGCTTCTAAGATCAGCGATCGACAAAGCCGGTCTAGAAGGCGTAGTGAACATCATGAGGAGCGCAATCGGGATTCGGGTGAACGTGATAGAAGTCGGTCCCGTCGTGCAGGTAAGGAGACAGAACAAAGTAAGGACCATTCTTGGCGGTCATCTCGACGACGTCAATCACACTCGCTTAAATGAGGGCCCCATGATGAGCACTTTTGGAAGTCCTTTGCTCGGAGATTTCTCGGATTTGAGGATCAGTTCCGCAAATTCGAAGATATGTATTACGAAAGAAAAGGCGAGGACCCTGATGACAGCCTCCTGTTCATTGGCGAAAGGAGGGCTCCTTGGGGCCAGGAGAGGCGAAGGGACCGGGTTACCAATGTTTCTAGGGAACCAAGCCCAGATCCACCACCGAGACCTGAGCCGCGGCTGGACCGCGAGGTGGTGTCAGATCCCTAGCTCGAGGTCATCTTTGGTTGCAGGGAATCGCATAGGAGTCCCTTCGCTGAACACATCAGAAGTTGTCCGCGGCCTGACAATCTCAAGTTCTAGACAGACATCCCTAAGTATGGGGGCGACACCTTTCCGGTCAGTTTCCTAGCTGATTATACAACGATAATGGATTTGCGTGATTCGCTCCGGGAGTTCTCGGCCAAGGCGATGCCCACCTTTCTGACAGGAGCTGCTAAGATATGGTTCGATAGTCTTCCCCCAGGTAGCATTACCTCCTATACGGATTTGGGGCAGAAGCTTCATGTTTGATTCTTCTCCAGGAAGAAGGCCAGACCCACCATCCACGACTTGTATTCGGTGAGGCAATGCCAGAATGAGATTTTGGGGCAATATTATGAGCGGTTTACAAAGGAACTCATGATGATAGACCAAGTGGATGATTTGGTGATAAGAGTGGAGTTCGTAAATGGCCATCACCCTTTGGTGCGAGGGCGGCCTTAAGGGGCAAGCTTATTACCAAGCCCCCGCCATAGCTAGAAGCTGTGAGAGACGGTGGAGAAGGAAACCGGGACGGAAGAATCCATGAGAAGAGCTAGAGAAGCCTTTGGTGAGGGTGAGAAGAAAGGGGGGGAAGCTGGATGGGAAAAAGTTGAGCATCGGTTCTCCCAAGTTCAAGCCGAAGGCAACTCCTCTTACCAAGACCAGGAAGGAAATCCTCTAGATCCATAAGAGCGAGTTCAGGCTCTCTCCTCCGGACAAATCCCAGGACGAGTCTTCTTTCGAGTGGTGTGAGTTCCATCGGAGTAAAGGCCATGACACGGAGGATTGTTTCCGGTTGAAGAAGGAGATCAAGGATGGGCTTAAAGCCGGCTAGTTCCAAGAGTATGTCCAGAAGGGCTCGGGGGAGAGATCGGATAACCATCCTAAGAACCGAAGATGGAAGAAGAATAAGGGCAAAGGTGGCAACGAGGCTCTGGTTGCCGAAGAAGCTAAGGCCAAAGAAGGGATCAATGAGACGTAGGTGCGGCAGATCCTAGTCGCGCCTGTTGGTGCGATATATGGAGCGCCCTTGGGAGTCCAAAGTATCTCAGCTCTCTGAAGAAGCACGCGCCCTCGTCCTCCCAGGGAATCCGAGGTGAAGCGTCTTCGGCCAGAGGACTTGATTACTTTTTTGGAGAAAGACCTGGTGGGTGGTTCTAATGACCGTTCAGACGCCTTGGTTTTCACGGTCATCATTGCTAATCGGGAAGTTCGGCGGGTGTATGTGGATAATGGCAGTGTCGTGGACGTCATGTATCTCAATCAGAAATTGGGCCTCGACAAGTCGCAGCTGTGGCCCGCTTTCATGCCCCTAGTTGGGTTCTCCAATCATGTGATAATGCCTTTAGGCGTGATCAGCATAGCTGTGACCGTAGGGAATTACCCCAAGGATCGGGTGGTTATGGTTGATTTTGCGGTGGTTGATGTAGTCGCCCCTTTTAATGTCATCTTAGGACGACTTTGGATGAGTCAGACCAAGGCTATTCATTCCCCTTACCACCCGGTAATGAAGTTCCCGACCGAGGCTGGGATAGCAGAAGTCCGGGGTGACTAGCAGTTGGCTTGACAGTGTATGATGATCGCGCCCCATAAAGGACGAGAATAACTTCTGAAAGGCGCGCCTGTAGGCGCAATCCAAAAGGCACCAGTCTCTGAGCTCGGCGTAGAACCGAAGGACGGATGCCCTGATCTCCTAGAAGATGAGAAGATCGAGGATGTGGTCCTGAATCCTTGTGTTGAAGGAAGGGTCGTTCGGTTGGGAGTCGTCCTTCCTCCTAGCCTTAGGGCCCTGGTGATTGAATTGTTGAGGTAGTTCGAGGATATTTTTGCTTGGAACTCGAGTGACATGACGGGAATACCTCCTGATCTAGGTGTTCACAAGTTGAATGTGGATCCTGGGACGGGGCCCGTCCAGCGGAAGAAGCGGAAGATGGCCCCGGAATGCAGTGTGGCCGTGGACGTTGAAGTCGCAAAACTCCTGGTGACGGCCATCATCAAGGAGATCTTTTATCTCACTTGGCTAGCAAATCCTGTCATGGTTAACAAGTCTGATACCTCCTGGCATATGTGTGTGGATTATAAGGATCTCAATAAACATACTCCTAAGGATTGTTATCCTCTACCGGCGATTGAGCAGAAGGTGGACGCTATCTTAGGGTATCCCATGCTCAGATTCCTGGATGCTTATATAGGGTATCGCCTAATCCTTATGGACGAGGGCGATGAGGACAAGACCGCCTTCGACACTGAAAAAGGCGTGTTCTGCTATGTTAAGATGCCATTCAGATTGAAGAACGCGGGTGCTACCTATCAACGGGTGGCAAATCGCCTCTTCGGGCATCAGTTAGGCAGGAATGTGCAGATCTATGTGGATGACATGGTGGAGCAGCAGGCTTAATACCATAGTAGACAACCTCCGAGAAACCTTTGAGACTCTCCGGGCTGCTAACATGAAGCTGAACCCGAAGAAGTGTGTGTTCTGTGTCGGTTCGAGGAAGTTTTTGGGCTACCAAATATCACAGAGGGGGATTGATGTTGACCCGTCCAAAGTCCAGGTCATTCTCGTCATGCAAGCCCCTCGGTTGGTGAAGGAGGTGTAGAGGCTCACGGGGTTCAAAGGCTGCCGAACGAAGTTTGCTATTCTTTAGAGTTCCCAAGAAGTCCAACACCTTCGACCGAGATGAGGCTTGGAGTTGAAAGATCACCTGAAGGTTCTACCGACCTTGAGCAAGCTTAGCCCGAGGGAGACACTGACCCTTTATTTGGCAGTGGGTGATTCTACTACCAGCCGCGTGTTGGTCTTGGATCAAGATGGGAAGAAAATCCCAGTCTATTATGCCAGCAAGGTTCTTCTAGCCGAATCTCGGTATACCCTGGTTGTGAAGTTGGTCCTCTGCCTTGTGACCTTGGCAAGGAAGCTCCACCCTTACTTCCAGGCTCACCCCATCGTGGTTTTGACAGATCAGCCTCTTCAGCAGGTTCTGCGAAGGCCCGACATGTCGGATAGGATGACTAAATGGGTAGTGGAACTTGGAGAGCATGATATAGAGTTCCGGCTGCGAACCTCAATCAAAGGCCAATCCTTAGCGAATTTCCTAGTTGAAGTCCCCCAAGGAGCCGAAGTAGCAGAGGAGAAAGTAAGGCGAGTCTGCGTGCATGCTGATCCTTTCAGCCCGCGGATGTGGACCCTGTTTGTCGATGGTTCTTCCTCCGAAGAGGGTTCTGGAGTTGGTTTGGTGCTAGCTGATCCTGACGGGATAGAAGCTACTTACGCCCTCTGGCTGAACTTTCTGACTACTAACAACGAGGCCGAATATAAAGCTTTAGTTGCGGGATTATTCGTGGCCCGCACCTTGGGCACGAAGGATGTTTATGTTTTCAGCGACTCCTTGGTGATCGTGAACCATGTGCTAAAATTGTATGATGCTCGAGAGGTGGTGCTTCAGAAAACCTCCAGAAGGTCAGGGAGTTGGAGCATGGGTTCTGCAACTTCCGCATCCAATACATTCCGAGGTCACTAAACAAACGGTTCGACGCCCTGAGCAAGCTGGCTTCTTCCCATGCCTCGCACCTTACCGAACGGATCCACACGGAGGTGTTGTCGCGCCCCATTATTCAGGTTCGAGAAGTTATGCCAGTGGTCGCCGAGGAGGATTCGTGGATGACTCCGTTTGTTCAGTTTCTGCAAAACGGCATCATGCCGTCGGACAAGAAGGAGGCTAGGCGCATTCGTCTTCGAGCGCCTAACTATGTGTTATGAGATGACATTCTTTCTAAGTGGGGGTATCTCACTCCCCTGCTTCAGTGTGTTAGACCACAGGAGGCAGAATTATTGATCCGGATCATGCACGAAGGCGCTTGTGGAACCCACTTGGGGTCCCGCAACTTGGCCGACTTTGTCCCAAGATTGCTACAACCTCGTTCTTTGCTGCCAGCAATGCCATAAACATGCACCCATTCCTCGTCTTCCCCAGCTGGTGTGTACCGAATTCACCAAAAATATTTACTAACTGGATTATAACTTTTTGTAGATAATGGAAACTAGGTCGATCCCATGAGGACAGCTAAATCACCTAATTTGTTGTTAACAGGCTAGACAGTTCAGGCAAGGTGTCACTCAGGGGAATGAAAATATCCACTCAGGGGAGTACAGTCCAGGGGTGTTCATCTCCTCTTCCTATATAGCAGTTGCGTAATTTGCACTTTAATGGTTAAGTTCTTGTTCATTCAGCTCAGATGTAACTCTAAGTTAGTTCCCATATATCCTAGAGTCATCTTTGTAACCTTATCAATCTATTTTCTAATGATTGAGTCCAGTTATAAAGTCATTAAGATCTCAGGCTTCATGAATGCTTATGTCAACTAAGTATATTCCTATCTTAGTTAAAACCATAGATTGTTACCTAAGTTAAAACAATCCGAACCAAGTTTATCTTTCCAGATCCCCCCTAGTTCTAGCATGCGTTCAATTGGTGATCAAGTAACTGAATGTAGAAACATTTCCAACTTCAAAAAATAGAACAAAACCAGTGCATTACAACAACTACAACATAGATTGAGGAGATTAACCCCTAGAAGCTATTTAACTACTCATACTGATTGATGCTACTGCTACTACTTCAAAAGACATCATAGAAATATGCATCAATGAAATGAAATACAAGCTAACAGTTAAGAGAAGAAGACACCTTATGCAATTCAAGGTCACTTCTGGGAGTGACAGAGTTCACTCAGGGGAGTGAACCAATGACTGGGATGACTGTTCTTCAACTTTGCCTCTTGTTGAGTTGCTGTTGTTCTTTCTTGATCTTGCCTTCCTTCTGGAGTTTCTCTGTGTGTTCTAGTCGACTGAAAGGAGCAGAGATAGATGTTCAATGCTGGAAATGCAGCTACCCTTTTATAGAACTTTGTTGCCGGTTCCTCTCCCTAGAGAGCCCTTCCATGCTTGTGTATTTTTAAATTTCCCCAATGCTTTGTGTCTTGAGCCTTGAATTGACTGGTCTTTCCTTCTTCTTCTAGAGGTGGTATCAACAGCTGCATTGACCACAAGGGTGAGCCAAGGGGACAAGCATGCTCTTGGGTTTCTAAGGTGGGACACCCTCATTACTCTCAAGGTGCTTTGTGTCTTGGAGTTGTTTTTGACAAGGTCAGCCAGCTTGAATTCATCAGCCCATATTTTTTTTCCAAAAGCCCCTTTGTCAGCTAACGTTCACCCAGGTCATTGCCTAATTAAAAACACAAAACTAGTTAAGTAAAATGAACTAATTCTGAAAAATACCCCTAATTTTCTACTAATTAAAGAGTAAATTGTCATGCTTTTATGTAACAAATTAACCGTGATCACCAGCACGAGATGGTACCTATTGAAAGTCCTTGGCCCTTCTATAAGTGGGGGACTGACATTATTGGCCCTTTTGAAACGGCCCCAGGGAAGCTCAAGTATGTGATTGTCGCCATCGATTATTTCTCAAAATGGGTTGAAGTTGAACCCCTAGCCTCCATCACTGGCACGAAGGTGGCAAGGCTTTTCTGGAAGAATGTTGTCTGCAGGTTCAGAATCCCAAGGGTGCTGATCTCAGATAACGGAACGCAGTTCGAATCCAGAGTCTCCAAGTCCCGGTGCAAGTAATTCGGCATTGAGAGGTGATTCTACTCTGTCGCGCATTCGCAGACAAATGGCTTGGCAGGAAACATCAACAAGGCAATCTTACAAGGCATGAAGACCCGGCTGAGACGGGCAGGAGGGCTTTGGCCTGAAGAGCTCACACATGTCCTCTGGACCATCCGCAGTACCATGAGGACCGCAGCTGGGGTAACGCCCTTCAGCCTCATCTATGGCATGGAAGCTGTGCTGCAGAGATCGAAGTACCTAGCCCACAGGTGGTCAACTTCGCAGAGGAGCTGAATGAGGACCAGGTCCGTCTTTGCCTGGATTTCTTGGATGAGAAAAGGGACCTGGCCAAGATCCGAGAAGCCAAGTACAAGCAGCTATTGGCAAAATACTACAACTCCAAAGTACGGGCCAGGGACCTGGAAGTTGGCGACCTCGTTCTTAGGCGAAATGATGCCAGCCACGCTGAGCCTCTAGGAAAGCTGTCTCCTAATTGGGAGGGACCTTACAAGATTGTGGAAGTGTCACCCTCGGGGAGTTATCGCTTGCGGACATGTGAAGACGAGCCTCGCAACATTTTCTGATGGTGGAACATCCAGAACCTGAAGAAGTTCTACGCTTGAAGGTAGCCGCATTCTTTTGTAATAGTTATACACCGCACTCTGACCAGATGTTATGGGGTCGAGGATGCAACCGCTTTTGCTGTCAATATACAGACTCCTCCCATGTGTATGTCTTTGAAGACAAGCCCGTCTCGACCCCCGTGGCTGACGGCACCATCGGGCCTCCGCGGCCCATGGTACTCCTACGGCCTCCGTGGTTTTGGATCTTTTATAAGCCCGTCTCGACCCCCGTGGCCGATGGCACCGTCGGGCCTCCGCGGCCCACTGTACTCCTACGGCTCCCGTTGCCTTGGAGCTTTTACAAGTCTGTCTCGACCCCCGTGGCCGACGGCACCGTCAGGCCTCCGCGGCCCACGGTACTCCTACGACCCCCGTGGCCTTGGAGCTTTTACAAGCCCGTCTCGACCCCCGTGGCCGATGGCACCGTCGAGCCTCTACAGCCCACGGTGCTCCTACGGCCCCCGTGGCCTTGGGCTTTTTTAAGCCCGTCTCGTCCCCCGTGGCAGACGGCACCGTCGTGCCTCCGCGGCCTTTACATACCAGCAAAACGTGACCTAACCATCTATTAAGGTACGTTCTCTACCAGTAACAAAACTATAACATTCGTCAAAGTTTTACGGTTCGGAACATAAAACTAGGGGGAGATGATACGTCACCCTCTGACAGTTTAGACAAGAATTTTATATATACGAAACCACAAAGAGAACTTAAACAGCATCATTGTAAAAGAAATAGATGGATAAAAGAAGAAAGGAAAGAAATAGATGGATACGATGATGAATTTTTTACATATTCGAGTAACTCTTGACTCTTCTTCTGCCCTCTTTTGCTCTAAATTAATTTATTTTTCAGTTCTCACTTCTTACCAAAATTAATGTGACTCATTTATTAGTATATTAGGAGGTGCTTGTTAGAGGGTGTGATACCAATTCTATGGGTTTGAAATCCAGTTGTGGTGCTTGGTTCAATAATTTGGAATGGGTCTGGCCCACAAAATTGGTTTTCACTCCTATTTTTTTAATCCACTTCAATTTGGTGGGTTTGATAGAACAAAAGAATTTTTTTTAACTTTTTCACTATATTGCCCTTTCTCCCTCGATCTCCACCAGTCCACATCTTTCTTCTTCCTCATCTCAACCTTCATCCCTTCCTCCTCTCCGGCGGTCCGGCCTCCACCTTTGTCCCCTTCCATTTTCAAAAATCAAAATCATCCCATCTTCATATTTTAATTCACCTTTTTTTTTGCCGCTATATCCACTCTTCTCGCATCATCAATAGTATCACACTGTATTTTTTGCCTTCAAAATATGCCCATCTTTTCTATCTCTACCCTCCACCAGGACATATTTCCAGATCCGTTGAAGTTTACGCCATAAAAATTAAAACTCTTCTAGCCATCTGATTTCCACTTTCTGTCTTTTCTTTTCATTTGTTTGTCGGTGGTTAATTTCACCTCTGTTGCAAGAGCTAAACTTTCTATCCCTTTAGTTTGTTAAATACTTGAATCTGAATAATAGGAGAAACTAAGAAAATTGAATAGTAAAAGCCCATAAAACAAAATTTTGTTGGTGGCCTAATGGATTTGTCCCTGTGAATGGAAATTTTCTTTACTTTTGCCACTGGTTCAAGCTTTCGACAGGAGGAAGAGAAAATCAAAAAAAAAAAAAATTCGTAAAATGAGTGATATATAGGGATAAAAAGACCATTTTATCTCATTTTTTTCATTCCAAATTTTTCACTAACCAAGCAATAGATAATGGGAATGATAGTTTATCAACAGAAGCTATAGAAATTGGAATACTATCAAACCCCTTTTCTTTCATATCCCTACTGGTGAACCAGACACCCCCTTAGTTATGATTGTGGAAGGAAAGACGAAAATGGATGGATTATTTGTGTAAGCCACTTAGTTCATGGAAGCCTTGAAAGTAGAAAGGAACTGGTAGCTAGGCACGATCTGTGAAAGCCATTTAGTTCATGGGGTCTTGGTTTATTAGATTTAGTTTTGGTATTATTAGTTCCTGAAATCGAGTTGGAAGATACTGTAGGAATAAGATCCAAATACCATAGAGGCCTCCATATCTAATAATCAAGAATTGTACGAGATCAAAAGCGTACCTTAATCTGAAGTGGCAACAACATCCATTCAGGTTTGGTCTTCCAGATGATTCCGTCAAACCCTTGTGGGAACCTCTAACCAATGGGGAACAAAGATTTGGAATGATGACGCATCTAGAATAATTTATATTAGAGTTCCCGATTCCATCCATCACGAAATAGGAAACTGAGTTTTAGGCTTTTACACAATACTGGACCACACTTAATAAGATGTCATAAGCTCAATTTACTTTAACCATAATTAGATTACTTAATGTTGGGTCAAGCCTTACATACCTAGACAGTTCTGTATTTAATTTAAAAGAACTAAGAACTGGCTTACAAAAGATTTTACTAAAAATCCTGATAGTTTTATTCTAAATAAAGTAAAAGAGTTACACAAAATCATATCTATAACAATTTTCAGTGTCACCAAAGAAATTAAATCTAACTAGTTCTTTTATTTCACACAGAAAAGATGTCTATCTAATCCTCAAATAACTCGTAGCACTGTTGGCAAGTTTTTGGAGGAATTCTAATGCATTGTTACTCCATTGGATGCTTGCTTTGATGAGTCATCAACCAATGAATTTATCTCTCTGAATGTGAATGATTTTGGATATGACATACAATGCAAAAGATATTTTATCTTACTTAGACCTTTATGATATTTCCACATATATCTTCTTTCTCTTTGTTGAGGATGTTGACTATGGTTTAGTTGCCGATTTGAATAGTAATTCGAGTTAGCCCTTTCTCTTGACTGTTTGCCTCTATTTCTGCGGCTTGGCTCCCGTATTCACCCATACTAGACGCTTTCTCCGGGCAAATGCCAAGGTAACCGTCTATGTAAATAAAGAAAACAAATTTTTCGAAAAGAATAAATATCCTTTTATATAATGCAACAATATCAAATGCGAACACAGTAAAGGATCATTGCCTGGGGATATGTTTTATCACAACCACATATTATTTTTTAGTGTCTTAGTCCGAACTGTTACAGGAGCCCAACTTAAAAAATTAGTATGTATTTGGAAAACAAAAACCATCAAATGAAGAGATTAGCCCAAGCAATTTTCAACATTCACTTCTGGGTTAATATTAAATTTTAGTGTCTTGGAAAAACATCTCATTGTGCAAAAATTGTAATGTCTCAGCTCAGCGATTGCCCGGCCCGACTAACATTTTATCATGTTCTAGTGAATTTCAAATGATTTTATACTTTTTTATTAATATTAATAAGATAAATATATTAGTCAAGGTATAACAAAGCCCGAAAGAGATCGAAGACAAAGTAATTTGAGTGGCCAAATTAATTATTGATGAAATGCCAAGAAGTGAAAAATGCTTAGGTGGGCTAAAAATCAAGTCTTTAACACAGTAAGCATTGCCCTGTAAAAAAGTTTATATTCATATGAATCAAAAGTTGGTTAAAATTCTCTCCCTCTTCCTGCATATGAACTAGCCAGCATTTTATTAAGCTTCATTTCCAAACCACCGAAAAAACATAAGGGCCCGTAGCTACGTTTTTTTCTTCCGATACTCCCTTTGCAATTGTAACTTCTTTCCCCGAATTCTTGATTGTTGATTTTTTTTCTATTATGATGATAACATGGCTATGAATGGGTTAAGTTTTATTTTCAATTCATGATTACATGAATTGCCTTGGGGATATATGGATGATTTGATAGCATTGTTTTCCAGTTGATGACGATGACTCTGGCTAATTATCGTTGCTAAAGGGGAGGCATACTTACCTTCTTAATCAAACTATTTTATTTGACATTTGAGTTAATATAAATAAATGATTTAAGGAGATTATTTGACATTTGATTTTAACTTTTAAGGGATCAATATATACCTATAATTAAGGGATCAACATGTAGCTATAATTAAGGGATTTTTATGTATTTATTTCATCATTTTTTCTGAATAGTTAGAGTATCATATGTCAAAAATAATTTTGTACTGAAAATAGTCTTTGGAGGGAAAATTTTCATTGTAGTGCGGACACATTAGCAGCTTGTATGCTGCTTTAATTAAGTACTATAGATATTTGCATTCAGAATCGATAAACCTTTCACCTTCACCTCTGATTATGCATCCCCAGCCAGCTTCACCTGGAGATTCTAAATTTGATCCATCGGTGTTCAAGATATATTCGGAGGAGTCCAACAAACAAATATGATCTTCTTCCTAAGGCGCTAGGATATTGCTATGAAAAAGACTCTGAAGCTCTTTTTCTTTTCATACCAGTCCTAGCTCGCAGTTTGTGTACAGTTAACATTCTGCACATATGAGCTTTTATTTCATTTACAGCAAAATCAATAGAGAAAATTTTACCTTCATAGTGATAGGAATTGCGAGCTTTCCACAGTTGCCATAAAATGAACACCGGACGAACTTTAATTATTGATTTTTTTTTTTGTCGTAGTGAAGTTTCCTGCCATGTGCTATCTTTGGATACAGTTCCATAGATCTGAAGAAGGATTCAGTAAAATACCAAATAAAGATGTAAAAAAGTGCCATACCAACATGTTTTTGGACATTCCAAAAAAAAGATGATACTTTCTTATTCCTTAAAAGGGCAGTGCGATGGGTTCAAGTGAAACCCTGGGTTTTGTAGTGTCGCAAGAAATGGAATCAACTTGTTGAAAAACTTCAAAAGAAAAAAAAAAGAAATTTTAGATGGAATTAATTGATGACAATAAAATATATACACTTTTAGCAAGCATTTTCTACTCATTTTTACTTAGAATTAGGTGTCAATTAATTAGAATTAGTTTACTTATGGGTTGATTTCGTATTTCAGGGTAATCAAGGGGCCAATGTGAAAAATCAGCATAAATGAGGGCTAATTTACACAAAAGAGCATCATTCTGAACTGAAATAGAAGCTGCTGAAAATCAGGCTATTGGAGGATTGATCAGAGCTGAATCAAGTGGAGAAATCCTTGTTGAGGAAGGAAGAATGACAGATAATCACAACTTGGAAGAATCTGCAGTAGCACATTCAATTGAGAAGAAGAAGGGCAGCTGCTCTACTGCTAAGTTGCTGTTATCAATCAAAGAGGAGCCACGAGCTGAAATCTTGGTGCCCAAGGAAGGAAATTGCTTTGCCATCACTGCAAGTTGCTGTTGTTGCGAGTGAAAGAAGAGAAAGAGGGAATATATGTGAAGAACAACAGCTGCAACTCTGCTACTTACCAACTGATGTTGCCGCTGAGTTGATGGATTGGCTGCTGCAGAAGGGTGAGCAATGGTATAGCAAGTGACCCAGGGAACAAGGAAGAAAAGGGCAAAAGATTAAGGCTGAATTGGGGGCTAGAAACACAGAAGGAAGCATGCTGCTGCTTGCTGATTGCTACAAATTGAGCTGTGTGGATTAAAGAATGAAGAACTTGAGATTTGTGGCTGCAAATGGTGAGGATGCGCCGGAGAAGAAAACTAAGGAGAAGAAGTAATGATGAGCAGAAAGTGACTGATTGCGGTTGAAGAAGGAAGAAGCTAACTAGAGAAGACATCAACTTGCCAATTGGGAAAGTTGCTAAATAAACAAATGTCTTCAGTTGCTGCAACTTGCTGTCTCCTCCAATCTGCTGCAAGGAAGGCTAGAACTCCACCAATACCAGCCTCTCCAAATCTTTATAAATAGTCAGCCAATAGCAGTAGTTAAAGAGGACAGATTGGGTAGTTAGAATCAGTTAAAAAAACAGTAGTTAGGTAGTTAGTTAGTTGGTTAGAAACATGGCAGTAGTAGGAACAGGAGTGCAGACTGTCACTCTGTCAAGTGGCGAACGCCACTCGCCAAAGTGAGTAGACAGTGACTGCCCTGCTACTATCTTTCCCTTCTATCCTCTAACCTTTTGATCTTGATTTATGTCTTGTCTTTTACACTTTGTTGCTCTCATGTTTAACTCAACTCATTTAAGGGTTCAGTCCCTACTATCTTTATGTGAAAGTTTTGATTCAGTATTCCTTGATGAGGCATTGTTTCTAGTTTAAGTACTTTGATTAACCTTTTTATTAAACTAGCCACTTAATTAAATGTGCATGCATGTTATGGAGATCTGAGAAGGCAAACATAACTAGAACGTCTTAAATTAGTCTATGACAAAGGAGGAAATCTACCCTTTGGTTTGAATCATCAACGAGAGTTAGGTGATTGGCATAGATGGTCAATAGGGCTTAAGAACTCAATGGATCATAAAGGTAAAGAATACATCATACACTACATGATTACTTGAATCAAAACTGGATCATAAAGGTAGGAAGGTGATTGACCCTTCTGCCTCTTCACTCTGTCAAGTGACTATTCTCACTCTTCTAAGTGACAAATCTGTTCAACTCTTTTACTCTCCTTTTCTTGAACCTTAATCAGACTTTGAGGGGTTGACTACCATCTCTGTGAAACGATCCTGCTTACCACTAGCTAATAGTTTAAAGTAGGTTTTATAAATAGTCTATTGGGGTGAAATCAACGACAGTCCATTTCAACCACCATTAATTTATTCTAGAAACAAGATAGAGTTGAGTTTACTCCCCTAACTTTCTAAAATGTTGTTAATAATGAGAAAGATCTTATAGATGTGGGCTTCTAAATATAAGTGTCCTTGCACTCAGAAAAATCTAGCACCATGGACTCGAGCTGCGCAGCAACATGGAGTGGAAGAAGATGTCCAAAAACTTGTAAATAAAACTGCCGTTGCATAAAGAATTCTTTCACACTAAGAGACTTGAACAGCAAACCATGTAGCTCATTTAAACTCTTCAAAGGTCCTATTTGATCCAATGATCGCACCAAAAACTCACTTCACCTTTGGCAAGTATAACTTTTGTATTAGCTGATGCAGCTTGATCTACTTTGGCTATTCGATTCCAACTCATTTTTTCCAGGCTGTCTCGGATAAAGATAGAATGTCGCCCCTTTTGAAGAAGCAATCTTAAGAAGTCCTAAGATACACGGTAAGAAGTTTTCATCATATCAACCTTTACAATCAAATTGTTGCCCCTTAATGGATGATTGAAAAATTGACATAGCTCTTGTGTCATTAGCACATTATCCATGGTGTCCCTCCCCAGTAAAAGCGATGATTGTTCATTCGAGATCAACTTAGGAAATACCCGCTTCAATCTCTTCGTGATCACTTTTGAAAATACTTTGTTGATGAAATTGCACAAACTAATAGACCGAAAGTCTGCAAAAGAGTTGGTTGAGAATTTCCTTGGAATCAAAATTATCAAAGTGCTACATATCGCTCGAGGTTTAGGAACTCTTGATATGAATTCCAAACATGCTGCAAATATATCTTTGCTTACAATGTGCCAACATTTTTGGTAAAATCGCCACCAAAACCATCTACAGCCAGTGCGCTTGATACATCCAAGCTAAGAACGGCTTGTCTCATTTTTAACATCTCATGTGGTCGTAGGAAATTTTCATTATCTTCTGCTGTTATAAGCTTTGGGATGTTTTTCTAGCATTCGTTCTTTGACTTTTTCATTTCCCTCAAATTCATCTTTTGTTAATAAGTCACGGAAGAAATCTACCACTTCAACTTCAATTTCAGAAGGTTATGACAACCATATTGCCGCTTTACTTCTGATTTTGTGTATACCCAAATGAGTTTTTTTTTTCCTCTTCCACAAAAACATTAAAATATGGAGTATTTGCATCACCACCTTTTAGCCATTTGAGCTTCGCCTTTTGTTGACATAATCATCGTGCTCTCTCAGCTTTAAGAAGAGTTGATGGCAATCTTGTAGACGAACCAAATTTCATTAATGGAACCATCAACAAGAAAAATCTTATAAATATGTTTAAAAGTGAAACTCTAAAAGAGTGCGGAATTTGTGCAAATAAACTAGACCATTAAAAAGAATTCCTATACCTTATGAACTCAAGCAAAAGATCATATAACAAAATCAAAATAACCATTCGGATTGAACAACTTAATCTTACAAAGATTTCATCTTTCAATAAAATTGAACAACCACCCATATAATTGACGACACATGTAAAGAGCAAATCACTCACTCAACAACAAACAAACCATCGAATATATCTCTATATTGGACCATATACATTCATAACCAAGGTAATAAGCAAAACGAAACACATTATTCATCATGCTATTTCCATGCAAACTCATCTATAAAATAGATAAATCAACAAGGTATCCTACAACTCTAGGACACAAAGAATTCCAACAAACCAAGCAATCTAACATGCTTAACCTATCGACCTTCATATCAAAAGATGATAAGAACATTAGTTTTAAAACAATTAAATCATGCAATATGCTTAACATGATAAAATGGTTTAACTCAAAGAACAAAGTCACACGTTAGGCTCTAAGAAAGAAAGAAAGAAATAACCATTCTCCTCCTTCAAAATAACAAGAAACGCTCATTGTTTATGAAAAAACCACAAAGGGTTCAAAATCAATTTATTTGATTCAATAACTCATATTATTCGACACACTTATTGTGAGAGGATTCGGCCACCTTATATAAGCAAGCTCCCTTGCTCTCCAAGACAAAATCGCTACTATTTAGCCTTTACTTTAGGCAAAGAAACTCTACTTTCCTTGTACTACTCGATCCAATTCACAGAAAGGAAAGAAGTAGTCAATTTTGATTCAAACTCTAACTAAACTTAACCATCAAGCAAAGTAATTAACTTTATTTCTTTTAATGGTAAAAGACTAATCTACCCTTAATGAAATACTCTCTAGGGCCGGCTATACATTAACCTTTAAACCCTAATTTAATGAAACCCTAGGACTCCCTCTCGGCCGCCCTAATGAATTTACCTTTATGGTAAATTTTTTATTTTAACTCTAGGTAAATAGACTTATTATCTATATACGGACTCAACAATAATTTAAATAACTTAAATTAAATACTTCCCGTGCGTTTCCCTCCTTTTGATTGGCGCGCATGGCTCCATTCAAAACTCTAAGCTCCAATGATGTCTTCTTCACACTTGAATGTGCATCTTCAATCTTCAATTCGCTTTCTCTTTAGAACAAACTCACTTGCATCAATCTCTTGGACATCACTTGAATCTTCATCACTTGAATCACTCCACTTACTAGGGAAATCACCACTTGACTCCTCAAACACTTGTTGATGATTAAGTGATTGTTCTTCAACCTCATTATTCCCGTTAGAAGGCGTTGGTGAATACTCCTTCAAAGAAGGCCAAGTTCTCACAGCAAACTTTTTTCTATTCTTAAACGGAAACAACTTTGGACCACCAACTGACAAGAACACCTTTTGCTCCTTTATTTGATGTTGACTTCGATGTGAAGCTACATGATTCTCATCAGATTGTAGTAATGATTAACCTAGTGCGCAACTTAGTGTCTTATGTTTATTAATGGCAACAAAACAAACCTTTTTGGTTATTTTAACCACAAATAAAAAAAATATACGGATGAACTATTACTAATGTATATGGATCAAGACCAACGTTTTCAAAATTTTAACTACATATAAGATCATTTTGGTGTCATAAGATCGGATCGAATTTTGGATAGTTAGAATCGTAAAATATACATATTGAAAATTAGATTTTAAAACTCCACTATATGTATATCCTTAATTATATTATATTAGATATTATCCTAATTTTTAAGCTTTATTTGTTTTAGGTTTGCGTGAATATAAATTATTAATAAGAAATCCAAATCAATATACGTGTATTGTTTTCCCCTTACCCTTATGATACAAATCTTGAGGCAAGATGATGGAATTACCTCAAACGCGGAAACTTTTCTTTCCCAAGACTTGATAACTTGCCAGCCAAACCAATGGAGAAGACTCCAAAAACGTGTAGAAGGAAGAAGGAACGATGCAAACCACAAAAATTTGCACAAAAAAGGATGGAAAGACAAGAAAATGAAAGAATGTGTTTTTGGCTTGCAACCCGATTAGAATACCTCTCTAACAACCCCACCCCTTCAATTAACAGGTAGAACGGCTAGCTAAAAGGCTCCAATGAATGGCTAACAAAGCTCCACACGTGAAGAACACTTAAAATCACACGCACCCTTGCAACAAAGCACAAGAACAATTGTGCAATGCACTATTCTTCACAAAGAATAGAAGAACAAAGAGTTTCCTCTCTTTTTCGTATTGAAAAATCATAAATAATCAAAGGAAATATAATTTTGGTCTTCCAACCCCCTTTATATAGGCATAGGTTGGATTGGACAAAAAGAAACCCGAATACAAGTTCAAATCGGATTTGTCTTCCTATGTTTCTTAATATAGATTTAAATAATATTTAAATAAATAATTGCACATGTCACAATTATTTAAAACCACCTAGAATTTTACAGAGGTGTAGGAGAGTCGGCCATAAGGATTAAAAGACCGAAAAATCCTTTTTCTAATCGAATTAGGAAAGATGGAAAAATTCTGTCAGCGGGCGTTGACCTTTATGTTGACCGGCAGAATGCTCGACGCGCGACTGTCGACCTTCCTGTTGACTTTCTTGGCTCGGCCATGAACTCGACGGCAGCTTGTTGACTTCTTTGTTGATTTCTTCTTCTCGACCAAGAGCTCGATGTGCACGAAAAGATTCAATTCCACTCCAATATAAGCATGAAACCCATGGAATTAAATCCACATTGAGAGCTTGAACATCCATGAACAAGTTGTTGAGAGATTCATTCATTTTCTTCCTTCGAGACTTTGTCATAGGACCTCCAACATTAGCTAGTGGATCTTGAATCACTCTTTTAGCTTGAACATGATTACTCAGTTGAATATTGACTTGTCCTTGAGCTTGATTACCTTGGATGTCCACATCATTCTTCTTTATTGTTTTTTCTTTCTCGGCTAAATGATTGTTGCGCATCTTGTCAGCTTTCTCGTCAATCTCATTTGCTTGGCCATCATATCGATGCAATCTTGTTGACTTCATTTTCGACTTGATAATAGCTTGACGCGAACCATATTTTGGTTTCCATCTTCCATCATCCTATGTAATGATCATCATAGTTAGGAATAACCCTTAGAGGCCCAGCCATGATCACATCACCTTAACCCTTCTCTCAGTCAATGCACAAAACAAAGAGACAACAGTTAAAAAAAAAAGAAAAAAAAAAGAACAGAAAAAATCCCCTCAAAAGTTGTGTCATCTTCATCCTCTCTCCCTTGGCATACTCCAGTATTTAAGTATGTCCAAGAAAATACAAAACAGAGCAACAAAATACTCAATTTTTAAAACTTTTTTCGTATTGAGTTATACTTATACAAGCCTCATAATATCTTGAAACTCAAATTCCTCAATTTCCAATCACCCTCTTTACAATCAGTTGTCTCTCCCTACAGTCACAAACTAGTTTCCCAAGGGATAGACTGGACTCACCAAAATCGTATGATTTTACGATTTCATCTAATTCCATACAATTCTAAAACAATTTCAAAACAAACTTTAATTTTCTTTGATCTAGAATTGATTAGGCAAATTCGGATCATAGACTGTATGGATCGTGATTTTAAAAACCTTGACCAAGATTCAAGCCATTTGCTGTATTTTTCTGTGGACATCCATACTAAGTGAGTGAATTTATATGAACGAGGAGTAACCTTTTTAGTAGAAGTCCGAGATATGGATCATCACATTCTTCATATCCTTACAAGGCCATTCCTAGGTCAAATATTTTGGATATGCAGATATTAATCTCGCTTCCCAATGTACCTCTTTAAACCAACGTCATTCTAAGTCATTGGGTCTACTTAGAGTCATTTTGGTGATTTTGGGCTCATCCATATATGTTAGAACTCCATATTCACTTATAAAGATACCCAAAACAGGTACCTACCTGTCAAGTAGCATTCAACAAAGACCCTCCAAATAAAGGCACAATTAATTAACTCACAAGCATTTTAATCAATTTTCCCACTATATCGTAAGAAACGATGGATCCAAGACTCTTTTGGTCCATTGATTAACCTTAAAATATTATAATTTTATATAAATTATCAATTTACTTGCATACTTTATATGTGATTTAATGTGATTATGAGGTTAAAAGTGATAAGTTTCTTTGTACGACATAACTTTGATGCACTATTGCTAATGATTTGAAGCAAAAACAAAAGAAAAACTAAAAGGTGTCTAGAAAACATGAGAAAAGTAGTTAGAGTTTTGAACCCTCCTATGATCAAGGAATGTTGATCATGTCAAATTGCAAAATGTTAACTGGGAGCAATGAAGTCATGTAACCTCAGGGGCAACCCTAGGTAAAATGGGACCTAAAGTAAGGATGAAAAATGAGACTTTCTAAAACGTAGTAAATTTGATGTGTTGGATAACTATTTAACATAACCCTCTATCGAGGCTTGACAACACTTCAAATTTGTTAGTAAAATTAAACATTTTAATAAAACTATAGTATATAAAAGTATGGTCATGTTGATTTTGGATTACAATTTACACAATCAGAATCTAATAATCTATTCTATGTTATTTCATCTAAATGTAAATTTACTTATCACTTATATATATTTATAATTCAAGAAAAGAAAATATAAAAATATGCATTAATAAGAAAATATGCAATAATTAGAAAATATGCATTAGATTAGATATCTGGGAATAATGAGTATCAAAAGTTAATTAATTAATTAGAATCTTTTCTATTTTTTTATTATTCAAAACATGTCTAGAGAAAAGAAAAAGAAAAAAAAGGGATTTTCAAGATATGAGATTTTAGGAATTATGATAATTCAATCTTAACAAGGATTTATTTAGTTAAATCCAGGACAGTAACTGGTGGATATCCCCCAATTTTATTAATTTAAAATAATAAGTATACAAGGATGTGCTTAAAACTTATCCAAAAGAAAACTCTGATAAAAATTTTCTAAAATCCCATGACAGATCTTTTGCAGCTAGAAACTAAGAACTGTCTCACAAAGATATGTTTACTTCCATGAGAATCCTAATATAGAATGCAGAAAAATACAAAAATGAATTTTTTTCACATTATTTTAATACAATTTTATACCAACATTAGTTCCTTGCATAAGCTTCAACCATTTAACTCTCAAGTACGGAAAGGTCTTTAATCAGGATGTAATAGTCCTTGAACTTCATTTTGTAACTAAAAAAAGATCCATACTCAATTGGTTGACCTTCAGTTCCCAATTTTGCAAAGACACGTGGTACACTGTTTATATCTCGAAAGATGTGTTGATGTGATATTTTCTCCGGTTCACTACCGCTGTGATTTCTGTCAAAACATCTTGGTATATCCAAGAAAAATTCTTACCAATAATGATTAGATCAACGACCACCTTACTATCTGATTGCATTGTGATTGATTAAATCACGACTTTTACAAAATTTTAAGCCCAACCAGTATCCGTTGAACTTTTGCACCAAAATTGTATTGATTTCCCATTTATCCACGAGCTGCTTGTATAAAGCTTCCATTTTCTCTTTCTTATGACGTAATTCCAATCTGATTCCCTGGGCATTCCACGTGTTGTGTTCAAAATAAATTTACCTTTTTTCATGAGCAATCCAAGATACAACAATGATTTCTTTTTTAAAAAAAATTAGGGGAAAAATTCTGGCATTCAATAGGTCTTCCAATTTCTTTACTTCAATTGTTATACTAGCTCTTAAACGATATACTTTCAGCATACATGCAATGTTAGTTCTTATATCACAAATAATTGAAGTAAAGAATACTACATTACCTTCATAACCGAGCGGTTACTTGTATTCCATAGTTCCCATAGAATAAATGCCGAGAGTGACATGACGACAGATTTTGAAACTGTTGAATAACCTCCTATTTGGAATCAAATTTGCAAGTAATGCCATAAACTTCTCATTGCCGTCATTAAACATTAGAAAATTTCATAACAAACCTTCCATAATCTATTAGAAACCGTACAACCAAAGAAATGATGATCAAGAGTCTCATCATGATTCTGACAAAGAGAGTATCGTGAAGAAAAGTGGAGCTAAAAGTAGAGCATTGTGTCAATCTTAACAAAGTTTTAAAATTGGAGTTAAAAGAAAAAATGGATGAGATATATCAGTATTTTGGCCTTCTTACTATTAAGGTTAAAAAATTAATTTTTTTTATACAATTAATAAATATTTAGTGGCATAGTATTCTAAGTACGTAGGGAATTAAAATATTTTTAAATAACATGTGCGATCAACGATGTCAGTCCCTCTAACTGAGATCAATAGTATTTTTTATTTTTAATTTTTTTTGTAAGATGTCTAGTGAAATAGAATAATCATGGGATATCTTTTCCCCTTTTATCAATGCAATTTACTTTTTCTCCATTTATCTCATCCCCATTTCCTACGTATGTTCTCGTTGATTTCGTGGTATGCTTTCTCCAATTTTAATATCTTACCAATTTATCTTTTTTTTTCTTTCCACTTCTTTTTGAAAAGACACCACCAATTTACAGGCTTCAAATTTTGGGTCAGTGTTAGGTAAAATGCTAAAAAAAATGATCATAATAATGCTCATTTTGGGTTCATACTGCAAAATTGGTGTGGCCACCTTGTCGCAAGTAGTTGAAGCACGTTTGTTCATTCCCTTAAGGACATATTACCCCAATTTAATAGTATTAGAAATTTCAGAAAAGAAGTGAAAGGGGAATATTGGGGATAAAGATATAATGTGAATAAAGGAGCGACTAAACATTTTAGGAGGCTTAGAGCTAGTTTTGAGCTTGAGGTCTTTGAAATTCATATATCACGCCCCTTTCTGTTTCAAAAAATAAACTATAATATACACTATAAAAAAGAATTTGATCTTTCATAAAATGGCAGCCTAAGGTCTTGTTTATTTGGCTTTACAATTATGCAAAATGACTTAAGATATTAGAAGTTGCGATATAGACCCAAGAATGAGGAAGAAGGAGAAGTTAATTCATATTCATTGGATATCAATTATCACGCTCTTGCTATCAACAAAAAAATAATAAATAAACAATTATAATGTTCTAAAAGTCAATTTATGTTCTAAAACATACTTCAAATTCTATTAACCTATATCATTTATGCCAAAATAACACATTTTGACAAAATGTCAAAGTTGAAACATTACATTCGATGAACGATTTGTAACCATTTTTATTGCCTGAGATTGATCCACAATACCTTACCAAACTCATTAAAATTTGTAGATGAAGAAACAATTCGTATACCCTAAGTTTTAGAGGTCATTAGGAATGTCGAAAGAATAAACAAATGTGTCACGACCATTAAATAACAAGTTTGAACGAGTTGATTAAAAGTCTCAACAATAGACGAATCAAATATTTTTCAAAGAGTGATGAAAATAAGAAAACCAGACTGATTTGATACGGCTATTGGTCAGTAATTAAATTAGCATATCTGTTTTGAAAATTTCCGAACCGAACCTACTGGGTCTTGCCGACTTTTCAACATTTAAGAGAGAGTTTCAATAGGAATTTTCTTGTCACGAGTGTAATCGAACCTTCTCAGTTTTTTTAAGGTTTTTGAATATTTAAATGAAAAAGTTTGCATTATTAATACATGCAGTTTTGAACTGCATAAAATGCCTAGTTAGATCTGCGGTGGCACCCCGCATGGTAATCTTAAATCCTTTTTTGGGGGGTTGAACCCCCGATCACATATTTTACATTTCGTACTTCATGTTGCCTCATAGCTCAAGATAAGATCATATGTCCCGCATTGTGTGCCTCAATTAGGCATGTCGACGGTTCCATAACCGGCGGTTTCGATTGTAGAACCGGCGGTTCTAAAACCACGATGATGTGAACTGAAACCGAACCTTGAAATTGCAGTTTTGGTTCTGGTTTTGGAACCGCAAGTTTCGATTTGGTTATGATTCGGTCTCGTTTCTAACATGTGACGGTATTTCATGTGAGTTTTATGTTGAGTTTTGAAACCAAAAATTTAGATTTCTATTTAAATTTTATTTTGTGTATGTTTTCATGCAATTTTATGAAAACTTTTATAATTTTAAATTATTAAGACACTTTTTTGAATGAAATATCCTATAGAACATAAAGAATTAAATTAAATTATAAATGTATAAAAAAATCTTTTAGAAAACACTTGTTAACCTGTAATGTAGTATCAATTACCAATGGCACTATTTCTTATCTTTGGATCAACTTATTCTTTTTATTAAAAATAATAATTAATCATTTTTTACAGAATTAGACACGAGATATGTCAAACACGTACATGTATTTATAATTTTTAATTTTTTTTATAAAATTAGTATTAAACAACGGTTTAATACGGTTAGAACCATCAGTTAGAACCGTCTGTTTGAATCGCCAGTTCTCGGTTTTCTAAACACTAGAACCATAACCAAACCTTCATCATGTGGTTCGGTTATAGTTCTTAAAACCATCAATTACGGTTCCGATTATGAAACCATAACCGTCGGTTAGGTTTTGGTTAGAACTAGAACCGTGGACATGCCTAGTCTCAATGTATTACTTAGAAAACTGAACTGTCTTCTTTTATTAACACTTGCAATTTCTGAATCATTTGCACCTACTATATATCAATAGGGCCTATGTTACCTAGACTGTTCAATTTGGGAAGAATACCATGTTAAGATGACACGACACTAGCATAGGTACCACAATGACAGTAACAGTAAGGAAAGAGTATTCTTGTAGGACACACATGTTAGAAAAGTATAAGGAAGTATTTATAATGACCACAATTCAAGAAATAGGAGATTTTGAGGGACGTGAAAACACATTTTTCTTAAAATAGATTCGTTCCTTTCATAGAGTACCAGCTAGAGAATTAAAGAGTATCGGTCTTCCAAGATACACCTAATAACATGATCTTAGTCTTACTTTTAGACATAAGCATCGATGAACTAGTAGTAGGACCTTAGACGAAGAACAAGGAAAGTTAGAAGGAATTTTGGATGATGAATGGAGAAAGAAAGTTTTGGATTATTTCCTTTTTGGTTATGGAATTCTGGAAAATATGATAACTCATATAAGAAAGAGATAGTTCTTCGAAATGGTCAAAAAAATGTTACGAACCTCTTTTTTCAATTAAGTTAAAAGAAGAAATTCAATGACCATTTCATTCTCATTAAACCAAAAATTAAGCAACCATAGATAAGAATAAATGACATGTGTAATTTTAGTCATAATTTCTTCATTTGGTGATTGGATGAATTATGTCCCGTAGTAAAATACGGGTTGATCAGATCTGTGAAATACAATTCGGTTTTCGTCTGTATAGGTGCACCTATACACAGGCCAAGTCACTTATCACTTTGATGCTTTACTCCCAACCTTATGAGAAATATATTTCTCATTCACACTTATAATAACTTTATTTCTAACAGTCCCCACATGAAATTGTTTCTGGCCACGTTATGATGTTCATTGATCCTGCATAGAGAAAGCAGGTGTCACCATTTGTATTTCTCTCTTGTAAAGTATGTTTGTTTACTAACTGTCCAGTTGACGTGATGCCCTTGAAATATCTGACTCTATTGTGTAAAAGACTCACATATAATACAAAGGAATTATCTTTGTTTTGTTCCGGTCTCATGATTTTGTTTGTTTGGCCGTAAACATCTCCTGGTCCCACAAGAGTTTTTAAAGAATTGAGTCTGAATAATTCTTCTTTAAAGTGGCTCAACTTCTCTCTTACATAGATGACTTCATAAGTCTATAGTAAATGATGTTACTCATTTAAGAGTCATTAAGTAATAGTTTGTTATCCTTATTTGTTATATCAGTGTTTAATAATAGAAATGAGTTGAGATTATCCCCACAATAACCGCCTCTACTTAAAATCAGGCTGTCCCTTTGAACCTAGATCTTCAGATCTCCAATCAATTAGGTTGAGTTTTCCTTCAAAAGAATTTTTCTTGCCACATGCTAATCTCATTCCCTTTTTTCATTTCTCGACTATCTCTCTATTAACTCTCAAGTTAGTAGATCCGTGGTGTTATTTTTTGACTTCACGCATTCAATCGAGATACCTATAGTTGAAAATAGTTGCATAATGGTATTATATCTACGACAAAAAAGGTCAATTTACCATGCAAACGACCATGTGTCGTTTCTCATCTATGATTAATAGTGACGAGTCATATTTAAACCCTAACCCTAATGGTTTTGAGTCGGTTACCTTAGGAGTTAAGCAACCACCTTATACTCGGTAAACCTACCTTTAGTAGGAACCGCCTAAACAGGTAACACCACCTCTATATAAGAAGGTGACGCCTCTCCTATAAGGTACATCTTATATACCTTCTATCTATCTTCTACCTCTCTCTCTATTTTCTCTCTATTCCTTTATTGACATAAGCATAAAAAATTCTACCCTCGAGAGACCCATGAGGCTCTGTTTTGCAGGTTTTAGACTGTCTACCCCCGCCTAGATCATCGTCACCACCCATCTTAAGCACCGTGTAGATTTTGACTTTGTCAAGTGGCACGCCGGATGTAACCGATTTGTTTGGTCTTCAAATAAATTTATTGAAAAAGAGTTGAAATTTATTGGTGCTTTACGGTGATCATCGGGTTGACATGATCTGCAAATCCATGTGCACGTAAACCGAAATCATGATTTTAATAATTCCCAAACTGGCGAATGCCGACTTCGACGTTAACCTCCTCCCCTCGACGATCAGATAGGGTTGGCAATCTGTTCGGGTTGGTAGATCGGATTGAACCTAAAACCGAATATTTTATAATTAACCCGAACCCAACCTGTTTAATTATACAGTCACAAACCCAGATTCAAGACATGTGAGGGCATTGAACAGAGGAGGAAAGATTCAAGCTTTAACATTTAAAGCAAATCTAGCTGTGTTGACAGAATCACAGAAACCTATTAGTATAGTAATAAACGTTTAAATTTGATCCAAAAACAAATGTCCCCTTGTAGACTTGAGTTTGCAAGTTTTACTACAATCACCACCCTTTAAGTTCAGGCAAATAACTAAGATAACCAGAGCAAGCAACCGTCATATGCACACAAATGATCTAAAAAAAAAATGATTTGTTGCAATAACGGAGAAACAGGAAACTAATCAATCCCACCCCCCAAAAAAACTCAGAAACTAATCCAACCATGATCATTACACAAACCATCAGATTTGTTCCAATTGTCAAACAAGGAGGCTTCAGTTCGGATTTGGAGTGCTGTTGGCATTCAATGACTTGAAATCTTGCCAAATCGTTCAGGAAAATGAAAGATCTTTACACCAAACTGCTCCCCAATTAAATCTATGAAACTCATGGCTCTTTTGATGGGTGAATCTGGACGATCAACCCGAAACCAAACAAAAATCCTGAATTGCTTCAATGCCACCACCTCGATCTTCTCTGATTTTTCAACAATATGTCTGAATCAAACACAAAAAATGATCCTCTCAGTCAGATCTATAAAACCCATGGATGAATTCGCTCAAAAGGAGCTGCAAATGGGATGAACGGTCCCGAAATTAGAACCAAATCGATAGGAGAAAGAGATGTATGAGTCCGATTGGAGGAAGCGGAAGTGAGTTTTAAGAACCGGAATTAAAAATATAGCTAACTTTGTATAAAATTTCCAAATTACCCTTAGAAGACACATATTTACATATATATATATAGGTAACCCGGGTTACCCGGCGGGTTGACCCGAACCCGACCCATATAATAAACGGGTCGACCCTAACAAGACCTGTTTATTATACGGGTTCAAAATCTCAACCCGAACTCGGTTATTTCATGTCGGGGTTGTGTCGAAATTCCGGATCGTGTCAGGAATTGTCAGCCCTTCGATCAGATCGACGACATCACTGTCAACTCTCAACTCTCATGTCAAGTTACTCCATTCGACGGACAGGTTGACAAAGGCACTATCGACTTTATGCCGATGCCAACCTTCCGACGCAGAAGCCGACAACAAGAACTTTCTGCTCAAATTTTGGGAACAAACCCGAGAAAATTCATATATTTTTCTATTTTGCAAATCACCTCCTACCCTTTTCCTATTATGGTTGATTAACTCTAATACTTTATATTTTTGCAGATCGGTCCTCTTAATTTTGAAGTAAGGGGCAATATCTGAGAGATTGAAGTTTCAAGAGATACATATTCTCTAAGGAGCAATCGTCCATCGAGCACCTTACTACTCAAAGTGTTCAAGAAGACGTATCTCGATTTTCTTTTATCGAAATACTACCTTTTCATATTCGAGTTAATACTTTCTCAAATAATCAATTTATCTCAATACTGAGATACTTCTCAAACCTTGTCATTATTATATGCTTCTCGAACATAAGTTCAGGTATCACTGACATCATAATTCTTTTCATAAGCATATTATTCATGTCATATGAAAATATTTTTTTAAGCACGATCAAAAGAATTCTTCAAAGTACTAACCCTCGCAGTAAAACCCTATCACCCTTCAATGAGGAAAACGTACTCGGGAGGCACAAACTAGGATATACCCTATGCGTAAGGAATTTGGGAGATCATCATAACATTCTTTGCTTGAACTGATATTCCATATAATCATCCTATTATTATATGTCATTACATTATTATTATTATTATTGCAATATCTTTGTCAAGTTTAATGGCAGGATCCACAATCTCGAGCTATTCGAGCTCAATCTTTTAGAAGTTCTTGTGCACCATGTTCCTCGAGAAGACCACCACCTATTGACCATTGTCCTTCCGAGGGCCTTCTTTTGTTGAGCATTGTCTTCACGAGAACCCTTCTCCAGGGACTACTCATCCATTCAAGGACCGTCCTCTCACGGACCATTATTTCTCACAGAGACCGTCTTCCCATAGACCATTGTCCTCCTTAATATCGTCCTTTGGAAAGACCTTCCCTAGTCGACCATTGTCCTTCTGAGGACCACCCCTTGTCGACCATTATCTTTCCAAGGACCCCGTCATTGTCAACCATTGTCCTCTCGAGGACCTTACTTTTTCAACCATTATCCTTTTGTTCATCTTGTAGGAACACCATGCTCAAGAATGGGGCACTACGAAAGTCGAGAAGTTATCAACACTTTTAGCAACCCATATTCTTCTCATCAAGTCTCGAGAATATGACTTGCTAGGGGCACTTGACGAGTCATTATTAAACCCTAACCCTAGTGGGTTTGGGTTGGCTACCTTGGAGGTTAAGCAACCACCTTATACACGGTAAACCTAACCTTAGTAGGAACCGCCTAAACAGGTAACACCATCTCTATATAAGAAGGTGGTGCCTCTCACATAAGACATATCTTATGTACCTTTTATCTATCTTCTACCTCTCTCTCTATTCTCTCTCTATTTTCTCTCTATTCCTTTATTGATTTAATCATCGGAGAGTCTAACCTCGGAAGACTCCCGAGGCTTTGTTTTGCAGGTTTTAGGCCGTCCACCGCCACCTAGATCATCGTCGCCGGCCATCCTAGGCACCATGCAGATTTTGACTTCGTCAAATAGATTAGTGCCACAATTATCCCCATTTTAAAATCTAATTCAAAACTAGCAATACCATTAATTCTCTGTCCCATAAGTATCCGGTAAGCAAAATTTGGATTATATAGTGAACCTTGTTATGATAATCCGGATTGGGGACTTTCAAGACATGTGTATCCAGACTAGCATGAAAACATAAGCATAGCCACTACTGCAGTTTGAGTCATCAACATCCAATATCCAGTTTTTGCCTTCTAGCAGAGTTGCATATCTAGTATGATGCAACTCAATGTTACTTGTAACATAAGTACTTTAGTACTTTAACAATGGTATCTTTGATTACTAGTGCATGCTCTTCACTAGCTTACTTCATAAGAATTTATCTAGTCTGTTACAACTATTTAGATATATTAGTCTTTTGTTAATCCTTGCGTGTTCTACTTAAATAGTACTCTTTCCACATAACTAGGAAACAAAAGATATCATCTCATGTTGTTCTAGCAACTGTTAAATCATTCTCGTTCAGATGCAACAAGAGTTCTGTCTATGTAATAAGCTCGACTCAAAATAAGACCATTTCTCATTAATATGATTTTAACCAAAAATATCACATCGGTAAGACCCACATGTTAAATTCATATTTAACATATTAATAGACCCGCTACCTACCAACAATCTAGTATGTTTTTCAGATAGAGACATCAAATGCCTTAGTCTTCTCATGTCTCATTGACATAAACACATTTTTCATACTTTTTAATTTCTATCAGTAATCTTTGGATTTGTTTAAAGACGATAAAAAGAGGTTACAAATTTAATAGTTGGTACTTTCTTGATCTATTTCCCAACAAATGGGATGCAAATAATCTCTAAATAATTTATATTTGACTCTTAGGCGCATCTTGATTCATCAACTTGAACCTTTTACTTTTTTAAAGAATTACAAATTCTTTTATTACTGCATAGAGTTCTTTTGTATGTCTAGCAAGTTCAAATCCTACACAAAGAATTCCTTAATGGTATATACACATGGTCTATAAAGATTCCATCCACCAATTCGGCCTTCTTTACAAACTTGGCTCCAAGTATTTCCATAAATTCAAGACACTCCTACACTCCCAAGTGTGAAGAGAATGCTTTCTTTCCATTCATAAAGAAATCCCAACATTCGCAAATGTTTTTAGGATAGTTCCTTCCTTTTGGGGTACCTCATTTCAAACAAAGTCATAGTTTAAAACAAAAGCTTCCCTCTACATTCGGAAAAGTCACCAATTTTCTAGATTCAAATTCTCATTAGATTCAATTACGTACATGGCAATCACTTTATAGACGATTCTATCTTGTGTAAAAAGTCACCGATTGGGGTCTCACTCACAACATGTACCACTTCCAATCTTAGTTCCAACTTTATTGAGTTGATTCTCAACCTTAGTCTCGTAAAGAACAAATTCTCTTTATAGACTACTAGTGTTTGTCTCGCACGTTGTGCGGGTTGTTCAAGATATCTATGAATTGAATGATCTAACGATTATATGACATTTTTTACGGAATGATATTTATAAATAATATTAATGATATAAATAAACATTGCGTGATTTTTAATGTCAATGTGTTTTGTTGTTTTAAGTACATTTGAAATAATTTTCAATATTTAAAATTATCTAATTTATTATCCATCTTTTTCATGTTGTTGAATTATGGCTTTATATAATTAAAAAGTATTCTTTTAATTTTTCATAATGATATTTATAAATATTTCTACCCGTGTCATATATTTTAAATTCTCCCTCTAACAAAATAGTTTCTCATGTTATATTTCCATAATGTGATCTATTTTTCATCTCTCCAGATACTTTTTGCAACTTTTTTTTTAAAGTATGTTCGTATATTTTTCCTATAATATAATTTTTAATTTTTTTGGTTATATAGTCTTGAATTTTTTTTTTAAAAAAATTGATTACCTCTCTTTAAAACTTAATTTCTTGATAATTTTGTACCAATTATCTCACTTTTCACTGTTATTTATCTCTAAAGCTTAATTATTCTTTTTTCTTAATCTCTACGTAATTCTTTCCTCCATATAATTGTTTCAAATTTCTTAATATATTTTTTTTGACTGTTTGTCTTTCACAAAGACATTTATTCTTTTCCTTATTTTGAAAAACTTCGTATTTATTTCCATGTTTTGTTTTATTATCATAACGTTAACTTTTTTCTACATTATATCATAAGGAAAAATGTAATAAATATGTTATATCAATTTATTAGTAATCATTTACTATACTAATATTATTTTATAATATATAACATAATATATTATTATTTTATTAAAATTTTGGCTTATTAATATATAAATATATAATTATCGTTATTATTATTATTATTTTACTTTTTTCTTGTAATTTTTACACAAAGTAATCAAAAGTAATGATGCACGTTAAGGGGCAAAAACTATATCATCATGAAAAACATTTACAATCGAAGCACCACCAACTGAAATAACATAACTATTGTATCAATATTGATCGGTAAATTAATTTTTGTCACTATGGCTGTGGTTTTTTTTTATATTAAATTGGTTTTTTTAATTTTTTATTTCAGTTGGTTATCTCTGGATTTATTAGTTTGAAATTGTTTTAGTCAACTCTCTTTTTCACCATTAAAATTTAAGAGATAATCTCTCAATTAATTTAGTTTAATCTATAAATTCATAGTTTATATTAAAAAATTATCTCATATTTTTAGGTAGCATAAACTTATAGTGTTTATTTGAACTCATAATAATGGGCAATACTTTTGTTTGGTCTATTTCCAAACATATCTCACGTGTTTAATATTATATTACTAATAATATTAATAAGGACATGAGATATTTTTTATTTCTCTTAATCAACGTGTGGTTGGGTGTGGAGGGGAAACCGAATTATGCTAAGGGAGTTAACTTTACTCTTTTTTAAAAAATAAACTTTTGCAATTTTTAGTTAATTTAGTTTTATTCACAATTTTTATTTTAAAAAATTACCATTAAATGATGGAGCGATGTGGTTGCGACATGTGGACTTATCTATCTAATTTTTTGTCATGTGGATTAACCCATCTATTTTTGCGTCATGTGTCCGATTGAAAACTCTCCTTTAATATATATAAAGATATATTCATAGAGACAAATCTCAAATAATTGATTATCTAAAAGTTAGAATTGAACGGAAAATATCATATGCATCTCTTTCCATACATGGAATTACTATTTTTTCTGTTTCCCACGAAGTGGCTTTGACCGAAGAATCAATGTCCTCTACAGAATCATTGTTCCTTCCAAATTTTTTGCTAGCATATCAAGAATTTCCAAGAAGTAGTCATTCATGAAATTACGCGTAACTTTGTATATCTTCGTAATCATAATTTCGGTAATTATATGTTCCCTTACGTATAATCCATATCAATATGTGTATTTCCGGTTTAATATTTCATGAGTTACCACAAAAATGGGGGTTATACTTACTTCACATAAACTCCCATACGATTAGGTACAATAGAAACTCCACGACTTGTAGATTCTACTTTAACAAATTGGGTGCCTCTTCTTATGGTTGTCACTTAAATTTGAATTTTGATCAGTCACTACATTAACAAATTGGGTGTCTCTTCTTATGGTTGTCATGAAAATTTGAATTTTAATTAGTTACTAATTTCACCAATTAAAACAAATAAATGACAATTACTCTTTCATGCAACATTATTTGAAATTTACATATGAACAAATTAAAGCAATGAACTTAAAGAGACTATAGTCAACAAAATTTATAAATTTTACTGTCACTCAATCAGTGTCATCAATTTTTTAAAAATTTTTAATACTTTGCAACTGCAAAATAATAGCCATAACTATTAGTTGTAATTAAAATCATCGAAGAAATTACTATTGGAGTAATAAACCGTTCTAATCATATTACTTCACTTTTTTATTTTTTTGGCAGAATTAGGGCAGTATTTGGTGGGGATAGCACCCGTTTTATTGCATTACGTTAAAAAAAAAATATTTTGTAGTGCTTAAGACTTACTAATTTCATGAAAACATATACAACATATACATGAATTACATAGAATAGCCCTAATTTGTGAAAATTAGCCTCTTGATCGCACCAACTTACTTTTGAATAATTCACCAAGGACGCTAATGAAAAATTATGACATTTTACTCCTCTTTGTAATTCCACCACCTTACTATTGAATAACTCAACAAGGATGCTGGTAACAATCATCAGCTCTATATTATCTTATCCTCACATGTAGGTACTCTTTGCTGATCCAAGATCATTAGTCCTCTAATAGCTACAGGAAGTTCTACGAAGCTGGCATATCGTTGTGATGTTCCCGAAGATGCTATATTAGTAAGTCTGTTAATAACTGCATTTGTTTCTCGATATACATGAGTGATCTTATATCTATGGCGCTGAATAATATTTTTGATTTCTTGCAGCTCAGAGCCAAACCACCAAGGATATTTACCGCCATTGATAATGAGATCAGCAATAGTCATATTATTTGTTTGGATCTCAACTTGTGCAGCGAATAGCTCACATTTTGGGAGTCCAAAAAGAATTCCAGTAACCTCTGCCGTGAAGCTATCTTTCTCGCCAAGATAACCTACTTCACCAAAGATGAAAGATCCCCCTTCTCCCTGAATTATGAAGCTGTATCCGGAATCTCTGATTGTGGATATCGCTGATCCATCCATATTAAAGACATATGTACTCGGCCCGGTTTCTTTCATCTCACAATAATGCTTTTCTTCTTTTTGATGACAAAATTTACGTTAACAAATATTGATTCCATGAACGCATTTTAAGGAACTGGTCGAACTGTCAAAGAAAGAACAATCATTAGATTTTGTAGGTGATCAAAAACCATATTTTGTACCTGATGAACAGGTGTTCGAAAATCATCGAAGACAACTTTATTTCTTCTTTTCCAGAGTACCAAAAAATAAAAAAATGGTGTTGCCATTATTGCCACTTTTTTTGCCGTCACAAAGCTTCCTATTGACCACCAATGCTACAACATATGCTAAGGTGTTGTGACCTGCGGGAGAATAATTTCAAATATTTGTGCAAAAAAGAACCAGACCGCACGTGAATCTTGAATGATTTTAAGAGTAAAATAAGACAATAAATAACATATTAATAATTGACTTGTACAGATTATTAATCTTAACGATACATATACATTTGATTAATTTAATTAAATAGATTATCACTTATATAAGATCTTATTACATTGACTATACAAAATTAAAGAATCAAGGCTTATTTGACCAATATTTTGTTTAGTTTTTGTTTTAGTTTTTTATTTGGGTTTGAGATGTGATTTAAAATGTGGTTTAAGATAAAATTTAAAAAATTATTTGGATAATATTTTTAAACCACCATGGGATCACCTTCACCACCGGCGGCGCCGCCGGTCGGCAGGATTCTGGTCAAATTCCTTAGAGTTGGCCAAATTCTGGCCAATAGTTTTATATCCAACATCATGATCCTCAGTTATCTTGCTTTAGTATTAGTCCTTATAATCGGTTCTTTAAACCTATGTTTTCAAAACCGGACCGGAAGGTAAATCGTTAGCGTGACGGGGTTGGTGGGTTTATCGGGTTAACGGGTTAGTTCGTTCCTCGAAACCAGTGAAAATTGGTTAAAATAATATTAAAAAAATATTTAAAAATTAAATTTTTAAGAAATATATGCAAAAATCGGTTTAACCGATACCGATTTTTGGTCAAACTGCGATTTTGCCCGGATTTGACTGAGTTTGACCGAGTTCGACCGGGTTATACAGAATCCAGTTTTTTATAGAAATCAGACCAGTTAGGCTCCCGGTTCTTGGGCTAACCGATTAGACCGTCCAGGCCTGTCCAGTTTTGAAAACACAGCTTTAAACCCCATCATGTTTGGTAGATTGGATTTTAGATAAATTCTTTTTTTTTTTTTTTGTAATTAGATAATTTAGTCCTGTCATGAAGATACACACGGAGGGCAAGGCAACTTCTTAATATACACAACTTCTTTCTAAATTCACGTGTACAATTATACAAATATATTTTCTTTGTCTCAAAATTATTATACAGTTTGGAATTTCACTTTTAATGCAAATTGTATTGAAAATGAAAATCCAAACTGGACAATCATTTCACAAGAGAGAGAACAATCAATCACCCTATACAAAAAGAAGTCCCCAAATCTCTAATCCCTATATCCACACATTTTTTAATAACAAAGTAGCATAATGGCTGATGATGCATACAACATTACAATTTTAAATATCTTGTCAAAAAAGGGGGTCAAGAAATTGATCCAAACGATATCCCTTGGAGCTCAGAAGGGATAGAAATGAGGAAAAAACGTCCATGAACACCTAGGAACGATTTTTCCTTCCATGTACGCTGACACCATGGTAAATGGCACCGCCTTGCAAGGTCAAGAAATTAAAGCCAGGAAGTCCTTCAAGGAGTTTGAGAAGTGGTAGTAAAAAGAAAGATGTGAGGAAAATAGTTAGCGAAAAAGCTCAGGAGAGGATATCGCCTACATTTGTTTTCACGATCGCATGCATTATCTCTTGACATGCATGTAATGGACTGAAACCATAAGAGGACCATCAAAAACCATTTATACATTATGATTTTTTGGTAAGAGAAATGGTGGTTCAGCTATAGCCAGGTTGAGGATATTATAATTGATGAAATTGTATTATCAATTTTTATAGACTAAATTGTATCAATTTAACGTTTGATTAAATTGGAAAGTTAGCTAGGCATTCCAATTGGCAACAATTTCAAGAGGAAAACATTTTTTGATATTCATATTTTATCAACAAGTATACCATATAAATATCATTTGACTTTTGTTCATCTAAAATAAGCAACAAAAGGCCCTTTGCATCCTGACCCGGCTATTAGCTGGGAAAAGGGTTGAATATAGTTTACTTTTGATACAGATGGCCGACCTTCTTTTGCAATTTAGCAGTGATTCATTTCAATATTGTGAAGGGGTTATAACTTCATTTCCCATATCCATGTTTATTTATTACATTTTACAGTCCAAATAATTAAAGACTCAGTGCTAAGGGAAGAGGATTCTGAATTATGGAGCAATAGGTTGGACCATTTGTTTAGCTTCAAGCATTTTCTCATACTCCTCTATAGATTTGAAGAGTTGTGAAAATTTTCCTTCCCCAAATCCCACTCTTTGAGTTATTTCTATGATCATCCGAGCTAGGCCTTCAGACATATGTCAAAAACAAATGGTGAAGATCAAAAGCAGAGTTCCTTGATCATCTTTATGTGAAGCTCACATGCATGTACAACAAACGATTTTTGTTCTTTTCAGGAGAAAATTCTGGGTCATTTGTCAATTGTTGTTGGTCAAAAACTATAGACAATATGCTTTCAAATTAATGTTAGTCCTAGAAACTGTAGCCATCTTGGTAATAATTTCAGTTGATTTTGGTTCACGATTCTATAATCCATGAAAAGTTTGTACCCATGCATATTTGTTTTGATGTAAAAATTGCATTATTTACTATTAATTGTTATTTCTTTTTTTTCTTTTTTTTTTGAGCTAGTTACGTATTAATTTGTTAATCTGGGCACGAGCAACAACATAGGCTGTTATTATTAATGCCTTACAAAATAATGTGTGTTTGGTTGTACGTCCTCTCCTAATTTCTTTGATTTGATTAAACTTTTAAACTTTTCTATTCGAACGTCAATATTTTTAATTTTACATTCAAATTAAAAAAATATTATATTTATGGAAAGTTATTTTAATTTTTATAATATAACTAGTATGTAACCCGTGCTTTGCACGGCGGGTATTAAGATATTATTATATGACAAATATTAAAAAATAACATTTATTGTACATGCATGTAAATTTTAAATATAAAAATAGAATCACTTTAAAAAAAAATTGGATGACTCCAGCGAGAATCGAACCCTTGATTGCGAAATTAGAATCATATTTGCATTGGAAATTATATAAAATAATAAACACATCTGCGATTGTGAATGGCCCATCTTATCTATTGTCATCGCAAAACTTGCTATGATTGGGAATTGACTTTATCTAAGAATAAGTACCTACGGATCTCATTCCATCTTCATTTTCATATTTCCATCTTTATTTTGTTGACAACTCGTTGAATTTTTATTTTTTATTTTTAAACAAAGCGAAGTATTACTTACTTGTCTAAAAAAAATGTTTCAAAAGTGTTATCTAATTATGAAAAGACTATCTTTTGAAGGGTATCATTCTATCTTCAATTTCAGTTTTAGCATAATGTCATTTTGTATTGTTCTGTATAAAAGATTCTGAATTTTAGGTAGGTTAAAAAGATCATTTTTTTGGCTGCAATTTTATTTTTTTGACAACCTGTTAAACAAAAAGCTAATAATAATAATCGACATAAATCATTCCATCTTCATTTTTTCGTCTTCATTTTTGATAACCCATTGAAAAGAAAACCAAAATAGTCCAAAGAAAAATTATTCAAAAGTGTTATCTAATTACTTGTCCAAATACATTTTCAGGTCTTGGACACGGGAGCATCGCATGACAAACGTTTAGATATTAATTTTCCAATCTCATTTTGTTTTCATCACCATATCCAAAAGAAAATGAAACACTTTTCTTGATCTAAACCCATTAAACACCATTACCACTAATCACCCTTAAATTTCAAATATTATCAAATAAACTCATGTCAACTGTACAAACTAAAGTTATATTTTTCATCTCTTTGTCTGCATTTTGCAAAAAATAAAAATTAGGAAAAAAAATCTCAGATTTGTTTGTGTAGTATAAATATCTCATTGGTGGCAGCTCGTTATTGTGATCCTGGGAGGTTAAAGGAATTTGGCTGCTATTTTAGTACTTCTTAACAGTCCATTAAACCCAGAGAGAGAGAGAGAGAGAGAGAGAGAGAGAGAGAGAGAGAGAGAGAGAGAGAGAGAGAGAGAGAGAGAGAGAGAGAGAGAGAGAGAGAGAGAGAGAGAGAGAGAGAGAGAGAGAGAGAGAGAGAGAGAGAACCAATAGATCTCATTTCGTCTTCATTTTCATCTTTTTATTTTCGTTTTTGACTATCCATTGAACACACACACACACAAAAATCCAAACACTATATATTTGTCTAAAAAAAAATTTTCAAAAGTGTAATCTAATTATGAAAGAGCCATCTTTAGATGCTATTCTATCTTTAACAATATGTCATTTTGTATCATCTTTTTTAAAGATTCAAAGTTTTTAGTAGGTTAAAAACCTACGATGATTTTGACTGCAATTTTAGTGTTCTTTGGCAACCTATTGAACAAAGAAGAACCAACGGATCTTATTCCAACTTCATATTCATCTTTCCATCTTTATTTCATTGACTTCTCCTTGAACCCAAAAAAAAAAAAAAACGGATTTAAAATGAGGTAAGAATTACTTAGTTTGAAGAGAAATTTATCAAAAGTGTTATCTAATTATGAAAGTACCGTCTTTCGGCAGGTCTCACTCCTTCTTCATTTTTATCTTTAACAGTACGTCTGTATTGTTTTGGTTTAAAGATTTTGAGTTTTTGGTAGGGTAAAAGACCAACAATGGTTTAGGTTGTAATTTTAATATTTTCTTGACAACCTGTCGAACCACGAAATGAAAAAAAAAAAAAAGGAATAAGAACTGGAAGATCTCATTCCATCTTCATTTTTATCTTTTCAACTTCATTTTTAACGGCCCCTGAAACCCAATAGCAAAAAAAAAAAAAAGGAAAGGAAGAAGAGCCAAAAACTATTTATTTATCTAAAGAGAAATTCTTTAAAAGTGTAATTTAATTTATGGTCCAAAGACATTTCTAGGTCTTGGACAAGGCGGGAATTATACGACGGATGTTTAGATATTAATTTTTGAATTTCATTTTATTTTCGTCATCATATCTCAAAGAAAACGAAACTCTTTTCTTGATCTAAACCCGTCAAATACCATCACCGCTAATCACCCAAGTTGAACACAGCATTGTGTTAATTGTCTTTTCCGAATAATGAAAAGTAAGAAAAGAAAAAACAAAAATACGTATCTGTTGCGATGAGTAAAAGAAAAATATTTTCGGTGTTATTTTTATTTCTTAAATCTTTTCATATATTCTTTTCTTAATGTAACATTTCTTTTCTTTCCTTGATGCTTTTGAGTCATTATAATTTCAGCATTTGGAATTTCCAAACTGAATCCAAAAGGCAAAATCCAGTTCTTCATCAATTTTGTTTTATTTTTTATTTTTGTCCTTTACCTTTTTCCTCCTCTTCACCAGTTCAGCTTCATCCTTTTGTGTCATGCCTCCCTACCCAAACCACGGCACTTCCTTTCCTCAAAAACATGCCAACGAAAATATTTCTCCACCGCCCACCAGACTTACTTTATCTCTGAATAGCACCCTCTCACTTCCTCTACTTTCTCTTACACCAAAAACCATTAGACAATAACCACCGCCACAACTACCAATTCCGTCGGCGTTGCACCATCAACACCATGAGACCTAAAATTTAATAACAGAAACGTGAATTGACCTAAATAATCCAAAAAAATTTTAGGCACATAGGTGATATTGTTGCGATGCCCTTGTTTTTGTCCTCGTCAATGCCAATTGGGGCAAGCCCCATCTATAACTGCAGCTAGGGGGGGGGGGATATGGATCATGGTGTCTATATGAGAAAGGGTAATAACAAGTGGCGGAATTTTTCTTGATTCAGGCGACTCACCACCCCAGCGAAGGACGGAATATGTTAAGGTATATTATTTTGTCCCACATCACCACCGTGAAGAGAAGTGACTCTGTATATAAGTACTAAATGCCACCCCACTCATTACCAATTGGTTTTGAGATGGGAGCCCAAAGTATTTATATACTTTGACATTGTATCAGAACGTGTTGGGCCTGTGGTGGAGTTTTGGGCTGGAGGTGGCCTGTGGTGATTTTATATCGACCCACTTGAGCGTTGACTCGTGGACTTGTTGTGGACCGATCCAGCGGTATAATTGGTTTTCTCCCACTTGAGCGTTGACTCGTGGGTTTGTTGTGAACCGATCCAGCGGTATAACTGGTTTTCTCCCACTTGAGTGTTGACTCGTGGGCTATTCTGTTCTTGTCCTGATCCAAGTCCATTGGGCAAAAAGTTCAAAGACCCATTGGACTTGAGGGAGGGTGTTAAGGTGTATTATCTTGTCCCACATCGCCACCGTGAAGAGAAGTGACTCTGTATATAAGTACTAAAGGCCACCCCACTCATTGCCAATTGGTTTTGAGATGGGAGCCCAAAGTATTTATATACTTTGACATTGTATCAGAACGTGTTGGGCCTGTGGTGGAGTTTTGGGCCGGAGGTGGCCTGTGGTGATTTTATATCGACCCACTTGAGCGTTGACTCGTGGGCTTATTGTGGAACGATCCAGCGGTATAATTGGTTTTCTCCCACTTGAACGTTGACTCGTGGGTTTGTTGTGAACCGATCCAGCGGTATAACTGGTTTTCTCCCACTTGAGTGTTGACTCGTGGGCTATTCTGTTCTTGTCCTGATCCAAGTCCATTGGGCAAAAAGTTTAAAGACCCATTGGACTTGAGGGAGGGTGTTAAGGTGTATTATCTTGTCCCACATCGCCACCGTGAAGAGAAGTGACTCTGTATATAAGTACCAAAGGCCACCCCACTTATTGCCAATTGAGAATGGTTAAATCTTACCTCGAAATTAGAATATTAATATGTTGATTGTTTCCTATTAACTGGAGTTATCATTATCAATCATCCTAGATTTTTTCCTTGTGTTATCCTCCTGAGAAATTGAATGATTCGAATCCACCCGCTGAGAATACTTAACTGTGTTATTTCGTCCGTTCAGCCGCTACATTTTTTCTTTCCGAAAATTAGTAGACTAAACCCAAAAAAATGTTTCATACATTTGGACGAAAAATCATTTTCGTCCCCTACATTTTAAAACTCTTATTTACGTCATATTCTGTAAAAAAAAAAATACGATTTTTTGACTATTTACGTCCCAAGTCAACTTTCTGTCCGATTGATCATCAAATTCAGGAATATTTTCGTCTTTTAACCTATTTTTTTTTGTTTTTCATTAATTAAGAAATAAAATAGTTATTAATTAATAATAAAATCAATTAAAAATATTTTTAAATTAAAAAAAATCAAAAATAATTATTTGTTTTCTATTTTTTTTATTGTGTTGGCCTTTAATACTTTCCTTTTTCTTAAAACAAAAAAAATTGCCGGCCTCCGACATCCCGCCTTCACCACCACAGCCCCACCAACGCTCTTTCAGGGACGGAACCAGATCTAAAATTCTGAGAGTGCTCTATGTGAAGATTTTTTTAAAAAAAACTTTGGTTCATATTAAAAGAACTAATATTAATATATAAGCTTAAGGTCTATTAAAATTGATTTCTAATCATTTTTAAAATATTTAGAACTATTGATCAATGAAAAATTGTTACTCTAAATCCCTCTATAAGATAGGTTGCTCCGACATTATATGGAGATGAAATCAGTAACAATTATAATTTTGGTTTTTTTTTTGGTAAAAAGTTAAACATGTATTGATCAAAAACTCACCCAAGCGTTCTGTACAATCAAGTTTCCTACTCTCCCGTATTTCTGATGCTATACAAGTATTCCTAAACTATGTAAATAGTTTACTTCCGTTGGCTTCAATTTGGTCCTGTTCACCTGAGTACACCAGATCAGCTCCTGTTTTATGCTTTCCACCCTTTCTGCAACTGTTTTGTGCTGTAGAATAAATCTTCTAGCATTCCTCTCAGCTCATATATGGTAAATACAGGCTGCCATTGTTCCTGCCACTAGAGTCCTTTTCATCTTGTTCTATCCACATCCATTTTTGATAATAAGGTTCATTTGCAGCAGCTGGATCCTTCTACCTCTATAATACAGCCACCCCAACAGTATATTTAGCATCGTCTTTGCATATTCACATTCAAACAGATGATGTTGTATACACTCCTCAGCACCTGTATGACACAGAACACAATCTGGACAATCATGCAGCAAATTTAAGCGAGCTAATCTAGTCATCGTCATCAGTCTATCTTGACAAGCAAACCATGCTATAAAGTTGTGCCTTGGAAGACATCTTTTACTCCAAATCACATCAGCTAAAGGAAATCTGGCACCCTTTGTCCTCCACAGATGGTATTCCTTTTTAACAGTATACTCATCACTCCCCAGCTTCCATACACCAGCATCCACTTCAACTTTCATTATATTTTTTATTTTCATCATTCTCTTCCAATGCCAACTACAATCCATTGGTATCAACCGCTTTCCTGGGACGCCAATTTTTTTTTTAGGGTTTTCTGCCGCGCGTTCCCCTCTTCCTTGGTCGGCGTTGATTGTCTCTTCTTCCGGCAAACCTATTCGTCCTTCTCTTTTGCTGAAGTATCGTGGTCGCCATTCCTCTCTTTCTTTTAGATTCTCTTTTCCGGCGAACCTATTCATCTGTTGCTCTTCCATCTCTGTCCCGTTCTGTTGTTTCTGTTGGGGTTTTTTTTTTGTTCACTGCAGTCATCATCTTCGTTGCGGTCGTTGTTTGTTCTTCGTTGCTGTTGCTGCTGCAGTCATCATCTTCGTTGCTGTCGTTGTTTGTTCTTCGTTGCTGTTGCTGCTGCAGTCATCATCTTCTCCAGTTCGCTCCTAACGCAGTTGCCGCCGCTGTGCTGCATCTGTTTTGTTCGGTTGCCGCCGCTGTCCTTCTTCTTTGCCGCGGTTGTTGTTTGCTGCTTCTTACCAAAGACGGCTGCTTCTTCGCTGTTTGCTGCTGTTGTTGTTTTCATCAGACCGGCAATCTCTGACCGGATTCTGACCAAAGGCGGATTCTGACCGGCAATCTCTTTTTTGGTTGAAAAAAAAAAAAAAAAATTCCTTCTTTGTTTGATCTTCTTCATTTGCCTTTCACGTCCCTGCTGCTATGGCAAATTCGCCCGCCTCCGTTGTCACAAGAACTCCATCTTCTGATCACCTTCAACCCACCCCCAACACCGCAACCCTGCCACCCTCTTCTTCACGTCATCCGGCCATTGGCCTTTCAAATATTAAGAACTACATCACCCCTGTTCTTGACTTCACCAACTACATGCTTTGGAAGGAACTCTTTCTTCCTGTTTTCTGCGGCCATGCCGTCATGGGTCACGTTGACGGTTCAACTTCTTGTCCACCGGTGACTCTCGCTGCCTCTGATGGTTCTTCCACTCCCAATCCGGCTTTTCAATCTTGGACCCAAATTGACTCTATTGTGCTCTCGTGGATTCAAGCCACTATTTCTACTGAGATCTTGCAGGCTATCGTTAAGCCCAATTCCACCCTTACAGCCCGAGATGGCTGGCTTAAGATGGAGAAGCTGTTTCATGACCAACTTGGCTCTCGGCTTCTCCATCTGAAGCTGCAATTCCACAGCTTGAAGAAGGGTGATTCCACAATCAATGATTATGTCACTCAATTGAAGATGTTGGCCGACTCTTTGACCGCTGTCGGTTGTTCCATCTCTGACTCTGATTTGGTTATGCAAATTCTCGCCGGTCTTCCTGCTGATTATAAATCCGTCTCCACCACCATCAGCCACAAAGCCCCTCTTCCTACCTTTCGTTGAGGCTCGTTCGATGCTATTCTTGCATGAGGTGGAGCTTCAGAATGTGGCCCCTCCTTCTTCTCCCGCTGCAACCACGGCCTTGGTGGCGACTGCTTCACCTGGTTCTTCTCAGCAGCCGACGTCCACTTCTCCTTCTCCTGTTTCATCCAGTCGTGGCGGTGGAAGGGGTCGCGGCTTCCAAAATTCAAGAGGCCGAGGCTGAGGCCACGGGCGTGGTCGCAATCAATATTTTGGTCAGTCCTCTTCTCCGTTTTATCACTTTTATTCTTCTTATCCGGTCCCATGTTTACTCCCAGGCAACGCGCTCCTCTCTTCTTCGACCGCCTCCTTCTTCCTCGTCCAATTCGGATCCTGTTCGATGTCAATTGTGCCACCAATTTAATCATTCTACCCGGGATTGCTATTAATTCCAACAGCCCGGTTATTTTGTTGATCAACATAATCAGCTTTTTGTCCCTCCGTCTGTTGATTCTTCTTGGTATATGGACACGGCTTGTGGTAATACTATAACTCCCAATCAAGGTACTCTTACTAATTCCAAACCCTATCTTGGTTCTACTCGAGTTGTGATTGGTAATGGTTCAAATTTACCTATTAAATCTGTTGGTACACTTCCTTGTTCTCAATTTCGCTTTCCTAGGGTTTATTATGTCCCTTCACTTACCAAAAATCTTGTTTCTGAATGTCAATTTGCAACTGAAAATCAATGTTCTATTGAGTTTGATCCCTTTAGTTTTTCTGTGAAGGATCTTTGGACGAGGAACCCTCGTCTACGTTGCAATAGTGTTGGTTCCCTTTACACTTTCCCATCCACTCTTTTGGATCAATCTCGCACACCGTCTTCTTCATCATGTCCGGCGTTCGCTGCTTCCGTCTCTTCTCATGTCTGGCATCAATGCCTTGGTCACCCCAATTCTTCTGTTTTATCTAGATTAGTGTCACATCGCTGCCTTCCTGGTTCGGTGGTTTCCTCAAATAAATTTAGTCTTTGTCAGGCTTGTCAAATTGGGAAGCATCATACATAACTCCCTTTTATGCCTTCTCCATGTCTTTCATTCAGTAGTTTCAAGTATTTTGTACTTTTTCTTGATGATTTTACTCATTCTTTATGGGTGTATCCGCTTAAAAATAAATCTGAGGTACCTCACAAATTTATTAACTTCTACACTCTTGTCCAAACTCAATTCAATACCTCTATAAAAACTCTTCAATCTGACGGTGCTGCTGAATATGTTCACTCTCATTTTCTTCAATCTTTTCTCAAATCCAAGGGAATTGCCATGCGCATTTCTTGTCCATATACTCCTGAACAAAATGGCAAAGCTGAGCGCATGAATAAGACTGTCCTCAATATGGTCCGCACCCTCCTCAATCAAGCTCACTTGCCACCTGAATTCTGGGTAGAGGCCTTAAATACTAGTGTTTATTTGATAAACCGTTTACCTACCAAATCCAAGAACAATTTTGTTCCCTTCTCCCTTCTTTTTGGTACTCTACCTAATTATGGTGTCTTGCGGGTTTTTGGATGTTCTTGATTTCCTAATCTATATCATTTAACTTCTCATAAACTCCAACCTCGGTCCACTCCATGTATCTTCCTCGGTTATCCTGAGTCTTATAAAGGTTACCGTTGTTTTGATTCTGCTTCCAAGAAAATTTACACTTGCTTACCTAAAGCTGCTTTATTTTGGTTTTAGTAGTATTATCCCTTTCTTATAAAAGAACTACCTTGAATTATATTTCAATGATAAATCAATATTTTGATTGCCTGAAAACCTACCGATGACATCAGCAATTTTAAATAGGGATAAAATTGTCAATAGATAAACTCAATATTTTACAAAAAAAAAAGAACAAAAAAAAAACTTAACATTAAAAACGACATTAATCTGAACATCACCCGAAATTACACCTTGAACATCAAAACGACGTCGTTTTGATGTTCCAAATGCCTACACATCATGCACGTCGATTTGACAGAAAGTTCTCTGCCGACATTTTCCATGCTTCGTTTTCTTCCCCCGGTGTCCTATCTCATGTTTTCCATCTTTGCTGCCGGAGTCCCCTCCCACTCCTTGGTTGTGTGTAACCAGTTCTCCTGGTGTGCATGCTTCTAATCCTGCACCCACTGCTGCTCCTCCTATTATTCCTATTATTCCTATGGCCTCTTTACCAAGATCCCCCGGTCCTTCAACTTCGCCAGCATCTTTGCCTAATTCTCCTGCATCCAGCTCCCCATCATCTGAGTCCAGTTCCCCTCCACCACCTCCTCCTCCTCCTCCTTTGTGTCCTCATTTAATGGCACTCCGTCCTAACCCCAAGCCCAAGAAGATCTTTGATCCCTCGGCTCATCTTGCCTCAGTTTTCCCCCTTCCGCCTGTTGCTCCACATCTTTTACTCAAGCCAAGTCTACTCCTAAGTGGCAAAATGCCATGAAGGATGAAATGTCTGCCCTTCTCAAAAATAACACATGGACCTTAGTTCTCCCTCCTTCCTCCGGCATTGTTGTTGGCAATCGATGGCTTTATAAGATTAAGACCCATGCTGATGGTTCTGTCGAGTGCTATAAAGCTCGGTTGGTGGCTCAAGGATTCACTCAGTCTTTTGGGGTTGCTTACACTGACACTTTTAGTTCGGTTGTTAAGCCGGTCACTATTCGCTCAGTGTTGACAGTTGCCTTGGCTCGTGGATGGTCGATCTTTCAGCTTGATGTCAGTAATGCCTTTCTTAATGGTGTTCTGAGTGAAACTGTCTATATAGTTCAACCTCAGGGTTTTGTTGATCCCCTGCGCCCGCATTATGTGTGTAAGCTGCATAAGTCGCTATATGGGCTTAAGCAAGCTCCTCAGGCCTGGTATTCTCGATTGGCTGCGTTTCTGGTCACCTTGGGATTTGTGGAGTCGCGTTGTGATCCTTCCCTATTTGTATACCACCGTGGGTCTCAGTTGTGTTTTCTGCTAGTATATGTGGATGACATTATTATTACGGGCAGCACATCTGGTCTGGTTCAACATTTTATCTCTTGTCTTGCTCAAGAGTTTTCACTTCGAGATTTGGGTCCCTTGAGTTATTTCCTTGGTGTTGAGGTTCATCGCACTTCCCCGGGTTTGCTTCTCTCTCATCGCACTTCCCCGGCTGGATATCTGTTTTACGGTTAATAAGCTTTGTCAGTTTATGCATCAGCCCTACACCTCTCATTTTCAGGCTCTCAAACGGGTCCTTCGCTATCTTCGTGGAACCATTGATTTTTGTTTGGTTATTCATCCTACGAATTTGGGCACTCTTACTGCTTTTAGTGATTCTGATTGGGCTAGTTGTCCAGATGATCGTCGTTCCACTACAGAATTTCTCCTGTATTTGGGCCCTAATCTCCTTGCCTGGGCATCTCGGAAGCAACCCACTGTGGCTCGCTCATCTACTGAAGCTGAGTTTCATGCGATTGCTAATGTCTGTGTTGAGCTACATTGGGTCTGTCATCTGTTGTCTGAATTGAGCGTTTCGTTGCGTCATTCTCCCTCTGTTTGGTGTGACAACAGTAGTGCTGTTTTTCTTGCTGCTAATCCGGTGTTTCATGCCCGTACCAGACATGTTGAGGTGGATTTTCACTTTGTTCGTGATCATGTTCGAAGGAATTTTGTTTCGGTCCGCTCTGTGTCTGCTCCTGATCAGATTGTTGACGTTCTGACCAAACCTTTATCCAAGAATTTATTCCTTCGTTTTCAAGACAAACTTCGGCTTCTCTCTTATCTGCCGTCAGTTTGTGGGGGCATATTGTAATAATCATATTTACGGTAGTTGTTGACGTTCTGACCAAACCTTTATCCAAGAATTTATTCCTTCGTTTTTGAGACAAATTTTGGCTTCTCTCTTATCTGGCGTCAGTTTTGTGGGGGCATATTGTAATAATCATATTTACGGTAGTAATCATTTGTATAGGGTTTATTATTGTCTATATATATCCTTGTATATTGTAATAACATATGGAAATACAATTCTATTATTCTAAGTAGGCGGTACAAATAGAGGATTTGAATGCGATGGTGGTTCAGATTTGGAAGGGGCAGTTGGGCATGACGCTGGTGGAGGTTTTAGCGGTGGTGTTGGAGAGGTTTCGGTGGTGGTGCTGGTGTGGTTGGGTTGTTGGCGGTGCCATTAGAGGCTGTACAAGGCAGCTTCGACAGTCGCTGGTGGTGGTGGCGATGGATCCTCGCCATCCGCCGCCTCTTATCCCTTCTGCCTCTATTCTCCAGGTCAATCTTTCAATGCTTATTATTAGAATAATTAAATAAGTAGTTCCTCTTTGATAGAGTACACTTGTTTTTAATTGCAGTGAGAACTGAGAATGATAATGGTGGATTCATCAACGGTTCTTTCCCCTCGCCAATTCAAGGTGTGTACTTCCTTCTCCGCAAAATTCAAGTACAATTATATTTGGTTACTGGTTTTGCCCCTAATCAATTTCATGTCGATTTTTTTCCCCTTTTGTTCCAATAGTTGCTGGTGTTTTTTCCTTTAAAAAATCAATACGAAATTCTCTTTTGTTCCAAAGTATTTTGCCTACGGCCTTTCGTTGGGACAGGATAATTTTTTTTCCCATTGAGGTAGAGTTTTGTTACTGCAAAAATAGCTTAAAGTGTGGTAGCCTCTTTTTTTAATTCTTTTGATACTAATCGCCTCTGCTTTGTCCAACTTGAATACTTTTAGGCAAGAGATAAATCCTGGTTTTGTGCCATTAATTCTGGTTCTGTTTTCTCGTGCTGATTGATGGCCAACAAAACTAAAGTAATCAACTGGGAACAAACATGGTTGATGAAAATTATCCACTATTTATTTTTTCAGAAATTTTTAATTTTTTCCTGCCTTTTTAGCTGGGAGCGAGTCTGTTTTTTTTTTTTTTTTTAGTAACTGTGGCCTGTTGGTGTTCTGTTCGTTTAACTGTGAGTTTATGCGGTAAACTGGTTCAATTTGTGATGAGATTATCTTGTCTTTTTTGTGCAATTCTGATAAAATTGCGGTTATGGCCTCTGAAGAAGATGATTTGCCAGTTTGGATAAGTGATGATGGCCCGGCCCTATGTGGTGGTCACGGATCCTCTAGATGTTTCCAGCAACATTGATGCCTCCATTCCTACCGGAACAATCTTTGGGATCTACAAACGACTCGTGGAGACCGATCATCTACCAGTGGAGGAAAAAGCTATGCTTAATTCCCTGCAGAGTGGAGCAAAGCTTGTTGCTGCTGGTTATGTTCTCTACTCATCAGCCACTATTCTCTGTATCAGCTTTGGCTCAGGAACACACGCATTCACCCTGGACCAATCAACTGGAGAATTCTTTCTTACACATTCGAATGTCAAAATTCCACCTAGAGGTAACTATTTTGGCTTTGAGCTCTATTTTCATACAATCGCGATAAAATGGCAAAATTTACTGAGTTCTTCTATTTTACACGATCGTCATCAGTTTTCGTGTTTCACTCTCCCATGGCCGGCCAAATATATTCTGTGAATGATGCAAGGTATTTCGATTGGCCTGAAGGTTTAAGGCGTTACATTGACACTGTGAGACAAGGCAAGGGTGGGTAAATATCCAAAAAAGTATTCAACCCGTAATATATGTTCTCTTGTTGCTGATTTTCATTGCACTCTCTTGTATGGGAGCCGTGGCTATGAATCCGAGAGATCATCTGCGTCTTGTTTATGAAGCAAATCCATTAAGTTTTATAGTGGAGCAGGCCGGGGGTAGTGGTTCTGATGGTAAGAGCAGGATTCTATCTCTTCAGCCAGTCAAGTTGCATCAACGACTTTCTTTGTTTTTGGGGAGTCCAGAGGATATTGATGAATCGGATAGTTACGGGGATGTTCAACAGAAAGTTAATCCTGGCTATGAAGTCTAGCAATTTCTTTTGTGCTTTTGTAAATTTTTCTTTTTCAGTGTTGAGACATCCATTGCTCTGAATTAACACAACATCAGCGTGTAGGTCCTGTTGGTCTTTTGAATGTTTACTGGGGTGCTCACCATGGCATGAGTTTCCACAAGTTGCAAAAAGCAGAAAGGTGCTTATATGCATCTTATGTCATTTGATGGTTTCACTAAGTTGTTCACTTGTTGTCTGTGTATTTGTAATCTACTTAAATAAAGAAATTAAATATTGAAAATAATATTTAATTTCTTTATTTAAATAGATTACAAGGAAATGGTAATCAAAGAAATTGAATAAAAAGAGCTTGCACCCTCTGAGTTTCTTGTGTCCACCATGGGATCATCTCTGGCATCAGAAAATTGCATTTTACATAATGGAAATTTCTCACTTGAGATATAAGATAGTTCAGTGCATTCACAGATATGATAAATTGTGTTCCAAATCTTAGTTGTTGTTGAATAGTAACAAATTATCACACAAAATCCCTACAATACTCTCATTTGTTGTATTTTTATATTGTTACTATATTCTTAAAATATTTTACTTTATAACTAAATTATTTTCGTATTACTTCTTTGTCGCATTTTTATATTACTATTTCTTTTATATAATTTATAAAAACTAGTCGCGCAACGCGAGACAAAAAGTAACCTAGTAATTATTAAAAAGCACATATTAAAAAAATCATTTTTTTCGTTATGTTTTCAAAGAAATAGTAAACCTTATGTGGTTCCAATTATCTAAACTCATGATTTACTCTTCCTAATATATAATCTACTTGTTGTCATTACCCAAAAAAAAAAAAAAAATGCCAACGAAATTGGTAATTTAGTAACAAAAATACCTACAGGAAAGTTCGAGCATTACATATGTTTCCAATCAAATTTGGCGGCCCTATTGCAAAAAATGCACAAGAAATCCACAATTAACCTCAACCCACACTAAATAATTGTACTTTTTATGGGCTAAATTAGTAATTCAAAAAAGTCTTATTCATCTTCTACCTCTAGCATATTCTCTCTCCCTGCGAATTCTTCCCCGCCGCCGACCTCCATAAACAAATCAGCCGTTTTTTATATCCATTCATCTTTTTAAATTATTAAATTAAATATGATGGCTTATAATTGGAATCTAGCTTTTCAAAGGGGCTTGTCTATTTTCTTCGGGGGTGCTTAGGAAGACAAAACTATATGTAGCGAGACTACAAAATACAAATACCTTCACGGCCACCACCCGCCACCACCTCCCACTGTTTCTAAACCAGCCCCCCTCCTCAAGTGCCGCTGCCACGACAAATTCGCATTTCTTTACTGTTGATTTTTGTGCATTATTGAACTGAACCCGACGCAATCACAAGGGAGAAACTCCGGCGAAGCGAAAAGTCTAAGAAAGACTGAATTGAAGAACCCTAAATTGCGGGCTTGATGATGAAAAGAGTTAAAGATATAAAAGCTGGATTATACTTCTTTCACTGAAATTCACCACCCTTAATTATAAAATAGATGGTCTGTATTTATAGACTATGAACAGATCTTATGAAGGAATAAGATTAATGCAACAACTGAAAAGCTTGATATAAATAGACTCGATGATCAAGTAATGAAAATAATGCATACAGCTCCACAACCTTAATCTCTGAGTACTGCCTCCTTACTTTGTGGATCGCTGCTTATTCTGTTGGCATTGAGGTGAGTTTTTCAGAGTTACAAAAGTGAATCGTGTTTTAACGACTTGTTACAAAACATGTTAAACCTCAATGAGGCTGAGTATGTGCACCCTTATCACTCCAAATCTCCTTATCTCTTCTCATACTCGTTATCTTGGACTTGGACTCTATTTGCAAGTCTGGCTGATCTCCTTATCTCTTCTCATACTCGTTATCTTGGACTTGGACTCTATTTGCAAGTCTGGCTGTGAGTCTTTATCGTTAATATTCCCCCTCAAACTGAGCCGGGGAGCAAGGCACAGTTTGGACAGAAAGAAAGGGAGGGAAGTCCGTAAAGCAGGCTTTGTGAAAATATCAGCAACCTGCTGAGAAGATGAAACATGCTTTGTAGCAAGGAAGCCAAGGGCAACTCTCTCTCGTACAAAGTGATAATCCAGTTCGATGTGCTTGCTCCGAGCATGAAAAACGGGATTGACTATCATGTAAAGAGCGCTGAGGTTGTTACAGTGAAGGATAGAAGGCTTGGACAACGAGATGCGAAGGTCCTTCAAGATGTACGTACGCCAAGTTAGTTCCGCAGCAGTATTAGCCATGGCTCTGTACTCGGCTCGGTACTGGATCGGGAGACAGAATGTTGTTTTTTTGCACACCCGGAAATTAAGTTAGTACCAAGAAAGGTGCAATAACCAGTGGTGGAGCGTCTAGTGGTCGTACATCCAGCCCAATCAGCATCTGAAAATGCATAAAGTTGAAGATTGGAATTTGCTGTGAGATTAAGGCCAAGATGAATGGTCCCTTTAACATACCTGAGAATACGATGAATGAGTTTTAAATGAGCATCAGTAGGAGAATTCACAAATTTAGAGACAAAGTTAGCACTATAAGTGAGGTCAGGCCGGGTGAGGGTTAAATATTATAGAGCACCGACGATGCTTTGAAACCAAGTAGGGTCGGCAAGAACTGGCGCATCAGGAATGGTGATCCGCGATTCAAGTGGTGTTGGCATGGGCTTGCAATGAAGCATATTGGCCCTGTCAAGAATGGAATAGGCATAATGTGTTTGAGACATATGTAAACCAGTAGAGATAGATGAGACCTCGATACTGGCCCTAATGTGTTTGAGACATATGTAAACCAGTAGAGATAGATGAGACCTCGATACCAAGAAAATAATTAATCATGCCAAGGTCCTTCATAGAAAATTCACGATTTAGAATGCCTAAGAAATTGGAAAGAAGAGAAGGAGAGGAACCAGTAAGTAATATGTCGTCTACATAAATTAATTAAACAAGAGTGTGGCTGTCTGAATGAAAAATAAAAAGGGACGGGTCTGCAAGGCTGCAAAAAAAACCATAACAAATGAGAAAGCGACTGAGACAATCGAACCACATTCTCAGAGCTTGTTTAAGACCGTAGAGAGCTCGTTGAAGCTTACAGACATGAAAAGGATAAGTAGGGTCAGCCATACCTGGAGGTTGCTCCATATAGAGATTCTCATCAATAAATCCATGGAGAAATGCTTTTCACATCAAGTTGTTTAATTGACCACTGATTAGCAAGTGCAACACTAAGCACCAGTCGATGGTACCTGGTTTGATCACTGGCGAGAATGTTTCAGTGTAGTCAAGACCGTCGATTTGATGGAATCCCTTCACGACAAGGCGAGCCTTAAGGTGATCTAAGGAGCCATCAGGTTTAAGCTTTGTCTTGAAGACCCACTTAGAGCCTATAACATTCATAGTTGACTGTCGAGGGACCAACGTCCAGGTCTGATTTTGATGAAGAGCGGAGAGTTCCTCAACCATGGCAGCTTTCCAACCTGAATGTTTAAGAGCTGATTTGACGGTTTTGGGTTCAGAAGGAATGGTTGGGGAGATTGTGACTGTTAAGGTGTATTTGGGGTTGGGTTTAGTGATGCCGAGACGAGAACGAGTTGTCATCGAGTGAGATGGTGGATGCGATGTAGATTCCTGAATTATAGATTGAATACTGGAAGTGGTGTCAGATGAAGGAGATGGATCAGAGGTGGATAAATCAAGAGAAGAGGTAGTGTCAAAGGTGGGATCAGAGGAGGACCCAGGTGAAGAAGGTGAAGGCGGCATGGGGTTAGGGTTAGAGTTTTCGAAAGGCGGGTCAACAGAAAGGGTAAACCGCAGAGGTTCAGTCGATGGGGTGATGACTGACGGAAGGGGAATGGATGCGGGACTGGATGAGGATGATAAAGGCTGATCAGGAGAGACTGAAGGAGGAGAGATTGGAGGCAACCAGGACTCAAAGATATGGTGGACGTGAGACATGTTAGGGTTTGGAGGGCTGCGCTTACATGGAAAAGAAGTTTCATCAAAAACGACATTTCGAGAAATAATAAATTTGCAAGAAGATAGGATCAAAACACTTGTAACCTTTGTATTTTTCACTGTATCCTGCAAAAATACACAAGCAGACTTAGGATCAAACTTGTGATTTCGAGTATCCCAAGTATGTGGGAAACATTTGGAGCCAAAAACACGCAACATTGAATAATCAGGATGTGAATTATAAAGCATAAAGTATGGAGTAGAAAACTCAATAGATGAAGATGGTAAACGATTGATTAAAAACACCGCCGTTGCAAAAGCTTCCACCCATAAAAACAGTGGCGAGTGACTGTGAAACATCATAGTCATCCCGAGTTCACGAATAATTCGATGACGACGTTCAACTGCTCTAGTTTGTTCGGGTGTATAAAGACATGAAATCTGATGGATAGTCCCTGTGGAGAGAAAATGTGAAGAAAGTTGTGAGTTAACAAACTCACCACCGCCATCGGAGTGAAAATTTTTAATTTTTTTATTAAACTGTTTAGCAACATATTGTTTAAATGCTAAATATGCAGAAGGGAAATCAGATTTTTGCTTTAAAGGAATAAACCATGTATATTTCGAAAAATCATCAACAAGCATAATACCAAAATTCACCAATTGAAACTACAGGACCCCATAAATCACAATGAATCTTGTCAAAAGTAGACGTTGATTTATGTAAAGAAAGTTCAAATGGAAATTTACTAATTTTCCCTTACTGACAACTATCACAAATGTGGTCTTTTTGTATTGAACTAGTAACTTGAATAAGGCCTTTATTTCTTAATCTTGAAACAGCTGAAAATTGTGGATGCCCTAGACGTTGATGCCAAAAATCCGCACTACCAGACCGAAAACGATAGGAAAAATACGCCTCGGGTTGACTAGATATGGTATAAAAGTCACCCTTCTTTCGGCCCTTCATTAGTAAACGACCAGGTTTCCGTTCCTTTATACAAAAATCAATGTTAGAAAATTCACAGTTGACAGGAGCTTGAGAAGTTAATTGACTAACGGATGGTAAATTTTTCCTTTAAGTTTGGAACAAACAAAACGTTTGGTAAATCTAGTACAGTATTATTTTGTCTAATTGTTGACTCACCGATGCCGGCAATCAGGATGGATGATCCATCGCCAACAATGACTGAACCGGAACCTGAATATTGACGAATATTAGACATCATACCTTTATTTCCGGCCATGTGATGAGTTGCTGCTGAATCAGAAGACCACTCATTGTCAACCACAGAGTTATCCAGAGTCAAAGTCGCAAGAGCCTGCGGAAGATGATTGTTGCAAATTTTCGGGGAGCCACCAACAAATTTTGCGACATGTCCGGGGCGATCGCAAACCCGACACACAGTATCGCGGCACTGTTCTCTTTCAGCAGGTTTCATGCGTCGTTCACCAGGTGGTAGAGGTCGACAAGGCTGTTGATTGCGTTGAAGGTGTTGCTGCAAATTGTTCTGAGAATTTGGACGACTTTGCTGTGCTGAAAAACCACTACCTTGTGAGTTAAAGTAAGAATTCTTTGAATTAAAATTGTTGGCAGACCTGTTGTGTTGGCTATAGAAAGCCAAGTGTGGGACATGAGGAGAAGCAATAGAATCAGCCTGAGTAGAGAACTACGTCCTGCGCTGATCGAGATTTTGCAGCTGCGAGATCAATTCCTTGTATGTTGGACGCGGAGGCTTCAACATCGTTGAGGTGAACGTCTCAAATTGAGGTCCAAGGCTATTAAGCAAGCAGTACACCTTCTCCTGTTCTGGAATAGGTTTCCCAATGGCGATCAGACTGTCACACAGCCCCTTGAAAAGCTGTATATGATCAGTGATGGACTTCGTCTCATCTTTGCGCAAATACGTCAATTGTTGTCGAAGCGTGAATTCTCGTTCTTGAGAGTCCCTTGCATACTCATCCTTGAGAGCATTCCAGACACCATAAGCAGTATCTTGACCTATGACAAGACCTAATGATTCTTCTGCGAGTGTCCCGATGATCCACCCGCGAAGAAGTCTATCAGACTTTTGCCAGGAAGCGAATTTTTGAATTGATTCTGAGGAAACTTTTTCCTTATCAGAAACTGAACTTTGTGGATCTTCAAATGGAAGATTGGTGAGGTGATTAATGACCTCTTGACTTTCGGCTAAGGCAAGAACTTGTTCTCGTCATAACGGGTAAATTGTTTGATTGAGTTTGAGAGTGACAAAATTTCCGACGTTCAAAGACATCGATGTATTGCCGGAAGACATGGTTTTGAGGCAGGATGAATCTACTCTGATACCATACAGAAACCCATGAGGAATTCACCTTAAAACCAATTGGCAATGAGGGGAGTAACCATTTATTTTTATATTTATATTCAGTCTCTCCCAGCACCAATGTGGGACTGAGATTCTCAATAAGATTCGGATTCGTCACGACCTCCTTTATCCCGTTTTCGGCATCAAAATGAAAAATAAACAGTCCAATATAGATCTCATTGATAGGAAGTGTAGATCTCAAAATTCATAACGCAAGGATTGACTGGCGGCTCGGTTTACGACCTTGTTCGTCACATTTCTGGCATGGACTCATCAAAATTGTACTACGAGTATTCTAGATCTCATCGTAAGGAAGAGTTATGTATGTAATTTGTTGAATTTGGTTTCCTTAATCGTGAGATTCAATCGATGGCGGCATATTCCAGGCAGATGCCCCATTGAATAAAAGTAAATAGTTATTTAGATGAATTAATAGTTTAACTAATTTTTTTTACTGTTTAATGATCATCCAATAATGTAATGACATGTGTCCCTGAAACTATTGATGGCATGAATGAGCGACACATATCGATTGTCTTTCTTTCCTTTAATATATAATGATGTGCATGAGTTTAAAACTTTCAATACTAAAAACTAAAACAATTGCTATTAAAAAAATAAATATTATCGGTAACAATAAATGATTGTATTTTAAAGATCTCAACAAGACCCTTGAGTTGATATAATTCATGGATAAGATTATTCCTTTATTTGTAATAAAGATTAAGTATTTTACAAATTATCACGCTTATAATAAGTAAAAATAAAAAAGACTATGCACCAACAACCAAAACGATGCATACTGCATTCGTATGAGAGCAGAATTTAAACCAAATAGTTGCTTCGGTGTGCCTTGAGTGGAGTTTTTTTTTTTTTTTTTTGAAATGGTACCTAATGAGGGGAAGTATCTAAATTATTATATCGCATTCTATTGAATGCTAAATTATGTATTTCTAATACATCTTGTCTACACACTTTAATCAGTGTACAAAATTAAAAATTAAAAATAGTACTACCTCCGTCCCACAAAAATAGTCCACATTGAGTTTTCAAATTTGTACTAAAAATAGTACAAAACTTAAAACTCAATCTGTACTATTTTTGTGGGATGGATGGAGTATCTATTAAGGCAGAAATTATATCTTGAGCGGCCGATGGTAATATAAGGGAATGCAAATCGGAAGTAAGGTTCTTATAATCAGTGTGTACTTGGATCCTCGTGAGTCCTAAGTGTCACGGTCGTGATATTTCTAGAAATGAAAGTTCTAGAGTATTATAGATTATTCTAGGCATGTGTAGAACATCGTAGAAATATGTAGAATATTTTAGAATGGTGTAAAAATCTTTAAAACCTTTTAGAATCTTGTAGAATATAGGACAATGTGGAATTAACTAGAAGATTCTATGTAATGCTAGATTAATGTTCAAGAATAGTCTAGAAGTTTGGAGGTAATGCTAGATTAACTAGAAGATTCTAGTTAATGTTCAAGACTAGTCTAGAAGTTCTTGGGCTGGTTAGAATTGCCGACTTGTCAAAGTTGACCTTTTGCCCTGAGAGTGCAGTGTACTCCATCAAAATATCAGAGACTGCCTCAATTCTTGTTTACTTGCATTCCAGAAAGATGATGCAATCATCCGCATACATTAGGTGTAACAACCGTGGGGCTGACCTTGCGAGTTTAATTCCAAAGTTGATGTTTTGTGCTTCCAAACCTTCCAAATCTATAGACAACACTTCTTGGCATAAAATTAAAAGGTAAGGTGACATGGGGCAGCCCTGGCGTAATCCTCTATTTGGAGCGAAGTAATTTGAATTCCACTCATTGAAGCTAATTGAGTATTTTACCGACGTGACGCATTTCATGATCAAATTTACCAAACTAGGTGGAAATCCTATTTTTTCCAAAACCAATTTGAGAAAAGACCAGGATACTCTGTCGTATGCCTTGCTCATATCCAATTTAATTGCTGCTAAGCCCTTCTTTGATTCGTTCTTCCAGATTGCCTCAATTGCTTCATGTGCTAGCAAAATGTTCTCACCAATGTATCTTCCTAGGACAAAACCATTTTGATTTTCTGCAATGAGATTTTCAAGAACTGCTTTGATGCGATTTGCCAATACTTTTGCAACTATCTTGTACGATACATTGTAAAGGCTGATTGGTCGAAAATATGCAGGAGACTGAGGGTCCTTCTTTTTTGGAATAAAAATGACTCTTGTTTGATTCCAACTTTCGAACCATTCTTCATGATTGAGGATCCTACATAAACCGTGAAGCAATGTACCTCTTATGTCACCCTAATACTTTTTATAAAAACCAGCTGGAATCCCGTCTAGACCTGGAGCTTTCCATGGAGACATATTTCTTATCGCTGACCAGATTTCTTCATCTGTAAATGGGGCATCAAGACAAGAAATCTGATATGCACTTAATTTCTGATAAAGTAACTCTTGGACCTAAACCTTGTATTGTCCTCTCTTGTAGCACTTAGGGATTCTGGCGTTAAGGCAAATACAATTTTAAAGTGTTCCAACATGATGTGTTGTATTTGAATCTGATTCCGGCACCATTCTCCTTGAGAGTTGTAGATACCGTTGATCCAATTTTGACTCTTTCTTTTGGATGCCAAGTTGTGGAAGAAAGATGTGTTGCGGTCCCCTTCTGTACTCCATTTCACCTCTGTTTCCAATATAGTGTTCGGAATTCCAGCAGTCTCTCCATTTGGTGTTCAGTCAGAGCAATTTGATCAGCGTTGTCAGTGACCCCATTTCCTTGTTGCATTAAGCTCAATCAATTCAAATATTGTTTCATAGTTCTATCTAGCATACCAAATGAGGATCTGCTCCAGTTGTCCAAATGCTTCAAACTTAGTTGTAGAAGATGAGACAGTTTGTCTGGAGTAGCCTGGCTAATTAGGGAGGCATCTGTCCAGATTTTAGAGATGATATCTTGTGCTGCCTCTATATGCGACCAGAATCTATCGAATCTCAAGTTTCTTTTAATGGTTTGAGATGATATTCTCAAATCCCAGAATATGCAAGACTAATGGGCCATGGTCAAAAACAGATATGGGAAGGTTGTCTACATTTGCCTGACCAAAGTGATTTTTCCATTCTGTGCTAGCAAAAGCTCTATCGAGACGTTCAGCCACTCTGTTTGCCCCCTTTCTTTTATTTGTCCATGTGAAGTGGTTCCCTTATAAACGATTTCAGTCATGTGCATCACTTAGGAGCTTGAAAAGGATCAACAACTCTACCTTGAAAAGGACCCGATATCTTACTTGCATCCCAATTTTTATGTTCTAGAAGGCTGATCTTACTTGCTTCCTAATATTTATGTTCTAACGTGGCATTGCCCGAAATCGCCCTCCAGTTTTCCAAATCTTCCGATATCGGCGAGACAACCTTTCCTTCGCCGGCGTTGTGATGAGAACCATATAGCCTTCCATGGTGGTTCTCCTAGTGAGGGGAATGAGCTAGTCCGTCATTCTAGTTTTGGGATGCCAAGTTTACTTTCCAGGCCAATCAAGGAAGACATGATGGATCTTGACTACCTATGTGATAGGGAGTTGGTTCAAGGGAGCTATGATCAAGATGATGAGAATGTCATTAACTTTGGGGTTCAAACCAAAGGAGATGATTGACTCATGGAAATAAGTGCTCAAGAGTATCAACGGAGTTTGACTCTAGGTGCTCCATGAAGATCATTGATCAAGCTAGAGAGAAGAATCATTTAGGTTCTTGAATGGACGGCCTATTTGATCAAAGTGTTCAAGATTGAGTCCATTGCTACACAATTGGTAGGGTGCAAACTATCTCAATTGTTTTAAGTGTTTTTCCATTCTTTTGGAATCAATAAAGAGAATTCTACAAGTTTTGGAACAAATTGGAGTTATCTACAACTTGAGGGGTGCAAGACCAATATTCCACCTTTTGGAAAGGCGTTCAAGACATTTTACTTCAACAATTGTTGCAGAATTTTGAGATTAGAGTTGTCTAAGTCTAGGAGTTTAATTTTTTGAGTTTATCTAGTTAAGATAAGCCATGTGGGCTGAATTAAGCTAGAGTGTTTTGTTTAAGAGTCTTAGATTCCTTCTAAGTATTATCCTATTTGATGATAAGTCAGATAAGGTTTCCTAGATTTTAGATAGAGTCAAAGAGATCAAATACTCTTCTAACTCTACTCCTACGAGAGATAAGATTAGAGAGTCCTAGTTGGTCTTCTTTTGTGCTTTGTGACCGAGGTTGCTACTCTATAAATAGGGGGGCATGGCCGATGGTTATAGGTACCCGTGTGTGGTCATTTTGAGTCTTCTCTAATGAGAATTTTTCTTGTGAGGAATTTTTGTTAAATGGTGTGTCCATTTTTCATTTGTCAAGTGTGATTTAACCAAGAGGGTTTTCATCTTGTCTTGGATCTTTTGATCTTGCAGAAACCGTTCTTTTTCAAATATGCTTCTTGATAGAATTGTTTTAAAACTAAACTTCTTATTTTCATACTACTTCTAGTAGTTCGATTGATGAGCCTTTCTTTTGGCTTGGTTTTCGAAATTCATGATGTGTGTGTTCATGAGTTCCTTTGTGGGGTTTGTCCTTGTTGGATGAGTTTTGCTTTGGCATAAACATTTTGAGATAGTGTATGTGTTTCATATCTTTGTTGGTTATGGAGATTACTAATCAATAGTATTCCTTCATAGTTGAGCATTGTTTGCTCCTACCTTTCCTGAGTCTCTTGATTGATGACTGATCGAGTATATTGAATGGTGTCCTTACTATTCTTAGTGTGGGTAGTTTTTTAATTTGAATCTTTCATAGATTATGTGTTCTTTGCTTGGTTTGAGTCAAAGAGATAGAAATCCTTGGATAAACGATCGTCTTACTGTGAATTTTTTCCACCCTTTTGAGCTTCACAGGATAGACAAATGATCTTTGTACTTTCTTCTTTGATGGTTACATTAACGAAATTTGCTTCATCTATGAGATTGCTATCAGTTTTTGGTATCAGAGCTTGAACTATCTAAGTGATGGTATTAATTGATGTTATCATATCAGTTTTTAGTATCAGTTTGATTTTCGAGAGATTTCTTTTTGATTAAGGGCTTCATAGTTCTTGGTTTTGAGAATATCTTGAGTTACCACGGAATCCGTTTCTTGGTGTGGTAATCGAGCGTTGTGCTACTAACGAGTATACTATCTTTATTTGTTTCAAGGTTCCTTTTTGTTGCAGAATGGGTTTTGAAAGTATAAATCAAATTCTTGTGAAAACTACGTTTTCAAAATTGATCTTGTCATTTGTGTGGTTGTGCGAGACTTCTTACATATTTGTTTGATCTTGTGGTGTTATTTTGAGGTCTATGCGAGAGCTTGATGATGGTACATTGGTATCTAGTCAAAGTGGGCGCTGCATCTTGAAATTTATCCTTGATTTGCAAGTAGAGAACTGTTTCTCCTATGAGCAAGTTAGTAGATCTTATGTGTTGAATTTTTAAGGAGAGAATTGATACCAAAGAAGAGCTTCTTGCTCGAGATAGCTTTTTCTTTCTAAAGTGTCTTTACATGAGGACGGTTTAAGAGTTTATCTTGTGGTAAATATCTTGGATCTATTCTTTGAAAAGTGAATCTTAGTGATTTTGTACTTTTTACATAAAGTATAAATGAAAAAGCCTTCCTTCTTGTTGGTTCTCATTGAATCTAATGAGCAAAATGGAATTTATGGATTTTCAATCAATGAGAATTTCATAGAGTTTCGATCCTTTTTGATTATTTTATGTTGCTTAAATCTTAGTGTCAAAAGATTTTCAAAAGTAACAAATGTCGGTTTTTGGTTTTTCTCGAGTTTATATTTTGAGAATGAGTCGAATTAGTGGGTCTTCCTATCATTGGACTTTCCATGGTTCTTAACTTGAGTTTCAAACTTTCTTTATCAGTTGGTGAAGAATGAATTTTAGTGATATCAATTTTGGTATCAAAGTGTTTTCAGGTCTTTAAAAGTTGAATTGTGCCAACTTTAAAGGTTGAAGTCTATTGACTTGTGTTAAAACCTTAGTTTTCGAGAGTTGAAATCGAGAATTGAGTGAAGTTTTACTAAAAATTTTCTTATATATAACAAAAAATCTTATAAGGCTTTGAGATATGTTCTTGAGGTTTACATATTTGGTCTTTGAAAAATTTGATTTTCAAATGATCACTTATGAAGATGACCTTGTTGAGACGTTGAGTCATATGAATGGTTTGTGTTAAATTGAGTATTATGAAGCAAACGTCATAGTTGAATGAGGAACTTCAAATTCTAACTTCATTATACTTATGGTATTCTTGTTACTTTATTTGCCGTAGATTGTTTGGTGAAAAGTGATTTTTTTAATTCCATATACATTTTGCTAAAAGGTTTTTAGATTGTATTCTAAAAGTTTTGGAACATTTTGGAAAGTGGTAATTTTCGAGATTCCTTTTGTTAAGTGAGTCAAAAGTAATTCTCAAATTTGAACTATCTGGTAAAAGTTAAATGTCAAATTTTTGCTGAAATAATGCATGTGTGTGCGTGTGTTTTGTGTGAGTTCTAAGCCTAGTTGGTTTTTAATTCTTGTATGTGTAAGGTGGCCGATAATTAAAGCTAAAAATTAGGGTTTCCAAGTCCTAGTTAAACTTGAATTTTGGTTGTCTATTTGTGTTACAATTTGAGACCCATTCGGTCTTGGAGTTGGGTGTTCACATTGGCCAAAGTTTTCAGCCTTTGTCTCCTAATGGTATTACAATTTTATTCTGTGTTTTATTTGAGTCCTACTTGGATTTAAATACTAATTTTTTCATGAGTTAAATTATAATTTCGGTGAGATTATAATTAGAGTTTTATAGTGAGTCTATTTTCGAAAACTATTGAAATAAGGAAGTCTTATCTTAATTTGAAAATTTTTTAGTCTTTTAATACAATTGTGCTTGTGTTTTGGCCAAGTTTTTGTGTCCTAATTGCAGTAGGGGATCGAAAATTTTATCTCTAAATAGTAGGGATGAATGAATCTTTCATTGTTTTATGACATAGTTCATAAGTTTTGTCCAAAATGGATTATGATTTTCTAAGTTTTAGGACTTTCTCTCTTTTATTTATCAAGCTGGCCGAAATTTCTTCTTCTTTATCCCATTTGGTAGACTGAAATTTTATCAAAGAGGGGAGAATATTTTTGAGAAAATTTAGGTCCTATCTTATAGGAGTTTTCTTGCACAAAAAGACTTGCATTGCCTATAAATAGGGGTGCTTTTTTTCGAAAATTCTCACATCAATCTACTCCATTCTTCTTCTTCTTGTGGCCGATCACTAGGGTCAAAAAAAAGGAGAGCACTCTTCTCTTTAATCTGATTTTTGAGAGTTTTAAGTGCTCTTAAAAGCACAAGAGAGCTTGTTTTTGGGGAGAGTATCATTCGAACCTTCATTTGGTTCTTTAGAGAGGGTTTTGATCGAACCATTTACTTGGTTCAAGCATACAAGGAGTTCTTTGGGTAGTTCCAAAAGCATAATTATTTCTTTTGGTGGTTTTTCAAGCTTTGTTAAGCAAAGATGAATTCTGGAATTGTTGGATGTAATAAGGTTGCTTCCAAGAGTGAAGATGGTCACATGGAGTCCCAAATTCAGCACATGAAAAGTCAGTTGGAGTACTTGAATGATACGCTGAAAGAGGTGAAGGAGGTGAACCGGGAATTGTCCTATTCGCTTTCCAAACAGCAAGAGAAGGTTGCGAGCATCTCAATCTTATAGCTGAAGGTATGAAAGTTTTATGTGACTGTTTTGAAGTGAAACAAGTGCCCTCATATGCTGATATGTTAAAAGTGTCATTGCCTTTGTTTTATGATTACCATAAAGACTATGATACTTGGGAAAAGAACATTGAGAATTTGTTTGTATTGCTTAACATTGAAAAGGAGAGTGAGAAAATAGCCTTAGTTGTAGGTTGTTTTCGTTCTAGCACTTTGAATTGGTGGAAACTAGTATCAAATATCTATTCACATCATTGGTATCATAGTTGTGATGATTGGCATGAATTGAGAAATGTTTTGCGAGAAAGATATGTTGGTTCTAACACCTTTGCAGAGGCGAAAGTGAAGTTGCTCGAGTGTAAGCAGAATGGTAGATCCATTCAATCTTACTATGAGGAACTAGAAGGCGTGTTCCTGAGCTCCAATGTGGATGAAAACGATTATGTTGACAGATCGTTTCTTCTATGGGTTGGACAAGGAGTATAAACAGAACTCGAAGATAAGACAACAATCAAGGCTCTATGAGGCGTACTTTACTGCCTTGGAGGTGGAGAAAGAGCATGATGCTTCATGTGATTGGAATGGTTCCGTTGGGAACCAAGGGTTGGTGTTTGGCGCTGATGGTGGCGATCAAAGGGCGTGTATCTTCCGTACCAAGTGTTCGATTGGGTGGTCCGATGACGTTGATCTACAACTTGATGGGCGCAAGACCAATATTCCACCTTTTGGAAGGGCTTTCAAGACATTTTACTTCAGCAATTGTTGCTGAATTTCGAGATCAGAGTTGTCTAAGTCTAGGAGTTTAATTTTTCAAGTTTATCTAGTTAAGATAAGCCATGTGGGCTGAATTAAGCTAGAGAGTTTTCTGTTTCAGAGTCTTAAATTCCTTATAAGTATTTTCCTATTTGAGGATAAGTCATTTATATAAGGTTTCCTAGATTTTAGATAGATTCAAAGAGATCAAATACTCTTCTAACCCTACTCCTGCGAGAGATAAGATTAGAGAGTCCTAATTGGTCTTCTTTTGTGTTTTGTGACTAAGGTTGCTACTCTATAAATAGGGGGGCATGGCCGATGGTTATAGGTACTCGTGTGTGGTCATTTTGAGTCTTCTCTAATGAGAGTTTTTTCTGTGAGTAATTTTCGTTAAATGGTGTGTCTATTTTTTATTTGTCAAGTATGATTTAACTAAGAGGGTTTTCATCTTGTCTTGGGTCTTTTGATCTTACAGAAACCGTTCTTTTTCAAGTATGCTTGTTGATAGAATTGTTTTAAAAATAAACTTCTTATTTTCATAGTACTTCTAGTAGTTCGATTGATGAGCCTTTCTTTTGGCTTGGTTTTTGAAATTCATGATGTGTGTGTTCATGAGTTCCTTTGTGGGGTTTGTCCTACTTTTTGTTGGATAAGTTTTGCTTTGGCATAAACATTTTGAGATAGTGTATGTGTTGCATATCTTTGTTAGTTATGGAGATTACTAATCAATAGTATTCCTTCGTAGTTGAGCATTATTTGCTCCTACCTTTATTGAGTCTCTTGATTGATGACTGATCGAGTATATTGAATGGTGTCCTTACTATTTTTAGTGTGTGTTGTTGTTTAATTCGAATCTTTCATACATTATGTGTTCTTTGCTTGGTTTGAGTTAAAGAGATAGAAATCCTTAGATAAACGATCATCTTACTGTGAATTTTTCGCACTCTTTTGAGTTTCACGTGATAGACAAATTATTTTCGTACTTTCTTGTTTGATGGTTGCATTAACGAAATTTGTTTCATCTACGAGATTGCTATCACGTTGACTGACTGAAACCCATTGCTTCCTTTTGCAAATTTTCGGCAGAAGTCCTCCCACACAATAGATTCAGATCTGAAACTTCATCAACATCCATCCCAACTATCCTTTCGGAATAGCTCATAAACTCAGATTCATGTATAATTATCAGATCAGATTTTTCTTTGATGCTGCAATTTGTTGAAGAATGTCCCAGAAGTCTACACCTTTTGCAAAATTTATAAGCCTTTTGATAACAACACTTCACCAAAAGCTTTTCCCCTATAGATGGATGTATATAGAAACCTGGAACTAAGGGATCTGAGAGCTTGATCAGAATTTTCGCTTGAACAACACTGGTTCGCTTTGATGGCCAGAATTTGATTGAGATTTCTTCTACTTTACCAATCTTTGAAACCAGCTCTCTGCCTGTCCTGTGGCTGAGATACTACAATGGTAAAACCATATATGCGTACCTGAATTAAGACCTTCTCTGCCTGCAGATTTTGGTGAGCATCGTTGGGACACCATTTGTGGAAAAATAGAAGGGCATCCTCAATTGAATGAGGTCCATTCTTCATGACTTTTAATAGTTGATCCTTCCTAAAGAACTGTACAATATAAGAATTTCCGTCTTTGTGACTGATTGACACATGGAAACCCCATCGATTTCTGATATAACTTTGGATTTTTTGACAACTAAAACTTCGGTAGTCTACCAAATAGCCAATGAGGAGGTTACTGTAATTTGTGTTGTCACAGGAATTAATCTCTTCATCCATTATTCTGGTAATCAGTTCATACCTTTTGTGATTTGTGGCTTCGAGAGATGTAGGGAATTTTAAAGTTTGAACAAATTGAAACATATGAGGCGGAAGAGGAAATGATACAGGAGTTGTAGATCATGAAATTGGTTCCAGTAAAACTAAAAGCTTGACCAGATTAAGTTATTGCGGAGGAGAAGAGAATGATTCAAGAGTTATAATTCGAGATGAAAATTGGTGGGTTAGGCATGGAGATTTGGGGAGAGCTCTCTGTTCTAGAGAGAGACCCCTCTCTAGAAATTGGTCTTGCCTTGTATAAGTGTAGAATTGAAAGGGTTCTAAATAACTTGAGAGGTCTTCTTTGAGTTAGGTTAAGAACCTTTTTTTCTTCCTAAATTTCTCATTCCAAACTTGCAGAATTTACTTAGATAGGCTGAGCTAGCATCACTTTATACATTTGAGTGAGCTAGTGCCGCACGGATTGCTATTAAAAGACCAGCCCGTGACATAAGGAACTAGCCTCTTGTAAGGCCATTAGGCACGTCATAGCCTCTGATTGAAAAGGAGATTGCACTGTAAGGGCTACAGTCTTGATTTGCAGGACCACTCCATAAAATAATTTTCCATGCCCCCGCAGCCCGCCTTGTAGTGTGGCTCAATGATCCATCAATGAATACATGAGAGAGGTTTGGAACCCTGGTGTGCTGTGGATGCAAATGCAAACGTTGAAATCCCAAGTGAAGTAGATTTTGTTTGTGGAAATCAAAATCTGTTTGAATTAAGCGCCAAGATACTGTCGGATCATGACTCTGATTCCTCCATATTTCATTATTTCTTTCTGTCCAAATCCGACATATAATTAATAAGAAGAGATCCAAATCTTCTTGCGACGGATGAGTCTGAATCCAGCCTATAAACCATTGGAGTAAAGATTAGTATGTATTAGTGAAGATGGATGCAAAAGTTGGAATAGAGAATGCCCACAGTGCCTATGAAGAGTCACACCGGAAGAATAGATGAAGAGCATCTTCCTCATGAGTGCCGCATCGGGGGAAAAGGGTCTCAATTGGAATAGAGAACTCCACGTCTCGAGTGGAGTTGCTCTAAAGAAACACTATGAAGTAGGTGACTGGTACCGATTTACACTGTTTTTTATTTGAAAAAATAATTTATCCAATGTGAAATACACACATCAAGTTTTTTTTTTTTGGGGGGGGGGAATAAATAGGTTATTCCCAATATCCTCAAAATACACATTCTAACAACTTTTACATTTTCATAGGGAAAAAGAGAAAGACACTAAGCACAACTTAAGAACCTGGAAATATTCTATGGAAGTCTAGTTTCGCGACAGAATGTTATTTGGCATCCTCACCAATGTTTTAACCGATGGGATTGCAGCCGTTATATAATCAAGCATCTGGAATGAAACTGTGATTGCAGCACTGCACCAAAATATATCCACGTCTATTGTAACATTTTATTTAATTTTCATTAGGTTTTAATCTTCATTGTATCCAAAAAAAAAAAAAAAAGTAATACTTCTCCCTTAGTTCTACACTTCCACTGTGGTACTAAGCTGACTATTAAAGTAAGACGGAGAAAGTATAACCAAATTAACAATTGATCCAAGAGGGGATTGAGGTTACATCTTAATCAAACAACATATATATATGTGGATTATGTGTAGAGGCAGATGCGCAGCCTGTACATTCTAAAAGCAGCTAGTTGCGCTTTGAGGCACTTAAATCGCATTGACTGAGAATGGCTTGAATTGGATGAAGTTCTATGTAGATAAACAACTGGAATGATGACTGAATACATGATACATACTTATAATAATCCTTACGTACATGATGCCGAAAATGGTCACGAAATTTGATAGTACTAGCTAGGAGCTCAGAAGGGATAGAAAGGAGAAGAAAACTTCCATGAACACCTTGTAAGGGCTTTGCAATCCTTGTTTGGCGACGATACAACGAATGTCGCTGCCTTGCAAGGTCAAGAAAAGCCAGGAACTCAAAATGCCGCCGCCTTGCAAGGTCAAGAAAAGCCAGGAAGTCCTTCAAGAAGTTTGGAAGTGGTAGTAACTGAAAAAATAATTAAGCAAGCTCAGGAGAGGATATCGCCTCGTTTTTTTTCATGATACCATTATGTGTTTCCATGTAGTGAACTCACTAGGTAAGAAAACCTCAAGAAACCATGTGGCCATTATGGTTGTTTACTAATCAGAAGGCTCAAACAGATGAAGCCAAGAAATGGTAGTTCGTACTTCTTAGCTACCCAGGTTGAGCAACTACTGATGAAATTGTAGCAATTTATAGACCAAATTTAGTTGGTGTAGTGCAGAATTGGTGTGTCCTTTTAATGTTTAATTACACTTCAAATGGATTACTTTAACTGTTGGTTGTTCCAATTGGCACCAAAATCAAAAGAGGAAGATAGTTTCAACGTTCACATTATGTCATAAGCACGATGTATTTGACTTTGTTCAACTAAAATAAGCAGTAAAAGGCCATTTGTTCCCCAAGCCGGCTGTTAGAGGAAGGAATGAACATAGTTTTCTTTCGATACAAATGGCCTGCTTAACTTCCTTTGCTAATCAGCAGTAGATATTTCAATATGGTAAAGGGGCCACATTTAGATTATAACTGAATTTCCAACTTTGTGTTTATGTATTACATTTACAGTCCAAATAAAGTGACCTGGCCCTAACCCACAGGAGTACAACCTAATCAACTAGGTTTTGCAGAGTACAGAGATTCTTGGGATACCATATCTGAGATTCGCGTACATGATTCATCCCTTTTTCTGGGAATTATGGAATAGCTATTACTGCTAAGGGAAGAGGATTCAAAATCACACAGCAGTAGTTTGTGGAATTTGTTTAGCTTCAAGCATTTTCTCATACTCTTCGATAGATTTGAAGAGTTCGGAAAAATTTCCCTTCCCAAATCCTCCACACCCACCCTTCTGGTGAACTTTTCCTTCCTCATCTTTCATCATGCACCCCACTCTTTGAATTATCTCTATGAATATCGTAGGCCTGCAATCATAGACAAGAAAGTTTGGTCATACAAGATACAGCGTATTAGGGTAGCAGCACACAACTGAGAAAGCCCAAAGGATTTTAAATGTTGACCTGCCCATTAACATCCAGCGAATTATACAGAAGCAAAGACAGGATTTACTGAATTGTTTATCTATCATAAGCTCTTACCACCATTCCCATGCAATGTGCATTCAGAAAATGATTTGGAATAATGAACAAGATAAATTCTAGAGCCTTACCAAATAATTCAGAAGGAAACAAACAGACATCTCTTCCAAAATGTTCCAATGATTTATCAATGCAACACTGGAGCTTTATAAACGAGATTAAGATATATCATGATCACAACATCACAAAAGGCCAAAAAGAGAAACGTCTGAGCATTTTGCACATTGCAACTGTGACCCAAATGTGAATCATGAAGCTATAAAAGTCAACATACCTTCAGTTTTTACATCGCACTCTAACCAGATTAAACATGCTTAGAATGATGAAAAATTTTGGGACACAATAACGAGATCAACAGACTGCCCAACTCCACTAAATAAATGCACAAAGAATAAAAACATCTCCAGTGAGCCCGAAACAAAAGGGGAGTATGCTATAATACTACACCAAACAGTAAGATCTACTGTAAAAATTATAACAAGGCATGGTAGGTTATGGCATAGACCCGTCAGTCCTCACATAGCAATAAATCATCTATTGGGAATGAAAAGAAGAGCTATTTGCAGATTCCAAAGAACAAATCAGGCATGTCAAGGCTCAGAAGAGAGCTCCAGAAAAGGGAAATGTTTAGGGAAAAGGAAACAGAAGTTGACCCCATGGCAAAGGAAACAAAATTAGTAGACTTGAAGAAACAACTGAAAAAGCCTAAACATGCCGTAATTCTGCACGAAGAAGAAACTGATACAAGAGAAAAGATAGCCTTGAATCAAAAGCAGGATGCAAAGAGATTTTTTCTCTTCCTTTTTATTTTTTGTGTGTGTGTGTGTGTGGGGGTGCGGGAAAGTTCTCTTTATTGTTGACACGAGTTTACACTTAACCGCTCATCATGTTGGCTGGCTGAAGCCAATATGATTGCAGCCAAATCAAGATCAATAAACACATTACAGCTACATTAGGCATCAGAGGTATTTTCTACAATCAAATATTTATCTACCAGATATGACGAAATTATCCTGCTCCAGCAAAAGACTTCGTTTATGTTATGACCAAAGCATAAACCTTCTCCAAATTTATAGAGCGCACATCACTAAAACTCGCGATGATGCACACTTACCAAAGTGACTAATCTACATTATGACCAAGAGATAAGATTTGCACAACTGCAGAACAAAAATTAAGTAATTTGACTACTACTGGCTTACTGAAACAGTTAATGATCTAAAGATTGCAATTACCTGTCCCCAACAGGCTTGGTGAAGATCTGAAGAAGAGTTCCCTGATCGTCCCTATCTACAAGAATCCCCAACTCTTCGCACTCCTTAATCTGCTCATCGCTCAACACATCCCCAGCCCTATTCTTCAAGTTCTTATAATAAGTAGGCGGAGGAGACGGCATAAACTCAAAACCTCCCACCCCACTCCTCTTCCTCATTTCTCTCAGTGTTCTGAATATGTTCTCGCTCACCAATGCCAAATGCTGCAGTCCTGCTCCCTCATTGTGCTCCAGATAAGTCTGAATCTGGCTCTTCCTTTTAGTCCCATAAACAGGCTCATTCATTGGCAACAAAACATTTTCATTATTATTAGCCAAAACCACCGAATTCAAACCACTCTCAGCAGTCCCAACATCCTCAGCAGTGAATTCAGCAAATTCATGAAACCCAGTAAAACTTTTCACATATTCAACAGCAGGCCCCAATTCCGGCACGTTTCCAACAGCATGATCCAGCCTGCGAATCCCATAATCCAGCTCTGCATAGGAACTGCTTACATCCTCAACTGCCTCGAACCCAGGTAAAAAAATTTGGTTGTCAGCATCCTTATGACTAACAAACCGCAACACAACGTCCCCATACAAATGAATTTCCGCAATCGCCATCGAACCGTTCAGTACAACCGGGGCGAAAACGGGTTTCGCCCCGCGAGAAACGGCAACGGAAAAAGCGGCTTCGGCATCAACGACCTCTATCCCGACGGCGCGCACCGCGAGGCCATGGGTGGAGGTGAAGGAACGATGAGTGGCGGTGGAGAAGGAGGGGATAGAAGCAGAAGCCGGGTTGGAAACGGACGCCGAATAAGGAGCGGTGAAGAGGAAATCGAGTTCGCCGGAGCGGAGGAGATAGGAGGCATGGACGGAGTTGCCGGTGGAGAGGTCCGATTTCGCCGCAATCGGCATGCCGAGACCCCATGAGAAGCGGCGGCAAGTGTTGGTGGCATCTCCACACCAGAACTCCACGTGGTGGAAGCGCTTCACCTCGAACAAATCGGACTTCGGGTTGGCCCGGATGAAATTCTTGAAACCCACTAGCTTAAACCCGGCGGATGAATCCTGGGCGTGGCCGGCTCCGGCGGTGTTGGCGGCGGGATGAGTTACCATTTTTGGATTTTAGCTGAACTCTGAGAAATGAGTGACGGGAAATGAGACGTCGAAAGCTGCGTCAAAGGGCGGGAGTGTGTGACTGTGTGTGTTTTTGGTTTCCGTTGCGTAAATAATATAAATAAATTGGATGGCTTCCGAAGAATCGGTCTAAGTGAGCTGCCGTGTAAGTATCTAATTGGTTTCTAAGGATTTTTTTTTTTTTTTTATGCTACTCTCTCTGTCCTAAAATTATTGTCCTCTTTAAAATTTCACTTTTAGTACAATTTGAACTAGAAATGAAAATCTAAATTGGACAATAATTATGGGACGGAAGGAGTATTGATTTTTGTGGTTTAAATAAATTAATTAGTGTAGTACTCGGTTTTGATCATTTGTGGGAAGGTCGGAACTTTAGAAACTGGATATTATTTACACGTAATCAATTTTATCTTTTGATTATTTGGTGACAACTTTATATTTTCGGAAAAATTGGCCTATCTACCCTAAGTTTTACATGCATTGTTAATTTTACCCTTTTTTTTATTAGTCAATATTACCTTAAACTATTCAACCGGTAACCGATTTTGTCCAATTTGCCAATTTCTGTTTGAATTAACGGATTTTCTGTTAGTTTTAATTATAAAAATACCTTAATAGTTTTAAAAATTATAAAAATAACCCTAAAAATTTGTAAAAATTAAAAATAGTCTTTTTCACTTTTTATTTAATTTTTTCTGTTTTCTATTTCGTTTTTCTATTTTTTATAATTATAAAAATATACTATATGATCTTTTAAAATAACAATTTATTTTTAAACAGTACTGCACAACTTTATAGATATACATATTTGTAATTCATGGTTGATTTACATAAACATATTAATTTTTGTAATAATATGGCTAGAAAATAATAATATTAGCTTTTTAATCTATTTTTTTCAATTTAAAGAATAATATTTTTTTTTTACTAAAACTAACTTTTTACAAAAACTTAAAACATTTAGCATAGATTAAAAAATAATCGGCCAATTTTTCCATTTCATGAGAGTAGATATAAGATTAAGTCTCACCAAAGGATTTCTAACCGAGAGAGTGATTTTATCCATATTTAAGCGGGATCCACTAAACGTGAGAGGGTTGAGTTAGATGGTCAGGTGATTTAAGATGTGAGATGAAATTATTGTGTTCGAGGTCTCGATTCTCACCGGGACAATCTATTTTTTTTAAAAAAAAAAAAAAGGTGGAGTCTAGTACTAGAATAGATTTTCTTTATATTATTTTTTCTTTAAAAAAAAAAGACTTTCTGCTAAAGTTACATATATTAATATCTCAAAAAATCATCGCAAAATGTTAAACCCTCACAATGATAAATATACATATTTTTTATAAAATCTTTTGTACCATTTTTTTAAATGCCACGATACTATATTCTTGTGTTGGGCCAATGTAGAAACGAAACAGGTGTTTTATTTTTTTTTACTTCCTTTTCGTACTTGGCATTTTACAGAAAAATTTATATTTTAGTTTTAATTATTTTTTAAATTTTATAATATAATCTAAAGTCTGTTGAATTAAATTGTAATACATTAAAGTATACCAATAACTTCTTTTTTTAATCTATGCTAAATGTGTTATTTTTTGTGCAAAATTAGTTTTAGTTAAATAATCTAATTCTTTAGATTGAAAAAAAATAGATTAAAAAATAATATCATTACCGTTAAATCATATTATTAAATAATTAATATGTTTATGTAAATCAAACATGACTTACAAATATGTAATTATAAATTTGTACATGGACAATCAAGATGTTTGATACCATTTATTTTACACATACTAGATGGGGTATTAGTGGAAGTTAGAAGCATAAAATGAGTTGTACATTTGGTGTGTTGACCAAATTAAAAAAAGTTGTACATTTTCAAACTGGACTATTTTTCTGGGACGGAGGGAGTAATTTTTTTATAAAAAAAGACTACTGTTATAATATATAAATCACACAATCGATCAAAGATCTTTCATGTCGTCAATAATGTAAGATGTTTTATTCTTTCAATAATGTATCATTTCTCGGTTTCAATCAAACTTGTGTCTGGATCTCATTCTGATATTTTACATGAAGAACAAAGAATTAGTTCACAAATTAACATTTTGGGCAAGATTTAATAACAGGAGATAGAAAAAAAAAATTCTTACAGAATCTCTTGGTACAAAATTAGCAAATGGGAATCAATTTGGTTTAACAAATTGTGCTCTCTTCTCCTCAAAACGCTAAAATAACCCCAACCCATAAATGCCAAAACTGACAACTGTTCTCCAAAAACACTTCCAGGCCAAATAGCACCATGGGTGTGAGAGGCGACGAGGATGACAATGGTAGTGACAGCGGCGGCAGTGTCGGAGAATATGAGGGAAGAATTTTCACGGCGGTGGGAACATCGGGTATGAACCTCGGTCAAGATGTTCTGGGAAACAGGTCAATGCCGGCATGCGGCGGAGAAGCTCCGTCGCCGTCAGGGATTAATCTGGCAGCGACTTTGGCAGCGGAGAGGCAATTCAAGGGGGCCTAGGAGTTTGAGGGGTTTAATCAAAGTCCAACAACAAGACTATCTGATGTCAACAATAATCAGGTGGGTGCGGGACCACTGACAGAACAAAGGATGCCATTGAAAATGTCGTTGATAACAATTGCTAGAAGAAACGGATGGGTGCGATGAGGAGAAAGAAAGAGCGGGGTTGGTTTCCATGTGCTGCGTGTGTATGGGAAGGAAAAGGGGCGCAACAGCGTTCATACCATATGAGCATACTTTTTGTCGAGTGTGTTCTAGGGAAAATTGGATGGAATCGAAGGAGACTTTAATCGATAAGAGGCGGCGGTGACAATGATAATGTTTGAGTTAGGTTTTTTTTGGGTTGAAAATTAAGAAAGGCAGAAAAGTTCTACTATATTTATTTATTTTTTTGTAAAGAAAAAAAGAAAAAGTACGGGAATTATTAATGGGTTGTTTATCGTTTCACGTTTTTTATCGGTTGATCGATAAGTTTCACCAGTCAAAGCAGATTTTTGATATTTCCTTAGAAGATAAGGATGTTTTAGTTAATCGACTAAACCTCGGGGATGTTTTTTATATCAATCCTTATTTTTAACTAAAATTGGTCTCATAGTTGAAAATGATGAGTGTCCTTGACTCCTGAAAAAATGAAGTATGATGATAAGAAAAAAAAATTTGTCTGCACTCTATAATCGGAAAATTATGCATCGGAATTCGAAATCGGGTATCGGCTACTGAGCTTTTGGCCGGCATATTCTAAACCCCAAGCTTGACGAGGATGACTGTCAAATTTTGCAAAAAAAAACCATGATTCATCGATGAAATTAATTGGCCTCCCAATTTATATGATTTCTGACTTTCGGAGTTATATCATCGAAATTACGAAAAAGAGTTATTCATATATTTTACTTAATTCACGAGTCACAAACTGGACTCCTTAATACGAATCGATATTTGTGTCTTTTTAATCATAAAGACCCAGTTTATATGATTGCTAATTTTCGAATTTATACAATCGAAATGACGAAAATGACCCGTCTGTATATTTTACTAAACATGTTAGTACTAGGCTGGACTCTTTAGTCCAAATGGACATTTTAGTCTTTTGGTTGGCCTATCATTAATCAGTCAATATTTATTATAAAAAATTATTATAAAAGTTTTTCTTGATTTTTTTTTTTTTTTTTTTGCGGAGTTGGCTCAAATTGGATTTTTCTTTTATTTTCTACATTTTTTCATTTGATATGTTTTCACATAATTACATTCTATTACTAAATACATCGATAGAAATATATTATAGGTGATTACTTAAAGAGATCCTTTTTAATACATTTAGTAACTCATCCAGACAGTAATACCTTGTGGTTTGCATAATGAACAACCCACTATTGCAGTTTTTAAGAATAAAATATACAATGAACAACAAACTTTTATAACTTTTTTACTTTGATCTTTTGATTTTTTTTTTCTTTTCGGTGATTTTCAAAATATCTACTACTGATAGTTTCATAATCTTTATATTCTATTACTGATTATATGATGCAAAATTTTAATACAATAGTATTTAAATTCCGTCGTGCAACGCACGGGGTACATAGTAATTTTTTTAAAAGAAAACTTTATTATTCTTGGCATCCTATGCACAATTAAATTGAAAGATCCTTAAAATCTTTCCTTTTAATGGGTCAACCACACCTAATTTTTAGAAACAGTACAAATGGATATAGAACCTTTTGTCAACAAAAAGAAAAACAAACAAACAAAAAACAAAAACAAAAGGGAAATTACACTCCATTACGGCAAATCTATACCAGTACCTAATTTTACCTCTTTGGAAACAATGTAGATAAAAGCATCATTGATTAACTAATCATTGATGATCTTTGTGGCCATTGGCCAAGGATTTTTCTATTCTTCTTTCCTTTTGGTGTAAATCCGGCTGGATATTTTACGTGGAAGTGTAAATGAATAATTTATGTGCCAAATTCGGACAAGCGGGATGGATTTGCGCATTTATTATACACCTACATGGACAATCAAGATGTTTGATACCGTTTCAGTCTGATTTATCTATATTATTATTTAATTAAAGCAGCAAACAAAAAGGACATGTGTCAGCATCACAAAGAAAATTTTCCGCCAAAAATAATTTTCAGTACAAAATCATTTTTGACATGTGGCACTCTAACTAATAGAAAAAAAAAAGATAGAATAAATAAATGCATAAATCCCTTAATTATAACTACATAAAACTATCTTAATTATAGGTATATACTAATCTTTTAAAACAACAATATTTAGTTGATAAAATCAAATACTAGGAAATCCCCTTAAATCAAGTGAAACACCAATAATGTCTTCCCAATCCCCAATTTCAAAGAATCTCTTCCATTCCGCTCCTCTCTCACACCCGGGCCTTTAAATCAATTACTTAAAATCTGACATCAATTATCAATCTATTTCTTTCTACAACAGAGAAAAAATAACTTGTCATGAAAGAAATTTGATTTTTTAAGGATGATTTTTTTATTCTTTTGTTGTAGATATTGGTTTATGATTTATATAAACACGGGCATAAGTTAACTGTTATAAATTAAATGTTGTAAATCTGGGCATAAATTTATGTGTAATAGTTCACTTTCTGTCCTTTAAATCGATTTTTTATTCTTCTAATTCTTTTTATTCTTTTAAGAATGATTCGTATTTTTTATTTAATCAATTTAAAATACAGGCGACATCTCGGGCATTCGCCCGGGGCAAGCATCTAGTTACAATTACAACAGAAATGAAATCCATATAATATAATAATAAAAAATTCAGAGAGAGGAAACTGAGATAATTTTCCACTTGCCACATAGGACTGGCAATTTTCTCCATTTTTTGATTTATTAATAAGGAAACAAACATTATATCTTCGGTTAAAATTTTGATTTTAAAAATTGAAAAAAAGATGGAGGTTGGTAACTATGAAATAGAATCCCTAAAATCTCTCTTATATATCTCCAAATTTATTTAATATTGAAATATTAAAAGAAATATTTCTATATTGAACTAATGAGAGATACAACGGAGAGAATTTCAAATAGATTCTCATGAGAGATTTCTATTCCTTATATTTTGAGAAATTTTGGGCATTTGAATTATTGATATTTATAAAATAATACAAACACTCAGGGTGATTATGTTTCATTTTTATCATCATATTTTTCTTTTTTCTTCTTCTAGCATGTTTTCTACTTCATTATCGTAGAAGGTCTCAATATGATCAGTTCGATTAAATGTAGTAGTATTTGTCTATTTCGTTTCTTTTGTTTCAATTAATATAGTTTGGATTGAAATTTTCTTTTTTCTTCTTTTTTCGTAGGTTAAATTTTCAATAGAGGGGCTTTCAGAGTATACTCTCGGTTTCCAGAAACTACTAAGTTATAGTTTAGTGTCCCTTTTGTTCCCCTATTAGTTTGTGTTTGTACAGTACATTATCATAATTCGAATTGGGTAGGTTGTTTGGATTGAATGTTGTATTTTTTCGTCAAGATTTGATTTTAATTTTTTCTTTTTATCACATACTAATTTACACAAACTTTCTCCTTAAAAGTATAGACTTATTATTATTGCTAATTTTCTCTATGACATAATTAATTAGGAATATCTTTAGATGGTAACTTGATTTTACTGATTTTTGTTTTTTCAAGAGAAAGTTTTCACAAGTTACATTAATCTACCATGATTTTAGGTCACTCAAGGTTAGTACTTTAAACTATAAGCAAACAAAGGAAGAAGGCAACGAGAGGTAATTGCTTTTTTCTTTTTCGCAAAGGCGCGAGGAGGTTATTTGGTGTTTTCACCTCAATTACCACTTGACTTGCAACTTTCAAGAATCACCCGTTGAAGAGGATAATGGTTATAGCCCATGGCAATAGGTTGGTACAGATCTTCGAGTAATGGGGAGATGGGAGAATATTAGCGCGGGGATGAAGGAATTAAAAAGATATCTCTATCCAAAAATGGTCTAACTGTATGGTTGAACAATTGTATGAAATTGAAATGAAATTTAAAATTGTGGTTCAGTACAAAATGAAGACAAGTTTTTTTGTCATTTGTTTATTAGTGAGATAAATGAAAGTGAGGTCCAGTCCGAGTTAAATTATATGTATCACGTTCGGTATTCGTTCATGAATATGTTATTTCAATAGAATAAATTAAAGTATTATTATGTGATCAAGACGGTGGTGTGAGAAACAAACTATAAATGTTGTTACAAAAAAGTGTTGAAAATATGGTATATATAATTTGAATTTAAAAAAATTTTTTCTAATAATTTTTTAATTTGGTGTCCAAATAAAGTCACACAATTTATTTGAATATTACTCTATTCCTCATGTACTGCATTATTTAAACACTAACTGCATTCTTTGAACACTAATTGAATCATGGTTAACGATGTTTGAAATCTGTATCATATACGTTTTTTCAAATATTTATTTATTTCATTATACTTATATAAATTGCGATATTTCCGCCCCATGCAACGCAAGGGTAGCATCTAGTTTATTGTAAAAGAAAGAAAGGTGTTGATATTTTGAGAGCATATTCTTATCAAATACTGTATCTATATTTCCTTTTCCGGAAAAAAAAAAAAACTGTATCTATATTTGCCGTATACAAATTTTAAGGGATTTACTCGATATTCTTTCCCTTAATTTTCTCAGAGCTATCAGCCTCTTTTTTTTTCTTTTCTTTTTTTTGCATTTTCTTTAATCCATGACTTCTTAATCAACTTTATAATCTCAATCCAAAAATTTCTAATTTTTTTAATGGAAATAATTACCACTACCTCAGTTGATGAGCAAATCTCAAGTTTGCATCATCATAATTCGCCCAATTTGATCAAGATGGCGCTGGCCCTCTCCTACCCAACCTCCGGTGATGCACCATACACTTATCAATTGCTTCAACGATATTTTGCTTGTTTTTATGTTACAACCAACTACACGTTTCTTGAGGAAAATAAAGTGGATCAACACTTGATGAGTCCTGTAAGTTTGATGTTACTGCTGCTCCGGTTGTTTGTAATCCTTGCAAAGAGGAAAAACAATTATCGCGAATAGAGACATGACTGGACTATAATGGAGGGAAAGAATTAATGGAAATAGAGTAAATCCTTTATAAATTACAAAAGCACAACACGTATTCATAAAGCCAGTATATCGATTGCAATATTTTGCAGTTGCAGGCAGTACAAGTGCAACCAAGAACAACGATACACCAAAATACCGTTCCAAGATACACAAAGTGTTACAATGAATCGACAGCGAGGAGAATCAAAGATGTCGTTTTCCAAAATCAATTAAAATCTCTAGCACTATTGAAGCTTGAAGAAGACCAAATGGGGTCAATAATATTGGAAGAAGACTTTCAATTAGGAAGCGTCCATTTGCACCCAAAACTATAAGCTATCCCCCACCACCCTCCTTCCTCCCCCTCTTTTAATATGCAAATGCACACATTTAAATAGATATATTATACAGTATGTTATAAATACCAGAAAGAGAATAAAAGAAAAAAAAATTGAGCCGAAAACCTTTATATAATATGGAAGAGATAGAAACTTGTTGGGAAAAGGTTTAACCTACCACAACAAACTAGAAAGATATTGTTCCTTGTCCGCAGGATTTTCAAGAGCTACAATGTGTTCCTTAAACGAAGCCGAAGCTTCTTTCCTTTCTTCAAAGAGTCCCAACTTGTTGTATACAATTGCCAGCAAGTAATAAGCTTCGGCTGCTACTTCATGATACTGCAAGGAAGAAACGATTTCGGGTAAGTGAACACGATAAAGCTCTCGGCATACTGATAACACCAAACAATTGTAAACATGAATCATGTGAATAAAACTGTGCAAAAAATGGGACAACAGCTAATAGGAAAAGCCAGTGCAGCAAGATCTTAGCAACCAGTTACAAATACAAGTCAGGAGACTAAAGTCCCAAAGAACTGATGATCGAAGGAAGGATGTGAAATAAGGGTGTTTTGAGCTTCAACTCAAGAGACATTTGGCATGCTTGAGAATTTCGCATACTGATGCCAAAGCTGAAGACACGAACGACGAATCAAAGTTGAACGATGATGCTACTCACCCGGATGACACAGCAAGGATCAACACCATTGATCTAGCAGAACTTGATGAAAATCCTGTTGTTATTAAAGCAATGAAGGAGGCTAAAGATTTTATGGAAATTTGATAGGTTAATCCCTACTATTGTGGATACCAAACTATTGATTGTGTTATTGATGATACATACAACATCAACAACGATAAGCCTTTATCCCACATGATGATGTAGTAGCATGAACGTAGTTTTTGAATTTGAATACAAAGTGGAACAACTTGAAGTTGCATATGGAGACTTATCCAGAGGCATAAAAGCTTAGGATGGACTAATGAAACCTCTATTCAGTGACCAAAGGTTGTCTTGGTATAGCAGAAACATGACTATGTTCTGGTTAACTTGGAGTGTGATGTCAGTCCAGTGATAGCATTCTCCTCATGGGCAACCCTTTAGCAATGTTTGGATTTACACCTTTATTTTAACAGAAGCAGAACCGCAGGAACTATGGAGGATAGCATGAATCCAAAGCAGAAAAGTTGACAGAAGATAATATACAAGTAGTTTTAGTGCAACAATGCCATTTCTACATAAAGTATTTTTAGTCTAAGTTTCAAGGCAGAAATTGAAATGCAATGGTGCTTTTACTTGAATATAGTGGATTAAGTTTCAGCCCTCCCCATATCATATAGGTGCCTAAAAAAAGAGCCAGAAGCCATGCTCAAAACACCCAAAAAAAAAGGGGAAGAGGGGGGAGGGGATTATGGGTCAAAAAGAATAGCCAAAGACGTTTTGGAAAATAGAGAACTCCCTCCCTTCTTTTCAGAGAAGTTTGCCAATGTGCTTCGCATTTTCTCTTTTAACTAAAGTTTCATCACCAGCAAAGACTGTTTTGAAGTTGGACAAGTGAATGATTACCTTACGACTTCAATTAAAGTAGAATTATCATAAAAATCTTAGACGAACAGAACAAAAGAGACTTATTAAATATTCAAGATCTATCGAAATCAACTCATGCAACTTGATTTTTTATCTTCGTAATAAAAGATTTAACCAACCTCCAATAGTTGAAGTGCTTCAGTAGCTTGCTTCAAAGGTTCAACCACTACCTCCGGATTTTCTGAAACTGCCAAAGGTACTCAACGGTCATTCGGTATTCATGACCCAGGCTCAAATATTAAATCATGATACAAACAGACAATCATGATACAAACAGATACATCAAAAATGGTAGACTATCACAAACAAGGACCAGGTATGATAGTCAAACAATTCTTCACATCCTAAAACAAGAAATTGTAACTACAACTAGATAATAGCAGGAATAATCCTTTTTTTTTAGAAAAATAAAATCATTAGCAGGAATGATCTTAAATTAAGCTCTAGTATGAAAATCTGGACTCATCACCTCAGCATATTTAGCATAGGATAAAAGTGTAGTTGTTGCTGTTTTTGTTTTTAACACATTTAGATCTGGGATCTCCATCTTCTAGTTTAATGACATACATGAGAATGTTATTTGTTATCTGAAAATCAAACAAAGACAATTTATTTTCTATTGAATTATTTATAGAACCAATAAAATATTTTGAGATTTATCTTGCAGTTTGAACTTAACCAACAAAATTTTGGAGTCCAATACCTCAACCAATAACTGCAAGCAAAAGTTAATTTTAGATTTAAATCATATGAAATATAAAATGCAAGAAAGATGAAATTTTTAGCCATGTGGGACAGGATTTGGCCGAAGAACAAACAAAGACAAACCTGTCAGAGCTAGAAACCTATATATAAAACAAGACTTTTGACCACAAATATCCCTATGGCTAAACTCGTCCATGGGAACAATAGAAACCTAAGATGAAAATATAGCTTTTGCATGCTTCCATCAAAAGCTTTACAAAATCCAGAAAGTTTTCGGTGACAGTGAAATGTTGGAGAAGATATTATGTTTTTACAAAACAGCAAAATAAATTGTGTTTCAGACACGTATTTATGTATACCTATGTATGTTCTCAGTTGTGTGTTTGCATTTCTTCTTTAGCAAGCGGTTATTAAATCAGGAAGATACTCCTCATATCCATACCTCTCCCTATATTGTAAAACATACTTTTCATCTGGGACACAATCATAGGTCCTCATGTAATAAATATTCCGATATAGTCCTTAGTCTGGAAAGTTTGAAGAATTGACTCTCAGTTGAGTCACAGTAACCTCAGGGCACAAAAGGAGCATAAATTACCAGCGCTCATGTGCACCCATACTCAAGTTGGAGACGATGAACTAAGCAAATGGCCAGAAAGTAAATATATTTGAGCATATCATCACATAGCTATTCTGGCCCACTGGAAATGTAATTAGAGTATAGGTTTTTATCACTTTAAAAAAACTCATCACTCCTTTTCCGTGGCTGAAATTTATTAGCATTGATCATTCTACAAATACACCAAATAATTATTGTCAAATGAAAGCTCCATACAGAGCTCCACAATTGACTTTAAGAAAATTGGAGGTACAGGTCACAGCACTAGATGCACAGGTAAAGTTCAAATACTCCACTGCCACAAAAGACAACACGTCCCAGAAAACAAATGAAGCAATAGAAGCAGTAGAAGAATGATTGCCAACACATACCAGAAAAGCTCGGGTCTGCTAGATAGCATTTTGCTTCTGTTATATGCGCTCGAGCGCGCAGTTCCAGACCACCATGTCCGAGAATCATAGGAAAAGCGCCATGTAAGAGGGCTAAAGCTCTTTTTGCATGGTCTGATCCAAGCAAAAGCCATAAGTCAGCTAGTGTTAACGTCGCGGAGGCCTTCAGAAGATCCAAATTAAAAGACTGACAGAACGAGAGACTAGCCAAAGCATAAGGAATCCCAAGGACAGCATTTCCTGATCTCTGAAAATGATAAAAGGGGAGGTGTGTCATCTCAACATTAATTCATTCAGACAGTAAAAGGCCCAAGAAAAATTTTCAGATCATAATTGCAAGAGAACCAGCAACAAACAATTGTGTGCCATAGTACATGAGCTTATAAAACTTGCCGTTAGTCAAATACTACTGATTAGTCTAATACTATTGATACGCGATTGAAATGTAAACATGCATAGCCATGATTTGACAAGATCTGACCAAAGATGAACCAGGAAAATAAATTACAAATAATTAGGAAGCAAACATTTTGTCTAAAGCCATTCAGAAAGTTGAGAGTAACTGGGAAAAAAAAAGGACAAGCTAACAAGAATGAATGAGAATATAATACCTTATGTATCTCAGCAAGCAGAAGCAGAACAGTGGCATTCTCAACCTGCATATTGTACTTATAACACATGCAGAAAAGGGAGTTTGCAACAGTTGCAGCCTGAAATAATTACTTGCATTAGAAAGGGAATCTCTAGAAAGTTGAAACATGGTACAAGTTAATCCCAATTATAATACAATCTACATGTTCCATGGTGAACAAATAGGAACACCAAGAGTAAAATTCTGAACGCATATAATTGAAAAGAAATATAAATCCGGAAAAAGAAAAGCACCACCTGCCGTTTGCATGAAAAAATATGGTGGCAAAAGATAAAGCCGATGGAGGTGGAAATAAGTTTAAAAATAAACCAATTAAAACAAATAGTTGCTTGCCTGTTGTAGGTCACACATGGTTTCCAACTTATAATGGTTAAACATAACTTTCTTCTGAAACCCCAAACTATCCAGAGAGCTAACAATTGACACCCCCAATTGACACCCCATACCTTACCTACCGTAACCCCCACCCACCCCTCTCTCCCCCAAAAAAAAATGAAAGAAAGAAAAACCATAAATTGACCACAACGTAGTACTTTTTACAGTAAAAGCACCATCGATTTCATCCACCCTCACCCATATACCTCGCTAAATTGGTTAGCTGCAAGCAGCGTTCGAGCATGCCGCAGACTAGCTTCTGTCTTCAGCTCCATATCCACACCAGTTACTGAAGAGGCTAGAACTCCAAGTTCATTACATATTTGCTGAGCAAATTTCAAATGCCCTCTGCAGATTTCAAGAAAGCACATCAACAAAAATAATTTTGCGCCGTGACTCAGTAACCCCCAAACCACAAAACAACCAGAAAACAGAGAAGAAAGCCTCACCTGTGTAGAGCACGCTCATGAAGTAACTGCAGCTTTACTAGCAAGATTCTAGACTTTGAAACACATACAAACTTCTCCTCAGCTATTCTAAGAGCCTTGAAAGCTTCTGCACAACGTAACCATTGATTACAACCTCAATCTAGAAGAAAACCTTTCTTGAACTTCCCCAAGCACATTCATGCTCATGCGTTTGGTTCTTATGAAGTGATAAGGTCACAGAGGTTGTGAAAGAGACCCATCACTAATAGACGCCAGGAGCTTCTGTTTTCTTTCTGTGAAGCTCCAAAACAGTCCCTAGCTTTAGGAGTCTACAAGTTATCTTGTTTATTACGTTTAGAATTGTTGTTTTGTGTTCATTTATTTTCATTGTAGGAACCTTTTTGAATGACTATGGCCTATTCCAACTTTTCTAAATCATATTGATGGCACACATGCCATCTAGTCCCAGACTGTATATACTACTTCAAGAGAACATGTGACTACTCTAACAAAGTTTAATAACCATACAGAAAAGTGCCACATCATTAATATTTTCCCAACACGTATCATCCTCACATCTATCTCTTGTAACTTAAAGTAAGCTAGACGGAAACTTGTGCATCTTGGGTAGTACTTAAATAGCCTCTCTGTATTGATATAATGGGCTAAGGTTGTTTACATCTTGAATCCTAAGACCCTGATGAAGTTGGGAATATACTGAGTATGTTGTTGTTGTAGTTGCTGTCACTAGAACCTTATAACTTTGATATAGTATTTTAAGAAACTTTGACATTTTTCTTCCCACTTAATTTCTCTACAACTGAATATAATCCTCATAAATTCATTTCAAAATTCACTATCTTTTTCAAATCAAGTATTTTTGCCAAATTCTTAAATGTTACCTCTTAAAATGAATATGACAGACAACTTTGTGAACTTTCTGTTCTTGTACTGGTAAAGGATAAGGTTAAGGAATTGAATGAAATATTATAACTACTACACCGCTTCTCATTAACATCACCATATAATTTATAATGTCCAAAACAAAATGGTACTGCACTGAGATGGAAATTGACGAGCAAGTAAGGACTGTACTGCAAAAAATTTAGCAGAGATTCCAGATTGAAGAAATGAATGCATATATCGCACTTCCAATTCCAGAAAAGGGGAAAAATTGCTAACCTTTGTGTCCTTTAAAGATAGCCAAATGTTGGATCAACTTCGCATATGCTAATGCTGAATCAGCTGAACTGCAAGTGTGAAGGAATGCTTACTAACAGTTTGCGGAAAAATAGGACATATGAAGGTGCAAAGCAAAAGGATCATACTTCAAAGATTATTCAGTAAATACCTTGATGACTTGGCAAAGCATGTTGTAAAGACCAGGGTATTTATCCGTGCAAGTGAAGTACTGAAAACGAACAAGATTAAAGGAATTAAAAAATAATCAACTTAAACAACAGGATCCATAAAAAGAAATTTGACAAAACAAAAATGTAGCCATTTTCACAGCAGTGTACAAAATATACAAATTTTAAAACAATTTGTTCAAGTTTTCTGCAAACGGAATTCACATGTTACCAGCCATATGACTCCCATGCAGTAGCACGAACCAATGATGAGGCACCTAATAATTGAAGCACAGAACCAGGGACAGAATTGGGCTGTGCAGAGAACTGAAAAGCATCCGGATTGCTCCTAGACTCATTTTCTTGCGAGAAAATGAGTGAACCGATTGGATTCTTCAAATTCTTGAGCCAAGTAGTGCATAAAGCACCATCAGTAGTCATTGAAGAATTTTCATCACCGAATTCACTAATAAGATAGGAGCTCGACCTTAATTCCTGATACAGACCTTAATAATGAGAAATGAAAGGAAAAAGTCCCAAGACCCGTGCAAATAATCAGAATGAAAGAAAGCAGAACCTTGCAGACATTGATAGGGCAGGTTGTAAGCTTCGTGGGACCCTTTGGACCAAAAGATAACAATGGCCTTTGAACATGCTGCAATGAAATGGAGAAACATTGGTTATCCATCTAAAACGGAAGGATGTGGTAAAAGGGTCTTTGAGCAAGCTGGACATCACAAAGAGAGCCTTTAAAGTCGGATGATAGGACTCTCAAGCTCAGATATAGTGCGGCATAAATGACTGCATCAATGATACTAATCGATAGGCACAATTTACCCTAGAAGTTTGGGTCATTATTCACTAAAAATTCTTATGTTTAAACACACTATTAGTATAGTCAATCATTTTCCCCCATTTGATGACATTTACATTAAACATCCATGAGATCCAAGAAGGATCCGGGAAGACACTAATTATCTAACAGAAGATTTTAACTAAAGGGGTAGTTCAAACAAAGAGAAACTGCGAAATTACAAAAATCAAAGAAAACCTTTTGAATATAGTTGCTAAATTGTTTCATAACAACTTTGGGATTCCGAGTTAACCTTAAAAAGAAAAGAGTAATTATAATAAAGAAAAAGAAAAGTTCTGAAACCAACAAAAACTGGCCAATGTAACATTCATCCAATTCAAAACATTAGCAACTTTTGCCATAGTGCCTTTGTCGTGGTACAAATTAATGTGATCATAAATGCAAACCATAAATCTCATTCTTGCCAACTTAAAACCATGACCATAATAGTTCTGAAAGAAAGATCCAAGGAAATCCCTAAGCAGCAAGTTCCAATTAAAGCAAAGACACTGAGTTAAGCTACATCAATATTTCAGAATCCACATTAACCCTTACACTTAGCTCAAATTTTGCCATCGCGAGATGATTGGAGGCCACCAATCTTTTTAATTTTAAGCTTTCAGCTCTTTTTATAGACCTTCTCAAAAGCACATATAATTGCTGTTGAATGGACAGGGAAGTTCGCATGTTCATTGCTGGAGGGCAAGATGATCCAAGAATCCCAGTTGTGCTCGAAATACCAACTTCAGATAGTAGGTTGCAAATGGCTGTCAAAGTGTATGCAAGACAAGCATCATCGCTTTGCTGTAGATTAATACAAATATTAAAAGAGTCATTAAGCACAATCAAGGAAAAGAGCACAAAACCAAAACAATGAGAAGAAAAAGAAGAAACCATCAGAAACTATTGACGAACTCCAGGAAAGAACTAGCGAGAGCAGCTTTTATTGAAAGAGAAAAAACATTCCTTTAGAAGAAAGGCAAGCTTCAGATAACAAGTTGGTCTTTCATAAGCTTTTTAAAAAAACAAAGATCAGTTCATAGACATATGACCTTCTGTGCAACTGAAATGAGGACAGTTCCAGAAAGAGAACTGATACGGAATGGATCATAGTAGGAGAAATATGTTTTGATTCCCACTTTTAAATGAATTCATATGCATACAAGATTCAATATTTGACAAAAGAGTCACCAACCACAGAACATGGTTATTGCTTAGACATCTTATAACAGGTAAATGAAGCCCTGATTTATGTTTAGTCATGAGCAACGAGAATGAAAAAGAAATATTCCTATAGTTTCTTGTTTACAATGAAAGATAATAAAATTGGAAACTGAAAATAAAAACTACTCCAAACTGGAGTAACATATAAGGTAGATTCCAACAACGTACACAAATGACTAAGGGGAAAGCGAACAAAAGATAGCCCCGAAAGCAGATACAAAATGAAGTAGACACTAGCGTCAAACCAAACTTTAAAAAAAAGTAAGAAGAAAAGGGAACTTAGGCTCTGTTTGATAATCACTTAATATAGTAACTTAATTTATTTAAGTACTTAATGAAATTAAGTGTATTTGATAATCGCTATTAAAAAGTATTAATGAATTAAGTGCTGAATTAATTAAGTACTTATAAATTAAGTTCGTTTGATAACTGAAATTTCACTGTCTGAATTAATTAAGTGCGTCTGAATGACCAGTACAATTGTGAGTCAGAAAATAAGTGACAGGCCTACCACTTATCACTTATCATTTAACACTTAATTTCTGTAATGACTCTTTTTTTTTCTTTTTTTTCCCCCTTTTTTTCCCTCGTCTTTATTTCGACGCTTATTTTTAATTAAGAACAAAATATTAGTTATTTTTTTTATTTAAAAAAATTTTGTTTATAAATCAACTTTAATGATATTAAAATCTTAAATAACTTTCAGACCTGAGTATTCAGATTCAGTCTTCAGACTTCAGACTTCAAACTTCAGTCTCCAGACATCAAATTCAGACATTTTTATCAAACAATGTAAATTCAGTCTTCAGACTTCAGTGTTAAGTGTTAAGTGTTCATATTCATACTTAAGTGATTATCAAACGGAGCCTTAATCGTGAAAAAGTGACACAATGGCCGAAACTTCTAAACGAAAAAGATTAACAGCTTCTTTAAGCATATAGTTAATTGCTGATTAAATATCCCTCTTGGATATAAATACTAATCTGATTCATTTAGAAGACAGCAGAATTGATGAAACTGCTACAACTACAAAGGATCGGTAGTGCATGAATCTAGAGGAATAAACTACTAATTAAAAAAACTTGAAAAAATTTGCATTGCAAAAATCCCAAAAAAACTGCACAAGGGGGGAAAAGAAATGAACTCAATGAGGGGTTTCATCAATTGTGTACCACACAATCAACAAAACTCTAAGATCAAAGGCCAATCATACACTTTCAAAATTGCATGAACCAAAGACTTTTGATTGACACAACTAAAGAAGAATACCTGCTGCGAAAGTCTAACTGCTTCGGTTAAGACCTAAAAACAGGAAACAAAGCATCAGTCAGACTTGCTTAGTTTGTGCAAGCAGTGTATCTCAGGAGGCAAAATTGCACGTCCACCGAAAACCAAAAGGAAAATCATTAAGAAACAAATTTGAAGAGAAGATGCTGCACCTCCAAAGCTTGCACTAAAAGATGAAACTGGAGATAACAAGCATTTGACTTACCTCCAAAGCTTGGTTGGGATGGCCAAAATGGAAATGCATCATCCCTAAGCATAGTAAAGCGACTTCATAACGACCAGAACTAACACCTCCAGTGGAAGGTGGTACAATATCAAGTCCTTCTGTCCCTGCACTTTGGAACAAACATTTCTCAGAATATTGTGCCAATAGTTATAAAGAGATAAATCTCATCTATGGGGAATATAATTTCTAAAGAAAGAGAGTTAATCTCCATGCTTAAGCTCTGAATTCAGTTTTTTCGCATCATACCAAAATAACTATCCTTTTCTTTGATAGGTGGTGTTTTCACATAATACCTACTAGTGGGATAGCCAGGTAAATCCTAGAACATAGCGTGACCATCAATAAAACTAGTAAGCAACGTGCAAAGTGTTAATGTCAGTTAAAACTGCTTAAAGAACAGAAAGGCAAAAGGTATATTATTTGGAACAGCCAAATATACTATGGAAACTTATACCTGTAGTCAAAATAACGATGAAGATTCTCCAAAGCCACAGGGTAGTCATCATGGTGAAGGCTCGCTAAATAGCGCAAGAAATGAACCTGAATTTAATGCACCAGGTAACAAACAACTGAGCACACAAGTTAAACTTTTAAAGTAAAGAACCTAAAGACATGCAAATAAAAACGCAAGTCTACCCGATGCAGCTCTGGAGCAAGTTTCTGAAGCTGATTAAGTACAGACTCAAAGGCATTCAAAGGAAATGCGCTGCCATGCCTGGTACAGAACACATAAAAGGGATCCGTAAGAGTTAGCACCTGACATCATCTACGCATAAAACAAATGCAGAAGGTTAAATGGGGAATGACATGCCTTTCAATTGCATCAGATTGCTCTAATAAGAAACCCTGTACTTGCCAATTTGTACGGAGGATGGCACCAGCCTGTGATTCTAGATCATTCATTTCATCTTTTGGAGGAGGTGCGCAGGAGCGACCTTCCGTTATTTTATCAAATTGTTTGAGATCTGAGCCTGAAGAAATATCTCCATCTGAACAAGTTACATTTGACCAGAAGATAAAAAAAGCCACTGGTTAAACATGTCATAAATACTTTTGAACAAAACCAAAAATGGGATTGTGAACAACACTGCACATCATACATGGAGACAATTCCAAAAAATGCTCCATAATTATGAAGCCAGATTCGTTAGGTCAAACAGACATGGTGCACCACTAAAATTTCATCCAAGCATAAGGAGATCTCTTCCTGGAAGAATAGTCGTGGTTCATTACAATTTTTAGCAATACATTATCCACAGTATCAAGCAATATACAAACACAAAAGAACAATCCAAGTTCACAAAATTGAGCAAGCCAGTTTGTTCTGAATGCAAGTGTAACTTCATTCAACTCCAACGTACTGCATAAGACCTTTTTAAGTAGAAAACAGTGAGAACCAAGCCTATATCTAACTGTGCAATAAGGACTTCCAAATTAGCCAACAAAAAGGACCAAGTCTCAATCTCACCATGTGCAGTAGCTACAGAGATCATATCTAGCCATAGCGTTCTATCGAATCATTTATTCTCATTTAAGTTAAGATGCTTCCTACCTCTATCTACAGTTTTAGTTTTTTAGTCTTCTTCAGTCCAGTCTTCCCCGAGAACCAACATTCTTCAAAACTTCTAGAGAGCAGCAGCTCCTTTTCAATCTGCTATCACTCTTGCATTTACTTTCTGAAATCACACCAGTGTGGAAAAGAAGAAGGAAAAGTAAAAACATTTCTACCTCCCTATGATTTCAGATTTTTTGAAAACTAACATTATTACCACATGTTAAAATTTCAAGGGAGGTAAAATTAAGCAAATTTGCCAGCCAATTTAGGAGATGAGATGTTAGTGCCGGATACATGATTTTAGAATTTGTCGGTAGAGTATCACACAAGATTAAGCCCATTAGTGGGATCACATGCAAGCAATAAAACATAAACTAAGATCAATAAGTACAATCGGTAAGTTACACATGATTTTAGAATTTGTGGCGAGCATCTCCCCAATATTAAGCCCATTAGCGGGGTTAGCAAGTGCAAGCCATAAGACATGAAATAAGATCAATAAATATAATCTAGAAGTTATACCTTCAATAAGTCCGAAAAGTGCTTTAGGTGCATGCATATGAAAAGAAATTCTCTCATTAGCCAATTTCCGTGCTTCAAACTCTTCACTAACTTTCTCAAACACAAGATTCTCCAATTCCATGTTCTCATATCGCATCGATGATTCAGCATCATTAGTACAATCTTCTAAATGGGATAGCTCGTACGGACATCTTGAAAAGTATTCTTTACGATACATCTCTATACTTGTTAAGAGATGGCAGACACCCTGCACGCCCATGGTAGATAAATATTGAAACCAAAAGAGTATGTAAAGGCTTTCTATTTGAAATCTGAATGGCAAATGGTACTTGAGCAAAAAAAGAAACCTCTTCCTTTCTAGATCTCAAGTACCACTATATTATGAATTTCAAGATATCATGAACACAAAAGATACCTCGAAGGTTGACAGATTGAAAGCAAGTATGCAATGTCGCACAAACAACCCAAGAATGCTGCTTGGCTCAAGCATAATTTGATCATCATCCACGACACTAGAATCAGTCCCCCCCAGAGTACCTATTAAAACGTTAACAAACAGTCCAGAAAGATGAGAGCACCGAGTTGATAAATCATTGTCTTCAAGTTATTTTATCATAAATCTATAGAAGCACCCTAAAACAGTTCAAAACCACACAATCTTATGGTGACACTTTATAGTCCGAAAAACTAAAAGAGAAACTTACTTCTTAGATCAGTAAAGAAGTTAAATAAATCATCGGGTGATTCAAACGATGATATTCTGCTAGTCAAGTGAGCAATCAACCAGTCACCAACTTCTTTCAACAGCTCAATCAGCTCATCCAGCTTTGGCTCCAAAACATGATCACAGGACTGCATTCATAAAAAAAGCAATACAATCATGGCATCAGAAAGTCAGCCAACAAGCATATTTTAGATAGCAAATGCCGTTCATAAGCTGTGGTCATGGAGCATCACTTTCCCATCAGAAAATACTGAACCCAGGGCCAAATTCTTTCATCTAAGGAAAAAAAAAAAAAAAAACAATGTGCTCATCCTTTGGAATACAAACCAAAGTTCATTCCCAGATTTTCCAGTTCCCTTAAAAGATTAAAATCCCAATTCATAGCATGGATACTGTTGCACTCGCAAATTTTGATTTCTATAAAATTCGATAAAATGTCATCTATTCCATAAATTAATCCATGGTTTAGTAAGACAACTTACGCACATCAAATCCCGCACCTTTTTTTTTTCAAACCCAAAACTCTGAAACTCAAAGCATAAATAGCACGAAAGAGTGAGCATAGCTAGATAGCGTACCTTAGTGAGAGAAATAAGGAACAGTCCTAGACGATTGTGGTCGGAAACAGAGGGGAACGACAACGGAACGGAACTTTGCCCCGGCGGTGCGAACAATTGAATTAAAATGCAAACGGAAACTCTGTGCGGCGTAACTGCAAATGCTCCCGGCGGCTTCAATATCCCGGCCATGGCAGCGAATTTTACCACCACAATTAACTAATTTTTTATGCAAATTTCAGGAGTTTTCAGCTAATTAACTGAAAGAATTTGAGAATTGGCTGTCGGCCGCAGCTAGGTTTTGTTGTTCTGCATTTGAAATGGCGGAGGAAACCAATTTGAGATTTTAATTGGCGCTCTGTTTTGAAAGGTTCCTTTTTTTTTGTGTGTGTTTTATATTTTTAGAAAAATTTACAAATAATCGAAATAAAATGAGGAAAATTCAGTTAAATTTTTCAAATAAGCATTTAGATTTTAGACGTTTAAAATACTAATAATGATTCCTTAGTCCCTTCTACCCAAACATTTAATGTTGAAAAAATCCATTGGTTCATTTATTTAATTTTTGTTTAGAAAAAACCTATTGTTTTTTTTTTTGTGAGATTTAATAACAAGAAATAAGTCTCTCCTTTATAAATTAGGGATTTTAAATTGCACAACAAAATAGAAATAAATGATAATTAAATAGATTTTGCTTAAAATCAAAGTTTTAACTAAATCAAATAAAATAGATGCTCCCATTTTATTTTCGACTCTGTAAACAAATAAATATTTCCATTTCAATTAAAACTCCTTAAGTTTATAATTTTAGGAAATAAACTTGCAATAAATTTTTCCAACTTGGAGTGGATCAAGATAAAGAATAATGATACCTTTAAATAAAGAATTCTTTTACTTTTTGTCTCTGACTTTTTGTCATTTTTGTCATCTTGCCATTATTATTTTATTTTTTTTCTTGCCATTATGTTTTCCATAATATTTTCTTTTTCAAATGTTGAATTCTTCAACATATATGCAAATTTCTAAATGCAGTTGTTTTTTTTTTTCAAAAATAAAAAACATATTGTTGATCCTTGCGAGTTGCGATAAAGATTCTGATGGCAATTTATTGGGTGCACCCCGGGCACCATACTCCCCTTCCTATTTTTTGCATTACTAGTCCTTATTGTACTTTTTTTACTTTTTCTAATAACCTTTCTATTATTTGCAAGTTTAGTTCCTGCCACATTTTTCTCTCTCTTCTAAAAAACATCTCTAATATTCAAACGATCATATCTCTCAATCCATGAAGAATTAGAAAACGTGTTATACATGAATTTTATTGTATTCGTCGAGATCTGTCCAACAAGATCCATGTCGAATATTTTTTTCTAGTTTAAAAATAACTAAATTTCGATGGGCAGAATAAGATGAATATCTAGTTTAGAAAGATGGATAACCCAATTTATTTTAAATTAGTTATCCATTGTGTTTATGCTGATTATCCAACCAGTTTTAACTGGTTATCCAACTTGTTTGTACTGGATATCTACCTATTTGGTTTGTATGCCTATCAAACTTGTTTGTAATGGATATCCCACTTGTTTGTACTGGATATCCAACTCGCTTGTACTGGATATCCATCCATTTGGTTTATATGTTTATCCAACTTGTTTTGTAGTTGTAATCCAACGAGTTTGTATGCATATCCGACTTGTTTGTGCTGGATATCCAGCTCGCTTGTACTGGATATCCAACTTGTTTATAGATCTCGTCGAGCACTATAAAATTCATATATAATTCGTGTTCTAATTCTTTACGGATCAATAAATATATGTAATACAAGAATATCAATCCGAAAATAAGTTGGTTATCCATCTTCTTTTTTTTTCTTTTTTAAAAAGTGAATGTAAAAAATATGATTGGATAAAACAAAATAGGTGATTAGTCCAAACCGGTTGGATAACCAGTATGAACACAACGGATAATCATTTTTTCAGTTTATTCATTTCTGCCCGTAAGATTTAAATGCATTTAAAGTTCAAAAGAAATATTCAACATTGATCTTATCGGCTAGATCTCGTCGAGCACTATAAATTTCATAAATAATTCGTGTTATAATTCTTTACAGATCAAAAGATATAAGGAACGCAACAATATGAATGTAAAATAAGTTGGTTATCCATTTTCTTAAACTAGATATCCAATGTGTTCATATTGATTATCCAACTTCTTTGTGGTGGTTATCCAGTATTTTTTTCCTTGCCCTTTTATGAAAATGATTGTCAAACTTTTTTGTACTGATTATCCAACGTGTTGCACTGATTATCCAATTATTTTCTATTGATTATCCAAATTGTTTGTAATGCTTATCCAATCATTTTTCTTTCTTTCTTTTTTTTTTTGAAGAGTGAATGTCAAAAATATGATTGGATAACAAGTACAAACAGAATGGATAATCAGTCCAAACCGGTTGGATAATCAGTAGTAACACAACGGATAACCATTTTTCAATGAAAAATGAAAAACACATTTCTTCATTTCTGCCCGTAAAATTTAAATGCATTTAAAGTTCAAAAAAAAAAATTCAACATGGATCTTATCGGACAGATTTCGTCGAGCACTATAAATTTCATGTATAATTCGTATTCTAATTCTTTACGGATCAAGAGATATATGCAATACAAGAATCTTAATCTAAACTAAACTGGTTATCCATCTTTCTAAACTAGATATCCATCTTATTCTTCCCATCAAAATTCAGTCATTTTTAAACTCAAAAAAAATATTCGACATGGATCTTGTTGGATAGGTCTCGACGAGTACTATAATTTTCATGTATAACACGTTCTCTAATTTTTTTACGGATCATGAGATATGGCCGTTTAAAGATTAGAGATGTTTTTTAAAGGAGAGAGAAAAAAATCAAATTGACTAAACATGTAAATTATAGGATGTTATTTAGAAAAGTGAAAAAAAAAAGTGTAGTAAGGGCTAGTAATGTAAAAAATAAGGTGGGGAGTATGGTGCCCCGGATATATTGGATAGAGACTCGATTCTGATTATTCTCTTACCTTTACTTTCTTCTTTTAAAAAAAAAACTTTAAATTTTAGAAATTCTAAGAATTCTTCAAAAATCTTTAGAAAATTTGCTCGAATACTTGGTGCAGATGCACATGTTATTGTCTTGTCATTTCCCCAACTTGTCCTGCCTCGCAATTTCTTTTGATTGGGCTAAATATCTCTTTGAGTTCTTTGTATGAGGTTAGTAGACTTGTTAAGTTCTAAATTCTTTCACTTATCATAAAATAGATAATATAGATGGGATTGTCTATAATGATAAACAAATGAAAGACTTTCTCAAGATTCTTATTCATCTGTTTGCAATTCGAAAAATTGGAAATAATAGGTTGATTGACTTTTCATATTCATTGTTTCTTTTATTGTTTCTTTATTGAAAGAATTGAATGGGATACCACCCGAAAACCCACCCATAACCCCCTTGCAACCCAATCCTCAAATGGACCCACCCAAACCCCCATCCAAAGAACCGGAACCGACCCCCCCCCACCGCCACCCCAACCAATGAGCTTTAGGGACAAAATTCTCCAAGGGAAAAGGTGCATGGAGAAGCCAATGTTCGAGGAAGACCATGAAATTCTGATGGAGGAGGGCGATCTCATTTTCGATCTGAATGGCCCAATTCCCAAAGCCATAATTTCAGAAAAAGTGGAGGAGCAGCTGTCCTTACCGTGGGAAAACGTCCTAATTGTCAAACCAATGGGGCTATCTATGACTCTCAACCAGATCCGTTCTCGCCTCTATACCCTTTGGTATAACACAAATGGCTTCGCAGTCATGGATGTCGAGAGGGACTACGTCATGGTGAAGTTTTGGAATGAGAAGGATGCCAAGAGTATTTTACAGTCCGGCCCATGGATGTTGTCAAATTCATATCTGCATGTCCAGAAATGGGACAGGTCATTTGATGACGTTACCAACAAAATCAAGAGAATGGTAGTCTGGATAAGATTACCAGGGTTGCCGGTCCACTACTATAACCAATCATTCCTCCGCCGACTGGGTCGCCTGATGGGTAAGGTCATTCATATCGACCACCAAACTGCAGCCAAGTCAAGGGGGAAGTTTACCCGGATGGCCATTGAGATTGATATGGAGAAGCCGGTCTGCACCCAATTCGAGATGAAAGGCAGAATACAACATGTTGAATATGAGAATATGCCGTTCCTGTGCCAAGCCTGTTGTATGATTGGCCACTCGACTAGTAAATGTGTGAACACCCAAGAAGAGCAGAGAGCAGATGAGGTGAGAAGGGTCAAAGGAAAAAAATCGGCGGAGACCGAGGGAGGAGCAACCGCCGGCCCTTCTAAGCAGTCGGATTGGGTGGAGGTCACAAAGAGAGGGAAGCCCTCTAACCAACAGGCAAAGACCACAATAGACTATCCTAGGGAGGGAATAATTAGCGGATCCCTCTTTTCGAGCCTCCAAGATCTAAACCAAGAAAACGCCGAACTGCCGCCGATTCCTAGGAATGTCGAAAAGGAGAAGACAGTAGAGGACGGACCCACACCGTCGCCAAAGATACGCCCGAGGAATGGACGCTCACGTGAACGGCGGGCCCACTCAACTGGTAGATTGACAACACCAGTCAGGGAGGAGACAGACGGGTGCCTATCAACCAACCCACCAACACCTACACCTGAAAACCACCAGCCCAAAACAATGTTAACCCAAACCCAGGGAGCCCAAACACGAAAGTCCACCAGAAAGAACACCCAGAAACTGCTAGCCCCAGAAATTGAAATCCCAACCACCCAGAAGGACAATGGAAACCCAATAACCTCCCCTGAAGCCCTAGTCATCAAAGAGCCCACCTTAGCCTACAAAATATACCTGGCCCCTACCACACTAGACTCTCTAAAACATCAAGCCATATCCATACAAGTGGAACCCAAACCTAGCCTCTCATCCCATAAACCAACCCAAGACCTAGCCAAATCAGGCACCCTCCAGTTGCCACCGAAAATTGACCAAATCAGTGCAAAGATCCCTCTTGATATTCCACAAGAACCTGACAAAGCAGAAGTTCAGGCGCAGGAGACACCATCAACAGGAAGCATTGTGGGCTTAGAAGACATAGTACTACAAGAAGGACAATGCTGCGCAATGGAAGAGGACACCGAAGCTTCCCCGGTGGTCCAACGTTCACTCTAAGAAGTATCCTTCCTCCTTTTTTTTTAATTATCCCATGAATATAAGTCTAAATATAATGTCATGGAATATACAAGGGGCTGGCTCCAAGGAGGTGCATGGTGCGTTTAAGGAACTCAAAAATAGATTCCAACCAGAGGTAGTAGCTATACTAGAACCAAGAATAAGTGGAGGGAAGGCTGATTATTTTGTCAAGCGAAGCCGCTTTGATCGCTCATTTAGAATTGAGGTGGATGGCTTCTCCGAAGGTATATGGCTGTTATGGAAGGAAGATGTAGGGGTCACAATTTTGAAATGTCACAAGCAATTCATCCATACCCGCATTAAGAAAGGGTCAGTTGAATTGTTAGTGACATTTGTATATGCGAACCCGAATCCAACACTAAGGCGACCTCTATGGGATATGTTGTCAAAGCTAGGAGATAGCATTTGTGAACCCTGGTTAATTGGGGAAGACATGAATTGCACGTTGCATGAATCTGAGCGGAAAGGAGGCTCAAGAAAACACGGTGGACCGTGTAAATTATTTGTTGATTGGGTGTTACAATGTGGCTTACACGACCTTAACACGGCTGGGCCAAAATACACATGGTTGAATGGTCGGGGATTGCATAAAAAGCTCGACCGATTTTTGGCAAATGATGAGTGGATTAATCGGTTCCAACACGGATTTGTAGAAAACCTCCCCCGGTGGCAATCTAATCATCACCCGATTTTGGCAAGATGCAAAGGACACCAAACACCCCCCACCGCAGGTAAACCCTTCAAATTCCTGGCATCTTGGTTAATACATGACCAGTTTGATGAATTTTTTAAGGAAGCCTGGAACCCGAAGCTGGAATTCCCAGATGCGGTAAGGCATTTTTTTACACGGGCTAAGGAGTGGAACCATACTACTTTTGGGAACATATACAACAGAAAGAGGAGGGCTCTTGCACGCCTTGCTGGGTCCAAAAATCCCGCGAAAATTATTCGAATCTGAAGCTGCAGAGGCTTGAAATCGAATTACTAGCAGAACTGGATGAGATTGTCCAGCAAGAGGAGCTGCTCCTTATTCAAAAATCCAATCGTGACTGGACTCTCCATGGGGATAAAAATACCGAGTGGTACCACTCTTATGTCAAAAGTTGTCGCCGGAGGAATCGAGTTATCTCTCTGAAGGCCGATGATGGGAGAATGGTGTACGACCAGGAGGAGATGCGGTTGATGGCCGAGAATTTCTTAAAAAACCTGTATGTGGGCCCTCATATCCCGCAGTCTATATACACACTACGGAACTACTTCCCCGCAATCCCACGCCCTGCCTACCAAGAGATGTCAACAGAACTTTCAGAGGAGGAGGTTTTGGGAGCCATCAGAGACATGCACCCATTAAAGGCGCCTGGGATTGACGGTATCCACGCCATCCTCTATCAGAAGAAATGACCGATTGTGAGGGAATCTATTGTCAGAATGGTGATGGAGATCATATATGGAAACCGCCCTGTAAATGATATCAATCAGACCATGATTATGCTAATCCCAAAGACTGAAAAGCCGGAAACAATAAAAAGTTATCGTCCGATCAGTTTGTGTAACGTGAGTTACAAGATAGTCACAAAGGTCCTTGCTAATAGGATTAAAATTGCCCTTCCGCACATAATCAAGGAGGAACAGGTCAGCTTTGTCCCGGGGAGACAAATCGCGGACAATATTATTCTTGCACAAGAGGCGATTCACACAATGAGGTCAAAATCGGGAGCAAAGGGAGTCATGGCTGTTAAAATTGACCTCGAAAAGGCCTATGACATGATCCGGTGGGATTTTATCCAGGATACCCTTCAACAGGCGGGATTCCCGGATATCCTTACCACAGGAATCATGAAGTGTATCACCTCGCCTACGATGCAAGTACAGTGGAATGGCCAAGTCTCGGAGGAATTCAAGCCGAACCGCGGAGTAAGACAAGGGGACCCGATATCCCCTTATCTCTTTGTGTTATGTATTGAAAGACTCGGCCATGCCATCCACAAAGAAGTGACAGAACGGAGGTGGAGACCATTGAAGCTGGGGAGGCAAGGCATCAAACTACCGTACTTGCTCTTTGCTGACGACATTCTGCTCTTTTTAGAGGCGTCAGATAAGCAAGTACAGGTGTTACAATCAGTCTTTGATGATTTCTGCAAGGCTTCTGGGATGAGGATAAGCCAATCAAAAACCAGAATTTATTTCTCCGGCAATGTAGAGAGACAGAAAGCTCACCTGATGGCCAACCGTCTGGGCTTCACCCAAGTGAATGACTTGGGGAAGTACCTCGGCGTCCCCCTCATCCATGGTAGAGTCCGATCGGCCACATATGGTCACATCTTGGAAAATCTGAGAGCACGTCTTTCAGGGCTAAAGCCGTCTTCGCTCACCCTGGCAGGAAGAATCACAATTGTGAAATCCATCCTTAGCACACTGCCGTATTACAGTATGCAGTCCAACTTACTCCCTATGAAGATTTGCTCAGAGATTGATAGGCTTTGCAGGCGCTTCGTTTGGGGGGGCGATAACGAAGCGAGAAAATTGAGCGGAGTTGCATGGGAAGAAGCCTGCAAACCTAGGGACTTTGGGGGGCTGGGCTTGAAAAAGCCCCATACTATGAACAAGGCTTTTGTCATGAAACTGGGATGGGGATTGGTGGACAAACCAGAGGCCTTATGGGTTAAAGCCGTCAGAGGAAAATATGGGCTCCCACATCAGTTAGGCCCAAACGACTTGAGGAAAGCCAATGGATCCTCTACTTTTAATTCCATAAGGAAGGTGTGGAAGCCCATGTTACAAGAGACGCGATAGGCGTTGCATGATGGCAGGACCATTAGATTCTGGGAAGACGCTTGGGTCATGGGCTTCAAACCCCTACGTGATCTAGCAACAAGACCCATTCCTAGGGATCAATTGGCCAAGCCTGTAGCTGAATTTGTGAATATGGATGGACACTGGGCTTGGCCTTGGTTCCTGTCACGGTTGCCGATGTCGGTAGCTCTGGCAATTGCGGCGACAATGCCGCCATCGCCATTAAAAGGGGAAGACCCACGACTGTGGCCAGATTCCTCTTATGGGAGTTTCTCAGTTAAATCGGCCTACCGAATTTTGGAAGTGATTCCACAACGGCCTGCCACCCCGCTATGGAAGGCCATATGGAATTGGCCGGGCCCTGAAAGAGTTAAAACCTGCTTATGGCTGGCCGCCAAGGGAAAACTGATGACGAACAAGGAGAGGGTCCGCCGCCAATTCACTCAATCGGCGGTATGCCCAAGGTGCTACCAAGCGGAGGAATCAATGTTACATGCCCTACGTGACTGTGCTCTATCGCGGGATATATGGCTTCACTTTCTCCCACCAAAACGGCAAATAGATTTCTTTGCGGGACTGGACCATTCTTGGCTCTTGTCGAATCTCCTCAGGCCAAAGTGGAATCGAACATTTGGGTTGATTTGTTGGCTCACTTGGAGATGGAGGAACGACCAAGTCTTTAATGGGATAGACCGGCCCTTCCAAGTAAAATGCTTTGAAATTGCAAAGAGATTGAAGGAGATACAAGAAGCGGAGGAAGGGGAAAGAAGGCTGAGAACAATTCGGCCCATGAAAGGGGAGAGATGGATCACATGGGAGCCACCGCCACACGGATGGATCAAACTCAACACCGATGGCGCCTTCGATCTAGCTTCGGGGTTAGCAACAGCAGGGGGGTTATTGAGGGACTCCAGTGGAACATGGAATGGTGGTTTCACGGCCAACATTGGAAGAACATCCATCACGGGGGCGGAATTATGGGGTGTTTTCTACGGCTTGCAGCTAGGTTGGGAACTAGGCCACCGAAGTTTATTGTTGGAAGTAGACAGTTTGGCTACCTTCCAGTTGATAACACGGATGAAACTGATCGGATCGGCACACGATGGGATCATCATGGGAATCAGAGAACTTCTACAAAGAGATTGGAGGGTAAAATTTCGGCATATATACAGAGAAGCTAACTTCTCGGCTGACTGCTTGGCAGGTAATGCAACCGGTGTATGGGGTCATATGACTTTTGTGGATCCCCCCCTTTTGTGAAATCTTGGCTTTTGCATGATATAATGGGAATTTCGTACTCCCGGATTGTAATAGACTAGAAGTAGGCTATGCCTCCATCTTTGTACCAAAAAAAAAAAAAAAGAATTGAATAGGATTCGATTGAATGGTAACAACCAAATGGGTTGTTCTTACATGTGTAGTGTGGTACACTTGCTTTGATTCTCTATTCCCTTTTTAACTTTCCCAAGCGAAGCAATTACTAATCTTCCCAACATTCGCTTGAAAATTGTGTTTCGTTTCCAAACTCTGCTCAGGCTGAAAATTCAAGGATGCATCAAGATCACTTGAAACTATTGATGAAGATCAATCTTCAGAGAGAGCTTATGTTCTGAGCTTATCAGCATTGATGTCCCCTTAAATTTTCACAAATCAATCTGCCAATTTAGTTTCCAGTTCTATTAATCTATGAATGACTTCGGTTATGGCAACTAGTTGATTTTCTCGAAACTAGACAATCAAAATGACTGCGTGAAGAACATAAGAAGTTATCTTGAGAAGTTTTTTTCTCATATGAAGATGGATGATTAGCACATTGTCTACTACAGTGCACATTAATGGCTCAGAAAAACTGCCTTGTTGTTTGTTGTTATCATACGCTTTATTCTACGATCCGCCGCGAATACAAAAAAGAATTGAAACTAGAATGTAGCAGCACCTATAGATTACAAATGCTCGATTTCCATTCGCTAAAGAACAAGATCGACTGTACTAATGTGCTGCACTTCTTCGCGATACTCACTTACATTAGTTTGTAAACTTACAATCAGTTCTGGCATTTCCTCCAGACGCAGCTTTTGTAAGCTGGAAATGTGTTCAAGTCCTTGTGGTACTTGCTTCAATGCTACACAATGAACTATAGACAGTTCTTTCAGGCTTGACAATGATCCCTCTTCTACTTCCAGACAATCTAACTGTGAGAGTTCAATTAAATGCAACTTCAGGAGTTTTAAAAAACCGCCTCTCCTAAACTTTAAGATCTTACCATTGTAGGCTTCCCTGAGTTGAAGAAACACCAGTGCTGGCAATTTGTGGAGAGCAGGAAGGAAGTCATCTTGCAGACCGGAGAACTCCAAATCCAAATGTGTCAAAGTTTGCGCCGATGCTAACCAATGAGGTAGCCTATCTAAGCGACCGAACAATTCCAGCTTCTGAAGGAATGGAGGGGCTGAAATCAAGTCTTCCAATGAAAGTTCTTGTTCCTGATTGCTGGCTGCAAGACTCAGCCTGTGAAGGTTTGTCAGCATTCCTATTGAACTGCAGAGTTTAGGACCATGACATGGTTTCACTTTTGTCATGTCTAACCTTCTCAGTTCTGTAAGACATCCTAGTTGTTTGATTAGCCCTTCTTCTGCTTCTACACAAGCAAGGCTTTGCAGGTTTTGCAAGTTTCCCATTCTTGCAGGTGCGCGCAAGGCTTGGAGGAGTTCGGGAGCCCTTGAATCATCGGTCTTGCTTTTACCAAGAAATAGATGTCTCAAATTTCCCAAGTTGGGTATGCTTCTTGGGAGCTTCTCCACATTGGTGCTCCGGATATCCAAAGTCTGCAGGTTTTTCAGCTTGCCTATACTATTTGGAAGATCTTTAACCTTTGTATTCCGCAGGTTCAAGAACCTTAAATTGAAAAGATCAAACAATCTGTTTGGCAACTTTTCGATAGGAATACATTGTAAATCTAGGGTTCTTAAGAACTTAAAGTCTGGTGATACAGCATTTAAAGAGAAGGATGTGCACATATCTGATCCAAAAACAAAGAGGGACCGCAGCTGGCAAGCTGTCGACTTGCTCATTTGAACACTTCCATTTCTGCTGTCGATTGATAAATGCTGAACACTTCTAGCAACTTTGGACTCACGGATGTCAAGCCTTCCGCAGAAATTGTCCTTTTCTGAGGTCGTCATCGCTAGCTCACGCATCACATCATGGATGTGGAAAGTCTTCACCCTTCCATTGTCATTAACCTGTTGAACTTGAATCATGCTCCTGAGGATCAGTTCCATGAGGTGATCCTCAGCTACCTCCTCCAAAGTCATCCCTTTTCTTTCGAGGATAAATCCCTCAGCAATCCACAGCCGAATCAGCTTCTTTCTTTTGATAAAGCAATCATCAGGGAAAACACAACAGTACAAGAAACAGTATTTAAGGTAGAAGGGTAAGTCATCGAAACTCAACATCAAGATACCTTTCACTCTTCCGAGGATTGGATTGTAGCTCAGCTGCCAATTCAGGCTGGCATGAACCCTCTTCCACTCGATTGCTAGTCTGCTTTTCGAACACATTAGTCCAGCAATCGCAACGATTGCCAGAGGCAATCCCTCACACTTTCTCAATATATCTTTTGCCAATGGTTCAAGTTCTGCAGGGCAGTTGTGCTCATGCTCATTCCAAAATGTTCTTTTGCGGAAAAGGGTCCAGGCATCACGCTCCTGCAGAGGTTGAAGACGATGGACACGACTTCCAGGTCCAACGGAGGTTGCCACATTCTGATTTCTGGTAGTGAAAACAATCCTGCTTCCATTTTGATTCTCTGGAAATGCACCCCGAATCCTACTCCACAAATCTATGCTCCAAACATCATCGAGCACGACTAAATACCGCCTACAACGCAGGTATTCAAGGAGCATTTCCATCAGCTGCCTATATTTCATGGATCCAAGGTTGCCTGGACTCATTGCTTGTTCTGTTTTCAAGAACTCTTTCAACATGGTTCGCAGCAGATCTTCAACTTCATGATTTTGGGACACCGATATCCACGCAGAAGAATCAAAATGCAACTTTATGAGCTGATCATTGAAAACTTTTGTCACAAGGGTCGTTTTTCCAAGACCACCCATCCCAACAACTGATACAACAGTCCTCCTAGTGTCATTTTCAATCAACCACTTTGATAATATTTCTTGATCCTCATCCATTCCCACAACATCATCAACATCGACGAAACTCGACAATTCTCCAAGTTGCTGATGCTGCTGCGGCTGCCAGTTGATAGCCAAACGGATGCTTCCCCAGTCATCATCTACTCTGGCATCAAAAGCATATCTCTTGCTCCTTTCTGAAACTTCAACAACCTTGGCCTTGATGCCTTGTAACTTCAAATATATTCGCCGTGTCGCGGCTAATCTCCTTGCAAGATTCACAGCTTCATGAACAAAATCCTTGAGTACACCTTTACCTCCTCCAGCTCCATTTGTACTACTATCACTGTAATGAATGATTTCATCAAGAATATTCTCAACTTGAATTGCCACTTCTCTGACTTGCCTAACCCATGTTTCCACAGATTCACTCTTTTCCCTTCTCAGCTCTGCCTCTCTTAAGAAGGATTTCATGCTCTCAAGCTCAAGCTTGATTTTCTCAATTTCATTTTGAGCATCCCCAAGGAATGATGCATTTTGCAGCAGAATTGTGGTTAGTTTATCCAAAAGGTAGTTTACAGCACCATCTGCCATTCTAATTTGGTTTCAAGTAACACTTCTTCATGCTCACATAGCTCTATTTTTTACCATTTCTCCATTTCTGTGCCTGTTGTGTTTGTGTGTGTGTGGCAAGAGGAAGGAAATTGAAGGGAAACAATACATGGTAGGGTTGACTTGACTTGAAGACATTAGTTTTTTTGTTTTTTTTTTTGAAGACTTTTAAAACTTTGAAAGTGTCATGTTCTTTTTTTTTTTTGTTTTATATTTTCTATTGGAAAAAAGCAATTGTTTATATACACACATCATATACACGACTACTACGCGTTCTCATATTTTATTTTACTTTTTACTCTCCATTTAATGGATCTATTTATAAGAACTAACTTAATCCTTTGATATCTATCTATAATAATAATAATAATAATCTATAAACCCCATTATAGCAAAAACCAAGTTTTACCCAAAATTTCACATGTTAAGATATCCCTAAAATTCTCCCCCCTAATTCCTTACTAATTATAACAAAGACAAAACCAACGTTAAACTCCATCTTTTTCTTCATTTTTTTTTTTCAAATCATATATTCCAAAACTAAATCCCTATTCCAAATTAACAATTAACTTTCAGTTCAAAAACCAATGCTCTCCACGTTCATATTAATAAGGGAATTGAATCAGTTTTTTTTTTTTTCCTCATGTTCATATTTGCAAAATTCTTTTCAGTGAAGCAGAGGCAATGATGCAGAAATTTGGGATCATTCCCTGAAAAAGGTAAATCCTTTACTTAATTACACATATACTACTTTAGAAAGTCGAATAAATTTGCTTTAATTTAGTTTGTTTGATTTTATTCCAATTCAATAAGAGTGATTTTGCAGATGAATTCAAACTTGAAGAAGTAGGCAAAGCTGGCAACACCAGAAAGGCAAACGCAAATCAATCTCATATGAGAAAATGAAAACGGTGGTTACGGTGCAAGGAACAGCAGTAAAAGGCAATGATTTACGGTTTCATAAGTTGTCATACTTTTGGTTGAGAATGATAATTCTGATAATTGGTTTCAAAACAATAAAGTGATTAAAATAATGCAAGAGTCTCTTTTTCAGGATTCGTAATTAGGAAAAAAATTAAATTATTTTTTCTTAATATATCACATGATGTATTTAAACATTGCCTTCTTTGGTAAGTCTATTGTGATGGTAAATGATATAGCAGAAGTATTAAAGGTAGAACCTTTTTGTTATTAGATATTCTTTAGACTACTTTTTTACAGAGCTCATGAAAAAAGAATATTGTCAATATTATGTATGGTTCTTGATTCGTATAATAAATAAGTCAAATGTACATTTTTTTAGCCTCGTAGATTAGAATCTTCTACTCCATTAACCCCCACACCCAAAAAAAAAAAAAATTACGATCTTATTTATGCAATAATTATTTTCTTAATCTTTTATGTTGCAAAATGATCGTGCAATTATGAATTTTTAGTTTTGATAGAAAATGTATTATAAAAATTGAATTCTAACTACATAATAATTCCAGGACAGATAGAATACATAATTCTGTAGTTTATTTGACACATCTAAACAGCATATTACGCCCTCGATACTTTGTTTATTCAGTTAAAATTGTTTACATTGGGAAAAAAAAAACATTATGTACCCGTGCCTTCGCACGAGTCCAAAACCTAGTAACTCTTATTATAGCAAAAACCACTTTCATCCCAAAATTCCACATGTCAGCCTCTCCTTCAAAGTATCCACTTGTCAAAATCTCTTTTTATTTATTTTTTGTAGTTACTAAATAAATTACTAAATTACTAAACTAAAAAAGGTTTTTTTTATATATTCTCCCAAATTAATTTTTTTCACAATACAACCCATTGAAGCCTAATATAGTGGAGAAATAAAACTACCAACTCCTCATTTCTTTCACATGTTGCTGCACTTGCAGTTCACCATTCTTTACTCTGGATTTTGGTATTGTCTAATCTATATAATCTTTCCTGAAATTGTCAAATGAGAGTCATTAGAGCCTTTATTGAATTTGTGTAAGTCAAAACGTCAGAGGTCTGTGGATTCTGAATCCTGAAAACTTTAAATGAGAACGTAACTAAAAGCAACGGCCTGTTATGAGATCAAAGAAATTAGTGTCCAACAAAGTTTCACTATCACATTACAAGGTACTTATTATTTTTCCATTTTGATTCCTACGTACCTAATACTTCTTCTTAATTAGACAAGCAACTGCATGATTGCTTTATTTATTTGTTATAGAACTGAAAGTTCTTAATTTTGAAGCGTGTTCATTGGAATGCAATTCCAAAGATGATTAAAGCTCAAGTCTAAGTGAAAAAAGAAGCCGCAATCAGATATTTAGATGGCTGACAAGTTCTATTTCCATGAACAAAGTATTGTTTTGATACAAACACGTTCAAGATCTAAGAGAGCATAGTTGAGTTTAAAGCTACTCAAATGAATAGTATCAGAAAATTAAATTTACTCTGATCATTTTATGTTATGAAATAAAGTTATGGCTCAAAAATTTGAATTTTTATATGTTATAACTTGATTAAGATTAATGAGTGATATAAAGTTATAATTTGAAATCACAGAAAAAAAAAAGTAGTCTTTTACGTACCCGTGCGAATGCACGGGTCCATAACCTAGTGAACTTTATGATAACTTACTTAATGTTAAAAAGTAGGAAAATGATATATATAGTGAAAAAAAATAGTGACAAAAAATAGTGACTGATGTGAAAATTATGCCCCTTATTTTTTTGCCACTCTCTCGTTAGAATTTTATTTTTCTCGTTAAATTATATTTTTACTCTTAATTACTAAATTCACATCATCACATGTATAATGAGTATGGTGTAAACGTGTTTTCATTAGTCATTATACAAATTCACTAGATTTTGTCATTATGCCTATCATTGCTAAAAAAAGTATAATCTCTAGTTAGAAACATAGTTCACTTCGAATTCAGATAAAATCATAAAATAGGCCATTTTTCTAGAAAAAAAAGTATAAATATTTTCGGAATGGAAGGTTGCCGCTCTTAAAATCTAGCCCAACCAGATACAGTCAGAGCTCCACACATAATTGCAGTACTATCAACTCACAAAACCCATAAAACCAAAAAGAACAATAAAGTTTCTATTTGAGTAGATCCAAGAAATTGATAATAATAAGGAAGGTTAATTGTGTGTAGTTTCACAATTGCGTTTGTTGCATCCATGTACCTGTCTTCTTCCACATCTCTTCCTCTTTGTCATCCCTTATTGACAATATATGAATAGAAAAAATTAGTATCCACGACGGTTCTGGATTCCCGATCTATGGCAGTTTAAATTTTGGACACATATATACGTATTAGCTGATTAAGTAGCTAGTTAACTTAAATTTTACAAACTCTTCGACAAACATAATCTCTGAATTGAAAGTTTTAAGACATCATGAAACAGACCTTCAAATCATAACTATAAAGGTTCAATCAAGTTGGAGAGAACTCGCTCCCTATCTTGAACTCTAAATCCATCTCCATGTTGATAAATGAAATGGGCTACTCTAGCTGCATTCGTTAAGTAGTGTTTGATAGGTTCATCTCCAAACATGCAATGATAGCCATTGATTTTCCTCCATGCCATTGTTATTATACTTTTGATATGCTCCCTTGCAATGTCCTCGGTTACATTTGATTCGCTCATACAACAAAATATTGATGAGGGAGCCTCTCCTCTCTTTCGTTCTTCCTACAAAAATTACTCATCAAAATAAGTAAATAACGTAAAGATTAATCACAGTTATAGAATAGTGATACATATAATAAGGGAAAAAAAACACACACACATACACACACACAAGGCATTTGGAACATGATTTACTCTCTGTGTTTCTGAAAAATAAACTACTTTATTATTGAATTAAAACAATACAATAAAATAAGCGAAAAACGTTTTAACGGATGGAGGGAGTATTACCGTGGAAGTTCCTTGATCGTTGCACAAACGTATAATTAGGGAAGTATAGTAGATGATGTCCTTATTTTCAAGGAGAATTTCAGAGAGAGTTTTGGAAGATGTTGGATTTTCTACTCCAAAAATTATGTGGAGAGAAACCAAAGGGCCGGATGAAGATATGAAGCCATTCTCTAAATATTCTTGAAGTGATGGGGTGTAACCCTCTTCATCCCACTTTGCTTCCAATAGTAAGGATTCACAAAATTCTCCCCACTAAAAATAGTAAGACACAAAAAAGAAAATTTGAAAAGAAAAGAAATTGATCTTTAAGCCAAGAAAAAAAAAAGGAAAAAAGAAAAATGAAATAAGGCATGGTAGAAAAAAATTAGAAAACTTACAGCTTTTTGTAAATGTGGTAGCACTGAATTCCAGCCTTTCTCCTTCTGAATCTCCACGGATATTTCAGAGGTTGTGTTATATAATGTCCAAAAGCACAGTTGCATACACTCTGGTAGGTTAACAACTTCCTCAGGCATCCAACTATATATAAAAGGAGAAGAATAAAACAGATTATAATTAGGTAAATTGGTCTTTTATCATTTCTATTAATCGTGTCTTATAATAACAGTTCTTAAATGTATATAACTTTTATGTTGGATTTTGTGCTTTTTCTCTTTTTGGGTTTTTAGGTTGTAAGTTATAAATATAGTTTAAAAGTGCCTTGAAAAAAAAAAGAAAAAGAAAAGTAAGCTAAGAAAAATACAGTTAAGCTATCATATATATTATACGTACAAATCAAGAACTTTATATTTTTGGTGCAAAAAATGTTCTTGCTTATGTTAAAAAATGATCGTCCCGTAGGTTCCATTCAAAATAGAACAAAAATGATTCATTTTGGAATGAAATGAGTAAATCAATTGAATTTGAAATGCAAAATAAGGATGCATAGATTCTTTTTAAAATACTTCATGAACCCCCAATCAGAATGAAATTGGAAAGTCAAAAAAAAAAAAAAAAGGGAAAAACAAGAACAAAAGAGATTCTACAGTTTTGTACTAATTAATGCAATTATTGAGATTATAATATTATGAATGAGTTTACCTATTCACGGAATTGGTGAAGCATTGTAAGTGTTCAAAGGAACCATAAACATCAAAAAGATCATCAATCACTAACACCAACTTGATGACTTTGGTGAGGCATTTTCTTAGACTCCCATGCTGAGGCTCGTATGCAACTCCCCCTGCATATAGGAAACTTTCTACTATTCTATCTCTTGAAAAACTTAACTTTTTTCTTATCTCAAGATTCATCCACCACCTACACAAAAGGATAAAACCCATAGTGGAACTTAAGTAATTTCTTTTAAGAAAATCACAACTCGAAAATTAATTTCTACCCTAGTCAGTGATGTCGTTTTAGATATGAGAAGTGATTTAGTTGATGTTTTAAAGAAAGGCAGTGATCTAGGTGTCACTCAGTGCACAAACACACTGATAGTTTTTACATGAATTTTGGTTTATCATTTCATAAATTCTTATTACAAAAAAGAGAGAGAAAACTTTTTTTGGTAATACTGTTAAGTTTTTGAAGTCAAAATTGTTAGAGTAAGTTGAAAATTTACCTTAATATTTCCTTGAGATCTTGCTGATGTGCGGCTTGAATTATATTGAAATTAAGCCTAGCCAACTCCGATAACTTGTGGTTTCTTGTGTCGCACTCTTTCTCATATGCGGAAATTTGTTTCTTGAGATTGAACCATTCCGCTGTCCATTGTGTAGGAAGAACATGATCCATTGCCTCAAGATTTTGGATGCAGAAAAATCTAGCCTCATCCATTATATTTTCCCCTTCACACCCCATATTCGAGGCTTCAAACAGCTCCATTAACTCCTCCTCATTAAAATCCGTATTTGTCTTGAATTTTCCGGTCTCGTTCACGAATCCTTGGAATATTTCTGAGGACGCTAAAACAAATTAACACAATATTATACACATAAATTAGTTACAAATCTTTTTTGGTTTAATTAAGATTTGAGAGTCCTTTTGGTGATAAATTGTTATAGTTATTCTCAGCAGACAATAATAACATATTCTGACCAATCGCTATTTGATCTGGGGTACATGTCAGATGTGTGAAATGGTACATGATGATTACGTATATGTATCAATTGGGAGACGAATTTTGATGCTAAATTTACATTTTATCCTTGATTAGCGTTAAATTAAAGAGTTTTATCAATCGAGTCGACTAGTAAGATATTTGTATAGAGTATATTACCTTGGGGAGCTCTATAACCAAATTGTCTTAGAAGCCTAAAGCAAAGTGCCGTAACATAAAGATCATCATCTTCCCCGACGCTGGCAGTAGAGCTGCAAATCTCTGGGAATCTGATTATCAATAAGGCTTTAAGGAGGTAACCTTTAATTTCTTCCTGGAAATATTTTGCCAACCCTAGTTTTCTTATGCTATCTACAAGGCGTAGAATTGACAATCTATAATCACTGTTCTTATCCTCAAATAATATTGATAAGTCCTCTTTTAGCTTCTTGGCTTTTGTTGTATACTTTTCTTCCTGTCAAGAAATTAACCAAAAGAAGGATAAAACTGAATTAATCAGTACTGTGGTCAAAATGATTCGAAAAACCGAACATTTAAGATTTTTTTAGTTGACTGAAAATATTAGAATAAAGGGGTTTTTTTTTTTTTTTTTTCATATTTCTGTACAACTTACAGAGTATTTGCTGGTGAGGGATTGTAACAAAAAGTCGTAGTTCCAAATGCTCGGCTTGTAGTTGGCTTTTCGCTTCTGAAATGATGTGTCTCTTACTTTTTCAGTCATTTTGTGAAAGTCCAACTCGAATGTGTTTTATTTGGAACTGATTTTTCTTTTTCTTTTTTTTGGGAAGACAGGAAAAATGCCAGAAGGATGGACAACCTTATATAGGGTGTCATATCATACACTTGCAAACACAGGAAAACGTACGAGGAATGGAACTAATTGCATGTCTCTAGAGTCGTATATCTATAGTAAAATTGGTCAAGTCAAAATTGAGGTTGGTGGCCGGTGGCGAATTCTTATAATAAGTTAGTAATTAAGTAAGTTAATTCACAATTAACATTAATCTCTTGAGCTAATTAGCATATAATACATTGTACCTCTTCATTTTGAATAAATTGGTTACAACAACCAACCATGGTCATATTACTTGTCACTTATAATTATTTGCGCATACGCATATTTAAATTCAATAACTTAGTATAACGTAAAGTGCACACAACAAGGTGATCAGAAACTGGTCTCAATTATTACAATTTGTATCTTTTGTTCTCATTATTGACTTTGTCATGAGTTCTTAAATACTTTAGACTTAATTAACATCATTGTCATAGATTCATTATCAAGTTATATGTTAACTTCATAACTGGAATTTGATTTAGTACGGCATCGTGAACTATATGTCCATTATTGAAGGAGTGCTGAAATGTTCATTATTGGTCAAAGGCATTCGCGATCTCGTAAGGATATTGTCTTCCATATGTAAGCAACTTAAGGCATTCTTCTCCTTAAGGATACAAGAAATCAAGAATGATCAAATGGTTGATTAATTAATGCATTCTTCTCTTTCAATTAAGGCAATCCCCAAATAAAGTACCGAATGAGGTTCCGTATTTGAAATGCCATTTTGATTAGAAAAAATCCATCCAAGCAGATTCTTCGAAATTAATAAGCCGTCAAAAATTAACGGCAATAATGCATTTCAACAGTCGTGTTGCTATTGCTAATGCTATAAGTGCATCAATTTGACTTTGATCGGTATTTAACACACGAGTACAATATTTGATAATTAATGCATTTCAACAGTCGTGTTGCTATTGCTATTGCATTAAGTGCTTCATTTGACTTTTTTTTTTTTTAATAACGCCGGAAACCCATCAGAGATATGTAAACCTACGCCTACTGCAATAGGCTGCAAATCACAGTGAGAAGTAAAGTACCTTAGGTATGTCCAGGGTGACAAGCTCGGGTGCATGAGAGGTAAACTACCCTAAATATGCCCAGGTACAAAATCGAGGGTTTATTAATGGGTTAGCCATAACAAGCCCTTATAAGTAAAATAGGCAAAGTGAGAGCCAACCATTTACTTTTTGTTGGAGTGGGGGGATTGAACTCAGGACCTCCCTTGGAACAACGTAATGTTATCACTGAACCAATTTCTCGTTCGTGCTTCATTTGACTTTGATCGGTATTTAACCCACTAGTGTTGATAATTAATCATATACTTCCACATTTTAAAATAATATTGTCTTGTATTGTTCTGTCTATTGTAGTCTATGTGTTCTATATTGTTTCAGGACAAAGAGAATAAGTCTGGTGAATAAGTTATAAGAGTTGTTTTCCTAATACTCCCTCCGGTCCTTAATATAAGATATTTTGATTTGTTATAGATTTAACCTAGTACATATTTTTAATTGACGAAAAAATATTAAAAATATATTTCACATTCGTTGCATTCTTTTGATTATTATGGAATATTTTTAAAATTTTTTCGTCAATTAAAAATATGCACTAAGTAAAATCTAAAATAAAATAAAAATATCTAATTATATTAAGGACCGCAAGGAGGGAGTACTCTTTCAAGGCTAAATCTTATCAATTTACGTTTTTTGTTGATATCACTGAGCAACATTTTTTTCAATCGTTCCATCTCATGCTTCAGCTCCTCTTCATTTCCCCCCACTGTATCCTATCAATTTCCATTTGAATTTTCCAGTGAGTTTTGAAATTTTTCTCCACATGAAATCTTTTTTATGCGGCAAAAAGGAAACCTTAATGAGGAGGAGTTGTAAAAATCTACTCTATTTAGCTAGCTCTAGTCCCTCTTCAAGCTATTGCATGCAAGTGGCGGGGTTATTTGATTTAAGTTAAGTATCTTTTCCCTTAATCAAATTAGCAAGATAGATAATTAATGTGATTTTGTGTTTTTCCATTTCAACCAAAGTAGTTGTGGTGGAGTGGAAGGGACTCCTCCACACTTAATTATATGTCAATAGTTCAAACTTCGCTATGGGTATAGAGTAACCTTAAATATTTTGGCCAGCTGTCCCACCCAACAAGGTGCTTACAATTCAACGAGAGGGATTAGTCACTGTTGCCGACGTGGACACCCTGCAAATATGAATATATATATATATATATATATATATATATATATATATCTTACTATATTAGAAACAAAAACCACACTTAAGAGAAAGCACCATCATTTGCCATGTGGCATTTCCACATCATATTTTTAAATAAATTTTTATTCCACATCTCCTAAACTTAAAAGGCAAATGCAGTCCAAATTTATTTCCACCTCCTATTTTCGTCAAAACAAATAAAAAAAAAAAACCACGGGTTTATAAAAAATCCAAATCCCCATCCACATCGCCACGACAATCGACTCCTTAATCAATCCCTTCTCCACAATTAAAAAAAATAAATTCCTCATCAATCATCAATTGAGAATATGTGGTGAAATATACTCCTTTCCTATTAGCATGTTCAATCTTTTCATTAGTGATGATCAACTACATCCTAATCGGATAAAATTTAATTTCAAAAAATATTCTCTTTACCTCTCTATATAAACACAAAGGAAAAAAAAAATCTCATTGATCTTGCTTCGGCCGTTGTGGTGGTACCATTACAGGTAGTAAAATTTAAATGATTTTATTTTCACAAATAATTAGTTTGGCTTTTATTATTTTTTATTTTTTCCGTTCAAGAATAGTGTTATTATTATTATTTTTATGCGTCCATCCGTTACAGCTACCGGAGCCGTTGTCAGGTAGTATGATATGATTTCTTATTTGGTTAGTTAGTCTAGAATTTTTGTATAATTTTAGTTATGTTTGGATTGAATTGATTGATTGGGTTTTTGTTATAAAGTGTGGTTTTTTAAATTTGTTTTTTATATTTCATTCAATTAGAGTGGTTTTCTTTTTTTAATTATGGAGTCTCAGGATTTTTTTGTATATGGCCAGTTATGAAGTGTGTTTTTTCTTTGTTTAATTGCTTTTGATTTTGTTTCATACTCCCAGTTGACCAATTATTATTATTATTATTATTATTATTATTATTATTATTATTATTATTATTATTATTTTATTTACAAATGAAGTACGTTTTTTTTTTTTTGTGTTTGGGGTTTCAAGAATATACTTTTTTGGATTTGGTTTTTGGACTTTTTTTATATTTAAGAAGTAACACTTATAAAATATTTCTAAAATCTTCAAACATTTCTAAAACGTACCGGGCCAAATACAATTTATTTTTATGCCAAATACAAACATCACACTTATAAAACATTTTTAAAATTCTTGAAATATTTCTAAAATATATCGGGCTAAATACAAAATATTTTTTTTTCAGATACAAATATTTCTAAGATCTACAGATATATTGGGCCAGGGTCGCATGCGCGACCAGACATCACTAGTATATATATATATATATATATATATATATATATATACTAGAAATTGAAAATGACCAAAAGATACCAAGTGGCTACCTAGAACCGGACAAAGCAGCAATCAACAATTGTCATTAGTATTTAGACTTAAATCTTAATCAATCAATAATTTCACAGCAATCAGAAAAAACGACCCTCATTTAATTAATGAGGCAGACAGCTATTTATCATTGACTGATGAAACAAAAGGAATTTGATATACTTATCCTTCTCAAAATAATAGAGGTCCATCCATTTCAATTTGATCTACACCTTTTCTATAGTTTCATAATTTAGTCTCACTTAGAATAATAATTAAATTTTATCTTTAGATTTTCTAGTATACCCATATTAATATTAATACCCATATTAACATTACTACAATAGAAAACATTTAATTAAATTCGTGTACTACTGTCAATCATTTACTAAAAATACACTACTTATAATAAGGATATATCAGGTATATTTAACATTAAAATTAACCACGTAAACGATATAGGAAATTATATTTTTATAGTTATAAACATGTAGTGAAACATAACAGTGACTGAGATGTATTGTTTTTTTTAATACAAATAGTATTATATTTTTACTACTGTAATTATGTACACGTTAGTTATTATGAGTTTTTACTATATTTTTTCATTCTCTGTTACTTTCTAAACTATATCACTCGCTTCTTTCTCTATTCAATTGAAATGGAGGGAATACTCTTCTAATTCCATATATAAACATGGACCGAGACCGCGAGACGTATGGATAATTTATTATGGAATTCACATATTGAAGGTGAACCAATATTATTTCATGATCATAAACCAATGATCAATCAAACCATGATGATGGTGAATCTGGGCCTGATCTTGATTCCTTTTTTCCTCTTAATCCTTTTAACCAATTTGAATTTCATTAAGAAATGGAAGATGAGATCCAAAGATTCAGCGAACATAGCAGCAAAAAAGCTGCCACCAGGGCCATGGAAACTCCCCATCATAGGGAGTATCCATCATCTCATGGGTTCACTTCCTCACCAAGCTCTCCGAAATTTAGCCCAGAAACATGGAGATCTAATGCACCTTCAGCTCGGAGAAATTCCGGCCATCGTCGTATCGTCCCCTCGAACGGCGAGGGCGATAATGAAAACACATGATCTCGCATTCGCAAACAGGCTTGAGTGTCTGGTTGGGAAGATCATATTGTACAATTATTCCGACGTCGGGTTTTGCCCTTACGGCGATTACTGGAGACAGATGCGTAAAATATGCAGTTTGGAACTCCTGAGCACCAGAAATGTACGATCCCTCGGTTCGATTCGACAAGACGAGGCGTTTCGCCTCGTTTCGTCGATTCAGGAGGAGGCGAGAATTGGGAAAAAATCAGGTGGTGTTATAATAAATTTCACGCAGAAAACTTCCTCGTACACCAGTTCAATGGTCTGCAGAGCGGCATTCGGTCGAACATTTGGAGTGCATCGGGACATATTGTTGGAGCTGATAAAGGAAGCTTTACTGTTGACGAGCGGGTTTGACGTTTCCGATCTTTTTCCATCGCTGAAAATTCTCCATCATCTCAGCCGGATGAAGCCCAAGTTGCTGGAACTGCACCGGAAGATGGATGAGATCCTTGATATCATAATCCGGGAGCACGCCGAGAACCCGACTGGCCGGAACGGCGAGTTCGGGCAAGAGGATCTGATTGATGTTCTACTCAGGAACAAACAAAGTGGTGACCTTCCTTTTCCGATCACCAACACAAACATCAAAGCCGTTTTGCTGGTAATTATTTTATATGTTTGTTATTAATTCATTTCTCATCTTATTTTTGGGATTTTCTTGAATTGACATAAAACTGTTATTATTGATGGATTAATTGATTTTGCAGGATATGTTCACCGGAGGAGTGGAAACTTCGGCCACCGCGGTAGAATGGGCAATGTCGGAGATGATGAAACATCCCGACATATTAGCAAAGGCACAGAATGAAATAAGAAAATCGTCGTTGATGCGAAAGGAAATAATTGAAGAAGCTGATATTCAAAGTTTCAGTTACTTGAAATTAGTGATAAAAGAAACTTTACGACTTCATCCTCCGCTTCCTCTCTTGATACCTAGAGAAAGCAGGGAGCAATGTGAAATTGACGGATATATTATCCCTCCGAAAACTAGAGTCTTGGTCAACGCGTGGGCCATCGGGAGGGATCCCGAGGCCTGGGATGACCCGGAAAGTTTTAGGCCCGAGAGGTTTGAGAATCACTCCGTTGACTTCAATGGAACGAATCATGAATACATACCGTTTGGTGCTGGGAGGAGGAGTTGCCCCGGAATCTCATTTGGTTTAGCTAATATTGAAGTTCCATTAGCTAATCTGTTGTACTTCTTTGATTGGAAACTTCCAGATGGCGTTGAGAATAGCGATTTAGACATGACTGAGACACACGGAATAACCGCTGCAAGGAAAAACAACCTCCTCTTGATTCCATCTATGTATACAAATCCCGGCCTATGATAACTGTTGTTAAAGCTATGAGTGGAAGTATACTTTGGTAGGTTTTTTTTTTTCCCTTGTACTTTTTCGTCTATATAAAAGAGAAGGCATGCATGATCACGTACATCATATTGATCAGAGTTTAGTAGTATGTTAATAAATTGCCATATAAAGTTTGGAGAAATTACAAGTTGTAGGTTGGTTTTGATGGTATCCTATAGTTGAGGTGGAGAACAGTCACAAAGAGACGGTTCTTCTTGATTTTGTCTCGTCTCCAAAACCTACATTAGATGGAAAAAAAAATAAAAAAATATACATGTGCTTGATTATTACATACAACAAGTGCATCCCGTTTTTTAGTGCAACAAACACACTCATTATAGAGGAAAATATTATAGTCCCCTAATTTTATAGTAACTTTCCGGTAAAATTACAATCTTGGCTTTTTTTATGTGTCTGGCTGCATAATATTATTAATACAACAGATGTATGGAAGATTTTCTCTATCGAATCGGGTTAGTAAAGATAGTTATGGATACCAGGTGTGTATGTAAGGTAACACTATAAAAGAAAGTATTTATTTATATTTTTAGTAAACTATTTCACATACTGAGTGGAGAAAATTAATTGATAACAACAGTGATTACCTTGCGAAGTGCGATAATATGCGGTGGGAAAAAAAAAATTAATTACATATATGTTATTAAATTGAAAATCGGGTACCTGAAGTTTTGATATTTGGGCTCCATTCTGTAATCAATAACAACCGTAAGTACTACTACTACTACAATTTTGGCCAATATTGTTCATTCTAAGTTCAAGCTCAATGGCCATTAAGCATTTCCTCACAAGCATATCCTAGACTTAGAATTACAGTACTAAAAACCCTCCCCACTCCCGAAGAATAGTTGTTCGTGCGGACATACTACGCTTGCAAAAAATTCAGGCAAAAGTGTGTAATTCGCAAGATACGATATTCGGTTAGGTATAAAGAAAAAAGGGTGTATAACTTGTAATAAACTTGAATAAAGACTGAATTGCTTGTAAATTGATGAATAAAACGAATTACAAAAAGTAAATCGAATTGAAAGACTTGCAAAAGTGTTGAAAAGAATAATAAGGTGCTAGAAAAGTAAAAAAAAAGATAAAGAGTTTTGCAGCTTGTGATTTGTCTGTATTGATGATGAGTTGTGTCTTCTGCATTGCCCTATCTCTCTCTCTCTTTATATAGGTCTCGATTATCGCTTGAGTCGGTGTGATTTCCGATTCCTAGTTGAATTAGGTATTGCCTAGTTGAATTAGGTATTGCCGATTTAGAATTGTAATTGACTTTTATTTTCGATTCCTTTTTTCTGACACAATTGGACTTCTCCTCTAATTTGGATTCGATTTTGTCCGCGTCGGGTTGGGCTTTCGACGCATCTTCTTTTTCCGATTCGGCTGCGGACTCCTTGCGACAAGCAAATTAGGCCGGATTCATAACTTTTGTTGGATCAACATCGATTTTAAATAAAATCGTGTCGATCCAATTTCAGGCAAAAGTATGTAATTCGCGAGATGCGATATTCGGCTAGGTATAAAGAAAAAAAGGTGTAAAATTTGTAATAAATTTGAATAAAGACTGAATTGCTTGTAAATTAATGAATAAAACGAATTACAAAAAGTAAATCGAATTGAAAGACTTGCAAAAGTGTTGAAAAGAATAATAGGGTGCTAGAAAAGTGAAAAAAATAAAGAGTTTTGCAGTTTGTGATTTGTCTATGTTGATGATAAGTTGTGTCTTCTGCGTTGCCCTATCTCTCTCTCTCTCTCTCTCTGTTTATATAGGTCTCGATTATCGCTTGAGTCGCTGCGATCTCCGATTCCTAGTTGAATTAGGTATTACCGATTTAGAATTGTAATTGACTTTTATTTTCGATTCCTTTTTTTTTCTGACACAATTGGACTTCTCCTCTGATTTGGATTCGATTTTGTCCGTCGGGTTGGGCTTTCGACGTATCTTCTTTTTTCGATTTGGCTGTGGACTCCTTGCGACAAGCAAATTAGGCCGATTCATAACTTTTGTTGGATCGACATCGATTTTAAATAAAATCGTGCCGATCCAATTTCAGGCAAAAGTGTGTAATTCGCGAGATGCGATATTCGGTTAAGTATAAAGAAAAAATGGTGTAAAACTTGTAATAAACTTGAATAAAGACTGAATTGCTTGTAAATTGATGAATAAAACGAATTACAAAAAGTAAATCGAATTAAAAGACTTGCAAAAGTGTTGAAAAGAATAATAGGGTGCTAGAAAAGTAAAAAAAAAGATAAAGAGTTTTGCAGTTTGTGATTTGTCTGTGTTGATGATGAGTTGTGTCTTCTGCGTTGCCCTCTCTCTCTCTCTCTCTCTCTCTCTCTCTCTCTCTCTCTCTCTCTCTCTCTCTCTCTCTCTCTCTCTCTCTCTCTCTCTCTCTCTCTCTCTCTCTCTCTATATATATATATATATATATATATATATATATATATATATATATATAGGCCTCGATTATCGCTTGAGTCGGTGCGATCTCCGGTTCCTAGTTGAATTAGGTATTGCCGATTTAGAATTGTAATTGATTTCTATTTTCGATTCCTTTTTTCTGACACAATTGGACTTCTCCTCTGATTTGGATTCGATTTTGTCCGCGTCGGGTTGGGCTTTCGACGCATCTACTTTTTCCGATTCGGCTGTGGACTCCTTGTGACAAGCAAATTAGGTTGATTCATAACTTTTGTTGGATCGACACGATTTTATTTAAAATCGATGTTAACAATAGTTCTTTCCTTTGCAATTTTTGGGTCTCCTATTTTTCATTGACATTGTGTTTATGAGCTGGAGCCCTATAACTCGCAACTGATCCTCTCCCATACCTTATCATTAGGTATATCGATTTGTCTTAAATTTTATTTATTATGTTGTTTAAATTAAAAAATTAAACTTTAAAAATATTTTATAATAATTGAAACAACATAATGAATGTGAAGATACATTTTTAAGATTTCATTTTCAATCACAATAAGTTACTAAATAAAATTTAAGACAGGTTAAAATAGGAGACCGAAAATATCAACAGACAGATTAAAAAATGTCAACGGACAGACCGAAAATGTCAACGGACAGATTAAAAAATTTAAGACAGATTCATAATTTTTGTTGGGCCGACACGATTTTATTTAAAATCGGTGTTAACAATAGTTCTTCTTAGGGCTGGTCATTTTAAATCACGGTTTGGGTCGACCCGATGATCCGAACCGACCCGAACCGAAACCGAATCAAAATTCTCATTTCGGTTCGGATTGAAGATTTTAAAAATTAGAACGGTTCGGGTCAAAAGAATATCTAAATTGAACCGAAAAAATCCAAAACCAAAAAATAAATAATTACATTTTAATAATGACGTCGTTGACCGCCGTTACCACCTTTGACCACCGGCGCAGGTTGCCGCCGGCGACAACTTCCGGCCAATTTTCCGGCGACTTTGCCGGAAATTTATTTTTTTCCGGCCGCCGGTGACCGTCTCCGGCATGATGATATCATCATCACTTTTGATGACATCATCACTAGCAAAATAGTTCATTTCGGGTCAATTCAGTTTAAATCTGTAATCCAAACCGAATCGAAACCATTTGTGATCCAAAAGAAATTGACCCGTTTCCGAACCGAACCAAAATAGCGGTTCAGATCAGTTCGGTTTGGATTGGATTTCTCCAAAAGAACAGCCCTAGTTCTTCCCCCTTTAAAATGAATGTGAAGATACATTTTCATTGACATTTTAATCGGTCAGATTATTAAAATGTCGAACTTGTTTCATATTGTAAGGAAAGTTGTCCATCGTTGATGTCAAAAATTTAAAATTGTTATGATTTCACTCTATTAATATCATTCAAACTTCATAACGTTGAATGAACGAATGTACACAACTGAATCATCGAAGAAAACTGTTCACGAATTAATTACTGGGCCATTGCTCAATTGCATGCCATCATAATCATCCATTTTTTATTTTTTTATTTTTTTTTGGAACACGAATATCTTCGGAAAAGTGAAAACCTTTACCTACGTACTACGTAGCATCATGAAAGAGAGCACTATTAAATGATTTACGCCGCAACTGCATTATGCCATATCAAACAAATCAATCATAGTACTCCTCTCATTGAAAAAATAAAATAAAATAAAAATTTGTAACACTAAAATAATACTATAACAAAGTAGAACTAAAAGCTAGTCAAACAAGACGGGAAGGAGTCAAATAATTAATAGATCCATTATTGAAGCATGCATTATTGACGTACGTAGAACGGTAGAAGAGTCAAGCAACCCAATTTTGAATACCGATAATATATTTTATAATAATGTTTTTATGAAACTTGTAAAGAATGATATAAGTATGCTAACGACATTTACATTCGATGATTAGGGCGGTTCATTTGCAGAAAACTGACCCGAAACAAACCGTTAGTTTGGATCGATTTAGAAATGGATAATTTTTTTTTTGGATCACCAATAGTTCTATTCGAATCGATTCAGGTTAAGTTTTGATTCTGAACCGAATTGACCCAAAACGAACCATTGCGCCCGTGATGTCATCAAAAATATTGACCAATGGTGGAGCTAGAAGTGCATCATAGGGGTGCGAAACAAAATTATCGAAACAAGTGTATTAAATACTAAAAAAGTATTAAGTATTAGAATTTATTAAAATATTATTTTTTCCTCATTCAAAAAACCTACACCAATTTAATGAGTTTCGTTTTGTTAATATTTTATACATCTTTTGCAACTATTATACCATTAAAATGGCACTAAAATTTACTATATTTTATATTAATTCCTAGTGTTCAATTTCAATCATATGTTTTTACAATGTGAAGAAAAAAAAGTATTTGTAAATACACATTTTTTTGTCATCAATGGGACACTGTAGGAGGAAATTTTAAATTTGACAAATTAATTTTTCTCGAGCACTCAACGAGCAAATGTGATACATTTTATGGAAAAAAAAGAAATAAAAAGAAAGTTGAGCCAAGTTATAAAACTATATAAATTGAGATACAATTATATAAGCTTTTTATTGGTTTTGAACTTAAGTTAATTACCATTTTTGTTATCAATTTTTTCAATAGAAGACTAAATCCAAAAACAGTAATTATCATCTTCTTCCTAGTTATTTAAAAATCAAACCAGTAAAAAAGAAAAAAAAAAAGTTTTTGGCAACCTTTTCTATGTTAACTTTGTATTGACAAAAGAGATACAGTATAACATAGATACAATATATTCACCACAAAAAGTGTTTTTTTTTTTATCTTGTATCATTCAAAATATTTTAGAAGGGGGTGCGAAAATTTCATTTTAATTTTTTTTTCAACTTAATAATTTATAACTTCTTAAAAAAACTAAAATCGAAACCGGCGCGGCCGCACTGGCTGGCCCACCTCTCCCTCCGCCTGTGGTAATGATGACGTCATCACGTCGGCGCCGGTCACCTTTTGTCGAAAAAAATTAATTTTTCGGCAAATCTGCCGGAATTCTCGTTGGAAGTTGTTGCTGGTGGCGGTCAACGAAGAAATTATTAAAATTTAATTATTTTTTTTTTGTTTTAGATTAATTCGGTTCACTTTGGATATTCCTTTGACTCGAACTATTCGAACCATTCCACCTTTTAAAATCATTGATCTGAACCGAAATTAAATTTCGAATCGATTTCAGTTCAAATCGGTTCGACCCAAACCGTGGTTCAAAATTACTCACTCTTGGGATGATGAAACAAGAGAAAAAAAAAAGAAGATAAAGAAATGTTGACAACATAAAGGTCCTTTTTTTTTTCCCCTATGGTAGTGATTATGAAAAAGTTTACTTTCCCCTATGGTTGTGATTATGAAAAAGTTTACTTTGGACAAATGCAAGGAACAAACACCCGAAATAATTAGGAAATAAAAAAAAATGATATACTTATTTTTTAATAGTGACATTAGTATTAGTAAAAGAACTAAAAATTAAAAATCATCATAGTATTAGTAATTCAAAATTAGATATACGTACAAGGATACATGATCCAGTTTGGTGGTAAAAATTGTTGAATCTCATTTTTATATTGCGTTCTTCTTGTACTAAAACAGTTAGGTATATAAAATTGTACTCCCTCCATCCCACAAAAATAGTCCACATTGAGTTTTGTACCGTTTTTAGTATAAATTTGAAAACTCAATATGGACTTTTTTTTTTTTTTTTTTGCAGAAAAAAAACTTTCTGACCAGCATATTATATAAATCAAAAAGCGATCAGCTGGTCTGTCTCAACAGAGAATGAAAAATGGCAGCCTGGTTCCCTTTCTTCCTCCTCCTCCTCCTCCTGGTTTGTATCTTCCATCATTATTCGAAAAACCACAAAAACCCAAAAAAGATTCGCCGGCCACCAGGTCCTCCGGGGCTGCCATTGCTCGGCAACTTGCATCAGTTTGATGGTGCAAAGCCTCATGAGTTCCTGAGGCAGCTTTCCAACAAACATGGCCCCTTGATGTCATTAAAACTTGGAAAAGTACCAGTTGTTGTGATTTCTTCGGGGAAAATCGCGAAAGAAGCGCTCAAAACCCATGATCTCACGTTTTCAGTGAGGCCAAAACTTGTTGGCAATCAGAAGTTGTCCTATGATGGCAAAGATGTCGCATTCTCACCTTTTGGTGAGTATTGGAGAGAGATGAAAAAGATCAAAGTAGTTCATCTCTTAAACTCAAAAACACTTCAATCGTTTCGACCCATTCTTGATGATGAAGTTTCCCTCTTGATTGAGGAGATTTCGGATCTTTCTGCTTCGAATTCGGTTGTCAACTTGAGTTCAATGGCAATGTATTTGACAAGCACTTTGATCTGTCGGTTTGCTTTTGGGAAAAAGTATGATAAAGAGGATCACAAGAAGAAGAGTTTTGATCGGATGTTGCGGGAATCCGAGTTCCATGTTGGAGGGTATTTTTTGTGTGATTATCTTCCTTCGTTGAGATGGATTGACAAGGTTTTAGGGAAGTTTGATCGTCTTGAGAAGAATTTCAAGGAATTGGATTTGTTCTATGAAGAACTCATTGAAGACCATTTGGATCCAAACAGGGCAGATGCCATGAATGATGATTTGCTTGATATTTTGATCCAGATAAAGCACAACCAATCATCAGCCTTTGATCTTACTTGGGATCACATCAAAGCAATTATCACGGTAATTTTTCTTAATCCATATTACCTCCGTACTGAAACGATATTGGTCAAGTTTGTACTTTTACTTTTACTTTTAGATTCGAACTAAAAGTGAAAATTTAAATAAGACAATCATTTTGGGATAAACAAATTATTCCTTTAAGCTGAAATCTAAAACCAATCTTTATTTTTAGCCTAGCTAGACATGTTGTTTGCTCTTTGTTTAGCAAGAGTTTGAAATATAGAAGTTACTTTATACCAAAAAAAAAAAAAAAAACTGATGTTCAAAAATTTGTGTAATTGTACTAAAAGTGAAAAGTCGAATTGGACATTCACTGACAGATTCTTCTTTCGTTTTACAGGATATCTTCGTAGGAGGAACAGACACAAGTTCAGCTGCAATTGTATGGGCTATGATGGCCCTAATGCGAGCACCTACGGTGATGAAAAGGGCACAAGCAGAAATCAGGGATTTCGTTGGAAAAAGTGGAAAGATAGGGGACCAACAAGTTCCTTATTTAGATGCAATAATAAAAGAAACTTTCAGGTTGTACCCCCCAGCTGCCATTCTGCCAAGACAAACTATGGAAAGTTGTAGGATACATGGATATGACATTGAAGCCAATACTATGGTTTTCATCAATGAATGGGCGATTTCTAGAGACCCTGAAAGTTGGATAAATTCAGAGGATTTTGTTCCAGAGAGATTTTTGAACAGTAACATTGATATTAGAGGAAATGATTTTGAAGTTATTCCATTCGGGTCGGGTAGGAGGGGTTGCCCCGGAAGCTCCCTTGGGCTATTGATTGTGAAAGTTACACTTTTCAACCTTCTTTACTCTTTTGATTGGGAGTTGCCTCATGGGATGAGAATAGAAGACATCGATTCAGATACATTGCCAGGATTAATCATGCATAAAAAGAACCCTCTTTGCCTTGTGCCAAAAAGATACGCCTAATTGTGTCGTGAATTAATTCCTCCCACTAGTGAAAGCAAAGTGCTAGCAACATGAGATTTTTGTGTTAAGATTCTACCCAAAGTTTATTTAGTGTGTTTCTTTGTATTCTTCTATGTTTTAGTGTTGAGTTGCCAAATTCCCAATGGCTTGCGCCACCGTGAAGGGTTTGTCATTAACTCATGAAGAGAGTTTTAGGACAAAGTCCACACTGACAATGATGGCTAGTGTGCATTATTCTATAGAGTCATATTAAGCTCTGTTAAGGAAATGCGATTTTTTTAAGTAGAACTTAGTCCATATTATCATAAAAAAAACAAATATTATGACATACTCTTTTGAATAGAGCTCGATGATCAATATGACTTTATTCATATCTATAGAGAAGCGAATATTAAGGCGGATTATAATTCTCTGCTGTTCCTAAATCTTGTTATCAAAATATTTATTTACAAACAACTCAATTGAATTTGACTAAGTGATGGGCACATTAACAATTTACGTTTTGTTTTCCTGCCCAATGTAACCGAAAATAATGAAAAATGTTCCACCTATCCACATGCCAGCCCAAATTATATTATGCCAATGAAATTGGTAATTTGACCCACATTGTGTTGGCCCAAATTATTCCCTCCAAAAAAAAAAAAATCTTAACGAACTCCAGTGGTTTCTATCAATGTCACGTGTTCATGTTTTCCACCAGCAAGGATTGAAACCTTAATTTTCCTACCGAAACATCCCATCTTTTCCAGTCTTCCACCACGGAGAAAAAAAAAAAAAAAAGAATCAGCCCACTTTCTATAAATAGACAATTTTCCACACCAATAATGCTGTGGTGTCCGTTGAAACTTGGAAAACAAACATTTTCGATTTTGTCGTCAACTGGGATGACCCCATGTTATTGTTGCTTAAACCTCTCAACTAAAGAAAACGGAGAAATTGATTAAACGAAGTTCACAGACTCTGAGAGACAGAGAGTTCAGACAAACAGAGTGATAATAATCGGTTAGTAAGGTTGTACCAAGTTTGCACGTTTCAAATTGTTCATTTGGTTTGTTTGTTTGGTGCCCTTTTTATTTCATTTGCTTCACCATCACTCTTGGAATATTTTTCAGGAAAGTAGAGAGGAGGAGGGAATTGACTGGTTTGAGTGTTGAAGTATCAAAATTGCGCTCCATTTCAGAACGAGAGAGAGAGAGAGAGAGAGAGAGAGAGCCCTTTTTCGATTTTGTAAGTGAATTGATCTTGAACTTCAATTTCCAATCAGAACCCTCCAAATATCTTCCATAATTTTGTTCCTTCTGTATTGGGATTTCGTTAAATTGCTGTTGGAGTTTTGGTAGTATCAATCTGAGAGTGATAGAATTCGATCTCTTACCACTCATTTGAGGGTAAGCATTATTTGAGAAATCTTGTTTCTTCTTTGATGCAGCCAAACAATAGTGTTGCTCCCAGTTGCTTTAGAGTGCTGTGCGTATTTGTGTTTTCCTCCATTCTGCCTGTTTTGTCTTTTAAAATAGTGGTATTGGAATTTAATTTTGCATTCTTGATCGTCTCATCATGAGTTACATGGTTTTTCTATTTCACTTTCCCTTTTGTTTTCATCATTTCTTGGATGGCTGCAATGCTTCTGCAATGAAAATTAGGCTGGTTGGATCTCAAAATAAATTTGTAGGATTAATATTTTCTGGATTCGCTGCAGAACCATACTTGTAGGTTTTTTTTTTTTATTTCTTTTTTTTTACCTTATTCTGATGACTATGAATATTTACCAGGCCATCTTAGTTCCAGTGTAACAATCAAATTCATTTTGAACTTGTTTTCGGATTTGTGCATACAGTTTTCTTATTTTTCTCAATATGTTTGTTCTTTTGTAGTTTTCTTGTTCCTTTGCATTTGCCAGTCAAGCTTTCATTATTCCTTTTGTTGTTCATGTGTGCAAACATACTCTATAGGTGAGGCATATACAGAACTTCATACTCTTTTAATTCTTCTTCAGGTTGATCTTTTGGTATGGCGGCAATATTGGCTTGTCAGAGCTGCTATTGCCGCACTGAAGACAAATTAAACCTTCGAAGCTCAAGACAAGATCTTGGATTCTTAGATTCTTTATCTGTATGGAGTTCATGGAACATAGAAACAGGTTCGTCCAATATATCGAAAGCTAAAAAGAGCTGTTGGCATCAAGTTATCATGCAACAAAAGGAGGTCCGTGTAGATTTAGGTACCAATGGTAGGCCTATTACAATGGTACCTGCAAGTGAAGTAGCAAAGAGAAAGACACCATTGGTAAATAATAATGGTGCAGTAAATGGTTCAAAAAGTTTAAGTAGTGGAGCAGGTGTAAAGAAAAATGAACCATCCGTGGACCATGCAGTGAATGGTTCAAGAATGGCTGTGAATGGATCAGTTACTGGGAATCGAGCAACCTTAGTGAAGAGAAATTCTCCCCCACCCATTATTCAGGTGTCCAAATCAGTTGAGCTCCCTCCTCTTGAAAATCCAAGGGTTTTGCCTTCAGATGAAGGCTTCAGTTGGTCAAGGGAAAATTATAATTCTTGGCAAAGAACCATCGATGTTTGGTCTTTTGTTCTCTCATTGCGTGTCCGGGTTCTCTTTGACAATGCTAAGTGGGCTTATCCAGGAGGCTTTACGGAAGAAAAGCAGGTGATTCACACGGCCTGGTTACTGCTACTTGTTCTATCTTTCTGATCTGAGTTGTATGATTATTCTGACTGCTCTTTCATTAAGACTTAGTTGAACGACGTTCTCTATCAGTTGTCTTGATTGCTTACAATTTTTGTTAATGATGGTTCCTGCTTGTAACTTTTAATTTCAGAAAGCAAGAAGACGCAAAACTGCTTCATGGTTACGAGAATGTGTGTTGCAACTTGGACCTACATTTATTAAACTTGGGCAGTTGTCCTCGACAAGATCCGATCTGTTTCCCCGAGAGTTTGTGGATGAGCTTGCCAAGTTGCAGGTCTACTCTTGGGTTATGCATTCTTGCTCATATAATAGTTGCTAAGCTTTGTCTCTCTTAGTATGTGTGATCCCTTTTAACTAAAGTTGCTTAAAAATCGTGCCATATAATTCAGGATAGAGTTCCCGCATTTCCGTCAAAGAAAGCGAAGGAATTCATCGAAAAGGAACTTGGAGCTCCAGTTCGTATGATATTTAAGGAGTTTGAGGAAATGCCAATTGCAGCTGCTAGTCTTGGTCAGGTTTGCTTTGCTTTATTGCTTCTTTCCCCTCTTTCCTGTAGTGTTTTTGAGTGTTCAACAATGCAACGTAAACAGCCTGTTGCTTTGGGAACTGATACCAAAGAAAAACAGAAAATAGGCGTAGGCTTCATTTTGCTATTCTTAGCATCCATTCTGTGGCCCATTCCCTCCTATATAATGGGGATAAGGACTTAGTTATTGTATTGGCAGAGATTTCAAATAAGGGATTTGGGGACTAAATAATGCTTGATCTCAGGCTAATGCTCGCATTGCTACATCTTTTTTCCCTCTTGTTTGTGTCTGCTTCTTCTTTTCCTTTTCGCTCTCTGTAATAGTCTTTTAATTGGTAAAAACATATTTGAGGATTCTACATTGAGATTTGAAGAAGGGGCAACTTGTTGAAGGCGCCGAATAATTTAGGTTACTTTTGAAAGAGTAATCATTAATAGTATATCACATACTGTCAGAAATCAGTGTCCAAAGATTTTATAATGTTTTTTTGTATTGTCCTATGTCTAAGGATGCATCTGTACTTAATGCTTTGCGGAATTTTGTTAGGTGCATCGTGCAATCTTACACAATGGAGAAACAGTAGTCGTCAAAGTTCAAAGACCGGGCCTGAAGAAACTTTTTGACATTGATTTGCGTATGTAATGTAAATACTTAACAAATAGTGCCGATTCTGCTGTTATGTTGTTATCTCTTTTCTTATGCTTTTCTCCCCGATTACATTCCCCATTCCAGGCAACTTGAAGTTGATTGCTGAATACTTTCAGAAAAGTGAAACTCTTGGTGGTCCAACAAGGGACTGGATAGGAATCTATGATGAATGTGCCAAGTAAGGATAACAAATCACTTCCAAATTCTTCTCCAATTTTTTCCCCTACTGTTTTCTCCTAGGTTATACATGAGGAAACTGGTTTTTAAAAGAGTTTACAAAAAGTCTTGGTAGCTTCCACAAATGTTTTTCTGTTTATGTCGTTCAGAAAGGAACTAGTCTTTTGTTCTCCCGTCTCTTTCAATATTGTTATTATTATTATTATTATTCTTATTATTATGTTCAAGTTTGTTTGTTTGTTTGTTTGTTCTTTTTTTTTTTTTTTTTTTTCTCTGAATGCATCTGGAGTCACAGTGTTTCTTAGGTTTGTTCTTGTAATGTACAGATCAGACACCTGTTGTGATAGGTGGCAATTGTATTTTATAAAATATGTCTGAGCAGATAGAAAATCAAAGAAATTTCCTAAAATGATCTATTTTAGACTTCCTAATAGTTGCACTACATTTTAAAGCAGACTTCTGTTCTAGGTTTTTGCCTTGCATTTTAGTTCTGACTAAATTTAGAATGTAATACATTTTAGCAAAAATAAGAGTTTTGCACTAGCGATATCTGCAAAGTAGACTATTACTATTTTGAATATCATGCAATCCAAACACATTGTTCAGAGTCTGACACAACTTTGTTCAGAGTCTGCCAACTTGTTCTGATCACTTGCAGTCATGCACTTTACATGTGATTTTATTTTTGTCATCTTGATAATTGTTTTCTTAAGTGTCAAGAATGGTGCCTTAAAAAATAGGTAGCAGCATGACAAAGTCTGGGAAGCACATCTATGTTGTAGAGTAACGCGTTCCATTCAAATTTCAGGATTTTGTACGAGGAAATTGATTATATAAATGAAGGGAAGAATGCTGATAGATTTCGCCGGGATTTTAGGAATATAAAGTGGGTCCGAGTACCTGTAAGTTTCATCTATTCTTTTTTACTTGCTTTCTCTATCTTCTGGTATCTGCATGCTCATGTATCCTCCTACGTCATTACTTAACTACGGTGTTACATTAACCTCTCTACCACTGCTTATATTCTTGGGAAGTGAGTTAAGTTCAGTCTTTTCAGTATGGGCACCCTTTCATTAATGAAATGAAAAGTACTGATTACGACGTGCATTTCTGCTCTCCAAGTTAAAGTTTGCTAGATTTCCTCTAACTTCCAAATTTCTGGATACAAACACTTACATTAACAACTCAGTTGACCCTTTCTTGGTTGTTGCTGCATAGTGCATTGTATTTTTAGATTCGCGATTACAATGTCCACTTCTATTCTTGAAACAGTTGTCATATGTTGCCTTCATCTGTCTGTTGCTTAACTTTTCAATGATAAGTTGGTGGTCATTCAGAATCTGGATCAAAGTTCAACTTTCATAAACAAGGGCAAGAAGCTTCTTGTTTTTATTTTATTAATTTTTATTTTTGAAATTGTGGTGTTCTATGTTCTGCTTCAGTTGGTTTATTGGGATTACACAGCAACAAAGGTGTTGACACTGGAGTATGTTCCAGGTTTGTGTATGCTATTTCTTTAATTCAAAAAGCTTCAATATATCCATGTCAAAAAAGACTGAAAATGGCATTGGTCTGTGTATTAATGGCTACTGTGTTTCATGGGCAGGAGTTAAGATAAACCAGTTGGATAAGATAGATGCACGTGGTTTTAGTAGAACTCGGATTGCATCACGTGCTATTGAGGCCTACTTAATCCAGGTTAGAAAGGATTACCAAGTTAATTGTATAATGTTGTGATTTCTCAATGTATCGATTTTGAAAACTTGCCGTGTATATAGATCTTGAGGACAGGTTTCTTTCATGCTGATCCACATCCCGGAAATCTTGCTATAGATGTCGATGAAGCACTCATTTACTACGATTTTGGTATGATGGGAGACATAAAGAGTTTCACAAAGGAGAGATTGTTGGAACTTTTCTATTCAGTTTATGAGAAGGATGCAAAAAAGGTCTAGTTTCTCCTCTTGCTCAATTTAATATTCAGTACTTTCAGGCACTGCGCTTGATTTGTAGATTTTTAAGATGATTTTTTTTCCTTTACCTTGTTTGAATTTGTTTCCTTCTCATAAGATAAAGTGCAGTTGATGCATATGTACCTCTTCCTCTTGTATGCATTATGCAAGACAAGCAACTAGGGGGAAGATTATATCAGGCTAGTGTACTGTTAGTTAAACTAGAGTATTGGTTATCCCAGAAACTGAATTTTAGGGTTGTACACCCCTCTCGAGAATTTAGGTGTATCTTCATAGAGTTCATTACATGAACCATATTTATCAATGATTTAAATGTTTATATGTTGGGTATTTTGGTTCGAGGAGAACCTAGGAGATAATCTTTTATTGATGTATTTTACTGCCATTAACAGTTTTGAGGTTTTTAGCTAGCAATAGCATGAAGTTTAGGGGTGAACTTCTGTCTATATGCTGTAAGATTTTTGATTTATTTTAGCCAGGTTAAAAGGTTTATTCCCTTGTATGGATTCTGTAATTTGGAATCAATGAAAACAACAACAGCTGAAGTTGAATTATTGCATTGAAAAAAATTAATGAGGGATGATGTTTCAAATCACTCTTTAATGTTCTAGCACAAAGGTGCATGGAAGGTAGAACGACAAAAATGCTAGATAATGATGCTTATGAACACCAAAATGCTCATTTCCACATTCGTTGCAGTTTTACTCTTAGGTTGTCCGAGGGGGGAAAATGTTAACTGAGTATTCACGCCTTTTCCGCATTTGTAATATAAGACTCCTCAAAGAATAAACTCTCAGCTGGCCAACCCAGTACTAACCTGGAAATTTATGGGACATGGTGCATCATTTAAAGTGAGCCATGAGCTGAAAGGCGCATAGAATGAAATGAACTAGAAACTGAAACTAAGATGGGAATGAATGAATCTACTCATCTCTGAACTGATACGTGTAGTTTTTTGCTTGGTAGTTTAATCACACATTTAGTTTGAAAGAATGACCCATTGATTTGGAAAAAAAAAAAAAAAAAAGAATGACCCATAGATTGATTAAGAATCCACAGAGATAGGTACTTTCTTTCGGTTGTGAATGCAAGGTTTCTACTTTTTTTTTACTGTGCCGAAATATTTCTTAATTTCATTTGTTAATGATAAGTTACTGATCCAGGTAATGCGCAATCTCATTGACTTGGGTGCGCTGCAGCCAACTGGGGACATGTCATCGGTATAGCTACAAACTCGGATCCCTGTTAAAATTACAAAAATATGATGCAGGATCAAGTGATAAAGGACTTCATAACATTATCTTATTATTTCTTTTTCAAAAAAAAAAAAACATTATCTTATTAGTAATTAAGTATCTCTTGTGACCAGGTGAGGAGATCAGTGCAATTTTTCTTAGATAACTTATTGAATCAAACACCAGATCAACAGCAAACTTTTTCTGCAATCGGCGAGGTACACTAAAGTTTATGTATTTATTTCAACCTTCTGTCTTTACAGCCTTAGGACAATATTATATGGTCAACACAGATATGAAACGTTTGTAAGAATCGATGTCAGAGTGAGAATTTGTGGCATAATTGTTCCTCGAAATGTTTTCTGACGTATGAAAAGAACATTTTTTCCCGTGTTTTATTTTCTTTGTTTGTAGTTGTCATCTTGTTTATCATTCACTGTTTTTGTAAAAGTTGGACTATATCCTCCTCCCTTGACCAATTTTTGTGAACAAATAACCTGCAGGATTTATTTGCTATAGCAACAGATCAGCCGTTTCGCTTTCCTTCAACTTTCACCTTTGTGCTCAGGGCATTTTCAACTCTTGAAGGTTTCTATCTCACTGGCCGTCTTTTACCACCTTAAATTAGTTGCTGCTGTGTATTTAAAATGAAGCTTTTGCACTTCCAGGCATTGGCTACATACTGGATCCAGATTTTTCCTTCGCTAAGATTGCTGCGCCATATGCACAGGTGACATTAACATGCTTGTTCGTATAAAATGACAATACTCTTGGTTTTAGAATTTATTCATGAGTTTCTTTTTGTGTGTTATCATTCTTTTGTTGGCCTATAGGAACTCTTGGATATGAGACAGAGGCAAAGGACTGGAACAAGACTTGTTCAGGAGTTGCGTAAACAAGCTGATGATGTAAGGCTCTGCTTGGCTTGCTCCTATGGGAATCGTTTTTTGTTTTTAGAGAATATTATTGAAATATCGAGTGAACTGAATCTGACAATCTTGCAGTGAATTTTACATAAAGCTTGGTATCTGTGTCCGAATTAAGAAAGACATTATTCTCTCTCTTATTGTTTGATTTTGTCATATCACCTATCTGTTGATTAAGTTAACTTCTCAATGAAAAGTTTGTGGTCATTCAGAAACTGGATCAAAAGTTCAAACATATGGTCTCTCTTCACTCCCACTGTCAATATTCCATCGTTTCTGTATTTTCTCTTCACTGTACACTGTAAATTTTTCCAATTTTGACTGACCATTTGTGGACAAAATGCTCAGGCCAGAACATCCACAGTTTCCATGCCTTACAGAATTCAGCGGATAGAAGAGTTTGTGAAAGAACTCGAGTCAGGAGACTTGAAACTACGAGTTCGAGTTCTGGAGGTGATTGAACTGTTCAATAAGTTTTAGTTTGAATTCAAATTTATGTCGTTTTACCTGTGTCTCTTCTTATCATTGACGTAATTCTTCTTTCTAAAATTGTTATTGTTGCATGTTTCAGTCAGAAAGAGCTGCTAGAAAAGCAACCATATTGCAAATGGCCACCATGTATACAGTTTTAGGTGGCACCCTGCTGAACCTCGGGGTTACCTTTAGCAATCAAGGCAGTCCAGTCATAGCAAATGGATCTTTTGTTGGTGCAGGTAACATCTTTTTTACAGAGAGAGAACTTGACATTGAAATCTAAAACCGTCTTAACTAGTATACATTTGATGTATGTCTTTACTTTCGGATCCAGGTGTCTTCCTCGCCTTGTTTATGAGATCAATGCAAAGGGTTAAGAAACTCGATAAATTCGAGAAAATGATATGACATCATGTTGCTTCTGTCCATACTCAGCTGCATGCTGCCTCATTTTTTTTTCCCGTTTTTTCTTCTTTACCTTTCTGATAACAATTGTTCATATATTCTTCTGAACCGAACTTATAGCTTATACTAGTTCAATATAGATCACAGGTGCTTACTATCCATTGTTTTGTGATGTACAGAAATGCTTACAAATCAACGTGTACTAGTTGAAAGGACAATGTAGGTTTACCATTTATTGTCATCCACAGACTCTTGTATCTCTCTGCAATCCATACATTATTTGCATTTGATTTTCTTCACTATTTTCTCCACTTCTCATATCAGAAGGAAAAAAGTGTATTCAGTTGATCTACCTTTTCTGGTTTCATGAATTGATCTACCTTCCTTTAATCTACTCCCAAAATGTATCTGATATTAGACAGTTAGGGTAATATTTCAAAGTAAAGGTTCGATTATAGTTTCCTTCCCAACGTCTGACGGCACCAATGAATTTTTCTCAGCTTATTCAGGTGTTGAGATCATTACAGTAATAAAAGTACTATATTGTTTTTTCACAATAATAATAATAATTGTTCCGTCCCAATGCATCTTTTTACATTTCTAATACAAAAAACACTTAAAAACAAACACTAAAAGAACAAACCAAACATACTACACACACCTATAAAAATACATGAAAAGAATAAAATGTATTCTTAGTCGTTCTTTCAAATTTGTACAAATACGGGTACTATAATTTTATAGATTTAGAAGGAAAATGCATATATGACATCTCTCTCTCTCTCTCTCTCTCTCTCTCTCTCTCTCTCTCTCTCTCTCTCTCTCTCTCTCTCTCTCTCTCTCTCTCTCTCTCTCTCTTGGGAGGGGGGTTATGCGCATGCAATGACTGTATGCACATTGTGGAGTAAAATTTTGTTTTGGCTAAACTGTTGGAGCAATTTAAAATTGCTCGGTTGAGAGCAAAAACTTCCAACCTCCTCGTTATAATTTTGTTTTTTTTTTTTTTAAGTGACAGAAGATATTTTAATGTCTTCATATATTGTAATCCTAGGTACACCTTGCAAGGTGTATCTAGGCAGTGCGTGAACCACACATGAGGGAAGAAAAATTGGAATAATTGAGTCCAAAAAAAAAGAATCCACACGCGCATTTATTATGCAAATCATCAGTTTAATTACGTGATCAAATGTTATCCCTTTTTTTCCTCCAAATTTTAACTACGTGAATTAATTCCTCCAAATTTTATCCCTTTATTTTAGCACATGTTTAATTTCAAATGTTATCTTTTTTTAATGCTTATCATGTTAGCTTTTATATTATTTTATTTTATGAGATTATTTTTTTAAAACTAGGTTTCTTCTTGTCGCTCGTTGCGTAAGGTAACGCGTAATGTATGCTTATTGATGAACAGGGTGTTCATTGTTGTTTTTTGACCAATGGTGTATTATATTATTACGATTTTATGATGAATATCTTATGTTAACTAATGAATAACGAGTTGTTATTGATGAATAACAAAAGTTTTGCTAATTGGACGATGTTTCAACTATGAGGAAGAGACTTTTGTTGCTTATAATTCTTACACAAAGCACATTGGTTTTTTCAATAAACAAGTTCAAAGATTGGAAAATGTCTAAATCTGGTGTTGTATATTGGAAACAATTTGCATGTAGCAAACAAGGAGTAAAAAATTCAAGAGGTAGGTGTGATACAACAATGAATAATTATACCAAACTGATGAATACGACAATTTCAACAATGAATAATTATCCCAAACTGATAAATAACCCTCTATATCAATATCTACACTTATTATGGTTTGATTTTTTGCAGATTCAGATATCCTGCTTCTTTTGGCTTCTGAATGTTGTTCTTCGCTCATGCTTCTTTCAGATTGTGTCTGATATTCATCGTTCATGCTACAATATATTTACAAATTCCATGAATAACTTGTCAAATGTGATTAATCCGGCAATTTCAATAATGAATAATTATACCAAACTGATGAATAATACAAATATCTAGTAATTTACTAAAAAAAACAATACTACATAGTGATGGTAAACGATGAATCTGGCAATTTCAACAATGAATAATTATACCAAACTGATGAATACTGCAAAGATCTAATAATTTACCAAAAAATAATACTACATAATTATGGTAAACGATGAATCTGACAATTTCAACAATGAATAATTATACCAAAACTGATGAATAATACACAAATCTACTAATTTACCAGAAAAACAACATCCAATAGAAGAACAAAACTCTAAAATTGATGAATTTGATAATTTCAATAGTTATGAAAATGATGAATCTGATAATTTCAACAATAACTAATTATACCAAACTGATGAATAATTCTCAGATCTTCTAATTTACCAAAAAAAAAAAAGCAAATCGAAGAACATATCTCTAAAATTGATGAACAAACATCGTTACTTGAGTAAACATACCTTAGATCTACATAACCCAAACAAAAAAACCACACCAATGATTGAAGAGAGTAGTTGTATTACCTCGCGTCCCCTTCATCCTCCGATTTGCTCATACTCGGTTCGGAATCCTCAGCCATAGGCATCTACATGAATATTTTAAGAAAAAACAACATTCATCAAACCAGAATCAAACAACAATGGATAAACACAGAAAAATCGATGAATTTGACCAGGATACACCTTAATCCTCATCTTCAGTATTGTAACTTGTAATCAAAATTACCGTTTTTTATGAACGATTCGATTCAGACTTCAGAAGTCCCGCCGACGATAGCTTCTCTGAATATATCGCCGCAGGATTGATTTTTTGAGGTTTCGGTTTTTTTTTATTTTTTTATTTGAGGAGTAATGGAATAGATCGAATGGAATGTTGGATCATCAATAATGGCTGAAAATTAGGAGATAACGGTGGTTATCAAGATTTGAAAATCAAAAAATCACACATAATGGGGATATTAATGGGCGCGTGTAAACAATCGGATGACATTGTTGTAAATATTGGGAGTTCCCCTTTTTTTGGTCGCGTGAGCTTCACCCTAGGTACATCTTGCTAGATGTACCTAGGATCCCTATATTATAATTGGCAATATAAGAGAAAAGTCTATCATCATGCAAGGTTACTCGCAAATAAGTAAAAAAAAAAAAAAAAAAAATGATCGAAGTGTGAAATGGTATCATTCGTGTCTTTCTTTCCTCATCATGTAATTTTCCTCATGGAGCGGGTTTGCATATATATATAAACGGATTGTTTGCGATTAGTTAATAACTTAACATTGATTGAGATAATGCATGAATATAGGATGGAATTACTTGTGAAGAATGTGATAGAAGAGATGATCAATAATTTAGTGGTACCTAATAAGTGACCATTATAATTTGTTTTTTCTCCTTGTTAATGAGCTGACAATCAGCCGAAGATATGATTCTTCATACCGATGAGACCAATTTTTCTGTCACTATTTATATCTCCACCACCTCCAAATTTTCCTTTGAGTATAAGAACATGATTAAGGATAGGATTTCGCTGTCACAAATAGTTGTGTTGATATACCATGGGAAGCCCAAAACTCGAATTTTACCGACAAAAATATCAACAAAAAATTCATTAAAATGCAAATAGCAAATGAAACAAACTCTCAGACAGTACATATAAACTTAGGTTCTGTTTGATAATCACTTAATATAATGACTTAATTTATTAAGTACTTAATAAAATTAAGTGTGTTTGATAATTGCTACTAAAAAGTCTTAATGAATTAAGTTATGAAACAATTAAGTATTTATAAATTAAGTGCGTTTGATTACTAAAATTTCACTGTCTGAATTAATTAAGTGCGTCTGAATGTCCAGTTCAATTGTGAGCTAGAAAATAAGTGATAGACCTACCACTTATCACTTATCACTTAATTTCTGTGATGACTCTTTTTTTTTCTTTTTTTCCTCTTTTTCCCTCGTTATTATTTTGTCGCTTATTTTTACATTATTTTAAAATTTTTATTTTCTTAAGATAAATTAATTAAGAGTGCTTAAAGTTGAATTTATATTATGAGTATAAAAGATCTCAAACTTTCAAACTCAAATTAAACTAATTTTAATACATGAAATTTGCTAAATAACAAGATATACATATATACGTAATAATCTAAATTTAATTACATATTGATTATTTACCAAGTGTAACATTTACTTTTATTTTATATACCAAAAACTTATTTTAAAATTATTATTTTATTATTTAGAACAAAATATTAGTATTTTTCTATTTAAAAGAATTTTGTTTATAATTCAATTTTAATGATATTAAAATTTTAAATAACTTTCAGACATGAGTATTTAGATTCAGTCTTCAGACTTCAGTCTTCAGACATCATACTCAGACGTTTTTATCAAACAATGTAAATTCAGTTTTCAGACTTCAGACTTCAGTGTTAAGTGTTAAGTGTTCAGATTCAGACTTCAGTGATTATCAAACGGAGCCTTAGATTTACTAGCTAGGGGAGGCATCAATTAATTCATATTATACATGGATTAATAATACAATAATACTTCTGATCCCTAATTGATAAAAGATTTCAGTATTCACTCATGAATTAATACTTAGATCCAAACCTAATCCAGTAAACTTTTCATTCATCAAGCTTTGAAGGCGTTCATCCATAGAAGGAGTGAGAAAATTCGTCCAATCTCCAACCTCCTTTCCTGAAGAACACTTGATTCTGGTCAATCCCACCTCACCATGTTTATTACATTCCAAGTATGACGTTTTCGAAGCTGCAAAGCTTTATGATACCTTCAACCAACCCTTCACCATCTTCTTCTTCTTCTCGGGGTCGAAAACGGGCATTTCAAGAACTCGGCCATTTTCTTGACACAAGATTTGGTATTCTTTTTAAGCTCCTCATAATAATAATAATAATAATAATAATAATAATAATAATAATAATAATAATAATAACAACAACAACAACAACAATAATAATAATAATAATAAGAGATGTATTGGCTAGTGTATTTATTATAATAATAATTATTACTATATTATTATAAGTCACCGGTAGGTCGAGGATTTGATTTTCGCTGGTATCATCTAATTTTTTTCAAAAAAAAAAAATAATAAAAATATTATTATAAATCACGTGTTAGTTTTAAGTTATGATTTTTTAAGAAACATCTTGGCTAATATGTGTGTGTCTATATATATATATATGTAGATTTGCATGGTGAGAGTTTTCTTTCTTCTTTATTTTTGGTAACGCCACTAATTCTATTCCACCATAAAATGAACTAGAAGTTAGAACATAATAATTTTATGAATTTATTTATAAAATAAAAATATATAAACCAATTTTGAGAGTATAAACCAATTTCCAATGTCAAACAACTAACGTCGTATAATTAATTAATTAGAAATGAGAGTAATTAGAGTTTTTTCTGAAGCATAACCAATATTGAATAATTTGTTGCTGCTTGCTTCTGATTTTGTTCGCAGCCCAATTTTCGTTGTTGCACATTCCCATTGATGTCAGATTTTCAGTCTTCTAACTTCATGTTTGAAGCAATCAAAAACATAAACAAATTTCCTAAGTTTAAATTTGATCACTATAAACATAAGTAACAAATTTTTAAGGTATACCTTGACTTCCCTTCTCTACTTTGAAGAACTATGTGCGGCAAAACACTTATATTTAAAAAGATGGATCTTTACAGCCTCTTTAACAACACATGCTGCCCAATAACTCTACCCATCCATGTACACCCTACCAAAATAGAAATAATCATTGAGACATGATAAAGATTCATAAATCAGTAAAAAGAATGGCTTATAAAAAAAAAAACAATTTCATAAACTAAAACGATTTGTTAATTATGGAGCAATCGAACAGGGAAAAAAATGGGGAACAAAGAGATAAAGGGTCGTATTTATTGGTGAAGCATAGAAACAAAAAAAAAATGCAATTACCTTCAATTAGGAAGTGATTGCTTGTATAGTTTTTTGAAAAGATTACATTCCATATTACCGTGTTAATAGTTTTCTTTACATAGCACCAATATTTTTTTTTATCTTCATATGATTTAAACACCCGTAATTTGAGATATTTTAGAAATTTTATTTCATATTTATCAAGTTTTCTTTTCAGCAATAAATGATAGGTCATGAATTAATTAAATTACAATTCAAAAATTAATAATTAATAATTTAGCAAAAAATGAATAATTAATGGAGATATTCAATTCTTTATCTTTAGAGATTTGAGAGGGATGCATATATTAGTCTTCATTTGAAAAAGATACATGCATAAGAATCCTTTTGTATTTAAAGGCAAGAAAATAAGCAGTGATTTGATTAATTTATTATTGTAACATTTTCCTAATTTCAAAGCATTATTTTCAATTTATTGTGCCGAATACATGCTTGATGCAGTTGAATTGTCAACATATGCAATTCAAAGCATATATTTTTAGTTGAATTGTCATATATTTTGTCATTAATATACAGTTATTTTGAGTCTCGTCATTTAAAAATTGCATATCATCCTATATTAGTCATAATTAAGGGATTTGCTGATTTTTTGGGTTTGATAATTAATGAGTGGTGTATTAAATTGAGGGGAGTCATTTTCACCGAGAATGAAAGGCTAGAAGAATAACCAAGAATTTTGACATTAATTTTTAATTATTTTTGAATTTCAAAAGATCATTAAAATTGTTTAATATTTAATTCAATATGTGAGGGCATCATTCCTATAAATTGGATTAGTTTTTCAAATCAATAAGTTTTTATTATGAATCAAATAAATATTTACCTTTGTTGGGTGACACAAAATGGAAAAAAAGGAATTAATGTAGATTCTTTAATATATATTCCGTTTTTTTTTTCATTTCACCAAATACAAAATAGAAAGTTTACCATACAATTAATTGATATACTTTAATTGCGAAATTTTAATACTTCAATAACTGGAAACAATTTTCTCTCTCTCTTGCTCTTGGCGCACGTCGCCTAACATGCGCCCGCCATGGCTGGTCGGAGAAAGAAGGGGAAAGGAGTAAGTAACCTAACGAAATCGACTGAGCAAGAACTGATTATCTCCAAGACGGAGAGTAATTCGAAAACTATTCACAGATCTGGGAGGAGTGAGGCGTTGCAAAGGAAGGAAGATGAACTCCAGTGATTGGTTGAGATTATTGAGGGCAAAACACCGGCGGTAATTTCTAGCATGGCTGAGGAGCTTGTGGCCACACCGAGTTGGGGATGACCAGAAGGATTGTGAGAAAATGCATTTGAGTCAAGGTTGCTTGAGTGGGCGCCAAAGGGATGAACATGAGCCTAGGGTTTCTGAGGTTAATGCTCGAAGATAGCTTAATTGGGCAGATAAATCAGAAGCAGGATTTGGGGAAACTGTCTGGGACTAATTCAACCCAGATAACCTGAAGGCTCCTTCAAGGGATCTGAAATATACACAGCCTCAACAGAGGGATGGTCAGAACATTGGAAAAATACAGATTGAGGATGTACAAATGGAAGAAAAGTACTGGAAACCGGCGGTAGTGTGTTTTGTCCTGGGGGCGAATCCACCAAGGTGGGTTATGGAAGACTTCATTCGCAAGTCCTGGGGTCATCTAGGTATTGATCAGGTAATCTTGCTACCTACTGGTCTTTTTCTTGTTCGATTTAGAACTGAGCATGCTAGAGATGAGGTATTGAAGGTTAGAATTCGTCAATTTGGGTCGAAACCATTTATTGTAAAACCATGGACTATGGATAAAGGTATAGATTACAGAGAAGTGGATAGGGTGCTTGAATGGATTAAGTAGCATGGTCTTGATTTAAAATATTGGAATTTGAACTCTTTGGGATGCTTGGCTAGCACTATTAGGTGTCCAATTAAGGCCGATCAATACACTGTGAAGAAAACTAGAATTCAGTTTGCAAGATTGCTTGTTGAAATGGAAATATCTGATAGTATTCCAGACAAGATAGTGTTTGAAGATGAAACAGGAACCATTAGGGTCCAGAAAATTGAATATGAATGGCTGCCCAGACAGTGTAAATGCTGTAAGGGATTTGGGCATTTTACAGAGGAGTGCCGCATGAAGAAACCTCAAGTGGAGCTGAAAATACAGACCCCTACAATTGAATGGCGAAAAGTGGTAAAAGGGAAAGGAATTGCTATTGAAGTATGGGATCTGGAATCTAATCTTCATAATGAAGCTGGTGATAGTTCTAAGGGATCTGAGGAAGAGGTTTCAGAACCAAGCAATGCCTGTGTCTATCATGGAAAGGGATTGGAAGGGGGTGGTCAGGATAGTGATACTGTTGATGGAGATAAGAGGACTAGTACTGATGTCAATGTTACTAAGGAGACAACTGCTAGGAAATCCCAACAAGGAATGCCTAAAAAAGTTGTTACTGAGTTAGATATTGGTCCTAATCCACATATTAGAAATAGGAATGAGGTGGGCATGTTGCTCGATCCGGATCCTAAATCTAATGTGTAAAATCTTATCATGGAATATACAGGGTTTGAACTCTCTCCTTAAACAAAAAGAGTTAAGAAGGATGGTGGAGTTGGAGAAATACAGTTTGGTGGGTCTGTTGGAAACAAAGTTGATTAGGAAAAGGTGCGATGAGTATTTAGCACAATACAAGAATGGATGGAGGTGGATTACAAACCATGGAAGTCAGGAGAGGGGTAGAATAGTAGTCATCTGGGATGAAAGTATGGAGTTACTTAAAGAGCTTGAAACTGATTAGTGTATGCACTGCTTGTGTAAACTGAAAAGTGAAAATGTAAGCTTTTGCATGACTTTTATATATGTGGCTAATGATGCTGAGGAGAGATCGAAGTTGTGGACTGATTTAATGATGCTAACAAGACGAATTAGTGGTCCTTGGGTGGTGCTAGGAGACTTCAATAATATTCTTAAGTCGGAGGAAAAGTTAGGTGGGAAACGAGTTGAGCTTAAAGATTAAGTAGAATTCCAGTACTGCTTAGAGGACTGTGGCTTATAGGATCTGAGATAAAAAGGAAAGGTGTTTACTTGGTGTAACCAGAGAATAGGAGCAGAGAGAGTCTATTCGAAACTTGACAGAGTGTTAGCTAATGGAGATTGGGTGGATGTATATAATCAATCTCTGGTTACTGTTTTACCAGAAAGTGTTTCAAACCACACTCCGTTGGAATTGCATCTGAAAGGAGAAGTTGAATCAAAGCCTAAACCCTTTCGATATTTTAATATGTGGAGTCACTCGCCACAGTTTATGAATATTGTTAAAAGGGTCTGGGATGCTAATATTAAAGGAACCAAGATGTATCAAGTCTGTGTAAATCTGAGATTGTTGAAACCTGAATTGAGGAAGTTGAACAGGAAAGAATTTGATGATGTTGTGGAGTCTGTGAACAGGAAACAAATAATCATGGAAAATCTTCAAGAGCTTTTGAGCCTGGATCCTTGTAATGTAGCCCTTCAACAGTTTATGAATATTGTTAAAAGGGTCTGGGATGCTAATATTAAAGGAACCAAGATGTATCAAATCTGTGTAAATCTGAGATTGTTGAAACCTGAATTGAGGAAGTTGAACAGGAAAGAATTTGATGATGTTGTGGAGTCTGCGAACAGGAAACAAATAATCATGGAAAATCTTCAAGAGCTTTTGAGCCTGGATCCTTGTAATGTAGCCCTTCAACAGGATGCGAGAAAGGCCTTCAATGAGTATGTTCTGTCTTGGAAAGCTGCGAACATCTTTCTGCACCAAAAGGCGAAAGAGCAGTGGGTTGAAGAAGGGGATGAAAATTCTAAGGGCTTGTTTGGCCAACATTTTGTTTTAGTTTTTGTTTTAATTTTTGATTTGGGTTTGAGATGTAATTTAAAGTGTGGTTTGAGATAAAATTTAAAAAATTGTTTGGGTGATATTTTAAATAAACTAATAATATTTTTAGACCACCACCGGACCACCTCCACCGCCACCATCGCACCCGGACTGCCCACCGCCACCGCCGGACTACTGCCGGCCGGTCACCGTGGTCCGGCATCGACAGTGGGCGGTCTGGTGGCGGCGGGTGGTGGTGGAGGTGGTCCGGTGGTGGTGGATGAAAATTGTGTAAAAATAATTTTTGGAATATTTTTTAAAAGGTAAATTAAAAAGTTGTTTGGATAGTATTGGGATTTGTGTTTGAGAGGTGTTTTAAGAGGTAAAATGAGACAGAAATGCAAAATGAAAGTTGGCCAAACAAGCCCTAGGTTTTTTCACTCGGTGTTGAATGTCAGGAACATGCGAAATCGGGTTTGATCAGTGATAGATGAAGCTGGTCATGAGGTTACTGATTGGGCAGGGATTGAGGATCATTTCATATCCTTTTACCAAAACCTATTAGGACAAGCTTCAGAGAGAAAAAAGACGGATCCTGAAATTTTTGCTGCTTGTCCACGACTAGATATTGACAAGCAGCTCCACTTGATTAAACCTGTGACAGCAGCAGAGATTAAGGCAGCGGTATGGGAGATGAATGCAGTGAACAGCCCAGGCCCTGATGGTTTTGTAGCGGGGTTCTATCAAGCAGCTTGGGATGTGATTGACAAGGATGTTGTAGGAGCAGTTTTGGAGTTCTTCGACAATGGTCAGGTACTCAAACAGATAAACTCAACATCTTTAACATTAATTCCTAAGATAAATTCTCCTATGCATGCTAGTCATTTTAGGCCTATAGCCTGTTGCAATGTCTTGTATAAATGCATCTCGAAAGTACTTTGTAATAGGCTAAAAGATATATTACATGTATTAGTAGATGAAAACCAAAATGCGTTTGTTAAAAACAAGCTTATCATGCATAATGTCCTCATTACTCAGGAGCTTATTAGACATTATAGTCGAAAAGGAGTTAGTGGAAGAATTATGATGAACGTAGATATAAAAAAGGCGTACAATTCTCTAGAGTGGGGATTTATCGAGGAAATGATGCTAGGGTTTGGGTTTCCGGAGCCCTTCAGGCGATGGATCTTAGCTTGTATCACCTCACCATCATATACATTAGTTTTGAATGGCTGTAATGTTGGTTATTTTGCTGGGAAGAGGGGGCTGAGACAAGGGGATCCGGTTTCGCCGCTATTATTTGTGTTAGTTATGGAGTACTTAACCCCTAGTTTTAAATGTGCTGCTTAGGGGATCTTTAAGTTCCACCCTATGTGTAAAAACCTAAAACTCACGAACATCTGCTTTGCGGATGATTTAATGGTGTTTTGCAAAGCTGATGTCCAAACAGTTAAGTCCATCATGATTGTTTTTTGTGAGTTTTTGAGCACTACGGGTCTGGTTGCTAATTCTCAGAAGTCTGCAATCTATTTTGGTGGTGTTGATGTTGAAAGGCAGGAGGAGTTTTGTGCTCTTACTGGTTTTACCATGGGTAGATTTCCAATGACTTACCTAGGGATGGCGTTATCTCCGAAGAAATGGTCTAGTGTTGAGTGTCAGGAAATAGTAAACAGGATTGTGGCTAGAGTGAAATGTTGGAGTACACAACACTTGTCGTATGCAGGAAGATTGGTGCTAGTTAATTCAGCGTTACTGGCCATGCACTCATACTGGGGATCAATGTTTGTTTTGCCTCAGAGCATTACTAATACGGTTAACAGAGTGTGTCGAGAATTTTTGTGGGGAGGGAACAGGGAAAGAAGGGCTGTGTCATTAGTAAAGTGGGAGGAGGTGTGTAAGGAAAAGGCTGTTGGAGGCTTAGGGATCATGGGTGCAAGGCTGTGGAACATTGCAACAGTTGCTAAATAGGTGTGGCACTTAGCTCAACATGAAGAAGCTCTATGGGTGCGCTGGATCCATGGAGTGTACCTGAAACAAGCAGATTTTTGGGAGGTGCAACCAAAAGCAGACTCTAGCTGGCATTGGAAGCAATTATTGAAGATTTGGGATCAAATGAAGGGAGGTTTTGATGGCTTGAAGTGGAAAGGTTATAGGGATGGAAATTATACTATCTCTTCAGGCTATAAGTGGTTGACAGGAGGAGGTGAGAAAGTGAAGTTAGCCCAAGCAATCTAGAATGGTAGATGTATCACTAAGCACTCTTTTATGGCTTGGTTAATCTGGAAGGGTAGAATCCTTACTAAAGACAGACTTATTAGAATGAATATGGTAATTTCGGATATAGGCTGTTTACTATGTAAAGAAGAGGAGAAGACACTAGACCATTTATTTTTTATGTGTAAGTTTGGTTCAGAAGTGCTGCGAAATGTCACAGGGTGGTTGGGGTGTAGGAGGATTAATCAGGTAAGGCAAAGATCGCTGAATCACTGGCAATCAATGTGGAAAGGGCAGAAAATGAAGCGGCAGGAGTGCGTAGTCACATTTGCTGTTGTTATGTATCATGTTTGGGAGGAGCAAAATAGAAGGATGTTTTCACAAGAGGAAAGAGATCCAGTGGAGCTACTACCTCTGATTCAGAGGGAGGTTAGAATCAGATTCAAAAGCTGGAAGGAGAGGAGAGGAGTGGGGAAACATATTCGAATTTTGCAGCATTTTTTCCCAAACTTTTAAATTGTGGTCTTTTACAGAGAGCTGTGTAGTTGGTTTGTATTGAGGTGCTTAATGGCCTCTGAAATTTTGTAATAGTTAGATGCTTCAGACTGATTCAGAATGTAGTTTAAGCTTATTGCTTGGTGATTATGTATATAAATCCTTTTAACCCAAAAAAAAAACTGGAAATTCAAATGAATTTTTGTGTAATTGTTGTAAATATTTTTTATAACAACCTATTAGAAATTGACACATAGGATTTTATCCTATGTGGTAACGTAAGAAGAAATTTGATTTTCTCTCTCTGGTTTCTCTCTTAGTATAACACTATAGATAAATGTATTCGCTAGTGTATTTATTCGTGCCATAAATTGGATTTTACGCTAAAATGAGATGGGAGAATCCTTAATGCTTGGTTTTCTCGTGGGTTTTTGAAGGATTATTTTCAAGTGCTTAAATCACCCCAATGATGGCAGGATATAATATAACTCTTGTTGTGTCTAGATATAGTTAGCAAACTAAACTACACAGATCCCACCGAAATACAAACCTATTCATGCACACACAAAAAAAAAAAGGAAAAAGAAAAAGAGGTTCATCCCAAATCAATTTGAACAAAGTTGTAGAAGTAAAGAATTTTTATATTTTCAAAAAATGCAGAGAATAAGCAAGGACAGAGGTAAGTTTTCTACTTGAAAACAACACACATACTTCATTCATTTCATTCATATTTATAACACAAAAGGAAACTAACTATATATTGTTTGGTCAATGCTAACAGTACATAACTTTGCTTTTTATCTCCAGCAAAGTCCACAAACTAATGATCACCATCCTTTTACTACTTACATACTTCCTTCACAAGATAACTTACTACTGCAAGTAATTGACAGCAACAAAGATATCATAATCACAACAAACACAACAAACAAATCTGAAATCATTCACCAAGAAAATTCTCAAAATCTAACACTTCTTGAGAATTTTCTTTGATACTCCAAGCCTTGATCTTAACTCCTCAAACTTGCCTTTAGGAAGTGCCTTTGTTAAGATGTCGGCAACCTGATTCTCTGAGTAGCAATGCCTTAGGTTGATTAAACCATTATTCATTGCTTCTCTAATGGCATGAAACCTCACATTAATGTGTTTGGTTCTTCCGTGTTGCACTGGGTTTTCAGCAATGTCAATTGCTGATTTATTGTCCACCCAAATTATGGTAGGATCTTCTTGATTATGCCCTAAATCTGAAAGTTTCCTCAACCAAATTGCTTGGTTGGCTGCTGTTGCTGCTGCAGAAACATACTCAACTTCAGATGAGGATTAAGCCACCACGTCTTGCTTCTTTGAATTCCATGAAAAAACTCCACTTCCAAATGAGAATACATAACCTGAAGTACTTCTAAAATCATGAGCTCTGGCATAATCACTGTCGGAATATCCTTCAAGTTTCTTGCTTTCATTCTTGGAAAACCACATGCCATAATCATAAGTTCCTTTGATATATCTTAAAACTCTCTTAGTAGCACCATAATGGATTTGAGTAGGTGAATGCATAAATCTTGAGAGTAAGCCAATAGCAAACATCAAATCGGGCCTTGTAGCACATAAGTAGAGTAGGCTGCCAATAAGGCTTCTGTAGATAGAAGCATCTACCTTACGACCTGCTTCATCTTTGGACAGCTTCTCATTCACAACCAATGGTATTACCACTGGTTTGCATCTCTCCATGTGAAACTTCTTCAAAACCTCAAAAGCGTACTTTTCTTGAGAGATGAAGTTTTTATCTTCGCATTGGTGAATTTCTATTCCCAAAATATACTTCATTTCTCCTAAATTGGATATCTCAAATTCTTTTTCCATCTGCAGCAAAAAAAAACTCCTCAAAACATTTGAATCACAATCTGCAACCAACAAATCGTCAACATATAAAGAAATAATGAGCTAAACTTCTTCTCCATGCTTCAAAATATAGAGAGTAGCTTCACTTTGACTTCTTGTAAAGCCTTGCTGCAACAAATGCGCATCAATTCTGCTGTACCAAGCACGAGGCGCTTGCTTTAAGCCGTATAGAGCCTTACAAAGTTTGTAAACTTTGTTTTCAGCTTTTGAAATCTGAAAACCTTCTGGCTGCTCTATATAAACATCTTCCTTGAGAACACCATTTAGGAAAGCCGATTTCACATCAAGATGGTGAATTTTCCATCCCATCTTCACTGCTAAAGCAATCAACAGCCTTATCATGTCTGGCTACGGGAGAAAAAGTTTCTGAATAGTCAACTCCATACTCCTGAAAATAGCCTTTTACAACCAGTCTGATCTTAAGTTTGTTCACAGAACCATCATGATTATATTTGGTCCTGTAAACCCACTTAACACCAATAATTTTCTGGCTTTGGGGCCTATCTACGAGCTCCCAAGTCCGATTTTTATTTATCATCTTCAGCTCCTCCTCCATTGCAGCCCTCCAACCAGCTTCTTGAGCAGCTTCATCATAGGATTTTGGCTCCAGCAATACAACTTCACACCTTTCATAAATTTCAGCAAGTGATCTTATTCTTCTTGTGGGAATGTGATCAAAATTTTCAGCTCCAAGTTCATCTTCTATACCTTCTTCAAATCGAGGTGTGGATTCCCTAATTTGATCAACATCTAGGACTTCAATCTCAGTCTTCTCCCAGTCCCAAATAGCTGCTACATCGAACCGAACATCTCTGCTCACCACAACCTTATTGGTTTTCAAGTTGAAAATTCTATAACCCTTAGAGAAAGAGATATATCCCAAGAACACTCCAATTTTAGATTTTAGATCCAACTTGTTCCTTTTCACATCTGGAACATGAGAGTAGCACACACTTCCAAATATTTTTAGGCGCTTCACAGTTTGTTTAACTCCAAACCATGCTTCATATGGAGTTTTATCTTTCACTGCCTTGGTTGGAAGTCTATTCAGCAAATAGACTGCCGTGTTGACAGCTTCTGTCCAAAAGCATTTAGGCATCTTCTTCTCAAACAACAAGCATCTTGCCATCTCCATAACAGTCTTGTTCTTCCTCTCACTCACGCCTTTTTGTTGAGGAGAATAAGTGACGGTGAGCTGATGGTTGAATTCCAGATTCAACAGAAAATGCTGAAATTTGTTTGAAATGAATTCAGTCCCGTTGTCCAATCTTATCACCTTGATGCTGCAGTTTGATTGACTTTCCACAAAAACTTTGAACTCCGGAAATACATCAGCCACTTCAGAACTTTTGCTTCAGAAAATAAACCCAACACATTCTTGTATAATTATCTATAAATAAGATGAAATATACACTTCCATTCAATGATTGTGTCTTCATTGGTCCGCACACATCCGTGTGAACTAATTGCAGCTTTTCAGAAGCTCGCCAAGCTGAATTTACAGGAAATGGCAACCTGGTTTGCTTGCCAAATTGACAAGCTTGACACACAATTTCTTCATTACAAATAATAGGAAGGCCTTGGGCTAACCCTTTATGGTGCATGTGCCTAAGTGCCTCACAGTGAAAATGGCCAAGTGCTTGTTTGGATAACGTTTTGTTTTAGTTTTTGATTTGGATTTGAGAGGAGATTTAAAAGGTAATTTAGTTTTTTATTTAGAAAGTATTATAGTATAGTAGCCATTTATGAAATTAAAATAATTCAGCGATCAAAATGAAGATTTTACAATAGTATAACGACCAAACACAAGACTTTACAATAGTTCAGTGACCAAACGCAACACTTTATAATAGTTTAGTAACCAAACGCAATGAAGACTTTACAATAGTTCAGTGACCAAAATGAAGACTTTACAATAGTGTAATGACCAAACACAACATTTTAAAAGGTAAATTAAAAAGTTGTTTGGATGATACTTTTTTTTTCATTGGGTTTTGTGTTTAAGAGGTAAAATGAGTGAAAATGAAAAATAAGTTATTGGACAAACAAACACCAAATCTTTTGTGCCATAATCCAAAATCATCAACTACAGCTTTAAGTGCATGCAAATTACTATCTTTCCACATAATTGGAAAGCTTTTGTTGATCCTATTTACTCTAATCAACTCACAACCAGCTCTATCAAAAATAATGCATGACTTATTTTTAAAATCCAAAGAGAAATCATTCTCAAGCATTTGGCCAACACTTAGCAAGCTTTGATCAATTTCAGGTACAAATAAAACATCCACAATGTATTTGGTACCTGAGGGAGTTTCTACAGCCACAACTCCTTTGCCTTCAGCGTCAACCAAGTCTCCATTTCCAATCCTCACCTTCGACTTGTATGACGTATCTATCTCCTTGAATTTGCTGATTTCATAAGTCATGTGATTTGTACAACCATTATCAATGAGCTAAGTGTCATCCGAGCTGCTTGTAGTCAGATTTGAAGCCACAAACAGCTGCTCCTTCTGTTGTTGATTTTTATCAACTTTTGCATGCTGCCCTTGATCTTGTTGCCTTTTCTGGTTTTTGTTCTTATAGACCTTTTGCACATGTCCATATTGCTTGCATGATTGGCAATCCAGGTCTAAAACAGCAAAAATTTCAGAATGGCTGGTTTTTTGCAGTGAGGGCATGGTGGATATTTCCTTTTGCCTTTACTTTTAGAGTTTTGGCCATCCATCTTCTCCTTTCCTTTCCTCTCACCAAGTTACTTCTTCTCTCCTTGGAAAACTTTCTGTTTTGCGAACAAAGCTCCTTCGCTGCTATTTTCTTGCCTCATTGATCTCCTTTGTTCTTGAGCATAAAAAGCATGAACAAGTTTCGCCAAGCACATCTTGGTTAAGTCTTTGAGTCTTCAAGAGAAGAGATCTTAGACTTAAATCTTTCAGGCAAGCTCACCAGTACTTTCTCTACAACCCTCTGATCAGTCAAGTCTTCTCCAAGAAGTCTGATTTTATTAACAACCTCCATGAGTCTATCAACATACTCTTTGATGGACTCATTGTCTTTCATCCTCAGAACTTCAAATTCTCTCTTTAAATTGAGAATTTGCATCTGCCTTGTTCTATCACTCCCCATATACATCTCCTTGAGCTTGTCCCAAGCTTCTTTTTGAAGTTTCACAAGCTATAATTCTTGTGAAAATTGTATCTGAAACAACATCATGAATTAAAGACAAAGCTCTTGGAGCTTTGGTTTCTTCTTCTTCATGAGCTCTAATTTGATTGAGAGTTGGATTGTTTCTCAAAGGAGGTACTTCCTTATCCGTCTCAACCCACTGCCACAAATGGAGACCTCTCAAGTGAACTTTTATCTTGACAGCCCACACTTGATAGTTCTCACCATTAAAGATTGGGGGTGAAAGATTAGAAGAACTACTTGTATTCATAAGAAACTGAAAAAAGTATTTGGTTTATTGAAGGGAGTCTGACTTGTTTTCTCTCAAAGTCTCACAAGCCATTTAAGATCTTTTAAGCTCTTGATACCATGAACAAAGTTGCAGAAGTAAAGAATTTTCATATTTTTAAAAATGCAAAGAATAAGTAAGGACATAGATAAATTTTCTGCTAATTCATTCATTTCATTCATATTTAGAATACAAAAGGAAACTAACTGTATACTGTTTGGTCAATGCCAACAGTACACAACTTTGCTTTTATCTCCAGCAAAGTCCACAAACTAAGGATCACCATCCTTTTACCACTTGCATACTTCCTTCACTAGATAACTTACTACTGCAAGTAATTGACAACAACAAAGATATCATAATCACAACAAACACAACAAACAAATATGAAATCATTCACCAAGAAAATTCTCAAAATCTAACACAATTTTCCAAATAAGCCGAACTACTCAGATGAAATCATACGGTTCCAAACTACAAAACTTGTCCAAACCATATTACTTCCACTTTTTGAGAGATTATTTGATGGATGAATTGTTTCAGAGGAAGATATTGCTCCTGTGCATGCATAAGGTACGTACGTACACGAGAACAGGGTACGAATAGTTCTTCATTAATGTTTAGGTTGGAAGTTTCAAATTTTTTTTTTTTTTTTTTGATATGGGTCTCAGGTGTTGGGTTGAATTCATTAATGCGCGATATATATAAAAGTAACAACTAACAATTACCAATCAGAAAACCAGGAACATACAATTTAATGTATGGATTTTACCAGAATATATGTATAAATCTGATCCACCGACACCAGGCACTACTTTAGTCAAGAAAAAAAAAAAGAAAAGAAACAAACACCACATGTAATCAATATCTCTCAACGAACAAAAAATCACAAAACTTCAATTACTCCGTCCTCCATTAAAATAAAATATTCACGGGCAATTACTATTATTTTTGTGGATGCATGTTAAAAAATATTTGTGATTGATATCTCTCAACAGATAATTAAAAAAAAAATAAAATTCAAATTTCACAATTCATCTGCTCCTAAAATAAGAATTATGTCTTTTACTTTGAGACCGAAAACATATTTTTTTTTTGAAGTTCAAAGAAAATGTACACATATGTCTTATAGACATGCATTCACTCACTCATTTTGATTTGTGCAGAAGTTCAGATATCAATGAGGAGTGATAGTACGTATCTGAATATAAATTAGGCTATTCATCCCTGTTGGACTATAGTCTATTGTTAATCATTTAAGTTGGACGCAATTCTTCTTTCTATAATTGTTATATTGTCACATGTTTCAGTCAGAAAAAACCGCTAGAAAAGCAACCACATTGCAAATTGCCACCTTGCTAATCCTCGGTTACCTTTAGCAATCAAAGGGAGTCCAGTCATAGCAAATGGGATCTTTTGTTGGTGCAGGTAACATCATTTTACAAAGACAAAGTTTGACATCAAAATCTAAAACCTTCTTGGCTTCTCTCTGTCCCAGTGTCGTCTCAAAGTTTAATGAGGCCCAAGCAAGATTTAAAATCGGTGCCCTTTAGTTATCGAATTTATCGAATTTACGTACATGTTTTTAGCAATTATATTTTGATTCCTAACTACTAATCAAAATATACTAACATTATATAATTTTTATTAGTGCATTGCCACTAAATATTTAAAATTGAAATGATACTTTAAGATTATATTACTAAGGGTATAGATTCGGATAACTATCAATGAAAATATATTTAGAAGTTTACAAATATTTTAACATAAAATTAGTTAGAAAAATATAACTTGGGACACTTTGGTAACCATTATTTATAATGAGAAGAGGATATTTTTTATGATATATATTATCATTCTTTAAAAAATAAATTACTAATTGATATTTCAAGGGGAAAAAAAACACAATATGTAAAAAAAAAAATAAAAAATTGGGGACTTAATAACTGGAGGCCTAAAGCTAGGGTTTTAGGAGCTTTCCCCGAAAGTTGGTCCTACTCTATCCGATAAAAATAATTTATATTAAGTTTTCAAATTTATACTAAAATTAATACATATTTCAAAATTTAATGTGAATTTGTTTAGGACAGAAGAAATAGTATGAATCTGATGTATGTCCTTACTTTCGGATCCAGGTGTCTTCCTCTCGCCTTGTTCATGAGCTCAATGCAAAGGGTTAAGAAACTCGATAAATTCGAGGAAATGTGATATCATGTTGCTTCTGTCCACACTCCACCTGCATACTGCCTAGTTTTTCCTTGTTTCTCTTTTATACAATTTTGATAACAATTGTTTATATATTCTTCTGAACCGGAATTTTAGTTTATACTAGTTCAATATAGATCAGAGATGCTTATCAAAAAAAAAAAAAGAAAAGAAAAGATCAGAGATGCTCACTACCCATTGTTTTGTGATGTACAGAAATGCTTGCAAATCAACGAGTACTAGCTAGCTAGTTAAACGGACAATGTATTTTTACCGTTTGTTGTTATCCACATACTCTATTGTATCTCTCTGCCAATCCGTACATTATTTGCATTTGGTTTTCTGTACTATTTTTTTTCCCCGTTTTTCATATCAGAGGGAAAAAAGGGGTAGACTGTTGATCCACCTTCTGGTTGATGAATTGATCTACTCTCCTTTATATAATCTACTAGGGTAATATTTCAAAAAAGTGGTTAGATTACAGTTTCCGTCTCAACGTTTGAGGGTACCAATGAATTTTTCGCAAAATAAGGAACAAGATTTTTTATTTTGGGAGAGGGAGTAATTGTAACATTTGAGAATTTTTTTGTTGATTCAGAAATATCAATTACATGTATTAATTCTCTCCATCAACTAAAATAGTGGCAATTTAAGATTCTTTAAATGTAGTCCTATCTTTTCAATATTGACTAAAGTGGTACCCAATGTCGGTAGATTTAATTCATTCATTCGGGGTTTAAATCATACATTGAATTGTATGTTTCCTACTTTTTCTTTCTTCTGAAAATGATTGGTTGTTTATATTGCGCATTAATGAATTCAACCTAATCCTTTGAGAGTTTCAACCGAAACATTAATGAAAATTTTATTCTTAGGCAGTTCTCTTGTAAGTACGATATTCATGCACATGAACATCTTTCTTTGAAAAAACTTCATCCATCAAATATTTTCCTCAAAAGTTAATATTGCTGGAACAAGTTTCGTAGTATGGAACCATATGATTCAATCCAAGTTAGAGTATTTTGGCATATTTGAAAATTTGTTTGGGGCCATTGGGCCGGATTGATTATTTTTTATGTGAATAATAAGTTTGTAATATGTATGTTGTGTGGGATCAATGGTGATACATATCTATAGTATATTATACTAAGAGAGAAATCAGAGAGAGAAAACAAAAAAGAATTCTAACGGTGCCACATAGGATAAAATCCTATGTGTCATTTTTCTAATGGTTGAGTCAAAAATATTTACAACAATTATACTAATAGTCCTTCAAATTTTATGTGAATAAAGTTTTATAAATGGCATTTAAAAATATAGTTTAAAATATAAGAATAAAAATTAATTAAATTTAATGGACGGATTAATGAACATTAATGCACCAGAATTATTCCCTCCCAAAAATAATCCCCAATTAGTATTAATTGATTGATTTAAATTGTAAGTTCAAAGGGAGAAGACATTTGTTATTTTCAACATTAATTGACCAGGATTTTTTACCCCAGCCAATTCGAATAAAAAAAATCCATCTACAAAATAATCCTTAAAATCACTACTTGATTGATTTAAAACCTAAGTTCAAGGTGCGGGCAAGTGGGAATTCTTTAGTGATTAAAAACTAATCAAATTTAATTGAAAAAGACTAATCAACATTAATGCAATGGAAGTCATTTCCCCACCAATCTTATCCCTTAATCAACGTGACGTTATCATCTTTATTCCATAGTTATGAATTTTATTTTAGTTACTGGTTATGATATCTCATTTAGACATTCACTATAAATATCCACTTCGGTCTAACTCTAACATGTACAGTGACAACCGGTGAAACATTGAATCAAAGCATCTTATATCTATAGTATTATACTAAGAGAAAAACCAGAGAGAGAAAACAAAAAAGAATTCTAACGGTGCCACATAGGATAAAATCCTATGTGTCATTTTTCTAATGGTTGAGTCAAAAAATATTTACAACAATTATACTAATAGTCCTTCAAATTTTATGTAAATAAATTTCAAATGGTATTTAAAATTATAGTTTAAAATAGGAAAATAAAAATTAATTAAATTTAATGGACGGGATTAATGAACAATAATGCACCAGAATTATTCCCTTCCAAAAATAATCCCTCCCAAAAATAATTTCTAATTAGTATTAATTGATTGATTTAAATTGTAAGTTCAAAGGGATAAGGCATTTGTTATTTTCAACATTAATTGACCGAGATTTTTTACCACAGCCAATTCGAATAAAAAAAAAAAATCCCTCTACAAAATAATCCCTAAAATCACTACTTGATTGATTTAAAACCTAAGTTTAAGGTGCGGGAAAGTGAGAATTCTTTAGTGATTAAAAATTAATCAAATTTAATTGACAAAGACTAATCAACAATAATGCAATGGAAGTCATTTCTCCACCAATCTTATTCCTTAATCAACGTGACGTTATCATCTTTATTCTATAGTTATGAATTTTATTTTAGTTACTGGTTATGATATCTCATTCAAACATTCACTATAAATATCCACTTCGGTCTAACTCTAACATGTACAATGACAACCGGTGAAACATTGAAGCAAAGAATCTTATATCTATAGTATTATACTAAGAGAGAAACCAGAGAGAGAAAACAAAAAAGAATTCTAAAGGTGCCACATAGGATAAAATCCTATGTGTCATTTTTCTAATGGTTGAGTCAAAAAATATTTACAACAATTATACTAATAGTCCTTCAAATTTTATGTAAATAAAGTTTTATCAAATGGTATTTAAAACTATAGTTTAAAATAGGAAAATAAAAATTAATTAAATTTAATGGACGGGATTAGTGAACATTAATGCACCAGAATTATTCCCTCCCAAAAATAATCCCTTCCAAAAATAATCTCCAATTAGTATTAATTGATTGATTTAAATTGTAAGTTCAAAGGGATAAGGTATTTGTTATTTTCAACATTAATTGACCGAGATTTTTTACCCCAGCCAATTCGAATAAAAAAAAAATTCCTCTACAAATAATCCCTAAAATCACTACTTGATTGATTTAAAACCTAAGTTTAAGGTGCCGGAAAGTGGGAGTTCTTTAGTGATTAAAAAGTAATCAAATTTAATTGAAAAAGACTAATCAACCTTAATGCAATAGAAGTCATTTCCCCACCAATCTTATCCCTTAATCAACGTGACGTAATCATCTTTATTCCATAGTTATGAATTTTATTTTAGTTACTGGTTATGATATCTCATTCAGACATTCACTATAAATATCCACATTGGTCTAACTCTAACATATATAATGATAACCGGTGAAACATTGAAGCAAAACATCTTATATCTATAGTATTATACTAAGAGAGAAATCATAGAGAGAAAACAAAAAAGAATTCTAAAGGTGCCACATGGGATAAAATCCTATGTGTCATTTTTCTAATGGTTGAGTCAAAAAATATTTACAACAATTATATTAATAGTCCTTCAAATTTTATGTAAATAAAGTTTTATCAAATGGTATTCAAAACTATAGTTTAAAATAGGAAAATAAAAATTAATTAAATTTAATGGACAGGATTAATGAACATTAATGCACCAGAATTATTCCCTCCCAAAAATAATCCCTACCAAAAATAATCTCGAATTAGTATTAATTGATTGATTTAAATTGTAAGTTCAAAGGGATACGACATTTGTTATTTTCAACATTAATTGACCGAGATTTTTTACCCCATCCAATTCGAATAAAAAAAAAAATCCTTCTACAAAATAATCCCTAAAATCACTACTTGATTGATTTAAAACCTAAGTTTAAGGTGCGGGAAAGTGGAAATTCTTTAGTGATTAAAAACTAATCAAATTTAATTGAAAAAACTAATCAACATTAATGCAATGGAAGTCATTTTCCCACTAATCTTATCCCTTAATCAACATGACGTTTTCATCTTTATTCCATAGTTATGAATTTTATTTTAGTTACTGGTTATGATATCTCATTCAGACATTTACTATAAATATCCACTTCGGTCTAACTCTAACATGTACAATGACAACCGGTGAAACATTGAAGCAAAGTATCTTATATACTTTACAAAACATCTTTGCGGCGACGACCTCACTCCGATCATGTTTTATTTAACATGTAAGGTGTCTCTTTCTCCAATTGTTTGCAATCTTGATTAACATGCGTTTTTAACCGTGTAGACATAAATTGCTTTGATTTATATGACATGTAACATCTGATTTATTATTTTGGTGGTCTTTTTTACTTTTATTTGTATATAATCCTTATACATATTCCATTATTTAATTACATTTTTGGCATACAATTTATAAAATATTGTCATTTCAAAGTATATATAACAATTTTATTTATCACGATCTAATTTAATTTTAATCATATATTTATTATTACAAACCAGTTACTTGATTTGTATTAATCACATTTAAAATTTAAAAATATATTTTAATAGATGTATATGTATAAACCCCGCACATCGTGCGGGTTTAACAACTAGTATAAATATTATATATAGTTAGTTCACTAATCTATACACTATAAGAAAAATCTTGTTCGTTTCTTGTAAGAAGTTACAATTACCTTCTAACGAAATTGACTTCCCTAAAACGAATAGAATCACAAATCAAGGGTGGTTTAAGCACTAGATGATATATAAGCTAAAACTAGCCAGATTACCACTTTCAAAAACTCATGAGAAAACCAAGCATTAATGATTTCCCATCTCGTTTTGGCGTAATATTCCAATTCAAGGCACGAATAAATTCTTCACCATGTATATACACAAGCCAAATACATATGACTCATGTATGGTGAAGTTACCGGCGTTGTCGGCCCCCCCCCAAGAAAAAAAAAAACACTCGCCATGTAAATATACAAATTAACCAAGATACTAGAAAAGGCTAGGGCTGCCAACAGAGGTGACCTAAGTGAGAAAAGGGCTTGGCATCTAATCGGAGGTTTCGGGTTCGAAACTCCACAGTAGCAAAAATGTTACGCGGGTTACAGTTAGAAGATCTTCAAGCACCCGATAGATGCACAGAAAGAGGCGTTGCAGGCGTGAAATCATCCCTCACTAAACTAGATTAGTAGCAAGTTTTCCTTCCCCAAACTCAGTCATGTAATAGCCTAGATGTGCACCCGATGGATGCGGAGAAAGAGACATTACAGGCGTGGAGTCGTCCCCACTAGACTAGACTAGTAGTAGGTCTCCTTTTTCCAGACTTGATCATATAATAGCTTAAGTGATTATAAGAATTGTATTAAAAAAAAATCCAGAGCTAATTTTAAGAAGCTTTATCTTACCCTTATTAACTAAAATAGATATTTAACTTGTCACCTATTAGACTAGGCTAGCAGTAGGTCTCTCTTCTCCAGACTTAATTATATAATAGTTTTAGTAATTGTAAGAATTGTATTAAAAAAATAAATCCAGGGCTAATTTTAAGAAGCCCTATCTTACCCTTATTAACTAAATAGATATTTGACTTGTCACCTATTAGACTAGGCCAGTAGTAGGTCTTCTCTCCAAGACTTAGCCATGTAATAGTTTTAGTGTTTATAAGAATTGTATAAAAAGAAAAAAAAAGTCCATGGCTAGTTTTAAGAAGCACGATCTTACCCTTATTAACTAAAATGGATATTTAACTTGTCACCTGACTGATATAGTCGATGAGTGCGCCAACCAAAAGATTGTGCGCCACTGTTGTTTTTCATTTTTTAGACCTTTTTTATTTGTCAATTTCATTTTTTTTATAGAATGATAAAAAGCTATCATGATCAAATACTCATTAATTTCTTTACCGAAATGTACGTACACCTAGTTAAATAGACTAAAAGATATAAACTCGTTAAAAATTAAAACACCCAATATCAATTAAGGATTAATACTCTTTCATTCAACCGCAATCCCTTTAATTCAAATAATCATTTTTTTTTTTTTACTTTTAACAAATGCCATGTTAGATTAGGGCTACATATTAGATTATGGCTACAAACATCAAAATATAAGATTCTTATTGCTAGATTTTACATTGCTAAATTATTTTTTTTAAAAAAAAGAAGTTTTTGTTAACCATGAGGACATAACAATAACAAAACTTCCATTAGTAAAAGAAAACAGAAACCCATTCATCCAAACAATATTAAAAAAGTAATTCAATAATTAATTAATGGAAAAAAAGAAAAATATAAATTCTAGATTATAACTTACTTCATTTATAAAGATAACACAAATAAGAGTAGGCAAATTGTTGACTTGAATTGTGAAAGTAAACAAAATAAAAAATAAAAAATACCGAAGTCGTGTTTAATTGCGTAAGGGAAACAACACGGCCGACTTGCCGCTACGCTTTCAGTGGCGCAATAACTTTTAGAGGGGTCATAAAAAAAAGGGAGGAAGGGGGTGGTGGTTGGGAAAATAGGAGAAGCTTTGTTTGATTGAAAGGGCGGAAGAAGATGAGAAAACCTCCTTTAAAAGAGTAAGATTTGGTGCGTTTAGATATTTCCGCTTGATAAATAAAAAAAAAAGTGAGAAAATATTAATCAAGGATAAAATAAGACTTTTATAAAATAAACCCTGGAGAGAAATTGTCCTGGATTTATCAGCTGTCATTTTGATGTCACTTGTTAGAATAAATCTAAATACCGTAGAGACCTCCACATCAGATTATCGAGAAATGTATGGAAGCAGAAGTGTACCTAATCCGTATCGCAGGAATACAGATCCGGATTTAGCCTTCCAAATGATTCCATCAAGCCTTGTAGGAACCTTTGACAGATTGGGAGTCGAGATTTTTCACATGACGGCTCATCCGGAGTCCACAACCAATATATAATGGGGTTTCCGGTTCCACCATCACAGAACAAGAAATCGGGCTTTAGGGTTTCTAGACAATGCTGGACCACACTTTAATTTTTTGTCATAAGCCTAAACTTAAGTATCTTTAATTAGATCACTTTAATTGGACTGGAACTTTAAGATAGCATATCATATACAATTATTATATATTAGTGTATTAAGTTCACATAGATTTTACAATCTCCCACTTATACTATACACTATATATTCCTTATAAATGTATATTACACCATAATCTTAAGAGCGCTCAAAATTGCTATCATAAAAGTATCTTAAACAATTCCGTCCATAAATTACATTAACATAGGATCAAAGGGGCACTCATTGCACTAATTGTAACTAAACTATGAGCGGCCACTACATTAATATAACTAAATGACATGGATCAAGTGTGAATGCGTAGCATGGAAATTATATGTAATGTGATATTTAACATGCATATTTCTAACTGGTCCTCTTTACACTTTAATGAGATTGAACCAAAATTTCAAAATGTAAGCACACTGAGAAATCTTAACCTTATATATTAAACTATACTTAAGACTTTAGACTTTATACTGCTGTATTAATATATCTAAATGTTCATAAATGTATGAACCCTTAAAACAAAATCAGAATTACAAACTCCCATTGAACCGTCACATCATCAGATGACAAAACATTCATTTGAGCAAAATAGTCGATGAATATCTTAGTTGAAGTATTCTGCGATTTTAGAGTTTGTTCGAATGCACTCCTTAAAAAATATGTTCATTCTGAACTTGCACCTAACAATTAATAACTTAATATCATTGTTATTCGAGCATCTAAATTGTAGCATTATTGTCGCTTTATAACTTTATTAATAGTCTTTTGAGACCATACTGCATTTGCAGCCTTGTGACAATATACACAACTAAACAAAATCGAAGTCTGGATACTGAATGATCTCTAACTAGACCGAATTCCGATATGTGAGCGTATAATCTTTAATGTCTTAATGATTCCTGGTAACCTTATAGCTGCTACTAAATATCTAAACATTTTCTTTTATATAATTATCTGCCTTAAACTCCCACTTAAACTGTGAAGTGTATGATCATCACAATATTCACCTCAAAACCAAATGAGATGAAAACTTAGAGATACTTGAGTTACAAACGGGAAACTTATTTAAGCTCATAGTTTATCATTTGCAAACTATCAAACAGAGTTTTCCAATTGCACCAAATAGAGTGTCTCAAAATATCACCATTAAGGTCTTTTAATATCCATCTATCAATCCCAAAATAAAAAATGTACTATATATGCTACTATATTCTTAAAAGAGTCTTTCAACAATACCGAAGAGAAAGTCTCTATATCACTAATGCCATTTTTATGACTAAATTCTTTATTGGTAAAATAACCCCTTATGTCTTTCTACATCACCCTTGGGTAATGAGAAAATAGCCTAGATGTTATTTTTCTCAATTATTTTGTTTCTCTATTTCATGGTTTTAATCGTAACCGTATTTCTTCTCTCTTCATTGGATTCCTTAATGAGAATTGTTCTTGAGATTGTTGAGTTAGCCTTTTAGAATTATCTTGATAAGGAAAAGTTTCAACATTGTCTTAACTTAACCTTCAAAGACGACGTCATTAACCTCATTTTCCCCTCTAACTCAATATCCTCAAAGAGCTCACATTTTCTGTTTAAAAGAAGGACTACTTTTGGATCATAAAACTCATATCCCCTAGGCATTTGTGTATCCAACAAAATAGAAACAAACCAAATCCAACTTTTTTTTAGACCCATGAGATCTTGCTCTAACTGGATTTCCCAAAACATACAAATTCCTAATTCCAGGTTATTTGCACATCCATAAGGATTGTTAATTTAGTTGGAGCTCTGTTAAATATTTAATTTGCAGCCGTTATGTCTATTTCTTACAATAGTTTAATTAAGTAGTACGATTTGTCATACTATTTACTCTGTTCTTTAGTTTCCTAATTCATCTTATAATAACACCATTAGTAGAAATACTTTTCTGGCATGGTGTACTATAGGACGATATTCATTATGGAATTTGATGAATGACCCTAGACGTAATTCACCTAATTTATCGTATCTACCATAGTTTTGTCACAATGGTAAAGATTTGATGACATTAATTTTTTTGCAAAGTTGATTTACAACTTTGGCTTTAAAATTTTGAACATGTCTACTTCTCGTTGATGACAAAAGATAAGCCATGGAAACTTATCAGTGAAGATAATACAATATGTTTGACCTCTCCAAGAAAAAAATCAGTAAAGAATGGTCTACATATGTCCTTATTAGTTCCAATAACATGAAAAACTTATGCCACCAATCCCATTGTTTATTTGTTTCTTTAATGAATGTAACATAAATTTGAGACTTCTCATGAGTGAAGTGAATTAAAAATTTCGTCAACTTTATTCTTTGTCTAAAGCGTCTTAACCAGTTTTACCAAACTGATACGAAATTTCCTTAACTAAATTTTCTTTTGGTATCATATAAATTATCATGCAATGTCTGGTGAATTAAACTAGTGGTCTTAAGTAGATAGAGTTTATCATAACTTAATAAAAAACTTAATTGAGTTTCTTTAAATTTTGAAAAAAAACTAATAGACCATTACCAGATTTTGTTCAATATGAAAACATGAATTAAGTTCCGTCTAAAAGGAGGAATATAAAAAATCTCTCTCTGAAGTTCAAATAAAATTCAGTCTTTAATAATAACCTAAAATTTATTGCCGCAACTATAATTGCCAAAACTATAGTTAACGGTCAAAACAAATTACATGTGCTTTATCCAAAATACCCTTACTGATTAGGTCAAACTTATTTCCTCCTTTCTTGATCCGCTCCCGCTGCCAACCAAATTGCAGATTTTTTCCGGGCCATATTGTAATCACGATCACCGTTGTTTACCATTTATCCTCCACCCGCAAAACTTATAGTCAAGATTACATTTCCATCCTTCGTCGATGAAAATTTGAGTACTATCTTCATCTACTAAAAATACGAATATCTTTATCGAAGATATGGGATGGCAATCAAATCCAAGAAATCATATATCCAACAATCAAAATCACAAGTCTGTATATGGTGACTCCGGAGCCGATCGAATGGTGGATCCCATCTTATGGTTTTAGTACAAAACATAATGGCAGATTTTTCTTTTCGAATAAGAAAATTATTCTGAAATTTGTTACCATATTGATTCAAAGCATACCTGATGCAATTTCATGAGAAGTATGAAAGGCAATTTATTGCCCTTATTGACTTTCATTAATCTTTTGCAAAGAAAGAAGATCATCGGCATATGTTAGAATATCAGTAGTGAGAAATTGGGAATTGAGGGGAACGCGTTGAATTAAAGTTTGACCTAACTGAGCTCAATTTTGGTAAAACATAATTATATTTTGTTTTGGCAGCTAATTACTGTTTTGACAGTATCATCAGCCTAAAAAAGTAAATTCTTATTTAAAAGTAATACGTGATTTAGTATTATTAATTTTTGAACAGCATTACTGTAGACGGTCACAATGTTACACAATACTTTAATGAAAAATATTCGATTGTTGGACGTTTTCATATGTTCATCCCTTTTTGCTTAATTATAAAAGAAAATAGCAAGATGCCCCCTATAAAAGTAGCTAGAAAGCAAGAGCAAAGACACTACAATCTATCTACCATCTCCTAAATAGGCATATATCTCCATTTCTCCGCCGCATCATATACCCCTTAATTTAAAGCCTGCCAATAATGGAGGAGAAGAAATGTGAAGATAGCATGTCACTGAAAGAGGAGAAGAAGAGTGAAGATGACCAATTTCATGAGTTGTACGTGAAGTTACCCAAAAAACGTCTCAAAAGCCGGCTGTTTGCTCAATACAGAGGCTTTTGGTTTGAGGAACAGGTTCTGCGCGGAATACTGGCATTCCGACAACACTTTGAAGCCCAAGACTCCGACATCGTTGTAGCCACCATGCCTAAAGCAGGTACCACGTGGCTTAAAGCCCTTACTTTTGCCATTGCTAATCGGCACAAATTCCCGATCTCTGAGAGCCCTTTGCTCTCCAAAAACCCTCATCAACTTGTTTTGTTTCTTGAACTCAATCTGTACGAAAAGGGAAAAATCCCCGATCCAAACTCCCTCAACGTTGCTGGTGGCCAACGGCGAATTTTCGGGACCCATTTAGCTTACCAGTGCCTTCCAGACACCGTCCTGGATACTTCTGATTGTCGAATTCTCTATCTCTGTAGGAACCCTTTGGACGTGTTTACCTCTTATGTCCATTTCTTTTATCAAAACGGTGCTTTCCCAGATTTGGCTGAAAAGAGTTGGGAGGAAAATTTCGACGCATTTTGTGAGGGCACAAATCAATATGGTCCTTTCTGGGACCACATCAAGGGTTACAAGGAGGCAAGCTTGAAAAACCCTAACAAAGTGTTGTTCTTGCATTATGAGGAGCTTAAAAAGGATACCAAATCTTGTGTCAAGAAAATGGCCGAGTTCTTGGGATGCCCGTTTTCACCGCAAGAAGAAGATGAAAGGGTTGTTGAAGGAATCATAAAGCTTTGCAGCCTCGAAAACCTCAAGAACTTGGAATGTAATAAACATGGTGAGATTGGAATGTACAATGTTAAGTTCAGTTCACTGTTCAGGAAAGGAGAGGTCGGAGATTGGGCGAATTTTCTCACTCCTTCAATGGCTGAACGCCTTGAAAGCTTGATGAAAGAAAAGTTTGGCGAATCAGGTTTCAATCTAAATATTGATCCATGAGTGAATATTGGAAATCTTTGATCAAGGATATTCAGCTTTGAACGAAGGCACTTTTTTCTCTATATAGATCTATGTTATGAATAGAGTGATGATGCCTCCCCTAGCTAGTAAATCTAAGTTTACTGTGTCGGGGGTTCAGTATTCAGCAACAAATTTCTGCTCTTGTGTTTTCTGCTTTTGTACTGTGTGAGAGTTTGTTTGATTTGCTATTTGCATTTTGATGAATTTTCATTCATGTTGTATTGGGAAAATTCGAGTCTTTAGGCTCCTCATGATATGGGTTATAGCAATACAACTACAATTTTTAACATGGAAATCATCCTCGTATCTACTCATAGGAAAGTTTGGAGCTAGTGGATTTAATTTGTTGAGGAAGATGCAAATGTCGAACTAAAAATGAACTTTTTAAAACATTTTCAAACGATGTATTGGTCACATACGAAGGATCTGTTATATAGATGTAGAAAAAAGAAATTATTAATTGCCATTCAATAAATTTTAAATTGTCAATTATTAGGAGTACCCCTAAATATTTAATCATCTGTTCTATCACATCTTCATGTTAAATTCCATATCCAACTTTCATGCGTTATATCTCAATCAATGTCAATATGCTCTTGGGGAGATTTTAGATGGCAGTTTTGAAACATGTATAGAGAGACCAATTTCGTTCTTGATGGTAGGACAGATATGGCTTCTCAAAGACCAAGTGGATATCAATAATTGTTTCTTCATGCGGTTAAAGTTCAACTGTAGTTGGAACATGCCCTAATTAACGTTTCCTATTCAGGTACGATTTCTTGTAATTAGAACCTTGTCTCTTTCTTTGTAAAAGAAAATCAAGTAATTAATCATGACCAACTCATCCATATACTTCTACAATCCAACTCTACGAGGAAAATTACATGATGAGGAAAGAAAGACATGAATACCATTACTTACTTCGATAAATTTTTAGTTTTTGTTTTTGCTTATTTATGCTTATGCTCTATGATGATAAATTTTTCTCCTACATTCACTTTTGTCACTTCAAAAAAATAGTAATATTAATACTTATAATCATGAGATTGGATCTCAACCGAGCAAATTTTAAATTGTTCCATCAGTTTACCCCCCAAAAAAAAGGAAAAAAAAAACTCCAATATTGTGTAGTGTGTACTATAATAACTGCATGCACTTGCATATATATAAAAGAAAAACAAAAGAAAAGAAAAGACAAAAAGAACGAGAGATATCACATATGCATTTTCCTTTAAATTTAAAATTAGATACCCCATATTGGTACACATTTGAACGAACAAAACTAAGCATACTTTTTTCGAAAAAAAGGAAAAAAAAAAAAAAACAAGTATACTTTTTTTTTTTTTTTTAAAAAAAAAAGCATATATACATTGCATTATTTTTATGGATTAAGTAGGCCTACTATATTGTAGCTGGATCAGGGTTACGGATAAAGGTTAAATCGCGCATTTAATTATATGCTCTTACATTGTCTTTTTATTATTGTAACTTGTCGGGCATGCATATGAATATACAAGTTGTATTGCGCATGATCTCATGATCATTCTTTCTTCTTTTCTTTTAATATAAAAGACAATACCCTTTTCAAAAAATATTCATAAAATTTACTATCAGACGATTAAGATCAAGTCCCCTCCTCTCTAATAATTTCAATTTGTTAATTGTGATAGACAAAAATAAACGTTTTTAGCAAGGGGAGAAAAATGGTATTCCTACTGTACTCATAAAATGATTGTCTAGCTAGTTAGGGCTTATATTTGAGAGTGAGCTAAAACAAGGGTCTAAAAAGCCAGCATTAGAGAGAGTGTTGTAAGGGTCAAAGCTATTGAAGAAAGTATATATTTCTCAAATTTCATAGTAGTGGTAGTACAAAGTACTAGAGATGGTGGAAATGGAGAATACGTTTGAAAACCTGAGTTGTAGAATCACAACCAATATAAGAACACTTTGATGAAAAACCAAGATCCTAATTCTTTTGGGATGGTCTCGCCGGTTGATCTATTACGGGTACTCTTCCGGCGAGCCTGATAAATTCTTCCTGTTTTTCGAATGGATGAAATCCCAAGAATCAGCTGGTTTATGGTCCTAATAAGTAGACAAGGTTTTCCAGCAAGTTCTACCAAATCCTCCAAAGGAGGTGCAATTTTATTGAAAATGTCAGTGATGGATTGGACACCAATATATCCAAGTTTCAACCCCATCTAATTTTATAGAAACTTTTCATTAGTTGTTAGTTAAAACTTATAAGCACGCTTCTGTAAAAAGATATTGTATCTGACGAAGGCAAAATCCGAGGAGACGTCGAAGTCCGAGGGAGCATCGAAGTCCGAAGGGACGTCAAAATCCGACGGGCCATCGAGTCAACGGTGTCCTCGGACCTAGGACCTGCAATACAAGGTTTAGCTCTTCGACGAGTAACTCAGTCTGAGGAGTGGTCGAAATAAAGCATCTGAGCTAAGAATGGAGTAAGATGAGCTTGGTCTTCACCTCACAAATGGTGGTATATATAGACACAAGGTGGGAAATATTCCTTGGGTTTTGAGGGCGTAGCCGGTCCAATAAATTTTAACTAATTGGGCTTTGGTCAAAATATTATCCATCAGTATCCATGAATATTGATGATATTGCAGCTATGCTCAAACTAAATAATATCTAAATTAAATTACTATTTTCTGTATGTAAATATTTGTCTATAGAGAAAATAAGGAAATCGTTGAGTCCCAAGCCATGATCTTGAAATTGTGGATTGGAAAGATATCGCAAATTTGATCCTTCGTGAATGGAAAAATCAATCTAAAGCTGACCAAAACCAACTTTTTCACGGACTATAGGGCATGTAAAATTGCCTTTGATATTTGCAGAAGCGCTGAAGACGCCAAATCCATGATTATTGCAAAGAAGATCAGCACAATAAATATAGATAACAACACTATCTCTTAACACTCTTTTGACGTACCTTAAATATCAACATCACCAAAAAGCGATTACATGTACTATTATTACATTATTCATTGTCAAGAATGCCAGAACACTACAATACTACTATCTACTATATATATGTACTCCTTCTGCCCCAAATTATCCCATTTTGATTTTATTTTTATTTCAATTTGTATTAAAAGCGAAAATCTTAATTGGATAATTATTTCGGGGATGAAGGAATATCACATTGACACTAAAAGTATTGCTGGCCCTCATCTACAAACTCATCGAATAATTATGTTTCAGCTTAAGTACAATTTTGTCAACTGTTTTTTACTGCACCGGAATATTTCTTTAATTTCATTTGTTAATGATAAGGTTACCATTCCCGGTAAAGCGCAGTCTCATCCACTTCACCACATTATACTAGTAAGTATTTCTTGTCACCAGGTAAGAAGATCAGTGGAATTTTTCTGCAATCAGTTAAAGTACGCTAAAGTTTATGTACTTAGTTCAATCTTTCTGTCTTTACAGCTTCTAATCTATTCCTTGCTTCCCCCAACAAAAAAAAATCATAGAGTTTTCAAAAGTATATTTAAATTAGTACAAAACTCAAAACTCAATATGAACTATTTTTTTGGACGGAGAGATTAGGGTCTATGCAAATATCAAATTTTGCAAAGTGAGATATTTTTCTGATTAAATTTTTGAGTAATCTGCTCAAAAGGTCCTTCACATTTGCCCGAAAATTTAATTTGGTCCTTTACATTAAAAACTCACTCATTTGGTCCCTTATATTAGTCTTTTCAACTAATTTGGTCTTTTTTTATCTTTTTTGGCCCTTTACATTTGTGAGTTCTTGGGTTGACCAATTCTTTGTCAACTCAATAGGGCATTTTCAGTAATTTATAAATATCAGATTTTTAAAATATGTTAAAAACCAAAAATGTAATAAAATAATACTAAATATATTATATTAATTTATAATTTGTTATTAAAAAAAAAATTAAAAATTAAAAATTCAAATATAATATTATTAAAAAAATTGAAAAATAAAAAAATAAAAAAAAAAAGAAATTTGATTTATTTGTTTTAACCCGTGGACCCTAATCGAAACTTTTTTTTTACCCAATTTTTATCCACCTTTGCCGCCGCCGGGCCGGCCGGTCAGATTCCGGCCGGATTCTGGGGAGTTGGCCGGAATCAGGCCGGCCGTCGGTCGGCGTCTGTCCAGCAGCGGCGGTGGGCGGTCTGGCGGCGGTGGAGGTGGAACGGTGGTGATATAAAAATATTAAGAAAAAAATAAATTTATAATACTAAACATATTATATTAATAAATAAGAAAATAATTTTAAAAGTTCAAAATTCAAATATAATATTATTAAAGAATTAAAAAATTTTAAAAAATGAAAAATCCAAAATGAGATTTTTTTTTTTTTACACCCGTCAGTCCCAATCGAAATTTTTTACCCTTGAATTATTCTGTTTTTATCATGTGGGGCTAACATCTAATTTTTTTCTTTACCCTTATTCAGTGTTCTTAAGAATAATTCAGTGTTCAATGTTCTTAAGGGCCAACATCTTATTCAGTGTTTTTAAGAAAAAACTAATAATGAATAAGGGTAAAGAAAAAAATTAGACGTGAGCCCCACGTGATAAATCACATTTTAAATCATATCTCAAAATCAAAGAAAAAAAAAACCTAAATCAAAAACCAAAATAAACCATTGTCCAAATAAGCCCTCTATTTTTTTCATGTGGGGACCACATCTAATCTTTTTCTTTACCCTTATTCAATTTTCTTTTCATGAGTTATTTGGTATAACGAAAAAAATACTGAATAAGGGTAAAGAAAAAAAATTAGATGTTGGCCCCACATGATAAAAATAGAACAATTCAAGGGTAAAATGTTTCGATTGTGGCCCACGGGTTAAAAAAAATCAGATTTTGATTTTTTTATTTTTTAATTTTTAAATTTTTTAATAATATTATATTTGAATTTTTTATTTTTTTTCTTTTTTAATAAATTATAAATTAATATAATATGTTTAGTATTGTTTTAATACATTTTTGGTTTTTAACATATTTTAAAAATATGATATTTATAAATTACTGAAAATACCCCTATTGAGTTGACAAAGAATTGGTCAACCCAAGAACTCACAAATATAAAGGACCAAAAAAGATTAAAAAAAAAGGGACTAAATTAGTTGGAAAGACAAATGTAAGGGACCAAACGAGTGAGTTTTTAATGTAAAGGACCAAATTAAGTTTTCGGACAAATGTAAAGGATCTTTTGAGCAGATTAAAGAATCTTTTAATGTATCTCACTCACATAGTTAGAAGACAACTTGGTCGTGAGCTTTCATTCATCTGACATGATCTTTTAGTATTTTAGGCCACTGTCTCCTCCATTGTACCAAAACAAAACAAAAAACAAAAAAAAATTCAAGACTCAAAGTAGTTTTTCAGATGGAGCATAATTTAGTTCATTCACAACATTAAGCAACTGAAGACCTAAGGTTCAATATTTACTTAATCATCCCCCACCACCACTATACTCATTCCATCCGCAACTGGGCTCGACTAGGCTAATATAAAGAGGTTGGATTTTTCCAGCCACCCAAATTAGTGCTTGAAACTACCAATTTTGAAGAATTCTTCTTTTGCCCCTGCCACTCGGACCGAACCGGGCAAGTTATTCGGTCCGATTCACGTGAGAACGGACAAATTATTAATTTTTATTTTAATGTTAGTTTATTCGCAGTATCGTTACATGTTGAATACCTCGTACTTTAAATATTATTAATAATATTTATACTTTAGTGCTTAAACTCTCGATTTTATATTTACTTGAAAATAAACAAATAACTAATTTTTACTTGAAAACAAATTTAAGATTATTTGTTAAGTTAATTTATTTGAATTAATATTAAAATATAAATTTTGCTTTAATCATTATTTTAAAGATAATTTTTAGTTAAAATAATAATTATACATTTATAATGAAAAATAATAATTGTACTACAAAGATTGTGACAAATATGTGCAAATAGATTAACTATTTTTTGTACTACAAAGATTGGTGATACTTAATGTAACTCAAATAATAAATTATTAATAAATTTAATGACCTAAAAACTAGACTAACTAATTACAATAAAAAATCTAAAAATTAAAAAAATAGCAATGAATCCGATTGATATTTTTAATTTTTAGACTTTTTTAAATAACAAATATTCCTATTTTTCAATTACAAAAAAAAATTTAAAAGAAAAAACAAAAAATTTAAAAATTAAAAAAAAGGGCCTGATCGGTCCAGTTCACCATATCGGACCGAACCGGGACCGGCCGAGCAATCCACTCGTCGGGTTAACCGGGGACGGGCAAGGAACGCGTCCTCTTGTTCGCCCGAACGCGTTTAATGCGCGTCTGTGCCGGGGCGCGCATTAAACGCGTTCGGCGAACAAGAGACGCTGCTTTTGCCCGTCCCTGCTAACCCGGACGAGTGGATTGCTCGGCCGGTCCCGGTTCGGTCCGATATGGTGAACTGGACCGATCAGGACGCGCATTAAACGCGTTCGGGCGAACAAGAGGACGCGTTCTTTGCCCGTCCCCGGTTAACCCAGGACGGGTGGACTGCCCGCCAAGACGCGCATTAAACGCGTTCGGGCGAACAAGAGGACGCGTTCTTTGCCCGTTGTCACGGACAGTTTTTCTTCACCACGAATTCGGGTGGTTTGATGCGAAATGGGCTATTTTCGTAGACGGACATGGGACGGAACGGTCTAGAGCCTTGTGGAATTCTCTGGTCAAATCTTGAAGACTCTGAAATTTTCTAGAGAGGCCCGGAACTCTCTAGAAACGAGTGGAACCGTATGGAAGCTACCCGAGTTTGCTAGAACCGTGTGAAAGATTCTAGAGACTTGTAGATATTTTGAACTTAGAATATTTTATTGTATGAATTCTCTAGAATCCCATTATTTTATTATGTACATAGAATTCTCTAGAATTATTTAGGACTTGGGGGTTTGCCTATAAATACCCCATGCCCCCTTCATTTGTAACCATCCAAGCTTTGAGTAGAGTTCTCAAGCATTCCTTAAGCTCTCTTGTGCCTTCATCATTCTTTCACTTTCAACCTTTCTTAAGTTTTTCTTTGCCTCCGTTCTTTAAAGTCTTGCTTAGTTTTGCACGCTTTGGGGGTCGTAAGGCTGAGCTAGCACTTGATCGTTAGTTGTTTTGTGCTAGTGCCGCACGGCCGTTACTTTGAAAAAGTAAGCCCGTGACGGTTGGTATCAGAGCCTCGGCTCGATACTTGGTGTGCTACATCGTCTACGCTTCCGTTTGTTGGTTTTCTTTCGTGCATAAGCTATGTCCAACCCTTCGGAGGTTGTTCAAGGGTCGGAGCTTGAGGGGGATCACGTTTTCCGTGAGGTGGGGAGGACCACCCGCAAAGGAAGCTGCAAGGAGAAGTCGGTCGTTAGGGAGCCGATGGTGGAATTCGAGAAACGGCTTGCCAAGCTAGAGCTTGCTGTGGCCGACCACCAAGACCGTTGGGACGAGCACCCTGAGGTGGTAGCGGGTGTCGTCGAAGCTCGCATGGAGCGATTCGCAGGGGAATTGCAAGAGGTCATGCAGCAAATGAAGGACGACATGCTAGGGACGCTCAACGAAATGGTGGAACGTTGCAACAAGTCGAAGGAGGAAAGCCTTGCTCGTGTTGCCGCCCTCCAAGACGACGTCAACCGGCTTATGGGGGAGCTGGAGACTTCTCGGGCAGAATCGGCGCGTCTTAAGGCACGACTTGACACCGTGGCCGTGCAAGGGACAACCGGAGCCGTGGGGACGGTTCCAAGGCTTGAAGCGCCCAAGCCGGATGAATACAAGGGCAGCCGTCGCTTGAGGGACGTAGAGAACTTTCTCTACAGTATGGAACGGTACTTTGGGGCTATGAATATCATGGACGACTCGGTAAGACTCTTCCAAGCCTCTCTTTATCTTAAAGATAGTGCCTTATCATGGTGGAAACGTATGATGAAACCCGTGGGGGATGGAGACCTGGTCTTCACCACGTGGGACGGTTTTAAGGAAGAGTTTAGAAAGTATTTCCTACCCGTGGATGCGGAAGACGAAGCCCGGGCCAAGCTTCGTCGTCTGCACCATAGGGAAGGCCAAATCCGGGAATACGTTAAGGAATTTTCGGACTTGATGCTTGAAATTCTGGATCTCTCGCCCAAGGAGGTGTTCTTTATTTTCGTGGACGGTCTCAACCGTTGGGCCAAACTTGAGCTACAACGGAGAGAAGTCCAGGACATCGATCGGGCGTTAAAGGTGGCCGAGTCGCTTGTTGAGTTCCAAAAGAAGGATAGCTCCAAGGACAAGGGCAAGAAGCCGTTCCAAGGCAAAGGTGGGGGAGACAAAGGGAAGTCTTCCACACCCGCGAAACCGGCAGCCGACCCTACAAAGCCGTCTTCGAGCAAGGAGACCAAGGGGGACAAGCCAAAGAAGTTTCAAGGGTGCTTCTTGTGCGGGGGAGCGCACATGGCACGTGATTGCCCGTCTCGTTCGAAGTTGGCAGCATTGGCACAAGGTTTGTGCCCAGAAGAGGAGAAACGGGTCGCTTGCATGAAACAGCTAGACGCCGTGCATGCCAAGGCCGAGACACGTCAACGCCGTCTTTACATGGAGGCATCGTTCGAAAACGGGTCTAGATGGGGTATGCTAGACACGGGGGTCGATACGAGTTATCTCACGGAAGAGGTAGCCCGTACGCTTGGAGTCAAGTGGACACCTAGCAAAGGCCGTTTCAAGGGTGTGAATGGCGAATGGACAGGTCTTGTGGGCGAAGCAAGAGACGTGCCTCTTAAAATCGGCAACTGGTCAGGTACGGCTAATTTCTCCATTGCACCTAAGGATGATTATGGTCTTGTATTTGGCATGGAGTTTTTAGACCAGGTAAAGCCGATCATCGTGCCTAGCAACGACACGATGGTGATCCTCCAAGGCGAGAAGCCTTGTGTGGTAAAGTTTAGACGAGAAAATGAGATTAGCCCTTCCCAGCTGAACAAGGGGCTAAAACGGGGTGAACACACCTTTGCCGCCATGGTGTTTGAGGAGGAACCATGCACAGAGGAGCCGGCAAAGGAGGAACGAATCCCGCCTCCCATAGAACGGGTCCTTTTTGAGTTCAAGGACGTGATACCCGACGATTTGCCCAAAGGTCTTCCACCAAGGAGGGAGGTTGATCATGCCATCGAGTTGGTGGACGGGGCGAAACCGGTAGCCAAGGTGCCTTATCATATGTCCCCTAGCGAGCTAGAGGAGCTCAAGGTGCAAATCAAGGAGCTACTTGAGTCGGGTCATGCAAGGCCATCTAAAAGTCCGTGGGGTTCGCCGGCCTTGTTCCAACGCAAGAAAGATGGGACGCTACGTTTGTGCATCGACTATCGGGCGTTAAACAAGCTAACCGTGAAGAACAAGTACCCTATCCCACTTATAGCGGACTTGTTCGACCGGCAGCAACGTGCACGGATCTTTTCCAAGTTGGACTTGCGGAAGGGGTACTACCAAGTACGCATAGCACCCAGTGATGAACCGAAAACGGCCATGGTGACGAGGTATGGCTCTTATGAGTTTCTTGTTATGCCGTTCGGTTTAACTAACGCCCCAGCCACGTTTTGCACTCTGATGCAACGTGTGCTAGCGGATTTCATTGATAAGTTCGTTGTAGTATACTTGGACGACATCGTTATCTATAGTAACACAATGAAGGAGCATGTGGAGCATCTTAGAGCTGTTTTTCAAGTCCTTAGGGAAAACCAGCTCTATGTTAAAAGGGAGAAGTGTTCCTTCGGCCTTGAGGAGATGTCGTTCTTGGGACACATCATTGGTGGGGGCAAAATCCGCATGGATCCGGCCAAAATCAAAGCTATCGTGGAGTGGGAGGCACCCACGAAGCAACGGAGCTGAGATCGTTCTTGGGGCTTGTTAATTACTATTGGCGGTTCATTGAAGGACACTCCGCCATAGCCGCCCCATTAACGGATCTCTTGAAAAAGGGGCAAGCTTGGTGTTGGACACCAAAACACCAAACAGCGTTCGAGGCTTTAAAGGACGCCGTCACTCGAGAGCCAGTCCTAGCTCTCCCGATTTTGAGAAACCGTTCGAGGTGTGCACGGATGCTTCGGACTTCGCCATTGGGGGCGTTCTTATGCAAGATGGTCACCCGATCGCCTTTGAAAGTCGCAAGTTGAACGAGACCGAGAAAAGGTGGCCGGCGCACGAGAAGGAGATGTTGGCTATAGTTCACTGCCTTAGAGTTTGGGAGCACTACCTAAAGGCCGCCACACCGTTCAAGATCAAGACGGACAATCGGGCGGTGAGCTACCATCAAAGCCAACCTAAGCTTTCAAGCAAGCAAGCACGTTGGTTGGACTTCTTAGCCGAGTTTAAATACGAGCTTGAGTATAGCCCGGGGAAGACTAACCACGTGGCCGACGCCCTAAGCCGAAAGGCGTGTCTTGCTCCAATTGTTAGCATACCCGAGGGGACGCTGGTTGATCACATCAAGAAGGGTCTTGAGCACGACCGTCAAGCCCAAAGGTTTATGGAGCTCGTGAAGGAAGGCAAGACAACACGGTTCTGGCTTGAGGATGGGATACTTTATGCCAAGGGGAACCGTTTGTACGTACCCGCATGGGATGGACCTAGAAGGGAGATTCTAAGGGATTGCCATGATAGCTGTTATGCGGGTCACCCAGGTACGCATCGCACACTTTCCTTAGTCCATGAACGGTTCTATTGGCCTTGCATGCGGGAAGATGTGGAGACGTATGTAAGGACTTGTCTAGTTTGCCAACAAGACAAGACCGAGCAAGACCACCCGCATGGCTTGTTATCACCCTTGCCTACTCCGGAACGCCCGTGGGACAGCGTTTCGATGGATTTCATCGTGAGCCTACCCGTTTCCGAGGGTTGCACCAACATACTTGTTGTGGTGGACCGTTTGTCTAAGTATGGGGTCTTCATACCCGCCCCAAAAGAGTGCACCGCGGAGATAACGGCCAAACTCTTTCTTAGGCATGTGGTGAAGTATTGGGGGCTGCCTACATCGATCATAAGCGACAGGGACTCAAGGTTCACCGGCCGGTTTTAGCAAGAACTCTTTCGTCTGCTTGGGACGGAGCTCAAGATGTCTACATCTTTGCACCCGCAAATGGATGGGCAGACAGAGCGCATCAATGGCCTCTTGGAGGTGTACCTTAGGCACTATGTGGCAGCCAACCAGAAAGATTGGGTACGTTTGCTAGACGTTGCCCAATTTTCCTATAACTTGATGCGGAGTGAGAGCACGGGCAAAAGTCCGTTTGAGATTGTCCTTGGTTTCCAACCCACTACGCCTAAGGACATTCTTGGGGGCTATAAGGGCAATAGCCCACCCGCATACAAGTTTGCCAAAGATTGGCAAGAACGGGCCGACGAGGCAAAACTCTACTTGGAGAAGTCGGCCGCACGCATGAAGAAATGGGCGGATAAGAAACGGACCCTTCGCGAGTTTGAAGAAGGCGACCAAGTCTTGGTGAAGCTCTATGAGCATGGACGGAGCCGTGGTCTAAACAAGGGTCTCATGCGCAGATACGAGGGTCCTTTCACCGTTCTTAAGAAAGTGGGTTCGGTTGCTTACAAGCTGGAGCTACCCGAGGCCTTCTCAAAGCTTCATCCAGTCTTTCATGTGAGCCTACTTAAGCCATACCGCAAGGACCCAGAGGACGAAGAACGGAACGTTTCCTCAAGGGCACCAGCTGGCGTACGCGAGCATGAGGAACGGATCACAGAGGAGATCCTTTCTAAGAGGATCGTTCGGGGCAGGAGCGGGGCAGCAACTAAAGAATACTTGGTGAAATGGAAGAATTTGCCAATGAGTGAGACGAGTTGGGAGCCAATCGAGAAGCTTTGGCAATTCACCAAATTGATCGAGGACTTTGAGGAGAATCGTGCACCCGTTCCTATCAACATTGCCTTCGAGACTTAGGTGCATCGGGGCGATGCACCATTTTGGTGAGGGAGGATGTCACGGACAGTTTTTCTTCACCACGAATTCGGGTGGTTTGATGCGAAATGGGCTATTTTCGTAGACGGACATGGGACGGAACGGTCTAGAGCCTTGTGGAATTCTCCGGTCAAATCTTGAAGACTCTGAAATTTTCTAGAGAGGCCCGGAACTCTCTAGAAACGAGTGGAACCATATGGAAGCTACCCGAGTTTGCTAGAACCGTGTGGAAGATTCTAGAGACTTGTAGATATTTTGAACTTAGAATATTTTATTGTATGAATTCTCTAGAATCCCATTATTTTATTATGTACATAGAATTCTCTAGAATTGTTTAGGACTTGGGGGTTTGCCTATAAATACCCCATGCCCCCTTCATTTGTAACCATCCAAGCTTTGAGTAGAGTTCTCAAGCATTCCTTAAGCTCTCTTGTGCCTTCATCATTCTTTCACTTTCAACCTTTCTTAAGTTTTTCTTTGCCTCCGTTCTTTAAAGTCTTGCTTAGCTTTGCACGCTTTGGGGGTCGTAAGGCTGAGCTAGCACTTGATCGTTAGTTGTTTTGTGCTAGTGCGGCACGGCCGTTACTTTGAAAAAGTAAGCCCGTGACACCGTCCCTAGTTAACCGTCCCCGGTTAACCCGGGACGGGTGGACTGCCCGGTCGGTCAATTTTTTTTTTTTAATTTTCAATTTTTTTTATTTTCTTTGTAGTCAAATTATTTGATTTGAAAAAATTATAGGGTTAAAATGGTCCAAATTAAAATATGTGACTTCAAGTAGTAAATGTGGTGACTTTGAAAATAAACACCCAATATAAAATGTCATACTCTGGACACAAGGGGTGTAATATACTAAAAAAAAAAAAATTGTTATGTTCATTCTGTCTTAAAAAATTACAATTTATTTAATACAGTTTGTATTACAAATAAAAATCCAAAATAAATAAGTATTTCATAACCGAGAACATACATATGCTTCGCAATCTGCAGACTGCAGTTTGTCTATTTTGATACGTTAGACTGTTTGCAACTCAACCTTTACAAGTTGAAAGGACGACATTGTAGGTTTATCATTTATTCTCATCCTCTTTCTGTTAGTAACCATTACATTATTTGCATTTAATTTTCCGCATTATTTTCTCCGTTTCTCATATCAAAGGGAAAGAAAGGTAGACATTAGAACTGTTGAACTTTGGTTGATGAATTGATCGACCTTCCTCTTTCATCTACGCCCAAAATGTATCTGATGTTGGACAGTTCGGGCAATATTTCAAAGAAGGGGTCAGATTACTGATTCCGTCAAAGATTTTTTTCTCTACTTTTTAAGGTTTGAGTACGTAACCAACATTTATCATTCCCAAAAAAAGAAATTGTTTAAATTAAAAAAGAATAATTTAAATGACTAACTATAGTCCAATTTGGAAACATTGGGTACGAAAAGTCAACACATTGCTATGCTGGGACGAATCTATTTCCCAAATTTATACTTCGAGAATTTTCACCACTCACTGATATCTTATCGCTGTCTTCAAATGCACATAAGTTGAATTAATGCAGGTCAAATATGATACATACTTTCCTTTGAACGTAAATATATATATATATATATATATATATATATATACACTAATTCTATCATTCGTCGCGCACATTTTATTAATAAAACAATAATAGTTTTCCGGGCTAGAAGATATATAGTACTAAGTTTTAATGGAAAAAATGTCGTTCCTACCTAAAACTTTGCCCTCGTCGTCAATTATACCCAATAGATTTTCGATTAGCCAACTTTACCTTAATGTTTGAAATTTTCGCTAATTTCGTCCGATCGGCCCATTTTCTGTCCAAATTAACAGATCCCCGTTAGTTTTTTAATAAAATAATAAATTTAAATACAAAAACACCCCAGTAGTTTGTAAAAATTTTAAAAATAACCCCTAAAATATATAAAAATAACAAAATAGTCGCTTTTCTTTTTTTATTTCATTTTTCTCTATTTTGTTCTATTTCTCTCAACTACTTTTACTGAACATAAAAGTATATTATATGAATTTTAAAAAAATATTTATTTATTTTCAAACTCTACCGTAAAAGTTAATCTTCGTATAGTTGTAACATATAATTGTATTTATATAAGCATGTTAATCTTTTTAATAATATAATTTAGCAATAAAGACACTATTTTTCTGATTTATTTTATTCTTCCTAACATAAAGATTAAAAACATTTAAATGAAACTAATATTCCACATAAAAATAAAATATTAGCTCAAATAAAAAATAATATATTAGTATAATTTAGTGTATTACAATTTAACTAGAGAGACTACATGGCATAATATAATTTATAAAAAATATGTTTATACTTATCAATGCAAGGATTTAAGATTTTGTAATAATTATTTGAGATATTAATATATCTAACTATAGAGGAAGTCTTACTAGCTTATTCTATATGATTTTAGTTTAAAATAAATGAATGGAGGTAACAATATGGAAATAAGTTGTTGTGATAGAAAATAGGTTTTAGATTCAAGAAGGAAAACTTATGTTTGCAGGATTTTTTTAAGTTTTAATTATTTTATATTTTAGTTATTTTTTTATGAATTATATTAATGCAAGTTATAGTCTCTTGAGTAAATTGTAATACACTAAAATATATTAATATTTTTTTATTTGAGCTAATATTTTATTTTTATGTGGAATATTAGTTTCATTTAAATATTTTTAATCTTTATGTTAGGAAGAATAAAATAAATCAAAAAAATAGTCTCCTAATTATTTTATATTTTATTTATTTTTTTATGAATTATATTAATGCAAGTTATAGTCTCTTGAGTTAAATTGTAATACACTAAAATATATTAATTTTTTTTATTTGAGCTAATATTTTATTTTTATGCGGAATATTAGTTTCATTTAAATATTTTTAATCTTTATGTTAGGAGGAAGAATAACATAAATCAGAAAAATAGTGTCTTTATTGTTAAACTATATTATTAAAAAAATTAACATACTTATATAAATACAATCATTGGTTACAACTATACAAAGATTAATTTTTACGGTAAAATTTGAAAATAAATAAATATTTTTTTAAACTCATATAATAGACTTTTATGATCTTTATAAGTAGTTGAGAGAAATGGAACAAAATAGAGAAATATAAAATAAATAAGTGAAAAGGGAATGTTTTGTTATTTTTATATATTTTAGGGGTTATTTTTAAAATTTTAAAAAATTAATGGGTGTTTTTGTAATTAAATTTATTATTTTATTAAAAAACTAACGTAAATCCGTTAATTTGGACGGAAAATGGGCCGATTAAATGAAATTGGCGAAAATTTCAAATATTAGGGTAAAGTTGAGTAACCGAAAATTTATTGGGTATGATTGACGACGAGGGCAAAGCTTTGGACAGTAAGGACAGTTTTTTCATTGGAATCATGATGCTAACTCTAGAAATTAGTCCATCACCATAATGCTAAAGCAAAAAATCAGAAATTAATCATTACAGAAAAACGAAAACAAATCTAATAAAAAGAACAAAACTAAAACAGCCTACCAATTGGCTTCCATGCCCTATCAATAATACAATTCAACAATCATAGTCTATGAGATAAACCAGATTATCAAATCCCAAATTAGGTAGGTGACTTCCATCAGAAGAACGCATCTTTCCGCTTTAAGGTACATTAAAAAAAGAAACAACAGGAAAAGCCTCGAATTCCACATTTGGAAAAAATTGAAAATTAATTCTGCAATAAACCTTTACACCCATCGTATCAAACCCAACTTTTTAACCATAATTCCCTTCCTCAAATGAATTTCCCTCAACAAATTCAACTAAACATATGAACAATGAAACAAACAGGTAAGCATACAAAAAACAAACGCAAATCTATGGAATTCGACCCGCACCAGGAAAACCGAAGCCACCAAACCAGCTCAAAAAACACCCAAATGCAAAATTAAACTGCTCCGGCACAATCACAATAGCAGTATTGAGACTCTCCGACCATATTAATCCACCCGCCGACTATTGCGTTAACCAAAACCTCTTCAAAGGAAAAGGAAGTAAACGCAGCAGCGTGAAACGGAAATTGGGAACACGAAAGAAGCCATCAAATCCGACACTTTTCGGGGAAATTCACCGCCTTCCGGCCGTTATCGGAACTCCCTTCCGATTCTTCATTTTCAAGGAACGATCTGATGATTCAAAAAAGGTTGGTGGAGAGATAAGGGTGCAGATCCTCCCAGCCAGATAAAGGGGCTTTCACGGGAATTTCGCCAATCTGGGTACAGGAGATGCGAGACCTGATCGATTGAGGAGGCGGCGAGATCAATCTCTTCGTAATAGGCCGGGAAGTGCTGATGATTGGCGTCGACGTGGATGCGAGGAGGAGGAGGACGACAATGACTGACTTGAGGAAAATTAGGGGAAAAGAACGGATTTTGATTTTCTCCAATTTTATGTCTTAACGGTGTCGTTTGTGTAGACGACGTCGTTTGGTGTGTCCACTTTTTTTCACAAGATTAATGGAAAAGAATTTCATTTTGTAATGACAAATTTACCTTTACTTAAGTTATGACCATCAAATGAAATTAAACAGTTGGATTAAAACTATTCACCCATTAAGATTGCTCAATTTGAGCTAAAATTCTAGATTTAAGAGACGTTTACTTTACCTTTATATATATATATATATATATATATATATATATATATATATATATATATTCCGTCTCAAAATAAGAAACGTGATGCTGGAAAAAATAATTAAAAATTTGAGTATTTCTTTTCGTTAAGAGAAATCAATCACGTGTATTCATTGCATTTACTAAATAGTGGCAATTTTAGGTGGATCTTTTATTTTAGAAGAGGAGGGAAACAATTGAGAATTTAAAGATTTTTTGTTCGTTGAGAGAAATCAATGTACTCTTATCACTGACTGAAGTAGGGTCTAGTGTCGGTGGATCAGATTTAAACAGCCAGTTGAAATCGTAAATTAAATTGTGTGTTCCTACCTTGCTAATTACCTAGACACAACAGGAGAATTCTGGTTCATTTCTCGTAAAAAGTTACAATTACATTTCTAACAAGACTGACTTTCCCAATCATTAAAGATTCTCCAACCTCATATTGGCGGAATGTTCCAAACTCAAGGCACGAATAAATTCTCACCCATCTATGCAAGGTGCGTTCCTGGTATTACCTTTACAAAAAAAAAAAAACAAAAAAAAGAGAGAGAGAGAGAGATAGAGAAACTTTTCACCATGTAAATATACATACTAGCTAGCTAGCCAAAAAGTTTAACAAGAAATCATTCTTTAAAACAAACACTTGATTTATTATCATTATTATTTGAATAACATTATTATAGACGGTCATAGTATTACACAATAATGTTATAGAATACTCTATTGTTAGACGTTTTCATATATGTTCATCCCTTTTCGCTTAAATAAAATTAAAGGGAAAAAAATAGCAAGATACCACCTATAAAAATAGCTAGTAGTGTATAAGCAAGAGCAAAACACTCCGATTCATCATATCGTCTCTTAAATAAGAGTTGCGATCTCTCCTTTGGTCCACACAATATGGAGAACAAATTTGAAGATGATCAATTTCACGAGTTCTACCAAAAGCTACCTAAAAAACGTCAGCTGTTTGCTCAATACAGAGGCTCTTGGTTCATGGAACCGGTTCTGCGTGGTGTAGTGGCATTCCAACAACACTTTGAAGCCCAAGATTCCGACATCATCTTAGCCACCATGCCTAAAGCCGGTACCACGTGGCTTAAAGCCCTAACCTTCGCCATTGTTAACCGGCACAAATTCCCGATTTCGGAAAGCCCTTTGCTCTTCCAAAACCCTCATCTACTTGTTCCTTTCCTTGAACTCCATCTTTACAAGGAAGGCCAAATCCCCGATCCGAACTCCCTCAACGTTGCTGGCGGCGAACGGCGAGTTTTGGGGACACATTTACCTTACCAGTGCCTGTCAGAAACCGTCCTGGATACTTCTGGTTGTCGAATCGTCTATCTCTGTCGAAACATTTTGGATGTGTTTACCTCTTATGTCCATTTCTTGGTTAAAAATGGGGTTTACCCGGATTTGTCGCAAAAGAGTTGGGAGAACCTTCTCGATGCATTTTGTGAGGGCACAAATCAATATGGTCCTTTCTGGGATCACATCAAGGGATACAAAGAGGCAAGCTTGAAAAACCCTAACAAAGTGTTGTTCTTGCATTACGAGGAGCTTAAAAAGGATACCAAATCTTGTGTCAAGAAAATGGCCGAGTTCTTGGGATGCCCATTTTCTACGCAAGAAGAAGAAGATGAATCGGTTGAAGGAATCATAAAGCTTTGTAGCCTCGAAAACCTCAAGAACTTGGAATGTAATAAACATGGGGACACAGGATCCGTGTACAGCTTTAAGTGCAGTTCACATTTCAGGAAAGGAGAGATTGGAGATTGGGCGAATTTTCTCACTCCTTCCGTGGCTGAACGCCTTGAAAGCTTGATGAAAGAAAAGTTTGAAGAATCAGGTTTGGATCTAAATATTCATTAGCGAAATGAAATCTTTTGTTGAAGGATCAGCTTTGAAACCAAGACACTGTTTCTCTATATAGATATATCATGAATAAGTGATGCCTCCCTCAATTAGTAAACCTAAGTTTACTGTTTACCATTATGTACTGTCTGGGAGTTTGTTTCATTTGCTATTTTCATTAATTGAATTGTCATTAATGTTGCAATAAGACCAAATTCGAGGCTTTCGGCTATGCATAATTTTTTTTTTCTTTCTAATTTTTTATGGATATTTAAACCTTCTAAATACAATTTTCTTAATTTCTGAATGCACATTGAGAAAACGTTCCGAACAAAAAGTAGCATTGACTGAATTATTTTGGATTCCAATTTTATGGGATGTCCCCGAAGGAGAATTTCTTTTGGGTGGAAACTAAAGATATTTGAAGTAATGAGTTGCTGCTGGTACTAACTACTAACAACCAGGATGAATGGTTGGGTAACCTTTTGACTAGGGTTCTATCAACAAAAGAACAAATTAGTGGCAGAAGTTTTACAATATTTGTCACTGGGGCTTGAGCCGGATTAATCCGTCTGTCCAAAATTACTATTCAGTTTGAATTTTCACTTTTAGTTCAATTTGTACTAAAACGAAAATTCAAACTGGACAATAATTTCGAGATGGAGGGAGTACATCAGAATATATGCTGCCTGCATTTTGTGGAAGTATTGTACCCAAATGATGATGAACAAATGGGATCTGCGGACTCGGGAGCATTTCCCAGTCCTTACCGGCGATCTTACAGTAAGAGGTTCCTTTTGTTAATGGTGGAAGTCATTCATGATTTTGATCTCAATTTACATCTCAGGATGGAGGTACACAGCATTTTTTTAAGCTAACTACTAATTAACCCATAAACAAAGCTATATATGTAGAGTATTGGTAAAGATGGTGAATATGTAGATGTAATGAAATGACAAAATTGTCTAATATATCTTCGGACTGTATCTCCTTAATGGCTTTGGACAAAATCACAGATAGTAATTAAAGACAGTTATACTAGTTGCGTTGCCATGTAATTCAGTATCTCATTTGCCTACATCTCGTTGGGCTATATTTTTTTATAGAAAAAATTTGACAATAAAATTTAAAAGAAATTAATGATAATGCTATAAAATCTTAACTCTTGAATAGACCTTAAACCTAAGGTATATGTATGGACGGTTATAATTTATTTTTTGTTTAAATTCTCTATCAATGTTTCTGACACAAAACATTATCAATTTTTTTAATGGCTTTGTTGTTGAAGTGGTAGTTACGATATAATGATATATATGGTGGATTAAAGTGATGGTCAATTTCGTGTAATAGTACTTTGTAACATGGATATTTTAACACTATACACCAATATATATCATTCGCTTCTTTGAGCTTCTCGTAAAATTAGATCCACGCTCCTTTCATGGACTACCAACATGTAACCTCAACATGGTCCACACCTGCATGTTCAATCACAGGCTGTAGGAATATATATTCAGTGTGTAAATATTACTGATATGAGTGTGAATTGTGTTATATAATAGTGACACGATATCGTTATATTTATGAATGAAATACGCAGGCATAGTACTGTACTAAAAATATAAAATCGAAAATCTCATTTGAATACACAGTACGATGTAGTTACAATAAGAACTGGGTTTCTAAATCGTCGGCGCATAATGTAACTTTCTCAGGGTCGTTCGGCCAAAAAAATTTTAAGGAATTGATGCGGGCAAAAAAAAAATTTTGGACATAAATAGTTGTCCCGAATTTGGCAAATCCGAGAGCTTAATTAAACGGGTTTTTGGATTTGCTAAATTCGAAACATTTTAATATAATAAAAAATTATATATTTTCTTTATTTCAGAAAATACGGAAAATAGAGTCAAAAGGTAAATAGTGAGTTCGAATTTGCGAAATCCGAAAGCCTTTAAATTTAATATTAAAGAATGAACAAAAACGGTGGGCAAATTCCAAAATTGGAACAAAAAAATCTGATTTGCCAAATCCAAGTTCTAGGATTTAGGGTTTAGGGTAACCTCTCGGATTTGCCAAATTCGAGGGCATCCTTTCTGTTTAGAGGTAATCCGTCCTTGTGAATAAGGTTATTGGATGTATTAAATCGGATCAGATAAGGTGACGGACATTCGGATTTGACAAATCCAAGAGTCCCACATGAATAGTGACTCTCGGATTTGCCAAATCCGAAACATACGAGATATGAAAAGAAAAAGTTGCAGCTTCTCTTCATATCGGGGTTTTCAACTTGTGAGGGTTAGTGAAGGTTGTGGCCGGAGTTTTTCATACTTTTGGACGCACATTACCGCTAAATACAACAAGAATCGTTATTCTAACGAGGTTAGTCATTAAATTAATGTTATTTATTTGTTTTGTTGTGTATTTATATTGTTTGAAGATGGAAGATTGTTAGGACTTAGGTTTAATGATTATGAATGTGATATGGTAATGTAGATGTTTTCGTTGAGTTTATAGGTTAGGATTGTTGTTATTTTAAGAATTGATTGAGGTTAATTTAATGAATTTAGATGGATTTTGTTTGTATGGAAATTTGATAGGGTTTAGGGATTATAATTTTGATTATGTTGAATTATAATTAACAGGCCAATAACAATTAAAATGTCAGCGCACGGACCATACATATTTAATTTGTTTCATAGAAGCAAGTATGTGATATAGAATGGTATAGTGAACACATTTGAGAAAAAGCCGGACGAAACTCTTGTCATTGATAGTAGGTTGTCATATGGTGAGTTGCTTGGTTTGATTTGTGTGGCGTTCGGTTGGAATCTTGAAATAGCTAGGAAACTCCACATTTCGTTAATCTTTGTGACTCACGGTATAAGGCGCGCCATGAAGATAGAGAATGATTCACATGTTGGGATCATCTACCATCTCGAGCCAATGACAAGTGTGGATTTGTACATAGACGCAGAGAATATCACTAATCAAGAAGATGAAAACAATCATTATGGTGGATCTTTCTTTGCACAAGATGATCACATGGATGAGGGTGAATAAGATGGTCCAAGGCAAGAACAAGCAAGTACTTCATGGGTTCGTGAAGAAGATGGTGGAAGTTTATTTACACAAGATGATCACATGGATGAGAATGATTCCGACTATGTAGCTCCAAGCGAAAGCTCAAAAGCACGCGATCCCTCTTTGAGTAGTGATGATGAGGAAAGTAATGATGAAGAATTGGTGAATGAAGAAACGGAACTAAATCCATTTCCCCGGCACCATGTGTATAAGGAAATGGGTGAATGGAATGCTTCGAGTGTTTACAAGGATGATCTTGGTATAAAAATGTGGGATGAGACTCCTGAAGGGATGGGTATTAAAGTTTGTTTCAAGTCACAGGGAGAAGCGAAACATGTCGTGAAGTTGTGGAGTATCCACAATAAAAGGGAGTTAAAGTTTATCGCGAGTAACCCTTCGACGTGGGCGGTTCGATGTAGGACATTAGATTCCCACACCCCCCCCCGCCTCCCAAGATGGCGAACCTATATGCAAATGGAAGATCCGCGTGTCACTAAAAAAGCATGGGTTGCATCAAATAGTGAAATGGCGGTCCTCACACAATTGCATGAGGGTGGTTAACAATAATGACAACCGTTGTGTGGACTCGGCATTTATTTGTAGACTAATCATGAGAAAGGTTGCGAACAACGTAGATTACACGGTAAAATCAGTGTAAAAAGATGTGAAGGAGTTGGTAAAAGTTGATGTCCCCTACAAAAGGGCGTGGAACGGGAGGAGGAAAGCCATAGAGGCGGTTTATGGTGATTAGTCCTCCAATTTTGAAGATCTTCCTAGGTAAATTTCAATTTTGATAAACGTCAATTGATTTGTTTTAGTTTTTACTTATATTGTCATATATTAACTCGAGCAAACTTTATGTGTAGGTATATTGAAACACTTAAGAGTACTAATCCCGAAACTGTAGTGGAATGGGAATTGAATGAGGGAGAAGAAGGTTGGAATATGGGAAGTAGAACTTTTAAATACGTGTTTTGGTCACTTGCACCAGTGGCTAACACTTTCCTTGAATGTCCGCCGGTGATTTTTGTTGATAGAACACACCTACGTGGGGGATACAAGGGTAAGTTGCTAGTTGCTGTGGTGTATACCGCAAAGAAACACATTTTACCGGTTGCATTCGCCGTGGTTGGTGAAGAGACCACTGAAAGTTGGGCATTTTTTATGAAACACTTGAGATATCATGTTGTGGGTGACACCAAAGATAGTGTCATTTCCGGCCGGAACGCTGGGCTTTTGAGGGCAATGTCAGAAATACCATAAATTATACATTTGATTTTTTTTGTATTGAAAGGTGGAATTGCTCTTACTCCTACAAGGACGTACCGAGGTCTACTCTCCCGGGTTCTAGAGATCAATTGACTGCCTTAAAAGCCAGTGATGTAAGCATGAATCACTTTTTTTATTACTTTTTTTTTTTGCCACCATTCTTATGTGAATTAATTCTTCGTTAATTCCCAATTTTTTTCACAGTTTGTTTTGCAACCCTACGAGGATCTCCTCCCTACCCTCCTTGATTGTTGTAAACAGGGAAGTGCCATTTAGATGGCAAGGACGTAGATGTTCTACTGGGCTATCCGAGAACCCCACGAAATTGACAGGGTCGTGAGACAGTTTGGCTACATTCAAGCTGTTCCCTGATGGCCTATGATTGCCAATATCCAAGAGAATCAGAATGCTCACGAACACAACATGTCTGGGCTTACTGAGAAAAATTGGGTGGATCACCATAGTAAAGTACGCCCCCATTAGAATAGGAGACACCGAAACATTGCATCGGATTTGGAGGAATGAGAGGAGCCCGGTCAAACCGATGAGAAGTACCGAAGCGTGGCATAATAAAGGTTCAGTGAACTTGATAAGCGATCCAAGCCACTACACATCAGCCATATATGAGTCTTTCTCGAGCAGGGTGAAAGTCTATGTAAGTGTTTATTTGTAATTTATGGAAGTGCATTTTACTCTATTCATATAAATTTTGAATTATACTCCTTTAGTTAACGCATCATTTGATTTCCAGGGTAAAGTTCTGAACAAAGTCCGTATGAGGGCCATATCATTCCGAGAAGAACGTCGTAGAGCCCATGACCTAGACAACAAGCTCAAAAAGGTGCTCGACTATTTCGCGGACGTAACCCACACTGCTTTAACTCTCAAAAAGGACGATGAGATGGAAATTGAGGATTTCCAAATCCTTGTGAAATATGAACCGCATCGCCCCTCACAAGGTCCGCGCGGTGAAACAATGAAGTCGTGGCCAAGAAAGAAAATTTGAGGAGGAAGAAAGCGAAGGAATCCTTTCAGGCCATCACAAGATCACGCGGAAGGTTCGGGCCAACACGAGCAAGAGAACCTAGGAGGAGAGAATGTGGGAGGAAGGGAGGAAATGGGAAGAGACAATGTGAGAAGAGAGAACGATGTTGATTCTTTGAGAGGATCTTACACCCCACATGAAGAACAGGTACCTCTCACCATTACTCTCGGAGGAGACTCGCAAATCCTAAACGTGGAGCCAATTCTTACAATCCGTCCAGAGCCGGAGGAACAAGAAGTTCGCAAATCCGACAGGACGCGCAACCTGCCGTTTAACTTTACCCCGCCCACTATTCCTAGGAGAGGAAAAGGGAAAAAATGATTGTTGATTATTCTTTTTTAGGGTTTTGGAATGATTTGTATTGTAAATTGAGAATTTTACATTATTTTGTTATGAAAATGTTATCGTTTTGTTGTTGAATTACTTTGCAGAATCTATGGACTCTCGGATTTGCCAAATCCGAGACTCGTCCTATCAATTTTTTCACTTGGAATTTTTTTTAAATTTAAAATAATATTTATTCGACAATTCGGATTTCTCAAATCCGAAACACCTTGTGTCGGATTTGGGTGATCCGTTTCTAGTCAATTTTAATTTTCGAACACTTGGTATTTTTCGTAAAATAAAAAATATTTTTTTATTGAAGTCATTCGAATTTTTCAAATCCGAAACCTGATTAATTTTAATTAATTATTTGGTCTTATTTAATTAATTTCAGGTTAGACGACTTTTGGATTAGCCAAATCCGTGTTTAGCTTCTCCCGGATTTGCGAAATCCGACTTCTTCTTACTCTCGGATTTGACAAATCCGGGATATCTACTTCTGTCACCTTTTCCTTTTCACATTATTTTTATTCAGGTTCTTCTCTTGATAATTTTAACTTTCTCATAGTCAACAAAATACATGGTAATATGCAACATTCATAAATTGGCCTGAGGACTAATTAAAATTCCGCCCAAAGTGGTTAGTGGTTACGTCACAAGAATAATTGAAATATATAGTACTCTTTGTATTTCAATAAAATAGTTCATATCAAAATTTTAATGCAATGTACAAATTATAATGTGAACTATTTTTTCTAAGATGGGGGAAATAATTTGTAATCAGCATCAGTTTCCATCAACTGCACAGCGCAAAATAAAGTGAAAGAAAGCCCCTCACCTTAATGTTTTCATTTTCTTTTATTATTTTTATTTTTATTTTTATTTTGATTCTTCATTCAAAAATATTCTAAAATATATATAGACTGCAAAATGTGAAATGAGTGGGTTTTTGAACTGAATGCAGTGGGAGTTAAGACGAGCGAAACAAGAATGGTCTAAAGAAGCAGCTTTGGGAGAGAGTATATATTCCAAAGGTTTAAAACTATTGGAGGAAGTACAAGTTCTCAAATTTCATAATAGTAGTATTAGTGGTTCTGGTGATTGTTTGGTGGAAATGGATATTTTGGAGAAACTGCTGGATACCTGGACTTGGTTCTAAGGAGCTACTTGGGATGGATTAAAGTTTTGGAAATGGCAACAAATACCAGAATGGAAATGGAGTAATATTGAATTTTTTAGTCAGCTCTTCTACTCATCGATGTTTATCATAGCGAGGGAAATTAGTCAATATTATCGACGGTAAATATATTGTAATATAATTTTAAAAAAAAATAGAATACTTGATGAAACCAAAATCCTTTTATTTGTGGTCTCGCAGGTTTACTTCTCATCACGCGATTATGGGTACTCATTCAAGGCCTGATGAACTCTTTCCGTTTTTCAAATTGTTGAAGCCCAAGAAGCAGCTGTCTAAAGACGAGGTTGTCCACCCAATTCTACCACCAGATACTCTCAAGAGAGGGGTGCTTTGGCTAAAAAATGGGGTAGAAAAAGGAGTAGAGAGATCTATAATTTTTTTTTTTTTTGGTAAAGAAAAATGTCGAGATCGGATTCTCAAAATCCGACCTACTAATTAAATTAGTAGTTCGGATTTTAGGAATCCGATTTAATAAAATAACAATTTTTATTTCCGGAAAATATATATGAGAAAAATGTATTGAAAGTCAAATAAAGAACAGTCAAAGGTCGGATTTTAGGAATCCGACCTTGTTTATTTTCATAAAAAAATACAAGCGGGAGATTTGAAAATTAAGAACAGTTCAACATCGGATTTACAAAATCCGACCTTATTTAAGCATACCTAACAGTAGGTATCGGCATTGAATGGACGTTATTAGTCGGCGTAAGATCGGATTCTTGAAATCCGCCTTACATGTAAATCGGATTTTTTAAATCCGATTTTATAAGTAAAATCGGATTTTAGAAATCCGACTTTATTGTGTTATAATGGGGCGACGGAAAACACTGTTCACATATCGGGATTTTTGGTAAAGTAGGCTATTTCTTGAAGGAGGAGATGATTTTAGTGGCGATTTGAAGATTTTGTTCACGATTCTTCGCAACGGATGTCTTAAAACCATTTCATAAGAAGGTTAGTTAATGTTTTGATGTATTTAGAATTATTTTCTGTGTAAAAGTTTAGAACTAGGATGATTTATAAGGTTTTAGGGTTGATGTTGGGTGTAGTTGATGATTGTTGTTGTATACGTGGTATTGAACGTTCAATTTAGTAAAATGCTTGAATTTGGCCTAAACTTTTGAATTTGTAGGGGGTTTAGTAAATTTAGTGTTGATTATGCCTTGTTTGTGGTAATTGTTATAATAAGTTGTTTGATAATGCCTTGTTTGTGTCATTTTTTTAATAATTTGTTCATGATGCGTTGTAATTCATGTAATCAATGAGATATAAATGGCGTTTAACGGTCCATATTTCATTAATGTCTATTGGTCGAGCAAATTTGTAGTGAAGAATGGGATTGTGAATAGTTTTAACAACATGCCGGACGATTCCTTTGTGATTGATCATAAGTTATTGTACAATGATTTGGTTGGACTGATTTGTGAAAGAGTGGGGTGGAATAGAAAGAATGTGAATTTGAGTCTATCGATTTTGTATGATACGATGCGCAATGGTTTTAGGCGTATCGCCAAAATCAAGGACGACGCATCGTTGCAAGTGTTGTATTTCCTCCCAAGTTCGACATATATTGATTTGTATGTAGATTTGGAGGTGGCGGGTACTTCTAGGTCCCATTTGGAAGTAGGGACAAGTAGTGGTAGGCCGAATGTGGAGAATGTCGATTACATGGAAGATGATGATGTGGGTGGACCGTTTATGGAGGATGGCGATCACATGGAATATGATCACGGTGAAGATGATGAGGACTACACATCGATAAGTGATCAAAGTGATGAAAACCAATCAATATCCGAAGGAAGTCGGGAGAGTGATGAAGAGGTCGAAGACAAATTCGCCACAAAGGATAGGCACATATATCGTTCACAGGGTACGTGGGATCATACAAAAGTGGACAAGGATGATTTTCAACTTACCATGTGGGATGGGACAACCGCAACAATTGGGATAGGGACTTGTTTCAAGAATAAGGAAGAAGCAAAAAATGGTATTGCAGCGTGGAACATAGAGCAAAAGAGAGAGTTTTATGTGAAGGAAAGTGATGGTTCAACATGGTCTATTTGGTGCAAATCCCTAAAAGAGTCAACCCCTAAGGGTTATGTTCCTTGCCGTTGGAAGGTACGTGCCTCCTTGAGAGACCATGGTTTGTGGGAGATAGTGAAATGGGTGCCCGAGCACAATTGTATGAATGTCACCGAGGATAACAATAATCGGAATGTGAGCGCAACGCTTATTGCGCATCTCATAAGGCATAAGGTTGAGTTGGACCCAGATTATGAAGTGAATCTAGTTCAGGAAGAAGTGAAAGACCGTATGCATGTAGATGTTCCTTACCACAGGGCATGGGAGGGAAGGAGAAAAGCTATCGATCTTGTTTACGGCGACTGGGTTTCCAATTTTGACATACTTCCAAGGTATTTACTTAAGTCCTATCTAATTTTTTTGATTTGTTTGTAATTTAGGAATAAAATAAGGATTAATTATTTTATTTTAATTTAGATTTTTCGCCGCCCTAGAGAAGAGCAACCCCGGCACAGTTGTAGAGTGGGAATGGCAACCGGGTTGGACCGATATAGAGAGGACGTTCAAATATATTTTTTGGGCATTCAAGCCTGCAATTGATTGTTTTGCTAAATGTCCTCCGGTGATTAGTATCGACGGGACGCACTTGCGCGGCGGATACAAAGGTAAATTACTTGCTGCAATGGTCAAAATGCGAATAAGCGCATCCCGCCAATTGCATATGCGATCGTGGATGAAGAGAGTGAGGAAAGTTGGTCATTCTTCTTGAAGCATTTGAGTAATCATGTTATATCCGACCGGCCTGTGTGTGTTATATCCGATCGGCACAAGGGTATCATCAGTGCAATACGCCTAATGCCCGAATGGAATGCATACCACCGGTTTTGCCTTCGTCACGTCCGTAGTAACTTGGTGGCGCAGTTTCGAAGTAAAAAGATCAAAAGGTTGTGTTGGGAGATGGGCACGAAACTTTCTAAGTCTAAATTCAAAGAACTAAGGAATGAGCTACGTGATTTTAGCAATGATGCTTATTTGTATCTCGAGGAGATTGATGCTTGTCAGTGGACTCTTGCCAAAGACAAACACTATCGTTGGGGTAACCAGACAACGAACATTTCTGAGAGCTACAACAACGTCCTCAAGGGTGTTCGTTTCTTGCCAATCCGGGCTTTGGTGGAAGCTACTTTTATTAAGACTGTGGATTTGTTCCAGGAAGAATACGTGAAGTCGAGGAAATGTATTACTCCGGTCCCAACTGACTTGTGGGAAGACTTCAAGAAAAAAGAAAAGAAAGCCGCGCAACACAAAGTCAACTGTTATGGTGCTATTAATGGCAAGTTCAAGGTGAAAAGTAGAGCCCGACTTGGTGGTAAAGGGGATAACACGTACACTGTGAAATATGAAGAGAAGAAGTGTTCTTGCAAGAAGTGGCAAGAGTATAGGTTCCCTTGTACACATGCACTAGCTGTGTGTCGGAAGATAAAAGATCAACCAATCAATACGGTGAATCCATATTTCAGGGTTGTTGCTTGGCAAGACCAATTCAGGGGCGCGATGACTTTTCCCCGGTCGCTGATATGAGAAGATGGCCTAAGGTTGGATGGAGACTCGTTCCTAACTACGAGCGAGTTATTATGCATGCTGGACCCGGTCGTTGGCAAAAGAAGAGATTTAAAATGCAAATGGATTATAGGGGACGCAAATCGAGGGATGAATGTTTGAGATGTGGCTCAAGGAATCATTTCACCAATACGTGCCCAAAATCACACAAGAAATCCGATAGGACAAGGCTCAAGATCAATTGGGACGCCGATGGTATTCACAACGACTAGGATTGTTTTGTTTCACAATGTTTCATGTCTCGAAACTTTTGATATTTATACTTTAGTTTGTTCGATTTGGAGTTTATGTTGTATTTCTTTTGAATCATGAGGCTTAATGAATTAGTTTAGTTAATATATTGTTATTGTGTTTGATATTAGTACTTGTGTATCCGAAATACAAAATCCCATCTAGGCATAAAGCCGGATTTTCTGAATCCGATTTCAAAAGAAAATCGGATTTAGTAAATCCGATCTAGGCATAAAGCCGGATTTCCTGAATCCGATTTATGCACTGTTCACTCAGAAGGTCGGATTTTGGTGAAATTTGCAACCAACTTCGTAACTCTCTGTCCAAGGTCGGATTTAAAAAATCCGACCTTGTTTCTCAATGAATAAATCGGATTTGACGAATCCGATTTTTTACGAGTATTTAACCGGTTGACCAAAATTTGGGGGAGTCAAAATCGACTCCCCCTTCTTCTCCAACCCTAAACCCGGATTCCCCTCCCCGGTCGGATTTTTCCTCAAGGTCGGATTCCCCAAACCCGCGATTCCCCCCGGCGATTTCCCTTTGTTCGATTCTCTTCCCGCGATTCCTCGTAATTTGTCCATTTTTTTCATTTTGATTTAGGTAATGTGTGTGTGTGTTGCCGGGTGTGTGTGTGTGTGTGTTGCCGGCGATGTGTGTGTGTGGGTGTTGCCGGCAATGTGTGAATGTGTGTGTTTGACTATGTGAATGTGTGTGTGACTGTGTGTGTGTGTGTGTGTTGCCGGCACTCTGTGTGTGCCGGCACTGTGTGTGTGTGTGTGTGTGTGTGCCGGCACTCTGTGTGTGCCGGCACTGTGTATGTGTGTGTGTGTTGCCGGCACTCTGTGTGTGCCGGCACTGTGTGTGTGTGTGTGTGTGTGTTGCCAGCACTTGTGTGTGTGCTGGCAGTGTGTGTGTGTGTGTGTGTGTGTTGCCGGCAGTGTGTGTGTGTGTGTGTGTGTGCCGGCACTCTGTGTGTGCCGGCACTGTGTGTGTGTGTGTGTGTTGCCGGCACTATGTGTGTGCCGGCAGTGTGTGTGTGTGTGTGTGTGTTGCCGGCACTGTGTGTGTGCCGGCAGTGTGTGTGTGTGTGTGTGTGTGTTGCCGGCACTCTGTGTGTGCCGGCACTGTGTTGGTATTGGTATTGGTATTGATAGTATTTGGTATTACAGGATTAAAATATGGAGGGTTCGAGTTCCTCACAACCCACACTGCAACATTTTAATCCGGCTCCAATAGATGACTCATTATTATACCTATATGACCATCATAGGGCGAAAGCCATTTTCGAGAACCATGAGGCTTTTAGTAAAGCCCTTAAAGGCAGGAGATTTGATAGTCATTTTTGGACTTGTATAGAGAAACCATCCCGGCATTGCCCTCCACAAGTCATAGATGAGATAAGGCGGGCAGGCTTTGGGGGGGTGATCCAACTAGGTTATATACAAGCGGACAATTGTTTGATCACCGCAATGGTTGAGAGGTGGAGACCTGAAACTCATACATTTCATTTTCATTTTGGCGAGGCCACTATCACTCTAGAAGACGTTGAGGTGTTATTAGGGTTGAAAGTGGATGGTAAGCCTGTGGAGGGGATGACACCTGAGAATTCTATGGCACAGTGGATGGCATTGTGCTTTAGATTGTTGGGAATTACACCCGTTAGTGACATGTTTGATGGGAATAAGATTTATGCAGAGTGTTTAATCAACGAGTGTCTGCGTCCGATCCTTAAAATGCCCCAAGAGAAGCCTATACACGAGGGCCCGTGCATTATCTGTTACTACTGATTGGAGGTTTCTTGATTCCTGACAATACGGGAAACAGAATACCACTTTGGATCCTGACAATACTCGAGGATTTGGATGTCTGTGCTACCTACAGTTGGGGGTCAGCTGTTTTAGCTAAGTTGTACTTTGCTCTGTTTCAAGCTTCCGCGCCCGGGAAAAAAGACATTACCGGATGTTATATGCTGATGCAGGTGAATTTTTGTGTTTCTTTGTTTATTTATATTTTTTTATTATATTTTTGTTTGTTTTCCTAATTTGTGCCTTTTCTATTTAATTTCAGTTATGGGTTTGGGAGCGTATCCCAAGACTTCAACCAAAGAGGAAGGTTAAAGATGAGAGTTACTTGGTGCCGGACGCACCATTAGGCAATAGGTAATGATTTATTTTATTTATTTTATTATTTTTTATTTCCTATTATGTTAAAATCCAATGATTTATTTTATTATTTTTTATTTCCTATTATGTTAAAATCCAATGATTTATTTTATTATTTTTTATTTCCTATTATGTTAAAATCCAATGATTTATTTTATTATTTTTTATTTCCTATTATGTCTCAATCGTAGGTGGAAATGCCCAAAATCCAAAGCGAACATCGCCGCTCATTGTGTTGCTGGCATCAGGGATCAGTTATCTAGCCTAAGGGATGGGGATGTAAGTATTGATTTAAGTTGCAGTTGAAAAAATTCCTTTTCATATTTTACATTTTTTTTTTTACCAATTTTTTATTTTTGGACAGTTTCTATGGACTCCATACACTCCCTTCATCGACGATCTCCCGATTTCGTAAAGAGGAGTTAATTTCTACCTCGTAGGACGTGGATCTTTTGTTGGGCCATCGAGAACCATACGAGCCCAATCGGGTCCTTCGTCAATTTCAATGCGTCCAAACTGTGCCAGAGTACCCGTTAATCAATGACATTGATCGCTGGAATGCGATACACCACGGATGCCTTGGGACTGGAAAGGCATATAATGATTGGGTGCAAAAACACACTGAGGTACGACCTCATTGGAATGTGAGAGATCAGCACGTGGTCCCTCATGAATTGGGTAATCCGGAACTAGGTCCTCAATGCACATCGGACTACATGCCGTGGTTTCAAAAGAAGACTATCAGATTTATGACTGATCCCACTCAATACGGCCCTCTGGCACAGGGTTATCACTCGTCTTCATCTTTGGAGAGATTTTATGTAAGATCTAATATTATATTTTGACTTAAATTTTTTTTTATATTTTAATTCTTGCTATATCTTACACTTTATTCACATGGTTCAATTTTATGCGATCTTCCAATCTCAATGACATATATCATCTCGCGATGCAGCCTTACGGGAAAATCCAAGCCTTGGTGGTAGTCTAGAGGATAAACTCTTCCAAATCTTCGACAAGAGTTTCAAAGCCTCGACTTTGGGCCCACGTGATATGAGCACTCGATCCGATACTCAAGTTCTTCGAAAAGACCCCGAGTCAAGTCAAAATGTGGTACTCACGCGAAAACAACATCGAAGCCTACTGGAGGAGGAAGGAGGAAGCGACCGGGAATTTCAGATCAAACAATCATAGTTCATCCTAATCCAACTCCAATGCAAGAAGATGATGAAAATGATGAAGGCAATGAAAGCGATGAGGATTACTACATTAGGGGCGAAGAAGAAGAAGAAGAAGAAGAAGAAGAGTCCTCTCCACCTCGTGTTTCTTCCCAAAAGAAAAAGAAAACGGTCGAGGTTCGCAAGAGTGATAGGGTTAGTAAACCGGCCAAGAAGTATACTCCCGGGCGATGGGGCTACGAGGAAGAAAAGGTCGTCAAAGTAATTCAATTGTAGGACTCTTTATTTTATAACTCTTTCATGTATAAATGTTGTAATTTGGATGATTTGGGATTTGAATTTGTTAATGTTTGTTTTGATGTGTTTAGAATGTGTTTATAGGTAATTTTATTTGTGAAATTTGGTTTTGGTGCTGTTTTGATAGATTGGGATTGGTTTAGAAACCAATCTTTCATTTTTTTCAAAGAGTCTGTCCAAGGTCGGATTTCAGAAATCCGACCTTCAACTTGTTTTAAGAATAAATCGGATTTTAAGAATCCGACCTTAGCTTACACGGATTCTCAAAATCGATTTAAGCTTACCCGGATTTATGAAATCCGGCCTTAATATAAAATCGGATTTTAAAAATCCGACTTCGGTCAAAATTTAATTTCAAAAAAAAAACTAAGTGTTTTTCGGAAAATATATTATTTTAATATATTAGGGTCGGATTTTAGAAATCCGATTTTTGCTTAATCTTGATTAATTTCATTAATTTTTCGTATTTAGCGTAGGTCGGATTTGCCAAATCCGATTTAGGTCAAAAATCGGATTTTAGGAATCCGATATCGGTATTTTTCTTTTCCCCAAAATTCGACTTATATTTATCTCTACTCCTTTTTTTAAACCATTTTTTAACTCAAAAACTCCTCAAGAGAGCATGCCGTGAGGCATGGATTCTATCCTATACTCGAAGTTTCAATCCTAAGTAATTTGAGGACAAATTGGCGGATCTATCCAAAAGTTTACATGCATCGTCAATTCTACTATATTCTTTTTCAGTTAGCCAATATTACCTTAAACTATCTAACCGTTAGCCGATTTTGTCCAATTTGCTATTTTCCGTCTAAATTAACGGAATTCTATTTATTTAATTATAAAAATACCTCAATAGTTTTAAAATTTATAAAAAGAACCCCCAAAATTTACAAAAATTATAAAATAGTCTCTTTTCAGTTTTTATTTAAATTTTTCTTTTTTTAATTTCTTTTTACTATTTTTCATAACCATAAAAATATACTATATGATAGTTTAAATAAATAATTTATTTTTAAACACTACAGTACAAATTTATAGATATACATTTTGTAACTCATGATTGATTTACATAAACATATTAATTTTTTTAATAATATGGCTAGACAATAATGATATTATTCTTTTAATCCGTCTTTTTCAATTTAAAGAATAAGATTTTTTGACTAAAACTAATTTTTTACAAAAAATAAAAACATTTAGCATAGATTAAAAAAATATATATTAGTACATTTTAATTTATTCAAATTAACTAAACAGACTATAGATTGTATTATTCAATTAAAAAAATTTATTAAATTAAAATATAAGGTACTGTCTAGTGTTTAGGGTGTTAAGTTTCATGAGAGTAGATATATGATTAATTGTTACCAAAGTATTTCTAACCGGGAGAGTGATTTTACCCACGTTTAAGCGGGATCCACTAAAGGTAAGAGGGCTGTATTGGATGGTTAGGTGATTTAAGATATGAGATAATTAAAACTGTGTTCGAGGTTCGATTCTCACTGGAGAAATCTAATGTTTTTTTAATGTGAAAAAAAGGTGGAGTCCAGTATTGGAGTAGATTTCTTTTTATTATTTTCTTTTTTAAAAAAAGACTTCCTGCTAAAGTTAGATATATTAATTCTCAAAACATTATCACAAAATGTTAAACCCTCGCAGTAATAAATATACATATTTTTTATAAAATATTTTGTATCATTTTTGTAAATGTCACGACACTATATTCTTGTGTTGGGCCAACGTAGAAACGAAATAGGTTTTTTTTTTTAACACTTTCTGTCTGTACTTGGCCTTTTAAAATAAATTTATATTTTAGTTTTGATTTCTTTTTAAATTTTAAAATACAATCTAAAGTCAGTTGAATTAAATTATAATACATTAAAGTATACCAATAGATTCTTTTTTAATCTATGCGAATTGTTTAATTTTTTTGTGAAAAATTAGTATTAGTTAAATAATCTTATTCTTTAGATTGAAAAAAATAGATTAAAAAATTATCATTATTGTAAAATCATATTATTAAAAAATTAATATGCTTATGTAAATCAAACATGACATACAAATATGTAATTAAAAATTTGTACATTAAAGTTTAAAAATAAATATTTTTTTAAAAAGATCATATAGTATATTTTTATAGTTATGAAAAGTAGTAAAAAGAAATAAAGAAACAGAAAATTTTAAATAAAAACTAAAAATAGACTATTTTATAATTTTTGTAAATTTTTTGGGTCATTTTTATAAATTGTTAAAACTATTAGGGTATTTTTATAAATAAAACTAATAGAATTCCGTTATAGACGGAAAATAGCAAATTGGACAAAATCGGCTAACGGTTGGATAGGTTAGAGTAATATTGACTAAGCGAAAAAAATAAGATAGAATTGACAAAATATATAAAGTTTTGGGTAGATCCGCCAATTTTTCCCCTAATTTGATAGGAACTTTTTAGTTGTTAGTTGTAAGCTCGTTTCCATTTGTAAAAGAATGGTATTGTATCCATATTTGTTGCTAACATATAAATTGCGTTATATAGTTACACTCCAATTAAACAGCATATCCAACTATTTTCTCTGTCTTAATGGGTTGGTAAGATATCTAAAATTTGATCCTTGGTGGGTAGAAAAATCAATCTAAAGCTGGCCAAAACCAACTTCTTCGCATACTGTATGGTAATGTAGCTGTCTTCAGTTGTCCACAACTCTTAGTAAACAGAGTTATTAGACACGACTCAAGGAATTTAGAAATCAGCAATAATTTTTAAGTACTTTTTTGATACACCGTAAACATCAAACTATCACTAAATTTAATTGCACGAAACTATTATTGCATTATTAATAGTCAAAAATGCCAGAACACCAATGATGCGAGTAGCTAGTATATCATCAAGCATTGACACTAATATTATAGCTCGCCCTCATAAAAAAAAACTCATCGATTACATTAAAGCTGTTTCATCCTAATACAATTGTGTCACAAATCACTCTAGTAATGAAATTACAGAAGTTCTACAACAAGGGCAGAGGCACCACCCCCTCCATTGCAAACGCCACTAACTCCGTATTTGCCGCCCTTTTGCTTCAGAACCTGCAACAACAGAAACTAGAATGAGTCTTCCCAAAACCTGGCAGCCTTGCCTTCCTTCTCTTTAACTCATCGAAATATCTATACTGTTCTTGGAATGGTTTTTGAGCTCACTATCACCAGGACATCTGTCTCTGTAAATCGTACAACAATACACTAAAATGCAATGAATAGGTCAACATACCCCCAAAAGTGTCACTATGATACGAGCGCCACTGCAACCTAGAGGATGCCCCAATGAAACAGCTCCACCATGTACGTTGACCTTTTCCTGCAGGCAAAAGAAGGGATAATGTGAGAGAGAAGAAAATTGGAAAAACCTTGTCGATCGACTTCATGAAGTAATCAAAGCCGTGGAAACTAAAATGTTAAATTTTGTCTAAACATTTCTCCCATCAACTAATGCTATAAATGAAAAATTGCATAATGTGGCTGCAAACGGCATAGCAATTAATGGATTTGCTGCTTTCAGATCGAGTTATTGAGACCAAATTCAGTTGACAGATATGTGAAATAACGACCTAGAAGAAAGAGCACCAGGACTGATAACGCAATTGGATCCATGCATTGAAAGCCTTATTCCAATTATTTAGAACAAGTTGAAGATGAAGAAGGCCATAGTTTGAAGTGGAGAAAAAGAAATTAAAATCCAATACAAATGCACAGGTTCGACGAAGACAGACTTAAAGAACTTACAGAATCAAGTCCAAGAAGCTTTTGGTTTGCTAGAGCCACAACCTGCATGCCACAATTGTTATAACCGATTTACATCAATCAATCATTAGCTGTTTAGTATTTGAACAGACTCAATATCGAGCATACCGCAAAGGCTTCATTGATTTCGTAAAAATCAATCTGAGATGCTTCCAGGCCAGCATTAGATATAGCTTTTGGGATTGCAAGAGCTGGAGCTGTTGTGAATAACTCCGGTGCCTGCAAAGTATGATCAATTAGATTTCACAAAGTAATGACAGGTTCGGAGTAGGCTCACCAAATGGTGACAGTAGTAATGAATCAAAATCATAAATCCATTTCTCCAGCACCTGTGCAGCATCAGCATATCCTGTTATCTTTGCAATCACCTCTAGTCCGAGCTCAACAGCCTTCTTTCCGCTAACCAAGACTAAAGCAGCAGCACCATCACTGAAATGAGAGAACAGTAGATGTAAGGAAAATTTGATAAACCATTCACGACTTTGTACCATCATTAATGAGATATACATCAAAAGATTCATGTCCTCGCACTAGCTTATTCGAAGCCAATACCCAAATGCAGAAACTGAATTCCATCTATTCTCAACTAAAACAATCGTTTTTATGGGAATTCTCGTTTTGGCCCATTTATACGTGGAGCTTACTACTTCTGAAAAATAATCAGTGCTAAATGCCTTATAAATGTAAAAGATATGCTAAATTTCCTACACCAAAGATAACAACATGCAAGAGGCAGAAGAAGCAGAATCCTAACACATGAAGAAGAATTAAGTAAATGGATAAAACATTGACAAACCTAATGCTGGAAGCATTCCCTGCAGTTACGGTGCCTCCAGTTTCCTTGAAACTAGGACGAAGCTTCCTCAACTTCGCGGCATCAAACTGCAAGAAAGAGTTGCAGTGGCCTATTGAATCATAACCCCGAAGCAACAATGCAGATGAGCTAAATGGACATGAACTTAGAGCTACAAAGAGTTGCAATGCCTTAATCATCAATAATTCCCATGATAACCATGCTGATTAGCAACATGGAAAAGAGCTTGGATGATAAGAAGGCACAAATTTACAAGTTTGTTCAGTATTTACTGAGACCAAATGCATTCCATAACTCTTTAAAGCACCTAAATCTTATTCAAGAAAGCAATTACATATGAGGAGACAAAAACTGGATTTTACCAATTTCCAAACATTTCATATGCTGATACACACTAAATGAAACACACATGAACATATGGATCTTAAGCTTTCTCTGACACTGCAGGATAACGGTTTTTAGTCAGGTTATACACTGTAAAAATATAAAAGAATGGCAAATAAATGAGTCAACATAGATGGAGTCACATAGGTTTACACTGCTCAATCATCTGATAATATTGTCATTTTCTTTTTCCTATTTATCATGGTGACAGTCTATGAACGTTTCCGAGACCAAAAGAGATAATTAAAAGCCGAAAAAGATACTGTAGTATGGAGATATGCTCAGAATCAAGTGCTGTCAATCTGTAGTGCAAATTCAAGATACTGGCTGTCCATACCTTCCCAAGGCCCTCGTCTTTATCAACAATGGTAGAAGGTTTCCCTCTTCCACCAGACACTTCAACCTACAGTATGTGTAACAAAGATATGATTCATATTGGTCATCCACAAAGCATTCCAGACTTTGAAAAGAAAATAATCAACATTCTTACAGGCACAATCTCCCATGAGAAAGAACCTGCAGCTTGAGCAGCAATACCACGTTCGAAGCTCTGAACTGCATAATCATCCTGTGACATTCACAAGAGTAAGATTCCATGAAAAAAGAAAGAAATGATTCTGGAAGGAGAAATTGAAATGAAGATAAAAGCCATATTGTGATAGCAGATCTGAATCAGTAAACCATTAGAAGAGGCTAGATGTAAACCAGACTATTTCGATGTTAACTGGGCACCATACATATTAAATGGATAGACATCTTTCATGCATGTATGCAACAATGCGCGGTTCATGTTGCCAAAATTAGTATACACATGTGCAAACAAACCTGCTGATCTCTTGTTATACTATGATTTTCGGAGCATATTTCAGCACAAACTCCCATCCCACAATCATTGTACACATCCCACAGTCCATCTTTTAACATTCCATCCACAAGTGTGTCATGTCCAAGTCGAGATCCCTTCCTATTAACCAAAACAGATTAGCACAGGGTGAAATAGTATACATAAGCTTGTTCGTTGATGAAAACTATTCATGAAACACGGGCATGATTGGAGAATTTCTAAACATACCTCGCTTCTCCCAGGTATTTGGGCGCATTGGACATGCTTTCCATGCCACCAGCAACAACAACATCATTTATACCCAACTGAATACTCTGTGCAGCAAGCATAGTTGCTACAAACAGGACACGAGCAAAAATTTACAAAGGTAAGAACTTCACGAACACCAAAGTGAAAGAAATTACAAATTTAAACAAACAACTTCAAACGAGAAATAGCGCACCTTTCATCCCAGAGGCACAGACTTTATTGATGGTGGTACAAACCACTGAATTTGCAATTCCAGCACCAATTGCTGCTTGCCTGGCTGGAGCCTGCCCCAAGTTTGCACTGAGCACGTTCCCGAAGAAAACTTCTTGTACAAGTGATGGATCAACCTTGGCTCTTTTAAGGGCACCTAAATTCAGAGTACAAAACAGAGTTATAAGAAGCAAAGCGCACAAAATCATATTCAAAGATCAATCACATTACAACATATATCGAACATTAGTCTTTTACCCTCAATGGCTATAGATCCAAGCTTTGTTGCCGGTAATGATGAAAGCGTGCCAAGGAAACCACCCATTGGAGTACGGGCAACACCAACGATGCAAACATCTATTCAAATCACACATTGAAGCTTAGTTTATGAACTAGCACAAAGAAAAATCATCATATGAGCAGAGCTAACTCTAGCATAGCTTCAGTTCATAATTATATAGATTTAAGAAAGTGATAATCTTTTCACTTTAAATTGGAAAGTTGATCAAACATATTTAGATTCTTCAAAGTTATTAGCACTACAGGAAGAAATATCGTTTCTTACAGCAGAAAGTGAGGACAGAGATCAAGTCAAAGAAGAAAAAAAACTTTTCTACAGTTGGCATGATACTAAATATTGCAAGATGCCATCTTTCCACTTAAATTCATTCAAACTATAGATTTCTCCATGAAGAAGGAATCAAGAGGAAGAAAAATCACAGGCAAAGAGTGAAGCATTACCTGTTGGCTTTATTGTGGACTCAGAAGCTGCTGTTGGAGCCATGTATGTGATTGAATGATACTTTATTCAAATCAACCTGTTTCAGTTCAAATTAAGTACAAATTAGTACAAGTGAAGGCAAAAGGCGATTAACTCACCCTAGAGTTAACAAAACATGAATGCTGCTACACCAATCAAGCGACACAAACTTATCAAAACTTAGAAGATTTGAATTAGCGCTGTCTTCTTGAAACTTTTGTTCCTCGGACATAACGAAACCAGTAAGAAACCCGAAGAAAGCGAAACAATCAAAGCCGAAAAACTGAAATCTGATTCAGCGAGATTGAGATTCAAGACGAACCCAGATTGAATAAAGATAATTAAAGCAGCTCTAATACCGATGATCATCGAAAAAAAGAACAAGCTCAAAAGCTTGGTAACTGCAGACACAGATCCACAATGCATAAATTGATTCCAAATTTTGACCCCAAATAAACATATCAACACGGGAAACACAATCCTTCATCAATGGGATCCAGCAAACAAAACCCATAAACCCATTGAAACTCCATAGACCAACATGAACATAGATGATGAGTGCATGTGAAATTGTGATCTGCTGTTTCAGAAGACCCAAAAAAATACAGAATTCCCCAGAAACAGAGAAGACAAAAGCAGGAAAGAAATTTTATTAGTACAACAGAAAAATGGAATCACGTGAGTACCTCTTCAAGAGAGAGAAAGAACAGCAATGGAGGAGTGGAATTTGCAGGGAAAAAGTGGGTAGATGAGTACGCTCGAAAGTGTTGATTGAAAACTGAAATACTGAGAGCTATTTATAGTAAGGGGGAAAAGATGGGGAGACACGAGACGACAAAGTACACGAAACCAAAAATTAATTTAAGGTAGCATGAATTTGTTGAAATCCTTAAAATAGAATTACAAAATAAAAAATCTTTTAAATTAAATTTATTTATATTTATAGAGTTTATCCTTAAATTTCAACATTTTCATTCTCGCCACTCTTAATTTATAGAGTTTATAACTTACTTCTCTTTAGATTTTATGAACAAAATTTTACAGCAAAAACAATGTTTCTGATAATAACTTATACATTAATGTTTCTCTTTATCCTTTTGGTTAATCGATGGACCATTTTCCCGTGGTATGAAACTTTTTTCCGGAGAAAATATTAAAAAGAGGAGAAGGCAGTAGTAGTTTGCGTCGCAGACTTGGAGCTGCTCACTATCCATTCTTATTGAATGTTAGTATGAGATTATATAAAGTGCTATTGATTGTGTCTACACTATATAAATTAACTATGTGAAAGTTTAATTAAGATACAGATAACTTTGTTCTTTTAGGTAAATAATAAAATTATGTCGAAATTCAATTAAAATTCACGTGATCTTGTTTTTATGAGACAAACAGTCTAAAGTTAAGTTGCATAAATATTGATTTGATAACCCAATTCTCATCAAACTAAATTAAACAAGTCAAAAATTATTGATAACCCAATTCTTCTTTTGGAGAATATGTCTTCCAAAACAATTACAAAAAAAAAAGTCAAAAATATTTCAAATGGGTCACTACTTTTCAAATTTTCAGAGAACTAAAATTTAATTAGCTCATACGCGCACAACCAATATGCTTGTTTTATAAATTTCTAAACTTTTAAGAGGGGATAACGTTAAAATAAAATTATTGAAAGACTGATCTTCCTAGAAGGCTAGAACTATATAAGGGTGTAAAACAACATAATCTTCAATTGAAGGGACTCAAAATCCTTTACAAGGGAAAATATTTTAAACCTTTTTTTTTTTCCTTTTTCGGAAAATGGATTTAAGACCGACTTTGTTGACTGTGTGTGTTTGGCGAAAGCAATTGAGAAAAAAGGATTACCAATAAATAATTCCCACCGGATGGGAGTTGTGAAGTTTTGCTGTAATTGTTTGGTAGCAGAATTAAATGCCAATTGATACAATGATTCTTGTGCATATAATATAATGTTTTGCCGAATTATTTAACCATAATTAGGATATTTACTAATCGTATAAGATCTTCTGACAGTTTTATTAACTTTTTAAAGCTTTAAAGTGCTTAACTAATCATAAAACGGGAGGATATCAGACAAAGATTCGTATTCGAAACGGATAAATTTAAGAACAAATAATACTAACAGTTACTAAAAATATTGACAGTGAAGCAATAAAAGAGAAGAAATTTTGAACAATTCATGCAAGGCGAAACATGTACATACCTTAATCTCGTGTATAACGTGCAATAAATTTTTGTATTAGTGTTGGTAATAATGAAGAATAGGTCTTGCACAGATGTAAAAAAAAATGTATGTACACCTTCTTATACAGTTGCAGTATTTATTTATTTTGGAGCATCCTGTTCATACTTGCATTCGGATTATAATTTAATTATTACTCTAACAATAATCATGTGTGAATTTTTTTTTAATGCCAAATTTTAGCAGCTAACAACCAAACATTTTTATCTTATACACGTAATATTAGATGTGCATTACAATTGTGCAGAGTTATTATTTTTCTCTCTCTCTTCTATATGTTCATCCAATTTTTTCATTTTTTTTTAATCTGTAACTTTCGAATTATTAAAATATTTGTGTACAATTTGGAATAGGGGAGTGGGTCTTCAATTATGGACTATATTATTAATCATGGATTTGGGATGGCCAATTTTGAAGAAGAGCCCCATCACAAAGTCACCGAAAAGGCCACCCAATATTGAAAGTGTTTTTGGTGTAATTAGTCAAAGGTAAAAAGAATTTTGGTGTGAAGAGCTTGTGAATAAGACCGGAGAAAGTCTGCTTTATGCTGTTGTTTGCCATTCCAATTTACTAAGGGGGAGGTGGGGAAAATCGGTTTTTCATGAAAGCGACCTTGATTTTGGTGGTAAATACTGTTAATTGTTTCAACAAATTATGGTGATCTTTCAAAGTAACTCGTGTGTTTTTTTTTTTCTCTTTCCGATTACTTTGATCGTTTGTGATTTTTTTTTAAATACAAATTTTATAATACAATGTGGATTAATGAGATGGAAGGAGTATTTTTTTCTTTAAAGAAGTAGAGCAACTCTTTAGCCTCTTTAGAAGGGGTGTTGAACCGGTCTGTTTGTCAGTTTACCGATCTATCGATACCGGTTAATATCGGTATGACATCTAAAAGGCAAAACCAATAGATCGACCAATCGTATTGTTGGTCTCACCGGTTTTGGTTTATCGGTTTCGGCCCGTTTACTAGTTTTAAGCGGTATTTTTAATCACATACTTTGTCATAACTCATTTTTTCTCAGAAATTTTAGATCTTTCAAGTTTTTTCATGACCAAGAATACATTACAAATGGATTCTTATCATAAATCAAAATAAAATTCACCAAAAACTCAGAGGAAGAACAATGATTCATGTGTTTATATAAATTATTGCGAAGGTCTGAAAATTGAAGGAAAAAATAATTAAGAATAGCACATCACATGAAAGACCAACAGAAGAATAATTAAAGAGAGTAATGTCAATTTGGTTGATGAATAACAAGAAAGGAGGCCGGCGCTGGAAAGGAAATAGAAGGAGAAAGAAAAAGAAAAAACGGGGCAAAATTGAAGTTGGGACTTGGGAGCCTTGGGGTTGGCGGCTAGGATGAGTAACAGATGAAAGCTTTTAGGTTTTCTTATTCTTTTTTTTCTTTTTTAATTTTATATAATAAAGTGAATGCATAAAAAAATAAAAAAGAAATGAAGTTGGCATGAATAGCCTAACAAAAACTACATATTTACATTTGACCACCTTAAAAATAAAAAAATAAAAAACACTAGTATTGCCCACATATCATAAATAACTACAATAATACCATTGCCGGTTATCCGGTTTAACCGCTAAGCATTATGTTCGAACCGACAACCGGACCGTATAACTACTAGTAAACTGGATAACCGAAACCGATTAACTAATAAACCAACGGTACGGTTAAATGGTTCCCGGTTCAGCTGGTTCCGATCCGATTTTTTATTTTTCTGGTTTTTTCAACAGGCTTTTACTAAAGGTCTATGTGGTAACACCTCTTAATGCTTAAAATTATTTCATTAAACACTTTTTCAATTAAGCATGTTTGATAACAAAAAATGAACCTTTTAATGAATTAAGTGGTACTGAAACTGTAGTACAAAATATAAACAATAAAAGTTAGCTTATTGTTTATTCTGCAACTGCTTAATGAATTCAGTATTTCTAATTCAGTGTTAAGTATTCAGAATTAAACATTAATATTTATCAAACATGCTCCACTTTGATAACATTGCAGTAAACAATGCTATGAACTGACTACACTTTGATGTTACCGTTTAGATGAATTTTGTTTTGTTACTAGATCTTCTGGTCCATCACGTATAAGATTCGTTATAGTATTTGTTTATGAAGAAGAGGTTGGGTAAGAGCATTTTTGGGGTCCAAAGTTGACCTTGTCCCTCTCAGAATGAGTCAACCAAACTTGCATCCTTAATAGTTTGATGCTTTGAAATACTTCTGTGCTATAATTTGGTGGATTTGCATATTTTTGTTTGTTTCATTCTAAAATCAAGACATATTCCACGTTTTTCCCTAAGTGGTACTCCATGTCGATCAAGTCGCTTTATCAGGCTTCATCAGGCCAACTAAGATTCTAAGACTATGCGCTGACAACCAGCCACAAAGTTAACCAGAATAGTCCTTGTTGGATCAACAATTTGGCAATTATGTTTTACCTCAGTAAAAGATTATCCAAAATGAAGTTTTCCATTTCAGATTCAAATATTTTGGTCAAATTCCGATCTCACAGGGAATCCAAATGGACTTAAAAGGCTTGCAACATTGCTACACAATAACATAGTTCAATACTCGAGTGTTGATCGGTATCCCATGATCATCTAAACTAGCAAGACACTCAAAACACATTCATGTAATGTTGTACAGGATCACTTCTTTTTTCATTTGTAATCCAACCTTGATGTTTTAATTAAAAAGTCAGTTAGCGAAAAAGAATCGTTATCAAAGATTCCGTGATGGAACTATGTTCCCGGCTCGTCACTAGTGGCATCAACAGACAACAAATATAGTTCCATTTAAAGAGAGATGTTGCAAACACGGGTGCAAAAACCATCATCTCTAACTAATAATGCGTTCAATGCTGAAAAATTATCATTCAAGAAAAGACCCGAATAATTTGCAGCCATATCACAAAGTCGCGCACAAAATGCAGTCAGAGAAAACATCATAGGTTCATAGGGAAATATAAACTACTAAGGGGACATAAAGCCACAACTCTAGCATTCTACTGCTGGCGTACATCAACCTTCTCCTTCTTCTTTTGCCATAGGCGATCAAGGGCACTGTCAGCATCACCCTGCAAGAACAAGGCAAGAAACAATATACATTAACAAAGTCAAAGACCGAAGCTCTTATAATAGTCTAAATCTCAAAACATTATGGAAAAGCACGCTAACATAGAAATAGCTGGTCATTCCATGCACCCGTTTGTAAACATGAGCAGGGGAGGGACATATATAAGCACTTGGAACGATACAAGGGCGCATCTAATGATAACAACAAAATCTTCATATGAATTACGATACAGCATTAACCCGTAGAACATAGTAATAATTAGCCTATTACTTTGGCAAAGAATATATTAAATCAGAATCAATAGGAAACTACAGAACATGACTAAAACCGTACATGAAACCAAAATACAATAGCCTGCCTGAAGACAAAGCTGAAAGGAAAGAACCAAAACCACAAGCATAAAATAGCCGAATTCCAGTAACCAACCTGAGCACGGACAAAACCGCATAGGGCAAAGGTAGAAAAGTTGCCCGTGTACACACCATGCTCATCCAAATGGCCAATGTTCAGCTGAACAGAGGCGTGATCCTTGGAAGTAATCAACCTATTGGTTGCAGAGCTGCATATCCATTACAACAGTTCAATAACAATCAAGAAACCCATCTCACAGAAAGCTTTACATCTTAAGCAACGGAGAGAAAAAAAAAAAGGAAAAAAAAAAAAGGAAAACACATTAAACCATTTATTACCATTTCCTTGGAATGTAAAGATCCATGTTCTGTCCCTCCTCATTCTGCATCTTTGCAAATTTCTTTCGAAGAACCTAATTTCACAACCAAATATAGTCAAAACCAAGAAGTGGATGAAATAGACGCCAAAAGAATCTCAACGGCAATACAGTCAAAAAGGAACAGAAGCAAAGATTGAACATTTCCCGTTTCACTAAAAAAAAACTAAAACTAATGAAATCCCATCAACAACGAGCTTCCTAATATGAATATAATCGACAAAAACAGAACTAACAGTATTATTTCTGGTCACGCTATCCAGAAACCCAACTCATACAAAAACCATTTCTTTAGATCCAAAGCAGAACCGACCCCGTCACAAGATAGCAATCCCATATTTTAATAAACACCTACCCGTTGCCAATATCAAAACACAGATTCAAACTCCTCCGGAAACAAAACAGAACCCAGAGAACATTAAGGACAATGTCAATACGAAAACATCATCAAATAGAGAATTCAATTTTGCATTTGAATCTATCAACGCTAAGAATACGATTGAATCCAGAAGAAAAGTTTCCCATTAAACAAAGAATATATGGATCAGAATTACCTTACGCAGTAGATGTGTTGGCTATGGAGGATGGTAATCTGTGTGCTCTGAGTGCGCAAGAGATTTAGGGTTTAGAATGCCCGCCCCAAGAATAACCCTTTTCTTTTTCTATTTTTGCTCTCTTGGGCCCGTAATTTTACTCTTATTTATATTGAGTCCTAGGAAATAGGAAAGTTGCATCAACGATCCTTCAAGTTTGCTAGTAATTGTGTTTTCCACAATAAAACTAAATTTCTCTATTTTACAGATCTTATATACTGTACATAATTTGTAAAGAGATAATAATTACTGAATTGTCATCGATTGCGTTCAAAAAAATGTTTTATTTAAAGGATGAACTAAGTTCATCTATGCCTTTGAATTATAAGATTTTGCTCACGACGAAATTATTTTTAACACTTCATAATTCGCCTAAAATTATATCTAAAAGTGGTAATTCACCTTTGGTGTAAAACTGTTAAATAATGTAACAATTTATAACGATAAATATGACTAAAAAATCTCATTAACACAACCATAGGCATTAAGCTCTTGTGCTTTTAATGAAAGCCTGTATTCGCTTGTGCTTTTAATGAAAGCTTGTATATATTTGAGCCGCGATAATGTATTGTTGCTCCTCCTACAAAGATGTTTTAGTCATACTACGGTCATTGGGAATGATACTCACTTTGAGAAGGTTTCTACTTTCTATTTCAGAGTTTGAAATTTTACTGTTACGTTTGAAGTAGTCGATCTCGGAAGCTAGAAGAGAAAATGAGGCAATTTCTGGTGTGATTGTTTTAGCATGATTTTGGACAGGAACTATGGTAATTCATGTAAAGGGGGCAATAAAAAGAAAACAAAAACAAACGACCGAACAGCGTTTATTCATAATCACTTCAGCATCCAAACTCCAAACAGCAACAATCTCGAAATGCAGACCAAGAGCAGTTGGTGTCAGATCAAAATTAACAAAAGTGAAAACCACAAATACAACACATGTATGAAATTCGATACCCAGAATTCTTGGTGTATGGTTTTATTGGAGTTTTTGCTCAGGCATGCTAAATCCTAATAGGCTAGAGTCAGGAAAACATCTTTCATCGCAACTATAAGGAGCAATCTCAAACCTATCATGATCCAATATCGGGAAATTTCATGGTGAACATAGTCTGCCATAATCTCCTTCACACCATGGTTTATGTGCCAGAACAGAGAAAGGTTAAGTAGTATACTGGAAGATATTTTCTCACGGACTGCCATCAACGGAAGTAGGGCAACTGTATTCAAATACTTAACCCGCACTGGTAGTTCTGGGACAGCATTACGTGGTTGAGTACCAGCTTTGGCATGTTCATTCGTAGAAGGGAGGGATGAGAAGGCTCGAAAGTTTCCTTGAGGAGATAAAGACACAAATCTAGATCTAGCAGCCGCTGCTGGAAAAGTTCCCAATGATGGTAATGTAGTATCATGTTGGGAGCCGGAAATAGTTGATCTAGGGAGACTAGAACAGGCTCGCCAAAGTTCTCCAACCTTAGCACGGGATGATAGCAACCTCCTTGAAAGCATACTCATTCTCACTCCTCACTGCAAGTCAGTGAAAAAGAAATAATCAAGAGATGTTGATGGGAAAAATATGAACATAAGTTTATCCCTATCACAACACTATATCAGCCAAGAGATAGATACTCGACCACAAAGTAAATTAGACAATACTAAAATTTCAAGTCAACTGATAATCAACAAACCAGTCAACTTCAAAAGGGAAATTCAACAATGTATTTTCCACTATAAATACTTTTTATCCACACGGGAATTAGTCACTGCAATTATGGCAAATTCGAATGATAACAGGATAGAAAAAAACAATCGTGTGTGATAGTTTTATCATGGAATAAGAACAGCAGACAAATATGTCAGCAGACGAGTTACCTAAAGGAGAGAACTACCTGACCCAAGAGAGCTAAACCAGAACTTGGTTTACAGAAAATTCCTGTCAAAAGAGGCACAAGCTGCAGGTGATATTGTCTAGACAACAATTTCTATCAAACATAAGAATATAAGAATTCTATAGTTTAGCTACTGTTTATTTTCCTAAATCAACTAACGATTAACAAGAAGAGCTAACCTAAATCTTAGTTTTATTCCCATAAAAGCTTCAAAGCCCCAGCTCACTACACCAGCTACCAATCCGACCCACACTTAAGCTTTCTTTCTTTTCTTGAAATTTACGAATAAAACTCCAAGCTCCTCTGCTCCCTCTCTTTCCCCTCCCCATTCTCACACACAAAATTAGCAAGAAATAGCAAAACAGAAGCATCATCAACCATAAAACAGAGACATCATCATCATCACCATCATAACATGCATTCTGTCTTCCTTATTTAATTATCAACTAGCAACAAGAATAACATGAGAGCTGCAACGTCTTCACCACCATTACCCTTCACCTATAGCACCTAATTCAATAAAGATAGACCATAAATCCCGATGACACGACATTAAAAAACTCAACATTTACAGTATGTTTGACAAAATCATTTTCATTGAAAAACAATACAATAGCAGCAAACAATCATCTTTCTCTCCCCCTCTGTTTTCTGGCGATAGGCCTCAATTCCAAGCAAATATATTCCATTTGAACCAGTAGGAAATGGCAAAAACAAAATCAATGGGAATAGATATCATATAGGCAACAAAATTAAACTAGCAAGCTACCCACCGAACCGGAATTGTCCCAACGAGAGCTCCCAATTCAATTCACTAGTTCTAATGCCAATTCAATTACCCCAAACCAAGAAACTACCCAGCAAAACACACCAAAATACAACTACATGAATTAAAAGCCAAGTCCCAGTTACCTTTGTTCTTCTACTCTTTCCCTCTTTCCCTTTTTTCCTTCCCGGTCATCTCTTCCCTTCCTTTAGTAAAATATATATTTTCCAGCTTCCTTTACTCCTCTAATGTGATTGATTTACTGATTCAAAAAGGTGGAAAATGGTGAGGTGAGGATGGTGATGCACGAGAGGAGGGCAAAAACGAAGGAGTGGGGAGAAAGTTTGATGGTGGGAATGATGTAGAAAATGAAACTGATAAAAAGAATATAAAAACATTGGTTTTAGAAATGATTTTAGGTAGGAAATAACTTTAAATAAATTGAATCCTATCTTTTCACCTTAAGCCGGATAAAAAATAATCTAGAAAATGGAAGGTTCTGGGAATACTTTATGGCCGACTTGAGAAGAAAGGCAATTTAGCCTAGATGTCTTGCGTTTATTTGGACTTATAAGCAAAAGAAAAAAAAATGGTTCAACAAATACATAATAAATAGTTCAATTTAATATATCTAGTTTAGTTAAATTCTCCTCCTAATTTTATGTTTGAACAATGAATTAATGCTAACCACGTCCAAATTCGGTGCCATCACAAGCAGACAATCATCCCAAAAAAAAAAAAAAAAACTACTCCAACAACTAATAACATATTAAGGAAAATTGATCAGGATTCACCCAAAAACACAAATGAGACCACTGGCACAGCAAACAGAAAGGTCAACTAGCAACCAAAAAACAGAACAATCAATAGTTCCTCCATGGTTTCTCAGATCTTAAATGTGCACAATTCAATCATCTGGAAACTAAAATTCTGATTCTTCCCCCCAACAACAAATGCTTAAATCATAAGACTCAGAAACAATCAGATACGCCGCAACAACGAACCCAAAAAGGATGTTGAAAGAAAACAACCCGATTATTCCAAAGCTGACAGTTGTAACGCCAGTACAACGGCCGTCGATTTCCTCCGGCCGCCGAACTTTAAAAAGCTCATCTTTGACAATTTTGTAGTTTGCTTGGAGCAGTAACCGGGAATAGAAGCCCGGAATAACAAACAAAAATCGTCTTCAAAAAACATACGGATCCATTGCATTTACACTACTTCTCACACCAATCCTTCAATTGGATTATTACGAACACAAAAGTTAATCAGAATCATAAACTTTGTTCGTCGAACCTTCACATATCGGAGACCAAGATTTGGCAATTGAATCAAAAGAAAGATTGCAGAATTTCCAGTACACATACATACCTTGAGCTACAGAGACCGGAGCGCAGAGAAGCCCGATGAGACGAGAAGAAGAACTGAATCAATAACCCCAAGAAGATCAGACCGAAGTACGAAGTGTCTAAAGAAAAGAAATTGATGGGGCAAATTGAAGTTTGGTCCCTTTTGTTTACTCTATTTGGAGTAGTTGTTTTTCGAGTCCTTTTCCTTTTAAGATATTACATTTTCTATCCATCTCTGATCTGATCTTTGTCAAGTTAATGAACGATTCTGGTTTTTAATTTTTTTCTTTTTCCTTTCTTTTTTTGAGGACTGACATTTTAAAGACATTTAATATAGACGGAGAAATCATGAGATAGTAAAAAAAACTAGTTGTTATGATAATATGGATGTCTACAAACTAGTAGAGTTATACAAGAACTGTTTGTATAGAGATAATATTGGCAAATTATCTGGTACACTCGAGGGTAACATGTCCTCCCCTGCGCGTGTACTTTACTCTCTTATAATAGCATTAATTCGCTATTATAATTCAGCTTTCTTTTTCTTTTCTTTTTTTTTAAACGCGGGGTTATATAAATAATCGAATTCATTCAAATTTGGAAAACTTTGTGATGGAATGGGCGATGGCCGGCGGCGATCGAGGTGTTGAGGCGGCAATGGGAGTCAGCAATCGAGGCGTTGAGGTGGACACGGCCGGCGGCGATCGAGTCGTTGAGACGGCGACGGCTTTCAGCGATCGAGGAAAGGCTCCGATTCCACCAGAGTGGCGAAACGGTCATTGGATCGACGATATGCTGAGTTCAGATCGAGTGATGAGTTATCTCGTTGAGGATTCCGGCTTGATGAATGCGGAATGTAGTGGTAGCAAATCCATCGAACAATCTTGTTGTACCAGCAAATCAACGCAAGGTCACAGTTCTGTTGTAGATCAGCTGCAATCAGGTTTGTGTAGGTTTCGGAGTGTACTGTTTGTGAAAGATTAATCAATTTAGTTGTTTCACAGTTCTGTTTTTGTTAATGTTGTATGAAGTGGATAACCAGTTATGCTGTGTTGGATATCCAACATGTTTGTACTGGATATCTAACTTGTTTGTATTGGATATCCAGCTTATGTGTACTGGTTATCCAATGGATTTACATGTGTATCCAAATTTTATTTGCTGGATATCCAACTGATTTGTACTGGATATCCAACATTTTTGAGTTGTTTATATTGAATTGGTGTATCAAAGATTTTTTTTAAAAAATTTTTTTTGTTTTTTTGTTTGTCTCATTTTTTGTAAAAGATAACCATATCAATGAGTTAGGGGATGATGTGATGCTGGATGATGCTTTGCGTATGGAAGTTACATCTGCTCTGAAGGGTAGGTTTTCTAACTTGTTTATATGTGTTTAAATCTTTTTTTGATTTGTTTATCCATTGTGTTAATACTGATTATCCGACTGCATGGTAATGGTTATCCAACCATCTCTTTTGTTTTTCTCAGAATGTGGAGAAGATAATAGCGGCAATGAATTGGGAGTTGATAATGTGATAGTGGAGGAGGATGCCTTGCACAAGGAAATTTCATCTGTGACGAAGAATAATGATTTGGCTATTTTTACTTTAGTTGGCAAGACTGCAAGAAGTGAGAAAGAAGCTTATGATTTGTATAATGATCATGCCCGATTAATTGGTTTTAGTGTGAGAGTGGGAAAAAAGAAGTTTAGAGGTAAGACTGATAAAGTTAGGATGAAAAAGTTCTGTTGTAACCGCGAAGGATACAAGAGATGTGGTGAAAATGGTGATGTGTGCAATGAGAGGATTAATTTTCGGTGTGGGTGTCCAGCTTATATCCATTTTGTTGTTGACAAAGATGGGTTGTGGACCTGTACAAAGCATCTGATTGATCACAATCATGATCTTGTGCCGAATGAAATGATTGGATTTCTTCGATCTCAACGTGAAGTAGATGAAAATTATATGAAGATAATCAGAGACATGACAAGGAGTGGCATTCCTTTGGTTGATGCATATAAGTTTGTGGCAAAATTACACGGGGGAAGTCCGAACATGAAGTATACTTTGAGAGATGCCTACAATTATGAGTGTCCTGGTGTTGGATTTGAAGGTGGCGATTGTAATCAGCTGATGAAGATTTTTTGGGACAGGAAGGAAACTGAAGAGGATTTCTTCTTTGATTTTGACTGTGATGAGCAAGGTAGGCTGTGTACTTTCTTCTAGAGGGATGGCAGAATGTGAAAGGATTATGATTTGTTTGGTTACTTGCTTGTGTTTGATACAACGTATCGAACAAACAGATATGGAATGATCTGTGCTCCATTTGTAGGTATGGATAATCATAACAAGAATGTCATGTTTGGTTGTGGTTTTGTGTTAAACGAGAAAGAACCCTCTTTTGATTGGTTGTTCAAGCAGTTTTTGAAATCAATGGGAGATAAGCAGCCACAAACCATAATGACAGATCAAGCACCTTCTATTGCTGCAAGTATATGGACATGTTTTCCAAGTTCTCGGCATCGTCTCTGTGTATGGCACATAGGTGAAAATTCAAGAAAGCGAATTGGTCATTTAAGGAACAAGCCAGATTTTGTCAAGAACTTTAATTATCTGATGAAATACACTTCAACAGAAATCGAGTTCGAGGTATTATGGAGGAGGTCAGTTTGTCAACATTTTTATTATTATTTTGATCATTGCCATGATTAAGAGTGTCTCTTATTTTTTTTGTTGTGTGGTATGTGTTAGTGGTCATGCATGATGTTCCTGATGATTACTTATAGGTAGGTAAGTTATACAACAATGATGATAACCAGTAAATAATGTATGGACAAGCAGCCGCATGGAAGCACAACTAAAAAAAACCATGGATAACTAGTTTACACATTGTGGATAACCAACAATTATGGCTGGATAACTAGTTTACACATTGTGGATGACCACCCGTTATGGCTGGATAACTAGCTTACACATTGTGGATAACCAGCAATTATGGCTGGATAACTAGTTTACAGATTGTGGATAACCACCCATTATGGCTGGATAACTAGTTTACACATTCTGGATAACCAGCAATTATGGCTGGATAACTAGTAGAAAGCCTTTGTATAAGCATTAGAAAATTATTGCAAGGGTTTAAAGGGGTTACTGATGGATAGACAGTACCAGGTTTTGGATAATCTGTAAATGATTATTGGATAAGCAGTAGAAAGCCTAAAGATATACATGTTTCTTTGTGGATCTATATGGATAATCTAACTATTTTTCTTTTTATGCATGTGTTTTATATTGTTGTGCACAGATTATTGGATGAGTATGATTGTCATGATGACAAATGGCTCAATGGTATTTATGATGTGAGGCATATGTGGTGCCCTGAATTTAGCAAATATGTTTTTTCTGGTGGTACCTTGTCTTCACAGAGGAGCGAGTCAACAAATAATGTAATTTATCGTAAAATGAAGGCCACATCATTGCTTTGTGATTTCCATGGAATTTTTTCTGATGTTGTACACTGTTGGCGGGTAGCTGTGAAGGGTGAAGATCTACGCTGTAGCCAGGGAAACATCGATTCATATCTTCCTGGTGACCCTTTCCTGGAGAGCATTCGCAGAGTGTACACAGTTGAAGCATTTAGGGAGGTTCAGCAGTTGCACAAAGATGGGATGTTGTGCAGGCAGGAGCAGTTAGAGGTCTTAAATGATGGCAATATTGTGACATACAATGTTTGGCGGTTTGGGATAGATCACTTTAAGCATGTGGTTGTACATGACACTAGGTTACAGAGATTCTCAAGGACGTGCAGGTACTACTCTGAGGCGGGCATGCTTTGTTACCACATTCTTCGAATCTGTCATGTAACCTCTGTTGATGAGTTTCCCAAAGATTATATATGTATGACATGGACAAAAGGTTATGGTGCCAGGTCAAACATAGCTAATGAGAGAGATGGAAAAGCTGCTGGGCCACTGCTGTGGAAGGCGCTAATTATGAGACGATTTTCAGACTTGGTGTATGCAAGTGAATATAACAAAGATGCAAAGAAATGTTGTGACAAGGCGGTTGACAGGCTTAAAGAAGAACTCGGCAGTTTCATTGGTTTGAATAATAATGATGAGTCTATAGACAATGATGGTGTTATAAAGAATCCGGCTGTAAAGAGGAAGAAGTTTGGTCCCAGGAACGAACGTCCTAAAAGCATTGTTCAGAAGGCATGTAACAAAGTCAGAGGCAGGAAAACAAATGCAAGAATTGCTGCTGACCGAACAAGAGCTTCAGTTGCATCAGACCTACATTATCAAAGCATGCCATTTTCTTATCCAAAGGGAGCTGCTCAACATTTTTCAGGCTCAGGAAGTTTTGCTACTGTGAATGCTTCCCATCAAAGCATGCCATCTTTGAACGTAAATTCTGGTGGATTCTCATTTACTAATCCAAGTGTAGCTGCCAAGGATTTTTCAGGGGCAAGGGCTTCCACTTCTGGGAATGCTTCTCAACAAAGCATGCCATTCATCAACGCAAATTCCGGTGGATTCTCATTTCCAATTCCCAAGGGAGCTGGCCAGGAGTTTCAAGGCGCAAGCACTTCCACTGCTGTGAATACTTCTCATCAAAACATGACATTCATGAATCAAAACTTTGGTGGGTTCTCATTTCCTAACAGAAGGGAAGCTGCCAGGGAGGCTGGAGCGCAGCATTTCTTCAACAAGATGTTTTATTAGTATTTTTACTTGATGTTGAAATGAACAGTATTGATGGTGTAAAGATTTTTATTTAAAAAGTATTATTTATTTTAAATTGCAGTATTATCCAACCAGTTTGAACTGGTTATCCATTTTGTTTGTACTGGTTATCGAAGTGGTTATTTTAAATTGATTATCCGTTGTGTTCATGGTGATTATCCAACCAGTTTGAACTGGTTATCCAAGTTGTTTGTACTGGATATCCACCCATTTGATTTGCATGCCTATCGAACTTGTTTGTACTGGATATCTATTTCGTTTGTACTGGATATCCAACTCGTCTATACTGGATATCCAACTCGCCTGTACCGGATATGCAACTTTAAATGCATATAGATATTACAAAAAAGACATGAACACGTTGAACACGCTTTCTTCACAAATAATATCATTGGATAACCAGCATAATAATCTGGATAATTAGTACAAAGTCCTTGGATAACCAGTATAAGATCAATGGACAATTATTTTCAGTAATAAGTTAACAAGGGAAAGATAAATTTTTTTAAAGAAAAAAAATCCTAAAAGTGTGTTAATGTCTTCCAAAAGTAACATGCTGTAATGATGAAACTCGTTTCTAGATCCGGCGATGTACTTGAGTTTGTGATTTTCCTGGTAGGAACACTATACAACAGCAAATGTCGATTATCGTATCCTTTGACAATGAACTGTCCCGCTGGAGATGATTTGTGGCTTGGAAACACTGGATAAAGCCAATCATGGCGAAACTGTAATCTGTGTGGAACGTGTGTGTTCACATTTGGGAATTCATGGGTCTCGAACATGCAATCCCATGTGGAAGTATCTGGATCATATCCCACATCTGACAGTGATGATTCTGAGTAATGTGGTACTCATCCATTATACACAATGTCCCGTGGAAGTCCAATATTTTCACTTGGAGATTCATATGATAAGGATCAGTGGGGTTAAAGAAGATTGGAGATGGAGGGCAGCTTATGGTTTGGAATTGTTGAGTGTGGTAGTCAAACACGACCAGCAACTCTTGAGGTGTTGCTATTCAGAGGATAGTTTGACTACACGCCAGTATACGAATCTATCAAACCAGGTTCCATCAGATTCAAGGCGAGGACATACATTGCAAAGTGTTTTCCATTCCCCTCTATGAATACTTGAACAACTTTGAAAAGAAAAAATGCAGCCTTGCATGTTTTTTCCATCGGCTATAAGGGCCATGAAAACGTAAGTTTTTGAGGATGATACGTACCCAAATGATGTTTCACAATTGCTGAGAGAGACATCATATGGCCATTCAATGGATGCAAGTTGTGTTGTCTTTGGGTTCAAGAATTTGATTTGAGACCTGGTTTGCAGACAGACCAAATCTATGGTGATAGGCATGATTTTATGGATGCCGTCGTCACCCATCGACATCTCTTCTTGCAATCGTATATGGTTGCATGGGTTATCCATTTGCATTTTTATGTTGGTGGCGATTAGTTTGTCTTGCAACATGTGACCTTCTTGGCTTGTTTGAGTGAAAACAAGGATGTTATCAAGCATATCGTGATGGATATATTCAGGGTAGTTGTTCTTTTCTTGCTTTGCTTGCCTAGGGGACATTTGTTTGGTTGTGGAATTTGAGGAAATTTTTTCGTTTTTCATTTTTTTCTGGCTGTTGGATGTTTTGGATGCTCAAATCAGGCGTTCTGGTGTATGTGCAGATGAGGGAGTTTTATAGAAATGCTGTATGTGGAGATGTCAGGGAGTTTTATAGAAATGCTGTATGTGGAGATGAGGGAGTTTTTTTTTTCCTGATATTGACAAAGGTAGTTTGATGGATTAACTACCCATGCAGTCCTATCTTTTTGCACAAATCAGTGTCTTCTCACTCTCTATTCATTAATTGTCATTGTGATAATCAAGAAACTCATTTAATGACAGTTATGTAACTGATCCTTATTCAATCCATTCCATGTAAAAACGTGTGGCTCTGTAACTACCCATTAGATCATGATGTACTCTACACAAACATGAGCCTTTTCAGTTTTCTTTTTTTAGTTTTACTCCCTCAATCTTTTAAATTCTATTTAATTACAAAACGTGTGGCTTTTCAGTTATACACAGTAATATGCTCCACACTGTGAATAACCAGTATTGACATAGTGGATAACCAGTGTTCCCACTATGGATAACCAGTTAAACACAGCTGGATAACCAGTGTTGACACTATGGACAAGCATTTTTCATAAAGAATAAAAACAAAGTAAAAATTCAATAAGCATTACAAACCGTTTGGATAATCAGTACTAACACATTGGGCAAGTTCTGATAACCAGTTTGGATAACCAGTGCAAACCAGTTTGAAAGTCATTAGAAAATGACTGGATAACCATTATTAACCTGTTGGATAATCAGTATTGACACTGTGAATAACCAGTGTGCACACTATGGATAACCAGTTACACACAGCTGGATAACCAGTTTGACACTATGGACAAGCATTTTTCATAAAGAATAAAAACAAAGTAAAAATTCAATAAGCATTACAAACCTTTTGGATAATCAGTACTAACACATTGGGCAACCATTATTAACCTGTTGGATAATCAGTGTTGACAACGTGGACTATCATTTTTTTCCTTTTATATTTTTCTTGGATATCCTTGTCTGTATTTTTTACACTGGTTATCCAGCTGCCCCTCATTCATTTTTTGTTCTCCAACATTTGGCAAACTGCCCCTCATTCAATTAAATACTATTTATGAAATTTGCCATGTTCGGTATGGGGGCGGCACAGCTGTGGGCACCGGAGCAGCCGGGTCGTTTAGGTTATCACGGGGGGATTTATACAAGTAATTTGTGTCCCCTCTTAATGCAATAACACTCTCCTTACACACACACAAAAAAAGGATTACCTTAGCTACATTGGCGTGTTCGGCGGGGCGGTGCAGCCAGGGCAGGTTGGTGACCTGCGATTCCGGTAGCCGCGGGAGTCGTTTAGTTTATCATGGGGGGCGAAGCCCCCCAATGAACATGCCATTTGGATAGCCCTTTTCTTATGGATATTTTCTTTTGTTATGTCTTTTTGGAACCCCTGTCTGAATCTTTTGTTATGTCCATATGGTAAATAGGCATTGGTTACATATGGATAAGCAGTATTGAGGTTTTGGATAACAAGTATAAACTCTTGGATAATCAGGTTAAAGACTGTACTTGCATTTTTTTGACTGGATAATCACTATAAAACATTCGGATAATCAGGTGTAACAAGTTGGATAACTAGTACAAAGATCCTGGATAACCATTACAAACGGTTAGATATTGCTGCACATTGGCTGGATAACCAGTACAAAAGTCCTGGATAATGATAATCAGCAAAGAAATATTGGATAAACAGTATAACATCATAGGATAGGCAGTTTAATAAAGAAGTAGAAAGACCAAGAAATTAGGACACTCAGTTTTTGTTGTTTGGGAATTTACAGAAATATTTGGACAACCAAAATTCTTATGGATATTTTCTTTTGTTATGTCTTTTTGGAAGCCCTGTGTGAATCCTTGTTTTGTTATGTCCACATGGTGGATAGGCATTGGTTACATATAGATAAGCAGTATTGAGGTTTTGGATAACAAGTGTAAACTCACGGATAATCAGGTTAAAGACTGTACTTGCATTTTTTTGACTGGATAATCACTATAAAACATTCGGATAATCAGGTGTAACAAGTTGGATAACTAGTACAAAGATCCTGGATAACCATTACAAATGGTTGGATAATATATTAGGATGGCCAGTACACAGCTGTTGCATATCAAACACTTTAGGATCAACAGTCAATCAATTATACAAGAGAACATAATGACAGTTCAATTAACCCATCCCTGAATTTTTCTGTCATTGTAGTAAGATTTACTGCTCAAATCAACATGATCTGGAATTTTTTTTTTGTTCTTCTTCAGCAGTATTTGTATAGAACTGGTGCATTGCTTCGAGGATTTTGTCCTTATTTTTGTTGGCTGGGTGCATAATGATTTTTATCATGTATTTCCACCGGTACTCTTTGATGTTTCCTGTGTTGAAATCCAAACTAGTACCATCCTCGTACTCACCACCATCATACCGCTCCATGTGGTGCATTGTGTATATTCCACAATCTTCCACATTCGGCGTTTTGTCCTTATGCAATGGTAGCATAACCTCTGTGAAGGTGTACTGAGCACTGACCAGTTCTATGCGTGGAAACACGCATGAAACGTAGCTTTTGAAGAACCGAAACTGTGATGCCATAAAATCCAAGGATCAACAAAATGCATTGGATAATTCTTAAACATGATAATCATTTTGTATCTTTTTTTCACTCACAAGTAGATCTTTCGTTGGATTGTAGTAGTTCAGATCTTTTGCATGAATATTGTTGAGGACAAGTACTTTCTTTTCTTCAACCGGCAACACATACAAGAAGTAATAGTCTTGGTAGTGTACTGGGAAGTAGATCTGATATTTCACATTGAAGGGGGAAATCATATGAAAATTTTTTAACATCCAGTTATAGAAAGAGTGAAGGAGGTGAAAGATGTTGCTTACAGCTTTTGCCGCTAACATGGATGCTACAGTAAGGCCTTGTTCTTCTAGTTCAAGACCCAACCTCTCATAGAATGTGAACTTGATTTCCTCTTTGTTACTGCCTTGTTGATAGTATCGACTGATTGTATCCTGCGTTATTGTTTGAGATGCTTGGAAAATGATACAATGATCAGTATAATGGTTGGAAAATACAGTAGAAAACAATAATCGGAATCAAGCACATATAAGGTTAACCAAAAGTACCCTAGATGACACACAAGAAGGAATGGTTAACCAGTTCAGATCTTGTGAATAAGTAGTACAGAACAGATGGATAACCAACAAATGGATCATGGACAAGCCACCACATAGAAGGCTTGGATAACCAGTTCAACTCTGGTGGACAAGCATTAGTAACAAATTGGATAATAAGTACAAACATATGGATAAACAACTGCAGATATGTGACAAGTATTTTACCAGGGCGGGATAAACAATAAGGGTTTAGTTGACTTACAAATGACGAAACACCAAAGAATATCCGTCTTGGGGAGTCACTCTTAGCTTCTTCTTTGTTTAGGATGACAGCCCAAGCATCTATGATGCTGTTTTCTATCCATGTCCCTTTCCTCATGGAATAGAATGCTGTCCTGTCTGCCCAAACGATTTTTTCAAATTCAAACAAGAGTTTCCTGCATAGAAAAAGTAGTCAAATAGTTGGAAAACTGGTAAGTTTTTTTATCCCACGGGTAAGGATGGTGAATTTTACCCCGATTTAACTATTTCTTCTTGTCTCTGCAAGAGAGCGAATTCTATCAACAGGGCTTCTTCTTGGATCATTTTCTTCTTCTCCTTTGTCCATCGTATGAATTTTTTTTTGTTTTTCTTCTGCAGCATGAACGGCGACCTGAACCGTTCGGGGCAACCGGTGGACTCTTGGTGGATTTCTCCTCTTAGTTTTTTCATTGAGGATCCTAGGACAAAACAAAAGAGAGTTAGTATGTAAATTCTTTTTTCTATTTTGCAGTGGGGAGTCACAGTGGATCAAACTTACTTTTCCACTGTCTTTGTTAACTCTTCATCAAGCTCATCAGCTTCCTTTGAGATAGTAGGCGGTTGCGTAGTACACTCATTTTTCTCCAGCATCAGTAGACCACCCGTGGTAGAAGCAATATTCCAATCCGGTGGAATTATGCTTAAAGGGATTGCTTCAACCACCTTTGAGTTGTTCTCAACTTCTTCTGCAGCAGCGGCAATCATCTCTAGTTTTTTGGTATCACTTAATGATTTTGAAGCTGGTGCTCTGACCCTTCTTATGATTTCATCGATGGAAGGAGTGGGATTCTTTGTTTCGTCGAGTGCAGATGGTACTGGATATTCTTTTGCTCCTATAGTCTCATTGACATCTTTATCCAAATCAACACTTCCTGTGATATCTTCCTCAGTGTTCTTCTCCTGGGTTGGCTCGTAACTGTCTTCTTGAATGGAGAAGATACCCAGGTTAAAGTGTGGGATAGTTGGGTCTTTGAATACTTTTCTTTTCCTGGTACCAGTGCTTCTCGACCTTCTGGTATAGGTGGATGTCACACCTAAATCCCCGCCGGTGAAATCTTGATGGGATCTCTTCTTTTCTGTTGTGGAGATATTCGTTCCATGTGCTGCAGTACAAAGTTAGAATGTTGGATAATAAGTACGAACATACATATATATTAGACACATTGGATAACCAATTCAAACGAAGTGGATAATCAGTTCAAACAGGCCGGATAATCGGCAGGAACACAATGGATAACCATTTAAAGGGAAAAGGGGGTTGGATAAGTAGTACAAATTAGTTGGATGACAAGTACAATCACATCGGACAAGTATTTGTTTCATTAAAAAAAACCGGTTGGATAACGAGTACGAACGAGGTGGACATTGGTTTTTATTTTTTGATTTTTTTATAAGCAGTAAGAAATGTATGAGAAAAATATTCATTACCTTGTGGTTGAGTTTGTTGTTCACTTTTTTTGAAGTAGGCACGGATTTCCCCACTGGAAGAGAATCCTCATCATTTGTCTGGCTCAATTGCTCCAGTCCCTGTGCTTTATCAATTTCAATGTCTTGAAAATTTGTAGGATTAATTGGAGCTTATACAGTGTTGTCACAAGTTTGTTGGTGTTGTTGTTGTTGTTGTTGGTCAGCTACTTTTCATTGCAGCTGTTCTATTATTGTTGCAAACCTGCTTTCAGCAGCCTTCCATGCCATCTCGCACAATTCACAAATCTGTGCATCCTGGAGGTCTTGCTGGTCTTGCTGCTGCTCTTGTTGGTGTTGCGTTGTCCCAAGAGGCGGAGGCATCTTTCTACTCATCGACACCATTGCATCTGTTAGGATCTTGATTGTTTGCTTTGCTTGTTCATCTGGTTCGATTTTTAACTCCATTTCCTTTTCACGTATGTCTAAAACAGTTTTGCTCATCGTGATAATCAATTGGTAGAACTTTTCATAAAGAGCAGCAAGGTCCTGCAAAAGTGAATGTAGTTAGTGGAATGTGGAGATGCTAGGTTGGATACGTAGGTGTAATCTAAAAAAAATGGTAGAACACTACATAGACTTGTTGTGTGTTGGGGTTGACCTATGTATCCTCCTTCTGCGATTCCCCCTCTGCGTGTTCATCTCGGGGTGCTGCTGAGGACGGTTTCCTGAGACGTTCAAGTGTCTGGACATCTGTGAAATTGCTTCCCTGAAGTTTTAATCTGTCGTCCAGCATCTTTTGATTCCAACATTTGATCACAGGGAATGACCTCGGATGTGCTCTCTCATACTCACACCTGTCAAGGTAGTACAACTAACAAAAAAAAAAAAAGTTGGTGTTAATGATATCAGTATAAGCAAATTGGATAAACATTGCAAGCAATATGGATAACTAGTAAAATTTGTATGGATATGGTAAGTACCAGAAAAAAAGTGATCGGCCCGGTGAATGGTTTCCCATCGTGGTGACTTTTGCATCCTTTGACCAGTGCATCAATCACATATTGACAACAATTGTATTATGTCACCTCATTCATGTTCACAAGGGACTTCAAGATGTTCATTGTGATCCTGGAGGTGGTGTTTCCATGTAGGAATGTGCTCACAACAAAGACCAGGAAATCTCGTTTGAATTCATCACCAATATCTTTTCGACCAGCAATTAATTGTGCCGCTGTGGATGTGGTTGGTAGGTATTTATTAATGTATCCCATTCTTTTCTTGAATGCATCCACCATCTCAGTGTGGTCCGTTATAGCGGGATCGTTCTGTTTGAATTCTTCCACTGGTTTGGGTCCACGAGGAAGATCAAGTACAGCAACAACATCTTCCTGTTTGATATCCAGTACATTTTTGCCATTCAATGAGACTTGTCTCACACCGGTCTGCAAATTGTTTGCCAGAAAACTACATAATGCTGTTGGAATATTTTTAATTTTGAGATTCAGCAAGGCGCCAAATCCCATATCTCTGATAGCCTGCCTTTGTAGTTGGCGATAATCTACCGCATCTGGCTCTTCTGTAAGATCTGTTGGTTTATTGATTTCAGTGATGAGTTGGAAGAGATGGATTGGTGTCATCCTGGTCTCAAATTTCTTGACAGAATCTTCAGAACTGATTGGCTGTGGATCTTGACCAATCATCAGTTTGTTCTCAGGTTTCGTTCTTTTCTTTTTGGGTTTTTTATCATCATTGTCATCAGCAACCACAAGTTGCTTTAGATTTCCTGTCGGTGTGCTCTTCTTCCTCTTTGGTTTCCTCAGCAAGTTGTGGGGCCTTAGACTTTGACCAGGGGACTATTCTTCTTGAGTTGATTTTTGATTTTTAAATATGGTCAGTGTTCCTTCAGGGAGCTCCATTATCTCTGGTTCAGGATCCGGTGATCTGTCTGGGTTGCGGTTAAGGTCGTGGCTTGCACTGATCCACTCGTGCCTATATTTTGTTCTAGCCTCCTTTAGGGCACTGTTGGCATTAGATAATCACTAAGAAGTCAGTGGACAAAATAGCAGGATATGAAAAGGAGCAGTAATCAAAAAAGGAGTAATCAGTATGAAATGGGTGGATAACCAGCAAATAATGTATGGACATGTAGCCACATAAAAGCAGATCTAAAAAAATAATGGATAACCAGTTTATACCCTGCGGATAACCAGTATAAAATGGGTGGATAACCAGAAATAAAGTTTGGACAAGCACCCCATAGCACACACGCAGGAAAACTTGGATAACCATTTCAGATATATAGTAGATAACCAGTTCAGTTTGTCCATGTCACATAAAATCAAATGTAAAAAAAGCATGGACAACCAATTTACAACTTGTGGATAACCAGTTTACACATTCTGGATAATCAGTTTACACCTTCAGGATATTCAGTTTACAACTTGTGGATAACCAGTTTACAACTTGTGGATAACCAGTATGAAATGTGTGGATAACCAGTATGCTATGTGGATAACCAGTTTACAACTTGTGGATAATCAGTATGAAATGGGTGGATAACCAGCAAATAATGTATGGACATGTAGCCACATAAAAGCACATCTAAAAAAAAACGATGGATAACCAGTTTACACCTGCGGATAACTAGTATAAAATGGGTGGATAACCAGAAACAAAATTTGGACAAGCACCCCATAGCACACACGCAGGAAAACTTGGATAACCAGTTCAGATATATAGTGGATAATCAGTAACAAAAAAACACAAAAACATGGATAACCAGTTCAGTTTGTCCATGCCACATAGAATCAAATATAAAAAAAGCATGGATAACCAGTTTACAACTTGTGGATAACCAGTATACAAATTCTGGATAACCAGTATGAAATGGGTGGATAACCAATATGCTATGTGGATAACCAGTATGAAATAGGTGGATAACTAGCAATTATGGCATGGACAACCATCACATAGCATACGCAGGAAACCATGGATAATTAGTTCAGATCTAGTGGATAAACACAAAATATTGCTGGATAATAATAAAAAAAAAGGATCCCGGAGTAATATACTTACCAGTGAAGCATGTATAGATGAAGGAGAGCTTGAGATGGCCGGAGGTAGGGTTTCTGCTGTCGTCTGTGTGTGTGTGTGTGTGTGTGTGTGTTTGTGAAAGAACATACTGACAAAATGAAAAAACGCAGAGAGAAGATGAAGTCATCAAAATCGTCTTCCAGCGGAGGTTTTCCGTCGACTTTCTGTAATTTTGTGGTGGAGATCAATTTTGTATTTGCCCTAAAATGGAGAGTTTCCGTCGACTGTGTGTTTGTGTGTGTTTGTGCGTAGGGATGAAATGGATGAAAACAATTTTTTGTGTGCATTTAATGTAAAGGTAAAAGCAGTTAGGCGCGTGTGTTTGGTGGGGGGTATACGGTGCACCCTGGTGCACTGGATACGGTCTCATAATATTTATTAAATCTTATCACCGGTTAGATATTATCTCTATTTGCTCTTATCTTTGTATCTTCTAGGCCTATAAAAGGAGACCAATCTCTGCAGAAATAATACACAGATCATTTTCTCTTTCTCCATCTCTACTGTTCTCTCTCTACTTGTTCTTTCTCTCAGCTTTATAGATTTGTTCTTCAATTTATATTCATAACGCGTTATTAGCATGAGTCTCTACCTCTTGCGAGTTTCAGTTGGATAAGTGTTGTCAATTGCTTTTGTTTCTTTTATCAAGATGTCTAACCTTGTAAAACTTGAATTTGTCCCTCTGGACATATCCGCGAAGAACTACTTGTCTTGGATTCTTGATGTTGAGATCCATCTCACTTCAAATGGCTTAGAAGAAGCAATTAAAGCTGGAAATAATACAACAAATCCGGAGAAAGCCAAAGGCATGATTTTTCTCCGTCACCACCTTCATGAAGATCTGAAAAGCAGATTACTCGATGGTAAAAGATCCATATATTTTTATAGACGAGTTTGAATGAAAGGTATGCCATCAGAAAACTGTTATTCTCCCAAGAGCTTGTTATGAGTGGATGCATTTGCATTTGCAAGATTTTAAATCTGTTAGTGAATACAATTCAGTTATGTTTCGAATCACTTCCCTATTGAAATTGTGTGGTGAAAAGATCTCTGATGTGGAGATGCTAGAGAAAACATATACCACGTTTCACGCACCTAATGTGCTCCTGCAACAGTAATATCGTGAAAAGGGATATAAAAAATATTCATAATTGATTTCTGTCCTACTTCTTGCTGAACAAAACAATGAGCTCTTGCTGAAAAATCATGAGGCCCGTCCAACGGGTGCTGCTTCATTTCCTGAACCAAATGCGGTAGCAGCACATCCTAATAATAGACAAGCTCAAGGCCGTGGTCATGGCCGGGGCCGTGGTCATGGCCGGGGCCGTGGTCATGGCCGGGGCCATGGTCGTAATCAAAGCCGTTATAACACCCGTGGTGGTCATAACAAAAATATTACCCACCAGAAATTGGGAGTCAATGATGATAAGAATGGAAAGAAAAAGAAAGATGGTGACAAATGCTTTCGATGTGGTATGATGAACCATTGGTTGCGTACCTGTCGTACGCCAAAACATCTTGCAGATCTCTATCAGGAATCACTAAGAAAGCAAAAAAAAAAAAGATAGAGACAAATTTCTTCCAGAATGATGTTGTTGATTTTAACCATGATTTTGTTGACAATGGTTTTACTGAATTTGCTAGTTTAGATATTAATGATTTCTTTGTCAATCACCCTAAAGGTGAAATCAATGCTGAAAATGTCTTTCAGGGATAGGATTTTTTTTCTTAGAGATAGCTTTTATATCTTGAATTTGATGTAATGCATTTTATTTTCATTTGATGAATTTCAATAAAACATTTCCTATTTATGTTTATTTTATTGTCCATTACTTTACTTTTGTATTAAATAAAGGAAAAATATTCTTATTTAGAATCTTTTACTTTTGAAGATAATTGATGTCGCAATCAGTAATGACAAAGAAATATGTCTAGCAGACAGCAACAACACATTCAATACTCAAAGAGAGAAAATACTTTTCTCATATAGTGCTGAAAAAATCTCATGTTAGTACAATATTTGGGAGTACAAAATTAATTAAAGGTTCCGGAAGAGCAAATATAATACTCTTTGGAGGCACTAAATTTTGCATTGATGATGCATGATATTCCCCAAAGTCTCAACGAAATTTGTTAAGCTTTAAAGATATTCGCCGAAATGGATATCACATAGAGACTTGTTGTGAAGGTAACATTGAGTACTTGTACATTACAAATAATATTACTGGGATTAAAAATATTTTAGAAAAATTGCGTTCATATTCCTTCGGATTATATTATACATATATTACTACAGCTGAAAGTTACGCAACGGTAAACCAGAAGTTTACTAATCATAATGAATTTGTTATTTGGCATGACTGGTTGGGCTATCCCAGTTCTATTATGATGCGTTGGAGAATTCTTATGGTCATTCCTTAAAGAGCCAGAAGATTCTTCAGGCCAATGAATTCTCTTGTGTTGTTTGTTCTCAAGGAAAATTAAGTATATGGCCATTACCAATGAAAATTCGTACTGAATCTCCTCAATTCTTAGAACGTATACATGGTGATATTTGTGGGCCTGTTCACCCATCTTGTGGGCCATTTTTGCTATTTTATGGTTTTGAATGATGCATCAACGAGGTGGTCCCGTGTATCTTTATTATCAACTCGCTACCTGGCGTTTACGAAATTACTTGGAGAGTTAATTCGATTACGAACACATTTCCCAAATAATCCTATTAAGATAGTTATGTTTGGATAATGCTGGTGAATTTACATCCCAGTCTTTTAATGATTATTATTTGTCAATTGATATTAAACTCAATATCTTGTAGCTCATGTTCATACACAAAACGGTCTAGCAGAATCGTTTATAAAATGCATCCAGTTGATAGCGAGGCATATATTTATGAGAACCAAACTCCCAATATCTGCTGGGGGGCATGCTGTGCTACATGCTGTAGCACTAATTCGTATCAGGCCAACAAATCATCATGAGTACTCTCCCCAAAAATTAGTTTTTAGTCAGGAACCAAACATTTCCCATCTTAGAATTTTTGGTTGTGCGGTATATGTTCTTATTGCTCCACCACAACGCACAAAGATGGGACCTCAAAGGAGATTGGGAATATATGTTGGATATGAATCTCCTCAATCATAAAATTTCTTGAGCCAAACACTGGAGATTTATTTACAGCTCGTTTTGCTGATTGTCATTTTGATGAGTCAGTTTTCCCAACATTAGGGAGAAAAAATAAACAGTTGGTTAAAAATATTAGTTGGAATGAAATGTCATTATCTTATCTTGATCCTCGTACAAGGCAATGTGAACTAGAAGTTCAAAAGATAATTCATTTGCAACGATTAGCAAATTAATGGTCAGATACTTTTACTAACTTGAAACGTGTGACTAAATCACATATACCAGCTGTTAATGCTCCTGCCCGAATTAATGTCCCTGAAGGACCTTCTACCACAAATCATGAATTAAGGGCACAACAGAAACGTGGTAGACCTATCGGTTCTAAAGATAAAAATCATCGTAAACGAAAAGGGGCAAATACTCAAGATGGCGAATTCGAGGTTATTAAGTTTCCTGAAGAATCTTTGCTAATAAAAGATCTCAACATAACAGAAAACTAACTTCCTGAAAAAGTTCAGATACCTGAAAGTTTTGAGATCTCAATTTATTATGTTATGACGGGATAAAAGTTGAACCGATGTACAATAGAAGTCGACGATAAATTTACCTATGTTGCAGCAGTTAATATTATTATAAATGAAAATGAGGATCAAGAACCAAGGTCTTTGGATGAGTGCAGACGAAGAAAAGATTGGCCAAAATAGAAAGACGCTATTCATTCAGAATTAAATTCATCGGCAAAACGTAAAGTCTTTGGACTAATAATGCGCTCACCTGAAGATGTGCAACCGGTAGGATTCAAATGGGTATTTGTGCGAAAAAGAAAAGAGAAAAATGAAATCGAGCGTTATAAAGCACGTCTCGTCGCACAAGTTTTTTTCAGCTACCGGGTATTGATTATGAGGAGATATATTCTCCGGTGGTGGATGCAACAACGTTTCGCTAAGACTGGCAACATGTGAAAGACTAAAAATGCATCTCATGGATGTTGTCACGGCTTATCTATATGGGTCACTTGATAATGAAAATTATATGAAAATCTCTGAAAGATTTCAGATCCCTGAAAGATTTGGTTCTCGAGAGTTTTATTCAATTAAATTGTGTAAATCTTTGTATGGCTTAAAACAAGCCGGACGAATGTGGTATAACTGCCTTGGTGAATATATGATAAAGGAAGGTTATTTAAATGATCCAATAAGCCCATGTGTTTTTATCAAAAGACGTGGATCTGAGTTTGTAATCATTGCAGTTTATGTTGATGATTTAAATATGATTGGAACTCCTGAAGAGCTCACTAAAGCTGCAAATTACTTGAAGAAAGAATTTGAAATGAAAGACCTTGGAAAGACAAAATTTTGTCTTAGTTTACAAATTGAGCACACCAGAAGTGGCATCTTTTTACACTAGTCTGCTTATACTGCTAAAGTGCTTAAACGATTTTACATAGAAAAGGCACATCCTTTGAGCACACTTATGATTGTAAGGACACTTGATAAGAATAAAGATCCTTTTAGGCCTTGTGAGAAAGGTGAAGAGTTACTTGGTGCAGAAGTACCTAATCTTAGTACTATTGGGGCACTAATATATCTCGCTAGTCATGCACGATCTGATATATCTTTTGCTGTGAATTTATTAGTTAGATATGGTTCCTCACCTACAAGAAGGCATTGGAGTGGTGTTAAACATATATTTTGCTACCTTCAAGGTACGATAGATATTTATTATTCAAGGACATCTAAGCCTGATTTAGTAGGTTATGCAGATACTGGGTATTTATCCAATCCTCATAATGGTCGATCTCAAGCTTGTTATGTATTTACATGTGGGGGAACAACTATTTCATGGTGATCTATGAAACAGACTTTAGCTGCAATTTTGACTAATCATTCTAAAAGCAAGCCGAGAGTGTGTTTGGTTGAGATCCATTGTTTCTCACATTCGAGGATCGTGTAGATTACATTTGGAAAAAAATATCCCTACTACTTTGTTTGAAGATAATACTGCCTGCATTGACCAATTGAAAGAAGGATACATCAAAGGTGATAGAACGAAACATATTTTGTCCAAATTTTTCTTTACTCATGATCTTTAGAAGAATGGTGAAATCAATGTTCAACAAATTCGTTCAAGTGACAACTTAGCTGACTTATTCACGAAGTCATTACCAACATCAACTTTTGAGAAGTTAGTTCACAAGATTGAAATGCGGTGGTTAAAAGATATAAGTGATGTGCTCAACAGAGGGAGTTCTTTCACGCTGTACTATTTTTCCCTTGATCGAGGTTTTATTCCAATGGGTTTTCCTGACGAGTTTTTTAATGAGCCAGCGACACATTTGGAAATGTACTTTTTTTTCTTTATTATATTTTTATCCAACTGAATTTTTTCTAGTAAAGGTTTTAACGAGACATTATTCCAATAAATGGACATCTAAGAGGGAGTGTTATAATTATCTAATAATATGGATGTCCATAAACTAGTAGAGTTATACAAGAACTCGTTGTATAGAGATAATACTTATTAGATCTTATCACCGGGTAGATGTTATCTCTTTTTGCTCTTATGTGTATCCACTATGCCTATAAAAAGATATCAATCTATTTAAAAATAATACACAGATCATTCTCTCTTTCTCCCTCTTTATTATTCTTTTTCCCTACTTGTTCTTTTTCGTGTTCTTCAATTTATATTTATAACACTAGTATATTAGTTTAGTAACTTAATAAGTTTTAAGGTATTCAAGAAAAAAAAAAACTTGCACAACTCGTGTGAATATGAAGTTATTTTGATAATGAATATTGAGCATCACCTTACGAGTTCTGATTTTTCTCAAAGTAAGTAAAAAACATTATCGGCACACTGATAGTATATAAGAAAAAAACAAGTGTCGAGAGAAAAAAGAAAGCTACTTCTACTTGAGTTGATGGATACTCCCCCATAATACGAAAAGTGAAGAAGGAAGAAGAGGAAATATTCCTCTGACTATCAAATCCGTGAGTATCTGAGTGTATCTCAACTCTCAAGTTCAAGTACATTTCCACAACCGGTGCAAAATTCTCTTCTGCGAAACTACAAAATTATTCCAGGGAACGATGGTGGATTTTAAAAGCCTTGCCCACTCGAAGAATATGCAACGAGTTTCTCTAACGCTTAACCCATTGGAAGCTCCTTCTGGCTTTCGCTTTCCCAGGCTTTTTCCTTTCGACAACTCTTGGATCTCTTGTCAAGAAACCAGCTACATGACGAACAAATGCATGTGTTAAAAGCCACTAAAGTATGTACGTTCAAAGGACAGGATGAGGCCATAAACAAAGTACTTGATACGCATTTGATATGCTATAACTTGATTCAGTATATGGATTTATCACAAACTTTGAAGTTTAAAGACGGATAGGCAAGCAAACTGAAGGTAAGATCAAGTTATCCTTCTCCAAATAGTTTTTACCTGCTCTAAGAGGAGGACGTAAATCTGGTGCCCAATTTTGCAATGCCCTGCTGATGCCCAATCGAATTGCACCAACCTGACCTGTCCAGGCATAGTAAAATTTAACAATTTATCATCAGCCAAAAAAAAAAAAAAAATGAGTACAAAGAAAAGGAAATCAATAGGGCTGCACCCAACAACCACTAGAAGATTATCAATCTTGGATTTCACCAGTGGAGCTTTATTTTAAACCTTCACAGATCTTCCAAGCATAAGCCAAATTGGATTTCCATTACGGTTAATTCTAGTCTTCTGGTTTCTATTACTCGTTCCTATAGCTTCATTGGCTGACACATTAATTTAATGATTGTAACTTCTCCCAATACGTGGCAAACAGTTTGAGAACTTCTCCCAAAGCTTTCCTAGTATACACTGGGAACTTATCAAGAATATCCAGCATAGAATGGGAGAAAATAAATTGCATAAAATAGCGTCCGAAAAAGGAAATGAAACAGAAAGCTAGAAAGAAATACCTAAGCAACACAGGAGAGCAGACATTATTAAGAACTAAAGATTGGGTTCAGAACAAGGCAACTAACAGAAGCATGGGGAGCAAAAAGATGCGCAGTGTTGCAGTACTATGAAATTCATTAATCTCATCAGAAAACTTATCTAACTTTACACCAAAAGAAAACTACATCAAACATAATTTCACTCGAAGATGATATTTAGCAAGTCCCCTAATATATTTACATAAGTAATGAAGCAGCCCATAGCAATATTACAACGATACATACAAATTGGAAACCAATCAAAATGAACCACCAATGATGTCATTGAAATACGAGCAACAACATGGTACAGGGTCAAAGAGGGAAAGGAAACAATCATTACAGAAATGAGTACAAGGATGCCACTAGCTTGTTATATTACTTCTAAGAAGAAAAAGTAGTGCCATAACCATAAAAAAATGAATCTTTTCTTCAAGTGAACTCTAAAAAAGCTCAAAAGAGAAACCTTCTCAATCAAACCCAGTTTGATCGCCACAACATTACTTCTCATTCGTCAATGGGAAATAATTAGAGTATCAAAGTTCTCCAGGACAATCGACAAAAGACAATATTGATGCTTAGCTTACCTGATACACCACCTCCTTTAACTGTACAATTCACATCCCACAAACCCAACGTCTTAGTTTCAGAGAAAGGCCGAAGAAGGATGGCCCGATGATCAAGCATTGGGAAATACACATCGAACTCTTTATCATTCACAACGAACTTTCCAGCCCCAGGTTGCACCCATACACGAGCTATACTGCATTTCCTCCTTCCAGTACCATAAGCCCTTCCCTTGTCATCTACTCGCCGCACACGGGAATTAGCAAGTTCCTCCTGTTTCTGCCGCTCAATTTCAGCCCTTGAGGATTTCATTGTACTCTTTTCGTAGCGGTTATCCTCTATCTTCCATAAGGGAGGAAGTCCTGGAATATCCTCAAAATTCTTCAAAGCCATCAAACTGTCGAGCATTTCATCGGTGATTCCAGATGCTGCAATAAGGTCACCAAATGCACGATTTGGACCTATAAACAGAGAATGTTTATGAGGTTATCCAGCATAAGACAAAAATAAGAACGACAACAAAGGGGATAATTATGTGAACCAAACAAATATTGTGTAAATCAAGGGGAAAAAATTAAGTGAATGTCTAAAACAAGGATAAAAAAATGAAAAGCCACCAAGAAAAGTGCCAAATTACATAGCTGAACCAAACACATATAATTGAATGGAAGTAATCATTAAATGAAAGTTTTAGAATTGAGGCTAAACATGTATAACTATCTCTACATCAAGCCAAAACAATTAATATTAAAATTTTATATTGTTTTTCGATTTATTGTGAGTACATAAAATAAACATAAACTACTTTTGAGCTACATGACACAAAACAAAGCAGAATAACTGTTTCTTTGTTGATTTTAACACTCGGAAACTGAAAATGTGACGAAGATGATAATAAGCTGATAGTTGGGAGGAAAAGCATCGGTAAAGAGCCAAAAAGAATCTCATGCTCATTCACATCCTCAATGCCACGATCCCTATTATAAAACAAGTACTCCCTCCGTCCCACAAAAATAGTCCAGTTTAATAAAAAAGTTTGTCCCAAAAAAATAGTCCAATTTCACAAAAGTCAAAATTAATTGAATTGAAATGACTTAAATATCCAAAAGAGTAGTAGTAAGGAAAACAAGGTCCACTTCCTTTGATTTTCCATTTTTTTTAGTTTTCTCTCATTTTTTCAAATGATTATATCTTTTAATACATGAATAATTAAAAAATGTGTTATATATCAAATTAATCTACGTAACGAGATCTTTCCATCAAGATCCATTGTCAATATTTTTTGAGATAAAAATTTTGATCAAATTTAAGTTGTAAAATAAATGCATATGTAGTTAACTTTTATAGAAATAACTAGAAGGGGCATTAGTGGAAGTTAGGGGCATAAAATAAGTTGTACATTTGGTGTGTTGACCAAATTAAAAAAGTTATACATTTTCAAACTGGACTATTTTTATGGGACGGAGGGAGTAACAACTAAATCCATCGAAAAATGCATCATTATGGAGCACAACAACAATGAACAAACAAGATATTTGGAGATGAAATGTAATGCATAATTTTGTCATGATACCGAAACCAGAGACAGTTTCCCCAAAACTTTTATTCTGTAAAGCATCCACCATCCACAGTTAATGTTTCAACAAATCTAACAAACAAGCAATCCCAAATGCACATTAACACAGAATTAGGGCCTAAATAATAATTCTTTAACACTTTTATGAACGTGCTGATTCTGGACTAATTATAATAATTCCCACAATGCAGCAAATAGACCAGAGCAGAATAATTATCTATATTACACTATTTTAGACGCAAAAGATAAGCATATGCATACACACAAGTTGCACAAGTATGCCAAACTAAAGACCTTTTAACAAAACGTTCAAACCCCACAGCTGGCAATCTTCTTCTACAACTTTTCTAGCTCAAATACACAAGAACACAACATAAAATTTCAAAGCAACGGCGAGGTTTCAAAGACAAATTACAAGGATTTAATTAAACATTTAAAGATATGGAAAGACAAAATGTATGGAGGTAATAGGTCCGACCACACCAGGTGCGGTCATTGGGAGATTAAACCCGTACTTGTAATAATCATGCATGAAGGCTGAGAATAAAGATGAATCAAAACTGAAATTTAAGAGTATAATTATGTTACGCAACAAAATTTTTTACTTCAAACTCTATATGAGAATCGGTCTTGGGGCATAGGTGGTAAAATCTCTTCCATTTCATGCGGTCATCTAACATGTATACATAACCACAAACAACCTGTAATAATCAATCTCCATGCTTCAGAACTAATTTAGAGGTTTCCAAAATGTCAAACTGATATTAAAAGCAAAAATGAAGTTTGGACTTTGGACAAATTAAGGACTCGGCACAGGTTAGATCAAAATTACACAAGATTAGGATCAGGTGGCATGCAAGTTTAGATATGATGCAGCAAAACAATTAAAAAATCTCATAACTTAACAAAAAATTACATCTGCACTGATGAACAAGAGAGAGATGGGAGCACTCACACTGAAAGTTGATAAGATAGCAAAGCTGAAGTATACAAGTTTCAAATTTCAACCCTAACAATGCTCATAGACTCCTCTGGATTCATTAAAAATTCACTTTTGAAACTAAATGGGTGGAGATAGAAGTTAGTATGAAATTGTTCTGCTAGATTCTGAGACAAATCAAGTAGAACCTGCAGACTTGGAACCCAATTCCAGTTGTAGAAGTTAGTATGCAATTGTTCTGCACAAGCAATGATGCCCCTAACAGAGAACATGCAATCAGGCACTTTATTCAGTACGAGTAAATCATATGCCTCTTTTTTTGGTTGCAATACCGGCGAATGCAACCTTGTGCAAACATCTGGATCACCATTCCAAATAGAGGCAGAGCAACCCCATTTAGCAAAAATGAAGTAAAACAGAAAACCCCCTGAACAAACATCGGTAATTCATGGCTGCATTGTTTAAAGGCAATCGGAATGTAACAAGCAAAACAAGTTAATGTAAAGACAACAGCTAGTATTCAACTGTAAAATTCTCAATGTAATCAAAGAAGGTAGCAGCTATAGATGAACAAATTAATAACACCTTCCCTACGCATTTCGTAGATTAGTACCCAGCTTAATTAACCATGATAAAGCCACACAAGCATATAGAGACCATCACACTTGACCTTCCAAAATGCAGGCAGCTATTAATCTAGTTAACAAAATCTTTTATCTAAATTTCGAAAAGAATCTGCGAATCCAAAAGCAATGAATGATAAGAATAAATGACGACCTGCAAGATTATTTCATTCCACATTTAACAGAAAATAAAAGAATTTCTATTGTTAGAAATTCTTTTATTAATGAATTACGAGGCAAACACACACATAAATTGATTACTGAATAGCATGCTCAAATAATGTGTGCATTTCAATGGTAGGCCGACAGACAATATCAATGACAATAAGCACCCACAAGATTCTTTAAGGCATTACAAAGAATACTTCATTAGCTACGTCTTAGTAAACGCATTTGGCATACATGTATAGGATGGTCTTGAGGGAACTACGTTTTTCCAGAAGATCATGATATCCAGAACGACAAGCTTATCAGAAGAAAGAACCAAACAGAATTTATTTAAATGTAAACGGAGACAACCGAAACTGAAAAAAAGATAAATTCTGGTTTAAGGCTAAAACATCTAGCATACACAAATAGGATAATGAAACTCAAATTGCAACATTTTTATCTCCAACAGAAAGCTACACTACACGAGAAACAACCCACCAAAAACTACTGCGCGGGATTGCATCCAAATATCAAACCCCACAAAAATCAGCACTTCCCAACAATACTTCCCCACACCGACAAATGGACCTGCTAAAATTTATACTACTTTCGCGAATCAAAATAAGTTTGACTCCATTAGTAAATCTATACTTAATGGTTTTGTAAGGAGAAAACTGAGGCCTGCTTATGCGAGTTTGTCTTTTTGGGTTTATACATATTTAAAGTGAAAGCATCATCCGATGCCACATTTGTCAAATGGAGTGAGAGTGCAACACTACAGTTTTGTGGCGTAAAAACCACATGAAACTCAAACATGAGAATTATAGATTAAGGTTCCAGTTTTCAGACAATGGATGCATGATAATACACATACACTATCTCACAACTCTTCCAACAAGAATAAATAAAGACATCCCTTTCGGGAACACATCTGTAACTATTCTATATTGTACACAGTGACATGTAGCCTACTTATAATTCATATAATCCTTTGTCATGAACTGCTGGTTCTTTTCCAATCGCCTCAACTTGTTTCCAGAACAACCAATTTCATCAAAGTCCTAAATCAGTATCTGAAAATATCTGACTCGCATTTTCTTTTCAACATCTCGTAATTTTATTCACAAATATAAACACAGCTCACCAAATGTAAATAATTTGTACTCCTCCCAGGTTCCAGATGATTAAACCCAACAACTTAGGCTATGATTTAACTAATTTTGACTTGAATTTTATAAGATGAAAAAGAACGTTTGGAAAATGACTAATTACCTTTGAGCATCTCAGTGAGCTTCTTCTCCGCAACCTCCAGAAACTTTCCCTCTTCGCTATTCTGAAATGCTACTAAGTCCACCTCCTCAGATACCTCATTTTCCATTTCCCACTTATCTCCTTTACCGACGTCAAACAAATTCTTAACTTCATCCTTATCTCCTCCATCCCCGGTAAGAGTCCAAGGCTTGTAGCCCTCCGCCGTGGCCCACCCATCATGATGATGACCCTTTTCGGCCTCTCTGAATATATCTTCCTCACCGCCAGCCCCATCATTTAAAGATTCCGAGCTCCATTTCTGGGTTTGACTCTCCGATTTCATATGCGGCGGCTGTGGCTTCTCCTCCTCATCGCTAAGACCATCTAAAGTTCGGAGCTCCTCGTCGCCGAAGACAGAATCAACAGAATCATCCGCCTCCGAAGATAAATTCCACAGGTGGGAGGTCGGTGAATCCTTGTTGTTGTTGTTGTTGTTGTTGTTGTTACCGGTGGAGTAAAAATGCGAAATCTGGGACTGAAAAACAATGTTTGGATTTGGAATTAAAGGAGGAGGGGGTGTGGGTTTAAGGTTTTGTAGATGGTTTTGGGAGGAGGAAATTAAGGTTAAGAATCGGAGATGAGAAGATTTGGCAATGAAACGAGAGAGCATTCTGTTCTTACTTCTACAGACGAGAAGAGGAGGGTTTTTGGTGGGTTTTTGGCTTTTTTGGGGGTTTTGACTAATCAGACGTAATTTTGTTTTTCAAACGGTTGATTTTTCTTCTTTAAAATTCGTTCAATCCAAAAGCATTAACTTCTGCCGGAGAAGGCAAGCCACCGGTGGTGGTGAAGTGAGGCTGTGAGAGAGAGGATTAATGAAGAAAAAAAAAAAGACAAAAAGAAAGATAACTGTATAAGTTAGCCGGAATAATCTTGGTTTTCTTTCCGTCCTTTCACAGTACTCCGTCGACTCGTAAAACCGATGGGGTCAAAGGGGGGTACTTGGGGGTGTTTTTGATATTGCCCTTTTCTTATACTCCGTCATGTTCTTAATATAAAGTATTTTAATTAAGTTTCATCTAATACGTATTTTTAATTGACGAAAAAATTTAAAAATATTTTATTCCATTTATTGTATTTTTTTTATTGTTATTTTTAAAATTTTTTCGTCAATTGGAAATCGCAAATAATACTAAGCACCTGAAGCTCTTAAATTTGGGAACTCCGAGACAAGCGCGTGCAATACATAAATAAAAAGTCGCGTTAAATTATTTAATTGTCACACGCATCGTTTCTTCCTCATCCTTTCTCTCTCCTTCCTTTTCAGAAACAATATCTTCTTGGATGCTCCGCATTGAGATTCTTATGCCAGTTAAATCTTCTTCAAAATTTTCAAAAATTTCGTTCGGCAAATCTCTGCTAACTTGAATCCTTTGTCCGGCGAATTTCGAAGTTCAGATATGTAAATTTTGGTCATTATACCATTGTTTCCGAGCAAATTTCAACAAAAACACAGTAGATTCGGCAAAAAACCGACGAAAATCCTCTTACACTTTAATTATAAAATTCAACTTCCATAGCTATAAATGACATGTAAAGGTGTTATTTTACTCTTTAATTTCTTCTCTTCTTCCTTCTTTTTTGTTTAAATTAGGTGATTGCTCTTCATCGTTCTTTGCAAAACAGAACCTCTTTTTGAAATGAACATTGCTTTTCACAGGATGAACATTGTTGTTTTGTGAGATAAACATTTGGAGTTTTTTAGTTCGGTTTTGCAGGATGAACAATGAAACTATCTAAATGAACAATGACTATTTACAGGATGAGCACCAGGTGGTACAAAATTCACATCAAGTTTCCTTAGATGATTTTTGCCGTTTTGCTGTGAACTTCAGACATAAGATGAACTTTACAGTTTCACGGGATGAGCATTCACTTCATTGAAGTGAACATTGTAGTTAGGAAGATGAGATATCATATTTGTACAATATCTTTTCCCAATGAAATACGTTTGAATTTAGGATGAACATTACAGTTTTATTAGGATGTGTATTGTATGTTATTCAATGCACAACAGAAAATCTTTATTGAATTTTTATTTTGATACAAAATTGTGTAAATTTTTTTATGTTTTTTTTTTAATTGTTATCAAGACTATAGTAGTCAGTAAATGCAAATTAATTAACTTGGAAAAAATTTCAAACAAAAAAAAAACAAAATTTAAAAAAATTCAACTTCGTGTCAGTTTAGGGTTTAGGGTATAGGAGGGTTTAAGCATTTCAATTATAGGTTAGGGGCTAGTTTGCGCCGGGAAATGATTAACCTTTTAAATTTTTTTAAACCAATTAGGCTAGGATCTCGTCTAGCCTAATCTGTTTAAAAAAATTTCAACCAAATAAAAAAAATTAAAAATTTAGTTTTAGTTGTTTAAGGTTCAGGATTTAGGGGGTTTAGGGTAGTTTAAGCATTTCAATTATAGGTTAAGGACTAGTTTGCGCCGGGAAACGATTAACTTTTTAAATTTTTTTAAACCGATTGTCGGTTTAGTTTTTTAGGGTTTAGAGGGTTTAGGGGGTTCAAGCATTTCAATTATAGGTTAGGGACTAGTTTACGCGAGGAAACGATTAATCTAAATTTTTTTAAACCGATTAGGTTTACGAGACCCTAGCCTAATCGGTTTAACAAAATTTCAACCAAATAAAAAAAATTAAAAAAAATTCATCTCCATGTCGATTTAGTTGTTTAGTTGTTTAGAGTTTAGGGTTTAGGGAGGTTTAAGTATTTCAATTATATGTTAGGGACTAGTTTGCGTCGGGAAACGATTAATCTTTTAAATTTTTTTTACTGAAAATAAACTATTAACTTATTGTTGCAGATGAATGTTGAAGATGATCATTGTGTGTAAGAGGATGGACATTGTAGTTTAGCCAGATGATCATACAGGACATTTAACAAATAAGGACCATGACTCTAAGATGAACATTGCAGTATAACAAGATGCACATTTAAATTGGTGCAGTGAACAACAGAAAAGTTTAATGAATTTTCTACTTTCAAAGTGATCAAAGACATTTCAAAGATCTCAACAGGATTCACATTGTAGCTACAAACTTTTGGGATGATAAGTCAAAAATTGAAATCCACTAGTAGTGAGCACTAGTTGAATTTACATAAGACTTTTTGCCCTATAAATTTTCTTGTTGAGACGGTGAACTGTTGTGTCCTTTAATGGGTTGTGTGGAAGGGAGAATCTTGTCTGTATTGCTTCTCCTCACACTCTTATATCTCTCTCTGTTGCATGACAACATTTACAGTAGTATAAGATGAATAACAACATTCTCATTTATAAAATAAACAACTGAGCTTCACAGGATGAGCAATAACTCTTAGAAAATGAACTAGACTCTCAAAGGATGAAAATCAACAGTTTCACAATGAACATTTAGTAATAGGTAGTGAACATATATCCAGAAATCAACATCGAAGCATACAGGATGAGCATCAAAGTATGCAGGATGAACAACCAAACATTCTCTGTCAAGATAAGCATTGAAGCATACAGGATGAGCATCGAAGCATCAGGATGAGCAATCTAATATTCTCTGTCAAGATGAGCATTGAATCATACAGGATGAGGATCGAAGCATACAGGATGAGCATCAAAGCATACATGATGAGCAACCACACAAACAATACAATAACCTTTAAATGAACAACTGAATCTTAGAGGATGAACATCATTCGATGAACAATAACCCATAGCAAATGAATAATCACATCTATAAAATGAATAACTGAGTCTCAGGAATTTTCTCACGCTACCACATCTATAAAATGAACATCTAAATCTGAGAGGAATTTTTTTTAGGATGAAAAATACTCGTCATTTACACTTGAACCTAGGCTCTGACGTAGTCTCTGGCGTAGCAATTTTTGGTTGTCTGATTCTTTTGTGTTTCGACGGCAGATGTAGATGCTTCGACCTTCTTTTGTGTTTCAGCATTCTCCTTTTGAGACGGTGAACTGTTGTGCCCCTTCAATGGGTTGTGTGGAAAGGAGACTCTTGTCTTTATTGTTTCTCTTCACACTCTTACATCGTCCTCTGTTGCATGACAATATTCACAGTAATATAAGATGAATAACAACATTCTCATTTATAAAATGAACAACTGAGCTTCACAAGATAAGCAATAACTCATAGCAAATGAACAAGACTTTCACAAGATGAAAATCAATAGTTTCACAATGAACATTTAGTGATAGGCAGTGAATATATATCCAGAAATCAACATCAAAGCATACAAGATGAGCATCGAATCATACAGGATGAACAATCTAACATTCTCTGTCAAGATGAGCATTGAAGCATACATGATGAACAACCTAACATTCTCTGTCTAGATAAGCATCGAAGCATACAGGATGAGCATCAAAGCATACAGGAAGGGCAACCACACAAACAATACAATGATAAAATGAACAACGAAGCTTCATAGGATGAACAATAATCCATATAAAATGAGCAAGACACTCTCAGAGGATGAACATTATATCAGTGCATCATAATGTTATGTAACCAGAATATCATACAAACAGAAATATAATTTTCTCAGGCTACCAGATGAGTATTTAGTGGATGATCATTACCTATGATCTAAGCTTGATTATGAGTCTGAGTCATGTCTTGTAAACTTTGAAGAAAACTCTAGCGTAGCGCTTTTTGGTTGTGTGATTCTCATCCTTGCCTGTAACAGTTTCAAAATGAAACATCAAGGGTTGCGACTTCAAAACCCTAATTCTTGTCAAATTCAGACATGAAAAAATGAATGTCCATTTTGGAAAAAGAGGATACGATAATGGCGTGCTTGAATTTGTGTTTTTCACCGTCAGAAGATTCGTCGAACAGAGTTTTTGAAATTTCTAGGCAAAATTCACCAGACAAAGATGTGAAGTGCGTTTTTAATCACAACAGAGATGTTTCAAGCATATTTAACGAATGGAATCTCGAAGATTTAGGAGGAAATTTGCTGGAGGAAGTTACGCCGAGAGCTGGAATGAGAAATCGCCGGAGGATTTTTGGGAGAAATGGATGGTTTGTTCTTGATTGTGAGGTTTTTTTATTTTTTTTAAAAAAATCATGTCTATTTATATTTTTTACAACGGAAGCGGTGGCATTTTTGTAATTTACAGGAAAATGGGAAAAAAGGCTGTTATGGGCGCGCGTGTTCTAAATCCGGAGCTAGCTAATTAGGGAGCTCCGGGTGTCTTATACATTAATTGATTAGAATTCCATGAAACTTAGGACAAATCAAAATGTCTTATATTAACCATCGGAACGAGTACCTTTATTTTTTTTTTTCCTTTGTTCTTCTCTTCAATCCCTTTGACTCGCAGTGGACTCGAGCTTTTAGACTTGCTTTTTTGTACAAGTAAAATGGAAGCTTAATAAATGCAAACTCTCCTGAAGTTGGAGCTCAATCAGGGAGATTAATTGCCCTAGTCTTGTTGGCGTTAAGGGGATCGTATAAGCTGCTGGTAATGGCTACGAATGAGGTGTGTAACTCTCTCTTTACTTTTGAAAATTTTGTATTGAGTTGGTTTCGGTTTTGATTGGACAAGTCAGTGCAATTAAAAAAATAAACGGCTTAGATTAGTATCATCTCTGAGATTTCACTGTAAATATGATGGTGAAAGCAATTCATGCGACTGTAATTCGGTTTGCGGTCGTTCCAGTTATGATTATATTGTTGGTATTTCCCGATGCATCATTTTGGGGAGCCGAGGGCTCAGACTGTCTGATTATTTGTAACAAAGAAATTGAGCACAATATTGCAATTTTTTGTCCCAAATTTTGTTGCTATAATGGAAAATATTATTAGTAATAAACAAACCCGTAATTCTGGTTTCTGAGTAGCAATCCTAGACGGAGGAGGACCGGATACTGTTTATGGACTAGCTCAGTGTTATAAAGATTTTTCGCCTTGATTGCCGTGTTGTGCTATGCCGTAGTGCAAACTCTGCTTCCCCAGTATTTTTCCTTATAATGGGGGGAGAATTTTTCTGGATGGATGCTTTATGAGATCACAGAACTACAGCTTCTTCCATGAGATTAAAGGGCCACAGGATATGGCTGTGTGTGGGAACAAAACCACCACGGATACGGCATTTCATCAGTTGGCTAGACAGGCAGTCCTTCATGCTGTTACAGATGCACCGAGCAACAAAGGGAGTGCGCATGCTCAGTTGCGGATCCCGGTACCGCGTACGAGTCCGTTTATGTTTTGACCGAATGCTGGAGATCACTAGATGCTGAATCCTGCAGAGCATGTTTGGAGAGTGCATCTACATCTTTATTAGGATGCTTACCTAAATCTGAAGGAAGGGCATTAAACACTGAATGTTTCATGAGGTATTCAGACACCAATTTCCTTAATTCCATACCACAAACTGGATCTTCAAGAGGTAACTCTCTGCAATGCTATTCTCCCTTATTGTACCAATAGAGGGTTCTGATAGGAAATCCATATTTCCAGTTACTTAAGGAGCTAATTATTTTGATTACAGAATGTTGTTTCAACTAATACCTTGATCTCTCAATGTTGTCCTTTTCTCGTGCTGGAAAGAATATGCAACAACTTTTGTTATCATTATGTTCAACCAAAACACATAGGAGATGCATTTTAACCAACAAAGATAGTCTTCATTTTGAAATTCAGGATTTATCATGTGAACTCTTACTTATTGTTTGTCCTTTGAAAGATTTATTTCTCTATTAGTTATGGATAAAACAATGCTAAAAGCTTGGTCATTTTTCGAACTCGCCAATGTTTCAAGGGAAAATAACTTAAATCAGGTTTCGGTAACTCTTTGCTAAATAGTATAATGCGATCAATAAAACTAAAAAACTGATAATCTAATTAGGTTATTTTCACTTCTTTGGCTGGCAAAGGATAGATGCAAGGATACATGTGGTAATAATGTGACAATTCCATACCCATTTGGAATCGGTTCCGGCTGTTCTCTCAGTGAATCATACACCATAAGGCATAAGTTGTAAGAGGAAGACTGTTAATCTCTTCGAGGATGATTTTCTATCACCATTCTTAAGAATTAAAGGAAACGATTATGAGGTAAGAGAAGTGTCCTTGAGGGATCAAACTGTGACCATAACTGTTCTGCCGGGTAACATAACCTCATGTATATCAAATAGTAAATCTAATTTCGAGATATTCTGACACCTGTAGGCTTCGGTGCATATGGTAGCGCGAACCTTGATGAAACTCCATTTTTTTACTCCAAAAAAACACCACAGACTAAAACTTATTGCCTGTGGAAATGCTCTCATATATCAGAATCGGGTAGTTGGCAGAAACAAAGTCTTGTATGGCTACTTCTCTTCTTGCCAACAGTAACACAAGCAATTGCTTTGGTATAAATTGCTGCCATACAGATATCCCTTTCAATCTAAAAGAATATTGGGTCAACTTCACTGCCACAAAAAATTTCAACAGATTATTCAATTGCACTGCAGCCATCTTAGTGGATCGAAATGGAAGTCAGAGTTTAAAGCCAATCTTCCTGTTGTTTGGTCATGGACTGTCCCAAATCCTAATGTAACAGATTCAATTCTTGGTTGCAGTCAGAAAACTAGCAGTCTTGAGGTTGAATCTGGTAATTAATTTTAGTAATTATGGTTGTGAACGAAAAACAGGATAAGAGGTCAAATGCACTATTGGCCAAGAATCAGTCTATTGATGGTCTTTGTTCACTAATTTGCGTTCTATGCATTTTTACCATAAAAAGAGAATTTGATATGTGGCACTAGATGTATTCTTTTTTCTGTAGTATTATAGCTTAAATGCTACTGCAACATGGGGACATCTACTGAGTCTAAAACTATCAGCATATTGTCAGAATCAATTATCTGTTGTAATATAATAGTTAACTCTACTTTTGTAGAATTTTTGTTGATTTTGATTTGTGATGTATCTACTTTGATCTTGCAGGTGCGGCTGTAGGTTTTGGCACGTTATTTCTAATGATTTCAGGATTTACCTCGTACAAGATAAGGAGAAGTCAGAATGGAGGATTGTAACAAGAGGAAATCAAGTGAAGGAAACCACCAATGAAGTTGGCAAGACTGTGAAAGAAGGGGAATCGGTTTCAAAAACGAAAGTAGTTGTACAATCAAAGGTATCAGAGAAGAGTAAGAATGTACTTGGAGAAAACGAAAATGGTTTTTCAGTGCTAGCTCAACTTGAAGATGGGATGGTACAAAGCTTTACGAAAGAGATGACAGGCCAAGATGATGATTTGCAGCAGTTAGTGGGAGAAGTCATAGGGGGAACACTCAGGCAGCTTGACCCTGGTATCCATGTATAAGATCTTACACTGGAATACAAGGGGGTTGAACAATCCCCTTAAACAAAAGGAGGTAAGTAGAATCTGTTCTAAACATAGTGTTAGCTTTATAGCTTTGGTGGAAACTAAGTTAAATCAGGAAAAAGTGGTGGATTTTTAGAGGAAGTATTGGCAGGGTTATAAAATTTACTCAAATATCCAGGGTGATCAAAGGGTTAGAATATGTTTAATATGAAATCTTGTACTGTTAGAAGTATCTATTCTGTGTGCTTCTGTTCACTGTTTGATGAGGGGAAGATTAGATAGTAGTAATGTATATATTATAGCAGTATATGGAGCTAATAGTTCTGCTGGCAGGGATATTCTCTGGGAAAACCTGATAGCTTCAGCTGGGAATATACATAGTCCTTGGGTAGCAATAGAGGACTTTAACAATGTCTTACATGTTCATGAAAGAATAGGAGGGAATAGAGTCACAGTGGTTGAGATCCAGGGGTTGCAAAGGTGTGTACAAGAATGTGGTTTCCAGGATTTGAAGCAACAAGGAAATCGGTTTACATGGACAAATAAACAAGAAGGAGCTAGTAGAACATGGTCCAGAATTGACAGTCTTGGTCAATGGTGAATGGATCATGGAGTACCCAAACTCAATAGCCACAGTATTGAATGAAGGTATTTCTGACCATTGCCCGATATTGGTTCAATTGGGGATGGAAGAGGGGAAGAAATTGAGACCATTGAAGTTTTTTAATATGTGGTGTCAAGCGGAGAATTTTGAAGAGATTGTAGCTGTCATTGTAGTTGACAGCTGGGCACAGGAGATACAGGGCACTCAAATGTTTCAACTTGCTAAGAAACTAAAAAGGCTAAAACCAGTCCTTAAGCAGTTGAACAAAGAGCAATATGCAGAGATACAAGTGTAATAGAAGATTTGGGAAGACAGACTATAGCAGACTCAGACAATGCTTCATGCCAACCCTAGGAATGAGGACTTGCAGAAAATAGAAAGGGAACAATACAGAAAGTATGTTGAAATCAGTAAGGCAGTGGAAAGCTTTCTGCATCAGAAAGCAAAGGATAGTTGGGTTAAACTGGGAGACACCAATAGTTCTTTTTTCCACGCTCGAATGAGGATTCGGAGTATGCAGAATCGTATATGCTCAATAGTAAGTGAAAATGGTCAGCTAATCACTGATTGGAACATCATTCTGAAGCAGTTTGTGAATTTTTAGCAGAAACAATTAGGTCAATGCAGCAGCAGACAAAGTTCAAAAAAGGAGGTATTCGATTGGGGACCTAAACTAGACTGGAAGAAGCAGATGATGTTACTCAGGAAAGTCAAGCCACAGGAAGTCAATGAAGCACTCTGGAGCATTCACAGTGGGAAGAGCCCAGGACCAGACGGTTTTGGGAGTGGGTTTTTTAAGGGTGCCTGGAAGGTGGTGGGAGAAAGTGTTACTAGGGCTGTGATGGAATTCTTTGATAATGGAAGATTGTTGAAACAGATGAACTCCACTACCTTGGTTTTGATACCGAAAGTTGAATCCCCTCAGAATGCAGGAGACTACAGGCCCATTGCCTTTTGTAATGTGGTGTATAAGGTAATATCTAAGCTTTTATGTAATCGTTTGAAAGCTGTTTTACCCGATTTAATAGATGCTAACCAAAGTGAGTTTGTTAGTAGTAGACTTATCCTTCATAATGTACTACTTACTCAGGAATTAGTATGTTTGTATGGGAGGAAAAACATTAGCGGAAGATGCATGTTTAAAATAGACATAAAAAAAGCATATGACTCTCTGGAATGGAATTTCTTAGAAGAAATGCTAGAGGGGTATAATTTTCCTAGTTCCTTTAGCAATCTGATCATGGAATGTGTAAGGTCCACTTCTTATACATTAGGGTTAAATGGTGAAAATTGTGGGTTTTTTTTGAGGGGAAGAGGGGTCTTAGACAGGGTGACCCTATGTCACCGCTGCTTTTTGTAATGGCAATGGATTATTTGACTTGTTTGATGAAGGAAGCTGCTGCAGACCCGAAGTTCAAGTTCCATCCTCAATGCAAAGGTCTTAAACTCACAAACTTATGTTTTGCATATGATTTGATGATCTTTTGCAGAGCTGACAATTATACAGGGCAGAAAATCATGAATGTGTTGGAAGAATTTGTGGGTACTACTGGACTTAGACCAAATCCTAGTAAATCAGCGGCGTATTTTGGGGGAGTCTCAGAAGCTGTCAAACAAGATGTACTCACTATTTCAGGTTTTAAAGAGGGATGTTTTCCAATGAAGTACCTGGGTGCAGTGTTGTCAGGCTCGGACCGGAACTCGACTCGGCATGGCCAAGGGGTCAATTGAATCGGGGGTCGACTCGGGGCGATTCGGGGGGTCGACTCGGATGACATCATAATGATGTAATAAACACTAATTAATTAATAAGTATATCTTAATTAAAATTTTATAAATTTTTTTATATATTTTTAAATTGTTGGATCAAATTAATACTTCATAATTTCTAAATGGGTCTCCATATAATTAAATTGAACTTATGACATAGATTATGATGATGTCATTATTACTAATTATATAATATTTAGTTATTTAATATATTTAAAATTAAAATAAAAACTTAAACTTTATATCTCTCTTCAATTATATTAGTTGATATTGATATTTTTCAGTAGTTAATTGTTATTCAAGTGAAGTAAATTAGTATACTAATAAAGTAATTAAGATAAGTACATTATTATTTAAAAAAATATTGAATTTGAAGTACAACTAATATGCACATTAAGAAAAAGTACTCCGAGATTAATTTTTTGTGACATATTACAATTATAATATAAAATTTTTCATAAAATGATGGAAGTAAGTTTATCTAGCGAAATTAGAAAAAAGATTATTCAAGATATTATATTTGAAAATTGAAATTGAATATGGGGACTAAATATCAAATTAATACTTTTTAAAAAGTACAAAAAATTGAAAGTTGTTGGGTAATTTTGAATAAAAGAGAAAAAATTGGCCTTGGAAGACATTGGAACTTGAAAGTTATAGGAAAATGTGCAATTTTCAGGTCAAAAGTCAAAAAAATTAAAACCCCAGTTTTAGCCGAGTTGCGGTTCGATCGGGGTTTTGACCGATTTTGACCGGTCTTCTTATTACCGATTTTAACCCTTGCTCGACTCGGTATAGGTGTCGGTTCCCGATTTAACTGGTTCGGCTGGCCTGCCCGAGCTGAGCATGACAACACTGCCTGGGTGTTGCCCTGTCACCTAAGAAACGCCATCAGACAGAGTGCGAAACTTTTGTTCAGAAAATGATGGCGAAGATTAGATGCTGGAGTTCCCGACACCTAAGCTATGCAGGGAGAATCCAGCTGATTAACAGTGTATTGATGGCCATGAACAATTATTGGGCACAAGCTTTTATTTTGCCCAAGAGTATCACTCAACAAATTACTAGAGTTTGTCGAGACTTTCTTTGGGGTGTGAAGGAGAATGGCAGGAAAATTCCTCTGGTCAGCTGGGATGTGATTTGCAGGCTAAAAAGCGAAGGAGGGCTTGGCATAAGAGATGCGCAGAGGTGGAATGGGGCAGCTTTGTTTAAGCAGGTATGGAATCTGTCTTGTAAAACTAACCATCTCTGGGTTGAATGGATGCATGAAACTTATATAAAAGATGGAGATGTATGGAGCTTGCAATACAAGCAAGATTCCAGTTGGCACCGGAAACAACTTGTAAAGATAAAGGAGAAGATGAAAGAGGCATGTAGTAGATGGGAAATGGATTAATTCAGTTTTTGGTAAATACAGTATTAGCTCTGGATATAGTAGGCTAATGGGGGACACTAACAGATGTGCTGCAGCAGTTTTCATGTGGTCTAGATATAATATACCAAGACATTCTTTCATTTCTTGGCTTTGTTGGAAGAACAGACTCTTAACCAAAGATCGGATTAGCAGATTGTTGTTGCAGGTTGATCCTCTTTGTGTACCATGCCAGCAGGAATAAGAAGATGCAGACCACCTGTTTTTTGAATGTAACTTCTCAAAGGAGCTGTTGAAGATGGTTAACCAGTGGCTGCAAATTAGCCTGCCTTATACTCAGAATGGTTGGAGGAGGAAGCTACTTCGTATCTGTAATAAAACGAAGCTGAAAAGGAAAACACTTTTTGCTACTATTGCTGGTCTCATTTATCATATATGAGAGGAGAGGAATGCTAGAAGTTTTAATAGGATTCAAAGAAGTGGTGAACAAATACTACAGAAGATTAAGCAAGAGATTAAGTGTAGAGTTCAGGGCTGTCTTAGGATGCCTTATACGGATACAGAAAAAGAAATTTTGAATGTGTATCTTAGTAATTAGTAAGGTTTTGAATCACTGTTTGTCTATAGGTTTTTGGTGCATGTAATAGAGTACTTTGGTTGTAAATATGGTCCTCAAAGTTTTTTCATTAATATATTTACAGTTTCACAAAAAAAAAAAAAAAAAAAAAGATGATGAAGAAGTGCCAATGTCAAACCAGTATAAGTAGAAGATTAGAAGTAAATGCGGTAGCACAATCACATTTTTCTGTCTTTTTCTCAAAGGGCTGTTATCTAATACTTTTATCAAATTAATTTAGCGTATGTTACTTCATATTCAATAGAAGAAGAACGGGCAAAAAGAAGAAGGAAAAAATTATTTCTACACATCTTCAATGGATGTTCGAAGCAGAGATTTTGGCCTTTTTCTTTTTGGTGAGGAAATTCACAGTATACTATGAACTGATTTTGGCGGCTCAATTACCGGATGCATAGTATACCAAAAATTTCTAGTTTATTATGAGTGTGTCCATTAGTTCAAAAGCTTTTGGTGGAGAAGCAAGCTTCTATTGGTGTTGCAAAATAATGCAAATACCGTATACGGACAACATCGAAGAGTTTCACCATTTTTCACTATCATTTGAGGCATCCTCTTGACGATTTTTCCAAGCAATACCAAAAATGAAACGATGATTATGCAAGAAAATACGTTTTCGAGAACACATAGTAGATATTGTACGTTGGTCGTTGGAAACCGATCATTTTTCGTACTCTTTCCATATAAATAATAATCTTATTTTCAAGTATATCAAACCAATCACAATAAAAACTAATGATTAATCATATCTATAGGCCCATACACTCATTCAGGAATATAATTGTGAACGAAATCAATGCATTCACATCAACGTCATTCCCCCCCGAACCTTTTACATTTAAGGATAATGTAATAAATTGAATCACTGCCATTCATATCTAATCATACTAGTGATGTCTGGTCGTGCGCGACCCTGACCCAATATATCTGTAGATTTTAGAAATATTTGTATCTAGAAAAAAAACTATTTTGTATTTGGGCCAATATATTTTAGAAATTTTTGAAGAATTTAGAAATGTTTTATAAGTGTGATCATAGAAATGTTTGTATTTGGCATAAAAAGAAATTGTATTTGGCCCGATATGTTTTAGAAATGTTTGAAGATTTTAAAAATGTTTTATAAGTGTTACTTTTTAAATATAAATAAACTTGATCAAATATATGTCTTGAAGTAAATGCAAGACAAAATATAAAAGCATCCTCATAAGTTTAAATATTAGTAAAATAATTTATTGATGTTCTCCATTGGTTGTGCCAAATCAATACTTAGTTTTGGAGATTTATAATAACTTTGTAGTAAGCTTCCTCCAAAGGGTATACGCTTAATTGTTAAAACTATTTCTTCCAAAAGTTTATAGGTAGTAAAATATCAAAAATATGATTTTGAAACTGGTTAATTGTTGAAACTGGTTGATCAGAAATATGAGAATGAAAATAATGTAAATTTACATAGGTTTCAAGTTACAGCAAAAAAGAACTCACCTCACCATGACAAATTAAAAAAAAAAAAAGAGTAAAAGATAGCCCATTAAAAATTGAAATTTTTTTTTTTCTGTAGGTAAAAATGATGTATAAAAACAAAAATAAACGTAGAAAAATCATTCCTTCCCTCTCCACTTCAAATTCATAAAAAGCTTCCCCATAAATTAGTTAGAAGAAGCGACCTGAACTATTTATATGATGAGGAACTAAAAAAAGTCCAAAAACCAAATCCAAAAAAGTATATTCTTGAAAGACCGAACACAAAAAAGTGCTTCATTTGTAAATAAAATAAAATAATAATAATAATAATTGGTCAACTGGAAGTATGAAACAAAATCAAAAGCAATTAAACAAAGAAAAAAACACACTTCATAACTGACCATATACGAAAAAAAACCTAAGACTCCATAATTAAAAAAAGAAAACCAGTCTATTGAAGGAAACATAAAAAAGAAATTTAAAAAATCACACTTCGTAACAAAAACCCAATTAATCAATTCAATACAAACAATACAAAAATTTTAGGCTAACTAACCATATAAGAAATCACATCATATTACCTAACAGCGGCTATGGTAGCTGTAACGGATGAACGCATAAAAATAATAGTAATAACACTATTCTTGAACGAGAAAAACAAAAAATAATAAAAGCCAAACAAATGATCTGCTGAAATAAAATCATTTAAATTTTAATACCTGTAATGGCACCACCATAATGGCCGAAGCAAGATCAATGAGAAATTTTTTTTTCCTTTGTTTTTATAGTGATGTAAAGAGAATATTTTTTGAACTCGAAATTTTATCAGATTAGGATGTAGTTGATCATCACCAATGAAAAAATTTAACATGCTAATAGGAAAGGAGTATATTTCACCACATATTCTCAATTGATGATTGATGAGAAATTTGTTTTTTTTTTTTTTTATTGTGGAGAAGGGATTGATTAGGGAGTCGATTGTCGTGGAGATGAGGATGAGGATTTGGGTTTTTTTATGAACACGTGGGTATTTTTTTTGGCGAAAATAGGAGGTGAAGGTGGATTTGGACTGTATTTGCCTTTTAAGTCTAGGAGATGTGTAAATAAAAATTTATTTTAAAAATATGATGTGAAAATGCCACATGGCAAATGGTGGTGCTTTCTCTAAAGTGTGGTTTTTGTTTCTGATATAGTAAGACTAGATGTTAAACCCGCACGATGTGCGGGGTTTATACATATACATCTATTAAAATATATTTTTAAATTTTAAATGTGATTAATACAAATAAAGTAACTGGTTTGTAATAATAAATATATGATTAAAATTAAATTAGATCGTGATAAATAAAATTGTTATATATACTTTGAAATGACAACATTTTATAAATTGTATACCAAAAATGTAATTAAATAATGGAATATGTATAAGGATTATATACAAATAAAAGTAAAAAAGACCACTAAAATAATAAATCAGATGTTACATGTCATATAAATCAAAGCAATTTATGTTTACACGGTTAAAAAAGCATGTTAATCAAGATTGCACACAATTGGAGAAAGAGACACCTTACATGTTAAATAAAATATGATCGGAGTGAAGTCGTCGCTGCAAAGATGTTTTGTAAAGTATATAAGATGCTTCGCTTCAGTATTTCACCGGTTGTTATTGTACATGTTAGAGTTAGACCGAAGTGGATATTTCTAGTGTGTCTAAATGAGATATCATAACCAGTAACTAAAGTAAAATTCATAACTATGGAATAAAAATGATAACGCCACGTTGATTAAGGGATAAGATTGGTGGGGAAATGACTTCCATTGCATTAATGTTGATTAGTCTTTTTCAATTAAATTTGATTAGTTTTTAATCACTAAAGAATTCTCAATTTCCCGCACGTTGAACTTAGGTTTATAAATCCTTTCTTCTGAGGGAAAAAAATATTGGAGTACTCTTAATCTGAAACGATAATTTAGGATTGATTCTATCTGAATTGTAGGAAGTATGAATTCGAAATTCAATTAAGGAAAGAAAAATATTAACACTACTATTTTAGCAGATGGAATCCTCTGTAAGAGATTTCCCTGTAAGGCCTCTTATACAACAACGTTTCATTTAGTTGTTGGCTTTGTATGTTTTTTTAACTCAACTAAATATTTTATTTCTGGTAATTTTTCAATTTACCGGCTTGAGCCAAGCTAATTAATGTTCTCATCACCATAAAAAACTAATCGCCGTTGACTCCGCCGGAATAAATAATGAAGAGCAGTACTCCCCGGCCATCGTCGTTCTTCTCCCTCTGCTTCAATTATTTTTTTACTTGTCCATAGTCATAAAACAAAAGAATTTCAGGTTTGCAAAATTCTATAGACTTCATCGAGAGATTGTAAATTGGAGTTCTTATTTATTGTTTTTAGGCGAATTTTTCAAGAATTGAAAGCTCTAATTTGCTCAATGGAGGTGAAACCATCATATCTGAACGACTGATAAAGCATCACTAGTCACTCCAATGAAAAGAAAGAAAGTTAAAGTATGAATCACGTACCAGTCCATTCTCCGGTTAGGTTTGGCTTTTAGTGTAACTTGAGAAATTCTTTCTGATTAGATATACTTACTTATTTAGTTAACAAATAGAAAAATTCAGAATAACAATAGGAGATAGAAAAATCAGAACAACAGTGGGAGAGTACTGATATCGATTTTGGTATTCAAAAAAGTAATTGAAGATCAGGCATCGCCGGCCAAGTTCATCACTAGAGAACAATATTCGTCAAAGTTTGAATGATGACAAGGATCATTTTTCTTTGGAGTTTACTTCGATTCAGCTCAACCCACAGAAGTCAAAGAGAAAAAATAAAAAAATAAAAAAAGTAAATATATAAGGGGTCTAAATTAATGAAACGTTGTCGTATGAGAGACTTTATAGGGACTTACAGGAAAATCTCTTACAGAGGATCCCATCTGCCTACAATAATATATAAGGGCCTATGCATCAAGGGTGCTATAGTAGTATAATGTTCAAGATATAGAGGTACGGAGAACCAAAAAAAAGGTAAGTATATTCAGAATCCCTTTGTAATTAATTAGGGGGCATATTTTGGATATGGAAAAGATATAATTGACCAAAAACAAATTATGATATAAAGATATATATAAAAAGATGGTGTATGCATTCCAAGAGAGAATTCTTGAAGCAAATTCAATTTTTTTTTTTTTTTCACTTTTAGTCTTAGAAGAGAAATCAAGAAGAAAGGGGGGAAAAAAATGTCTTCAACCTCTACTCGTATGATTTTGGTCTTGTGCTGGATCTGCCTTTACTGCAACTGTGATGCTGTTACTACTGGACTGCCTCCAAGAGTGTTTAATGTCATCAATTATGGTGCTAGACCTGATGGCTTCTCCGATAACAGTCGGGTCAGTTTCTAATTAGCATCAACATTATTTATTTATTTATTATTTTATTTCTTTGGATGATGTAGAGCAAATTTTCTTGGATTAGTCGCGCAAATAGTTATCAAACCTTTTTCTTAATATTTAAATTTTTGGAGTTTAGATTTGATAAGCGTTGGATGGTTTGGTGGAATTGTTAAGGTTTCAAGCGATCCAAATTATTTTTTTCTTTTTTTTTTTTTGTAAAACAAGGGTTTTACTTTTTGATTAAGGAGAGAATCGACGAATTAGTCCCGACGTATGGGACAACAGTATAATGGCATCCCAATCTATTCCATTTTTTTTTTTTTTTGGGTAAAACAAGGGTTCTATTTAGTCAATTTAGTTAACTTATTGGTTTTGACAAATTTTTAACGAAGTCATCTCTTCTCCCGTCAAATAATTATTTTTTTAAAAAAATCTGAAAAAGTGGAAAATACAAAAAAAAAAATAAAAATAATAATAATAATAATACTCATCGTTATTCCGTCTAAAAAGCCCCCACCACCATATTCTCCCAGCAAGTTCCGGCCAAACAAGAGCATACGATTAGCCAACCATTTTTCCTTTTGATAAGTTAGTTTTGGAATTTATTTTTTTCTTCTTTTTGAGAAGATTAAACTGTTGAATTCCAATCTCGTAGATTATTAGCTTGAAAATATAGAAACCGTGAAATTATTTGCTGCGGCTAAATTGATTTGATTTTTTTTGCGTTAATAGCAATTAATTTTGTGATTTTGTGGGAATACTTCCTTTCATCTGCTTATTGTTCTTTTTTGAGCTTTTTGATGAGTTTAAAGAATATTTTAGGCACAAGGACACAGTAAACCCCAAGCCATATTCCTTGAAATAAAATCGTCGGCTAAAAGTTAATGAAACCATAATCATCAATTCTTTGTTTTGAACTATCGAAATATCAAAAAAGGGGAAAGGTTTACCCGATTGACCTAATGGTTTCATAATCATTAATAGTAGTATAATTTGGTGTTTTTTTTTAATGCTCGAAATCTTGAAATATTTTTCATATGCGAGCTATATTTTATTTTTTTAGTATGTTTTATAGTATATCATTAAGGGTGTGATTTGATTATTTTTTGATTTTTTTGGTCCGTAAAGGAGTTTTTGAGAGCTTGGAAAGATGGCTGTGAATATGAAGGGAGGAGTAGAATTCTAATTCCAAAAGGGACGTACGAATTGAATTCGGTGACTTTTGCCGGTCCATGCAAAGGGGCAATGTCATTTCTGATCAAAGGAACTCTTTTGGCCCCTACAAATCCTGCCTTGTTTGTCAATTACGACACTTGGATTGGGTTTAAATACCTTGATAATTTGACTGTGAAAGGAGGTGGACTCTTGGATGGAAGAGGGAAATCCGCTTGGAAATATAACAATTGTGCCATCAAAAGCGATTGCGACCGTCTCCCTACTGTGAGTAAAAACTTTTTACATCTTTTCGCCCTATTTTTTTTTTTATTTTTCTATATTCGTTTTTGGTTTGATTTCTGTACAATATATACAATGGTAGTTTGGTAATTGATTCCACGGTAATTTTTTCTCATTGTTCATCAAAGATAAAAATGTAATTAATGCTTTCAAAATAAATTATGTGTACATTTTTTATTTTTTTAAAAAAGAAAAGAATATATAGAGTTAAATAAATGCATCTATAGGGGATATATACATAGGAAATATATTGGTTTCCATATTGTAGCTAATATTCGTCCACAAAAAAATCTGGTTTTAGAGTATATATGAGTGTGAATTGATAAAGGAAACGTATAATTTGTCCTGATCAGAAATCAGACCAAGATTAAAATAAAAAGTTTAAAATAATCACTTACCAGCAAAAAATAGTATATATTGAGAGTAAATTATGATTATATTTTACGTTTGTCAAAACCAAATCAAGATGAGGTTAAGGAAATATTTACTTATTTTCTTCCATCTTTGTTTTTTAAACTTCAAAAAGCGTTTTTTTTTTCCCATCTTAAACCCATTTTTCCCGTCTCATTGCTCGGTATGGTTTCCTTCCTAGATTAAGGTGCTTCCAGAATCATAAAAGTTAAATGTGTTCGTGGTGGTTCCCCTTATAATGTTATGACACGGAGAAGTGGAACAAATTTCGTGTGTTATTAAGAAAAACCAAGCTTATTGACTTATTATTGATGTTGAGTAGTTACGATTGTAATATCATTTGTCATCATATTTTAGAAATACAAAAACAACGTATCATCATGTATATATATATATATATATATATATATATATATATAGGGTTTAAGGTAGATAATAATGGTTTTATATGGTGTTATTATTGATTTGAGTAGTTACGATTGTAATGTCATCAGTAGTCATATTTTAGAAATAAAACAACAAGGTATCATCATACACAAACACAAACGGAAAAAAGATGATTGCCTCATAAATATAGGGTTTAAGGTAGATAATAATGGTTTTATATACAGTGATAGAAACTTCAAAATGTGAGCAAATTATTATTATTATTATTATTATTATTATTATTTGGTTACATGTAAACTATTTTAAATGTACTAAAAAGTGCCAATGACATGTTTTTTTTTAATTATTATTATTATTTATTCTCCTTAAATTTGATTCTGTTTGACTGAAAATTTCATATTGAAATAGCAGTCAGACTGACAAAGCTACATTCAGTATATATAATAACGTACCACAATGTTCATTCTCCATTCTGTTTTCCATCTTCATCAGACATTGAGGTTGGACTTCGTACACAACTCAAGTATCAAATACCTAAGATCAGTTAACAGTAAGATTGAGCATATCATCGTGTTTGGATCATCCAACCTAAACATCAGTTTCCTAAAGTTAACTACTCCAAACGAGGGACATAACACCGACGGCATTAAAATCGCCCGCTCCAAAAACATTAGGGTCTCAAGATCGATGATCCAAACAGGAGACGACTGCATTGCATTGCTTTCCGGCAGCGAAGACATCGATATTAGTGAAGTTGTTTGTGGGCCCGGCCACGGGATAAGTATTGGTAGCATCGGGAGAGGACACTGGAAAGACCCCGTAAGGGGGGTCCACGTCGCAAATTGTACCTTTTTAGGTACACAGAATGGCGCCAGGATCAAAACTTGGTCCCCTTCCGATTACGTCTTGGTTTCGGACGTAAGTTTTGAAGATATCGAAATGGAGAGCGTTAACAATCCCATCTTCATTGATCAAGACTATTGCCCTTTCTGCGAGAACCGCAAGGTATGATCCGCCTTCAAGAAATGATCGTCTAATTTATATTTCTATTTTTAGTCTAAATTTTACTATAAATGAAAGTGCATATAAAGTAACTATTATGCGGCGGATGGAGTATCCTCCACTCTTATGTTCTTTCGTGTTTTTTTTTTCCCTTCAGAACAAAATTGAGAATATGCTGGTATGTTATTGTTGTTTTATTTTTATTTTTTTTAATGCAGATTGGATCATCACAATCACGAGTTCAAATTAGACATGTAACATTCAGAAACATATGGGGGACATCAAGTTCGAAAATCGCGGTAAATTTACACTGCAGCAATGTGAAGCCATGCCAAAATGTAAAGCTTGTGGACATAGACTTATCTTATGAAGGCCCCATTGGAGGACCTCCATTAGCCTCCTGTTTCAATGTCTACGGTGTTGCTTATGGAAAACAAGTTCCTTCTGGCTGCGTCATCTAAAGTAATCATCATCATCACATTAATTTTTAGCTTTTCTTTTTTTTTTTTTGGTTTTTCAATTGATACTAGTTCAATATAGATAGGTTCAGGGTTTTGACCTAGCTAGACTAATTTATTGTTGGTATTTATCATCATCAAAATCACCCCACAGCTAGAATGTTTCAGCAACAATATTCATTATGATACTTTATGCATCTAGACTAATTGGTCATACAAATTCAATTAGCTGATGTTCTTTACAAAATTATTTTAGTTCAGCTAGCTAGTTATTCTTCTTTCCTTTTTTATAAATCTATATTCTCCCTTCATTGTATAATTCTAAGGAGAAGTGCTATAGCTTCATTGTATGATATTTCAGAAAAATAATTTATATTGTAATCTATAATTTTTTTACTATTTTTAATACAAATAACACATTGCTATGTGTATTTTTTTTTTTTTTTTGGAAGCAGAGAGTACTCCACAATCTCAATACTTACGACGTTTTGACTAATTACGTGTTAATGACACTTGTTTTTTCAAATTTACCGCTTGCGATGAGTTTGTGGGAGAATAAAAGTTGTCCAAAACCAATGATCTGGTGTTTCAAAGTTGAGACTTGAGAGTTGACCCGTGTCATCAGATTAGAAAAAATTCAAGAATCTACAAATCGGTCCAAAACAATTATACAAATACCAAAAAAAAATTACTAAAATCTAAATTTCGAAGAACTAATAAAAACCAAAGATTTAAGGTGGAATGGAAGGAGATCATAAGGTTCTAATATCCTTATAAGAATGGAGCAACCTAAAATTGTTTAGTCAATTTTTCCAATCATCAAAGTGTTCATAATTCAACAAAACGAATTAATTATTATTGTCATCGGTAGACAATAAATACGTAAATACATGAAAAAAAACTAACAATCGTGCTTGAATCAAATAATTATTCGGAGATTTTTTACTTGTTATTCTTTGTTTTGTTAAGAACTCAATTTTTTGGGCACGAGAAAATCGTTCGGATAACCACCTAATCATCATCGTTGAATAACTATTGTATCAAATCTGCGTTGAACACCTTCCCTACTTGGTTAAATACTAGTACTATACATAACACTACAAATTTTTTAGATTCGATTTGCCTTAATTAACCTCTGTCCCACCACAGCTAACAATTGAGTACGTAATTCGATCGAAGAAGTACTTTATCATTCAAATATCCAGTGGTAGTGTCAAGGCCGAAACTGATACTAATTTCATCATGAATTTCTTAGAATTATAGATCTCTGTAGTGGAGCCAGTAATTAAAGAGGTCGAATTTGTAGAAATAGTTGCTTAGATCACCCCCATCCCATATGTTACATCACCATTTAGTCATTCACCAACGACTAAACTCTGACGGAGAATTTTGGTTTCGTGAACAAGAAAGATTGTAATTTTGTTATGAAATGAAATGAAAAAATATCGATCAAGTAACGTTCTATCACTTATAATATTTCATAGTTTTTGTGTCAAATAAATAAATAAAATAAAATCAAAAGAAAAGAAGAAAAATGATACGGAAGGCTTCTATCAGTCTTTTAGAGGTAAATAAATCCTAGATGTGGCACTCTTCATTGTAGAAAATACTTTGTTTGTTTAGTTTTTTTATGGTTTTTTTAAATTAATAAAATAATAACTGTTCTATTCCATTATATCTTTTTACATTTCTAATACACTTTTTTACATTCACAATAAAAAAAATACCTAAAAACACACACTAAAAAAACGAAACAAACAAAAGTTTTTCCTCAAGAGATGTTGCGACAATTGGGAAAAATGAAATGCAATTTGAAACGAACCAAAGAATTTTACCGTGCATCATTGACAGCAGGAGTACATTAATATAATTAAATATTATAAAAACCTACTTCAAGACATACATTATATTCCAGAGTAAATCCTCATATTCGTCACATATATTTGGCGCAATTAATATTTTCGTCCCGTACATTAATATTTGAAGTGATTGGTTACAAATATTTATGTCTTTAACTTTTTTGGTCCCATTTTGCTATTCTGGTAAGCTTGCCACTACAAGCAGGAGTATTTTTGTCTTTTTGTTAAATCTCAATTTATATTAGCTTAGAAATTTTTTAATTATTAAAATATGCAGTTTAAATTATTAAAATTAAAAATTAAAAATATTTTGAAAATTATTTGTCATTTATTTCACCCTTTGAACAAAGTTAATTTCTTCTACTATTTATATTTTACCCTATGGCCCACTGTAACTCTAACCATTGACGCTACAGTAAATAATTCAATATTCAAAATTCAAAAATAAACAATAAAAAATAAAAATAAATAATATTGGTTCAGTGGTAACAGTAGCCTTACTCCAAGAGGAAGTCATGAGTTCAATCCACCACTCCAATAAAAAGTGAAGGGTTGGCTCTCACCTTGCCTAGTGGCACTTCTAGGGGCTTGTTATGGCTAACCCACTAATGAACTCTCGATTTCGCACCCGAGCTTGTTACCCCAGGCATGTCTAGGGTGGTTTACCTCCCACTGTAGTTTGCAGGCTATTGCAGTGGGCGTGGGTTTACCCATCTCTGGTGGGGTTCCCGGTATTATAAAAAAAACAAAGAAATTCAATCCGCCTAAAAATATTTTAACCTGCCTAAAAATTTTAACCCACCTAAAACTTTGAACCTGCCTAAAAATATTTTTAACCCGCTTAAAAATTTTAACCCTCTTAAAAATATTTTAACCCACTTAAAAATTTTAACCCTCTTAAAAATATTTTAACCCACTTAAAAATTTTAACCCGCCTAAAACTTTGAACCTGCCTAAAAATATTTTTTAACCCACTTAAAAATTTTAACCCGTCTAAAAATATTTTAATCATCAAAAAATTTTAACCCGCCTAAAAATTTCAACCCGCCTAAAAATGGTTAAAAATATTTTTTATTTTTTAAATTTTAAATTATTTACTGTAGCGGTCAATGGCAAGAGTTACAGTGGGTCATAGGATAAAAGGTGAATAGTACAAGAAATTAACTTTGTTAAAAGGGTAATAAATGACAAATAATTTTCAAAATATTTTTTAATTTTTAATTTTTAATAATATTTTAATGATTTAAACTGAACATTTTAATAATTAAAAAAATTATAAGCTAATATAAATTGAGATTTAATGAAAAGACAAAAATATCCCTGTTTGTAGTAGAGTTCGAACGGAAAAGGTACTGGAATAGTGAAATGGGACCAAAAAAGTTATAGACATAAATGTCTGGAATAAATCCATTCAAATGTTAATGTACGGGACGAAAATGTTAATTGGGCTAAATGTATGGGACTTATATGAGGATTTACTCTTATATTCTAATAATTATATAATGTATTGTTCCAGTAATCTTAGTGGAGTAAGTATGCTCCAGAGAGGGAGAGTCATATATAAAAATCCTCAACCTAATGCATTCTCTCAATATCTTAATAATCTCAACATCATCTCAACATCAGCTTTCTTTGCTTTTCAACGAATTCCTAAAAATTCCTTAATATAACAAACAAACGACCATCATACGTTAATTTGCCTGGCCATTAATACTGTATGACTCAGGCGTGGGAATAAAGAATATTATACAAGCTATGCTTCTTTTAAAACATATCTGACATATATGTGCTTTTTTTTTAAGAAGAAAATTATTTAAATGACAAAGCCCATATATGATATGTAAGGTCCTATAGACTCAATTTTTGAATTATTTTTTCGATGCGGAGGAGACAATAAACGCTTATAATATTCTTTGATATTTAACGCATTTATTGTTTAAAATCATTGCTATGTAAATAATTAATCAACACATTTTGTGGATGAATGACGCCAACCACACATATTAGTTTGATCACGGTTTAATCGCTATTAACACATTACATAATCTTTGAAAGCTTCCCTGACCATCAACTTATAATGCATGCGTCCAAACAATCACCATCAAATTCGACTTTCAGTAAACTTGATTTACTACGACAAGCAAACTTCTCTTTAGCAGCTCAATATGAATTTCGACCGGTTCAATCACATCTTTCAAGCATGGTCATTCCCCATTAGCAAACAATCTTATACTACTTTATTAATTTCAATAAATTGGACTATTAAAGTGGCTCACAAAAGTAATATAATATGGACTATTATATTTTTCCACAAAAAAAAAGAAAATAAATTTGTTTTGTTTTGTTTTTTTTGGTGGAGGTGAACAGTGACCTCGACAATTTTGCTAAAATGCGGTTGAATTAATCTACAAGGGAAGAATCAACTTAAATTGAAATCTTACAAAATCAAAACTACCATCAATACTCCGAAGAAAATACTTTGGTTTGCAATTGATAAGCTTTTGTAAACAGAAAAGGCATGCAAAGGTAAGTTGAAATGACACTACTGAGAGTGGTTGCCCCGAGCGTGAAACTCACCACCACAAGCTGCAACTGAATAGCCTCAAACGGAGAACCACCGGCCAAAAGGATTCCGGTCACGGCGCCCGGAATCACGACAACTCCCATGGTCTTGATGAAGTCGAGCCGGCGCGAAACCGCCAAAACCACCGATCTCCTCACTTGCGCCGCCGCGGCCTGGCGTCGAGTCGCCCCGAGCGCTAACGCCGTCTCCACCAAGTTCGTTTGCATCTTCATTTCCTCCCGGAGATTCTTCATGGTTACGCCGGTAACTCTCATGGAACCGGCGACCATCATCCCCATACACGGGATCATGTACCGAGGAGTAAATGGTAAAACTTTTATCAACACTAAGAACAACATCGTGGAAGAAGTTCCGGCCAAGATGGAGGCTCCCGCGATGTAAACACTGCGGGGAATGCCTCTCGCTCGTCTCCCGGACGTGTAACCGGCGACGGACACCATGATTGTGTAAGACAGTGCCATGATCAAGTAGTTGGAGGTAGTGCTGTTGGTGTGATTATTGAAGATGATGAACTGAAGAACAAACCCTAGAATCAATAGCTGGATGAACGACCTTATCACCGTCACAATGATTTCTGCTTCGATTCCCAGTTTCTGAAATGATGACAATCCGATTGGGATCAACAAGAAAGAGAATGATAACACTGGTTTGATCATGCTCTTGCCAAACTCCCAATATTTGAACTCCATACTTAACCACCTAAATTGAGGTGAAAGTTAATGATTACTGTCAACTAATTAACTAAACTAGTGATATATGGAATTGATTCAAAATGAATTCAAGATATGAAGCCATATGGATTTGGTTTTACAGCTTACGTCTGCAATGCACTAAGTGACATATGATATTACTATTACTATGTCATATGGTATGATATTACAATTACTCTGTCATATGCTATACGGACTATTTTATACTGACTCGATCCGTGTATGAAAAATTTATAGTCCACTTTGTTAAATTAAAATAATATTTACTATTTCAAAAAATAATCTACATTAAATTTTAATTTTTTTTCTTGAACAGAAATATTATAAAAAAGCAAACTATGAAAATGGGAGAGAGAGAGAGATCTAGAGAGTACATCTCGATTTTTGTTAATGTCTGAGTGAAATGTGTTGACGCAGCTGGGCTCAAATGCGGGTTAGTTTACGCTCTTTCGTCATGTTTGGCCTAGTATATCTTGTTGTTTATTGTATTTTACTATTTTATTCAAGTTTTCTTCAAATGTTTCAAAATTAAAGCACATTTACATTTTCAGTTATTCATTACGTGTGAGTTCGTAATTTTTTATTAGTGACGCAGAGTACTATATATAGTAGTACCCTAAATCATTTTATTTGGTACCAAAAAAAAAAAAACAGTCATGTCTTTAATTACATCATCAAATGAGTACATTAGGTGAGTAATTAAAGATATAGACCGACTGTCATATAATGGTCACAGTATGGAAAACTCTGCGCTTGTTTCTTTTTTTTTTTTTTGTTTTTTTGTTTTAGGAATCCAGTTTTTAACATTTTGTAGTACCATGGAGACTAGAGAGATACCTTAAAAAATTATAGTTTCGTTCTTAAGTTTAGATTAATTATCAAACTAAACAATGCAATATTTGCCTAGGAGCATGAGGAGTTACTATTTAGGGATACCGGTACTATGAGAAAGAGTAATTTGCTCAAATGATTTTTTACATTTGGTAAAAAATTTATTTCGATCCTTTACATTAACAATTTATTGGTTTGATCCTTTACATATGTAATTTACACTAATTTTAGTCATTTTTATTTTTTTTTGTTTTTGACCCTATACATTTGGGGCTTCTCATGTTGAATATTTTTTGGTCAAGTTAATAGGGGCATTTTTGGTAATTTTTAATTTTCAAATTTTAAAAATACTAAAAAACTAAAAATTAATTAAAATAATATTAAACATATTATTTGGTTTTATAATTAAAAAATTTTAAATTCAAAATTATTTATTCCCAAAATCTGAGTTATTATTTTTTTATCCTGTAGGCCCCACGCGTGATTTCTTTTTTAGCCTTAGTCTGTATCTTGAATATACCCCTTAGTTTGTAATTTTTTTTCTTCTTGAACATACCCATGTTGACGAAATAATATTAAACATATTATATTATATATTTCTTCTTGAATTTTTTTCTTCTTTACCCTTAGTCCAGTTTTTTCTTGAATATCGGATTGGGGGAGGGGGGGTTTGGGAATTAGGCTAGTTGTTGATCAGGGAGAGAAGAAAAAAGATTATAGACTAAGGGTAAAGAAGAAATAACGCGAGGAGCCCACAGGATAAAAAATAATAACTCAGATTTTGGGAAAAAATAATTTTGAATTTTGAATTTTGAATTTTAAATTTTTTAATAATTAATTATAAATTTAATATAATATATTTATTATTACTTTAACAAATTTTTGGATTTTTAGTATTTTTGGGATTAAAAGTTACCTAAAAATACCCTGGTTAACTTGACCAAGAAATGGTCAACCAGATAACCCCCAAATATAAAGGGTCAAAAAAAGTAAAAAAAAATTTAAAAAATTTAATTTGTGTAAAATACATATATAAAGGACCAAAACCAGTGAATTGTTAATGTAAAAGACCAAAATAAGTTTTTGCCAAATATAAAGGACGATTTGAGCAATTTACTCTATGTGAAATAAGTTTATCTCCTACCAATTTTTATTTTTATAAATAAAATAGGGACTAAAGGTGTAAATTAAATAATATGATCCTTAAAACTTAACTATATAATCATCAAAACTTATAGTATAATGCTTGAAACTTAACTGTATGATCATCAAAATCTCACTATATATATATAATAATCAAATTAATTTAACAAAATTTATCATAAATTAAATAAACAGAATGATCATTAGATATGAACTGAATGGTATATAAAATTCTCTAAGTCCCACCATTTTTTTTGGGGGTAGGGGGAGGGGGGAGGGGGATTTGGGTGGGGAATTGAAGGAACACAACAGTAGTAACCAAAACCATTTGGAGCTGGACCACATATATACATCTTCTGATCCAATCTTACCTTCAAGAATCTAATTAAAAGAAATGCAAGAATATAAAGATGGAAAAAATGACGAATCTACCCAAAGCTTTTCCCCCGACGTCAATCCTACCCAATTGATTTTTGCGAAGCCTATAATATCCGTTTGTTTCGATTTTTCACCAATTTCATCCAATTGACCAATTTTCCGTCTAAGATAACGATTTTTCGACTTTTCCATCAACTCCTCAATTTTCTATTAATAAAAATTTTCCCTGGGCCCCTTCATTCTAATTTAGGCCCAAATTACACCTGATCATCACTAATTATGTTGGGTCCATTTTGGAGAGAAATTTCACACCAAAACATTTGTGGGTCCCACCTCAGCCCAATTTTTTTTTCTTTTAACCGTTTATAATAAAAAAAATGGAGAAATAAGAGTCACACTTTTTTTTTGAAAATGAGGGAAGTAAAAAAGAGTAAACACTTGGATAAATGAATTGACAAGGCAAGTAAAACCATTTTTCTGGAAAATCCTTTCTATTCTAGAATATCCCAAAACACAAAATCGAAAAGTCACTTTAGTTTCAGAGCAAAAATGTTGTCGTCGTTCTGAAAGCATTCCGGTAGTGTCGATGCTGGACCCACGGCCACAAGAGAAGAACGATGAGCCCCCACCTGACTATGGTGAGTATTCTTCGAAAAGATTCAAACTTTTAAAATGTCGATTTGCAAAAGTTATTGTTTTTCTTTCTTGGTTTGTTTGCTGCTGGGAAAAGGGCAATCGAGAAAGAATGTTCCTTTATTATGATACATGTGGGCTTCATTTCTGAATGTAGTTCTTCTAAAAAAATTGTTATAATTATTTGTTAATCTATTCTTTAGGGCTTACCTCGAATCTGATTATTGTAGTCCCCAAATTTTGCTATTATGCATGTGGTTTGTATTCAATTTTCTGTCCTTCAAATGCGATTAAACTAGTTTATGTACATATTTTGTTTTCTGGTATTCTTAAGGGTTTTTGATGGGTTTAGAGACCTAAACCTTACCTTACTGCAGATTCTGATTCGCCCATGGGAAGCGTTCAGATTCATTATGGTGGTGAAATGATCTATACACCATACCCTATTTACTCTGGAGGAGAATATAGATTTTTTTGATAATGTTGATTTGGAAAAACCTAGATGTTTATGATTGGGTATAATGGAAAATAGGATAGGGTTAGGGGAGAAAGTAAAGTTCTGTTATGTAACTGAAGAAATAGAGGTGGAATTCATATCGGATGATTGGGATTTAGCGCCAGCTCATGGGCATGCATTGGCAGAGGATAGATGGTTGGAGCTGTATACTTTAGAAGTTGAAGTTGAAGGGAAAGATGGTGAAGCTACAGGGAAAGCTGGTGCCAAGGCCAATGAAGGTGACGACTTCGACAATGATGCTAATGTGAGTCAGACTGAAGACGTAAACAATGGTGGTCCTGAGGGCGATGATGGGTCAGATTTGGATAATGATGCTGATATAAGTGATGATGATGAGAGTGATGATGATAACAAGGAATGGAGTGATAAGGATTTTGAATATGATTCAGAATTTGATGATCAAGATTATGAAGAGAATGTAGATGAGAGTGAAGCAACATGGGGTATTGAAGATGGTAATAGTGAAGCTGCTGCAACTGTGGCACAGGGTATGGGCAAGAAGAAACTTGCAGGAGGTAGTAGCAGAAATCAGCAAAAGGGTTCAAGTAAGATTCCTGAAATCGGTAAATCAATGGGAGAGTTCACACATACAGGTGCTGTGGATGTCGATGAAAGTGAAGATGAACGTATTGGTGGTAGACTAAGGGATTTGAATGTCACCGTACCAGATTCTGATGATGACTTTGAACCACTCCATGAATCAGATGAAGAAGGTGAGGAACCTTTAGAACAATTTAATCTAGAGAAAGACATATGGGACCCACCTTTGAAGTGTGGACTTGCCAATAGCTTGGAAGAGTCAGCACATGTTATTAGGACATGAAATATTATAAGGGGCTTTTAGTGGAAGTTTCTGAAAATTGAGAAAGGAAGGGTTAGTGCAAAATGTGTAGATCCTAAATGTCATTGGAAGATTAATGTTGGAAAATGTTTAGATGGGACTATTAGGGTTACCAGGTTTGCTCCGAAACACATTTGTTCTTCGGTGAAGTACAACCCTTGTTTGGCAAGCAGTTGGATTGCACTAAGGGTAGCAGAGCTTATTAAGGAACAACCCACTATAAAACCTCGGGATTTCAAGAAAACTGTGAAGGAACGGTACAACATCGACACACCAAAAGTTAGCCACTGAATGCTCCCCAACCCCTTCTTCAACTTCTCATGTGGAGGTTAACTGTCCAGATGATGGCAAGTATGCAGTTGACCTGAATGTAAGAGAATGTAGTTGTCGAAAGTGACATCTCACAGGCATTCTATGTATACATGGAATTTCTGCCATATGGTCAATAAAAAAACCCTATTTTTTATGTTGATGAATACTATCCTGTTGAACCATATAAAAAGTGTTATGAACCTTTCATATATCCATTGAGAGGGGAGATAGATTGGGAATGGGACAATGTGGTAGATCCTCCTATTAGACAAAAGGTTGAAGGCAGACCTACTACTAAGAGGAGAAGATATACTGCTGAAATATTAGTCAATCAGGAAAGTAAAGAGTACAGACTATCTAAGAAGGGTCAAAGAAATCACTGCAGCAAGTGTGACAGACGGGGTCACAATGCAAGGTCATGCAAAGATCCACCTCGAAATGATTTAGGCCAAACTTTTGAATTGTCAACTGAAGTTCATGATTTAGGTCAAACTCCATGAAATTGTCGACAGGAGAACTTCTGGAAATATAAAATAACTAATATTGTGCATGTTGGTGATGGGTTGTGCAATACAGAGGTGCATTATGATGCTGATTTAAGTTCACAAACTCCAAATCTAGATAGTATTGCAGATCTTGATGTTGAGCTCTGGCAGGACACTGTTGAGGTAATTTTTTGTTTTAAGCTCATTCAATTATCCATTACTTTATACTTTACATAGTCATACTAACATCATGATGTTTTCAGGTGGAAATTAACAAGCATGCAGCTCCTGAATCAGCTGATAATGTAATGCATGACTTTCAGCACTTAAAAGCACAGGTATAATGGGATAAGTTTCATTTAATGAACATTTAGTTTATTGAAAACCTTGGAAATCACAGCAGTACTAAATGTAACAGGTGGGAAAACAGAAACTGGATCATGATGTTGCGGTGTTACAATATGCTGATGAACCAATCAGACCAATGACACATGGGATCTAATCCACCAAAGAGATCTGATAAGGCTACAAGAGGTGAAGTCCTTGTAATTATAATTCCGGGGAAACCAGCTAGAAGAAATGTTGTTCATACAAATCCTACACAAAAAAAGAAAAGAGAAAAGTCAAGGTTTGCGTAATTTTTTTTTTCTGTTTTCTGGTAAATATACCACTTGTATTACTTGATTTCAGAACAATTTGAATAAGATAGTCTAAATATTGATAGGCTGCTAGCTCATCCCAACCTAAGGGTTCGCAGATCTGGAAAAGGACCGACGCAGAGAAAATCAGGTTCACAAACTGCCTTCAAACTGGTTGATGAGAACATAGATGAAGATCCAACCACAAATAAAGTGCAAACTAAAAAGAGTTTTCGAGAAGCTTTTGGACTGCCCAATGCCCCTTGTCCAGTTCATAAACCACCAGAATGCAAGAACGACAAGGAGTTCGTTGCGAATGCAATAGCACAATTCGAGAAACTCCAAGCAAATGTTCATAAGTTATGGGGTGATATTCCATAGGTGAAAAGTTCTAAAGCTCTTTATGACTTGTACCAAGAACCTCAGCGTTTTGATGGAAAAGGTAGACGTTTTGATGGAAATGTCAGCACAAAGTTTGTTCAGAAGTAATTATTTGGTTGTATTCCTTTCTTAGTATTTAGGGCTGCAAGGTTGCGTTGAAGGCAGTGCTTTTGTTAGAACTTGGGTATTTTGTCGCACTACATGGATTGAACTACGTAATGTATTCATGTTTGCTTAAGAGCCAAGCTTATTTAATATATCAAACTGTTTTCGCCTTGCAATGAAATGCTCTTTTACAGTTTTGTTTATAATTGTGATTCATCTATGAAAAGAACCCATGATGCGAACGCAGGTTGGTATCGACAACTAAGTGGACATTTTTTTGTCTTGAAAGTTTAGCAATTTTAGCTTATTTTGTCATGCATGTTTCATAAAATTGGCCAATTTTGTCCAACAATTTTAAGGTTTTTGGCCAATTGTGTCTAGTAGTTTTAGAAATTTGGCCAATTTTGTCCAAACTAAAACCAATTTTTTTGTCGAATTCCCAAAATACAAAAGTAGAACAGAACAGAGTACAAAATGATTGAATAAGTTCTTTATATATTTGCACGAAAAAAATTTGCAAAACAAAACGCATTCCATTCTATTTCACCAGTCCAAAACGAAATCAGAACAGAGTACAAGTGCTTCATCTCTACATAATTAATTAAACCCTAAATCACACCACATAATTAACCAACAATCCTAACTGATTAAGCCATAACTGATTAATGATCTTGCTTTTACCTCATAACAAGATCAGAAAATAGCTTAATAAACTACACATGATATCAACCTGAATGCTAATATTGCTTAAGATACATATTATCTCCTCAAACCCACCACCACAATCACAGCAGCAAAACAAAGGCCCAAATTCGCACTTGACGCCTTTGCAATCTCTGATTCTCGGCCCCCAAGATGTTCACCCGGTTCCTATTGGCATTTATCCTCCTAAGCAGACCTTGAATGATGATACGTGCTCTCACCTCCATTTGGGGGTCTAGCCAAGAAAAATAGTTGCATACACCAGGATTCGGTCAATGAGGACAAGCCAAAAACCTTCTACCCAAGTTGTTTCCTCTCTAGCAAGTGCGCATAGCTGCAAGGCTTCCACAACTACACAATTGCACCATGGATGATTGTTGTTTTGTTCGGTTTCAAGGACGGTGAAAAATTTTTAAGAAAAGAGGAGAAGATGAACTAGGTTATTTATAAACGGTTAAAAGAAAAAAAATTGGGCCGAGGTGGGGCCCACAAATTTTTTGGTAGTAAATTTCCCTCCAAAATAGAACCAACATAATTAGTGATAATCAGGTGTAATTTGGGCCTAAATTGGAACGAAGGGGCCCAGAAAAAATTTTTATTAATAAAAAATGAGGAGTTGACGGAAAGGTCGAAAAACCGTTATCTTAGACGGAAAATTGGTCAATTTGATGAAATTGGCGAAAAATCGAAACAAACGGATAATATAACCTTCGCAAAATCAATTAGGTACGATTGACGTTAGGGGAAATTTTTGTGTAGGATCACCATTTTTTCCATATAAAGATTTCTTTTGATCTCATCGGCCTATTATTGTTCTTATTATTGTCATTTTTATTTGTGGCTCAGAACATACGGCAACCCAAACCAAAAAATCTGAGCTAGATTTTTTACGTCCACATGGCCAAACCACAGCTTCTGTGTACCCACAACAAAATCAGATAGAATCCAAAACGAAAGACCCTAGCCAATGAGATGCTGCTGATGTGTAGATTTCCTCATCCATAATAACAATCCATCCATTTCTCTTTTTTGCATATATATGTACATGCTTCTTCTCTTGTAAATATATCTCAAAAAAGCACAACAAAGTCGTACTAGAAAATATATCAAAATTAATTTGATCATATCAGTTCATAATTAATGGCAACTTCCGGTATCCAACAATCTGCATTTGCTGGCCAGATTGGTCTGAAGCCACAAAATGAGCTTGTCCGGAAGGTCGGAAACGTCGGCGGTGGCCGGTTCACCATGAGGCGTACCGTCAAAAGTGTTCCTCAAAGCATCTGGTAACTTATAACTTCTTGACAACTAGTTTATCAATTTGCTCCTATATTTTCTGAATTTCAGAAACATAGTTAATTTTTGTACAGTATAAGGACAATTTATATTAGCCTGGTTAGTATTTTTAGGTGGTCTTATATTAATGCTTGCGACATTCATTACAAGTACCTACAAACTAGTCTTTTAAGTTTCAACCATGTTTTTTATTTGGTTTGAATTTGCAGCCATTTAAAATTTAGCTACAAGCTGTAACCCTTAAATTTAATAGTTGATTAATCGGAAAGGTAACTACTACTATGAAGTACATGTAGATAATTTGCCTTTAAAAAAGAACGGAATCGTAGTAAACTCAACAAAATTAGTAACGATCGGTATACTGAATCTGGTAAAATGATATTTGATAGACGTGTAGTGCTTTGTGAGAAAACACAAACACTCTTTACATACAGATTTAACATATAATTATTATAGGATTGAGTATTATCAACTAGAGAATTGACTATTTTTGTTTCTTCCATCACATTTAGAATCGAAACATCGGTTGCAAGTGAATAATTTCACCATCTCTATATTACGGTATCCGGAATTCTTTGTGTATCTATTGGTCATCATCATTCTACTTGTACCATCATAGGTATGGGCCTGACAGACCCAAGTATTTGGGTCCATTCTCCGAACAAACTCCATCATACCTTACTGGTGAATTTCCCGGTGATTATGGATGGGACACTGCTGGGCTTTCAGCTGACCCAGAGACATTCGCTAAGAACCGGGAGCTCGAAGTGATCCACTCCCGTTGGGCCATGCTTGGTGCTTTGGGCTGTGTCTTCCCGGAAATCCTTTCAAAGAACGGAGTCAAATTCGGCGAGGCCGTCTGGTTCAAGGCCGGATCCCAAATCTTCTCCGAAGGTGGACTTGACTACCTTGGAAACCCAAACCTCATCCATGCCCAGAGCATCCTCGCTATCTGGGCCTCCCAAGTTGTCCTTATGGGCTTGATTGAAGGTTACAGAGTTGGAGGAGGCCCACTTGGAGAAGGATTAGACAAGGTGTACCCCGGTGGAGCATTTGACCCATTGGGTTTGGCTGATGATCCAGAGGCATTTGCTGAGTTGAAGGTGAAAGAGATCAAGAATGGGAGGTTGGCTATGTTCTCAATGTTTGGATTCTTTGTTCAAGCCATTGTCACTGGAAAAGGCCCAATTGAAAATCTGTTGGACCATTTGGCTGACCCAGTAGCTAACAATGCTTGGGCCTATGCCACCAACTTTGTACCTGGAAAATGAGCTGACTTTGTACCTTTGTGAATTGTGATAGTTGTGGACTGTGATGACTTGAGTGTGACGACATTGTTTCTCATTGAGGGAAATGTTGAATATATTGCACTAATTTAAATGTCCAAATTACAAGTTCCATTTACATTGTTATTTTGGTTCGTAATTTACGCTTTTAGAATATACTTTCATAAAACTAAACGGTTTAAACACATATTTTAAGTTCTGAGTACCAAAAATTTTGAAGAAAGGAAACGAGCATACCTATTTTTGAAATGACAAAACAATTTTTGACCAAGAAGTTGGTCAAGACTCAAAAATCAAGCCTTTCCATTTAACACCTGGAAATCACTTAACATTATTTTTTGAGAGAAGAACAAAGTTCTCGTGATTGTTACTTTTTTCGTCCTAAAATGATTATTTAATTTAAATTTTTTAATACTTAGATTTTTCTACTTTTTTTGGTGTATTCGGATAAAAAAGCGCTCTTAATTCAGTTCGGTAAAATATAATGCACTTCTAAGGAATTTACTTGGATACAGAGATCTCTATGCATGATGTCCCACTTAACAGTGGCAATTCTATTATTTTGTAAGATTATACAATAACATTCTCAAAAAAAAAAGAAAGAAAAAAAAAGGTATACAATAACTATGAGAATTGAAAGTAGCCGACTGCTCTTGGCCTTGATTAGCCAAATAAGTCAACGGTGCTCAGTTGGCAATATTTTATGTTATCCAGATACATGAATTATTGCAAAGATTTTTACCATTCTAAAGTCAATATTGGGGATCAGCTCAATTGGCAATTTTTATTTTTTTCCCTTTTATTTAGATAATGAATTATTGCAAAGATGTTGTTCAAGCGTAAGTGACACTTTACCACACTTCAATTAATCTACATTTCATGTAAATAAGAATGATTTGTTAACCTTTGTCCTCCGTCTTCGTGGCGGCTTCTGAAACTAGTTTTCTCTATTAAGTTCCTGTCTTTCTACCAATGTTTGAAGTACACTTGTGTTGTATTTATCTTTCAATACGGTAATAATGTTACTGTTATGTTTTCGAATTTTCTATCTAAATAATACGGGGTGTTTAAGTGCTTGTTTTGACGTCAACTTACATTTTATTTTGCCACTTAAAAGTGGAAAGTGTTTCAAATTGAAAATTAAATGGGACATAAAAATGTTGTTTGGATGTTGGTTTTGAAAGAAAGTATTTTGAACTACATTTTGAAATATCAAGTACAAGTCATCACTAAACAATTAAATATTGTCAATTATAGTCACTATAAAAAAGAACTTTTCCAAAGACAATCACTCAACAACGGAATCCTGCCAAATTTGTCACTGAACTATTTATAGTTCTAAAATAGTCATTACACTAACAAAAAGTGTTTCAAGTTAGAATTTAAAATGTAAATCAGACCGTTGTTTGGATGATGTTTTCTTTTCCATTGGGTTTTGTGTTTTAGAGGTCAAATGAAATAAAATGCAAAATGGAAAGTTGCCAAACAAAAGTTTTAAAGAAAAGGAAAAAATGAAATAAGATTCTTCCCACTTGACATTTTCAGTTGTCCGCTGTGTGCAATTTTTATTTGTTTTTTTATTTTTATTTTTTTTTGTTTTCATTTCAGTGTACACTTCATGAGATCGTCAATTAATTAACAGCAGAACGCCAGCAACGAAATCATAGATTCCGATTTCAAATTGACACAACATACACATGTACATGAGTTGACTCTGATAAAGCAACCAATGATTTGGAACTTCCGTTGAAAATTTTTGCATTGAATTAGCTAGCTCCCAATGAGGAACATTTTCCAAAGCAGATCCAATCTCGTTGTGACATTTTCATAGGAAACAGGGAAAGAAAATGGTGGCAAAACTATCTAATTCCAGGTCCATGTTTCTAATGCTAGTAATTTTTTCAATGATTTCCCCTCAATTCCATCTTGTGTCATCAGATAATCATCATTCGAGTTCTTCCATTCTTGAAAAATTCATCCACTGCCTTTCACATGAACTCCAACCAAACAACTCTGTTCTGGAATCCCTGTTACATTTTCCAAGCAATAATAGCTCATCATATGAATCAATTTGGGAATCCAGGATTGAAAATATCAGGTTCTTGAAAACTTCTAGTTTTGACCGGAAGAAGCCTCTAGCCATAATCACACCAGAAAGCTATTCTCAAATCCAAAACATTGTTAGATGTTGCAGACAGAGTGGTTTAAGAATCAGAAGCCGCAGCGGCGGCCATGATTACGAAGGATCATCGTATGTTTCGTCATTCTCCAACAATTCTCCTCCTTTTGTGATGGTTGATTTGAGGAAAAATCTCAGGTCCATCAGGGTTGACTTGGAAGAACACAGCGCTTGGGTCGAATCGGGTGCGACGATCGGGGAATTGTACTACGCCATTGCAGAGAAAAGCCCTGTTTTGGGCTTCCCGGCAGGGCTTTTTGCCACTGTTGGCGTCGGTGGACATTTTGGCGGTGGCGGAGTTGGAAACCTGATAAGGAAATACGGCCTTGCTGCTGATAATGTCGTTGACGCGATGATCGTCGATGCTAACGGCCGGATTCTAGATAAGAATTCGATGGGGGATGATCTGTTTTGGGCTATCAGAGGAGGTGGAGGAGCAAGTTTTGGAGTCATCCTGGCATGGAAAATCAGGCTGGTGGAAGTTCCGCCAATTGTCACTGTTTTTGAAGTTTCCAGGAGTTTGGAACAAGGAGCCATTGATCTAATCCACAAATGGCAAGAAGTTGCACACAAAGCCCACGAAGATTTGCTCCTCAGTGTAGTATTATCATCATCAGGAGGGTCAACTGTTGCTCAAACAACAGCAACATTTAGGTCACTATTCCTTGGAAGAGCTGATGATCTTGTAAAGATGATGGAAGAAATCTTCCCCGAAATCGGGTTGAGGAAACAAGATTGCGAGGAGATGAGTTGGATTGAGTCAATTCTGCGCTTTTCGTCGTTTCCAAAAGGGGTAACCATAGATGCTCTGAAGGATGGAGTTCCCCCTTTGCCCCCACTATACTTCAAGGGAAAGGTAGATTTGGTATACAAACCTATACCTTGTGAAGCCTTGGAAGAATTGTGGAAAAGATGTTCATCATCAGGTACTACTACTACTGTTACTCCCCCTATCATGCACTTTGAGTTACATCCATATGGAGGAAAGATGGATGAGATATCGAAATCGGAAACTCCATTTCCACACAGGAAAGGTGTTCTGTATGAGATATTGTACATTGTCGCGTGGTTGGATCAAGGTGAAAATAACGCAAACGGCGAATCATACATGAATTGGTTGAGGAGGTTGTATGAGTTCATGGCTCCGTTTGTGTCAACAGAGCCAAGAGGTGCAATTGTAAATGTCAGGGATTTCGATTTGGGCATTAATGTTGAGGATTATGATGATAATGATCATCATATTTCTACATATTCCAAAGCTTATAAGACATGGGGATCAAGGTATTTTGGGAAGAATTTCAGGAGACTGGCAATAGTTAAAGGTGAAGTTGACCCTGAGAATTTCTTCTTTTTTGAGCAAAGTATACCCCCTCTCTGATTTTTTCATCCACTAAAGTACAGAAATGGAACCAAGAATTCTCTGCAGGATGCTGTATGTTATCGATGATTCCGAATTGATAAATTAAGAATCTTTAAGATCTCAATCTTTATCTTCAAGAAGCTATATACTAACAGCTAGAAAGCTATTCGGTTTATTTATCCATGTCTTTCTCATGCAAATAATTAATTTCATGTAGATAACGAACTTATGAAATGGGTATTAATTGTCGAAGAAATATGGTCCGATTAATCGTTGAATAGCATAACTGAGGGGCTTTTGGGGACATATAAATTGTGCTCCAATCATGACAATTCATATCAATTTTAGGTACTTTTGTCAACACAAAATGATTATCGACCAAAAAAAAATTCAAACACAAGAATTATTTCAAAACGAAGCGAATATTATTTTGACTTTTAATTCGAGCATTTTTTTCCCCCTTGGTTTGTCCTAACAAAGCTAGTTGCATACCTGCAAATCTTGATTGGACACTCTATCTTCAACCTGAGTTTGATTTCTCGCAAATTCGCATGGCAAAAACCATCATTTTGTGCAAATAAAGATCCTATGAAGTACAAAAAAAGAAACATTGGAAATATTTGTCTGTCGTGTTGTTTTCCGTGTTTTGACTCAATTTTCGATGCAATCCTTTGACAGTCTCAAGACAGTTACTAAGATTTCTAATGCATTGGAAATTAAGTCAAAATACCAAAAGAAAACAAACACCACAACACAATTACGAAACCCTAGATAACACAGATGACACTTGATATCATAAGCCAAACTGAAACGAATCCAGCCATCCCCATGTTGAGCCATTTCTTTCCATGATTTCTAGAACTTGAACTTGGATTGGTACTTGAATATGCAGAACTATCTGTGACTGACGAAAAGGTACAGGAAAATGGACATCGTCCATCAACTTAGAAACACAAGAAATAATCCTTAAAAGAAATTAATGATCTTGACCTTACCATTTGTTGTAGCATTCCTGCTGGAATTTCCGAGGATATTGTCATATGATTGCTTGAAGATCTGTGCTTCTGGTGACTGAGGATCCATTTGCAGAAAATCTGCAAAGCAAAGCAAAATGAAGATTATTCATGATACCGGAAAAAATTACCAGGAACTACCGGAAGTAGAGATGATATTTACCAATACATTGTGTGACATTAGCCTGAATATGACAAATAAATGGAAGGGCTAATGCAAGTGTGGCATTCACTTTAAAACCGAAGCCCGGTTCATTTCTGTCTCTCACAGCCATACACAAACATCTCCTCTTCTCCTTATCATACTTCTCTGCAAGATGAATGCAACAAATTGGAGATGGAAACTTACTCTCCTCACTTAGAAAAGGAAGACATGAAGATAGGTCTATTATTTGGTCTTGGCATTCTTTCTTGTCCTCAGCCAAATCACTACCTCCTTTACTAGCAATCATCATCACAGAAACAAGTATCGCCATTATCCTAAAACAATCATTCATCCTTGCCATTAGTTAATAGAGGATTTCACGATTTCGACAATTTGCACTAGCATATATATAGATCTTTGCAGAGTAGGAGTTGGGGAAATCGCTATCGCCAAAACTTGTGAACGCATGGTTTTCGACATTTTTTTTTTTTTTTTTTGATGATGTGTTAACATTTGCTTCATCAACCAAGCTTAGAAGTTATGCCAGCTAGCTAGTTTTGAAGATCAATGTTTCTAGCTTCTTCATAATCAGACAGTGTTACACTGTTACTTGATGATCTTCAGGTAGGATTCGGCCCCTCCGACATTGAATTCAAGACAAATGATTGGATCACGATAACATTAGTAGTTGTATATGATCGTGCCGTGTCATGGCCCAAAAATTTGTCCAAAACATACTCTTAACCTACCTCAGTTTTATCTCCATTTGTTTTCTGAAGTGTGGGTTCTTAAGTTATTGTTTCTAGATTGACTTTGTAGTGCTCTTTTTTCCCTTTTTCTTTCTGATGAAGACACATGTAGACTATATCAGCGCACCTCTTCTTTGACTTCCAATGCTCTAAATCAGTAACTTTCTGCAAGCATGTTCAGAATTTACAATATACTACCATATGTTCTGCTTCTAAACATGCATAGCTAACAGATTTATACCTAAGAATTGAATACCGTGATTTCGAGCGAAATCTCTGTATCAATTACTTCAACAATAGTAAGATCATTTTTGCCATTTATGAGTGACAACAAATAGTTAACAACTTCTTCAGCCCCTTGTCGCCTTACTAAACATTTTCATTGTTCTTTTTGGAAGATGCTACTAAACTGGAATTGGCTTATTTGTTCATGTCTTCCATACCCAAATCCAGAAAATGTACATTTTATAAATTAATAATTCAAAGAGAAGCAAACTCCCCTTTTCTGCACATTCTACTTTCAGGATTAGAAAAAAAGTGGTGGGATGCTCTGCTCATGGAAGAAGAAATTGGTTGGATCAACTTTGCCTTTAACCATTGCCAGCTTCTCAAAATTACTCTTGAAGTACATTGAACCCCATGAAGCCTTAGCTTTAGAATAGGAGCTCCACAAGGATCATTACCATTTGTGCCGAAATCAAGATCATCTCCATTCACATAAGACCCTCTTGGATTGCTTTGAACATACGGCGTCATCAGCTCGTATAATCCTCGGACTTCATTCAAGTATTTCTCCGAATTTTTCCCTTCTCCATCATTGAACCAGGACTCAATGTACATGATTTCAAACAGAACACTTTTTCTATGTGGGAATGGGATTTTCGATTCCGATATACTTCCCATGATTCCGCCGAAAGGATGGAGTTGCAACCTTGGATACTCTGCCTCTGAACACCATTTCCAGAACTGTTGAACAGCTACATAAGGCAGAGGTTTCTGAACCAAGTCTATCTTGAGCTTAACATTAGCATCAAATGGGTTGTATGACCTGTTCTTGATAACTTCAGTGCTATGTTGATCTGGATATTCAGACAAAGTAAACCCAAATCATCTCTTTGCAGTCCTGTTTCCTCAATTCAAGCTCAGGGAAGCTTTCTTCCATGATTTTGAGTAGTTCCTCTGTTCTGCCAAGGAACAATGAGTTGAATGTTGCAGTGGGAGTACTCAGGGGACCAAATCTCTGTATTGCGACGGCAATGGTGAGATAATCTGGCAAATCAGATGCAATGCATTGCCATTTATGAACAAGATCAATGACTTTTTGTTCGAATGTCTTGGCTAATCTGAAAACTATGACTACCGGCGGGACGCTAACCAGCTTGATTTTCCAGGGAAGTATGACTCCAAAACTTGCTCCTCCACCGCCTCTAATAGCCCAGAAAAAATCACTTCCCATTGATTCTTTGTTTAGAATTTGACCCCGAAAATCGACCACAATCGTGTCGACAACATTATCAGCAGATAGCCCATATTTCCTGTTAAGATAGCCATTTCCACCACCACTGAAATGCCTGCCAACGCCGACAACTGGAGTCGTTCCGGCTGGAAATCCACGAACAGGGCTTTCCTGAGCAATGGCATAGTACAATTCACCAATGGTTGCGCCAGATTCAACCCAGGTAGTGTCATTTTCAATGTCAATGACGAGTCCATATCCAACCCCGGTGTTGAACCGGCCCAAGAACCGTGTGATGGGCCTGTGATGTGCTCATAATTTACCTATTTTTAATATCCCTTTATGTGAAATTTTGCCAATATTTTGAGTACAAATGTGCTATTTATGTGATTTTATCTTTAATTGTAAGAATTGTACACAAAAGAAAGAATTGTTGAAATTGTGGGCTAAAATAAAGATAAAAGTAACTTAAAGGGGAGAATTGAAGATTTGATTAATTAACAAGGAAGAAATTAGAACACTTGAAGATTTTGAGGACTGAATTGTAATTTTTAATTTTTCTTATGATTTGGCCGAGAGCTTAAGGTTGTGCAGCTTTTGGGGTTAAATTTGTTAAGAATTTTAATCCCAATATTATTTGAGAAACAAGTTTTCTTCTTCTCCAAGTAGTAGGGTTTGATGGAAGCCTATAAAAGGAGGATTAGAGATTTATTTTTACAACCGAACTGGACCGAAAACTCACCGAAACCCTCACAGCTGAAAACCCCCCTCCGCCGCTGCAACTCACTACTCACCTCCGCCGACCTCTACCTTGACCACCACAAGCAAGCAGCTTCTCCTCCTTCTCCACCTTGCTCACCTCCACGAATACCATCACCTCACCTTAATCATCATCATCCCCCATCAGCGCCGCTCCACCTACCTTGCTCACCACCAAACCAAAGATCCCAGCCCCCTTGCTTCTCCTCCATTCCCACGCAGCAGCAGCCATCACCACCTTGCTTCCCTCTTCATCATTCACAAATTCTATCACCACCAGAGCTTGAGCTTCAAGCCGTCGTCGGGGAAGAGAGAGTGGAAGCAGGCAGCAGCCGCAAGGGCTTAAAGCCATAGCCGAGGAGGAGAAAAATCCGTGCAAATTCGAAGCTAGCAAAACCCGGGAGCTCTTCGGCGGTTCTTGCCTTCATCCGGGTGTTTCTATTTTAATTATTTAATTCAGCTTCTTAGGATTATGTCTCTAAATATTATTGAATTATTTTTGATAATGTTTAGTGGCTAAATTCTTTTAACCTAGGGCTTGGGTGCAGCCACCGGATTTATTTAGTTTATTTGGTTCATTATTATTCGATTTTTTTTATTAATTAATATATGTTATTCTTGTTTTAATTCATGTAAGTAATTGGCCACTATTTGCATATCTGAAGATATTAATCGAGGTAGCGAGAGTGGAAGATTAGTATTAGTTCGTAGGAATAATAGTATTAGGGTGTAAGCTACGAGAGTAAGATTATAACCTTTGCAACGTTAGATTCTTAAGTTCTTAATGTGCTTTTGTTAACCATATAGTCATGAGAGTAGTCATAGGGTTAATCTAAGTTAGAGAATTATAGCGCGAGAGTGTGTAGTTCTTAATTAGGTGAATCGTTGTGAGATTAATAGAAGTAAAAGTCAGATATTTGTGAATTGAACTAAACCAAATATTCGGTAGGTGAACCCAATGTCCTAGGTTTTCCCAATTTGATTGTTTCAACCTTTGAAAGTAGTTGCAATTTTAGATTTTTAGGTTTAGTTTTATCCAAAAATTTGAAATCATCATTTATCTAGATAATAATAGGAGTAATTTATACCTGGTAATTAGTATTCCTTCTCTGTGGGTACGAACCTATTTTCCGCTATACTAGTGTTAAGTAGGTGAATTTATTTGACTAGTTGTGACGACGGCTTGTCAAATTTGGCGCCGTTGCCGGGGAAGGCAGCTAATATCAAATTCAGATTACTTTCTTTTATTAGTTTAGATTTATTTTATTTATTTTATTTTCTTGCTATTTAGTTATTTCTTTCAAATATTTTTGTCTTGTTTTTACATGCGAAGTGCTAATTCTGAGACTTTGCAATTTGATCTAGAGATCGAGAGAACAGCTCGTGCGAACAGAAAAGAAGCAAAACTAAGAAAGGAGAAGAATCAGAGTGAAACCATGGGTGATAGAACTCAGACACTGAGGGATTACTTCACACTTACGGAGAATGTTGCTAGGTCAAGTATTACTAGGCCTATTATTGCCGCGAATACATTTGAGCTCAAGCCAGCATTGATCCAGATGATGCAGCAGAATCAATTCTGCGATTTTAACAATGAGGATCCAAATGCGTATATTGACAATTTTTTAGAGATCTGTGATACTGTTAAGATAAATGGTGTGACGTCAGATGCAATCCGGCTGAGATTTTTTCCTTTTTCACTGAGGGGAGAAGCGAAGAATTGGTTGAATACTTGCGATCCGGGTTCCATCACAACTTGGGATGAGCTTTACAAGGAGTTCCTGATCAATTTCTTCTCACCAGATAAGGCAGCGAAATTAAGAAATCAAATTACTGGGTTTATTCAAGAAGATGATGAGACATATCGATTCAAGGAATTGTAAAGAAGATATCCTCACCATGGTATTGAGAAAAGTACTCTAGTTCAGACTTTCTATCAAGGATTGACAGACTTTGCAAGAACCAATGTGGATGCTGCAGCTGGAGGTTCATTGATGGATAAGTCAATTGATGAAGCCTATGAATTGTTTCAAATTATGGCAAAGAATAGGAATCAATGGTCGAACTCGAGAAGTGTTTCCAAGAAGCCTGCTGGAATGTATGAAGTCAATGAACTTAGTGCCATGAACGCAAAGATAGATGCACTGACCAAGGCGATGGGTAATTTTGTCAATGCTAATGCAGTCTTCCATGCCACTATTTGTGAGTTTTGTGGAGGTTCTCATTTGACCTCTAAATGTATACATATGGCAAGTGCACAATATGTTTCAAACTTCAACAAGCCTCAGCAACAGAACAATCCGTACTCTAACACATACAATCCTGGGTTGCGAAATCATCCAAACTTTTCTTGGAATAATCAAGGGGCTCAAGACTTTAATGCAAGACCTCAAAACCCTATTGGTTTCCTAGCAAAGTCATACCAATCTGCACCTAAGTCAGCAACGGAGGTAAGTTTGGAGAGAATGGAGAAATTGTTGAGTGAAAATAATGAACGGTCTAACAGAATAGAATCAAGGTTAGATCAATTGACTACTGCTCATAGGACCTTGGAGATGCAAGTGAGTCAAATGGCCTCCGCCATGAATACTCGTGGGCAAGGTCAACTGCCAAGCAAGTCTGAAATCAATCGTGAAAATTGTAGTGCTATGATGTTGAGAAAAGGGAAGCAGTTGGGTGACAAGGAGGAACCAAAGACCACTGAAGTGAATGTGACCACTGATGAGAAGAAAGAAGGGAGTAAAGAGAGTGATGAAGAAAAGTGGAGAAAGTGGAACAAGAAGAAGAAAAGATATATGTGCCACCACCGCTTAAACCTTATGTTCCACTAGTGCCTTTTCCACAGAGACTCCATATGACCAAGCAAGATAGGTTGTTTGAGAAATTTCTAAAATTTTTTAGGCAATTGCATATTAACATTCCTTTTGCAGATGCTTTAGCTCAGATTCCTGCTTCTGGGAAGTTCTTGAAGGAGATCATCTCCAACCAAAGGAAAGTGGACAACTTTGAGACAATTGCATTATCTGAGGAGTGTAGTGCTGTTATTTAGAGAAAGTTGCCTCCAAAATTGAGTGATCCAGGGAGTTTCTCTATTCCTATCTCTATGGGTGATGTTTGTTTTGATAAAGTTTTATGTGATTTAGGTGCTAGTGTTTCATTGATGCCTTTATCTGTTTGTAGAAAGCTTGGGTTGAAACATTTGAAACCAACTAACATTACTTTGCAGTTAGCTGATAGATCCATAACTCATCCGAAAGGGATTTTGGAAAATGTGCTGGTAAAAGTGAAGAAATTTTATATCCCTGTTGATTTTGTTATGTTAGATATGGAAGAAGATACTAATGTGCCAATTATTTTAGGTCGACCATTTCTAACCACAGCTGGTACTGTTATAGATGTTAAAAAAGGGAGTTTAAAATTTCATATTAGAGAAGAATCTGTGGAGTTCACTTTTTCTGAAAATTACAAATGCCCTGCATTTACTCATCATGTGTTTAGGGTAGATATTCTTGAGGAGCTAGATAAAACTGATGTTTTTATTGCTAATTCTAAAGTTCCCCCTGATATATGTATCAGTGATGTAGGCACAGATAGAAATGGAAAAAGAATGATGTATCAAAGAGTTTCACACTCTTTGATTGAGCGTCCACCTGATTGATTAGCCATAAAGTCCGACTCATGACTTTATAGAAGCGCTTATTGGGAGGAAACCCAATTCTTTATTTTGCTTTATTTTTCATTTTCTTCCATTAATCAGTTGATGGTTAAGTTTTTTGTTCCTAATTATCTGGAGATCTTTGATTTCTGGATTTTCGTAGTTTTTCTTAATAATCTATTTTTAGGTTTGTTTTTCTAATTTACTTTAGTTTGCAATTAGGTTTGTTGGAAGGGCGAAACTCTGGTGTCCAGTGGTGCTGAAAATGAAACATCCAAAAGTCTGAAGAAGTTGGTCGTGTGCTTGGATGGCAGTTGCAACAGTTTATTCAACAATTTCGGTCCTTTGTTTTGCATTCCCAAGGTTGTGTCGTTTCTTTTCATTCTTTTTGTTCATGTCTTTTCTTTTCTTTTCACTTGGTTGTCTTGTCTTTTGTGTTTTATATATTGAGGGCAATGTATGCTTTAAGTGTGGGGGAGAGGAATATTTGTGTTTTGTATTGTGTTTTGTGTTAAAAAAAAAAAATACAAAACCCATAAAAATTGAAAACTCCAAAAAGGCCTATGATGAAGATGGTTTAATTATCTATAACATGTAAGAATTAGGCTATTTTGAATTGTATTGCTTAACTTATGTATTTCTATATGTTGTTTTGAATACCCTGCTTTTTATGCACTTAGTCGTGACTGTGGGATAAGCCTAAAGTGTGACATAGTTGCATGAGTTTGATGTAGATATGCCATGAAAAGTTGTGTTTGATTCACTGATACTTATATGATTTGTATGTGGAACCCATCATGTTGTGAAGGAAAAACAAGGCATTAACCCAATATCAGCCTTAAAAAAACCTTATTGCTTTGACACTTTGTGTTAAGTAAGTTTGGGAGAGGGGTGTTGGTGGATGTTTCTGAAGTTAGGTTAAATTTAATGAGGAAGAAAGGAAGAGCATTCAATGTTAGTGCTAGCCCCTTGAGAGGTGAGGAATTGGCAACCTGAGCTGAGAGTCCTCAGGCCCGGTGAGAAAAAATAGATATGTAGACTGCCCTAAGTTGCTGAGCCACTATGTATAGGAGTGGAAAAATGCTCTGGGTAGTGGCCTGAGTTGGAAAGAGTCCTGAAGAAAAGCCGCATGGACCGAAGAATAGGTTACGAGGGGGAATAGGTTGTCTGTAAGATAAGTCCTTCTACTTCATAGTATGTTTGGCGGTCCATTGCATTGAAATATGGTATGAAATGTGAGTCTGTTGTTAAAATAAAATGGCATATTTGCAGTAGAGCTTTTGTTTTCTATGTTCAATGTAAAGTGATGTCCCTAAGAAACGAATCACACACACACACAAGCGTGGGGGCTAAAAGTGCATATGGTTTGTATTGTGTTAGGTAGTGCATATTAGAGGTAGTCGAGGTCTTTGTGTTATATGGTGATTGAATCTCTGAGGCCGCCAAAATTAAATAATTAACTGTTTTTATTTGTTTTAATCTTTGGAAATGCTTGAGGACAAGCAATATTTCAAGTTTGGGGGTATTTGATGTGCTCATAATTTACCTATTTTTAGTATCCCTTTATGTGAAATTTTGCCAATATTTTGAGTACAAATGTGCTATTTATGTGATTTTATCTTTAATTGTAGGAATTGTACTCAAAAGGAGGAATTGTTGAAATTGTAGGCTAAAATGAAGATAAAAGTAACTTAAAGGGGAGAATTGAAGATTAGATTAATTAACAAGGAAGAAATTAGAACACTTCAAGATTTAGAGGACTGAATTACAATTTTCGATTTTTCTTATGATTTGGCCGAGAGCTTAAGGTTGTGCAGCTTTTGGGGTTAAATTTGGTAAGAATTTTAATCCCAATATTATTTGGGGAACAAGTTTTCTTCTTCTCTAAGTAGTAGGATTTGATAGAAGTCTATAAAAGGAGGATTAGGGATTTATTTTTACAACCGAACTGGACCGAAAACTCACCGAAACCCTCACGGCTGAAAACCCCCCTCCGCTGCTGCAACTCACTGCTCACCTCCGCCGACCTCCACCTTGACCACCCCAAGCAAGCAGCTTCTCCTCCTTCTCCACCTTGCTCACCTCCACGAATACCATCACCTCACCTTAATCATCATCATCCCCCATCACTGCCGCTCCACCTACCTTGCTCACCACCGAACCAAAATTCCCAGCCCCCCAACTCCACCTACCTTGCTTTTCCTCCATTCCATGCAGCAGCAGCAATCACCACCTTGCTTTCCTCTTCATCATCCACGAATTCCATCACCACTAGACCTTGAGCTTCAAGCCGTCACTGGGGAAGAGAGAGTGGAAGTAGGCAGCAGCCGCAAGGGCTTAAAGCCGTAGCCGAGGAGGAGAAAAACCCGTGCAAATTCGAAGCTAGCAAAACCGGGGAGCTCTTCGGCGGTTCTTGCCTTCATCCGGGTATTTCTGTTTTAATTATTTAATTCAACTTTTTAGGATTATATCTCTAAATATTATTGAATTATTTTTGATAATGTTTAGTGGCTAAATTCTTTTAACCTAGGGCTTGGGTGTAGCCACCAGATTATTTGGTTTATTTGGTTCATTATTATTTGATTTTTCTATTAATTAATATCTGTTATTCTTGTTTTAATTCGTGTAAGTAATTGACCTCTATTTGCATGTCTGAAGATACTAATCGAAGTAGCGACAGTGGAAGATTAGTATTAGTTCGTAGGAATAATAGACTTAGGGTGTAAGCTACGAGAGTAAGATTATAACCTTTGCAATGTTAGATTCTTAAGTTCTTAATGTGCGTTTGTTAATCCTATAGTCACGAGAGTAGTCATAAGGTTAATCTAAGTAAGAGAATTATAGCGCGAGAGTGTGTAGTTCTTAATTAGGTGAATCGTTGTGAGATTAATGGAAGTTAAAAGTCAGATATTTGTGAATTGAACTAAACCAAATATTCGGTAGTTGAACCCAATGTCCTAGGTTTTCCCAATTTAATTATTTCAACCTTTGAAAGTAGTTGCAATTTTAGATTTTTAGGTTTAGTTTTATTTAATCCAAAAATTTGAAATCATCATTTATCTAGATAATAATAGGAGTAATTTATACCTGGTAATTAGTATTCCTTTTCTGTGGGTACGATCCTATTTTCCGCTATACTAGTGTTAAGTAGGTGAATTATTTGACTAGTTGTGACCACGGCTTGTCAGCCTGACCAACTCCAATAGGGCGGCAATGTGACTAAATCCTAGTAGGATTCGGTTCTATGATCATATCTTCCTGTCTATAAATAGGGATGTAAGTTCCACAATTAAGGTACGCTATCTTGGCTATCAATCAATACATGCACATAACCCTACTTTCTGACTTAAGTCTTGGAGTGTTTACCCTCGGAAGACGCCCGAGGCTCTGTTTTGCAGGAAACCCTAACCAGAGTTTCACCCTAAAACTGCGGTACAATTCCAGGTATCGTCAAGTGGCATGCCCAGTGGGACCCGAAAACTAGGGTTTGTGTCACCAAACTCTCTCAAGCTTTTCAAAACCTTTTAGTCCGCTCCCAACGCTTCCAGACCAGGATTGGTGGAAGAAAAGATGGTGGTAGTTGATAGTCCTCAATCCAGTGTTGCATCAACTGGAAGGCAAACGAGCCCCGAGGATGGCAAAACCCTAGCACACTTCCAATGGAAACAGAAGTGGAAAAGAAATGACTGACGAACGAAGAAAGAGACCACCCCTGTGAAGCCAACTGATCAGAAAGGTCACCGCAAAGCCCCCGACCCATATAAAAAACAACGACTGGCCGAGATCGAAGCGGAACTGAAGAAGTTGAAGGACGACAATTCCCTCAACCAAAGAAAAAAGAAATATATCCTCGAAGAATACACGCGCTGTTGTCTGTTAGGCCTGCCCGACCCTACAGACCAAGAGATGGAGGAGTTGGTCGAAGAGAAGGAGGCGAGAAGGACCTTGGATCTCCTCGAGATCAGAAGAGGTAAACGCCCAGTCCCAAACGAAGGAGAAGAAAGGGCTCATAAAGAAATCCCCTATCGTGAAGCTTCTCGCGCCGAACTTTTGGACGCCCCTGGTGATACTTTCTGGGAAGCGCTCGAGAAGACAAACCCAGTGGTTTATCAGGCGATTCAGCAATTTGCACAGGAACACCAGCAAAAGAAACAATCCCACAGACAGGATCGACAAAGATCACCCAGCATCGAGGAACTGTTTAAAAGGGATTGGGAACCTCCAAGAGCCAATGTCCACACTCGACTCAGACCCAAAGCCCCTCCAGAAAAGTCCCATCATGACTATCATCGAGGAGGAGATCCTCCACCTCGACATCAAGAAAATCAAGGCAATCAGGATCCCTCAATTCGAGACTCAATGCGGAGGATGATAGGGATGATCGTGTACAGAAGCCCTTTCATCCCCATGATTCGAGAAGGTCCGAAACCTCAAGACTTCGACTTCCCCAAAGACTTCACCTGTTATACAAGATATTTTGATCCACAACGATTTTTAAACAAATATGTCCAAGTCATGAGAATCCGCAATGCATCCCTGGACTTCATGGCGAAAGCTTTACCATCATTCCTCGACGGGCAAGCACAACTTTGGTTTGGACAACTACCAGAAGGAAGCATCAACAGCTTTGAGGATCTCACGGTAAAGCTAGCTACCCGGTTCTTCCACAGCAAGCAAGTTACAAAGATGTCCATCGACCTATCTTCAATCAGCAAGGACATAATGAAAGCCTCTCAGACTTCCAGCGCCGCTTTACCCATGAATCTCTCCAGATTGACAACCTTGATGATAGAGACGTGTGGAATGGGTTCATCCAAGGTCTTAACCCTTGGGAAAAATCCGCCCCCCTGCGAGTAAAATTAACCACTAAACCTCCCCGAAACACATAGGAGATGTGGACCACAGTGGAAAGCTATATCCAACGGGAACAAACACTAAAGAATTCCCAAGAATCTTTCTCACTTGCAGGGGAGCGGGGAGGGAAGGACAGACATAAACCCCTGGCAGAAAGTAAACCATCCCTGCCCAGGCTCGACCGACTACTTACCCCGTTGATAAAACCTCGCAGAGAAATACTCTAAATCCACAAGGACGAGTTCCCGGTCCCAAAGCCACTGGCTCATAATTCGAATAGGTCCACAGATCAGTATTGCAAATACCACAAAGACCATGGGCATGATACGGAAGATTGTCGGGAACTCAAGCGGGAAATTGAAGCAGGAGTGAAGTCTGGGAAATTCCAACCACAGCCAATCCAGTAGGTTCCTCCCCTAGATCCCGCCAAGCAGATTACCCACAATGTCGGAGCAATTTACGGAGCACCCCTCGAGGTTCTATTGACCATAGCAATGAAAGCCTCAGTTCGACAAGTAACAAAAACTCCACCACAAGAGCTAAGTCACAAGCGGTTTAGAGGAACCGAGGCAATTGTCTTCACCGATAGTGACATCGTTCCTGGGGTTTGTCCCCATAGCGATGCCATGGTTATCGAAGCCATCATAGGAAACGTGGGGGTAAGCCGTGTGTATGTCGACAATAGCAGCACGGTGGACATCATCTACAATGACTGTTTCAAGAGAATGAACATACAAAATCCAGACTGGCGTCCGGCTACCTTACCATTGATGGGCTTCTCCGGGCACACGATAATCCCAAGTGAAATCGTCAGGCTTCCAATCACGGTAGGGATGTATCCTCGAACGGTAAATCTAACAATAGATTTCGCCATAATCGATGCCCTCTCGCCATTTAATGTGATTCTAGGACGGCCATGGATGTTTCAAGCCCGCGCTGTCTGGTCACCCTACCACTTGGTAATGAAATTTCCAACGGAATATGGGATAGGAATAGTCCAATGGTGCCAACGCAGCTCTCGAGAATGTCTTCTCACGGCAATAAAAATCAGAAAGAAAACAGTAAAGACGGAACTAGCTGTCACCACATCAGGATGTTATTCGATCCGGCAAGGAGTATCATCGGCTGAGTATAAAGAGGGAAAACAAGTAGCCCAAGACATGGATCTCGATCAACTTCAGAATCCTCCACTCAGCAGCAAGACGGAAGAGTTAATCCTGGATGAAAGAGAGCCAGAAAAAACCATCAAACTTGGTATATCCATCGATGGAATGCTGCGGGCCGAGGTAATTGCCTTGTTACGCGACTTCCGTAACATCTTTGTGGTGCTTGCCGAGTTCACCAAAATATTACTAGCTTGGATTATGAATTTTGTAGATAATGGAAGCTAGGTCGATCCCACGAGGATAGCTAATTACCAAATTTGTTGTTTTAAAAAGACTACCAGTCAGACAAGGTGTCACTCAGGAGAATGGAAACAGTCACTCAGGGGAATAAAAGGCAGGGGTGTTCATCTCCTCTTCCTACTGTTGTAGTTGTTATTCAGCACTATAATGGTTGAGTTCTTGTTCATTCAACTCACTTATAACTCTAAGTCAGTTCCTGTTTTTCTTAGAGTCATCTTTGCAACCTTAACAATCTATTTTCCAATGATTGATTCCAGTTACAAAGTCATTAAGTTCTCAGGCCTTTATGAATGCTTATGTTAAATGAGTATATTCCTATCTTAGTTAAAACCATAAACTGTTATCTCTATGTCATAAGTTAAAGTTGAAACAATCCAAACCAAGTTTATCTTTTCAGATCTCCCTTAGTTCTAGCATGCATTCAATTAAGTGATCAAGAAAATGAATGTAGAAAAACTTTCAACTTCAAAACAAGGAACAGAACCAGTGCATTACACAACTACAACATAGGTTGAGGAGAATAACCCCTGGAAGCTGCTTAGCTACTCATGCAGATTAATGCTACATCTACTACATCAACAGACATCATAGAAGTATGCATAATAAAACGAAGTTCAAGCTAACAGTCAAGAGACGAGAAAAAAGCTTGTGCAGTTCTGAGCCACTCTTGAGAGTGAAAGGGTTCACTCATGGAACTGAGGCAGAACTGGGATGGTTGTTCTTCAACTTGGCATCCTTACTGAATTGTTGTTGCTCCTTCTTCCTGGATGTGTGTTTCTGGTAACTGAAAGGGTAACCAGAGAGAGATAACTCTTCTGAGAGTGAAGTTCCCCTTTTATAGAGCCTTGCAGCCGGTTCTTTAATCATGAGCTCCCCCATGCTTGTGAATTGTTTAATCCTCCCTATGCCTTGTGCCTGGATTCCAAAATTGACTGGTCTTCTTCTCTTCTTCCAGTAGTCACAGCATCAACCTCATTGATCAGCATGGGTGGCTGGAATTTCGGCTGAGAGACAAGCATGCCCCTTGGAATTCAAATGAGAGACATAATCATTAATGGCAAGATGCTTTGTGTCTTGGGGGGGTACTTTTTCGACCAGCTCAGTAAGAATTGTATCAGCAGCCCACAATTTGTTCCTTTGGCCCCAAATTTTTAGCAATTGTTCAATCAAGCCCTTACCTAATAAAAACACAAAGACCAGTTAAGTAGAATGCACTAATACTAGGAAATACCCCCAATTTCTTACAAAATTCAGAGTTAATTATGATACTTTTCTGTAACAAATAATCCATTATCAACTCCCCAAACTGGAAGAATTGCTTGTCCCCAAGCAAAACAACTAAACTCTTGTTGGCACTTACAGAATTGTACATAAGAAACAGGGGAAAACAACACTGTCAAAATGACTGAAGACTGACTTACTCCCCTGAGTGAAGATTCTCACTCAGGCAAGTGACACTGAACATAGCAATAAACATAAACACAATAGGATAGGAGCTGTCAACCTTTTGTCTCAGATTCAAGTAAAGAAAACATACACTTAAAGATACCAAATCTTTCTGCAATCCAGAGTCAAACAACCAACCTTCACATGAAATTAGAATGTATGCCACAAGTGTCAGTTATGCCCAACCTATCAATCCATTCTAAGTTAACCGGTTTCAGCGTGTGGTGGTCATATTGTGATCTGATTTTGCCCAAGCCACCTTGACTTGATTTACCTACTGAGGCTTCAGTCATGGACTTCCTTCATAGCCTTTCTGTCTCTTTTTTTTTTTTTTATTGGAAATGGGTGTAGATGGATCAACCTTACAAGGGTGTTATTCAACCTTATCTCTCCACTGCCTTATACCTCAACCCTTATTACTCCAATAGTTTGGAACTTTTTGTGGTGGTTCATTGCTGTTACCCCTAAGGTTTCAGTTGATCCATTCCCTAAATTTTTTTTTTTCGAATACAAATAGGCTGTGAATGGATACCACAAGGAAAGTCTCAGATTTACAGCATCTCTCATCTACTTGTAGCTCAGAACTAGACACAGATCACAACAGTGGATTAGTCATGCCAAATTTTAAAATTTATGTTCTAGGTAGTCACTCCCACGAGTGTTATTGTTCATGTGTGTGAGTGAGTGTCAGCCATTCTTTCCTTCATGCATCAGACTCAGTATCAAAAGTATTTTAGAAAAATTTTTGCAAAACCATTATCATCCTAGACTGTTGACAGTTCCTTAGAAAATTTTCATTTCATTTTTTTTTTGAGAGAGATTTTACAGACTCGATCTAGACATGAACCTAAGGGACCTAAATGACACTTGACCTGACCACAAACTACTCTACTACTCCCCCAAACGTATTCTAAGCATTGCCCTCAATGCTTAACAAAACAAACCCGACAACACACATCAAACAGAAAACAAAGAAAAACACAGAAATAACACAAAATTCATCATTTTAACAGAAAAAGTAAATTGCTGATTAGGGGCATTAGAACAACACTTCCCCGAGTGTTCACTGAGGCATGCCATGGAGTGGAGGGGCTGGTGGATCATGCGGCAGTGGGCAATTTTCAGGGCATCCAATGCACTTGTGCATTTCCTATAGGAATTTCTCAGTCCTCATCTGGCATTGGTGGACATAATCCAAGATGAACCTGGTCTGCTTGTTGAAATCCCTCTGCCTCAACTGTCCAGCCGGAGTGGGAGTGGATGTTGTTTGTCCCGAGGATGAGACACCTGGGGGTTTCTGGTCCAACTTATGCATCCTCAAGGGTTGCTGCAAGCTGCTCTCTGCTTCTGTGTGTAGGAAAGTCACCCCTGCCCTTCTGCAAAGCATTGTAATCATCACAGGGAAGTACCAGCTCTTTACCTTGGGATTTGTGATACATCGGGTGAGTTGATCCCTGATTACTGATGCTGCATTCAGCGGCGTGTTTGTGACGATTGCATACAGTGTCATGGCTTCTTCATAGGTGACCTTGGCAGTGTAAGTTGTGGGCATCAGGTTGCAGCAGATGAAATGGTGCCATAAATTCAGATTAGGCGTTTGCAGGGCATTAGCATAGAATCCCAGGGGGCTGTCGTGATCGTCTTTCTCCCAATCTGTGCCTTCTTTTGCCAGTCTAAACAGAATTGCTTGCTCCAATGGCTGATTCGGATGCAGGTCAGCAAGAGTTTCCCTGTAATCGGTGCTGACTCTTGGCAACTTCCAGATGGCCCTGATGGCTTCGGTGCTGCAATTGACTGAGATTCCTTTGACAAAGACTCCATCTCTGGGGGCGGTGGAGAAATTGTCGTAAAATTCCTGCACGATTTGGACCCGGGGCCGGATAAGGGGACTAGAGAACACCTCCCACCCGTAGCATTTGATGTATGCGAACGCTTCACCATCCTCACCTATTCCCCTTTCTGTGATGATTTTTCGCTTGATATGTTTCAGAAAGAAGTCCCAAGCCTTCTTTCTTGGGAATAGCCTGGGCTCCCACTTGTATGTGATGGCGTTGAGGGCTTGTTCTTGCAGGGCCCTTGGTGGTTGTGGAGGCAGTGGTGGAGTGGGTTCTCTGACAGGGGATGGTGGTAGGCTGGGCATTCTTTGCCTTTCAGGAGAGGACGAGGATAAGGAAGAGGATATCCTTCTTTTGGTATTGGAAGCATTTTTGCGGGCAGCAACCTTTCTCCTTGCCGGCAGCATCTTGTACAAACCCTAGGAATTGAATTGGCAAATTGAAAGAGGGGTTTTTGATTGAATCTGAATTTTGCCTTAGTTGCCTAAAAACTCAGAGAAATTGTCAGTATGTTCACACAGGGAAGTGGTATTTGAAGAGGTGATTCTGGAATAAGGAGAAGATGAATAAGTCGAAGCAGTGAAGGAGTTGTAAATTAATGCACAGTAGTTAAAATTTTTGGGAAGTCGTGGCTGAATCGAGTGACTCAAAAAGGCGGACACGGTTAAAATTGAAATTTGAAAATTTCTGGAAAAATTTCCCCCCCAAACTTAAGCCATAAATACAGCTCAAAAAGGTGAGCTTTTGCAGAAAGTGTTGTACAGTTGTTCTTACTCAGGCGAGTGAATTGTCCCACTTGTGTGAGTGATGTCAGGGTTAAAAGACTTACAGAATTATGTTCCCGTAGGTTCACTCGGCTGAGTGACCTTCTTTACTTCTGGGAGTGAGTTTACTTAAGGCCTTTTATGTTACACTTTCTGAAATCCGTTGGGGTGATAGATACCTTGTCCGTTCCTGCAAAATTAGAATAGCCCAAAGTTAGCCACACAAAAGCAAAACGTATGGGTTGCCTCCCATAAAGCGCATTGGTTTTAAGTCTCATGCTAGACTTTCACAAAAGCTTAGTTGGGCTCCTTGAGGGCAAGGACATGACTGTTCTGTCCCTTATTTCCCTTTTCCAAACCAAGATATGGCTTTAATCTCTGCCCATTGACCAAAAAGGTGTTGCCATTCTGTGGATTCATGATCTCCACTGCTCCTTGAGTTAGGACCTTGTTGATTCTGTGGAGACCTGTCCATCTTGACCTCAACTTCCCTGGAAAGAATTTCAGCCTGGAGTTGAACAACAGGACTTCTGGTCCTTCTTGCAGATCCTTCTTGACAATGTGTTGATCATGGTAGGCCTTAATTTTTTCCTTATAAAGTTTGGATGATTCATATGCTTCTAGTCTGAACTTTTCCAGCTCGTTCAATTGCATCAATCTAAGTTCCTTGCGTTTTCTTGGATCAAGATTCAGTTCCTTAATAGCCCAGTAAGCTTTATGCTCCAACTCCACTGGCAAGTGGCATGCTTTCCCATAGACCAGTTTGAACCGGGACATACCAATAGGGGTTTTATATGTTGTTCTGTATGCCCATAAAGCTTCACCCAACTTTGAGGACCAATTCTTTCTGGTAGAGTTGATAACCTTTTCCAGGATTCTTTTCACTTCCTTGTTTGACACTTCTGCTAGCCCGTTTGATTGTGAATGGTATGGTGTTGATACTCTGTGCCTGATTCCATATTTCTTCACCATGGTGGCAAATGACTTGTTACAGAAGTGTGATCCTTCATCACTGAGTATCATTCTGGGTGTACCAAATCTGGCAAAAATATTTTTCCTTAGGAACCTGAGAACGGTCTTAGCATCACTGTTTCTTGTAGCTACGGCTTCTATCCATCTTGAAACGTAGTCTACTGCCAGTAGGATGTAGGAGTTCCCAAAGAATGACACGAAAGGACCCATCCCCCATACATCAAACAGTTCTACTTCAAGCATGTTCTGCTGTCGCATCTCATTCTTCCAGGAAATGTTTCCTGTCCTTTGGCACCGCTCACAGCTTTTGACAAATTCACGTGCATCTCTGAACAGAGTTGGCCAATACAGTCCAGCTTGCAGAACCTTGATTGCCGTTCTTTGACCGTTGAAATGTCCACCATAGGGAGAACTGTGGCATTTTTGCAACACTTCTGTGAACTCAGGTCCTGGAATACACCTTCTGATCAACTGGTCTGCACATCTTTTGAATAGGTAGGGTTCATCCCATTGGTAGAGTTGAGCATCATGAAGGAATCTCTTGCATTGTTGAGGGGTGAAATCTGGAGGAATGATACCAGCAGCAACAAAGTTAGAAAAATCTGCAAACCAAGGCTTGTTACCTGTCACTCCCATGAGTGTGCCTGTCACTCGCCAGAGTGACTCATCAGGGAATTTTTCTGAAATTGGAGTTGTGTCTTCTGGAATTTCTTCAAGTCTTGACAGATGGTCTGCTACCTGATTCTCAGCACCCTTTCTGTCTCTTATCTCCAAATCGAATTCCTGCAACAACAACACCCATCTAATCAACCTTGGTTTGGACTCTTTTTTATTGATCAAGTACCTGATGGCAGCATGGTCTGTGTAGACTATGACTTTCATCCCTAACAAATAAGCTCTGAATTTGTCAAATGCAAACACAATTGCCAACATTTCCTTCTCTATAGTGGTGTAGTTGATTTGTGCAGGGTTAAGGGTTTTACTAGCATAGTAAACCACATGTAGCACCTTGTTCCTTCTCTGTCCAAGTAAAATACCAACTGCAAAATCACTAGCATCACACATCAGTTCAAAAGCTTGTGACCAATCAGGTGTGATGATCACAGGTGCAGTGATGAGTTTCTTTTTAAGTTCAGTAAATGCATTTAAACAGGATTCATCAAAAATAAAAGCAGTGTCCTTTTCAAGCAAGTTACAAAGGGTTTAGAAATTTTTGAAAAATCTTCAATGAACCTCCTGTAAAAACCGGCATGGCCTAAGAAACTCCTTACTCCCTTGACGGTGGTTGGTGGGCTGAGCCTTTCTATGACTTCAATCTTTGCCTTGTCCACTTCAATTCCTTCCTGTGAGATCTTATGTCCCAAGACAATCCCCTCAATCACCATAAACTGGCATTTCTCCCAGTTGAGAACTAAGTTGGCTTCTATGCATCTCTTCAGTATCAGTCCAAGGTTGTCCAGGCATGCATCAAATGACTTACCAAAAATCGAGAAGTCGTCCATAAAGATCTCAATTATGTCTTCCACCATATCGGAGAAAATGGCCATCATACATCTTTGAAATGTTGCCGGTGCATAGCACAGTCCAAATGGCATTCTCTTGAAGGCAAATGTGCCATAGGGGCAGGTGAAAGTCGTCTTTTCTTGATCATCAGGATCTATGGCAATTTGGTTGTAACCTGAGAAACCATCAAGGAAACAATAATACATGAATCCAGCCAATCTATCTAGCATTTGATCAATAAAGGGAAGGGGAAAGTGGTCCTTTCTGGTAGCTTTATTAAGCTTTCTGTAGTCCATGCACACTCTCCACGAGTTGTTCAGCCTTGTAGGGATTAGCTCCTGGAGGTCATTCTTTATCACTGTGATTCCTCCCTTCTTGGGCACGCACTGCACTGGACTCACCCACTTGCTGTCAGATATGGGGAAGATGATTCCAACGTCCAGTAGCTTGATAACCTCCGTTTTTACCACTTCCTTCATGACTGGGTTGAGCCTTCTTTGTCCTTCAATGGTTGGCTTGGCATCATCTTCAAGTAGGATCTTATGCATACATATGGAAGGACTGATGCCCTTAATGTCTGCAATTGACCACCCAATGGCTTCCTTGTGCAACCTCAGCACTCTCAGCAGTTTATCTTCTTCAGTACCTGTAAGCATAGAAGAGATGATCACAGGTAAGGTGTTACTAGCTCCAATATAGGCATACTTCAAATGTGAGGGCAGAGGATTAAGTTCGAGATGAGGTAGTTCTTCAATTGAAGGTTTGAGGTATCTTCCTTCCTTGGCCAGGTCTAACAGTTCAAAGGGTGGTTGTTTAGGATGCCACTTGGGGGAGTGGTTTAGGTAACTCAGGCAAGTGATCCTGTACTCATCCCCTCCTTCCTGTTCCTCATTATTGTCTGGGCATAAGAGTTCCTTGAGGAGCTCATCTTGCAATATTTCTTTTGTCACTGCTTCTTCTACTTCCACACTTCTTACCATGTAGCAGTTATGGACTTCAGCAGGATATCTCATGTTTTTGAAGATGTTGATGGTCACCTTTTCTCCATTAAAGTGCAGTGTGATTTCTCCCTTTTTCACCTTAATGATTGCATCACTTGTTGCCAGAAAAGGTCTCCCCAAGATGATGGGCACATCCCTGTCCTCTTCCATGTCCAAAACAAAAAAGTCTACTGGGTAAACGAAATTACCAACCTTCACAAGAACGTCATGTAAGATTCACAAGAACGAAATTGCCAACTGCAATGTCATGTTAGTAGGTACCAGAAATTTGTCCAGATCAAGTGATTTAAATACAGACAATGGCATGAGATTTATGCTTGCACCAAGATCTAGCAATGCTTTTGAAAATTCTCTGATTCCTACCGTACAAGGAAGAGTGAAACTACCCGGATCTTTTAGCTTGGGTGGCAATTTTCTCAGAATAGCTGCACTACATTCTTCATTTAGAATGACAAAAGCAGAGTCGTACACTTGTGGTTTATTGGCCACCAAATCTTTCAAGTACTTGAAATATTTATGCATTTGTTTAAGTGCATCAACAAGTGGTACATTAATATCTATACTTTCTAAGTTTTGAATAAACCTGTTGAGCCCTTCATCCATTTTGGCCTTCTTTTGTCTTACCGGATATGGTGGGATTGGAGCTGGCTGTTGTGGTTCCTTAATTGGTGCTGGGAATTGAATTTCCTCCATTCCAGGGTTTTCAGCCGTTTGCTCCTGTTCAACCACATCATTATTATCAGCTATTTTCTCAGAAAATGTTTCATTCTTACCTCCAGGGTCACTCACGGGAGTGACTTTTTCACTTGGCTGATTGAGTTGCTTTCCACTTCTAAGAGTGATAGCCTTTGCTTGCTCTTGATCATTTCCCTTGGGGTTTACAACTATATCACTGGGCAGGCTTCCAGATGGTCTTTCAGCGTTTTGTTTTGCGATCTGAGCCAACTGATTTTCTAAATTTTTGCAAGACACCGCCAAATTCTTGATTACATTTTGCACAGAAATCCATTCATCTTCCCTTGGTATATATTGTTGGTTAGAACGTTGCTGAAGTCCAGACAGTTTTGAACATACAACTGTGGCTTGAACATGGGGGTAAACTACAGGAGTGATTATGGCAAGCGGCTTTGGTGTGGCAGATGATAAGTATCTATAATCTGGGATTGCAGATCCAAAATGGATCGGTAGGATGTGTTGGTTCTGGCGTAAACTACACTTAGAACAGATGGATTTGAGGAAAATTGATTATCAGAGAGGCATTGGATGAAACTATCAGGAAGAATCAAGCTTGAGTGGACTGATGATATAACTAGTAGGAAAAAACAGCAGAAAGCCGATGACATTAACATAGAAATCTTCATGTCTAGCTATTTCCTCTCCAGAATTAATGTATTTTCTTTTTTCCACTACAGAGGAAGTATCACTAGCTGCGACCCTTCAGTTCCATTTCTTGTTTTTTGTTCTTTTATAACTTTTTTTTTCGCAGATTCACGTGGTCACTGAAGGGATTCCAGGCTTCCAGTTATTAACAATTACAATTATTAAGCATCAACAGATATGGAAGTTTGAATAAGGCGGCTGAATTCAAAAACAGCCTTGAAATTGTCAAACTATGACGAAGTTCTTTTTAATCTTTATTTAAAAATTGTCAACTGCCACCATATAAGTACTGGAAAAGAAAGTTGTTCCCTCTTTGGGTTTTATACCGTATAATGTATTGAAAATGACTAATACTACAATATCATTCCCATTTGTCATAAAAAATTTGTTAATATAGGGAACTACAGTGACTCGGAGAGAGTATCAGTAGCGTAACATAGATTTTGTTAACATAAATCGTGACAACTCTTTCCTTTGAAATTTGATCCGAAACTAGGTATTTTTTCTGATTATTTACACTAATATTTCCTCATCCTCCATTTTGTCTGTTACTGCAAAAAATAAATAAAATAAAATTGCATAGAGCAAATTGTTTAATTCATTTTCAAAAAAAAAAAAAAAGCAAATTGTTTAAGTGTTTCCTGCAAGTATTATTGTCTTTTGGGTAAGAGCTTTAAGATAGAACAGGCTACAGGCAAAGAACAAAACCTTAAAACAGATTTGAAAATTTACAGTATTAATTCTCATTGAAAGCCTGTGAGCTAATCAGTTAATCAGGTCAATGAGTTTATGATCATCTTAGCAGCAGAAAAAAGTTATCCATAATTTACCACCTTGATTGGTTTGCTCATGCAACAAAAGACATAATGGATCTTTCGTCTTCCGATTGGTTTCAATATCTGTACATGTTAGCGGACTCAACAAAAGACACGATGCTCCATGTTTCAACTATGGGTACACTAAACACAAAAATGTGCAGATAAAAGCTTAAGATTCACAGACATTGCCTGGCGCTATATGTGCTGTGGTTTCATCTAGAATAGGCATATTCTGTACATGCTCAAGGAGTTTAGTTAATGCTCTATGAACATAATCCCGGCGTACCCTACTAGATGATTCTGTTAATAGGCCTGCGACAAGGGAGTTAAAGTTCTGAGAAAACTCACTGTCATGGCTTTGAATGATATGGTCAGCAGCAGGAACTGGCCAGCTCTCTAGTCGCCATCTTAATGGAAAATATTTCTCCGGGATCTCAAAGTGATTCTTAACAACAAGAACTCGCACGGAATGCCTACATAAAATACCAGAATGTTCAAATTCTTTACACGAGCATTGAACTTGTTCACTTTCAGGAATCCAGTAAACAAGACATTCTCTTTCCATTCTTTTGTAGTGCCTCACAAGGTATGAGCCATTAGCCATTTCGGTTGACACATACTGCATAGATAGCATAAATTCGTTCTGTGCCACAGTAAAGGTATAAGGTGTTAGAATGGTCCTTGCGTGTTCTTCAAGGGGCAGGCAAGTTTTAATGGGAACATGCAGCAACTCTTCCCTGTTCTTGTATCCGTTGTTGGCAACAGTACCAACCTGCAAGTATGTACAGATAAAATAGATTAGCCTTTTTGTCAAAGTTATGCTAAGTGGCTAAATTTAGGTTGCCAGGGAAACAACCTGTTCAAAGAAGGATTGCAGACATGATTGCCTACCCAAGATGCTTTTCATAAATGTTTCAACTGATTTCAAGTACTCAGAACTCAAGCTGCGAGCCAAAAAGAAATTGCGGATGTAGCAGAATGACCAGGAAAGTCGATAAGAAAAGAGCAAAGCAATATGCTTGTCTGAACCAAGTCCAAAGCTTGCAATGAGATGATTCAACCGATGCTCAAATTCTTCCACATCTTCCAGATAACACAACACATCGAACTGATTTTTAAATTCTGGAAACTGTGAACCCAAGTGCAACGAGAACCAACTCGACAATTTTGATTGGACCTGCCATATGGATACGATATGTTTAGTATTTGGCATCTCCATGGAAATAGCATCTCTAAGCCCTGAATCTATATCAGTTACAACTGTTTGTGGATGTCCTCCTCGCATAAACTGTATAAAAACCTGTAGAAGGACATAAGTAATACAGTTAAATCGAGCAAATAGCCAAAAGAAACAGAAACGCATTACACCTACAAACCTGCAATGCCCAAGAGAATGACTGTAATGTCTCTTCTCGTAAAAGAACACACCCAAGGAAAAATGCTCTTCCATGGTTGCTGATGCCAAACCAAACCCCAAGTAGCACATTGTAGGTAATAGAGCGGTATGTGGTATCAAATGTAACAGCATCACCAAAAATTGAAAATGCACGGACTGAGTCTCCATAAGCCCAAGCAATGTTTTCTACTCTTCCATGTTCAGTAGTAGTATAACTATAGACAAACCCATCATTCTTCTGTGCCATAGCTTTACACGCATCAAGAAGCTCTAATAAGTCATTCTCCCTCTTCTCAGTTAGAATAGCATTATTTTCTTGAACAGTTTTCTTACACGTCCTGACAAAATTCCGCACATCCTTTTCAATAAATGGTAATTGGCCAGGTTTCACTCCCTTCTCTAACTCCAACACCTTTAATATTCGATTGACAGAAAACCCTGCTCTGGAAAGTAGAAGGATTCGCTCTTGATCAGCTTCTTCAATTTTTCTGTAGGCAGGAAGCAGGCGCACTTGATCATCTTCCAGCAACTCATGATTATGAACATTACTAAATTGAGAAACGTACCACTGAGTTCGCCCATTTACAAATTCCTTCGTTAGATACAACTTAGCATCACAGCCACACCTTACTGACTTTCTATCCCTGGGGTGCTCAACATTGGCTTTCTTCCTAGTCTGGTTAAATCCAGAACGGTAACAAACAAAGTCCCTTCTATAAATCCCTAAATTCTGGCTTTCAGTTGAACGGGCTTTCCTAATCGAGAACCCATTCTTCCGAGCAAAGTTGCAGTAGAATTCTAATGCTTCATCGTCACTCTTGAATATCTGGCCAACATATGGAGTAAAAACAACTTCATCTACCGGCGACAATGTTGTTTCCTTCCTCACGGAAGATGACCCAACTGTTACCTGGCCATCTCCACCATACTTGATGTAGCACTTCCAATCTCCACAAGGGCATTGCTGTCGTCGAATCCAAATATTATTCAATGGCTTCACAGCCATTGCTTGACATCAAAGAAATCTGAACTAGTGAGGCAGAATCCTCCAGATCTTGGCAAATAAAAATTCCATTCCTAGGAATTAGTTGCAATACTAGAATTAGTGCAGAGTTCAAATTCAATATAGGTTACTCCCGCAACTAGATATCAACATCAGAAAAGAACTTTTAGAAAAAAAATTAATCCAGTATAGCCAGAGGATAAACACTAAACCAACATCCAAAACATTCGATCAGAAAGCCATGAAGGAAGATATACAATTCTACAAAAACACCCCAGGGAAATAATGAAGAACAGTTTCTTTTTTGGCAGAATGCGACATGAAGGAAGCCATATAAGTCTACAAAATCACCCCAGGGAAATAATGAAGAACAGTTTCTTTTTCAGCAGAGTGTAACAACTAACAACTGAGGCAGGTTAATAAAGAAAGGAAAAGCAGAACTACCAGAAGAAATAGAATTTAAATAGACGAAGCTAAATCGAATCATCAGGACGAAATATTTTTGTTGGTTAATTAACTGGTCACATTTTATTGGTTGAGGAAGAGACAGATAAACACAACTGAAAATCACATTTTTAAAAGCCCCAAATGCATAAATTTTTGTTGGTTAATTAACTGGTCACATTTTATTCCTGAAATGGCTTGGATTGGTATTTTTTCAGTGTTTCAGAATACATTAAACCAATATGTTAACTAATCAATTACGATAAATTGGACAAATCCCAAACATTGATCCAAGTGAATTACTAAGAAGATCATACATATAAGATACAAGAAGCACTGAATATTAAGCTTATAAGTACATATAGGAAAAAATCATCAATGAAAAGAAGAAAAAAAAAACGTAAGACATTCAACTGCTGCCAAGATCACAGTATTATAATCAGCAGGCATCTAAATTTCTTACTTTCCCTCATAGACATTTGATCGAACAGTTGGACGGTAATTTAAACGACAGCAAAACAATTTTGCAAGACTCGGTAGAAATGATGGGTAATCCAAAACTCATCGAGATCATAGCAGATAATGCGTACTAACCTTGAGATACTACGGAAAATCGCAGAGCACTGACGACTAAAATTTGAATGTTACGAGATTAACAATTATCCATCATCCTTCTACCCCTTTTAAGCTGGAAGTAGTTTTCTTCTTCACTGTGAAAGAAAAACGCAAAAAGATGAGAGAACGAGAAGATTAGTTGTGTTTTCTTCTGTTTTATTTTTTTTTTCATGGATGTGGGCTTTGGATACGGATTGGGCTACGGTTTGGCATATTGTGATACATTTTGTCAACAAGATACGGTGACGGATACATTAGCAAAATTTGATTTCTCTTAGCCCTTACCGAAACTCATTTCATCAATGCTTCCTTGGAAGATTAGCAATAATCTAAAAGCAGATACATCATCATCTCATAACTAAAGGAATATTTTGTTAACTAACCCAGTGACTTCCTCTTTATAAATATATATGTAAAAAAAAACGGATTACTGTTTCACCCAAGAGAAATACTCCCTCCGTCCCATATTTATTGTCCAGTTTGGGTTTTCATTTCTAGTTCAAATTGTACTAAAAATGAAATCTTAAACTGGACAATAATTACGGGACAGAAGGAGTAACTCTCTTTACAAAATAATAAAATAAATTATTTTTCTAAGACATGAGAGTATTAGAGGTGAAAGGGTACTTATGCTTTTGAAGTGGGGCCCAACATTAGTCCCAGCATTTACTTAAGTTAAAGTCCATCAGTCAAGCTCTCTTTATAGAATTAAAACGTATAATAATTGGAGACATCCCTACTGGCTTATAATGGATTGATTTGAAGTGATTGAGGCTACTGATTGTAATAGCGATTAGAAGCGATTGAATTTGAGGTTACTGTTTTGGGATTGTTTTAAAGTATTTGAAATGCTCCAAATAGTTAATCATATGTCTAGTACTCAATAGAAAGGTTATCATGGATTCATAGGTTTAGGCCCAAGTAGGGTATTTGGATCAATCTACTAGAAGTAGATAATGTTGTAATAGTGTTTTGGGAAGATACAATAGGAAAAGGAAAAATTGGCCGATCTATTCAAAGATTGACATACGTTGTTAATTCTACTCTATTCTTTTTCGATTAGCTAATATTATCCTAAGCTATCCAATCGTTAGCCGATTTTGTCCAATTGGCCAATTTCCATTTAAATTAACGGAATTCTGTTAGTTTTAATTACAAAAAATATCCTAATAATTTTGAAAATTATAAAAACGACCCTAAAAATTTGTAAAAATAACCAAATAGTCTTTTTATAATTTTTATTTAATTTTTTCTGTTTTCTATTTATTTTTATTATTTCTCATAACTATAAAAATATATTATATGATCTTTTAAAAAAATTATTTATTTTTAAACACTACTGTGCAAATTTATAGATATGTATATTTGTAAGTCATGGTTGATTTACATAAATATATTAATTTTTTAACAATATAACTTGACAATAATGATGTTAGTTTTTTTAATCCTTTTTTCAATTTAAACAATAATATTTTTTGACTAATAATTAATTTTTTACAAAAAAGTAAAACATTTAGCATAGATTAAAAATTAATATATTAGTACATTTTAATTTATTACAAATTGAATAAACAAACTATAGATTGTATTATCCAATTCCAAAAATTACTAAAATAAAATATAGTGTACAATCTAGTGTTTAGGGTATTGAGTTTCATGATAATAGATATAACATTAATTCTCACCAAGGATTTTTAACCGGGAGAATGATTTTATCCACATTTATGCATGGTTTACTAAAGGTGAGAGGGTTGAGTTAGATGGTCAGGTGATTTAATATGGGAAATGATTTACTGTGTTCGAGGCCTCAATTCTCACTGGGGCGATCTTTTTTTTTTTAAAGGTGGAGTCCAGTACTGGAGCAGATTTTTGTTATTATTATTAAAAAAAATATTCCTGCTAAAGTTAGATGTTAATATCTCAAAAAAATTATCACGAAATATTAAACTCTCGCAATGATAAATATACATATTTTTTATAAAATATTTTGTACTATTTTTTTTTACTTTCTATTTGTACTTGGCCTTTTAAAGAAAATATATATTTTAGTTTGATTATTTTTTTTTAATTTTACAACACAATCTAAATTCTGTTGAATTATATTGTAATAATACATTAAAGTATACCAATAAAAAAATTTAATCTATGCTAAATGTTTTATTTTTTGTGCAAAATTAGGTTTAGTTAAATACTCTTATTTTTTAGATTGAAAAAAATAGATTAAAAAAATAATATCATTACTGTTAAACCATATTATTAAAAAATCCATATGTTTATGTAAATCAACCATGAGTTACGAATATGCATATCTATAAATTTGCACAATAGTGTTTTAAAAATAAATAGCTTTTTTTAAAAAGATTATATAATATATTTTTATAGTTATGAGAAATAGTGAAAAGAAATAGAAAACAGAAAAAATTAAATAAAAAGTGAAAAAAGACTGTTTGGGTATTTTTACAAATTTTTGAGGTCATTTTTTTAATTTTCAAAACTATTATGGTATTTTTTGTAATTAAAACTAACGAAATTCCGTTAATTTAAACGGGAATTGGCAAATTGGACAAAATCGGCTAACGGTTGGATAACTTAGGGTAATATTAGCTAACCGAAAAAGAATAGGGTAAAATTGACAACGCATGTCAACGTTTGGGTAGATCGGCCAATTTGTCCAATAGGAAAATATTAGGAGAATATTGTAATTTTAGACTTTTTAGCCTCCTTAGTATGTAAAAACAAAAAAAAAACGTATAATAAAATAGATTATTTTTCTAGGAATGAGAAATATTACAAACAAATGGTCTCCTCACTTTGGTCTTAATCCAGTGGACAAGAGGAGATCAACCTCGCTAAGTAAGACCAACCTCCTCCAACATCTATAAAAGGAAGAAGAGCAACAACAGCAAGGTATATCTTGGAATAGATCAGATTAGGGAGAAGACCAGATTGAGAGTGAGAAAAAGACTCATAGATAGGTTCACAGTAGAGAGAAAAGAAGAGAAGCAGTAGGCAGCTGCTACGGGTGGCTACTCGAGGAAGTGACAGTCACTTGCCCAAGTAGCCAGCCTTCAGCAGCATAGCAAATTTGCTTCCTTCCCCTGTTTTTTTTTCTTTTGTGTCTTTTCTTGTTTGTAACCATGTCGTTAGCTATGCTGATCCTTGTTATATCAGTTGTAGTCAAGGATATGAGTAGCTAAACTGTTTATGGGGTCTTAATCCATTGAATCTCTCTAGTTATTATACATGGTTGTGTTTGGATGATATTTGAGTGCCTTGTACTAGAGTTTTAATTATACTTTTGATTAGAATGATCAACTAGTCAATTGTACATGCATGTGGGGAGAATCCCTGACGGGTAAATTTTACTTAGAATGTCTAGCATTAGTAAGTGAAAAGGGAGTAGCAGCCCAAGGTTTCAAACAACAATGGAAGTTAGTTGTTTGGCATGAGGCGATCATAAGGGTTTAAGATCTTAATGACATAGTAGTAATCTGGAATCAACAACGGAAGTTAGTGACTTTGTTACTGCTAGGACTCTGTCTGGAACAATTGGAAGTGACCTTATGGTGTATTTGTTCCTGATTGAACACAGTTTCATACCACGAAAGTAGCAACCAGAATAAGAAACTAGAGAGAGGATAGTGGAGTAGGAACCCCACGACACTTAGTTTCTCACTTTCGAAAGCCGTCTGTCTTTTCTATTTATTTGTGACTTGAGTCGAATCTTTTGGAGTTTATTAGAGTTTCACATGTCCCTGTGGGATCGACCGACTTACTACTATCTACAGTTTTAAGTTGATTTTGTTTTAGTGGATTCGACACTCATCCATATGTCCTCCTAATTGAATACAAAACCTTAAAAAAATTATTTTAATATTTATTTATTCTCCCAATTATTATAAAATATTTTTAAAGTTTTATTTCAATTGGAACATTCATGCTAAATGAAACTTATGACAAGTCAAAATGTCTTATAATAACGACTGGAGGGAGCAATACGATATCTTAACATTTAAATGGTCATCAAAAGTTGGTTTTGAAACTTGGAAGAAATTATAATTCAAGAAAGATTTGAAGGACGTGGGTTTCCCCTTGATTGTTAGAGGTTATTAGGAAACTGATTATAGAATTTATTTTTTTCAATATGAGAATTGGGTAGAGAAAATTTTAAAGAGTCAGAATTTTAGGATAATGTTGATTTTTGGTAAAATGGGATATATAGATTTCATGTACGAAATTAGGGGAGTAGGGGGGTCGATCAATCCTTGTCTGCCTGATTTTTCCTTAGTATGAGTATTTGGCAGTTGAAATTTTTGCAGTTTGACCCTTTGGTAACGATTGAATAACCTTATTTTCGACTCCATGATTTGAAAGTTCCCAAACCTAATTATAAGGGACATATTTAAATTAAAGATAATGTTATACCTTATAATTGGGACAAGAGGGACTAAGAAGTTTTTTTTTGGAAAGGTACCTGTAGATTAATTGATAACTAAGAACGTATATTATAGTCCAGAATAAGTCAGATTATGTAATTCAGAACACTTCTCCTTGGAACTTTAATCATTTCAAAGGATTAAAAAGATGCTACGGTTAAGTTTATCAAAGAGATAATCTCCTAAGCTTTCGTTGGGAGTGACTCCGGTCGAAGGGTGCATGTTAAAGTTTCACAGTCCGTGTGAACCTTTAGACATTTGATACCTAAATTTGCAGTCTCTCGTAAGGCTAGTAAGCATTTCAGGGCTTCAACCTGGAAGGGAAAAAGGGCATTGATCGCCATTGACTTTATTTGTATTATCATCCTGTGAGGTGAGATAATTTTCCAAGCCTCTGCCATTTCCTTGTGCTAGGGTAGAAAGATCCATAATAAATAACCAAGGCCGTTGTTGGGGCCACATGGGTGGACACTGGCAATGTACTCAGTCCTTGTGGCAACCGATAATGACTCTGTTTGTGGTGCTGCAACTATCCCTGTATGAGATGCCATGAGACTGACAGATCATTAAATTGACTCGTCCAGATTTTGTCATTACGCTCTATCTAAATCTGCCATATAATGATTAGAAAGAGATCAACCTCCTCTTTTGATGGGTGAATTTAGCATCATTAGACAAACCATGGAAGAAGTGAGTTATAAGGGGAGCTGAAGATAAAGCCAAATAATGGATACGCCATGGCCCAAATGGCCTGGGATGCATCACATCTGAAGAAAAGATGTAAATTGTCCTCCACTTGCTGGCCACATCTCAGACAGATTATTGGTACTGGCACTCCACGTTTGTGTAACTCCGAGCGTGTGGAAAGGGCATTGAGAATCGCTCTCCAGAAGATGAATTTTTGCTTTGGCTGAACTAACGAGTTCCAGAGTCTTTTCCAAGCTAGTTTCTCTGTATTCAGAGTTGCTGGATTTTGGACAGGTTGTGGGATGAGTGCATTAATCGCCAGTTGATATCCTGATTTCACTGTATAGTTGCCATGATCCATTAACCTCCACTAGAGTTTGTCCTTTTGCTCTCTTTGAGACGGATCAACAAAGATTCCAGTTATATGAGATACAATATGATCCGGGAAAAATTGATCTCAGGGCATTTGAGTCTCTACTATTTCTGTTGGTTTGATGAAATTCTGTACTTTGAGAGAGGAATTTGTAGCCAAAATAAAATCAAGCTTGATTGGATTTGAGATATTTGGGATCCAATCCCCTGAGATGTGAATGTCTTTCTCAAAAATAACCTTCCATTTGACCTGGTGCTTTAGTAGTTCAGCTCCCCACATTATGCTTTTAAAACCCCAAGAAGGGTTTGAAAGGGGTCTCACTGGGGGGAAAATGCAACCCGAACAAATACTCGGCTCGCATAAGTCTTGATAAAAGGGAGCCTGGAGATGTCAAAATTTTCCATGCATGTTTCGCAAGTAGAGCTTGGTTGAACTCCTTTGTAGCTTTAGACCAAGGCCAGTAGGCCATCATGAAACAATGATTTTGTGATCTTTTTCCAAACTCGCCAATGGATCTTCGTTTCCTGGAAGCATCTTTTCAGATTATTTGATACACCGGCTGTAGTGTATGAGCAGGGAGGTTGAATACTCCCATACAGTACACCAGCATTGATGATAAAAATCATGTAGCCTTCCATGGTGATTCTTCTAGTGAGGGGAATGAGCTAGTCCTTCATTCTAGTTTTGGAATGCCAAGTTTACTTTGCAGGCCAATCAAGGAGGAAAGGATGGATCTTGACTACCTATGTGATAGGGAGTTGGTTCAAGAGAGCTATGATCAAGATGATGAGAATGCCATTCACTTTGGGGTTCAAACCAGAGGAGATGATGACCTCATGGAAATAAGTGCTCAAGAGTATCAAGGGAGTTTGACTCTTGGTGCTCCATGAAGATCATTGATCAAGCTAGTGAGAAGAGTCATTTAGGTTCTTGAATGGACGGCCTATTTGATCAAAGTGTTCAAGATTGAGTCCATTGCTACACAATTGGATAGGTTGCAAACTATCTTAATTGTTTCAAGTGTTTTTCCAATCTTTTGGAGTCAATAAAGAGAATTCTACAAGTTTTGGAGTAAATTGGAGTTTTCTACAATTTGAGGGACGCAAGACCAATATTCCACTTTTGGAAGGGCGTTCAAGACATTTTACTTGAATAATTTGGAGCTGATTTTCAAGATTTAGAGGTTGTCTAAGTCTAGGAGTTATTTTCAAAATTTTATCTAGTTAGATAAGCCATGTGGACTGAATAAAGCTAGAGTGTTTTGATTAGGAGTCTTAGATTCCTTCTAGATATTATCATATTTGAGGATAAGTCATTTAGATAAGGTTTCCTAGATTTTAGATAGAGTCAAAGAGATCAAATACTCTTCTACTTCTACTCCTTGTGAGATAAGATTAGAGAGTCCTAATTGTCTTCTTTTCTTGGTGCTGGCCGAATTTCTTAGCCTATAAATAGGTAGGATGGCCGAAATTTCAAAGCACCCTTGAGTGGTCATTTTTGTTGTCTCTTTTGAGAGTTTTTCCTGTGAGGAATTTTTGTTAAAATAGAGTGTCCATTTCTCGTGTCCAGTATGATTTAACCAAGAGAGTTTTCATCTTGTCTTGGATCTTTTGATCTTGCAGAAACCGTTTTTTTTCAAGTATGCTTCTTGATAGAATTGTTTTAAAACAAAACTTCTTATTTTCATACTACTTCTAGTAGTTCGATTGATGAGCCTTTCTTTTAGCTTGGTGTTCAAATTCATGATGTGTGTGTTCATGAGTTCCATTGTGGGGTTTGTCCTACTTTTGTTGGATGAGTTGTGCTTTGGCATAAGCATTTTGAGATAGTGTATGTGTTGCATATCTTGGTTGGTTATGAAGATTACTAATCAATAGTATTCCTTCATAGTTGAGCATTGTTTGCTCCTACCTTTCTTGAGTCTCTTGAATGATGACTGATCAAGTATATTGAATGGTGTCCTTGCTATTCTTAGTGTGGGTGGTTGTTTAATTCGAATCTTTCATAGATAATGTGTTCTTTGCTTGGTTTGAGTTAAGAGATAGAAATCACTTAGATAAACGATCGCCTTACTGTGAATTTTTCGTACTCTTTTGAGTTTCACGGGATAGACAAATTATCTTCGTACTTTCTTGTTTGATGGTTGCATTAACGAAATTTGCTTCATCTGCGAGATTACTATCAATTTAAGACAATGTGGATTTGGCTAAGGTGATACGACCAGTGAGTGATAGCAATTTTGTTTTCCAGCTTGCAAATTAATTGATGATTCTAGATGTGAAGTATTTGAAAATGACCTTTTTTCTTCTCCTTGAAATCCGGGCTCTTACCCAAATATTTACTACCGAACTAACCCTCCAGGATCTGCAAAGTGGAGTGGATGAACTACTTCAACTCCTGTGTGGTATTAGCACTGAGCAGAATGGAAGGCTTATGCAGATTTATTCACTGACCCAAGAAATTTGTAGAGTTTTAAAGTAGACAAGTCAATGCTAATGTTGCCGACTCTCTACCTTCTATAAAAAAGAGACTATCATCTGCATACATAAGATGACTACACTTGGGAGCATGAGAACTATTATTAATTCCTAGACTTGGAAAGTGGTTGATTTCCAAACGGATTGCGGATGACAACACTTGTTGGCATAATCTGAAGAGCTACGGAGACAAAGGGCAGCCTTACCGGAGACCCTTATTGGGTGTGAAAGGTGACAAGCTCTGCCCATTGAATTGTATCGAGTATGACACATAAGAAACCACAGTGCATGATAAGAGATATCAAACTCTGAGGGATGTTGGCCTTTTGTAGAACCGCTTGTATGAAAGGCCATGAAACTCAATTATAAACATTGCTCATATCAAGTTTAATTGTTGCTCATATCAGGGGGAAACAAACGAGTTGTTGATGGCCTCTCGTAATGTTGATTGGACATCCTGGCCAATGACGTTTTTGTATTTTTTGGGTAAAAACCAGCTGGAATACCATCAGGGCCCGGAAATTTCTAGGGCTACATTTGCTTGATTACCATCCATACCTCCTCAGCTGAGAAGGGAGTGTCTCGAGAAGCAGTTTGATCAAGAGATAAGATTTCATCCACTTTGTCAAGAAGTCCAACTTGGAACGAGGAATTTTGCACATTGTGAGAACTTGTTTCCACCGACCTGTAAATGTGTGAGAAGTATGATTGAAGCAATTCCCCCATCTGCCTCTGGTCCTGGATCTAGTTTCCAGCTTCATCCTGCAATTCATTGATCCACTTGTTTCCTTTCTTTTCGACTGCCCACTGATGAAAAAATTTTGTGTTTCTATCCCCCTGAATGATCCAGTTTATTTTAGCCCTTTGGCTCCAGTAGTCATGTTGATGCTGTAAGGCATCTTCTAACTCCAACCAGTGAGTTTCCAGTGGAGTAGCTAGGTGTTCATTAGACTTATTCATCTCCCATTGTTGTTGAGTATAAGTTAATTGATTTGCTAGTTTAAGAACCAGACTATCCAAGCTACCAAATTGAGCCTTACTCCATCTAGAAAGGCTTTTCAAAGATTTTTTGCAGTTTGGCAGAGAGAGAGACTTCCCTTCAAATTATCAATGTGGAGAGAGGAATGGTTCCATGATTGCCTGACCAGATCATTTGAAGTATGACAATTAGACCAAAATTCTTCGAAACATGGTCTTCTTCTTTGAGAGTGTTTCTACTTGAGCTCTTCTAGAATTGGACCATGGTCAGAACACATAATAAGAAGATTTCTGATCACTGCCCTATCAAAATGGCTTAACCATTGTTGATTAAAAAAAACTCAATCCAACCTCTCATAATTTTTTCCTGACCTTGACGTTTGTTTGTCTAAGTGTACCAACAGCCTACATGCTTCAACTCCTCTAGATCATTCTGAGTCACTTCCCGACCATCAAATTTGTTTTCTTGGCTTACAACTTGTTTGAAATCACCTAATATAATATACAGGGATACAAAAAGCTTTGGAGAGTAACATTAAGCTGATGCCAGAAGGCCACCCTTCCTTGACTGAAATGAGGACCAAACAAAAAAAAAAAAAAAAACCAGCTACCCAGTGTAATCCAGATGACTACATTAGAGTCCTGGTGAAGCACATCAAGCTTAACCCCATTCACCCAAAAGATGCCAATCTCCCACTTAGACCTACTGAATCTATTACAATAGAGTTTTTAAAAACTGAAGATTGTTGACATACTCCGACGGTATCTATATTACCCTTGGTCTCCATAAGAAACAAAATGCAAGGCTTATAGTTTTTAATTAACCTACCTAGAATGTGCTTAGCCGAGGTATTATTCATATCTATACAATTCTAAGATAAAATATTCATGAAAACAGAGGAGGCTGATCTGGTTCAACCCCCGCAAAACCATTTAGCTGATCAACATTTTCAATGTCCTCCCTGACCTGGAGGTTGTCTTCTAGCTTGGTTGTAAGGCCTTCCAGACAGGAACTAGCGACAGGGATCTTCTGCAAAGCCCTCTTTTTGCCTTGCCTGACCATATCATCTTTAGATTCCTCAGAAACTCTTTTCCTGCTGCTACTCGACTCATCAGAGCTCCAAGATAATTCACTGTCAATCTTCATACACCAGGCTGATGCAGTTGACTGCTGTGGCTTAAGAGTTGACTCCCTTGGTCTCAACTTGGCCCTCTTGTGTGCTTTTCTTCTATAAGCATAGTACAATGGTAGCTCTGTATCAGACATTGCCCTTCTCACCTTTATCATCCACTCATCCTCACTTGACTGAGAGGAGATATCAACATCCACTAGAGCTAAAGAGCTTGCAGTTACTAACTTCTTGCTGTTCCTGCTTTTCTTAAATATCATTTTTCTACCCCTCAATACAGAAGAAAATGTAGGATACTTATCAATAGAATCAGAAGGGGAGGAGTGCCAAGATCCAGGCTTAACTAAATTCCGAGCCCAAGGTATATCACTTCTAACCCTGTTACATTAGAGTAAACCCTATCCAATACAGACTGTGGGGATTGAAAGTGTGATACAGTCGGGGGGAGGGGGAGTGGGGGAGGGAATCAGGAATGTTAGGAATAAAAATACTAGGAACATAAGATTCATCCGATATCCTTGATGCAAAAACCGAGATTTCTGGGATTTTATAAATGGAGAACAACATTGTTTCATGACTAGATTCATCGATAACGGACTATCAGCAAAATCAAGTAGTGCAGAGAGAGAATGAAAGCTACCTTCGATTGAGCTGTCTCTGTCATAATTGCATTCATCCTCTACAACAGGTGCCGCCATTCTGCTGGGATAATAAAAACTATTCTCTTTGATGCCATTCAGGATTAAGGGGGAAGTAGACGGATTGAAACCATCACCTATCTGATCATCATGCTAAAAATTGTCCTCATTCTGTTTAGGATCCCTCACCATCTCCATCATTGCCATCATCATCATTGTTATCATCATCATAGTCGTCATCATCATCTCCCAGCTGTAGGAACCAGGGTACTGGCTCAGGTTCTTCCAATTCAGCTACGGTGAAGCCATCCTGGATGCTCTGTTCTAAAATTGTACAATAATAGCTAACCATCTGTTCTACATTATCAGCAAGGAGTCTAGTATTATGCTTTTTCTTATGAGCATGAGCCCTAATAGAGCTAGTGTACAATGGCTTAAACTCATCTATCAGTAATGGAGAATTAAATTTGATGCTTTTTCATAAAAGAAATTATCTAAGAATTGTTCAAACTCAAAGTTGTTGTGCATGTAACAACGTTGGACTGGATGGCCTTATCTACCACAACGCTTAGAGTACTTATGCATCTGTTCATACTTACAACGGATTTTTGCTTTCTTACCATTTTTTTTGGTAATGTGGAAGCATGGAGTAAGTGAATCCCCGGGTTTAAGCCACACCTTGGCCCTTACAATGCCACACAATCCTCTTTGACCAAAGCCACTTCACCAACCCATCGAGCTAGATCCTCCACTCCTTTATAGTTCATCGTGGTTATTGGGACTCCATGCATGCAGATCCAAATGTTCAGCTTCTCTATTCTGATGCTAACTAGCTACAGATCTTCATGGTCATAATAACTCTGCAAGATCAGTAAACCTCCTTCCACAGCATAGGGGCCATTATCAAGAACAGTAAGCAGATCATATCTAAATTGAAACTACTTGATGAAAATGTTTTTGTCATAGTACATGATCCTGGTGTACATCGGTCACTTGTCATTCAAATACCTTTGCATACGCCTATCATCGAACTGACGACTATCAAACAAGTAGCCAAGCATAAAAATAACAAAGGACAATATTATTAATTGCGATGTTGGAATGGGAGAAGGTCAAACGAAACTGGATCACAAATAAGCAGGATACTAAAGGTCCAAGCATTAAAAAATTCTTATGCAAAGGTTAGTGGAGGGAAATCCAAATTGCATAACTTCCAAATAGCATAGTCATCGACAAGGAGTCAAAAATTGCAAAACATTTTAAAAGAGGGTCCTAGAATATATAGGGTTTAGTAAAACAAGGTGATGGTTTGGATAGTAAAGGAAAAACCAGCTATTAAATCTAAGATGTGAAACTTTCTTTACTAAGGAAAAGTTACCAGATTAATTTAAACTTTTCTCACGTTTGAAGGTAAAGAGAACATTCTCTCAATTTAATTTTTAGAGTGAAGGACAACTTGATTTTTTAGTAGTAACAAATAAAAATATACTACATATTACTCTTTAAAAACCCTTTTTTTATAATAAAAAAATGGATATTACATTTTCCCTTTTTCATTATTACTCAATGAATAATTGTTTAGTTTTTACAACTCCATTAGGGAGGATTTAAAAAATGTAAAGAGAAACAAATGCAATAATCGTTCTTCTTATAGCTGATGTGGTCTAGTCAGTTTACTGTTAACGTTATCATCATCGAAGCCGATTGACTTCGACCATATAAAGAGACTTTCGCGATTTTCTTCTTCCCCTGCGTTGCATCAAAACTTTTCAGTTGATTGATCCATCTTCATAAATCTTCCCAACCAAAGAAAGATTGTGAATAAAGTTGATTCAAATGCATCTTCTTCAATTTCAATTCCCTTCAACAACCCTGTTTTCCAAACCATCACTTTCCCTTGTCAGAAGACCTCCACCCATTCTCTTCACCACTACGCAGTTAAAGCAATTCCCAATTCCCAGATTTTCAATTCAGTCTTTCAAATGTTCAGCTTCTTCTGCTGTTTCGGAAAGAACAACCCAGTTGGAGTTGGCCCAGAATCATGATTGTAATAAGCCATCCCCTGCTGAAGTCTCAAGAACAACAATGGAGTTATCATCTATGGGCACTCTTTCTACTGTCAATCCAGATGGTTGGCCTCTTGGGATTGGCGTTAGATTTGCTGTTGATTCTCAAGGCACTCCAATTATATGCTTGCATCAATCCTCTAATACCGTCTCATTTCTCAATAATGATGTGCCCGCTAGCTTACATGTTCAGGTAATTTAAAGTGCTCTTTTGTTCTTTAAAGTTCCAATCTTTATGTACTGAATAATTTGATCAAGATTTGTGTCTCGTCTTCCCACCAGTTAGAGCAGTGCGGCCTGCGGACTCCACAATGTACAATTCTGGGGAAACTTACAAAGATTGAGGATAAGATGACTTCTAAGGTCAAATTTCTTTCTGTTAAAAACTCCTCGTTTCTATGTCTGCTTTCCTCAACCCAGTTCGATTTGGGTTGCTTGTTAATCATCATTTGACAATTAGTCAGAAAGAGTGCTATCAGTTTTATAAAATTTTAAGTGTGAGCGTTTGGAGGTAGAGAGAACATTCTCTCAATTTAATTTTCAGAAAGAGTTTTATCAGTTTTATAAATGTGGAACAAAGGCTTTTAGGTTGTAAGCGTGATCAGTTTTCAGAAGGATTGGATTAGTTGTATGCAGTTGTAAGCTCATAATTAACTTCTGATTTCTCAATATCAGAAGCATTGTTCTCTGTGGAAAAGGAAATTTGGGGAGGAAGCCAATGAGGATCTCATTTATGCTGTTTCTGTTGAGCGTGTACTACATATGGAGGACTTTGGAGAGGTGTGTTGGACATTCCTTGGCGGTATGCTTTGATATGGTCATTTTCTGCTGATTTTTTTGGGACTTTAAATTGATGTATTCATCCTAATTATCCTGTCATTTTAGCTGTTTTACCTTGCTTAGTAGTTCGGGATTATCTTTTCTATTGCTCAGATATTATGCTTTCTGAATGAATGAGAGATATTCTAATATGTATTTCTTTTAGGATGGTGTGTGGGTTATGTCAATGGATTATGAGATGGCTAGCCCCGATCCGCTGCGCGATTTTGCTGAAAGTTTTGTGGAAGAGATAAATGCAAATAATGGGGAAGACGTCTACCGCTTTTGTAACATTTACGCGGATTTGGATTTCCAGGTTTGCTTGCATTACAATCTTGTAGTTCTTCATCTACTCTATTTTACGTTTCTGCATTTTCCTAGGTTCCTTTGGCATGTTGGACAAGATAGTGTTTATGTTCATTAGACATTATGGAAGTTAATCATCTACAGTAGGAGGTTTCTAGGTGGAACTATTAATTAAGCATGTCATACCTCTTTTTAGGAAGTAGAACATCCGCTTTTGATCTTAGATGATACATCTGCATCTATTTGGTAGAGTTGAAATTTTACTTTCAAAACTATGATTTATGTGCAGACTGCCTTTGTATATTAAACCCTGAAACGTAAGTTATGATTTCATAATTATGATCTAAAATCAGTCCCTCTTGATTGAGCTGAGATCGCATGAAATCAATTGTAAGATTTGCACTTGACTACTTTTAAGAGGATTTAGCTGTAGTACACTTTATGGGTAAAAATGAGAATAATGCTAATGATCAGATAAGACACAGTGTTTTTGGGTTATGCAAGCTCATCTATCTTGAACTATAAAAGCAAATTATGTGAGTGGAAAGGGTAAAATGAGAGACGTGAGTATCAACCTTCTTACAGATATTTCAGTAATTAACCACAAAGCTGCCACTGTACTAGATGCAGTAACTAGATGAATATTTCCCCATTTTGTTCTATCATAATACTTTTTTCTTCAACTATCCAGATTGAGATGCATCATATCGTTTTCCAACTTCTTTCCCAACCCTTTACGTTCTTCCCTGTATGTTCCCCTTCTCACAATTGGTGCAATTGTTGAAATATTCTTATTTTGGATTCTTCTTTACAAGAGGTTATTAACGTTGTGTCATTCTGCACTTGTGTGTAGTTAAAGTTATGCAAACAAGAAAGAAGGTTTTGTTGAACACCTATTATTTAAAAGATTTCCGGAAACTATTGTTACCTGCCTTTTTTTTGGAGACTCGATATTATTTGTTTCTCTTCCTCTGTCTATTATCATTCTAGTCAATTCAATTCCAGTAGATCCATGTCTATAATGATGTCTTTTAGGTTGTTATTCATATGCCCTATATTGCCCATACTCACTGTTTATAGTCTTAAAGCTAGCCTTGTTGTCTATGTCATGAATCATGTAAAGGACAAACAAGTTTCGGTGGGTTTTCCCTTGCTTTGTGGGAACATGCATGCATTCGTGTGTTAAGGACTAGACTCGAAGCCATTCTTGGCATCTCATTCGGCAATATTGTAAGATCAAATGTCAGGCCAACATGGTGTTTATTAAACCTCTGGATAATTGCTTGCTATCAATATTTTCAGTGACATGAGTATCTTCTATTACAGGTATTAGATGCAAAGGTGGTTTGGGTCGATCGCCTAGGCTTTGATATCCGTGTTAGAACCTCCCAGGATGATGCATTTGAGGTTCGAATTCCTTTCCCGGGAGAAGTATCAGATGAGAAAGGAGCAAAATCATCTTTCAACTGTATGTCTCAGCTTGCTTGGGAAGTGGAAAAGAATTTCCATGTCCCCGATTTCGAGAAAGTTAAACAAGTGAAGAAGATTGTCAGTAGGTCAAGATGACAAGCAGAATTGATGTTCGGCTTCTAAACATTCTAAGCATCTTGGTCAACGTTTGGGCCGCAAATTACTAATATATGATGAGAAGAAATAGCTTCGGTTCCTAAACGTTCTCACCTTCTTGATCAATTTATTTTTTGGCGCAGATTAATTTTCTTGCTAACTTTCAGTTAGTCCTTTTTTTGTACCATTACTGCTGCCTCATGTTAAAGGCTCTTTTGTTTTGCAAATTCAGGAAGTCAAAATATTCATCATCTGAAGTTTTTTGTTGAGTGCAAAATCATATTTGTTCAGACAACTCTTATCACCACTTTTACAGGCCCGTGTATAAAAAGCCGTTAACTATTGAGCTGAAGTGGTTTGCGTTTAAAATGTAAAATTGAAATGTAATTTAACAAAATTTGGGGTTGGCTGCAATGATTTCTGAAATTTTATACTGTTTAAAAAGATTCGATTATTCTCCTGGACGAAGCAAGAAACCCTAAGCACATTTAGGCAGCTGATGACCACCATGTCAGTGTGGGTATAAGACACTGCAACTAGCTACAATGGCTTTCTGCCACTTTCTGAGGTTGGAAACTCTAGCCAAAGCACACTACAAATTTCGGACCACCAAAAAATTCCCCTCAAAAGGGAAACACGAAATAAAAATTCCCTCATCTTTCTGCTATTATCTCACCAAAACAAAAAGTAACCATATTTTTATAAAACACACACCCCAGCATCACAAGAAAGGCATGATCGGAAATGACAAGAGATAGACCATTTTATGCCTCCAATCAAAATCAAAACCAGTTCGGTATGTGACTTCAAGTCACGCGAAAAATTATTACAAGTAGAGTTCTGAAAGCCCCATTAAACAAAATATGACGTCCAAGGCCACCAGAGCCATAAGAAGAGAGATGATAAACAGTTAAAACAGCAACTTTCGAGCAAAGTCCTCAAAGACAAGTCTTGGTGCTGCACTGCAAAGCTCATTATTCCGGATCATCCGTGCGGAGGGCTGATACAGAAGCAGAGAAATATTTAAGTTAACCATTGGCATGCTTAAAATTGTAGGATGCAAGAGTCAAATTCACTAATACTTCAACCACCATGTATCACAAAAAATATTCAAAGAGAAAATCAATGCAACAGAGCTGAAGTAAATATTAAAGAAAAATGCACTGGAAGGGAACTAATATTCAATCAGGTACGAGCAATTTATGGACACAACCGACTAGGCCACATGTTTTTTTATTACAAAACTATGATAAATCAGAATATACAGCTCAAGTTTCAAAATAAGGTATCTGGGAATAACTTCTTGTTCAAAATAACAAAAGTTAAGCAGGGTATCCTGACAAAGAAACTTTAACAGTTTAGACAAGCAAGCGTCATTTGCAAGAAACTACTCAGCATTTCAAACTGTGACGGACCAAGGTCTCATTCTATTAAATGCACCTCAATCGGATTTGCGAAGACATCACAAAATATTCGCAGAAATGCCTAACTACAGAGAATATGCCCAAATACAGATATCAGTGGCAATCAACCATCAAAGTGGAGAAAACCATGTAGCATATTTCTACAACCAAATGCAATTGATTCACATTATATTTCTATTCGCTAAGCTAGCCATGATAAAATCATCAAATGATCACAGGAAAAAAAAAAAAAAACAAAAGAAAACATCTTGTAAAACAACATTACTGAGTTTCTTTCCCAAAACAAGTGGAAATCTAAAACTATCACTAACTTTCAAGTCCCAAGCATCTTCAGTGACATAAAAAGTTTTCAGCTTCAGAAGTAATTTCTCTTGAATAATAAAACTTCTACGAATTCTAACAGACTAAACAAGGAAACCTCAATATCAAAAGTAGAAGTAATAAACACCCTAAGATCATCATTTCTCAGATACAGGTTAAAAAAAAAAGGCTTAAACACAGATTTTCAATGGACCGTGTCAATTTCAAGCTTTCAACTATCTCCATCGCTCCACAACTGCTATAATGCAACCTTAAAATTCCATACTTCATATCCTAAATTCATAAATTAACCGCACTATGTTAAGTAACTCAGATTATATACTCATGAATAACACATTTGACAAACCCTTATGCAATGCAATCGTTACAACATCAGAAACCCAAATCTAGTATTAACTAAATCGACGAAAGAAAATAGGTATAAAGATTGAAATGAAAGCACCAGCCAGAAATCAACCAAACTCATCCAATAGAAAATACGAATCACAGATACAATAGAACAACAGCGAAAAGAACAAAAAATGAAGGAATTTAAAGAAAGGAATGATGATGATTACTGGGTTTCTGAGGTTTGCCGTCGACCCATTTGGAGGCGGAGAAATGGACCTTCTCCCGGGTCAAAGCCTCGGACCTGTAGGGTTCCTTGAGGCAGTTCCTCACCAGATTAGCGCACAAGTTTGAGTAGGTGATGTATGTCATTCCGGCTGACCTCCAAAACGGCACCGCTGCGTTCGACGCCATCGCTATCTTTTCCCCCGATTTGCTGTCACCGATGGTTGTGCTGTCCCTATTTTTTTTGGGTGTCAAAATGTGCGGCGTACGAGATACATAAAAACCTGAACAAAGCTATTTTGCAAAACAGCCCCCCCAAGTTTTTAGGAAGTATGGGAAGGTATCTCTAACTTGAAAGGAAGATCCCTAAAAACAATTTAGCGCACGAGTCTAACACGATTTATAAAGTGTTTTAGGATTTGGAACACCATCTGGTTTTTTACTTCCGTTTTGAGTTTTTTAGAAATTTAAAGGAGTCGTGTGATTTTCATATTTTGATGGAAACATTTTTGAGCAATTTAGATGTTGGTGGCCATACACAGATCTCAAGCTAGAAACATTACAGTTTCAGCAAAGTGCAGCAGATGTCACAAGGAAGAAGAGAATTTGCGCCATTTCTTCATGGATTTCTGCACATTCAAACATCGATGGGAGCAATTCCAGAACAAAAAGAACCTTTACATATAAAAGGATGTGGATCAAAGTGTAGTAATGTCACGGAAAACAGATATTTTTTTTACAATTTAAGAGCTCGCCATCATCTGCTAGCGTTCCCATTGGCTTGTTTTCCATGGGGGTGTAGAGATTAGATAGACGTAAGCCCTCTTCGCATCAAACTGACTGACCTCACTACGCAGCAGTTAGTTTTACAGGGTGCTAAAGTCTTACAAAATGTCAGGATAGATTATCTCCCAAGAATGTGAAAATCCTTCTGTTAAACAACCTCGCTAATTCAGCAATTTCAGACTCTCTTATCTGCTTGGTTATGCTGTCGTCCAGCCATGAGAACTTGCGTTTCTGGCACAATCTTTTTGCAATATCCACGGTCAAGCTGGTTATATCTCTACTATTTGTTAATGCTTGCAACACATTACTGGAAAATTGAGGATGAGATACGAGTCTATTCAGAAGAATAAGAGCCTCCCGTATTAGCAAGGTTCTGTAACATAAAAGAAAAAAAAAAAACAATGCAAACCTTCGTCAGAGTGTATTTTCTGCAAAATCCAGGGAGTATTTGACAAAACTTAGACATTCCATTTTCTAAATCTTCCAATAGTGAATCAGAATAGATAGACATAAAGATCTACATGAAGAGTATAACTTTACAAGGGAGGAAAAGAAATCAGACTCATCAAACTAATACAACATAGAGCCATCCCACGGAGGAGAGTATGAATTATCATCAGAAAGATCTAAGCACCGAAAAAATAGGAATGGATGGTTGTTCCCATTTCAGTATATTTCCATTGTTTCCTTCACTGGTTCTGTCAATATCTCAATATCTTCACGCGAAAAGGCTACTGTTAGAAAGTACTACATAGATTTACAAATTTTCTCAAATTCATATAAATTTATAAACACAGTTGTCAACTTAACAAACAAAAGAGCATTGTCTATAGCACAAGAGTCAAGACAAACAAGGATTACCTTTCTCTGAAGACTTCAAAAGGCTGAACAGCCTCCAAAGTTTCAAGGTCCAAATCTGAGATCAAACTCTCCACAATGCTAACAAGCATGTTATATCGTTGTGGCGGCCTATGATTCAATAAAATCCCAATACCAGGTTTTCCAAGAGATGCAATGTATGCAATAACTGTCACAGTAGATCTTCGAAGCTTCAACTTCTGAAGAATATCAATCAAATGAGCAATCTCAGAGTACGGACGGAAAAAAAGAAAAGAAAAAAAAAAAGGAGGAAGCAAAACCCCCAGTGATGAGAGGTCTCACAGAAGAATGTTAAACTTTATTTAAGATATAATTACCTTGGGGCAACTTCCGGTGCATGAAAGACAATCTACCAAACCATTAAAAACCCCTCTGAATTCTTGAGCCGATAATAAGATTTTTGCATCAACCTCTGCCTTAACAACACCATCATCATCCTCCATGCAACCGCAACAAAATGCAGTTGTCACTTTTGGACCTTGTTTTGGACAAGTAGAGAGATCATTAGCTTACAAAGAGCATGGGATCTACTCTGCGAAACCAGTTCCATCCTGGTCCATTAAAAAAATAAAATAAAAAATTCTCAACAAGCTATGCACCTCCAGTTAGCAACTTTTGGGGGAAAAACAAAATTCATGTAGCGTTCTTAATCAAATGGAAAATCTGTAAACTATCAACACATCGTACTGTGCCAATCCAATTAGGGACATCATCTGCATTATTATATTATTAGAGACAGATTCAGTTGACTTCATATGTGTTGCTTAGTAACTACTTCAACATTAGAAAACTACTTTAACATGAGAAAAAACGCCAAGTGATACTTTTTATATGGAATTCCACAGATAGAGGTTAAAAACTACTCTCAAGATTTCTCAACAGAAATTTGTACCTAAGGGAATAGCAAGAATATCATTAATTTTCTTTTTCCCCCTTTTAATGTTGAGATGGCACATTTTACAATTTTTTGCAACTCTCCTCCCATGTCTGAGGTGAATTATTTTATTGAAACAGCTTGAGCTTAGAAAGAAAATGCTTCCCCCAAGACAATTTGTGACGGGTGTGAGCAAACCATCTGTAAGACCCATATTGCCACAGATTAAATTATTAGAATAGAAAAAAGATAGATTCTTACAGTTTAGTAGCTGGTTAAAAAGATTCACTGCTTGCTTTCGCAGACAAACACCAGCTTCCTTCCTGAGCAACAAAGATACAGTTTGAAAAACCAATTTTGATGCAAACCTGCAGCAAGGATGATCCATATGAAAACTTGAACAACTAATACTATTTGCCAAGCATTAGGTATTTTACCATTTTAAACTTACTTGTCCCTTTCTGAGTATGCATTACAGCTAACGAGAATCGTATTCATAATTAAAATTGCTTCCAGTCGAACACGTTCATCAAAATCTGACATCACAATCTGGTTCATCGACTCAAACAATGAAAACCAGTCAACTTTCGTAGGGTTGAAAATGGTTGAACTCTTTGGCTTACGCCAACTAGCTCCTTGAGAATCCAATTTATCTGTTACTGATTTTGCAGAGGGATAAATCACGTTTCTTCTCTCAAATAACTCCTGATTATGTATATCTTCCAGAATGTGATCAGAGGAAGGACCTGTGAAGACAAAATTGTCCCTGGTACCGTAAACTAAAAAAATCAAATGAGAGAGCAGGAGAGATACATCACACAATTGAAGAACCTTGTGCATCTTAAATTTGAATTTAGTTCAATTTAAATAACAAGAGGAGCAAAAGGTAGAACTGACTGGTGCCAACGAGCAAAGGGAATTCAGATTTAAGAAATTTAACGAAAAGAGAAAGTCAAGTGCAACATCAGAGACCAACTTGATATTAATGAATACGAAAATACATAAAACAGATATTTCAGCTTAACAGAACAATCTCAAGAGAAGAGCCTATCTATAAGGCGTCTACTCTTCCTCATGCCTTAATGTTTGTGGTCTGCCAAAGTTAGCTTTGAATCAATTCATAAAGATGTAAGTGAAGGTTACATTTCAACTAACCCAGAAGTTAATCTACAAACTTAATGTCCTTACAGTGGTTTAGAAAGAGCAGCTCACTTTATACAGTAAATCAATCTCCACAAAAGAAAATTTTATGCAAGGCTTTGCTAAACAATCAGGCGCTAAATGAAAATTCCTCTTTCTTTTTCTTTTCTTTTCATTTTTTTCATTTTTCACCTTTCACTTCTCCTGAAAACTGTTTCTAAGTTCTTAATTGAGATAACTGTCTCATTGTGGTATAGACATTAGTGTACAACAAACTTCCACAATTTTATATCAGAGGAAGTTTCACAACAATTAGCTTTGGGAAGACAAATTATTGGCCATCTATCATCACAGTTAGATAAATGGCCAAGCTAAAGAAATGTTTTTTGCTAATTCGAAGATATTATCCTTCACTTAATTGCAAACCTCTTTTTTTGGGCGGGGGTGTGTGCGTGTTGGGGAAAGGGGAGGGGGGGGGGGACGGCGGCGGGTGGGCGGTGTGGGGTGTGGAATTTCCCCTACAGTGAGTAGGGAAAATTCAATTAATGTTGAGGACGTCAGCATTGAGCTTCTACGATTGCATTCACGAACACAGGTTCATATTTTCACAAACTTTCCTTGTATACCAAATGGAAAAAATCAGATTAATGGACAACATGAGACAAATCAATGTAAAATTTCACAGAGGCGAGTTAAAATAATAACTAGAGCTACAATGATAGGATGGAACTTATTACCACAATCGCCAGAACCTATGAAATTCATTATCTTCGGATACATTTATCCCCTTTGAAATCAGATAAACAATCACTTAAGCAAGTTTCCAAGCACTTTGATGTTAGGAGAGTCCTTAAAGATGACATTATTAATGATTAGCTCTTACCAAAACTTTTCAAGTAAATTTTACTCGAGCTTGAGCAACCAAAGAGACTCCAACAGTCTCATCGACATAAACAAAAGCAAATCTAGTGACTCAAGTGCAATTTGTCTTTCATTACTAAACCACTGCCACGGACAATAATCAGAAAGAATAAAGGGTAGTGGAAATAAAATAACTATCAGGGGATCTGCAATCATGCATAAATATATATGTGCAGGAAATCACACGACCATGAAGGAAAGACATATATGAAAAGATAGGAAGGACTCAATACCTTCTAGTCAATTCCTTCCGCATCCAGGAAGCATGCTTTAAAACCACATGCAGCATGCGCAGAGAAACATGAACAATAACATCCTGTAACCTCAAGGGGAAAAAACATACATATATTACAAATTAATTCAATGAGAATACTAAGAAAGCCAGAAAGAATACAAGCACATCCTAGACAGGACAAAAAATTGCCACCTCCAAATAAACAATCACCAATCATTATGCTCAGGTAAATGTATGCTACGAGAAACGACTTAAGCAGTATGGTATAATCGCTCGGACAAGCATATTCATCATTAAATATCACTTCATAAATGGACATTTAACTAGGAAAATTCCCAACCTTGAATCAAAGTTACATTTCATGAGATCATTTTTCCTCAAATTGATGCTGTTTAAAATTAAGTGACAGATAATATGAAAAATCATGACATTTTTTACATGAAAATTAAAATTGGCTCAGTAAGTCTAGTGCACAAGAATAAATACTTGGCCTATCCGCAAGTTAGCAGAGTTTCTCAGACTCATGAAATTTCATTGACAAGATAGGCATCAAACCATCTATAGGTCACCCAAACATCATTCAAGATCATCCATACACAAACTGTCCTTCCGTTTCGGGTTTCAACAGAGGATGTCAATTCATTACTGGTCTGCACAAACTTGCACCCAGTAATAGGAGCACAGTCATTACAGGATGCAACAATTCTTAGCAGAAATTTAGTTCTGATATGGACAATGATGGCTTCAAAAGTAGAGAAAAGATTTTATTAAAAATTAATTAAAAAATGAGAGAGAGGGATGAGAAAACAGGAGACTCTAGTGTGAATCACATTTTTCAGGGAGCAACAATCAATTAATGCGTCCAGCAGGTCTTCCAGCCTAACCATTTCATTGCTGATCTGGAAAAGCATAAGCAATATCAGAAGCAAAAAAATATATGAAACATGAATACATATGCATATATTCCATCCAGTATGAGCAGAAGTTTTAGTGCAAGTGTCAATGGGAGTTAAAAAAACGGATGGCAACCAAGAGAATCTACATTCCAAAATAAGTACTATAATATATCTGGCCAGATGTCTTTTACCTTCAAGAAATAGCCCGTCATATGTACTACATGAAAGGAAACATGAACGGATGCAGCCTGAAAACTACGCAATTTTTTTACTTTCCTCATACGTCCAAGTCAACTCATGTTTTTCCAAGAAATAAACATGTTTGTCTTACATTTTTCTGTTGGATGAACATATGAAATCAAACTGGAGAACAAACAACCATCAAGATAAATTGTATCAACGCATTCTTTTTTTTTTCCGAAGATGTAGTGCATCTGATATATTGATGTGAATGCAAGAGATGGACAAATTACTTAGAAGCTAGATAGAACAATCATAGAGCAATTATCATTACAAACTACATCATCCTTTGGACAGACTAACAGTTGGAATCAATAAAATGAGCTGAGTCCCAATTACATGACCCGTTCACGCCTTACTTACAATCTATTGTGAAAATTGAAGTCCGGTAAGATCAGAGAGGGCCATTCAGTTGAAAACATTGGAAAATTACATAAGCACATATCATCCAAAGTAAAGCTGTTTTTGAACAGCAAAATCTCATTTAACAGGAATTTAATTATTCAAGTTATCACACGTATCCTTGAACCAAAACCAAGTTCTTCAAGACGAGCTCAATTCATCAATGACTCACAATAACTTATTTGTGTGTGTGTGTGTGTGTGAGAGAGAGAGAGAGAGAGAAAGAGAGAGAGAGAGAGAGAGAGTTGTGATGAGAATAACATGGAACATCAAGGTATTAATCCTCGTGCAATTGTAACTGAAGTGTCAGACATCAAAGGACAAAATCACAATCTACACTTGTCAAATAAGCCAACAAGATCAAAATCATATACAATAGGCATCATTAGAGTCAACTACAAATTTTCACGATTCTGGAAATCATCACCAAAATGTAATGCTACTCAAATAGACATGGTTCGTGTAAAGAGAGATAAGAACACAGTTTTATCTACCTTGGTCAGCATAACAAAGAGCCGGGAGATTTTCACTTGTTCAGCAGAGTGAGCGGTTAGCGGGGATTCCCAAAAAGGCCCATCTGACTTTGGCAGGGAAGACTGCATAGTGGTGATGGAAGGCAATCCCGGATATATATACCCAGAAAGGACTTGAAAATCAGTACCACAAGCTTCAAACAACTTCAAAGCTAAACTTTTTTCCGATTTCTCCCCATCTAACAAGTCCCATATACCTAATAACTTCTTCTGCTGGTCAGAGGCAAGAAATGAATTATCATTTCTAGATTTTGGATTGTCAAATTCACCAAGATCATCAGTCTGAACTCCAACTGCTCTACTACTGGCTGGTAAACAGAAAACAAATTAACAAAGCAAAAAGGAAATAAACATTTGCTCACTTGTGCTTCAAATGATCACTTACATCTGTTTAAACTGATGCTAGGCATTTCATCTGAAGATCTACTCTTCTGACATTCAGGTATGAATCCAAAATCATCAGCTACAACACCATCATAGCGCCTATCGTACGGAAAAGTCGTTCATAATTACCAAGAAAACCAGGATAAGAACAATGCAAATAAGTTAAACAGTCTTCACTATGTCAATTCAACACCAAGCAAAGGTGTGTTTTTTTTACAACCCAATTTAGAGAAATACATCAGCACAAATAGGTGTAGTAGCAATTCTGTCAGATAAAGAAGTGTATATCTCAATACACTCAAGGTGAACAAATCATACATATAAGACCAGATAGAAGTGGACTCCAACATAAAAGTTGAATTTGAGATGTTAGATATTTCAATGAAAGATAGTAATCTTCACAGCACATTTTGTTTATTTCGTAAAGATAAGAATCTCAAGCATTACAACAGAATATGCCACCAAAATTTCTGCCAGATCATCTTCCCCAAATATTACCAAGTACTGACACGCGTAAAGGAAATTTGAGAAGGAAAGCCCGGGTAAGAGAACAGTTACAAATCAGGATTCATATACTGACCCTTCCGAATTCAATTCGTAGAAACTGCCTCTTCAACAAAATATAAGCTAAGCAGTCTACATTAGAATTTGATGGCTGGAGCCTTCACCGAAACCCACACATGAGATCAGATTCCACGCAACAGGTTGCCTTTTTGTAGAATGGGGCATCTGGAAAAGAAATTTCCAACAATATTCTTGCAGCCTCTTCATTATAGCTTTAGAGTTGTTTCTAAAATCAGTATTTAATATCTTAGCTGATACCATAACCAACTCGTTTCATCCCAAGAGCTAACGTACCTCAGAATTACTATCGTGATGCATAACAATTCTATTAAGACGTGGATTCTAAAGATAAAGAAAGCAGTACACAAATGATAATGAAACAACCGGGCTGTTTCTCCAACCAATCTGAAATGCAAATTACAAAGTAAACTTGAGTCAAGCACTGAGAGAAATCAAAGTACAGAAGTTTACTTACAAGGAATTACTTTTGCTGTTCTCCGTCTCTTTGTCATTGCTTTTTGAAGAAGTGAATTTTAGTTGCTCTTCTTTCTTGTCCTAGTGTTAAATAGCAATCTATCACTGATTAAAGAAGTCAAGAAGTATAAAATGAGAAAAAAAGACACAAACTAAGTAACCATAATTTGCAGTTTACCATGTTCTACATTTCTTACAGAGCAGCCGGCTCTGTTTAATATCATTTTCATTGTCTTATGGGAATTTCAGCTGATTCCTAAATATGTGCACTTTAGTTGCTCCTCTTTCTTGTCCTAGAGTTAAATAATAATTCTTTACTAATTTAAGAACTCAATGTATATAGTACCCAACAACTTCACAAACTGCGGAAACATAATTCACAGTTTACTATGTTCTAGATTTCTTATTGAACAACAGAATCTAGTAAGACTTTTAAACTTTCATGTTTATTGAGCAACAACAGCACACATCTTTCAAGAGGACAACAAAATTGACCAAAGCCAAAAAGGATAGTTCAACCATAAAGCTGAACCTACTATGTCCCAAAAGAAAGATGCTTCCTGAATGAAAATGTTAGCCATAAAAGGGAATTCCATTACCAACTGGCAGACCAAATATTTTCAGGAAAGAAAAAAGAAGAAGAAAAATAACCCTACTCTTTGACTATTGAGCATAGTCGTATTGATTATTTTACTCTTTCTAGAGTAGAAGAAGATAAAGATCATGTTTTGCCATTAGTACAATCTTCAAGAAAGGCTGGTGAATGGTGTTTGTAACTAGCTTATGACAAAATTAATCCTACAAGTTATGTAAAAATTCCTGGTGAACTTATTATAACGAACAGGAGATGGATAAGGAAGGGAATGCACAGCACATGCTGTTTATTGCTAACATAAAACGAAATGAGAACAGATTTTTCAAGGTTCAGATACAGTTCCAAGAATCTACATGCATGGGATGCCATTTTACAAGATATTCTGAAGGAGGCACAACTTGTGATGAAACCTTTACTTTAAATTGTCTTTTTACATGTCATAAGTAGTGTACAGAACTAGTACAGATTGATCAGCAACTTACTGTGTTAAAAACTCTTATATAGCTAATCCACATGAAAAATGGAGCTACTATTCAAAACAAGGAAGATAGTGGACTATGGTTAAAAGGGTCATTAATTCCAATCTTTTCTCTAATTTTCAAACCAACATTTTACTTTGGCACGGAAGCTAAGAAAAGAACTTCTCATTCATAGTTTGATCCTCAAGTCAGTAGGTGCAATGGTTTTGGTTTTCATTCCTTCTCAATAGCTAAATGAATTTAATTTCACTAAACAAAGAAAAAAAAACGGTTCATAATTCAAGCATTTCAGTAACTTGGTTTATCAAAAGTCATGACACATTCATTATGTTCTTCGCACTTGTTCACAATCAGGTGCACAAGGAGGAATATAATGCATTTGTATCAATTTCATCTCAACCTTTAATTAGTTCTCCAGTTTAGTTTAAAGAAAATCCCCTCAACTCTGATTCCATTTCACTAAAAAAAGCAACAAAGAACCCAAATGATCAATAAACTATACTATAATGCAGTAGCCTACACAACCAATCTTCTGAAATGCTAATATGTATCGTGATCCATGAACTTAAAATTGATGTTATACAGTAAAACCCCTAACCTTGAAGCCAACAATCTTTGGTTCTTTGGTAGTTTCGGGGCCTACAGAAGCGGACGCAGAATTTGACGGCAAGCAGGGGAGGACGTAACTATAGCCCTCGCCGTAGCCGGAGCGGAGTACGGCCGGAGTGTCATTGACTCTTTGGGATAATTCACGAGGGGGAGAATAACTAATGTCACTTTGCTGCCGAGGCGGGAGTGGAGGTTGCTGGTGGTGATGATGGTGGCGGTGGTGGTGGTGGTGGTCAGGTGGTTGTGATGGGTTGGTGCGGGACAGGATTGCAACCTCTGAGGCTTGGAGGACTAACTGCACAAAACTCTCGTCCCATTCTTCCATTGTTTTGAGTTCTCTTCCTTCTTTTCCTCCCGGGTCTCTCCACCTTATAGTTCTTGTTTTCCCCCTTTGTTTTTTTCTTTTTAAGTCAATTTTAAACTGCTTGTGAAGGTAATTTTTACAGTTAATCCAACCAAAAAGTGGAAAAAAATCTCATTTCCTCGTCTAAAATTATTATTCAATTTGAAATTTCACTTTCAATATATTTTAAAATAGAAATAAAAATTCAATATGTACCATAGTTTCAGGCCATAGGAAATAATACTGGAAAAAGTATTTTGAGACATGTGGTATTATTTCAATTAACTAAGTAAAATTTGGCAAATAAAGATAACTTAAGTATAGTAAATGTTTTATGTAGTTATCAATTTCACTTATGTTTAAAACATATAAAGGTTAATTGAGTAAAGAAACCATAAAAGATCTTAAAAATAGAATTTTATCACGTTGTTAACTATAATCTTATTTGTATATATTTTTTTGATAGATAGAATCCCATTATAATGAACTAACTAGGTTCTGGACCTATGCAGTTACACGGGTTTAACATTGAAATTTAATATGTTATTCTTATTTAATCAATTTCAAAAAGAGGATAATAAATGTTACATGCAATACTAACCTAATCAGTTGATTTTATCGATAAAACAGTTCTATTTTAGAATAAAAGATTATAGATAATTAAAATGTCGTGGCTTTAGGTTGTGTTGAACCCCAAAATGAATTTGGATCTTTTTGACAGGTCGATTTGGCCGTTAACCGAAGAGGTGGAGTTTTCCTAATATTGGTGTTCAAGTCGGAGAAGGGTTGTTAAGCAACGAATAAATCCTAGACTGATTTGGTTTACTTCCTATAATGAAGAGATAATATCATGAGCTAAATTTTATCTATGGCTAGATTGAAGTTATATTTGAGGAACTAATTCTACATGGATTGGTAGTGCATGTAGACCCGGGGATTGGCTTTATTCCCGCACGTTGTGCGGTGATATAATTTATTATATATTAGTTTAATAATTAAAATATATTATCTCAGTTTGGCTAATAATTTAATGTAGTCTCTAATTTATTTCACTTTGTATCCCGATTTGACTATGAAATTTTTTTTTATCATGTATATAAATATAAGTATAAGTTTATGGTTCTTCAAACAGAGATTTGATGGCTAATTTTGATTTAATTATCCTATTTTAGAGTAATATGTCCCCTACTTTTTTGTTTTTATTTTTCAAGAATCAAATGAAAATGGTAACGTACAGTTTAATTGAGTATTAGAAGATGACATGTGTACTACATAAAATTCTCAATGAATGAAAATATGACACGTGTACCTATAAATTATCGATGACGTAATTGACTGACATGTGTCTTTTAAAAAAATTTCTTTAATATATAGTAAGATTCTACAGCCAATGAAAAATAATAAAAATAAAAATAAAAAACCAAAATAGAAGTATTAAACGTCAATGGAAGCGAAAATAGAATCTATATATCCTATTAAAACAATAGTCCAAGAGAAAAAAAGGCTTATGTGTCGCGCTCTCATGCATCCGTTTCCCGCCCAACCAAAACGATGTCGTTTTGTAAAAAAAAAAAAAAAAAAAGATTTTCCTCCCACCTAATTATACTGAAACTTTCCTTCTCTTTATATATAAAAAAAAAAAAAACATGATTGACTTTCCTATTGATTGTCCGGAAATTAATGAAAACTTTGATCAAATCAAAAATATAAAACAATCAGAATCATACCATTAATATGCATTAAGTCTGAATGATCTCCTAATCAACAATGAAGTTGGTTACTGAAAGAAATTAGTTCTCCGTAAAAATTAGCTCATTCTATTTCAGAAAAAAAAAAAAACGACGCCGTATAGGATAAAAAAATTTGTTGAAATTTCACGGGTAAAATTATGGAAAAAAAAACAAATGAAATATATTTTTTACATTCAAAAATCACTCTAATGCCAATCATTTTTTTATGAAAAAAAAATTTCGCAAGTAAAATGACGAGAAAATCCAAGTAAGGCATTCTTCTTTTATTGAAAATCAATCATTGAAATATCCAACTTTGTTAAAAACATGTTAAAATCTAACGGATAAAACTATGAAAAAAAAATCAAGAGAAACATTTTTCTTATATTTAATAGGTTTGCTGTTTAATCGGATGAACTCGAAAACCCGCCCGAACCGAACCCTTTTCGGGGCAAACTGCTCGGGTAATCGGGTTAATTTTGGGGTTTTCGATTCTACCCGATTAACCGAAAGGACAATTCGGTGTGGGTGCGGGCGGGAAAAAACTAGTTCGGCCCCCGCCCGATAACCTGAACTATTAATTAAAAAATATATATATATTTTTTAATATATATATATATTAATATATATATTAATTAAAATATATATATATTAATATATATATTAATTAAAATATATATATATTAATATATATTAATTAATATATATATATATATTAATATATATATTAAAAATATATATATAAAAAATATTAACTATTAATATATATATATATTAATTAAAAAATATATATATATTTTTAAAAAACACTAACCCTACCAATTCCCCTTCCCACCTCATTCATTTGATTCTTTCTTCTTAAAAAACTTACAGCCAACCGCCACCCTCTCCCAACATCATCTTCATCTCAATTCTTCAAATTTCAATCACCATCTCCAAAATCCAAATCTCAACAACATCAATCTCTTCATCTTCAAATCTCCACTGTCTCCCGCCGTCATCACTCGCCCAAAAAGGAGGAAGCAATCTGATTCGCTGCCGTCCGCCAGAAGAAGCAGAAGAGAGAAACAACCGCCACCGTCCACCAGAAGAAGGAGGAGAGAAAAACGACTGTGTTTAATCTTCTAATTCATAGAAAGGTATTTTTTTTAAGAAAATAACTATTTGACTGTGTTTAAAATAACCATATTGCTAGTATAAAATACCCGTAAAAACATCCACAAATTAAAAGATGACATGTGTACTACACAAAATTCTCAACAAATTAAAAGATGACATGTGTACTTAAAAATTATCGATGGTCTAATTAACTGACACGTGTCTTTTGAAAAAAATTCCTTTAATATATAGTAAGATTTTGTTTAAGTACAATTGATTACAACTTCTTGGTGGACTGCACGTGATTATGAGTTTGGCAAATTAGCTGTTAGTTCTCTTAAAAGGTGGCCAAATTTGACTTCATTTTGGTTTCTTCATCGGTGGTGGATTTTAGCAGCTAAGAGCATCTCCAACCATTCCACTATAATTTACACTAAGTTTAGTGTAAAAATAAAATATTCTAAAAATCTTTTTACACCAAAGTCCTTTACTCTCCAACCTTGATGCACCAAATAGTTTAAATATTTAATATTTTAGGTTAAATTTTATTTTGTGATTAATTAAAATCTTGTAATTTGGTGATAATTTTGTGAAATTCATTTCTTATAATCGCTTTTTATTTGATTGTAGTGGTATCATTTTTTTTAAAATTTTGTTTCATAATCAATTTCAATAATAACTAAAAATAATTTTTTTAAAAATAAATTTTATATTTAATATGGTCTTATTTTGAAGATCTCAACAAAATATATAATACAATATAATTTTCATGACATAATTCGTTTAACAAGTTTAATTATATAGCAAACATATATTTAGATCAAAGTAAAAAGATGATGCACTGAAAATAGTGTAATGGATAATTTATACCAAATCTTATGTAACACTATTCATTGCACCAAAATAGTGCAGTGATTTGGTATCTTCATTTACACCAAAACACCAAATTTAGTATTTTTGTGTGTTGGTTGGAGATGCCCTAAGTTCCTTGCTTTAAGGAATTGATTTTCAAAACATCTTTATCATTAAGCAAACCACAATAGACTACTTCTTCTATTTAAGCAGCCGCGGACATCAACGACAATCAGCATCTCAACTCATCATCATCAACACTTATAATTTTTTTTTTCTTTTTAATTTTTTTACTTTCATATATTTTTATCATGGTTTTCTAGTTTAGCATAGATTAAATAGTTTTTGGCCTGTTTTTCTTCATCGAAATAGGTAGTCATTCATCATCTTCTACTTCAACAAATTCGATTCTCCTTGTAATAGCACATTATCGACGTTTGCCATAGTTAGTCGTCGCAATATATCTCTTTCTCTCTCCATTTTAATGAATTGACAGCCATCACCTTGGTTTGTCTCGCTTATTCTCTATATATTTTTTCTTATTAATATTAAACCAAGTTAATCCTAAATACTCGATTCTAGGTCTGAGGCAGGTTTTCGAACACATCCACAGTCGTCTGGTTTGTTTTTCTGTTCGGTTTTTTTTTGTCCCCTTTCCACGACCCGAGCGATAATTTTTGCTCAAACAAAAAAAATGGCACGCCCAGTGGGATAAACTTTAGTTTGATTCTTAGATTGTGATTGTCTTTCTTCTTACAAATATATATATATATATATATCTATTTTTTCTTTCTTATTATGGACTATTCTAATAACCATATTAATGGTCTTAATAGCCTTAGGGATCCAATCTATACTTCTTTTCCACATAATAGGTCACTTGATAATCCCCAATCTTCCTATTCTTATAGTCCATCATCACTTGGTGGGTATATCTCTCAATAACCCGTAGTTTCATAGGTAAGGCATAATTATTTTATGACTGAAAATAAAGTTAGATGGCAGGCTACTTCCAATGACCGTTTTTCTCGACCTTATGATCATCGTCAGTTAAGTAGCATCGATGGGTGGCATAATATGTTTGTGGTGCAAGATCCCTCTAGATTCGGGGGGCTGGCTGCTGTTGGTATTTCAATGGCTACACATGGTTTTTACAGAATGCCAGTTGGTGAAAACAGGTTGCAACAGATACCAATGCAACAACTGCAGGTTCTGTCACCACAACATCAGCAAGTTCAGAAGCCGGCGCAACAAGAGTTGGTTCTATTGCCGCAACATCAGCAAGTTGAGACGCAGGTGCAGCAACAACAGGTTATGTTGCCACAACATCGACAAATTCTGTCACCGACGCAGTAACAACAAGTGTTGTTGGTGCAACATCAGCGAGTAGAATCATCGACACAGCCACATCAGGGGTCGTCGACGCAATATCAGGAGGTTCAATTGCTAGCACATATTGAGGCATTAGAACAAAAGCTGAATTTGAGAGCGTTGCAACAGTTACGATTATAGCAAGCAGTATGAAAGGTACAGAAGCTGCAGTTGGTACAGCAAACTGAGCAGGCACATGAAACAAGTGAAAGCTCAGTTTGCATAGCAGATCAGTTGCAGGAAAGTTCTGTGACAGATTTATGTTCGGCACTTGGGGGGCTAACTAGTAATCAGGTGCAGCTTATTTATGGCATACATCCGATTGCTTTGTCTCCTAATTTTGATGTTGAATGTGCTAAGCTTAGGGAAGACCTGCAGAAAGAGTCTGAGCACCCTCAACAAGTATTTTTTGCTGCAAAAAAATAGGTGTCGCAGCAATTAAATACAATTTCGGGGAGTGAATCATTGCCGATTATTGAAACTATAACTGATACTGAGCATTGTGAGCATATTGATTCGTTTTACTTGTCTACTGAACCTGTCATTGGTGAAAACGAGTTTGTCAAAATTGATTGCAGGAAATCTTATGAGTCTTCTAGCAGCGACAGTAATATCGAGGAGATTATTTGTGAAAGCTTTGACGATGCTATAACTGCAGCTGATAATTCTGCATGTCCAAGTGTCGACGAAACCAATGGCGAGCAGGAGCAGGGCCAAGTAGCAGTACCTGATGCCAATTTATATGGGACAGCTAAACCAGCACAATGCTTAGTTGCCGATGTTCCAAAAGAAGCAGCAGCAGACCAACATGTTGGAAATTCTGATGATGGCTTCCAAGATCGGAGGTAAAACAGTAGTGCCGAATTGGTTAATGATGCAACACATTCCCTATCGGTTAAGCAGAAGTCTAATTATGCCTGACTTTATGACAAGACGGGTTCTGCCAACAGAAGAAGCAAATGGAGTAAAAGGAAGCCAACCACATGGTTTTCACTTTGCTGAGAACGTCGATGACGATCCTCGATTACAGGGCATTGATTTTGATGGTGGCGACAGTAATTGTGCTTATTTGGATTATGGTACTGCTGTAGAGTGGAGGATTGATTTGCTGAAATCCTTGATTGGCAGAGAAAAGAAGCGTTCCACAAGAGCTCAGTCGAAGATACTTACACCTTCGGTTATGTGTCCTAGCAGAATTAAAGCATTTGAGACTAAGTCCGGCAGTGCTTCGGCCAGAATTAGTAGTGATGTAATTATCCCATGTGTGGCCGATCATGAGAAAAAGTCTGTTGTTGAAGTGTCGATAATTAATGATAAGGCCGACGACGATCAAAAAGGATATGCTGCAGATGATAGTTGCAACAGTACAGAGCCGGGGTCTATTCAGTTTGGTACTCAGCCTGAGATATGTTTCCTTTACATTTTGAGGGTTGTAGCTTGTCACCAACCAAGGAAACAGTTGAAAGTAGCAGCGCCACGTCAAGCTCTCGGGTTCAAAACGATAGTGGGTGCCAGAATAGTGGTTCTCCTGCACATGAGAGTCATTTCCCGCAAGCTCATAAGGTTTGTCGCCGCAATATTGGCAACCATACATGGCGTCGACGTAGTTCAAGAAGTTCTGGCACAAGGTGATTTTTTAAGGAACGTCCAACATCTCGGCAAAGTAAGCATATACCTCGCTTTAATCATTATGCTCCTTATTTTGCATGGATGCCATGTTATGTCATTTCTATTACAAGTTGGGGCTATGTCGATGTTAATGCTATGCCAACTGCTTATTTCTGGTGACATTGTGTTTTTCAACTCTCACATCTCATTTCATTCCATATGAGCGTTCGGGAGGGCTTTATGTTGAACCTCAAAATGAATTTGGGTCCTTTTGACAGGTCGATTTGGCCATCAACCGAAAAGGTAAGTATATTCCTAGTATGGGTGTTCAAGTCGGAGAAAGATTGTTAAGTAACGAAGAAATCCTAGACTGATTTGGTTTACTTCCTATAATGAAGAGATAATATCAGGAGCTAAATTTTATCTATGGCTAGATTGGAGTTATATTTGAGGAACTAATTCCACATGGATTAGGAGTGTACGTAGACCTAGGGATTTGCTTCATTAGCTATTTTGTTTTAAGTATAATTGATTACAACTTCTTGGTGGACTGAACGTGATTAGGAGTTTGGCAAATTAGCTGGCTATTAGTTGTCTTAAAAGGTGGCTAAATTTGACTTCATTTTGGTTTCTTCATCGGTGGTGGATTTGAGCAGCTAGGTTCCTTGCTTTTAGGAATTGATTTTCATGCATCACATTAAGCAAACCACAACTGACTACTTCTTCTATTTAAGCAGCCGCATGCATCAACAACAACTAACATCTCAACTCATCATCATCGACATTTATCATTTTTCTTTCCTATTAGTTCTTTACTTTCATGTATTTTTATTGTGTTCTTCTAGTTTAGCCTAGGTTAAATAGTTTTTTGCATGTTTTCCTTCATAGAAATGGGTATTCGTTCATCGTTTCTACTTCAGTGAATTCGATTCTCCTTGTAATAGTGCATTCTCCATAGCTAGTCGTCGCTACCTACCTCTTTTTCTCTCCATTTTAATGAATTGACGGCCATCACCTTGTCTTGACTCGCTTCTTCTCTATATATTTTTTTCTTATTAATATTAAATCAAGTTAACCCTATGTCCTCGATTATAGGTCTGAGGCAGGTTTTTGAACACATCCACAGTCGTCTGGTTTATTTTTGTGTTCAAGGTTTTTTTTGTCCCCTTTCCACGACTTGAATGACAATTTTTGCTCAAACAGGTTGGCTGCCTCCTTTGGACTCCGTGGTCAATTAAGCTGATTGTCATCTGAATACGCCGATTCCAATTAAAGAAAAAGAGGGACGATGCAGTTTTCACATCTGGAGGTGACCTTACAGAGGAAACATATGTCCATATTTGATTTTCTTTTTACCAGTACGTGATTGTGTGAGGATGATTTTCTTGAATGCATCATAATTCTTCAGAACACTTGGTATTAGGTTAAAATCATGTGTAACTATATATATTTTTTTAATAAAAAATTTTGATTTTAGTTTCCCTCATTACTATGAACGTGGATGAAGATGAAAAAATGGAAGTTAATTTTTGAATGGGAATCCAAAAAAAAAAAACTGATTTCAGTTTCCCATCTTTTTTTTTCTTTGTTTTGTTTTTTGTTTTTTGTTTTAATTTGAGTAAGGAGACTTTTAAGGAAATACGGATACTTGAAATTTTGGAAAATATGTGATTTTTGTTACAATGGGCATTATATTATAGATAGATAGATTATAGATTTTAATTTGATCTCCAATAAGAATTTAATTACAAAATATTTTTTGAGATAAAGATGACTAAAGCTAGAATCCCATAATAGTGAATTTTAAACTGAACTCCAATAAGAATTTAACTACGAAATATTTTTTGAGATAGAGATGACTGAAGATAGAATCATATTTGTGAATTTTAATTTGAACTCCAGTAAAACTTTAACTACTAAATAAATTCTAAAGGCTCCATCTATGTAATCTAATAAATGCTCATACCAACAACTCCTTGCTTCTAAGGTAAACTATTCTTATTTCGTATCGCTATTCATTTTTTGTTTAATACAATATGTTTTTTATTTAATTTGGTCAGAATATACTATTGCTTACCAACATATTCTTCGTGTGGAATACAGAATCGACATAGTTCTTATATACATATATGTGATATACGACAATATTTTCGAAGAGATATTGGTAAGAGAGTTACTTACATTGTATGTGATTATCAAATCTAGAAAAAGCATAATTAAAGTATTATTAGTGTATTTTTATAGTTAAATTCACCCGTCCAAAATACATGAAAGACAAGCAAATCCAACAAGACGGTGAATGCATATTATCAAGGTCACAACAATGAAGACGACTCACATTTTTGTGAAATGTAGAGCTAACATCAAGAAATTATTTTTTGGGGTTTGTATCTTAGTTCTGAAGTAAAATTGTTGACATAATTTATGTAAACATGTGCTGGAAGAGCTGGTGCAACACCTCTCTTTTCATTCATATATAGTAACTCTGTGAGTTACACTTTTCTTCCATATAAATTATGATGCGTTTGGGTTATACTTCCCTTTTAAATGATTGTGCTACTTTTGGTTGATATATGCTACTCTAAATTGTACTGGAATGATTTTTCTCACGTAAAAATCATTTTTGAATGATAGCATGAAACTTTAAACGGAAAAATAAATTGTACGTTTGAATATATTTTTCCAACCAATTTCAGCAAGATCATGCAGTCCAGAGACGTCGCAATGAGGACTATTTTCATAGTACAAATCAACCATAAATACAAAAAGAAGGTAATACAATCAATATAATACTCCATCCGTCCTAAAATTACTGTCAGTTTGTATTTTTATTTTTGCTTCAAATTGTGCTAAAAATAAATATGTGTAGCATGTAACTATGTATGGTCTGAATTTCTTTTCTTGTTTGTATTATGTGGATTAAATAGAAAAATTAAAGAGTTATAAACTTAGGTTTTATTGCTTTTCCTGAAAGAGCAAACAATTTCAAATCTAATTTTATAGGATATATGTGATCTTTTGTGCCTCATGGTAATGAATATATACTACTAACTTAGGTGTTCTCTATTACTGCATAGGTAAATTTTCTTGTATTGAGTTTTTAGTTGTACATTGATATAGAAGTTTGTCTAACACATTTACCAAGATTGAAATAATTAGTTTCTAATACGTAGTGTACCATCAAGATGGTGTTGCTCGACATTGTTTTGATTGACCAAGTTCCTTAGTGGTTAACTTATGATTTCCCCTGCTTCCAAGGCTATAGTAAATCGTCCTTTGAGAAGAGAAGAATGACATGGTCAAGAACCAAAATGGGTAGTTAGCTTCTCCCCCATTTGTTTTATATTTTAGTTTTAAAAATTCTGTTAAATTGATCTAAATTGATGAAAAAAATATTTTAAGGGACTGATTTTGTTGAGCAAAAGTTCATGGTGACTCGAGCTCGCTACCTCCCAAATTTTGGGGACTAAAAGTGAGCTTTGTCTTTTTTCAAATGTCATGTTATGTTTCATTCAATATTTTTAACTAAATACACGAACAAATTTATTTGCTTGCAATTGTATTACTTGTTTGCTTTGTATTCTGCATGTGTTTTAAAACCACACTTTTAATTAAAAAATTAAAATGACCAATTTCAATTTTCATTTTGAACTAGTTTTTTTGTTTCTTTCTCTCAATAAGGAGCTTGTAAATCTAGAGATTGGATCTGGTATGTACTTCTTCTTTCTCAATAACCCATCCTTAGCAATGGTCTCTATCTTCTCTGTTCTTTCCTTTTCGAGTTTCTCTTGTTATGGATTAGTTTCAGTATTGACCTCACCCAAATTAACCTTATCCATGTTTAGCCACTCTCCCAACACCGTTGTCTGATTCTTTAGGGTCTGAATGTCCTGCACATGTAAAATGGAGTCTCAAAGTTTTCTAGAAATCACTAATAAAACACATGTAGCCATTTAAATAAAATATCAATTCCTCAATGCATCTTCTTTGAACTTATATTTATCACATTTTATGTTTGAAATACTTATCAATGCACACCAAAAGATAAATAAATAAATAAAAGATCATGATTCCCATCAATTGAGTAACAAAATCATTAACATCTCCCTATCTATAACGCATATTAATTTTCCATCCTTTCTTACCGATATTTTATTTTCCAAAAATCATATTAAGCCATTAATCAATATCCATCAAGACTAATTTCCTCCATGAATTGAATGTTTCCAAACAAGGTTGGTCGGTTAACATAAGAACTTCGAGCGATTGATCTAAACTAATCACGCCCATAATTAAAAAAATGTACGAGATACTTTGGCATGAAATTCTGTTACTAGAGTAAGAGTAATCTCAATTATACTATTTTCGTAACATTGATTCGTCGAAGGGTTGCAATGTATCGCTGACTCACAGATGCTAAAGTTGTAACAATTGTAATACATCCAGTTCTTACATTAATCACGACTATTTTGCATTGGTTTTTTCCTGTTGCCTACTTAAATCCTTATTGCGTTCCCATCTTCATATGATTTGCATTTTAGTATTTGTGACTAAAATTTGATATAATTTATATTTTTAAAATTCACTAGTACGAGGAAATAATTAAAATTTTTGAAATTCACTCTAATTATTGTCTTTGTAAGAAGTTTAAAAACAAATTAGGTTCGATAGGTTATGAACATAAAAAGATTTTTAAAAAAGGAGAGGTGGACAAGACATCGACAGTGTAAATATTATATAATGAATATGATTTGAGCTATGGTTATTTAGTCATATGTCTTAACAAGTTTTAGAACGAATATAATGTGCTTCCTCCATATTTCCTTTATTGCCTAACTCATGTCTATTCTTATTTTAGAATCATATTCATTTGAGTTTCATTTGTTGGATTTTTTTTTCCGAAATTAGGAACTAAATTAAATTTACAAAATTTATCAACACCACCCGTAATAAATCATTTAACTCCAACTTTTGTAATGTCAGAAATTTTTGTGAACATAATTGAATTAGTCAGGTTTGAGTAAAAAGAGATAAAAAAAAAAAAAAAGCCATATAAGGTAGAATAAATAATGGTGCGATATTATACAACGAGTGTAGTTTGAGTTAGCATGATCCCATAATGATATTTGTAAAATTTAACTACAAGTTTGAATCTTAAAAAATTATATATATACAAATATTAAATTGCACAAGTAATGAAGAAAAAGGAAATATTAAAAAATAGTAAGTAAAGTAAGACATTTTCATAACAATATTAAATAAATATAATATCAATTAAGGTAATTTAGCCACATGTTTTGATGAGTTTAATAACAAAATAACATGAACCTTCTTAAAGAGAAATTTCGTTACCTATTTAAGTATAATCTCATTTCATTCACATATTTTTCTGATTGTTTTTTTTTTATAATTTTTTACCGAGATGTTGGTGAAAATATGTTTTAAAAATTCTCCGTCACATGCTTATAATACATATTTTGAAATGTAACTCTAATTTTTGACTTTTTAAGAATAATATACTCTAAATTCTCAACCTCCATGTGTATATAGTTCTTAATATGATCAATTATATAGATTATGTTTTTTTCTTTAATGAATGTTTTTTGAAAAATCTAATCGAAAATGATCCAACAGGGGAAACAACCATGGGAAACTTTGGAAAGGATTTGAACAACCGATTTCAACCTTGAATAACGTAAGGGAATTGCACATTATATTTTAGATGTTGGTTTAGCATGATTAATGTCTGATCAACTAGAATTGAGGAGTTGGACGAACGAGAGGTTCTCCACAAAGTCAATCACTCAATTTACAATTGTTTGGATGGTATGAACTAGCAATCAGAAGTAGAAAAAAATGGAATTGTTTACGGAAGTTGGAGGGGCCTTTTGCAAGTTAATCTTCATCATACACCCACTGCTTATCCCTTTTTGTCTATACAGACATATTAGTTCTTGCGTAATCAGGATATTATGTAAGATCATTCTACCACCCTCCCCTGATTACCATCTATAAGTACATGCAATACCTTTTTCAATCTATTATATAGAACTTTAGATATCATTTTATATTGCACATTACAACAGGCAATAAGCTAGATTGGCTGACTTGACATGCATGTTCCACTTTAGAAATAAGAGCAATTATAGTAGAATTTAGTTGTTTTAGCAATATACCATTTTCAAAGAACTCCATGACAGCTGCTGACACTTTAGCTCATGTGATTTTCCAAGTTGCCTCGAAAAAATCTTTGTCATATCCATCCGTCCAGGGCTTTTATTGATGTTGATACTCCACAAATCTCTTTTAATCGCCTCCTTAGTAACATGGGTTATCTCTTCAACTCTCTTCAACTGCATATCTAGGTTAAGTCTGGGGCCTCTGATGAACAGCTCATGCATTACTGTCTTCCTTGCAATTTTCTGCCCTAGCTGAGTTTGAAAAAAATTGCAAGAAATGGTCTATAATAGTTTTCCAATCTCTTACAATCTTTCCATTCTCATTTATGATTGTCCAGATCCTATTTCTCATTGATTTCTGCTTCTGCTTGGAGTGGAAGAATATGGTGTTGCTATCCCCATCTCTGATCAAGTCCTCTTTGATTTTCTGTCTCAAAAGGTTGTCAAAAGCTACATAAATGCTTATGTACTCCTTGTAGGTTTCTCTTTCAACTATCTTGTACGCTCTTCTTTCGGCTTCTGAATCAATAGTTGTTGTTTCTACTCAAATACTACCTGTGCCTTCTTTAAATTGGCCTAACTATCTTAGAAGCTTCTTTTGTTCAACGATTTCAATCCTTTTTTTAACCTTGTCATCTTATTGAGCACATGAAACATCTTAGTTCATCTCATCCTTGTGCTCAAACTATTTTCAACCACTTATACAAATGATGGATCCAGTTTCCACATATTGAAGTATTTAAAAGGTTTGGGTTGGTTTTGCATCTCTATTTCCATCTGCACCTTCAAAGGGGAGTGATATGAGATTCTCTTATTTTTAGCACATTGGCAATAGAGTGATTAAATTGATCTACCCAATCTTCATTCACCATTACTCTACCTAATTTGGTATAGATTCTAGCTTCTCCAACTTGTTTATCACACCAAGCGAAGCAAGAACCTTGTTGGGTTAAAGCCTGTAGTCCACATTCCTCTATATAGTACTTACAAGGTTCTATTTCAGTGAGCACCCCCAATTTCTCCTCCTGCTTAAGCACATTGTTGAAATCACCACAAACTAACCATGCTAAGTCCACATTTTTGCTAATGTTTGCTAGTACCTCTCATAAGCCTGCTTGTTCTTGTTCTTCATTGGTTGCATATGCTCCAGTCAATACAAATTCCTCCCCACCTTATTTGTCAGAGATAATGCAATGGATAAATTGCTCTAAACTACTTTAGAACTTGAACCTCCAGAGGGTCATCCCACAAAATTAATATTCTACTCTTGCTAGATTGTCCATCATTTATCTTGTACTGCCAATGCGAAAAATACTTTTCATAGTCTCTTGTACCTTAGTTGGATTCATTTTTAACTCCGAGATGCATACTAGATTTATCTTATTTACAGACAGGACTCCATTCTCTATCATCACATCTCTTCTTAGACACAATAGGCTTCAGTGTGATGAGAACATGTTGCTTTTGCTTACTACAATTCTTGATTTCATGCCCATACCCTTTACAACAGTCAACATACCACTAGTTTCCATTCAGAGCGAATCTTCTGAGTCTGTACTACTCCTTTTTCATCTATGAATAATACTTTATCAGGGATCTCATGCTTAATTTTCATTTCAATCAATAACCTTGCATAATGTACTCTTTCCTTACTCTTAGAGAGCTCATCCATCATAGTTGGTGTTCCTAAAATACTAACAAATGCTGCTAAGTGAATCCAAAATCCAGTATTTAAGTTCCAAGTTACGAAACTGAACACAAACGGGCACAAAACTCACATCCTTATAGTTAATTCCTTCATCTACTCTCCATGACTTAACTATTATCGGATGCCCATTCCCAAAATAATAGATATTCAATTTCGTGCCTCTTCCCTAGCATTCATAGATTTAAATCTAATTAGGAAAAAATTAGTAGGTAAGAGCATAACTTTATCAACTCCAAGATGTCCCCAAAGCTGTCTGTAAAATGTGTTCATGGGGTGAGCTCCAAGGACATAGCTGACCACCGATGGCTTCCAGTATTCAGCTTCAATTTCAACTTTCTGAGGTTGAATTTTGGCCATTGAAACTCCATCGATTATCTGAGAAAGCTTAAACTCAAGTTTGGCTCCAGTTTTCCTCATCTTGTTTCACATCAAAATTTTTCCACGCATTAGTATTTCCTTCTTTTTTAATGTTGCTTCCACACGATAATTTACGTTTCCCTAATGAATCAGTCAATCTTGAAGCTTAAATAACCATCTTCATTTGTCCTTCATTTGTTAATTTCCCTAAATCTCCAATTGCCTTAGGGTTTGCTTGCACTGGAGATTTTTCTTTAGATTCTCTATTCTCTATGAAACTTAGTTCTTCTTATGGTTGATCAGAGTTGTCGTCCTTGTTTTTCATGGATTTTGCATTTCTTTAGGGGAACTTTCTTCACTGGTTTCCCCCCTCGAGGCATGGCTTGGCATAATTTTAATTACAATTTCTCATTATATCTATCGAATAAAAAACTATTGTGAATTACTGTGCATTTGGTCAATTGTTGATTGTAAAGATAATAAAAAAAATATGAACGTTCAAATCATCCAATCTTTAAATTTTCCTTAATTAATTTAGTTGTTGCAAATAAATTTGATGTAGTTACACAGCTAAACATGTAGACATTAGAATAAGAATAATGTCATAAGAAGCTGGTCACAAATTGTTGTCAATCAGTGATTTATGTTTAATAAATCATCATGCAACCCTTTATAGGAAAATAGTAATATTTGAATTTTTTTATTTTTATTTTTGCGATAATACTATGAATCTAATTAGCGGCAGATAAACCTATACCAACTGCAGAGCATGCGAACTATAATGGAATGTAAATCATTCTAGGTAAACTTTAGGTTTCAAGATAGGGTTCAAAAATTAGCGATACATATATGTATTATTTATAACAAATCACTAGAGATGTCCATGAGTGGAGGAAAGCCAACCAACACTCGATACTAGAGAGAGAAATTGAATTTAATACATTTTTTAAATTTACCAGTGAACTGATATATGATATGCAACATTAGAACTTTGTAACTAAAGTTTTTGAAATATAGGCAACACTAACAATTTTGTGAAGAGCTTTATAGGGTTTAATTCAATGAAGTCTTAAAGAACTCATGTACCACAAAGAAGGAAAATTCAATAATCAAACAAAAAAATGATATACAAAAAATTATTACAACGAGTATAATCATGTATTAAACAAATGATAATTTTCAATCTTTAAAGCAACAATATCTGAAATTCGTACGACGCACGACCATAAAAAAATACATTTTTTAAATTTCCATCATAAAAATTAAAAAAAAAAACATAATAATAAATGATTATTCATTCAAGTGAATTTAACTTTTCTTCCTTACTCTAATTTCAATTCAAATTCATAATCAGCAAATATCTTTCTATGTCTCATCACATTCTAGATTTACATTCAAAGATAAAATTTGCTAAAATTGGTTTATTTTAAAAATTTTCTTCAAGTACAATACAAAATTTATCGGGTATAATGATTTAATAATTATGAGTTTGGTTGTCAATTAATAATTATTCGAATAGGCTAGCTTTTGCTACTTGTAGTGTAAGTAATTTTCAGTACGGCCTAAATTCGAAAAAGAGAAAAAGAAATCGCTTTATTATTTAATGGATTTCAATTGTCCGCAATTGTTAATGTATCAAATAATTTAATTTTGGTAAAAACTATTCGATATTATATTTCTTATAAGATTAGAAATGATGGTCGAACAATCATCAGATGATTGTAAATTAATTTGACAACTTATATTATTGTACATTACAATGAACGTGGTAAATAATAGTAAAAAATAAAATAATAAAACAATACTTTTATGTCTATAAATAAAAAATATGATTATGGATGTTAGTTAGCGATATTACCGACACAATAAAAGTAACGTGCATTAATTGAGTTGCTATACTATAACTAATAGAACGAGACATTAACCCAAAGTGCCATTTTCTAAAAGTCGAAACTAATATCTGTAATGTTATACTAAGAGAGAAATCGGAAAGAGAAAATGAAATGTATTACTAAAAGTACTAGTTAGGATAAAATCTTACGTGTAATTTTCTAAAGTATTTCCCCAAAAACATTTTAGTGTAATTAGGAAAAGATCCTCCAAATTAAATTAAACAAACTTACACTCTTTCATGTGTAGCATTTTCAAAAGGAGTGTGCTTTATTACCTGAAGATTAAAATACCAATCAAATTTAATGAGGTATTAAATGTGCCCGAACTAATAATATTAATAATATTCCTCCATTCTAATTATTCAATAGGCCCATTTAAACATACACGGAGATTAAGAAAAAGAGAGTAATATAGTTTATGTAGTTAATTTTAAATAAAATCCCTACCACACCCTTAATAATGACTAATGAGTTATTAGTTGATATGAGAGAGTAATAGTTGAAATTAATTAAACGTTCTTGATTTCAATGAACGTGGGAAAGGTATATTAGAGAGTTCATAAAAAAGTTAATTACTTGTCTGAAATGGGACTAAGTTTTGAAATATCCCCAAAGGGGAAGTGAGCCTATTGAAATGAAATAGAGGGAGTAATGAAAATGTGCTCCTAACTTCATTGTAGACAACCAATTAATTAATTAATGTAATAAACTGAGTTGAAAGAAAATAAGGTTAATTCAAATTTCTTTCAAAAAAGATGCAGAAATTACTAATTTAAATCATTTCTACAAATAATTTAGCTGAGAATAACCTTAATACTAATTAAACTTACATTTTCAAATTTTAAAATTTTAGAATAATAATGATTCTCATAATTATAATTGATTGAGGCCATCAATATCAAAACATGATTTCATTAAAAAGTAATATTATTAAAATCGATAGCCTATATAAGTATGTTCTAATCCAGTGTTGCTAATCCACCTATGCCCAAAAAGAGCAAAAAATAAAATAAAATAACGTATGTTCACCGCCAAAAAAGCTACAAATTTGAGCTTCATATATATGCTTCGTTTCAAAATGATTGTTCATTTTAAGATTTTTTTTTAATTCAAATTGTACTAAAAGAAATAGATTAAAATGAAGAATTATTTTGGGAGAGTGAATATTAATTATAAGATCCACTATATATGAACAATGCATATGAGAAAAAAATTTCACTTCAGAAATGATCCTACACGGATGGAGACTTTAGCAGTCTCTTGAATTTCATTTTAAAAAGGCACAACCAAAATATATATATATATATATATATATATATATATATATATTGTAACATTGATTGTCGAATCTATATTCTGGGTTGTTGAATTTCTTTTCTTTTTTTTTAATGACGATGTCATACATAAAGTAAAAAAAAATATGTTCTTTTTTTTTTGTTTACCACACTAAAATAGAGTTTGATTAAGGGGAAGCCAAAACAAAGAGAAATGATGATCAAACCACACACACGCATATATATATATATATATATATATATATATATATATATATACACACACATATATATATATATGCAGATATCTTTATACAATTTTGAAAAATTAAGATTTAACTCTTCTAATGAGAATTAGTTACAGTGTCTAATGTATACAAGCCTCTAGTAAGCATTACAATTAGATATAAATATGAAATTAGCTTCTGGATTTTTTCATCTAAATATTTGCGAATATGAGATTTATTTCTAAAGAAAAAAAAAAGATGAACTTTCACACGACGGTCCATATCTTTATCATAATTGTTTGTAATAAAAGTTAATAACAATAATTACATATATGAATTTAATAAAATAACTTTAGCTGCAGTCTTTAACATATTATTAATGTTAATTTTTTTCTGTATATAGATATAAAATACTTTCATTTTGCATGATATGTTTATTTGTTATTTTGGTAGCCTTATTTAGTTTTATTCACATATATATATATTTAATAAATGCATATGAATAAACCCCGTACGTCGTGCGGGTAACATCTAGTATACTTATTAAAATAGAAGTTTAAAAGAGAAGAAGTGCTGAGGTGTGGTACTTTCATGAAATGTTTTCCTTCCAAAATAAAATTATATTATTTTGAGTAAAAATAAATATATTCTATTATTAAAACAACGATCAAAGAGAAAATGAAAGATATATATCATGCTGTAATTTTTTTTTTTAAAAAAACAAGTGTTAGATACTTCAATTAGATTGAAATATACAATACTGTAATTAAAAAATATCGAATCAAAAACTTTTCTACCTAAAACATATCAAACATATAAATCAATACGACTGTAGTTTTGATTAAAAAAAAAATTCTAATAAATACATTAAAAATTAACTTTTACTAAAATAATTATTTGAAAGAAAAATAATAAAAAAGTGATTATCGTCTCACTCTACGAGTAAATTTTTTTTAAAAAAATTTTCCTTATACACGAATTCGGTGGCTGTAATGTTTCAAACAATTATTAGTGAGAATAAAGTTTAAGTCGCAACATAATTAAATTTTTTTACACCCAGATATTTACTTAATAGTGTATAACATAGTATTTCGTACGACACATTAAAAAAAATTATAGTAGTTAGATGATAAGAGATTGTCCCAAAAGCCAGAATAGTTAGATGATAAGAGAATTTCTAGTGGAAAATCATTTTACTTGTTCAAAGGGACCCCAATTCCGAAAGCCTATTTGGTATCCAAAATTTTGACCTAAAAAGTCACTTAAAAAGAGAATAATGAGCATTAGGAATTTCGAATTCAAAGTTTCGGCCACTTTTAGTCAATATAACAATAAGAGCAAAATTACTCTCATGGGGTTGACTCAGAATATAAGACAATTCCATATCCTTGTAATCATCAAACATCTAACACCTTGTATGGTTATATCCCTAACAAAGTAAACAAATTATTGATTCAAAATCCATAAGAGGATCAAAAACTTTAGAATACTGATCATTCATAACAATGAAGGCTTTAAAAATTTTACATATATATATATATAATTGTTTTGTCACTCAATTAATTAGCTAGGCTTCAATCTCAAACCCGGAACACTTGATGGATCCCATGGACAAGTCAATCTCAATCAAATTGTCTTCCTCATTCATGTAATCATTAACCTTCCCAAACTGCTCCCAGATAATACCATGTTGATCAAGGAATGTTTCTGTGCAGTAGTTCTGAAGCTTTTGCTGCAGATGAGTGAACTTGTTGGGTTCTGCTGCTTCTTTTGGACAAACATAATGGCCGCTTGGAATGGCTATCTCAATCAAACTCTCTTCATCGGAAATGGAATCATCTGAGCATTCTGGGCTCCGACCAAAGTTGTATGAATAACTCCATTCATTGTCAGAATCTTCGCTTGAGAATGAATGATCAACAGTACTGTCGCTTTCTGAATACAAATCATGCCTGCGCAACTCATTCTGATGAGCCCTTTTCTGATCCTGAGAAATGGTTTGATCAGTTTCGAACTTTTTCTGTGTGTGTGAAAAATTTCTTTCAGATTCTTCCATACTCAAACACTGTTCATCTTTGCCAACTGGAACTTCTTGCAGTGCTGTTGTTTTGCAAACCTGATCCAGAGGAGACGAATCTTGCTGCTCATCACAGATTTGACTCAGAACAACAACTTCTCCTTCGATCTGTTTTCCTCTGCTTTGCTTTGTATATATGAAAATAATGAAGGGGGACAAAATCAACAAGAAGCCTGTGATTAAAACGGAAAAAATCCCATATCCAGAAAAGTGTGTCACCATTACAGAAAAGGTGACTGCCATAGAAAATAATGGTATTGATTTCTGGAGGATGCACCAAGTAGAACCCATTCTCTTCCAGAATCAAATGAAAGAAAATGGAAAAGTATAAACAGACCCTTCTTTCCTAATGTTGAAACCCAATGTGAACTGGGTTCAACTGGAAAGATAAAAGCCTACTTAATCAGAGTTGCTGGACAAAATCAAGGCTTCCCTGATGATATCAAGACTAGATTTGCCTAAAAATGTGAAAGTGGTTATAAGGTCTCAATCAGAGCATTTTGCTGGTTGATCCCTTTACCAGATGCCAAAAGGAGGGAAGCCCTGAATAAGTATGGAATTACAGAGCAAACTACAGAGCATGCAAGGATTTTGCATCATAGAAATGAATGTGTGAAGAGGGGGGAGTGAAGTAAGAAAACACCAACATGCTTAAAGACAAAAAACCTTTACTCTAAAGCTGTAAATTTCCTCTAGAAATCCGAGGAGAAATAAACTAAAGTATATAGCTAGAAATGAACTGGTTTGCCTAAAAGAAACATCAACATGTTAAGAGATTAAGGAGATTAAGGAGAAAATTGTGGGTCTTTTCCAATTTCCACCATAAAATAATGCATTACTTGCTAGTGCTGAGAGCCAGAGAGCCTGAAAGCCTGAGAAGGGCTGAGATTAATTAATACTAAATTTGCAGGGCTGCTTCACTTTCCACAGCCTCACATTTACCAACCCTGTACTGTTCCTAAAAGACTGGGATTTTATTGTTTCAATACCAATTATGGTGGTCTTCCTCTGCAACTGATTCTCTCGAAAATGCCAAAAATCTGGTCTTCCTGTATCAAGTTTATGGCCTCAACACTTGGAAATTAGAGAAGCCATGTGAAGACTCTGAGCTCAACACATGGCACTTCTCATCCCACCATACAATTAACAAATCCAAAACTCCCAAAAACAAAAAGGAAATTCACTATTCATTGCTTCTTCAAGGATGATGAAGACTAAAGAAAATATTGAAGATGGAATGATTAAAGAAAAACATGCACCAGTACTGTATTTGTGGATTAGTAATCCAAGTTGCCTCCTTTTTCTCTTTATCTTTTTCCTCCCTCGACTAAGTAAAAAAAAGTATGCAGCAAAAGGGACCAACTTTATCTCATGGATGTGCCAAAAAAAAAAAAAAAGTGACTTTCATAATGCCTATGGTTGCTAGCTGCTATGATGACACTGCTAATTTATTGCTTAAGTCACTTTAATTAGTAATTAAATACAGAGCCTTACCGACTTAATCATTTCAAGATGCACATTCAGAAAATCAGGTTCACATTACAATTAGAAGAAAAGTATTCATGGTAAATTTTGTTTGGGAACACTATCTGCAAACAACAACAAGAACTCTTTTTCCCACTTGGTGAGGAACTAACAAAGTATCAGAATCTAAAGTTTAGATTTATTATTCTAACTATAAACCATTAGTGATTACTAATAAGAAGAAGTTATGAATTCAATAATATTAAGTTCAAATTTAACTTCAATATAACCTACCAGATAGAAGTTGTAAGTTCAAAAGATGTAAATTGCACTGGGATACAAATGATGTATTTGCTCTGGGGGGAAATTGAGGGCTAAAAAAAATTAATGATTATTTATGTTCATTTCGGCGTGCAATTGAAACCACGATATAAGTTACTGGATGACAAAATACAATAAACAGATAAATCATATTAGAACAGAAAAAAAAAACATTGAATTCAATACATATTATCTTTCAATTGTTTTTTTTTTAAAAAAAAAAATTCAACTGATAACAATGTAAAAAATACTTCCTCTCGCTAGAAAATATTACTTAAATTTTACAAATTAGGAGACCGTTGAAATTCCAGTTGATGCCTAGAGGGTGCAAATAAAAGAATCATGAATCAAATTAAGAGAGATAGGGTGAGACCTAAAAGAAAATTAAGAAAGTATCAAATAAGATTTGGAATATTCAAATTTGAAGAATGAGTTATGTATTGATAATTCATATAGCCGACCTTAGTGAAAAAAAAAAAAAATCCTTCTTGTTGTTTAGATTTATACTAGTGTTGTATCCGTGCAACTTATTGCACAGTGAGCAAATTAGAATTAAATTATCCTACATTTTTTACGTTAAATATGAGTACATAATTTCAATAGATAAGAAAAAAAATGAAGGTGTATAAGAAATATTAATTAGTTTTGTTTATAAATAAGATAAAAGGCAAAAATTTAAGGGTATATACAAAAATTCAAAGCATTTGTGTCATTAGTAAAAAATGTATCGGAAAAAAGCAATACTTCTAAAAGCAACATATCATGAATTATATATTTTCTAGGAGTGTCATTTAATTATGAAAGGGCCACTTTTCGAAGGGTCTCATTCTATCTTTATTTTCATCTTTATTAGCATGTCGCTCTACATCATCTTATTTAAAAAGGTACGAGTCTTTAGTAGGTTAAAAACGTGAAATGGTATTGAGTGATATTTTAGTCTTTTTGGCGGCCCGTTCAACAAACAAAAAAAGACAAAAGAAAAAGGAAAAGAATCATTCTATAATCATTTTCATCTTTAACAGTATGATACTCTGCAACGTCCTTCTTAAAAAGTTTTGAATCTTTAGTAGGTTAAAAATCTGCAATGATTGTGGCTGGTGTTTAAGTATTTTTTATTTTCTGTTAAAAAACAAATAAGAATAAAAAGAATAAAAACTTGTAGGTCTTATTCCATTTTCATTTTTATCTTTAACAGTATATCACTTTATAACGTTCTGCTATAAAGATTCTAAATTTTTTGGTAAGTTAGAAACTTGCAAAGGTGTTAGACAATGCAATCCAATTCAATCTAGCATACATAAAAACAAATAAATATAAAAAGAATAACAATAAAAAAGTACTATTGAAATTGAATCTAAAAGAGGACTTTGCTAATTTAGTATATTTGGCACCCCATTAAAAAAACTAAATGAAAAGAAAAATAAAATTTTACTATTTAAGTATTTCTGACAGTCTATTAAAGAAAAATAAAACAGAAGGTCTCATTCGATTTACATTTTCATTTTTAACAACATGTTACTCTGCATCGTCCTGCTTAAAAGTTCTTAGTCTTTGGTAGGTTAAATACCTAGAACGATTTTGACCGCTATTTTAGTATTTTGGGCACCCCATTGTGCTCAAAAGAAAAAAAAAAACTAATGAATAAACAAGAACTATTTGTTCAAAGATGATACATATCAATAAATTAATAGTTTAGTATTTTCAACAAACTCGTTGCAAAAATTAAAAAATCGGCGGGTCTCATTCCATATTCATTTACATTTTTTAACATCATGTCACTCTGCTTAAAGGTTCCATGTTTTTGGTAGGTTAAAAATATGCAATGGTTTTCATTGCTATTTTAGTATTTATAATAGTCCATTGAACCACGAAAAGAAAAAAAATCGGTGGGTCTCATTCCATCTTCATTTTTATCTTTAACAACATGTCACTCTCCGTTATCTCACTTAAAAGGTTCCGAGTCCTGGTAGGTTAAAGAATTGTAATGATTTTATCTACGATGTAACTCTGTATTGTCCTGCTTATAGGTTTCATGTTTTTGGTAGGTTAAAAATATGCAATGGTTTAAGCTGCTATTTTAGTATTTATAATAGCCCGTTGAACCAAAAAAAAAAAAAAAAGAACTGGTGGGTCTCATTCCATCTTCATTTTTATCCTTGACAACAAGTCACTCTGCGTTATCTCACTTAAAAGTTCCGAGTCTTTGATATGTTAAAAAGTTGTAATAATTTTGTTGTTATTTTAGTATTTTTGACACAAAAAAAAAAAAACGGCTCTTAATGCATCTTCATTTCACTTTTAATACTATGTCACTTTGCATATTCCGGTTTAAAAGGTTCTAAATCTTTAATAAGTTAAAAACCTGCAATGGTTTTGGTTAATGGACGTATTGCCAGTAACAACACATGGGAAAAAATACATTAGAAAATTCAATCCAATTTAATTCATAAGACATAAAAACATGCAATAAAAAAGAGGAAAAAATAAAATAATAATTATTGAAATTGGATGCTATTTATTTCTGACAGTCCGTTAAACTAAAAAGAACGGAAGGTCTAATTCGATCAACATTTTCATCTTTAACAGCATGTCACTCTGCATCGTCCTGCTTAAAAGGTTCTTAGTTTTCGGTAGGTTAAATATCTGGAACGATTTTGAGTGTTATTTTAGTATTTTTGGCAACCCATTGAACCCAAAAGGGAAAAAAAAAAAGAAGAATAAGCAAGAACTATTTGTTCAAATATGATCCTTACCGATAAATTAATAGTTTAGTATTCTCAATCACCCGTTGAAAAAAAAAAAGTAAAAATCGACGAGTCTTGTTTTATTTTCATTTACATTTTTAACATCATATCACTCTGTATCATCCTGCTTAATGGATCCATGTTTTTAGTAGGTTAAAAATCTACAATAGTTTTAGCTGTTATTTTAGTATTTATAATAGCCCGTTGAAACAAAAAAAAAAAGAAAAAAAACTGGTAGTTCTCATTCCATCTTCATTTTTATCGTTAACAACATAACACTCTGCGTTATCTCACTTAAAAGCAGAGCTGTCAAAGAACCGAGCATTTCGCGAGCAGTTCGCAAATAGCTTGGTCAAAGCTTGGCTTGAATTCAGCTTTGACCGAATTCGAGCCAAATTTGAACAGTTCAATTATATAGATGAGTCGAACACGAGTATTAATATACTTGATTCGAGAGCTCGTCGAGCCTATTCGAGCTTATTATAAATTATTTTATTTTTATTATGAATAATATATAATTCATGTAAACTTTTCATTTTATTTCTTAAAAAATATTGTCCTTTATATTTTGAAGATGTAATAATAGGATATACATATTTTTTATGATTTGTCAAAGAATTTTGCTCATAGAATATATAGATTGAACTTGTTGAATTAAAAATGGCAAGTATTAAAATTTATTCGAGCTCAATATTATCGAGCATTCGAGCTTAATTTTTATCAGACATAAAAACTCGAGCTAATCAAGCCAAGCGCGAGCTATTCGCTTTTATTTCGAGTCAAACTCAAACTTCAATTTAGATGTTCGACCGAGTTCGAACTCAAATACGAGCTTCAAATTTTTTGTCGAACTCGAGCTCGAGCACCTAACTGTTTGGACTTGATTCTATTCGTTGACAGCTCTATTTAAAAGGTTTCGAGTCTTTGGTAGGTTAAAAAGTTGTAATGATTTTGTCTGCTATTTTAGTATTTTTAAGACCCCGTTAAACAAAAAAAAAAGAATAAAAAAGAAAACCAGCTCTTAATCCATCTCAATTTTCACTTTTAATACTATGTCACTTTGCATATTCCGATTTAAAAGGTTTTAAATCTTTAATAAGTTAAAAACCTGTAATGGTTTTAGTTAATGAACGTGTTGCCAGTAACAACGCATGGGGAAAAAATACATTGAAAAATTCAATCCTATTTAATTCATAAGACATAAAACACGCAATAAAAAAGAAGAATAAATTAAATAATAATTATTGAAATTAGATCTAAAAATAAAAGTGTACTATCTGACATTCTGTTAAACTAAAAGAAAAACGAAAGGTCTCATTCGATCAACATTTTCATCTTTAACAGCATGTCACTCTGCATCGTCCTGTTTAAATTGTTCGTAGTTTTTGATAGGTTAGATACCTGAAATGATTTTGAGTGTTAAGAGAGATAGCGTTAGACCTAAAAGAAAATTAGAAAGAAAGTACTCTCTCCGTCTTAGAAAAATAGTTCAGTTTGAAAATGTACAACTTTTTTAATTTGGTCAACACATCAAATGTACAACTCATTTTATGCCCCTAACTTCCACTAATGCCCCTTCTAGTTATTTCTATAAAAGTTAACTACATATGCATTTATTTTACAACTTAAATTTGATCAAAATTTTTATCTCAAAAAATATTGACAATCGATCTTGATGGAAAGAGTATGTAGATTAATTTGATATATAACACATTTTTTAATTATTCATGTATTAAAAAATATAATCATTTGAAAAAATGGGAGAAAATAAAAAAAAATGAAAATTAAAGGAAGTGGACCTTGTTTTCCTTACCACTACTCTTTTGGATATTTAAGTTATTTCAATTACTTTTGTGAAACTGCACTATTTTTTTGGAACAAACTTTTTTATTAAATTGAATTATTTTTTTGGGACGGAGGGAGTATCAAATCTATATTCAAATTTGAAGAATGAGTTATGTATTGATAATTCATATAGCCGACGTTAGTGAAAGAAAATTCTTGTCGTTGTTTAGATTTATATTATCTAAAATCTGTTATTAAATTAATAAATAGTCATGATACTCTATTCAATTTTTTACATCAGTTTTTCAATTTGAAATGCGAATTCATTCCATTCATAAAATTTTAAAATTCTAAATTAACTTACTCTGTTCGAGACAGAGAAATCATCATCTAAAGTAATCAAATCATTCCAAAACTACATTTTTATTACTATTTTTTGAACTTCAAATTTTTACTTGTAATTTTCATATTCGGGAAAGTTACATTAAGAAAGAGTACCTTCGACTTTGAAGACGAGGGTTTGACAATGTGATGCTAAGCCAACCTCCACAGTCACGCTGCATGACTTTGGTTTTCTGACCTCAATATTTTCTGTAATGTGAAAGTAAACCACTATATATTTGAAGTTTTGAACACGATTACTAATGTGAAAGTCTAAACTGCATGACTTTGGTTTTCTGACCTCCACAGGCACGCTGCTAAACGAATTTTTTCCTTAAATATATATGAAAAAAAAAACCTGGACAAAAATAAAGCTTTTTAAAATCTTGTGGACAAATTTATATGCCCCGGATTTAGGAAATCCGAATGGGGGTAAAACTCGGATTTCGGAAATCCGACCCCAAATCAACTCGGATTATTAAAATCCGACTTTGTGTTACGTAAATCCGATATTAAGTTAATGACAAAAACTAGTGTAATTAATCTAAATCCGGATTTTATAAATCCGTTTTTATGAATAAAATATTAATTTTCGGATAGAGAAAAAATAATGTGTTGAAAAATTAAATTTGGGCAGAACTCGGATTACCGAAATCCGAATCTGCTCTGTTTTCTGAAAAATGGTGACTCCCAGTTGGCCACGGACTCGGATTTCCGAAATCCGAATCCTTTACAAAAAGTCTGGGTTCGGATTTCGCAATTCCGAGTCTTTGTCAGAACTGAAAAAAATTGGGTGATTTTCACCAGTCCTAAACATGTTCAAACACCAACAACAATGAAACATTGGAAAACAGAATTTAATAACAACAAAACAATAAACGGCATTCGATTAACAACAAAATAAATCAAGTTTCATAAAAAGTTCAATACAAAAACTACTATAAATGTCCAAAATAATGAAATGTCTCATTTTTTCCCTTTTCCTTTATAGTGCGCATCCGGAGTGTATTTGTTTGGGCCCTGTCGGATCCTGTCTCCCCTCTTAAGATACGTGAGTATTGAACTTTGGTGTGGTTGCGACTGTCCACCAAACTGAGCCTCGATTTGGGGTTGAGATTGGGACTCCCCCATGGTGATAAATTTGACTCCCGGTTGTGGTTGCGACTGCCCACCAAACTGAGTCTCAGGTCCACCAATGTCAAACTGAGTCTCGGGTCCACCAATGTCAAACTGAGTCTCGGGTCCACCAACTTCTTCAAAATGAGTCTCGACCTGGATGCGCGAGCCTCGAGAGGAATGTGCTTGATCCTCATTTTGTTGACCCTCAGTTTGTTGTTGCGATGTCCGAGGGGGGATTGTGACCTTTCTCTTTCTTCCTCCTCCAATCTTATCTCTTGACCACGGTTTCGCTTTTTTACCCGGCGGAGGTTGTGAGGGCAAAAATGGATCTTCATCAACCAGGATTTGGGTATCATCCACCTCCATCTCATCATTTGCGCCCAAGGTTAAAGCAGCATGTGTTTGATTGATGATATCGTCCAAATGCTTGTCAAGTTCTTCGTCTAGGAGATTATCATCTTCTCGTTTTTCTCTAAACCTCTCGGTACTCACGCGAATGTTGTTCAATACTTCACCCTGAAAAGAAATTGGGACGTTAATTAAGAGAGTAAAGTTCTAAAAAAAAAAAATGAAAAAAAAATGAAAACATAAGAAATAATAAAAGAAATCTACAATTAACTCACATATAATTTCACGCGGCTCGAAGAAGTCTCGTATCCTTGAGGTTCATAATTACCGGGATTGGATATCAATCTGACAGTGTTCACCATGAACCATTCATAGTACCCCTCATATACGGAACCAGGATCTCCTTCCTCCAAATCTCGTAGCACGAACTCTTCTCTCCTATTCCAATGACGGCGTACTGCGGAATGGTGATCCTCCCAATTATTGCTAAGATACCCAGACATACTGTGGGCGTGATCGAGAAGGAATGCTGCGTTATCTTTAATCATGGGGCGCTTGGGAACATCCTGTATGTATCCAAATTGTCTTACGACTCTGCCCGACTCGTGGGGTTCCTAATAGCCCAACAGAACATCCAACACCTAGTCGTCCAAATGGCTTGGCCTTGTGTACGTAAATCGGGAGTCTATGGAGGACATGTGCATATGGTTGCCACCGAAACCGCACGAAAAAATTTCATTAGATGGTACAACCGAAACCAAAAGAAAGGGGTAATTGATCTCAAAGTAAATATAAATACCAAATTACAAGTACTTACATCTTCAACACGCAGACTTGTTAATTGATCTCTAAAAGGTGGAGTGCTGCTCCTTGGGGCGTCGTCGTACGTGTACCTACATTCCCACCTTAATAAACAACGCAATGCATTTGAATTAGTGAAATTAAATGAATAAGAAACAAATAGAATTAAACGTTGAGTTATTTTGAACTGAAAATACGTACTGCTGAGCTAATGGAGCGGTCTCATCAAGCAAATAATCTACTCCTTTTCTTTGGGGCGCGATCCTCTCGATCCGCTCATACGCCCATACCTAGTAATTTGCAATAATAATGTAAAAACATCAAATTATAACGTCGAAAGCGCAAAATAATTAAAGCACAAAATGAAAACTAATACGTACCTGTAGCAAATATAGACACCCAGTGGCGTCGTGCATGGTATACTGTGATGCCTCGCATAGGCCAGAGTACAACCCAGCCAGCAGTGCCGATCCCCAACTGTATCGACTACACTGATCCAAATCCTCAATCTGGGCCAAGAACTGTAGATTGATAGTGTTCTGCGTCTTGTTCAGAAACATGAAACTGCTAATAAAATGCAGTATAAGTGTCCTGGCTTCAAAACTGGCTGCTTTATCATTCATTTTCTCGTATTTTTTCCATAACTCAGGAGGGATCGGTGTCATGCAATTTCTCGCAGACAATTGTTCTTCTCTATAGAATTTAACAGTTTTGCGAAAGGTTGCATCGATCAAGGCTCTAATTGGTAAAAAACGGATCCCTTTCAACGCATTGTTGTAACTCTCAGAAATGTTGGTTGTCGCTATGCCCCAACGGCGAAGACCGGCTTTCAATCGAGCCCAGTTACTCCCCCCAATCCCTCGAAGATACTCCCATGCAGCAGGTTTGAATTCAATAAGCTCGCCTCATACGGTTGTATTTCACTCTTGAAAGCGTCGTGCCCATCTTCCAACATAACCGCTTCACCTTTTTGCTATTATATCGCGATACAAGATTGCTGCGAACGTGGCGGAGGCAAAGAAAGTGCCCACCATCACCTAAATCACGCCATTCATCCATCTGTGACATTGCGCTCAACAACCCTGCATTCCGGTCGGATATCACACTTACGATTCTATCATACACAACCCACAACCTCAAATTCCTCATAAAAAATGTCCAACTCTCTACTGTATCCTCATCAACAATCACAAATGCAACCGGTAAAATGTGCTTGTTTGCGGTATACACCACCGCAACAAGCAATTTACCCTTGTATCCACCACGCAAAAGGTTCCATCTATACAAATGACCGGTGGACATTCAAAAACGTCTCACCACCGGTGCAAATGACCGAAGACGTATTTAAATGTCCGGTTTCCCTGTTCCAACCTTCTTGTCCCTCTTTCCATTCCCACTCTACTACGGTCTCGTGGATTAGTAAACTTAAGCGCAATGATATACCTAAACAACAACAAGTCATTGTTAAAATATTTCAATACATGTAAAAATAAAAATACTATAAATATTTCAATACACGGATAAAAGTTGATATTTACCGTGGAAGTTCTTCGAAATTGGAGGTCCAATCACCATAGACCGCTTCTATGGCTTTCCTCCTCCCGTGCCACGCCCTTTTGTATGGCACATCTACTTTCAATAAGGTCTTCACATCTTTCTGTGCCGAGGCTACCGTTTAATCTACGTTGTCCTCAACCTTTCTCCTGATGAGTCTAGCAATCAAAGACGCGTCCACACACCGATTGTCATTATCATTCACAGGAGTCATGCAATTATGTGCATCATGCCATCTCACAATTTCATGAAGGCCATGAGCTTTCAATGACACACGCATCTTCCACTCACATGGTGGTTCACCATCCTCACTTTCCACATTAAATATTTTGCACCGCACAGCCCACGTCCTTGGACTACTCGCGGCGACCGTATATTCCCTTTTATGATGGATATTCCATAATTTCACAATATGCTTTGCTTCTGATTGAGATTTGAAACAAACACCAATGTCCATTCCTTCGGGCGTCTCATCCCACATCTTAAGAGCAAACTCATCCTTGTCTACACATGAGGCATCCCAGTTCCCCATCTTACTATGTACATGGCGTCGGGCGAATAGATTACAATCCCTTTCCTCATTTTCCAACCTTTCATCATCACTTTCTTCAAAATCACTCTCTCCGGAGACATCATAGTCTTCTTCGCTTTCACTTGGACCTATGTAGTCGGAATCTGACTCTTCCCGGTAGTCATTTTGTGCAAATAAAGGTGTCTCCTCTTCATTACGGTTTCGAGAAGTACTAGCACGTTCCCCCCTTCGAAAATCACCAAATGACACGTTTTCCAAACTCGCTTCTCTTTCTTCTTGAGTGATATCTTCCAAATCTATGTATAAATCCAAACATGACATTGGATCTACACGGTTCATGAACTCTACATGCGAATCATTCTTGATCTTCACTACACGCCTACCACCGGACTATCGAAAATCAAAGAAAGGTGGAGTTTCACGTGTCTGGATCCCAACCAAGGGTCATACAAATCTTACTAATCAATCCCTCATATGACAACCTTTCTTCGACAAACAAACCATCATCCGGCATATTCGAAAAAGTGTTGATGCTACCGTTCTCTATCACATACTTACTTGTATGATACAAATTAAGCATGTATGATACATTACGTGCCATTGATAATCTGTTAAAAAACATCAATAACTAATCATTTCTTAATAACAAAATCAACAAAATACACCATACATTCTCTAAAATACACCATACACCATACACCATACATACTCCAACAAATACACCATACTAAAATACTTATAAATCAACTTCGATATCTCATGAACAACTATGATTTCTCATCTCTAACCTCAAAATCAACACCTAAAACATCCAAACAACCAACCAACATAAACTCTAATCTATCATACATCATTCTAACAATCAAAATAACACAAAAATAAACTAAATAACATGGTTTTGCAATCTAACCTCTTTCAAATAACGATTTCCACGTATCTAGAGGCAAGAATGCATCAAAACTTCAATTCGCCCTTATTTGAGTGCAAAACAGAAAATCCAACTCGGTTCTCGAATGAGAACGCCTCAAATTTTTTTCTTTTATAGCACGTTAAACTCGGTTTACGAAATCCGAGTCCGTAAATAACTTCGGATTTTCAAATCCGAACTATGTTAGATTCGGATTTCATAAATCCGGATTTAGTCAATTCAGGATTATTTTATTAATTTTTTAGTCCTCCAATTTAAGGCACATGCCTACTTCCACCAACCAAAATTAAAAGCATCCGGATTTCGCAAATCCGAATACGTCAAACCGGATTACGGACTTCCGGTTTTTTGGATTCAAAAATTTCGCGCCACGATTTATTAATTTTTAACTAAACTCGGATGTTACAAATCCGAGCTTTACTGTTCATTTAAGAACTAAAAAAACTATTATTCAACAAAAATTATGAAATTATTATTTTATTATTAAGTATGAATTCGGATTTGCAAAATCCGAATCTCTAATTTTAATCTAAACTCGGATTTCAGAAATCCAAGCAATATAATTCTGTCCACAAATATTCTGAAAAATTTAAATTTGTCCACGTTTATGTTATTTAATTTTTTTGGGAAAAAGCCCGCTGCTAAACTGTGTTCTGTTGATTTGAGAACTACATCAGCAATTGAAACATACAGCTTTACATTACAGATCCACATTGCTCACACTGAAACTTGTGAATTCTATTTACTGTCACCTTCTCTGGGTAAAAAGAGTACGAAATTGCTTGTAAACCTAAGTATTTATGGACAGGTGAGGTTAAACGACCAAAATTTGCCTTATTTACATGATTGATGCCGAACTCGTTAATCAAGCTAACAGACTCGTGACAGAAAAGCTCCATTTTTTGCTCAAATCAATAGCAGAAAAGACGCAATGTCATTGTGGCAGCTTGTTTCTCTTCTCTTTCCCTACAACCACATGATCCACTTAGATATGGTAATAGGAAGAGTAGGATATTTGAATTCGATAAAATAAAACTACTTACCAAATATAGTCGATCTCAATGCAAACTTAACTGATGATTCGTTCACCTTTATGTTTTTAGACTGCCTGCTTGTATTTGACTTTTCAGCTTGAGCAGAGCCGTTAATGCGCCCGGCAGCCGAAAGCTCAATCCCTTTCTTCACCTTCTCATGGTAAACAGCTGGAGGAGCAAGCCGTAGTGGAGGCATAGTTTCTATTTGAGTTGATTTTTGGTCTTTATGGAGACTGTTCAAGAACTCAAACTGCTTCAACCAAAACAAACCATCATGTTAACAAAAAAACAGAGAAATAGGACTTACAAAACTACTCAAGAAGAAAACTTTTACCCTTGAAACTGGTTGGTAGACATAAGAAGCCTCAAAGACATCATTATCTTGTGAATGCGAGGAACTTGTTCCTTGTGCTTTCTGCAATCCTGTAGAAGCTCTCATCAATCCAAAGTCAAGAACAGTTTTGCTAGATATCTGAGCATTCTTCCCTGCCACACAGATAGGGCATCCAGCTGATATAGCCCCAACAGAAGTCTGTTTCTCGTGGTGTGCACAGCGAATGTGTAACGCATGACTGCAACTGAAAACTTGAATGCCGGAATCTTTTGCAAGTGGGCTATTGCATATACAACATGTTATATCCTGCGGGGCATACCCATGAGAAGCTTCCTTCTTGAGCAAGTTCATGGTGTAATAAGCATCATCCTCAATCAAAGATTTGGCCGTGTCCTGACAATCAAACACCAGTCAATAGAAATCCAGAATGTTAAATGTTTTAGTAGACTGTGGCCACTTCAAGTACAGTACTGGCTGTCAATACCAATGGCCAGGAACATTGTAACACGGTTAACATGCAAGCATGAATTAAAAAAAAAGGGGGTACAAGAATCAACTGAACACCATCAAAAGGATGTTAGCCATATAAATTTCTTGCATATGAAGTTATAGGATTCCTCACAAACTCCATAAACAAACCACTAATGTGTACAACACTTTCCAGTGCGTACCTACGTATGGCTAGCCTTCCGCTTAAGTTTTTTTACCAATCTTTTAAAGTCCATGTATCTCAATTCATGTAGGATAAAAGCTACATATCATAGTAACAAGGGGATCGTCAGCTAACTCCAAGTATATAACATCCAGAAAATACACAAAATACCTAGAGAAAATATTCCACTACATAACTCCAAATGGCATGCAGAAACTAATACTTTCAGCAACTGGCTGCAGAATCCTAAAAGATAGAACAATAGTAACAATTGCTAAATATACGGGGTAACTATGAGGAATAGGCCTTATACCATTAGGTACTATAGAGCTCCTATCAACATAAGATGAAAATTCCAGCACTGAAGAATATATTTACGGAGTTAGCACAACTCTTCTGCTTTCTGCAATATCCAAGCTCCTCAACCCTTGTAGCTTGGATAATCAGGTTATCACTGGTTGAGAGATAAGCACCAGGATCAGATGTTGGCCACTTTTCTGTGGAATATACATAGTGTTCCTAAGTTCTGCTTCATCACATGGTTGCACAGGCAAGATAGGTTACTAACAAGAGATATACTTAAAAGCTGCCCTTTATGCTCTGAAGGTACAGAAACTGCTGATCATATCTTTGTAACATGTAAATTTGCTGTGGGAGTAATGGAGAATTACATGGAATTGCCTGAAACTGAAATGCAAGTTCTGTCAACAAAGGACTAGAAGAAACTGATTTATCTGTGGAGATGGAGTTAAGGTAAAACAGAGGGTTTTATTAGCCGTTATTGAAGCTAGAACCTACCCTTATGGAAGGCTAAAAATCAAGCAGTGTTTGAAGGATATCCTAAATGTGTGTCAGGAAATGCAGCCAGAGAAAAAGTGGCGAGTAAGGTATCACTGTCAAAGAAGAAAAGTCTACTGAAACTCAGTTTCTGGAAAATCTAGGACTCATAATTGATGAGCTGATTGAATGATATAGGCAGTAGTAGGTGGTTTAGAATTCTACGGTGTGGAGAAAGTTTGTTTGAGCAATGAAATTTTACCATTTACCTAAAAGAAAAATAAAACAGTCTACGCTACCAAATGAACTTGGATTACATCCTCATAACCCATTCTCCTGCATAAACTAACTTGGCCAGAGTCCTTTTGAGTTCACATGGCTATTCCTTTTTAAGCAATTGAACTGCATTTCCCGGCTCAAGGCAGGGTGCTTTAAGCAGAGTATATTAGACGGATGTAAGAAATATTTTTATATGTTATACTTAATCTATAACCAACCCACGCTAAGTACTGCCATTCACATTTTCAATGTTCTGGAGTAATTTCAAATTAAAGAGCAAGAGGGGCCAAGTGCAACGAAGTAGACCAATTTGAAAGAATCTTAGATAATTTTCTGGCTATTGAATCTGAGCACAAATGAGAATAAATGGATAGAGAAACTTACCAGGATTCTTCTCTCAAAGTCGTAAGTTCCAAGCATACCCAATATGGTAGGTTTAATGTCACCAAACTCCTGGATACGATTATCTGAAAGAAGTTTCAACATAATAGTTGGAATGGGAACATGACCAATCATTCCCTCAACAATCTCTCGGATAACAACAGATATCAGTTTCTTCAAAATTTGAGAGTTTTGCAGTGATTTCAATATCTTCCATTTGACAGTGCATGCTCCTTCATGCTCTTGCACTACATGTGACTTGTCTCGAATTTGTTGACATGATTCCTCAGAAGATCCATCTTCATGAGATGAATCTGCCAAAGGAAGACAGAACCTGCATGGAAACAAGAGATTGAGATCCATTACATAAATCTTATCTAGAATTATCATTACCCATTTATGTTATACAAGTGCAACAATTCGAATGACTGCAGTAACTCAGAGAAGCTAAGCAAAAAAATGAAGGCTTCAATAATAGCATTGATGAAAAATGGCTGCTAATCAGATTGGCGAAACGAAACAAGCAAAGAAATAAACTCTCTCTAACAGTAAGCAGGTAAGATATTATCGAAAGAAAGTTAACATCCGGAGACCTACGAAATAGAAACTTCTTAATATACAGTGCTAAATGGACGGCGTCCTATTCAAACGCCATCGAGTGTATACAACAATCCAATTATAATTAGGTTTAACAACAGATACAGGTAACTAGCCAATAACTAGTATTTAGGCAGAAATGAGAGGCTTACGAGTCAAGTAACTGAAACCAGAGGCACTCAGATTCATGAGAGCCCAAACGAGGGCTGTTACGTTGGCACAGCCCAATACAAGAGTGCACAATATCAATAATGTCTCTGACCTGCAACGTTAAGGCTTCAACATTAATCACATTCAAATAAGAGCCATACATTAAATCCACAAACAAATGAAGAAGTTACAGATGTACCTCCTTCTTCTCCAAAATTTTTCCAAGTTTAGCTGAAACTGGATCAGAGTGTCCACTTCCAATAGAGGCATCAAGAATCACAAATTTTTCATCTAGGCCAGAAAGAATCAGCGAAAGAGCACTACCCACATCACCAACCCTCTCCAACAAGAAAACAGCTGCATCTACAATTCCATAATCCTGACATAAGCTTAAACAGTTCTCCAGTCTGTAGCTCTCAAATGTCTCCAAGAATTTTCGAACCGATTCTCGCTCGTAGCGACATAATAACTGCAATTGGCAACAAATAAATCAATAAATTGAAAAAAAAAAAAAGAAAGGGAGGGAAAAACAAAACTAAGAGAGTGATGAAAACCATTAAAGAAAAAAACACACACACACAACTTTAATTTGGGGGAAGATAAAATAATTTCAACCAAAAGAGAATACCAAAATATTGCCATCACGAGTCTAGTGTTCCTATGTTTACATTAATGAAAATTGATATCCAAATAGTAATGCTTGAGCAAAAATGGCACTTCTTTATGACAGTTACATGTGATGTTAACTCAAGAAAAAGAAGCAAGACGTGAGCAACGACATAATCTTCGTGTAGAGACTAGAATTCGTTCAGGTTTGTTTACCTCAAAGTAAAGCTCCGTCATTTCATCTGTCAGTTGGATGGGACTACTCCGCAGAAGTTTAGGAAAGCCAATCAGAGCTTCCCGGAATACTCTAACTCTGTCAGACTGGTGCCTTACCCTTCTTTCAATGGGGCAAAATACTTTATCATCATTTGTTAAGCGGGAGAATTGGAGATTTCCAGTTGTGTGAACCTCAATAAGTGTCTTGAGATAAAGGAAAAGACATTCCGGTTGAGCCTCTAACTCAGAAAGCAAAATTTGACTTTGCTCATTAAAATGGCGAATGAGTAAAAAGAAAGTTCCTTCTCTGTAGAAATAAGACCAAATACAGGAGGTAAAATTATCAGGAAGCAATAAGTATCAGAAATAGCAAGCATAAGCCGAAAAGTAAGAAATGAACAATGACTTGAGGAATTCATATTTCTGAGATGGACAAAACTTTCCAAAATTTTTGACAAATTACCTGTCTAATTTAACCAGATGCACAACTCGTGATACAATTGCCGCTCGGAAGCTTTCAGATTGTTTTTCATCCCATTGTTGCAACAAATCATGGATAAAAGAGAAAGCATGAACGGGCTCATCAACAGCTTTCATATAACTATCCAGAGCAGCAACATACTGATGTCTCTTTGAATGTATGAAGCCGCAGACCTGAATGTCGTTACACAAAATAAATTACAAATCCCAACTTTTTAATCTTTCAATTAAGCACATGATAAGCCTTATCACACATTACAGTACCTGATGAAACTGACATCTTTCACATAAATGTAAAAGATAAGGAGCATCCCAATCTGTATCAGGCACTGCGTCTAGAACTACCAGCAGTTGCTTCTCTCTTGCTTTGAAAATTTGAATATTTTGTGCTGAATCACTGGGTGGAGGGATAAATACTGACGTCAAATACTCCAAAATATGACTTAGAGTATCTCGAGAGACTTTAGCCCTTTCGCATGCAACGTAATAAGTTATAAACTCAAGCATGTAGCCAACATCTTCCTTTGAAGGCCAAGTCTCGATTGCGTAACCATCACTGCTGCTCATAGAACAACCCATTTGGAAATAACTAGCATCGAGAATCATAGAAATTAGATCAACTAATTTCTGGAGTAAATTTTGACTTTCAGCACCCAACACCTTCACTTCACTTGACTCAGATGAGACCTCACCATGATAGTTAGAACATGGAAGAGTATCCTCCATGAATGCACTTCTTAGTACATCTAAAGTAGCTAGGGTATCCAATTGTAACAGATGACATAAATTCGGTGATCGATCAAGAGATGGCAAGCAGGTTGCTGCCTTTGAATTTGGGATACTAGAAAAATCCAGCAGAAACTGCAGAATCTCTTCCCTAATAGACAACAGGCGAGTAGCAGGAAGGGTTCCATGTCCTGCGCAACAGAGATATCAGGTGCCACGCAGTGCCCCAATGAATAAAACTATAGCTTTGACCAACAAATAATGAAGAAAGTACTTCTTTGAAGCTATGAGTTATGTTATTTTACCCCATAGTTCTTCTGATCAACGTCTCCTCCCCCAAAAAAAAAAAAAAAAAAAAAAAACCCACTACTAACCATTGCAGTCTTCAAACCAGAACTACAAACAATTTACTACAAAATAACCATATTAATGTGAATCCTAGAGCGGTACTACAAACAGGTTTCAAAGCGGACCAACATAATTTAATTGAAAACAAATATAGGTACTGTTTGATTAAACCAATACCTGGCGGAAATGCAAGACCCTGGAAACTGTACTTCAGATAAACAAGAATTCTGTACCTGTTACAATGGGTTAAGATGTGGTTACTCTGGCCTACCTAACCAGGATACGCTGACCTATGAGGCGAATAATAGAAACCTCCCAATAGTTGCTGAAAAGGTTGGAATTATTTGAAATCAAGAACATAAGAGCAGATACTTACCCGACGGTAGAAGCACTTTCTCCCTCACAATTTTGAAAAACTCCTAAGAGCTCCTCCAATGGTGTCCTGAAATCATCTAGACCTTTGTTAAACAAATATATTAATGCACCATGTAGCCCATGCTCCCTGCATAAGCGTACCACCTACAATACAGATAACACCTTTTTCAGCAACTAAGTATGAAATGAGGAAGAGAACTTCAATGTTCCACCGTGAATAGAGGAACTCCAATGTATTTTTTTGTTAATAGAAAGGAAATTAAGTACTAAGCATAGTGTCAAAAGGAGGAACAAAGACACACAACATAATTACAATCAAAGTCAGTCACTAAGAGAACAAAACCTGGTTGAAATCCAATGACGCAATGTCCATATGAAGAATGCATTGTTCGACCCTTTGTAACCAACCTCTAAAGCTATAATGCTCCACTAGAGCTTGCATAATCTTTATAGCGGAAAAGAAAGCAATTATAATAAAGATCAGTGGTAGTAACATATAGCTGAGACAACTAGTTGAAAGACAATTAAAATATTCATGATGCTGAATATAAAGACATGGGAACATTACCTCAGGGGGTAAGCAGCCCAGCATGTCCTTCAATATGTAAGGCTCCAGCAGTTCCAAAAATGTTTCTAAAGAAAAGATGAATAAGTGGAATTGAACACCAACTATCCAAAGAACTCTATTCCATAAGATTTAAGATTCTTATCATTAAAAAGGTTAGGAACTCCATAGAACTTTGGCACCTTTCTTCCAATCCTATAACTATGGACAACATTCATGAGCTTCTCAGCTAATAAGCACAATCATCATGCTAGGTGGGCAACATCAACAAGGGCCAAGCATACATGTACCAAGAAATAAGATGAATCCCCAATGACAGTAAGTCTAATTTCTTTCATATATCTACATGTCAAGTATTTCCTGAGAGTGCATCTGTGACCGTGTGTTCTTGCTAAAATCTCAGGAAGAAGCATGCAAGACTATGCTGGACTGTGCAATTCATGCATAGAGGGTGAACATACCGAGCAGCAAAAGAGACAATAAGTTTTTCCTTCCTAAGGCCCAAGCAATCTACAGGGATAGACGAACTTATAAACATCTTTCAGAAAAGAATTATAGATCACAACCAAAGGGAAATAGATGTTAAAAGAAAGAATATAATAGGTTTTGGTTTCCAGTTAACTTTCAACACATCAAAGGAATGAAATTTTTTTCATCATATTTGTAAAAACAAAACTTAAAACATAGCGTGTCCAACAGCAAAAACAACCTCTGGATTGAATTCGATAATTTCATGCCTTTTAAGTTATGCGGTATAAGAAACATTAACTTCCGCAACTAGAAGAAATTTCAAATATGTTAACAATTTACAAGACCTGAGAGGAAGAGAAAAAGTACAGATATTGGCACTGTTTGGACTGTAATCCAAAACCAGGTCTTGTGATTTTGTGTTTTCAAAATACTCCAAGAACACTTTTGTTTTTTACTTTTCCAAAAAAGATATCTTCACTCAATTATTGTCTACCATGGACCACCACCAACTGCAAGTTGCAGCGGTCACTGGCCTGCGACTGACCGGCCAATTTTCTGGCGATGGTTCCGACAACATACTTTTTTGTCCAAACACGTTGTTTAAATCAATTTCAAAACCTATCTCAAACAAACGAACACACAAAAACGCAAAACACAAACCAAAACTCAATGACAAGAATTTAAAAGGAAAAAAGAATTAGAGACAATATGATGAAGTCACAAGGAACTCGTGTATGCTTCAAAAGAAAATTAGGGAAAACAAGCAAAGAAGCTCACAAAACATTCACGGATCTGCAATTGTATTTATCTGGAACCTCAAAAGGAAATGGAACCACGGGTACCTTTATGTTTAGCAGCATCAAATTTGGAGTAGATTTCATCAAATAGAATATCCGTTCTCTTAATATGGACACAAAACTCGACAGCAACACCGCCAACACGGATGTACTGCTCCTTTATTTCAGGATGATCAGAACTACTACTCATTGCATTATTTAATTTTTCTGTGTTTCCCACTTGGTTTCCAGATGCAACTTTTATATAAGAAAACACCTCATCAACATATGACAAGAGAAGCTGTAATAGGTATGGCATGATCGTTTTTTTAATATCATCCAAAGTTCTTGGAAGATCAATGGCTCCATGAGCTTGACCATCATAAAGAGTCATAGCCATGTTCAAGGCTCCCATCCAATCACCTGCTCTCCGCAAAACCTCAATACGTTCCTTCCAGGGAAGAAGCCGGCAAATCAAAAGATGGGATGGTCCAAGTACATATATACTAGCTCCCCTTACAGCTACACAATTATGGTAGGCTTTCTCAGGATTCCCATAAGAATTGTTAAAGTAGGTATGATATGTAATCAAATCATCTCCTCTAGAAACATCAACAGAAAATCTGGTCTCGTGAATCATGCTTCCATCTTTGGTGAACATCCCAAGTTGTCCAATTGAGTTGAGAATCACCAGCATCTGCACAAACACCGGGCCAGAAGAAATTTCAACAGCACAGAAGTCATCTGCAATTCAAAATGAATTGCCAACACACGAAAAATACATGTTACCTGATCATCGAGCCAAGCCACACCAACTGCAGGATTATCTATGGTCCATTTGCTATAAATTCCCAGTTCTGACTTAACCAACTTAGCTACCTGAACCGTTCGATCCCAAGCAATAGCAAGATATGAAGCTCTTTCTGATGGTTCAACACGGCCCGTTTCTGCAATAAAACCAAATCATGACAGCAGATTACAGATAGAAAAGAATTTTCTTTTAAAAAACCATAACCTACATGTACCTGTTGAAACACCATTTGAATCAGGTATGGATCTCCAAGACACGTAAGGCATTGAACTTCCACCAGCACCTTCAGGCTTCGGAATATGAGCATATTTTACCACATTATCCGAAGAAGGAACTAATTTTGCCTGCAGCAGATGCATACATTTGAAAACAATCAGGAACAATTAAAACACACTTTTCGGAATGAAGTACAGGGAAAGAGCACTCAATATAAAAAATATCCTGAAGAACTTCGTACCACCAAAGCATTTTGATGAAAAACAAATACGACGACACCATCTTCAGGTGTAGGGGAATATTTTGAACCAGCATCAACTCCTATAACACCTCCCATCATGCTTCCAATAGCACTTGTTGCACTAACATTGCTCCCTTGGGGAGTAGTCGATGCACCAACTAAGGACTCGCCAGAGATCAAGGAAGATGCACAGATTACAACACCCATTTTTTCATTGCAAAGGACCTGCTAGGAAAAAAGAAACTCGTTCAGTGAGGAAATTCATCAGTTTATAGTTACCTACAAAAGATAAAAGCAGGTTGCAGGTAAGCATTGCTCACCGTTGCCTTGTTGAGATAAATCTTGTTAACCAAGGGGACGAAAGAAAACCGAATCAACTTAACTACACCTTTGCTATCACCACTAACAACATTCAGTTGTTTGCTAACTTGAGAATCCTGCCCCAAATATAGCATATGCACTACGGGAGCTTTATGCTCAGTTACAACCCTAATTACCGAGGCCCTTTGCACATCCCACACAGAAATATGCCCATCGCCATATCCGGCAAAGAGGAACTCCCCTTGCTGATTAAAGCACATAGAAGTTACAGGAGCATAGGACCTGTCCCCTTGTAATCCAAGCATCAACATCTGAAATACATACAGGATTACAATTCAGTTAGAAGTGAAGTTCATGTAGGAGTATATGCAACAAAATGAGAGAATTCGATTGAAGTAAACATAAGGATGATCATATGTAGATCATAATTTTCTAAGCAATTTTTGTGGCAGGGACCTAACCGGCGAGAATGACAGCAGAAAGAGTTCTTTCATAAACAAGAATGCTGGCGCTAAAAATGTTCTAAAACATAAAAATGGACATCTAATTCCCAGTTTAGCACATCCATCATACGTTTACACAATGTTCAAAGTTGTAAAAAGAATATCTAATAAGTAGCTGGAAACAAATAAGGAACAGAAATAATAGCTGCAAATCAAACCTTTGCATCCATGTTGTCAGGATGGTAAGGAGAATATTTGCTTGGCACAATAATAATGACTCCTTTAGACATTCCTATAGCAATGTAATACATATGAACGGAAAGGACCAGAGGATACCCATGTTCCCTCCTGAAGGCTGAAGATGAGAAAGTTCGAGTAATGGTATTATTGGAATCAATATGGAAGTAGCCCAGCATAATTGACTCCCGCCGAACACCCTCAAGCCTCATTGGTTGAGCAGCAGCACCCTCTTCCCAATGTAACCCCGTAAATGCTTGCTTCTTCTCAAGTTCTTCAGCCACTTCAAGGGGGGTCATGGACCTTTGGCGTGACTTCTTGTCCATACTTCTGATATCCTCATTATTATTACGTAGCCAAGCTGCATCCAGATCAGTCTCAGCAAGAAGATCCTCTCTACTTGGACTCGACACATCATCTTCAGGCTGAAGAATGGCATCTTCCTGACCATGCATTTCATCCATGGGCAAAGTGTTTTCCTTGTCAGTATTAGGTACTGTATGAGTCTGCTCCTGTTGGACCATGTTGGTAGAATGAAATTTTGCATCCTCGTCACTCTTGTCCTCCTTATCATGAGCTTCTGATGAAGAAGATGGTTGAAACTGCATGATTTCAGTATCCAACAATTCAACAGATGCAGCGGTTGAATTCTCATCGACATCCAAATATTTCATAGAAGATTCTAGAGTAGGAGATGAAGCTACAGCTCCTGCAGCTGAACCATCATCATCAATTTCAACAAAGGAATGCCTGGGAAGAAAAGATTCAGCATTCCGTTCAATCAGAGTTGGTTCCGTCAGGAAATTATCAGGATCCTGTACATCACAAAATTGCTTGCTGCCATCAATTTCTTCCTCTACATAATTTTCTCGTTGAAGTCCTCTTCCTATGGTTGACCGAGAGCTATGTGGATCATGAACCTCTTCAGTGTCAATCTCCGCAGAGGCTGATGGCTCAGAATTGGAACTGGGAAAAGAATTGAAGACCGGGCCAACAGTAGCGGCAGCAGTTCTAGAGGACTTCATTGCAGCAGCATTGCGAGTGGGTATGGAGCGAGAGGCAGCCGCAGCAGCGGCAAGGGCAGCTCCGGGTTTGACATTGGATTTGATGGCAGTAAAAAGCGGAGGAAGACTAATGGATGCTGAACTTTGAAGGGTGGTCCGCGCAGATGAAGAATCACCCAAATTTAACCTACTACTGCTATTACTGATATGAAGACTTGTATTCGATGAAGAACGATCCAAGATAGAATCTAAAGAATGAGTATGAGATAGCAGCCTTGGGATCGGAGCTGCAGAGGAATTTTCCAAAGAACTATTGCTATGAACACTAGCATTGTCATTACTAACATCCTTGCTATTATGACTACTATTAGACACATCCTTATCACCATTGACATCTGCATGATCTAATTGAGAGACAGGGGAGGACAATGAGGACGACCTACCATGATACAAATTAATTGCAGCATAATCACCATTGCTACTAGAATGCAAGGGGGAAGAAGGCGGAGAAGGCGAACCAGACGAAGAAGAAGAGTCATAGAGAAGGAGAATTTCATCCACCGTTCGAAGGGGAAGCGAGGGTGATCTTTCATAGGTGTTACCATCATCCACCATATCTTGCAACTCAGCTATCAGTTCCATAAGTTTTACTTCGATTCCTTCAGCAAAGGACAACATAATATGTCAAATTTATGAACATTGACACATTGATGATTCTGAATTCTAATTTAGTGCTTCAGCCAGAGATCAAGAAAGTCTATTACTCAAACCACAGCAGAAATCAGTAATTACAAGTTCATATGTAACATGAAAACCCTAAAACCCAAGAAAACTCATTAATAGCGTGCACTGCCGGAAGAATTTCCAGTAAACTACGGGATTATATGATCAGTCCAAAACAGTAGAAAATTGGAAAAAGGAAACCGAGAAGACAATGGTGAAAAGCGATCGAGTACGTACCTACTTTCAGAAAGGCGGCAGCGATATTGGAAAAGGCGGCGGCGAAGGTGGTGGCGTAGATAACAACGGTTACGGTACAGATGCCGGAAAGATGTCCAGTTCGAGAGAGGATATAGGAAACGGGGAGGATCCGTATACGCTTATGACCCGAACCCAATAAATTTCTGGGGGGGATTAGTAAGTTACATACTGCTCCCCAATATTTTCAGAAATTAGATATTGAACCCCAACATTTTAGAAATGACCTCCTTCTATAAGGTCTCTCAATCCTCTTAATGAGTACTCTGACTTCGAGTTTTTTCCTTAAATATATTTGCACATTAAGGACCTGGATAAAAAAAAACCTTCCAGAAATTATATGGACAAAACTATATGCCACGGATTTCAGAAATCTGAATCAGGGTAATAGTCGGATTACTGAAATCCGAATCCGTGTAAACTCGGATTACTGAAATCCGGATTTGTGTAATGTTAATCAGATATTAAGTTAATAAAATAATTTAGTGTAAATAATATAAATACAGACTTCTCGAATCCGAATTCACTAATAAAATATTAATTTTCAGTGGGATGAAAAAATTATAAGTGTTGGAAAATAATTTTTGGCTAAAGTTGGATTACGGGAATCCGAATAAGTGTTAAAACAGATTCTGTAAATCCGGATCCCCTCTTTGGTTAAAGACGGATGAAGGAAATCCGAAGTTGTATAATTCGGATTTAAGTAATTCGGATTGCCTCTGTTTCTCTGAGAAACTGGAACTCCCAGATAGGCATTGATTCGGATTTGCGAAATCTGAGTCCTTTACAAAATGCAGGACTTCGGATTTATGAAATTCGGATCTTTGTTAGAACTGAAAAAAAAATTAGACTGGTTTTAACCAGTCCAAAACCTGTTTACAGCACCAACAACAATGAAACATAGAATAACAGAAATCTAATGGCAACAAAATAATAAACTTCATTTGATTAACAACGAAATATAACAAGTTTCAATTCAAAGACTACTTTCAATGTAAAAATACATCAATGGGCTCATTTTTTCCCTTTTCCTTTCTTAGGCGCATCTAAGTGTATTTATTTGGCCCCTGGCGGATCCTGTCTTCCTTCTGAAGATACGTGAGTATTGAACCTTGTTGTTAACGCAGTTGGGGTTGGGTTGGGATTGGGACTCTCCCGTGGTGAGAATTAGGACTCCCAATTGTGGTTGCGACTCTCTACCAAATTGAGTCTCAGGTCCACAAATGTCTTCAAATTGAGTTTGGACCTGGATGTGCGAGCCTCTAGAAGAAGCTGCCTCGCCCTCTCATTGTTGATTACGTGAACTGTCACCCTCATTTTTTTCTTGCGATGATCGAGGGGGAATCACTATTCGCTTTCTTCATCCTCCAATCTTCTCTCTCGGCCATGGTTTCGCTTTTTTAACCGGCGTAGGTTGTGAGTGCAGAGATAGTTCTTCATTAACTAGGATTTGAGTTTCGTCCATGTCAATCTGATCATTTGGACCCAGAGTTAAAGCAGGATGTGTTTGATCGATGATTTCGTTTAAATACTCCTCGAGTTCATTGTCTTGGAGATTCTTCTTATCTCTATCATCTCTAAACTGCTCAAAACTCACGCAAATATTGTTCAATACTTCACCCTGAAAAGAAATTAGAACTTTAATTAAATGAGTAAAATACAAAAATCATAAAAAGATAAAAAAAAAATAAAAGGAAAATATAAGAAATTAAAAATCCAAAATATAGAATGAACTTACATATAATTTCACTCGGCTCGAACAAGTCTCGTATCCTTTAGCTTCATAAATTTTTGGGATTGGATATAAGCTTAACAGTATTCATCATGAACTAGTCATAGTACCCCTCATATGTTTGGCCAGGGAATCCAACCTCCAAATCTTTTAGATCGTACTTTTCTCTCTTTCTCCAGTGAGGACGTACTGCGGAATGGTGATCCACCCAATTGTTGCTAGGTAGGCCTGACATATTGCGGGAGTAATCGAGAAGAAATGCTGCGGGGTCTTTAATCATAGGGCTACGGGAAACACCTTGTATGTATCCAAATTGTCTCACAATTCTGAGCGACTCGTGGGATTCCCTAACAGTCCAACAGAACATCGAACATCTGGTCGTCCAAATGGTTTGGCCTTGTTTACAGAAATCAGGGAGTTTAGGAAGGACGCTTGTATATAGTTGCCACAGAAATTGCACGAAAAGAATTTATTTAAATGGTATAACCGGAAGAAAGAAATTCAATACAAATATACATATCAAATTAAGTACTTACATCTCCAAGACGTAAGCTTGTTAATTGATCTCTAAAAGGTGCCAAGCTGCTCCTTGGGACTTCTTCGTAAGTGTACGAACATTCCCACCTTAATGAACAAACGCGAAGGGGTTATACTTTAATTAGTAAAAAAAGGAATAAGAAATAAATAGAAATAAACATTGAGTTATTTTGAAATGAAAATACATACCGCTGAGCTAATGGAGCGGTCTCATCCAGTATATAATCTAGTTGCACTCTATGTGGCGCGATTTTCTTGATCCGCTCATACGCCCATACCTAGTAAATTTCAATAATAATGCTAACACTTCAAATTATAATATCGAAAACAAAAATAATTATAACACCTAATGAAAACTAATACGCACTTGTAGCAAATATACACAGCTAGTGAGGTCGTGCATGGTGTACTGGGTTGCCTCACACAGGCCAGAGTACAAACAAGCCAGCAGGGCCGATCCCCAACTGTATCGACTACACTGCTCCAAATCCTTAACCTGGGTCAACAACTGCAGATTGACAGTGTTTAGAGTCTTGGTAGGAAACATGAATCTGTTCATAAAATGCAGGATTATTGTCCAGGCCCTTTGCTCGAGTCACTAGACTGGGGAATCATCAGAGAGTGTACGTTTCATCTCATCCTCAAAAACACCAATCTTGACAAATTGGCCATATACTGCGGCTGACCGGAATCCTAAATAAGTCTCACATCTCGCCCGGTATTCCTCTGCACTCTGGCTAACTGTCGTCCCGTACACCAGCTCACTGTCCACCCGGATACCAAAGAGAACCTCGATATCCTGTAATGTCACAGTCGCCTCGTCGAAATTGAAATGGAAAGTGTGAATTTCTGGCCTCCACCGTTCCACAATGCGGTAATGAGACCGAGATCCACTCTTTTGTAGCCTACTTTCATTATCCCCTCAAAACCGGCTCTTTTAATGATTTCCTTAACCTCCGGTGCCGTATGATCACTGTATATCTCCCAAAATGAGCTATTGTATTTACGACCCTTGAGGCGGAATGTTTTAATGTTGTGGATCTTGTTCTCAAAGACAGCTTGGGACCTATGGTTTTTTTGAAGGTATATCATGTTATCTTGTTCCGGCCCCGGTTGAAGATGTTTATGGTTATATTGCGAGCTAGATGAGCTAGCCATTGCAATCCTACATTCGGCAACCAAAGAAACATTTGCACTTCAATATAGATCATCAAGAAATATAGATCCTACATTCAACTAGTCAATCATAGAAAAAAAAAACATAACCAAAAAAAAAAAAATCAGAACATCAATGTTTCCAAATGCAATAACATAACATGAACCACACTACAGAATCACAACCAAATGCAACAACACAACAAGTAATTAACATTGGTTCATATTAGGATTTCGGAAAAAAATAAAATAAAATAATTGAATCAAAAAAATATTTGCATAAGAAACTAAACTAAACTTGACAAATTAATGCGTTAATCATTCTTAACTAAACTAAACTAAATAAAAACTAAACACAAATGTATCAGAAACTACACACAATGTATCCCACCAACATAGAGCACAAGCAAATGCCAAAAAAAAAAATTATAATTCATAACCACACTGTTGTTTAGGAAACCCGAAGGTAAACTTAACGAATTAGTGCATTAATCATTACTTAACAACCACATAAAGCACAATCAAATGCCAAAAAAAAATCATAATTCATAAATGCATTGCTATTTAGGAAACCCAAAAGCAAACTTGACGAATTATGATTACATTACCATATAATATCTAGAAAATGACCATCTCAATTTCTCCAAGAAACAGTAAGGTAAGTGAAAATAGATAAACAATACATACGGATTTCACAACTCTCAGAAAAGGGCGGAAAAAAAAAAACAGAATTCAGATTCGTAGTCATCAATACATTAATTTGACATAAAGAAATAAATAAGGCAAAAAATTAGGGGGAAAAACTTACAGGATTACGAAGTCGCTGGACCGGAGGAGTTGGATGTCACAGTCGCCTGCGGAGGAGTTGGATGTCATAGTCGCCGGACGGAGGAGTCGTTGAGGGAGAATGGACGGGAGTTAGTCGCCGGACAGAGGGGAGTTAGTCGAGGATTCGATGCCGGCAGCAGAGTCGGTTAGCCGGACGGACGCTTCAGAATTGGCGCATCAGGACTTCGATTTCGAAACAGCGGCCAGAGGGAGGTGGGTCGCCGGACGGAGGGGAACGGTCAAACGGCAAAGTTCGTCACTGGTCGGGGAAGGGGGGGTAGTTTTAGGGTTTTTAATTCGGAGGATTGGGGAAAATGACTTGGGGAAGAGTTAACCGACCTTTTATAGTCCCCGTTAAACACGAATTTCTCAAATCCGAATATAGAGATCCAGAACAAAGACATTCGAATCTCCCCTGCTTCTCCCAAAATTGCACACTCTCGGATGGATTTTCTGAGTACGAATTTTCGAAATTTGAATACAGTACAAATCTGGATAACTGGATTTCGGAAATCCGAATAATTTGGTGCAGAAAATTGAGATTATTTCAGATTTCAGAAATCCGAGCCCAGTACAAAATGCCTACATTCGAATGTCTGAAATCCAAGCCCTATACAAAAACACAAAATGTCCAATTTTGTTTTTGCACAATCCCAAAATCTGTTATCAACAATTAGTATCTATTTTCATCACAATCACAGCACCAACAATTCAATATTAACATTACAATCCGAACAATTCATTGTTAACATTACAATCCGAATTTATCTATACAAAAAGTTATAAGACAACTAATTAAACAGTTGTGATTCCAAATAACAAGAACACTAAATGTCTTTCAATTCCAGCTGTCATTCACAGGTCTTCTATCTACTCCTGGGTGCGAGTAAGGACAAGAATTGGCATCGTGACCTTGTTGTCCGCATCTCCAACATTCCCCCCGGCTCCGGTGTCCCCTATAATCCATTTGCATTCTATGTCTCCTTTTTTATTTTCGTCCCGGTCCTACATTCAAAACAAGACGCTCATAATTCGGAATGATATTCCAATTGACTGTCGGCCATTGTTGCTCATCGGGAATCGGAACAAAACCCGTGTAATCAAATTGTCTGCACCATATTGAAAGGCGCCACACACTATGGTATGATCAATAGGTCGATCCCCTTTTTTCCGGCAAACGGCGAGTGCGTGCGTACAAGGCATCCGGTACTCTTGCCACTTCCTGCACGAACACCTATATTCATCGTAGTTCACCGTATGCAAAGACCCAACCCTGCCACTTAGCCGTGTAGCGGTAGCAACCTGCCACCTATCATCATTAGCATCAAAAGGGGAGGCATCAAAACTGGCTGCTTTGTCGTTCATTTTCTCGTATTTTTTCCATAACTCAGGAGGGATCGGTGTCATGCAATTTCTCGCACACAATTATTCGTCTCTATAGAATTTCATAGTTTTGAGAAAGATTGCATCAATCAAGGCTCTAATTGGTAAAAAACGGATCCCTTTCAACGCATTGTTGTAACTCTCAGAGATGTTAGTTGTCGCTATGCCCCAACGGCGACGACCGGTTTTCAATCGAGTCCAGTTACTCCCTCGAATCCCTCGAAGATACTCCCACACAGTAGGTTTAAATTCAATAAGCTCTGACCTCATACGGTTGTATTTCACTCTTGAAAACGTCATGCCCATCTTCCAACATAACTGCTTCACCTTTCTGCTATTATGTCGCGACACAAGATTGCTGCGAACGTGGCGGAGGCAATAAAAGTGGCCACCATCGCCTAAATCACGCCATTCATCCATCTCTGACATTGCGCTAAACAACCCTACATTCCGGTCGGATATCACACTTACGATTCTATCCTGCACAACCCACAACCTCAAATTACTCATAAAAAACATCCAACTCTCTACTGTCTCCTCATCCATAATCGCAAATGCAACCGGTAAAATGTGCTTGTTTGCGGTATAGATCACCACAACAAGCAATTCACCCTTGTATCCACCACGCAAGTGTGTTCCATCGATACAAATGACTGGTGGACATTCAAGAAACGTCGCAGCCACTGGTGCAAATGACCAGAAGACGTATTTAAATGTCCTATTTTCCCTGTTCCAACCTTCTTCTCTCTCCTTCCATTCCCACTATACTACAGTCTCAGGATTAGTAAACTTAAGTGCAACGATATACCTACACAACAAACGAGTCATGGTTAAAATATTTCAATACATGTAACCCAAAAATAAAATAAAATAATGCACATAACATTTATAAAAGTTGATATTTTCCTAGAAAGTTCTTCGAAATTCGAGGTCCAATCACCATAGACCGCTTCTATGGTTTTCCTCCTCCCGTGCCACGCCCTTTTGTATGACACATCTACTTTCAATAAGGTCTTCACATCTTTCTGTGCCGACGGCACCGTATAATCTACATTGTCCTCAACCTTTCTCCTAATGAGTCTAGCAATCAAAGACTCGTCCACACTGATTGTCATTATCATTCACGGGAGTCATGCAATTATATGCATCATGCCATCTCAAAATTTCATGAAGGTCGTGATCTTTCAAAGACACACGCATCTTCCACACACATGGTGAATCACCATCCTCACTTGGTACATTTAATATTTTGCACTGCACAACCCACGTTGTTGGACTACTCACGGCAACCGTATATTCTCTTCTATGATGGATGTTCCATAATTTCACAGCATGTTTTACTTCGGATTGGGATTTGAAACAAACACCAATGTCCATTCCTTCGGGGGTCTCATCCCACATCTTAAGAACAAACTCATCCTTGTCCACACACGAGGCATCCCATTTCCCCATCTTACTATATACATGGCGTTGGGCAATGGATTAAGATCCCTTTCCTCATTTTTCAACAATTCATCATCACTTTCCTCAAAATCACTATCTGCAGAGAACTCACGGTCTTCTTCGCTTTCACTTGGAGCTATGTAGTCGGGATCCGACTCTTCCATGTAGTCATCTTGTGCAAATAAATGTGTCTTCTCTTCATCATGGTTTCGAGAAGTACTAGCACGTTCCCCCCTTGGAAAATCACCAAATAACACGTTGTTTTCCAAACTCGTTTCTCTTTCTTTATGAATGATATCTTCCAAATCTATGTATAAATCCAAGCATGACATTGGAGTTACACGGTTCATGAACTCTACATGTGAATCATTCTTGATCTTCACTACACGCCTACCACCGGGACTATCGAAAATTACAGAAAGGTGGAGTTTCACATGTGCTGGATCCCAACCAAGTGTCATACAAATCTTACTAATCAATTTCACATGTGACAACCTTTCCTCAACAAACAAGCCATGATCCGGCATATTCAAAAAAGTGTTGATGCTACCATTCTCTATCATATACTTGCTTATATGAAACAAATTAAGCATGTGATACATTACATACCATTGATAACTGTTTAAAAAAATATCTAATCATTTCTTAATAACAAAATCAACAAATACACCATACATACTCCATTTATAATTCAAAAAACTTATAAAATCTTAAAATACTTATAAATCAACTTTCATATCTCATGAACAACTATGATTTCTCATCTCTAACCTCAAAATCAACACCTAAAACATCCAACCAATCAACAAACAAAAACCCTAATCTATCATACATCATTCTAACAATCAAAATAATACAAAAATAAACTAACTAACATGGTTTTGCAATCTAACCTCTTTCAAATAACGATCCACATGTATCTAGCGGTAAGGTTGCTTCAAAAACTTCAATTCGCCAACCAAGATCCACAGAAACAGAAAATCTAATTCAGTTCTCGAATGAGAACTGTCTTTTTTTTTCATTTATATCATGCTAAACTCGGATTTCAGAAATCCGAATGAGTAAGTAGTTCGGATTTTAAAAATCGAATCCTACGAAGCTCGGATTCCAGAAATCTGAGTTTAGTCAATTACGGATTTTTAATTCTATTTTTTGTCCTCCAACTTATGACAGATGCCTACTTCCACCGACCAAAATTTAATATAGTCGGATTTCGGAAATCCGAATTCCGTAATCCGGATTAAATAAATTCCGGAGTTGAAATTCAAAAATTTCGCGCCTCAATTTTCTTTATGTATTTTTTTATTTTATTGAATTCGGATTTTACAATTCCGAAGTGTACTGTTCATTTTCTGAGTTTTTTGACTGTATTTCACAAAATGTAAATACTTATTATTTTAATATTATTTAACATTTGGATTTGTGAAATCCGAAGATTTAATTTTAATAGACTTTCGGATTTGTGAAATTCAGAGAATATATATGTCCACATATATTTTAAAAAAATTAAATTCGTCCACTCTTATTTTAAAGAATTTTTTTTAGGGAAAAGACCCCTCTGACTTCAATGATGTATTTAACTTTTCTAACCTAATGATAATCCTAATTGCGTGCTCGAAAACTATTATGTTAATGTTATCTGAGTTTCACTGATAACGACTATTTTGGATTTTGGTTTCATTGAAAATTTGAGCTCTATCACTATCTTTTGATTTTTCAGTTGAAAATTTGTGTTTACAACTACAAAAATTACAAAATTCTGTTAATTAGATTGCATAATGTAATATGATAATCGCATCATGTTGCACTTTTATAAAGGTGAAATGTTAAAGCCTTTGAAGGGGTATAGGATCAAACTAGCAAAGTTTATAATTCTAGTTTTAACCTCTCTATTTTGGATGTTGGTTTTGCTTAGGGTTTCTTCAACATAGTCAATCCCATGGAACTACTTCCGTTTATTTTGATTGGTCAGTGTGCATGTGTTTTTCTTTCTTTTATAATATACTCTCTTCCTTTCAAAATTATTTTTCAATTTGAGATTTTACCTTTAGTGCAATTTGAATTAAAAATGAAAGTTCAAACTGTACAATAATTTTGGAACGGAGAGAGTAAAAAGTTTGTTGTAATGGTAATTTTTTTAAAATAACAAAGAAAAGAAAAAAAAAACAATACTACTGAACAACAAAAAAAAAACACACACACACACACACACCATAAGTGTAGATTGTTTTTGTTGTGTGGTGACTGGTGATATTATCATGAATATGTTATCCTTTTTTAGTGAAGATAGTTTCCTTTTTACAAGGGTCGATATAACCATTTCTCTTCTCAGGAGAGACGCAACTCTTCCTCATTGTAAAATTTCAAGAGTTTGATTAATCGAAACTCTCTGTTGAAGAACAAGATTTTAGAATCGAATGGATCCAAAGATATTTCTTATGTTACTTTTTAATATATGTTTTTCCGCTGTGATATAACTATCGTGAACACGGTGTTTATTAGCATAAATATTGATTTTGGATGAGAGGGTTTGATTTTTTGCTGGAGTTATCTAATTTGTTTTTTTTGGAAAAAAAATTTGATTTACAAGTATTAATCGTCACTCACCGAAAGATTATATAAAATTTTGTAGTAAAATGTTTTAAGGGAAAAAAAATAAAGGAAGAAAGAGGCCAATTTTCGCTTCTCTTAAGTCCTTTAAAAATGAATTTTTTTAAAAAAAATGAACTTTTATTTGTACAAACTCTAGTCATTATTAAAAAAAAAAATTCTTTCTTTCTCTCATACCCAAGAAAATGTCATAGAAGAAGCAATTTTAATATGTGAATTGATATACAGCTAGACATTAATTAGCAAGCAATATTTTGGCAATTTCAGCAAGGCTTTAATCATGATCAAATAAACTTGTATCCGTTATTCAGGACATCTAGGGCCCCATATGGATAATGAGTTTGAAAATGAATATAATCAAACGGTGCCAAATTAAAATGCCGTTGCTATCAACCAAATGTCTTCCATTATAGATTTATAAGAAGAAACCGCGGCTCTAGAGTTTAGAGTCTAGAGCACATTTGGTTATTTCATAGGTTGATGGTGATTAGCCATCGAGTTAGGGTTACATCGGCTTACGGCGGAGGCTGACAATAAACAGTGTGATAAGTTTGATCAAGAGGAAACAACAGCATCGTTTTGGAGGAGTTATTTTGTGTTTCTAGCTAATCGATAACATTATAATACACAATCACCTGAAAAAGTTACAACTTTAAATATTTTACGAAATCGACGTAATCTTTCTAGTACTATTCGATACTTTTTCAAATTTTGGTTTTTCATAAGTTTTATTTATTGTGTTATTCCAATTGAAAACGAAACCTTAAAGATGATTAACAATAATTGGTAAAACACAATATGTATTTTTATAATTTTATTTTTATTTAGAAGAGCACAATAATAAATAAAATCTAGAAAAAATTAAAATGTCTTATAATAAAGATGGGGAGTAACTAATTAGATTGCTTAATCCAGTCATTTTGCCTTTTTTATTTATACCGGGAAAAAATATCGTGGCTTCACTTTGCTTTTTTCCAAGTTGTATATCAGCTTCATCATCATTTCAGTGTTATGAGTAGTGCTATAGACATTACACATTGTTGTTGTGGCTCATTAAGTCAAAGCCACTGTTGTTCTTTCATTATAGCTGTTTGCCGCTATACACTTTCAAGTCGGCAAGATACAAATTATTAAATTAATAAAATAGGTGGAATTTCACTTTCAACATGAAAATCCAATGGAGGTTCAAGGTTTCATCTATGATGTTAACAGTGTGTTTGTTAACTGCATATTTCTATTAGCACAATTGTACAGGCAAAAACTAGCTGCTGAATCTGTTGCAAGTAGATTTATTATGACGATTAAAAAGTCCAAATGGTCCCTTACATTTGGGCCTACTTGAATTTACGTCCCTTACATTAACATTTCAATATCGTAGTCTCAAACATTATGTTTTCACACTTTTTTGGTCCCATTTCACAGTTTCCGGCCTTTAACATGCCGGAATCAGGGGTATTTTTGTCTTTTAATTTAATTTAAATTTTTATTAAAATTTAAATCACTAAAAGTATTTTAAAATTCAAATTTCATTATTTAATTGTTAAAATATTATTTTCAAAATTTTAAAATTTACATTATTTTCAAAATTAATTTTTTCATTTATCATTTATCTTAGGTCAAAGTAAATAGTAATTATGTTGCACTTTTAACCTTGGACCCACTGTAACTTAAAAAATTCACCGAGTTAGAGTAAATAATTCAAAATTCAATTTCTTTAAAAAAAGAAAAAGCCAAACCATTTTTTTTACTCTGACCGCTATAATAAACCCTAAATGATAATTATGTTACACTTTTAACCTTGGACCTACTATAACTTAAAAAATTTATCGAGTTACAGTAAATAATTCAAAATTCATTTTTTTTTAAAAAAAAAAGAGAAAAAGCAAAACCAAGATTTTTTTTTTACTTTAACTGCTACAGTTGAATTTTGAATTATATACTGTAACTCGATAAATTTTTTAAGTTACATTGGGTCCAAGGTTAAAAGTTCAACATAAGGGTTTACTGTAGCGGTCAATTACTTTGTTTTGTTTTTTCCTTTTTTTAAAAAAAAATTAAATTTTGAATTATTTACTGTAACTCGATAAATTTTTTAACTCAACGTAGCGGTCAGAGTAAAAAAAATCTTGGTTTTTCCTTTTTTTTTTTTGGAAAAAATTAAACTTTGAATTATTTACTGTAACTTGATAAATTTTTTAAGTTACAGTAGGTCCAAGGTTGAAAGTGCAACATAATTACCATTTAAGGTTTACTATAGCGGTCAGAGTAAAAAAAATCGTGATTTTTCCTTTTCTTTTCTTTTTTAAAAAAATTAGATTTTGAATTATTTATTGTAATTCGGTAAATTTTTAAGTCACAGTGAGTCCAAGGTTAAAAGTGTATTAAAATTACTATTTAGGGTTTACTGTAGCGGTCAAAGTAAAAAAATCTTGATTTTGTTTTTTCTTTTTTTTTTAATAAATTTTGAATTATTTACTGTAACTCGGTATATTTTTTAAGTTACAGTGGGTACAAGGTTAAAAGTGTACTATAATTACCATTTAGGGTTTACTGTAGCAGTCGGAGTAAAAAAAATCTTAGTTTTGCTTTTTATTTTTCTTTTTTTAAAAAAAATAATTGAATTTTGAATTATTTACTGAAACTTGGTTAATTTTTTAAGTTAATGTGAGTCCAAAGTTAAAAGTACAACATAATTACTATTTACTGTATACTTAAAGTAAATAGTAAATAAAAAAAGTAATTTTGAAAATAATGATAAATTTTAAAATTGTACAATAATATTTTTAATTAATAAATAATATTTTAACAATTAAATAATGAAATTTGAATTTTAAAATACTTTTAGTGATTTAAATTTTAATAAAAATTTAAATTAAATTAAAAGACAAAAATACCCCTGATTCCAGTACGTCAACGGCCGAAAACAGTGAAATGAGACCCAAAAAGTGTGAAAACATAATGTTTGGGACTACGATATTGAAATGTTAATGTAAATGACGTAAATTCAAGTAGACCCAAATGTAAGGGACCATTTGGACATTTTAGTCTATTATGACCCATGCAATTTGTTTCAATATTATTTGTATTCGATTTAGAAGTTTATATGTGATTATATAGTAATTAAATGTCAAAAAAAGTTGTATGGTTCATTACTTATGATGTCTGTCTTTCATTAGACAAAAAAAAAAGAAAAAAAAAAGCGAATAACCAAAATCAAAAGGTGACGATCAACCTGTCTCCTTACTGCTTTCCATATTCTCCAGCTGAAAATGATAATACTATAAAAAGTTCAATAAATGTAGCATTATTTTTCAGCTGTAAATCAACTTTGAGTGGTCCAACCGTCCAAGGCTCCAAGCCCTTGAAAAACTTCAGCATATAATTCCACAAAGCACTTTTGCTCCCCCATCAAAAACTCTTTCTTCTTTACCATTTTTTCTCTCTTCTTTTGCTTCTTCTAGCTTTTCCCGAAGGCCACAAATTCTTCCTTTTTTATCAGTAAAAATGTACCCAATTTTTGGGCTCAATTTACCTCTATGAAATTCCCAAAATTTTCATCTTTTTTTCACTCTAAATTGAAACCAAAATGATTTGGTTTGTTTACTTAACAGCTCTCTACTGCATTGGCCACCTTGTTGCAGAATTTGTACCTCAAGATAACTACTTGATTAACTGTGGATCAACCATAAACACCACAGTGGACAACAGAGTGTTCATTGGCGATTCTGCTGAACCCGGATTAGCCCTTCTTTCAAAAAGTAATTCAATTTCCTTGAGAAATCCCAGTTCAAAGTCATCACCTCTGTACAGTACAACCCGGATTTTCACTACTTCTTCAAGCTATGGTTTCGGTATCAAGAAGTTCGGGACTCACTTGGTACGTTTCCATTTCTCCCCATTCAGTTCTCCGCAGTTTGATTTCAATAACTCGAATTTCAGTGTTTTGGCTAATGGGGTTCCACTGTTGAGCAATTTTGGTGCCAAGGATTTTGGTGTTACTGTTGTTAAGGAGTTCATCATTAAAGTAGATAGTGTTGAGCTTGAAGTTTCTTTTGTGCCCAGCAAAGAACAGAACATTTTTGCATTCGTTAGTGCAATTGAAGTGTTTTCAGCACCTATAAACTTCTTTGTTGACGGTGTTTCCACTAGTTTGATTGTTCCTAATAAAGGGGTTAAGGGGTTCAGTCAGAATATATCATCATTAGTCCTGGAAACAGTTCATAGGATTAATGTTGGAGGCCTAAAATTGACACCTTTTAATGATACACTTTGGAGGACATGGATTCCGGACGAGGATTTTCTTGTCCTGAAATCTGCTGCTAAGATTGCTACAGCCACTCATTCACCAAATTACCAACCGGGTGGTGCCAGTGAGGAGATTGCTCCTGACAACGTATATATGACTGCCCAGCAAATGAATAAGGATAATGTGTCCACAGTATATAACTTCAATATAACATGGGATTTTCCCGTAGGACCGGGTGATGCTTTGCATTTTGTTCGCTTGCATTTCTGTGACATTGTTAGCCTTGCTCTGAATCAGTTGTATTTCAATGTATATATCAACGATGTCGTGGCTTACAAAGATTTGGACTTGTCATCACTGACTTTTCACGCTCTTGCTTCGCCGTACTACTTAGATTTTGTAGTTGATTCTGGTCATTCAGGTTCGATTAGGATCAGTGTTGGTCCCTCTGATTTGAACAATTCTCTGAGGAAGAATGCTATTCTAAATGGAGTTGAAATTATGAGTATAAAGAACTTTGTGGATTTCGAAAGTACAGGACTTAAGAAGAGAAGAATTTGGATTTTGATAGGGTCAGTCATTGGGGGGTTTGTTGTATTGTGCTTTGTGTTACTAGCTGGAGTAGTTGTATTGAGACGCCGGAGGGAAAGAGGGAAGCCAAGACGTGTAGGAAGCACTGATACCGGTTGGACTCCTTTGCGTACCTACAGATGCAGTTCCATTGGTACAATGTCAGAAGGAACTGCCCTTACTTCCCCTGGTCCAAATGGATACCATGGCTTGAAGATCCCCTATGCTGATTTAGCCTTGGCAACCAATAACTTTGATAAGGATGTGATGATTGGTTCGGGTGGATTTGGCATGGTTTACAAAGCAATTCTTAAGGACAATACAAAAGTTGCTGTAAAACGTGGCGTACCTGGTTCCAGGCAAGGACTTCCGGAGTTCCACACTGAAATTGCAATTTTGTCAAAAATTCGGCACCTCCATCTTGTTTCGCTCGTTGGTTATTGTGAAGAACAGTCTGAGATGATACTTGTATATGAGTATATGGAGAAGGGAACGCTCAAGAGCCACTTGTATGGTCCAAAACTATCGCCTTTATCATGGAAGCAGAGACTTGAAATTTGCATCGGAGCAGCAAGGGGCATTCACTATCTTCATACAGGTTCAGCACAAGGGATCATTCATCGAGACATTAAATCGACCAACATTCTTCTCGATGAAAATTATATTGCTAAGGTAGCAGATTTTGGGTTGTCAAGGTCCGGTCCATGTCTGAATGAGACACATGTAAGCACCGGTGTAAAAGGAAGTTTTGGCTACCTTGATCCAGAATACTTCAGAAGAAGGCAGCTTACGGATAAATCAGATGTTTATTCTTTTGGGGTGGTACTCTTCGAGGTTCTCTGCGCCAGACCTGCCGTAGATCCTGCATTAGAGCGAGAGCAAGTTAATCTGGGCGAATGGGCAATCGAGTGGCAGAAGAAAGGGCTACTTGAGCAAATTATCGATCCGCATCTTAGAGGGCAGATTAGACCAAGCTCTTTGAAGAAGTTTGGTGAGACAGCTGAGAAATGCTTGGCAGATTATGCAATAGATAGGCCAACAATGGGTGATGTGTTGTGGAATTTAGAGCATGCCCTACAGCTTCAAGAAAACGGAACTCCTCCATCTCCAGCGGTTGACAATGTTACAATGGAGCCTCCATCAGCTGGAGATATTCATCAAGTTCCAGCAGAAAATATTTGGATGGAAAGAGAGACTGCTGAAGGGAGTTCAAACATATCCACCAGCAGAGTTTTCTCGCAGTTGATAGCTAATGACGGCCGATAGCTAGCTATACCGTCTGCTGTCGCAAACAAGTAATCTGTGTTATACATTAGTTTCAAGCGCTGCTAACAGATTCAATCTGTGTTCTTTACATATTCCGGGTGTAATATATGTAGCCTCACCAAGTTCTAACAGATGATGAATGAGAATCAAAGTGTTAATTTAAATATGAAACTTTCATGATTACCCAAACAAACAAAAACCAAAGAAAAAAGGAAACTTTCCCAACTACTAATCAGGAGCTGAAGTCAACATACTGATGTTACTTCACAAATTACAATCACTGTTTTGAAGCCAGCAATATCAGATTGTATATCTTCTCATGTGGTTATAGTCCTTTTAAATAAAAGGAAAGAATGGCAAACTTGAAAGCACCCCATCCATCTTCAATCACTCTGCGCGTGGAGTGGGAGACATCGAACCTTGAAGTCTTGAACTGACTGAGGAACAATTAAAACTTAAAAAAACACTACTACAACGGGGCAGTACTTTCTCGTTCATATTAGATGACGTACCTTCAATAGTATTCCTTTCATTCCAAGAAAAATTCCACTTTAAAAATCGTAAATTATTTTACAACAGTATACTTTTCAACTACAAGGTGTAAATTTCGAACCCGGCACAGATAAGGAGTTTAAGCTATTATGAGCACGAAACTAGCCTGAGATTTACAAATTCACATGAAAATTGGGATACGTTAAGCTCATCTTGTGACATGCTTACACTTAGTATATATGTTAGTGCCCAATGCCAATCTTGCTGACAGTAACACACAAAGGTTCGAGGTCAAGAAACAAAAAGTGACTGAATTAATTAACACAGGAAGTTGGCGTAGTCCTTAGCTTATTGATTGATTGTAAATGTAAAATTAATTATTTTATTAAATTTTAGCCAATAATTGATTTTCATATATAAAATAGGAGGCAGGTGAGATAAATTAAAGTAAGGTGTGTAACATTAACACTCTTGTATACACTAGCTAACCAAAAAAAATTTAAAAAAATAGAGCTACCTAACCAGACAGTAGAAAATTGAAGTACTAAAATTTTCTTTACCCGTTCCCCCCACAACTAACCCTTTACTTATAATCAATCTTTATTATGTATAAAAAAATGTTGGTGCATTAATGTACTTTTCCAAGTATAATAACATATAATAGATGAATCGATTGATTGAAACGAATTATATAAGACATCACCTACAGTCTATGTAATAAACTGATATATAACACCCACATATATATTCTTTCTGTTTTAAAATACATAGATTGAGTATTTTTTTTGGTGAAATAACATTAAAAAGCAAAAAATTAAAACTGAGGGATATAAATTCATCTCTCTCTCTGATCGTGTGTACTAGTTGGGTTATCAAATAAATAACTCGATAAAGCTTACATAGCCACATATACGGAAGAGGAGGAGAAGAAATATGAAGGTGAGGAATTTGAAGAGTTTAACGGGAAGTTGCCTAAAAGAAGCACCGCCGGCGATGTGTATGCTCAACACAAAGGCTTTTGGTTCATTAAGCCATATCTTCATGGAATATTTACATTTTACAAACACTTTGAAACCAAAAATTCAGACATCATATTAGCTACCATGCCCAACTCAGGCACCACATGGCTTAAAGCCCTGACTTTCTCAATTGCTAACCGCCACAAATATACCAATAACATTTCTCAAAACCCTTTGCTCTTCCACAATCCTCATCAACTAATCCGTTTCCTCGAATCCGATTTATACCAAAGAGGCAACAACATTAATATTCCAGAACCCAACTCCTTAAAACCCAAATATTGTCCAACAACAATAGCGTATTTTGCGACAAATCTTCCTTACCAGTGTCTTCCAAGCGCCATCTCGGATGCTGCTTCCGGTTGTCGGATTGTCTATATTTGTAGAAACCCTTTGGATGTATTTACCTCTCTGGCGTATTTCTTGTTAAAAAACGATCTGTTGTCAGCTGAATCTAAACCTTGGATGAATATTTTGACGCTTTTTGTGAGGGAACATTTCATATGTGGTCCTTTCTGGGATCAAATCCTGCATGGGATATTGCGAGGCGAGCTTAAAATACCCAAACAAAATCCTCTTCTTGAAATATGAGGATCTTCAACATGATATCCAATCTTGTGTGAAGAAAACTGGCCTGTTTCTTGGGATGCCCTTTTTCGCCGCGAGAAGAAACTCAAGGGTTGGTTGAAGATATTGTGAGGCTTTTGTTGAAGTATCATGCTGCTGCTAACTTAGGAGGAATCACGAATGATCTAGAAGATCCGGGAGGATTGCAACGATTGCTTGTTGATCACGCATAGCTTAATGAGCATACATTAGTTTTGCTAGAAACACAGGCTGTCACCCAATGATGATGACTGTATATATTTGTTTGCAGTAACTGTGATGTAAATTTGTGTCTTTCATAGGTGACTTTAGCAAAGACTAACCGACTCTAATTGTATATAAATAGGCAACACTTGTACAAATTAATTATCATCAAATTGAGGTCATTCTTTCTTTCTCAAAACAGAAAACTCAGAGTTTCTTTCTTGCTTTCTGTTTCAGTTTTCTTTCGGTGCAGTTATGATGATCATTTTTGTTTTTCTTGAGCTTTGCAGTTTGGAAAACCTCAGGAACTTTTGGAATGTAACAAGAAAGGGGAAGCACATATGGTGATCAAAGTTAAAAGTAGTTCGTTTTTTAGGAAGGGAGAGATCGGCGGTTGGGAGAGTTTTTTCACTCCTGCCATGGCTAAACGCCTTGAAAGTTTAATGGACGAAAAGTTTGCAAAATCGGGGTTAACTGTGAAGGTTCGTCCGTAAATTAATTTTTCTATGGATCAATCAAGAAATGTGTCTTTTCATCCGCTTGTGCTTGTGGGAACTTTGCAGCGGTTGGAACATGATGTGTATCGTTGGTGTGTCTTATTTTATTCATGTAACATTTTAATTTTTCACTCTTGGGCTCAGCTTCTTAAAAAAAAAAAAAAAAAGTTGTTTTTCTTACTTTGTTTCATGCATGGTCTTCAAAAATAGTTGTGCTTGTATACTATTCAAAATTATCAATTGTAATGATTTTGTATGTTGAATTTAGGATATAGTAATAGATAGGCGTTTACGGTGATAAACTAATTGAAAAAAGTTGATTTAAGTTAATTAATACGACCCAACAAAATCTGAACCATCGATTAATCAGAATACCAACAATCTATTCTTTTCATCCCAACTCAACCAAATCCTTCCACCCTAAATAAAACAGACTATCATTAGTTCTAACTTGCATAAATTTCACAAAAGAAAATTGCATAATGAAGAAGAGAGAGCTATAACATGATGTAACCCACATCTTTCACAATTTTCAATCTTAACCCACATTGGCATGGTAGAGAGCAATATTAACCTCCAATTTAAACAACCCAAAAAGCCCCCAATTTCATGTACATTATCTCGTTTTGGTCAAACTTATGGGATCAATTTGGATTAGTCTCTCTTTTTTTTTTTTTTGGTGACCAGGATTAATCTTTGATAACAGTATATACTTGCTAGTCCCTTTGTCTCCCCCCAAAAGAAAATCTACATTAAATTTTAAATATTGTACAAAACAATAGTACAAATATGAAAATTCCATATGAATTATTTTTTTGAATAGAGATAGTATATTATAATGGTTCACAAATTAAATCAAACAATATATTGCATCATATACTGATGAATTCATCCAAGATGGTGCTGCTGAAAGTTTCTTTGATCAGGGGTCTGTTTGTAAATAAACATTGTTAGGCAACTTACTTGTAAATAGCGAGGGGCATACTTGTAAATATGTAAATGCTAAGTCGGCTGATGATTATATAGTATTTAATTGGGACATCTTTGTACAAATTAATCATCTTTTACTTGTAAACAAAGTGGAAAAATTGGCGTTCATACCCAAAACTTTGGACCCATCGTCAAATTTATCCTCATAATTTTTTGTTAGCCAATTTTGTCTTTACTGTTTGAAATTTTTGTTAATTCCACCCAATTGGCCCGATTTCCGTCAATCTTAATGGATTTCCGTTAGTTTTTAACCAAAAATAATTATTTTAGGCTAGATCAAGTAAAATTTCTGTTTCGTAACTCAACAATGAATTAGAGAAAGTCAAGGAGGAAAGACTTGTCTTTGTAGATTTTTTTTTAAAGATATTTTTGATTTTTGTTTAGAGTATAAAGTATTAATTTTCATGTTTATTTCAACTTGATTTTTTCTTCCTCATTTCCTTTGTGTTAATTTTTTTATAATCTATGAAATGAAAAGGTAAATTAATTATTGAATTTAATAATTATACTAGTATCAATATATACAAGTCAGGAAATATAAGAAAAATAATCTCCAAAAATAGCAAATAAAAAAATAAATTAAATTTTTAAAAATTTAAAATGACAAAATTACCCTCAACCCAAATCTCATGTGTTGCACATGAAAAATAAATTTTGAAAATAAATAATTATTTTCTTAAAGATCATATAATATATTTTGATGGTTATGAAAAGTAATAAAGAGAAATAAAATGAATAAAAAATGAATAAAATGGACTATTTTTTTATTTTTATATTTTTAGGGTTATTTTTTCAATTTTTTGAAACTATCGAGGTGTTTTTGGTTAAAAACTAACGGAATTCCGTTAAGATTAACAGAAATTGGACCAAACGGGCGGAATTGACAAAAATTTCAAATAGAAAGGACAAAATTGACTAACCGAAAATCATTAAGATAGGATGGACCCAAAGTTTTGGTTATGAACGACAATTTTTCCTAAACAAAGTCATTAACATACTCTCTGTAAATCGTTCTTCAAAGAAATTCAAGAATTAAAACCCTAGATCTACTTCTTCCATTTTCAAGATATACTTACTCATTAAATGTATTTTATGCTCTCGGTTACCTATGTGTGACTACAATTCCTACTTATGACCTCGACAAAATTAATTTAAGAGACCCAAACAAAGTTTTGTTTCTTGAAGTAAAAGATGTCCAATCTTCGGTGAAGAAATTTGTCGAGTTCTTGGGATGTTCTTTTTCGCCTCAAGAAGATGAAGAAGGGTTGGTTGAAGGTATAATAAATCTTTGCAGCCTCGAAAACCTCAAGAACTTGGAATCTAACAAAAAATGGTGAAGCACAGTTTGCGAACAGAATTAAATATGGTACATATTTCAGGAATGGAGAGTTTCGTACATCAATCATAACTGTGTTAATTTCAGCAAAGTATTTAAGCTAAAATTATCTTCTTCACCAAGTTGGAAAGAGAGCTAGAGCAGGCTTACAGGATGATATCCTTGACACGATAAGCAATGTATATATTGTTTCTCTAATTCTGCTCATGCTAATATTTACCTGAAATCAAAACAATCAAGTGATCAACTCCGAACTTTTAGCTCTAACCCACAATTTCTTAGGTCTGAAGTGCTTAATTAATCTTTGCAAAATCACTTTAGAGCAATATGGCAATTAAACTACAAAATGACGCCTCAACTTTGAGCCGCCCTGACGTGAGCAATAATGTTTATCGTAGTGGCTTCTGGATTCTCAAATTACATACATGTCCGAAATGATACTAATTTTTCCTTTGCATGGACAAAAATACATTAAAAAAAAATTAATCCCAACCAGTAAATTTTTGAGGTACTTCCTAAAGTACTAAATTTACTCTAAACAAATTGCCGACGTTAACAATGCCAGCTTAAAACGATCGCATACACATTGCTTTTCCTGACGACTTTGAATAATCACTATATACGACCAAGTAAAAACAAACCCCGTACCAAAAAAAAAATAATAATAAAAACAACACTATAATGATTAGTGGGCTAATATCATATTAATTTTTTTTTTGTATTCTTTCTGTTTTTATACATTGTATTTTGTAAATTGTACTGACTATATTATCATAACAATTATTTTTATGAGACAGATAAAGCGTAATAAAAGAAATCAAAGTCTCAAAAAAGTTAATAAATAAATAACTAGAACGGACACAAGCAGTAAGAAATAAAATACTGTCTCTCCGTATTTCAATCACTTATCATCAGATATTATGATGCGTAGGATCATTAGACAGATCACAGGTGTGTATAGTCTAATTTGTTATTTTCTTTGGATTTGTTCGGTTGATTGATGGAATATGAAAACAACATAGACAGTCTGGAAATTGCATGGCTTCATGGGAGTGGGACCTCTTCAAATACCATGAAATTGTTAATATGGTACTCTCACCTTCCCAAAATTTGAAATGATCTAATTTATTAAAATTAAACAATACTCCGACTGTCCTACATAAAAAAAAAAAAATTAAATATCACATAGAGATAGACGTTGTAACTTGTTACGAAAATTATTACTGTAATTATTACTTTTTATTATATAGCTACAATAGTGTTTTTAAGGGTATGCATTAGAATTACAATAGATGTTCTCCTCTCACTAATAAATTAATTCACGTTACATTTTATTTATATTTCTTCCGTCATTAGGCAAAAGTCTGTAATTTATTATGTATATAATTTCATAAGTTTTATGATTTTCATTTTAGGACGAGAGAACGGTAGATTGATTAATCCTTTTTAGTCGTCTGGAGAAGCAAAGTATCAACATCGAACTCTTTACGTTACAGTTGTAGTTTGAGGAAAAGCACTGTGAAACACTCGATCTTTTATTTAATTAAATAATTCACGATCCTTTCTTAAATATTTATGTTATTGATTTGGTGTGCATGTCCAATTAGGACACAGCTGCAATCCGAACTCTTTAGAGCCATAATAGAGAGCGACATTCTATTCTAAAATCTGTCATGAAAAATCTAACCACTCCTTGAAGCATATATCAAAGCAGAATTGTAGTGAAGAGAACATCAACCGACACTTTAATTGGCAAAAATGAATATCACATTTTTCTTCATGAATTTTCAATCACGGGTGACAATTGCGACATAATTAATTCGTACATTTAAGGGGGTTAGGACTTTAAGGCTCTGTTTTGGTTGGTTTTTTTTTATGGTTTTTTCATATTTTATTATTATTATCTGTCACTTCCCAGCATACCTTTTTACATTTTCAATACATTTTTTTACATTCCTAATACAAAAAAACACACACTAAAAACAATCCAAACATACCCCAAGGTTCTTCGTCATTTTCTTTGACAGTTTGGTAATGTAGAACAGATCTACTTTCTAAGATGGACGAATAATTTATTATGATCTAATATGTCTAGATGAAATAAAATTTCCTTAAGTTAGACAATAATGCACCAATCAATCACGAATTTCTTTTCTCAAATAATTAAATAAAATTAAGCATAAGTAAAATATCTTATAATAAGGAGTAGAGATAGATAGTACATAATAAGATACCCAAAGATAAAAAGAGTTGATTATAGGATTTCATCTCTTTATATATATATATATATGTATATATATTTATTTATCTTAAGAGAAAAGTGAAGTTGTGGGAGCCGGGTTTTGAAAAGGCTAAATCGACCCACTAATCGTGTAAGCCAAATTACACTTAGTTTAAAAGCAAAATGAAATAGTAGGTTATTTTTTCGTGACAGGAAAAAAAATATAACAATATAGGTGAATTGTTCAGTAAATTAATCGTTTTAGTGTAGCTAGCTACTCATACGAGTTGTACCTAGCTACAATAATAAACATAAAAAGGCGGCTAGCTAAACAAACAATTAGTGAACTTTGATTTGTCATTTCTTTGATTAGGAACATGAACATGGATGGGCTCCCTCCCCTTTGTACCTTTACGATATGATCACAATAGAATAGCAATAAAGAATCGTCGTTATTTAAATTTAAATTTTATAAAAGAAATCGTTAATGAACTTACCTTTTTTTCACATAACATATATTGCACTCATTTAGCACAAAAAGCAAGGAATAATTTCAAGTTCTAAAGCCCAAAAAATATTTTTATTGTGTTTATTATAGGTGGAGCCAAAGTTTCTTTTGTCAACAAACTACTCCCTTTTGTTTACTTTTACTTGTGTTTTAAAGTTTTCGCATTCAAAAGAAGAAATTCGATTGAGATTTTTTTTTTTTTTTAAAGTCTACTTGCATTTCTTATTTTATCCTTAATTGATTCTTATTCATGCATAATGCATTACTCACAGATTACAACTTTGTCAGTGGGGAAGAAAGCAAGAAACAACCCAAAGTCCCCAACTTCGAGTAGATTCTCTCGTTTTGGTTAATCTTATGGGATCAATTGGGATTAATCTTCGATATCCAACAGTAAAATGATTAATTTAATGCAATAATCTGAACTTGCGGCATGCAAATACAACTTACACTGAATTTCATGTGAAAAATAGTAGTACTACTAGTATATTTGTTATTCAGAGATGTTTATTTTATTGACAAATGTACTCTTACACTGAATTTATATAACACAAAATTTTTTCTTTTAATAAGTGATCTTTTTTTCTAGTAAATAGAACAATCACAAAGTGTTTTAATCGAACGTGTAACATATTCAGACTAATTAATTGTTATATTCGATGTGATTTGTTTTTTACACAAATTAAAATAATCGATACGAATTAGTTAGTCTGGGATTAGGAACTTAGGGTTTCAGTTTTGCAATAATTAATTAGCTATGAAGATAAACTCGAACTCAAACATGTTTAAGGGAGGACAATTGAGCTATGAGCTATCTACCATTATCCCAATAATTGTTGGTATACAATTGTTTGTTACACTCAACCAAAAAAAAAAAAAAAAAAAGAAAACCACATATATATAAACTTTCTTTTCATCCAGTACATATCACAAACACTTCTGAGTTCCCCCTCATTCCCCCTTCAATTCCTGTTCGCAAAACTCTCAACGGTTCCGGCTACCTCGAGCAGCTAAGCAAAACTCGCCGGAGCTAAAATGCCGAAACTTCCGGCCACCACTTTTCCACTTGTACTGATTATTGTCTTAGTTGCCTCAATTTCTTCCACCACAAATGCACACAACATCACTCACATTCTCGCTGGCCACCCAGAATTCTCCACTTTCAACCATTACTTGACCACCACCCACCTCGCCGACGAGATCAACCGCCGCCGAACAATCACCGTCTGCGCGGTGGACAATGCCGGCATGTCCGATCTCCTTGCCAAACACTTCCCCCTCCCGATTCTGAAGAACGTCCTTTCCCTCCACGTCTTCGCCGATTATTTCGGGGCCAAGAAGATCCACCAGATCAGCAAAGGCTCCACCACCGTCTCCACCCTGTTCCAAGCCACTGGCGAGGCCGCCGGAACCGCCGGGTACGTCAAAATCACCGACGCAAAGGGAGGGAAAGTGGGATTCTCGGTGGCGGACTATGAAGGGGATTACGGCCCCTTCAGTGCCACTTTTGTGAAGTCCCTCGACGAGGTGTCGTACGACATCGCCGTCCTCCAAATTAGCAATGTCTTATCATCCCCTGAAGCTGAAGCTCCGGTGGGAGCTCCGGCGGACATGAACGTGACCAATTTGATGGAGAAACAAGGATGCAAAGCCTTTGCGGACTTGTTACAGAGTTCTGGAGCAGAGGAGACGTTTACCCAGAACGCCGCCGGAGGAATCACCGTCTTCTGCCCCTCCGATGAGGCAATTAACGGGTTCATGAAGAGTTACAAGAACCTAACCAACGACGGCAAGCAAACATTGCTGCTCTACCACGGAATCCCGTTCTACAATTCGCTCGGAATGTTGAAATCCAAGAATGGGGCTCTCAATACTCTGGCGACGGAGGGCAAGAACAAGTTCGATCTCACGGTGAAAACCGACGGGGAAGATCTGGTAGTCTCGACGGAAGTCAACTCGGCGACCCTCACCGGAACTCTGATTGATCAGGATCCGTTGGCTGTTTTCAAAATCGACAAAGTTCTGTTGCCCCACCAGCTGTTCAAATCGGTTCCGGGTGCCCCGGCTCCGAAAGCCTCCAAGGGTTCCAAGAGTAAGGACGCTTCCGCCGATGCTCCGGGACCCGCCGGCGATGACGACAGCGTTCCGGCGGACGCGACGGCGAGTGATAACGGATCAGTGAGGGTAAGTGGTGGTGGAATATGGCTGATGTCGGTGGTTTTGAGCTTGGTTTTGGGATATTGTATGGTGTAGATTTGGACATGTAGTTTGTTGTACGAGTTAGTCCACAATGGTGAAATTTTTTTTGTACTCTTTTGTGTGAAAATTGAATACATAATTTCTTTCTTTTTTGTTACTGTTTTTTTTTTTTTTCTCTTTTCGAGAATTTGTATTTTGAAGTTGAATTTTTCATGTTAGAGATTTCGAGTTTTTTATTATTTTCTGCTCAATCATGAAATAATCTCTCCCAAATGATTGTAGCTTTTTTTTTTTTTTGTAATGCATGGGTAGGAAATATTTATTATTTTTCGTGTATCAGGCAATTGACAAAAAACGAAGGATATGTTTGTTTTGTTTTTTAAGTGGGTGTTTTTAGGTGTTTTTTGTATTGGGAATGTAAAAAAGTGTATTGAAAATATAAAAAGGTATGTTGGAATGAGATAGTTAGTAATATTTTAATTTAAAAATACCATCAAAAAATAAAACAAATAAAGCCGAATCTTGTTATTCAATATAGTTCCTTGTGATTATGGTCATTTTCACTATAAGACTTGACATTGAAGATTAAGAAATGAGCTGCGCAAACCAAAAAAAAAAAAAACAAAAACAAAAACAAAAACGAGGAATCCATTCATTAAATTTAAACATCCTAATCTACTAATCAATCCAAATGAAAATCTCTGGACCAATTGCGCGCTGACAAGCAAAGCAGTGGCTCAAAGTTTAAGAAATCTCAACCTCAGAAGAAAAGAAATTAAAAAATCTCATGCAAAGATTAAAAAAGAATTAATACTAAAATAAAATCTCATTTCTGACAGCAAGATCCAATTAATTTTTTTTTTAAAAAAAATAAAAATTACGTACAGTATTATCTCCTTATAAATACTGTATTTGACATTTGTCATCGGTCATCTTCAGAGACTAGAGTTCATCCACATATTTTGTTTACTTATCATTATTTACCGTATTATTAGTATCAAATTTGTATAAAAGATCCGTTCATATTACCCTAACACTGAAAAAGGCCACAGATAATTCGAACCGCTTAATTACCCATTTCCTCTATGTAATAAATTTGTAATATAAGATTTATTCTATATATAAATATGCAAAAAAAAAGATTTATTCTCTCTCTCTATATATATATATATATGTATATAAAACAGGCATCAGTCATGCTTATCCATCATTATTAACGTTAATTTGACTCACAAAATCACGACCTCCTTTCTGAATGAATGGGTGGGTGTAGTGGACTAGTGTCGGTGGAAGGGAGAGCGAGAGGTCTGAGAATCTGGCATTCTGCAAGCAATTTGCCACTGTGTGACTGTGTGCACTTTTTCTTTGTTTTAGACAAATTTTTTTTTAAAAAAAAAATTAAAAAATAAAAGCAACAGATCCTTTATTTCTAAAGCCCTCTCATATGAGTATGACCCATATCATGTGGTCGTCGATGGGCACTTTGAATTAAATTGTGGGAGATTGATAGACAGACAGTAGTGTATAATTCTACATGGTTTGGGGCCCTCCTTAGTAGGTGGATCAACGTGGAAACCAGTTGTCAGGATTGCATGCTGACAATTTGTTTTTTCTTTTCAAGTTTCTTTTTTTTTTTTTTTTGTATAATTGTTATGCGCCTTTTCTGTGTATTTGTTTTGTCTTCTTTCTTTTTTTGTTTTTCCTTTTTCGGTTAGTAATAATAATTGTTAGTCTTCGACGTAATTTTCGGGCATATGTATTAACAGTGTGTTATTTATAAAGTACAAATTCAAACTAAAAAGAAAGAGCCAGAGTATTGTTACTTGCCCTCCTCCGTCCCATAATTATTGTTCAGTTTGGATTTTTATTTTTAATTCAAATTGTACTAAAAGTAAAATCTCAAACTAGATAATAATTTTAGGACAGAGAGAGTAATATTATTTGTATTGAAAGTTCATGTAATTGTTTATTCGTATTGTCAAACGCAGTTAGACGATTTCCAACGTATGAATAAAATTTTTCTTCTCAAAAAAAAAAAAAGTTCTCGTAATTGTTATTACTTTCTTTATCATAAAATTTTTTGAATTTTTACATTTAATTTAATATGTACTAGAACAAAAATCCAAATTAGACAATAATTTCGGGACTGAAGCAGTATTTAAATTACTAACCCAAGCACACAACTCATTTTGCTTCCGTTTGAAAATAATACAAGAATTACTACGAATTTTCTTGAACGATTACTTCAAGTTTTTGTTTTTTTTGTTTTTTTTGTGGGCTATGAGCTGAAAAACGGTGTAAACCCACACTGTGTGACACATGAGTCATGACGACGCCGCCGTAGCTTTGAATCCGGGAGCGGCGGGTGCCTCTCGCTTTCGCGCTATCAATTTCTATTTTTAGTTCACGATCTAAGATTTTTCTGAGTGAGAGTTTCATCAATTTATGGATTTAAATTAGAGACTTTCCGTCATTTTATTGTTCTCTGTCTGAACCGCAAATCTGGTTTCTTTCTTATTAGTTTCTCCATGACCTTATTATGTTGCAAACGTACACGCGTAATGTAATTGTACAATTGTCTTTAGGCTTCTTCATATATATACTCATTATTATTTGCACAAAGAAAAAAAAAATCACAATTTTTACTTAAGACAGTGATATCTAAATTTATTCACATCACCATTTATTTTTATTGCATCACCGAATGTAGTACAAGATTGAAAGATAGGAAGAATGTTGGCTCCTTGGGTTTCCTCTTCTTTTTCACTTTAACCCAACATTGGAAGTTTGTGTAACTCGGATCGATTCTTATTCTTGTCCAGTAAAGAAATAAAGTAAAGAATTCTTTGCCCCAGATTCTCAGTTCGGATTTTCGAAGCATGCACTAAATCTTTCCTTTTGCCCCTACTTTTCATCTTCACTGATCTTCATCAGTTTAGATAATATAATGTTAGCACATCTTATTGAATTAAAATAACACAACCAAATCAAAATTTCGAACCGAGTATTTTATTATTATTATTTTTTTAATTACTTGGTACCTCTGTGGGGGCTAAAGCCAGTTGAAGGGACCGAACTGATCAATCTATAAAAGAAAGGAGCTTATTTATCACTGCTCACTGAGAAAACAAAAGAGGTCCTACAAAAGTCATCTAAGAGAAAAACTACATACATACTCTCGAACCTAAACGCCTTCTGAATTAATCTCTCCAGAAGACTTCTAACACTTTTGATACTCCTTTTAACCCAAAATGATTGCGACATTTTTGGGACATAGTTGGTGCAAGATTGAAACCAAAAGGCTACAGATAGAAACTCTAAAATGCTCCAGCAGTACCAACTCCAACCCTAGCTGTAGCTTTCAGTTCAATTACCGCGAGATGTTGACATAAAATAACTGAAATCACCAACGAAGTAAGAATAAATTGCTATTGTGAATACTGATAAATAGTGCGTAATTAAAATTGTCCATTCCTCTGGAAATAATGACCGCTTTTGTCTGTTAAACAGAGGCATTTATGGCACTGTGGGGTGAACTCAAAAGGGAACCAAGAGAATTCCAGAAAGTTACATACAATGGAAAGGACCACAGACCTCACGCAATATGCTCAGCCAGACTCAGAATTTTGACATGCTTTTTCTTCCTCAGCTCATGTGGGACTGGCCCAAACACCCTGGTTCCAATTGGTTCCCCTTGCTTGTTCACAAGCACCACCGCATTGTCATCAAACTTCACTTCACTTCCATCGCAACGCCCTCGCTGCATGGCTGCACGAACCACGACCCCGTACACGACTTGCCCCTTCTTCACTTTTCCTCCAGCTTGAGCTTCCTTTACCGATGCGACAATCATGTCTCCCAATCTTGCTCCTTTCTTCCCTTTCAATGCCTGTATGCACATTACCCTCTTTGCCCCAGAGTTGTCCACTACTTTGAGATTGGTCCTCATCTGTATAAATGTCCTGAATTGCTGTGACACATAGCACGCTTTCTTAGAGAAGAGAACACCAATCACAAATTTTATTCACACTTAGAAATGATGCTTTCGTCTTCCAACCCATCCTTTAGTGTAGTTAATGCAAAACTTCCAGAACGCAGTCCGCGTATTGTTTATAGATTATCTTATCAATTTGCTAAAATATTGTCACTTGACGTTTAAATGTAAATGCTTAATGAAAGTTCTGCAGGGTCTAAGTGAAAGGAACTTAACCTGAGAGCAATATTGGGGGGTGGAGATGTCACATGGCGTTCTAGTTAATTCACCGGGATTCTTGCTGATGCTCCCCAACAATGAACCACCAGCTGAAGTTGTTTATGAAGGTGAAGCAGATGAAAGAGAGAAAAAAAGATTAGAGGAACAGGAAGACTAAACTCAGAATTTTGCAACATTCCATTCAAGGCAGCTAATGCATTCTAGATTCAATAAATTGACATTTCAGAAAAGATAAACCAACAAAATTCGCTGTAGAAATATGTTTGAGATACAGAAATACAGAGATAAACAGAACAATCAGAGTAAAAACAATTGCAATTAAAGATACTAGTACAAACGTTCAAATTTCAATTTGCAACAAATCTTTCACACAAGGAATAAAGCTTCTTAATCTTAATGGCTGCCACTATTTCTATAACTTTCATCTATAACACAAGCCAAATGTTTATATTATTCAAATTTCCTTAATCAGGTCATCTACTGCAGTCCAGAACTGAGTATCAATAAGACAGCAAACTTTCACAATGAAGCGAACTGCAAAGGATACTAAAGTATATGAAAGGCACAGTGAAGAAAGTCCCAAGGCCAAAGGTTGGTTTTATAAATTTCGCGAGATGCACAGCCAGTTTCAGAACTTGAAGCAGTGTTTTAACCGAATTTTCAGAGAGGAACTTTTTGGTGCCATCTTTTGTTTGAATTTTAGTTGTCAGTGGTATTCAAAAAAAAAAAAAAAATGCTACTCAGCAGGAAGTTCCTAGATTTTAGATTTCCGATCCTAGATTCTAAGGCACAGTGACGATATCTGTGCCTAAAAGAAAAGGTGTTTACATCTGCGGGAGCTGCTCAACAACTTCTTCAATCCACAACTAACAAAATTCCTCAAAACAAGCAGAAAAAATTGCAATAAGTAAACATAAAAAATGAAAAAGAAATAATCAAATACCCCAAATTAGTCTTGAAGCAGCAGATGTAGCCATCTAAAATTGGGACTAGAACATTAACTGTGTCCGTAAGAAAATTTTTTCTTCACGCTCGCTGGGATCTGACCAAAAAGATACCACTCAGAAAGTTTAGTTGCAAATCTCCATGAAAAGAAAATTCAAGAAATTAACAAAAATTTTCTGCAATACAAAATTCAGAAACCTTTTAATATTTCCAAACTCTAATTTGAAGGGCTACAAGGCAGCCCCAAGAATAGCACAAAATCGGAATTCAGTAAACCCCCTCTTTCAGAGTTCAATCCCACCCAAAGTTACCAATTTACCAAGCAGAGCATCAGTAAGTGCACGAGCAATTCTGCGATTCTTGGTTTCTTGTCAAGCTGGATTAAGTTATGAAAAATAATCCTCCACATTTCAATTTAAATTATACTCCCAGCATATTTACATTATAAAAAAATGATTACCTAAGAAATTAATGTTTGGGGAATTTTTAAATAGCAAGCCTTTACTATCTAGTTCCCGACCAAAGCAGCGGGAAATAGATCTCAGGATAGGAAGGAAGAACAAAAACTCCCTCTGGTCTGTATCTCCTACTTGACTAATCATCTAGCCTAAACCAATTTCAAGCATTACAAACTTCAAACTCAAGAGCAAAGCCAAGCAAATGGGTAAATGCTCTACATCCTTTAACAACTTTTTAACAGAAGTAATCATTACATTCTATCTTCACTAAATACCCTTACGATAGTCTCATAAATTGACCTCTGGAAAAGCTAACCAAATGATATTGGGAGACAGTTGGAAGAAGTAGTATCTGGAGAGAAATGTGGCCATTCATATCCCAGAGCTATAATACTCCTACACCTCAATTGCCGTCTCCACCCCATACAACAAGAACGATTTCAGTAAGCCAGAAAAATTAAGATAAAGAGAAAAAATAAGCCAGCTACACATTAGAATGAAACTTTTTACGAAGGAAAAAAGGACAGATAACCCCTTTCTTATGCCCAAGAAGGTAAACACAATCTTTGTACTCCCTCAGCTCCCATTTATAAGGCCGGAATATTCGGCCTTATGCATAGGAGAGGGTATGATCTTTTAATACCACTCTAGTTTTTTCGCTAAGGTTAAAGCCAAGAAGCCGGATTCATCCTTTGTTGCTTGTTTAAAACACTAACTATTTGTAAGAAGAAGAAAAATGTAGGGAACACCTTTAATCAATAACTAAAGCACCATTACATATGAAGAAAAACCCCCTTAAATATGATTATCATCAAGGAAATGAACATACTTTTGGCGATTGAAAAGGGTATAATAGATCGTTTATATGTCCAATAGAGTAAACACGCTATTCGGTAATCTTTAATATACCCCTCTCTGTTTCCATTAAGCAGGAAAACCGAAAAAAGTCACATTCATTTTTGTTGATTACTTAGTTAATGTCTACTCGCAAGAACACTGAATGGTATGAAGCACATAAATCAATAGTTAAAGCACTAAAAAAATATGAAGAGATAACCCCACAATGATTATCAATGCAACTGACACTATGATACACTTAAAATCAAAGTATTACTTCAAACAAGAGGAACCAAAACCTACAATATGGGCAGAAAATCCACAAAATGGTCCGTTGTAATAGAAGAATTAAGATAAATGATATTCTCATATAGCTCAAAGTCATCAAATGCTTTGTTACTGGCAATGCGTACCAAATCAAAAGCTATAATGTTTTTGAAAAAAAATGGTAATGAAGACAAACCTGTATGGAATTTCGGAGTCAGCTGGTTGCTGAGTACAGCGGTTAAGTACGTCGGGGCGGAACAGAATGCAGATTGTGAGAAGGGAGATTGCGTATGACAGTCTTTCAGCAACAAGTTTCGGGTTCAGAAAAACAGGGCTGATAGCCCTAGTGCAGCGATACTCTAAGCCGGCCAAAAAGAGGTGGAGGTGGCGGTGGTGGTGATATTGGTGGTGGCGGCGGCAGCGGCGATTTGGCGGCAGAGGTGAAGAATATAAAGTAGAGAAACAAGAAGCGAGGGAGATGCCTGAGAATGGAGAAACTGAACAAGAAAATAGAAAAAAAAGCTAAACCGGACCTGAACCGTTCAACCGGTTCCGTCAAACCGGGATCGGCACTTTTGGAATACTATTACACAACTGAAGTCAAAGTCATTGCTCAGATTCTTCGGTTCGAGCCAGATAATTCAGTTGATACAAGTACTTTAATCATTGATGAATATAAAACAAGGGGTTGAGAATATATTATCCTGACTAATTCAGAATCCGAGTCAGATAAATATTTTTTAAAAGATGAAAACTCTTTCAACCATTATTTTTAATCATTACAATATCTCGGCAACATTGGCTAATAAGCCACTCGACCGGGGGTGGGTGGGGGTTTGTTTGTTCATCTCCATAGCTTTGCTAGAGTTAAATCTTTCTTTTACTCTCATCATTAACTTATTCAAGCAAATATGCAATCCGATGACATTTGTTTTTGCTTATGCTGTTTTTGGGCCCCATTTACCTGGTAGTGTTTTCAGAAGAGATTCTTCCCAGGAATGTAGCTCGTCGTTTCCACAAATATGCAGAGATCATAAAATTCACAAGCTTCACCACGTTCCTTACATTCATCAGTCCAGATCACAATGAAAAGCATAGCAAACATTGTTTTTTTTTTTTTTGCACATTACATGAGGCTAAAAGACCCAATCAGTTTCCAGTTGCAAATGCTGGAGAGAAGAAGAAAATGTCTTCAAGCCTATCATTACTAGGTGAATTGCCTCCATAAACCAACAGTCCCTCTTCACCATTCAGCTTCCCACCTGCATATGCGCACCATCCCCTTGGCCCTGGATGCTCCTGCTCATCAGCACCATTTTTCCCATCCTCCAGTTTTTCCCAAACCAGTTTCTCTGTATCCAAAACATACCCGTCTGCCGCGAATCTCCCAGCACCCAAGTGACCTAAATCACTTGGATCTATCTCCCCGCCATAAACAAATATGTACTTCCCAATTGCAAGGATTGAAAACACGCTCCGGGCGGATGGTTTATTGCCCGTTGTCTCCACTTCGGTCCAATTTTCCTGGACAGGATCGAAATAGTGAACATCGTCTAGCTCCTGTCCTGAGAAACCATACACAACCCAAATCTTGCCTAATGAGGATGCCAATCCAGGGCCTCCTCTAGGCTTACAATTCTCTCCAGGCACTGGAAATCCGATCCATTTCCCCTCACTTACATCATAAGACCATAAATCATTTAGCCGGCCGGAAACACCACAACCACCAAACACATAGATTCGCTGATCATCAGCCGCAATGGAGTGGTAGCTGCGGCTTTGTGGGCCGGTTTCGCCACTGGAAAGAAGTGTCCACTTGTTAGTGCTGGTGTCAAACGAATACAGTTCATTCAACTCCTTGTGAGTTCCATCTCTACCTCCAAACACATAAATTTTGTCACCAACCGCCGCCATGGCGACACCAACACGGGGCGGAGGGATATCCCCTGTTGCATCTGCCACTGACCATGTTTTCTCAGTGAGATCAAACACATACAATTTGTTATCAACAGGGACTCTTGGGGTAAATTCACCACCAAAGGCATAAACTTTTTCCCCAACCATGGTGATGGCATGTGAGCTTCTTGCTCCAGGCCCAATTCCCTTCTGATCAACCTGCAAGTATATTTCAATTGAACCCTTAATTCATATTCCAAAATTACAGATGATTCCCCTCATCAGAAACAGAACAGTTAGTCAACCTATTAGCAAAATAATCAGACATCTATAGGACAGGAACTCCCTTCCGGTCAAAAGTGGCAAGAAAAATCATACCAACACAAACAGACAACAAAAAGTCATGATCTTGATTGAGTTTGACACTGATTGACGAAATCTCAACAAAAAAAGAAAAAAGAAAAAGACAAAAATCAATCAAATTTGCCGAATTAACTCCTACAAATTACATGAAAATTCCGATACTGAAAAAAGGGCTTAAATGGAAATCAAAATCCAATTGCAATTCAGATGAACCCAGACACATAATAAGGTCAAAATTTAGGAAAAATCAGAATAAGGATTAATTGAACTAACCTTAACCCATTTCCCCTGAATCAAAGCCATGGCCTCGAATTTAAGCTGCTTGAATTGTGAGTCAACTTCAAGCCCCAACAGTAGAACGTAAGTCGTGGTAAGTAACAAGTGTGCACAACCACTGAACTGAGAAATGTATGTAGCAGGTGTCAACTAGGAGTACTATTTTAGTGAATGCTGAGTCAGTTTTTATTTCGTTCCTGGATAACAACAGTCCAGTTCATACGGAATTCCTTCGTATTAAAACAAAGTTAGGACTTTGATGTTCCCTTATTTTATCATTTATTGTAGTTTCTTATTTTATCCTTTTATACCTATTAGTTAAAAGGTCGTTCTGATAAGAAAAATTAGTGAGAGTTAAAAATGTGAGACCTTTACAAAGAAAGTGATCGTGCCAATAATCATGAAAAGGACTTAAAAAGAATGAATGGAAAAAAAAAGTTGAACAATACTATTAAGAGTAAGGAAAGAAATATATTTTTCATCATTACAATTTTAAATAAAAAATCTCAAAAACTCATAAAAAAACTCATAAAATTAAGGAGAAATAAATTACTAAATAAATAAAACAAAAAAAAGAAACTCAATTAAATGAATAAACGGGTGAAATTACTAAGATGTAATTATATATAAAAGTTGATATTATTAAAGGGGAAGGGAAGAAAAAGTAGTTCCTCCATTGCATTTTTAATTTAAATTCAAGAAAACAGGTTTGGTTAGATAAAATGTCGGGCAACAACGTGAGAGATATTGTAAATATAACTCAAATGTCATTTTGCCCATCTTCTGATACAAATTGTCTCTTTAAAATGAAGAAAATGCAATTCACTTAAACCATTTTACTTTTTCAATGACAATAAATAAAACTCAAGATCAATATTTATTATATGTGGGGATACTATTTGCCTCCAGTTTTTCGTCACGGGCAATCAATATATACTATTAAAAGAGAAGTCCAAGAGAAGAAAAATGCAGAAGTGTCACGTTATGATTAAAAGTTTTCCCTCTAAAATGTCTTTTTTTTTTAAGAGAACCAGGACAATACCTGGCGGGCATCCCTTGATTTTATTAATTAAGAAAAAAATTATACTGGCAATACTTAAGACTTACTGAAAAAAAAAGTCTGTCGTACAAAGATTTTCTAAAATCTCATGACAGCTCTATGTACAAGCTAAGAGAATAGCTCACAAAGATTATACTATAATCTCATGGCATCTCTATGTTATACTACAAAAATTAAGAGGAAGTCTTATAAAGGTTAAAACATAGACCCTATGACTTCTCTTTTCTATTCTTCCTATTCTACAACGAGTTTGTTCAATTCCATTAAAGCCCTATCTAATCCTTAAATAAGGAAAATAACACTTATCTAGAAACTATTTACCTCTAATTGAAGCGGGGAGTTCCTCTGATGTATTATATTAAATTGATACTCTGCTTGAAGCCAATTTAGCTAACGCGTCCACCATACTTTTAACTTCCCGATAGATGTGCACAATGGTAGAATTAGAAGCACGAAGCAATTGATACATAAAAGCAGGTTACTGTTATAAATATATAGAAAAAATTAGTTCATTCTATTGTCAGATCGATAAATTTCAATTATGTGTGCTCTAATTCAATATTTTATTTTCAGAAAAAAAAAAAAACTGACTCCGTTTATGGTAAAAAAAAATGGTTAAAACTTCAAGGGTAAACTTACAAAAAAGATCCAAATGAAATAAATTTTAATATTCAAATTGAATCACTCTAACGCCAATATTTTTAAAAAATAAAAATAAATTTTTTTTTGAAATTTCGCGGGTAAAATGAAGAGAAAATCCAAGGCATTCTTCTTACATTCAAACTCAATCATTGTTATATCCATCTTATTAAAAAATGTTGAAATCTAATGGGTAAAATTACGAAGAAAATTTAAGTAAAACAATCTTCTTATATTTAATTTCAAAAGAATTTAAATTATAATAATATTAATATCACTTAATTTTCAACCGTCCTTTTTTACCTAATTTTTAACTGTTTGCTTATTATTTGTATCATCAGTTTTTCTTTATATTCTATTTCATAATCAACCATTAATTGAGTACGTAGTATTTTTTTTCACAACTACTAATCATTTTGATAATACTTTTTAATGTATTCCGTGCAACGCACGGGGGAAAATCTAGTGATATGTTACCTTATCAAGAGTTACTTCAAGTTAAGAAATAAAGGTGCAGATATATGATCAAGATGGTAATAATGTAATAGCAATGCCAAAACTACAAATATAGTCTATTGCTAGACATGATTATTCATTTTGAAGTTGAATCTGTATTTTTTTTGGGGAGGGGGAGGGGGTTCTTAACATTCCGCCTAATGTTAAATAAAGTATCACCATCTTTATATCGTAAAGTGTTTTTGTTTTTTTTTTTTTTGTATTTTATATTTTAAATATGAATGAAGCCATTATATTTTTTATAATTAACATTTTTGTTTTCATATAAGATTCATAAAATAGTAATAAATAATTTCACTTCATCTATATATATGTATATATATATGTATATATTTACGCAAGGAACCTTTATTTGAATGATATGTTTTTACAGTATCAAAACTCAAAACCTTGTACCATTTAACTCAAAACCTTGTCTATAGCTCTGAGCAACATGACCTGAGTAAATATTTTGACAGGCTTTACTGTGCAAATTGAGTCTTCAAGAATGCTTATAATGATTAAAAATTTTGAATGTCCAGTTCTACCTTCTACAAAAGATGCAGTGTTTGTCAATGCCACTGTAACTACAATCTTACTTTTACAGCTAATAGCAGCTGATAATATTATTTTTATGAATATTTTTCATATATCTATGTATCTGTAAAAGAACAATAAACCCCTGTTGTTGCCAGCAGTTTCAAACATTATACGTTGTAAAATTCTTTTGTACTCCACCATTAATTTCTCAAATAGAAAATCATGTTAAGTTGCTTTAATATATTATTTACATTGCACGAGACAAATAACTTAATAACGAATAATAAAAAGTGTCTAAAAATGTTTATGAAAATTGAAATATTGGCAAAAAAATTTCTCTTTTACATTTTCATCTGGACGAAATATTAGAATCTATTGTTACCTATTGAAAGCAGTTGCCACTTAAGCCATGTGGTAGCTACATAAAAGCTTATTTTGCGCCAAAAATACACTATCAAAAAGGATGTCATTTACAAACTAAAATCAAGGATAAAAAAATATGTAAGAAAAACCTAATTTATTGCAACTCCAACATCAAATCCATAAATTTTTTACAAAATCATTTTGCTGCTTAAATGTTCAATCTAAGGCAATAAACCGAAAAATTTCCATTAACCATCCAAGTTCAGTTTGAATTCTTCTATACTTAACCTCTCTCTCTTGATTAAAAAAAAAAAAAAACTATTTCTCGCGTAATTGATCTTCTCCTCTCAATAGTCTCTTGCACAATTAAATTGTAGTTCGGATTAACCAATGAGTATTTGAAGTTATAAGATGATCAAATAAAATCTAATAATGAAGTAGTCTTCCAATTACATATGTAAGTACATTGAGTCAAATGCTTTTATGTGTCGAAGCTGAATCCATGTTTGATAGCAATCCGTGACAAAACCCATCTTGATAGAAGATCAACTTTGCTAATTCGGAAAGACAGAGATTGTAGGCAGCGGAATTTGGAGAATTCGGATGTAGAATGACACAAAAATACACGAAAACAAACAAAAAAAAAGATATTTGATCTAACTCGATCAATTCATGAGTTCAATAGCAGAACAACCCAAATCAAGAATGAAGAGAGCTATTTCTAACCAAGCAAAGACCCCTTTAGAAAATTGAGTAAGAAAACCCAATAGATATAAAATCTATGAGCTTAAGAACCAGAATTCAAAAGATCCAATGCTAAAGATGCCACTATCAAGCAAACTACACGAGATAGATAAGTCTAATAATTGTCACAACACATATGCAACAACTAAACAAAGAAGTCCTCACAAGAACTCCACGAAAAGAATAAAATGCTAACCAATCTGATTTCACTCAGAAAATATCAATGACAATGTGTATTGAACAAAGGAAATTCGGTCCCTATTTATAGAGGGAGGTGGCCAAATTTTTTCTTACGAAGTAGAAGAAGAACACAACTCTTCAACTCTATTCCTATCTCTATGAATTTGAAATCAAATCAAACTCTAAAGACTTCTTGTTGTTTTAAGTGATAAGATAATGAACCTAGACACTTCTATAGACTTAAGACACTTTAAGTCTATGTAGGAAAGAATATTAAAACTCAAATACAAAGAGATAATCTTGAAAAAGACTCATTCCATGCGAATAGATAGAATCCTCCTTGAGCATAAACTCTAGCATTATCTTCTTTGTAGAGTGATCTTAGCCATCAATCTTGATGTAGTATTCATCCAATGGTTGAATAGACATCAAAGAGTTGACTCCTTATTATAGACAAACTTAAACTTAAAAGATAAAAGCAATCATCTCAAATCTTCTCCTTTAAAGCGATAAAGTCTTATCTTTTAAAGAGATAAATTTTGAATGATCCCATCCCTAAACTTTAGATCCTTTCGACTCCTATCAATGAGGAATGTGGCTGGTGGTCTCTCCTTGAGTAGAGGGCCGAAATTCCTTCCTCCCAAATAGGCCAAGTACATTTGGTGACACTTGAAACAAATTAATAGTCTTGGACTTGTAATCTTTAAGCTTAATTTCTTCCTTAGTCCTTGTTGTAGTAATTAGACTATTAAGTGATTCTGTCATCCTCTTACATCTAGCACGAGTTGTAGGTCCAACAATATTTGAAAGTGGATTACGGATGTAAGGTTTATGCTTCAAGACATCATCTTTAGATCTTCCATTAGCATTCATGACCTCAACTTGGTCGTTCTCTCCATTATTGACAACTACATGCCACTCCTCATTTGTGTTAGCTCAATGGTCTCCATCAATGTTGCTCTCTTTGAAGATGGGCGCTTGTTTTGAGAAACCTGCTGAATTATTGAGCTAAAGAAACTCACCCGAAATTGAAAATGGCTGGGTCTACACAGGGGCGGAACTAGCCCTTGCACTCTGGAGGTGCTCTATTGTGTAGTGAGAAATTTTTTTTAAAATAATACTTTTATGTGTAAAAATACAAATTATATTGGAAAGTGATTTCATAGAGAAAATTTTCTACACCCAATATTTATGTGAGTTGTAGCCAATCAAAGTATCAAAATTACCCCGAGTGAATTATTCTTCTTTTACTCTATTTTTATTTGAATTTCTTAAATAATAATCAAACCATTTCTACTATTCAGAAAAGACAATCAAATATTTTAATTAAATGAAATTAAATCCAACTTGAAGATATAACATAAATATACAATATAACAAATATAGTGTGAATTTCCCATTAGATTTGCTAATAAAATTTTCTTATCGGACAACTTGGAAAAATAACACAATTAAATTAAAAAACAAAATTACATATATTATATAATCACTAATAAATTTTGCCTGAATTGTAAAAGAATTTATTTTTGAAAAGGAATCGTACAAGAAGTTAAACAACAACTAATCTTGTAGTCTTATTTCTTAAAAAGAAAACAGTAAATTACAAAGGATCGGTGGAAAACTATGGTAAAAGGAAGTTGGCCTTTTAACTATTGATGAGAATCATATGGCTTCACGTCGGAGTCAACATCAAATGAAGGAGCAAAAGGTGTTCTAGTCAATTGGTGGACCGAGATTGTTTCCGTTTAAGAATAAAAGAAAGTTTGCCGTGAGAACTTGGCCTTCTTTGAAGGAATTATCACCAACACGTTCTAGTGGGAACATTGAGGTTGAAGAAGAATCGCTTAATCAACAAAAGTATCAAAGGAATCAAGTGATGATTTTCCTAGCAATGGGAGTGATTCAAGTGATGAAGATTCAAGTGATGTCAAAGAGATTGATGCAAGTGAGTTTGTTTCAAAGAGCAAGCATCTTGAAGAGATTGAAGATGCACATTCCAGTGTGTAGAAGACATCATTGGAGATTGGAGCTTTGAATGGAGCCGTGCACGCCAATCAAAGGGAGGGAAACGCACGGGAAGTATTTAATTTAAATTATTTAAATTATTGTTGAGTCTGTAAATAGATAACAAGTCTATTTACCTAGAGTTAAAATAAAAAGTTTACCATAAAGGTAACTTCAATAAGGCGGCCGAGAGGGAGTCCTAGGGTTTTCATTTAGGGTAGATTAGTCTTTTGCCATTAAAAGAAGTAAAGTTAATTACTTTGCTTGGTGGTTAAGTTTAGTTAGAGTTTGAGTCAAAATTGACTACGTCTTTCCTTTCTGTGAATTGGATCGAGTAGTAAAAGGAAAAATGCTTTTCTTTGGCCTAAAGTAAAGCCTAAATAGTAGGGTTTGTGTCTTGGAGAGCAAGAGAAGTTTGCCTATATAAGGAGGCTGAATTGCCTTCAAAATAAAGATAGATATGAGTCGAAAAAATTGAGTTGTAACCTTTATTGTTTTTAATGAAATATCATCAATGGATGGTTTTCTTACAATGAGCGTTTCTCGTTATTTTGAAAGAATTGAAGGGTTAGTAAACATTTTCTTTCTTAGAGCCCAATGTGTGACTTGGTTCTTAGAGTAAACCGTTTTATTGTTTTGAGCATATTGCATGATTTAATTGTTTTAAAACTAATTTTCTTATAGTCTTTAGAGGTAATAGTCAATAGGTTGAGCATGTTTGATTGCTTGGTTTGTTCGAGTATTGTGGCTTTTAGTCATAGGAAAGCCTTGTTGGTATATCTATTCTTATAGATGAGTTTGCATGGAAATAGAATGATGAATAAATGTGTTTTGTTTTGCTTATTATCTTGGTTATGAACGTGTATGGTCCAATATAGTAAGATATATTCGATGGTTTGTTTGTAGTTGAGTGAGTGATTTGCTCATTACATGTGTTGTCAATTATATGGGTGAATTTTCGATTATATTGAGGGGTTTTATCTTTTAAGATTAAGTTGTTCAATCCGAATGGTTATTTGGATTTTGTGTTATGATCTTTTGCTTGAGTTCATAAGGTATAGAAATTCTTTTCAACGGTCTATTTTATTTGTGAAAATTCTGCACTCTTTTAGAGTTTCACTTTTAAACATATTTTTAAGATATTTCTTGTTGATGGTTCCATTAATGAAATTTGGTTCGTTTACGAGATTGCCATCATATTTTGGTATTAGAGCAAAGGTTGAGAAGATATCCGATTCTCTCTTGAGAATATGGTTCGAGACCCTTGCAATGTGCTAGAAATTGATGTCTATATCTTTTATTTGGACTAAGGTTCTTTTGTTTTCAAAAGAGTTTTGAGAAAAATAAATCAAACTAAGAGAAAATGCGATTTTCTAAGTTCTTCTTGGAAAAAATTCTTCAATTTTACGGAGTGCCAGTGACAACTAAGTGAAGTTGGTTATTACTAACTTTCATAATTGGGCATCAGTTGATGGCAATAGCTAAAGTTGACTCGTAGTCACGTAAGCAAGTCAAATACTACATCATGGGAGAAGATGAAATGGTGTTTGCTAGCGAAATTTGTTTCGTGTAACCACCAATTGCCAAAGTGTTCAAAACGCAGAGTTGAATCTAATCTCTTAGTTAAAGAGAAGCCACGATGTCGTTGTAGTCCTCAAGTTCACAATGAAAAAAATCCACGCTGGCGCAATGGAGAAAATTCTGGATTTTGATGGAGTACCATTGACAGCTGAGTGAATTTGGTTACTACTAACTTTCAAAATCGGGTGTCAGTTGGTGGCAACAACTAAAGTTGACTCGTAGTCCCGTAGGCAAGTCAGAGACTACATCATGGGAGAAGATGAAGTGGTGTTTGCTAGCTGAATTTGTTCAATATAACTACTAATGACGAAAGTATTCACAACTTCAAAGTTGCATATAATTTATTAGTTAATGGAAAGCCACGATATCATTGTAGTCCTAAAGTTCACAAAAGTCGAAGGCTAAAGAAAGATAGATGCCTTGGTGTAAAGTTCAACCATTGTTCGGCCATCTACCATAATCAACCATAGAACAAAGAGGAAGAAGTGGCTTCATATCTCTTTCAATGAGGTGTGTGTCATTGAGGAGGAGCTACCGCACCAACACCCTAGTGTTGAAGAAGATTGGATATTCTTTCATAACTATTTATAGTTTTTTTTTCTCTTGTCTTAGATTTTGATCCATGGGATGATCATGATTTAGATTACAGATAACCACTAATATTTGATGTCTACCTTGGTGAGGGCTGAGAGGGAATCAAGTTTGGTCTAAGTTCATTTCTCATGGTTTTCAACAACGTTGAAGCGGAAGACCACGAAGACAAGGTCGATATACAGTGGACAATGATGCTGCAATCTCTTCTGGTTCCAAATATTTTTTTCTTGGATTCAAGTATTGTGAGTGAGAAGTTCACTACTCCAACTAGACTGGTGTCCATGAAACTTTTTACGGGAACAAAACTGCAATAATGGGTTTCGTTGACACGATGGGCAAAATTTGTGCGTAATTACTAGAATTAATTTTTGTCCACTTTTTTTTATTGTTGTGATATACTTAAAATTCTATTCATCGGTGGATTGGCAATAAAAATAAAACCGTTAACTTGGGATGTTTTTGCAACAATGTCATTCGGAACAATCTCTTACATTTCTTTGCCACATTTGACTTATTTGAGTAAGATGATGATGTGGGACGTGATGATGGGATTTTTCAGTGACTTACAAATGATACATGGTAAGATGCCGTGAAATGAATTAACCAGTATTCCTTTTGATCGAGGCATGAGTTTTTTCAGATGGAGAGAAAGGAGTAGGCAAAAATATATAGAAAATAAAGAGTTTTAAGTATTATTTCATAGGGTTATTATGGTAACTTTAGTTTAGATTGATTAGGATATCTTTGGTAGTTAGTTTAGTTTTGATTAGGATCTCTCTTCTAATATCATGAATAGGTTTTTTTTGCCTTATTTCCAAGTATTCGTGTCGAATCAATGGATTTAAAATGGTTAATTATTGGGAAGTCGTGCTTAGAATCAATAGATTTTAAGGGTTACAAATACTTGTGATTATTTTCAGATTGATTATTTGGATATGGTGCAACTGTTGCGTCAGATATTGTATGTTATACGTACAGATAGCTGGTCAGTTTATTATTTGGTGAGATCACTGGCATTATTAATCGACTCGAATATTATTTCATTATAGCCATAATCTACTAATCAGATAATTAGAAAGGAAAAATCGCTCCAAGATCATTCTACTATATTTCACCATTTATTTAAAGAGTTTAAATACTAACCAAACATTCACATTTTATCCCAATCTCCAAGCATCTTCTCTTGTCATTACCATCGCAAACAAAATAATGAGCAATTCAGGTCTTTCGTAGCACTCTCTCTCAAAAAACCCATCTCGTAACCCGAATATCCTTTTGATTGATCAATCATGCCACACCGCCATAGATGACCTCCCGAACGAGATTCATGCTGAAATTTTGTTCTAAATTCTTGCCAACTTGGTCATGAATTGTCGGATGGTTCAAAACTTGTGGTGTACTGTACTCCATGATCCAAGTTGTTACTTTGTATATACAAGATCCATCATGAAGCTGCCGATAATAACTACTAGTCGTTGGCATATCATAAGGTACCTGTAAATCATGCACACACCAAATATGTTAAGTACAAATTGACTGATGGTGTTGCGTCGCTATTGGATGATAGGATGCCTAGATGTTTACAGGGATGAGACATCCATCAATTTAGCTTGGTACAATGCGACCTTGTCTACCTCAATATCATTGATGTTATTGAGTTAGTGATCTCGTTATAGGGAATTCTCACAGTTTTGCTCCGGCATTCCACCCTCTTATGTCGAATCAATTAGCAACTATGTTTACCACGCAACTATGACTGCCACTTTTAGATTGATGGCTAATATCAGAAAGTACGTGATTGTGTGTGCCTATAGGGCTTTGGTGAAGGTAGCATGGATGTTAAGATAGTTACATGGCGGATTGACCACGTGTTTTTGGTAGAGCCAATAAGATGGATGCCAATAGAAAGGAGCCCCTACATTATGATTAATCTAGGTATTGTCATTTGTAATTTTGTTTTTTGGATTGTTCAAAGCATTGTTCCTAGGGATCTGGCCTCCCTCCTAATTAAGTATCATTAATAAGTTCCAACACTTTAAAAAAAATAAAATAAATCCACCCTAGTGGACCCCACTTAAAATGTGGGTAAAACCCTTCCTTACAACTCCTGGTGGGAATTGAACCCTGGTTTATTACCAGGAAGGACAATAACCTAACCACTAGGCTATTATTCAATTCCCAAGTTCCAGCACTATTCATAAGAACTGGACTACTATTGCCAGTCCAAAAAATCTGCTTGGATGAACACACCCTATTCCGAGGACAAATGCATTGGTTTTCAAGGGTAATCTTTGTGTCACTAGCTCCAACTTTATTCCTTCCCTGGGGTGATTCTAGTTGTGGTCGTTCAACATCGACATCTCAAGTTGGAATATGCTTCACGAGGTTTGCCTCCCATTCAAAGGTCGGATTCAGTTTGGACCTTTTCGGTCCCGTTTCACCAAGTTTAGCGTAGCCCAGTGTTCATTTCTTGAAAATGACCTATGGACGAGTAATGCACTTTTGGACAATACTTTGTTGTTCCCTACAACGAAGTATTCTTGAAAGTCTTCAAACCCATATGAATGTTGAGTGGTGCAACTAGTCACAAGCAATCGATTATTTGTTTAAAAATGTCAATATGGGATTGGACAAGCTCTGTATGGCATGTGAAGATCAAGAGAATTTGAACAGTTTTAGTGTCGCTGAAATAAAAAAAAAAAATTATTACGGTTGTAGATAATGCTAGGGTTAATTATTCAGGGCAACCCAAATACCCGTTGAATGTAATTTGGCCCATTCTGTTTGGGTAAACAGTTTGTGGTGTGGGTTTTGGATGGTCATAAAAAATAAGAGGATGAATTTGGTTTGGGGGAGGGTAAAATAAAAAAAAATTCGGGACCCGTCCGAGACCCCAAATTTATGTAATAAATAAAAAGATACTATAAATTTATAATGTATATAAGCTACTAGTGTTTTCACTTTCAGTAGTTTCTTTTTTTCCTAACCGCTGTTGCTCTCTCTTTTTTTTGCTTATACATAATACACTTGAGGACCATTTAGGCATTTAGCCGCTTATCACGTCTTTAAAAAAAATTTATTTTTCAATTGAGTTTCATCCTTTAATCCTCCCATCATTTTCATAGTTGTGCTGGGCGCTTTCTAGTTTCTTTCTCAGATTCCAGCTTACCTTCACACTTCTCATATGCAAGATCCAACTCAATAGACATACAAATCATTCTCAAAAGCAAAAATTAAGCCCTCTCTCTCTCTCTCTCTCTCTCTCTCTCTCTCTTTCTCTTTTGATCTCGCTCTACCTGCTGAACTCGATTTTTTTTCCCTTCTTTCTTGCTTTGATCTTATTCCTAGTTATATATATTTTTTTTTTGGCCGAGTGAAGTTATTTTGTGATTGAATCGAAATTCTTTTCTTTCCTATTACTTTTTGTAGATTTAGCGGTTGTCGTTTATGTGTAATTTATCTAATCTTTGTGAAGGAAATGTAATACAGGCAATCATTATTTCTGGAGCAAATATCGGTAGACAAGTGTTCACTCCACGAATGGATGGATATTCATCTGCCAAACAAGAGGATATCAGTTATACTTTAAAGGAGACGATTTCCCTCGTTACGTATTTTGCGATGACTATAAATAAGAGTCAAGAGCATTCACTCTCAGAAGGGGCCATTTTTTTGCAATATCTGGTATTTGAATGGACAGGTTTACATTGCACTGTCTTGGGTGAAATTCAAGAAAGGTCTTAAACTTCTCATATGTGATAAGGAGGCTCTTCAAAGGATATGATTGTCCACAGTCACGATCCTGATGTTTTATTATAGAAGTTAATATTAGATTATTATTAGGAAAATTCTTATTGAGGGTGCAATAAAAATCAAAATTCTCACTGAGAGTGTAAATCTTTGAAAATTCCTATCAAGGGTACATGTTTAAACTAAGTAAATTATTTAATGTTCCAAAGACAAATTTAACCTTATCAAAATAATATATTAATCCATTCTTTAAACTTAAAACCTTTCCTCATCATTATCGTCTTCATTAATATCTCATCATCTAAAGTTTAAAAATAAGATTAAGTTAAGTTTAATAGAGAATTAATGGGAAAAAAAATAAAGATAATAGTTTACAAATTTTGACAAATCATTTTGGATATTCTCAATTTCTTTGTTATACATGTACACCTATGCCGATAGCAACTAGAAGAAGTTTGTTACTTAGATTTCAAATTATTATTAGAAAACTTATAAATATGTGCAAATGGTTTCAGACAAACTTCACGAATGCTACTTCAAAGACCATTCGCTTTATTAAGTGATGTCCAAGGATTGAGCAAAAATTTTGATGATTTTTTATGGTACTTTTGTGTCTATTGATGATGTCGATTTCAGCCCAGAAAAAAATGAGATGTATTAATAGGGATTTACATACATACTACTTAAGATAATTTTAAATAATAATATGAATTGATAAACGTATTAGTAAGAATACAAAGCCATTAACTAAATATGTAAAACAATAATGATAGACTGGCCCTTAGTAGGAATTATGAACATTTTACACCCTCTTTAAGAATTTTGGATTGTATTACACCCTTAATAAGAATTTTCCCTTGTTATTTTGGTCTTCTATTGTTTTTATCAACTAATAGTTGCCCCCAAGTTGTGCAGGTTCTGTAAAAAGAGAGGGAAAAAATACATTTATAAGTAAACAATTTACAATTCAATATCATGTATGATATATATATATATATATATTTAAGGGTAATAACTGTGGTATTACACTGCCCCCCTAAGGTGAATCGAACCTGGGTCTTTCCTCCCAGGCGGGTTGCTTAGGTTCTACTTGACCACGCTCACTCTTCATCAATATCATGTATGATATTTGTCAAAACAAGTTCAATAAAATGAAGGCGGTGTTAAAAAATATATTTCGAGAACAATTAGCTAAAATAACAAATTTACGTATACTAATACAAAAAAATAATCATTATAAAAGTTAAAATACCCTTTCTTTCATCAGAATGGTCTCAATCATGGACACTTCGTTTTAATTATTTTAATGCATACGATTCCAAAGTCATTACACCTCACTTTAACGTTTTACCCAATACCACATTTACTATCAATTTCCTTGAAAGAGTTTATATTGGCCGCCATGATTCATGAATTATCTGAGATGTTATGTGGGTTGGGTTAGCATAGGTATGCGACATTTATAAGAGAACAACAAAATGGAGAGTTTAAATATTGGACCCAATCACTGCTTTGCTCTCTCTCTCTCTCTCTCACACACACACACACACATGTTTGTTCTATGATCTAGAATTTTGAAATAGATCTCATAAAACTTCTTTTAGTTCAATCATTCTCATTTTGTGTCTCAAATCCCTCCTAACTACGATGTATGAATTTGAGCAATTTATTTCGGTGCCTAGATCATTCCACCAGAGAGGATTGGTGGTAAACAACCATCTATCCCGAAAATGGGTAGGAAAACACGTCCATAACCAATTAGCAATCCAGAGTAGTAATGTCAATAATCATTTCATAGACAAGCATGTCTATGAAGATGGCTGTGTGCAGCTATATAGACCAATAACATCAGAGAATTTTTTGATTAAGCTGGGATAGATGAAAACACATCTATCCACTTCGTGTATTCTCCAAATGGCCATATGAGGTCTTTTTAGTTTTGTAGATGCGAGTTTGAATGTGTGGATCCTGATTTGGACCCTAGAACTCGATATCTAATTCGCATGAAGTCCAGATCTAGTAAAGCTTATAATATTAGCAGGCCTTATTTTCATCTCATTGATTGGCCTCCGTGTAACACTAATCTCTTCTGAATAAGGCAACATACGTGTATTAAAATTCATTAGATAAATCGATACGCTGTTGGATTTGCTGGTAGACATTATTAAGATGTTTATGATTACTATTACCGTATCCACGAATTCAAATCTGATGTTTTCCACACAATGGGGGACGAAACTTCAAGTTAGCATTTTGAAAGAAAACGGACATCCATATCATAACCATTGGTGAGAATGGAACTTAGACCACAGACAATATGTGAACAAATATAAAGTTTTGAATGTCTTAAGAATGAGGACGTGTTGGCATGGGGTGTTGAAGGTATTGTGGAAATCCCTAATGAGCTGGTTGATAGACTTTCCTTGTGAGATTACGACATTGCTACTTTGTTATTTGATGGAATTCCAAGCTTAATCATGTTCACTTGTGAGTTTGATGAAACTAGTTTTATAATAGAAGGAGATCTAAACGCTTTTCTTGCCCAGAACTAAATCCTGCATGGCATTAAATTGCCTTTCAAAATCATCGTTGAGGAGTCAATCGACAGAGTCATAGCTATCACCATTACATCATTTTTCAGTGTAGACATCATGATGAAAAAAATAAGTTAGGAGTCATTATTGACCCGATTAATCATATTTTATCTTTTTTTTCCCAGTTTGTTATTAGTAAAATAAAGAAATGTTTATGTCAATGAATAAATTGTATTTCTCTTTTCCAAAAAAAAAAGGTTTAAATATTGGAATTATAAAGTGCATTTAAATCTTTGGAGGGTAAATATGAATATATTTTTGAATTTCAAAAAATCTTTTAAGATAATTATTCGTGAAATTTGATTAATAGAATCGTGATGGAATTTTGTAGAAAAATCTTTGTAAGACAATTGCTTAGATGTTTAATAAAATAGAAAAGAATTGTCACGGGATCATAAAGTATCTTTGTAAGATAGTTTCTTAGTGATAATATGCATCAGAGCCGTCATGGAGTTTTTAGAAAAAATTTGTATGACTGTCTCTTTTATTTGGGTAAGTCTTAAGTACTATCTTTTATAAATTTTCTTTTCATATTAATAAAATCAGAGACCGCCCGCCAACTATCACCCTGGGATTTTTTTTTTAAAATAATAACAATAATTAATTAGATTATGAGATAAGATATTACAAGACACAATATCTCATATTACCAAAAATAGGAAATATGATTCTACAATTTTTTTTATGAAAAAAATATATTGATTTAATTTTGTCAATAAGAGGAGTAAAAAATAAACATAATTAGGTAAACTCAATTTACGCTTACACATTGACTATTATTGATTGAATTACATGCATTCAACTTTTTTAATATATACTTAATTACACACCACGTATCTCAAATCTCTCTTCTTTTAATATATATGATTTAACTTTTTTCCACTATTTTTATTCTTCATTGGAAAAAAAAATGTTTCTAATAGAATGACATTTTTTATATGTTTATGAAAAAAAAAGTGTAGGAGAAAAAAATGGTCCTAGTACCTTGAAGACCAGGAAGTAGTGCAACCTTTCTCTATTGATCGTGGCCATCATTTTGTTGCAGAATCCTTGAAAAAAAGAAAAGAAACACCAACAAAATGCACATGCATTAAAAAACAGGAAAAGAAAATCAGGTTCATTCATGAAGTATAAAGATATATGTAATGTCCAAGTTTTAAAAAAATCACAAAAAACATATGAAATAATCATAATATTACATTGAAATATATATATATATATATAATACATGCTCGTCTATCAAAATATACTCGATTAGAGATACTTCAATATCATCATTATGATCCATTCTATTCAATACACGTAGACTTTCAAATTCGACTGAGTTTCACGCGAATTATTACTTTCATTGAGTAAGATAAATTTTTGTGATTTTTGTGTGAGTTTCAATTTCTTACGTACTGGATTTTTTTAAGAGAAAAACTAAAGAAAATGAGCTAAATATTCTGGGGTGGAATTTCTTACTAGGTTCAATTGGAGAGAATATTTAGATATGACACACATATATTCAGATATGATGATAAGTTTTAATAAAAATTTTGATCGATTCCGCATTGTTTTAGTGATACATGTTGATAAAAAAAAAATTTAAAATGTGTATACATCCCTGAATTTTCTGAAACAAAATCCCATTCATGAATTATCTTAATATATCAAACCAATAGATTGTTTCTAAAATATGTTGATATCTCATAATTACCAAGTGTTCCTATTTAAATTAGTGAGTTATCTCATATCCTACAATTTTATTTACTTTATAAAGCATATACATATATAAGTAAAATTAAGTAGTTACGTAAAAATATTGACCACACTTGATTACTCTTTATTTATCCAATTTTGTAATCGATTAGTTGATATCGTGCCACATGTCCAAAAAAACTCTACAGTAATCGATTAGTTGATATCGTGCCACGTGTTCAAGAATCTATGCTTTAAATTTTTTTTCTGATGATTGTTAAGATCTAAACAATACATGAGCTATATAACTAGTTAAACACTTTTCGTCTATGTTTCAATCTTGATATTCTTAAATCTTAACTCGCCTACAATATAATGCGTACAAAATCATACTTTGGAGTAATGCAATCATAAATCAAACTATCTTATATGTAAGTGTGCATTTTACAGCTAAGAACGAGGATAATGTTGTTTAAAGTTTGGCATAATAATGTTGAATTCCGTTCAACACACGGGCATATTGCTAGTTTTAATAAATCATGAATATTGAATATATACTTCTAGTATGATTCCGTTACCTATGCAAGTACAATAGAGCTACAATATCTATAAATTAATAATTTTTTCGGTCCAAACTCGACACCAATACAAAAAACAAAGATAACTGATAAAATAATAAGATAATAATTTTTTAGAAAACACATATATAAATATAGGTTCTGACAATATCATGAATTAATAATAACGTTGAAAAAATAGGAATTAGTAAAATAAGAATCTAGTAACATTTGTTTTTTTTAAAATTTAATTCTAAAGAGATTTTCAATTTTTATTTTTCCCATTGCAATAAAAAACTTTTGTGTAGTTTTCTTATACTGCAACAAAAAATTTCAAAGCACATTAAGCGCTTGTTTTTGTGTGATAAGTTCCAAAAATATTGAATCATCATCATTTTCATCCTCAGTCAAATATGCTAGCTACAATGTCCTCTAAAGATTTTATTAACTAATTGTTAATTTATTCATTAATTAATAATTATCAATTATCAATAAATTAATACATCTACGAAACTCGTGCTGACTATGCCAGAAAAGGTAGATATTGGTACTAGAATCAATTATTACTTGTTTAGCTTGGATCAGTTAATGAGAATGTTTTGACGAGCCACCTTAAGGTTTCGTGTTTCAGATCAAGTTACACAGGTGGTTAATGGTTTGACTCGTCTGTCCAAAGGATCTAAGCTCATCCCCTGCAATGTTTGTACAGGTCAGAAAAGGGAACTTCTGCTTGAAACTAATCCAATATTCCTTGTTCCTAACAGATTTTCTATCCATCTCGGATATGATGAGGAGATTAGGAGATTCAAACTATTAAATTCACTTATTTTGGTGTTGGAACAAGTTTGCCTCTACAGGCATCAGTTATGACTTTGTTGCCTTCCGGTCACGAATTGGTTTGAAACTTGTTTTATCCGCAATGATATGGTCTCACAATGTCGAGCACGTTTTATATACTATATTCATCAGAATGTCTACTCAGTAATTATGGTAGGTTTATGTGTTGTATCAATTGAATGTATTTTCTCATATAATGTTATTGAATAAAGATTTAGTCGGTTTGAAATACCCAGATTTATCAGACAGTTCATATCTAAGGGATTCAAATGTAATGTTGTGATGTTCTCACTTTGTAATGTTATAAACTGCTCGAGTCTAAGAAAGGACATTTAAAATGTATAGATCTATTCAAACCGCACTGTAGTGGGACTCTTAAGAACATTGTTTGGAGGAAAAAAAAAACTAGCTTGGGCTGCCTGCTTCAGTTGGTTAGGTAGAAGTGAGAAGGTTAGCTAGTATTATTAATAATTTTATTAGTTCACACTAGAGGTTTCTATGAATAATTCTTTGTCTTTGCATTTTTTTCTTCGGCAATATTATTTCCAATGAGGTTCTATTAAAAAAAACCATTAATGGTAATCTTGATGATGGTCTTGTAGCTATGGTAGTAATGATGATGAAGTTCGATACATATTTTGATAATATTAAAGATAAGAATGTTTTTCTTTTTTATTACTTGTGTCTTCGATTCTAGAAGTAAATTGGTATACATGAAATGTGTTTTATGGGAATTATAATGGGTAGTTGACGATAAAGAAAAAAATGAATTTATTGAAACTGAGTTGTTGAGTTGTATGATAATTATGTGAGGGTTCATGCTCCTCCTCCTTCCCCCTTTCTCAATCATCTTAATTTTTTTAGTTAAAAGAAAGAATGTCGGCTATTGTTATTTAACTTTTACTGATCTTAAGAGAAAAATTTAGAATGAAATTGAACAAAAAACAATATTTAGGGGAAAAGGATTCAAAATTTGAATTGGATAAATATTTGAAAGTTGGGGTTGAAGATGACTGCAAGATATTTAATATTTTAAATTGGTGGAAGGTCAATTGTCCAATGTTTTTCCCTTTCTTTTTCGGGCTTGTGATATATTACAGGATCCAATACCCACTGTGGTCTCTATATATATATAGATTTTTAGTACAAGCAGAAGGACATTGGGTGATTTTAGGAGTTCTTTAACTCCAAAGTTAGCTCAAGGTTTCATTTGTGCCAAATTGTGAACCTAGTAAGCTAGCGTTGCTAGATGATGAAGAAGTCTGGGAGGAATTTCAATGAACTGAAGAAGGTTTTGAGTTTCTGAATTTACACTTTGTTGGTAGTTTCCAATAGTTGTATTTTTTGATAATATCCTATAAATGTTTGTTCTTCTCTTAAAGGCAAGTGGACTGCGCTTGGATTTGCTATGATCAAGGAATACCAATTTTCTTCTTAAATAATAGCTAATGTAACATCTTATAATAGCTAAACTTTCATTTGTGCAAGATTGCGATTCACGGAAAGCTGATGTCTTGAAGTTGATGGTTGTATTTAGTATTGGTTGATGAAATGAATTAAGATTTTGCCTAGAGGTGAAACTTTTAGTTGTTGTCTGATGTTAAGTTTAAGTTTTGAAGTTGTGAAGTCTTTGGAGTAGAAACGTTTTTGAAGGCTTAGAACTTTTATGCCTTTTGGATCGTTTAGACTTTTAACTTCGTAATTTTGGGACTTGTTATTGAAACCTTTTGTTTTGGACTTGTTATTGAGTTTTATTTTTATTTTTATTTTTATTTTGGACTTGTTAGTGAACTCTTTATTAGATTTATTGTATTCATTAGAAGATTGTTTGTGTTTTGTCAAGACTGGGGAGTAGGGAGTATGAAGATTAAATTGCATCATAGATCTGGCTATTAACATTTATTTTGAGGATTTCCATGACATAACAGCTCTGGCTAGTGTAAATATATAGCCACTTGTGAAATGTAAGTTCTTCATATCAGATATCCAGTTTGGATTGGTGTAGTTTACTAATAAAGATGGGTATCTGGTATTATGAAACTCCCAGTCATGTGTATGTCAAGTACTCTAGTACTTTTGTTATAACACTTCAATGTTTGTCACCGAGATCACTCGTATAGAAACTCAGTCTGCTTACACATTTAGCTCTCAATAACTCGAGAATATTCTAGATGAAAATATCCTCTCTAAGATTTTTGTACGAATGAAGTTATTATCTAATGGTGCTTTTGTGACTTCAGAGTCATTCGTGTTAAACTTATTAGTAATCAACACTAAACTATTTGGTGTCATTATTTTAACTCCTAAAATCACATCGAGAAAATCATTATCTTCCATGTTAAACTTTGAATTCAATATATTCATAGTATATTAGACCAACTTCTCAATATAAAATGACATAATTATTTTCTGTCTCTTTGATATAAATGCGTTTGTCACGCTCATTGATCTTGGTCAAACTTCTCATGCCACTCCTTTAGCTTCATGCCATACAATAATTTCGCTATATTACATATTTATTTATCAGTATTTGGAGCTCGAAAATTCTAAGGTTGTTCTATGTGAATTTCTTCATCTAAATCTCTATTTAAGAAAGTTGTCAACATCTATTTGATATCTTTCCAAATTCTTTAAATCTGTGATTACAAATATCATTCTTATAGAATTTATTCTCATCACATGTAAATACGTACCAAAGTAATCAAACCCTTCTCTTCACTTATATCCTTTCGTTACACCCAAGCCTTGTCCTTGTCAATGGAACCACCTGGTTTCAGGTTCCTTTTAAAGTTCCATTTAGATCCTAAAGGTTTATTTCTATATGGAGATCCACTAGTTACCAAGTGTGATTTTGTAGAATAGAATTGATCTCGCTCTTTATGATTTCTTTCCGTAAATGTTCCTCAGAGAAACTTATTACCTCGACATAAGGCGGTGGTTTCTTCTCAAAATCATCACCATATGAGTTTCCTACCCTTGGCCTCATCCTTTGTCCTGGTTCATCATCTTGAACCTCAACCAGATCCTGAATTTCTTTATCAGATAGGTTCAACAAGATTGTTTTATCGTTAGACTTACAAGAAAATACATTTTCAAAGAAACATAGATTTCTCGATTTCGTTAGTGTGTTCTTGTGTATATTTATAATCTTTGAATCATGCACAAAGAACTTATACGTACTCCTATTATGCGCATAGATGAAAAAAGTATTGTCCACAAATTTCAGACAAAATGGCCTTTGGAACTACTTTTGTCAAACACCCACACACTCGTAAGTATGTAAGTTTTGTTAGGATGATTTCTTTCCTTTCCACAACTGATATGGATTTTTGTTTTCTTTCTTTCAGGACACCCTATTAAAAGGTAGTCACTAGATAAGACGACTTGTCTCACATATTGGGAGGTGATCCTGAACTTAATAACATTGTATTCATCATTTCTTTTAACGTACAATTTTTCTATTCAGTAACCTCATAAGATTGAGTTCAAGAAGGTGATGCCACTTTATGGATAATTCTATGTTGTCCACAAAAGGCACCAATTGGTGCTTCATAGCTGCCACCTATCAATTCGGAATCTTTAATCTTTTTGTCAAGTTGATATTCAAAACTGACTTGGAATGTTGGTATATGTGTTAAGTTAATTAATTGATGTATTGAATTAGAATTAACATGACATAGTCTATCATCCCATAAATTAGAAGACTCACTGAAATAAGCATAAGAGGTATTTGCTTTCATTTAATTGACAACGGTCATTTTGAAAAACCCATCAGTTGGTTACCCCTTTCTCAACAAACATTCCCGGCCTACACTGAATAATCGTATGAGATGCAAATACAATGTGGAAACTATTTTTTCCCAGCATGAATCCTGACACAAGTTTCTTGCAAATTTTTAGTACATATGGCCCGCTTGTGAGCGTCAGTGTCTTGGCAAAAGTCTTCAGCTTCTCAAATGTTTTGCCTTCAGTAGAAGCCACAACAGTCCCCACGTATATCTTCTCTCCATGGACTGGTTCAAAGGTGGTGAACTAATTTCTGTTGGTACAAGCATGCTTTGATGTGCCAGTGTCAAATCCATTATTCCTTTGAGTTAGACTCCACTATGTTAATTTTACACGACTTACTAAACCGCCATAAAATAGTTTCACGTTTCTCTACTTTAATATTGTTTTTCTTTTTTTAAAAAAATTTATTTACACTCCTCTCATTGGATGAACCTGTCAAACCCATGTGTTGGTCACAACAACCCGGTTCAAATCCTCCACTTCTTTAAGGATGTCTTTGATTATTTTTGTCTCATGATCCTTCTTCAGTGAGCGGTGATTAGTGAGCCTTGACTTGGTTTGCGCTGGTTAAAACAATTATCTTTGAACCTGTATTTTTGTTTCGAGACACCGCCACTATTCCCACGCTTCCCCTTGTCCTTATCGGCGTTCGTGGTCTTGGTATTGCTCTTAGAGCTTTGGGTACTACCATACTCCACAACAGTGGCTGTAGCTTATTACGCCATTGGACGCGTTCATTTTAGAATTCTTACTACCTTCTCTTCAATGCAAATTCTAACGATCCAATCCTCCAAACTCATTTTCTTGGACTTGTGCTTGAGGTAATTCTTGAAATCCCTCTAGTCTGGAAACAACTTCTTAGTGAATACAGTTACTTTATAAGTTTCGCTCAAAATCATCTCCTCAACTTGGATCTCGTGCACTATGAGCCGGATCTCTTGCACTTGACTATCAATAGTCTAGGAATCAACCATCACATAATCAAAGAACCGTCGGACCACAAATTTTTTTGAGCTAACGTTCTCGGATCTGTATTTACGGTCCATGAATTTCTATAATTCTTTATACTTTTTAAATTTCTCTTGCAAATTATATGATGAATCATAAATATTATTCAAAATATAATTATGACAAAGAAAATAACAACTTTTCTAAGCCTCTAAGGAGTAAGTGCTGGTACATGAAGAAGACCTTCGGGCAACTTAAAGAAGCCACCTCTATTAAGAGACTAGCCAAGTCCAACGTGGTCAAGTAAAATAAGTATATTTTGTTGGTAGCTCTTGAAGTTGTAATTGTTCCATTGAATTTATACGACTTCTCCATATGGCAAGCCGAAACATTAGGAACAATGGCAAACATAGCAACATTAGTAGCAATCCCGAGAACAACAGTTACAATAGCACCGAACACAACAATAGAGGGAGCGTCACTAGGAACACCGACACCAATAGTATCAACATTATCAGCGTCAGTCACCATCACGAATAAACAAAATACTAAGAGATTTAATTTGTAGTAAAATTATTGATCCAAGTATAATGTGTATTCACAACAAACAGAACCGAGTTGAGGAAGAATAGTAATTTTGAGACACTTGATAACCATACTATCCTTAAGCCCACACAAGGTGTGCTAGAAGAAATAAAGCTACTATTTTCTTAGGACATAATGGAAACTTTGAGGGCTACTCTATAGGAAACAACCTTACATTCGAACTGGAACTAAGAAAAATTATAAAGACAAAAAAAAAAGGAGAAAAAGAGAAACTCAGAAAAGAGTTAAAGAACGGGATGATGGATATTGGGAAATGAGCCTTTATGCTAGAGAATCCTTTAAAATGGTAGAAAAGTAATGTTTAACTCATTTTAATTATGTCAGATGCTATTAATTCATGGCATATAAATGTTAAAACGTTTGTGCCTATCAATAGCCAAACGTATTCGATCATCTCATTTAATGGAATTAAAATTGTCAATTCATTTTACCATTCCTACCAAATTGAAGGCAAAAATTCAATCGAAATGTTTCAGTTTCGATTTGATGAAAATGAATGAATCTAACTCTCTACTTAAAATGAATGAATCTGTGGACTTGAAGCACATAGTTTGCGTCAATTTGATTTTCCTGTAGAATCCCAAATCCTTATAGAAGAGATTATCCAGCTTAAAAACTGTTTCTCTAGATGTAGTATAGTAAAAGTTGATAGGAACCAATTAGAAAAGGTATATAGGCTTGCCTATTACCAATTTATGTATATTTTTTCGACTTAATTTAATATATATCCTTTTCTTTTTTTTTAAAAAAAATTTGATTGGAAAAAATTGATCAGGAAAGAAGCAAAATTCAGGTGGATAAGGGCCGAGATTTTAGTTCGACGTTCGTGTCCGCAGATACACACACATGACCCAATCTATTTTGGGCCTCAAATATAAAAAAATAAAATTGTTCTTAATATTATGAGAAATTCAACTTCTTAAAAAGTGCTAACACTTACATTTATGGGTTAATTATCTCATATTTTATATGTGGGACAAAATCCCTAATAGTTTAAACTGAAATCTCATTGAAAACATTGTATAGCGTGAAACACAATTGGATTACATTCTAAAATTGGCGATATGGAGAAAAAGAAAAGTGGGATCATCAGGAGACTTCTCAAACTCTCAAAAACTCCAACATGGATGATGCAATGCATGTGTCTCTTCACCTCTTCGGCCTTTCCCATGCATGCGAATCATCCCCAATTTTGCTTGTATCATTGCCTGCTATGTGGCACATTCAATCGGTGTGCTATGTGTCATTTTGTAGGCTGAATTTTTGGTGACGTTTTTTTTTTTTTTAAGATGTAAAAAATTTCTATCTACAGATTTTCTGACACTTTCCTATATATCAATCCATAAGAAGTAGTACATAATAACATTTTAACTTTTAAGTGCTCATTTATGCTCCATAAATATTTTTGGTTCATCTTCAAATTTCAACCCTAAAAATGCCTTCAACAAACAAAAATGCCTTCATCAGCTTGTTATTATTAATAGCTTTTTGCCTATCTTTCTCAGCTGTTTATAGTAATGAAAATAAAACTACACAAGACACATACAGCGATGGATCATCGTCGTCGTTGTCTCCGCCGGGTGTTTGTGCAAACTGCAGCGTTTGTCAATATCCCTGCCGCGTTCAGCCGCCGCCTCCGCCGCCGGGAACCCAACCAATATATGCTGCTCCGCCACCTCCGGTTGGTCCTCCTGGACAACAAGCCAACTGCCCTCCGGCTGGTCCGGTTATTTGCTGCGGCGGCCAACAGTACTCACCCCCGGCGCCGCCGTACAATTACTATCCCTACGGCGGCGGCAATCCGATTCCCTCCGCCGAGCCCGTCGTGAAGCCTATTTCTTCCATGTGGTTGGCTGCTGCCTATTTCATGTCAATCATGGTTATTCAAGCTTGAAGGGATTCTTTCCGATCAGGACGTGATCGATGAAGAGAAAGAAGAAACCCGGAAAAAGAATTTGTAAAAATTATAGCTTCATCAGAAAATCTGTATGAATCTATGGGATTGACTCTATGTATTATTATTGTTATTCCAGTAATATATAGTATTTATTTATTTTTCCTATAATAATTCTTTTTTTTTTTTGGTTATAAATTTATACAGTTCCTGCATAGTGTGTATGCAACAATGAATGAAAAATAGAATCTGAAAAAGTAGGACATGAGAATCACTCCGAAACCGAATTAGGACATCATTGCACTCCATCTCTTCTCTGGAGACAAAACTCAGAAGTTTGATTAGTAATTAGCCACGTTTAACTTTTCAGTCCAAAGTGTACGATGAATTCGGTTATGTTGGGTTTTTTTTTTTCCTTTTTTTTTTCCCCTTTAAGATAAGCAATCATGTCATGGAAAGTGGAAACAACCTTTAACAATTTTTTCCCGAATTTATATATTCCCACTGTCTTAAAAATAATATTGTATTGTTTTAATTTTTACTTTTAACACTATAATTTATACTAGTTATAACATATTTAAATCAAATTATTATTTTAGGCAAAAAAACATATATACATAAGGTAGAAAAGTATCCGGTCAATGCGTCATTCTTCCATTGCCATTGCCACATTTGTGTCCAGTTCGTTTTTTTGGGACGGTGAGTTTGCACATTGAAGCCTCGCATTCCCGTTTCTCATAAGTAATACCATAAATTTATTTATTTGGTTGAGTAAATGTACAAGGGATATTACAATTAGAACGTCGGTACATTAATAATCGATAAATTAATACTCTCTATGTCCTAAAATTATTGTCTATTTTGAAATTTTACTTTTAGTACAATTTGAACAAAAAATGAAAACTCAAACTGGACAATAATTATGGAACGGAGGGAGTAATTTCTAACAATCAATAATTTTTTCCGGTCCCAACTTGGGACCAGTTCAAAATGTGAAAAAAAAATCGATAAAATTATTAGATAATATTGTTTCAAAAAATCTCCTATATATCTATAGGTCCCAACTATTCCATAAAATAATAAATACCCTAAAAAAAAATAATAATAATTATTATAAATATTTAGTAAAATATGCACTATTAATACTTATTTTTTAGTTCATGGGGATGATATTGGATTGATTTGGATATAAAAATAACTGCAATTAAATAATTTAGTGACAGTTTTTTAATCTCACACAAATTTTTAAATATAATAATTTTTTAATTTATCAATTATTTAATAATCGATAAAATAATAAATTTTAGTAGTCCCAATACTTTTAGTTTATAGAAGTTTTACGTCTTTTCAAAGTGTACAGTAATTTTTTTCCTTTTTGATTACAAAAGTGTACAGTATTCTTTTCTGAAGTGTTCAGCATGGGTATTTGTATGGGCCTGGTGACGTTAAGTGGGTTTAAACAGATTGGCCCAATGAGCTAATAACTAATTTAATTTCTTTTTATAGTAAACCAAACATTACATTAGAAATTGAAAACCGAAGGGGAATCCAACCAGAGAAATTGAACACCTCCGAAAACCACCGCCGGCGCAGCCGTCATTCAGCCGTTACCCGCAGCCAACGAGTGGCGGAGGAGCTGACCGCCGCCAATCGATTACGTAATGCATTCTTATGGCTTTTTTCTGTGCCTGATTTTTTTTTCGCATCCTATTTAATTTTTCGAATTTTTTGGTGGAATGGTACATTTTGCTTCTTTACGTAGATCCATCCCTTTCTTCCACAGCCTTACTACCGTTGGAATCCTTCTTCCCGTTTTTCCTCGACGGAGCTTTTAGACTCTTGGCCTCGCTCTCTGTTCTTCTTCAATCTGCTTGTTTCATTGATTCTTTTCGCCCCCTTCCTTTTGCCGTGAGATTTGTTTTTGTTTTTTTTTTTCGCGAATTGCGTTGATTGTGATATTTCGGAAAGGAGGTTCCTTTATTGACTTCAATAGCTGTTTGGTAGCAATATTAATGATTGCAATTTTATCGGTTATAACCTAGCTGAGTGTAGTGTTTAAATCCGGTATTTGTGCTTGGACTACTTAAAATTTGTCATATTTCAAAGTATCAAATGGAAAATTCTTTTTCCATTTTGCGGCTATCGTTTGCTCTTTTTTCGCCATGTGTTCTTTTTAATTATGCTTGTTCCCTGAAATCTTTTAACTCATAGACATACTTATATTGTTTTGCAGTTTCTTTAATCTGTGTGATTTTCATGATATTGGAGCATGCATGGCTAGCTATTTGGGAAAATCTGCTCCTTCAAATGGCTCGGTGTATGTTTGCAACTTACCTCCAGGAACAACTGAGGATATGGTGGCTGAACACTTTGGAAAACTAGGGGTGTTAAAGGTATCTGAGTTACAGTTTAGATTTTGCTCATTCTGCAACCTATTATGCATAGTTTATGTGTTACTTGTTTATCATCTGATATCATCTACTAAATGTATTTCTGAATTTGCATTGTATAGAAAGACAAGCGCACTGGTCGACCAAAGATTTGGTTCTATCGTGATAAAATCACCAATGAGCCAAAAGGGGATGCTACAGTAACTTATGAGGATCCTCATGCAGCATCAGCTGCCGTGGAGTGGTACAATAACAAAGATTTCCACGGAGCCACAATTGGAGTTTTTATTGCAGAGTCAAAGAATAAGGAGGATCAGTCATATAATTCTGGAAGTAATGTTGTTGATCAAAACGTAGGTAGTGATCTTATTGGATTGGAGGTAGGTTCTACAGAAATAAATGGAGGGGCTGGACGAGGTAGAGGACGAGGGGATGCTTCTGGGAAGGCATGGCAACAAGACGGAGACTGGATGTGTCCGAATACAAGGTCTGTGATGTGATCATTGGTGAGCAGCTTCTCTTCCTCTTTTGTATTCTTGTAGTTAAGGGATTCCTTGAAATTAAATGGGAGTCGACTAAGGTTATTTTGCTGATGGCAGTTGCTCCAATGTGAACTTTGCATTTCGCGGTGTGTGCAACCGTTGTGGCAGTGCGCGACCTTCTGGTGTTTCTGGCGGTGCTGCAGGATCTGGAGGTCGAGGAAGGGGTGCTGGTGGCCAAGAGTCCGGAAATGGTAGTCGTGCTGCTGTTGGTGGGCTATTTGGTCCAAATGATTGGCCTTGTCCAATGTGAGATTTATATTATCGTCTTTCAGACATAATATCAATATGTTCACTTTAATTTCTGTCACTTTCGGCTTTATTCTTGTATTTTTATTGGTAATAGGTTTTTTCCGTTTGAGTTTCAACTTTGTTTATCAGTTGCTGCTAATTTTATACTCTGATATCTCTGTTAGAGCCAAATTATGTTTTCACTGTTGACATGAATGTACTTATCTAGCTTGATGTAGACTTTAAGATCAGAAGAAGAGCATGGGATAAACACCAAGTCAATTGGCTACTGTGGTTAGGGTAGAAAATTTTGAAACACACAGACTACATGAGTTTTTAAACATTCTGGAAGTTGAATATTTTCCATAATAATGTTTGGTTTGATTCTGGGCCACGAGCACTTTATTCCTGCTGCAAGAAGTAAATTAAAGCAGTTGGTATTAGAAGAAAGGATTAGCAGGCATTATCTTTCGGTAGATTAGTTCTCAATAATTTATGCTGGGCTAAAAGGTCAGGCATGTTGACCGAGTTTAGAAATATGAAATTGTAGTGAAATTGGTTTTATTGACTTCGTTTTCTAGCTGGCGTGTTTTTCTTTGTTTTCTAGCTGGCGTGTTTTTATTTTTGATTTTGTTTGTTGTTTTAAAAATGTCCAAGACAAGTAGCTGATATTTCCAATTTGAGTGGATTTGTATAACTAAAACATTAAAACTGTTGGTCTTTCGTTTACGTTTCTATTGTTCTTAGTTGTACCTTTGGTCTATCAACAAATGGGTGCTAAAGAAATTTACTTCCTTTTGGTGATGATGTCTTTATGCTTAAAAGTGCAGCGGCATATCTTTGTTGTGATGTCATCTGTCTTTTTTTTTTTTTTGGAGGGGGTCTAGTCTATACATATTCTTAGATGCTTCAATAATTTGAAATTGTTCCTTAGAGCCCTTCTACGTTTCACTGTAGTTGGTTAAATGTTTTTTTTTTTTTGGCGTGTGAACCCACTGACCATACATCTCTGTAGCATTCTTTTTTTTTTCTTCCGCAAAGTGCTTTGGCTTTTGTAGAGTACTTTGTTTATGCTGTAATTTTGTTTTATAGGTGTGGCAATATCAACTGGGCAAAGCGCACTAAATGCAACATTTGCAACACTAACAAGCCTGGTCATAATGAAGGTGGAGTTAGGTATTGTCTTATTATTTCAGTGAAATTGTTTGTTGCCACAGTTTTATATCATTCACGGGTTCATGAAGTAGTCGGATGGATTATTATTGGGAGCTAGCCATGTTCAGAATTTTTCAACATACATTGCCTCAGATGTTAAAAGCTTTTTGTTTTATAAGCATGTTGTGAAGTCTTAGAAGTTTTTATACATTGCCTCAGAATTTTTTACTTTCCAATGGGTTGAAGTTTGCATGACAATGAGTGACTGAAATGGGCTTCCGTATCGTGACAGAGGTGGTCGTGGTGGAGGCTACAAAGAACTTGATGAGGAAGAACTAGAAGAAACTAAAAGAAGGAGACGGGAAGCTGAAGAGGTAAGATAATTTCTAAAGTTAGTAATTTAAACAACTTGCACTGCAAAGTAAGTCTTTGACCTGATTCCCAGGATGATGGTGAAATGTATGATGAGTTTGGTAACCTTAAGAAGAAATTTCGTGCCAAAATGCAACAAACTGAAGCTGGTCAGAAAATTCCTGGTGTTGGACGTGCTGGATGGGATGTGGACGAACTAGGTAGTCTCTTAGTTGGATAATTTACTTTGAAAAGTTTTAGTTTTATTGTGATTTAATTAAAGCCTAAACAATTACATAGTATGTTTTTCTCTCATCTGCAAATGATTTTTTTATTTTTTATTTTTTGTGAAAATTTTTATATATTTCGCTGTGTGCTTTGCATTGTACTAGTATTTATGTTGTTCTGATTTACTGAATTGTGGCATTTAGAATGCCTTCACTGTTCTGCAAGGTGCATTTCACTTTAGTTGATGTTCTATTCCTATTTGAAGCATGTTTAAAAACTGTCTTGTCGTCTAAAAAAGTAGGAAGATTGGAGAGATAATAAGGTTTTCGAGTTCAGATTATTGATGCTGAAACTCTGTTGTTTGCCTCTTTACTCCTTTTGAAAAAGTAAATTATGAAGAACTATTCTGTTTCTAGATTTATCTTTAATTGAGTTGGTCATTAATTTGGAATCAAAATAAGAAACTTTCTAAAATATTGATGCTATAAAGTTACCTATTGATTTTATATTCTCATCATATTTTTCTAGAGCCAGACTGGTTAATTATAATAATAATGCGTATGGTGCACCCAATCCCAACCAACCTCTTTCACTTAAAACTACATATTATTACATCATACAATGTTTTCTCTTATTTTTTCTCTAGGTTTAAGCTTTCTGTTATCATAACATTAGGTTGGTTTATGCTCTAGCAAGTTGAAGAAACCTAAAAAATCTGAGTTAATCCTGGAAAATAAATAGTCTATTGGATCAAGTGACGAGCTTAGCGCACATGCTCTTAAATTGCATAAGGGGCCTATTGTGGACCTAGAGTCTTCTTGGCTCTTTGTTAGCTGGGTGAAGGCTTAACTAATGTACTGTAAAATCTATATATGCAGTGAAATAATATTTTTATTAGCTGAAATGATTCTATAAATTAAAAATAACATGTTGTGGAATTCTTAGGCCCACTATATGCGTGATCCTGTGATCGGATGTCTGATTAGATTTTCTAATTTTGAATGGGGCTAAACTGGAGAAATTTGATTCAGAGACCAGTTATGTCAGGGATGCTGCTTGTAGGATAGGAGCAACAATTAGGAATTGATGAAAGCATTCTGTTACCAAATAACCCCAGAGAGAATGGATTTTGGTTATATTTTTGCCCGGTCATTGCTAATCGCTTGCTCATTATGGTTATAAAAACATTAAAATTTAGAGCAGTGGCGAAGAAGGTATCTTAAAGCTATTACATTTATTGACGAAAGTATAAGGGATTAGCATACTGGTATCGTCCAATATATAAGCCATTTTGTGTATACCATTTAGTTCATTATATTTTGTATGAAATTCATTGTATTTTGTAATGTTCTGCATTGTTGTATGGAAACTCACTTCAGTTCTATGATATCACACTCAACAGTTTATTTCTATGATATCGCACTCAAAACACTTGCACAAAACCATTTATTGGCTTAAATTCTTTTTTGACAAGTGAAATATTTGGACAGGTGCAAGTGACCGGGATAGGAAGGAAAGATCCAGAGACAAAAGCAGAGATAGTTATGAAAGAGAGAAAGATAGGCACCGAAGTAGAAGCAGAAGCAGAGAACGAGATAGAGGACGAGATAGTGACCGGGATTACAGTTATGATCGGGACAGAGAACATAAACGGGAACGGGACAGGGATCGGGAGAGGAGCAGATATCGGTACTGAAAATTCTTAGCTAGTTTTGGAGTTCCCAATCTTTTTGTGCCCGTGGTGGGAGAGAAATTATGGTTTTCTTTGCAGATGTTTCTCTAAAACCCTATTTAGGTTATTTTTTCTTCAATGTATTATAATATATTGGCAGATTTCAAGAACAAATAAACAACTTTTGTGGCTTCTAAGTTCTGTTTACCTTCATTTATTAAGGGGTTTTAGGTTTTCTTTCCTTTCTTCTATTTTTGGGTTCTGGACTTTGCAGTTCCAGTTTCTTTATGAACCAAAATTGCTCACTTTCAGATTTTCGGTTCCCATGGGATTGGCTCATGATATAGCAAAATATTTCGAGACTTTTTCACTAAAGCCCAGGATGATCCTGGAAAAAATGCATTTAACGGGACAGTGAGAAAAGAGATGATCTATCGCCTGCGGTTTCAGAGGACATGCCTCGCGCCTTTGTTCTTCAGTTAACATTTTCAATTTCTTCAGTCTAGAATCTGTCCAGAATATATTATTTTAAAGCAACTCAAGCCAAGGCTTTTAAAATAGGGATTCTAACTAGAATCGTTTTGAGTTAGAATCGTTGTCAAATTTGTTAAGACAGTAGTTATTATCATAAAAATTACCTATGTAATTTAAAATTTACTTACATTGTCATCTATACCTTTTCAAATACTCTTACTTAAATTTAGGTACTACATGTGTCAACAGTTACGACATGGTAAAGAAATACACAAAATCAAATATCTCAAATTATAAGTAAATACACAATTTCAAATTCCAATCATTTAAAGTACAATATTTAGTCATTTACCATCATCTCCTAAAAATCTACCATCAAATACATCCTAAAAAAACCAAACTAAAAAATCATATCCAAAATCAACTACAAGGTCAAACGGGGCAGAAGGAAAATTGAGAGCAGAAAGCTAAATTGGAAAATTAAAAAAAAAAAAAGAAAAAACCAAGGAAAGCTCAAGACACCGATGACAAATCTCATACTCACCTCACTGGCGTGGCGCGCCAATCCAAATTTGGGCTAGACGCCTCAAGAAAGCTCCAATCAGAGTAGATTTACTCTAATTTCTTTGATTTGAGAGGTTAATTTTGAGTGGTTTTTTTTTTAATTTTTTTTAAAGACAGGGGAGTAGATGAAATTACAAAACCGTGAAAGTAATGAGCTGGTCGATGATGTGCCATGTATTATAGTTTTTTTTTTATTTTATTAGTAATTTGTGGTTTTTAAATGGTATGAATTAAAAAAAATTTTGCCCAAGATTTCTGCCCTACAAATTTAATTCAATAAAAAAATCAAAAAACACTTAAACATTCAAATTTTTAGAATCGTATAAAATCGTAAGACTTTAACATTGTTAAAGATTCTAGCAAAATTATTAAGATTTTAGTACATAGTGAGATTCTACTAAACTTAGAATCAATACAGTATATTAAAGTCGTGAAATCGTAAATTTTAAGACTTAAAGTTGGAATTTTAAAAATCTTGACTCAACCTTTGAAGCTGTGTTTTGGCAAATTATATCTCCCTCATTTTAATTCCCATTAGTTTTCTCTAGTGCATATGTTTTTTTTTTAAAAAAAACAATTCTGTTTGTTGTTGATTTCATTGATGGTTTTCGCCCACTTATAAGTTGTAAGTCCTTTTTAAATCCTGTTTTGCAAGTCTTGGTGTGTATGTATACTACTGATTATTCGAAGTTAAAAAGTGTGTATTTGTTTGTTGTATGTATATTAGCCTTGGTGTTCATCAATTTTATGTTAGCCCTTTTTAATTTTGTCAAAGCATTCTCGGTAAAATTATTCTATACTCCACATCATCTCTCTCTTGAGCCCGCTTCTTAACCAACCAACCTGACGAAAATTATTCAATTCAATCTTCTAGATGGTGGATTTAGCAGAAAGAATCAATGGCTGGATAAATTGATTCAGGGTAGGGTAATTGTTCAGAACATGGTTCTTATAATTATTAGTATTCCCGAACAAAATCTTAGCTGTGCTATCATCGTACTCCAAAACATGATTTTCAGGAGGGTTCTTCACGTTGAAAATCACGTTCTAATTTGTACCCAAAAAAAAAAATCATGTTCCAATTCGCCGTGATGTTGCCGGAAACATAGTCGCTTTCAACTGGAAAACATACAGATTAAACAGAGTTTTTCGGGGAAACCAGAGGTCTCCCCCCTTGCAGATAGAAAAGAAAAGCTGTGGCTCTATTGAAGTTTCAAGGAAAATATCGTTCCTACCCAAAACTTTGTTCTCGTTGTCAATAATACCTAATAGATTTTAGTTAGTCAACTTTATTCTAATGTTTGAAATTTTCGCCAATTTCGTCCAATCGGCTCATTTTCTATCCAAATTAACGGACCTCCTTTAGTTTTTTAATAAAATAATAAATTTTTAAGTTTTGCGTTCTTGTAGGAAAAAAATTTAAGTTTTTGAAGTGCCAAGAGATTGGGTTCTCAATTTCGGAGAAATGCACAAATATGGTTCATTGATCTATAGGAATTAAGATCAATTGTGGCTTTAGTTTATTATTATTATTATTATTATTATTATTATTATTATTTTATTTTTGTGTAAGATATTATAATAGTGGTATTGTTAATTCCAATTATTTTTTATTTTATAATTTTTGACAAATAAGTTACTGTTCTTTATAAAAAAAAATTTCAAAATGATACCTCTTTTATTAATTTAACTTATTCTATTGTCCTTTAGCCAAATTTTTCTCAAAAAAGTACAAAAAAATCATTACTCGTTTATTAGGATTAGTTAAAAAATAGTTTCGATGATTTTAACATCTCCGAATTTTTTAATGTCTTTCCTTCTTCTTCTCTTCTAAAAAAAAAATAAATTAAATTAATGGGCTCATCAATGATATTTTGAGGAATTATTTTTTAACTCAAAAGAATATTAATTTTTTTTTCGTGAAAATGTAAATATATTGATAATGAGGTTTTCAGTTCATATTTACAACCAAAACATGTCCCTATTCTGTCTATTGTACCAACAACTAGCTCTGCTATACATTACTATAAAAAAGTCTATCCAAAATTGTTGCTTCCAGACTAGTTTTCTTGTCCCCTACACACTATTCAGTTCTCCATTTCACTTCTTTATGCTTTCTAGTATGCATTATGTGTTCTTTTTCGTACATGTAAAGCACCTAGCATTTCTTTCCTCCCATACATGGTAGATAATGCCAGCCATCACAGCAAACAGAATCCTTCGTTTCAATCTACTTTTCCTCCATACAAACAAAATTCTTTCCCTCCATCTCTTATGATCCACTATCATGCCCTGAACCCCTAACCATTGAGCAGCAGCAAATACTAGTTTAGCAGTATATTTACACTCAAAAATGAAGTGTTCATATGTCTCCAGACATGCATTACACAGCTCACAATTCTGATCATTATTCAATATGTTTAATCTAGCCAGCTTATTCTCAGTAAGTAACCGATTCTTCCAGAACAGCCAAACAATAACACAATGTTTCGGTACATTAACCCTGGACCAAATGAATTGTGATGCTGGAATAATAACACATTCACCCATCAACCATTTGTAACCAGAAGATATGGTATACTTACCTGAGGCTGTATGAATATATCCACTTATTTCCCTGCACTTCAGTCTTCATTTTCTCCTTCAGTTTGAGCAACTGTTTCCATTGGCCAGCTGGAGCTTTGTATAGGCTTCATCTCCCAGAAGTTTTTCTTTTTTATGTAAATCTCGTGCACCCATTTCACCCATAAGTTATCTTCCTTTGTTGATACACTCCAAACTTGTTTCATTCGGGCAGCTGCATTCCACACTTTTGAATCCCTTATGTTCAAGCCTCCTTCCTTCTTTGTTATGCAAATCTGGTCCTATATCCAACCAACGACATACTTTTACCAGAGTCCTTTATACCCCACAGAAAGCATCTACATATTCTATTTATCTGTTGAGTAACACTACTAGGCAAGATGAAAGCATGTGCCCAATAATTGTTAATCGGCATGAAGACAGAATTAATCAGCTATATTATCCCTGCATAACTCAGGATTTTAGTGCTCCAACATTTAATTTTTGCAGCCATTTTCTACACCAAAACTTCACACTCCACTTGGGTCCATTTCCTTGGTGCGAGTAGTATCCCTATATATTTCATCAGGAACATCCCAGCTCTAAATCCCGTGATCTCACACAGTTTCTTTTTTAGCTCCTCTGGTACTCCTCCACGAAAAGTAAATATATGATTTTGTTGGATTTGCCACTAACCTAGTACAGTCTGAAAATTTGCAAAGCCCAGGTACTATTTTCTGGATGGTGAAAATATCTGCTTTGCAGAAAATCATAAGATCGTCTGCAAAGTAAATATTCGTCAACTTTAAACTTTTTCAGTACAGATGAAACTGTAAGTTTTATCATTAGCAGCATCAGCCAATAGAATTCATTAACAGCCGTTTTGAAATCCGTGAAAACAGCATTAAACTACATTAAATGAAGGAGGTTTTTCATTAAAAGAAATCACATAAAAGAATTCAAGAGCTATGAGAAAAAGGCCTGACAACAAAGTGTCTCAAAACTGATTTTCAACGCTTTCGTAAGTTTAAGTAGTCATGACATCTTTCTGCAAAGTTTAGAGTAACCTGTATAGCCACTCAATAATTCGACCAACCAGTAACCACAGATATGTTTGGAGAAGGTATACTTAGAAATAGAGTAACCTGTATGGCAAAGTTTCAAATGAATTACTAGACCACCGAAGTGCCACAATTATCTATCTTTAACATACATACATTGCATGCAATTCAAAATGAAAAAATTGGCTAAATAGCTATAGTCCTGCTTCGTCAATTATTTAATAATTCAAAACTAGGAACTCATAACTAAAGTGTGAGAATCATTACTGATTACAACAGCTAATATACGGTCCTAATGACCTTAACCTGCTTCCAGTTGCTGGTCAAATCAATCCCAGAATTCTTCTTCTTTTCATATGCCCTATCTCTCGACCTCTTCCTATTCTCCCTTCCTTTTTTTTGAATTCCTTAACTTCCTAGCTTTCTTACTCGGCCTTCCGGGCTTCCTAATTCTACTGCCACCCTTAGCTCTTGTGTGGTGACGTTTGATTATATATAAGAGTTAGAGAGGGTTGAGATGGTGTGGCTGGCCGATTCAGTTGAACTTGGGTGGAACTGATTTCGTTGGAGTTTAGAGAAGAAATGAGAATAAATGCGTGTGTTTGTGTGTGAATACTTAGGAAGTACACACGATGTCGTAGAATTATATAATTTAGCATTTTATAGAATGAATTATAATAGTTTAGGTATTTTTTTATAATTAAATATACAGATATCGTTTTTTTAAAAAAAAACCCGCAGCAAGGAGAGAATGTGAGGGAGTTTTCGAATTGTTGTTTAAGGAGGAGTGTATGAGTTGTCAGTAAATGGAAGTATAAGGGTGTGTTGTGGGCAATGGATTGGGACGGAGATAGGTGAGTATTAATGTACAAATTTTCTTTTACTGAGCTAACCTCTTAATTTCCTAGTTTAGGTAAGCTGAACCACATTTTTATTTCCACAACAATCTTGTAAAGATTTATTAGCCTATACGAATTGACACCATTTATCGCTGTCCAATTATCATTTTTCATTGTCTTCTTAAAGTATACAATTTACAATACAACTATAACTTTAGGCATGTCATTATTCGTTAACACTGTGAACCATGAAATACTAAACCGAGGACTCATTTCTTTGTTTATGTTCAAACAGAGAGATCCAAAGAATGGGGCTTCACACTTAGCAAAAGTTTGGTGTGGATTATGTTATGTACTATAATCTAACCTAATGTTAAGTGGATTAGGTTTGAAAGTTACCAATCCCTTAAACCATTATCAACTAATCAATATTTTAGTCAAAACAGAGTTTTGATTGAATGTGAAATTCCACTTATTGTAATGTTCTCTTTATTTGATCAGTGACAAAGAAATGCTCATCAAAATGAACTCGATCGATCAGGAATCAAATATTTGGTAGAGTTACTAAAATCAAACAATCAACGTAAACATATCGAGTATCGGCAAATCCTTCAATACCTTATATATTAAAAACAATGACTACTTTTTTGTTCAATTTTGAGGAGTATAATACATAATTAGAATAGGTTAGTTGCTGACATGAACTCATTGTAAAATATACTTTTGTTAGTTTTCTTGATCAAAATTATTCATTTTGTTACACATTATTTATCCACCAACGATATATTAGTCATTCATTAAAGTACAATAATTCATCTTCCAAAACTACATCTATTCTTTATTTTAGTATAGTTATTCATCTAGGATGGGATCATTATTAATCAAGATTTGCATCGTTATTCATCTTTGTGAATATCGTTATTCATTTCAAAATTTAAATTTACTCATCCATAACTTTGTCACTATAAGAACATCATAATTCATCCACAATATTATCATTATTCATCCAAACAAAAATTGTTATCCATGAAAATCTTCCAAATTTGACGCTTAATTCTCCGAATTCCATTGCTAGAAAAAACTTCAAAAGAAACGTGTGCTGAAAAATAGGTGCGCGTGTAACTGAAATTTAGGAGAAAAAAATCAACTTGCGTAGAAGGAGTGTGTATTACACATGTCCATGAGGTACACCTATTTACCATAAAAATGAGGGCGGGCTCTACCTTTATCTATAGAGACACTTCTAGAGATCTTAATATGGCAAGTTAATGCATTTTGCCCTTGAGCTTGTTACCTCGGAGTTGTTAGTTGTGGTTTATCTCCTACTGCCGTTTGCAAGGTATTATAGTAGACGTAGGTTTACCCATCTCTAGTGGGATGTACTAAAAATATTTTTAAAAAAACGTGTACAAGAAGTTAAAAAAAAAAAATAGTTATTCGGATTGTTTGTCCCACAAAATAATTTTCATCCAATTACTGAAAGGCCCGATTTTTCATGGATTATGAAACATTCATATTGATCAGTGATATGATGCGTCAATCTAAGAAGGCTATTGTATGAAATGAGCTTATAAATAGAGAGCTATGCACGAAATTCCTAAGGCAGTTATAGAACCAAGTACATCTCAACAAGGCTCGAAGGCCCGCTCTCTCCTTTTCTTTTATTCTTTTGTTTTCTTCATGTAAAAGTATAACATAACTTTCTACCCCGCCGTCAAACTGATACAATGGTTTTGTTTAATCGTCTTTATGAAATTTATTTACAATATTAATTTAATTATTAATTTAAACCTAAATAGAACCAAAAGTGTAAATAAAACCATAACTATAATCGAAACGGAAACCAAAATCTAAACCAAACCATGATCGAAACCAGAAATGTCATGAACCGTAACAGTTTAAAATCGCCTCATAAATAGTTCAGTTATGGTTTCATCTATCTTAGAATCATAAACCGACGGTTCCAGAACCGTAACCGGCGGTTCTAAAACTGTGATTAGGGCTACCTTCAGTTGGCTTTCTTGTAATCAAAACCTCCCATATAAGAAATGTGATTAATTTCTGTTACTTATATCTCGTGAGCAGTGTTGAATCACTTTCATCATTCAAACCACCTTTTCACTTCGTTAATGCAATTGTGTCGCGTGTAGGGGTTCTTCTTCATTTTTCATCAGTTGGCACGTTTCTCCAATTTTATTTCTTATAATAAACCAATGGACCGATAGTTTTTTTTAAACTACCGTACAAGTATCTAAACTGGTACATGGATGGGATTTATGGAGAAGGGGATACTACTATTAGAAGAAAATTTCACGCGTGCATGCCTAGTCCACTTGATACCTTGAAACGCTTCCTTCAACTGTTGTTGTTTCCTACCATGTATGGAAGCTGGCCAACGATAAATCACTGTCGTGGGTTCCAACCTGCGGTTTGATAGAAGGCCATCTCTTCGATGTTTCTCCATACTTGGACCTTTTTTTACTTCTAAAATAAAAATCATGTGCTTGTTTGGACAATGTTTTGTTTTAGTTTTTGATTTGGATTTGAGAGGAGTTTAAAAGGTAGTTTAGTTTTTTATTTAGAAAGTATTATAGTATAGTGACCATTTATAAAATTAAAATAGTTCAGCGGCCAAAATGAAGATTTTACAATAGTTTAACGACCAAACACAAGACTTTACAATAGTTCGATGACCAAACGCAACACTTTATAATAGTTTAGTGACCAAACGCGATGAAAACTTTACAATAGTTCAGTGACCAAAACTAAGACTTTACAATAGTGTAATGACAAACCACAATATTTTAAATATAAATTAAAAAGTTCTTTGGATGATTTTTTTTTCATTGGGTTTTGTGTTTAAGAGGTAACATAATTGAAAATGGAAAATGAGTTATTGGACAAACAAACACTATTTTTGAGGCATGATTTTGAATCACATTATAGTTGTTTGATTTTGGATATTTTCAACAGTTTTTTTGCCTTTTTATGGTTGAGACTGATGATTTTTTTGCTCAGACATGGCTAAACAAAATTCGTTAAATAACTTCATTGATTTTATCAATTAGTAAAGAAAAAAATATTAATTTAGTAAATTACTTTTTGGGATTACAAAGCATGAGGTGTTAATAAGCAAGAGAATTTTTTATTTTTATTTTTTGAAAACTGTCTGTGTGACAAAGGAATACCGCTGTTTAATATACAGGAAATATTGGAATATATACGTTTTTACCCTGTTTGTAAATTTATCACAAAGTTATAAAATTGGTAAACTAAATTTCAAGATTATCTACATTAGACAAATCTATTACATGATCTGAAAAACGATGAAAATGACCTGGTATAATAGGCAGAAATCATTTGGATCCAGCATTCTTTTTTACTCATATTTAAAAAAAAAAAAATTTAGTTTATTTAAAAACAATAAAAATTAAGGAATAGAAAATTTTAAAAACTTAATTAAGTATTATTGAATCTAATATTTTTTTAGTCTAATTAATCTTAATTTGTTAACGGCAGTTAAGATGCTTCCCACATTTTCTTTCCTTTTTTGAGTGAAAAAAATAGAATGATTAAGATATTGTTTATATATCTTTGGATTCAATAGCTATTTAGTTTTGACTTCATTCTAAATTGTAAGTTATTTAAGATTGTGATGAATTATATTTTTTAGGGATTAATTTAGTTTTCCTAAGTTTTATTTTTCATTTTAGAAATTCTTCTTTTAAAAAAACTAAAGAAAAAAATCAATTTTGCATCTGTTATATCAGGTCATTTTTATTATGTTATTAATTTGTTAGTTATGGGATGAATTTGTCCAATTTTAACAACCTTCGGATGTAAAACTTTGCGATTCACCAACTAGTATAAATTTTGGGGGTATATCCACTCATTTACATACATAATACTAGACTAGATGCTTGGCCCAGGCAGATGCCCGGACGCCCCCTCTACTTTAATTTTGTGTTAATAGATAAATGAATTTTTTATTTGGAAAAAATAAAATAGCTACACATTTATTTTTTTCCTTTTTTAGCCAAAAATAAAAATAAAAATAAAAAATCATTTGCAAAAGGAGAAAAAATATTAAAAAGTACACCGATACAGAAATCATACAAAAGAATGTGGAGTAATAAAAGAGACAAGTTTATGGAAAAATTTAAATCCTATCTTAATTTGATTGATAAATGATAAGTGTTAGGAGTTAAAATTGTGTAGCTATTTTTGTAAATTAACTTTTGTTTTTCCGGATAAGAAGTTTCTTTTTCTTTTAAAAAGGGATGACACGTGGCAGAATGGTTGAAGCAATATGGTGCATTTGGAGCTAAAATTTTTTAATAACAAGTTGCCACATCAACATCCTGTATTCTGCTTTAATAGGGTAAAAGAGATATTACACCATTCAATTGCACAGTAGCGGATCTAGAACAAAAATGTAGTGGGGCCAAAATTCATGATAAATACTGTTTATTTTATCCGTGCGCACTGTGAATTTCATAGTTTGATATCATGTACAGTTATGTAAATATTAAAATTAACTTATTATAAATTATTTCACCGCATTACAAGAATTTATTATCCGATTATGCAAATGACTTTCCACGATTTTCTTAGTTACAAATGATTATTTCTACCATTGTTATATTTTTATAAGTATTTATTTTATTTTTTAAAAAGATTATAACGCGTTTTTGGACACACGTAAACAATTTAAGGTATGATATAAAGATGGCGTGTTACGATAAATGTTACAATATACAATTGTATTAGTTGAATGAACTAGGTTTAGTTTCACTAGTCTCATTATAATTAAAACTCATTCAACTTTAAGTTGATTTTAAAATACTTTGTGAACAAAAAACCTCTAATTTATATCTCTATATATATTAAAGGAGAGTTTTCGATCAGACACATGTAGGCAAAATTGGATAGGCGAATCCACGTGACAAAAAATTATATACACCAAGTCCACATGTTGCAACCACATCACTCCATCATTTAATGGTAATTTTTAATATAAAATTATAGATTTATAGATTAAACTAAATTAAATAGAGAATTACCCCTTATTGGTAAATTTATATAAGCAATAGTGTAAAAATCGTATTAAGTATTGCACGCAAGAGTGTAAAATTGCAATATTGGTTAAAATTGTAAATTGCACTCAAGAGGTTGACGAGTCATAAATTAACCCTAAGTCTATTGGGCCTAGGATTAGGTTACTAGGAGATTAAGTCACCGTCTAAACCTAATACGAATAGGTTTCAGGAAACAGGTAACACCACCTCTATATAAAGAGGTGGTGCCTCTCTCATAATTCATATCTTCTACCTATCTTCTACACCTTCTACACACGACACACATCCCTCTCTTTCTATTATCTCTATTCCCTTATTGAATTAACCATCGGAGAATCTACCCTCGGGAGACACCCGAGTCTCTGTCTTGCAGGTTTTAGGCCGTTTGCCGCCACCTAGGTCATGATCGCCACCCGTCCTAGGCACCATGCAGATCCATGCTTCGTCAAGTGGCACGCCCAGTGGGACCGATTTGTTTGGTCCTTACAAACAAATAAATTTCTTAGCGAAGCATGGAATCTTTTGTATCTTTCGCAGCCACGGTGTTAATTCGTTGCTCCGATTTTGCAACTAGAAGATCACGCAAAAATTTATCTTTGTTTGGCCAAGAAGACGTCAGCCGACAAGTAGCACAAAGAAGCTTTCGATTTCACAGATAATCGAGGAGCTGCACTCGCTCCATAGCTGATCGAGAAGAACAATTAGCAAGGGGCAACCTCGAAGATTGAAGTTTCGAGAGAGACATCTCCTCGAAGGGGCAAGCATACCTCGAGCACAATAATACTCCTTGAAGTATTCGAGAAGATGTATCTCGACTTTTATCTACTCAACAACTATCTTCTCGGAATCGAGGTAACACTTTCTTGAATAATTAATTTATCTCGAGATCGAAATCGACGAAAGACCTACACGACAGGCAATAAAGGCTTCTCCCCTTCAAATAAGAGAAAAAAGGCTTCTCCCCTTCAAATAAGAGAAAATAGACTTCTTCCCTTCAAATAAGAGAAAAAAGGCTTCTCCCCTTCAAATAAGAGAATCTAGATGCCATCCTCCTAATTCAGCATAAACAGGCTTCCCCCTTCTAATAAGGAACTCGCTAACACAAAGACCTCCTCTAGGCATTTTATTATCTTTATCTTATATAGGTGATACCCGAGAACGAAAGAGTTCGAGAACTGGGGCAACACCACGAAACTCGAGAAGACATCAACACTTGTAGCAACCCATATCTTTCTCATCAAGTCTAGAGAATATGGCTTGCTACGGGCACTTGACGAGTCATAAATTAACCCTAGGTCTATTGGGCCTAGGATTAGGTTACTTGGAGATTAAATCACTGCCTAAACCTAATACGACTAGGTTTCAGGAAACAGGTAACACCACCTCTATATAAAGAGGTGGTGCCTCTCTCATAATTCATATCTTCTACTTATCTTCTACATCTTCTACACACGACACACATTCCTCTCTTTCTATTATCTCTATTCCCTTATTAACTTAACCATCGGAGAGTCTACCCTCAGGAGACACCCGAGTCTCTGTCTTGCAGGTTTTAAACCATTTGCTGCCGCCTAGGTCATGATCGCCGCCCGTCCTAGGCACCGTGCAGCATGCTTCGTCAAAGGTTTACAATTTTTTAATGTAAAGTTGTACTCGAAAGTGTTTCCTCTTAATATTTCCCAAAAACACTATTTTATATCAATAATAAGTATTGCTTCTATAATTTTAAAAGCAACTCCCTCGCTATATATCATGTTTAGGGGAAGAAACAAATCACTATTTGAATTTTACTAGACCTTTTGATGATTAGTGGTGGCGAAAAAAAAAACCTAGGAAAATCCTGAAAATAAATCTTATAGATTGTGGTAATAGGTGAGACCTCTCCTACGTACATAATCTTCGAGGATTAAGTTCCAATGGCCGAAAGTTCGTTCACCAACTAATTTCATCTTATTATGTTTTTTTGGTTTGGTTTTTTATTTTAGCATGGTTCAATTGAATAATACTCCCTCTGGTTCTTAATATAAGACATTTTGATTTGTCCTAAATTTCACCTAATACTTATTTTTAAATAATAAAAAAATAAAAAATATGTTCTAACAATTAAGTGAATACAACGAATGCGAAAATATATTTTTAAAATTTTTTTGTCGATTAAAAATACGTATTAAGTAAAACTTAAGACAACTATAAAATGTCTTACATTAAGGATTGGAGGGAGTATGTTATTATTGGCGATGGTTTCGTCAGCAAATTTACTGAAAGTACTATTTTCTCGCCGGTTTTGAGGCTATTTATTTGTTGGTTAATTTTCTTTTTGGCTTTAGGGCTATTTAGTCGTTTAGTTGCTGACTTATTAAGTTGAAGGATGGAATGCTTTATTTTTTGGATAGAAGTTCAGTATTGATTTCTATACTTGTTTGCTAAAGTATAACCATTAATCATGTTTGTTTAATTTTTTTATTGGTTAGTGTATTGGTTTTTATTTCAATTGTTAGTGTTTCGATTACAAACTTTTGTAATGATAATATATTTTTTGCTCGTTAACTGGCTATATTAATAAATGATTATTGTTGATTACGTTGTGTAGAAATTTTTTAAAAAATAATAATAATACTATAATATAATTATATATTAAACGGCCAAACTTTCAATAATATAATAATTGATTCTATTATATATTTTTTAATAATTCTATTATATACAATAATATATTTTTTAATATATTATATATTATATTAAGAGAGATCATTATATAAATCCATAAATCAACAAAATGAGAAAGATGGACAACAAGTTACATTGGATGATTTAGAATATTCAAATTTATTCCAAATGCACTTAAAATAACAAATATATTGACAATAAAAATTACACAATTGTAATTTATATTATTAATATTATTCTTTTACATATTATACTCCGTCAGAAATGGCATATAATCGTTAAATCAATAAGTTCATATATATCTTGAACAATCTGTACAACGTGCGGGGTAAACACTAGTTGTATATTAACGTAAAGTTTTCAATTGATACGTGTCACTTAATTATATAGTTCAGAGACTTCTTTGTCACATGTCAAATTTTGAGTCTTTTTTTGACACCTATCAATGCTAAAGACTCTCTTTCATTAAAGTGTTAAATTTTATTGTAAATTAGTTATTTCAATTTATTTTTCACCCATGCATTTCACCTATCTTTATTACATTCCATGTATATTTGCCAATCTACATAATTAATAATAGAAACCCCATCTTTTTCATTGATAATTATTTTTACCTTGTTTATTGATTACTAAGAATAATTTTTCACACATTTTAAGCAAAGTTCAATGTGGTGGAACTTTAAAAAATAAAATCATAAATGGATGTAAAACCACCAAGTATATATAAAATATAGTATTTTTTTTTTCAGGAAAATCTAACAAAAAGATATTACTAAAGAGATGTTGTATAAAACACTATATATATTACATTTCTTTTTTTCCTTTTGAGTTCACTAAAACTTTCAGTTTTTAGTTTACTAAATTTACGACCAAATTATTATCAATTTTATCGATTATTACTTCTAAAATTTTACAACGAATGAGTCATACCAATATATTACCTTTCAAAATGTACACCATCTTAAATATGAAAGATTAAAAAAGATTAATATAATTTACACAACAAAAAACGGATATAAGAATTAATATATCACAAAATATGACACAAACTTTATCATCTTACGACGATCACCTGTGATCATAATTTTACAATTTTACGGAATACATGTAACACAATCCGTACAACGCACGAGGATAATTCTAGTTCTAATTTAAATTTAGATTGTTATGATTGGCTCAAAACACAATGGTGAGAAATAAACCAAACAATTTAGCCTAATTTACGTAAAATTAATACATTAAGTAGTAAAAACCTAATTAGTACCAAAATAAATCGGCCACCCTAAATCTCCCACTAAGTTGCACGTGTAGGTAAATTATTTAAATTGATTTATATTTACATAATTTTAGAATGCAAAAGTATGCAAATAAAATATTTGTACGTGTATTACATAATACTCCTTTTTTTTTAAGATAGAGAAAAAAAGGAAAAAAACAATCCTCATTCCCGGCCCGCAAACAAGGTTACTTTCAATTACATGTCTGCCATTTTCTGTTTGGTTAATTTTTGGCTTGTTTTCAGTTTTGTTGTTTTTGCATCACTGAAAATTAAGCTCATCAATCTTAATATCTTATGACTTTGTGTGCATTCTTTTTACTTGATTATTTGCTTCGTAATGATAGAGATTACCATTGAGGAATCTTGCCACTACCGTGATTCCACGTTGTCAACTTGGCGACAAGTCGTACCAATTTTTATCACAATTTGGCGACAAAAGTATCATCAGTCCAAATATATATATATATATATATCTATATGTATATATATATATATATATATAGAAAGATCATGAACACACGTTTGCCGGGGAATCTTGCAACTCTACCGCCGGCTATAATTTTTCATATTAACAAGTGCTCCAAGTGCTTGAGAGTATAATCATGATTAGGATACCAATCATCCCTCTTCTAATCAGTGGATTATGAGTATGATTTGATGGTCATACTGAGCAGCTGAAGCTTTTTTTTGGAAGGAGTAGCTGAAGCTATTTACATATATGCTCTTGATCATGTGGGAAAAGAAATATTATTTCATAGATAATTACTTTCATTACTTCATCTAATTTAATACGCTTTCTGCTTTAATTTGCCCCATCTTAAAGACACCCCCACCTTATTTGAGTCTGTAAGGTACAAGCCTCGTGATTTTTTATTTTTTTTTCTTTTTCTTTTGAAGTAGCCATGCCTGTAGTTTCGGTTAAAAAGCAATCTCTGGCGACACCATTATCTAAGGCTGTTTGGATTGGAGGTCTGGCCGCTCTTTTCTTGATTCTTGCTTGGTCTCAGATGATATCTTCATGGTCTGCATGGATTACAAGGAATGATATTTTCTACGGCGTCAAGAATCGCCTAACCGGTGCAGGCCAGAAGAACAACACTACTCCTTCGATGCAGCAAGAAACTGCTGAAATGCATTTTTCGGTAGCTCAGCATCATCAGAAGGATCAGTCAACTCAACTGCTGCCATCAAGTGACTCTAGTTTATGTGAAGCCTACAACCCCTGTTCCAAACAACTCAATACAGGACGATTCAGCGGATTCAGGTACAACTCTAGCTGTAAAATTAGCGTCGTAACTGCTTAGTGATGAAATATCCTTCACTAAATGCAGACCATTTGCCAACATTGTCATCATCTTTTTTTACGTGCGGATGCATGAACCTGTTGCAGAATGCGGTCTCTTCCACGGGCAATGGATGTACGATTCGCGGGGACCATTGTACAAGAATGACTCTTGTCCTGTGTTGACCCAAACACAGAACTGCCAAGGAAATGGAAGACCCGACAAAGACTATGAGAATTGGCGGTGGAAACCTAACGATTGCAATCTTCCCCGATTTGATGCCCGGAAATTCCTTCATGTAATGAGGGGAAAGACTTTAGCATTTGTTGGAGACTCCATCACTCGGAACCAAATGGAGTCCTTGATCTGCATTCTCTGGCAGGTTACTCGGAAAAGCCACGATTCATGCGCCCAGTAATAGGCAAAGTAATTGATGTTGAAAACTTACCTTCCAAAAATTGATTAACTTTATAGGCTGAGGTTCCAAGAAATCAAGAGAACTATGGAATGCAGAGATACTAGTTTGCATCAACCTCGACAATGATCATCCGGATATGGTCTTCCTGGCTTGTAAATTCGACATCAGACAAATTTGATCTTGCTCCTGATGGATTAAATAACCTTCAACTTGATGTTCCTGATGAACAGTTAATGCAATTCCTTCCACAATTTGATGTACTTGTCCTTTCCTCAGGCCACTGGTTTGGAAGGAAGTCTGCGTATGTCTTAAACAACACGGTTGTGGGAGGAAGCCCTTCATGGTGGCCAAAGTCTCGCGAAATGAAAGTCGACTTAGTAGAAGCTTTCCGAATATCAGTCGAAACTATTCTTTCTGCCATTGTTACACATCCAAATTACTGTGGACTAACCATTGTCCGCACCTTCTCGCCTGATCATTATGAACGAGGAGCTTGGAATACCGGAGGATCATGCACCGGAAAAGTTTGGCCAATAAAGACCGGTGAAATAATTGAAAATGAGTTCACCACCAAAATGCACAATCAACAAGTCTGAGGTTTTAGCCGGGCAGCAAAGACGATCACCAACAAATCTAGGTTAAAACTGATGGACATTACAGAAGCTTTCGGTTATCGCCACGACGGCCATCCGGGTCCTTACAGAAACACTGACCCAAATAAGATTACTAAAAGAGGACCAGACGGGAAGCCTCCGCCTCAGGATTGCTTGCATTGGTGCATGCCTGGTCCCGTCGACACCTGGAATGAAATGTTATTTGAAGTCATAAAAAGCGATCTTATAGGTAGATCTAGTATTTCTTCCTGATACAAACTTTTGATTGCGCATCTTCTCTTTTTGTGTTTTTCCCCCTTTCTTTATTAGTTGCAAGTTAAGGAATTGAAATGAAATGCATTAAAAATAAATCCATAGTTCCAAATTGTAATTGGATTTGGGAGAGTTAGATGCTTTAACGCTTAAGAGATAGATAAGACGATATCTATTAGCGCAAATGCAATCTAGAATACACGTTGCATCTAGGAGTGGTCAAAATTTTGTTCATAAAAGAAGTAAACTTTGAAGGTCAAATTTTGCTCTAACAATAATATCAACTTAGAAAGAAACGGATACCACCTGTTAGCCTTTTAACTTTAATTCTTCTTCCAGAAAAAATGTCTGCACATACATCTTGCAATATATCAAATATACCTTCTATTTAGTGCAGTAGGAGCAGAAAATAAGGTCACATATTTTGATCAACATCAAGCTTGATCTCTTGCATGGACTAGAAAACAGGCATTATTGAAAAATGTTAAAACCTTATCAAAAGAAGTGAGCCGTAAAGCAGCTTCTAGACGTCCCTATATAGTAACTGAAATTTCGGTATGCGCTCAGGAGGTAAGGGGCAGGGCACAATGAGCTTGCCTTTCATCGCTCCTCTGTAAATTGCCTGCAGTGAACAATCAGCTTTACATGAACATTGTGAAGCACAGCAAACCTGTTTCTGTCATTTCTTCAGAGGAGGTTACACCCCACCAACCCAGAAACAGCTGACATGATAATATGATATAGACTGGTAGGAAAATTTCAGTGCATACGCAACAATTGAAATCTTTTAACTGTCTGTAATTATTTGTCCAAAGAGCTTTGTCATGAAACTGAAGAGCTACTAAATAGACGGACAATACAAAGAAAATAACGAGTTTGGTGAAAGGTGTCTGTTGCAATGCATTGTATTAATCTAGTTATAATATGTATTTTCTCAAATTTTGTTTTGAATAAGAAAAAGAATCAAGCAGCAGGCAGTTGACCAGATCTTAGGTCTTAAAGAGACAAAATGATTAATAAGTGTAAACAACACAAAATTAGACTGTGTCTGTAGCTGTATCATGGTTGCAACCAATTTAAGTAAGACTCCAAGGTTTGACAGAACTTTGAAATTTAATAAACACGAGCAATCTTCGTCCACTAAAGAAAAAGAAAATGTCTCAACTTCGCCTCACTTATCAACGCCCAAGGTTGCATATCTGTTAATTGCATATGCTCGCCACACAACTTCCTTCACTGGCTTATGTTCCATATGAAGCATTAAGGAACGAAACAAAAAGCAGTAAGGATAAGATTATGGTTCAGTATCAGCAAACTGAAAATTTCAACCCTTTAACCAAAAAGGAAAAAAGAAAAATTCAACCTAAGTTGGCGACAGCTATATTCCACAGCATGAAAACTAGAATGTCGAAGCATGTTTACACAAAACCTTGTCCATTCAGATTAGACGATGTCAAAGATAAAGGCAGAGTCGAAATGTCATGAAGTTGTAGGCATGACAATGTATCTAATGGAACATGAAACCATTGTCCACCGAAAATGGAGATGTAAGATCAAGAAATTCCTAGCAATTTCATTTCCATCACCATAATCTTCAGTAAATTAGAATCTAATGCAGATTTTCTTTCTTTCAAATCTATTTATTAAAGTTTCTAAATTCAACTCTATTTCAATGAAATTTGAGAAATGTTCTTCCATTCAGTGTATCAAGAATTGCAGCAGTTGAAAATGATGCAGACAATGCCATTAACAATTGCACGGAAATTCTGGAATAAGTAAAAAGTGACAAAGACACACCTCAACAACATCAATAAAGTCTTGTTTCCTGTGGAAGGCACCAACCCACTTGGAATGATCTGCAGTCCTGCACAAAACAGCATATAAAACCTCCGGGAACTCCTAATGGGAGCAAAGAACAGGCTCGTAATTTAAGGCGAGTATATCCTAAATGAAAACAAAAGAGTCCAAATTTCTAAATGCATCATGCAAAAAATATAATGGCATTACCTGATGGATACTACTGGAGTGAATACAATTTACAAACACTACTATTATTAAACACTTTTTTCCCTCTTAAATAGAGAATGAACCAAGATGCTCTAGCCTTCTAGATTAAAGCCTCATGCAAAAACTATCTAAAAAGAAACAAACTTCACCAAAAAAATCCTATGAAGTAGATGCCTAAGAATATGGGTGAAAGACATTAAACTTTCCCTATGTCTCCCAAACCCATAAAAATTGTATCAAAAGCTTTACGCCAAAAACTCTTTCATTGCAAACATATTTATGGATCACAGTGAAGCAGCATAAACACTATCCCATAAATGATTTAAGATGGAATACCTGCAATCCATTTTCATGTGGTGTGCGTTGAAGAAAAACACGGTGGAGGGAATCAAAGTTATGTCAAAATATTTAACATAAACTTGAATATCATCTGAATCCATATCCACCAATGCGATTGTTGCAAACTTTGACACCTCCCTCATTGATTTATATAGCTGAATGCCACATGAAGACGAACAATTACACTGTTTCCCAGATAAACACATTATAGATGGAAAAATACTGAGAGCGATACAGGAAGGAAAAGAAGAGCATCCGATTTCATACAATCCCATCAAGCTGGAGACACACAGGATCTGAGGTTCTGCCAAAACGGAGGACGAGAACTTTATCAATTGTATCTTTGATAGTGGAGTCCACCTGTTGCTTCTTAGTTAATGTTGTTATTAGAAAATCCATCTTTTTCTTCTTCCCTTCTGAGTCGATATCTCTTGCTTTAACTTCAATAAAGCAATTTCCACGAGTATAGGTTTAATGAACGTCAAGAGTAATGCTGACAGGGATAATAGATTTGAAAGGTTTAGCAATTAAAAAAGTTAGAGGACAAGAATAATTTCTGATATTAGATATCAATGGAAGAAGCAGACAGCGCAGCACACAACATTCTAGTACAATATCATACTCAAAAGAAAGAGAGAAAAGACTACACGAGAAGAATGCTGGGGAAGAGATTTGATCATGAAATTTTGGAGTTTCATGGGAGAGAAAAAAGAAAACAAAGATTTATGATCCTTTGAAGCCTAATGGGAAATTGAAGGAACCAGCAGCCTATGTTTGACAAACAAAATTATCAGAATAGATTGTCTGTGTTTGTTTTAAGATAACAGCGAACCCAACAAACACTCCCAACTTAAGCCAATACAAGACAAGAGAGCAACTTCAACAATAACCAGTAACTAATATGCCAAAGAATATTCCAATTTGCAGTTTGCCTATAGCAGTTCATTGGGCATATATAAACATAAGTGAAACCAACCTACAAATCATTATTAGCATCAAACCAACTTCATAGCAAAGAATGCTACAATGACTTTTAACTCCAATGGGACAAACAGAGTATCAAACAAAGGCATCAAGTTCAATGGCATAATTCTTAAAGATGCAAACGAGTGATATGCATAGTTTTACAATTTGAGGAAATATAAGGCACCAAGGTTCACTGTTTCACAAAAGCCAGAAGAACCACTAGCTAACCAAAAAAGAGTCTCGCTGAGAGCTATTTCATTTATAATTTCAGCTTTGGATTTCTCCTCAGGACTTTTCATAAGCATTTTAGAGGCAATCAAAAAGCCAAAAAACTTTTATGTTGCCAATTTACCGAACCCAAAACTAAGACCAATTTCTGCAATGATCGCATGTTCTGGCACACTTCAGACAACAAAGATAGGCATAACATTCGACCAAAACGAAGGACTTATAGCTTCAAATCCAGAAAAATCATCATGGTTTCAAACACAATATAGTGCAAGATGGTCATCTAAATTAAATAGATAATAACAAGCCCAGTGAAAATTGAGCATCAGATTCCTTACCTTTACAAAATCCGAGGAACCCAGATAAAAAACTTCCTTCTTTGTTGATCAAGAACACAAAATAAAGAGTGTGAGATTCTTCCTTCTAGCCAATTCCTGATTGGTGTTGTGAACTTGGAAAAGAGAGAAGACACAAACAATATAGGACTTAACGTTGGGGTGCGTTTAGAAAATTTCAAAAGTTGGAATAATTATTATTCTTTTTTCTTTTGGAAAAAGAAATATTGAACTTGAACACGTCAGATAGAACCATTCGATGGTTTATAAATGGTTCTGTATCATTACAGAAGACTAGAACGCACGGGCTAAAGCATCTATCTGCCTATAGTATATATTATTATTATTATTATATTATTATATATTATAGTAAGAGAGAAACCAGAGAGACTCAAAAGAGATTTCTAAAGGTGTCACCTAGGATAAAATCCTACGTGTCATTTTTATAATGAATGGCTAAAATATTATTCAATGTAATTACACTAATAGTCCTTGGAATTTTCTCTAAATAAAATTCATCAAGTCGCATTTAAAATATTAGTTAAAAATTAAAAATTGGAACGAGTTAATGGACGGGACAAATCAAGTTTAGTAATTTTGGGAAGAGTTAATCAATATTAATGCATTGTAATTATTTCCATTGCCGTAACATATGCATTGAAATTGTAGTCGACTAAAAAAAATTCAATAACGATCCCCTTAAATTAAAAATAACATAATAACAATTCAATCATCATAAATCAATTTAAGGAGAAAGAAGATTGTCTTTAGAACATAAATACTGATAACCAAATCAATCAAGAATTATCCTCTAAATTAATTAGGAATCATCGAAATCTTATTCAAACTTCAAGCATAAATCATATCTTCTTCTTTTTTTCATTTTTCCTTTTTTTTTTGTTTGGGCTTTGAGAAGACCTCTTCGTGATCGGATAAGCATTAATCAGGCTCAAGAGACCTGTATAAAAATACCATACTTATTTCACTTCTCTACCCATTCTCATATTGCACTTTTTCCCCCCTTCCCCCTTCCCCCTCCCCCTCTCTCCACAAAAAAATCTGAAAAAGATTATTACAGGTTTAAATCTTTATTATTCTGGTGGAACAAGCGGTGAAAGTGATGATCGCTGAAAAATCATTGATTGTTGTTGTGTTTGTGAAAAAAAAAATAGCATTAATGCCAGAAAAACAAGCCACGTTTCTTTTCACAAAAAATGCAGCATGAGTGATGTATTGTAATCCATAGCTTCTAGTAATGGGATGAATTCCAAGATTGCTACCAAATGTTAATATTTGAAAGGTCAAAAATAGCCAGAAACTTACAGTAGTATTTTTCTTGATATTGAGTTTTTTTAATATAATGTGTTGTTTTTCTCCATAATATCCAAAGGCATAATATTTGTGATTTAGGTAAGATTTTGACACACTACCCTATACAATTGATGAAAAATATAATAAATCTACAACCATTATGGTGTAGTCTGGAGAATTTGTTCATCAAATTTTCAATGTCATTTAACAATTTTTAAATTTTTGGCTTATATACAAATAAAAGTGATCAATGTTATATCTGTAAATTTAGACTACATCATTTTAACGGTAAACATATTCCAAGAATCAAACAAATTTTCTCCCTGTCCACCCGAAAAAAATGAAAAATAAAAACTAACTCCTGTAATGATTAATTCAGCATGGCATGTTTATTCGAGGAGCAAAAAAAAAATTCATAATAGCAAAAAACGTGGCATTTTCTTTTTCTTTATCTTTCTCTTTGATACAGAATTCCCATATGACTTCTTTTTTTAAACACAGATCAATAAATTTTTTTTATATAGATCATCAAATTAATCATATAAAAAAATTTCGGAAATTTTCTTTGTTTTTTAATATAAAATTTAGTTCCTATTTTTCATGTCGCAAATGTCCTTTATTGGCAAGTTACTAACATTTTTGCTAACCTTAATCGTATGTTGTGTGTTTGAATCGCGTCTTAAATATACAACATCACAACTATTGATTATATGAAGATTTAAAATAAATTTCAAATAAAAAAAATAAAACCTCGACTTGATCAATTCTCTCATCATTATTCTAACCCTCTTTTGTTTTGAAACTCTTTAAATTGGAAAAAGAATAGTGGTTTTTATTTTTCACTAACCTAAAATAAGGAGCTATCTATTATGCTATAGCGCAATGTGGGACAAATTCTATGTGGCAAATTTTTTAAAAAAGCTAACAATTAATTTTTAAAATTTATGCTTTCATGGCTAAAAAATCCACATAATACCAAAACTATACAAATTGCAACAATTTATGTATAGTATCTTATACTAAGAGAGAAATTAGAGAGATGTTTTGGAAAAAAAAATTTACGTCACATAAGATAAAATTCTACGTGGCAATTTCTTGAAATTTAGAGAAAAAAGTTTCAACAGTTGGCTAATAACCCCTAAAAAAATCAGTAATAACATATTAACACATTTATCATAATTATCCAAATCAATGAATATTAAATATATCCATAATTATTAATCTCACTCCCAAAAATCAAGGTAATAATTAATAACCTAATCCCATTTATTTTTGGTGCACTTAATTGGGTAAGTTTTGACACTTAATTATACTCCAATCCCTCCCTAAGATAATTTCCACAATTACTACTGGATAGATTTAGATCATAAGTTCAAAATGACAAGACGATAATTCAATTATAGAAACTAATCAAATTTAATGTACGAGAATTATGTAACATCAATGCGACGAATTTATTTTGGAGGACAAATGGGCTTTCAATTCTAAAAAATAAACAATCTCTCCCCCAAAATAATCCCCAAAATATCCCAACGTAATTGATTGGAATACGATATTAACATTTTTAATTTAATTATAATGGTCAAAAAGGGATGCATTCCATTTACGTTACCATATTCCAATCAGTTATCAATCATCATTTTTAATTTAACCATAATGGCCAAGAAGTTTATTAAAAATTAATCAATTTTTACCTACAATTATGAAATCAAATCCCAGTATTTAAAGAATCTAAAATTGTTTCAAAATTCAAAATTTGAAATTAACCTAAATCATTAATAATTATCTTACACAAGAGGTTGATTACTATGTACCTATATATATTGAGACATTGTTATATCAAATTGAAAATTCTAGCACAAACTCACATTTTCTTACCTATTGTAATAAGTTTTGCTTTTTTTTTCCTACTCATGTGACCAGATTAAATATGATTGAAATTGATATTGGCTTTAGTTGTCGTTTTCTTATTACAGGTATAAGACATATAAGATTCCAGAAACACTTTCAAGAAACATAAAATTTAAGAGGGCAGTAAAATTATATCTGAGCAACCGAGTATTGACGAAAGTAAATTACAGTGGAGGCAAATCTAATACTTATTAGTGATTCATTTCATGTGCATTTGTTAGATTGCAAAACTAATTATCATTATTAAATGAAACTCTTCCAAATTAGAATCTATTTTTGTTATTCCTAATTTTTACACAGTAAATGGGTAAAACGAATCACTAACCAGAAAAAATAATAAAAGCGTATTTTAAATTTAAGCTAAATAATTATAATAAATAATAATAAAAAATGTTAGGCTATACATCCACAATTATATGAACCAACTTTAACATTAGTTATTACTATTATAAATTGTGTTACAATTAAATTTAAATTAGAACATCATATATATATATTTTTTGTACTTAATCTTTCACCCTCTTTTATGTCGACTCATTCTAAGTTGTATCATGCATGACAACTATTTCTTCTTCACATGCATAAACTGAAAGAAAATTTTGTTACTTTTAAAATTTGACAATTTTTGAATTTTTTTTTTCAATTTGAATATTTATAAAATAATTCATATATATATATATATATATATATTTATATTTACCCCGCGCATCGCGCGGGTTTAACATCTAGTACATTATTAATTGAAAAAAAAATTGGATGTCCGGTGAAAATCGAACTCTCGACCTCTCAGTAATAACCATCTCTCATCATAATCTCCTAATCACCCCACCTGCATATATTATTAATTATTATATAACACTAAGTAATTGAAAATAGTTTGTGACGTGTAAAAATAAGTGTATCACACTATGTTCTGATAACTCAGTATACATTATAAATGAACGTGTAAAATAATATTACAGAAGTTATATAATAATATATCCTTAAAATTCAAATTAATTAATTTTTTTGGGATGGAAAAAAATAGAATAATAAAAAAACGATTAAAATATATTTTTAAATGTAAGAGTTTAGAGTTAGCCAGAAAATACTATTATTCGTGACAATCTACGCATGAAAATACTATTCATGACAATCGAGGACGAAAAAAAAAGAAAGAGATACTATACAAGAAATATAGGACATCAGTCGCTACCTAAACGTCCAAATAGAGTCTCTATCCAGTATACCCGGGGGCACCATACTCCCCCTCTTACTTTTTACACTACTAGTCCTTACTACACTTTTTTCTACTTTTCTAAATAACATCCTATAATTTACATGTTTAGTCCCTTTGATTTTTTTTTCCTCTCTCATTTAAAAAACATCTCTAATCTTTAAACGATCATATCTCTCAATCCGTGAAGAATTAGAAAACGTGTTACACATGAATTTTATTGTATTCATCGAGATCTATCTAACAAGATCCATGTCGAATATTTTTTCCGAGTTTAAAAATGACTAAATTTCGATGGGCAAAATAAGATGGATATCTAGTTTAGAAAGATGGATAACCCAATTCATTTTAAATTGGTTATCCATTGTGTTTATGCTGATTATCCAATCAGTTTGAACTGGTTATCCAATTTGTTTGTATTGGATATCCACCCATTTGGTTTGTATGCCTATCAAACTTGTTTGTAATAGATATCCCACTTATTTGTACTGGATATCCATTTCGTTTGTACTGGATATCCAACTCGCTTGTACTGGATATCCATCCATTTGGTTTATATGCTTATCCAACTTGTTTTGTAGTTGTAATCCAACGGGTTTGTATGCATATCCAACTCGCTTGTACTGGATATCCATCTATTTGGTTTGTATGCCTATCCAACTTGTTTGTACTGGATATCCATCCATTTAGTTTGTATGCCTATCTAACTTGTTTGTACGCACTGGATATTTATCCAACTTGTTTGTAGTGGATATTCATTCATTTGGTTTGTATGCCTTTCTAACTTGTTTGTAATGGATATCCCGCTTGTTTGTACTGGATATCCATTTGGTTTGTACTGGATATCCATCCATTTGGTTTTTCTTATTATTATTATTTTTTTAAAAAAAGAAATGGTTGTCCAACGCGTTCGTATTGATTATCCAACTATTCTGTATAGATTATCCGACCATTTTTTTTCTCTACTATTTACGAAAATCCTTGTCCAGTTTTTTGGTACTGACTATCCAACCATTTTGTATGCCTTATCCAATCGTTTTCACTGATTATCCAAACATAGTTTCTCTTCTTTTTTTTTCTTCTTTTGAGAAAAAATATGTCCAATGTGTTCATACTGATTATCCATCCGACTTCTCGGTGATGGATGGTTATCTGACTTTTTTTTTCCCTTGCTCTTTTAATGAAAATGATTGTCCAATTTTTTTGTACTGGTTATCCAACCAGCTTGTACTACTTATCCAATTATTTTCAATGATTATCCAAATTGTTTGTAATGCTTATCCAAATATTTTATTTTTTATTCTTTTCTTTTTTTTAAGATGAGTGAATGTAAAAAATATGATTGGATAAAAAGTACAAATAAAATGGATAATCAGTCCAAACCGGTTGGATAGATCTCGTCGAGTACTATAAAATTAATATATAATTCGTGTTCTAATTCTTTACGGATCAAGAAATATATGTAATACTAGAATATCAATCCAAACTAACGTGGTTATCCTTCCTCTTTTTTATTTTTTTCTTTTTTTGAAAAGTGATTGTAAAAAATATGATTAGATAAAACAAAATAGGTAATTAATCCAAACCGGTTGGATAATCAGTATGAACACAACGGATAATCATTTTTCAGTTTATTCATTTCTGCCCGTAAGATTTAAATGCATTTAAAGTTCAAAAGAAATATTCAACATTGATCTTATCGGATAGATCTCGTCGAGCACTATAAATTTCATATATAATTCGTGTTATAATTCTTTACGGATCAAAAGATATAAGGAACACAACAATATGAATGTAAAATAAGTTGGTTATCCATCTTCTTAAATTGGATATCCAATGTGTTCATATTGATTATCCAACTTCTTTGTGGTGGTTATCCCGTATTTTTTTTCCTTGCTCTTTTATGAAAATGATTGTCAAATTTTTTTGTACTGATTATCCAACGTGTTGCACTGATTATCCAATTATTTTCTATTGATTATCCAAATTGTTTGCAATGTTTATCCAATTATTTTTTCTTTCTTTCTTTTTTTTTTGAAGAGTCAATGTCAAAAATATGATTGGATAACAAGTACAAACAGAATGGATAATCAGTCCAAACCGGTTGGATAATCAGTAGGAATACAACGGATAACCATTTTTCAAAGAAAAACGAAAAACACATTTCTTCATTTCTGTCCGTAAAATTTAAATGCATTTAAAGTTCAAAAAAAATATTCAACATGGATCTTATCGGATAGATTTCGTCGAGCACTATAAATTTTATTAATTCGTATTCTAATTCTTTACGGATCAAGAGATATATGCAATACAAGAATCTTAATCTAAACTAAACTGGTTATCCATCTTTTTAAACTAGATGTCCATTTTATTCTGCCCATCAAAATTTAGTCATTTTTAAACTCGAAAAAAAATATTCGACATGGATCTTGTTGGATAGATCTCGACGAGTATTATAAAATTCATGTGTAACACGTTTTCTAATTCTTCATTGAGAGATATGATCGTTTGAATATTAGAGATGTTTTTTTAGAAGAGAGAGAAAAAAGTGACAGGGACTAAACTTACAAATAATAGGAAGATTATTAGAAAAAGTAAAAAAAAAATACAATAAAGACTAGTAATGCAAAAAATAGGAGGAGGGTATGGTGTCCTCGGGTTTACCTAATAAATTGCCATCCATACAAATAACCAAACGAATCATTGGTATTTAGGGATCGAATTTCAATTTTCTAACAGACCTAGATCTTTTTTTTTTTTTTTTTAATTTTTACGTACTCCGACTGGTGATGTTACCCTTCTATGTTGTTCTTTGTGCAGCTACTTGGCTGCTTCTTCTCAAAGCAACAAAAATCAGCTTCCTATTCCAATAAGATACCTGCAAACCTTTTGCATGTGGATTGATCAAAATAAAAAACTTTCGAGTTAAACAAAAACCAAATCTGATTATTCATGGAGTTACATGTGCTTGGACTTCTTTTCTCGGGTCTCTTACAAAACATGCTGGTTAATTGCTTGCTGCAGAATATAAATTGTGTTAAAATGACATTGAACTTGTACATCTCTCTTTTTTTTCAAACAGAATGCAAAATAGAAGAGAAAAAGATACGTTTGTAGCGGCGATTTGATTAGAATGTAGGAAAGATATATTAAAGAGTAATTATTTGAAGAAACAGCCAGGATGATATTGTCTATTTCATTACCAATGAAAAAAGACGTAGAATGTATCCTCCTTTTCAAAGATCTTCACATCATCCCCGGGATAATAGGTTTTAGAAACTACAAATGGAATTCGAAAGTTAGTTGTTCAAGCATCATTGAAACATAATAACAGAAGGTTTTTCTTATCTGCCAGATATTTCATGGAAAAAGGATTGTTCAAGATCGTGCCTTCACCATGAATTCAAATTAAAACCATACTTCTGAATGTCGTTTAATTCTACCAGTGAGTTACAGAAGAAGTTGATTTTGTATTCTACTCCACTTTGTTTGTACGGTAATTTGCACGGGCGTTTTGCAAATTAAAGTTTGATATCAGGGTTCATTGTACCTGCACGCAACATTGTGTTTTGTATCTTTTTATGACTTTATCCATGTTGTCCTAATATGCGAGTAATTTAGTACCCTGAAAAAAATAAATGAGTTGTTAGCACAATTATAAAAAGATGTGAAAAGCTTAAACCAGCCATAAGGGATAGTTTTCTAGCGTACGTCTATAATGAAAGATAATTTAACCTTTCCAACAATAAGAAGAGCTTCAAGGCAAATTATGCATCATTGGATCTCCCATAGGTTGGTTTCGAGAGCGTGCATTTACTTTCCAGTCACACTTGATCTTCAGGGGGTGAGTTGAAATCTCCAACACAATCAAATTAAGCCTCGTCAATTGTTAAGTGGCCAAAACTCGGGGGTAAATTGTAGTTCGCCCAAAAAAAAAATTAAAAGAATTTGCATTCCAAATGGCGTCCCCCCGCCTCATAATGTTTTGTAAACTCACCATAGTTAAACTACACTGAGTGACTAAAAAAAATTAATAATCAGTTTTCACAAAATATTTATGTAGTGCGTTTTCCATATTCCGTTTTGACTTTTGAGTAGGGGACAATTGATTTCAATTCGCCCTTTTCCTAACATGTTACAGCCCACCAATATTATCAGGGCAAAAGCAAGAATTCCACAGAACAAATATTTTTAGCAACTAGGTCTTCATAACGAAAACACCAAATGACAATGATATCACTGAATCTATCTTTCCATAGTCATAATACGTTCATGAAACCCCCGGTAAAAACATTAACTGATCAACTCAACCAGAAGGTAGAGGGCGCGCTTCATCTACAACCACGCTTTTTCCAACCAACTAAAACCAAAAGCCACTATAAAGCATTTATCATCCTTTTCATCTCAGCAGACCTTCGTGGATCGGGTTCTTCAATTGCTCTCTCAGTTAATACGTGCTTGATCCTACACATGGATTTTTTCACCTGCATGTAGGGCCAAATGGAGAAGTTATAAGCATAATGGTGTTGAGAATAAACATATACCGGACAAACAAGCATTCATGCGGAAAAGTGACAATTACGTTTCTCTAGGATGGGTACAAGCAGAAACTAATAGAATAAGGTCACCAAAGACTGTTTCATATCTCCATAGTTGCAACTTCCACTCGCTAGCCAATTAAAGCAGGGGTGGAACCATTTTAGTTCAGTTGCTACAGAAATAGAGAGAACAATGATTGAAAAGTTCCTCAGGGTTCAGAAATATTAGACCAAAAAAGTATACTATCAGTTAAATTTGTCCTTACTGCACACAGAAGACAGGGACCACGACCTACTGTGAAAAAGTTGAACAGCTAAAGATTCTGTCATTAGTTTCTAAACATAGTTCGTACTGCCAATTTTTCAACTTTTTCCGCATCCCCAGAGTGGGAAATTTAATTAACTGCAAGGAATTATGGCTTAACAGCTACCAGTTAAACAAGAAAAAGTGAAAATCCATCCAAAGTAAAAATACCGGATTACAAGCCGAAAAATGAATCAGATTAATATATTTCTAGCACAAATCACAACTCTAGGTTTCTAATTCAATTTGAAGTCTTTCATCATGAAACAGGATAATCCACAGGAAAGGTATAGAAGGGTTTCTGAGATCTGTTCTGGTTGAACAAATCACTCACTAGTCCAACCAAGACACACAAGTACAAGAAGTGGTGGAAAGAGAAATACTTTATGGATATATACTGGTCCAGAAAGCCTATACAAGACACACAAGTGCATCAAATGGTGGAAAGAGAAATACTTTCTTTTTAAGAAAGGAAATTTAGAAAAACATGCCAACGCCTTGACAGGCTTTAGAAAATCAAACATTATACAAGATCGAAATGTGATCACTAACAAGTTTTCCTCTTGAAAACTCTGTGAAAAGTTACTGCACACCTACAAGCAACATCTTTTCTACCAGGTCTGTGAAAGAGATAGAACGAAGAGGAGCATCTATCTACTGCAACTATGCCAAAGGACATTTCTCAAGAGCCAAGCCAGTCGCACATTAAAGACCTGCAAGAGTACCCTCCCTAGAGCATACATGAATGGTTGTAAACATGAATCACTTCCATGCTGTTTTATGGGAAGGGATTTTCTATATCATGACAAAGAGCTTAGAGCTAATAGGAAACATATATCACGCTTTTGCTTTAACCTCATTGTAAGTTGACCGAGTAAACAGAGCATGCAGGGTGAACTTTACATCTTACTTACCTAGAGGTTTCAAAAAAAAAAAAAAAGGAATGAAAACGCATTACCAATAAAATTAGAACTTTCATATAGGCAAGATGTGTGCGTTGTACTTGTATTTACTTCTCAGCTTAAGTTTGTACTTGTATTTACTTCTCAGCTTAAGTTAACATTTAAATGCATTCAGAATATAGGGAAGGAATACAAGTTAATTAGATTTTAAGAATTGTTGATCCATAACTGCCAAGGAAAGTAACCTAACGTCCATAAACATACGGAATAGCCAACAATTTTTTCAATGTAACAAAGGAAAAGGAACCCGAAGAGAAGAAGCTCTATTTTCGGCAGCCTCTTCCAAGAATAGTAGAGCAGCAGATTGATTACATAAATCATGATGAAGCCCCCCAAGGAACTGATACAATTACATACCTTTGAGATCCTTTCTGGATTTGAGAATCGCAAGTTCTGAGCATGAAGCATTTGACGTTGAGTCATTAACATGTTTTTCTCCTTCAACAAAACATACCAAAGCTTATGAAGATCATCCCATGATTTAAGGCGCAATTCAGAAGCTTTCCAACCCCTGCCTAAAAAAATGGTTGGCAGTTATTTCCTGAATGCAAAGGCTGAAATGATTTCAAAAAGTCCGATGATCACAGTACAATCAAATGCAAAAGCAACTAGTTCGTTACATTGAGCAGGACAAAACATGGCCCGTACTGTGCACAACCTCATCATAGGAAGCAACAAAATGGAAGAACAACACTTAACTAAATGATTTCTAGCTCTAGGATAAAAAGACAGAAGTGAGAGAAATAGGCAACAAAAGATTTCAAATATCATAATTTGGAAGATTATCTTGCTGTTGGCCCTCGGCTAATAGCCTATAAGAAAAGCGTGCTATAAGGTTGGTCTTGAGCGGTTGCCCAAGTGCACGTCAACCGTTTTCTTTACTTGAAGTAAAAAGATTATACCTCAAGACTAAATGGGAACAATGGGCAAAAAGAAGGAAGAAAACGAAAAGAAATGAAAAGCAACACCTATAATGCAAGATCATACAAGTCCTTTTCTCTCCATTCTTCTTAAGTCCCGGGTATTATTTCCTTTGTTTTATATTTTCACTAGTTTCTTTTGGGTCATTTAAGAAATTTTTCATTAATAAATTTACTTCTCATAGCACCTTTTTCAGTCATCACTAAAGATTTTAACATTCCCAACAAACACACAGACACACACACACACACACACACACACACACACACGGACACAGACTGAATAATCAATCCAAACAGAGTTGAAACGATGCTAAAAGAAGCCCATCAAAAACCAAAATTTAAATAGATACATAAAAATTATAAAACAAAGAAAGACATGTCATACCATATACATTAGGTTTTTCACCCTCTACTTCTCTGTGAACTTCAAAGAATTCCTCAAGAGGATTGTGACGGGCAGTAGTTCTATAAGCACCAGCTGCGGCTGTAGCAGATGGTGAAGTTTCTGATTTTGCCGCAGAAAAAAGTGTCCTACCAATAGCTCTTATCACAGACATGATTACCCCCAAAAATGTCTGCAATCACCAATGATAACAAGAAAACGTTAAGGCCATTCTCAACAGAAGGAGAAGAAATTAAAACGAAAGATTACCACAGCTACAAAGATGACAGTAAGTACAAAAGGAATTAATGGCCTCAAAAAGGGATGAATTTTTTTCATAATAGAAACACATTCAATGATATTTCAAAACTTTCAGAATACACCAGGGTTCAATCCCCTCCTACTCATTGCCAGAAGAGTTTTATGAAAGATTGAAAAAGCAGAAACCACTTAAGCACCTTAATCAATAATTCTATACACGAATATCAGAATTATTAGGCTTTGCCAGTCTTAACACATTTTCTCAAGCATCTTATGTGCAACCGAAAGTCCATCAAATACACTGACAACTCTAACTGGTTTAGTCCCCAAAAATCCTCTACATCAAGGTTCATAATCGCTGGCATTGACGGACAACATTTGAACAACAAATGACATTATTCACAGGCCCCCAAAATATGACTATTTAAAGAAAACTCGACGGCCAATGGAAAATTTCACACTGAAAAACCAAGGAACACCGGAAAATCGTGTACGGTGAAATTTCAGCAATGCTCTTAGAATGAAAGCATTTGGTAAGAACTGAAACTAAATCAAAAAGCTCTATTCAAAATTAGATTTTTTTTTTTAAGAAAAAATAAAAATTAAATAAAAATCCACACTACCCAAACAAATCAAAAACGAAAAGCCAAATCAACATTCTAAATGCGGAGAATTTGAGAGAGCCCCAAAGGTTACCGTCGATTTTTGGAAGTGTTATTGTTGATTTTCTGCGATAGAGCGGCGGTTTTGATTGTAGTATTGGTGGCTTCACCAAAATGTTGAGAGCTTTTTGCTTTCCCCGACTCTCCCACCATTTCAAGGCGAAGAATTGTTTAATTTTTCTTTTGGTCCTTTGAACTTTAAATATGTAGACATTTAGTCTCTTTTTAGTTTTTTCCACTGCAGTATATCACTTTAGCCCTTTATATTTGCAAGTTACGGCATTTCCGTCTCGATAAATTTTTTCAAAAGTTTGATCGTTGAATACAGATTGGTGGTCAAATTGTATTTAGGATCTTCCTTTCTTCCTACAACTACTGTACATGTTCTTAGTTTTCTTTTTCTTTTTTTTTTTCTTCTCTAAATACTGAATTGTTTGGTGGGGGAATCAGTGAATTGTTTTTCTACTTTTACACCAAGTCTTTGATGTGAATGTCAACTTAATTTTTTTGTTAAGAAAACAAAATGATAAATTAATATGGAGAATGTAGAAAGGTAAATGGATGCTGTGAATATATAATATTTAAAATGAGTAACAATATCTAAATAATAATAAAAAAAATGTTTTGGAATTTATGCATACACCCAAAATATATTGCCAAACAAGTTTCTCGTTCATCATTTGTTTTATTTTAATACTAGTTCACATATTAAACTAAAAAAAGATAATAAAAACGAACTAATAAAATTGGCGGAAGCATAATCGAGAGAGCTATTATGAATTGACATCTCTTTACCATAAACCATCAGAAGCTTTCCAGGAAAGGAATTTCAAGGCTTCTAGCTTTTCTTCAAAAGTTTTGTTACAAAAGAGAAGAAAGCACATACATGTACAAATATTAGAACATCTAAATCTCTAAATAATCGAGTTTCCTTGCCCAAACTCATATGTAATTCAACAGCATATGTCACCTTCTTAATGACACTCCTACACAAGCCTTTCTCTCTTCAGAAATACTATATTCTACATATATCAATAAAGCAGACAAAGAACGACCTACATTTACATATGTACAACTAAGGAATTACGCTTCTGAATATCATCTCATATTCCTAACCTCTTGGTGCCACACTCAGAGCAGAATTTTGAAGTCTCCCTCAAATAAGGAGTTCCACATTCATCACAGTACTTTGCAGGACTAGTTGGCTGCAAAATATAGAGTACAATAAAAATGTCAAATTCGGCAAAAGGTCCATTACAACTGTCAAAGAGACAAATGACTTTGAATGAATTCGTGATGAAAGAATTAATGCAAATCGCTCTTTAGTCACCACAATAATACCTACTCAAAGTTCATACTATATGTGATTACTAGTAAAGAAAGTCTTCGAGAAGTAGGAAAAATCACTAAAAGCAGACTAAAGGTTGGAGAACCAACAAAGAAAGAAAACCACGCAGGAGGTATAAAGATGATCTCAGAACATATGAAAAATCTCACCAATACATGCAGACGACCTCCAACATGACCTAATGTTGGCATGCAAGCCAAATGTTGATGGATGCCTGAAGATTGTTGGGGGTGCGTGATATCAGACATGTGCGGTGCACCACAATGCTGGTTGTGGGAGTAGTGTGCTTGATGACTCTGGTCAATGTGATGTTGATGATTCTGCTGCAGAGGATGGAATTGAGGCTGATGAGGTAGGTGCTGCATATGTTGTTTTGATGGACTTTGATGGCTGGTACTCTGAGGCTTTAAAGTGTTCAAGACAACGTCAAATCAAAGCAGCTACTAAATTATTGAATAGCAAACTTTGCAAAAGAAAGAAACTACCATTTTATTATTATTATTATTATTATTTGAAATAGAATTACCATATTTCATATCTCTATAAAGCCCAATAAATAATGCTAGGAGACCATCAATAGTGAAATCCTTATATGAAGATGCCAACATCATGGAAAAGTTGGCTAGTGTATCATCAAACTATCGTATGAGGAAAATTGCTTTCACAGCAACATAACACCCATATTTCATTGCAATCCTTTTAGTGTATCATCAAGCACTTGATCAAATTAGAAATGAAGGATGTGTTTAGGAAACAAACCAGGTTAGGCTGCCTAAATATGCTGCAATGACATATTTGTCAGCAGAAAAGATCAATGGCATAACGACACCATAGAAAATTTGTCTTGTCAAGTCATTAATCTTTCTTAGGGTTCAACGGCCACCAAAATGCCCAACCCCCACACCACCCTCCTCCGGCACACCCAAAAACCATAAAATGGTGATCTTGGTTTAGAAAAAGTAATAAAGACAAAATGTAGTTAGTCCACAGTATGAACCAGAATGCTAATCCACTGAAGGCGCACCAAACCCTTAATGTAGATCAGAAGAAACTCAAAATGCAATGAAAATAGCACAAAGCACCATTCTGACAAAGCACAAAAAGAATTTGCAAGTGAACAAGGTCCCTCCTATAAAATACTCCATCCCAAAAGATTAGTCCACATTACAATTTGTGAATTGTACTGTTTTTAGTACAATTCGCAAATTACAATGTGGCCGATTTTTGTGGGACAGAGGGAGTATATAACAGTGAAGACAATGCAGCAGAATAGTAAAATTTCATTTACACTGATGAATGCAAATTACAGTCTGAATAGTACACCACTGTTATAATTAATTTACGAAACGTATTAGGATGTCGATCATGTCAGCTCAAACACACACACACACACACACACACACAGAGGAAAACTGATGCACTGCGTGATTATGAAGAAAGACCGGTAATTCGACAGCCAGTCGAAAGAATATATATGAACCTAAAACACTGGTGACACACAGCCCTTCTCCAAACTACAATGAGTCAGACATAAATCTTATCGGGGAATTTAAAAAAGCATCAAGATGGAAACCCCTGAGAGTCGATAAGAATCTTACTTCATTGACGGATCGGTAACCCTGAGCCGAAGGCATAGGAGAAGAGTCCACGCCAGGGAATGACTAGAACAATAATAAAACAAAACAGGAATTGTTAACACACATGACGGTAAAGTAAACAAAAGCCAGAGGGATATCAAAGCTTACAGGCAAACCAGGAATACAGGGAACATTGCTTGATCCAGCACGTCTGTATTTGTGCCTTGGGGCATAAAATTTGTAATCTCCAGCCGACACGGCAACTTCAGTACGTCCTGTTAATCTCCTAAACCTATACCGAAAGCAGTCTCGTTAAGCGTACTCACAAAAGTCAAAATCTTATCACCCTTGAGACTACTAATATCCAGAGTTTAGATAAGAATGAATCAAATAAGTGACCAAACCAAAAGGTTTCAAGTCGGGATTTTTGTTGAGGGACAAGAGAAAACATCATCATGAATCTTTAAAAGACTAAGCATATATTCCAAGTAGAAAGAACTAATAATGTTGATGATGTTCCTTGCCTAATGAAGCCATACAACGGCATCCTGATACTAGAACCCCAAATAACTGCCAAACCCAAGAATGGTAAATGTTTCCAAGTTTTTTGAGGCTTTTGAAGTAACCTAAAAAAGGATCTACTCATTTTGGAAGAAATGTTTTGCCCGGTCCAGCGCAACTGAGTGATATTTCTGTTTTGCTCTGAAATACCAGTGGAACATTGTGTGCCTTAGGATGTCAGATCTTCAACAACCAAAGAGGAAAACATACAGAAGCCTACCATAACTATCCAGTACTAAATTTAACAGTTTCGTTAGTATCTTACTCAACCAAGCAAAACAGCCAGAGCAGAACCAAAGGAGTTTTTAATTATTTTATTTGTCATCCAAGGGTATGGCAATCCTTATTTCCCTTCAACTGCTACATTAAGAATTGAAAACCAGACTCTACTGAGTTCAAAAGAAACATCATGCAAACGCAGCAAAATTATGTCAAATTGCAGGGCTTGACGCTAATTGACTAACTAATGACAAATTACTCAAATAAAAAACATGCCAACACAAAGCTGATTCACATTTTCTGTGAAGAACATTTTAAACATATTTAACTTCCACAAGAATAAATCAAATCAAAGATATTTTTTCTCAGGAGTCAGGACCTTCGCACGAGAGGCACTGGTTAAGAAGAAGATTTCAATCAGAAACTACAATGAGCAGCTGCTCATCTAGCACTGTACTTGAGAAGGATCAAAAGCATACCACTCAGCATCATCATTACGCATATTTGTTGGCTTGTCAACAATTGATAGACCATTTACTACCACGAAACGAACACGCTTCTCCTCTTGTACCACTAATTCAGGAAATCTTGATCTTGTCTCAAGAGAAGTTGCCAATTCACGTCTTCTAAAACTGCATGGTCCTGCTTGAAAATGAGATAGCTCATGGTTGTTAAGATCTCTTAATATTCAAGACATAGTTTAAAAAGTTCGATAAATGAACTCAATAAAGTAGGCATTTTTCCATTCTGTCCATCAGATCTTTTTTTGTGTTGAAGCATACAAGCAATAGAAAACAGGAACCAAAACTTGGGTGCGATGAACTCATGTTAGCAACAGACTATACATGAGTTCCCCGAACCCACATACAGAAACAACTGATAATACTAAGATAATAATAATAATAGAGAGCGTAAGAAGTCATTCAACACACACTTTCCAGGTCAAGACTGAAGTTAACTAGTTGTAGCTTAACAATCTTCATCAGTATGAAATTTTCAATCATACCTTTCCTAGGGAATTTCTTGGCAAGCTTTCTATACAGGCCACCAGCAGCTTCGAGAGCTACACCAATAGTCTTTTCACGCATCCCATTAAAAGAAGAGATCCTTAAGTTGACTTCATTCACCAGCGTTTCGTACAAGTTAGCTACATACATTAAAGGCAAAACAAACCGTGCATCACCCTCATACTGGATCTCCCTTAATCTTCTCTTGTTTAAGTTATCTTGCTCAGACTGAGATGCATAATCAGCTGACATATCTGACACCTCAACCAAATGTGGATTTATAAAGTGGTCCACAATGATGTCCAGAAATCTTGCCCTTGCTGTCTCGATTGGTGATACATCTGACTCAAATGTCAAAGATCAGAACTTCAGTAACATAATCAACTTAGCCTACTTTTCTGGTTGGAAAGTAACCTTCTGTTTCGATAAACAAATGATACTCACCCTCTGGGGTAAAAATATTGTAGGAACCTCTAGAAGACCCTGCTGTTTCAAGACTAGATCGATCATCATCGGTCCCTACACTCTGAAGAGGCAACGCATTCCGATACGAATCGTGGATGCAATCCTGACATTTTATGTATACAGAAGAATGATTAAACAATTCTCTTCACGTATATCAATAAAACCAAATGTGTACAAGTAATGCTATATGGATTAGAAGAACTACTGCAACTTATTTGAAACCAAAAGGCAGAACCCACATTAATAATTTTCCAATCTAGCACACAGAGCATCTTCTTACATAGTGATCAATCTACAATCCACAAAACTAAGCCGCAGAAATCTCAATTCTAAGAATAAACCCATTAACATTTCCAAAGTCCACACAGTATCATTTTATCTCAATTGCCGCAAAATTCCTTTCAAAACGGAGTAGAATGAATAAAAAGAAACTAAAATTGTTACTCACACTGACAACAGCTGCAGGGTCGTCGTCGTCGTCATTACCCAAGCTATCATCAGTAACGTCATCGCCACCGCGGTCCACCCCACCGTCACCGACAACTCCGCCGGGGCCGGCGGCACCAGTTATGTCGTCGGCATTAAGATCGTGCAACGAACTTCCGATGTACGAATTCGAGGTTCTTAAAGTATAATGCTCGACAACAGGAACCCTAGTTCCCATGAATCAAAAATGCAATTGAATTCAAATCTCCCAAAGTTCTCCTTCCCTCTGTAATGCAGAAGAAACATACACATTTCAGAAGCCATTGATTGACTAAAACCATTGAGTGAGAGCGCGCGAGTTTTTCTTTTTTCTTTTCATTTAAAAAAGAAAAAGAAAAAAAAAAAAAAAAAGAGGAGATTTTCCAAACCTGACTCTGAAAATTACACGGGGATTGTCTCCGAGGCTGAGGTTTGAGGTTTGAGATTTGAGTCTTGAGTCTGATCCTTGCAGACTGGGGAGCGCAGAGAAAGGAGAAGACTTTCCGAACCTGAGTCTCAGAAGAAAATCACTTTCCGAGCCGCTAGGTTAGGGGCAATTGGGTGACGTGGAATTTAGCAAGAAACTTGCTCCTGTGTCGTAAACAAAATAATTTTACTATTGAAAAATAGAACTAATATAAAAGTTTGTGATTAACTTTGAAGTAATGACTAGTGGGAGTTGAAAATGATAGAGGTCTATAGATTTGGAAGAACTCTTAAGAACATGTAGGCAATAATATATTACTCACTCCTGTCTAAGAAAAATAATTCACATTGCAATTTATTATTTGTATTAATGTTTTTCTTTTAAATTATAAATTACAATGTGGATTAAAAACAAATTATAAATTACAATGTGGATTTCTTTTGTACAGATGAACTATATGTCTATAATCTTACTCTTTCTAGTCCAACTATATGTTTTCTTAGAACATGTGCTCCTTTACTAGAATTGTAAGAAAATGTGTTTTACTAGAATTGTAAGAAAATGTGTTGGAATGAAAAATATACTCTCCTGTTTTAGAAAAATATTTCACTATTATAATTTACTAGATGTTAAACCTACACGATGTGCGGGTAAATAAAATATAAATTTAACTTTTCACTAAAAATATTTGGATGAAAGAAAGAATGTGATGAGCAGTCTTAAAACTGTTAATAAATATTCTACGAATTGCAGGATGGAAATGTACATTTTATTTATTAATGTTAAGCAACTTTAACTATTCAATTTTTGTGATCGTGTAGATGAAAATAAGAAAGCTTTATTTTCGAGTCGCACTATATTTTTAATGCAGTAAAAGAACTTAAGAAATTACAGGTGAAAAAAATTACTGACAAAAGAAAATATTATTTAGAAAGAAAAAATTATAGGGCGAAACTGTAAAATCTAGATACATGTTTTCATTTTTTCTTTATAAGAATATTCACTATTTTACAAAAATTAAAGGAAATAATGTATAAAAAAAAATCATATCCAATTATTGAAATAACCAGTCATTTCTTGCTCTACCTTCACCTTCATTCTTGTCAATACAAAGCAAACGAAAATAAACTTAAATAAGAAATATGCAAAACTTTCCGAAGAAAATGGAAATATACTTTGTTGCCAATACGATAATGAATTACGATAATAAATTGACTTTTTAAAGGCCAGATTTGGTGCGTGTAATAATTCCCTGCCACACAATTTCCTGGCAAAACCAATAAAAAAATCCTCTTGCAGCATCATCAATTCTCAAAATTATCATGAAAAAAAAAAAAACGTTAGGATAAGCAGAGCATTGGAAGAAAATTGTCTTGTGTGATTTTAAAAGTTATTCCACATGCAGTTAGAATTTTTTCCTTAAATATACATGAAAAAAAAAACCTGGACAAAAATAAAGCTTTCTAAAACATTGTGGACAAATTTATATGCCCCGGATTTAGGAAATCCGAATGGGGGGAAAACTCGGATTTCGGAAATCCGACCCCAACTCAACTCGGATTATCAAAATCCGACTTTGTATTACGTAAATCCGATATTAAGTTAATGACAAAAATTAGTGTAATTAATCTAAATCCGGATTTTATAAATCCGTTTTTATCAATAAAATATTAATTTCCGGATAGAAAAAAAATAATGTGTTGGAAAATTAAATTTGGGCAGAACTCGGATTACCGAAATCCGAATCTGCTCTGTTTTCTGAAAAATGATGACTCCCAGTTGGCCACGGACTCGGATTTCCGAAATCCGAGTCCTTTAGAAAAAGTCTGGGTTCGGATTTCGCAAATCCGAGTCTTTGTCAGAACTGAAAAAAAAAATTGGACTGATTTTCACCAGTCCTAAACATGTTTACAGCACCAACAACAATGAAACATTGGAAAATAGGAATTTAATAACAACAAAACAATAAACGGCATTCGATTAACAATAAAATAAATCAAGTTTCATAAAAAGTTCAATACAAAAACTACTATAAATGTCCAAAATAATGAAATGTCTCATTTTTTCCCTTTTCCTTTATTGTGCGCATCCGGAGTGTATTTGTTTGGGCCTTGTCGGATCCTGTCTCCCCTCTTAAGATATGTGAGTATTGAACTTTTGGTGTGGTTGCGACTGTCCACCAAACTGAGCCTCGATTTGGGGTTGAGATTGGGATTCCCCCATGGTGATAAATTTGACTCCCGGTTGTGGTTGCGACTGTCCACCAAACTGAGCCTCGATTTGGGGTTGAGATTGGGATTCCCCCATGGTGATAAATTTGACTCCCGGTTGTGGTTGCGACTGTCCACCAAATTGAGTCTCAGGTCCACCAATGTCAAACTGAGTCTCGGGTCCACCAATGTCAAACTGAGTCTCGGGTCCACCAGCTTCTTCAAAATGAGTCTCGACCTGGATGCGCGAGCCTCGAGAAGAATGTGCTTGATCCTCATTTTGTTGACCCTCAGTTTGTTATTGCGATGTCCGAGGGGGGATTGTGACCTTTCTCTTTCTTCCTCCTCCAATCTTATCTCTTGACCACGGTTTCGCTTTTTTACCCGGAGGAGGTTGTGAGGGAAAAAATGGATCTTCATCATCCAGGATTTGGGTATCATCCACCTCTATCTCATCATTTGCGCCCAACGTTAAAGCAGCATGTGTTTGATTGATGATATCGTCCAAATGCTTGTCAAGTTCTTCGTCTAGGAGATTATCATCTTCTCGTTTTTCTCTAAACCTCTCGGTACTCACGCGAATGTTGTTCAATACTTCACCCTGAAAAGAAATTGGGACGTTAATTAAGAGAGTAAAGTTCTTAAAAAAAAATTAAAAAAACAAACGGAAACATAAGAAATAATAAAAGAAATCTACAATTAACTCACATATAATTTCACGCGGCTCAAAGAAGTCTCATATCCTTGAGGTTCATAATTACCGGGATTGGATATCAATCTGACAGTATTCACCATAAACCATTCATAGTACCCCTCATATACGGAACCAGGATCTCCTTCCTCCAAATCTCGTAGCACGAACTCTTCTCTCCTATTCCAATGACGGCGTACTATGGAATGGTGATCCTCCCAATTATTGCTAGGATACCCAGACATACTGTGGGCGTGATCGAGAAGGAATGCTGCGTTATCTTTAATCATGGGGCGCTTGGGAACATCCTGTATGTATCCAAATTGTCTTACGACTCTGCCCGACTCGTGGGGTTCCCTAATAGCCCAACAGAACATCCAACACCTAGTCGTCCAAATGGCTTGGCCTTGTGTACAGAAATCAGGGAGTCTATGGAGGACATGTGCATATGGTTGCCATCGAAACTACAGGAAAAAAATTTCATTAGATGGTACAACCGAAACCAAAAGAAAGGGGTAATTGATCTCAAAGTAAATATAAATACCAAATTACAAGTACTTACATCTTCAACACGCAGACTTGTTAATTGATCTCTAAAAGGTGGAGTGCTGCTCCTTGGGGCGTCGCCGTACGTGTACCTACATTCCCACCTTAATAAACAAAGGGGTACATTTGAATTAGTGAAATAAATGAATAAGAAACAAATAGAATTAAACGTTGAGTTATTTTGAACTGAAAATACGTACCGCTGAGCTAATGAAGCGGTCTCATCAAGCAAATAATCTACTCCTTTTCTTTGGGGCGCGATCCTCTCGATCCGCTCATACGCCCATACCTAGTAAATTGCAATAATAATGTAGAAACTTCAAATTATAACGTCGAAAGCGCAAAATAATTAAACTTCAAAATGAAAACTAATACGTACCTGTAGCAAATATAGACACCCGGTGGCGTCGTGCATGGTATACTGTGATGCCTCGCATAGGCCAGAGTACAACCCAGCCAGCAGTGCCGATCCCCAACTGTATCGACTACACTGATCCAAATCCTCAACCTGGGCCAAGAACTGTAGATTGACAGTGTTCTGCGTCTTGTTCGGAAACATGAAACTGCTAATAAAATGCAATATCATTGTCCTGGCCCTTTGCTCGAATCGATGGACAGTGGAATTTGAAGGTAGTGTACGACCCATCTCATCTTCGAAAATACCAACATTGACACATTGGCCATTTACAGTCGCCGGCCGGAATCCCAAATAAGCCTCACATCGATCCCTCCATTCATCTGCAGTCCGGCTAACTGTCATGCCGTACACCGGGTCACCATCCACCCGAATACCAAACAGGACCTCGACGTCCTGTAGCGTCACCGTCGCCTCTCCAAAATTAAAATGGAAAGTGTGGGTTTCTGGCCTCCACCGTTCCACCAACGCGGTAATGAGGCCTAAATCAACTCTTTTGTACCCTACCTTCATGATCCCCTCAAAACCGGCTCTCCTAATGACTTCCTTAACCTCCGGTGCCGTATTTTTATATAACGCCCAAAAATCGCTGTCGTACTTACGGCCCTTGAGGCGGAATGTCTTAATGTCCGGTATCCTGTTCTCATAGACAGCTTGGGACCTATGCTTTGTTTGACGATATAGCATTTTATCTTGTATAGGTCCCGGGTGAAGATGTTTAGGTTGATATTCATATTGGGAGCCCGATGCCGGCGTCGCCATTTCAATCCTACACAAGGTATGAATGATGAACATTCGGCCAAATAAATCAACCAAACCATAAACATTCGGCCAAATAAACAAGACTTCAAATTATTCGGCCAATAAACAATACTACCAAACGATGTACACTCGGCCAAAAAAAAACAAATCAACCAAACTTCAAATTATTCGGCCAAATAAACAAGACTACCAAACTATAAACATTCGGCCAAATAAACAACCTAACAAACGATGTACACTCGGCCAAAAAAAACAAATAAACCAAACTTCAAATTATTCGGCCAAATAAACAAGACTACCAAACTATAAACATTCGGCCAAATAAACAACCTAACAAACGATGTACACTCGGCCAAAAAAAACAAATAAACCAAACTTCAAATTATTCGGCCAAATAAACAAGACTACCAAACCATATACATTCGGCCAAATAACAAAACTACCAAACGATGTACACTTGGCCAAAACTACCAAACTATAAACCCTAAACTTAAATTCAACACAACTTGTTTATTCAAAAAAAAAAAAAGGACTCGGATTTCACAAAGAAAAAAAAAATTTTGACAAAAAAAAAATAAAGAGAGGATCGCCGGCCAAAACTTACAGTGAGTAATGGAGGAAGTCGGGAGGAGTGGAGGAAGTCGCCGGAGGTAGAGATAGTCGGAGGGAGTCGCCGGATTGCAAGGAATCTCACCGGATTATCCAGAGGGAGGAGAGACGCCGGATTGTGCAGAGGGAGGAGAGACGCCGGATTCTGGAAATTGAGTCGTCGGAATGCAAGAGGGTCGCCGGAAATCACGGAGGGAGTGGAGGGAGTCGCCGGATTGAGTGGTGGGAGTCGCCGGATTATTGTTTAATTGGAGTTTAGTTTTAGGGTTTTGTTAATTCTGGAATTGGGGGAAAAATGGGAAGGGAAGAGTTAACTGAACAATATATAGTCCCGTAAAACTCGGATTTAGGAAATCCGAGTCTTCCCTGTTTCCCTCAAATTTCAACTCTCGGATGGTTTCACAAACACGGATTTCTGAAATCCGAGTCCTTTGTAAATTAAAAATAAACTCTGAGTTCGGATTAGCGAAATCCGAGTTAGTACTGTTTCTTCCCAAATTTCAACTCTCGGATGCTTTTCACAAACACGAATTTCCTAAGTCCGAGTACTTAGTAAATTCGAGAAACTCTCTGAGCTCGGATTTACAAAATCCGAATCTCCCCTGTTTCTCCTCAAATTGCAACTCTCGGATGCTTTTCACCAACACGGATTTCCTAAATCCGAGTGCTTAGTAAATTCGAGAAAATCTCTGAGCTCGGATTTAGGAAATCCGAATCTCCCCTGTTTCTCCTCAAATTGCAACTCTCGGATGCTTTTCACCCATTCCGATTTCGGAAATCCGAGTCCTTTGCAATTTCAAAAAAAAAACTCTGAGCTCGGATTTCTGAAATCCGAATGCTTCACAAAACCTTACAATGATGAGTATTTTGCACAATCCGATTTTGATTATGAAAAATAGTACATATTTCATCACACTTTACAATCCGAAAAATTCAATGTTCACATTACAATCCGAATTTATCAATGTTCACATAAATTTATCAAACACTAAATAACTTGCAAGAACAATAAATTACACTCAATTCCACTATCATTCACGGTCTTCTATCTAGTCCAGGTGCGAAACGGACATGAATTGGCATCATGACCTAGTTGTCCACATCTCCAACATTCCCCGGCTCCGGCGTCCCTGTAATCCATTTGCATTCTATGTCTCCTTTTTGTCTTCGTCCGGTCCCGCATGCAACAAGAGACGCTCATAATTCGGAATGATGTTCCAATTGACCATCGGCCATTGTTCCTCATCGGGAACCGGAACAAAGCCCGTGTAATGAAATTGTCTGCGCCACGTTGGAAGGCGCCACACACTATGGTATAGATCAATAGGCCGATCCCCTTTTCTCCGACAAACTTGGAGTGCGTGCGTACAAGGCATCCGCTACTCTTGCCACTTCCTGCACGAACACCTATGTTCATCGTAGTTCACCGTATGCAGAGACCTACCCCTGCCACTTAGGCGTGTGGCAGTAACAACACGCCACATAGCATCATCACCATCGAAAGGGATGGCTTCAAAACTGGCTGCTTTATCATTCATTTTCTCGTATTTTTTCCATAACTCAGGAGGGATCGGTGTCATGCAATTTCTCGCAGACAATTGTTCTTCTCTATAGAATTTAACAGTTTTGCGAAAGGTTGCATCGATCAAGGCTCTAATTGGTAAAAAACGGATCCCTTTCAACGCATTGTTGTAACTCTCAGAAATGTTGGTTGTCGCTATGCCCCAACGGCGAAGACCGGCTTTCAATCGAGCCCAGTTACTCCCCCCAATCCCTCGAAGATACTCCCATGCAGCAGGTTTGAATTCAATAAGCTCGCCTCATACGGTTGTATTTCACTCTTGAAAGCGTCGTGCCCATCTTCCAACATAACCGCTTCACGTTTTTGCTATTATATCGCGACACAAGATTGCTGCGAACGTGGCGGAGGCAAAGAAAGTGCCCACCATCACCTAAATCACGCCATTCATCCATCTGTGACATTGCGCTCAACAACCCTGCATTCCAGTCGGATATCACACTTACGATTCTATCATACACAACCCACAACCTCAAATTCCTCATAAAAAATGTCCAACTCTCTACTGTCTCCTCATCAACAATCGCAAATGCAACCGGTAAAATGTGCTTGTTTGCGGTATACACCACCGCAACAAGCAATTTGCCCTTGTATCCACCACGCAAAAAGGTTCCATCGATACAAATGACCGGTGGACATTCAAAAAACGTCTCAGCCACCGGTGCAAATGACCAGAAGACGTATTTAAATGTCCGGTTTCTCCTGTTCCAACCTTCTTGTCCCTCCTTCCATTCCCACTCTACTACAGTCTCAGGATTAGTAAACTTAAGCGCAGCGATATACCTAAACAACAACAAGTCATTGTTAAAATATTTCAATACATGTAAAAATAAAAATACTATAAATATTTCAATACACGGATAAAAGTTGATATTTACCGTGGAAGTTCTTTGAAATTGGAGGTCCAATCACCATAGACCGCTTCTATGGCTTTCCTCCTTCCGTGCCACGCCCTTTTGTATGGCACATCTACTTTCAATAAGGTCTTCACATCTTTCTGTGCCGAGGCTACCGTATAATCTACGTTGTCCTCAACCTTTCTCCTGATGAGTCTAGCAATCAAAGACACGTCCACACACCGATTGTCATTATCATTCACAGGAGTCATGCAATTATGTGCATCATGCCATCTCACAATTTCATGAAGGCCGTGAGCTTTCAATGACACACGCATCTTCCACTCACATGGTGGTTCACCATCCTCACTTTCCACATTAAATGTTCTGCACCGCACAGCCCACGTCCTTGGACTACTCGCGGCGACCGTATATTCCCTTTTATGATGGATATTCCATAATTTCACAGCATGCTTTGCTTCTGATTGAGATTTGAAACAAACACCAATGTCCATTCCTTCGGGCGTCTCATCCCACATCTTAAGAGCAAACTCATCCTTGTCTACACATGAGGCATCCCAGTTCCCCATCTTACTATATACATGGCGTCGGGCGAATAGATTACAATCCCTTTCTTCATTTTCCAACCTTTCATCATCACTTTCTTCAAAATCACTCTCTCCAGAGACATTACAGTCTTCTTCGCTTTCACTTGGAGCTATGTAGTCGGAATCCAACTCTTCCCGGTAGTCATTTTGTGCAAATAAAGGTGTCCTCTTTATCACGGTTTCGAGAAGTACTAGCACGTTCCCCCCTTCGAAAATCACCAAATGACACGTTTTCCAAACTCGCTTCTCTTTCTTCTTGAGTGATATCTTCCAAATCTATGTATAAATCCAAACATGACATTGGATCCACACGGTTCATGAACTCTACATGCGAATCATTCTTGATCTTCACTACACGCCTACCACCGGGACTATCGAAAATCAAAGAAAGGTGGAGTTTCACGTGTGCTGGATCCCAACCAAGGGTCATACAAATCTTACTAATCAATCCCTCATATGACAACCTTTCTTCGACAAACAAACCATCATCCGGCATATTCGAAAAAGTGTTGATGCTACCGTTCTCTATCACATACTTACTTGTATGATACAAATTAAGCATGTATGATACATTACGTGCCATTGATAACTGTTAAAAAAAACATCAATAACTAATTATTTCTTAATAACAAAATCAACAAAATACACCATACATTCTCTAAAATACACCATACACCATACACCATACATACTCCAACAAATACACCATACTAAAATACTTATAAATCAACTTCGATATCTCATGAACAACTATGATTTCTCATATCTAACCTCAAAATCAACACCTAAAACATCCAAACAACCAACCAACATAAACCCTAATCTATCATACATCATTCTAACAATCAAAATAACACAAAAATAAACTAAATAACATGGTTTTGCAATCTAACCTCTTTCAAATAACGATTTCCACGTATCTAGAGGCAAGAATGCATCAAAAACTTCGATTCGCCCTTGTTTGAGCTGCAAAAACAGAAAATCCAACTCAGTTCTCGAATGAGAACTGCCTGAAATTTTTTTTCTTTTATAGCACGTTAAACTCGGATTTACGAAATCCGAGTTTGTAAGTAACTCGGATTTTCGAAATTCGAACTGTGTTAGATTTGGATTTCATAAATCCGAGTTTAGTCAATTCAGGATTATTTTATTAATTTGTTGGTCCTCCAATTTAAGGCACATGCCTACTTCCACCAACCAAAATTAAAGGCATCCGGATTTCTAAAATCCGAATTCATCAAACCGGATTACGGACTTCCGGTTTTTTGGATTCAAAAATTTCGCGCCGCGATTTATTAATTTTTAACTAAACTCGGATTCTACATTCCGAGCTTTACTGTTCATTAAAGAACTAAAAAAACTATTATTCAACAAAATTTATGAAATTATTATTTTATTATTAAGTATGGATCCGGATTTACAAAATCCGAATCTCTAATATTAATCAAAACTCGGATTTCAGAAATCCGAGCAATATATTTCTGTCCACAGATATTCTGAAAAATTTAAATTTGTCCACGTTTATTTTATTTAATTTTTTTTGGGAAAAGCCCCCATGCAGTTACAGGTCGAGAGGGGATGAGTAATGACAGAGGGATTGGATCATAAATTTTTAATTTTAAAAGCAACTACTTTTGATTTGAGAGATTGCTCCAATATTTGGCTTAACATATTTTCAACGATAAAGAAACAAAATGCGATGCTAACACATAAAAAGAATACCACAACCAAAAAAGAAAAAAAGAAAAAAAAAAACTCATTGATCTAGTTTCGCATACCTTTGTACTCTTTTCTACCTTCAAGACAGTTATGCAATACGAAAATACGGTAGGCAGTATCGCATTAGTCATACATGGTTTCCTTCTTTTTGCTTGTTGGTTTAGTGCTATGGAAGATGGAGATGGGGTACTGTTATGGTGATATTTATACCATAAACTTAATATACAGACAAAGGGCGCGTACTTACATAATTTGTGGAAAAAAAATTTGGAAGATGCCGAATCAGATTATTAATCAATTGTTATATTAAGTGGCCCTTCGATATCACCAAATTCCTTTTTATGTTTAAATTGCGATTAGCTCTTCCATGGCATCAAATTCTCAAGAAAAAAATAAATCAATCAATGGCCTTTCAAAATTTTTAATAGATTGACTCAACAAATTAAGTATGATTTAAAATTAAAAAAACTTCCAACTAGAATAGAAGATTTGGGTAAGATAAGATAAAATCGGGTAAGATTTATTTCGAATTATTTGAAAACAGAATCTTCTACCGGATGATTACTTAAGTAATATTTTTTTTTTTCTTATCTTTTTTCCTTAAGAGTTTTTTAACCGAAGATAATTTTTTTTTCTTTTTAATAAATAAAAAATGGAGAAAATTGGTAGTTCTACGTTGCAAGTGAAAAACTATCCGGGTTTCCTCTCTCTGGGTTTTCTTTTATTAAGTTATATAAATAAACTTTATTGAAAACAAGATATTTCACAAATTGTATTATAAATTCTTTTTTTTTATGAGATGAAATGAGTATTAATTGAAAAATATGAAAAACCTTACTACACACATCCAAAAGAACATAGATAAAGTGTTCAACAAATAATGGGCAACGCTAATTTATAAAGATCAATATTTTGCACAAGAATGTACTAAGATCATTATTTTAGATTTGTAAGTACTTCCAAGTTCCAACGGTCTTTATTATAAGGTATTTTTATTTTTTCTAAGTTTTATTTATTATCCTTTTCTAATTGAAAATAAAATATTAGAACACAATATATATAAAAAAATACTTTTAAGGTTTTATTTTTAATTAGAAAATACGAAATTTATGAAAGCACCTTATATGGTTGGACTGGAAAAAATTAAAATTACTCTATTTCTATGTATTTTGATCCCAACTTGTTAACGTATGTTTAACAGTAAACTTGGAAATCTATCCGTTTTCTTTTAACTCACTTTTGGGGCAGAAAATAATGGATCAGTTAAACGCTTTACCTTTGGACGCTTAGGGTAGTTTAAAAACAAATAAAATGATAGATTCACAGAAACTTGAGAGTGACCAATGTCTTATCCTACAAAATATACATAATTATTCCTATTAAGAAAATATTAGGAATGCGATTTTATTTTATTTTATGTTTGCCTTTTCGAATGTTCAATTTCATTTTAAATTTTTTATGTTTTTATTGATTATATCAATACTATAGAAAAGAAATTACTCAGTGTTTGCACTAAAGATGTACTAGAAATTAAGAAAGTAGAATGCTAATTATATGAAGATTTTAATGTTAAAATACCAAAATAAAATGTCTTCTTTGTTCTCTGCTTTGCTGGTGGTGAGTCTCGTGGTACTCCCCGCCGAAGAAAACAAGAAACATTAACACCATACACAACCATTTAACTTTGAAATCAACCATGTCAACTCTTTAAATTTCTCGAGTTTAACCATGAATAATGGAGCAGGTGGTGGATTAAATTACATCAAACCCCACAATATGCCTTGAGAAGATCCGGAGCTTGCTGACCTTCTTCGGTGCCATAATATTCAAGCAGTCCTTCAACATTAAACGGCTTGTAAAGCAGTGGATGTTCATCATCAACCAGCTCTTTTGGAATTTGTATGGTTCCCTTATGAAATGAAAATGTTCCAAGTGTATATCTTGCTTCCTTTTCTCTCATTATTACTTGATGCACAGGGGCATATATTCTCCCATTGCTCCATCCCTAATCCAACACCAATTAGATTATAAGTAATGTTTTATTCTTTATCGTTGAATATGAAAGAGAAAAGATGTATTTCTTATCCAATAAACTATACAACAACGATCAGTAATATAACATCTATAATTTTATACAATAATTACTCTCTTCGTCCCAAAATTATAATGTAGTTTAGGTTTTTAGTTTTAGTATGTTGAAAACCTAAACGTACTAAAACTAAAAACCCAAACTGGATAATAATTTTGGGACGAAGGAAATACTTGTGTCTAGTAAGCATAATATGTAAGTAGCTCTTCTCCAGTTTCTGAACCAATATTTTACTGAATAAATTTATCGCATCAAATTTCGAGTCAGTTTACTTCGATGAACGAACACACGTATATAAAGAAATAATCTATAAAGACATGGCCCCAATTACAGCTGATTCATTAATTTAATGATGTACCAATTATTTACTTAGCAATAATTTTGATAACTAACCGATAGAGAATCGCCGGCGGTAATGAGAAGGGAAGAAGGGGGGAAGTCAACGGTGATCCACTCTCCCGCCTTGGTTTTGACCTGATATCCATTGACTTCATTTTGGTGAATTACGGTCAACAACGTCTTGTCACTGTGAGGCAAACATCCAACGTTGGAATACTGATCATCACCACTTCCCGGAACCCGATAAATCATCATTCTGAATAAGTAAGCCACTGATTCAACGTTCCAATCACGATCATAGTACTTCTCCAATCCGTAGCTCTCGTAAATCATCCTACTCACCATTCGATCCACATCCGACAGTTTCTTGACGAAATAATTCATAATCTCGCTGCTCAACGAAACCAGCAGGTTAATGTATAAATACATATACATATACTCCCTTGTCTCAAAATGATTGTCTAGTTTAAATACATTAAAACTGAAAATTCAAACTAAATATAATCATTTTGGGAACATGAGTAATATATCAATCGGTCAGAAAATTTCAATCTAATTTTTCAGCAAGCTTTTATACATGTAGTAGATTGAATGCAAAAACATACTCCGTTCATCCAAAAATAATGATACAGTTTGGATTTTTACTTATAATACGTACTGAACTAAAAATAAAAATTCTAATTGGAATATATATATACATATATATATATATATATATATATATATATATATATCGTACCAGAAGCTCTGATTCCCGGAAGGCCACATTAAGTTTGTAAAACTTCGGATTGGTTCAATATCACGAGCCAATGATGCATCAAAGACGCCTAGGCTTTCATAGAGAGGCATGGAAGGCTTCTGTCCCCGGTAACCGTAAAATGGATTATCCGAAACGTTCCGTTTCTTGACTTCTAATGGAAGGTCAAACACTTCTTTCAACGCTTCCGTAACTGCAGCAGAAGCTTCTGATGAAAACTGATCATGAATCGCTAAGAAATAACCGTGCTCTTCCATGGCTGCTTTGACCTTTTCTCTTGCAGAAACCCAAGAACTTGTGCCTGGTTTTGCATTTTCACCTGTGAGATTTATCACCGGAATCATGGTCAAATCTTAATTGGCCAACCTTTGGCAGAACTTCTTTTTTTAGGTATAACGTACCTGTTCTAGAGTTTACTAATATATACTAATTGGTTGTAGTTTTTGTTTTACATCTTAACTTTTTTTTTATTATTACATACCCATATTTCGGAGCTATTTAACAATTTTTAGGAGGTGAAATTCTTCCAATAAATTTTCTACGTCTGTGAAATGTCTTCAACATACACATATTAATTCAAATTAAAACGTTAACTCATCTGAGCACATTCGAACTTCAGCGTCGAAAATGTAAAATAGTTATATTATGAGGAACAAATTGCAGATGACAAATCTCATCCATGCATGCTCAATGATGACACTTTGTACCAAATAATATTGCTCTCTTCGTTCTAAAATATTTTCGTGTTTGAATTTTTTTCTTTTAAAAGATTACTCTTTATGTCTCAAGATTATTGTCCAACTTAAATTTTCAATTTTAATATTTAAACTAAAAGCGAAAATTCAAACTGAACAGTAATTAATCTCGAGATGCTAGGAGTACTATTTTTAGTAGGAGAATTAACTTATTCTCCAATGTCTTTTATGTATCCCACGTCCGAGGGTCCGCGACAAGATGATAGAGCTGTATATAAATAATCAAGGAACTCAAATTACTTCATTATGAACTCTAAGCATATAAACTTGTATTTTAGATATGTTTGATGAAAAGGACGAGATGTGCGAAGGTTAATTTCTTAGGTCTCCAACTCTTTTTTTCTTTTTCTTTCTTTTTTCTTTTAAAAAAAATCTAGCCTAATAAGTCCCCGAAACCCCTCTATAAAATCGTGGTGGGAATTGAGCTGGAGTGTTTATTCTCAAGATACATAATATTCTAATCACTAAACTGTTATTCAATTTCTATTCTAATTCTTTCTTTTCTTTTGTATATTGTACTTATTCGGTATACTTTTGTATATTGTACTTATTCGGTATACAAAATTACTATTCTGACTTGTTCGAATTTGCATCGAATAAGCTCGTGTTATAGCTCAATTTTATCTCCTATATAATACTGCGAGATTGGTAGTTAAACTTTAATCACAATAAAAGATATTCAAAAAAACATTTTGGAAAAGAATCAAACAATACTTGGAGCTGGAATATTCGGATGGTGTATGTTGACAATCGATTTTCCATGTTACATGACATCAAAGAGTAGTTGTTACAAGTATTATTATACTCCTTCCGTCCCATAATTATTGTCCTGTTTGAGTTTTTATTTATAGTTCAAATTGCACTAAATGTGAAAACTCAAATTGGACAATAATTATGGGACGGAGGAAGTATAAGTATTTTGGTTGATGAAAAAGACAAGAGGAGGTTTCTTCGGTCACCATATACCTGCTTTCAATTTTTCTTTTTCCTTGTCATTTTCGTTAGTGCAGAAATATAGTCAAATGTTATAAATATATTAATAATGTGGATGTCTATAAGATAAAAAAGTTATATTAGGATTTCATGTATAGAAATAATATTTAGTTAGAACTCGTATTTATTGATTTTATCTCTGTATCTATTTGCTATAAATATAAATCAACTATAAATATAAACCAATCCCTATTGAATAAGATACACATGAATCTTCTTTCTCTCTTTCTCATAGTTCTGCTTCTTAGTCTATATTCATCTGCTTCTTAGTCTATATTCATTTTTATAATACGTTATCCGTACAAAGTTCTAGCCAAAAAGCAAAGCTTTTTAATACCAAAGTTCTAGTTAAAAAAGCTTTATAATATCACTGTTTAAAATTGGTGTATATTAATTGGTGTATATTAATTTTGGAAGACTGAAGTTTTCAATAAATATTTAGTTTTTGTGACTGAAAATATTTTTGGAGATTTGTTTCTCTACCACGACCGAGCGGATTACTTAGAGGATTGTTTTGTGCGCCTGTTTTGTGCGATAATAAGTAATGTGTACTGCGTGTATCAATTACAGCTACACGAATCTCCCCTTCCCATTGGACGTTTGGTTGTTCGGCTTGAAGATAAAGCTCAGGTCTGTCTAATTCTGTCTTTTTCCCTCGTTTTAATGCGGAAAAGGTTTTTTTTTTTTTTTTTTTGGCACGCTGACTATGAAGTTGGAATTTAGTGGTCATTAGGCATTTGCGTAGTTGGACTTTTAGTGGGTGTTCTGGGATACATTAAAACGAGATGCTTTAGTGAAGATGCTATAACAAATGAGTAAAAGCTGAACTAATGGGATACATCCATGTACGTTTATTTATCCTACTATTGAAAAAAATAAAAAAAAACAAAAAAAAACTAGTGTTTAATGTATTCTACTTTAAAATTGGTTTACCATTTATTTTTGGTTATTTGAAGAGTTTAATGTGCATGATTAATTTTGAATCACAATGATCTTGGTTCTGCGTTAGAATTTGTTTAATTAAAAAGTAGGGTTTTTGATAATTGAAACAAGGGTTTCGGGAAATTTAAACAAATTTTAATAAAGCAAAGCTTTGTTTGATGGTTACGTGTATGCTTTGTTCTTGGAACTGGATTTGTGCTTCACTAGCGTGATTACATTATTTTAATCAAATGAAAGAGGTATGAGAAAAAACTTTGAAGCGAAACTAATATGGGTTCATGTGTATGCTTTGTTTTGTTTTGTTTTTGAATACCTATCGTGGGCACAAGAGAGGTTTTGTTTTCTTCAATTGTATGTGAACAAATTTTGTTTGTTGAACTGATCTTGATGAACAAAATTGAATTTATTGGAATAAATAGTTATCCGAAGTGATCACGGATTTTGTTTTTGGTCACTTTGACCACATGGCACTATAGATGTTGTACTGAATCAAAGACACCCTATAATTGGAAATGCATACACTCATTAACCTTTGAGATTTCAATGTAGTTTTGTGTGAGACGGTACACGCCATGGATATTTTGGAGGCAAGATTCAATTCGCCCATAATTTAGTGTTATGCGAGACACGCATGATTGTTAGTTTTTGTCCATTTAATTAATATTGCTTTATTATAAATTGAATATTGGATTTGCATGGTTAACAAAAAAAAATGATTAATCGTCGGATCATAATTGAATAATGATATTTTGTTTCTGTTTAAACATGCATTAACACAAAAATGGTTAGTTTTAAAGCCGTTCAGCCACCGTTGCCCTTTGGTTCGAGTCCTAGTCCTAGACTAAGGATGCTCCAGGACTGAGGGGATTTTGTTTTCTCGGATGTTTTTTAGAATATGCTAGGCGTCTTGATATGTCTCTGTTTTATGTGTATGTTCTTGACTATTCTCGCGACAGCTACAATCATATATGCATTAATAGTCGGATTACTTAATCAACTGATTATTAAAAGCTTCATGACTGATCATTACCTAGAATTTGATTATACTTTATTGGATTAATGCTTTTGTAGAGCATGTACATAAACTTCTCCGTAAAATTAGATAAAAGCTACTGAAGAGCAGAATTTGGTATCTACAAGTGAAATAACTTAAATGCTACAATATCTAATGGCACATGTAATCAAATTCTGCCAGAATGTTGGATGGAATCTCCCATAAAAAATCAGGTATTAAATCCCTTGACAAAATTAGCAAAAGAATATTTTGATGGAATGAACAAATAATCCTGAAGAGTATATATCAATGTTCTAATGGCTGTCTTATGGGATAAAAGTTGAATATTGAGTTAATTAGACATGCTTTCTCAGAGTATATGCTCCCATGAATAAGAATTGATTTGGCATATTTAAATAATAAGTGCATTATTTTCTCCAGAAGAGAAATTCTAAACTTTGGCATAACTACTTAAGGCATTTTGGTTTTAAGACAAAACAAGAAAGTTAGTGTGATTTAAATTTGGAGAACCAAGAGTTTCTTCCAAATAATTAGAGTACCAATTAATGTGTCGATGAGATAGCCACAAGTATGATTCTCGTTAACTTATACTCGAAGTTTGCAAACTTAATTATGGAGTTAATCTGGTAACTTGCAGAATTTCATATTCTTTTCTTACGAGAATTTAGACTTGGCAATTATGGTGAGTGTATGGCTCAATACCAGATGAAAAAGTTGAACATTGCGTGCCTATAAGAGCAATAATGAAGCGGTCTAGTAGAATCGTTTATTGCATGTGTTCAATTAAAGTAATTACCTCATGTGTAATTGAGGAAGTGTTGAAACACAAAAAGGCACAAATTGTATGCATAAGACCGAACGGGTCATTCTAAATATTCTCCTAAATATTGGTTTCGGTCAGAAATCATCCATATCCATCTTCAAGATATGTAAATGTGCAGTTTATATATGATAATTGCTCCACCACAATGCACACAAAAAGGAGCCTTCGGAAGAGGTTAGAAATATATGTTGAATACTGAATCTCTAATTTTTAAAATTATTGGTGTTGGATTAACTACTCGATGAACTGATCATATTATTTTGACGAGTTAGTTACTTTCAAAAGGGAGATTATTAACTGCTCCATTGGTTAATCGCCATTTTAACGAGTTAGTTATCCCAATATCTGGGGGAGAAGTTAAAACAACCTATTTATAAAATTAGATGGACAATGTAATTATCTTATTATGATCCTCGATGATATGAACCTAAAGTTCAAAAGATAATGTTTAAGACCAGATATTTACCTGACCGAATGTATAAATATATCTTATATAAGAGACTGTTAAAATTTAGAATTTGATAATGTGTCCCTGAAGGACTAACTACCACTATTTGTTAGTTGAATCTCCATTTGATGAGTGGTAGAACCATTGATTCCAAATGATAAAAATCCTCGTACATGACAAGGTTTAAATCTATAGAGATGATAAATACGAATGATTATAATTCATAAGAATTTTGAACTGAAATAGTTTTCCATTAAGGTGAATTAACTTCTAGAAAAAGTATATGAATACTTGGGAAACTTAATGATTGTGAGATCTTATTACCAAAGAACATATAATCGATCAACAATAAAATGTCGACATGAAAATTGCTTATGCTGCGACAGTAAAATAAATGAAAATGAGGATCATGAAATGACAGTCTGTTGTAGATGCAGACATTAAACTTATTGGCCACAACAAATGAAAAGATGCAATATACACTTGACGATTTGAACTTAGAATTGAAATTGCTTGCGAACTAGAAGTTTGGCAAGTGATATACCAGTTAGATTTTGGCGGGTGATTGTGCAAAAGATTATCAAGCAACCTCTTTGTTACGTAAGTTTTTCTCAAAGTCTGGTTTATCTTGTAGTGAAAAATATTTATTCTTCCGTTATTTGCTGAATCTGGCAGCAAACGAAGAAATAAAATGCGTCTAGTAAATATAGTGATCACTTGAAACAATACTTGATCTTTGCCATTTGAAAATGGTGTTTATGTGAAATCCTTGAAGGATTCAATAAGGGACATGGTTCCGATTCTCGAAAATTAATATGAAAGACTTGCGCAAGTTATAGTATCTTCATGTGTCTAGATGAATATTTAGGTGAATATTTTTTGAACATTTTGGTTATTACCGTTCATGCATTTGACTTTATATGTTTTATCCGGATATGTTACATTTGTCTGTAAAGTGATTGTTCGCGTTTTGTATGTGTTCTCTAATCATGTTATTTTGAAATACTGATATGAATTTTTCATAAATTAGATGTGTCTTCACTATTTGGTTAGCACCAAAATTTTAAAGAATTTGAAAAAGCTAAATATTAGTGAAACTCACAAGAGTGGCAAGATTTATTTCCAAGCTCCTCCATTGAGAATATTAATCGAACCAGTTCGGATCACTGCCCTTTGTTGCATCTATTCAGTGTTCAAATGGTTAGTAAACCGAAGATCTTACGTTTTCAAAAGATGTGGGCGAGGCGAGCTGACTTCAAAAGTGTTGTCAAGGAGAATTGGGACCAACCTATTGATTCTTATGGTATGCTTGGTTTTTCCCTAAAATTCAAGCGTTTAAAGGCAAAATTAAAGGTATGGAATAAGGAGGTTTTTGGAGATGTATTTGAGAATTTGAGGACATCCGAGAGCAAGATTCAAGAATTGGAGAATACTTTTGATCACTCTGGAAGTGATGAGGACCGGTTGCGCATGCAGGTTGCTAAAGCGGTATTGCTTCAAAGGTTGAAGGAATGTGATGATTTTTGGTCTCAAAAATGAAGATCAAATGGATGAAAGAGGGGGATTCAAATATAGCATTCTTTCATGCATCTTTGAAGGAGCGAAGGGTGAAGCAAGGTAGTTTTAAAATTCGAGATTCGGAAGGGTGTACTTTGTCTTCTGTCCAAGATATTGAAAATGAGGCAATCGAATTTTTTAAATCTCTCCTCCGCGATGATGAATTAGATGATGATGCTGCGCAGGCTGCTTTCTTGGAACACATTCCTCCATTGCTTGAAGACGCGGACATCACCTTATTAATGCGCCCAATTCAGCTTAATGAGGTGAAGGAAGCTGTGTTTAGCTTGAGTGAAGATAGTGCTCCTAGGGTTGATTGATTTGGGGGATGCTTTTATCGAAAATGCTGAGATATAATAGCAGATGATTTATGGAAGGCTTGTCAAGAGTTCATGGTTGGTGTTCCTTTACCAAGGTCGGTTGCGAGTACTTTAATTACTCTTATTCCTAAAAAGGATGCGGTTAGCACTTTTGCTGATTTCAGGCCTATTAGCCTTTGCAATTTTTTGAATAAGGTCTTCACCAAAATTCTTATGGAGAGGCTAAAAAGGTGTTTTGTCTAAGTTGATCTTGGAGGAGCAATCTGCTTTTTTGGAGGGCCGAGACATTGTTGATAATGTGATGCTTACACAAGACTTATTCAATTTTTAGGGAGAAAGGCCGAAGGAGGAAATTTCATTTCAAAGCTTGATATGATGAAAGCTTTTGATCCTGTTAAATGGAGTTTCTTGGAGAACCTAATGCTTAAATTTAGGTTTCCTATGCATTTTGTGACCTTGGTGTTGAATAACCTAAGGAATGCTTGGTTTTTGGTTATGATTAATGGGAGTCCGGTTGGTTTTTTCCAATCATCTAGAGGCATTAAACAAGGAGACCCTTTGTCTCCTTATCTTTTCATAATAATATCGAAGGCCATGACTAGGAGACTTAATTCTTTGGTGTCCATTGGACGGATTGCAAATTATGGCACGCCGGCTAGATCTTTGATAATCTCGCATTTGGCGTTTGCAGATGATGTGATTATTTTCTCGCGGGGATTGAAATGATCTCTACGAATGAATTTTTTTTGATTATGAAAGAGCCTATGGTCAGAAACAAAGCCAAGAGAAGAGTGCCTTCATGGTGGATGAAGCGTGTAGCCCTAGGCTGGTGGCTATAGTACAAGGAACCTTAGGCATTCATCGGGGTTCACTTCCCTTTGGTTACTTGGGTTGCAGGATTTATAAAGGGCAGCGCAAAGCTTCCACTTTTCAATTTCTTCTTGATAGCGTTGATAAGAGGCTTCTAAGATGGAAAAATAAATTGTTGAGTCAAGGAGGCCAGTTGGGTTTAATCAGGAGTGTTTTGCTGTTGCTTTCAATTCATGTGTTTTCCGCCTTGCCTCCTCCAAAATCTGTGGTGGAAATGGAACGCAAGCTTCAAAGGTTCTTCTGGTGTGGTACAAAAGATGAGAGCAAGAGGCATTGGAGGTCTTGGGAAAGGCTCTCATATCCTGTGTCAGAAAATGAACTTGGAGTGCATAATCTCCGAGGAATTATTGATGCCCTAACAACAAAAATATGGTGGAAGCTAAAAAGGAGAAAAGGCATTTGGAGTGATTTCATTCCCTCTTTGTCTAGGGCAGCCAAGAACAAAACATCTTGGAGGAGGGTTTCTAAGATGGAATCTCGTGCTATTAGACATACCAAGGTAATGATTTGGTGCGGAGGGAGCTCTTTTTGGTATGATAATTTGTCGCCTTTGGAGTGTTGTGGGATATTGAAGATATGCAGCCCCCTTTGCCGGATTTAAGTATCCGAGATTTTTTCCAGAATAAGCAAGCATTTCTCCTAGTATTGAACAATGTACTTTTAGAGGAAGTTTCAAGGTTTCTTGGGGACCAAGATCAGGATTTTATTGACGAAGAAGATTTGTTGGTGTGGCAACATACAACAACGGGGAATTTCTCTGTTAAGTCGGCCTATGAGAAGTTAAGGAGAAGAAGAGAAGAAGAAGGTTGGACGCGTAATGTGTAGAACCCCATTACTCCTTTGAGAGTTTTGATCTTCTTGTGGAAGTTGCGCAACAAATTATTACCTTTCCCTGAGATTTTAAGCCAAATGAGCATGCAATTGATGCCAACAGTATGCTTGGCTTGTAAGGAAGGAGGAGATAGTATCCCTCATTGCTTTTTTGGATGTTCCTTTGCGAGCACAATATTGAGGCATTTTTCCTCTATGCTTAATGTTAATATTGCTAGAGTGGCTTCCCTTGCTTCTATGCTTGGAAGGTGGTGGCACGGAGGAGACCTGAAGACGGCTCATGGAGCGTTGCGGAAGATCTTACCATCTATAATCATTTGGGAGATTTGGAAGCATTGCAATAAGTTGATTTTTGAGAATGCTCAACCTAATGTTACTTTGGTGATCCGCTTCATCATGGAGTAGGTGCGGTATTTATTATTGATACATTATCTTAAGATTCGTAATGAAGTTGAAAAATATTTTTTTACGAATGTTTTTCATGTAAGTATTGGAAGAATACTTCGGCCTAGGGTTTTACAGGTGGAATGGTGCCCTCTGTTGGCCAATTCATTTATCCTTAGTACTGACGGTTCTTCCAATTTGAATGAAGCTGGCTATGGTTTTGTAATCAGAGCTGAATGAGGCACCTTTCTATATGGTGAGAGTGGCTATCTTGGGGAAGGAGACAGTTTCAGGGCTGAGGTATTTGGAGTGTTATTTAGCTTACGCAAATGTGATCACCTTCGGCTTCAGAATGTGGAAGTTCAAACAGACAATAAAGCCTTGGCTGACTCTCTAGCTGGACGATGTGGCTTTCCATGAAAGTATTTTCTGCTTATGCAAGAAATGTCATCAATAGTGCAGGAAAATGGTTTTACTATTTCTCATGTATATCGCGAGGCAAATGCGGTTGCTGATAGTTTAGCTAGAATTGCAGCTTCTGGAACATCTGAATTGTATTTTTCTTTACAATTTTTGCCTTGTTATGTAAAAGGTTTAGTGATTTTAGATCAATATTCCTATCCATACATTAGAAGTCAGATTCTTTGATGTACAAGTGGTTAGCTTATTAATTGCCACTTTTTCTTCATTCCTAAATAATAAAATTTATGGGGAAGGGTGAAACTAGGGAACTATATAGTATATATGTTCATCCCTTGGGTATACCGCTTGGGTGCATTATACTATACACTGGCTTGCTAAAAAATTTACCTCTTGGGTATACCCCTTTTGAGTAAGTTGGGGGAATGAATGCCAACTTGACCCCTACGCTTAAAAAAAAAATTGAATCTAAAAAAAAAAACCTGAATATCGTTAAAACTCCTGAAAAGTTTATCACGGTTATTAAGAGTTCAAAAAGGAAGTTCAATAGATATTTAAGTTGAAAAGGTTGCTACTTGCCTGAAGCAAGAATAATGAAAGAGTTTGGGTAGAATCTCGGTCATAATAGTTTGGCCTGAGTTTATGTACATTAACACCCATTGAGCGCACTAGACTATGGTCTAATGTGCATAAAATCCTTTTGCCTTATAATAAAATGTAAACCGATTTGTTCCTGAAGTACCATATTGTAATATTTATAAGTATCGATTTATTACCTAAGGCATAGAGGATTGTATATATAAATACCTTATTGGTATTATAGTTATAGATGTCTATTGTCATAAAGCACTCAAGATTACAACAGTATATGAAGATGATCGTCTGTAGAGAAATCGAAGTGATCCGTCCATTATTGACTTCAACAATGGTGAAACTGGTCAACATATTGAAATGTGGAGAGAAGATTACAAGTGACGTACTCAACAGGGGGAGTAGCCCCACGCTGTACTCTTTTTTTCTTGATCGAGGTTTTGTCCCAATGGGTTTTCCTGACAAAGTTTTTAACGAGGCAGCGTTATCTCTGCAAATGTACGCTTTTTCTTTTATTAGATTTTTATCCCACTGGATTTTTTCTAATAAAGGTTTTAACGAGACATTATCCTAAGAAATGGACATCTAAGGGGGAGTGTTATAAATATATTAACTAGATGCTTGGCCTGGGCAGGTGCCCGGGCGGCCCTCTCTACTTCAATTTTGTGTTTCTCTACTTCAAGTTTGTGTTAATAGATAAATGAAAAACTGATTTTTTTAAAAAAAATTATAGCTACACATTTGCACAGCTATCGCAAGAGTCTTGCACTAAAACTCCAGTCATCAAAGATGGTACCTGTATTTAGTGAAAAGTACCGATGCTATTACAAAGTAGTTAATTTAAACTTCACTCTATCCTTCTATAACCCGACGCGAAAATGATACCCGAATGAAAGTAAAGCCTAATCCGTTCAGCTACTATATCGTCTTGAACATTATCTTTTCTCTAGCCTTCTTGAAATTTGCATGTGTAACATTCATACCTCGCTCCCTTAAAGCCAACAATCCAGCTTCCAAAATATATCACATATGGTCTTCGTATCAACTAGAGAGAACTCGCCTATAGTCAGCCAATGTCATCATGAATTAGTGGATCTGCAACAGTAAAGAAAATATTGCCAAAACTTATGCAGCAACCCAGATTTTTAGTACTCTCCCACATGTTATTCCACATACCTAAAATTGGCATCTCCCTATCTTAGTATCTGAGAAGAACTCATTTTTATGGTCAATTATACTACACCGTAGATGTGCGGTGTCAAGAATTTCAGTTTGTTAATTGTGAGAATCACTTTCACATTTTCTCGAGTTAAACCTGGTAGATTATATGTCCATCAAGACTTAACATGTTTTTATTTGTATCTCAACCAAGCGAAGACAGAAAATATTACAAAATATAGTGGATTCAACCACAGTTAAAACGCTTTTTAGGAAGAAAAATAGTCAACATAATTTAAGCATCTATTCGTTTTGCAGCAATTAACATGAAGATGATTACATGTAGTAGTCTTGCAGCTTGTTTTTTGTAGCTTCTTCATCGTTCTTGTGTCGTTTTTCATCTTACTTGAGTCCTAACAATATATTTGACCCCTCTGACATGATAAAGAACAATTACATAAATAAATGGTGAAGTCCAAGCAATCACAAATTTGAATGACCCCTGTGACATGATAAAAGAACAATCACATAAACAATGGAATTCAAATAAATATAGAACGAAGAGGAGAACTTTACCTAAGGATGAGTTTTTAGGAATTCCAATAGCTCCGAGTGGAGAACGTTACCATCAGAACACGCAGAGAAAGAGAATATAGGAAGTATTTATTAACTACCTCATGTTCCAATCAAGATATTTTCCTATTGGTGCCAAATAATGGAATCTATTACCTGAATCAGGTCAAATGCAACTGAAAGTGATATATCAACGAATTTTTGATAACATTCATAAGCTGCAGTCATATTACCATTTGTCTCATGCTCCATCGTAGGAGAAAGGTTCTCCTTCCTGGATTGGTCTGAATAATGTGAAACTTCAAGAAAGAATCTTCTTCAATAAAGAAATGAACTTTATAAGATAATTATAATCAAATCATTCTTTTGTTATCAAAACAAACATGAAAATGGAAAGAAGATAATACACTTGAATCAAGCTTCCAACGAAAGGCTTTAACATATCAAAGAGACAAAAACAAAAATGAAAGTACACAGACTTTGTGAATTGAAAGTTACCCTAAAATAGTGCTCACGGAGTAGCAATACATGTATAATTAATGGTGCACACAAGTCCTCCCCTCAAAATTGAATCCCTCCTTGGCCTTCTTCGATAAATTTTCCACATCCACTTTACTGAATACACAAATTTAAGATCTCAACTTCTTCATCTGAATATCAATGGCCCAACCATAAATGGAAACAAAACATCACCTCTTTTGAAATTTTTAACCCACTCTAAAGCATCAAAAGACGACATCTTACCCAAAAAACTCTCAAACTTAAAAGAAAAATAAATTTTTTCCTTATTACATCATCATTATCAACAACAATAGAGAAGGGAGAAAAAAAAACTCTATTCCACTCATAAATCCAAAAATATCTTAGATGTACATGCAAGAGCACGCGGACGCACGCGCACACACACACAGTGAAGATGAGCATAATGGAATTGCCAAGTTAACTCCTTAAACACAGCATAAATAATCTGCAAGACCTTGATCCTTGGCAAATTTAACTTTTTGCGCGATTGATGTATTATCATCATATCCAATCAAATTTAACTTCATTGGAAAAAAATCATAAAAAGAAAATTTATATCAAGAATAATACTCACAATCATATAATTACCAATTCAATTGCAGTAAAAAATTTACAAATTCAAAAGTCAAAAAAAAAGAAAGAAAATTCACAATCATTTGGGGTTGTTTGGTTTCTCACCTTGTTACAAAAATTTATCGCCATCTGTTTCTACAACTATAAAAGGATCATACCGTCTCACCTATACCAGGAGAAGAAAATTTTGTCAGCCAATGAAGACCTTACTTCTATATGAAAGATGGCATTAATGAAATTTGAACATAAAGACTCGAGCTTCTGAAAATTTTCTGTCACTGTATTTTGAATGGAGATGAAAGGAAGGAAACATATCCTAGATTCAGATGAGAGTATGGAGACAATTCTCGATTCAAATGCAAGTGTAACATAAAGATGCTTAAACATGGATACAATACCAAACCTCATAAGCAGTTCTTTTCTGTATCTCATATTTTGGGGATTCTAAATTAGGAGTCCTGTAGATTTGCAATTGTTACAATCACAAACAATGTCTTCAAACTCTATGCAAAATCTAACCTTTCAAGGAATTCAAAATAGACATATTGCGACAGAGTAATGTAAGGAGAATACATACTTGCTTTATCACATCCAAGAGTCCTTCCAACGAGAAACAGTCTGTTGAGCGCACTAGACTATGGTCTGATGTGCATAAAATCCTTTTGCCTTATAATAAAATGTAAACCGATTTGGTCCTTAAGAACCATATTGTAATACTTATAAGTATCGATTTACTACCTAAGGCATAGAAGATTGTATATATAAATACCTTACTGCTATGATATTATAGATCTCTGTTGTCATAAAGCACTGAAGATTACAACAGTATATGAAGATGGTCGTCTGTAGAGAAATCGAAATGATCCGTCAATTATTGACTTCAGCAATGATGAAACTGGTCAACATATTGACATGTGGTGAGAAGATTACAAGTGACGTACTCAACAGGGGGAGTAGCCTCATACTGTACTCTTTTTCCCTTGATCGAGGTTTTGTCCCAATGGGTTTTCCTGACAAGATTTTTAACGAGGCAGCGTTATCTCTGGAAATGTACACTTTTTCTTTTATTAGATTTTTATCTCATTGGGTTTTTTCAAGTAAATGTTTTAACGAGACGTTATCCTAAGAAATAGACATCCAAGGGGGAGTGTTATAAATATAGTAATAATGTGGATGTCCATAAGATAAAAGAGTTATATTTGGATTTCATATATAGAAATAATATTTAGTTAGAATTTATATTCATTGATCTTATATTTGTATATAATTGCCTATAAATAGAGGCGAGTCCCTATTGAATAAGATACACCTGAACCCTCTTTCTCTCTTTCTCATAGTTCTACTTCTTAATCTATATTTATTTTATAATATCAAGGAATATATATATATATATATGTATATATAGATAGTGTTATTATTAGCCAGTTAAACTTGTGACAATGACATGATAACTTTCATAGGATATACTATTTATTTATAGCATCGGTGAATTCTCTACTGTGTTATACAGGTAAGCAATAATAATGTTGTAAAGTTGGAATAAATTCATTCAGGAGTTGATACTTCTTCTTTCTTCCTTTTTTTTTTGATCTTTCTGCAACTGCATTTATACATTAATTGGATCTCGCACAAATTATTGCCAACTAGTCCATGAAATTTGCTGATGAATTGCATATTATTAACAAAGGAAATTTAAATATTAAATAAAATAAAGTTTTTTTTGGGGGGGGGAGAGTGGTGGCCGTAGGGGTGTCAATTTGAGTTGGGTACGGGTCCACGGTTTGGGTTGGACCTAAACTATTTAATTTTTACCCCATCTCGAACCCAAACTATATATTAAACAGGTCAGATTCTTGAATTCTGACCCGACCGTTTATTTTCCAGATTACCTGAGTTGGACTCGTTTAACCCGAATATTTTTTTATTGTCTGGTGCCCAATTAATTTTTTTGGTAAAAATTATGAATTTTTTAACAAAAATCTATGTTTTCTACACATTTCAAAATGCAAACCAAAGCAAAAGAACTAATTTTAGGCATGATAATACCCAAATCTATAAAACATCATACAAAATATCCTTAAACGATAAACATTTGATAAAATACAATCCAAATGAAAATAATCCATCATCCAAAAGCTAAAAATCACATGTTCCAAAAGAAACTAATAAAATATTCGCTAAAATGACCCATACGTCTCTAGGAAATTAATAAAATTACCAATATACCTATTTAAAAGGGTAGCCCGTGTAACCCGCCAGGACAACCGAACCCAACCCATTTACGAAACAAGTTCGGTTGACCTAACCCATTTATTATTTTAGTCGAAAATCCCAACTTAAACCCGCTAATTTCGTGTTGGATTCGTATCGGATTCACGGGTCCAAACCCTACTTGACCCTAGTGGGGGATATGTATCGAAGGATTGTTTTAGATGTAGGTTTAAGAATCGGTAATGTGAGAAAAATAAGAACTTCTTAACCCATTTTAACATGATGAAGAGGCGGTTGTATCCTGTTGTTTAGCTCCATGCCTTCAGAGAATAATTCATTAAGTTGATTGTAAATGGTTAATTATGGCAACATTAAGTTTTCAATTTGATCAGCAAATTCAAGGCCACTGATATAATGCATTGTACTACTATATACCGCTGGCCTCCAAAAATGCGTCGGCACTTGTGCAATGTGCTCCGGGCAGTTGGACTTGTTTTCATTTTTACTGTTGATCCCACAAAAAGCCAACAAACCTAAAACTAAAACACAATGTTCAATCCAGGCATATATAAAGTGTAATAATTGGTTTGAAAATTGAACGCAGAAAATGACGTTGAATATTGTTAAGAAGTTCTTGTTTGTGTATGAGCTCGATTTTTATGAGATTCACAAAGCTATATAATATTTCATTAAGCCATAGCTTTTCAAAACACCATCTTTGTTGCCGTTTCCGATTCATCCCATCATAAAATGATTGTCTGATCGGTTTGACTTTTTACTTTTTAACATAAATTACACTGAAAAAAATTTAAAAAATCTAATAAGACAAATATTCCAAAATAAAAAAGTGATAAATTTGCATCTTGATGGATAATCCCATTATAGAAGATATCAATGGAGACCGTATGAAATTCAAAAACCCTAATCAAAATATACTTGAGATACATGATCGAACAATTAACAAAATACAATTATGTATACCGGAAATCTAATAGTCATCACTATTGATCATGGCAAATAATTAAGAGCACCTAGGTGCACCTAGAAGGTGTACCTACTGGACAAGTGTAATACACTTTCCTTGTACGCAAGTGGATTTTCTTTCCCCCCAAATTTTAGCCAAACGCGCATTTAATGCTCCAAATTTATTCCCCTTGTTCACACTCATTTAATTTTAAACTATTTTTTTTATCTTATCCTATTAGTTTTTATATTATTTTATTTGATCAAAAATCTTTTTTTATGACGATTTATTTTATTAGGATATCATTTTAGTATTGGGCGAATCAACTGAATAAGACATTTCTTTCTATTTAAATCTTGATTAATAATGATCCCATTCTACATGAATAACAATACTAAAATGAAGAATATATGTAGTTTTGCTAGATGAATAATTGTACTTTAATGAATGAATGAGATAACATTATTGGTTGAATAATGCGTAAGAGAATGAATAACTTTGATCAATAAAACTAACAAGAGTATATTTTACAATGAGTTGATGTGAGCAACTAAACTACCAAATTTCTAATTATGTATTATACTAGACTAAAACTGAACAAAAAAAATAGTCATTGGTTTTAACATATAAACTCTTGAATGAATCGCCGATACTCGATACGTCTATGTTGATTGTTTGATTGCAGCAACTCTGCCAAATATTTTATTCCCAACCGATCGAGTTCATTTTGATGAATATTTATCTGACGTTGATCAAACAAAGAAAACATTACAATAAGTGAGATTTTATATTCTATCAAAATTATTTTTTGACTAAAATATTGATTAATTGATAATGGATAAATACATGAATTAGCTCAATGATACTGATGAATAACCATACAATCAATGATATTGATGAATGAGCTCACTTATACTCAACAGATGAATACATGAATGAGCTAACTGACACTGATGAATAATGGTTCCTTTTATAATAGAAGAAACAAATTGATGAACAACAACAACATTAAAACTCAAAATTATAAAACCCAGATTTCCAACCAACAGCATGATGAATAACCATACAAAACAGATGAATAACCATACACAATGGATGAATAACCAAATGGATGAACAACAACAACATTAAATTCCATAATTATAAAATTCAGATTTCCAACCAACAACAACATGGCGAATAACCATATAAAACGAATGTATAACCATACAGAACGGATGAATAACCATACACAAATGGATGAATAACCAAATTGATGAATAACAACAACATTTTTACAAATCACACACTATGATTGTTGAATAATCACACCGAAACTGGTGTATAAACGCATTTTAAAGTTCCAAAAACAAATTAAAGAAAAAGAATATCATAATTTTGAATGTACAATGCTTAGATCTATGAAACCCAACAACAAAATCAAAAGTTGAATAGATTTTAAGAAATACCCCCGCCACTCTAAATTCATAAATCTTTTGGTAATTCACCAAATCTGAATTCATAAACCTCTGACAATTCATCAAGGAAGATCTGAAACAAATCCACAAATACAAAACTACTGATTCATCAAAGAAGATCATAAACAAAAATCCACAAAGAGAACCCACAAAAACAGATGAATAACATAATTAATTACCGTAATTCTCTCTTTAATTTGTATTTACTCGATTATAAAATCTATATTTTTGATCCACAAAGTCAATTCCGAGAGCTCAGCCGCCGAGAGAATTTCGTTCTTGCTTGAGCGGTTATAAAAGCAGAAAAATGAGAAAAAAAATTAAGGTAATTGGGTATTTATATTTTTTGTTATGGGGATTTGAAAATTAAAAAAATTCAAAAAAAGGTTATTATTGGGGTATTTTAGAGCGTGAAAGACACGTTAGATGTACTTAGGTGCTCATGATTATAACTGATTGATCATACTCATTTTGTAAGCTGTATTTATTGACTCTCTTAATTAGCTAGTCACCTATTATGGAACACTACATACAAATCACTTTCAAAAAGCAATTCAGGAACCCAATACGAATTACTATCCACATTAATAAAACTGATTAATGCTGTCTTCTATGATCAGTATATCGGATTACTTAGTCACGATTTTTTTATTTTTTTTATTAGATTATTTCTTTCGTTGTTTTTTCCTTTCGTTTTGTTTACACCAAAAGAGGCTAATGCCCGAGTCTCCTGTTATTTTTTGGTTCCTTTTAAGTTTCATAATAAAGATTAATGTGGCTAGCTAATTCAATGATTCACTATCGTTATCTGATTCACTGATTTAACTGATTTAACTTATGCATCTCCCATACTAACCCAATAAATTGAATCTAAGTGAAATGTGAAATGTTGCACCCCTCAGTGTGTAAATAGTTCAGGAAAAAAAAAAGATAATGAATAATTAATTTACGATAAACATGATGCGAAATAATCAGTAGACGATTTAGAAATTAAGAATAAAATGTTGCACTCATACTCAGTATTAAATTACATTATTACAGGCTTATAGCCACACAACCACCTGAAACTTAGTTCCCTTCTGCAAAGACGGCATTCAGTTATTGAGTAGAACAAAAATACTAAGAGATATGAATAGTAGACTGCCACTCTTTTGATTAATTAAACACCACAATAAGCATTGAGAAGATCCTCAGCTTGGCGACCCTCTTTAGTGCCAAAAAATTCAAGCAGCTTTATAGGACTAAACGGCTTGTACAGAAGTGGATGTTCATCATCAACCAACTCTTCCGGAACTTGTATTAATCCTTTGTGAAATGAAAATGTGCTGAGAGTAAACCTTTCTTCCTCTCCTCTCATTTTCACTTGATGTACTGGGGCATGTATTCTCCCATTGCTCCACCCCTAATCCAACAATAAGGTAAAGTAGTATCCTTAATCAACTTTCAATTATCGAAACGTGGACAAAACATATTTTATCCCGTGAAATGGTTATGTGATTGATGTGCTGCGAGTGAATATACAAACTACCTCTCTTCCGAAAAATAAGTTCAAATTGAATTTTGATAATCGTTAATATAAATATCCAAATTTAGTGTAGATTATTTTCTTGAAACAGAGAAAAATTATCAAAAGTAAAAGTAACTTACAGATAGAGAATCGCCGGCCATAACCAGAAGGGACGAAGGTGGTAAGTCAAGATTGATCCACTTCCCATCCTTGGTTTTGACCTCAAGTCCATTCACTTGATTTTGATGAAGTATTGTTAGTAGTGACTTGTCCGTATGAGGGGTAATACCAACATTAGACTGGTCACTTGATTGGGGCACCCGATAATTGATCATTCTCAATAAGTGAGTAAATGATGCAATTCCACAATCACGATCAAAACACTTCTCCACCCCGTAGCTCTCATATATCATTCTTGTCACAATTCGATCTAGTTCTGCGAATTTCTTGGCAAAATAATACATAATTTCACTGCAACACACAGGTATAAAATAATATATTAACATGTACTTTCTTAAAACTAACAAGGTCGGTATGTGGCAAATATTCTCCGAATCACAAAAAAGTACAAAAAAATATGCATGCATTAAAATATATGCTCTCTAGTCCTTATTCTGAGGCATAAATAATTAATAAGGACCGGAGAGAGTATATACGTACCAGAAACTCGGATTTCCAGAGGGCCACATTAAGTTTGTGAAGCTTTGGATTTCTTCAACATCATGAGGAGCTGCATCAAAGACCCCCAGCATTTCGGTGAGCGGCCCGGTTCGGTATCCGTACATCGGATTATCGAAAACGTTCTTCTTCTTGGCTTCCACTGGAAGACCGAACACATCTTTCAGCGCTTTGAAAACTGAAGCAGAGTCTTCTGAAGTAAACAAATCATGAATTGCCACGAAACAACCATACTCTTCCATGGCTGCTTTCACTTTCTCGCAGGCCGCAACCCATGAACTTGTGCCTGGTTTTGCAGTTTCGCCTGCCAGACTTATCACCGGAATCATCATTTTTTGGTGCATGAATGTTTCGCGCAAATGGGCTTTATATAGGGGTATTAGGGCGGCCATTTTGTTTTTTTTTTTCTTTTTTGTTATGTTAGTCAATTAAATAATTTCGTTTGTTTCTTTTTTCTGTTCTTTTTCGTCAGAGAACTGGGAGAGTGCCTAACTGGTTAGCCAACGCTTCATTGAAAATTTGGCTAAACCGCGGTAGAAGATGTCAAATTAATAAAAGGGGTATGACCTTAAAATATTTTGTATGAAGAGCGGTAATTTATTTGTAAAAAATCACAAAAATAATATAATTTGATATTGACAAAATTATCCTTAATTTCTATAACTCACTTCAGTTTAATCAATCAGCCTTAACAGCTCGAGAACTGTCCCTAACTTTGGTTCCCCTCTGTATTTCACTGGATTCAAATCCGCGGTAGGGACAATTGGTAAAGCCAGGAGAAATCATCCAAAAAATTAAACTCCGAACTTTAGGAACTAATAGATATTAATTAATTAAGAAGACAAAGAACCAAAACCATGCAAAATAAATTGGGCAAAATCAAAGCTTGAACCCAGACGAAGCCACGCACAGAGCTTTCACCAAGTTCTCTGTTCTCACCCAGCTTTCACCTTTTTATTTAGGATGTTGCAGAGTATAAGAAGAGAGTTCGACAGCAGGCCAAGCTGTATTCCCCGGACCCTCGCTTATCTAATAGGGCGTTCAGTTTCAGTTGTTAATGGTTGTTTCTTAATTGAATTTGCTAGAAACTGTAACTTGGAAGGGTTATGCTTGAACTTCACTCACGTTGATGATATGTGGCGTGAGTGAACCATTTTGGCCAAATAGGCTTACAAATTCTCTGCGTAAAACTAATCACTTCCTAACCCTACCATTCCTTAGATAGGGATTTTGGATTCTTAGAATATTATGAAAAAGCTCAACAAGTTTGCAATGGAATTGTGTTTCTCAAATTGAGAAAAAGGGTTTTTTTAAATCTCTAAGATACGTTTAGCCTTGATTTTATTTATTATTTTTGTTGTGTAAAAAATTATAAGGGTGGCACTGTTAATTCAAAATATTTTTTATTTTATAATTTTTGACAAATAAATTACCGTCATTTATAAATAATATTTTAGAGTCATACCTTTTTTATTAAGTTGATTTGTTCTACCGCCTTTTACCCAAATTTTCCCATTTTCTTTTAATGTTAGAAAAATGTAAAAACTGATTATTAGATTAATAAATAGTAGTAGTACAATATTCTTTGGAAGTATTCGTGTGGACGTCCAAATTGTCAAATTGACGCCCACATATTAAATGACGATGACGATGACGATGACGATGACAAGCACTCGTGTAAATGTAACTATTACTACTTTTCGTCGCCATTATTTGAGCAAGAAAAGCTGTATTTAGCAGTTATTATTTGAACTAAACAGATTGAATAAATCTTCTTTTTCTTTTCTTTTTCAGTTTTATTTTTAAGAAATATACTTCTTCTGATCTACTACAATGTATCTTTTAAAATTTTCTTTAGTTCTATTCATAACACATTTAACGATTGTTATCTTCATCATTATATCAAAACAGTATAAGAACCAAAAAAAAAAAAGAAGTATTAAATATTATTCAAAGTCTTTTTTTTTTTTTGGGTGGGGGGAAGGGGGTGTGCCTAACTACTCCCGAGGTTGATCGAAGAAAACGGCTGTGCAAATTTAAAATTCTTTCAACAAGAGAAATTCAAATTCAGTGAACTATAACTACTTCTTTTGAAGTCTGAATATTATTTGTACATATGAATATATCAGATTAAATTAATGAAAAGAGCTTTAAAAAGATACTGACTATGTATATTTTGTTTGGTCAGTGGTCACCATAACCGAGACTGTGGTTACTTTATTTGGTCACTAGTGAGAAATGCAGTCAAAGAACTAGATTATTGACCAATATTTTTCAAGAAATGGAAATAAAAAAACACGTAACCAATTTGCTAACTTCTTAGCCAATAATTAAAAGAAAAAAAAAACAGAGAGAATATCTGATCTAGTTGTATAAGAATCTAAGTTATTGGGCTAATTTTGTTAAGAGTCTGGTTTTTTTTCATCACCAATGAACATACGTGACGTTTACTTTCTTTTTTTTTTAATAAATAAATAAATATATATATATATATATATTCATTTTCATTTGTGAGAATAAGTATTGATGAAGCAAGTTTCTGTTCACCCTTGAGGATAATAGAATAGCCTTGAAACCACTTGATCTTCACCCAAAATGATAATTGAATAGCCTTGAAACTACATGATCTTCAAACCTGCAAAGCCCCAGCGAGTGTCGGGGTAGACACTCCGATGCCAAAGTTAGTCCCTTTATTATTTAACAATATGGTATTTATAGGAGAAGAGAGTATCGTTCAAGGATGAACCTCGAGCTGTCAAGACTGAATCATGGAGTATCAGATCTTCCAAGAGTGAATCGTGGAATATAGTTGATAAAGATTGTGATAATATCAATGCAGTATCGTCAATTGAATTATCCAAACTGCATATTCACAAAAATGTGAATAGTAATTACAAATTTACCTCCAACGGACCTATTTTATCTCTATACTAAACCTATCTTTATTGACCTCTGTACCAAACCCAAATAAGTTTTCTTTTGCAATGGACTTATTTTAATATTTTAGAGTGGGCCTAAGTTACCAAAAGCCCACTTAAGTGAATTTAATCCAACCCTATCATTAGCTCTCGAAATCCTAGATACTTTTTTATAACTTGGGCTTTTTGTGACGTAATGGGATGTTAATTCTCTTTTAAGTATCTCGTGCAAAGATCATGCATTGATATTTATATGTAAAACCTATACTTTGCAAATGATAATGTGAGGAGACAAGTTTGAATCTCACGAATTTTGAAACTTGTATTCTAAACTCGAAAAGAAAAAGTATTACACAAACTCCCATGCAAATTTGTTTTGGCTAAAGGCCATTTCTTGACCCTTGTCTAGTCAAATATTTAGAAATTTATCATATCAAAGTTTATAGTCTCACATGACTGTGATATAACTTTGATTTATGATTTAGCAGCCCAAAGGATAGCCTTTAGCCAAATCAAAAGACTTGGAATATCTTTGATTTATGATTTATGAGGCTAAAGCTGAATAAAAAGACTTGTTATGTCTTTGATTTATGATTTATGCGGCTAAAAGCCAAATGAAAAGACTTGTTATGTCTTTGGATTTTTATTTATGAGGCTAAAAGTAGAATCTTTTGTTGAATGAAAAGATTTCATATGTCTTTAATTTATGATTTATGCGGCTAAAAATATAATCTTTTGCCGAATCGAAAGACTTGTATGTCCTTGATTTATGATTTATACGGCTAAAAAGTAGTTACTTTTGCTGAATCGAAAGAGTTGTATGTCTTTGATTATGATTTATGTGGCTAAAAGTAGTTAATTTTGCCGAATCGAAAGACTTGTATGTCTTTGATTTATGATTTATGCGGCTAAAAGCGGAATCGAAAGACTTGCATGTCTTTGAATTATGATTTATGCGGCTATAAGTAGAATATTTTGCCAAATCGAAAGACTTGTATGTCTTTGAATTATGATTGATGCGGCTAAAAGTAGAATCTTTTGCCGAATCAAAAGACTTCATATGCCTTTAATTTATGATTTATGCGACTAAAAGTAGAATCTTTTGCCGAATCAAAAGACTTGTGTGTCTTTGATTTATGATTTATGCGGCTAAAAGTAGTTACTTTTGCCAAATCCAAAGACTCGTTCTGTCTTTGATTTATGATTTATGCGGCTAAAAGTAGTTACTTTCGCCGAATCGAAAGACTTGTATGTCTTTGATTTATGATTTATGCGGCTAAAAGTAGTTAGTTTTTGCCGAATCAAAATACTTGTTCTATCTTTGATTTATGATTCATGAGATGTACAATGGAAACGTGTTTGTGTCGTGTCTTTGGGATGGTAAATGAGTAAGATTCTCTATCCCCTTTCTTAATTTAAGCATATAGTCTGGTAGTATTAATATATGTGAAAGATTGATATGCGAAAGAATTATCGCCCATAAGCATACTTATATGAATTAAAGCACAATACAATCATACAATATAAAAATTTATGAATATATGAAAAAACCTTGGTTCGTAAAGCTATAAACCATAGCCTTTGTCTCCAAAGATGAAGCTTTGAAGCATAACCCCCCCCCCCCCTTTTTTCTTTTTGGCAAAGCTTTATTATTGAAGCTGATATGGTGTAAGCCTTTGGCTCTGCTGGTTAAGGAAGTTCCCAGTCAAAACTTACTATAGGCCTTGATTATGAATAAACATTTTGCTTCCCAAGATTTGTACAAGGCTGACAACGTCTAAAATTTTAGTCGTCCAAGCTTTGGGAAAGTAGTTAATGAAAAAAATCTTTACTGCATAAACTTCACTAGCAGAAGTGAAGAGCCATAATTTTTGGCATAATCGACAAACCCAATGAGGCAATAACCTTCGACAATGTTGAATAAGCATAAGCCTTTAACAACAAGGCTTTGTCAGCAAAAATGACAACACATCAGACTTTGTTACTAAAACTCTGTGCTTTGCTAATAAACTGTAAAATCAAAATTTATTTACTTAAGGAAAAAATTATTATTTTCCTTGCTCGACATGTCTCATGCGAGGCCACATTTGTTGTTGATGGAGCCTTGTACCAAGGTGAAATTTAGTGTTGTGACATAACTTTGTTAGTTAAAAGTTTTCTTGGTGAAGCCCTGTACCTAGGTGAAATTTAATGTTGTGCCATAGTTTTGTTAGTGAAAAGTTTTGTTGGTGAAGCCCCGTACCAAGATGAAATTTAGTATTGTGCCATAATTTTTTAGTGAATTTGACAAATTACATGCCTCTGCTACTGCACCTTTAATTTGTAGAAGCTGATGAGGTGTAATCTTTTGGCAAATGAAATATAGAAACTCATTTTATTTTATTTTATTTATTTATTTTTTTAAGCAAAGCTAACGAGCCTATGGCGAGACTGAGAAAGTATACGTATTTGGGATCAAAGTTTTGTTATCAAAGTTAATAAGGATAAGCATAGAGATTACTCCCCTTTCTTTGTCTTCACTCAAAAATATCACGCTTGTACGAAGATGAAAAACTTGTGTTGTACCATGGGTTTTTTGAGAGATTGCTAAGGCATGAACCTTTGCTATTGAAGCCACGAGTACATCTGATAAGGCTTAAGGTTCATTTAAGCCTTGACGTGTCATTATTCAATTTCTAATGAGGGGCGTTGATGTGTATTCTTTGAGCCTTCTTTTTATCTTCTGGAAGACTTGTTTGACTTCTTATAAGTACTAGACTAGCTGATGATCCCAAACATCATAATTTCCCTTTACTTACTTTCGAATGACTCGAGAATTGTTATAAACTCCCGACCTCTTAATTTTTAGCTCTATGATTCTCGCCTATATGGTTATCACCAAGCTTGCCATTAGTTCTTGGTACTTGGTTTCCTTGCTTGTATATAGAAGAAATAAATGAACAGTATATGTTAGCTAAGTACTTGGATCATTGGGGATTTTGAACAATAGAGCCACTCCAGACATTCTTCATCCGTGGCTCTAGAGTGCATGAGCTTAGAAATATGGTGGGATATTTCGAGCATTTTATTAAGAAAGTAACGCTACTCATCCTCTTGTAATGCGTTATGAAATATGAGCGATATTGCATCCTTTCCCTTTCTCGCAACAGTACCACACTTGTAGCATTTTTTTTTTGTCGCTAAGTAGAGATATAAGGTTTGCTCAAAATAGATTTGGTCAAGTCTAGTCATTGCCCCAAATAAGCTTTTCAAAAGCTTGTTGACATGCTTTAGTCTATCGGGAGTTCCTGCATCTTTATGGCTTCAAAGAAGTTAAGGTAGCTTTCTCTCCACAACTTTTGCTAAGACGGCTTAATGTCTTCAACGAGCTTACCAAATTTTGCACCTCCTTTATGCTTTTAGGTGGAGCAATATCAGCGATAATTTGGAATTTCTTCGAACTAGATTTCATTTTTCCTTTTCAAATCAGATATCCCACAAGCTTTCTTGAGCCTACCACATAGGATCCGTAGTGATCTATACCTTGACCTCAAATAAAAAGTAGCCGTAGTTATGACTATGAATTCTTTTTTTCTAGAGTTGTAAACATTAGTTTAGCTTTGTTGTTGATGATGATATAGCCTTCAAAAGTGTTAAAGCATCAATGTAAAGTATGTTGATGGTACAATTTTGTTTTGTAAGAACTCTTGCTTTGTGTGCTTTCTCCAGATCTTCAAATAGGCACTTCAAATCTGCATGCAAGTGCTTTTGATTCAAACTGTTCAGTTTTACTAGAGGTAGCACATCTTTTATATGTTCCAATACATATGATGAAACTATTGATACAAGTGTTTCAGGAAAATTTTCATTTGTAGTTCGGAGATTTTGGATTTCTCGTCAAAAAAATATCTTTATTTTACCTCAACACTTATTCCGGCTTTATCTCATAGACATGGTTTGGTTTTGCTTCAGTCGAATTTCACCCCGGACTCTTGTTTTTGAGGTTGTTTCACCTTAAAAAATACATTTGTTGTGCTTCAGACTTTGGGTTTGCGTCAGAACTCCATTACGAGTTCACCTATGCTTTCACCTTAGTTTGTTGTTTAATAGTTTAAACTTCTCCTCAGGCGTTTGATGTTAAAGGAAATCACTTTAGATTCTCGAGTTGATTTCATCTCTGACTGTTACTTTACTTTCACCTTTGAGATTTTATTTTGGCACCTATATCTCGTGGTCTTGGTTTCACCTTTGAAACTTCATTTTGGCACCTTTGTCTCTAGGTTTTGATTTCACCTTTGAAACTTCATTTTGGCACCTTTGTCTCTTAGGTTTTGGTTTCATCTTTGACACTTTATTTTGGCATCTGTGTCTCTAGGTTTTGATTTCACCTTTGACACTTTATTTTGGCATCTATAATGGCGTACGTCGAGCTTTAGCTTTCATAGCTGCCTTTTCGGGGTTCTGAAACTCAATTAAATAACGCATAAATGACCCTTGCCACTACTCTATTTTCTTGTTGTATGATTCTAATATTTTGAGGCTTGTTATCAAAACACTTCTGGTCGTTCCAATTTGGTGAAGTCCCATTACAAAAACCGCAGTTAGGCATGTCCACGGTTCCATAACCACGATGACGCGAACCGAAACCGAACCTTGAGATTGCGGTTCCGGTTCTGGTTTTGGAACCGCAAGTTTCGGTTTGGTTATGATTCGGTTTTGGTTCTAACATGTGACGGTTTTTCATGTGAGTTTTATGTTGAGTTTTGAAACCAAAAGTTTAGATTTCTATTTAAATTTTATTTGGTGTCGGTTTTCATGTAATTTTATAAAGACTTTAATAATTTTAAATTATTAAGACACTTTTTTTTAATGAAATATCCTATAGAACATAAAAAATAAAATAAATTATAAATGTACAAAAAATCTTTTAGGAAACACTTGTTAACCTATGATGTAGTATCAATTACCAATGGCACTATTTCTTATCTTTGGATCAACTTATTTTTTTATTAAAAATAATAATTAATCATTATTTACAGAATTAGACACGCGATATGTCAAACACGTACATGTATTTATATTTTTTAATTTTCATTGTAAAATTAGTATTAAACAATGGTTTAATACGGTTAGAATCGCCGGTTAGAACCGTCGATTAGAACCGCCGGTTCTTGATTTCTTAAACACTAGAACTATAACTAAACCTTCATCATGTGGTTCGGTTATGGTTCTTAAAACCGTCAATTACGGTTTCGGTGTTAGGTTTTGGTTCGGTTTCGGTTAGAACCAGAACCATGGAATGCCTAGCCTCAGTCGTTTATAGGTCCACCAATTTGAATATGTTTCTTTAACTTTCTTTGTTGTAAGGAACTTTTGATTTTTAGTTTCATGACTACAATTATTATGATATGAGTACCATAAGTGTTTGGGTCAGCTGTGTGCAGGGCTGATCTTTGGCAAGGGTGGCCTGAAAACTTGTGTATAAGCCAAAACCTCAATTCTAGACTCATTCAAAGGAGTCCATCGAGCGCATAGATATATATATATATATTCACTTTTGCCTTTTGAAAACTTTTCAAGACTTAAATGTCCCATTTGATTTATGCTCTTTTGGTTGTTTTTGTCCTTCTCATCTTGTCTTTTTTTTTTTTCACCTTTGGCCCATCTTTTTGCAATTTTCGTCATCAAGTTTTGAATTGTTGTTAGAGGGCGGTGAGTGGCCAATTTGGCGTAAAGAGCTTCAGTATACAAGTAATTCATAAAAGCAGCTATGATAAGCTCTTCATTTGTGGTTTCACTTGCAAACTTTCGTTGTTGAATCGTGTTGCATAGGCTTAACGTGTTTCATCTCTTCTATTTAAAAACTCTTGAAAGGTCTTGGTGATTAATTTCTTTGCTAAAACCTAGCATCAAACAAGGTCGTCCGTTGTTTAAAAGGCCTAAGACTTCCTTCTAGTATTGATTTGATCCACCAAATATATAAGAAAAGTCTTGCATATAAGATATTCTCAACTCTATTTGGGTGTAAAAAAAATATAAAATATGATACTTCGATTAGTGTCTCCATTAGAAAAACCTTGGAAAAGCCTCGAAAAGCACGGAAAATTTCACCTATTCAATTAAAAAACTCTTGAAAGGTCTCGGCGGACGGCTTTGTTTGCTAAAACCTTGTCTCAAACAAGGTCATACTTATTTAAAAGGTCTAACGCTTTCTTCTAGTACTGATTTGGTCCACCAAAGCCAAGCCTTTTGTAAAAACTTGCCCAAAAAAACTCTTTTGGAGTTTTTCTAACATTTGAAGTATTGAAGGTCGACAGAAGTTCTTCTTCAAATTGCAATGGTGTATCTTAGCCTGGCATTTCATAATTTGTTCTCCTTCATTTGCGGAGGTGGTGGTATTGAGCATCATCCTTGTACAAAGTTCGATCAATGTCACCTTTGTGGTTTGATACATTTCAGCCAAGCTTGCCTCGTTCAAGGTGCTTTATTGAGTTTCTTCATCAAAAGAATACTCTTCAAACTCTAGCAAAAACTCTTCATCTATTTCTATACCTTTGTTGGGAGGACTATTATCATGATTGGTGGTGTTTTAGAGGTTTGAGATCTAGTAATCATCATTGCCATCAAGGGTCGTTAGAAGCTTTAATCAAAGGATTCATATAGGAACTCACAAATGAGTTTCCCACAGACGGCGCCACTTAATGAAGCAAGCTTCTGTTCACCCTTGAGGATAATAGAAGAGCCTTGAAACCACTTGATCTTCACCCAGAATGATAATTGAATATCCTTGAAACCACATGATCTTCAAACCTGCAAAGCCCCGGCGAGTACCGGGGTAGAAACTCCGATGCCAAAGTTAGTCCCTTTATTATTTAACAATATGGTATTTATAGGAGAAGAGAGTACTGTTCAAGGATGAATCTCGAGCTGTCAAGACTGAATCATGGAGTATCAGATCTTCCAAGAGTGAATCGTGAAATATAGTTGATAAAGATTGTGATAACATCAATGTAGTATTGTCAATTGACTTAGCCAAACCGCATATTCACAAAGATGTGAATAATAACTACAAATTCACCTCTGCAACGGACCTATTTTATCTCTATACTGAACCTATCTTCATTGGATTCTGTACTAAACCCAAATAAGTTTTCTTTTGTAATGGACTTATTCTAATATTTTAGAGTGGACCTACGTTACTAAAAGCCCACTTAAATGAATTTAATCCAACCCATCAAGTACTGTGGTAGGCAAGGTACAAGGTTATTGATCATTTAAAGTTGTAATCATGGTGAGAAAATATTTTTATTTTTATTTCTTCGGTTCGGAGCAAGGCTAATGAATGAACCAAAAAAAACCGGCCTCTAGCTGTCGTGCCGTTACTTGAGGTTGTTTAACTTAACCAGATGATGGGTAACTTAACAAAGCTGGGAATTGTGTATAGTTAACTAAATGATGATTATCCTGTCATTTCCCATGAATGTCAGTATCTAGTTCGTGTCATCGCTATTATGATACTTTCTTTGTCCCAAAATTATTGTTCATTTTGAAATTTTATTTTTAGTACAATTTAAATTAAAAATAAAAACTTAAATTATACAATAATTATGGAACGGAGGGAGTATTTATATTTGTCATTTTACTGTAAATTCAGATTGCACTCTCCTAGAATATAATTAAAGCACCTTGTACATTGATTCAGTTAATGAGAAAATGTTTTTCACATCAACTCTAATTTTCGTGTATACTTTTGTATATAACAGGTGAAATTTTCAATGTTCCTTTCCAGCTCGCATTGATTTTAATTATTAATGATGTACAATGTAAATTAAAAATAAAAACATAAAAAGGAATTAATTAAAGGATAATGATTGGTATAAGAAATAATAACAAGGAATGATCATAACCATTTATTTTTTTATATTTTTCATTTGGGATTTAACCTAGCTAAGATCAAAGGATTTTGATAATTGATGCATTATTCATTATAAAATTTTTCTTGCAAAATTTTCTTCGCACATATCATTATTCATAAGTAAAATATTAAAATTCCAAAAAAGAAAAAAAAATTGAGACTGAATTGGAGTTGGACTCAAAGTGCAGGACTAAATTGGAATATTTTCCTCCCAACAAATCTAAAGTCAAGGTTGCTCCCTTGACCGTAATAGTATGACGAAATGAACAAAACATATAATATAATGGACATGAAAGTGTGTATAACCTCTGAAATCATCCCTATAAAATTTATATATCGGGCTAAAAACTGCATTAGTCAAAGTGTATTTAACCTCTAAAATCAGAGAAAATATTCAATGCGCCCCTTATACCGTGCCAACATATAATATATAGTTTCGGAGGAAATTCATGACTTCAGAAGGAGTTGGTAGAAATTCATAACTTTAGTCCTGCAAATATGTAAAAAAAATAAATATTATTATTATCTTATTGTGATTGGTTTGATGTATCAAAAAGGGTGGGAGGGTTGGGTGGGGTAGTTAGGGAATTAGGATGGGGGATGATATTTACCCGGAGGTCGAGGGTTTGACTCTCACCGGGACCATCCAATTTTTTTTTTTTACTAGAAAAAGATGTTTAAAAGAATATGATGTAGTAGACTTGTTTTTGTTTTTTCTTTTAAAAAAATCATAGATAATTTATGTATTGGGTCAAAAACTGCATTAATACTCAAATTTAATAAGTGACATATTGTAACTTCACAACCTCCACCTTATTTTGTTCGCAACAAGGACAACATTGGGTCGAATAAAAGTACTAATAAGTGATCGAATAGGACTGCAGTATCTTCTTTCCTTGAACACCACAATAAGCTTTGAGAAGATCCTCAGCTTGGCGACCTTCTGTAGTGCGAAAAAATTCAAGCAATTTTATAGGACTAAACGGCTTTTACTGTACTGGATGTTCATCATCAACCAGCTCTTCCGGAACTTGTATTAATCCCTTATGAAATGAAAATGTGCTGAGAGTAAACCTTTCATCATCTCCTCTCGTTTTAACTTGATGAACAGGGGCATATATTAATTCTACCATTGCTCCACCCCTAATCCAACAATTAATAAAAAAAGCAAAAGTAGTAAGCTTAATCAACTTTCAACTAACCAAATGTGTCAATGTCTACTCTAGAACCATCTAGAACATTCCTACTTTGATACTTAGGTTAATATAGTGACTTAATTTATTTAAGTATTTAATGAAATTAAGTGTGTTTGATAATTGTTACTAAAATGTCTTAATGAATTAAGTTCTGAACTAATTAAATACTTATAAAGTAAGTGCGTTTGATAACTAAAATTTCAATGTCTGAATTAATTAAGTGTGTCTGAATGGCCAGTTCAATTGTGAGCCAGAAAATAAGTGATAGACCTACCACTTATCACTTAATTTCTGTAATGATTCTTTTTTTCTTTTTTCTTTTTTTTTTCTTTTTTTCCCTCATCTTTATTTCGACGCTTATTTTTACATTGTTTTAAAATTTTTATTTTCTTAAGATGAACTAATTAAGAGTGCTTAAAGTTGAATTTATATTATGAGTATAAAAGATCTCAAACTTTCAAACTCAAATTAATCTAATTTTAATACATGAATTTTGCTAAATAACAAGGTATACATATATATGTAATAATCTAAATTTAATTATATATTGATTATTTACCAAGTGTAATATCTACTTTCATCATATACACCAAAAACTTATTTTAAAGTTATGATTCTATTATTTAGAACAAAACATTTGTTATTTTTCTATTTAAAAGAATTTTGTTTATAATTCAATTTTAATGATATTAAAATTTTAAATAACTTTCAGACCTGAGTATTCAGATTCAGTTTTCAGACTCATTTTTCAGTCTTCAGACATCAAATTGAGACTTTTTTTTATGAAACAATGTAAATTCAGTCTTCAGACTTCAGTGTTAAGTGTTAAGTGTTCAGATTTAGACTTCAATAATTATCAAACAAAGCCTTAATATGCTCTGATAACAACTCAAATAATCAATGTGTGTTATGATAAAATATGGTGATACGTATAATATACAAGAGAATTTTTTCTGAAAGGTTCTAAGATATACATTGACAAAAACATGATAACAGAAAATTTGAGCCGTAAAATGATTCAATGATTGATCTGCCATAAATGGACATGCAAAAGAGACTACGCATATATGTATCATACGAATCAGAAGAAAAATTAACTTACTGATAGAGAATCGCCGGCCATAACCAAAAGGGAAGAAGGTGGTAAGTCAAGATTGATCCACTTCCCATACTTGGTTTTGACCTCAAGTCCATTCACTTGATTTTGGTGAAGTATTGTTATTAGCTGCTTGTCAATATGAGGGGTAATACCGATATTAGACTCGTCGCTTGATTAGGGCACACGATAATTGATCATTCTCAACAAGTGCGCAAATGATTCAATACCACAATCACGATCAAAGTATTTGTCCAATCCATAACTCTCATGTATCATTCTGGTCACAATTCGATCTAGTTCTGAGAATTTCTTGGCGAAATGATACATTATTTCACTGCTCGATAAACACAAAGGAATTGAAGACCCAAGAGTAAACAAAACACTCCTAAAATATGAATTAATTTGTTTTGGAAAAGCCATATGAAGGTCAATGGTGAGGATAATGCCAAATTTTCATTGATCACATAGAAATTATTAGAAATTAAAAAATGTGTAAAGTAATTATTAAGTAGAATAATGCCAAATACATAATTACATATGGACTCCTAAAATATGTATTAATTTGTTTTGAAAAAGCCATATGAAGGTCAATGGTGAGGATAATGCCAAATTTTCATTGATCACATAGGAATTATTAGAAATTAAAAAATGTGTAAAGTAATTATTAAGTAGAATAATGCCAAATACATAATTACATATGGACTCCTAAAATATGTATTAATTTGTTTTGAAAAAGCCATATGAAGGTCAATGGTGAGGATAATGCCAAATTTTCATTGATCACATAGAAATTATTAGAAATTAAAAAATGTGTAAAGTAATTATTAAGTAGAATAATGCCAAATTTGACCCTTTTTTTTAAAAAAAAAAACAATATGTACAAAATTTATCATCAACCATTATTAAAACAGTAAAAACACATTTACATGCGAACACTTCATGGTTAAAGTTATTCCAGAACATATTTTTGGTCAAAGCGAATCCCCCGTCGGTTAAGTCAACCATTGCCACACCGCTAATTTTATTACACGGCCGGCCAAATCGTGGCGGCGGGCCGTGATCCGACCATGACGCTGGCATATTTGTAGTATTTTATTGGTCTAATTAAAAAAATTTGCAAAATTGATTCATTTCAAAAAACAAATCCAAAGAAGTTACTAATATATTTCAAATACACATACCAGAAACTCTGGTTTCGAGAGGGCCACATCAAGTTTGTGAAGCTTTGGATTGGTTCAACATCATGGGTTGCATCAAAGACCCCAAGCATTTCAATAAGCGGCCCGGCTCGGTACCCGTAGAAAGGACTATCATAAACGTTCTTCTTCTTGGCTTCCTCCGGAAGATCAAATGCATCTTTCAGCGCTTTGAAAACTGAAGCAGAGTCTTCTGAAGTAAACTGATCATGAATCGCCACTAAACAACCATACTCTTAATTCCATGGTTGCTTTGACTTTCTCGCTGGTTGCAAACCATGAACTTGTGCCTGGTTTTGTAGTTTCAGCTGCGAGAGTTATGACCGGAATCATCATTTTTTGATCACAACAAAAAAAATATTAGTACTACTATATTTCTTACACTTCTGAAATTATGTTTCGTAAGTACTACATGCTTCACGCTAATGGTTTATATAGAGGATATCACGGTTGGACGGCCATTTTGTTTTGCGTTAATAATAACAATTGGTGTTAATCAATTACAGTTAGTGGAATTATTCGTACGCGTTTGGGAATTTGTAACTTTATTTTTATTCGTTGCAACTGAGTATTAAATATTTTCAAAAGAAAGATTGAATATATTCTTTCAATCATATATATTAATGAATGAGGGATTTCGGGCACTTGTTGCATGTATAGAAGCCGAATTACAAAATTGGAAAAACCAAGCTCAATTAGATCACCATAAATTTTTCCGAGTAGTTTTTTGTTTTGACATATTTACTATTCGATCTTAAATTGTAAACACGTAACTTAATTCAAATTTTAAAAAGGTATAAATAGAAGATAATTTGTATCTCATATTTGTTGGGGTATGATTTGTTTTGTGAGAGTCCTATAATTTTAATACTCTGTTTCAGGTCTCAATATTAGTCATGTGTTTATTTTTTTTTTTACTTCTATTCGATTTATCCTACACGTAATAAAGTTGAAATTTAATATCCGATTAATTTTACTAGGTGTAAAACCTGTCCAATGGACGGGACAGAAAAGTTATTGAGAAAAATTGTTGAGATTGAAAATAAAAGTAAATTGCAGTACTTCTGTTTATACTACATTGGTTGTCTTGTTATTCCTTTCTCCGTTTTCACTGCATATTGAATTTTTAAATTATTTTCTTAATGTAAATTTCGATAGAGCCGTCCGTGGTTGAAAACAAAACTTGGCAGTCCATATACCTTGAGAAAGGAATTGTCTCTGACTCCTGTTCATTGCCGTCACAAAACAAATGACTATTGAAAATTGTTTGTATTTGTTTTGGGCGAACAAATACATGTGAAGAATGTATATGTCTTCTACGAAGTGACTGCCCGAGATAATTATTACCTCGGTGATGCATTGTCCCAACCTTAAAATTTGAAATATAGTACTATTACACAATCCACACAACTGATCAACCTTACTCAGTAACAAATTAAACTCGAGTACTCTTTTTTTATCTTCAACTTATATAGTGGCAAGCCATAAGAATTGATACTACTATTAAGGAAATCAGGAATAAACATTTCGTCCACGCTATTCTTTTCACTTTCTGATGGGCAAATATTATCAGAGTTCAAATACAACAATGTCTTCTCCTGGTAACTTGTCTAGTAGATCTTCATTCATGGTATCGACCTTGTCATGCGTTAGTGCAAGGATAGCTATTTGTTGTATACAAACTGGAGTACTCTTTTCACTCATTCCAAAACGTGAAAAGAAAGTCATTATGAAATACTCAAGTTTCAAAATCTTCATGGACCTGATCAAATCATGAAACGTTAAGGCGTGCTCCATATACAGAATAAGAACAACAGATAAATATTTCAAAGAAGCAAGAGTAATGCATTCAGAAACTTCAATTTGCCTAAAAGCCCTAAACAAAGCTCTTTTTATTGTTTTTAGATGTTGTTCTCGTGTTTTCCATTAATTCTTGACTTTCCACTTCTTTAGCTTTAGTTTGCTTATTTTATTCCCCAGATATCCTTTGAATTATTCTATTTCTTGATCTTGATAACTAAAGGAGCACAAAAATTTCCTCGCAATCAACTCTCATTTGATAATATGGCATTCTGATGAGATGATTTTTTGTTTGTTTCTCCATAAATATATCGATATTCAAAAACACACTATTGTTCTTTTCTTTTCTTTTTTTTTTTTTTTTAAAAATCACTGTTAATATTCTCATTTCCTGAAACATTGATAGCACTATCAACATCACTTAAAAAAAAAAAAAAAGTCATGGCACTGTTCCAATGATCGATGTTCAAAATAATGCAGATTGTATTCTAGGTAAAGTTTGAGTTTTTGACCTAAACAATTTTCTTTAAAAAAAGTAGACCAAATTAATTTTTTTGAAATTTTTGTGGACAAATCTATATCCTTCGGATTTCAAAAATCCGAATCCGGGGTAAACTCAGATTTCGGAAATCCGAATTTAATAGAAAACGGATTTTGAAAATCCGAGTTTATTTTAATTAAAACTAAAACTAAGTAAAATTTTCATCTGTCATAATTAATCATAATTCGGATTTCTGAAATCCGACTTTATGATTAAAATATTAATTTTTGAGGAAAATTTTTTTTGTACAAGTGTTGGTAATTTTTTGAACACGAATCGGATTTCCGAAATCCGAATCTTCCATGTTTCCCTGATAAACTCGGATTCTAGAAATCCGAACCTAAACCCTAAACCCTAAATCCGAGTATATGTTACACTCGGATTTTGGTAATCCGTTTATAGGTTACACTCGGAGTTTGGTAATCCAAGTATAAGTAACACTCGGATTTGGGAAATCCGAAGTTAAACCCTAAACCCTATGGCCTTATTTTGAAAATTTAATTTTTTACTTGACTCAGATTCTGAAAATGCGATTATTTGCTTAAAAGGTACATAACAGTAGTACATATAGATTATAACTGAATTAATGATAATATTTAATAACTAACAGATTTAATAATAATAAATAACAGTAATACCACTTATGTATAATGAGTATTAGTATTAATGTACTACATAATACTAGTACGTACAAATAATACATAACACTAATACAGATGAATTATATTGAATTAATGATAATATCTAATAACTAATGGATTTAACAATAATAAGTAACACTAGTACCAGTAATGTATAATGGATAATAGATTAATGTATTACATAATACTAGTACATACAAATAGTACATAACACTAATATAGATAAATTATACTAAATTAATGATAATATCTAATAAAGAATAGATATAATAGTAATAAGTAACACTAGTACCAGTAATGTATAATGGATAATAGTATTAATGTATTACATAATACTAGTACGTACAACTAGTACATAACACTAATACAGATAAATTATACTAAATTAATGATAATATCTAATAACTAATAGATGTAACGGTAATAAGTAACACTAATACTAGTAATGTATAATGGGTAATAGTATTAATGTGTTACATAATACTAGTACGTATAAATAATACACAACACTAATACAGATAAATTATACTGAATTTATGATAATATCTAATAACTAATAGATGTAACGGTAATAAGTAACACTAGTACCAGTAATGTATAATGAGTAATAGTATTAATGTGTTACATAATACTAGTACGTATAAATAATACACAACACTAATACAGATAAATTATACTGAATTTATGATAATATCTAATAACTAATAGATTTAACAGTAATAAGTAACACTAGTACCAATAATGATAGGTATTAGCATTAATGTACTACATAATAATGAGTAATAATATTAATGTACTACATAATACTAGTACATACAAATAATATATAACACTAATACATGTAACCGGATTACGGTATTCCAGTTCTTTGATTTCAAAAATTTCGCGCCTTGATTTTATTTTATTTTATTTTTTCTTTTTGAGAACTTGGATTTCGGAAATCCGAGTACTACTGTTTATTTAATCCTTATTTCAGTTCAAATATTTTGCGCCTCAATTTATTATTTTTTAATGTGACTCGGATTACGCAAATCCGAACGGCACTGTTCATGTAAGATTTTTTTAAAAATATTATTCAACAAAATTTATTTAATTATTATTTTATTATTAAATGTAGATTCGGATTTCGGAAATCCGAGTTCTCAATTTTAATTATAACTCGGATTTCGGAAATCCGTGGGATATATTCCTGTCCACAAATATTCTGAAAAATTTAAATTTGTCCACCTTTGTTTTAATTAAATTTTTTAGGGAAAAGACCCGATAAAGTTTCGCCTCAACTCCAGAAGATGCATCCCTAAATAATTTGACACATTAGCCAATCAACTACTCATTTTTATTATTTATTTATTTTTACTCAGGCCAAGAGAATGAAGTATCCTGGAGTTTCTTCTTTTTCAATTTGGGATAATCTACCTCAACATCATCATCATCATCACAACAAATAGTTGGTCTTTCCTCATGATCGTCATCTTGAATCGATTCTTCATCCTCTTCCGTTTTTCTCCTATCTTCGTCAAGCTATTTTTGTAGAGCCTTGATTTGGTCTTCATATCCTTTCAAGATATTGATTGCTAGCTCCATTGATGATCGATATCTTATCCAACTTTTTAACGCCAGGAATCAAGTCTGACAAATCCTTAAATCGCTTCAACACCATGAGATAGAATCAAGTATACTTATTTATTCAAATCATTACAAATTTTATCCAAAAAAAAAAAAACATTATAGAGAAAATTGACATAAAAAATATATGCCAAAATAAAGCTTGCATTTTTGTATTCCACATCAAAACTACGTAATCAAGATTACTGAAATATTAAGTGGTAACAAAAAAAATACAATCATTTGAAAATAACCCAAATATCTTGCATAAAAAAATCATTTGCCTCAGCAATCAATCCTTGCTCTTCTTTGATCTTTGCAAGTTTCTTAATCAATCAAGCACGTTCTATCTTATCATATATATTTCCATCATATAAATTGTTATAAGAGTCTTCACAAGCTCTATCTTAGTCTCTAGGTCTAGCATGTAATCAATATATTGCATCGCCTCCTTATGAATTTTCGGTCACCCGCCAGCAGTCGTAATCGATTGGTAATTGATTTAGATCGAACTTACACTGGGGGCATAAATACATTAACGAAAAAAATAGATAATATTATTTTTTTATTGTTGATGACAATGAATTTTTCTATGTTGATGAAATTTTGGAACTATTTTCATGATACACAATACACGTATATTACAACATTATTTTTCAACAAATAAGTTACACCATATAGATATTCATACAAAGTCACTATATTTATAACTAAAAGTTCTTTCTAGTGCTGTTAGATTAATAGGTAAAATCAAAACTGGGATTTTTTATTAGAAATTTTCAACAAAATGCTTATAAGCAAGAAAAATGGGAAAAAAAAAGTGTTCATGCATTTTTCAACACACGAGGAGTATATATATATATATATATATTGTGTCCATTTTGTAACAGAAACTTATATATCATTAACATAATTACAATTCAAATAACTTATGACTTTGTTTGATTTTTTTTGATAATAAATCACCTACTATAATAAATTTAATTTAGATAATATGGTGCATTTAATTAAGCCAAAATAGAATTGAGAGAAAATAAATTAAGCAAAACAAAATCTTGTGACAGTAATACAAAACATCATTATTTACTGCATAAAAAAATTCATTACTTAATTATTTAATTATATTTGAAATAAAATGTATGTATAATACAAGGTCTAGGGTGAGGCCAGTGGGGGCAAGGCCTCATGGCCCCACCCTAAAACCGCCAGTGCATAAGCATATTTGCGAGTTATCTAATGGTTCCAAAGACTAAAATAAATTGACACTCTTGGAGGGTAGACATAATAATTAAGAATTGAACCATATGAATAAAGTTTGATCAAGATTGGAAACGTTCGCCGAAGTTCGCCTTATGTTCGCCGAAGTTTGGAGAGGAAGAGACTTTACCTTATATTCACAGTGAGAAAATGATGCACAACATTGAGAGAAGAGAAGAAGCAGCTAAGAAAATTTGATTTTAAAGGATTTCCATTCGTTATTATTGTAATATATGTATTTTTTATTATAGCCTCGTGTATGGGGTTTAAGTATTGTCTATATATATCAGAACACAATGATACACGAAATATAATCTTTCTAAATTGATACAATGCTAGGGTTTTTTTTTCTCTCTTTTTTTTTTTCCTTTCGGATTCTTCCCTCCCGACAACCCTCCATTCCTCTTTTTCCCCTGCCGATGCCGGCACCAACATGAACAACAAATTTTCTTTTTCTTAGGTGCATTGATCCCACGCGCAGCCTTACTCATCATCCTCATTCTTGCGTTAAAAAAAAAAAAAAAAACTCACCTTATTTCTTCCTCGGTTGCTGCAACCCAAAACCACAAAAAAAAAAAATTAAAAAAAAATCCACCGAGTCAGCCTTTACTACTCCCCGACAAATAATATCAAGCATCTAGGTATACCTTGCAAGATGTACCTTATCGGTGTGTGTAAGACACTCTCCTTCTACACAAGTTGATTATTTTTTTACCTAAATTTTAGTTACACGCGCATTTAATCCTCCAAATTTTATCCTATTTTTTTCGCACAAATTTAATTTTAAACCGTTTTTTTAATCCTCCAAATATGGAAGATTTTAATGGATAATGACATTTGTTCGGATGAATAATGGTATGTTTATCGATGAATAATGATAATATTGTAGATAAATAATGGTATTCTTATAGTGACAAAGTTATGGATAAATTTAAATTTTGAAATGAATAACGATATTTACGAAGATGAATAACGAAATAAATTTTGATGAATAATGATCTCCTCCTAAATGATTAACTATACTAAATAATGAAGAATTGATACACTTTTGTTAGATGACTAATTGTAACTTAATGAATGAATAAAATATCGTTAGTGGATGAATAATGCGCAACCGAATGAATAACTTTGATACAAAAAAATTAACAAGAATATATTTTACTATGAGTTAATTTCAGGAACTAAGCTAACAAACTTCTAATTATGTATTATACTAGATCAAAATTGAACAAAAAAACTAATCGTTGTTTTTAACATATAATGTCTTGAAGGATTTACCGATGCTCGATACGTTAATGTTGATTGTTTGATTCCAGCAACTCTGCCAAATATTTGATTCCCGACCGATCGAGTTCATCTTGATGAGCATTTCTTTACCGCTGATCAAACAAAAAGAAAATTACAATAAGTGAGATTTCACATTCAATCAAAACTGTATTAATCATCAATAACAATACTATTGAAGATGAATAATCATTTTAAAAATGATGAACAAACATTATAATTACATAAATCGAATCCAGTTAATAACAATCATGTACAGTACATATTACATGATGAATAACAACATATCTACAGAATGAATAACACATGTTCAAACGATGAATGCCATATATTGACAGGATGAATAACACTATTTTACAGGATTAATGACACATATTTACAATTGTGTACAATCACATATTATATGATGACAACAATACCATTAAAATGAATGACATATCTTTGCAGGATGAATGATATTTACAATATGACTAACACAAATTCAAAGGATGAATCACACAAATCCACATGATGAATGACGTACATTCACATCACTATATCAGATCAATCATTAATGAATAATGGCACATCAGAGGATGAACAACCATCATATTTGCATATATCTGATCCAGACCAAATGCTAAAATGAACAGACGACATAATGAATAAAGTCTTAATAAACGATGAATAATCATGCTTAACATGATAAATAATCATTAGATCTGCATACACCTAATCTAAATCAAAATATCCACAATGCATATATTACACGATGAATAACAGATTCACAGAGGGTGAATAATCACTTTTAATAGGATGAATAGTGGATCAACATATCGTACGTGATATACATAAAATGCAAATTATCATTGTTACTTGAGATTCAACACTGGAAATATAAGAATTCTTGCTCTAAATTTGTAGGCTACCGGTGGGAATAGTTGTAAAATTTGTAAATATGATTTTTCTTCTTTCTCACAGCAAATCTGAATCCATAAACCTCTGGCTATTCATCAAATTTGAATTTTGTTCTTTGTCACAACAGATCTGAAACCATAAACCTCTGACAATTCACCGAACGGGTTGGATCGGACAATTCTAAATTACCAAACAGAGATTTTGAAAATTTCAAATAAGATTAAACGGAGAAATTTCTGTTTTTTGAGAAATAGATTTCAGGAACAAATACACAAAACGGATGAATATGATCATTTATTACCTTAATTCTCATATTCAGCAGAGTTTATTGTAACCAAATTCACGAGATTGGATGCACAATCGGATTCCGTCTCCGAAAACACCGCTGACAAGAGGTATTGTAGCCAAATCGATGGAGAGATGAATATTTGGTTTTTCGGATTTTTTAGTTTGAGATGTTTTTGGATTGAATGGAATATGAAGTTTGATGGAATGTTATTAAATGATGGCTGAAAATTAGGAGGATTATCCGGAAATAAAGATTTGAAAATCTCTTTTTTTTCTCCCCTTTTTGGGCGCGTGGTAGGTGTTCTATATTATAATTGGTTAATTCCCCCGAACATTTATCTTTACAATTTTATCCCTTTTACTTTATGAAATTTCTAAATCAGCCCTCCTATTTTTTCTTTTTTGCAAATTAGCCTTCTCACTTTCAATTTGTGCAATTCAGTCCTTGTACCTTGTTCTCTCTATTTCCTCGACAAAGAAAAAAAAAAAGTTTGCCGTCGAGACATGACATCTTCCATCATTCCGTCTGCCTCAACTCCATCAATAGTTTGTTAGATATGTCATATTTCTAATCACACTGGCTTTACATGCTCTAACCACTTTGACTCTAATTTCCCTAATCGCACTGCGGTACTAGTTTGTCAAATATGCCATATTCCCAATCACACTGCCTTCACCTGCCGTCGCCGCCTTGACTCCAATTTTCGTCCTCGCACAACCACTACTTCTGCTAATCTCCCTACTCCACCAGCACGTGCACATCCTCAAGCACATATGGTCCAGTATGCTCCTCCTCCTACTCCATGGCATCCTGACACTGGTGCTATGGCTCATGCGACACCAGATTTTTCGTCTCTCAATATCGCTAATGATTATACTGGTATGGATCATATTTTAGTTGGTAATGGTGCTGCTTTACCTATTAAGGATGTTGGTCAATCTATTTTTCCATCATATCTAAATCGTGTCCTGCATGCCACTAATCTCAGTAAACCTTTATTATCTTTTCAACAATTCACACGAGGTAATCATTGTTTCTTTGAATTTTATTCTGACTCCTGTTGTGGTAAGGATCTATCAACCAAGGAACTGCTCCTCCGAGGTAAGGCTGATAATGGCCTCTATGGGTTAGATCTCCCTGCTCGTGGTTCCTTGTCTCCGGCAACTTATCTCATTTCTTTAGGTCAATGGCATGCTCGTTTAGGGCACCCTAATAATGTCACTCTTTAAGCTTTGGTTAAGCAGTTTCAACTCCCTCATTCCTCTATGTCCACAAATACTAATAAATGTGAGGCGTGTTGTCTAGGAAAGTTGCGTAAGGTTAGTTTACCTTCTACATTTCGTCGTAGTTCTAGACCTCTTGATTTAATTTACACTGATGTTTGGGGTCCTGCTCCTATTTTGTCCTTTAATGGCTATCGCTACTTTGTGCTTTTCATTGATGATTTTTCTTCATCACATGGATTTATCCCATTAAGCATAAAAGTGATGTTTTCCATGTGTTTAAGCAGTTCAAAGCTCTCGTAGAAAGCCAACTTGATACCACTATTAAAAGTGTCAACTCTGATTGGGGTGGTGAATTTCGTCCTCTAAATTCGTTCTTTAAAGATGTAGGTATTGTTCTTCGCGTAGCGTGCATGCCCTCACAGTTATGAGAAGAATGGCACTGCTTAACACAAAATTCGTCACATTGTTGACATTTGCATTGCTCTCCTTGGTCATTCTGATACTCCTTTCCAGTTTTGGGAATTTGCCTTTGAAACTGCTGTGTTCTTGATTAATTGCCACCTCATTAAACCACTTCAGGGTCAAATACCCTCATCACACTATATCACCAGCCACATGATTATACCTTTCTTCGCATTTTTGGCTGTGTTGTCTATCCTCTTCTTCGCCCATACAATCAGCATAAGTTCTCTTTTTTGCTTTACTCAGTGTGTCTTTCTTGGGTATTCTCTGTCTCATCTCGGTTATCACTATCTTGATGTGGTGAATAATCATCTTTATGTTGCTCGTCATGTCAAGTTTGATGAGCAACTATTTCCCTTTAAACGTCCTCTCTCCACTTCTCCATCTTCGCTGCTGGAATCTTCTGCCACTCCTTTGTTGCGTGTGACCAGTTCTCCTGCTGTACATGTCTCAAATCCTACATCCGCTGCTTCTCCTCCTATTTCTTCCATTCCTATGGCCTCTTTACCTAGTTCTCCCGGTCCTTCCGCTTCGCCAGCATCTTTATCTATTTCTCTTGCATCCAACTCCCCATCATCTGAGTCCAGTTCCCCTTCACCACCTCCTTCTCATCCTCATTCAATGGCACTCCGCCCTAACCCCATGCCCAAGAAGATCTTTGATCCCTCAGCTCATCTTGCCTCTGTTTCACCACTTCTGCCTGTTGCTCCTACATCGTTCACTTAAGCCAAGTCTATTCCTCAGTGGCAAAATGCCATGAAAGATGAAATCTCTGCCCTTCTCAAAAATAATACATGGACATTAGTTCCCCCTCCTTCGTCCGGCAATGTTGTCGAAAAGCGATGGCTTTATAAGATTAAGAACCATGCTGATGGTTCTATCGAGTGCTACAAGGCTCGGTTAGTGGCTCGAGGCTTCACTCAATCTTTTGGGGTTGATTACACTGACACTTTTTTAAGTCCCGTTTTCAAGCCAGTCACTATTCGCTCGGTTTTGACAGTTGTCTTGGCTCGTGGGTGGTCAATTTCTCAGCTTGATGTCAATAATGCCTTTCTTAATGGTGTTTTGAGTGAAACTGTCTATATGGTTCAGCCTCAGGGTTTTGTTGATCCGATATGCACTCATTATGTGTGTAAGCTGCATAAGTCCTTATATGGGCTTAAGCAAGCTCCTCAGGCTTGGTATTCCCGGTTGGCTACATTTCTAGTCACCTTGGGATTTGTGGAGTCTCACTATCATCCTTCCCTCTTTGTGCACTACCGAGGATCTCATATGTGTTTTCTGCTAGTTTATCTAGATGACATTGTTATTACGGGTAGCACATCTGGTTTTGTTCAATATTTTATTTCTTGTCTTGCTAATGAGTTTTCTCTTTGAGATTTGGGTCTTTTGAGTTACTTTTTTGGTGTCGAGGTTCATCGCACCTCCTGGGGTTTACTCCTCTCTCAGCATAAGTATGTTACTTATTTACCACGACTTGCCAATATGCATACTTGTAAGCCTATTTCCACTCCTATGCAAGCTGGTGTTGTGTTGTCTCGTTTGGATGGTACTCTATTGTCTCCTGATGAGGCGAATAACTATCGTCTAGTGTGCAGTATACCACTCTTACCCGACCGAATTTCTGTTTTGCGGTTAATAAGATTTGTCAATTCATGCATCAGCCCCGGACTTCTGGTGGATGCTGTTGTTGATGCACTTCCAAAAGAATATTTATAAAACCTACTTAAAACTACTAGCTAGCGGTAAGCAAGGTCATTCCATAGAGATAGCAGTCAACCACTCAAAATCTGATTAAAGTGCAAGAAAAGGAAAGTGAAAGAGTTAAACAGATTTGTCACTTGGGAGAGTGAGAATAGTCACTTGACAGAGTGAAGAGGCAGAATGGTCAATCACTTCCAACCTTTATGATCCAGTTTTGATTCAAGTAATCTTTTAGTGTATGATTTGTTGTTTGATCGGGCACATGGGTTCTTTACAACCCCTCTTAGATAAAGTCAAGAGTCTTAGATTACTAAATTATCTACCTCTCAGTCAGATTATTCAGATTAATCTAAGCCATTGATTTCTTAAGCCCTATTGACCACCTATGCCAATCACCTAACTCTCGTTGATGATTGAAACCAAAAGGTAGATTTTCTCCTTTGTCATAGACTAATTTAAGTCGTTCTAAGTTATGTTTGCCCTTTCAGAACTCCATAACATGCATGCACATTTAATTAAGTGGCCAGTTTAATTAAAAGGTTAATTAAAACACTTAAACTAGAAACAATGCCTCATCAAGGAAAACTGAATCAAAACCTTCACATAAAGATAGTACGGATTGAACCCTTAACTGAGTTACCTACTCATGTTTATTGAGTTAAATATGAGAGCAACAAAGTACAAAAGATAAGACATAATTCAAGATCAAAAGGTTAGAGGATAGAAGGGAAAGATGGTAGTAGGGGCAGTTACTGTCTGTTCACTTTTGCGAGTGGTGTTCGCTACTTGGCAGAGTAACAATCTGCTCTCTTGTTCCTGCTACTACCTTATTTTTAGCCAACTAACTAACTACCTAACTACTATTTTTGCAACTGATTCTAACTACCCAATCTGTTCTCTCCCTAACTAACTGCTATTTTCTGACTATTTATAGAGATTTGGAGAGGCTTGGATTGGTAGAATTCTAGCCTTTCTTGTAGCAGATTGGAGGAGACAGCAAATTGCAGCAGCTGAAGGCATTTGTTTATTCAGCAACTTGCCTAGTTGGCAAGTTGTTGTCTTCTCTTGGCAGCTCCTTCTACTCTTCAGCCTCAATCAGCAACCTTCTACTCATCATTTATTCTTCTCCATAGTGTTCTTCTCCAGTGCATCCTTACCATTTGCAGCCACAAATCTCCATTTCTTCATTCTTTAATCTACACAGCTCAATTTGCGGCAGTCAGCTAGCAGCAGCATCAGCATCATGCTTCCTTCCATCATTGTGTTTCCAGCCCCCAATTCAGACTCAATCTTCTACCGGTTTCTTCCTTGTTTCCTGGATCACTTGCTATACCATTGCTCACCCTTCTACAAAAGCCAATCCATCAACTCAGCAGTAGCATCAGTCGGTAAGTAGCAGAGTTGCAGCTGTTGTTCTTCACATATTCTCCATCTTTCTCTTCTTCCACTTGCAGCAACAACAACTTGCAGTGATGGCAAAGCAATTTCCTTCTTTGGGCACCAAGACTTCAGCTCGTGGCTCTTCCTTGATTGACAGCAGCAACAGCTACTACAACAGCAACTTGGCAGCAGAATAGCTACCATTCTTCTCTTCAATTGAGTGTGCTGCAGTAGATTCTTCCCGATTGTGATCATCTGCTGCCATTCTTCCTTCCTAAGCAAGGATTTCTCTACTTGCTTCAGCTCTGATCATCCTTCCAGTAGCTTGAATTCCGACAGCTTCCAAATTAGTCCAGAATGATGCTCTTTTGTACAATTTAGCCCTCATTTATGCTGATTTTTCATATTGGCCCTTTGACTACCCTGAAATACAAAATATACCCAAAAAAACTAATTCGAATTAATTGACACATAATTCTAAGTAAAAATGAGTTGAAAATACCTGCTAACAGTGTATATATTTTACTGTCATCAACTTCTCATTTTCAAGCTCTCAAACGGATCCTTCGCTATCTTCGTGGCACCATTGATTATTGTTTGGTTCTGTATCTCATTGATTTGGGCACTCTTACTGCCTTTAGTGATGCTGACTGGGCTGGTTGTCCAGATGATCGTCGTTCTACTACCCGTTTTCTCCTTTATTTGGGACATAATCTTATTGCATGGGCATCTTGGATGCAGCCCACTGTGGCTCGCTCGTCTATTGAGGCTGAGTTTCGTGCGATTGCCAATGTTTGTGTTAAGCTACATTGGGTGTTTCATCTGTTGTCTGAGTTTGGTGTTTAATTACGTCGTTCTGCCTCTGTTTGGTGTGACAACAGTACTGCAGTTTTCCTTGCTGATAATCCCGAGTTTCATGCCCGTACTAGACATGTTGAGGTGGATTTTCACTTTGTTTGATATCATATTGGTGGAAGTTTGTTTCAGTACACTCTGTGTCTGCTGCTGATCAGATTGCTGATATTCTGACCAAGCCATTGTCCAAAGATTTATTCCTTCGTTTCAGGGACAAACTTCAGCTTCTCCCTTGTCCGCCGTCCGTTTATGGGAACGTATTGTAATATATGTATTTCCTATTATAGCCTTGTGTATGGGGTTTAAGTATTATCTATATATACTTTGTCTATTATATATCAGATCACAATGATGAAATACAATATCTATTATTCTAAGTGTTACAAAACAGCCAAATAAGTCAATTCACAATCAACCAAAGCTTTCTAAAAGCAAATGTTCATAATACCTGTACTAACCTGCAGTTTTGGACTTGATGAAGTTCATAAAAGCCTGACGGTGGCTGAACATTACAGTTCGGCCAGAAACTCATGCAGTGGAAGTCATCAATATAAATACCCATCGATAGTGGCAAGTTTAGGTCAAAGGTAGTGACTGTTTCTGGGATGATGATGCGATCTCATTGTGAATCAAAATCACTATGACAATAATCTCCAATCAAGGACTCCTTTTGTAATTTCATTCATGAGGAAATATGAGAAAATATTGGCTCATGTGGAAGATGCTTAAGGGATTCAACTCAGATCTGTCTCCTTTATTTTTTTTTCCCCTAATTCTGGTTTCGATTTGAGAAGCGGAAGGATCTTATCCTCGGATTTTTAAAGATTTGATTGATGTATAATTGATAGATATTGTTGTTGGGATAGCACTTTATAGATTTGATGAACTAATATTCGTCTATTAAGAGGCACGGTTACCGAATGGTTATATAATAGTGTGGGGCATGCATATGAGAATCTTCGTGAGTATTGTTTAGAATGCAAAAAGGTGGGGCATGCATCAAAAGATTTTAGACATGTCAAAGCAAAGGTTTCTTTGGGCGTTAATCTTTAGGTAGTTCTGAATAAGCGTGAAAAACAGAACACAGTTCCACTAGTTAACAACAATGTCTGGAAACCAAAGGAGAAATCTTCAGACGGACCTGCAATTGTCACGGATACTGGTAATAAAGCATCATCATCAGGTCTCTTCCGCGAAGGAAAAGGAGCAGATTCCGATCGATTTGGAAGTTAAAGGAATGCCAAATCAGCCTATATCATCAGCAGAAAGGAGGATCTCTAACAGCAATTAAGTTGTATAATAGAAAAAAATGAAAATGAAGATTGCATCTGGGAAGAAGATGATCCAGGAAAAAACTTCAAACATGGATGATCAAGGTAAACAGCTCGTCGTTTACATTCCGTTGGTAAATTTATCAGCCAGATTTGATATATTAGCGGAGTTGCAAGAGGATCAGATACTAGATAATGAGAATGCAGCTGAAAAGGACGCTTTGATAAAAGAAAATCGAGGGGAAGGAGACACAGAATCTGAAACAGAAAAGATTCCTGTAGATGATCCAAAAGAACAAAATCAAGGAAACTTGGCTATAAGTGAATTTTCACATGATGACTCTGTAATTGGGTAACACTCCGTCATTAATGATGAGTCATTCACACGAATTGTGGTCTCTGATGATGAAGGAAAGCGGAAGAAACCTGGCCGTCCAAAAGGATCAACGAAGGACAAGAAAATCACTGGTACTGAAACTCGTAAAGCATCGAGGCTAAATGGTGACTCCTCTCCTAAAGTTTCCAATGACTAATCAGATCATATGGAATATTCGTGGTGTCGGGAATAAGGCAACTCTTCGCGGACTTAAAAATTTAGTTGCTATGCATTCGATTTCCTTTCTGATTATCATACAGCCTATCTTACCGCCTTCTAATTTGGAAGAGTTGAGGAATAAACTCCATTTTAATGAAGCTTTTTCGTCTGTTTCTGGAAAGATTTGGGTTCTCTGTATAGCTGAATGGTCAGTTCGATTGCTAGGCGGTTCTGAACAGGTCATTCATTTGGAAGTTGAAAATCAAAAAATACCTAGGAAAGTGTTGGTATCAGGAGTCTACGCGAAGTCAACAAGGCAGAAAAGGCAGTATCTCTGGACTGAATTGCAAGACTTCTCTGATCAGAATATCGGCCAGCCATGGATGCTAGGTGAGGATTACAATGTAATCAGAAATCTGGACGAGTATAGAGGATCATAACAGCCTGATCAGGGAGCAATTGACGACTTTAACTCATGGATAGAAAGTTGCAGACTCATGGAGTTAAATCCGTTGGGTAATTTGTTCACCTGGACAGGAAATCGTCAAAATGGTCGAGTCTTGAAGCGTTTGGATGGAATCTTGTTCAACCAGGAATGGATGGATCTTTTTTCTATTTCTTCAATCTAGCACCTCAATCGATCGACGTCGGATCATGCGCCATTATTACACCAATTTAGAATTGAAACTGAAACTCGGCCGAGCATATTTCGTTTCCAGAAAATGTGGATGAGAAGGGACACTTTTATGAGTGTTGTGAAGGATAACTGGGAACGTCCAATGGAGGAAGCTGGAATGTTAGGTTTCTCTTTGAAGCTTTGACCATTAAAAGCTTGTCTAAAAGAATGGAACAAAATGGAATTTGGAGATGTTTTTCTGAATTTAAAAAATGTTGAAGATGCTGTTAGAGTTAAAGAGCTGGAATATGATCAATCTAGTTCTGAGGAAGCTAAAATTGAGATGAATCGGGCACAAGCTTTCTTGCTACTCAAATGGCACGAACATGAAGACTTCCTACAGCAGAAAACAAAATTAAAATGGTTAAAGGAGGGTGATGCCAATACAATATTTCCACGCCTCACTGTCTGAAAAGAAAAAGCGGCTTGGAATTCATAAAATCCGTGGTCATGATGGATCTTGTCTTTCAAACAGAAATGATATTGAGCGGGAAGCGTGTTTTTCTTCCAAAATTTGCTAACAAATGAAGCTACTGAGCATCAAGAGGAGGCAAGCAGGAGGATGTTAGCAAATATTCCATCAATTCTGGATGTTGAAGACAATGAAAGATTAATGCAGCAGCCAACGTTTGATGAACTTAAGGACACGATATACAGTCTTGATCCCAAAAGTGCTCCGGAGATTGACGGATTTGGTGGCGAATTTTATAGGCATTGTTGGTCTATTATTAATCAAGATTTGATGGCAGCTTGCTGGGAATTCATGAATGGTATCCCTCTCCCTAGGGCAAACGCAAGTACGGTTATCACTTTGCTTCCGAAGAAAGCAACAGCTACATCTTTCGCGGATTTCCGCCCGATAAGTTTGTGCAATTTTGTTAATAAGATGTTCGCAAAGATACTAACGGAGAGAGTGAAAAAGGTGCTTCCTAAATTGATATCGGAGGAGCAATCAACTTTTTTGGAAAGTCGTGATATTATGGATAACACACTTGTTACTCAAGACCTCATCCAATTTCTGGATCATAAAACAAGGGGGGGAATTTAATCTTGAAAGTTGATATGATGATGGAATTTGATCAAGTTTCATGGAGTTTTCTTCATGAGATCTTATTGAAATTCGGTTTTCATCAAAGTTTTGTCAACTTGATAATGATGAACTTGTCTAGAAGCTGGTTCTCAATTCTTCTCAACGGAAGTCCGGTTGGCTATTTTCAAGCTTCTCGTGGTGTAAAGCAAGGCAATCCTCTTTCGCCTTATCTCTTTATTTTTTTGTTAGAAGACTTGACTCGAAACATGAAAAAACTCATGGCAGTCAGGCGTTTAGCATCTTATGGAGTGCAGCTAGGGCGATTGTTCCATCTCACTTGTGTTTTGCGGACGACCTAATCATTTTTACGACAGGGTCACAAAAATCTATGCAGCAATTGATGAGTTTTTTCCAGGACTACGAAGATTCTACCGGACAGAAAATGAACAAGCAGAAGAGTACTTTCTTCGTCTCGGATAAAAGTTTAATGGAACGCATTTCTCTAATTGAGAATACATTACAAATGCAAAGAGGTTCATTCCCCTTCGTGTATTTGGATTGTAAGTTATTTAAGGGAAGGAAAAAAGTGGAATATTTCCATCACTTGCTTGAAGCTTATGATGCTAAATTACGGAATTGGAAGAATCATTTCTTGTCGTAGGGTGGGCGCTTGTTGCTGATTAATTATGTTCTGTCGGCAATTCCCCTTCACACTATTGCAGCCATTGTCCCTCCAAAATTCATCATAGAAAGTCTTGAGAGGAAATGTTAGAATTTTCTTTGGGGAGATACTGAAGAAGGGCCAAATCGTCATTGGCGAGCTTGGCGTAAGTTGACTTACCCGGTGCAAGAAAATGGACTAGGAATTCGGAGCTTGGAACACATGATTCAAGCGTTCTCCATGAAGCTCTGGTGGAAAATAAAATCAAAGCAAGGAATCTGGTCCAGATTTATTAGTTCTCTATCTGATTCATCGAAGGAAAAAACAAGTTGGTCCCGTGTAGAGAAGCTAGCACAACTGGCGGCTTCTCGGAGCAAAGTATCTATTCGCGATGGTTCTTCCTCCTTCTGGCGCGATTCATGGCTGGATTCTTGACCACCTTGGCACGATTCTAGAGACCCTCTTGCACTAGATTTGACATTGAAGGATTTTCATTTGGGCAAAGACTTTTTCTTATAGGTATTTTCAGGATTGATTGATCAACATACACTGGACAACCTGCGGAACATGGAGCTATGTTTTGTGGACGAGAAGGATGCTCTGATTTGGAAGCCACCAGCAACGGGAATCTTCTCTATTGCTTCAGTATACGAGGAAGCCCGGCATCACAGAGAAGAATTTCATCCTTTAACAAATTTTTGGCATAAAATAATTCCTGTTAAAGTTTCTTTGTTTACAAAAAAACTTTTTAACAATTTCCTGCCTTTTCCAGAAACTTTGAACTAACTTGGAATGGTCATGAGCCCTTCGAGATGTCCGTTTTGTCAAGCCGAGGAAGATCGCATAGAGCACTCTTTTTATGCTTGTCCAAAAATTATTCATGTTTGGCAACATTTTACTAATCTTTTTGGAATTATGATGCCTAGTAACGCAGGATGGTGGGGTAGCTTGAAAATTTGGCAAGGGGCAGTTTTACTTTAGTCAAAAAATCAATAATGATAGTCATACCAATATTCCTGTTGTGAGAGATATGGAAGCTGAGGAATAAAATCATATACGATGGTATGCATTTTTCTTTGAATTTTTTGATTAAAGAAGTAATGACTAATGTCTTATCTATGTTGAGTGTTCATGATTTAAAGGCGAAGAATTCAGAAGAGCAAAAAGAGTTAGAAGATCTCTTTAAAGTGAAGGTTCGTCAGCCGAATAATAAGAAGATCACGGTGTTGAGGTGGAAGCCACCAGATCCTGAGGAAGCAGCTTTAAACACGGATGGATCTGCTTAAGGACAACCAGGAGAGGCTGGTTAGGGATATGTTATTCGAGGAGCAAATGGTTTGTTTAAATTTACAGAATGCGGTTACCTAGGGAATGCCACAAGTTTTGAAGCCGAAGTCGCAGCCATTTACAATAGACTAAAGGCCTGTGAAGAGCGAGGATTCAATCGAGTGACAGTCCAAACAGACAACAAAAGTATTGTTTCATTGATACAAATGGGTAATCACTTTCCATGGAAACAATACATGTGCTTGAAAAGTATACAAAACAAGTTGTTCAACACAAATTCTAAACTTGTTCATATTTTCCGGAGGGTCAATAGTGTGGCAGATGAACTGGCTAAAAAAGCCTCAACAGGGTGCACATTGCAATATCATTCACAAGAAGCTCTTCCAAACTCATTACGAGGTAAGGTCTACTTAGATCGGAATTTTTTTTTCCTTATCTGCGGGTTAGATACTTTTTTTTAGAAAAAAAAATAGATTATAGCATAAGATACATAGAGATGTCATAGGATTATTGTTAAGATCTTTGTACGACATTCTCTTAGTTTATAAATATTTTTTTTTTCAAATTACAAATGAACTATCAGGGGATATATTTTATCTTTGTAAGACAGTTCATAGCTAATGTTTTGTTAAAGAACCGTCATGAAGTTTTTAGACAAACTTTCTGTAAGACGGTCTCTTTTGATTTAGCTAAGTTTTAATCACTGTCTTTTGTAATTTTTTTTTGTAAATCAATAAAATTGGGAGATGCCCGCCTGGTACCGTCCTGGTTCTCTTGAAAAAAAAGTTATAGAATAACGTGGTTATTGAAAGTATAAAGTTTTTTTCCTTTTAATAAATTATGAAATGGAGAAAATTGACACATAGGATTTAATCTTATGTATCAAGTGGAAAACAACCTTAATTTTCTATCTTTGGATTTTCCATTAGTAAGTTATATAGATAGATAGATTTAAAAAAATAAGATTTGACTTTTGTTATGATTTTGAAGATAAGGTTAATGGGGATTTAATTTTAACTTAACTACTAAAGAAAAACTGTTGAACTCATTTGAGAAGCGATAAGCATTTTAAAATATGTTTTTTTTTTAGAATAAAATTTTGATTTGAATTTTTTTTGTAAAGATACTTCTTATGCTTTTATTAGTTCTCTTCATATATTCAGCGAATTTCATCGTCACAACTCATTTTTCAGCACGTAAATGTGTTTTTTTTTTTTCCGAGCTAAATTTACACGTTTTTTTTATCTTTGCAATCCATTATTTTTTTTTTCTGTATTTCAATTTTTCTCGAACAGCATTGTGTCCAATGAATGACTGATATTGATTACGGAATTTAATTTGTGTTTAAATATGATCTATGCAGAAACTCTCGATGGATTTACATTATAGTTGATTAGTTCCAGAAAATATTGCTCAAAATGGTTTGGTAATTCGTTCGCCTAAATTAATTATTTTTTTGTCAATGTTGGTGTATCTTGTATTAAAATTTTTAGTATCTTATATTCTTGTTGTCAATGTTGGTGTATCTTGTATTAACTTGCAGATAATATCCAGTCATGTGTAGCAGAGATGGAGGAGTGTTTTATCTGGGTCTGGAGATTCGCAGAGGAAGAGCATACAATCGAAGTCAGATGTTTCCAAGATCAATTCTTTTTGGTATTTCTTTTTGTTCATTTTGGGAGAATTATACTGATTAATTTCCTAGTTTCCTGTTCGTTTGAAGACGACGGAGATATTAGTTCCCCTGTTTTTCTGTATTCCGTCCATGATGAATCCACATTCATGATGGTTTCCTTAATTTGCAATCATTCTTGCAAGTTCAAATGAATTTTTGGCGAGTTGGGTGTTCCAACAATCCCAAATTCTGGCAAGTTGGGTAGTTCCTAAAATTTCAAATTTATGGTTTTTCTATATTTTGGTGATGATTGTAGGGCTGCTAGTTAGTCGGGTCAACCCAACCAATCGCCCGAATTGAACCCGATTCAGGGGAAACAGTTTGGTAATGTTTGTTAATTCAAGAAATCGCGGGTGTACCTGACCACCCACAGATAGAAATCAGTTCGGGTGCAGGCGGAGAAAAAATAACTCGGCCCGGTCCGAAAACCCAAAATATGATTCATTTTACTTTTTTTATTATATTTGTTAAATAAATATAGGGATAATTTTCTATAATTAGGGCATCATGTTCTTTTTTTTTTTTTTTTTTAATTTTATGTTCTTCCTAAAGACTAAATCTTAAGCAATTATTCCATCTTTCACCTCTCTCCTCGTCGGCCACCTCCCCGGCTCCACCTCCTACACACACCTCCACAATCAGCCACCTCTACCTCCACAATCGCCCACCTCCACCTCCTACACACAGCTCCACAATCAATCACCTCCACCTCCACAATCGGCCACCTCCACCCATAGTTTTCAAAATCCCGAATCTTATGAAATCCTTTTTTGTAGTGGGATCTTATATAATCTTTCAAAATCACAATCCGGATCGTAGGATCCTACGATTTAACGATTCCATTAATTTTGTCGATACTTGTACAACTTGGTTATTTTGTATAAAAAGAGGGAGAAATGATTAGAAAATATATAAACGTGGAAATTTTGAATTTTGAGTTAATGATACGTACGTGGGCACTAGTCTACTTCTCCTTCATAAAATCAAACAAGAATTGAACTAATAAATTGAAACTCGCAATTTCAAAATTATTATAATACTTTAAATGGTTACAATCCCACCGATCCAAAATCCGATCAGATCCTGAGATGCCAAAACAATCCTGTGCGAAATCTCGAGTTTGAAAACATTGCCTCCACCTCTCACTCCCACCTCCACAATCAGCCACCTCCACCTCCACAATCGGCCACCTCCACATCTCACTCCCCCCCCCCCCCCCCGAAGGATGAAATTTCTCAGATCTAGTTAGATCTGACCTGCGGCCGCAATGAGAATTTTATTTGGGCCCTCGTTTTGTTCTTCCGGTTATGCAGGGAGCAATGGGAATTTTATTTGGGCCCTCGTTTTTTCAATTTTTCAGATCTAGGATTTTGCAATGTGGAGGAACAGAGTTCAATTTGGAGGTGGATTTTCTCTCCACTTTCACTGTCAATGCGCCCAGTAAAGCTAAAAAGCGATCTAAGATGCTTTTTTGGAGTTTTGGTTGCCAACCAACACTTCACGTTTTGGGTTGTTGTATTGGTGTCGATAATCGGCCTCGAACTGAAAACCCCATTGTTTATTTGGTTCGGTTCAGTTCGGGATAATGTAATTTTCGGTTTGGTTTTGGACTGGTCTTGCGAGGAGAAAAATTCGATTAACCCAAACCGAATTCACTCAAATCGCATTGAACCACCTGAATTAAGAATCCTAGATAATTGTCCCAAAATTATTGTGTAATTTAAAATTACACTTTTGAGACAATAATTTCAGGACGAAGGAAAATTTTTTTTTTTCATGATTTGTTGTTTTGTTTTTTTGCAATGGGTTTTCCCTTGAGTATCAAGTACAACAACTCCCATTGATGATTCTAAGTCTTTTTATTATCTCAAGAGGCAATGGGTCTGTGTATACTTTTTGGCACGGGAAATTTTGTATTCCAAGAGAAGCAATCAGATAATAAAACGGCTCCATTTCATCTTCCAAAAGGTGACGACACAAGCAACATGGCTTCACCATTGGGTTGTACCGTTAATTACAAAATAGTGCTCCCAAGAGGTAACAACGCAGAAGTTGTGTTTAATCGAGATGTCACTTTAACGAACTGGAAGATGAAGACAGTTGCGAAGTTGCTATATAAAAAAATATGGTCTCAGATTCTTTGTAATACACGAGCTACCTATTACATTTTTGTAGGATAATGACTAAAGAATCAACAACAATGACTTTGTTACAAAAGAGTTTTGTTGAGAAATTTCTATCAGTTGCAGCTGAATGTCTACAACAAATTTTTTGAAGTTCCATCTTTTTATCATCTTTTTATTTTTTATTTTCTGTTAAATAACATTCTTAATCAAAACAATCTTTTTGGTAGAGACTTTGTTAACCATAGTCAATTTTAAAAGCAACACTAATAATGACAATAAAAAGGCAAATTAAGATGTATTATACGTACTACTATGCCAAACTTCTGTATCAAGTGTAACGTGCAAATAGAATTAGCATTATTTTTATTTTGCTGGAGTCCGATATGACTAGTTCCCTGTTAAATAATTTTATGCATGATAGTGGGTTTTAAATTATAGTTACTCATTATTGGAAATGAGTTAAAATTTGAATGAGAATTTGATTTCTCAAGTTAGAAAAATGAGAGTTAAGTATAGGGACTTTGTCCTCACATTGGAGTTGGGAGGAGTTAGAGCTCACTTTATAAGTGAGAGCCCAAAAATAGAGTACAAGTTGTCTTGCCATTATTATACTCCATATCTCCCGCTCGCGTGCACCCGCGCAGGGGGAGTGCAAATGAGGGTCCGATTCGAGGCCAAAATAGCTTGAATCATGTGTGCGTATGACCTGCGAACACGAATATCGAACCGAACTCTCGCGGACCTGATCAACCAACGTTATGATCATTCATTTCAGTCAAATGAAACTGAAACGTTGCAATGGTTTTGCCATGAATGATCAGAATGAATTGAAAGATTTAATTCCATTCAAAGGCAGAAATGAATTCGTTTGACCGTTGGGCTGGTCAAAATTCTTTTGGAGGTTTTGTGCCATTCTCTGTATTTAACAGAATTAAAATGATGAAACCGTTGCAAGGTTTGCTGCTATTTGAAAGGTTTCTCCAGCCTATAAATAAGCACTCATTTTCCAAAGTTCAACACACCTTTCTCCCATCTCTTTTCAGTTTTCTTTCAAGCCTTCCTTCATTTCTGTTTTCGGTGTTCATCATAGTGTTCTTAGTTCCAGTTCGCTGGCGAAGTTTCTTTGTGCTAAGAAGTCTTTGCGTTTCCGTTGTATCCTGAGAAACAGTTGTTCCAGATCCTCAAGCACCTAGGAGGGGGCGAATCTGTTTTAATGAGATCGTGTTTTCACGAGTCTCGGATTATTCTATTCTTTTATTTTCTTAGCCATTACGAATACTTGTCATATTTTTACCAACATTCTTAAAACAGACCTTTTAATCCTTCGTTACTGTGTGTATTCGTGATGGCTGATGCTACTAAGGTTGATGCTATTGGTGGTGTTGTTACTAGCGCCACTCCCGCTGCTGGTGTATCCGGTGTTACTATTGTTTCTGGGGTTGCGAGTTCTGCTACTATTCCCGATGTGCCCAATGTTCCAACTAGCCACGTGGAGAAGTCTGAAAAGTTCAATGGGACGACAGCGACTTTCAAGGTGTGACAACAAAAGATTCTATTCTACCTGACGATGCTGAACTTGGTGAGTTTCTTGACGAGTGTGGCTCTTCCGGTGCTTTAAGGAACTTCTGACGCACCAACTGTCCATGCATCTGAGTTGTGGAAGCGGTCAGATTTTCTTTGCCGTGGTTATATTTTGAATTGCAATTCATGATTCATTATATAATGTGTATGAAAAATTTAAAATTGCTAAGGATTTATGGAATTCATGGACCGGAAACATAAATCAGAGGATGTTGGCTCGAAGAAATTCGTAGTCAGACGGTTCCTTGATTATGTGATGGTTGATTCCAAGACTATTGATAGTCAAGTGCAAGAGATCCAGTTGATTCTGCACGACATCCAGGCTGAGGGGATGATTTTAAGTAAAACATTCCAAGTGGCTGTGGTTATTGAGAAGTTGCCTCCGAGCTGGAAGGATTTCAAGAACTACCTCAAGCACAAGCGCACGGAGATGTCCTTGGAGAATTTGATTGTTAGGCTTCACATTGAAGAAGACAACAGGATGTCAGAATCAAAGGCATCCAATGGCGTACATGCTAAGGTCAATATTCTGGAGTATGGTAAAGGCCAAGGCTGGAAGAACAAGGCTAAGAGCAACAACCCAACAAAGGCAAGGGGAAACTAGGGATTACTAGTGGTGTCTCTAAGCAGAAGTACAAATTCAAAGGTAATTGCTTTAACTGTGGCAAACCAGGTCACAGGTCTACTGATTCCCGCTCCCCGAAGAAGGATCATGAGGTGAACATGGTCAACGACATCACTAAGGATGTGGAGGACATGCACCTACTTGCTGTGGTGACTCAAGTGAACATGGTGGAGTCCAACCCAAAGAAATGGTGGATGGATACTGGCGCGTCCAGGCATGTGTGCACTCATAGAAGCCACTTTACCACCTTTGAACAAGTCCATGGAGAGAAGATCTACATGGGAAATGTTGTTGTTGCCATTGTCGAAGGCAAAGGAATCGTGAAGCTCAAGATGACTTCGGGCAAGACTCTGACGCTCACAGATGTGCAGTATGTGCCAGAAGTGCGCAAGAACCTTGTGTCAGGATTCATGCTAGACAAGAATGGGTTTCACATTGTAATAAAGTCTAATAAGGTTGTTTTGTCTAAGAAAGGAATGTTTGTTGGGAAAGGGTATGCAACCGATGGACTGTTCAAACTCAATGTAATGACTGTTGTCAATGAAATGAATGCAAGTACCTCTTAGGCTTATTTGATTGAGTCTTCCAATTTATGGCATTGTAGACTAGGTCATGTTAATTCTGATTCGATATGTCGATTAATTGACTTGAACCATATACCAACATTCCAAATCGACATAGAAAACAAATGCAAAATTTGTGTCGAAGCAAAGTTAACGAGGTAATCTTTTCAAACGGTTGAAAGGAGTACTGAACCACTTGAATTAGTTCACAGTGATTTTTGTGATTTGAAATCAGTTCAAACACGAGGTGGTAATAAGTATTTTATCATGTTTATTGATGATAGCATGAAATATTGCTATGTTTACTTATTAAAAAGTAAAGACGAAGCATTAGAGAAATTCGTTCTCTATAAAACCGAAGTTGAAAATCAACTTGGTAAAAAGATTAAGAGATTGAGAAGTGATAGAGGTGGTGAATATGAAGCGTCGATTGGTGGCTTTTATGCACAACATGAAATTGTTCATGAAGTGACAGCGCCTTATTCACCTCAATCTAATGGGGTTGCTGAACGGAAAAATTGCACATTGAAGGAAATGGTGAATGCGATGCTGATAAGTTCCGGGCTACCTCCCAATATGTGGGGAGAAGCTGTCTTGTCTAGTAATTACCTTTTAAATAGGGTTCCCGAAAGAAAGAAGACAAGACTCCATATGAATTATGGAAAGGAAAGAGACCATCCTACAAACACTTGCGAGTGTGAGGGTGTCTGACAGATGTAGTTGTACCTCCGCCAAAAGCAATAAAAATTGGACCTAAAACGGTCGATTGTATTTTTATTGGATATGTACAAAATAGTAATGCATATCGGTTCTTGGTACATGATTCGAAAATTTTGGATATACATAAGAACACGGTTTTAGAGTCAAGAAATGCATATTTCTTTGAAAATGTATTTCCTTATGAGTCTAAGGATGAAGCTAGTTCATCAACTAACTCATCAAAACGAACTCATGAAGAAGTTCATGATTCGCTTGAGGTTCAAGATGTTGAAACAAGACGAAGTAAAAGGGCAAGAGTGGAAAAATCATATGGTGATGAGTTTGTAACCTATTTGCTAGAGAAAGAACCTCTAACTTATGCTGAGGCAGTGAGTTCTTTTGAGGGACCTTTACGGGAAGAAGCCATAAAGAGTGAGATTGATTCAATTTTACAAAATCATACTTGAGAGCCTGTAGATCTCCCACCGGGAAGTAAACCGTTAGGATCCAAATGGATCTTCAAGAGGAAATTGAAACCAGGTGGTTCCATTGATAAATACAAGACTAGGCTCGTAATCAAAGGGTGTAAACAACGAGAAGGTGTAGACAATACGTATTCTCCCATGACGAGAATAAATTCTATAAGGATGATACTTCCTATCACAGCTTTCGTTTGACCGTTGGGCTGGTCAAAAACGTTTTGGAGGTTTTGTTCTTTGAATTCTCTGAATTTAACAGAATTAAAATGATGAAACCATTGCAAGATTTGCTGCCATTTGAAAGGCTTCTCCAGCATATAAATAGGTACTCATTTTCCAAAATTCAACTCACCTTTCTCCCATCTCTTCTCAGTTTTCTTTAGCCTTCCTTCATTTTTGTTTCCGGTGTTCATCGTAGTGTTCTTAGTTCCAGTTCGCTGGTGAAGTTTCTTTGTGCTATGAAGTCTTTGCGTTTCCATTGTATCCTGAGAAACAGTTGCTCGAGATCCTCAAGCACCTAAAAGAGGGCAAATCTGTTTTAAGAAGATCGTGTTTTCACGAGCCTCGGATTATTCTATCCTTCTATTTTCTTAGCCATTACAAATACTTGTCATGTTTTTACCAACATTCATGTGTGCTATTTCCCCCTTTTTGGTTAATTAGTTATATATATTAACCAAATTTTATTAATCATGATCTCGTAGAGTAAATATAGCTCATTATTGTTCGGTTAATTTTTTTTTAAAAAAATAGATTTATGGTTTGTTATGATATTTTGTTAATATGGATAGTTAATAAAAGTTTAGTTATTAGACAAATACTAAAGTTCCACTTACATGTATTATTGTTTTCGTTCACGGGATATAAATCTCATAGAATTCCATATGTACTAAAATGTTGAAAATGTTAAAAAATCAAACTTAACTAAATTCAGTTAAGTTTTTTTTTTTTTATAACTTTTAGAGTATAAATTCAATTTGTAGATAAACATTGCTTTTGTGTTTTTCGCGTTTCCTTTTTTACATTTAAAAAATAAAAAATCAAGGTCAATTAAAAGTAGTAAATTTTATTGGAAAAATTCCTATTAAAGGTGTTGCAACTTTAGTAATTCTTAAGAAGGGTGTTAAAACTTTTAAAATTCCTTTTAAGGGCGTAATTATTATTTAAGATGTGAATATTCCCTTTCATGGAAATTCTACCCTTAATTGCATTTGCTCTTTTTTTTTTTTGTTTTCAAGGAAAGAATACGTATTTATTTTTATTCACTGATTTTTCTCAACTTAGTCCTATTCAAATTTCTTGGTTCCCTGTACGCTAGGGGAGCCAAATTCTTGGGACAATGTTAGGTAAATTGTAACCATCTATAACACAAATACGAACACATTCTTCATGGGCGATTGTGGTTGAAACAATTCACACTAAGTTTAAAGATGCTGAAATCTATTGTAGAATTGGAAAATGACAACTTCCAGTGAGAGAATCTTGATAAGAGATGATGAGAAAATCAAGATTATAGAGTTCCAAAATAACCAAGATTATTAAAAGGATCCCATATAGCAAATATTACGAATAAGTGGAGCATTTAGTTTGGGAGACATTGCTTGATTTGTATCATCGAAATTTATAATAAACGACTAAGTCAATAAAAATAATTGGGGTAAAAAATTGCAACAATGCATTATCTTATTGTGCGGATCAATCAATTTAAGTAATTGTGGGAAAAAAGGACATTGCTCAAAAGTCTTCAAACTACTCCCATGGCATCGTTTATTTTGGAAAATTGAATATGTTTTAGGATTGAGTTCCAAAACAAGAACAATTCTTATTTAACAAAAAAAAAAAAGAAAGTGAATCCAACACAATCGGTGAAATAATGAAATAGTATACATGTAATAATTACAACAAAAAGGATAGAATTGTCATTAAAGACAATTTTCACATCTTAAGTAATGGTTACACCCTTAAAAGGAATTTTGAATGTTTTACACCCTTTTTAGAAATTATAAAAGTTAGAGCACCCTTAAGAAGAATTCTCCCAATTTTATTGAGAAACTTATCAATTTTACCTCTTTGAAGGAGTATTCTTATCTGTATGTCAATGGTGTTACTCTAATCTCAAAAACTTATATGTTATGTCATCGTTAAGTTTTTTTTTAACTTTTAGCGATAATCTTATGGTTTATGTTTTTTTTAGAAAATGTAGTTTGTTAAGATACTCCTTATCCCATTATAATTATTCCTTATATAATTTAACAAGCGTTGTTCATAATCACAACTTACTCATTCATAGGTAGATGTTTTTTTCCTCCGGTTCTTATTATAAGACATTTTGATTTATATTAGGTTTCATCTTGTAGTTTTTTGGATTGAAAGAAAAAATCTTAAAAAGAATACACTCTTGAACCCCCATTTAATCTCTGCTACGCTCTCTCTCACGTTGACGCCATTTATCAAACCCTAACATTGCTCTCGGTCTTCATGGCCGAAGATCAAACCGGTGAGGCCCCCACTCGGCCTCCTCGAACCTTTGTTAGTTTCTTTCAAAAGTCTACAGACATTTCAATGGCTAAGGTTTCACTCATCAAAGAAGTATAATTTATCAATGGTGCGACGGTGTTGGAATATGAAGATCGTGAATATGATAAATTAGTAGCCCCCCATAAACTCAGCTTAATTGGAAACTTTTCCTACGGTAGGCCCAAAATGGAAGAAGTGCACAAGGAATTCAAAAAACTAGGTTTTCATGGTGGCTACAGGCTAGGGCCATGAACCATAGGCACGTTCTCATTCGATTTGAAAGGGAAGAAGACTATCAACGGTGTTGGATTCGCACGTTCTGGAACATAGCCTAGTTTTCTTTGAGGATTCACAAATGGAAGGCGGGATTTAAATATGCGGAAGACCCCCCTCCCAATTGTGCCAATTTGGGTATCTTTATCTGATCTCCCAATTGAATTCATAAATCCAGATATTATTTTCTCTATGGCTACCGCAATAGGAAAACCATTGAAGGTGGATGCTCCAACGTTGAACATGAAAAAACAATCGGTAGGAAGGTTTTGCATAGAAGTTGACCTTACAAAAGAGTTTCTGAAATCTGTGAAAGTAGGGAAGAAAGGCAAGAAGCATGAGCAGATTTTCACCTACGAGCATATCCCAAACTATTGCTCCAAATGCTGTAAAATTGGCCATAAAAGGTAGATTGCAAGGATGGGGTTCCGAAGCCATTAGTAAATAGGAAGAAGTTGCACGATGGTCCAATTGAAGGCTCAAAGAACAAGGGGTTCCCAAAGGCTTCATTCGCGAAGGGCGCAAGCCCTAACTCGCAAGTTGCGTTAAAATCCTCGCAACCCATCCAACACTCGCAACCTGCGACAGAGAAAATGGAGGCTTCGACGTTAGTCTTAACATCTAAGGAGAAGGATGTAATTCCTATTGACGTGCAAAGCCATATTGCTGTAGAATCTGAAAAACTAATTAGTGTAGCTCCTTCTGACTCGGGGATGAATGTATAAAGTGGATCCTCAAGATTTTGATAAAGCGAATAAAACCATTCTGGTGGAAATTAATAGATATTTGGTTCTCGCTTCAATCACAAAGGTTGACGATGAGATGGAATCTGATGATGAATTTATTGAGAGTGTCTATGTTGAAGAATCTCCGAAAAAGGTGGTTGAGGAATCGACTAAGTCAGAGGCAAATGAAGGCTCGCGACTTGCCCTAGCCCTTATGACAATGAAAAAAATGCCGCGCCTCGGTCCTCTTTTAGATGATAATGCCATTGGGTTGCGAAGTGGTTTGATTCATGAAGAACAAAATGATGAAGGTAGATGGTCAGAGGGGGAAAAATATGAAGCTTTGGTACAAGGAAAGATGCAAGGGGAATTTTCTGTATCAAGGAAACGGGGTCGGAAATCTAAGGAAGAAAGAGCAAAGTCGCAGGCGGGCTTGGTTTTGCGAAGGTGGGCCCGATTGAATTGATTTTTTGACAATCATCTGTCCAATGATAAGCCAAATAATATGGAATAGTCGAGGTATTAAACGTCAAGCATAATAGCGACGGTTGAAGACTCTACTTCGAATTCATAAGGTTAAACTTTTGGTTATATTGGAGCCAACGCTTCAAGTTAATAAATTAGAAGAAATAAGGCGGGAGTTGCACTTCGATGTGGCTTTTGCATCAAGTACTAGTAAAATATGGGTGTTTTGCATGGCAAAATTCGATATCACTTTGTTCGAGGATAATGAGCAAGTATTACACGTTGAAGTTAAACACGCCTCGGTCACTGATTCTTTCTTTATGTCGGAGATATATGCTAATTCAAGGAGGGTGGATAGAATGTCATTATGGAGGAATTTGATTGACTTTCGACAGAGAAATCCGGCAGTTCCATGGATGGTTGGAGGGGACTTTAATGTGATTCGATGTCTTGAAGAATATTCCGAAGTATCTGTTCAAGATCATGCCACGATGGAAAATTTTAATGAATGCATCTAGTCATGTGGTTTGTTGGAAATTCCCTCTGTTGGAGAGGAGTACACATGGGGAGGAGCAAGGCAAACGGGTTGCATGAGTAAAAATTTGGATAGGGTGTTATTCTCGGAAGAGTGGCAAGATCTTTTCCCGGTTTCTTCTATTAAAAATCTAAATAGAACTACCTCCGATCGTTGTCCGATGTTGCACATGTTTGGGCAAGGAGAAAGCAAAGCGAGGTTATTCTGCTTTCAAAAAATGTGGCTTCGTAGATCGGATTTTCTAGATGTGGTAAAAGAAAGTTGGGATCAGCCAATAGATGCTTTTGGTATGGTTTCCTTGTCCCTCAAGTTGCAAAGACTCAAGTTGAGGCTTAAGGAATGGAACAAGAGCTGCTTTGGGGATGTCTTTGTCAACCTAAAAGAGGCGGAGGTAAAAGTGCAAGAACTGGAAATGCAATATGATGTGACAGGTTCTGAAATGGGTGGACCGAATCTACAGCTTGCAAAGGCCCTATAATTACAAAGGCTGAAAGAACAAGACGATTTCTTGAGGAAAAAAGTTAAGGTGAAGTGGTTAAAGGAGGGTGATGCTAACACTTCGTTTTTTCATGCTTCATTGAAGGAAAGGCGGTTGCGACAAAGTATTCATAAAATTCAATCTAGGAGTGGCGAAATGTTAACTGGAATGGCTGCCATTGAAAGTGAAGAGGCTGATTTTTTCCATGAGCTCTTAAAAGAGGAAGAAAACCCAAAGGGCACCGCTATCCAACAAACCTCTTTGCAGCATATACAAAAAATTTTGGGGAGTGAGGATCATGAAATGCTCCAAAAGCCAATCTCAATTGAAGAAGTTAAGGAGGCGGTTTTCAATTTAAATGAGGAAAGTGCGCCGGGTGTGGATGGATTTGGTGGAGTGTTTTATGGAAGCTGTTGGAGTGTCATTGGAAATGATCTTTGGTTAGCTTGGAGTGCCAATTCCAAGGTCTATAACTAGTACCTTGATCACTCTTCTTCCTGAGAAGGCAACAGTAAGTACTTTCTCGAATTTATGTCCCGTAAGTCTTTGTAACTTCTTGAACAAGGTATTTACTAAAGTGTTGTTGGAAAGGCTGAAAATTGTCTTGCTAAAGTTAATATATGAGGAACAATCTGCTTTTTTGGCTGGTCGGGATATAATTGACAATGTCATATTGGCTCAAGACTTTTGTCAATTCATAGACCGAAAGATAGAGTAATATTGTAGTGAAAGCTGATATGATAAAGGCCTTTGACCGGGTTAAATGGAGTTTTCTTGAAGCCATTTTGATGAAGTTTGGTTTTCCATCTCACTTTGTTGGACTGATATTGAATAACATCCAAAATAGTTGGTCTTCCATTATGATTAATGGAAGTCCAGTTGGCTATTTTCAGGCATCACGTGGAATATAACAAGGGGATCCATTATCCCCTTATTTGTTCATCATAGTCTCATAAGCTTTGACAAGAAGACCAAAGTCATTGATAGATGATGGAAAGATTGCAACATATGGCACTCCGGCGGGATCTTTGGTGGTAACACACTTATATTTTGTGGATGACTTGATAATATTCTCCAAGGGCCTTCAAAGGTCATTAAAAGAAATAAATTTGTTCTTTGAGCAATTTGAGATGGTGATGGGGCAAAAATTCAGCAGGGAAAAGAGTTTCTTTGTAACTTCTGGAAAATGCAATCCTAGAAGGGTGGAGATGATTAAGAGGACCTTGGGTATGCAAAAAGGAGAGTTCCCCTTTGCTTATTTGGGTCACTGATTGTTTTATGGAAGGAAAAAGGCCTCCACTTTTCAGTTTCTCTTAGATGCTATTGATATGAAGCTTTAAAGTTGGATAAACAAGTTGTTGTCTCCTGGAGGCCAGTTGATTTAATTCAACATGTCTTGTATTCTATGCATATCCATGTATTTTCAGCAATCCCACCTCCCAAGTCGATAATAAAAGAAATGTAAAATAAGTGCCAAAAATTTCTTTGGGAGGGGGCGAATGAGGTCAAGAAGCAAGATTGGCGGTCTTGGAGTAGGGTTACTCTTCTGGTGCAAGAGAATGGCCTTGGCTTGAGAAGTTTTCATGATGTCATAGCTGCACTAACATCTAAGTTGTGGTGGAACTTGAAGCATAAGACAGGCATCTGGAGTTCTTTCCTACTCTCATTATCAAATGCGGCCAAGGAGAAAACATCTTGGGCTAGGGTTATGAAAATTGAAGAAAAAACAGCTGCCCTTTCTAAGGTTATTGTGCGAAGAGGTGATAGGTCCTTTTGGTTTGATAAGTGGGCGGTAAATGGCATTATTTGGGACCATGAACTTGGCCAGCCTCCGTGGCTGATCTCACAATTAGGGAGTTCGTTGATAATAAGGAATTATATTTGGCCGAGTTACATGAAATGCTTAACCCTTTGACTTTAGCTTTCTTGGAAAATTTTGAGACTACTTTCGAATGAAGATGTTTTGGTTTGGCAAAACTCTCCTCAAGGGCAATTCTCGGTCAAGTTAGCTTATGAAGCTCTTCGTTGCAAGCAGATTTGACCTACGGTGAATAATATATGGCAAAATAGTGCCTTCTCGTTTCTCCTTTTTCTTATGGAGGTTGCGCAATGGTTTGCTCCCTTTCCCTGAAATTCTTGGTAGTTTTGGCATTGTCATAAGGCCTTCGATTTGTTTTCTTTGCAAACAGCATTCTGATGGCTTGATTCGTTGCTTCTATAGTTGTGAGTTTACATTGGCAATTTGGAACCACTTTGCATCCGTCGTGAATATTATTGTTCGAGGTCATACTACTCTTGTAGGGTTGCTGAAAAGATGGTGGAGGAGGGGCTCATTTTGTTCCGTGAAAAAATCCCTATATAACTTGTTTCCTATTTTTCTTCTTTGGGAGGTCTAGAAGGCAAGGAATAAGGTGATTTTTGAAGGTACTAAAGCCAAGGAATTATATTCAAAAACGTATTCTATCTTGAATATGTTTTTGATTCAAAAACATATTCTATCTTGAATTATATTCGTGACTTCATTTTGGTGCATGGATTGAAAGTTGATAATGATGCTGAAAAAAATTTTATATCGGATTTATTTGGAGTGAACTTGTCCCGATCCACAAGAAGGAGCTCCAAGATGGTTAGATGGATTCCACCAGATTCTAATTCTTATATTTTGAATTCGGATGGATCCTCAAATTAATACAAGTTGTGCTGGTTATGGTTTTGTAATTCGTGGAGAAGGTGTTAAGTTTGTATACGGTGAATGTGGATATCTTGGAGATGGTGACTGTTTGTAAGTGGAACTATGTGGTATACTGTTTGGATTGCGAAAGTGTGTGCTTCTACATTTTCCAAATGTTGTGATTCAAACGGATTATAAGATACTTTCCGATATCTTAAAAATACAAGTAGGTTTTACTTGGAAATACTACTTGGAGATGACCGAGATGTGCTCCAGTATAAGTCGGAATAGTTTTCCTATAGCTTATATTTACAGAGAGGGAAATGCAGTTGCAGATAGTTTGGCCAAGCAAGCAGCAAGTGGAGTCTCTGCTATTTTCAATAGCTTTTCTTTGCTTTCATGTTATGTAAAGGGACTTTTGATATTAGATCAATTATCCTTTCCATATTTACATAGCTAACCATAAAAAGCTTTGTAAAGGGTTAGTATACACGCTCCCCTCTTTTTATTAAATTTAATAAAATTACTAGGGATACAATGGATTTGGGATAGGAAGTCACAATATTTATTTTAGAGGTATATCCTCTTTGCGTGTTGTGTTTTCTATTCCTATTTCCTTAGTCTCTCTATTTTAGTTTTAAAAAAAGGTAAATGTTTTTTTGTGTGTGTGTGTTTTCCCGCTTTTTTTATTACATTGAAATGGCTTATCAAAATACATTGTTACTTATTTCAAATATCACCAAACAAGTAGTTTTGATGTTTGATGTAAGTATATATATAAATAATTTAGCTCATAAAAGATTCTTGGGATGTTTTTTCATATAAAGAAATCGTGTTTCATGTCATAATCGTATCTTTTTCATGTCGTATAATCAGATTTTAGGTAATTATATGCATATTTAAATTTTTTCGTGTATGTTTGGGTCATATCGGATTTTTCGTGTTATTATTAAAATGTGTTTAAGTTCATATTATTGACCCGTATTGTTAAACAAGTTGTGTTCGAGTTCGTACAAAAAGTTTTAGGTTCGACACGCAAACCTGAAACACGACTTGATTAACACCCCATTTTTCCACTTAGAGATTTTTTTTTCAGATATACATGCCCACCTAACGAATTCCACGCAACTTTCTCATTTATTAATTCTTTACTTTTGGCAACATTTACCTAAATTCTTATTGTGCCATTTATTATATTAAGCAAAATTTATTATAACATATCGTTTCAATGCGATTAACTCTTACATTCTCCGACAATTTACATTTGATATTAATTATTTGGAACATTTGGATGAGGATCAGTAGAAATGGTTGATAAGTGTCACCTTATGCATGTTATTGGGCAACATAACATGATAAGTGTCACCATATCTTACCTCTTTGTACCTAGGATTTAGGCCAATTAGGAAGTATTTTAAGTGCATAGCTTAATTTGGTGACTTTTGGTGATCCAGGGACTTAATTGCAAAATCTATAAAAAGGTGGGCAAAATGTGGCAGATTGGTGAAGTTCTGGGTGCAATTGAAAAAGGCATGACTGGACTGATGGTGCAATTCATGCAGGCTGATGTATCTGGCGGGAATCGGAGCTGCTGAAGGCCAAATTCAAGCTATTCTTCAAGGCTAAGGCAAAACAAGCATGGAGGAAATCATGAGGTTGCTGTCAATCAAGGGAAGGCGTACATGAAGGCTGAATTAATCAACCAAACACATTCCCAAAAAGGTGATTAGAGGTGAGGGGGAAGGTAAGAATAGGTATGGGTCTCCTCATTTTGGTTTAATCCATTGGGTAAAGAGGAGACCAACCTCATTAAGCAAGATTACCTCTCCCAACATCTAAACAAACCATCAGCAGCAGAAGAAGAAGGCAACGAGAGTTAGGAAGAAAGAAAATTAAGAGTTAGTTTTTAGTTAGGTTAGAAACAGAGTATAAGTTAGGAAAGCAGACTCAGGGGTGTCTCTTGGGGAAGTGAGAAGCTTTGCAAAGTTAGCAGCACACCACACTCCCTGACTTTGTTCTTCCCCTATTTTCTACCTTTCTGTGTAATCATGTGGAAACTTTTGTACTTTGATTCTTTTGTGTTTTAAGTTTCCAGGCATGTGTAGCTAAACTCCTTTCTAGGGTCTAATCCCTTTACTCTATTTAAGTATTTTTTTGATTTAGCTCTCGGATGATATTTGTGTGCTTAGTGACTTAGTCTTAGAGTTTTCATTATCCTTTTAGTTGAATTGACCATTAACTAATTGTGCTTGTATGTTAGGGGAATCTTGAAAAGGTAAACTTAACTTAGAATATCTAAGCTTAACCGATGATGAGGGGTTAACAGCCCAAGGTTTCACACAACAACAGAAGTTAGTTGTTTGGCATGAGGCAATCATAAGGGCTTAGGAACCTAATGGCTTAGTAGTATTATGGTGTCAACAACGAAAGTTAGTGGGTTTGTTGTTGCTAGGACTGCTGTTAGGAATATCGAAAGTGACCTTACAGTGTTGTTGTGCCTGATTGAACACAATTTCATACCACTAAGAGAGCAATTAAATCAAGGCATATGCATATTGAGTAGAGAGGAGGACGACCCTAGATTTCATCCACTTTGTCAAACCATAAAACCACTTGCCCAAGACTTAATTCTGTTCATACATTACATAACTTGCACTGAATCCCATTTTTCATCTGATATTTCCCGTCTGTGGGGTCGACCCTTCTTATCACTTTCTACGAGTTTTAAGTAGGTTGATTTTGGTGGATTCGACATCCAACAAAAGTGGCGCCGCTGCCGAGGATGACATAAAATATCTTGGAAATTGTTTACTGTTCATCATTTCCATACTCTGTTTTTTTTTTTTCAGATAACTTGAAAAATCAAACCCCCTTCGTTTTGTTACTTGTTACCTTTGGTTCTTAATATCTGGTGTATGACTAGGAGCAATCCCCCTGAGGAATTGTTCTTTGACTCCAAAATCGAAGCCACTTCCAAGAGAATCAGACGCCTCAGACGACAGTACGCAGCTACTAAAGCCAAGGAGGAGTTTGTTGATACTATAGAAGCCTGAGTTGAAGAAGAAGTCAGAAATAATGGTGGGGCTGAAATTCAACAGGCTCAGCCTCGATTATTGAGAGATTACTTTATCCCTCAACAAGACTCACCACTGGTGTTTCCTAATGTAGATTCTGACAACTTTGAGCTCAAATCCATTATGATTCAATGGGTTCAAACAGCCTATCCATTTCAGGGTTTATCCTATGAAGACCCCAACAATCATCTACAAACCTTCTTGAGGGTCTGCAATACATTCAAGATCCATGGACTATCTCAGGATGGCATCAAATTGAGATTTTTCCCATTTACTCTGCAAGATCAGGCTCAGACGTGGTTAAATTTTCTGCCCAACAACTCAATCACCAATTGGCAGGAGCTGAGGCAGGCATTTTTAACCAAGTTCTTCCCACCATCCAAGGTAGCACATTTCAGAACTGCAATCCCAGCAACATCCAGATGATTCTCTATACGAGTCATGTGAATAATTCAAGGAGCTGCTCAGAAAATACTCACAGCATGGAATTGAGGATCATATGAGGTTAGGTATTTTCTATAATGGTCTAACCTAATCTTCTAGAGAATTCCATGATTCCTCTTCTTGTGAAGCATTTATGATGAAGAATGTAGGAGAATCAACCTAGCTACTAGAGAACATGGCAATTAACCATTACAGGTGGCAAGTAGATCCCAAAGCTCTCCTAAAGAAAGCTGGTGTATTCAAAGTAGATACAGCCACTCATATGCAATCTCAACTCTCCATGATAATCAACCAGATAAGCAAACTGGAATCTAACATCGCCAAGTCAAAAACTGACTTGTGTGAGCCATGTTCTGGTCCCCATAAGCATGATAACTGCCCTGAGTTGTTGGAGTCAGCTCAATATGGTCGTCAGAATAATGCAGGTGGTTTCAATCCTTACAACAACTAGAGAGGGAACCTAAACAGCAACTGGCACAACAATCAGCAACAAAGGAGCTATCAAAGGCCTGAGTGGTTAACCTGGTTTCCAGAAGCAAGAATGTAGCTTAAAAGAAAGTGATCTGGTTGATATAAATACTATGCTCAAGTCTTTACAAGAAAAATGAGCACCAAATGGAGGCAAAGTTGAGTCAGAATGAGAAGTTAGTTGCTGAAAGAATGACAGGAAGTTTGCCTAGTGATACCATAGAAAACCCTAAACAGGGTGTTCAAGAGCAAGCCAAAGTGGTGTCATTTCGTAATAGAAAGAAACTCACTTCTTCAAGTGAGGCCTCACATTCCACACCTGTTGAAGCACCTGAGAAAGCTGAAGATGTCATAAATCTCACTGAAGAAAAAGAAGATGCAGTGGATCCTAAGGCCAGGGGCATTCCACAACAGGAACAGGCTTGTCGGGGTAGGCTCAATCTCCATCTCCTCAACAGCAGCCTGTCAATCCACCACCCCCCTATCCACTAAGACAAGCTAGGAAGAAGACTTTTGAAGCAACTATCACCAGATTCAGGAACAATCTGGAAAGCCTTCACATCAACATTCCATTGATTAATGCTCCAAAGCAGATGCCAAAGTATTTCAAGCACCTGAAGGAGCTAGTTTCAAGCAAGCCAAGGATTCATGATTCATCATTCATTACTTTGAATGAGAAGTGCAATGCAGCCATTCTGAAGAAGCTGCCAGCAAAGCTCAAGGATCCAGGGAGTTTTACCATTTACTGCACTGTTGGTAACACTAAATTTAAGAAAGTTTTGCTAGATTTAGGTGCAAGTATTAACTTGATGCCTTTATCTATTTTTAATGCACTTAGAATCAGTGATATTCTGGTTCTTACTAAACTTACCTTGCAGCTAGCTGATAGATCACTCACATATCCAAAGGAGTGTTGAATGACATTCTTGTGAAAGTTGGGTCATTCATCTACCCAGCTGACTTCGTTGTCTTGGATATGGAGGAAGATAAGGATGTCCCCATCATTCTGGGTAGACATTTCTTAGCAACCTTTGATGCTATAATTAAAGTAAGAAAGGGAGCTGTCACTCTGCAATTTGATGGAGAACAGGTGACATTCAACATTTTCAACAGCATGAAATTCCCTGCAGAAATGCAGAAGTGCTTCAAGATTGATGCAGTAAAAGAGTCCATTGAGAAGGCATCTATAGAGGTAATTGAATTCGATGAATTGCTTAAGCTACTAATTGATGTTGATATGGATGCAGAGATAACAGATGAGAACTCGGCCATGGCCTGTCTAAGTTACTTAGATCATTCCCCTAAGTGGCCATACAAAAGTTAACCTGTGGAGTTACTAGATCTCTCTAAAGAAGGAAAATCTCATAAACCCTCCTTGGAAGAGCCACCAACTCTGGAGTTACAACCACTACCAACACATTGCAAGTATGTGTATTTAGGGAGAAACAACACTCTGCCTATAATCATCTCAGCATCACTGACTGAGACAGAGGAAGACAAGCTGATGAGGGTTCTGAGACTATACAAGGAGGCAATAGGGTGGACTATAGCTGATATCAAAGGCATCATCCCTTCCATCTGCACTCACAAGATCCTACTTGAAGAAAAAGCAAAACCTGGCATAGAAGTTCATAGGAGATTGAATCCAGCCATGAAGGAAGTAGTCAAGAAAGAGGTCATCAAGCTGTTAGACACAGGAATCATCTACCCTATATCTAATAGTGCTTGGGTGAGCTCAGTCCGGTGTGTCCCTAAGAAAGGAGGGATGACTACGGTGAAGAATGATCAGGATGAACTCATCCCAAACAGAGTGGTCAGTGCTTGGAGAGTATGAATGCATTACAAAAGGCTCAACAAGGCCACCAGAAAGAATCATTTTCCACTGCCTTTCATTGATCAGATGCTGGACAGACTAGTTGGATACAGAAACTACAACTTCCTGGATGGTTACTCAGGGTATAACGAAATTGTTGTTGCAGCTGAAGACCTGGAGAAGCACATTCACTTGCCCTTATGCCACCTTTGCATTGAGCAGGACGCCATTTGGCTTGTGCAATGCACCTGCAACATTCAAGAGGTGTATGACGGCAATATTCTCAGATATGGTGGAAGAGATTATTGAAGTTTTCATAGATGACTTCTCAGTGTTTGGGAAAACTGATGAAGTTTGCATGGAAAACTTAAGGTGTTGCGGAGATGCATAGAGACCAACCTGGTGCTGAATTAGGGAAAATGACATTTCATACTAACAGAGGGCATTGTTTTGGGCCACAGGATCTCAGAGATGGGCATTGAAGTTGATAGAGCCAAGATAGAGGTGATAGAAAAGCTCAGTCTACCCACAACACTTCGTGGAGTGAGAAGTTTTCTTGGCCATGTAGGTTTCTATAGGAGATTCATCAAGGAGTTATCAAAGATTTCTAAGCCCTTGTGTAATCTTCTAGAGAAAGATGCTGCATTCATCTTTGATGAACCCTGCATCAAGGCATTTGAGGAGCTCAAGGAGAAGCTCATTTTTGTCTCTGTAATTGTCACACCTGATTGGAGTAAGCCATTCATAATCATGACTAATGCCAGTGACTTTGTAGTGGGAGTTCTACTAGGCGAGAGGAGAAACAAGGTATTGGATGTTATCTACTATGCCCGCAAGACTCTGAATGCAACCCAAATCAACTGCTCAACCACAGAAAAAGAGATGCTAGCTATAGTGTTTGCCTTTAACAAATTCAAGTCCTTTTTATTAGGCATGAAAGTCATTGTCTACACTGATCATGCAGCCATCAAGTATCTGGTTACCAAGAAGGATTTCAAGCCAAGGTTGATTAGATGGGTGCTTTTGTTGCAAGAGTTTGACTTGGAGATCAAGGACAGAAGAGGTGTGTTGAACCAAGTTGTTAATCATCTATTAAGGCTGGAAAATGTGCCTGAAAATCCTACACCAATTGCTGAAGTCTTCCATGATGAACAACTTTGGAAGGTGACAGAAACACTTGCCCAAGTGCTTGATCAGAGGCCATGGTTTGCAAACTATGCCAATTATGTTGTCTCTGGAATCACACCTGAAGGGTTGACAAATCAGGAAAGGAAAAAGTTCATTCATGATGCCAAGAACTACTATAGGGATGAGCCCTACTTATTCAGAAGATGTGTGGACCAACTCATCAGAAGATGCATTCTAGAATCAGAGACACATTATCCTGGAGAAATATCATAGCTCACCTTATAGAGGACATTTTGGAGGCCAAAGAACTGCTGTTAAGGTACTACAATCTGGGTTCTTTTGGCCTACTCTATTTAAGGATGCTAGAAATTTTCTGCTTTGTGACAGATGCCAAAGAACATGAAATCTATCCCGGAGAAATGAGTTTCCACATGAAATGATCATGGAAGTAGAACTCTTTGATGTGTGGGGCATAGACTTTATGAGACCTTTTGTGTCATGTTTTGGCAACACACACATTCTACTTGCAGTTGATTATGTTTCTAAGTGGGTAGAAGCTGTGGCAGTTCACTCCAGTGATGAAAAACAGTGGTGAGGTTCTTGGAAAAGAACATCTTCTCACATTTTGGCACACCAAAGATAATTATCAGTGATGAAGGCTCTCACTTCTGCAATAGAGCATTCACCACCTTGATGGCTAAATTTGGCATAAAGCACAAGGTTTCCACTCCTTACTATCCTCAAAGCAATGGCCAAGCAGAGGTGTCTAACAGAGAGATCATGAGGATCTTGGAGAAGGTAGTCAGTATCGCAAGAATTGACTGGTCTACAAGACTTGATGATGCTCTCTGGCATACATAACAGTCTTCAAAACTCCAATTGGCATGTCTCCATTCAAGCTGATGTATGGGAAAGCATGCCAACATCCTGTTGAGTTAGAGCATAAGTCTGATTGGGCTTTAAGGGAGTTAAACATGGATCCAAAACTCAGCAAGGAGTCAAGATTGTTGTAGCTAAATGATCTTGAAGAGTTCAGACTGGAGGCTTATGAGTTCTCTAGAATCTACAAGGAGAAGGCCAAGGATTTCATGACAGGAATTTGATAAGAAAACATCTAGAAGTTGGCCAGTTGGTTCTACTTTACAATTCTAGGTTGTGGCTTTTCACTAGAAAGCTAAAGTCAAAGTGGATAGGGCCATACAAGATCAACAAGATCCTGAGCCAAGCTGTTGTGGAGTTACTCAATTTGCAGAGTGGAAACACATTCTTGGTGAATGGCCAGAGGTTAAAACCATACTTGGGAATGCAATCTGAAGGAGAACAGGGCAGTCATGTCCTAGCACTCCATGGTCTCAAGTAACCTTGTAGAAAAGTCTGGCATAAGACATTAAACGATGCGCTTCTTGGGGGGCAACCCAAGCATCTTTTGTTCTAACCCTTTATCTTCTACTCTTTTGTTTATCATCCAGGAAAGCAGTGAATTCCCCAGCCGAAAAGAGCAACGGTTCAGGAGGAAAGCAATGACCAATATCTTACTAATGTTGGAAGAAAGAAGCAATCAACATTGGTCATCTCCTTCAAAAATTGTACACCATGTCGTAAAGTCAGTTTCTGACTTCCGTAAGTCATTTTGAGCATTCAAAATTGAACATGAGTCTATCTTTGACTTTTGTGGTTGGTCATCATTTTACGTTTGGGGGGGAAAACAAATGTGCTGCACTATATGTTTTGGCGGCCAAAAGGAACAAAACCTTTTGGAATATGAAAAGACTGGGCATGGGGAGTTGTTGTCTTTTGCTCAAAAACTATACCTCCCCACGTCCCTAAGTCCTTCTTCTTCTTTTCTCTCTATCTCATAACTCCTCCACCTTCTGCACTTCAACTCCTTCATACTCTTCCAAATAACCTTCTCCTACAAGACCAAACATTCCTCTATTTTCACAGATCTCACTTGTTCGAGAACAACATTTGACGTTTTTGTAGGAATCTATGGCATCACGAGTTAAGCAAACGGCGAGGAAAAGGATGCTACAGATCCAGGGGACCGGATTTCCTTGGGTGCAGCCGGCGGTTCAACCCCTACCTATCCCAGATTCGAAGCATACCAGGGAGGAAAGGGATGAAATACGAAGACGCCTTCAAGAACCCCGACATTGGAATTTCTTTCTGACCAATCTCACCTGGGATTTCTTCAAGAAAAATAGGAATGGGGTCGCCATTATTGAATGCAAGCTCATCAACGAAGGAAATCCCTCCGCATACATCAAGGATAAATGATGGGAAGGTCTTTGCAATCCTACGATCAGGCTACGACTTCTGGCAGTACAAGAATTCTATGCAAATCTTGTGTGTGCACAGGGAGAAGGGCGATATGTCTTTGTTCAAGGCTCTATAGTCAAAGTCAGCATGGAGGCCATCTGGGAAGTTTTGGGATTGCCTGAGGTAGACAATGATTAAGAGAATGATGTTGCAAACCTTCCAATGACGAGGGATATTTGGCATCCCCTAAAAAAAGTTCTTTGCAACAATCCGAAGTCCTTCAATTGGACCCCGGATAAAAATGGTGACCCTAAACAGTTCCCTACCAAGTGCCTCAAAGATCAGTACAGAAGCTGGTTCAACTTGGTTTGCACAAACATCAAACCAACCAAGTCTTGCTAGTATGTCACCTTTGACAGGGCACTGCGGGTGTATGCCATGGTGAATGACATTTCCATTGATGTTGCTTTGATCATCCGACAACAGATAGACGCATGTATCACAAATTAGAAGCAAAAATGCTGGTTCTTCCCCGTTCTCCTCACTATGCTGATGGATTGGTCCGGGGTAAATTTTGGACCAAGGGATAGAAGAACAGAGTTGCCGCTACCATAGCATTTGGAAGCACCACCGCCACTGCCACCTATTGAAGAAATACCTAATCCTGTAAATTAGGGAAGCTAATTCTCTTTTGTTTGTTTTCTTTTCCTTCTGTTCTGTAAATGCATATATGTGTTTTGGCTATGAGGACTAATGATCAGCTAGTGGATAATGAGAACAAGGAAGCTGAAGCTCTGGAAACTGAATAACGAAAGGAGCTGAAGATACAAACTCAGAGTTGGAAGAGTTTCCAAGGTTGTTGCGTCGGGACAAACTGATGAACCTGAATATGCTCGTGATGATATCGAGATTGGAAATCAGACTGATAGAAAAAATCTTCAAATAACAAGGGTGGTGGAATCTGATGAGGAAGGGAATAAGAAGAAGCCTGACCGGCCTAGGGGATCAGTCAAGAACAAGAAGCCTCAAGGAGCTGAAACTCGGAAATCTTCGAGACTCAATGGTGATACATCTTCAAAAGTTTCCAATGAGTAATCAATTAATCTAAAACATACGTGGTATTGGGAATAAGGCATCTATTTGCTGACTTAAGAATTTAATTTCTTTGCATTCATTTTCATTTGTTATTCTTTTAGAGCCCATGTTACCATATAGTAAGTTGGAAGAACTGAAAAATAAAATCCGCTTCAAGGAGGCGTTTCATCTAATTCTGGGAAGATTGGGTATTTTTCTCTCATGAATGATCAGCTCAACTAGTGGGAGGCTCTAATCAAGTTTTGCATTTTGAGGTTGCAAGTAAAAAACGTCCAGAAGGTGTTAGTCTCGGCTGCCTATGCGAAATCCACGAGAAATGAGAGGCAAACTCTATGGTCAGAACTACAAGTATATTCCGAACAAATTGTGGGTTGTTCGTGGATGATTGGAGGGGATTACAAAATAATCAGAAACTTGGTGGAGTATGAGGGTAATTCGCAACTGGTTAGAGGATCAATGGAAGATTTTAACTCATGGATTAATGGCTGCGGACTTATAGAGATTAATCCTCTAAGAAATCCTTTTACTTGGGCTAGAAATCGACAGAATGGCCGTGTTCTAAAAAGACTTGATCGAATTTATTCAACCATCTGAGGTCATGTTGTTAATCTGGGCATTAAATCATGATGAAAAGCTATTTCTCACATGCAAAACATGTGAGTTTGATCCCGACATATTTTTTTCATTTTGTATTTTTTAAAAATAATAATAATAGTTATTATTATTATTTTTTTACACTTCATCTTTTTATACTTCCAAACTTGTATAATTATTAAATTTCAATAATTGATTTACCTTTGGTATTTTAACTTCTAAATTATTAAAAATTTTGAAAAAATAAAGAAAATAAACAAGAAAAATTCGACATGAAATAAACAAGAGAATTAATGGTTTATTGTTTTAAAAAAATAATTTAAAAAAACCAAAATAATCATCTAAGACAATTCGTTTCTCCATAATTACCTATAATATATACAGTAAAACCTCCATAAATTATTCCTCTATTAATTAGTAACCTCTGTTAAATAACATTTTTCTCCGATCCCAAGTCAAGACCAGTACAAAAAATGAAAAAACTCGATTAATTTATAAGATAATAATTTTTCTAGAATCTCTAATGTAAATATAGGTCCCCATAATTTCATAAATTAATAAGTACCTAAAATAATAAATTAGATTTGAAGATTTACTTAGATTTTAACTTAAGAATTTATTTTTATGTTTGTAATTGTAATGTTTTTGTTCCATTAAAAAAATTATAATGTTATGGCTATGAATGTAATGGACTTTTCTTGATATAAATTAAAAAAATTTTGTATTTTTTTAATTAAAAGGTGAGGACTACATTCAGGTTCTAACTGACTCAAAAAAACTCAAAGGGTATACCCAAGAGGTAAATTTTTGAGGCAGCCAGTGCCAGGTGATACTATGCACCCAAGGGGTCTAGCCAAGGGATGGAAATATATACCACCCAGTTCCCTAGTATCATACCTCCTTGCTTTATTTTATTAAAAGAGAAAGATACCAAAGGCAGTGCATCAAACTTACCCTTGGTGATTACAGAAAACATCAACTCAAACCTTTACAAAATAGCCAACAATTACAAAGAGAAAAACTGCCTACACTACGATATTCTAGTGCGAATATGAAAAAGACCACTGATCCAGAAGCACTAGTCCTTTTGCAACAAAAGAAAGAACTTGCTGAGAATGAAAAATGTGACAATTTCCCTCCGAAGCAGTCTTTGCAAAATTGTCCGCAACCGCATTAGTTTCATGAAAAATATGCTCTATCGAGTAGTTTTGTCGCTCCAATATAGCTAATATCTCCATCAAAGAAGATAAATGGCGCCAAGGAAATCCATGCCCCTTCTGCAAGAGGTCCACCAAGACCTTATTATCAGTCTGAACAAGATCCGGATGCAAACTAAGTAGCTCACATCTCCGCAAACTAAATAACAATACAGCAACTTCCGCTTCCAAGCTGTCAACATCGCCTATGAACCCTAACTCAACCATAAACGAAAACACCGCCACCCCCTCTAATTACAAACACATATCCCGCGCTTTGGTCTCGAGAAGAGCCATCTGTATTCAAGACATATGAATCTCTATCTGGTGGTTTCCAACAAACTATAGTACATTTCCACGCAAGAAGTTTTCCATTTCGAACATGAAAATGTCTGTCCAAAAAATCCAGCTCCCCCATTGATTTGCACGGCATCATATGGATTCGTAGTAAATCAGAAAATAGCGTTCAAAATATTGCCAATTAGCACTCGATCAGAACAAGCTATATTCTCAAACAAAACCTTGTTCCGGTATTTCCACAGCTCCCAAGAAATCAAGGAAGGAACATCCATTAACAAGATTTTCAAGGCCGTAGTGAACCCTTGCGCTACCAAGCAGATAACATTTGATCAAAAGTCTGCGAGTTATTCATGCCAACATCAAAAATTAGGGCAAAGTAACTCCAAATCGTTTTAGAGAAAGAACATCCAAAGAAACAATGTAATATTTCATCCCCTTGAGCCTTACAAAACAAACGCATAGATGGCAATATTTGAATTCCAAGCCTACGGATAGCATTCGGAAAAAGGAGAAGTAGATTGCACAACACATAAAAAAGGAGATTCTCATGGGGTTCCGGCGATGCCATATATATTGTTTAAAATTTGCTCAACCTGCTTCCTTCCTCTAAATTGTTCATAGGCCGACTTAATGGAGAAACAACCTAGAGGATGCGGTTTCCAAACATGAATATCCGGACCATCCAAAAACTCCGCTAAAAGCTCATTTTTCCTGTTGAAAAATTGGCGAATTGGCATAGGAGGAGAAGAAGCCAAATTAGTCCATAACACCCCAAATGGCGACCAATTATCATGCCAAAACGAGCTATCTCCGCAACGAACGAAAATTGTTGAGTGTGCACTAGCACGAAGGTGAATTCTCTCAATCCTTTTCCAAGACATTTTTCCTTTTGCTGATTTTGACAAGGAATGTAAGAATCTGCTCCATGGACCTTCACGCCGCTTTACTTTCCACCAAAGTTTAGCAGAAAATGCATCCATGACTACCACAAAATCCCGCAAGCCAACACCATTCTCTGCGACTGGATAAACTAGACCCTCCCAGGCTCTCCAATGATGTTTCTTCCTTCCATCTGACTCTCCCCAAAGGAAATCTTGGCACCGCTTTTCAATACCCCTGATTATAGACTTTGGAGGAGGGATAGCTGCAATCACATGAAGCGGAATAGCACTCAGGACATGCTTAATAAGAAGTAACCGACCAGCAGGGCTTAATAGCTTGTTCTTCCAATTCAAAATCTTACGATCAACTGAATCCCGTAGAAATTGAAAGGTTTCAGCCTGCAGAAATTAATAACTCTATAAATTAATAACTTTTTAGAGACCCAAGTGTATTAATTTAGAGAGATTTTACTGTATGTCAGTAGTGAAACACAAAATTTAATCGCTCTATCTTAAAATGATTATTTTGTTCGTTTATAATAAAATAACATAAAAATTAGACAATGATTAGAAATAGGAAAATTGTTAATTTAATTAGTCCACAATGATGAATTATTATGAATATCTCACCATTTAACATTTTTACTAATTATTATTATTAATTTCTTATTGCTAAACTCTATAAACAATCATTGAATTTAATAACAAGGAAAAACGTATGTACTCTTTAACTATGTAATTTTTTTATATTTTTTATATTATAAAAGTTGAAATACAAAAGGTAAATTATTTTTTAAAATTTAGTAATTTTACTAGTACCAACATTTTTTAAGAGAATCAGGATGGTACCTGGTGGGCATTCTCCAATTTTATTAATTTTTTTTTAAAAAAAAATACACTAACAGAGTGCTTAAGACTTACTCAAAGGAAAGAATCTGTCGTACAAAGATTTTCTAAAATCCCATGACAACTCTAGTTACTAATTAAGAGGATGTCTGACAAAGATAGTACTAAATTCCGTGGCATCTCTATATTTTACTATTTAATCTAAGAGAATGTCTCAAAAAGTTTACCAACATATAAAAGTTAGAAAGTATAAGAATAAGAATTTTTTTAAAAATTAAAATTAATTTTTTTAAAAAAAATACAAAATGTCGAAAATACTTCTGGACCCAGCTCACATGTTTTGTGTGATACCCCGCCCCAATCCCATGTCCCGTAGCAGGGATCCAGGCGTCTAGATGTCCGCCAAGCTCACGCCAGGACTTAAGTGCTCTCAATAAATTATGCGGAAACGTGCTAGCTGGATCTAGAAATTGAATCTTATTCCAAAAAAATCCATTACAACCATTCCAATTTGTACTATCTACAATAATCTAAACTATCAAAACGACAACAATCAAACTAAATTCTACACAAGTTTCATGGCCACTACACTGCTAACCTCACTTCTCATGTTCACCTGTGGAAGTATTTAAAGTTGAAAACAGGGTGAGTAATTAACCCAGTGTGACATTCACTGGTTTGAAAAATAGAGATATACGATATATGTGCTTGTATACTTTTTGAAAATTGAGAGAAATGTTGTAATCATTCTTTCAAAGTAATTACGTAAAAACAATTTTCACGAAAATGATTTAAATATGCACAAGTTATCAATCAAGGCATGCTATATCACATTGGAGCATCGGCCAATCCCACTCAAACACACAATTTTAGATTGACCTAAACTCCACAGCAAGAATATCATGGTGCATCCCCGAAACTCGCGGGACCATGAGTTCAAGCTAACACTATTCACGCCAAGGACCAAATTTCCCTGCCGATACACAGCATGCGGCTTAGGGTCAGAACAATCCAAGGTATGGTAGTTGACAACCCAGCTCCAATCTACCCATGTACTTAACACGATTTGGTATCTCATGAGACTACCGCCTCTTTATAGTATAGCCAATGATTCGAGTTATAAACCCTTATCACGGTTAACTAGTAATGAGGTTCTGGGCACCCAGTGCAAGCACACAATACAAGTATCACGATATAACTAAGGATGGCAAGATACACTCACGAATTCAAGTCATTGAATTTAAATCAACTCACTTTATTGAATATGCACTTGGTCTCAAACAATTAGAAATACAATGCAGATTTACAATATTAAATTTGAAAATCATACTTGATCCATGCTCAATTTATGTCCAAGACTTAACTATAGGCACTTCAAGCCATTTCTTAAATTTCTAAGGTTTTTTTGCATAATGACCAAAATGCCCCCTTTCGGGGTTATTTGTAAATACAAGTATGTAATTTTGGGAAAAATTTCAAGAATTAATTGTTTATCAATTTGATTGGTAGAATTTAAAAATGATAGTTAAACTCTAGTAAAAATAATTTTCTTAAAGATATTCCAAAACAAAGGGTTTTAAGTTAAAAGGGTAATCTAGTCAAATCACTATTACTCGCAAGTCACCGCAATTAAGACTTGCAGGACATTTATAGAATTTTGATAAAATATATTTTCAAGTGGTCAATGCATGAGTTAAATAACGTTTTGTTTCGGTTTTCGATGTCTTTGAACAAAATGAGTAAGGTCGTTTTGTCGAGAGTTTTAAAATAAAAGAAATAAAGAAATGATATATTCTTGAAATTTCAAAATAAGTTTTAGAAATCATATGTTCTTCTCATCATTGAGCAAAGACAATAAAACTATAGTAACTTTGAACTTGTTTTCAAATGGGTACTTTAGACTATCTCCTATTCCCTTGTTCCGAAAATACCCTTGTTCTCTCTGCCAAACCCTAGTTGCGACGGCTCCAAGCCTCCCCCAGCCTCCATGGCCGGCGATCAATTGCCGGCAATCCTTCCTGGACTGCCAAAATCCTTTGCAAGCTTTTTTCAAAAGCCAACTAACCCCAATAATGGCACAAGCTCCCTCATTAAGCAAGTAAAATTCATCAATGGAACCCCCACATGGGAATATGAAGATGATGAATTCAAAAAACTTGTAGCTCCACACCGTTTGAGGCTTGTTGCGAAATTCTCATATGGAAGACCCAAAATGGAGGAGGTTCACAAGGAGTTTAGGAAGATTGGATTCAATGGCGGCTATACCTTGGGCCTCATGAACCCTAGGTACATCTTAATCAGATTTGAGCAAGAAGAGGATTACCAAAGATGTTGGATCTGAACATTTTGGAATATCACAGGCTTCTCAATGCGAATGCTGAAGTGGAAACCGGGTTTTGTTTTGAAGAAGATCCGTCGGTTGTACCTGTATGGGTTTCTCTTTTTGACCTCTCCATTCAATACATGCATCTGGAGGTCATCTTTTCCATGGCAACGGCTATAGGGCAACCTTTAAAATTTGATACTCCTACGTTTAATATGACAAGGCCATCAGTAGCGAGATTTTGTGTGGAAGTGGATTTTATGAATGAGTTACCAAAATCCGTTAAGATTGGGAAAAAAAGTCTGAAAGCATGAGCAAGAATTCACGTATGAGCATGTTCCTTTTTACTGCTCAAAATGCTGCAAGATTGGCCACAAAGAGATCGACTGCCGAGACGAAACATCTTTGCCAACAAAAGATGTTGCGGAGGAAGTTGTTCAAGCAACAAAGAAGAAAGGTATCAAGTTGCAGCCATCAAAAGGGAATTGGGGGCCAAACGAAATGAAAAGAAATCTGAGATTGAGGTTGAGATAGTACGAACTCAGCCGCTTATCGTCAAAGCTGTGGAATCGCAAGCCACTGCAAAAGTTCCAGCCACATCCCCTACGGAAACCCTAGTCGCACCCCCTGCGGAAACCCTAGCTACACGCCCTGAGAAGCCATTGTTGAGGGGTTCGACTTCAGGGTTGAGGGAAAAGGAGAAAAAGGATACTCTTGTGGATATTCTACGCAGTCCTCCCTTGGTCCCAAAAAGAGTGGAACTGGTTGATATGACCCAGCGCAAATTCAAAAATCTGTTCCTTTGCCGCAAACAAGTAAGTTTGCGATACTTCAAGATATTGATGATGCCGGCAATGAAGTGAAATCGTTGAATGGGAATGACAAAGACAACTCTTTGGAGGATAATGATGATGATACAGAGAATATATTCACAGAGGGGAACAATGACAGACAGTTGGGTCTTTTGGATACTGGTGACGGCAATAATCTGGAAAATGAGGGTCAGTCAAAAACTCTTTTCTATCCGGATGATTCTTTCTCATCAGAACAGATTGATACATATGAAGATGATGATTATAATCATGATAGAAGTTGGTCTGATGGGGAGAAAGATGCGGCTGATTTAGTTGAAAACACGCAAGGGGAGCTTTCGATAAAAAACAAGAGAAGCCGTAAATCAAAGGAGGAGAGTGCTAAGTTACTAGAAGGTAAAGAGCTCCGGTGATCACTTCACCTTCAATGATCTCATTATTTTCTCAATGATAAGTGTCATTTTTTGGAATATACGAAGAATAAAAAAAGCAAGCTTCTCAACGTCGCTTGAAAACTCTCATTCGGATGTATAGGGTTTCGTTGTTGGTGATTCTTGAACCAATGCTTGCAACAAATAAACTAGAAGAAATAAGGAGAGAGCTGAATGTTGATTTTGCTTTTGCTTCAAGTACCAGTAAGATTTGGGTATTTCGTAGCAACCTATATACAATAAATCAGTTGGAAGTGGGGGAACAAATGATGCATTTCGAGGTTGGATATGTGCCACTACAAAAGAATTTTCTTCTAATTGCTGTGTATGCTAAGTCAAATAAGGTGGAGAGAGGACCTTTATGGGCTAATCTGAAAATCTTTCACGACTTGTATCCATTGCAACCTTGGATAGTTGGAGGATAGTTGGAGGCGACTTCAATGTTATAAGTTCTTTGGATGAAGACTCTGGGAATTTAGTCCAAGATTATGGTGCAATTTTAGAATTTAATCAGTGTATTGATGTGAATAATTAGCTAGAGGTTTCTCCTGTGGGGGATGAATTTACTTGGGGTGGAACTAGGAATACTGGATGGCTTACCAAGAAGTTGGATCGTATTCTTTTCTCTTGAAATGGATGATATGTCCCCGAAGACTTCAATAGAGCAATGGAGTCAGACAACATCGGATCATTACCCTTTACTTCTTCAATTTGATGAACAACTTGAGACCAGGCTGAGATGTTTTAGGTTTCAAAAAATGTGGTTTCGCTGGAGTGAATTTAAGGATTTGGTAAAATGTTGCTGGTTGCAGCTGGTTGGTGGTTTTGGAATGATAGCTTTCTCAAAGAAACTTTGTCGTTTAAAACTAGTCCTCAAGGATTGGAACAAAACACAATTTAGAGATGTTTTTCAAAATTTGCGACTTGCGGAAGACAAAGTCAGGGAGTTGGAAATCATCTATGATCACTCGAAGAGTGTAAATGATAGGCAAAATCTTAGTGTTGCTAATGCTACATTGCTTCAAAAACTAAAAGAGCATGATGATTTTTTGGCAGCAAAAAATGCACTTAAAATGGTTGAAGGAGGGTGATGATAACACGGCCTATTTCCATGCAACTCTAGTTGAAAGAAGAATGAAATTGGGAATTCAGAAATTCAAACGGAAGATGGAAGAGTGCTAACTGAACTAGAGGATATTGAGAAGGAGGCTGTGAGTTTTTTCTAGCACCTCTCGATAGAAGAGCAACCTCATATGCGTCAAAATGAAAAACAGCAAGCTTTCTTGCATAATCTTAAGGATGAGTGAGTGTAGAGAAGAAGGAAATGCAGATTCGACCAGTCACTATTGAGGAAGTCAAGGCCGCGACTTTTAGTCTTGATGAAGATAGTGTGGCTGGGATAGATGGTTTTGGGGGTTCGTTTCTATAAAGCTTTCTGGGATATAATAGCGGAGGATCTTTTAGCAGCTTGCCAAGAGTTTATGGGAGGTGTACAAATTCCTCTAGAGCTGTTGCAAGTACGGTGATCACCTTGATTCCCAAGAAATCTTCGGTTAGCACATTTTCATATTTTCGGCCTATTAGTTTGTGTAATTTCCTAAACAAGGTTTTTACAAAAATTCTAACGGAAAGGTTGAAAATGGTTCTACCGAAAATCATCTCTGAAGAGCAGTCTGTCTTTTTGCCGAGAAGGGATATTATTGATAATCTGGTTTTGGCACAAGACCTTTGTCAGTTCATAAATCATAAGGCAGTTGGGAATAATGATATAATCAAGATTGATATGATGAATGCGTTTGATAGAGTATCATGGAATTTTTTGGAGAAGGTCCTTCAAGAGCTTGGTTTTCCACTTCAGTTCATTCTATTGATCATGAATAATCTCTGAAATAGTTGGTTTTCGGTAATGGTGAATGGCTCTCCAACAGGTTTCTTCCAACCTTCTCGAGAAGTAAAACAAGGTGACCTACTATCACCATATTTGTTTATTTTGGTAGCGGAGGCAATGTCACGAAGACATAAAGAGCTTGCTGGAAGCTATTAAGAGGATTTTGGCAATGCCTAAGGGATCCTTTCCCTTTATGTATTTAGGCTGCAACTTATATCATGGTAGAAGCAAAGCATCATCTTTTCAGTTTCTCTTGGACTCTTTAGACTCCAAAATAGCAAGTTGGAAAAATAAATTGCTCAGCCCGGGGCAAAGACTTGTGCTTTTGAGACATGTAATTTCAGCAATGCCTATACATGTATTATCAGCAATCTCTCCTCCTATGTCGGTCCTTAAGGAAATGGAAAGGAAGTGCCAAAGATTTCTATGGCAAGGTACTAGTGAAGACAAAAAAAGGCATTGGGGGCAATAGGTCATTCTGGTTTGATGATTGAATGCCTAATGGAGTTATATGGGATGATCCTAATGCTCACCCGCCTTATCCTGAGCTTGGTATCAACGATTTTCTGTCTAATAAAAATGTGTATTTACATGATTTGCTGGGTTCTTTGGAGCCGGATGTGTCGCACTCATTGATGCGGCTTGATGAAACCCTAGAGGTGGAGCGTGATTTGTTCATATGGCAAAATTCACCGTCTAGAACTTTTCCAATCACATTAGCATATCATCAACTGCAGAGGAGGGGCATTGCGGACTCCTTATCAAAGAATTTTTGGCACAAGTTGATCACCTTGAGGATACCTTTTTTTGTATGGACGCTTCGCAACCTTCTTGTACCTTTTTAAGAAATCTTGAGCAAGTTTGGTATCCAAGTATGGCCATCTATTTGTCCCTTTTGTAGAAGTCATGAAGATACGGCGGCGCATTTTTTTCTTTGCTGTTCAGAAGTGAAGAAAATTTGGCAGCATTTTTCTAAGTTGTTTGGAATAAAGTTGAGGGAGAATACAAGCTTACTAGCTGTTTTGCAAGAATGGTGGAGATGCGGATTTTTTGGAACAGCCCTAAAAGCTTTGCTCAAAATTGTCCCATTGCTCATTCTTTGGGCGGTTTGGAAAATGAGAAATAAAGTTCTATATGATGGGGAATTGTACACATATGATAAGGTGATAACGGTAACTAATGTGGGAATTCAAAATATATTGTCTATACGTGATTTGAAGGCGAGGAACGCGGACGAGCAGGACTTTCTTGAGAATATCTTTGGATTCTGATTGCAAAAGGTACAAGTGCGTAGTTGTATCTCTATTTGTTGGGTTGCTCGTGATCAAAGTGAATACGTGCTACATTCTAAAGGCTCAATGGTGAATTCGGATTCGGGATATGGTTTCTGCATAAGGAAGAAAGATGGGAATTTTTTATTTGGTGAAAGTGGCTACTTAGGTGGAGGAGATAGTTTTGGAGCAGAAGTGTATGGAATTTTGTTTGGTGCAAGGAAATGTGACCAACTTGGGCTGGAAAAGGTGGTAATACAAACTAACAACAAAACATTTGCGGATCTTTTGGTTGATATGAAGATTGTTCCTTGGAAATACCTTAGTCAGCTTTTAGAGATTCATCATATTATTCAAAGGCAATCTTATACCATTTATCATATATTCAAAGAAGCAATTTTCGTGGCAGAAGGCTTAGCTGGGGAAGCATCACTCATCTTTTCAGTTTCTCTTGGACTCTTTGGACACCAAAATAGCAAGTTGGAAAAATAAATTGCTCAGCCCGGGGGGAAGACTTATGCTTTTGAGACATGTAATTTCAGCAATGCCTATACATGTATTGTCGGCAATCTCTCCTCCTAAGTCGGTCCTTAAGGAAATGGAAAGGAAGTGCCAAAGATTTCTCTGGCAAGGTACTAGTGAAGACAAAAAAAGGCATGGGGGCAATAGGCCATTCTAGTTTGATAATTGGATGCCTAATGGAGTTATATGGGATGATCCTAATGCTCACCCGCCTTATCCCGAGCTTAGTATCAAAGATTTTCTGTCTAATAAAAATGTGTATTTACATGATTTGTCGGGTTCTTTGGAGCCAGATGTGTCCCACTCATTGATGCGGCTTGATGAAACCCTAGAGGTGGAGCGCGATTTGTTCATATGGCAACATTCACCGTCTGGAACTTTTTCAATCAAAATCAGCATATCATCAGCTGCGGAGGAGGGGCATTGCGGACTTCTTATCTAAGAATCATTGGCACAAGTTGATCCCCTTGAGGATATCTTTCTTTGTATGGAAGCTTCGCAACCTTCTTGTACCTCTTCGGAAATCTTGAGCAAGTTTGTTATCCAAGTATGGCCATCTATTTGTCCCTTTTGTAGAAGTCATGAAGATATGGTGGCGCATTGTTTTCTTGGGTGTTCAGAAGTGAAGAAAATTTGACAGTATTTTTCTAAGTTAGGAATAAAGTTGTGGGAAATTACAAGCTTACAAGTTGTTTGCAAGAATGGTGGAGGTGCGGATGCTTTGGAACAGCCCTAAAAGCTTTGCTCAAGATTGTCCCATTGCTCATTCTTTGGGCGGTTTGGAAAATGAGAAATAAAGTTTTATATGATGGGGAATTGTACACTTACGATAAGGTTATAACGGCAACTAATGTGGGCATTCAAAATATCTTGTCTATACATGATTAGAAGGCGAGAAACGAGGACGAGCGGGACTTTCTTGAGAATATCTTTGGATTCTGATTGCAAAAGGTACAAGTGCGTAGTTGTATCTCTATTTGTTGGGTTGCTCGTGATCAAAGTGAATACGTGCTACATTCTAATGGCTCAATGGTGAATTCGGATTTGGGATATGGTTTCTGCATAAGGAAGAAAGCTGGGAATTTTTTATTTGGTGAAAGTGGCTACTTGGGTGGAGGAGATAGTTTTGGAGCGGAGGTGTCTGGAATTTTATTTGGTGCAAGGAAATGCGACCAACTTGGGCTGGAAAAGGTGGTAATACAAACTAACAACAAAATGTTTGCGGATCTTTTGGTTGATATGAAGATTGTTCCTTGAAATACCTTAGTCAGCTTTTGGAGATTCATCATATTATTCAAAGGCAATCCTATACCATTTATCATATATTCAGAGAAGCAAATTTTGTGGCAGATGACTTAGCTGGGGAAGCATCACTAGAGAATTCAACTAGATATAGCTCTATGGGAAACTTACCTAGACATATTAGGGGACTTGTTCTTTTAGATCAGGTGTCCTTTCCATATATACGCAGTCGTTGTGAATAGATCCTTGTATGCTGGTAAGTCTTAAGCATTGCCAAGTTCTCTGTTTTGTAAATAATAAAATAAGGAAAAAAAAGACACTAGGAAACTGGATGGTATATATGTCCATCCCTTGGGTATACCCCTTGGGTGCATTGTACCATATAGCACTCGCTAACTCAAAAAATATCTCTTCGATAGGCTCCTTGAGTATTTTTGGGTTAGTTGGAACCTGAACATCTTTGTTTCTCTTCCTATTGATTGAAAAAAATTCAAAAGAGTACGTAAAAGTAGTTCATTAATCATTTTCCATCAAATAAAAGATAAAACTTTGAATTTGCATAGAATTTCTGATGTGAATGGATCAAGCAACTCACATAACACATATTCATGTGATCAGTTAATTCTCCATAGCACAAATTCATGTTAATAACAATTATTAGCATTTAACACACAATTTTGCAACATTGTCTATTAAAATTCAAAAAAAATAACAAGAATGAACAGTTTCGAAAATAGTTTTGCACACATGAATACTTCAACAGTTATCTAGAAAAAGGTTTTATATATACACATAAGGTTTAGAAAAACCCATTTAGAAGTATCGCCATGAATCCCACACCTTGCTTCCACTTCGAATTTATGCTCTCCTCGGCTCGTGATTAACTAGATTCTTGATGCGATAATCTTTGTCAAGTTGTAAATTATTTTGGATTATGTAGTCTTGGCTGATGTTTTTGAGCAGAAGGGATTAGAAGTTTTGATGGTGACTACTTGTGAAAGGAAAATGGAGAATCTAGTGTTGCACTAGATTGTATGGGGTAAAATGCCTACTACTATATTTGATTAAAAGCATGAAACAAAACTTAGCCTAGTTTGGTGGTTCTTGGCTACTCTTGATGGCCGATGGTAGTGGAGAAGGAAAAACTCCATGCAAGGTTCATGGTTTGAGTTCTTAAATAAATCCCAAGCTACTTTGTCTTGAAGTTCAAGTAACTTATTTATTTTATCTTTCTTTTACTTAAAGTTTAAGATTCATTTATTATATTCTATTTTGCTTCCAAGTTGCTAGGAATAAGGGGATGAGATTTTCAGGCATATACGTGGAAAGAGATGAATAAGAATTATGGCTAATGGTTAACTAATGTATGACATGGTAGAGATTTGAGTTCTACAAATTATAAATCTAATAATTTCTTTGTCTTAAGTTTAAGCTTCATATTTTTATTACTTCTTTATGTTTACTTTTACTTGAAGTTAGTTAAACTTGCTTTTCAAGTTGTTGCTTATTAGTCATGAAAAATTTGGGCTTATACATGAGAGAAGAAGTTAATTTAGTTTGAAGTTCAAGAATCTATTTTATCACATTTCCTTTTCGTTTTTTTTTTTTTTTGTAGTTTAAGTTTTCTTTTGTTACTTTTCTTCCAAGTTGAGAATAATTAGGAATAGAGGTGGTGTCGTGGTGTCAAGGCATGGAGGAGGAAAAATGTACATATTATGATAAATATGTTCAATTAGGCCACGTGAGGGAATAAAAGAATAAATAGAATTGATGGTTAAGTAGAAAAAATTATGTGGACAACTCAAATCTAATCTTTGCAAATATTTTAAGAATTTTAGCTCTCTTCATATTTTACTAAGATGTTTCGTCATGCGTTTTAATTTAGTTTTAATCTAATCATGTACTTGAGTCATACACAATTTTTGATATCTTACTTCTTTACGACCCTTTGTTCAATTATGATGTGTTCTAGTTTGGACTCAAATCTCGGGTCCTCACATTTTGCACGTGACAAATAGCTATCCGTCATGATTTAATACTCAAAATTAACAAAATGACTTCGGATGAATTTTTGGCATGTTGTTGATATATACTTTGGGAATAAATTTGAGCGATAACATGTGATGAAATTATCGAATAGTTTAATGATGTGTTTTGTGGTTCACTCTTTAAGTTAAACAAATGTTGGATATGCAAACCTTTCCAATTAACACGAGTTCTTATTTGGGTCATTAAGTTACTTATCTACTTTTTATAACTATTAGAAATATCTATGTCTGTTTCTATATCGTTTTACTAATGTCGTTTAGTTCTTATGAAACCTAAAACAGTAATTTCAAATAAAATACTCAAAATTCAAAAGTTTAATTGAATGAAATTTAGTTCCAAAGTTCGCTGAGTCAAGTTTAGTTCTAAAATTTACATCCAAATAAAATAATATTTCTTCTGTTCTAGAAAAAATAATTACATTTTAACTAGGGAATCCTGTTGTTTTTAGCGCAACTCACAAGTTACTATATAGACTATTTTTGTGGGATATATCAATATTTATTGATTTAAAATTGAAAAATTAATATTTCATTGACAAAAAAAATTAAACTAACATTTTTCTCCAACCCTTGCTTGAGTTGCCATAGCCCATATATTTTCAAGAATGTTGAACGAGTTGAAATTTTGAGGATTACAAATACACAAATCTTAACGCTTTGGGACTAAACTCGGTGAGGGTGTAACCTTTAGGGATGATATATGGATTGACTATAGTTTCGGGGGGAATTTATAAATTTCCGGTTTAATTGCGATTCAAACGTCGACACTGGTCATCACGTCACAGAAATCTGTACTGGAAACTGCCTCTAGCAAATTGCCCGTCATAATCCTTCGTTTCGTTACTTTTCCCCGCAAAAAATTGATTTGCCGGCAGCCCGGTGGCTGGCCGTCTACCTGATAATATCTGTCCGACCCAGCGGCTGAACTCGCTTCCGCCTCCTCCGCTGCAAGAATCTTCCGTTTGGTCGTTAATTTTAAAAAAGTTTGTTCCACGCGGAAATATAACGAATGGGCCGGTCTCGAGCTGTTCCTCACTCCGCCGATGAAGATTCCGGCCAAAGGTATGTTCCCTTCTCTACTCTGTCACTCATTCGTCGTGATAAATTTCGAATTAAGAAACTTTAGTTTGTTGAATTTGTTCTATTAGTGACCAATGTTCAGTAATTTGGACCATTTTTAATTTCTAAACCTGTAATTAGTTAACCTAATTCTTTTGCCAGTAGGGAAAAAAGGCCTGAAAGTTGCAAAAGACTGTAATGCTAGAAAAGTAAAAATATTTGGCAGCCAAATTATTACAGTAAATCATGTAGCAAGGCCCTTGCTTTATTTTTGTTGTCCTTTTCTTTTGCTCATTCTTACTTTTCTGCAGGTCAAAGAGGAAAAAGACAGCTTCCAACGTCGAAAATGTGGAAACTGTTACCGCAGGTAATGCTCTACTCTCATGATTGTGTTCTGAATCAAGTTGTGTTATTATTTTTTATTTGAAGAATTCAAAAAGTGTGTGTTTTAGGTTATCAACCAGGGTTAGGAACTCTGTTTGTAAATTTTTGTCTTGCATTACTCAAGGTGGAACTCCTGAAATCATTCAGCATAGTTGGTTTGTTGATGTTGTGCGCACTGGTTGAAACAATTATGTTCATCCATTCTTAATTGCAGTCTGATATATGGTTGGACTCTTTTATTCCCCCTAAAATCCTTTGCCTTCTCCCCCACTGTGTGAATCTGTTGCAGTAGCTTCAGAAAATAGTGGTTGAACTTTGTAAATTATCAAAAATGCCACTATTTGAAATGAAATACATTGTTTGCCATTTCAATTTTACTTTTTATTTTTTGCTTATAACCTAAAAGAAATGGAAAAAAAATAGTGAAGTTGCTTCCAAGAAAAGTACTTTGATGATGCTCAGATCGATATGCTCTTTTATTAGACATTGCATCAATCATAAGAAGTTTAACAGGTTAAAAACTGGAAAAGGAGCTTTAGTTGAAGGTGGTGGTGCGCCTAAGGAAACAATTGAAGAAAAGAAATCAAGGGAAAAAAGCAGTATGATTGTGAAGGTTGGCTAAGGCTCTTACAAACATTCCATCCGTTTCTTTGATGTAAATGGAATCTTGTTACAACAACATTTAAATTGAGAACTTCACCTAGGAAGTTGTCCTTAGAAGTCTAGTTAACCCACAACCTCTGGGGTTATCTGTGTCATTGGCATAAATTACTGGAATGCTCCACATTTGGGCATGTTTTTTTTTCTCCCTTTCAAGCTTTTTTTTTCTCTACCTTCCACTTATTTTTTCTTTCTGGTTTTAGCTTAGTACGTTGGGTTAGTGGAAGGGATGAAGTGTTGTTTATGTAATCGGTGTTTTTGCGTACAGTGGTTCTGCCTTGCCTTCCATGTGGCTTTAGGGTACAAGAGGAGAAATTATTAACATCCAGAATGGGCTTATGATGGATTTTACCCAAGGAGTGAAATAATATTATTGCAGATAATATTTCTATGGTAAATTCTACTTGGAAGTATGTGTAAATCATTTTGCTGCTGTGAATGAACTTTAAGGTGTGATGAAACTATCTTATATTTTAATCATTACTTTTTTGTTGTTATGAAGCTCAAGGGAAGACAGAAGGGAAGGCTTTATACCATTGTAATTATTGCAATAAGGACATATCTGGGAAAGTTCGCATTAAATGTGCCATCTGTTCTGACTTTGACCTTTGTGTGGAGTGCTTTTCAATTGGAGCTGAGGTCCATCCTCACAAGAGTGGTCATCCATACAGGGTCATGGTTAGCACTTACTCTATAAATATATATATTTTTCTATGTATGTTACACTTCTTGGATAATGCATGTGAACATTGCTTCTCTCTTCCTATTATTATCGTCTAAATTGGACTCTATGGAATGATTTGGTATGAACTAACTGTCCCATTTCTTGGTTTTCTTGAATGTGTAACTGAAATTTCAGCCCATCATTAAAAGTCGGCCTGTATTAAGTTATTTTTTTAGGACTCAGCATAATTAGTATCATATGTTAAAAGATGACTAGTGTCTTCAGAAGATTGAATGCTGTTGGATGAGAAACACAGCCTGGAAATGGATTGGAGATGAAAGTTTTTCAAAGAAAAGAACATGGAAAATCCAATTCCGTGGCCAAATTATTTTCTCTGGATACATTAGTAAAAGAATTTCCATGAAAGACCAAAGAAAGAAGAAAAAGAAAAAGGAAAAATCAATAAGAAATAGCTGGAAGGGTTCTCAGGAAAAGGATATGAAATTGCTCTTTATGTCTTGAACCGAGCCCATTTTTTGGGATGCTTTGTCAGTTTCAAATTATAGTCTTGAATATCATTGTCCATTGATTTATAACTTATTGTTAGATACGTGATGTGGGCCATTTGATCTGGAATTCATTTCGAGTTTTTTTTTTAGTTTATCTATTTATTTATCTTTCCCACACAAAATGCAGATTTTGGTTCAATAGCTTAAGTCAACAATATTGATTTTTGTAACCAGAGGAGGTTTGTTTGTAGTTTTCTTGATTGGGCATGAACTAAATTAGGGAAGGAAGCGTAGAAAATTTTTGAGGTGAGGAAGTGACTAAAAGTGGGGATTGCATGGTTTATTGATCCATTTAAGATACTGATGAAGGCTTACATAATGTCTACTAACATCATCAACATCAACATACCCAGTATTTTCCCAACCAAGTTGGGGTCTGGAAAGAATATATTGATACCATTTTCTAAACGTGTATTAAGCAAGGCGAGAAGTAACTATTCTATTGGACAACAATTTGGTTGCGTGTCAAGGAGTGTGCAATGAGATAATTAAGGCTGATGTGCTGGGAGTGAGGAAATGAACGTGCAACATCTGTTTGAATTTTATCTTTGAATTTTCAAGTGTCTTAATCCCTTCCCGTAGTTGTTGACGAGCTCATGATGAATCATATGTTAGTTGACGATCTTGGAATATGGTTGGTTTTGGAAGGAAAGAAGTAGAATAATATCTTATATTATATATGGGATTCATAATGATTCATCCCATCTTTAGCAATGCTACTATGGATTTCATTTGAATTCTGGAAGATTGCTACAGGTCTGCATCAGGGATCGACTTCGAACCTCTTGTTTTCTCATATTTGAAGATAATAGAGATTACTGAGCATCAGAATCTAAATGTTTCACCATAAGTAGAGATTCGCTCTGTCAAATGCCACTTTAGTGATCACACAAAGAATTACAGAGTGGATGTCAAAATTGGCAGGCTTAAACTAAATGAGTACATTGTTAACTAATATTCTTCAAGGAAATGAAGGATTGGCAGAAATGTTACATAAAGAATTCCGACTCGTTGAAATGAAAAAAATAAGTGAACGTTCTGTTCTTCATATGCTTGTAAAGCACCATTGAAGTTGGCAGAAAAAGTTTTAGAACACTGTCACAATCATTATTCTGATTAGAATGTTGGATTGGTAAATATGAGAATGGACAAATATGATGGTAACGTAATTGTGAATGTACAAATAGATGAGAAATGAGATCGATTAGATAGGATCACTTTGAGTGTTAGATAAGGGGTTGGTCCTGATATTTGACATGCGAGGAAAAATGTATATAAGGTGTTTGTATATGCATGTCTTGCTAGGGTGTGTGGAGAATATAGCTTCATTAGCTCAAAATAAAAGAGAATCAAAAGAGAACATGAACCCTGAAATTGCACAAGAAATGATTTTGTTTAACCTAATACGAGGATATGTGTGTTGCCGGAGTAAGATGGCTACATTTGATACTTCTAATTGAATCCAAAACGGTGGGATATATGTTTAGTCATATGGTTTTGGAAATGTAAGAGAAATGGTATATGCACGGTAAAAATAGTTTTAAGAAAGAACGTTATTCCATCATTTATCTTGGAATTCATTGGACCAACGTGGAACCAAGATATCTGAATTAGGATAAAGAACAGCAATTTTTTCAACTGACTGATTAACAAATCTTCAACAGTTGAGTGACTGCCATCAGACTCACGATAGTAAATTTTATGACCAGTGAACTAGTCTTAGATTGTTTGAGTTTGTACTTTCCAATACAATTATCTCCAAGTTGCTTTATTCGTAACCTTCAGACATTCCTTCATTATTAGTTCCAATCATCACAAATTGCTTTCCTGCAGGATAATCTGTCCTTTCCCTTAATATGTCCTGACTGGAATGCAGATGAGGAAATTCTACTCCTGGAGGTACTTATATATACGCCCTCTAATGTTTGATGTATTCATTATTTTTATAGTTAGTTTTACACAAACTTTTCCTTCCCTCTATAATCCAGCGAAGGCGTTTGTCTGCCTGGTTATAATGGATTTTCTTGCCTACAATATTCAGAAGGTAGTTTTTCTGTAGATCTGAATTCTAGCGAATGGTTTCTGTGCTAGGGAACTGAAATGTATGGACTGGGTAACTGGGCTGAAGTTGCTGAACATGTTGGAACCAAGAGGAAATCACAATGTATTGAGCACTACAATGCTATTTACATGAATTCTCCATGCTTTCCTCTTCCGGTATGAAATTTATTTTTACTATGTTAAGTTTTTCGTTTTATCGTGTGTGATGTTTACTGATCCAAATCTCATATGTTAAAACTATATGTATGATGCATACAGGACATGTCTCATGTTATGGGAAAGAATAGGGAGGAGCTCCTTGCCATGGCCAGTGAACATGGAGAAGTAAAGATGGGTTAGTTCTCCTGTATTTCACCTTCATGCCCTAGAAAGGGAGAAATAAATTGATATATTCCTTGTTTTTTGGTTGGTTTTGGAGCCCGTGTGAATAAATGCTTATGTGCCTCCTGCACGCTTAAACTTCTTCATTCTCTGCTCTTTCTGTTAAATAGCTCCAAGAGTTTAATAAGAACATTATCTTTCTACAATTAGAAGTTCATGAATTGTTATTCAATGTTCAATCTACCCTTGGTATTTCTCTTTTTTGGTCTTAAATTCTTCCCGATTCTGCATTATTCACTTTGTTGGCAGTAAACTGTTAACATTCTATTTGACTAATTCACTTATTAATTATCATTTCCCTATAAAAGTGAGTATCATAAGCTCAGGACGTTTATTAATTAGTTGGTAAAAAAAGTCAGCAATTGTTTTTTCACCAAATCAGTGAAGATCTAGAAATTTGACTGGTGAAAGCAAATGATTTGAGCATTGTACTTCTGGACCTTAATACGGAACTTGGCGTTGTGTTTTGTTATGCTACAGGATTTGACCTTTTCTGACCTAACTCATTAACTATAGTGTCATTTTTTTTTTAGATGATACATTGGCCAATTCGTGCAGCTCAGTGCATTTTTAACTTTTTAGTCTATTGTGAAAGTAAAAGTTCAGTTTCTTCTTGGTAAATTTAATTGTAAGGCCACCGAAGCGAAATAGAGACAATATCTTAAGTTTTAGTTTTATTTGACATTTGTTAACCGAAATTGTGACGCGAGAAACAAGCTGCGGAAGAGAACTGAATATGGCTTTATGGTTATTTCAGGATACTCCACTCCTGGGGGAGTTAAGGACGAGTCTTTGCTCCCGGTGAAAATCAAGTAAAGTCATGCCTCTACTTTGCCTTTTTATGCTGAACATTTAATTTCCTTTATAATGACAGTTTGCAAATTCTTGGCCAGGGTTGAAGATCAGAGAGGAGATGGTTTAGTCGGGCCTTCCGCATTTAGCTTGAATTCAGGTTGTCATTTCTACATTTACTGAAGTGGTGTTGGTAATTTATTGTAAATGTAAATGTTGTATGGATATTCCCAGATTACTAGGAAGGTGTATAGATCTGATGTGACTACATTGGTGTCTTTATGTTAACAGAGCTAGGCTCGGGACCAGCTTCGGGTTTCGGCAATGAATTTGTTGGAGGAGCTAAGCGGGCATCAAGTCTCAAACAAAGTAAGGATGAACATGAAGGAATCAAGATTGAAGGTATAGGGACATGTATTCCTCTTAATAAATTAACCAGCCTTTCTCCCTTGAACACTCCCCCCTGTCTATTTTCTGTTATTGCTGGCACCAGTACCAATGCCTTTATGCTTCAGTTTCCTTCCCCATTAGTGGTTTGTTGGTTTTCTTTCAGTGCGATGCAATAGCTTCTAATCTATGCATCAGCAATATTGACATATCTTTCAATTGATAACTCTTTCTTCATGCATATTAGATTTATAGTTTTATTGCATTGCATTGTGTTGCCCGCGTGAACATATTTTTACATCTTGTTAGTTGGATATATGATGGGAAGAGACGGATAAAATTGAAAACTAACGGGAGAGGCGAACTCTAGCTGTAGGGATTTCAATAATTAAGGAAGACATTCTTTGAAAGCTTGAAAGCTTAAAAAAATTATAATAATCAGAAAAGCATCTTCCAATTACTGCAGAATATCTCTATTTATACAGTTGTTTGGCTTATTCCTTAATCTACTAGGATTACTAATTACCTAATACTAATAAGAGTAAAACTAGCTTAATATAAGTCGGGAAAATAAAATATAGAGAAACTTAATTCTAAAAATTTTCTAGTTGTTTCCTAAAATCTAATTGAAAGCTGTTTCTTTAACCTACCTGCATCAAAATATGAGAGGGAAAAAAAAGGATTCAAGAGAAGAACTTGCAGTATAACATTTTTCTTGCTAGGACACTTAATGTTTGCCGCCATTCTGGATACTTTTACTTGTTGCAGCTAGGTCTTTGACCATTCTAGGCTGCACGGTATAAGATTTGCAACATCTTTCAACTATGTATGTTTGTACTGTTTTCAGTTTATCCAATAAGTGTAGCTTAAGTAGGGGTTTTTTTGGATATCCTAAATTTGGTATCTTTTAACATTTTACTTTCCCACTTTTCGTTTATTTGAAAAAATTTGCTTCCATATATGTAGATGTTACAGGCCGGAGTTTTGGAGAGAAGAAACCGAGGACATCTGGTGATGAGGGGCCTTCCATAGCGGAATTTAGTGGTTATAACTTTAAGAGGCAAGAGTTTGAAATTGAGTATGACAATGATGCTGAGCAGTTATTAGCTGACATGGAATTTAAGGAGAATGATACAAATTCTGAACGGGAACTGAAGTTGAGGGTTTTGCGCATCTATTCCAAAAGGTTCTTTTGCAACTTAATTGCTTTTTTTTTTATCTTCCTGTTGTTGTTGTTGTGCCAAATTTGATTCCTTTCAATTTGGTTTTGTTTGTTCTTCAACCATAGTGATCCAGATCTAAAGCCAGCTTGTTTTTACAGTATTGTAAATATGATGTAAACCAAAGATGACTATTGCTGAAGGATGCTTACATTAAGAGATTTTGGTCTTAGTTGGATAATGGATGAATGGTATACGTGAACAAGAAATAGGAGAGTAGAGGTAGTGAATTTGAGTAATCAAAAAGATGAGTAATAGGGAATGAAACAAGTATTGAATTATGTTGTCTAAACTCTCTCTGAGCAATAGCTAAAATAGCCATGAACCTTTCCTGAAAAGTGAACTGTTTTGGTTCTTCTACTTTATAGGGGGGAAAAAAGTGAGAATAACTTCAGAGCTGACCTAACTGCAGCTTTTAAATCAGAGTTTCTGGACAGGAACAAAAACACAGGCATTTGTTCATTTTCTTTTTGCATCGTCCTGATGCCGGAAAAAAAAAAAAAAATCATTATCATAATGGAAACAAGAAAATCAAAGGGCCAAGGGCATATTAGTAGCCAAAGACTATGTATTAAGAAAGCTATTAGATACTTATGAACTAGAAAGCTGGAAGCTGAAACTCTAAAAACGGGAAAATTTCTGAAATATTGAACAACTCAACTCTCCTGATTGTAGCTTGGCGATTTTTTTATGCAGACACCATATTTGATATGGATCTTTTGACTCACGTGAGTCAGAGTAGCCTTGTGTCAGCAGGCTTTAAAAGTTTGGTGCCTTATCATACTAAGTGCTTTAGACTTTTGTATAAAATGTCCTTAAATGAGAGTGTAAAACTAAATCATTAACTTTATGATTAGATATTCCCTGAAAGTTAAGTCTCAGATCCGAAGATACATTGTTTTCAATTTTGCTCGCTAATTCAATTGTACGAAGGAAAGACTTCTGAAGAATAATTTTGAAGTTCGGATGACCTTTCTGCTACTTGTTCGCCTGATGTTGTATGTTTCAACTGCATTGTATTCTCTTTGGTGTTTTGTGTTATGTCTTTTTATTTTTGTTAAAGATTTTGCCTAATGCTGATGGCCACTTTCTTATAGCTAGTTGATAGAATGATTAGTGTTTTCTCTTTAAATGCCTGAAAAACTCTGCATTAATTGCCATCTTTTACTTTTTTGGGGGGTTCAACACAATGGCTATTCTACAGGCTGGATGAAAGAAAATGCAGGAAGGACTTCATATTGGAAAGAGGATTACTGTATCCTGATAATTTTGAAAAAGAACTTTCACGGGAAGAGAAAGACATATGCCAACGCTATAGAGTATTTATGCGATTCCATTCAAAAGAAGAGCATGAGGAGTTACTTAGAAGCCTTGTTGAAGAACATCGAGTGTTGAAAAGAATTCAAGATCTTCAGGTCTGATCCAGTGTTGCATTTCTTCTATATATTGTTTTATTGTGTTAGTATGTGTTTAGGAAGAGTGTTTTGTTAGGAACCACTGGTGGAGTTGCAGTGGGGAAACTTTATGTTTAATCGCACTAAATAAATGTTGAAGGTATATGAATTCATTTCTCCATTGGATTGCGCTTTTCTTTATCTATGAATGTAAAGTATTTTTTTTTCTATTTTTGGTGTTTTCGTTTATCAATATTGAAACCCTGAATGAATATGGATCGGTAGATGCTTCTGTCAGAGTTTAGAAGTATAGCATTTGATTTTGTTGGTTGAACTTGTGTTATATTCTCTAGTCCTTGGTACTTTGTGCAAAGCATATTGATATATTTGCTTTTGAAGAAGTAGTCTACATATGCTGTTATCTACTTTCTTACATGATTAGTTCAGTCTAGGATGCAAATTTGTTTGTTGTTGAAATCCGAATTTATATTATTTTTGCTATGTGCTTGTAGTTTATTCTTTTATGTATTCTAATTTCTCTGATTCTCCATTGTGGTCTAAATTGGGGAGCCAAAATATTCTAGTGTCTCTGATGGAATATAAGATGAGGATAGCCGAAATAAGAGTATTGAGATGAATGTGCTAGTACGCTAGATTGGAAAGGATCAATCTTGAGAACACTCTAAAGGTGATTTGGTCATTTATAAAAGTCAGGTCTCCGCCCTAGAGCATGTAGAGAATTATTAACTCAAACAAAAAGGTGAAAGAAAAGACCTAACCAAATGTGTAAAAAAGGTTAGCAACAAAGTTGCAATTTATTTGGATTGAACACAATGGAAAAATGTGTTCTTGACTGCCAGCCGGATACTTAGTTGTTTTTCTAACAGACATTTCTACAAAAATTCATCAGGTTTTTCCATCGTTTCTTAAGTTGTCTCAAACCTAGTTACTTGAGTTTGTTTGGATTTATGACAACATTTGCATTTCCAGTAAATATGTTAATTGCTGAGGGTGATTTGCTACATAGTGAGGTTGTCCTGTGATTTGTCGTAGAAACTGTATAAGAAGAATCTGTATAATCTTCTCTTCATGAAACTAAACGTAGAAACAAATTTTTTTGTTTCTGCAGGAGGCTCGGGCAGCCGGCTGCCTCACATCTGCTGAGGCTGAAAGGTTCATTAAGCAGAAAAGAGGGGAAGCAGACGATTCTTCTCTAAGAGCTACTCAATTCAAAGGGGACATTGATAGTCCTCGAGGAATTATCAGAGGTCCTGTGGTATTAGAATCTGGAGCAAAAGATATTCCATCAACAATCCGTGGAATCACTGTTTTTAACGGTTCAGATCATTGGGATGTGACCGGATTTTTGGGGGCTGATTTACTCTCTGAAGCTGTAAGGATACTGCCTACAACTTTCATTGCAATACTCAGAATTTTCCTCCCTGTTTCTGAATGTGTCAGTGTCAGTGTCAGTGTTGGTTTATCTTGTTAATGTGTGTTAGAGTTAGCTTGAGATTTCAGAACATCTTGCTTAAGCCTAAATTTGACAAGATGCGTAGCTTCGGTTTTAAAGTTTGAGATGTGTGTTATATGCGCTGAAGGACATAATCTTGTTTGTCGAGTTAATTACCGTGAGTTCTTTCTGTAGGAGAAACGACTGTGCGGTGAGATCAGGATCCTTCCTGCACATTATCTCAACATGCTGCAGACCATGTCCATGGGAGTCTTAAGCGGCAGCATTACGAAGAGTTCCGACGCCTATGGGCTATTCAACGTTGATCCCACAAAGGTCGATAAAATATACGATGTACTAGTAAGAAAAGGGATCGGGCAGGCATAAGTTGGAGAATCCAGATAAGTAGGTGGCGTGTAAATTTATCTGGAGGGATTTGCTATGAAGAGCCATTTGTTGTATTCATACTAATTGGTTAGCACTTCTTATTCGCAAAAGCACATCATGTATCCTAGATATATTTGTTAGAGCATATTTATGTTGTTTCTAGAGAAACTTCGTTGAATTTGATTGTTTGCAGACAGCAGACCTTTCACGGATATGAATTTCTTATGTGGTGTTCTTTTCAGCAAAAATAAAATAAAACATTTTTAATCCCAAACTTAATGAGGAGAGATTAGCTGACTCTCTATTTTTGTTCAAACCTCTCACGACTGATTTTGCTGCTTTGTACGGCCTTTTTTTGTGTCAAACGGGCCATAATTAACTCACAACAAATCGGGCCCATATACATACATGGTTGGGAGTCAAAAATATACTCCCTCCGTCCCAAAATTATTGTCCACTTTGAGATTTTACTTCTAGTACAATTTGAACTAGAAATGAAAACTAAAACTGGATAATAATTATGGGACGGAGGGCGTATATTATATTGCTAGTTCTAGTTAGAATCAAATGTTGGAACAATAAATTTATCACTGGCAGATTACAATTGATTGAATTGTATTAATAGCTATGAACTGGATCATATGCTAGGTTACCCTCAAAAGATAACAAAACAAGTCAATCGAGGGTGAAAAACTCGTTAGAAGATCTGTGCCAGTAATATCACGGAGTTTAACATGAAAAATGCAAATTTGTCGAACGAAAGAGCAGCACTTTTTCAACGTACATGAAACTGATTTCTAAAAACATACTCCTGTCTCTAAAAAATAATTGTCCAGTTTGAATATTATCTTTATTTTTTTAGTATATAAAAATGAACATCCAAAGTGGACAATCATTTCTACCAGTAAAATAAATGGATGCATAAATTTTAGTTATTTTTTAATATCATTAATTATTGAAAGACTAAAATAGTTCGGACCGTCAATTGATCTTGGTTGTAGCTCCAACATGATTGGAAGATTTCATTTCTGTTAAAACTTAAAAGCATATGGTCAACCGTTGGTTTGATATATCGCCTCATTGTCTAGCTCAATGCTTCTAGTATAAGCATAAGTTAGGAAAATATTTAAATTATGTCGTTATTTTGTATCTCGTCTAGCATTGGACGATCAATTTTGCAACTATTTCGTGAAATACGTCTAAAACATTTAGACTGTATAAAAATCCTAATTTGTGCAATACTTATTATTCTCATGACAATAAAAACAAAAGATATTCACTCACAAGTTTCGTAATGATTCATAAAAGTTGTCTCACATAAATCTTATTGCCCAAACCGCACTAGAGGGATAAAGGTCCAACTACAAAATTTCTCCAAATTAGAGTACAAGTCTAATTAAATCAATTTAGTTTCTAGTATCTTCTTCTTAAAACAAATAATTGTACACCACACCATTGTTTGAAAATTAGTAAAACCTGCTATGACTCTTATTAAATTGATCATGACCGAAATAACACAAATGAAGCCCCTTATATTAAAAGCAAAATTTCAAATTAAAAAAAAAAAAATTGGATGAAACTCTAATCGACCATTAATCCATTGCCTTGACGTCTCTGGTCACAGTGGAACTAGATTGTTGCATTGTCAGCTTGTTTTATGGACTTTCCTTCAATCCGTCATGATATACATAACTAGATGTTATATCTGTGCTATGATAGGTATTTCAATTTTTTTAATTATTTCTTTTTCAGAAAAAAACTAAATTGATTTATTGTTATAGTAAAAGTAGTTAAACTTCTACCTTCTGTAAAGGGGAAAACCGGAAAATTATCAATACACAATATGAAATGTCCAATTCTCTCCAGAATGTCTCACATTCTCACACTTTTAAGTAACTGGAGATAATTGAGACCTGCCCTAAACCTTATATATAAACTATAGATTCACATTCTTCTGTAGATAAGCATGTAACCTATCTAATGTTGATTTAGTCTTGAACTTCACACAAAGAGCCTATGTATCATGGGTCATATGTTGAGAGTTTGAACAATTTTCTGAGCCATGGACGATTATTGGAGTTTTTGCCAACTAAAGTAAATAGAATAAGTTTATTTATATGGAAATCTATATAAGAGTGTGATCATTAATGCAAAGTAAACTTATATTTTTGTGTTTCTTTTTCTCTTAATCTGCAGGGGCCTTGTGCAATAAACCTCCTGTGGGCGGTCGTCCGTCGTCGAATGATAATTTGAACTTGACAAATGCGATAAACCTGAAGTAGGCCCAACAGATGCATCTCAGGACAAGCATAAATTTAATGTAAAACTTTGAAGGTGGGTCACGTTAGATAATAGCCCGTCGGACGAAGTATTCATCTTCTATAGCACGTTGGATTATTAGATAAAAAAAAACCCTAAACATTTTGGTAAAAGAATCTAGAAACCATCCTCCAACTCATGAAACTGCAAATATCATGCGAACAATTATGAGGTATATGTCGTCTAACTATGGGATAGATTCAAAATTCGTAGTAATTAAAATGCTCTTTTACGTACTATTCATGTTAAGAATTTTAGTTTTGTGCTTCTTGTTTAAACAACTTTAAGATGGGAACAAAACTAAATTTGAACTATTTAAAGTAATATCGAAAACAGCTGGTGAAACTATTTGTAAAGAAACCAGAATATCAAGGATATGAGTTTGTTATATTAGCGTTAAGAATTGTAAAGTTAGTATTTTCTTAATAATATTTAGACATGGATATATACATATCTTTAGATGTAATAAATTCAAAAAATCAAAACCACCCTGACAAGAATCTTGCCGGAAACCTAATTAAAATATGACACATAAAATTTTTATAAAATCTCATACCATAGTTAATAAATATTTTAACTTTTGTTTATCACTTTTATAAAATTTATATATTCCGTCAATTAGACTAATATAATTGAACCGATGAACATTAAGGTGGTGTTTGGACAGCATTTTTATTTCGTTTTTGTTTTAAATCTGAAAAGTGATTTAAATGTTACTTTGAATTGAAGTTGAAAAATTTGTTTGGATAAAATTTTTAAAACAAAAGGAGCATGTTCTATATTTGGATGGTGTTTTCAAAAGAGTAAAGTACGAAAAACATCACTAAACTATTGAAATGTCTCAGATTTGGTCACTACAAAAATATTATTTGACATAAATGGTTACTATACAAATGAAATTGCATATGTACATTTCAAGCTAAACAATTAACCGTGTATTTTTGGTCATTTTACAAATACATGCAAAAATGGTCACTACACTAACGGATATTGCAACCTCACATATGTGGTTGGCAGTGTTTTCACGTGCATCGATCAGAGGTCATTCCACTCTATGGCGGATGTTGGCGATGTAATCGATAAATGGGGCAACCTATTTACATAAAGGTGGTTACACTAGGAGAAGATAGGAAAGTGTTTGTTTTCAATAGATCGGAATGAACAATCCCGACGCTCCAAACTATAGCTGCGGCCAGAGATCCATGATTTTAACATCATGGACTAGTGCGAATCCGGGTTAAAGATCTGCCTGATGTCGGAATGCCGAGGTAATGGATTGTTAATTTAATCTTACTTTTGTATTTGATCCTGTCATGTGCTGGAGGGCAACTCAACTGATTCTTGGATTGTTGAGACGAATTAATCGTCTGCAGGAGCAGTTGACCGAAGCCGAAGAAGTTGCAAGGATGCACGAGGAGAATTTGTAGGCTTTGAGGGCTAAAATGGACAGTAATTACGCCGAGTTGAGACGGTTGAAAAACAATAACGAAGATCAATAACATCCACAAGCCAGATGCAGTCATGTTTTCCTTTAAATAAACACCTGCATACCCAATTTCTTGCTTCTACTGAACCACCACCAATTTCGGCATCACCAATCGGGACACTAGATGGTGGAGTCGGCGTCAGACGAGCATTGCTTCTTATGTTTCGAGGTTTATCATTTTGGTTCTTGTTGTGTGGCACTATCATTCTGGTCATGATCGACAACTCACATTAATATATGTCGGTTCAAAAAACAAATAAACAAGATCTAGTCATGTTTTCCATAAAATAAACACCTTCATACCTGGGTTGTTGCTTCGATTGAACCACCAGGCATTTCGGCTACTTAAATCGGTAGATGATGCAGCTGGTGTCGTACTACCATTTCTTTTTCTTTTCCGAGGAGTACAATTCAGCCTCTAGTGTTGTGCAGCACTTTCATTCTATTCATGCGCATCAAAACTCAAATTAAGGTGTAAAAAAACCCAAATAAAATATACATTTTGTTGGGTACAAGACAATTAACAAATGTACTCCAGTTATGTTTTCTACAAATACACATCTGCACTGGATCCGTGCATCTGTTACAATGCATCTTAACATGTTTCTTTATCCTCTCTGTTCCATCTTCATACAACCGATTATCGTCATCTGGTGCTCCTTTTTTTTTTTGTTGTCTTCCCCGTTCTCCTGCATTTCTATTCAAAGTTTTCTGTGCTATGTCTCTCGCCTTGTATGCCTTTGATCTTGTGACTTTGATGTGGAAATCATCATCAACCCACTTCTGAATGCCTGAAATCGGTATGTGAGGATCAGCTCTAGTTTTTTCCAAGTATGTATTTGCCAACCATTTTGCAGTGACCTTCTTGTTCGTGTTCTCCGGGATGCAATCTATGTGAATATCTCTCATATAATGCACGTAGAAATATTCAACGCCTTCATCTCTATTCTTCTTCGCATATACGAACCATTTGCATGGTGCTCTGCACTTAGCCCTGAGCCTGGTAGAATCATTTGTGTACATGTACACTGGTCTTCCTGTTAACATCATGTAACTTTTGATTGCATTCTTAAAGTCATTCTTACAATCAAACTTGTCACGAACCCGAAACTGTGGCACACCATCCAAAGTCCCGAAATCTGGGTACCGAGCTGCCTGGGCATCACCTTCATCCTCTGAATTTGGCTTCTTCTGGAGTTCTATATTTGCATTATCTTGGCTGATGTCAGTCCCATCATTAGTACGCTGCTCTTTGAACACGCACTTTGGTCAGGGGTATATTTAACCATTACCAGTGTTGATAGGCTCGGACCGGAGCTCGACTCGGCAGTGGCTAGGGGTCGAGCGACTCAAGGGTCGACTCGGGGCGATTCGGGGGTCGACTCGGATGACGCCATAATTATGTAATAAATATTAAAAATTAATAATTATATTTTTAAATAAAATTTTATAGATTCTACATATATTTTTTAATTGTTAAAGTCAAATTAGCACTTCATAACTTTCAAATGAGTTTTTATGGAGCAAAATTATGAGATTAGCTAAACTATTAGCTTAAATTAACTTTTATTATAATAAAAAATTAATAAATTTGCTAAATAATTGACTTTTATTATTAAAAAATTTACATTGAATGTTTAATCAATGCATTTGGTAATAAATTTTTCAACTTTAGTTTAAAGTGATGAATATTGCTCAATTTATTTTGTTTATAATATTTCATCTTGGTTCAAAATAATGGTTATTACGCAATTTGACATTTGAGATGTGAGATGAATGACTAAATTAAAAATTTAGGCTTAAACGTTTGAAATTATGGGTTTAAATCATACAAATATAAAAGTTATGGACCATTAATAACATAAAAAATCTAATTGAGGGTCAAAAGTTAAATATTCATCCTCAAAAGTAGTGCCAAAAAAATTAAAAAATATTACAAAGTAGGCAAAAAGTCAAAACCCAGTTCGACACGGGTTTGACTGACTCACGGTTTAACTAGAATCTTGACTGGTTTTGACCGAGTCCTAAATTGCCGGTTTTATCACCTACATGGCTCGGCCTGGGGTCCGGTTCCTGATTAAACCGGTTTAACCGACCGGTCCGAGCCGAGTTTAAGAACACTGACCATTCCCGTATTTTGTTGACTTACCATTCACTGTTTTTCCAAAGTCAAGACCTTCACTGGATCCAAAGTGATCATCTGAACTATCGTTGGTCCGTGCTTCATGGTCCCCTATGGCCGGTTGATTAGCCCAAGATGTACCCCTGTTAAACGACTCAACATTGAAGTGTGTATCACCTTTATCTTTGCTCATCATGTTACAAAACAACTCAGCAAATGATATTTCATCTCTACACAGCTTGTACACCCTATCCAAGGTTTCATCATCGTTATGAGGTGCATCCTCATGAAGTGTCCCATCGTGCCCAACATTTTTTTCAAATTTTTTGTCCTCCGTTGCTTCATCTAAGCCACCATTACCTGTTGCAAGGCTGCCACCAAGCTGCCTTACAATTTCTTCATTTGCAACTTCAACTACACTGTCTTTATTTAATGCTATGCTCTCTAAAAACTGACATCCTTCATCTACTCCATGAAGTTGGTCCTCATCAATGATGTTTGACCCCATCATGGGTTCAATTTCGTCAATTCCTAAGCCGGGACTGTGGAATGTTGGATAGTGGATCTGATACGCAACTTCCTTTAGCAGTGGTATTGTTCACAACAATTGTGAACTCCCCCTCACCTGTAAAATCTGGTTAAAATTGAATATCATGCTGCTCTGGGTGGGTTGAAATTGAATATCATGCAACAATTGTATTCTTTCCATTGAATGAGTAGTGGCTCTTTTGGAACTGGTTTCTTTTTTTGTTTCACAAATCTAGGTGGGTTGTGGTTTTTCCCACCAATCTCCTCTATGGTGGTTGCAGAATTTTTAATGACACACACATTACCTTCTGTTCTGACCGCATTATGTTTTTCCTCAGTGAATTGGTCATACAGCTTTCCCGGATCTTCTTTAAACCTTTCCTCAGCTTTCTCTTTCGTGTAATGATCACAATAAACATCCAAAATTATGTAGTCTTTAACTAATTTTAGAAAGTTTCTTAAATGTGAATCTTCCAACAATGCATGTAATCCAACATTGTAATCATTCTCAGGGTGCCTGTAGTAAGAAAACACAATGCTTTCTCGATCGTAGCCTAATCCAACTATTACAACACTCAGTTCATCAAGGTTGAAATAATCACCATGGCAATAGTCAAGGTATGAAACCTTTTCTCTAATGTATTCCCTAGTACTATATTTTATTTGGCCACTATAATAAATTCTTATAGTGAAATATTTGTTGCCGGAGCTGTATCAATAGAGTATAACTGATAAGGATATTTTCAAATTTTTCAATTACGAAATATAAAGGTCATTCACATAATGGAGAAATTGTCACACACAAATTGCATGAGAATATTTTAGTGGAGGGTAAAACTACAACATAAAATCCTAAATGTAACCCAAACTCCAAAAAAAAATAATAATAATAAACCCTATCTTGCTCCAGGTCCGACAAGAAGATGGGAATCTGGACTGTCTTGATTGTTTTGTGCCCACAATCCCAAACAATTTTTTTTGTTTTTAACTGTTTCTGTGACCCGTACAAAATACCTATTAGGTCTATATCAATAAAGTGTCACTGATAAGGATATCTTCAAACTTTCCAATTACGAAATATAAAGGTCATTCACATAATGGATAAATTGCCGTACACAAAATGCATGAGAAATATTTCAGTGGAGGGTAAAACTACACATAAAATCCAAAATGTAACCCAAAAAAAAAAAACCCCCTATCCTGCTCCTGGTCCGACAACAAAAAGATGAGAATTTGGCTGTTTTGACTGTTTTGTGCCCACAATCAAACAAATTCTTTTTTTTAATTGTTTCTGTGACCCATACTAAATACCCATTGGGTTTTGCTCCTGTTATTGTTCCGCACATGTAATGTATCTTCATCATTTCCAAAAATAAAAAAAATAAAAAAAATCTAGGGTTCCATGGTTGACCCACAAATCCCTACGAAGGTTTAGGGAGACTAGTAAACAATGTTGGGATCAAAAGACGCGCCTTCTCCGCAAATAACCCCTTCATCTAGATCCACAATTTCTACCGGAATTGGGAGCGGTGCATTCCCCTGTGCTTTTGGTGTTCGTCGCGGCTTCTGTCTAGTCCTTTTCCTTCGGGTTTATGGCCCCGCCATTAGATTGGATGGGGATTTTGCTCTTTCTTTGATGACCGGTCCCAAGCAGGACCAAAATTGAAAATGAAATTGCAACAGAGAAAGTTCTCCCACAAGAGCGTTGGGACAATGGCAATTAACATATGTAGAATTTTCACACATATTTTTTTATGTCATAAACAATCGTTGTTGGCCAACGACAGTTTGACAAAATTACCCTCTTCTACAAGATATATGAAATAGTAGTGGTCATTTCTGAAAGTGATTAATCCAATGACCAATTTCGACACGATACAATAGTTGAGTGATGATCTATGCATTCAATTTCGTTAAGGCATGACAATGGTTCGTAAAACAACTGGAAAGAAGTTCGAATCCTGTCGTTTCTGGCTCCGGTCACTTTTGTTTGTTGATGGTTTTAAACATGTTTTTGTATGAATTGAATCCAATTTTGTTTTGGGTCCTCATCCATAAAAATATGATCCATTATTTTTATCCTGCCAAAATAACCAAGTTTGCGATTACGAATACGATTCGTAAAACAATTGGAAAGAAGTTCGATTCCTGCCGGTTCCATCATAGGTTCAACTCCAATTTTTGACGGTTTTAAACATGCTTTTGTGTGATTTGAATCCAAATTTGTATTGGGTTTTTAATGAAAATGAATAAATAAATATGAATCGTAGTGTTTAGGTTTTCAATGGCTTTATTTAATCTTCAAAATATGATACATTATTGTTAAAAAACTAAATAAAACTACTACATATTTTTAATATTTATTTATATATAATAAATATTTATTAATATATAGTATTTATATATATATATCTAAAAAGAATTTACCGGACCTAAACCTTATATGTTGAAAGTCAATTTATATAAATGGACATCAATATGCATAAACGTGAAATAGTTGAGAGTGATAATTTCTGAAAGTGATCAATTAATCAGTGACCAATTTTAACACTATACAATAGTTCAGTAATGATTTATGCATGGTAGTTCAGTGATGTTTATTACTGTAGCCAATAGTTTAGTGACCAAACTTGTAAGTAGATGATAGTTCAGTGATGTGTTTTTGGAGACTAGAGTTAGGACTATTGGTGATACCCATAAGACAACAAATGACAGAACGTTGGTAACCATTGTACAACATATTACAAATGTATAGCACATAACACTCTTAAGATAAATCATCATACAGATGTTAATCCATTAAAAATCATCGTCATTCTTTCACCTCCGGTGATCCCTCCACACAGACTCTACCAGAGCATCCCGAAACTCATTCCACCGATTCATCCCTTATCGAGACTGGTCAAGTTGTTGATATTCCCCAAGATAGGGCCCATCATCCTGTTGCTCCTGAAAAACAATGTCATCGACCTTGTCACCATACGCAGAGAAATGATCCCTGAGGAAGTTTTGAATAGCTCAACGTGCAATGATATAATCCCTTTGTTTGTTAATGTCCCACCAAAACATTCGACCCAACAGCATGTGAAACCGGTTTTTTACCACGCTAGAAGCTCTCTCTATAACATTTCTGATGGATGCATGATTATTATTAAACAAGTCTTTGATAGAATCTGACTCATACTTTCCGGGGGACGCTCAGCAATGTGGTACCCATGCTTTTTTGTATGGTGCTTAAAATCCTGGTATGTTTTTGTACCCCGAATCAACCACATAATACTTTCCAAGCGGAGGGAAAGGAAAACCTAATATCTCACTCCCTACTGCAGCTTCAAAAACTACAGCTTCAAAAACTACAGCTTCGTGAGCTCTGCCTTCCACACTAGCGTATACAAAGGTAAATCGTCTATCATGGTCAACTACCATCATGACATTAGTAATCAAGTTCCCATGCCTATTACGATATCGTGGTTGCATATGTTTTGGTGCCCATACATCAATATGATTCCCATCAATTGCGCCGACACAATCCTGGTAACAGTAACATAAAAATTTTTAATGAACAATGGAAAAAAACGTTCACCCAATAAATCATGTAAAATTATTGGGACAGATAAAATAAATTACACCAAGTGTAACATATGCGACCAGTTTTATAATACCTTAAAGTATGGAAAAGAGAAGTATTGCGTGCTATCTTTGAATGAGTTGTATTTTGTAATCGAGGACAAATAACAAGCCGGCCAAACCTAGAAATTGCCTCTGTGATTTCGTGTAAGTTTCGTGAAACCGTCTCAAGAGAGTGCTCAAACCTTTCTGCAGTATTGCGAACTATTCACTTGGTGGCGACGGTGTACATAAACATGAACAAAGCTTCATCGATATGAACTTTGGTGTTGGAATTTTCAACCCAAAAGCAATTGACCATCAGGCCAACTTGCAACGCATAATACGTCGCATGATTTAGTCGAGTAGCGCGATGGAGTTTCCTTGGATCCGGATGATTAAGTACTCGATGCATGTATTGTTCACCTGTCAATGGAGGCTCCAATATTGTGCATTCAAAACACGTTGTTGTTCATACTGATACATGAGTTGTAGCATCAAAAAGTCTGAAAAATCATCCAGATCAGAGCCACCATGATCTGATGAAATGTCCTCTACATCTTCATCACTGTCACTACGGTATGAAGATGGATGAGCACCACCCATTTTGTATCTAGACAATTTTGCATTGAGTAATGAGGCAATGTAAAATCACAAAATATAGAGGTCTAATCAAATAAAGCCAGTAATTTAACGCTCAACCAAATTGCTACTATACAAAAGCAATCAGAATAATAGCAAACAGAGTGAATACACAGTCATGTCTAGTCAGCTACGAGAAATGTGCATTTTTTTGGGGACCAGGGGGGGGATTACATTGGTAGAATGTCTTTCAAAATGTAGACAAACATCTTAGGCATAATGTATTTCTTGTTTATTCATAATCAACTCTTCTCAAAAGATGTTAATTCTGCATAACTTTGTCTATCATAAGTCATGGTCATACTTGTAATAGGTCATCAGTTGTGCACATTCAATTTTAAACCAATTCTGGAATATTAGATCCATTAATGAACCCGAGCGGTATTTTTTGTATCCATACTGTCATGCCTGTATCTCGGGCTACCAACCTTCCCCCCCCCCCCAACAAATAATGTCCATTATAGTTTTTGTTTTTTCTCCCAACGATAGAGTTGATAATAACATTTGCACATGTGTTTGCTCATATTCACATTGATTACATGTTATTGATTGCAACTGGGTTCAATACAAATTGGCCAGAAATTAATTGACATAAACAACAAACAAGCTACATTCTTAGATTCGCACCCTGAATAAAAGTAGGATCTTTTTAATCAAAAGTAATGGTACAAGAGACTTTACCCGTTGAATCGTGGTAGGAGAAATGCAAGCAGGTTCACCTCTCTCTTCCCTTTTGTGTCACCGAGATGCTATAAGCAACAACATGTAGGGGCACATCTTTCCTTTTCAGGTACAAGATGTAGATATGATAACAGTAGAAAGAAGATGTGGTCCATATGTTAACCAAACACCCTTATCGTTTTTAATTGGCATATGTATTTAGCTTATGATTCATGTATAATCACAGTTGAACCACAAGTCGTTTGCTCCCATGTTTGTCATCTACAGTTTGGCAGGGTTTACAATTAGCCTTTGACCTTTTGTATCTCAATCACATTAGAGGGGACAACGTTGACGTCTTGTGAAAACATTTTCTTGTATATAAATGACATTTGTGCTTCACAGATATTGTAGCCAGACAAATGAGAAAGACATTCAGCGGACCCCAAATATAACTAACAACTTCTAATAGTAATCACACAGAGTTAATTATTCAATTACACGTTAGTCAGAAGGGAAAATTGTTCATACAGCAATGCTCACGTTCTCAAATATGAAGATAATCCGTACACAAATAGGATGAATGTGCATAGAAAAAATACAATGGGTAAATAAACAATACAACCAATACATGCCCAACTTTCAAGGTAGACGTACTTCTCCTCAGTCCTCAATACCAAGAAAATCAATGCCGTATGCTTTTGCTTGTTAAGTTCAGCAACTGCTTTCCAAAAATCGTCTTGTGAAAGGTCCATGGCGTAAAGAGCCTTGATAGCCGCTTTGGCAGGCTCGACCTTGGTGCTCATCCTATCCTGCTTCTCTTTTTGGATGCCACGATTCAACTGCAATGCACTTTGAAAACTTGGTTCATCTCCCTTACTCTTCTTAGTACTATGAGAATACACTCCTGAAGGTCCACCTTCAAAAGACCTCTTTCCGCGGGATCTTTTGATTCCGGGACTGTCATCCGTTGTAGTGTCCAGACATCGTCACCTGGTCTATACGAGGGTGTGCTCTCAAGCGACATGGATGTAGTTTGAGACTTGAAGAGTTCAGTCAATGCATCAAAGTGTGGTAGTGGCTTATCCCTGAATTTAATTACTCTAGATATTTTCTGCCAAAAACAGTTGGATATGGTTTATGTCTATAACTGAAGACATACAAACATTCACATTGCCCACTTTTGCATAATCCGACAAAAACATGATTTAATATAGGTTAGAGACGCTTGCAACCGGGAGAGGAAAAACAACATGTCCATATTTCATTCAACAAAATGTGAACCCCACCCCAGAAAACCAGCAAAAGTTTGAAGAAATTTCGTGATAAAACCCAAGATCCATTATCACTTTATTCTAATTCAACAATGCTAACAGTTATATTAAGGTTATATATAAAAGTGTTTCACAATACAGAGAGAGTAAAAGCAACAGTCCTGCTATTATTCAATTCGAATCAAAGGAACCGATGACAGTAAAATATATACACTTTTAGCATGCATTTTCTACTCATTTTTACGTAGAATAAGGTGTCAATTAGTTAGAATTAGTTCACTTTTGGGTTAATTTTGTATTTCATGATAATCAAGGGGCCAATTTAGAAAATCAACATAAATGAGAGCCAAATTGCACAAAAGAGCATCATTATGGACTGAATTCGAAGCTGCTGGAATTCAAACTGCTGGAGGATCGATCAGAGCTGAAGCAAGTGGAGAAATCCTTTCTAAGGAAGGAAGAATGACAGCAGATAATCACAATTAGAAGGAATCTGCAACATCATACTCAATTGAGAAGAAGAATGACAGATGTTCTGCTGCCAAGTTGCTACCCAGTAGCTGTTGCTACTGTCAATCAAGGAGGAGCCACGAGCTGAAATCTTAGTGCCCAATGAAGGAATTACTTTGCCATCACTGCAAGTTGTTGCTGCTAAGAGTAGAAGAAGAGAAAGAGGGAATATATGTGAAGAAAACAGCTGCAACTCTGCTACTTACCAACTGATTCTAATGCTGAGTTAATGGATTGGCTGCTGCATAAGGGTGAGCAATGGTGTAGCAAGTGACCCATGAAACAAAGAAGAAAAAGGGCAGAAGATTGAGGCTGAACTGGGGGCTGGAAACACAATAATGAAAGGAAACATGCTGCTGATGTTGCTGCTTGCGGCTGCTGCTAGTTGAGCTGTGAGGATTCAAGAATGAAGAAATGGAGATTTGTGGCTGCAAATGATGAGGATGCGTCGGAGAAGAAGACTAAGGAAAAGAAGCAATAATGAGTAGAAGGTGGCTAATTGTGGCTGAAGAGAAGAAAAGAGCTACCACGAGAAGGCAACAACTTGACCAATTGGGCAAGTTCTAAATAAACAAATCACTTCAGCTGCTGCAACTTGCTGCTTCCTCCAATCTGCTGCAAGGAAGACCAGAACTCCACCGATCCAAACCTTTCCAAATCTCTATAAATAGTTAGCCAATAGCAGTTAGAAAAAAGGGACAGATTGGGTAGTTAGAATCAGTGACAAAGACATTAGTTAGGTAGTTAGTTAGTTGGTCAGAAACAGAAACTACCCCTGCTGCCATCTTCCCCTTCTATCCTCTAACCTTTTGATCTTATGTCTTATCTTTTGTACTTTGTTTCTCTCATGTTTAACTCAATAAACATGATTAGCTAACTCAGTTAAGGGTTCAATCTTTACTATCTTTATGTGAAGGTTTTGATTCAGTTTTCTTTGATGAGGCATTGTGTCTAGATAAGTGTGTTAATTAACCTTTGATTAAACTGGCTACTTAATTAAATGTGCGTGTATAGTTATAAAGATCTGAGAGGGGGAGATAACTTTAGAACAACTTAATCTAGTCTATGACAAAGGAGAAAATCTACCCTTTGGTTTCAATCATCAACGAGAGTTAGGTGATTGGCATAGGTGATCAAAGAGGGTTTATGGACTAAATGGCTTAGATTAATGAATTACACTGACTGAAACACAGGTAATTTAAATAATTTAGGACTTTTTATTCTGTCTGAGAAGAATTATAAAGAATATATGTGCATGATCAAACAATAAATCGTACACTATAAGATTATTTGAATCAAAACTGGATCATAAAGGTTGGGAGGTGATTGACCCATTCTCCCTCTTCACTCTGTCAAGTGACTATTCTCACTCTCCCAAGTAACAAATCTTTTCAGTTCATTTACTTTCCTTTCCTTGCACTTTAATCTAATTTTGAGTGGTTGACTGCAATCTCTGTGGAACGACCCTACTCACTGCTAGCTAATAGTTTTAAGTAGGTTTTATAAATATTTTTTGGGGGTGGCTGCTAATCCACCAGGAACCGGCAATCTGAAAATCATGGAACGAAAAAAATACAACATAGTACAGATGAAAAAAAAGAGAAGGATAAACAGAAAATGCAAAATAAGAGATAAATTTAGGATTACGTACAGAAGAAGCAAAAAACAGGCATATGCCATATCCAACCAATACTGAACATCAACAAGCCCAATAAGGGATGCATACGAACTTCTACAAAACAAAACAAATACACAAATCACACTTACACTATTCATTGCTGCCCAATTTGGGTACACAAAAACTTTCAATTCGTCATACCATCCAACACCAGTTTGCATTTTAATTTTATCCCAAATTTTCCAATCACGTCGTTGTCTCTCCACTTTGGATTTAATTTTTTCAACACTGATATCAACACCCACAGCAGATTTAAACTTTGCAATTTGGGTCTACCTAGAAGGCTTAAAGTTGGCAGTGGCTTGATTACATTCTCTTTTTTTTGGCAACCAGTATATTGACTAATGCGGTCTCCCAACCAAGTGTCCACAGAACTTTGCCCGAACCCTTTTCGGTATCGTCATCATGGTCATCCATTGTTGGCTTCCTTGGAAACTACACAATTAGAGAAAAGAAGAAATGAGGACTTTTGCAGAAAAAAAATGATAATAGCAACGAACAATTACCTCTTCACTGTTGTGAATACAAACGTCAAGGTTGTTCTCGTCTGACTCAGAGTGGAAAGATTTTGAGAGTGTTGGTATATGTAAGAAAGTATTTGAACGAAATTTCAGATCCAAACAGATAGATTATACTATGAATGTTGTAAATCATTTTATCCCGCTATTGACTTCACAAATTCTGTTGCGAATATGAACATATTTCACACATAAAGCAAACATACCTATGCCGGCGGAGTGCTCAGATTTTGAGTTTATTGGAATCTCTACAATAACATTTCCAAACACAATGACAGAATAAAGTTAGCTAAATCCTTTTTTTCCTTTAATGTTATATAACATCTACTTTTCCGAAAATATAAAAACACGTAAGAACCTAGTAAAAAACATACCGCTGCCTGGTGAGTGGACAAATTTTGTCGATGTTGGAGTATCTATAACACCATTTTAAGCACAATTTCAGATTGATTTATATAGGTAAAATACATGTATCAAATGTAAAGGAAACATGCCTAAGAAAGTGCACAAATTCTGAGGGTGTTGATATATGTAAGGAAGCATTTCCAAAATGAATAATGCAGATCCAAACAATACAGATATTATTATAAATAATGTAACTGCCTTTTGTCCCGTCATTGACTTCTAAATTTCTGTTGCGAGAAATACATGTATGCACGCATAAAGAAAACACACCTCTGCCTATCGAGTGCCCAGACTTTGAGTTTGTTGGAATCTTTGTAATAGAATTTCCAAACAAAGTGTCAGAACTAAAATCCCTTTTTTGTCTTTAATGTTATGTAACTTTAAACACATGTTTGTCTAGTAAAAAAAAAAAACCATACTGCTGCCTTGGGGTTCGACTGAGTTTATCAACGTTGGAGTATCTGCAACATCATTTCCAGTTTCAGATCGAATCATACAATAAGATTCTGACTGAATGTTTTAAAATATATGTAGCAAATGTAATGGAAAAACGATGTAACTCTTGTTATCTCGTTATTGACTTCACAATTTCTGATGTGAAGATAAACAAGTATGACACAAACTAGGAAACATACCTCTCCTGTGGAATCCTCAGAATTTGAGTATGTTCTAATCTCTACAAGAGCATTTCAACACACAATGTCAGAACATAAATAGACCCCCTGTTTTTTATAATGTCAAAGGACAACTAGTTTTCTGGAAAAATATAAATACATGGATTGGTGGTAAATTAAACATACCGCTACCTTGGGAGTGAGCAGATTTTGTCAGTGTTGGAGTATTTGTAACGTCATTTCAAATTAAATTTCAGATGGAATTTGATAGTATATTCTGACCGAAACTTTATAATGCATGTATAAAATTAAAGGAAACATGCCTATGCTTTCTGAATTCTTGTTAGCCTCAGAAATAACCACAACCCTGCAATATAACGGGATTAGACAAAACGGTATTTACAAGTGACAATGTGTATCATAATGTTAGATTCAATGCAGCATAGAATCGAAAAGTGACAAGATCCATAGAAGACCGTACAGATCTGCTTGAAACAAACAAACAAATACACTAACCTCTCAAAAAACGGTTTCTAATCTAATTGTGAATATTACATCCCGAAAGCCCAAGCAGAAGGCAAGTATATACATCCCAGATCCGACCCAATTGGCGATATGGCCGGATGACACCACCTACAACTCATGATTCCTTTGATGTACACAAAAAACAATGATCTAGGAAAGTTTAAGACACCAAACTCTACAAGTATCTCTACCACTATGAAAACTTAGGTATGTACACAAGGAATGTAACTCACGCTTAATCCATTGGTACTACCCCGATGAATAGAGTAATGAAACAAAGGCATTTGAGCTTATACACATGTAATAAATATAGATATAAAGATGCCCATTTGTACTTACGCGAAATGGCCAAAAATGTTTCGGCGGGACAACCACAACCCTGTAGTACTCTGAATCAAGTTTTCTGAAAGTCAATGTGGGTGGAAATGAACTTGCATACATCTTCAGTGTGACAGATAACCGATTAAAACACCAGATCTGAGTAGAAGCGTGGCGGGTTGCGGAACTTGAACAGAGAGGATAAGGCATGACCAACAAGAAAATCACAGACTTGAGGTGTAAGTATAAAGGGAATGGAAATTGTATGAACGGGATAGGATTTCTTTAAACAGTGGAGTCGTGTTTTTTATTTTAGAGGAAGATATAGAACTTGGGCTAAAAGGTGGAATGAAACGTGATTCGGGATGGAAAACAAATGACAAGAGTTATTTCATATGGCATTTTAATTTGAAAAGTTAATTGGGCCTTGTTTTTAGAACATGAGATATAAAATGAAATATTTTTGCAATAAAACTGATGTCCAAAAAAAGCATAAGTATCTCATATTCAAGAAATGTGTTTTAATTTTTCCACGAGGATTACTCATTTTTTCGGTTAGGATAAGAACTAATTTTGTAAATTATGAATTTATCAATAAATCAATAAATTTCCAGTTTGTCTCAAACCCTATAACAAGGTCTATTAGGTCATTAATAGAAGCTAAAGAAAAACAATTATTTTTCATTAAAAATGAAATTATGAATTTATCAATACCTGAATTATTGAGTAATACTAAATTACAAGAAAAAATAAAACATATCACAATACAATTTCAAGAATCAGTATGTGCTGATCACCCAAATGCTTTTTGGAATAGAAAGAAACATTTAGTTAATCTTCCTTATGAAGATAATTTTAATGAAAAGGATATTCCTACTAAGGCAAGACCATGTCAAATGAATTCTGTATATATGAATTTATGTAAAGAAGAATTACATTCTTTGCTTCAAAAGGGTTTAATAAAACCTTCACAATCTCCCTGGTCATGTACTGCATTTTATGTTAATAATGCAGCTGAAAAAGAACGTGGCGTCCCGAGATTAGTAATAAACTATAAGCCACTTAATAAAGTTTTAAAATGGATAAGATATCCTATACCTAATAAAAAAGATTTATTATCAAAATTATATAATGCCAACATATTTTCTAAATTCGATTTAAAATCTGGATATTGGCAAATTCAAATAAATCCTGAGCATACTTATAGAACTGCTTTTAATGTGCCTATAGGACAATTTGAATGGAATGTGATGCCATTCGGATTTAAAAATGCTCCTTCTGAATTTCAGAAAATCATGAATGATATATTTATTCATTATATGGATTTTATAATTGTTTACATTGATGATATCTTAGTATTCTCTGATAATATTGAACAACATTTTAAACATCTTAATATATTAAAGGATGTTATTTTACGGAATGGCTTAGTAATATCTAAACCAAAGATGCTTTTGTTTCAACATAATATAAGATTTCTTGGGCATCAAATAAGTCAAGGGAAAATAACCCCTATTCAACGATCAATTGAATTTTCTTCTAAATTTCCTGATGTTTTCACTGAGAAAATTCAACTCCAGAGATTTCTAGGAAGTTTAAATTATATTTCACCATACTATAAGAATTTACAGAAAGATTTAGCAATTCTATATGATTTGCTTAAAAAATCAATTAAATTTGATTGAATGAAAAAGCATACTCAATTAGTTAAGCAAATAAAAGAAAAAGTAAAAACTCTACCATGTTTAACATTAGCAAATCCAAATTGGAAAAAGATAATAGAAACTGATGCTAGTAGCATAGGATTCGGTGGAATCTTGAAACAGATTAACCCTCATGATAATAATGAATATCTTATTAGATATCATTCGGTAAATGGACGAACCTCAAAAGAAATATGCAATCGTTGCACAAGAATTTCTTGCTATTGTAAAATGTGTATTAAAATTCCAAGATGATTTATTTAATCAGTCGTTTGTCATTCACACTGATGCACTTGCTATTAAACACATGATTTATAAAGATTATAAGCATGATTCTTCAAAGCAAATATATGCCCGATGGCAGGCTAATTTAGCCCCTTTTGATTTTGAAATTTTATATAAAAAAGGTAGTGATAATTCTTTACCTGATTTTTTATCACGTGAATATTTGCAGGATGGAGTGGCCACAAGTTAATTATCTTAAACCACTATCCGTAATACATATTGCTTATAATAAGATTGTTGCTGAATATAAGCATTGTAGAACGGAATATATTTTTGCGAAGCATAGACTAAATCACTTTTACGAGTTCGTAATACAATTCTTGATTGTCTTTGATGAATTTACTTCACCACAACAGATAACATCTGTTTCAGAAGACCTTGAATTTGTCTATGACATGATAGAAGACTTCACTGAAAGATTAACTGAAAGTGAAGAAAGGTTGAATTATTGTAAAGCAAAATTATCATTAATAATTCTCTAATTTTACAGGATTATGTATCCGCCCGATAGAGGACGCGGCCCTAATAGAGGTCGTGGAGGAAGAGCAATAAACCCTGTAATACAACATGGGAATAAAAAGCTAATAGCTGCTGATTTTTCAAAATCTCAGGAGGAATCCTCCTCATCGAATGCGAAATTGGTCCAAATAATGGATTTTATTCAGAATGATTCTGCATTATATAAGCAGATTATGGATCATATCCAAGAGCAACAAAGTGATACCTTTGCTGCCAAAGTAAGTGACACCGACTGTGATGATATCCGGTCATATGAAAAGGATCCACAAAGGAGGTAATATTCCTTCTTGAAAACGCTGATATTCAAGTGGAAAAATGATCCATGGGTAATATTCAAGATATCTAGCGAAAGGGTAATGATACCGGGTGAGTCATACAAACCTGAAATTATTATGAGAATATTCTCAAACAAACATGTGAAATAACACATTTTCAGGTCTAATCGACTACAATCAAGTTTATAACTTCTCAAAAATTATTATCAAAAAGATTTTATCTTCTGAGGAATGGGGAATTTCAACCCTTTCTGAAAGAGAAGTACGTAATACTCCTACTTCTCCTCCTTTGAAATTTACTTACTGGGATTATATTCAAAGTTTTTACAAAACTTTTTATTATGAAAACCCCAGAAAAAAGCATACTTGGTTCATTAAAATATGCTCCCATGTATATTCTTCTCCCATGTATATTCTTCTCCCATACCCAATTGGTTTATTCAGTGGTGGGCATTATATGGCCCAACAGCAAAAATTTTGCCAGATAATTTTTCAAAATTATATTATCAATGGTTAAAATCCTCCCCTATCATTGATAAACTTCAACACAGTCATATCTGTGCTCCAGGAAAAATCACTCTGTTATACTTCTTTATTGAATTCTCGATTCCTTGGATTTATAAATGGGTCCCTGAGGTGGGATTCAATGAATTTCAAATTCCGTGTCTTTATAAGACATATTATACCAAATTTTGGGATAAATTAACAAAGATGAATCACAATACCAAAAGAATGGAAGGACAAGATTTGCTGGACGAAATTGCCCGAAAATCAAGGAATATACTCAAGACAAAGAACAGACTCAAAGCAAACCTGGATGAAGAAAGTCCGTTCAAACACATCACAAAACGGATTCAGCTTCAGCAAGGAGCAATTAATAAGGAAGAGATAATATCCGCCTATATGAAAGAAGTTAAAGCAGATCTCATGAGAAATTTAAAGAATCTCGACAATGATGATATTTCGAAAAATCGATGTTTCGATGAAGAGTATAACGTCCAATGAAGAAAATTCTTTTGCAGTATTGGTAGGAGAATCTCATCACCGAAAAAGATGACGATCACGATGAATTCATCAAAAAGTCACATTGCAGATTCAAGAAACAAATTCAATCACCAAAGGAAAAGAAAAGAATGAAATGACAAAAGTAGGAATCTACTTTTGAAATTTAATACAAGTGGACCCCACCATCACCAAATCGAAGAAAAACATGTCAAATAATGACAAGAATTAATAATTTTTTGTAAAATAGTATTTAGAAATGTCTATAAATAGAAGGTAGAAGCTCATTTGGAGGGCATCATTCTCTCCAAGTATTCTCTCTTTTCTTCTTCCTTTTTCTCAAAATTCTCTCTCTACCTTGTAAAGAAATCATTTAGTAAATATATCCTGCAAGTTTGAAGAATAGAAGAAGTTTTTAAAGGTAATTTTTTCTTTTAAGTTTGTTTTAATTTATAGTTTGAAGTACTCAAACAATGTCTGAGTAAATAGTTTGTCTGAATCAAACATTTGGCTTTTGTTTACATAAATTATACATGGAAGCTCTATCTCCTTCTTCTCTTTTAATTAAAATACGATGATTTGAGATTGGTTCCGATTCCGAGTTCAGTCGGAAAACTCAACAATAAGTGCATTGGGCCTGGAAAAGTACCCGTTATGATGAATTGTTTAAGGGGAAAAAGAGGCCACATGATGCACAATAAGTTGTGGATTCCAGACAGGCTTAAGAGTTGGGTGAAACTTTTCCATGCATCTCGATTATTGATATTTTAATTAAGGATGGATAGAGATTTTGATCCTGTAGCTGGCTGACATGGCATAGCTCCCGGATGAATGGTATCAGCCAGGTGGTGGTTTGGATTCCGGCCTGGTTTCCTTGCTAGTCTGTTTGCCTGGTCTTACCGGCTAAGATAAGCACTGGCCAAGGCCCCAGCCCCACGCCAATGAATAGCTAAGATAAGCACTGGCCAAGGCCCTAGCCCCACGCCAATGAATGAGTTAATTGGGCCTTGTTTTTAGAACATGAGATATAAAATGAAATATTTTTGCAATAAAACTGATGTCCAAAAAAAGCATAAGTATCTCATATTCAAGAAATGTGTTTTAATTTTTCCACGAGGATTACTCATTTTTTCGGTTAGGATAAGAACTAATTTTGTAAATTACCTTAATTTTCAATTTTATGTGATTAAATATATCCTAAATCTGACATCACGTAAATCAATTGGCGTACTGACAAGCTCGAGTCAAGACACAGACTATCATCATAAACAAATAACCTAACAAAATAATGGTGTTTTTGTTTTTTAAAACAATGTATTCTCTAACAAATTACAGTAAAAACTCTAGAAATTAGTAATATTAAGTCCACAAAAATTTATTATATATAGAGATTATTATTTTTATTGATAAATTAATAATTACTTTTTTATCGATAAATTAATATTTTTTTAATTTGAAGGGTTTTTTTTTTCAATTCTATTAAAACACAAATGCTGAACTTCAACTCTACTTCTTCATGTATTTATGACTCTATCATTTTTAATTACTGGTTGGAGAGAAAATCAAAGATAAAATTCTCTTAGATATAAATTTCAAGAAAAAACAAAACTTAATAGCCTCTTACTTTTATAAAACTTTTTTTTCTTTTTCTTAAACATTTAATTTATGAATTTTAGGGAACATATATTTATATAAAAAATTTTCAAAAATTTATTATTTTTCAATTTAACGATTTTATTTAATTTTTATACTGATTTCGAGTTGGATCGGATAAAATACTTATAGAGTATTAATTTAAGGGATTTTTAATGTATGTATGTATCATGGTAAAACAAATTATATATGCTTGGTCCGGATCAAGAAATCAGACAAGGGGGCGGAGAAAAAAATATCCAAAAAAGTCAGCAGATGGGTTCAAGTTCAACTCTCTGTTTGGCTTTAAAAGCATTGTGTACATGAGCCACGTATACTTTCCTTTTGGTTTTAAAACGGCCCCACCCTTTTGCCATTCTAAGTTCCTTTTTGTTTTGTTTGCTTCTCCAAAAATTTTTCAGTTTCATCCGTTACCTAAAAAGAAAAACAAAACAAAAACACATTCTCATTTCATTATCACAAAAAGGAACTTTTCCATACAAAACACATTGATGTCAACTTCTTCTTCTGAAGAAGAAGCTGAAGGCGGAAGAGATGGCGGTGGAGGAGGCGGCGGCGGTGCTGAGACCGGAAGAGCTTCGACTTCTCGCATACGACGGCGATTCGGCAACCGGGTTTGGCCTGCTCCTTTCCTTGAAGCACTTGCTGCTCAAGTTACCATTGATGCTTCCCTTTCCAATGGCCGTGTTTCTGCCGCTCCTTCTCTCTGCAGCCTTTTTCAGGTCATACTTTCTTTTACTTTCCCATTCTTGTTTGTTTATGATCCCTTTTCGATCGTATAAAAACTTCTTTTTTGGTTTAATCCGATAGTTTCAAAACATACCCCTGAAAAAAGAAAAATGCATGAAAATGTGATTCTATAAACACATTTTTGGGTTATTAGCATATTGGTTGGATGGATGAATGAGAAGAGTAATGTAGGTCACTTGAGATTTCTCGTTTTGGTTCCTTTTTTTTACCTTCTATTTTGGGGCTGAGCCTTTTTGATTCTACAGTTATTTCCATATTTCCTGTGAAGAAAAAGGGTTTTTTTTCTTTTTCTTTTTCGGAAAAAGAAAAATATGAAGTCCTTTATATGTATTTGATTGCATGGGATATTGATTAATTTTGTACTTCGCTTGTGCTCTGGAAATGCCAAAACTTTTTGAGTTTTGACTGAGCTTTCAAAACTCAGTCTTCTAAATGTTTGATGGAGACAGTTGATGCATCCTTTTTGACTCCATGGTTGTGTAAGAAAGTGTTCATAATCAATACCAACATTACCAAAAAAATAAAAATAAAAAATAAAAAGAATAATATATATATAAATAATCAAAACCACCATTTTAGCAAAATCACCATTTTATCCATATTTTTTTCAATGTACTCACTCCTCTATCTCATTTTAAAAAATTACTTAGAACAAAGTGAATTTATAAATTGAGATGATAAAAATATAACAATAACAAGAGAATGGAAAGTAAAGTAAAATAACACAGCATCTCTGTAAAGGCTGTTGCAACATACCCCTTCAAAAAATATTTTTGCAGGCTATGAAAGCATGCCTATAGCAAGTTGGCTGTTTAGCAAATGGAACTAGGGATTTCTATATCTAGTTTGCATTTATTTGTTTCATGGTAACCAGATTCACTTTTCATGGTATTATATTATTTGTTTAAAACAGCTTTTTGGTTATCTGGGCTGGTGAATTATATTGGTTTTTTAATTCTCGCATGCTAATACAATAATGCTTGTTTGGACATTAAGCATTTGACGATTGCAGAATCTATTGTATGTTTGAGAGAGGGTGTGTTTTAAGTTTCGTTTTTGTCGGGTACAACACTTTTTCTCTTCTTCTCCAATTAAAAAACATTTATAAAAAAAATTATTGTTTTCATTCTTCGTATTATGAGAATATATGGCATGTTGGATTTGTAATAATGTGCCTTTTTGAGGAAACACAATTAGGGGGAAGGAATTTTTGATCGATTCCACTTGAGAATAATAGGACACCAAATCTATGGATGTTGATAGACAATGATGTTGTTTTTCTTTCTTGGATTTGGAATTGGATATAATAAAATATTATTTCTCCATGCATAATGCCTCTATCATTCTGTCTCATTCATCCATGTAACACACAAAAGGGTATTTGGTCAAAGTTGATTTCTGCACAAATGAGAAGAGATTGTGAGTTGAGATTATATTAAAGTTTAAACCCCGATAACCGAGACTTAATGAATAAAGAGGAAAAATAGTCAAATCAAAAAAAAAAAAAATCACAAGCCCCACAAAACCGAAACCAAAACCAAAAACCCTGAAAACACAAGTTGGAATACAGATCATTAACAAGTTACTACTATGTGACTGAAGACTGCGAGTGTGTCTCCTCCACTCCTCTTCGAGTCTTTTGTAGATACGTAGCTGTTGTTCACTGTTGCATTAAGGAGGCAGAGTCAAAAGGGACCTTTCTTTTTTTTTTTTTTTTTTTGGGCAAAGAAAGTCTTTGAAGTGAAGAAGATTCGTCGTCGTTGCTTTTCAAAGAGAGTAGTCAGGCAGGCCTTCCTTTCTTCACCCCCTCTTTTCTTGGAAATGAAAGAGAGAGATAGAAAGAAAAAAAAAAAAAAACGAAAGAGATAGATAAGTAGGTCATATAGGGTGGTGGTGGGTAAAAGCATAAAATGTATGTTGTGTGGTATTATAATCCGATGTTTATATGGGGTGATCTTTACTTGCTCGGACACATTCTCCGATCCAAAGTCAGTCTCTGTGTGTGTGGACCAAATAAAACCTCTCTTGTCTTATTTATAATATGTGGGCAAGTGCCTACTTACCTAGGTTTTTTTAGTAGACTCGTAGGCTCCCATGCATGGTGTATAGTAAGCAGCTCGTCTTTTCTTGCAACTCTTACCGGTTGTATATATTTTCTTCATATACCTCAAGGAAATAAGAATATAACACAAATGCACGCAGTTGAAGGATAAAAACTCATCCATCGTTAACTAGATATTTAAAATTCGTTATACATTCTATTGTTGGTATTAGGAATGAACAACAAGAACTTAAAACCCTCATTTGGGAAGAAGACACAATTCAAAAGACAACAGATATAAATAGAAAATTTTATTCTTTTCGTCCCTTAAATACTACAATAATTTTGTTATATCGGATTACTTTTTATCTACGAACGTAATAGGCAAACAGCTAATAATAAATGTAATGGTGTGTGGTTTTGGGGTAATGTGTGGGGTGTACTTTATGTACCTTATCTTAATGGCTTTTATGTAGGAAGATGTCAGTCTTTTTTGACATAGTAAGGAGGAGATATCTATCATCTGTATTGTGACGCTCAGAGAGAGAGAGAGAGAGAGAATATAGTAGTACTACAAACGAATGAAAATATGGGGCTGTAATTTTTACAAGTCTTTCTACTTCTTTCTTTCTTCTCTGATGTCTCCTTCTGTGTTAAGACAGGACGAATTTAATTCTTTGGTCATCAGAGACCTGAAAAAAAAAAGAACTAGTCTTCCCTGGAGACAGTGTAGTAGTGTACATGCCTAATTTCTTTCTCTCTTACTAGTAGACCTCTGATTCTTCCTTCAGTCTTCTTCCTCCTCTCATCTCATATTTTTCTCTCTCACACACACACGCAGTAACATATATAGCACCTACAGCTCACATACTTGTATCTATATACACACTGCCCTTTGCAGTTTTGCAGTTGCACTTTTTTTAAGCTTTCCTGTCCAAATAAAAGCTCAACTTCTCTTTCTGATCTTTTTTTTTGGGTTTTTTTTGTGTTTTTGTTTTCCTGCTATCTTCTTTTGTTTGCATGCCCGATCCTTCTTCCCTAGCAGGATAGCACCTACCATGACTTTGTTTTTGTTTTTTTTTTCCTTTTCCAACTCCAAGCATTTGTTGCAGCAGCTTTGAATGAAATATAGTTCCGGGTTCTAGTTGCTCTTTGTTTGTTGAGAGGGTGGGAGTATTATTCATTATGAGATTGAATGGCTAATTAATTTACACGCATTCTATTCACATTTATGTTGTTTTTGGAGCCTGTGTTGTCGAACTGTCACAATCCAAAAGATGATTTTAACATTTTTTATTTTTAATATAATTTACCGTAACAGTGAAAATTCAATCTAAACAATTATTTTAGAACGAAAAAGTATATGAATAATTCCCCTATTAATTTTAAAAATCAAATGTTGTTACCTCGGACCCTCGTTTTTTGTATGTCTTTCATTTTTATATTAACTTCCAACATTTGCTTCCATTTTTTCATAAATATCGTTCTAAGATATTGTAAAACGTTCTCTACTTTTGTTGCCCCATTCTGGGGAACGAAAAGTATTCTTTTCATCTTTTCTCCCATTAATGTTGGAACTTGGAACAAATTGAAGTCTCAAGTTACTGACTGAAAGAAGTCTTGTTTTGTTTTCGGTTTAGATACTAGGTTTGAGTTTGTCAAAACCCCCAAAAAACATATACTTTTACTTTTATTCCACAAAAATAATCTGCTTAATAATTTGAAAATTATATTAATAGAAATAAAATTCATAATTTATAATGTAGATTTTTTTTAGGACAAAAAAAATGCAATGAAGTGTACTAAAAGTATGAAAATATCAGTTTTAACTCAAAAAAAGAAAGAAAGTATATTTTGATATTTATAGATTTAATTTAGACTCTTTAATAGTTCTCATTTTTTACCACCTCAAGTTTTTGAACTCGTGTTCTTTGAAAAGGAACGAAAACAAATAGAGGGAGCTTACCTAAAATGACTATAACCCCGAACAAATGGTTCCCTGCTCAGGCTATCGAGAGCTTTATTATTTTGGCTCGAATATAAATCAGTGATTTTAATATGGATCAGGTATAATATACAAAAAATAATATTATATATATATATATTCTCTCCGTTAAATTTTAGTTTTCATTTCTAATTCAAATTGTGATAAAAATTCAATTTAAACAACCATTCTAGGACAGGGCACAAATTTTGTATCGAAATATAAATTGTATATTCAGAACTTCAATAGCAAGACTTTGGATATTGTTAGCTAGAATAGAAAGTCTCATTCCCCAACAACAAAGTCTAGCAATTTGGACGTATCTTTTTATCATTATGACATACAACACTTTTATCGCATGAGAAACATAGCTTCTGTTAATAATAGCAGTCCTTTAAAAGAAGTGAAAAGAAAAATATTTCCGTTCATTGACTATATTGATTATTTCATGAAGAACCTACGCTACTAAAGAAAAATCAACAAATATTGCTTCAAATTTTTGTAGAACATTGTCACTGTTTGTGTGTGTGTTTTTGTTTTTTTGGCTGATATTGTTTAATCAAACCGCTTGCAGGTTTGTTCAACATGGAGAGCAGTATCAAGATCCGATCTCTTATGGCAGAACTTAACAAGACGAATCTGGAACAGAAGTCACCTTCTTCTACCAATGCAGAACTCATGGCGTGAAGAGTTCATCTTTTGGCATCGCACCACACAAAACTTCCGCCTCCATAGATACATTTACACCACCCTTCAAATCCCTCCGCCACTGGACAATAATGATAACAACGACGGCCTATCTTGTCGACGTCTAGCCCTATCCGATCACTACATCGCCGCGGGTTTATCCAACGGTTCTGTTTCCGTGTTCCATTTACCTAGTAGGGTTCACTTGTCCATATTCTACCCTCACCATCGCGACCGCCTCGGCCGCTTTTCCATCTCAGTTTCCGGCATCATTTTGTCCGATGCACAGCTCGTTTTCGCCTCCCTAGACGGAGACATTCATGTCGCAATCATCAACGGGCCAAACGCCACGCGACGAGCACATTTAGGTGATGTTGTCAATGATGGAGCTTTGGTAGACTTCACTGGGTGTAACCGCTGGTGGGTTGGCCTCTATGCAGGTGAGCCTTTTACTAAATCCGAAGCATTATTTTGATGATTATTTCCTAATGCATGATAAATTGTATTACTATATAACAAGCATAAATCATTTAAAACAATTCACGGATTTTATTATTTGTGACGTTTTATAATCGGTCGTTGCATTTTTCGCACGTCTAGGAGTCCCTGGTCGAGCATTTCGTGTATGGAATAGCGAAACAGAAGAGTTAGTCTTTGTGGGCGGCTCGCTAACCGATCCGGAAGCGGTAATGGGGTGGCACTTGCTCACCGAGCAGTTGAGCGGTTTCGTAGGGAGAATTCGTGTGACGAGCCACGAAACCGCCATGACTTGCACGAGCGTGCGAGTCATGGTATTCGACCTGCGAAACCAAGGCGTAATCCTAGGGGAAGAAGAGTTCCATCGCGAGATCGTCGTAGGGTGCGTGGACGCGAGAGACGAGTTGTTTCTGGTGGTCGATAGCCGCGGCGTGGCGAGCGTGCGGCGAATCGGGACGTTGGAAGAGGTGTGTAGGTTTATGGCGAGAGGCGTGTCGTCGCAAAGAGGAGGGGATGTTTTAGGGTGCATCAACGGCGGATTCGCGGTGATCTTCGCGGCGGGTGTAATTAGGGTTTGGGACAGAGAGCGAGGGGAAAACTTGTACAGTTTTAGGGAGCGAATAGGGAGCGCTAGCGCTTTGGTGGCAGATGAAAGATATGTGGCTGGCTGTTCTAATGATGGTACGATTCATTTGTGGGACTTTGGAGCTCAATAGTATTGAGCTGGAGCCATGCATGAAGTTAATTGAGGTGCAGTTTTGTTAGTCTTCCCCCTCCCTTTTAGAAAAAAGAAATTGTCATTTTTTCGAAAAGAATTGATGAAGAAAAAAGGTCTAATTGTGCTTATTTTGTATAGTGGTGTTCTGGTAACGTTTTCCTGTTTAACCCAGCATGTAGAATTACATTACAGAATCTTTTTTATCATCCACGTTATAATGTCTAAATCCAATTTTCTGAGCTTACCGGAAGAAAACAAAGATAGATATAAGATACACATACGTAATCTTAAAAACGTGAAAACCAAAAGAGAATACTGTTCGAGTATAAAAAAAAAATTATATTTTGAAAATTTTACCAATAATTAATTTTCTGTAACATATACAAGTATCACATAATACATTTCCAATTTGTAGAGTTCAAAGTTTTTAACAGACAGAAACTAATTACTATTTTTGTCCATTACCAATAAACATGATTCAAAGTTGTTAATTTATCGATAAATTAAAAAAAAAATTACCGATCTGTTTTCATTTCTCGTGGGGAAAAGATTGAAAATCTTTAACAAAAAGAAAAGGAAAACTGGTTTATAATAATCTTTTACCGCGCTTTAGTTGCTATTATAAACTTTCTTTTAGATTTAACTTTGGACTGTCTTTGGCATTATTTAAGCAGTTTCATGCTTATGATAATGAGAAAGATATGAAACCTCCATAGATACACGTCTCAACCGGAAAAAGATAAATAATTGTATATTTTTAAAATGATTTATTTTTATGTAATTATTAGTTTATGAAATCGATAGGACTTTATATGTTCATATAGAATTTTTAAAATTATTATCTTATAGATTAATTAAATTTCTTGGTTTTTAATACTGATCTTGTGTTGGGATCAAAATAAACTATTATTTATAGAATTTTGTTAATTTAATAGAGGTTGCATTTGGTTTGGGGAGGAAATTTTTCTTAAGACCGAATGAAAAGGGCAAAGGTCAAGTGAGATCAAACAATTGGCCGAAGTAGCTAGCTTCAGCCATTAAAATAATCAAAGTAGAAAGTACGGTAAATATAAATTATCCAAAGTGCTACTACAACTATATTTAGATTATAAGGACAAAAGATACATATAATTCTTCTCAGTTGACGTTTTCCATTCTTTAACTATGATTTTGTAGTGACGCGTAGCACATTAACGATAAAGTAAATCATGGACTACATATACGTTTTTAATACTCAACCAATCTTAAAGACTTAAATGACGAAAACAGTTCTTCATGTATTTTTCAAATTTTCATTTATCTATGACCTTCACTCGTTTGGCTGGGTTGGGCAGACTGATAAATTGATGGTGGATAGATAATGATATTTGTAATCTTTATTTATTTTATTAAGAAAAAAAATTCTTCCTGCAAAATTAGTATACATTATTATTTGTAAGTTGTATTAAAAATGATATAATTTACAGATTACAATGTGAACTATTTTTTTTGGACGGAGAGAGTATCCTTTTTCAATTTTTAATGCATTACATTACATTTTCAACAACTTTTTTCATAAAATTACTACTAGTATTACTATACTATATAATTATAATTGAGAAATATTCATTTCAATAGTCCTTCCCTGTTTCCCATCTTTGATAATCTTCCATTATTAAATTTCTCTTTTACTTTCATTTCCTAAGATTAATAAAATTTATCACTAATTATTACGTGAATGTGAACGACAAAAAATAATCATTTCTAATAGTTTTAATTTTTGTAAATTTCTTTTCCTCTCTTCTTTGAATTCAATGTTTTCATTAATGAAGATTGTTCCACAACTTAAAAGAAAATAGTAAGAGATTTGTACTAAAATTAGAATAAATCACAAAACTCAAACTAGACTATTTTTTTATTTTTTATTTTTCGGGAGAAAGGAGATAAAATTTATGAATACATAATTCTCAATGGTAAGAACTTTGCCACTTTCTCAAAATATTTGCCCCCAACACTTCTTAATCTCTCTCTCTCACAAGTTTATTGAGGCCAATCATTATTTTATGGTCATACGTTAAGTGCTCATTCAGGATTCGCTAGCAACATTTTGGCCAGTGGAACAGGTACTAAACCCAAATCAAAATAAATCATTTCCTGGTCCAGTTACTCAGCCATTGAATCCATATCAAAAGCAGCCAACACATTTGTGAGGCCTATAATTAGTCAACTGAACCCAAACTAAAGCCATGAGCCCGCAGATTTGCTACCCCTTATTATTTATCCTCAGACGTGAAAAATGAGGTAAACGTACGGGTTTTTAGAATTTTGTCAAACAATGAAGTGATGAACAACCAAGTGGAGTCAAAATCTCCTATTTGGGAATAATTATTGTAACAAAACAAGATTCTTGCAGTTAAATTTGAAAGACGAATTCTGAAATTACGACTGAGTTATCATTGATTCATTACTTAATGTAGAGACTAAAGGATTAATTCGTGCTCAAAGGTAGTTATTTCACCACTTTTTTCTGTAAGAAGTCTTCATAATTTTTTTATTTATATGCCAATGGAGATCTTCAGTTATTATGATATAATTTTAGACTTTTTAACCTCCACAATGATGTAATTTGAAAACGTCTTGTGTTCAACAGTTCAAGGAGTTACAAAGCGATCAAAGAGCGTGCGTGACTATTGTTGTTTTGCGCCAGAAGAAGTATCACAACACAATCATAAATAGTGGTAACATGCTTCAATTTGAGTAGTAAACTGTAACATAGCTTTTACCATTCAATCTAACAAATTAAAAGAAAACTAGTAAAACAGAAATGCCAACAAGATTCTCGAGCCAAAAGTACTCATGATGATTGGCCGCTCCATCTAGCGGAAGCACCAGTACAGTGCAAAATAGCTGAGTAGACGACCATAATAACATAGGTACACAACAGACAGAGCTGTAATTAACATGACAAATGTTCATGTAAAACAAGCAGTTAATACAGAGTTGGGAATACAAGTTGCTCCATAAATCAGAGCTAGCTTAAACAATAGGGAAACACATTCATGACGGATCGGTTTTGATCCTCCCACCTATCTAAATCTGAAAAGAACTGACCTTGGATTTGTATTAAATCTATACATTGTTTAGTCTCAACTCTTCAACTTTGTTAGAATAATCAATAAAGGGGGACCTCTAACCTTGATGTACGCCCTTCTTGCTCCATGTTTCTAAGAAACACGCCTGCGTAGAAGCAACCCGAAAAAATTCCTGTTGACTAGGCAAGTCCCTAAGCCAGTACGAATCAGTCTCAGGCTGTTGAACCTTAGTAGGATTATTGCTGCCTTCTAGTTGAATAGACTATCCACATCAAATTTTAGGCCATTCTCCAGAGTCACAGAAAAATTGTTTATTTGATCAAGGGGTTCCCCATGACTGCTGCTTCCGGGGAGACAAGAATCATTTGATACTCCAACTTCTACTCCAGTTTGAGGAAGACTCTCTTCCTTTTGCCTTTCTTGCACTAGTTGAAGTAGCTCATCAGGGGTCGCAGCAGGATCAAGATCCCAACAACCATCAGGCAAGTTAAACGTGTCTCCTTTAAGTAAACAAGAAGGCACCTGGTGTGAAAACCGTAGCATCTCCCTTCGCGGGATCCACCTGATAGCTTCTTTACTGTCATTCCTTCGATATACAGTCTTGAAACCCTCCAATTTAAGTAGAGGAGCCACACAGACACCAATATCTTCTGAATAGTCACCAAGTACCTCGACCATCTCATATTGATGTCTCACTTCAGCTGGCGTAGTACGGTTCCAATCAGATGACCAATTTCGATATACAGCCCAAATATCTCCACTTCTAGGGTAAATTCTTATGCACCCTCCCCTTCCAGCTTTCTCCTTACTCAGCAGATGGGAAAAAATATTGACCTGCTCAACAATTTCAGCATTGAAAGCCCTAAAATTTCCACAAGATTTTGTAAATCCAGAATCCAACCAGTTCACAGCCCCAAATTCAGTGTCAGTTCTTGAGCTCAGGTAGCTGATGTGAACCTTAAAAGGCTTAACTGAGATAATTTGGCGGATCAGACAATACAACCGTGGCATACCATCCTCTTCATCGTACAAAGCCCATACCTGTTTCGGCTTGAAACACTCTTCAGATCGGTCCTTGTCAAAATCATGAAAGTCCGAGTCAGGGACTGTTATGGACAAGGAACCCGCTCTTTTTGGCTCTGCTTGATGACCTAGACCACCTGAAACAGCTTTACTAGGTGTGAGAGCAAGTTTCTCTTGTTCAGCCTCTGCCTTTTTCTTCTTTTCAGCTTCAGCAGCAGCAGCTTCTGAAGCCAATTTGATCTCTTTGAGTTTCTGACGGATGACTGTTCTAGCTTTATCGATCAACAATTGTCTTGCATCAAATGCAGGAGCAGCAGAACACCGCTTTACTGATGTGTCAGCCGGAGCTACAGGCTTAGGATTAGGTTTTGGACCTCCATTTGCGTTTGAAACTCTCACTTCTGCAGAGGCCCTTGCAAAATCCATATTCCCACTACTGCAAGTGCTTCCTGGATCAAACTTTCTCTTCTTATAAGGTCTGGAAACCTTGGTTGCAGGTGGCTCAGTATTAGCAGAAAACCCATTTGGGACATCAACCATTGCATTCTTCTTCTTATGACGTTTCCCATTAGACACAGTTACAGTTGCCTGTCCATTTACCTGAGGAGCCACATCAGTGAATATCGAAATTCCATTAGGATCTGAAACTCCAGAAGAATTACCAGTAAAGGACGCCCACTGAAATGATATGTTAGAGACATACTCCGATCCATGTCCAGAATGATGTCCGGAGATCCCATTCCCTGAACAATAGGCAGTTGCTGATGGGATGTATTGAACCCCACATCCATGACTTGTATATCCATTGTCGGGAACAAATGACCAAGGGCAATAAGGAAAAGAACCGTTAACAGGAGCTACACCAGTTTCAACAGCAACAAAAACACCTCGGCAGTTCTTACAAGAAAGTTTCTTGTTCACATATTTCCGGAGATATTCATACTGAACATGACAAGAGGTGCAAACAGTCCAAAATGTATCAAGTCTCTGATGGGAAGTAGAGGATTTAGAATAATTGTCATACCCACTGACCCCAGTAGTATGAGTAGTAATGTAGTTTCTCTTGTTATCATAAAGAGCCCTCTTGTTACTATCAGACAAGACCGTCCATGCTTCAGAAACAAGCTTGAACGCTCCATCAGCACCCACAGTTTTATTCTTGTCAGGGTGAAGCAACACAGCCATCTTCTTGTATTGTTTCTTCAACTTGGCCTTTTCTACGGATGGATTCAACCCAAGAATTGCATAAAAATCGAACTCCCCATTGATTTTTGCCTCTGAAGCAGTATAAACTCCAAATGTTGCAACCATTTGAGATATGCCCTCTAATTCCGGGCACAGCATTTGAGCCTTCAAAGCATAATTTCTAGCACCTGCATAATCCCTCTCGATAAAACGCTTCTCAGCATATGCTTTAATAGAAAGTGCTTCTTCCAAGTTTGTCTCCATAAGAAAATTCAAGGATTCAATGTGAGCACAGACAACAGCTACAACATGATGTCAATGTCAATCACCAGCGTCCAACCGAATAGACAACTCTGCAACTATTGGATGAATCTAATAAGTTTACCAGCCATTCTAATCAGTTCAAAGCTAATAAGAAAGCATGAGCAAGTGACTGCAAAAAATTGCAATTCCAATTTCACAAGCAAGCCTATCCATTACAACCTAACCTGATTCGGGTTCCTATTTACCCATAAAACTACAACCAGATTAGAAACTTCAATACTGAAATGCAGTTGGGCACTGCTTCCAGAGTACTATAATCGACAAGTCCAGCAATGATCAAATTCCACAATGAAACTACAAGACACTGATGTGAAGTGAAAATCCTAGCTCATTCCAAGCGCTAAAAGATCAACGTCTTTCCTTTTGATTATCAGCGTAACCCAGAAAGCTCAAATCTTTAAAATTTGCAAATACAAATAGAGTAAATTACCTTCCACAAAAATTTCTTTCGGTCAAAGGATTTCAAAGTTATTTCAAATCTGAAGTCAAAAGCAGAACAAATCTGGCAACTAGAACCGTGAATGCTGTATCCAAGCACTACTATGCAACTGAGATTGAACTTAATATTAGACAACAAAACAACAAGATCGGAGCCAAAACCAGCCAAAAGATCATAACTTTCCATCAATCGAAACCTATACCTTCACTCCTTCAGCTCAAAAAAAACCACTGAAATGGACAGTAATTAAATAATTTAGAGCTAAGACAAAGTTAAGGGATTTAAGTGAACTTACTAAAATTTGATTCTCACTGAGAAATGAAGCAGACCCAGATGCCAAAAACCGATCTTGATCCTCAAATTTGATTCAGATCTTGAACAAATCTAAGAAACCTTAAAGGCCATAACTAGAAAGCATCTTCCAGGGAGAAAAAAATACAAATATATCAGGAAAGGTTTTTAATTGAAGTAAAAATCAGGAGGTGATTCACAATATTCTTGGAATTTCGGGGGGACCCAAGATTCCGGCAAGTAACGGCGGCGATGGCTGGAAATATTCCGTCAAAAAAACGCCGACCAGAAAAAACTGTTGCTTTATTACAGTAAGAACAGACATATACCCCAATCTATATATTAAAGGTCCAAATAGAGTTTATTTATGTGATGAAGTTAGTTTGATTTTTGTAATAAAAAATATTTATAATTACTTTTTCAGCCCAAAAATAATAACATTATTTTTTTATGGTAAAGGACTATCTCTCAATTATATTAAAGTGTACAGAATATTACTTACAAAAGTTAAAGTATGGTTCAATTTATCATAACAAAATTTGCAAACAAAGTTATCTTTTACTAACTTCTTTAATAAATTAAATTAATTATATAAATTTGGAATTGTGTTTATATTGATAACTGCTAATGAGAAAAGTAAGATGTGTAATTACTTTATCAAATTTCCATTTAATTTCCCATTTTATACTTTACAACTAACATTTATACATAATTTACTCTGCTTTTCTGAAGTAAATCTTTGGTCATTTTTATTTTACTGCATGACTTTTAACACCTTACCTTTATTTTTCATCTTCATTTCTCTGAGCAAATAGCAATTTAAACAAATTTAAAACAACCTTTCTATGCACATATAAAGTTTGAGGATATCACTGTCTCTTCACATTTGGAAATAATATATTTTTAAACACTCCAAACCCTAAAATTTCATTTGATTGGAGAATAAAGAATAGTCCTGACTTCTAATCACTAATTTATATTATCATTGTGGTAAATTATCATTATGTCCTCCCATGGAATAAAATTTACATGATTACGCTACAGAAAAAATTAATTTGACCCTTTACTGTTTATGAATTGAAAATTTGATTACAGTATAGAGCCCACACCTGGTGGAGATATTTTCCCATAATTTCTCCAAGCTTTTTTTAATTAAAAAAATCATTCACTTTTTTCAATATAAAGACGCAAGCTAACATAACATTTATAATTGTAAATATTTTAATTCAGAAAAGAAAGTATATATATTCTTTTTAAACCTTCATTGTTCAATCTTATCAGCTAACAGCTAATTAAAGGTGTGGGAAAAAATAAAGCTCAATCACAATTCTTCATACTCTTTTTTGTACAAAGAAAGAGACAAATAACTCAAAACTAAAACACATTTTGTTGATAAATACTGAGTACATTGTGTTTAGTCATTGTCTAGTTACATTTACGCATATGAGTTATTCAAAGTTGGAACCCTATAAAAGATGATGCAAGGCAAACCAAAAGAAGTCCATCGTTACAAAATTTGACTCTCGATAAACATACTTCAAATGACAAATGATTTCCGACGAAAAATTAAAAAAAAGTTCCTAAATACCTGAAGTAAAATTTTTATGATTTCTCAAATTCTCTACTCCTTGTCATTAACACAACTCGATAACTATCCACTTCTAGTGATCCTTTATAACACCCCAAACACTTGCTAACAAGTATCATCATTAGAACAGTTAATCGAGTATCATGGATGAAAGGTGTTGTGGTTTTACGACTGATCATTATGATTATATTGTTACAAGAGGAGTTGCGTTCTGTAACATTACAAACTCAGAGCTATGAGTTTTAATTCAAAAACTACTTATTTTGGTGGTTTGAGACTCTTGGGATGGTCGAGTGATTGTAAAAGTTGACAGTGGATGTGTAATGGATGGGGACAGAGATTTCTATCAAGTTCATTTTACATCGGTCCTTATAGGCTTTTTAAAATTTAAGGCAACTGCAATATTCATTTTTACTTCGTGGAAAACTTGAATTTACATGTTCGAAAAAGATTAAATTTGAATATGAATTTCAAATTTTTTGTCAAACTCGAGCTCAAACACCTAATTGTTTAGAGTTGACTCGGTTCGTTAACCACCCTAAATTCGAGCAAGAGGCATACATAGTCTTCCCGATTTAATCACCCCCTCGCCATCATATATATAACCCGTGTACTAGGCCAAGTGTTTCAAATTTCGTGAATTATAAATAATCAAAAAGAGGTTCCTCTAGCTTCAATATCAGACTAAAAAGAGAGTGACCAAAGCTGGAAACCTAGAAGACCAATATTCCTTAACATATTGATGCATACATTACTATTATACCATTATTATCAAAAAATCAACACAACATATATACTTGCTGGCTAGGATTAAGCTAATGATCACTCCTGGAGTAACTCTAGCAGCAAACTCGAAGAAAAGCAAGAGATGAGATCTTTATAATCATGTTAGGCTGTAGCTTTGTAATTACAAGCAAATCAAAGAGTTCAAACTTGCAGATTCCACCAACAACAAGGCTGAAAAAAACTAGAAGCAAATCACCTGCTGAAACCGAGAGGGCGTGGATCAGTTATATACTTCCTCCGTCCCAGAAAAATAGTTCAATTTAAAAATGTACAACTTTTTTAATTTAGTCAACACACCAAATGTACAATTCATTTTATGCCTCTAACTTCCACTAATCCCCTTCTAGTTATTTTTATAAAAGTTAACTACATATACATTTATTTTACAACTTAAATTTGATCAAAAAAAAAATAATGACAATAGATCTTGTTGGAAAGATCTCGTTATGTAGATTAATTTGATATGTAACACATTTTTTTAATTATTCATGTATTAAAAGATATAATCATTTGAAAAAATGGGAAAAAACTAAAAAAATGAAAATCAAAAGAAGTGTATTTTGTTTTCCTTACCACTATTCTTTTAGATATTTAATTCATTTCAATTTAATTAATTTTGACGTTTGTGAAACTGGATTACTTTTTTAAAGACAAATTTTTTTATTAAATTAGACTATTTTTGTGGGACGGAGGGAGTATTATTCAAGACTAGTAATTAAATCTATGGATCAAAGAAACCAAAATGTCCATGGATAAAATCATCTTAGAAATCTAGAGAACGTAAATAATTCATCATTCTAAAATCCTATCATGAACTTAAACATAAATATTCTAACTCGAATTAATTGAATCCCATCTTCCTCGTTGTTGAGCCATCTTGAGGAAAACTCTGAGGAACCATGGTCTGAGTGGAAGTGCCACGGTAGTTGAACCCAAAATCAGGATTAACCATACCAAAAGATCCAAGATTTTCACCATTCCAATGGCTAAACCCAAGAGAAGAATTATCAGGAGCAAATACCCTGTCATAATCAGGACAACAGAACTGAATTGGTTCTGGTTGCAGTATAACATCACTGAAATTCCTTCCCAATGGAGCCATACCCTGTTTCCAACCAATGTATGAATCATTGTCATGATTAATTAAACTAGCAGTTGTAGTACTACCAACATAATTTTGTTCATTGTTTGGCATCATCCTCTTCATAGTCGAATGACCCGAATCAAACCCATTCTGAATTCCGTTCCACATACCATAATCTCCCCTGTTTCTGCAATTTTCGTTGATCTGTTGATAAGAATACCCCAATTGTAACCCCTGTTCCTTCACATCCACATCAATTAAGTTGGTTTCATCAACCTGAAGAACATGATCAGTTTGTTCGGGTGAGATTTCCTCGGCCGGATTCCGGCTATTGACGTAATTTTTGAGAATGCTTGTGACTTGAGATTGATCTTCAGGCCAAACAACTTCAAGATCACCTTCAGCTGAACGAACCATCACCAGGACTGGTACATCACAGAGAGTCGAAAGCTCCTCTGCTTTCTTCTTCAACCCATCTTTTCTTCTCCTGAAAACCTCCATATACTTCTTTGGATCCTGTGATGATGATAATGGCTGCTTCTTCTTCGTCGTTCCTTCACTGTCTTGATTTCTCGGACGACGACCCATTATTATTGCTCTGTGCTCAGACAGTGTTCTGGGATTTTCCGACAGGGTAGATTGTTGTAAGAAAGAAAGCGTATGGCAAAAAATATGTGTATATAGATGTCTTCTCCTTATATGGCAAAATTGTTTTAACAAAGGTAATTTCCCAAAAAAATTCCCTGATTGTTAGTTTGCTTTTTAAAGGTAATTTCCCCCCAAAAAAATTTCCTAATTGTTAGTTTTCTTGCTTAAAAAAGAAAAATTCAAATTGCTCTTGTTACCTCTTTTTAGGTCAGACTTTCCCAAAATTTCTCGTCTTTCCTCAGTTCCTGAATTAAGTAAATATTAGCATTGCTGCATGACGCAAACACATAAATTCATATTTTACTAAATTTTTCAAACTTATTTTGTTTTATTCTAGATTGCTAGGAGTAACGCTATTTATAGGGAAAAAAATATTTTTGAAATTTATTATCTTATAATCATTTTATTGATTGTCTTTATTTTCTTGTACTAATTTTGGGTTGGAACAGGAAAATTATTATTTAATAAAAGCTATATATTTCTCAAAGTGTTAATTTGGAGAAATGTAAAAGCATGATGGATCATTCACCCTCTGAGGATTAATTGATGGAAACTACGTAAAGGGGGAGTTCATAGTAAAGTTTAACTATTATTCTTCAAAGACTTTGGCCAACCATTTGATCTCAACACAAACATTTGCCATGGTTTAAATTAGATTCTGATCCACTAAATTGTTTGATGTTCTACTAAACTTCAGTAAAAGCAATTTACTATGAATTAAAACAATTTGGGTTTACTAAAGGAAATTAATTAATCTGAGAAATGTCTTATGAGAAAGATCTTATTAATGCGTAGATATAGTTGGCAATACTTCCGGGACTGATATATTCCCATTGTAGACCGTAGAGACACTAAGATAATATGATTCTTTTACAAACTAATGTCGTAAAAGAACTAACAAATGGCCCAAAGAACCAACAAAACAAATCCATATTTACAGCCTAACATAAAGCCCAGCAAACAAAAAACAAATAGCCGTATTTACAATACCATTCGATGATCCACCCAACAAAAAACAACTACACTTTACAGTTATGTTATTCTTTCTACTTCATAGTTATACTACAATAAATACTCTATAATAAATTAATAATGTATCCGTGTTAGACAAAAATTTACTTATTATTTTATCAATAAATTAATAATTTTTATTTTATCACTAAAAATAACACAAATACGGATAAAATTAATAAAAAGTAAAAAATAAATTGTTTTATTATTTTTACATATTTTTGGGGTTATTTTCATAATTTTTAAAAATTATTGAAAACAGAAATCCGTTAAGTTGGACGGAAATTGGTCCATTAAATGGAATTGGCGAAAATTTAAAACATATATAGAACAAGATTGACTAACTAAAAATTTATGGAGTAAAACTAACGAAAAAGGTAAAATTTTGAATAGGACCGTCAATTTTTCCTTTCACAAGAGCTCGATGGGGTTGGCTGTCGGAGATGGAAGACCAATTCGTTCGATTTTTGTTTCTTTATTATTCATGATCAAGTTTACTCAATGATAATCAATTCATCTGTTTTGTTCTTTTAATTATTTGTGCAAAAGTGATTCAAGTGACTTAAACAAAAAGTACAACCACAATTTGTTTTTTCTAATTAAAAGATCATGCAAGAATTTGCTCAATGTGACTGATAAGTGTGATACAAATCTTTGAACAAAATCAGGAAAAAAGAAAAAAGAAAGAAGAAAAAGAAGTGTATACACAAGTACATCGTCCCAAATATTGATAGAGAGCATAAGCGATCGTATAATGAATTGGTGCACCAAATGTGGCTTCATCCCGTACGCGTCCAATTTCTTTTTTCTCCTGTTCCTTTTTCCCCAAACGGTCCCCTTCACCCCGACTAATGGTTCACTGTGTGAAGTATTCCAAGTGCTTCCGGTGATGAGCCAAAAAGGTATCTTTAGCAAGGAATTGTAGGAAGCTTTTGCATTTTGATGTGATCGAAGTAGCCTTCGGTAACCGGAGCAATTCCGACATAGAGGTTATGAAGAGTACTGTTTGGTCAAAAAACAATGAGGAGTTCTATTGAGTGGGAGAAGCACCAGTACTACTGACTGTGTGCCCGAAAATGAGACGCCCAGCGGCAAGATGGGAAACCACCGGTTTATATAAACTACCATATATAAGCTCAAAAAGATTACCTCAAGTAGTTGAGAGAATTCATTGATAGAGGTTGGTGGCGGCAGCAGCAGCATTAATGGGTGTTTGTTGAAAATTAAATTGATCGATTGATGGATGACTCCCTCCCTTTACCATCCCATGTAGTACAAACTACAAAACATGATGCATCCTGTCCGAATTACATTTACTTAGATTTCTATTTTAACCTCAAAATTTTAGCAATAATTATATTGTGTTTTCAGAAAATTACTACTATCATCGAAGTTACTCTATTCATCTAAAAGAAAATAATTCACTTTGTAACTTTTTCTTTTGAAGAACTATATTCGTTTAAAAAAAAATTATTTGTATGAGTAAGTAATTATTCATCATCTAGTATCATTTATTTTATTTATTATACCATACATTTTTTAATGGTGTTTAAACTCACCAATTTTGATTGATACATATATACATATAGGTTGGGTTGCCTGAGAGACTACCCGTGATGTGCGAGTGGAATGTCCTCATTGTATGCATTGAAACCCAAAAAGGCGCATCTACAGCTTATGAATCATTCCAAAAGGCCTAGTTTTGTTTGTCCAGACATGAGTAACAAGTCAAAAACTCCATTAAGTCACAAGCTCACATGATGATCCGTTATAAAACTCATTGAAAATATGGATTACTCCAACCGTAACCAAAATAATTTTCTAATTTTGTGTATTGTGATTTTTAGTGTACCAAATAGGTAAAAATTAATAATTTTGATAATTAAAGTTGTAAATATTTTTTGATAATTACCAAATTAATTAACCTAATGCACGATGCACTCGTGTTTATCTACAACTTTTTGCAAGTCTCAAAATAAAAAATAAGTACTCGGAGGGAGTATTAACTTAACCAAAACAAAAGTTTAAATACTGGATTTTTCACTTTTTTTAAAAAAAGTTTGGTTGCAACAATGACTTAATGCATGTAAGGGGAAAAAAACAAAAAGAAGAGAGAAAAAGAAAGGAGCTCCTTAATTAAAATTAAATGAAAGAATAAATTGAATAATAAGTAGTAGCTGGTATTGATTCAGCCTCCTGAACAAATTGGCAACATAAAAAAGAAAAAGAAAAAAAAATAATGTAACTTGTATTCTAAAAACAAATAAATTTCTTATTCCCTCTTAATTAGTTTTCATAACGTATAAATAAATTATTAAAAAGAAAAAGAAAAGGAAATAACCGTGGAAAATACCCCCAGTTATCGTCCGTCCATGCAGTGAATTTTCTCCGGTCACTCAGAAAAATTATTACGATCAAGCATTCAGGGCTTTGCAAAGAAACATGAGCGACAGCGCCGACGATTCACCTCCGCCACCGCCGCCGCCGCCGCCGCTGATCAGCACTCTCTCGTAATAATCCACACAAAACAAAGACAAGGCCAGCTCCACCTCGCGCCGAGTCCAGACTCGCCTAACCAGCTCCAACTCACCGCCGGCGCCGGCGCCGCCGCATCTTCCTCTCACCCTCTTGAACCTCTTCAGCGTATTCATCACCGGTCTGACACAAACCATGTACAGCCTCTTGTACCCGCCGAGCGCCGCCACCACCGTCTTCTCCGCCGCCGTGGGAGGCGAGGCTTGGAAGAAGCAGAGGTGCTCCCAGAGGGAATCGTTCCGGGATATGGCACACCATAGCTGGCAAACGCAGGCGGCGACGGCGAGAGAACGGCCGTCCAATCTCTTCAGTATTTCGATCAGGACGTCGATGTTATCGTTGACGCAGAATTTAAATTTTTTCTCCGCATTTTCGGCCATGGATTCCACCGCCTCTTCCGTATCATGACCTTGAAATTGAACCATTTTTTCTACATGGAGATGCAGAAGAAAAAAAAAAAATCAATAAAAATGAGGTTTATTTTTGCTGTGAAAAAATAGTGAAAATAGCGGGCGTATATATAAGAAGAGAAAATTTCCATGAAACTAATAAAAAATTGTGGGACCGTTACTCTGTTTGTTTGATTTTCCAGTTTTGATATTCCAAAATTCAAAAGCCACACATGCACAAAGGTCAAAGTGGAGTAGTAGTAAATAAATGAATGAATGCACCCCTTGAACCAATTATTGTTATATATGTCCAAGACCCTTTTAAAGCGGTTTAACTCGTTCTAACCAGCAATCGGATGTTCATTTCGTCCTTGTTTAGTTTAAATTTTTATTTTTAATTTAAATTATGTTAAAATTAAAAATTTAATTTCGACATTTATTTTAAGACTGAAGAAGTATTAACTGTAACTTTCAACGGTTCAAAAAAGAAAAAGTCAGAATTTCATTAAAACTAATATCGTGTAAAAAGGAGACTTTATTCATGACACTAAACATATACGAAAGTTGGAGTTCTAAGTAACTTTTGTGGTGATAATTCATAATAAACCAATTAATCACACTTAAGACTTTAATTTTTCTTCGTAATTTCAGAAAACAAATTCACCCCAGAAACTTGTTTACTGGTTTACCCCATGACGAGGAAGAGATTTGACATAGTAGTAGTTTGCGGGTGGGGAGAATAGAGAGAGAGAGAGAGAGAGAGTATCGAGAGAAGAAAGAAGAAGCCAAGAGAAAAATTCCAAGGCAAAAAAATACTAAAAGGAAAGGTCTTGGATTAAAATATAAAATAAACTCCAAGAGTTTTTATTCATTTATTATTTATTTTTCTTTGGGATAAGTAAAAACGTTGTTTGTTGTTTTTGTTGTTTGCGTACTTCTTCTCCTCTTCTATGAGTGAGGGTAATTCTTTTTCTCTTCAGAATAAGATGTCCGTTATGACTTGTGATCGATCGACTGATGGTGAAAGTCATAGATGAACGTTGGGAGAGGCATTGAGTTTTGTGAGATTTGGTTGTATTCTTCTTCTTATTATTTCTGGTTTGTCAACTTGTTGTAGGAATAAATGGAGTTGATCTGTTTTACATTTTGTGCAGCATTATTTCATTAATTAATTTTATCTTATAAGTCAAAAAGATGTGATTTTCAAGTCAATCAATCGTTGTAATAGATTTTTCTTACAAAAGTAATTGTACCCAGAAAAAAAAAAAAAAACTCTAAAGACCATCCTATTTATTAAACGTTAAGTTCAACGAAATAAAATTTACTGCGAATGAAGAGTTGGTTCAGTAGTAAAATTACCCTTACTCAAGAGAAGCTCATGAGTTTAATCCCTCACTCCAATAAAAAGTGAGAGATTGGCTTTCACTTTATCTATTGACACCTCTAAGAGCATGTTATGGCTAATTTACAAATAAACTCCCGATTTCGCACTCGAGCTTGTAACCCCGGACTTGCCAATGGTGGTTTACCTCTCACTGTGGTTTGCAGACTATTACAGTGGGCGTGGGTTTACCCATTTCTGGTGGGGTTCCCGGCGTTAAAAAAAAAAAAAAAAAAAAAAACTCTATTGATCGAGTTGGACGAAATTTTATTTTCTTTCAATACGAAAATGATCACATATCATCACAAACTGCCAATGTTTTTGCATTGTTATCTTAATACCAAGGTACTAGCTAGTGAGGGAGGGTCAGACGGACATAATTAGAAGTTTAGTTTCAGAAATAAGAAATTATGATTACTACGAGATCTGGGGTTCGAGCTTTCTATCAATGGGGCAGTCGGATATACTAACTAGTGAAAGCCATTCTTATGTATATTAAATTCTCTGTCTCTTAAAACAAATGAATTTGTTATATTGGTTTAGTTAAAATGAATTATTTTTCTGGGTTGAATTCTTTCAAGTTTCAACCAAAATGTAAGTGTTAGAACTACGAATGACCTTTTTCCTTGTTTTAGTAGGTGGCTAGCTAAGGAAAGTAATCATTTAGCATGATTTAGAAGCACAGGATAAGAAAAAGCCTGAAAGCATGCATGCAAAAATATTTGAGATGGACAGATACAAGAAGACATTCATGTTGAGTTGAACCCATAAAAAGTTTTTTATTTGATCTCTCCTGTCCCTGTTAACATTACGATATCTTTGGATTTTCTACATGTTTTACCATTAAAGTAAAGATTATAATGCATCCTCTTGGGGTCCAATCATTCCACAGTACAAGACCAGTTTCATTTGTCTTTGAGTCCGATCGGATTTTGGGTTTCAAAAGCGTGAAGACACAAAACACAAATGAAAGATGAAGCAAGTGAATAACATGATAAAGATGGACAAACTAGCCAGGTAGAAATTGATCCTTTAGATATATTAGTTCAACAAAATTAGTTCTTATTAATATAGACGATGAGAGTATGTAAGAAAGACGGTAAATCTAATGCCATAAATAGATATTTAATAAATCATCATTACTTATCCTTCATAAACTTGTTTTTTCCTTATATTTCAGTATGTAGAAAACCTCATCTTTTGGGATCAATTTATTTATTTATTTATTTTTGCTTCATTTGTTGTTCATAACAATCTTAAATAGTGACATCCCTGATAGATATTGCTAGTCACTCGGAATTTATTATCAAACTCTCGTTACAGAGAATCAAAATATCTAATAGTGAAAGAATAACTGACAATTACTAGTACCGTGGGAATACTTGTTTTTGAAGTGTATGATCTAATAGTAATAAGTAATGTAAACGGGATACAATACTCCACTAAAATTTACTAAATGATTCAAGTAGCAAAGTCAATTTTATTCTATACCACTACAAACTTTTGTAATAACTATTAGGGACTTCAACCATAAAGATGTGAAGAGAGATCCAAGAGAAAGAAAGAGAAGTAGAAGGTGTCAAAAGATGGCTGTTTTATGTTGTAATGTTTGGAATTGTGTGATGGACTCACATGAGGAGAAGTATATATAGCTAAAGGATTCTTGGTGGAAGGAAATTGATAAATGCAAGCTTACAAATGGATACCCGGGAATTCCGCTAATACTACACGGAATTTACTCTCCCCCTCTCAAGTCTCAACGGCTATCGTATGTATTTTTATGCATTTTCATCGTCATTTTTATAGTTTTCAACAACAACAATAATGATCATAATAATAATGATGATGTCCATTTTTGTACGTAGAATTGATTGTACTCCATTTATTTCAAAATGTAGGTCGTTTTAAATTTAGAGAATTATTTAAAAATGTATGTTGTTTTAAGATTTCGAGGCAAATTAAAGGTTAACTTCCCAACTTTGCCCCCAATAAATGGCGTTAATTACTTTTTATCTAGTCTTGATTATAGTTTCAAAACAATTAATGATGGGTAAAATAGATATTTAACACACAGATTAATTATTAAATGATTGTCTCCTTAATTTACGTGCAAAGTCTAAAGTGACTTATATTTTGAAATGGAGGGAGTAGCATTTTTGCACACAATATTGCAAGTGCCTATAAATTTTGCACACGATATTGATAGATTTAATGATCACACGTTCATAAGGAAATGATGGGGTTGAATGTAAACTTTTCCACCTCAAAATCCAGAAAAAAAACCCTATATATGGAGAAAATATTCAGTGCTTATATGAGGTGAAAATTTGGATTGCTGTGAATTAATTCACATCATTTCTTTTACTGTAAAATTTTATAATTTTTATTAAATCATAAATTTCTCACAAATATGTGAACTCTAGTTGGTCTTTTATTCTATAACTTCTAAGTTCACCGGCGCTTATCCCACACTCTGGGGTTTGTTGGTTTAAGTTGTATGGCATTCTGAAATCGAAATCGAGAGACGAAGTTCGCCAGATAATCTTCTGTAACTAAAAATGTGAAACCTTTTTTCAAACATTTATTTGAAATGGGTCCAAAGAACCAAATTAGAAGGAAAAACAAATATATATGTGTTAAAAGAATTCATGTATGCAGAAAAAGAGAGTTAATCTTATTTTGCAATAATCATTTCTGCCGCAAGGCAAAAGAAAAAGAGAGAAATTAACTCCTTATCTAAGTTAATTTTTAGGGAAAAAACCAAAAAACATTCTCCAAAAGACCCACATGATTGAGATTACCCATCACCAAATTGAAGAATGAAAAAAATTAAATTAAAAAATAAAGTAAATTACCAGTCTTGTCGTATTTAATTAGGCTCGTCACTTTGAGAAGAGAGTAGTTTAATTTTCCATAATTACATTGTTAGAATTATATTTTTAAGGGAAAAAAAAAACTAACAAATGGCCTAAGTGTGTGAAGTGTGAACAATGAGCCACATAGTAAAACCGAGTTTTTTTTTTCTTAAATAAGCCCTATTCATCAATCTATTTCCATGAGTAACCTTAATTGAAATCAAATTCTTTGCATAACCTTTTGGACGGAATCAGTTATTTTTCTCTCTCAAAAAAAAAAAGAAAAAATCCTCTTCTACCCCTCCCTCCCAACCAAGTTCTTGTCCGGCACAAAGTGCTCAACCAATGACCTAATGTTGAGCATAAATTGCTCACTTCAATCGTGTCTGACAGTCTAATAGCGGTGAATAATCCAAAAAATAATTAGTTAACTAAGTTTTGATTTTTTTTTATCTCCTTTTAATCTCTAATTATTTTCGATTTTCCACTCCAATTTTTTCCTCTTTGGCCGCGAAAGAATTCTTGGCAGCAACAAACATTGAAATTTTTTCCTCTTTGGCCGCAAAAGAACTCTTGGCAGCAACAAACTTTGAGTAGAGGTCTACGGCGGAGTTTTTCCATGAGTAGTGACTAGAAATTTCTTTTTTTTTAATACTTTAAACCTCTGTGGTCTAAACCCAGATTACAAGTCAGTGACTATATTTTCACCTCATTGCCTTTATTTGGATAAATAATTTTGTTTTATGGGATGAGAATCACTTCATAATATTTCCACAGTCGATTAATTTTATTGATATTTATGCTTCTTTGGTCTAATCTGAAAGCTTCTTATTGTTAATTTATATTGCAAGCAACCACTGAATGTTAGGTGTTTGATAAAATGTCAAAAATTTTTTTGAATATTTTTATCTTGGACAGTGTTTTCTTTTCCTTCTCTTTTTCGGTGTTTTGACATTTCTTTCCTTACTTTCATAATGAAATCCAATCATAGCCTTGAAACAACACATGTTTTGGCTCGAATCTCATTCTCTTAATGATCTCCCTACTCTTATTATTAGTTTGACCATTTAATACCAAAACATTTGTAGCCAACCCTCTCTCCTCTTGCCACATCTTAGGAAAAAAAATGATGAGCAAAAATTTCAAACAAAAATACATGATTACTTACTTTATGTATTTTTTTTCTTTTTTTTTGGTTGAAGATCCTTGAAAAGTACGGCTGAACAAAGAAAATTTAGAAATAACAATGACGATTCCCAAATTTTCAATCTCATTTGCACATTGGAAAAAAAACGGAAAAACAAATCTTTGCAAAAGTTGAAATCACTAAAAAAAAAAGGGTTTTGGTGATCAATTTTTTTGTGATGAGTCGAAAATTGGTCACCATTTTTTATATTTAGTGACCAACTTCTTCATTTAGTCTTGAAATTTTGGTCATCAAACGAATTTAGTAACCATGAGAAGAACTTGGTCACGAATAGAGTCACTAATTCATGGCGGGAATAAAACAATCCTGAAATAGTGACTAAATGCTGGTACCAAGTGAGTCTTTGGCCACTATATTTTTGTTTAGTGACCATTCTTTATGGTCATTGCACAGAAAAAATTTTAGTGACTTAGTCACTAAGTTATGGTGGGAAATAGACCCGCCACTTTAGTTTTGCCTGGATTTGAGTTGGTCTCAAAATATTTGGAGGTAAATTTTTCCGCCTAAATTTGGTGACCATCAAAAAGTTGGTCACCAAAATTTTGGCAGAAAAAAAAGAGTTTAATTTATTTTAACACTAAAAGTTTTTTTTTTCTTTTTTGAATTTATACTCAAATTTCGTTATTTTCGTTAGTTTATGAACATTTTTCATGCTTAATTTATCTACTTCTGAGCATGCGTTAAAACAATTACTTAGAAGAAGTATTAGTTTGAGGGCAAAATCACACTTCCTCTTACAAAAGGTTTTGAGTTTAAGTATCCCATTTAACATGAGATAGGGTTGGTTCTACTTTTATCGAAAGCCATCTTTCAAAGAGTTTGTTGTGGCAATCAAAACTTGTGATCTTTGGTTTTCCAAAGATAATTTATATCCCAGTGTGATTAAAAATTTATTGCTAATGATGTGGGTTTACCCATTTCTAGTAAGATTTCATTTGTTACTCAAAATTTTTTTTAAAGAATTTATTATTTATTATCTTTCTTTTTTTAGTAGAATAAAGGGTTGTACCTGAAAAAAAAAAGAATCAGTACTAGCAAGTGATCACTGAAATGGATAGCGCAATAGATTAACAGTTAACGTTTGATGACTACTTCAGTTATTTGTAATCACTACGATTAATGTTTAAAAAAAAAACTAGACTTCTTATAGGTATTGGGCCAAATGATAAGTTAGGCCCAATTATTGTAAGTTGATTAAGTAATCGAGCCTTAGTTAGTATATTTTCATTTTGTACCATTAATTTATAATTATCACACTATGGCACCTTAATATTTTATAAATAAATCTAAAAATTACGACGTGTTTGTATAGGGATATTATTAGGTAGTTTTCTTCATACACATGTTTTTCAATTTTTAAATTTTCTAAGAAGTTTCAAGAAAATTATATTCTAGACAAACGATGTTCAATTATTCTTAAAAATGAATATACATCATTATGACAGACTAAAGTTACACTACATAAGGTAGTGTATAGATATTAAACTATACAGTTTTACCACCACTTTATAATTCATGACTTCTTATATAGTTCATTACTTTATAACTCATAAATAACAATAAAAAGATGAATTATGATCATTATTAAGTTAACGCGGATGAATTGAAGAAATTGTATATGAAGTAATCACAATGTCAACTATTATAGCATATTAGCAATAACAATTAATGAAATAACAATGATCAAGGTTTAATAGTTATTATATTATTCAATCTTAGAAATGGTTAGTATTTATAATTTTATATTAGTAATAATCAGTTTTGAAAAAATAAAGATTACTATGCTATAAAGGGTGATGAATCATGACTAGTTAATATCGATTAATTACTGTAAGGTCTATTTTCAATAGTAACATATCGTATTTAGAAAATTGATTATTATTTGTCTTATTAAAATTCTGAAAATATTTTTAAGGGCGTTATTGAAATTGATTAGGCATCGTTTAGGGTCGACAAATGAAATAAGGAACTAAAGGGTTCATTATTATAGAATCAATATTTGTTTTCTCCCTTCAATACCCACCATTCAAATCCCTCAACAAATTATCGCCTTGCCTTCCCTCATCGGTGCCATCGAATCCGTCGAATCTGTTTGCTCGTGCAGTCGTTTCCTTACTTCTCAAGGCAATCTGCTGCAGATGGGGGATCCACAAGAAACGCCGGCAAAGGAAGTGGATCTGGATGGGTCGAAGATCAGGTCAGATCTGAACGGAGTACAAGGTTGTGCTTGGGAATGGCATATGAAGAGACTTGGGGAAGGTGGTGAACAGAGGTATAAGGAGTTTGTGTCGGACGGGCAATTGGAAGGGTGAAGCATCCTAACGTTGTGAAGTTAAGAGCTTATTATTTGGCTCCTTATGAAAACCTTCTCATTAGTGATTTCATTTCCAATGGCAGCTTGGCTTCTGCTCTTCATGGTATGGCCTTCTTGCCCCTCGTAGATCTTGTCTGTGTTATCTTTTACTTAGTCTTTGAATTTGGATTGAGCATGCCATTGATATATGTTCATTCTTTTCCTTTGTTCCTTAGTTGATGGAATGGAATGAAAAAGACGTTAAAGATAAAGATTTATTTTTTTGTTTAACCAAGTATAGAGGAGTGTTGAGTTCATAAATTGATCTGTAGCTCAGTTCGTCCAATGCTGTGAACAGAACATTGACCCCGATTTCTATTTGATTTGGCAATCTTTCAATCCATCCTCCAACATTGTGGAATGTATGGAAAATGTCAGCAAAGATACGGTTTTTTGTTGATTCAATAAGCAAATATGGGATGTTCTTGTTTACTCAATTTTGTAAAAATATGAACTGTTTTACATATTTGAAATTTGTCTGTGGTTATGTTGAAGTGGATTTGCTGTGTTTTTCTCGTGTTATGATGATTCAGGCATTACTTTGGTTCAGATGATAACTTTGGTTTAGATTTGTAGCCGTTTCCAGGAGTGGGAGTATTGGTTGAGTAGAAATGAGCAGACAGGATCCCAAGTATTCCATCAGCTTCAACGGTCAGATTTTTTTCTTTTTGTTTCTATTAATTTATCTAATTAAATATGTCAGTGTTTATGCAAAAGTTACTATAGGATTTGGAAATGAATATTATTGTAAATATATGTTGCAGGAATTACTTGATTTAGGCGAAGCAGTTGAAAGTGTGATCTCAAGAGCTTATTGATTTGCTTCCTACCTCAAAGTAAAAGTCTGGTGAAATTTTCTCTAGGAAAATAAATCGTCATAGATGTATAATTTGCTTTCTAGATGCCTGTTTTACTATTTCATTTTTACCTTGTAGAATGCGAGATGTACTTATACAAGGCGTTTAGGTTGCACATCATTTTTGGGGAGTTATGCTTTTCAACAATATGTTTGCTAGCTGCCTAGCCAAAAAAAAAAAAACAAAACCTCGGTTTATTCCGTACTTTACTTGTTTCAGCTGCTCAACAAAAGATCTTTTGAGGGATTTATTTTCATGCATCCCTTTCCATTCAGAGTAGATTCTTCTAGTTTTCACGGATTGTTAAACGGATTAACGGTTTGTTCAGAAATTGGATTTTAACGGTGCAGGGTACAGTTTTAAAGATCTGATTTCTTATGATTAATGAATTGTTTTTATTGTTTTCTTTCATTGAATCTCTTCTTTTTTCATCCTAGTTTTATTTGGTTTTGATGGCTTGCAAATTGGCTATTCAGTTTGACGGGAAATGTTCAATGAAACAATGTCTTCACCATAGTATTTCTGAATTCTCAGAATTGAGGGACTGATTTTGATACTTGTTTTCTCTTTCATTGAATGCTCTTATCCTACTAGGTTCTTAGGAGTTAAGGGACCTAAGTAAGCTGGAAATTGTAATTTACCTTCTATTTTTAACTTAATGCTGCGTTATCTCAAATGTTCATACTTTTTTCAACATGTACTCATTCTCCTATTTTAAGCTATAACCATAAAATCATCTTTTAATTGCTCAACATCTCCTATTTTAAGCTAGGGGTTCTTTCGCAAATAGAAAAGCCAACTAGGGAAAAACTGTGGCATCATGGTAAACAATGTAGCGTCATACTTCTCTAACAGTCTATTATGAAAAATGTACCCTTAACGTCAATCTGCTTTTGTCTATGATGCTTTTTACAGTGGAGGGAAAAGGAAGAGGAAAATGCAAAGCTTGAGTCATGGTTGTGTATGAAAATGAAAGCATGGTAAGTCTTTCTTCATTTTATGTAGAAGTTTGATTGTAAACATGCAAAATAAGGTAAAAGATTCTGCCTAACTTCAGTAGATGAACACTAGTTTTGAATTTTAAATTTTGAATTTGTTTTGAGCAATATACACATACTTTTGTAATGTCTATAACTCTTGTATGATTTGAATAGATTCTGGAAGTTTAAGTGGTAAGTTTAAGCTTGAAATTTGATTATTCATATGCTATAGACTTTCGAGTTGATCTCCGAATCTGATGGTTCTACTATTTATTTGAAAACTTTCTTTGGTTTATAATCCGTATCAAAGTTCGACCCTGAATGAATTCTGAAAATGCTGAAACATATTCAAGCTTGTCTATACTTGTTAATAATCCGTATTTTTATTATATTTTTTAGTAGCAATTCGTTATTTGTCGGAATATAATGGTTTTGATGTTGATGAACTTGTTCTTTACTTAAGCCAGTAAACATATTAATGGCCCCCTACTCTTTCAATATTACTTCTAGTTGTTAATTATTAGGAGCTTTGTTTTTCCTTTTTTTCCCCCAATTTTTCCTGAAGATGTTCCACTGATGAATGCTATAGCTTGCCAATGCTCTCAATGTAAGAATACCCTCTCTATAACGGTTACTAAAAAGAAAATAAGTACATTGGTGATTACAACTTCTCTTGCCTACTTTCTCATTATTTTTTATGCTTAGGGTACTTTAAGATTGATAGCTACAACATTACGTGGGTGGACTTGTGAACCTTTGGCAAGCTGATATAAACAAAAATAACCCTTATAACTTTTGATCTTTCAGGTACACAAGGGTGGTTCGTCTAGTTTGGCATGCAAAAACAAGTTAGGGTGCATCTCATTCGGAAAAAGTACTATGGATATGACATTATCAGATTTTTATACTTTTCAATTAAATTGTGTTTGGATACATAGCTTGGACTTGGTATTTGTGATAGATATAGAGGCATGGTGGTTATTTTTAATGAAATCTGTGGTAAATTTCATTGAATTCTATTATTGGATTGTATATGTACTAGAGCACATCAATTCTGATTTTTTTTAATTAATATTCTAATGATACCAATATTGGTCACCATACATCAGTCAAGAAATTTGAAAACAGTGGCCATGATTTTTGTCAATCATTTGGTCACCAAGTAATTTTTTTTTTAATTTTATTTTTTGGTTATTTGTGACCATCTATCCGGTCAACCATCATTTCTCAAAATTTCAAATTGCTGACCAACTAATTCGTCATCGTATTGGTCACCATAATTTGCTGTCCGGGCTGCCCATCAAAATTTTGGTGACTAACATAATTGGTGACCAATTATTCTCATGGTCACTCGGTCACAGAAGTTGGTCACCTAAGGTATTTAGTGATAATGCTACCCATCAAAAGTTGGTCACAAGTTAATCACTAAAGACATTTAGTGACCAGACTTGTCACCAACGCCCATTTTAGCGGCCAGAAACTATTTGTCACCAAAGCTCATTTCTTTTTGTAGTGAATATAGGAAAAAGAAGAGAACCCAGGATAACAGAGGGAACAAAGTGGAGAAGTAGTCAATGTGTATCCTAATATTATATATATATATATATTTATTTTCCACCATGACCATTGAAAAAATGACCTAGCATAAATTAAATCATGGAAGGAATATGATTTATATTTAGGTTACTTACGGTAATAGTTTGATGAATCAAGTTACTTGAGAAGAAAACCCAAAATTTTTATGCCCAAATCTAAAACCTAAACCCAAATACAGTATGCAAAAAAATGATAATAATAATAATAATAATAATAATAATAATAATAATAATAATAATAATAAAATCTAACCAAATTAACGCCTTCGGGTTTGAACCTTGAAGTTTTTCTTTTGATTGGTACATTGAAATTTTAAACTTTTAAATGAAATCAGTTCTTAGTTGCTTTTATAAAAAATGTCAAAATAGGAAATATATTCATCAATCACAAATAGCATATGAAGCTAAGCATATAAAAGTAAGTACAATGTTTAGTTCCTTAATTTTCTATTTGGGAATATGTTGGTTAAGTTATTTTTTTTACTGCAAAAAATTAATTAGAGGAATAAACTATTTGTTAGGATTGAGATTTATCTAGATTTGTTGAGATTAGAAAGTTTTTTTTAGTATTATCTTTAGAGATAATTTAGGATTTGAAGAGTTATTTTCTTTCTGGTTATTGTAAGAGTTGTCTATAAATTAGACTTCTCACAAAATAAAATGTAACCCTCTTCTGATAAAAATTTTATGTTCTTAAAATTCTCTGCTCTTTTTTATTTCTTTCCCTACAAAGTGGTATCAAGAGCTTAGGTTCAATTAGGGAGACCTGTGTGAGTGTATTAGTGAGGATCTTCTAACAAACAAAATCTTTTTAGCCAATCTTCTTTTATCAATGGAAGGAGGGATTAGTTTCATGTCTGCTCCTCCAGTTTTCAAAGGAGAAAATTATCATATTTGGGCTGTCAAAAGGGAAGCTTATCTAGAAGCAAATGGATTATGGGAGTTGGTGGAAATTGATGAATTCCAACCACTTCCTGAAGATTCAACAATTGCACAAATTAAAGAATTCAGAGAGGCTAAAAAGGGGAGGAACAAGGCCAATACCTGTATTCACTCTGATGTATCAGAAGAGTTGTTCACAAAAATCATGGCCTGCGATACTGCGAAATAGGCATGTGATGTTTTGAAACAAGACTATCAAGGTAATGTGAAGACAAAGTGCATGCAAATCTTGAATTTGAAAAGGGAATTCGAGATGCAGAATGTCGGAGACAGAGCCATTGAAGGACTACACAGATCGCTTGATGAAGGTTGTCAATAAAATCAGACTTTTGGGAGAACAACTTCCTGATAACCGGGTTGTTGAAAAAATTTTGATAACTTTGTCAGAAAGATTTGAGTCTAAAATTTCTTCTCTTGAAAAAACTAGAGATTTATCAAAAATATCTCTAGCAGAACTAATTTCAACCTTTGAAGCTCAAGAGCAAAGAAGAGTTTTCAGAAAGGAAAAAGTAGATCATGTCATTGAGGGAATTTATAAAGTGGATCAAATTGGCAAAGGTAAAAGGTGGACCGGGAAGGCAGTTGGAGACAGTGACAGCAAAGGAAAATATCCTCATTGTAAACACAGTAAGAAACCTTCTCATTTACCACAATATTGTTGGTTTAGACATGATGTTCAATACATGGGTTGCAAACAAATGGGCCACATGGAAAAAGTGTGCAAGAACAAGCAACTAATTTTGTGAACGAAGAAGATGAAAATGAAAATGAAAATGAAGATTTGATATGAAGATGCAGAAATTTGTAGTAAAAAAAAATGAAGAAATTTGTTGGTTAAGGTATTTTTTTTGCTGCAAAAAGTTAATTAGAGGAATAAATTATATGTTAGGATTGAGATTTATTTGAATTTGTTGAGAGTAGAATTAGTTTTGAAGTGTTTTTTAATATTATCTTTAGAGATAATTTAGGATTTGAAGAGTTATTTTCTTTTTGGTTATTGTAAGAGTTGTCTATAAATTAGACTTCTCACAAAATAAAATGCAACCATCTTCTGATAAAAATTTTGGGTTCTTAAAATTCTCTGCTCTTTTTTATCTCTTTTCCAAAAGAATCGTTCTTGTCAAAACAAAAATTATGATCCATAACAATTCTTGGTGTTATTTGTCAATAATGTCTTCCATTAAACGTGAATTTTACAAAGGGCATCTATAACGCCCCATCTGCTAGGTCTTGTCCCAATAATTATTTGGTGTTCGTCTTTACTATATAAAAAATGATTAACGCTAGTTATTAATGTATCAGACAACTTGGCGTTATAAACTGATCAACACCATAACCACCCACTGATGTGGGATAATTTGACATGCTAATTTGACCAACTAGCTTTCTCGGGACATCACATCTATGGTAGACTCCTTCATATTTTTTACTAGTAATCCTTATTATACTTTTTCCTCTCCTCCAAAAAATTTTCTATTTTCTTTATTTTTAATAATTTTTACTTTTTTTTCTCTCTCCTTAAAAAATATTCAAAATATTCAAACGACTATACCTTTTAATCCGTGAACAATTAGAGAATGTGTTACATATATAATTTGTAGTGCACGATGAAATCTATCCAACACGACTCATGTTGAATTTTTTTTAAAAAACTTTAAACTCGTTAATCAGTGCAGTCAATTAATCAGTACAATCTATGGTTATGTAGCCTTCGGCTCAGTGTGCTCAGCCGCATGCGTGGCATAGTAAGTATAACACCAATAATTTTCCTTTTTTTTGCAGAAATATCGGAGCGAACATGTGTAATGAGCGTACATGTGAAGAGAGCGGCTATAGGTCACTTAGCCTTTAGCTACGCTTGCTCTGCCGCAGGCGCGACACAATTAATATAACACCAATCTTTTTTTCCGGAAAAAATATAAGGACGAACATGTGAATGGAGAGAGGTGAAATGAATATAAAATTTTTTCATTTCTCCCCGAAAAATTTTAGCCACTTTATGTTCAAAAATATTGTTAATTTAGATCTTATTGATTAGATCTCGTTGAATACCATAAAGTTTATATGCAACACGTTTTTTTTTTTAAAAAATTTTTTTCATACATCAAGAGGTATGTTCATTTGAAGATTTCAGATATTTTTGAAGGAGAAAAAGAAATAGTGATTGGGACTAAAAGTGCAAAAAAGAAAAAGTTATTTAAAAGAGAGAAAAAAAAGTGTGATAAAGACCATAAGTACAAAAAATAGAAGAGGGTCCTTGGTGAACCGGGCTTATCCAAGAATTTTTACTCTCAATTATTCTAATCACATCAGACAAAACATGCACTCATTAAGTTCTTTCTTCATTCTTTGTATTAGGAGATAAAATAGAGATTTGACAACTAAGACTCTTAACTACTAAGAATAAAATCATATCAAATCAAAATTTTCATCTTCGACTAATATAATAAGCCAAGGAAAATAAATAAAACTCCTAATACAAACAAATGTTCTCAAAAAAAAAAAAAAAAAGCTCTAAGGGTGAACACAATCATCTTCATTGTGGAAAATATTTTTTTGTGTGAACTCAATCAATATCAGTTTTGTAGAGTGATCCTATCCATTAATATTGATGCATATCCATCCAATAATGTAATATCAAATTAAAAACTTCTTATTGAAAAAACAGGTAAAACTCAAAATTAAATAAAAATAACGAATATGCCCTTTTAAGCAAAAAGGCAAATTTGCCTTTAGGATATTTGGACTGTAGAAGATATGTCCCGGATTGAAACACATACCATGATGCCAACAAGTTCTCAACCTTGATGTCATCATTTAGAGATTTATAATTGTGCTAATCGTGCAAGAATTGAAATCCTGGATAAAAAGGTGTTTCCGCGAAGTTATTGTAAGCTCAACTTTTGATATGCTTTTATGAGATAAATTAAGTGAATTTTTTGGCATATTACGTACCCGGTATCCAAAATCACTGTTCGACTAATCCAGATTCGAGCCGGGTAGGTCCTTTTCGGGAGACAAAACTTTCCCAACAAGTATTTTAATCACTATTGCATGTCCATGCCCGGGTTCGTATCCGGGTCATAGTTAAACTGTCCTAATACTTTATCCATCACCAAAGTGGTTTTCTTTTTGTGGGGTATTAGGTAGTATGACTATCAGTTGTGTTATTTTGAATTCATATTCGATTTGTCTGTCGTATATTTCAAAATGCCAAAGAATATACGGGTAGAGTTTCTGAAAAATTACTCAATGAAGAGAATATGCAAATTGATCTAGGTTGAACTAGAAGATTGAAGGATTAGACTAGTTTCTGTTTCTGTATAGCATTAGTCTAATGTATAGTTTTAGTTTTTTGGTCGATGTACAGTTTTGCCCTTTGCTTTTCATAGATGTATAAGTTAAGTATAGGTAGTTTGGTCTTTTACTTTAGGTCGGTTACTTAGTGTATATAAATACATAGATACGGACACATTAATTGTAACTAATCATTCTATACATAATTAATACACAGAATCAAATTTTCCAAAATCCCGCTCTCTCTGTTCTTCGCCTAAACTAGAAACCCTAGGTAATGATCCACCCAATTCTCTCAGATGGTATCAGAGTAGGACGATCCTACTTCTAAAAACTATTCTAGGTATAAAATCTTGATAAACCTCACAAACTGCTTCCGTTAATTTGCAGAAATGGATAAGAACAAGTTTGCGGAAGGATCGCGAAGAATGACAGCAAGAACAGATGAAACAAGACCTAATCAGAGAGATTATGATGATTATCATGATGATTGATGGGGTGTCAAGCCACACAAATAAATTAACCTACTTAAAACTACGTAGTATGGAGAAGTAAGGTCGTCTCCTCAGGGAACGATGGATTATTTCCTTCAAATTAATGCAAAGATGGATTTTTGGATTGTTGTTCTAAATCTATGATAATGAAATTCAAATAAGAAAAACTAAATAAATGAAAAGAAATCAAAGTAAGAGACTTCTGACTCAAGGGACGGATAACTCAATTATTTCATTAATCACAGGCTACTAAAACTACTCTTGCAATTTAAGCATTCAACCAAAGATCTATTAGGATAGCCGTGATAAATCAATTAATCTCCCTAAATTAACTAACCAAGCCTAACACTCATTAGTCCTTATCATAATTCGGCTGGACACGATAGCGTTCCATACCAGACAATGACAGCATAAATACCAAGGAAATATAGTTGAACCAAAATCTAAACAATTGAGATAGCTGCAACTATTCAGACTTTGCCTCATTGATTCCATATTTAAACTAACATGCATATTCAATGTCTCACCAATACACATGCTTTGTCTAATTGCTACTCAGTACTGCCGGTTGTTGTCTATTACATAACATTCAACTAGCAGATAGCACTAGAAAATAAATAACAAATCAAGTTGTCAATTTGAATGATATCTACTTTCATAACTCAATACAAGAATCAACAAATACTTAAATTATAGGCAAGAACAGTAAATTGAGAACAAAACCTCATAATGGAATAACTAAATAAATCCCTTGAATCAGAAAGAAAATCCTTAGCCACTCATGGACGGAAGGCGGCTTTATTCTTCATGAAAATTCAAGAAAAATTGGAAGAAATAAAAGGTTTGAGGTGCTAGCCTTTGGCCTATGCACGGCTGCCCACAAAAATAAAACGAAAGTCTATTTATAAAAAGAACTTTAGGTCAGCCGCTGGAAAAGAAAAAGAGATCCACGATTTGCATTTTAATCCCTCAAGTTTGTAGTATTTTTACTTTTGCCCCAAAACTTCTTCAATTTTGTATTTAAGTCCCTGGTCGTGCAAAATAATCCAAAATAGCTCCAATCTCTTATTTCCAGCTCCTAAAAAGAAATAATAACAAAACTAATGAATTAAACCCATCTGAGTCCATACACTAATAAAATATCAACAATTAAAACACAATTTATGGACTCTATCAATGATCGAAGCTCCAGTGAAGCTCGAAGAGAAACTTCAGCCATGAATTTTGGTGGATGAAGTTTCTCTTCGAGCCTCACTGAGTTTGACAATTATCAATTGTCAATTGACATCGAGCAATTATGTGACATGGAGTCATTCTATGAGGAGAGCTTCAAGCTCGAAGAATAAGCTTGGATTCATCATGGGAACTGTGGAGAAACCGACTGGTGGAAGTCTTGAACATGAGCAATGGTGTAGGGTTAATGACACAGTGGTATCTTGGATCTTGAATTCGATCTCCAGTGATCTTCTTGAAAGATTTAACATGGCAGAGGATGCTAAAGAGCTATGGCAAGACCTGAAGGATAGTTTTGGCACAAACAATGCACCACATATCTACCAATTCAAGCAAGAAATTGCAAGATTTGCTCAAGGGAACCTCAGTTTGTCTGGATATTACACAAAGTTGAAGAAACTTTGGGATGAATTGAGTAGTGTTGATCCACCAAATGTCTGTACTTGTCATAGTTGCACCTGCAAGCATAATAGGCCTAATGGTGGTAAAGAAGCAAGAGATAGGCTTATGCAATTCTTAACAGGACTCAATGAATCATACTTGCCAATTAAGAATCAGATCTTGGCTACTGAACCACTTCCAGAAGTAAAGAAAGCCTATGCCATGGTGATGAACATTGAAAAACAGCAGCAGTTGCAAACAGATATTGATAGCAATGCCATTCAGAGGGCAATGTTGATAAATAAGTCACAGTATAAAGTTGGTAATGATAATGCTTCAAAGGTTAAGTACAACAATTCAGGCAGCAACTTTGTGTCAAGGAGTAATTACAATAGCATTGCAAAAAAGAATGAACTGAGATTAGGCAAGGCTGCAAAGAAGCTGTTGAAATGTGATCATTATGGAATGACTGGACATTTGAGGACTAGATGTTTCAAGCTAATAGGATATCCAGAGTGGTTTAAGGAATTGAAGGATCAGAGAAATTCACAAGGATCACTGGGTGGAAGAATTTCAGCTCAGTTGGCAGAAGCGCCAACAGATCTGGATATGGGAGGTGAAAAGGATAGTAATGATGACTTAATGGGAATGATGAATAACATCAAGAGGATGGAGCTTGAACTGAGCTAGATGCTAAAAGGAAAAAATACAGAAGGAGACCACATCAACTTTGCTCATTTCTCTGATTTTGCAGGTATGACTACTTTTAGAGCAATAAATTTATTAGAGTTTTTGCTGCTTCTATGTTGGGTTCTAGATTCTGGTGCAACTAGGTACATGACTTCCCATTTAAGCCTTTTACCCACAGCCAAAACTGTTGATTGGCTTACACCTGTTTATCTACTAGATAGTAATATAACAGAAGTGAAATACAAAGGAAATATAAGCCTAACCCAAACAGTGATGTTGCATGACTATCTGCACATACCTTCATTCAAACACAACCTTATGTCTGTTTCTAAATTAGCATCATCCTCAAATATTGATTGTTATTTTTCTACGACCTTTTGTCTGTTACAGGACCAAGTGACTAGACAATTGGTTGCTGTTGGGAGGGTAGTCAACCAGCTCTATATTGTTGATCATCAGACTTTTTCAAGGGACAGGATTCTAGATTTTATTAGGAACAATGTTAATCATCCTTTTGTAAGCAATGTTAAGTCAGTTGTTTCACATTCTTCCAATCATGTAAATAGCATGAATAATGCCTTGTGGCACATTAGATTGGGATATCCTTATGAAAAGGTTGTAAAATTGCTATCTTTGTTTGATTCCTCAGAAAATACAACTTCTCTATGTGAAATCTGTCTTTTGGCAAAACAATATAGACTTCCTTTTCCAGTTAGTAGTATCCATACTATTTTCAGACCATAGTAGATGATTATAGTAAAGCAATATGGACATTCCTAATGAGAGATAAGTCTCAAACCTTTTCCCACATTAAAAACTTCATCAAACTTGTTCAAACACAGTTTAAAAAATCCTTGAAATCCATAAGAACTGACAATGGTTTAGAATTACTCAGCTAAGCATGTCAGGATCTGTTTTCAGACTTAGGTATCATCCATCAAAGAACCTGTTGTATACTCCACAATAGAATGGTGTTGTGGAGAGGAAGCACAAACACCTTCTTCACGTAGCAAGAGCTCTTCTTTTCTAGTCTGGTTTGACAAAAAAAAATTTTTTTGGGGGGGGGGAGAGGGGGGGACCATTTTAACCTGTGTTTTGAAAACTGGACCAGACCGGGCGGTCAAATCGATTCGATTAGGAATCGAAGGCCTTCTTGGTCCGATTTGGATAAATAACCGGTAGACTTAAAAACCGGTCAAACTCGGTCAAACCCAGACAAAATCACGGTTTGACCGGGAATCGATACCGGTTGAATCGAGATTTTGAAATTTTGAAAATAAATAATTTTTTGAATATTTTTTTATGACTGGTTTTTACCGATTTTAAAAGCCGATCTAAACCGGTGAACCAGTGAACCACTTATCGCCTTCCGGTCCGGTTTTCAAAACATAGATTTTAAAAGCTACATATCTCATAAATAGGTTACCATCCTCAGTATTGGAAGGAAAAACACCCTATGAACTTCTGTTTTCCAAACCACCTGATTATCAACATCTCAGATCTTTGGTTGCTTATGTTTTGCAACAAATACATTACCTCATAAAACCAAATTTGAACCTAGAGCCATTAGAACTATTTTCATTGGCTATCCTCATGGACAGAAAGCGTACAAATTGTTTGATCCTGTCAACAAAAGGATAATCATATCTAGAGATGTTGTTTTCCATGAATCTATTTTTCCCTATAAAACAGATCAAACCAAAAATTCTTCTCCTAATCATCATACACCTTACCTTGATGAGACTTGGCCTGATCATGACTTGAATTTCACTCCACCAGCCCCAAACAATACTACTATATCTCCCATTTCTCATTCTGAAAATAATCTTGGGCATTATGATCACATTGATCATACATACATTGATCCGGATCCTTCACCAATTCCATCATCTAATCACAGTGATCATCATCATGACTCTAATCACATTCTGTCCCAATTCACATTTCTCCTGTTAGAAGGAGTACCAGAGTTTCCAAAGATCCAGTATGGATGAAAGACTACGTGTCACAACATGTGAAGAGAAAACCTTCTGTTTCACAATTGGTTGATTCTAATATATCAGTCAATCAGGATACTTACCCTACATATTCATATCAACCTGTGTTTTCTTCTCATCATTTGGCCTTTTTAGCCCAAATAGACAGCATTTTAGAACAAAAAACTTACCTACAAGCCAGAACTTGTCCAGAATGGATAGCAACAATGCAAAATGAACTGAATGCTTTAGAAGAAAATCATACATGGGAATTAACATCATTACCTCCAGGAAAAAGAGCCATAGGATCAAAATGGGCATATAAAGTGAAGTATCATTCAGATGGTAAAATTGAAAGGTACAAAGCTAGATTAGTGGCTACGGGTTATAACCAGGTGGAAGGAGAAGACTTTTATGACAGTTCTTCTCCAGTTGCTAAAATTGTGACTGTCAGGATCCTGTTGGCTTTGGCTTCTGCAAACAGTTGGCCTCTCCATCAGCTAGACATTAACAATGCCTTTCTTCATGGCAACTTAGAAGAAGAGGTATATATGCTACCACCTGAAGGTTATATTCTAGCTCAGCCAGGATAAGTTTGATCAAGTCTCTATATAGTTTAAAGTAAGCTTCCAGGCAGTGGAATGCAGGGTTTACTTCTCAGCTTCAAAAGTATGGTTTTGATCAGTCCAAACATGACCCTTGTTTGTTTACTCTTACCAATGGTTCTCACTTTTTGGCTCTTATTGTATATGTGGATGATATCCTAGTTACAGGATCAAGTGAAGATGGCATTGTGGCAGTTAAGAATTTTTTGCATCAGGTGTTTACCATAAAAGACCTTGGATGTGCAAAGTATTTCCTAGGTATAGAGTTGGCTAGATCATCTGAAGGCATGTATCTTAGTCAAAGAAAATATATCCTAGATATCATTCAGGATATGGGTTTATCAGGCTGCAAAGCTATTACTACTCCACTACAGAAGGTTCATCAATTTGGAGAAGATAATGGAGCCCTCATCCAGGATGCCTCTCTTTACTGAAAACTTGTTGGTAAGCTTCTGTACTTGAATTTTACCATTCCAGACCTTTCCTTTGTTGTGCAACAACTGAGTAAGAATGTGCATGCCCCTTGTAAAACACATTGGAATGCACTTATCCATACCTTATCGTATCTCAAAGGAACTGCAAGCACTGGTATACTCTATCCTTCATAGGGCTGGCAATTCCTGACACGATCCGGAATTTTGACACGAACCTGACACGAAACAAACGAGTTCGGGTGAGATTTTGGGCTTGTATAATAAACAGGTCGGGTTAGGGTTGATCTGTTTATTATACTGGTCGGGTTCGGGTCAACCTGGCGGGTTACCCAGGTCACCCGTTTATATGTTGTATATAAGTTTTAGAGGGGTATTTGAGAATTTTACAACATTAGTAACCCCAATTTGAAGACTATATATAGCCTAGATTCATTTTAATATTCTTTCATTCTATTCTTCCTCTCGGCAGCCGCCCCAAACACCATAATTCATTCTTCTCTCCTCCCCTCTTCTTCAGATCCAGGAGCAATGGAGCATTGGTTGGTGATTATAAGGTGTTCTTCCATTACTACACTCCCAAAAGGTAGAGCCCATGAGGTAGATAAACAGCACAAATTCAACAAGTTCCTTGCAGTCTAATTAGGGATATTATCTATTTTCCTATTTTATTTCAGTTCCTTGTTGGCTCTGATTCTTTTTGTTATCATTTACTTTTGAATGTGTTGATTAGTTTTATGTTCAAAAAATGCTGGAATGTAGAAGGGGAGTTACTGCTTGACAAATCATTTGAATCTGTTGAAAAGATAAAGGATTGGGAAGCAAAACTTTTGAAGACAAGTTTGTGTCTTTGTTTGTAACTTTTTCTCATTTTTTCTCTTGGATTGTAAATTTGTGAGTTGAAAATTGGAATGCTACTTATGTATGAATATTCACGGATGATGAATGGATTCATTATTATTCACCGTTGTTGTTTGAGACCAAGGTTTTCTGCCATTGCTTCGGTTTTGCAATTTTTAATTAATTTTTTTTACGGGTTAAACAGGTCGACCCTGGTCGACTGGGTTTTTAAAAGGTTGGGTTAGGGTTGCAATTCTTGACCTGTATAATTAAACAGGTCGGGTTCGTGTTAATTATAATTTTTCCAGGTTTGAGTTTAACCCGACCCGCCAACCCGGACTCGACATGGATTGCCAGGCCTAATACTTCACATTCTGATTTCAGGTTGGAGGGTACTAATCCTGTACACAGAAGGTCCCTCACTGGTTACTGTGTGTTTTTGGGTCCTGCGTTGATATCTTGGAAGTCCAAGCAACAGTCTACAATCTCTTGCTCCTCTGCTGAAGCAGAATACAGGAGCCTTAACATCACCAGCAAAGAACTGTTGTGGATTTCTTACCTTTTGTCTGATTTCAAGATCACTTTGCCTCTGCCAATTCCTGTCTGGTGTGACAATCAGGCAGCTATAGACATCACAAAGAATACAGTTTTTCATAACAGGACCAAACATCTTGACATAGATTGTCATTTTGTTAGAGAAAAGTACCAAAAAGGTTTTCTGGTTCCTCTTTATGTTTCAACTCATGAGCAGATTGTAGATGTTTTTACCAAGTCTTTGGCTTTTCCTCAATTTGCTGTGTTGTTGTCCAAGCTTCGAGTGAAGAAAATTCTTCCCTTTTCAGCTTGCGGAGGAGATGAAGAGAATATGCAAATTGATCCAGTTTGAACTTGAAGATTGAAGAATCATACTAGTTTCTGTTTCTGTATAGCATTAGTCTGATGTATAGTTTTAGTTTTTTGGTCGATGTACAGTTTTGCCCTTTGATTTTCATAGATGTATAAGTTAAACATAGGGTAGTTTGGTCTTTTATTCTAGGTTGGTTACTTAGTGTATATAAATACATAGATATGGACACATTAATTGTAACTAATCATTCCTTTGGAATTAATACACGGAATCGAATTTCCCAAAATCCTGTTCTCTCTGTTCGTCGCCAAAACCAAAAACCCTAGGTAATGATCCACCCAATTCTCTCAGACTCAAGGTGTTTTTGTTGACCGGAAAGAAGATCAATATGAATGCTTATTATTAAATAAGAAGATATTTCACTAATTACTAGTAATGATCAGTCTTAATTGTGTTTTTTTTTTCAAATAGGAAAGCGAAGTAATTTGTATTTATTGAAAGTTGAAGAATAAAATATATTCTCTTCTTGGTAGTGTACGAAATAACATGAAAGAAACGATGTGCGTAGCTATTAAAGTAAATCATATTTTTATTTCAAATGTGGGATCAACTTTCTTTTCTTTTTAACATGTGGGTTTTACTAGAGTTTTTTTTTTTTTCAAGTAACCTGATTCATCAAACTATTACCGTAAATAACCTAAATATAAATCATATTACTTCCATGATTTAATTTGTGCCAGGTCATATTTTCAATTGTCATGATGGAAAATAGATATATATATATATATATATATATATATATATATATATATGTACTCCTCAACTTTGTTCTCTATGTTATTTTGGGTTCTTTTCTTTTTTCTATATTTCAACTTGTGCAAAGATTTCTTTTTTCTCTCTTTTTTTTTTTCCAACGTGCAGATGAGATTGAAAAATTGGGAATCGTCATTGTCATTTCTCTTACTAAACTTTCTTGGTTCAGCCGTACTTTTCAAGGATCTTCTAAAAAAAAAAAGTTTCAAACAAAATTTTGTTTGAAACCTTTTTTTTTTGGTTAAGGGTAAATATATATAACTGTGAAAGCTCAACCATTTACATGCCTGCCAACCAAATCTATTATAAAAACATATTTACAAATAGAATCAACCTAAGAAAGCATCATAAGCAAGTTTTCCTTTTACTTTACAAAAATACTGAATTCTGGAAATCAGCAGTGCCTTAATCTCCCCGAATCTCTCCTCTGGTTCCTTCTTCACGTTTTGAAATTTCCTGCAATCCCTTTCATACCATACAAAATACACAGCAGCATTAATCATAGCATATACCAAGTTTTGCCTTGCTCTTTGATGCCTCCATCTCCTCAGCAAGTTTTTAAGTGCATTCCTCAAACAGTACAAGTTGAGATTCATCCCTGGCCATTCCATGAGATATTTGATCAGCTTGTGAGAGTAATCACATTGAAACATTAGATGATCAATGGATTCTTCATCAGCTGAGCATAACTCACGCTGCTGTGGTGTCCTCAGCAAGCTCATTTTCTGCAACCTTTCCTGTATAGATAGTCTATCTTTTAGGGCCAACCACATAATAAAACTGTGCTTTGGTATTGAGAGGGGGATCCAGATGATCTTTGCTGCTCTGTATTTGGTCTGCTTCCCCATTAGCCAGCTGAAACCACTACTGGCTGTATATGTCTTCTTGCTGTTTCCTGTCCATTTGCCATTGACCACAGCAGGACAAAACTCATCTCGGATGATCATAAGCTTCCTTCAATGCCAGCTGACATCTGCTGCAAGCTTGTAAACCCAAATAGATTTCGTCTTCAAGTAATAAGAATGGATCCATCGAATCCAAAGACTCTCCTTGTTTTGCTCCAAGTTACATAGCTGTTTTGCAACCAAGGCTTTGTTCCAGAGCCCTGTTTTTTTTATATGCAAACCACCATCAGACTTCTTCTTGCATATCTCATCGCAAGCCACTAAAGCCCTACTTCTCCTTGTTTCACCTTTCCCCCATAGAAACTCATGACAATGCCTTTCAATAATTTTGATAACAGACTGAGGAAGCAAAAAGATTCCAGACCAATAGGAGTGCAGGTTCAAAAGTACAGAGTTTATAAGAGTCAACCTGCCAGCATAAGACAAGCTACGGGTAGACCAATACTTCAATCTTTTGGTGATTTTATCCACCACCTGCTGACAATCATCTTGGGACCAGGCAGTAGGGGAGATTGGTACTCCCAGATATCTTATGGGGAAAGCACCAATCTGGAAACCCATAAGCTGCTGGATTTTCTCTTGAATGCTTCCTGGAACTCCTCCAAAGTAAAGGTTCGACTTTGCGACATTAACAGTCAACCCAGTTGTGCTTGCAAACTGGTCTCAAACAGACTTAATTTGCATAACAACATGTAAATCAGCTTCACACATAATGATAAGACCATCGGCAAAACTCAGGTTAGTAATTTGGAGTTTCTCACAGAATTGATGAAATTTATATCCTTCACTTACTTACGCTTAAACAGCCTGTTCAGAAACACCATAATCAAAGTAAACAGAAGAGGGGAGACGGAGTCCCTTTGTCTTAATCCCCTCTTACCCTGGAAAAAACCACAGCTGCTTCCATTTAAATTAAGGGAATAACTACAAGTACTAATACATTCCATGACCCATCCAATAAACTTTGGAGGAAAATGATAACTTTCCAGCATTTCAACGATAAAGTCCCAATGAATTGAATCAAAAGCCTTCTTGAGGTCCACTTTCATTAAACAACTAGATTTAACTGTTTTCCTTCTATAAAGGCGTATTAACTCCTGAGTTAGCATCACATTATGTAAGATGGACCTTTGCTTTACAAAAGCTCCTTTTATATCAACAAGATTAGGCAAAACAAGGCTAAGTCTTTTGCTAATCAGCTTAGAGACTATTTTATAAATAGTATTACAGCATGCTATGGGTCGAAACTCAGTAGCATCCTTCGGGACATTAGTTTTTGGGATCAGTGAGATTAGAGTAGCATTGTACTGTTTTAGCATTTGACCTGAACTCTACTTATATCCCCCCACTATATTCCAGGCTTCTCTATAAAATCCACAACTAAATCTGTCCGGCCCAGCACATTTATTAGGGTTTATACTGAAAACAGCATCTTTCAAATCGGCAAATGTGAAGTTTCTAATCAGGAGTATCTGCTGGTCTACAGACAGTTTGAACCCTGAATTAAAACCCTCACAGTTTGCCGGTGTTCTAGAAGTTATTGTACCTAACAAACTTTCATAATAGTTGATGAAATGATTTTGTACCTGATCTCGCTGTTCTATTAGCTCTCTCTGCTGATTGATGTAGGACATGATTCTGGCATGGAAGAACCTCAAATTGACATCACCTTCATTAGTCCACTGCTCCTTAAGTTTTTATTGCCAGTAACTGAGCAATGCTTTGCTGACTATTATGTACTGCCCAAGAGATTCCTTTTCCTTTTGTTACAGATCAGCATTCTGATTGTCCAAATCCAATTGCTTCTGAATTCCCTCTAGTTCCTCCTTGAGCTGTTGAGCCTTGTTCTCAATCTCATTGAAGTACTTCCTGTTGAAATCCTTCAGTTGAGGCTTGAGCATCTGCTGCTTTTTGAAGAGCTGATACTGAAAGGTGCCAACCACCTTTTTGTTCCATACCTTCTTCACAACCTCTGCAAATTCCGGGTGGCAAGTCCACATATTAAAGCAACGGAATTGCTTCTTAGCAGGTGCCAATTCAGGCTTCCATTTTAGCAATATGGGGCTATGGTCTGAGATTCCAGGGGGAAGCACCATTGCTGTGGCATCCGGGTACGCATCAAGCCAATTCTCGTTGATGAGAGCCCTATCAAGTTTGCAGGATATTCTATTATAGCCCATTTGCCTATCACTCCAAGTGTACTGATTAGCAATAGTTTTCATCTCGAGCAACTCACAACTGTCAATTATTAGTTGAAACATTCCAGAGTCACCACTTAGGCTTGCAACACCTCCTGTCTTCTCTTCCGGCATCAATATACAATTGAAATCACCTATTATTAGCCAAGGTTGGTCTATTTGACCAGATTGACTAAATAAGTAATCCCACAAGTGTGTTCTTCCCTGCGATTGATGGTCTGCTTAAACTGTTGTTAGTAAAAATTCAGCTCCACTATCTATTCTCTTCACCAAGCTATGGATGAATTCATGCTCTTTACGTAGTTCAAGTATCTGATATTCATCTTCCTTCCATATTAAAAGGATCCTTCCCTTAGTAGTAATCCCATGGTTGCTGATATATTTATACTGACTCCATTTTATCTCCATTAACTCTTTTACCTTCTCTTCATTTAGCTTTGTTTCAAGAAGCCCTACTATACCTACTTTATTTCTGGAGAGATAGTTGCTTATCTCTCTATGTTTCAGAGGGCTATTCAGCCCTCTTATATTCCAACTAAGTAGGTTCGTCATGTTTGCTAGGCCCTGGATCAGGGTGACCAGCTTCATGAACCGATAATCGACCTCCTTGCTTCTGTCTACTAATACGTGTATTAGCGCCGATTTACTCTTTACGTGACAAGCTCTGCTTCCCATCCACTTGTGTACTGCTATTAGTCACTTGCAGTTTGCCACTATTCTTTATTCCTGAATTGAGAGTTCTTGTGATCTGTTTTGTTGCAGTAGTAGTCTCCTTATGCTCTTCTTCCTTTGCTTCTTGAGCAACAGTCTTAGTTTTAGCAGTCTTAGTTCCATCATGCTCTTCAAGTTGTTTTGGACTTGGAGAATTCCTCTCTTTCCATGTCTTCTGAACTGGCTTCCTACAAGCAGCAATTTCATGACCATATCCTGCACAGTTACCACATTTAACCGGCAACCACTCGTACTTAATTTTCTGTTCTTGAAGGATACCATTCTCGTCTTCAAACCAAACTGCATCCGGCATATGATCCCTGATTGGCATTTCTACCAGGATTCTTGCAAAGGCTGCTCTGTTCCTCGTTGCCGTCAACTCATCTAATTCCAACGGTTTCCCCAAGACACTGGGAATCCTACTCAAGGTTTTAGCAGTCCAGTACCTGAGTTGTAGTTTAGAAAATTGCACCCAAACTGGAACCATTTTAACATCCTCCAGTTTAAATCCCTCTTCCACAGACCAATCCTTAACAATTAAGGGGTGATGATCAAAGTGGTAAATATTGCTTCTAAGTACCTCTTCCTTAGCTGCCATAGATTTGAATCTTGCAATATAAACACCATTATCCATTAACAGGATTTTATCTATACCCAGTTTGCCCCAAATCCTACAAAGATAGCCACTGACAACAAAAAAGGGAGGGTTGGCTCCCAACATGTAGCAGATGATTGAAGTTTTCCAATATTCTAGGGCTACTTGAATTTCATCTTTCTGAATCCTTGCTATGACTCTATCATGCTTTTTAGTAGGCTCTATGAACTCCAATTTACGGTCAATCCCCTGTGTTAGACTAGGGTTAGGTTTCCCCCAAACACCAGTATCTTGTGTAACCCGAATTTCCTCATTGACCTCCTTTCCCATCGACTTTTTACTACTAGATCCGTCCCCAATTTGAACAATTTTGCTATTGGATAACTTTTCCAAAAGATTAACACATGAATCATCTTGTACAGGAGCAATTTCATGGTTTTGACCACTAACCTTGTTCGACGAAGCAGAATGATTAATTTCACCTTCTTCCATGGGAACTTTTGTTTGAAACTTTTGCTTATCATTTTTTATTCCTAGGATGTGGCAAGAGGAGAGAGGGTTGGATACAAATGTTTGGTATTAAATGGTCAAAAGAATACTCCCACCGTTTTAAATTATAGTTCGTTTTAAGTTTGGAGAGATTTTTCAAAATATAGGTTGTTGTACAAATTCTAGGCAAATTTTAATGACTATTTTTTCAACTCTATCCTCAATAAATGATGCCAATCTATTTTCTTTTAGTCTTGTTTATAGTTTCAATGTAATTAATGAGAGGTAAACCAGATATTTAATATATAAATTAATTGTTGGATGATTGTCTCCTCAGTTTGCGTGCAGAGTCTAAAAAATCTTATATTTTAAAATGGAGGGAGTAATAAAAGTAGAGCAATCATTTAGAGAACCAGATTCAAGCCAAAACATGTGTTCTTTCAAGTCTATGATTAGATTTTCATTATGAAGGTAAGAAAAGAAATGTCAAAACATCGGAAAACAAAGATAAGAGAAAACACTGTCCAAGGGAAACATATTCAAAATTCTTTTTGGCATTTTATAAACACCCAACATTCAGTAGTTGCTCGCTATATAAATTAACAATAAGATGCTTCTAGATTAGACCAAGAAGCATAAATATCAATAAAATTAATCGCTGTGGAAATATTATGAACTGATTCTTGTCCCATAGAACAAAATTGTTTATCCAAATAAAGGCAATGAGGTGAAAATATAGTCACTGACTTGTAATCTGGGTTTAGACTGCAGAGGTTCAAAGTATTAAAAAAAGGAAATTTCTAGTCACTACTCATGGAAAAACTCCACCGTAGACCTCTACTCAAAGTTTGTTGCTGCCAAAAGTTCTTTCGCAGCCACAGAGGAAAAAATTTCAATGTTTGTTGCTGCCAAGAATTCTTTCGCGACCAAAGAGGAAAAAATTGGAGTCGAGAATTGAAAATAATTAGAGATTAAAAGGAGATAAAAGAAAAAATCAAAACCTAGTTGGCTAATTATTTCTTGGATTGTTCACCGCTATCCAGACTGCCAGACACGATTGAAGCGAGCAATTTATGCCTAACATTAGGTCATTGGTTGAGGACTTTGTGCCGGATGAGAACTTGCTTGGGGAGAAGGGTTTTTTTTTTTTTTGAGAGAGAGAGAGAAATAACTGATTCTGTCCATGTGGATCTTTTAAGTTTACTAGTTTTGTTCCCGTGCGATGCACGGTGAGCTTAACATTTGAAATAAATTTAATCGATGTTAATTATATAGAAAAAATTTAGATATTTGTATGAATGATGATTCAGTAAATGTTTAGTTTATGTACTATATTTGGCAGCCTGGCCATTGCAAAATAATAATAATAATAATAAAATAAACAAAAAGAAAAACCAAACACTACTTGTTCAAAGAGAAATTCTTTGCCCCTAATTTTTAATTATGAAAGGGCCATCTTTTGACGGGTCTTATTTTATCTTCATTTTTATATTTAACAGTATGCCATTTCTCGATTTAAAAGTATGCCATTCTGCATCATCATACTTAAAGATTATGAGTCTTTGGCAAGTTAAAAACATGCATTGGTTTTTGTTGCTAGTTCAGTATTTTCGACAACCCATTAAAAAAACGGTGGGTCTCATTCTATCTTCATTTGTATTTTTAGAATCATGTCACTCTATATCGTTCTGCGTAAAGGTTCCATATTTTTGGTAGGATAATGTGCAATGTTTTAACTGTTATTTCAGTATTTATAACAGCTTGTTGAACAAATAAAAGAAAAAGAATCAGTGGTCTAATTACATTTTCACTTTTATCTTTAACAACATGTCATTCTTTGTTATCTGAATCAAAAGGTTCCGAGTTTTTGGCAAGTTTTAAAAAATTGACATGCTTTTGTCTGCTATATTAGTATTTTTGACACCCCGTCAAACCAAAAAAGAAAAAGAAAAAATAAGAAAGAACCGGCTCTTATTCCATCTTCATTTTCACTTTTAATACCATGTCACCTTGTATATTAATGTTTAAAGGTTCTAAGTCTTTCATAAGTTAAAAACCTACATTGGTTTCGGTTGATGGACGTGTTGCCTATAACAACACATGGGAAAAAAATACATTAAAAACTTCAATCCAATTTAATTCATAAGACATAAAAACATGCAATAGAAAAGAAGAACAATTTAAATAATAATTATTGAAATTGGTTTTATAAATAAAACTTTCATATTTAAGAATTTCTGACAGTCCGTTAAACTAAAAAAGAAACAAAAGGTCTCATTCGATATACATTTTCATCTTTAACAGCATGTCACTTTGCATCATCTTACTTAAAAGTTCTTAGTTTTCGGTAGGTTAAATACTTAGAATGATTTAATTTTACTATTTCAGTATTTTTAGCAACCTGTTGAACCCAAACAGAAAAAATAACAGAAGAATAAGCAAGAACTATTTGTTCAAAATGATGCTTATCGATAAATGAACAATTTAGTATTTTCGATAACCCGTTGAAAACAAAAAATCGGCAGGTCTCATTCTATCTTCATTTATATTTTTAACATTATGTAACTCTTTATTGTCCTGCTTAAAGGTTCCACATTTTTGGTAGGTTAAAAATCTGTAATGGTTTTAGCTGCTATTTTAGCATTTATAATAGCCCGTTGAACCAAGAAAATAAAATGAACTGGTGGATCTCATTCCATCTTTACTTTTATCTTTAACAACATGTTACTCTATGTTATCTCATTGAAAATGTTTAGATTCTTTGGTAGGTTTAAGAATTGTAGTGGTTTTGTCTACTATGTTACTCTGTATCGTCTACTTGAAGATTCTATGTTTTTTGTTGGTTAAAAATCTGTAATAGTTTTAGCTACTATTTTAGTGTTTTTAACAGCTCGGTGAACAAAAAAAGAAGAAAAAAAAGAACTAATGGGTCTCATTCCATATTCACTTTTATCTTTAACAACGTGTGATTCTATGTTATCTGACTTAAAAGGTTCTGAGTTTTTGGTAGGTATTAAAAAATTGACATGGTTTTTGTCTGATATATTAGTATTTTTGACACCCTGTTAGACCAAAAAAGTAAAAGAAGAAAAAAAAAAGAACCGGCTCTTATTCCATCTTCATTTTCTTTTTTAATATCATGTCACTTTGTATATTAATGTTTAAAAGGTTCTAAGTAATAAGTTAAAAACCTGCAATGGTCTTGGTTGATGGACGTGTTGCCAATATCAACACATTGGAAAAAAATACATTAAAAAATTAAATCTAATTTAATTCATAAGACATACAAAATGCAATAGAAAAGACGAACAATTTAAATGATAATTATTGAAATTGGATTTATAAATAAAACGTTCATATTTAAGAATTTCTGACAGTCTGTTAAAGTAAAAAAGAAAACGAAAGGTCTCATTCGATATACATTTTCATCTTTAACAGCATGTCACTTTGCATCATCCTACTTAAAAATTCTTAGTCGTTGGTAGGTTAAATACCTAGAACGATTTTTACTGCTATTTAAGTATTTTTGGCAACCTGTTGAACCAAAAAAAAAAAACAGAAGAATAAGTAAGAATTATTAGTTCAAAGATGATATTTATCGATGAATGAACAGTTTAGTATTTCTGATAACCCGTTGACAAAATAAACTCGTCGGGTCTCATTCCACCTTAATCTACATTTTTAAAATCATGTATTATGTATTGTCCTTTTACTGTTTAAAATTATTATTAAATGAACAACTAATAGAATAATGGCACATGTTCGGTAAGTCTATTGATAGCCTAATTGACTGGCACGTGATAAAGAAAATTCCATTAATACCTATAGAGATATGGTATTACTTGATCAAATTCAACCTTCTTTTGGTAAATATACATTCATGAAGGAAAAAGAGTCATTTGTTAAGAAGAATTAAATCTCAGCCCGAGTACGTGCAAAGATAGATATGTAACTAAGAAAAGAAATGGTAGTGTTTGGCAAATATATATGTAACTAAGAAGAAAAATAATATGTTTTGTTATGACAAAATAATTATGTAGGAAAATAACAAAAAAGATAAAACAATAGTCTCTCAATCCTCGTTGCCTGGGGCATGAACTATCATTGCAATACGGCTTAACAGGTTTGATATAGATATCTAAGATTTGTTATTGTGACGAAATAACAATGTAAAAATAATTGAGGTAATTTTGTATAACCACAAACATTAGTTCATCCGCAAAAGGACTTAAATATTAAAGTATAGAGGGAGCATTAAAGTATAGAAAGTGGGTTAAATATTAGCTATTAAATCACTTGATAGCTTAAACCGTTTAAGCCAACAAAATACTACAGATTGCATCACTTGGGTGCATTTACATTATTTCTTCTTTTTTTTTTTTGGGTCAAATATGTGTAATTTTATAATCGTCCTACATGGTTTTATGAACCTTTGTATGTCAACTAACTCAGAATTTTATAGTAGGCTATGCCCAATAAGCGTGTTATCTTGAGGTCATTAACAGGTCAAAAAAACAAACGAATTGATATTTTTTGGCAATGCAAGAATAAAAATGGAATAAATAAATGCAAGAAAAAGAACTCCTTTAAAGTTTAAAGGCTGGTCCTTTACTATTAACTTTTATGTAATCCCTCAATAACAATCATTCTTGGTGTTGATTATTTAATAGCCTTTTGAGATCCTGTCAAATAACTCAAGATGTGTCAACGGAATCAGTTTCCTTCAATCCTCCACACTTTTCTTGAAACTTTTTGAGGGTGATAGCATATGAAGAAATCCTACGAATCATAGGAAGAATCTTAACAATCTCAATAGCATGATACACATGTGCATCACCAGTTTGAGGAAAGCACCTTGACACACTTAATGGCAAAACTATTATGTTTTCGCAATGAAATTCCGTAGCCTTCTGAAAGATGGCTCCCAAGACTCAAGTTGATACATAGAGTCTCCCCATGTGATCTAGATACTTTTCTGCCTTCAGATTCAGGGGACATTGACCTGTCCGGAATACATGAAAAGTTCAGACATCAAGAGATTGTTTCGAACTATTCTTAAGAATCTGCAAGGCTACCAATGGTGTATTCAACTGAAATAACACACTACCACCAGCTAGGCTGCAAACGACATATTAAGAACACTAAGGAACCTCAACTGCCTCAAACTCTTCTATGTAAGTTGATTAAAACACATTAATAAATTAAGGGTCACAGCAAAAAACCATGTACCAAACCTACTGAGTAACAAATCATGACAACCTTGATGAAAGACATTTTTGAGGAAACAAAAAGAGGAACATAGATGCCCTACTTACATGGTTTGCTCTTAAAGTCTTCAGGAAGTTCCCAAGGCTTGCTACGATTCCCTGCCAGTGAGCAATCAAAGCTTGTGGAGCAGGTTTGTTAGCAACTGAACGTGATGATCCCTTAGCGAAGCTTGGTCTAGAGGTTCTCGCTGCCTATGATTGAAAGCAACATTAACAGAACCTACCTGAATACCAAGCCCAAGCAAGGGAGATATCTCTCTTACTTCAAATTATCGTGAAACATTCCATAAATTTTCTCTACATATGCTGTAAGCTGCTGCTTGAAAAGCAAAGCTGGGTATTTTGATTCCACTTGACGCAAAGTATCTAGTTCACCTGGGAGACTACTAAAAGGACAAATTGACTCCTGGCGGAGCTCTCCTGAAGATGTGAAAAAAAATGAGGTCACTAAATTGGTTTCTAAAATCATTGTTGGAATACCCGTGGTTGTTTCTGTTCTTGTGTTCCCCAGTCGTTCAACACCTTGCAGCTGCCCTGGTATCTTCTCACCAAATTGGCTTTCTTTGATCATCAATAGGACCTTTTTACAATTTGTTCGCCGCTATTAAAATCTCTCACCACCGTCGTCAACGCTATCCCCATATGCAGCACCCAAAATTGTGGCTCACAGTTTAGGAATTCGTCTGTCAATTTGATAAGGTTGCATTCAAATTTAGAAAGTGAGTTATCGAAAATTATCTTAAATTAAGGTGTTAGTTTGATAAACCTTATCAAATCCTGGAAGGATTGAGATAGTTGAAGATAATTTCCCTTCAAAAATATATCCTTCTAATTTTTTCCAAAAAAAAAAAAAAATTCAATATCTGATCCCCTCCCATTAAATAATAATAACACTAATAGCGGCAAAACTGGTGCACAAAGCACAGAGATTCACGGTTTGAAAGTTGCCATCAGGGTTTTTCAAATAATACATGATCTGATCCAATGAAGGTGATAGTAGAATACGCGAAAAATCCGGTCCATCCCCGAATGAAAGATTCCTAGTTACGTACGTAAAATAATTTCTATGTGATCCATGAGTTCCAGGCCAACCAAATAGTTTGGTAGTTCAATGATCGAATTTTACACGGCAGCAACGGTAACAAGAGAAAGCGTACCGAAGTAACAATTTTATCCAGGGAGGGATATCGAATTCACATCGGGAAGCAATCAATGAAAAACATATTTTCAGGCGTCTCCGGAGCTCAATTCATGCCAGATTTTCGGCGAGGTATTGAAGGTCTGGTCGTCCGTGTTCTTTGTTGTGAAATCTAGAAGTCATCGCCGATAAAATATACATCGGATTAATCCCCCTTTTGGTCCAGATACAATAGTTGCCTGGAGAGTATGCCGTAGGGAGAATATTCAACAACAGCGAAATAATTCCCAATTAAATATTTATGTAATCGAGAGTCATCGGCGATCTTGGTCGGCAATTTTTCATATGATGACTTTAGCAGCAGCGGCGGCCAAAGGGAAGGGCAAACTTTTGTTATTATTTGCAAAATTATCCTTCTGAGAAGTTTCTAATTCATGCATTATAATAGGTGAAAGTTAATTTAAAAAATTATTACTGTTTTACTTTTATAAAATATACATATAAAGTGCAGTAAAAAATCCACGAATTAGATGATGACATGTGAACTATAAAAAATTCTCAATGAATAAGAATATGACATGTGTACATGAAAATTATTGATGATCCAATTAACTGACATGTGTCTTGTCAAAAAAATTCCATTAATTTATAGTAAGATAAGATGTGACTTTACAAAAGATTAGGCAAAAAATTTGATTTCAATTAAGATTACTCATGGAAATAGATTGATGAATAGGGTTATTAAGAAAAAAAATCTCAAATTTTAGAGTTAATGTAGAAAGAGAACACCGACAGATATATCCCGAAATTTATACCCTATTTACAAATTCATTCTAAACTTCTTAATTTGATTAATTATGTCCCAAGATTCTCAACATTTGACAAATATATCTTAAGACCTATAAAAATAACATTAGTAACCCAAGGTAAAAATCTATGGTCCCGTATTTCTTTCCCTCAGATTTTCTCTTTTTTTGTCCTTTTTTTTTAAAAAAAAACAAAAAAATATAATAAAGTATAAATGGTGAGATATATTTACCGATATTTCTTTACACGTTATTCAAAACAATTCTTCAAGTTTTATAAGATTCCAAATCAATTTAGATTCTTCTAAAATCTTAAAAGTTCGAACAAAAATCTATAATCATTTACAGTATTCGAAGAGATTTGAATATTTTACACAATTACAGAATAATTTTTTTTCTCACAATAGCTTCTGAAATTTACAAAATAATCAAACAATGACTCTTGAATTTATGTAAAACTATCCCGGTAAACTATGTTATAGAACTCACTTATAAAAGGTTTTGTTACTGATTATTTAGTTTCGTTAGCAGCACAAGGCTCAGGAGACTTATAGTGACTATAATCTCCATCTTCGAGAGTTAAATCATGATTGGAGCATGATTTGATAAGAGTGACACATCCCTGTAAAGTTTTAATCTAAAAGGTTTAGATGCAAGTCTCTATTCTTGTAACAAATTTTTTTTTTTTTTTAAAAAAAATATCCCTCCTATATAACTTATGAAATTTAGTTCTTGAATATCTCAAAAAACTTATCAAGCAAGCTATTCTGCAGTTAAAGTTGATACTACCTCCGTCCTCTTAAAGTAATCCAATTTAAAAAACTAAAATATAAACATTAGATGACTTAATCTTGCAAATTAAAAAATTAATTTGAAAAATTGAATAAGGTTTCATGACTATATATCAATTTAATAATTAATTTTAGGTTATACCAATTATTAGATTTGTTTACATTTTTAAAATTGGATTTTTTTTTGGAATAGAGGTGGTACTATTTTAGATTTTTTCCATACGAACTTTATGTAAATATTTTGGGATACTAATTACTAATCAATTAGCTAGAAACATTATATTGACTGCTTTTTTTGGGTGTGTGTATGCTGAAAATTTTGGTTGAAAGCTTACAAATAAGAAATATCCATGCCTTTGTTTTAAAATAATTGTCTCGTTTAAATTTTCACTTTTGGTATAATCATTTTTGTTAACATTATATTTACTCCTTTGTACTAAAATGATTGTCATGTATATCTTGTATACCATTTGTACAAGATATCTTTTATACCATTTGTACTAAAAATTAAAAATGTAAATCAAACAATTATTTCAGGAGTGAGAAAATAAATATTAGGAAAATGGTTTAGACAAATATTAGGTGCAATACAAAAGTATTAACAATATATATATATATATATAATATTGTTTTTGTCTTTGAACTTTTGAGACCAAATGTAAAAACTTTCTTTTTGCTAATAAGTACGTTCAACGAAAGACACCAGAGAGAAAACTACATGCAGTAGTTAACTTCAAGCTCATTAATTCAATAAAAATTAAGGCATAATTAGGACATCAAAATCGTTGTTGATCAAAATAGGTTAAATTAGAAGAGCAGTTGAGCTTAGGAATTGATTAATCTACTGCTGTTGTTGGCTAGCACAGCAGCGGCTAGCCATTTTCATGGCTTCTTTTATAAACCATCATCTGTTTCAAAGTTTAGCTTTTGTTTGTTAGCTTTTCCTTTGTTTCCCTTTGAAAGTAGTGAATGCTGTATCTGATAATTACTGCTTCGACTTGTAATATTTGCGTGGTTATTGCTATTGACTTCCTCCTCATGTTAGTTTTATCGGGTACTTTTGTGTTTGTTTTCTGACGAAAAGCTTTGATGTTTTGACTGATTGATCAGTATCCCGAAAATAATTTTTTTTGAATTTTGTCTCTAAATATAATTTCATACGAAAAATAAAATTTTTTATCTTATATTTATTTTGAGACAAAAGAATAATATATATGATTTGCTTATCTCAGAATCGCTCATTCTTTCTCTTTAACTTAATTGTGTTTGGAAAAAATGACAGGGACAAATGATCTTATAGTGACTCAAAAAAGTATAAGAGGTGACCTTAAAATAATAGTTTTAAAATTGGTCCTTGAAGATGACACGTGCCTTTGCTTTTCAACAAAATGAGCTTCTTTTTTTTTTTTTTAATTAAAAAAGAGGTGTAGAACAAGTAATTACTACCAACTTCAAGAACTTAGCACTTTTATGTGGTGAAAAAAATGAAAATAAAATAAGAAAACATGTCCATCCGACTTTCTTTTTTAATTCTTGGGCGAACTTCATTTTACCCCCAAGTTTTGGCATGATTTATCATAAACTCCTCAGTAATACTACAATATATCCCCTTGATTGATTGTCAATCTATTATATGTCTCCTTAAAATACTAACATCATCATCAATTATGCGTAAACAATAAAAAAAAAACCCTTTAATCCATATTTTCTAAATTGTAAAATTTTAATGTTTTGCAAATATATCATAAATTATGTTAAAAAAATATTTCATATTAATTTTTATATTAACTTAAATAATAAGTTTTCTAAGTTAAGTATATCATCTCTTTCGAAATAAAATAATCTTCACTAGATATTATTCTATTTTTTTTTAAACATAATAAATTATATTATTAATTATGGATTAAATTTTATTAAGTAATTTATGTTATAGTTAAATGTGAAAATAACAAATTGATTCATTTTAGTGGCCAAAAAAAAAAAAAACCAAAGAAAAACAAACTGAAAGGCAGGAATGAAAATGAAACAAACTGAGAGGCAGGAATGAAAATGAAGTATATGTAAAGTTTAACCGTAGTCATTTTATTAACATCAATTTTTAATCGCTACTCAGTGGATATATGATATATTATCCAAATTCATGGAGTTCAAGGTAGATCATGCCAAAACTCGAAGGGTAAACTGTAGCTCGCCTTTAATTCAGTCTCTATTCTAGATTTCTTATCAATGTGCTTCTGTTGGATAGTTATAAGATTGCTTGAATGTACGCAAATCGGGCGTTTTTTATTTTACAACTTTGCTTCGTAAAAGTATAAGTATACTTATCCTTCTTCTCTATTTCTCTAATGATGCCACTTTCTCTGTCCCAGACAATAATTTTGAGTACTAAATAATGCCAATAAGACAATAATAAAGTATCAAAATGTTATTCCACGTGTCTCAAGAACATAGTCTATATTGAATTTTTAAATTTATAATAAAACTAAAACTAGTTCAAATTTGAAAACTCAATAAAAAACAATTTTTTCGAAGTAAAATATGTATGTTTTTATCTTTCTTTTGTTATAGTTTTTTTTTCCATTTTTGTTAAGACAACTCTGTATTTCAATATCTTACAATTAAATTGTGTGCTTAGTAGTTCTTGTAAATAATACTTCTCCCCTAAAATTTCACAGCATTCAAAAATCACTCAATTACCGTATTCAAATTACTATTAAATTAAATACTATGTTCGAACCCTATCAACCTCAAGATTAAAATCCCCGCATTTTTCACGTCCCTTGTTTTCTTGTGTATAGTAAGAAGAAAAAAAGCACTCCATCCAGATTCAACACAACACTGCTGTCCGTATCAAATAATATATACTCCTCTTCTTTATTATAAGACATTTTGAAACATTTTAATTTCATTCTAAGTTTGACCTAAAATATCTTTTTAATTGAAATAAAAACCTTAAAAATATTTCATAATAATTAGAATAACACAACAAATATAAAAATATATTTTTAAAATTTTTTTTCTAATTAAAAAGACATTCTAGGCTAAACCTAGAACGAAATCAAAATAACTGATAATAAGGACAAGAGGGAATACCAGTTTACTCATTGAATTGGTTTGGTTAGAATTTCTTAAATTCATTTACACAATTACATAATTAGGATATTTCCTAATACAATAACTCAATGAATGCCTTATTTCTGTGTCTCAATGTACAAATTAATAAGCAGTATCAACAAAGCAAAACATTTCCATCTAACTTCACATCTTTCTGTACGTACCACAAATCAAAATGAATTTTAGAAACAATAGCTTACGTTCTCCAAACCTTGTCAAGTTTCTGCTCAAATTAGTTTCTACCTTTGAAGCAATGCCTCCGCCCGGTAAAGTCGTACAATGCAGATCAAACCCATACTCTGATTGTGCTTAGAGGAGCGTGAATTCGATTGGAAAGACAATCGATCATAACTCATAACGAGGATTGTTCACTGAAATGGCTATCATCTTCAGACAATATGTGCAAAGTACCGCAATGTGAGGCGAAAAAATGATTATTCACAGTTTCATTAGACATTCTCTTCTCTTCCTATTCATATACTCCCTCGTAGACAGGAACTGATTAAATGAGCTCAAAGTTGCATTTAGAGAGTCAAGATCATAAGTTTTCCTGGTAAGCTATACTTGCCGCAATCAATCCAAGTTCCCTTCCCCGAAATGCCCATCAGAAACAACAAAGACATTGGATATACTCCCTCGTAGACAACAACTGATTAAACGATCTCAAAGTTGCATTTAGAGAGTCGAGATCATAGCTTTTCCTGCTAAGATATACTTGCTGCAATCAATCCAAGTTCCCTTCCCCAAAATGCCTATCAGAAACAACAAAGACATTGGAGCTTATGCAAAAAGATGCAGAAGAAAACAATAAGCAAATACAAAAGACACGTATCGAAAGTATCCCAAAAAATCATTGACAGAAACAACAAAGAAAAAAGTTGCTGCGTTGCTACATTAAAAATATGGGACCCATATCCTTAAACCAGTGCTAACATAAAAAACAAAGAAACAGGCCTGTTAGGAGAGACAGGTAACGCTTGGTTAAAAATGACAGAAAAAAGATGAGTGATTTTCCATTTGTTTCATATAAAAATTTAGGAAAACAAATGAACGCAACAATTTACCTTTGATGCAAATGCATAAACTCGTTTGTCGATGTGTTCAAAGAACGCTTCATGCAGCAACCAGGCAAGTTAGTCAGCATCAATGCATAATCTGTTTAAGCATTCAGTCGCATGTAAGCTACCAAATGCAATTTCCCATATAATAGCATGACTATCAACAGCAAGTGCAATGCCACTAGCAAAACTGAATCAATCACACTCAAAAAACCGCGCCACTGCTGAATAAAGCTGTCCTTCTTCAAATGGTTTAGATACATAACCATCCATTCCACACTTTATGCACTTCTCATTTGTTGCTTGGCTTACATCGGCCGTCATAGCTAATATTGGTGTGTGCCACTGAGAAATGTTGGCCAATATAGGTGTTGGTAACTCACAAGATTCACTTTTATCATTATACTTCCTCTCAAGATCACGAATTTGCTCAGTAGCTTCAAACCTAGGAAAGGACCAAAAAAGCAAAATAGAATTAGAGAATATAAACATTACATTGATAAGTAGTGGAAAATTCTAATCATGATCTTCTGCACTATAAGTGGTGTTACTATTGACCTGAAAACAGTTACTGGGGTTGCTCTAACATGTAAGAATATTAGAACTTATTAGCGTGCCTGACCCTGTTGAAGATTTAGTGAACCTGGTAGCTGGACAACAGAAGTGACCCTAGCATAGTAAACTTAAATGGTTAATCATAGACCAAAAATCCTAGGAAACATCTAATCATGTAATTCAGGTTACAAAGACAAACAGGTTTCCTCTCACAACATAAACTAAAACCTTAATCTTAACTGTTAATTAGCAGCAATCTCTGTTATGTCCATTACTGCACACCTGAAAAGAAGATGAAAGAAAGGTAGATTATTTACCCATCCATTAATGGCATTTGAAGATCCATAAAGCAGGCATCGAAATTATGAGGTGGATCAAGTAGCTTTAAAGCAGCCATTCCATTCCCTACACAGGTTACAATAGCTCCATACTTCTTCAAAGCAGCTTCCGCAACTCTTCTGTTCACAGTATTGTCATCCACAACCAATATGTGTTTGTTTGCAAGAAGGTTCCCAAGTGTTGGTGGTTTCCCCTTCCTAACTAAACTATCTCCTCCAAATCCGGTTGCTTCTTGGAGGGATGACAGTAACGCACTCAACCTAAGTGGCTTAATTAACACACTGTCAACTAAACCAGATGATTTAAATTCTATCTGATCCGAAGGAGTAGTGCTGGTAGCCAATAGAAAGAGCTTTGGCGTTGGCGCCCTTTCCAAATTTGACGTAGATGCAATTGATCTGAGTCCTTTAAGTAGACTAAATAAAGGATGGTATCCTTCACTGGCCCAGTATTCTTTATCAATAACTATCATATCTAATGGCTCCAATGCCCTGTACACAAAAGACAGAGAAACTTTCAGCAAATAAACCATCAAATAATCATTATCTAAGTTAAGAATGATAGATTTATAAATCATCATTGGAGAGTACATTCAAGTATTTTCTCTACTTATGGGAAATTGAGTTGTGGATCTACAAATAATGTCTAGACTAGAAACTAGTAATCGATAATCCAAATACACAAACTTAACGCAGTTTATATTAGAGAAGCGGATGCAGTAACATGGATAGTAAAATAGTACTTAAGCGCTGATTATGAACAACCTTAATTTTCAACTTCTGATGACAATCAAATTAATGTAACTTCAATCATGACTGGACTCACATCACTTTGAATTAGTTTTACTTCAATCATGTCACTTACCCTGATAACTAACGTCCATTTCGTAGTCGATTCTCTACTGCAATTTAAGGACACCACTGATCCTAATCTGTATTAAAGTTCAGATTTGATATGGTATCTGAGTATCATATGCTGACTGCAATCCTAAACTAGGCATAGGTTATAAAGTATAAAACTTTTTGAAGCACAGGAGCTCACATCAAGACTTTATCATTTTTCATATATATAACATACCATGATTGCTCTGACAGGAAGAACATAGGAGCTCACATAAAGACTTTATCATGTTTCATATATATAACATACTATGATTGTTTTGACAGTAAAGAACAAAGAGAGAAGTTACCTCTTTTTGACATAAGAAATATAAGAGCAAGCAGAATCTGTTCCGGAAGCTACATCAACCTGTACACCCAGTCTTTTAAGATGGTATCTCGTAACCTCACCTCTAAAACCTCTCTCATCAACCACCAGGGCTTTTAATCCCCGAAATACTGAAACAGCTTCATTATGCAGCTTCAGATGAGCAATATCAACAGGAGTGTGTTCTGGTTTGCTAAATGTTACAGTAAATGAAAAAGTACTTCCAATTCCACGTTCACTTACAAAACCAATTTCTCCGCCCATAAGATCCACTAGTCTCTTACTGATACTCAGACCTATTCCTGTTCCTCCATGAGTACGGGATGTGGAACTATCAGCCTGCATAAAAGGTGTGAAAATGCGGTCTTGAGCTTCAACAGGGATTCCCTCACCAGTATCTTCAACAGTCACTAACAATTTAATCTTTCCAGACTCGTCTCTGGTGCCACACATGCTTTTGAAATTTTCCCAACTCTTCCATCTGTCAACAATCGGAAACCCACTCAATGTATTTGAAGAAGCCACCGGACCATCCTGAGCTAGTATTAAGCTTTGTCTGAGAATTTCATCCCTTACATTGAGGGCACCACCAACTTCATCAGCTAAGTGAACAGTCACAAATATGTGTCCCTTATCCTTGTCTTTTGTGAACTGGAACACAGAAAGCAGACAAGGCTCATTAAATTACAAGCTCAACCAAAAATAGGTGATGGATAAAGACCATTGTATCTAATACAGAAAATTCTGCTGCAGAATAATAGAAACTGTTTTGAGCAGCCTCACCAATAGCTGCCAAGTTCCAAGCAATGGCGAAGCCAGGGGTTCGCTAGCCACCCCTTTGAAATTTATTAGGAAAAAATGAATGAGTTCAATTTCGCACCACTTTGAACATTTTATAATAATAATTAGTAAATTTTTAGCTCATTTATATACAAAATATTTTAAACAATATCATTTATATACTCAAATATGTAAATCTCAAGTATGGGGAAAAAAAACAGCAAAACTTTACAAAAAAATGTTATTAGATTTTTTTTCCCCTAAAAGGTCACGATTTGAAATCCATTAACAACAATAAAATTGCAAGTCAAGGCCCAAACCAATTACAACAACACAATTAAAATTAAAGTCTTGTATTCCCTCCCAACAAACAAAAAAGAGGGAAAAAACGCCAAAGTTAATGGGCCAAAGTAAGGTTTTTAATAGGCAAAAAACTTATTAGAAAAAGTTAAATGGTCAAATCTATTTATCTGCTGGATTCATCAATGCTCAAACAACGTGGACAGGCCCACTTTGATTAATTCAAATTAATTATACTAATTTCTTTCTTATAGTGATTCAGTGCAGTAGAAAGGATTCATTTTGTTTCTTATATAAAAAACTTTTTTAACTTTTGTTCTAATTTGCCCCACATAAAATACATCTTAAATAATAGATTTGAACCCCATAACTTTATTACTTATAGTTGCAAAAAATGCGTAAAATATTAATGAAGTAGTTCCAACTAAGTTGTTACTCCCACTGTCCCAAAATTATTGTCCAGTTTGAGATTTCACTTCTAGTACAATTTGAACTAAAAATGACAAAACCGGACAATAATTTTGGGACGGAGGGAGTATAAAATTTTGAATGAGAAAAAAAATTCATTTTAGAATCTTTTTTTTTTATTACTTATAATTTCTTTTAGTATTAAGTACTTTATATTGATTTCATTTCTCATTTTGACTCTGCCGCTGCTTCCAACAAAAAATCATTCAAAAGCACAACTGATTTTTTTTTTTTTTTCAATCCGTTGATTGCACAATCTAAAACAGATATCTAGATCTTCATGACTTAATTGTACACATTTTCTATCAGAACACTGGCAATTTCAGAAAGGCAACCAAACTAGCCAATCAGAAAAATTCTATAGCTGCAACTTTCTAGTTAGAATTGTCGTTTGTTTTCCATTACTGAAGTGCAATGTATTTTTTCTTTTTCAATTTCTATTGCTAATGTGAAATTAAGGAGTCGCATCATAATCACATGTATTCAAGTCTGGAGGAAGAATTTCTACTTTCTGGCAAAACTGAACTTCCATGATACCCATTGACGCAGTAAAGACTTCACATTATTTCCTAAACAATTGGGTGCATAATTGTACTCCAAAAGTTAACTGGCATATCACTTCCTGATAATTCTTAGATGATGTATATTTCAGTTGACATTCAACAATGAGGCTTGAATTGCTATCTGAAACAAGCCATATTGTCTAAATCATTAAAAACTTTTTCTAGGTATAGCGACTCTTATGGAAAAGTAGATTACTATGATCAACGAATGAAAAGGACATTACTATGTTCACAGACCAAGGTTTCCTAAATTGCTTTATAAGGAGAGTAAATTTTACAAGTAAAACTTTTCCTATCTATTTCACTTAGAAATGCTGAGTCAATGAAAATAACCAAACCTTAATTGAGTTTCCAACAAGGTTCATTATAATCTGCCGGAATCTTCCAGGGTCTCCAATAACAACTTGTGGCACCTGGTCAGAAACATATACAGCCAGCTACACACCCACAGAAGACAGACAGAAAAAGACAAGACATTATATCTTTACCAGAAATGGGTAGTGACAAAATAGCCGAAAGAAAGGGATCAGTTTATACCTCAATTTCTTTTTCATGAGATTTTCCAGACAAAAGTGACAAAATTTTATCTAGATCAGCTCGTAGATCAAAAGGTGCGGCCTCTAGCTCTAGCCTTCCTGATTCAATTTTAGCCTGATCCAAGACTTCATTTATCAATGCTATTAAATCTTTTCCACTAGCATGCGCAGTCTCAGCATAGTCTCTTTGGATGTCATCCAAATTAGTATCCATTAGCATCTGAAGCATACCTGAAGTAAATCCCAGAGTCTGTCACTCCAAGAATAAGAAAATCATAAATCAGCACTGAACACAACTTTGTTCAATTACCTAGCACACCATTCATTGGAGTCCTGATTTCGTGAGAGACTGTAGCAAGAAACTACATTGGAAAAGAAAATTGTAAGAGCAGCACCCATTTGGGGAGAGAGATTGCAGAACAGCAATAGATTCTAAGGAGAACCAATAACCGAATTAAGAAGGCAATTTTATGCCATTCTAACGAGATAAAAATGTGAAGGAATTTTCTTTGCAAAAAACACCTGTGACTTTGCTACATCGGCTGCTTCAGCACGGTGCTTGAGCTCCATCATCTCATGATAGTCATCCTCCACTTTATCAATTTCGTTTATAGCTGCACGAAATATGTGACCTAAAAGAAAAGTAATAACAAGGACTCCACCAGATGATGTTATAACAGTCCAGGGTAGCGGTGGTTTTTGCTTGAACCTGGGGCCAGAAGCAGACAAGGTTAGACAATAAGCATTTGCTGAAATTGTCAGCAGAGCAGTAATTACAAAGGAGAAACGATAACCTGCAATGCATCTCGTGCTTTCTAGCGGGGTCACCAAAATCAAGATTACTTATTCGAAGCAGTCCCGTATCAACTACATCTTCACCATACATCTTAATTGGAGAGGACTTGTTTGTTGTATCATAAACATGCACGACAATTGTTTGTTTACTAGCTAGCTGGTGCAGAAGCTTCTCAACTAGTGAAGGGACATCATAAGAAGCACCAAGGTACCTTTAAAAGAAGGGCCGCCATTGCAAATGGAAGAATATATATTTTAGAGATCAGGATCCAAGAATGAGAAAGTAATACAAGAAGGATAATGTACCGACGATTGAGACATCCCAATAATATGAAGGAAATAACTTACCCGACAGTAGCATTGACACGTTGCTGTGGTGCAGCATCAGGAGGTAGATCGGTATTATAAACAGCAAATGTGAGCACAACTCCAAGGTGATTGGATTTTAATAATTTGAAAGGTGATGTTAGGACTCCTTTCCCAGAAGCTCTTGCTCTCAAGATGTTTTCTCGGTCCTCCTGTATAGCAATGGCAGAAAGCACAGTTCTTCAATTAAATCCAGCTGCCAAACATATCTGGCACGGGAAGAAAATAATTTTGGCACTTCAAATATTTTCCTATAAATGATTCTTCTTCTAACTCACCAGTTCATGTTTCCCCTATTAATTTTCTCTTTCCTTCCCACGTCTCTGTTGCCTATTCTATCTGAGTTTCTGAAACTAAATTGGTACTCTCTAAAACAACAGCCAAACTGAAATGTCTACAGCCCAATACTATACATTGCGAAATTTGCTGCATTTCCAAACTAATGAAGAAATGTCTACAGCTCAATATATATGAATTGGAAAACTGTTGTGTTTGCCAAATGAAGAGCATTGAGTGAGATAATCAATCAAAACGGCATAATACCTTCCCAGACATCATGTCTATTGAAACAATATGAGAGACCGTTTTTTGTGCAAAGATAACAGGTGCATATTCTTCTTGAACAGGTGAAGGCTCCAAGTTTTCAGGCACGAGATCTTGAGATAAAGTTTGATCCTCAGTATCCATTTTTCTTATTTTCCATCCTTGCTGCTTTTCAAAATTTTCCCTCATTGAGTGAAGAACCCTTAAAGCATAGGCAACACCGCTTGTTAGGGGTCTTTCGAACGCTGTTTTCTCTGTATAAGCTTCAAAAGTTTTCTGCAAAACACAGACGGTGTACTTGTTCAACGACGGAGATGAGATGATAATACAACTAGCGCAAAAAATCAGTACTTGGAGCTGCATTGTCCTACAAGAGCAACACCAAAAGAGCTTAACATTTTCAATACAAATTAAGAAACTGGGAATCCCAACCTGATTTAATACAGAAGACTCCTTCTCGTGGTAAAATGAAGATACAAGAATAGCCAAAGCATGAACATGGTTCAAGCTCACATTAAATTGATCCTGTAGCATGCGAGCCCTTTCATCGCACATGCTAGTCAGCATCTCTTTGTTCTTTGACCAGTGATCTTTACTCAAGTACCAAAACAGCCATATGCATATAGATATGCCAAAGCAGACACCAATAACAAGGAACTTTCTCCTCCAGCTACCAGTGCTTCTTGATGAACTTCTATTAGGTGGGTGTGGTGGCTGCAGCAGTTGGGGTGGATCTGTCAGCTGCTGCTGAACCGAATTCTTCTTTTGATTTCTCCAAAATTTCAATATTTGCGTGCTCGACACAATTCCAATGAGAATCCAAAACCAGCTGATATTTGCGAAGGTGAGTATCACTCTAAAGTGATTGATGGCAAACTTAGCTTGAGGCTTCGTGTGTAAGGTATCCTAAACAAGGCAATTATGGCAATTTCAATATATCAAACTTACCAAAAATAAAACTATTTTGCACTGTAGCTACCCATATTAGCACAAAGAAAAGCCATTAATATGTTGCAGAGCACACAAGCCCAATAGAATAGACATTTAAAACTTGCGTATTAAACATTAAATGCTCAAAAGAAACTCCACATAGATTTTACTTATTCAGTTCTGGCCAAAGTCTACGGAATTGTTGCCATCATATTAGCACCGGATGAGATAAGTAACTGACTCTTAAGAGGCTCTACCTCACAAGAAAGTTGGTGATCTTGATTTACTGATGAACTATACCACATTTTCAGAAACTGCAAGTCGAGATCCTTGGAATTGTTGTCATCATGAGCAGGGCACTGATCAATATGCTTACAATTTTCTTCCACTAAATTAAATGATTGTTCAACTAAGCCACTGGTAGAACTTAGCAACTTCAAAGCACATGTAAAGCTATTACTAGAAATTTGACGTCCACGCTGTTTGCTACATGTCAAGGATGAGATCTGAAAATGTAACATATAGGCAATGTTATGTCACTTGAAAGTTGAAACAAACTCATGAAGATTCAAACAATTGGAATAAGAGACAACTGCCATGTAAGCAAACTGTGAGGGAAAAAAAAGTCTAAAGTGTTAAATATTCACATTGGTTTCGCAACTGTCATATTACCTCATGCATACCTACTTAGAAACTAAAGTCCAACCAAGTTGTTACAAGATACCAAAAGGAGAAAACCATGGAGGTATTTTCAATGCTATATAAAATCAAAACATAATGGGAAGATCTAAACAGTAATGCAAACTGTAAATCATTAAACACGTATTATATACTGTTCGCATATTAGTAATTGGTGTTCAAAACTAGAGAAGGAAAAACAAAGATCATTTTCAATTTCGAGCGGAGGCCGATGTAATTTCACAATGGTTTGTTATTACTGCCGTTGGTTTTGTTCTTGTTAGTCTTTATAACTGCAGATACCAAGATAGTTGCCATGCACCAAAATGATAATTCATTCTTTTAAAACAAGATTCCAGTAAGACCCAATTGAAAGGACAGTTCAAATTCTAAGGTAAGTTTTCAGAACAGGGCGACAATCAGAATAGACGAATCAAATATATGGTATCATCTCAGTTGGTACTAAGTTAAACATTCAACGGAGCAGTGATCACTAGAATGATAGGTCTGCGAGAATCAAATATAGGGTACCATCTCAGTTGGTACTAAGCAAAACATTCAACGGAGCAGTGATCACTAGACTGATAGGTCGAGAGTGTTATTCAATCCTACCCACATGGTGATTCCATCTCGAGACACAAAGACCAGAGATGAAGACTTCTGCCAGGATGATTCTTTGCATCTCTACTCAAGGCAGAATTTTACCCCACAATTTCTCACGCAATCTTGACACATGCCTCAAGATTAAAAGAAAAGAGTAATGAATACTTAAACCGTAGGATTTGGATCACATAAAATACACATAAAACTGACATAAACAACCTACATTCATGCATTAACAAATCCATTAAAGACAAGTGGCATGAATATAATTTTCTAGCTTCTAAAACAGTTTCGAGAAAGTCTTGACAGAAGAAGACACCAAAGAAATTTACATAATGTTAAACCATGAAAGCCAATTATTATAACAGGTTATGGCTTTTATATGAACCAAAGCCTAAAAGAAAGGAAATATGGACACAAAAATCACCTAGATATTGAAGTTACATGAAGGTAACAAGAATTGCACCTCGTCTGCCTCTAACAAAGAAGCAAAGTACTGAATCTGCTCTTGGCTCACATTGAAGTGTTTGAGCAGCATTTGAACTTTGTCCACATTAGATGCTGCAGTTCTCATCGCCGTTCTAAAATCGCTACGAAGCATAATCCCTAACAGGCAAACTAGCCCAATAACAGCCAAAAAGAGCAGCAAAAAGATAAGCTGTTTCATCCATTTGGAACCACTGGTTTCTCCACCCAAAGACTCCCTTTCCTTTTTCAATTTCAAGTGCATGGGAAAGTTACCATTTAAGCCAAAGAGTTTTCTGTTTAATGACATAATAATCAAACCCCACCTACATATCTTCAAGGAGAGAGTTGAGAGTTTCAAAGCAATCTCATAGACAGCTGAAAAAATCATCCACAACCACTCGAGTTTGAAAAGAACCCACCTTTAACCCCCAAAGATCCACTAGAATTTCATAAAATTCAGATGGTTTTCTCCCAGAAATTTCAAAATTCAACTGCAAAAACCTCACAACTTTCTTGAAATCTACTGATTTCCTTCAGCCAACTCAACTTTGGAAACTCCTCCAAGACCCCAGAGCTGAGAAATACTAAGAACTCCCAAAGCTGTGATGCAGAATCTACCACAAAGAAGGCTCCAAAAACACTTATCACAGGCCAGTAGCCTTCAAAATTGTTGTGTCCCAGCTCCAATTTTCGTGTTAAATGTAACTTTTCTCAGAAGAATCAGCGAAATTCTATCAATAGCTTACCACTTTGGGAGAGAACACTGATGAGAAAGAGAAAAAGGACAATCATGCAAAGGGAAGAGGCTAGCTGGTTAAAACTCAGCAGATGTTTTACTTTAGTAAACTGGGTGAAATGATTGATATGAAACAGAAAAAGAACTGGCCCAATTTTACTATATTCAGCTTCACTCCATTTCAAGAATAACTCTTTTGTGGACAGTAAAAGCAGAAGAGAACATGATGAACATAAGAAGCATCAAATATCAAGAGCTTTCTTCTTCTTCTTTTTCTTTTTTGTTTTCTTTTTCTTTTCTTTTTTTAATCAAAGAAGACTTGTTGTTTATCATGACAAATCCAAGTGGATAAAGAACCCAAATTATTTTCTTCTCTGTTACTTAACAATTACCATCTGAAATCAATGATCACAAATGAATGTGGAAAAGGGTTGCTTTTATTTTCCTTACTTTAATATTTGTTTCTTTCTTTCTCTAATGTCTCTCCATCTTTCTTGTCTTGGTGGGCATATGCCGTCGAGGTCGGGTACATCATTATCTCATCATAGCTAAAATTTAGCAACAAAAATCAAATACTCTCTCAATCCCAAAAAAAATCGTTATTTTTATGAGACGGAAAGAGTAAAACAAAAGATAATAATATGTATACTTCTGAAAGAGAGACTAACAAAGTCGGCTTTAAAGTTCATTACTTCATTACAATGAAATGAGCACAACAATCCTAGGATAATGATAGCGATGGAATACACCCATATCAGCATTTTTCAATAGTTTTCAACCATTATTTGACAGTAATGTTTTGTATTTCCTCTATGTTTCTTTTGTTTTCATATTGAAAAAGACAATTATTCGTCAAATTATTAAGTCTCAAAAAATAATTCGAATTGGTTTTGTCTGAAAACGAACTGAGTCTACTCATTGAAGAAGCAAACGAATCCAATTACTCTTAATTTGTTTTTGTTTTGTTTTTTTTTTTGAAAGGTAATACGTACTAATTTGTTAGTTTCACAATTTTGACTAATCACATATTCTTACTCTATTTTCTCTTTGAAGAAATTCAATCCCACCTACAAGATCTGCTGGTCGCCCCGATCCGCTACCAGAAATGAAAAATATGGAAAATCTTTTGCACGGAATCGAATTTCTAAAAGTAGTCTAAATTCATTAAAAAATTGTTGGGAACAAATAGTCCAGTTTGACAAAAATCAAACTTAATTTTATTAAAATAACTAAATTTCCGAATGATGAGTTGGTTCAGTGGTAAAACCACCCTTGCTCCAAGAGAAAGTCATGAGTTCAATCTCTCACTCCAACAAAAAGTAAGGGGTTGGCTCTCACCTTATCTATTGATACCTCTAGAGACTTGTTATGCTTAACCCAGTAATAAATTCCCGATTTCGCAGACTATTACAGTGACGTGGATTTACCCATTTCTAGTGGGGTTCCGACATTACTAAAAAAAAAATTACAAATAAATAAATTAAATTTCAGTAAGTTATTATTTTGAGAATAACTAATTAATGACAGTACCTTCTTAAGCTAATCACAATTACAAAATTAGATATTTGCAGAAAGATTATTTTTTTAAGACGTAAGTTTATACTTTTCGATTAGTTAGAATAAGAATTCCTTTCTATAACAAAAACTATACATAGAGCACTGGATGGATATACATTAAATTCTTCTTTCACTCGTTATGCACTATTAGCATATCCAAATCTTGCTGTCCTTATACAAATACGACGATAGTAAATTTAAGGACTAAAAAGAACATGAAATTAAAAGTATCACTTCCTATATGTAAAAAGAACCAAAGGAAAAATAAAATCGTGAAATGGCATTAAGAAAAGAGCGAAAAAAAAGGGTTAAAAAAAGAGGGAAAGAAAGTAATCAAATTGGCAAGTGGGCTGAAGGAGCATGCTGAAATGAGGCACAAGTTGCACTTTACTAGATATATACTTCGGTCTATCTTGAGAAGAACTTCATGATGTGGGCATTTAAGGGGCCCATTTGTCTTATTCGTATTACCGTGACCCACACGTACAAACAGCCAAACAGGCCATGGGCTTACCTGATGAGTTACCCAGAATTTTTTAATCTCAGTGTCTTTAACTTTTCTTTTTTTAATTTCACAATTGAATTTAAATGATCAATTCTAGATTTTTCATTTCTAAAGTAAGTAGTTTCTTTACATTTTAACACACATTTTACTATTCCATCAACCAAACTACCAAAAAAATTTGAAAATGTTTTGGATCAGTTTTATTTCTACTGTTAGAAACAGAAAACATATCTAGCAAAATTATTGAAAAAATGTCTAGCGAAATTATTGAATGGCTTATATAACGAAGATCAAATGAAATTTTCATGGTTATAGACATTCTGCCTCTTAAAGGGCTGAAATGCATGATTATGTTATATTTTCATGTGTTATTAAATTATTTAATAAGATGGAGTCATCATCTTCATTTTTTAAGAGTATGATGTAATATAATTTGAATTTTACCTTGATTATAGTTCCAACGTCCAATGTAAATTATTAAAGGACTTGTATGTAAATTTCACATTTAAACTGCAATATCATTGTACTTGATGCATTTTCACTGAAACAATCACGGGGGTTGAGTTTTGGTATAGAGAAAGGAGTGTTGCAAATATCTCATTCGTCTAATTTTGATTAGCAAAAAATCGTATATGAAAAAATTACTCTCTCTGTCCCCAAAAAGATAGTCTACATTGAGTTTTGAATTTTGTATTGTTTTTAGTACAAATTTAAAAATTTAGTGTGGACTTTATTTTAGACAGAAGTAATAATTTTTTTGGGGACTAAATGTAATAGGTTAGCGGGTCCATCGACACCAAAGTATCATATAAACAATTTGTCATCTCCTAGGTCCCATTGCGTATAATTCATAATGTAGGGGTCAAAATGTAATTTCTAATAATGGGTCAGAAATATATAAGTTCGGCTTTGTAAACGACATTGTCAGAATATATACAGTTTTTTTATTATTTCGGTTAATACAAGATTAAACCATACAATTGAAGCTATTATATTCTCCAGTTGATAGCCTCCAAGAAATTGAAGCGTTCGAATCAATCCTCCATCCAAGAATCCCAAACACATAAATTTTTGGTTCTAAAGAGACGTATTTTATTAATGAATTGCTAGAAAAACATAAAACACGATTTAAGGTACAAAACGGAGTCATAATATTTCTTAAAACCAGACTTGTATTTTTGCGTGTTGGGCTAAACTTTTATTGAATCTATTGTTAACCCAACAACAACTAAAGTCTGACAGTTTCTCAAAACGGGCTTTCACATTAGATAAAATAAGGTACGAGAGATCATGATCATCTGATTGAAGGCGATGGATTACCGAAGATTAGTATCCCACCAGAGTGAAGCGAGGTTTGCCCTTTGACAAAGCTTGTGCCACTTCATCCTGCGCCGGAAGAGCTAGAACAAAAGGTGAGCGGGGGCACATTATAAATTATTAACACAAAGTTTCGAAAAAATTTTTATTTAAGCAAATGTATAAAGAAAATTAAAGTCAATGTATGTATCTTATTTTGATTTGTCGGTTGTCATTGTTGTTGTTGTTTTTTTTTTTTTTTAACCATTTCCATACGTAACTACAAAGTATGCAAATAAAGTAATACTTTTCCAATGAATCTATCTGATTTAATAATTTATTCCCAATCCAACTCAACAATCCTAATAAATAGATATAAATAATAGTTAAATAATTTCTACAAATTTAAAATTATACACTTATAGAAGACAAGAAATATGTATAAATGGACATATTTATGGGGCTTTCTATTCTTTACTAGGTTTTTTGTGTCGCGCGACCAGTGCATTATCAAAGCATTTTATTTCATTCTTGTTCGGAAAAACTTTAGATTTTGAACAGTAGAAATTTTGGCATAAGCCTTATTTGAGACGAAAAGTGTATTTATTTATTTTCATTAAATTCAGACTAATAACACATTCTTTTACATAGGAATCACAACAAAAACTAAATTCTGAAATAGTATAAATTTCAAGAACTCGTAATTTATAATTGAAAATTTTAATAGTATTTGATATGCAAGGTTCTACACTTTTAAGATTTTAGTAGACTTTATGATTTTTTTCCAAGTCAATAGTGGCAAAGTGCTATTTTATTATCAATGAATATGTTTTTTCCAATGTTATTGTTCATTAGTAATGTCTCGTTTTTATTATCCTTAACCTTATATGTTTTTATAACCTTTGGTGAGTAAATTAACTACAGTATTGTTTATGGTGAGTTATGGAGGAGTAGTAATTATTTTGAATTGTATAATCGATTACGCTAGATAGATTATGATTTATTGACAAGTTTGAAAATTATTTGAATAGATTAATTTAAAGGTCAATAGATTATTATTATGAAGATTTTTGTCTAATAAAAAAAAATGCGCATGAAACAATATTAGATTGTGTTTTTGTGCCATCAATCTGGTTTACGCCCGCATTTCATTGAGCCCCCCAAAAAACACTCCCCCCCTCCCACCAAAATACTTACAAGTCTATTACCAGTAAGTAGTAATCTTATACATTGGTCAAAGGATGTTATATAGTTGATGAAAGATTCGTTCTTGATGCCACCGACAAGTGATCAATTGGTTAGGCTTGATTAACCAGCACATCTTCCGCAAACCATTCCCCGCCTGTTTCAGAGACAAGAAGATGATTACAAAACCGTTAAAAGGTTTCTTCCAAGATTGGCCAAAAAAATAAATAAAATGATAGTAGTATCTGCAAAATCTTTCATTTCGGAAGTTTAAACACAGCTTTCACATTCTAAACTTTTTCAATAAGAAAGGTGGAGAATGTGCATGATCAAGTTGAAATGTAGCAACTTACACAATGAAGCAGCCAAAGGTTCTGTGCCTTCTTTTTCTAGCAACTTCTTTCCTCCATGGAGGTTGGGGAACAGCTTTGATGGCAGTGTCAAACGCAGCTTTCACTTTCTAAACAAGTAACAATTTCACTTTGTAGCATCAGCCTATAATATCCAACTCGGAAAAATATTTATCTCAGGCACAGGAAAATGGGATAATATCAACAAACCTGCTGTGTTTTTGAGCTGCACTCAATATACAGTGCTGCCCCAATTTGTTTTCTCAGCTCCTCACCCTATAGAACTCAGAAGTCAGAAAAATTCCTTCTCATCAGAAATTGTGTCCATGACCAGTGTGGTAAGTAGTAACCTAGGATTACAAGTGAAGAAAAGAGGTACCTGAGCAGACGTGATAACGTTAGACCCCATATGATCAGCCATGTATCCTCTATCATCACGAAGATCTTTCAAGCAAGTTCACAGAATTTTGGTCCATCATACAGCCTGAAATGCTCCAATCTGTCTAATGTCAATAGTCTGTCCGACAGCAATCCAGGAAATGAAATTGTGCTTTTGAGAAACCTGTCTTTACCAGCTTATGTAATCCAACCATTCGGATTTCGGACAAGCACAGAGGAAAGAAAATTGTCAAGTCAACATACATTTGCTATTTGGTTCAATCAAGTTCAAGTGTGTCCATATAACCACGAAAGAGAAACGTGCGACCCATTTGAATAACAAATGAAAAGGTTAATGCCTTTGAAAAATGAGAGACACAGAAATAATTTGCATCGCCAAGTAACATCTTTCTCCATTAACCAAAGTAACCAGATATTTTCACGAATGCAAGATACAGGTGACCGGTAAAAGCTGGAGGAATGTCCATAAAAAAATTTACCTATTTCATAGAGTATATCGTTGACATTTGTAGCAGTTTTTGATGATGTTTCCATAAAGAAAAGACCATTCTCCTGTGCATAAGCTTGTGCTTCCTGCAACATTGGAAAAAAAATGCATATGTCCTTAGAATCAAACCTGAAGCTGGATTTTTCATGAAGGGTTATAACTTTTGGAGAATTTTTCGTCAAACAAAAAGTTTCAACATTTTTGCCAACCGTCTAATCTTAAATCATTCAGCAAATTGCAAATCCTAATTGGACCAAACCAAAATGTCTCTGGCACAAAAACTTATTGGCATCTGGCAAATGCCCGATATCGGGTTCAGCCTGTCTAGATAGGCAAACACCATAATTTCATATTTTTCATTCGTTTCTTCCCTCTTTTTTTTCCCACTGATTCCAGACAGGAAGCAGAACCTTAACCAAATTAGTAGTATCCATATCATCATCATCTAAAAGCCAGTGCAACAACTCAGATTCGTAAGAAGCAAGAATTAGCCTAGGGTATCAATTGTGCTTACTCATATGTATCAAATAGTTACATACTCAACACCGAAATTCTATACACAAAAAAAAATACCAGTGAACTATGAACGAGAACTAAAGCAAAAGCTGCAAAGTTAATAGAGGAAGAGAATCCAAACAACAATTTTACAATTTTTAATAGCAAAATGGAGAAAGAACGATTTTTAATAGAACTTCTCGTTCTACTCATTCCATCAGCTAAAGAATACATACAAATGTTCCAAAATCTAATAATTCTCATGTTATGCAATAAGTATAATGACGGAACAAAAACCAATCTAGTAATTGGGAATCTGACATAACCTGGCCTGCAAATGTATGTTAACAGTAGGGAAGAGCTTGGTTATTCATGGCAACTATAAGCCCCGCATCGCCAGCCCCAGCTACCACTGCATCATACAAACGGTCAATGTAATCAGATCCTACATTCTGCACCTCCAAATATAAAAACACGAAAAAATGAGGCATAATAATAAGGAAATAACCCTAATTGAAAAAACACGTGTCATTGAAAACATAGTGATGCAGAAACAAAAATAATTGAAGCGACGGCAGTTAATTGATGCTACGCAGGTACAGAGAATAGTTGCCGAGAGTTGCAAAAATATTCTTCCAAAAATAGTTGCAAGGAGGAGAAATTTACCTATTACGAGCCCGGAGTTGCAAAGCTGTAAAGGGAGGTTGTCATGGTTTATATATGTGGGGATTGCTGGGATTTTTATAGAGCGGATGCCGATTTTGAGATTGTAATCCGATTGGAATTACAATTCACTTGTAAATCGACTTTGCCATTAGTAATTTTTTTTCCCCTGGTGATTTCCTAATTATATTCGAAGGTGGAAATCGGAAATTATTTCTTGTTGGGCCAAAATAAATCCACAGCCCAAGGCCATGGTGTCGGTGGAGAAGCCGAAGATGGTGGTGTGGTCACGGCGGGAACAAGGCGGGTGGATGATTTCTGACGAGGGGATTTGGAATTGGGAATTTTTTTTTCTAGTGATTTCCTAATCCTATTTGAAGAGGAAAATCGGAAATTATTTTTTGTTGGTACAGAACAAATCCACTGCCCAAGGCCCTGGTGTCAGTGGAAATGCCGCCGGCGGTGTTGTGGTCACGGTGGAAACGAGGTGGTGGGCTGATTTCCGACGGATGGTGGCCGAAGAAAAAGTTGGAAAGAGGTAATTTTGAAAACGACGAGGGGAAGGAGGGGTTTTGTTTAGGTTGGTGACGATGAAGACACGATGCCGTTTATTTGATTGGGGTTTTTTGGGGGAAAAATTAGGCTAAGGAAGGGGATGACGTCGTTTTCTTCATGGGGTTTTTACTTTTTAACCTCGAGAAATTAGGATTGTTTATTGGGGGTTTTTATTTTTACTTATTAACCTGTAAAATTTACGGTTGCTTATACTTTGAATTAATGGAATGTCGTTTTTTTACCCTAATTAATGATTTAATAATGACCATTAGATCGTACTAATCCGACGGGCGAGATCACTTTGAAGGTGGCCCTGAATATTTCTTGGGTATTTAATTTCTTGCCACTGTGCCTTTAGCTTATAGACTAGCCTTGTTCCGTCGCGTGTTGCGTGACCAATGCATATATTAATTTGATTACTATTTTTCTTTAAAATAATTTGTAATATATTGTTATTGTTCTACTTAATTTGAGTAGTGTATCAAGCAAATCATCTAGAACTTAAAAAGTTTTAAAAATATTTAGAATTTCTTTACTTTGAACATTCTTCTTATTCATGAACCCTTCAAGAAATTCGGTAGATTGATTTAATATTACGGCCTTGAGTTTTATTGCTAATTCAGGTCCATTGCTTGTAAATCAAAATTGAGAATGAATACTATCAATGAACATTATACTACAAGATGATCATAACAAAGATGGGATCCAAACCAAAATCTTGTATTTCATAGCAAGAAAGCAATTCAAAATTGATACTATTGCTAGGACCGCTTTTCTTCTGAGTGAAATTGGTGAAAAGATCTTGAACTTAAACCATACAAGATGAGAAACGACAGCTACAAGTTTATTATAAAGGGAGTGAGATATACCAAATATGAGCCTATCAAGGACCGTAAAACCAATGTTTCCATCTCGTGTTCTAAATTAAAGTCCAAAATATCTTATTAGATCCTGGACCAGCAAATTACTCTAGTTAGACATCGAAAGTAAATGTACCTTGAAGACTAATTCCTCCAAAGCTAGTAGTGTTTTTAAACTTGAATAATTTGTAATAGCCGGAAGACTTTGGTTGAATTCTTTCATGAGCTTCCATATTATCCTTTAGGCTTCGTAGCAAGGATTAAATTATCAATAGCAGCCTCAGCTTTAGGGAACTCCTCTGCACATAATGAGAAAACTAAACTCAGACCATTCATTCACGTAAACAACTAAATCCTAAGGAGAACATACATGTTCAGCTTCAATTCTTAGTTTCTAACAAAAAATTCATTCCAAAATGATAACTGATTGTAGTCTTTACTTCTTACATAGCTGCATTTTTATCCACCTTAGCTTTCAATATCTACAGCACTATGACGGTACAAGTATTCTCAAGATTTGTACAAAATTAAGCTCTGACTACTTGAATTGCCAATTTTGGCATCCCAGACCTTAAAGGACTACACCAACATCCATTAAATACTTCCACTTTGAGCTAACCAGTGAAGATACACCCAATTTTGGCATCCCTTGCGCGGCTGCCCTAATTTTCCTTCTCTCTTGGCTGAAAAAACATACACCAAAACAACCAAAGCACCATGGCTTTTATAAGCCACGGCCAAGTTAAAAACAAAGAAACCAAACCCAAAAAGGTTTTTGGTATTTTCGGTCAAACCAAGCAAATCCAAATTGGATTTGATTTCCACTATAGTTGGGCCCAATTGAGGTGAATAATAACCGGCCCAACAATCTCCCCCTTCACCTCAATTGGGGGGTAGAACCAAACCCGCTTCCTGTCTACATAACAGAAGCTTCTCTCTACTCACAGTCTTCGTCAACATATCAGCACGGTTGTTATGCATATGGATCTTCTCAAGAAACAACGCCTTAGACTCCAACACATCCCGAATCCAATGATACCTAACATCAATATGTTATGACCGTGAATGAAATGTGGAATTCTTAGCTAAGTGAATAGCACTCTGGCTATCATAATACACCACATACCTCTCTTGCTTCATGCCAAGCTCTTGTAGAAACTTCTGCAACCAAAGTGCTTCCTTACAAGATTCAGTAGCTGCGATAAACTCTGCCTCTATAGTAGACAAAGCAACACATTTCTGCAACCTACTTTGCCATGAAACTGCTCCCCCTCCATAAGTTATCAAGTAACGAGAAGTTGATTTCCGACCATCCAGGTCACCCGCCATGTCAGCATCTGTATATCCATCTAACATGGTCTTCCCATTGCCAAAGCAAAGACTCAATCTGGAAGTACCCCTAAGATACCTGAGAATTCATTTCACAGCTTTCCAATGCTCCTTACTAGGATTAGAGAGAAACCGACTAACAACACCAACTGCATGAGCTATGTCTGGCTTTGTGCAAACCATCACATACATCAGGCTGCCAACTGCCGAAGCATAAGGAACCTTTTTCATCTCTTCCTTATCTTTCTCATTAGGACACTCCATTTTGATTAGCTTAAAATGCCCTGCAAGTGGAGTCGAGACTTCCTTAGCACCGCTCATGTTAAATCTATCAAGAACCTTCTTGATATACTTCTCTTGAGATACCCAACGCTTCCCATTCTGTCTGTCACGAGAAATCTTCATCCCAAGGATCTGTCTAGCTGGACCCAAATCCTTCATCGCAAAGGACTTATTCAACTCCCTTTTCAACCTGGCAATCTTTGCAGTATCATGACCAACAATCAACATGTCATCGATATAAAGCAAAAGAATTATAAAATCACCATCAGAGAATTTCTTCACAAACACACAGTGATCGGCTGTAGTCCTTTGGTATCCCTGCCCTATCATAAAAGCATCAAACTTCTTGTACCTCTGCCTCGGAGCTTGCTTCAACCCATACAAGCTTTTGTTGAGACAACATACAAGCTTTTCTTTCCCCTTCTCCTGGAACCCATCTGGTTGCTCCATGTAAATCTCTTCTTCCAAATCACCATGCAAGAAGGCTGTCTTCACATCAAGCTCTTCAATCTAAAGATTCAAGTTGGCCGCTATCCCAAGCACAACTCGAATTGAAGACATCTTTACAACAGGAGAGAATATCTCATCAAAGTCTACGCTCTTTCTCTGATTGAATCCCTTCACAACCAATCTGGCTTTGTACCTCAGTTGTGAGCTGTTCTCACTTGTTTTAAGTCTAAACACCCATTTATTCTTGAGTGATCTCTTTCCCCTAGGCAGCTTCACCAGGTCATACGTGTTATTCTCATGCAAGGATTTGATCTCATCTTGCATGGCTGCTAGCCACTGATCTTTCTGCTCACGACTAAGAACCTCTTCATACAACTTTGGCTCTCCCCCATCAGTAAGCAACAAATACTCATGAGCACTGTACCTAGTGGAAGGTCTCTTGTCTTTGGTGGACATCCTAGGCTGAACAGGAGGTGATGAAATTACCAATGGTGTCTCTGTTTCAGTAACAGGATCATCATTAAACTCACCATCCTGCTCTGTCTCAGCTCCCCCTTCAGGAGAATCATCTGATTGTGGAGGAACTGGATCTAGATCAATAGTAATCTCAGGTGAATATTCTAGCATCTCGCCTTTTCCCATATCATCAATGGTCTGGTCTTCAAAGAAGATCACATCTCTGCTTCTGAAAACTTTCTTCTCTACAGGATTCTAGAGTTTGTACCCAAAATCATCATTTCCATACCCCAAGAATACACACTGCTTGGATTTGCCATCAAGCTTCGACCTTTCATCTTTGGGAATATGAACAAAGGCACGACAACTAAAAACTCGCAAATGCCTAAATGAGACATCTTTCCCTGTCCAAACTCGTTGTGGTAGATCACCATCCAACGGAACAAAGGGAGATAGGTTGATCAAATCAACTGCTGTCTGCATGGCTTCACCCCAAAAAGATTTAGGCAGCTTTGCATTCGAGAGCATACACCTAACCATTTCGGTAATAGTTCTGTTCATTCTTTTTGCCACGCCATTCTGTTGCGGAGTCTTCGGAACACTCTTCTAAAGTTTAATGCCATGGTCTCGGCAATACTTCTCAAACGAACCCCTGTACTTACCACTATTATCTACTTGAACACACTTCAACTTCTTGCCAGTCTCTCTTTCAACTCTAAGGTGAAAGTCTTTGAACACATCTAATACATGATCTTTAGATTTCAAAGAAAAACACCAAACCTTTCGAGCATAGTCATCAATGAAAGTAACAAAGTACAATGCTCCACCCAACGACCTATCTTTCATGTAACATACATCTGTATGAACTAACTCTAGAGGACTGGACTTTCTAGATGGAGGAGAATTTTGAAAGGAAACCCTATGTTGTTTACCATAGATACAGTCAACACAAGGTTCTAGAGCAGTACCTTTCACCTCTGGGAGAAATTGCTTCTTACCAAGAATCTGCAACCCCTTAACACTCATGTGTCCAAGCCTTCTGTGTCAGAGATCAATGGAGGCATTGTGAGTCGCATTCACCTCTCCATTCTTTAACTTTGCATTCAACACATACAAAGAGTTCAACTTCTTTCCTCTAGCAATAACAAGATTCCCTCTGGTAATTATCCAACGGCCACCACCTTCAGTGCTATGATAACCCTCATCATCAAGTTTACCAACGGAAATAAGGTTCAGATGCATATCTGGAACATGTCTGACATTCTTCAAGACAAGAGTATAACCTGTATTCGTTACCAATGATACCTCTCCCATGCCGAAAACATCGCATGAGGCTTGGTTGCCCATTCTTACACGACCAAAATCTCCAGGTGTGTAAGAGGTAAAGAAGTGTCTGTGAGGCGTCACATGATAAGACGCACCTGAATCACTGAACCAATCACTGTCATGACTCGCAACATTAATTGTATCATCATCACAGTACACAAATACATCACTGGTAGTTACTACTGCAGTAGTGTCATCTTCACTTGATTCATCCTTCTTGCCTTTACCTTTTCTCGCTGCTAGTTCTCTCTTGAGAACCCTGCACTCCCTCTTAAAGTGCCCATTCCCTTGACAATGGTAGCACACGACATCTTTCTTGGATTTAGACTGTCCCCTGGACTTGTCATTCCGATCACGTGGCCCTCGGCTTTTACTTCTCCCTCTTGTGTCTGACTTTTCTGTGACCAGAGCCTGCGACTCAGACTCAATACTTTGCTCTTTTCTTCTGACTTCTTCATTCATCAAAGCCTCTTTGACCTGATCCAAGGTCAAGACACCATCCTGGGTCGAATTACTAATTGACACTACCAAAGTGTCCCAACTGTCTGGAAGAGAACTAAACAATAACAAAGCCCGCACCTCATCATCCAACTTTAAACCTACATTCACAGCTTGGTTCAACAAACCCTGAAACGAACTCAAGTGCTCATTCATGCTAGCACCATCTTTGTACCTCACCTGGTAATCTGTTTCAGCGCAGATGACTTGTTAATGCCGGACTTCTTCCAGTACATATTCTGGATTTTCTCCCAAAGTTCATCAGCTTTTGTTTCTCCCGAAAAGTGATGAAACACACTTTGATCAATCCACTGTCGAATATTACCAACAGTCTTCCTGTGTATATCAGCCCACTTTTTATCAGTCATATCACTTGGCCTACCTTCATCCCCTAGAACAGGATCAAACAAATCTTTGCAATACAACAAGTCTTCCATTCTAGGTTTCCACATATGATAATTGGATGAAGTTAATTTAATCATTGTACTAGCACCCGATGACTCTTCCCTTTTATTGGTGTAACACCTCAACTACCGAACCGTAGCTCTGATGCAACTGTTGTGGCAGAAAGGGTATAAACACAACACACTATGGAAGCGAACCCCAAGAAAATCTCCTTTCCTACTACCAATAAAATAGGAAAATCAACCAAACAAGCAACTAATTCAAGAACTGATAAAGTAAAGTAGACAAACAAATTTACGTGGAAACCCAAATCGAAAAAAACCACGGGACTGTAACAACAGTCAAATCTCCACTATCACAATAGTAGGAAAACAGTCTTCACCAATCGGTGGATACACAGGACTTCACCCAAAGGTGGATTACAACAATACTCTTCCAAAACACCTAAACCAAAGTAGATCTGGAATGATCTAACCAAAAGAGAGTTAAACCGAAAACTAAACTCTAACTTTCTTTCTTTTTCTCTCGCACAAAACCCTTGCGCGGCTGTCCTAATTTTCCTTCTCTCTCGGCTGAAAAAACATACACCAAAACAACCAAAGCACCCTGGCTTTTATAAGCCACGGCCAAGTTAAAAAACAAAGAAACCAAACCCAAAAGGGTTTTTGGTATTTTCGGTCAAACCAAGCAAATCCAAATTGGATTTGATTTCCACTATAGTTGGGCCCAATTGAGGTGAATAATATCCGGCCCAATATGGAGCAACTGCATATGACAGTAAACTGACCAATATTAATTACCATCTTAGTTTTTCCTACACTAATACATTATTCTGCACTTTGAAGAACTATCTGAAATCCAAAACCCTCTATCCTCGTGTACATAGAAACTTCATGTCCACATATGATGTAACCATACCTAAACCCTAAACTGTTTTTTTGCTAACAAAATAGTGATAGATAACTTCAAAATAATTAACCTAACAAAAACTACTGAAAAAGGTACATGAAATGTGGGTTTTGAATGGTGGATAGAAGTCAATAAAATGAAATGCAACTTGTGTATGTAGAACAATGAAAATTCCGACCACATCTGGAAAGAACAACTTCAGCAGAAAGTTCAAGCAATCAAACTTACTCCCCTGCACCTCCAAATCCAATATGCTCTCAGACTTACATAATTACATCACTAATACAATTGCAAACCGCTCAAAAGTGAACCCTAAAATTGAGCATGATATTTTAAGTTTTACATACATATATTTGACATACCATTTACAGAAGTAGTTGAATTCAGTTTTATATACGTATATCCTTAGTTTTGTATTTGACACATAAAAGCAAACCCAATGCTTCAAATCACACCCTAAAGCTCACGCTTTTGAACATCAAACTTTAGAAAGCCAATATTCAATCAACCACAATGCTTTGAATTTCTTACTACAACATAAAATCTACAGCCCAATTTAAACGAAATTGATTCAACTTCGAAAACCAAAAATAGAAACATCAAAACTTATAAATTAAGAACGGGACTAAACAACGAACAATGAGGGATAAACGAAATGAGTGGAAATGACTTTGAATATGAAGAATTCTTCAGCGCTGGAAAAGAGATGATTTATTTAATATTCTGCAGGCGACTGTCATACGAAAGTGAAAGCTCTTAAAACTAAATAAAATTTCAATGACTTATTTAAGCGTACATTCTCTTCGTATATAGTCCTGCACATGTTTAAAAAAAGTATCACGACCGAGGGTAAAGGCGAAAGAGTACCAAATACAGCAAACTACTATTACTACTTCTGTTAATCCTACAATAGGAAATATGATTTATATGAACATTCAAATATTAGTTTTCAGAACTGAATTCAGGATAAAATTTCTTTCTAGGCCTTTCATCACTGATCTACTTGTTACTAATAGCCTTAAATTTATTGTGCTTCTCAATCAGATGAAAAAACCTGGCATCAACAGGAAAATTAAGCCAGATAGGACCATCTTGCTCCCAAATTTGATGAGCTTATCCCAATAAGAATGCTCCAGATCATCTTCCCTGACTACAACGAACACAACCAACATTAGAATTATAAAGCCGCCATGACTCAAAGCAATTTAATAGTAATCATATACATATAAAAATCAAATCTATGCACAGCATCTTCCATTCATGTATTTGAAATGCATTCATCGGTGAAGGAAAAATATACAGCAAAAGTAATTGCTCAAACCTCAATCATGAAGATCGGTCAAACCTGAATTTAACCCCTTGAGCTGCCGAAATGTGTAGCTCAAAAATCAGAACCGATCGCTTCTAAAAATCAAATTTGAGGAAGCCAATATTCAAAACAAAATAAAATTCAAATAGGGTAAGCTGGACCTTTTCAGTTAGGGTTTGAAAAGGATGGATGGAAAACAAGGAGACATTAAAGGACGGCGAAGGACCTGATGCTTACAAACAAGGAAGAGGCTTTCTCCAGGACAAAACATACTTCTACGAATGCATACCGCCTCGGTTTCCTCAACTTGGACTTCATCCTCACTCATCTCTACTTCTAAGTTCTCCTCCTCCTCAAATTCACTTTCACCATTCTGTAGAAATCCCAAAAGTTAAACTACAACTAACTTATCCACGTTAGGATTCGAGAACCAAAACAGATAAAAACCTCCGCCACATACTTTCACAATAGTAAGAGCATTCAGAAGGAAAACAAAACAAAAAAACACAGAAGTGGAGCCATGGAACGTTCAGCAGATAACGTAATATTAGAACACAAATCCAGAGAACACACAACGGCTTCAATCCTTGAAAGGAAACAGTACGATGAAGCAGAATAAGAACTAACCTGAGTCCAAAATTTCGATGCCGTGGTTGTTTCTTCACTGGCTTACAGATTCAAGTATTCGCAGAAACTGCAATAAAGGGAAAAAAACAATCAGAAAATCAGAACAAAACCGAAAACCAAAATCTCACGACAGAGCATAAGAACCTGGGCTCATTAAAAAAAATGGTAAACATCGTTCACCAATTCAATCCCAATTAACAATTCAATTAAGCAGGCGAAGAAATAGCACATCAAAACAAAATTGATTTTAGGATTGAGAATCAAAATCTCTGAAGGCGCGAAGCAATTGGCTCCAATTCTTGTTCGAGGGTGCTTCTGGATCGAAGATAGGAGTAAGTAGAATGAACTGGAAGACGAATTCAAGAGAAGAGAGTAAAAGAGAGTAGAGATAAGCATCGACCATCAGCTTAAATTCGCAGAGGTTGAGAACAACGGGGGGAGGGATTTTTTGCCTTATGTAGGAGTTTTAGTTTGGGAAGAAAAACGGAGAAAATGACATCGTTATTACTTTTTATTTTTATTTTTGATAGCTGAGTTTTTTTTTTCCCAAATTCAGATTTCCTATTAATTATTAGTGGAAAACTGAAATTATGAATTCTCGTTTTTACCCTTAATAAGTTGTTGATGTCATATCAACCCCATCTGACGGACGAGATCGCTTTGACGATGGTCTTTAATATTTCTTGGGCATTATTTCTTGCCTACTGTACCTTTTATTTAAGTACTAGTCTTTTGGTGTCGCACGTTGCGCGACCAGTCTAATTTAATATTTGTTTATTTCTTTGGACTTAGTGTATAATAACGTGTAATGATGGGTTGGTGTCTTATGAATATTGAGTTATTATATGCGCCTCCTTTTTTAAGGAATTAATAAGAGTATACAAAGAACAGTAACTGAAGAAGAGTAGTATTTTCAAAAAAACAAAAAAAAGAAGAGTAGTGATTTTGAAGTAGGAGACATAGTGACATGATTCCAAGCAAAATCCTTGATATCCACGAGAAATGTAACCGAAGATGGCATTGATAAACTTATCTAGAGAAAGAGTGATGTACTCACGAAATTTAAAGTTTCAAGAGCAGTTCATTAAGGAAATCGAAATGCCAGTTCGATATTTTTTATCACGATATCTCAGACCATGTCAATCAAATTGCCACTAACATCCCAGCTTTAAAACTCTACTTTTCACTAAAAGAAACTTGAATAATTATTGATCAGAAATGAGCCCTTCAATAAGGTTGAATCATACATACAAAAATTAAAAGATACTCTCTTTCACAGAGACGTGCTTCAATGATGATGCACCAGAACCAGAATACAGCTGATACAACAGGGGATATGCTTTTTTTCCCTCAACCAGGACATTGATACAGCTGCTTAAAGCAAGTAGTGACATGTTTCTGTTGGCACCTTCAAGGGATCTAAGTGTCCTCTAATCAGTAGCTAGAGCTCTTTCAGAACCAGCAAGATCAATAAGTGAAAGTTTTCCAACTCGTTGAACAACCATGTTGGAGGCATCTTTCACTCTATATTCGACCAGAACCAGAATATAGGATAAAAGAAATGGAACGATCAAGTCATTCTGAAGTTTCTCCACTTCTTCCAAGTGCCTGTCTTTCTTTTCTTTTTTTTCCTTAAGGTCTTTAGTTGTACTCTTAATGTTTTGGGTTAAGCGTGTTACCTCCTCCTTCAACTTAAGCATATCTGGTTGCTGAGCATGGAGAAATGATGATGGTGAATACACTCTTAGGTCTTAACTCTACCATTGAATCAAATAGCAATCACAACACTCTTAGGTCTTAACGTTCTCGTATATAAAATCTTTGCTTTAACGGCACATTTTAAAATCTCTATAAAATGATACACACTTAGAAAATTTTTTCAGCCACTACAGATGCTCAAACATCACGAAATAGGATCAAATAAAAAAGAGAACATGCAGAAAGGACGAGATACATCAGTTAATAAAGTATAAGAATCACACTTGAGCATAAGCAACAGTAAAGATCAGATACTACTATTGAAGAGCTAAAAATGAAGAAAATCAATACCTGAATGTCTGGAAGAGTTTTCTGAATATTACCAATTGCTCTTGCAAGTGAAAATGTTTCTCAGCTTCCTCTTTATGTTCCTTTTTTTGCTTCACTTCCAGTTTTATTGTCTTCTTCTTCTTCTTCTTCTTCCAGCTTTATTTCGTGTGGTTATGGTGTTCTGTTCTAATTTCCTTGATGAAATAACGCCATTACCTGTTACACGATAAAAATGTGGTTACCATGAGATTTCTTTTGAAGCAATAACCAAGTAAATCCTCTGCTTAGTTGAAGGGTATGGACAAGATTACCTCATCTGTGGTGTATGCTTTATATTGAATGAGACCAGCAGCCGCTATACCAAAGGAAAAAAAAAACAAAAATAAAGAGGGGAAAACATGACAAATTGCATCAATAGCAATGGCACTGAGCAAGGAAACTAATTTGTCTGCGTAGAAAACCAGTAGAAATCAAATCATCAATATGCAACAATGGTAAAAGAAGAAATCAACAAAAATTCCCAGGTTGGGTACTTTAAAGGACAATACAGAAATACATAAGCCAAAAATTTGAGCTACCCAAGTTACAAATTATAGAAGTAAAATCATCAGAATAAAATGTTCCCAATGAGATAATATACATTCGCAAGAAATCATAGAGACAGAGAGAGTTGGAAGAGAACCAATACCAATGTTAATAGGCCATTGACGAGGTCGACGGCGGAATTTGAGTATCACTTGAACCTATTCGGATTCAAACTTGTAGAGACCTGAGATCAAATTGAAATCGTTGGCAATGAAGAGAAAGCTGAGGAAACTCACTACGCCATTTCCACCCCCTCACAAGTGCAGGCTGATCTCAACATTTTCACAGCAAGAGCACAATGTTTGTTGAAGCTACTCATGTCTTTCCACTCTAGCCCAAGTCCACTAAAGTAATGCTTTTGAAATTCTACTATATCTTCATTCCAGACCAACCGTTGAACCCCGGTTTTTCCAGCATTATAGACTTACATACAGGAAAAAAGAAAAACACTCATCAGCAGGGGCTGAATTCACCCACTGTCCCATTTTGTTGAACAAAATCAGAACAACAAAGTGAGCTATTAAAAAAATTGGACGTAAGAGAGAGATGAAACCATAATGGACCAACAGACCTATCTTCCAAGTATATATAAACGTGTAACAATGGATGTGGCCAGAGGGTATCACAAACTTACCACTGACATGTCTGGAAGTTTCATGCGCACGATATGTAACAACACAAAGAGATCTTTTGGCATACTCCTTAGCTTTTTCCTCAGACATACACTTGATATCATCAGAGGGATCTATCCTATAGATAAACCCGGGGAGAAAATGAAAAGTTAATGAAAAGAGTAAAGTAAAATCAAGCGCAATCTTAATGTAGTGTCTTATGCATGCATCAATAAGTCCTTAATATTAAAGCAAGGAAGGTGATGACCATGTTTATGCGAAGTAAAATAGGGAGAAGACATACGCGACATCAAATGAAAAACAGGCAGTTGCAGCACATCCTGTTCCAGCCACTGAGTCTCCAAGCCGTTTTCCCTTACCGTTCACTTTATACAGGGTAGGTCCCTACACAAAAATCATGATCAATTCAATAAGAGTCATAGGGAAAAACAAGCAAAGGAAAACATTCTAAATTTTACCGATTTTTTGTGCCACCCAGCGATCAGCACTCCAAGCGAGGAACTGTCATTGCTATTAGGTTTAAGGGACAGAAACTCAGCCAACCACTTGGATGATTCTTCAGTAGAAACTTTCTTCCACTCCTTGGATTCACGTTCGTGGCACTAAAACACATGTCCCACGTGAATTACAAGGGAAAAAAACATGTCTCACATGAGATTTTCAATGCAGACTCATAGAGAATAAAGGCGTCTGAACAACAAAAGCAATTTTCAGCGGTTGCAGCTATTTTCTAACCCTATCACCGCAGAGGATTGAAAATTTATTAACTAAATATCTGTTAATTAAGAAATTACTAAATAATTACGAGATCTTAAGCTGCTTTTATAGTATTTTATTACGAAAACATTGCAATCATCTCTTCCAAGGAGTTTCATGGGAATCAATCTTTGAGCAACTTATCAAATTAGCATTCTTATCTAGACTTTCAAACTATCGGTTACCAAACTAAGAAACCTCACATAAAAAAGAACAAAAAAAAGAAAAACAAAATTGAGCTACAGAAAATCAATGGAATAACTAACATCACAAAAAGGTTTGATGAAACTTTTGGTGTAAACAAAAGGAACTAACTTTCTCGATTCCAACAAGTTTAACTTATCTTTAGGATGAAAACATGGGTGAATAATCCCATTCATGTCCAAATACAAATTGTCAAACTCCATGGCCTCGTGACATCCACAAGCATGACGACACCGTTCCCGTGCTTTCTCGGCTCTTCCTCCACCACATCGACGATCGCTAACGGGTATCGATCCACCAGCCAGATGTTGAATGCCGAAACACCCATTGATCAATTTATCATATCAAAAATCAATTGATCAAAAAGCCTTCATAGTAATAGCAAATTGTCATAATTTAAATACCTCAACAAAATAGAACCATATCTAAGTAAGAATCGGCGGGCGGCAGAATTGGAGAATCGGTTGGGCGTAGCGGCCGGTAGTGGGTGGAGGGAGTTTCCTTTGGGTTTAGAGGAATTGGTCGGGAAATAAGCGAGCGGCGACAGATGGCGTAAATCGCAAATCAATGTAGGAAAAATCTGGAAATTGAATCCCTCGATTGCAATCTGTAGGCTTGCCGACTTAGCAATCAGTTGCAATCCATTGAATTCTTGGTATCCTTCCAAGCTTTGCAGGCCAAAGACGCTGCTTGCAAATCCGACTACTTCCAAAAAGTGGTGGTGGTCTGAGAGGTTGCTTCATGTGCTCACTTAATTTTGGAGATCAGAGGCCCCGATCAGATCAACTCCGGGCGCTATACTCTCTCTCTCTGGTCGCGTCACAACAATACCGATTATGTTCGTAGCTGCTCTCAAACAACAATACCGATTGATAATGGCCGGGGATTAAGAGCAAGAGAATCGTAAAATTAGAAATTGGCAATTGATGATGATTGCGGAGGTAAAGGAGACGACATGAATCTTAGATATCTTCCAAAAGATTGATCGGTGGCGAGGGTGACATCGATTGAAGAGAAAGAGAAGAAGACAACGTCGGTAGAGGGTTTTGAAAATTTAGGGAACAAAACAAAACGTAATACAGTATTTATATTTTTTTCGAAGGGAGGAAAAAAATCAAAACGAAGTCAAAAAAATTCGAATTTTGTAGTATTATTATTTATCAGTAGAAACCCATTTATGAAAAGGAATTGTCGCCGGTCGGGAATAGAAGGACTGTCTAGCCATCGTTCATATTTATAGGTTGGGGGAAGGAGGAACTACGTTGTTTTCTTGGCCTCGGGATTTTTCCCTAAAACCTGTGCTATTTTTTAACCGAGAGGGAAAAAAGAATAAAATTAGAAACAAAAAATGGATTTTGTATTATTTATTAGAAGGAAACAAATTATGAATTATCGATTTTATCCCTAATAAGTCGCTGACGTCATATCAACCTCATCCGACGGACGAGATCGATTCGACGGTGGTCCTCGAATAGTTCTTGGGTATTATTTCTTGCCTACTGCACTTTTTATTTAAGTATAAGGATAAGCATAAGGAAAAACAAAATTCCACAAACTTCTTTTAGCCCAATTTAAATCATCCTCATCTTCGGAATTTAATAAATTTTGTTACTATTATTATTGAAAACAATTTTTATTAATAAATATATATCTAACGGAGGGACCAGTCCAGTGGGGGCACGTGCCCCCAGTGCCCCTCCCTATCTCCGCCCCTGCCAGAATGCTTTCAATGACTAGAGGAGTGAACAATCTTGAGTAGGTTTTGGCAAAGTATCCTGAAAAACCAGTATGTATTTTTCAGTTAACGCTCTAACTACAGAGGAGTTATCTTTTGGATTGATTGCTCCATCAAATAGCACTATGGTTCCTTACAAATTTTGGAGTAGTTGGCTTGATGAGTTGTCGGTAGGGATGTTACCCGATTGTGAATTCTTTTTCGTCCATGAATCGAGCATAGATATGGTGCTGGTGTATACTGGCTCAACAAATAATTTGCTGCTTTCAAACAATAGTAAGTTCCTTGCCTTGTATATGTTCTAGCAACCAAGCGCAAAGGTTTGAAGCGAATTTATAGGCAGCTTCTCTTTCAAGTTTATTAGAGGACCCTGGTAAGGGCCATCTTTGAATTCTTCGATTTCTATTTCCAGATATCAAGTTTTGTCAATAATTCTTTTGCAAAAATGCAGTCAAAGAAAAGATGTTTGATGTCATTTGGGATGCTGCAATAAGAATATGCCGTGTTGGTCTCTAGACGCTTTTTTCAAGATTTGCTTGTGTTACGAGACAGTTTGGGATCATTCTCCACACAAAGTGCTTTACTTTTGATAAGTGTCGATACTTTATAGCTTCCTATACACTGTCTTGACGGATATGTTGACTGAAGTAGCTCTAACGTCAGCCGGTTGGTAGCTTGGATGATTAAGTAACACCTTGTAAGCTGAAGAGACTGCGTATCGGCCATGGGGAGTATAGTGTCAAACCCAAAAGTCTTTGTTTGAAGACAAGCTGAGAGGGATGTTTTTCATAAGTTCCTCCTCTTTTTTTTTTTTTTTTCTAGAAAGTTTCATGGAGGAGTTCTTTTCTCCATGAATGGGGTATCGGATCTATCAAGCTGCACACTCAGGAGTCTTGGATGTTCGGAAGTTTAATTGGGGTTGTTGACTTTGAAGGTGAAAGGTCTCAATGACCAAGTGTCTTCCTATATATTAATTGTCACTTTTCCAAAACACAACTTTATCACTTACAAAACCACTGAATTCCTTTCATGAGTTCTCCATTTGACCATCTCACTTGTAAAACATGATCAATTGGAGGATGAAAAAGCACAAGAACCCATCCAAGAAAATGAATAAGCCAGGTGTATAACAAGTTTGGTTGGAACAAGTTCTTCATTTCCAGGTAGATATTTTGTGCCACATACTGATTTTTGAAAACATCAGAAAATTGACATTTTCATTTGAACGGTTGTTCCGTTTGTTGATTAATCCAAACGTATTAAACTTGTCGAATTGATATTAAAGTATGAATTTTGTGGTCGATTTTATTCCTTTGGACCAAATTCCTCAAACTTAATGAAAAATAGCCCTAATAGTTTAAAAATTTTAAAAATACCCACTAAGGTAGGGGTGTTAGTTATTCGGGTTGGCCCGAAAACCCGCCCGAACCGCATCATATTTGGGTGGTTCTGTTCGGATTTTCAGCAGTTCGATTCGGATTTTTCAGCAGTTCGGTCGGGTTATCGGGTGCACCCGAACAAGTTTTGAGTAAACAGTACGTGTTTTGGTGTACAATATCACTTTTCGAGGCCCGTCCGAAACCCGAAATTACCCTTACATATGTGTTATTATTATTATTTTTATTAAAAGTGTGGTGGTATTTTATTTGGCCCACTATGTGTATTTAACCCTAATTCTTTAATTTCAACTCATTCTCACCCCTCAAAGTCAGACGCCACATTTTTTTCCTCTTCATTTCTTCGCTAGCGGCCGCCCACCTCTTCTCTTTTGGCCATCTTCACCAGTCACCATCGTCAACCTCCTGAAATTAGTCTTCTTTCCTTTCTTTCCTTTCTCTATTGGCCAAATTCTCGTCTCTTTGTCTTCAATTCCTTCATAGGCTTGTACATTTAATCTCAAGATCTTGGATGGCTGAATTCACCTTCCCCACGAGGATTAGTTATGCTATATTGGTGGTTGTGATTTTAATTCTTTGAATCATTTTGTGGATAGGTCTCGTGGTCTACAAAATAGTAATTGATTTCTGTTTTTTCTTTCTAATTCTTCCCTTTTTATGCGAAATTTGTGTATTATATCGTGTACAAAATTTTTGAAGGATAAGAAAAAGTGGATTTGTTTGGATCATCAGCAAAATTCGGTTGAATGGGGACCGAACCGAATGACCCGAAAGTGTAATCGGTCGGTTCGGTTCGGTTCGAATGTTCCTATATTCGGTTCTATCGGGGGGATTGTGACACCCCGGCCCGATTCACTGTCCCATAACAGGAATCAGGGCATTCGGGTGCCCGCCTGGCTCACGCCATGACTCTACTGCGCTCAATAAATTATGCGGAAGTGTGCTAGCTAGATCTATAAATTGAATCTTATTCCAAAATCCATTTCACTATACCAATTTGTAGTGCCTACAATAATCTAAACTATCAAAATTACAATAATCAAACTAAATTATATACAAGTTTCATGGCCACTATACTGCAAACGTCACTCCTCATTTCACTTATGGAAGCATTTAAAGTTGAAAATAGCGTGAGCAATTAACTCAGTGTGACATTCACAGGTTTGGAAAATAGTAATACACAATATATATATATATATATATATATATATATTATACTCTTCGGAAAACAAGTTGAGAGGAAATGTCGTGAGCATTTCAACAAAAGTAACTAGATAAAACAATTTTCAAGAAAATGATTTTAAAACATGCATAAGTTGTCAATCAAGGCATGCAAGATCATATTTGAGCGTCGGCCAATCCCACTCGAACACACAATTTTGGATTGACCTAAACTCTACGGCATGAACATCATGGTGCATCCCCGAAACTCACGGGACCATGAGTTCAAGCTAACACTATTCACGCCAAGGACCAACGTTCCCCGCCGATATACTGCATGCGGCTTAAGGTCACAACAATCCAAGGTATGGTAGTTGACAACCCTGTAGGCTCCAATTTACCCACGCACTTAACACAATTTGGTATCTCATGAGACTACTGCCTCTTTACAGTATAACCAATGATTCGAATTCAAAACCTTTATCACAGGTAACTAGTAACGAGGTTCTGGGCATCCAGGGCAAGCACATTTCACGATAAAAAAGTATTCACGATATCAAGATACATTCATGTCTAGGAGTTAAGCGTTTCAAGTAATTCACTTTTAAGGAAACCATACCTAAGACTCAACTAACAGAAAAATGTAACGTAGATTCAACACATTAATTGTCTGAAGGTGACATGATTAGTCTCAAATATATTTCAAAAGTACACAAAAATAGGCACTCTGATTATTTTTTCATTTTTGAGGTTTTTTGGATAAAATGACCAAAATACCCCTATCGAGATTCTTTGCAAATACAAGTACAGAACTTCAAGAAAAATATCCAGCATAAATTTTTACTATTTTGACTGATGAAAGTCCATTGAAAATGCTAAGCGTCGAGTAAGATAATTTCTCTTAAGAAATATTTTCAAAACACGTAGTATCAACTCAAAAGGGCAATTTAGTCAATTCAATAGCTCCCAAATAGCTTCCAGATTTTGCAGGAATTTTCCAGAATGGGAACAAACTTCATTTTAAAGACCTCTCCCCGCATGCATGAGTTCAAATAATTTTTTTTTCTTTCCTCAATTGTCACTTCTGAGTAAAAAGACTAACGCTCCTTCGATCTCGATTTTCGAAATAAATTGATTAACAAATATAATGATTAAATCTGAAACTACAGAGTAATTTTGGAAAGATATTTCTCCTAACAAAATATTAATACTAAGTAGAATTGACCAAACTCAGGAAGGTAACCTTTCTTGAATTTATTTTAAAATAAGTGCTTTTGACTAAACGGGCCAAAATTCATTTTATTAATTATTTTCATACCTGACAATATCAAACTTTGATCCTGCATCCAATTTCAGGATTGAACGGATCAAGCAACAAGTAGGGCATGTTCATGTGATGAATCAATTCAACTTATAGTAGATATTCACGTAATAAATTAGAAAAATACAAGCATCTATCACATAATTTTGCGAGTTCATTTATTCAAGAAAAGAAAAATAACAATAATAAGAACTAAAATGAACGGTTTTCAAAATAATTTTGCACACAAGAATGCTTTCCACAGTTATCTAAAAAAAATGTTTATATATACACACAAAGTTTAGAAAAACCCGTTTAGAAGATCGCCGTGAATCCTACACCTCATGTGGTTTGATCGCTATGTTAGTCTCTCCCGTTGAAGTCTCTAAACTTGCATCGCCCCGGTTGTTTTAGCTCAAAGATATTTCAGTTTTTCTCGGTGCAGTGTGTTTGACCGAATACTAGGAAGAAATTTAGTGTGACTTCTTGATTATTTTGGGAGGTATAGTCTCGGTTGAGTTAGGAATAAAAGTGATAAAAATATTCTTATTTTACCTAGAGGGATGTCTATATAAAAGGAGTAAAAGATGATGCCTACACTTGATTTACTTGGCTGGGTTTTTCCTCTCATGTTCGGTTGCAGAGGTGTTCTGTTGGCTGGGGATTTTTGCTGGTGTTAGTTGCTATGGCCGGTCTGATGAGGGGCAAACAATACTCCCTAATCACATGGGGGAGGTGTTCTTTATATACAGAAAAAAAAAAGCCAATCATTACTCTGTCTTGAAGTTCAAGTTTTAATTTATTATAATTTAATACATTTCTTTTACTTGAAGTTTGGGTGCTGTTACTTTGCTTCCAAGTAACTAAAAATGAGGAGGAGAGGTTATGCTGCTATATGTGGATGATTACTACTAATGAAGTACGAAGAATGGGAAGAAATGATTTAGGGTTTATTTAATTAGTTTAAGGTGGCATTATTATTATTTTATGAAATATAATACTTCCTTTATATCTTCTAATTTTATTTCTTTCACTATATTCCTTATTAATGTTAATCCTAGGGAGTAATAATTAAGTCCTACAGAATCATGACTATTGCCTTTTTTTTATTTAGTCCAAAAATTTTTGGCTCCTCACACGGATTTTTTGAGATTGCAAAACTGAAATACCCGAACCGAATAAGTCCCGAACTGCCTAACCCGACTGAATTAACACCCTTACACCAACGGATAAAAAATTCAAAAAAAGAAGGTATTTTTTTTAAAAACTTTTCTCTCTCTTCTCTATCGGTGCAGGTCTACCTAATGTACGCCTGCCATGGCTGGCTGGAAGACAAAAGGGAAAGTAATCACGGGAACTGTGTGGCTATGTAACCGGTAGAGGGGACAATCAAATCTGGAGGACAGTGTAGTGGGGGGTTTCGAAAGCAAAGGAAAAGGTGCAGAGTCGACTGGCTCAGGAGAAGGAAGAATTGAATCAAATTGTGGCTGAAATAGAAGGAACGACTAGAATCCAAGAGATTGTTCAGGGGAAAACGCCGATTGGTGAGAGCAAAGATAGTCAGGAGAATCGTAGCTACAATGATGGATGCACATCGGGTAAGATCCAAGATGCTCTGGAAGCTACGGTTTGAACGATGAACACCAGGAGGCAATTGAATTGGTCAGATGGGATGGAGAAGGAAGCGGAGCAGAAGGATTGGCGTCGAGTTGATATCAGTAAACTCAGGGAACCTTCGGGGGTGCTTCACTTTGTTGAACCCCAAAAGGTTGAAGGGCAGGCTATAGGACTAATTCAACCTGAAGATGAACGTACGGAAGCTAAATTATGGGAATCCTCAATGGTGTGCTATGTCCTTGGAGCTCATCCACCAATTGGAATCGTGGAAGCCTACTTCAGACGAATTTGGGGAAAAATGGGAATTGACAAGGTATTACTTCTACATAGTGGATTATTTGTGGTAAGATTTACCAGTTTGCATGCTACGGATGAAGTTTTGAAGATTCATTATTATCAAATCCTTTAATTGTAAAGCCATGGAATGTAGACAAAGGTTTGAATTACTGTGAGGTTGAAAAAGGACTTGTTTGGATTCGTTTATATGGTTTAGAACTCAAGCACTGGAATGCAAATTCCTTGAGCAGAAGGATTAGTGCAATTGGTTGTCCTCTGAGAGCTGATGAATGTACTATAAGGAAGAGTAGGGTTCAGTTTGCTAGAATTCTTGTTGAAATGAGCATAAATGAAACTGTTCCTGACTAACTATTATATGAGGATGAGAATGAAAATGTTAGAGTTCAAAAGATAACCTATGAATGGATCCCTATTAAGTGCAATTAGTGTATGGGGTAAGGGCGTCAAAGAGATAAGTGTAGGAAGATTAATGTTGAAGGAGAACCAAAACCTAAAAAAGTTCAGGCAATATGGAGGAAAGTGGACAAAGATAGGAGTGATGAAATGATCTTGAGGGACTCAGGAACTGTTACAGATACTCAGGATGACTCTGAAGTGATCTCTTTGAAAGAGGGATCCTACAAAGAGTTAAATGTGTCATATAGTTCCAAGAGAACCGAAAGAGGGGAGGGTGGTAAAGTAGGGAAGGTGAATAGCAAAAAAGAGAGCCCTCTTGTCAAAAATATTCAGGTGGTAATTGTTGTGCAGTCTCATTATGAGAAGGCGAAAAAGTTGCTATATGTCTAGATAACTCAGGTGCAAACCTATTGAATAGGGGATATAAGGAGAGAGTACTTACTGATCCAGGACCCTGTCCTCATGAATAGTATCATAACCTGGAATATTAGGGGTTTGAACTCTCCCCTGAAGTAAAAAGAAGTTCAAAGAATGATTAGTATAAGGAAACCAGATATAGTATGACTTGTTGAAACCAAATTAACAAAAGAAAGAGGAGAGCTGTATGTTAAAAATTATTGGCAGGGATGGCAGTGGATAAACAATTATTCTAGTAATGAAAGGGGGAGAATAATGATATGGTATAATGATGCAGTGGAATTAAAGTGTATCAAGCCGAGTGAGCAGTTGCTACATTGTTTTTGTATGAGGATAGTGGATAAGAGCTATTTTTAAGAGCACCAAAACTCTCAAATTAAGCAGAAAATTCAGTTGAAGCCCTTTTTACTAAGCTATCAGCAACCGCATTTGCCTCTCTGAATATATGGTGTATAGCATATCCCCTTTGCTCCATGATTGGGCGAATCTCTTCCAATTCCTCACAAAATCTCCAAGGATAGGGAGCCCCTCTAGACAAAAGATTAGCCAAAAGTTATTTGTTTGGATTTCCAATGGAGACAATTCAAGATGCTCACACTTTCGAGCCCCAAATAAAAGGCCATATACCTCCACTTGAAAGCAATCACCTTCGCCTAGAAAGCCAGATTCTCCATAAAGAAAAATTCCATTCCTCCCATGAACCATAGAACCATCTGTGTTGAGAACAAAATGCTCTCGTTGTCTCCAAACAACCGCAGTAATCTTCCTTCACTTCACTCTGAATTTTGTCTTTGGAAAGCTCACTTGAAGGAAAATTCGTTCCTCATTATTCCGAGTGAGGAGAACATTAACAAGCAGCATATTATGTAAATGCTCTCTCACTGCTTTAAAAATAAACTGCTCACTTGTGCCAATTCCTTCAAAAAGGAACTTGTTGCACGCCTTCCATGTCTCCCATAAGATAAAGGATGATAAGACCTTCTTGATGATTCCAATGGCTATCTTAAAGGTGCCCAAAGACCACCATGAAGTTAGAGCCGTGTCTAAACCTTCTTTTTGAATAAAAGGAAAGCCAAAGAAATCTGAAAAGTAATTCGAAACCCACTAGACAGATTGGCAATTCAAGAAATTATGCAACATTGTATCCGGCCCCGACTTACACTTGTAACAAAGCTCCTATTTCCACTTCTAACCAGTCTATGCCCTGAATAATCCGACTGAACGATCAAAGTTGTGGGATGATCTGGTTAATATTTCAAAAAACATTGGAATTCCTTAGTTGATAACAGGGGATTTCAAAAATATTTTAAAACTAGAAGAGAAGTTAGGGGGAAAACCTTTGGTGCTTCAAGATTTTGAAGAGTTTCAGTATAGTCTTAGTGAGTGTGGTGTGCAGGATGTAAAGAAAACTGGGAAATTCTTCACATGGTGTAACCAAAGAGTGGGAGTTGAACGAGTCTACTCCAAACTAGATAGAGCACTGGTAATGGATGGGTTGACAAATTCAATGAGTTCGTGGTTTCTATGTTTACAGAAGGGATTTCTAATCATGCTCTATTACAAGCAAGGATGGCTGTGGATATTCTGAAAAAAACCTAAATAATTTAGGTTCTTTAATATGTGGAGTTTCTCATCAAAGTATTTGTAGATAGTTCAAAAGAGTTGGGAAAGACCAGTGAAAGGAACTAAGATGTTTCAAGTACGTCAAAATTTGAAGAGATTGAAAGTAGAGCTAAAACAGTTAAACAGGGAACAATTTTCTGATATTGTTGAAAAAGCCAACAGGGAGGAAGTGGAGTTACATGCTTGTCAGGAGGTTGTAAGCAAAGACCCTGAGAATGAAGAGATATAAGTGAAGGAAAGAGAGATATATAGCCAATATATTGAATCAAGGAAAGCTGCTTATAGTTCTCTCCAACAGAAGGCTAAGAAAAGTGGGTTGCAGAGGTAGATGATAATACTAAGTACTTTCACTCAGCTTTAAAATTAGGACAATGGAAAACAAAATTTGGTCGTTTTTTTTTATGATAATGGCATTGAAATTTCTGACAGCAATGAGATTAAAGAGCACTTTATCCAGTACTACCAACAGTTATTGGGGCAGTCAACAATGAGGAAGCCCGTTGACCCTGCAGTGTTCAAAATGGGGCCAACCTTGAATGCGAAGTAGCAGATGGGGTTGATTAAGCCAGTAAGTACAGAAGAAATCAAAAGGGCTATCTAGGTGATGACAGTAAAATATATACACTTTTAGCAGGTATTTTTTACTCATTTTACTTAGTATTAGGTGTTAATTACTTAGAATTAGTTTACTTTTGGGTTGATTTCGTATTTCAGTGTAATCAAGGAGCCAATGTGGAAAATTAGCATAAATGAGGGCCAAATTTCACAAAAGAGCATCATCTGGACTGAAATGGAAGTTGCTGGAAATCAGGCTGTTGGAGGGTCGATCATACCTGAAGCAAGTGGAGAGATCCTTGCTGAGGAAGGAAGAATGGCAGTAGATGATCACAACTTGGAAGAATCTGTAGCAGCACACTTAATTGAGAAGAAGAAGGGCAGCTGTCCTGCTGCCAAGTTGCTGCTGCAGTAACTGTTGCCGCTGTCTATCAAAGAGGAGCCACGAGCTGAAATCTTGGTGCCCAAGGAAGGAAATTGCTTTGCCATCACTACAAGTTGTTGTTGCTGCAAGTGAAAGAAGATAAAGAGGGAGAATATGTGAAGAACAGCAGCTTCAACTCTGCTACTTTCCAACTGATACTGCTGCGGAGTTGATGGATTGGCTGCTGCAGAAGGGTGAGCAATAGTATAGCAAGTGACCCATGAAACAAGGAAGAAAAGGGCAGCAGATTGAGGTTGAATTGGGGGCTGGAAACACAATGATAGAAGGAAGCATGATACTGATGCTGCTGCTTGCTTATTGCTGCAAATTGAGTTGCGGGGATTAAAGAATGAAGAAATGGAGATTTGTGGTTGCAAATGGCGAGAATGCGCTGGAGAAGAAGATAAGGAGAAGCAGCAATGATGAGTAAAAGGTGGCTGATTGCAGCTAAAGAAGGAAGGAGCTAACTAGAGAAGACAGCAACTTGCCTTGCTGAATAAACAAATGCCTTTGACTGCTGCAACTTGCTGTCTCCTTGAACCTACTGCAAGGAAAGCCAGAAATCCACCAATCCAAGTCTCTCTAAATCTCTATATATAGTCAGCCAATAGTAGTATTTAGAAGGACATATTGGGTAGTAAGAATCAGTTACAAAAACATTAGTTAGGTAGTTAGCTAGTTGGTTAGAAACAAGGTAGTAGCAGGAACATGAGTACAGACTGTCACTCTGTCAAGTGACGAACGCTACTCGCCTAAGTGAGCAGACAGTGACTGCCCTGCTACCATCCTTTCCTTTTATCCTCTAACCTTTTGATCTTGAATTATGTCTTATCTTTTGCATCTTGTTGCTCTTATGTTTAACTCAATAAACATGAGTAGCTAACTCAGTTAAGGGTTCAATCCCTACTATCTTTATGTGAAGGTTTTGATTCAGTTTTCCTTGATGTGGCAATATTTCTAGTTTAAATGCTTTAATTAACCTTTTGATTAAACTGGTCACTTAATTAAATGTGCATGCATGTTATGGAGATCTGAGAGGGAAAATATAACTAGAACGTCTTAAACTAGTCTATGACAAAGGTGGAAATCTATCATTTGGTTTCACTCATCAACGAGAGTTAGGTGATTAGCATAGGTGATCAATAGGGCTTAAGAACTCAGTGACCTAGATTAATCTCAATAATCTCACTGAGAGGTATATCATTTAGTAATGTAGGACTCTTTACTCTATCTGAGAGGAATTGTAAAGAATACATGCGCCCGATCAAACAATAAATCATACACTACAGGATTACTTGAATCAAAACTAGATCATAAAGATAGGAAGATGATTGACCCTTCTGTCTCTTCACTCTGTCAAGTGGCTATTCTTACTCTCCCAAGTGACAAATGTGTTCAACTCTTTCACTTTCTTTTCCTTGCACTTTAATCATCAGATTTTGAGTGGTTGACTGCCCTCTCTGTGGAACGACCCTACTTACCACTAGCTAATAGTTTTAAGTAGGTTTTATAAATATTCTATTGGGGTTGAAATCAACGACAGTCTATTTCAACCACCAAAAGTGGCGCCGATTGCCAGGGATGGCGTTAAAAATCCTTGAAATCTGATTGCTGGGTTCTGTTTTTGTTCGTTTTTTTTAGTTTTCTACTTTTACTCAAAATTCACTCACTCAAATCACAAATCTTGCTATTGTTACTTTTCGTGTTTGATTATTGGTTTATAACTAAAAGCAATCCATCAGGAGAGCTAAGTTTTGACCCAGAAATTGGAATCACGGAAAGGAGATCCAAAGTCTAGCGAAACAGAGAAGCTGCTGCTCGTGTTCTTAAAAACCAGAAGCAGATGGCAGAGGTAGCAGTAGCTAATCAACCTCAAGAAAGAGAGTTGCAACCAGCTCCACCAAGACCGCTAAGAGATTATTTTGTATCCCAAGAGGAGGAAGTTCAGACTCCACTTGTGTACAATGATGTTGCAGCAGAGAACTTGGAGTTTAAAACTCAAATAATTCAATAGGTACAAGCTACTTGTCCTTTCTATGGACTGCCTAGTGAAGATCCCAACGAGCACATCGGGAAGTTCCTGAGATTGTGTAGCACCTTCAAGATTCAAGGTTTGTCCAAGGACAAGGTTTACTTGAGACTTTTTCCATTCACATTGCAGGACTTAGCCGCAAAATGATTGGACACTCTGCCCAACAATTGAATCAATTCCTGGAATGGACTCAGATCAGCATTCCTTACAAAATTCTTCCCACCTGTCAAAGCTGTTGCTTTAAAATTAGCCATCATAACTTTTCAGTAGCATGGGACAGAAACTCTTTATGAGGCTTGGGAGAAATTTAAGGAATTGATGAGGAAGTGTCCTCAACATGGTGCAGACAAACCATTGCAGCTGTGTATCTTCTACAATGGATTGCAGCAGGCTTCTAGAGAATCACTTGATTCATCTTTTGGAGGAGCCTTCATGATGAAACCTGTGGAGGAGGCAATCCAGCTGTTGGAGAATATGAGCACTCATCATTTCACATGGTAGAAGGAGCCCAGAGCTACAACTAAGAAAGCAGTAGTATTGGTGCTCGATGCTACAACTTACTTGCAAGACCATATGGCGGCCATCACCAGTGAAATAACCAAGTTAAGAGTTGATATCAATAAGCCAAAAGCTGATACTTGTGAGATTTGCACATGATCTCATAACAGCTCCACTTATCAAGCCACATTGGAAGAAGCTTAGTTCGCGAGACAAGGAAATGACAGAGGAGGATTCAACAATTATAATAATTGGAGGCCTCAGCAAAGTAACAACTGAACTAATCAGCAATCAAACTAAGCTCAACCACCAGGATTTCAGATTCAACCATTCAGAGTCAAGGAGGAGGACTGGATCAAGGTGGGTAATGTTCTTGCTAGTCTTGATGCCACTGTAAAAGATATGCATAATCAGGAGGCACAAATGGCAAGGAAGATACCAGACAGACCTGCTGGATCATTTCCAAGTGACACACTGGAGAATCCTAAAGAAGCAGACCATATAGTTCAGAACCAAGAGATGCAACATAAGGATGTGATGCAACTCAAGGAGACAGAATAGAAGCACCACTAAGTCTGGCATGAGACTTTAAACCAATGTGCTGCTTGGGAGGCAACCCGAGGTAAGTCCTTTTGTTCTTCTTAATTTTGGTTCAATTAGTATTTTGATTAAGTGGCAATAACAAAGGGTGGAACAGCCCTTATCAGAAATTTTCAGGTGGAAAAGTGTGGATGGTTAACATGAAATGCCTTGCTGACTATGATATATTCAGAACGACAACATTTAAGTTTAATTATCTATACCAAAGCAAAGGACAATGACCTGTCATCTCAATTGGGCAAAGTGATAAACTCACTTTCACGACTGGGATGATTTATCAAAGGAAACTTGGAATATGTCACACACCTCGTGTTCTGATTCAAGGAGGGAGCGACGGAGACCAAGATCTCACTTTGGAGAGTGTAGTACATCACTCTCGCAAGTGACAACATTGACTTGGGACAAGGAAAGTCAACATCCTTATACTAAGTTTGGTCAAAGACTGCCAAAGAAGAAAAAGGGGGCAATCACTTTTGAAGACCTTTTGATGTGATTGGCGGGCAGTGAAGGTCAGGAATAAACTCTTCTCAATAAAAATTGCCGCCCACCACACTCATAGCCATTAAAACCCTCATCGCATTTATCATCCTTCCCATCCATCTTCCAAAACCACTACCAAAAGAATACCAACGGTTCAACGCCAGAAACCTGCTCAAAATCGTAACCTAACAATGGTGAGAGAAAGGCAGAGGGCAAGACGAGTGTAGTACAAGTACAAGGGGAGGCAATGACACCACCAAATCTGCAGGAGCAACCATCCAGAGAGGAGCGGGCCGCCCACCGGAACATCATCCAGAACATATCAACATCTGGGTTGAGGACCAATGAGGTGGCGGCAGAATTTTTTCGGAGAAACTGGGAGAGGCAGGCAATTTTGGAATGAGGCATGGTGGGGCAGCCAGATCCAAATTCTTACATAGCGCTTCACCACTGGGAAGAATTATGTATTGTCACAATCCAACCCAACCTTAGCGCAGTGCGAGAATTCTACAGCTATCTCAGAGGAGACCTAGGGGATGAAATCACAGTAAGAGGACGAGTTGTTGACATCAGCATAGAGGGCATCAGGGAGGTACTTCATCTCCCAGAAGCAGATTTCAACTACACAGATGGAGCCTACAGGCAATGGACGACATCCTAGAGGAAGAATTGCCATATGCACTATGTTCAAGGCCTGCAGATGTTAAATGGTCAAGATGCAATGGCACACTCCAGTACTTCCGGGCCTCAGATCTAAAACCAGAGTACAAGCAGTGGTACAATATGATATGTACCAACATAATGCCAATGAGGCATCGCAAAAAGGTGCCCTATGAGATAGCCCTTATGCTCTTTGCCCTGGTCCTCAACCTTCCCATTGATGTAGCTGTGGTCATCAGACAACAGATGAACATTGGTGTGTGCCGAGTTCACCAAAAATATTACTAGCTTGGATTGTGATTTTTGTAGATAATGGAAGCTAGGTCGATCCAACCAGGACAACTAATTACCAAATTCGTTGTTAAAAGACTACCAGTTTAGACAAGGTGTCACTAAGGAGAATGGAAACAGTCACTCAGGGGAATAAAAGCCAGGGGTGTTCATCTCCTCTTCCTATTGCAGTAGTTGTTTAATCAGCACTGTAATGGTTAAGTTCTTGTTCATTCAGCTCATTTATAACTCTAAGTCAGTTTCCATTTTTCCTAGAGTCATCTTTGCAACCTTAACAATCTATTTTCCAATGATTGATTCCAGTTAAAAAGTCATTAAGATCTCAGGCTTACATGAATGCTCATGTTAACTAAGTATATTCCTATTTTAGTTAAAACCATAGACTGTTACCTCTATGTCATAAGTTGAAGTTGAAACAATCCAAACCAAGTTTATCTTTCCAGATCTCCCTTAGTTCTAGCATGCATTCAATTTAGTGATCAAGTAAATGAATGTAGAAAAAACTTTCAACTTCAAAACAAAGAACAGAACCAGTGCATTACAACAACTCCAACATAGGTTGAGGAGATTAACCCCTGGAAGCTACTTAGCTACTCATGCAGATTAATACTACATCTACTACATCAAAAGACATCAGAGAAGTATGCATCATAAAACGAAGTTCAAGCTAACAGTCAAGAGACGAGAAAAAAGCTTGTGCAGTTCTGAACCACTCCTGAGAGTGAAAGAGTTCACTCATGGAAGTGAGGCAGTGACTGAGATGGCTGTTTCTTCAACTTGGCTTCCTTACTGAGTTGTTGCTGTTCCTTCTTCCTTCTTGCCTTCTTCTGGAGTTTTTTTTCTGTGTGTTCTTGGCAACTGAAAGATGTAGCCAGAGATGCCCATTTCTGAGAGTGCAGCTCCCCTTTTATAGAGCCCTGAAGCCGGTTCTTCAATCAAGAGAGCCTCCCCATGCTTGTGAATTGTTTAATCCTTCCTAGGCCTTGTGTCTGGAATCCGAAATTGACTGGTCTTCTTCTCTTCTTCCAGCAGTGGCAGCAGCAACCTCATTGATCAGCATGCGTGGTTGGAATTTCAGCCAAAGAGACAAGCATGCCTTGGGAATTCTAATGAGAGACACACTCATTAATGTCAAGATGCTTTGTGTCTTGGGAGTGCTTTTTCGACCAGCTCAGCAAAATTGTATCCAGCAGCCCACAAATTGTTACTTTGGCCCCAATTTTCAGTAATTGTTCAATCAAGTCCTAACCTAATAAAAACACAAAAACTAGTTAAGTGAAATGCACTAATACTAAGAAATACCCCTAATTTCTTAATAAATTCAGAGTTAATTGTGATGCTTTTATGTAACAAATAAACCATTTCTACTCCCCCAAACTAGAAGAATTGCTTGTCCTCGAGCAAAACAACTAAACTCTTGCTGGCACTTACAGAATTATACATAAGAAAAAGGGAAAACAACATTGTCAAAATGACTGGAGACTGACTTACTTCCCTGAGTGAAGATTCTCACTCAGGCATGTGACACTGAACATAGAAACAACAACACCAACACAAACTGGATAGGGGCTGTCAACCTTTTGTCTCAGATTCAAGTAAAGAAACATACACTTAAAGACATCAAATCTTTCTGCAATCCAGAGTCAAACAGCCAACCTTCACATGAAATTAGAATACATGCCACAAGTGTCTGTTTTGCCCAACTTACCAATCCATTCTAAGTTAACCGGTTTCAGCGTGTGGTGGTCATTCTTGTGATTTGGTTTTGCCCAAGTTACTTTGACTTGATTTACCTACTGAGGCTTCAATCATGGACTTCGTTCATGTGTGTGAGTGAGTGTCAGCCATTCTTTCACTTCATGCATTAGACTCAACATCAAAAGTGTTTTAGCAAAATTTTTTTTTTTCAAAATCATTATCCTCCTAGACTGTTGACAGCTCCTTTTTAGAAAATTTTCATTTTATTCCAAAAACTTACAGACTCCATCTAGACATGAACCTAAGGGGCCTGAATTTAAAATCCTGACAACAATACTGATACTATTCTACTACTCCCCCAAACTTATTCTAAGCATTGCCGTCAATGCATAACACAACAAACACGGCAAAACACATCAAACAGTAAACAAATAAAAACCACAAAAATTAAAAGAGTTCACCATTTTAACAGAAAAAGTAAATTGTTGATTAGGGGCATTAGAACAACACTTCCCTGAGTGTTTATGGAGGCATGCCATGGAGTGGATGGGCTGGTGGATCATGCGGTAATGGGCAATTTTCAGGGCATCAAATGCACTTGTGCATTTCCTGTAGGAATTGCTCAGTCCTCATTTGGCACTGGTGGACATAATCCAGGATGAACCTGGTCTGCTTGTTGAAATCTCTCTGCCTCAACTGTCCAGCCGGAGTGGGAATGGATACTGCTTGTCCTGAGGAAGATGCACCTGGGGGTCTCTGGTCCAACTTATTCAGCCTCAAAAGTTGTTGCAGGCTGCTCTCTGCATCTGTGTTCAGAAAAGTCACCCCTGCCCTTCTGCAAAGCATGGTAATCATCACTGGGAAGTACCAGCTCTTCACCTTGGGATCTGTGATACATCTGGTGAGTTGATCCCTGATTACTGATGCCGCATCCAGTGGCGTGTTTGTGACGATTGCATACAGTATCATGGCTTGTTCATAGGTGACCTTGGCAGCGTAGGTTGTTGACATCAGGTTGCAGCAGATGAAGTGGTGCCATAAATTCAGATAAGGCGTTTGTAGGGCATTAGCGTAGAATCCCAAGGGGTTGTCCTGATTGTCCTTCTCCCAATCTGTGCCTTCCTTTGCCAGTCTTGACAGAATTGCTTGCTCCAGTGGCAGATTCAGATGTAGGGCAGTGATGGTTTCCCGGTAATCGGTGCTGATTCTTGGCAATTTCTAGATGGCCCTAATGGCTTCTGTGCTGCAATTGACTGATATTCCTCGGACAAAGACTCCATCTCTGGGGGCGGTGGAGAAATTGGCGTAAAATTCCTGCACGATCTAGAGAACCTCTCCCACCTATAGCGTTTGATGTAGGCGAACGCTTCACCATCCTCCCCGATTCCCCTTTCTGTAATGATCTTACGCTTGAGATGTTTCAGCAAGAAATCCCAAGCCTTCTTTCTCGGGAATAGCCTTGGCTCCCATTCGTCTGTGATGGCATTGAGGGCTTGTTCTTGGAGGGCCCTTGGTGGTTGTGGAGGCGGCGGCGGTGTAGGTTCCCGGTGAGGGGAAGGTTGCCTTTCAGGAGAGGATGAGGATGAGGAGGAGGATATCCGTCTTCTGGTGTTGGAAGCATTTTTGCGGGCAGCAACCTTTCTCCTTGCCGGCGGCATGATTTAAGAACCCTAAATTGAATTGGTAAAGCGATGGGAATTGGGTCTAAATTGAAATTCTGCCTTGGTTGCCTGAAATCTCAGAGATGGGTCAGCGCGTTCACACACAAGGGAGTGGTATTTGAAGAGTTGGTTCTGGAAGAAGAAAAAGATGAAGAAGACAAAGAAGTGGAGGAGTTGCAATTAAATGCACCGCAGTTAAAATTTTTGGGAAGTTGTGGCTGACCCGTGTAACTTTAAAAACGGATGCGGTTTAATTTGAATTTTGAAAAATTTCTGGAAAAATTCCCCCCAAACTTAAACTGTAAAATAGAGTTCAAAAAGGTGAGCTCTTGCAGAAAGTGTTGTACAGTGGTCCTCACTCCGCTGAGTGATTTGAGCCACTTGCATGAGTGACGTCAGGGTTTGAATGACTTACAGAATCACGTTGCCATTGGTTCACTCGGCTGAGTGACCTTCTTCACTTCTGGGAGTGAGTTTACCGGAGGCCTTTTTATGTTACACTTTCTGAAATCCGTTGGGATGACAGGTACCTCATCCGTTCCTGCAAAATTGGCATAACACAAAATTAGCCACACAAAAGCAAAACGTATTATGACAGGTACCTCATCCGTTCCTCCCATAAAGCGCATTGGTTTTAAGTCTCATGCCAGACTTTCACAAAAATTCAATTGAGCTCCTTGAGGGCAAGGACGTGACTGTCCTGTCCCTTATTCCCTTCTTTCAGACTAAGATATAGCTTTAGTCTCTGCCCATTGACCAAAATCCAAACCCCAGCCAAATCATCATCATTATCCCATCACCAAGCAACCCCACAACTCCTCCACGCATCATCACCTTACCCCCACACCAGCCGCACACCACATCAACACCTTAATCCTCATCATCAACTCCTTCACCACCCTAAGCCCCCATCACCCAACCATTCTACGCCACACACCCCCGATGCACCAAGCACCATCACTTCTTCTCCACGCCACCATTCACCATACCAAACCCACGCACATCATCGGAGGAGGAAGCAAGCAACCGGACTCAACTTTTGGCCTACTTCTCCCGGGTTTCATTGTTTTATTTATTTTTGAGATGATGTGTAGCTAAATTATTTAATCTATGATTTTGGATGTAGCCGCCATACTATTTAATTTAATTTATTTCATGATTGTGACTTTTTCATTAGTTGATATTTAATATTCTTGTTTTTATTCCATGTGAGTATTTGATCACCACTTGCATGCTTTAAAGGTGTTTAACTGAAGGAACGACAGTTGAAGGTTAGCACTAGTTCGTGGGAATATTAAACTTAGATAGTGGGCCACGAGAGTACGAACACCGTCATTGCAGCTATAGATTCTAGGGTTCTTAATGTACTCTAATTAAATCCGATAGTCCCGACAGTAGTCATAGGGTTAGTTTGAATAAGAGAATTATATCAACACAGTGAATAGTTCTTAAATAGGTGAATCATTGTGAGATTAATGAAAGTCCAAAGTCACATATCTATAGGTTGAGTTCAACTGAGTAGTCGGTAGGTGAACCCTTTGCCCTAGGTTTTCTTTTATTTGTGTAAAATCTTAAATTAATTGTAATTGATAGTTTTAGGTTTAGATTAGTTTAAATTGATAAATTTTTAATCTAAATAATAATAAGAAATAATTTTAACCGGTATTTGGTAACCTTCTCTGGGATCGACCTGCTTCGCTTTCTGCTAGTAATTGTATTAAGTAGGTAATTAATTATTTGACTAGTGTGACGACGGCTTGTCAGATTTGGCGCCGTTGCGGGGGAATGCATAACCAATATCAAAACTAGATTATTTCTTTTATTAATTTAGATTTGTATATATTTTCCTTTGTTTTATTAATTTTTATTTTATTTGATTTTATTTTTATTTTTAATTTTATTCTCCTTTCTTTCTTGTGTCAACATTTTTGTAGGATTTTGGAGTTATCATGGAGAATTTTAACTATGGATATGGAGAGACCTGTATTATAGTTATAATTTTGAATATGGAGACTATCCTACATATCAAGAAAATCCGTACTCTTGGAACAATTTGTTTTCTGGTCCTTACTATGGTTGTGGTTATCAAGGGCATTCATTTGATCTTTGGGTACAACTCGGTTTTGAGAGCGCGTATATGAGTCCTAGATGTTGTCATGTGTGGAGAGAATTGATAAATTGATGGATGACATCGAGAAGAAAAATGCTTCATATTTCTCTCAAGAGGACTGTTACCACTCAAATGTATCGATATCAACATCCACCTCTTCAACCCACTCTAAGAGAGTTAGCAGCTCGTCAACCTACTCGAGAGAGCTAGCAGCCTTACAGTCATCACCTTGTCAACCCACTTTGAGAGAGTTAGCATCTTCGTATCAACAGCCACCTGCTCAACCTCAACATACTGTTAGAGAGGCAGCTCTTCAAGATTTCAAAGTGAAAAGGCCAAAAACTTATCGAAGAGGTCAATTATTAAAGGTTGAGTGTGGGGTTGCCGGAATATGATCGTATAGGAAATTTGCTTAAATGGAATAGGAATGAGAAGATTTCGAAGATGATTCATTGGTTCGGTCTCCCACTACCATCTCAAACGAGCTTGAATGTGAAGAATTAGAAGAGAATGAAGAGATTAACAATCCAAATATTCCAAGTTCTCCGATTCTTCTCGTATATACATAGTAGTTAAGCATGATTCACTCATTCGAGAGTTGGTGACAAGGATGTGGATCAAGTTGATTTTGATGAGAGTAACATTCCTATAGTTTCAAAATAAGCGTTTCAAGTAGACAAATGTGGCGAGGTTGTCCATAGTATAAGAGATAGTGTGGATGATGTGAAAGTTGATTCAATGAAAGACCAAGAAGAGGATCAATGGTACAAGATTGAATTTGAGAAAGAGGATATAGTGGTCTTAGAGTATAAGTTTATATTTTCTCATGGCAAGGAGAACCACTACAAGAGATTCATTGTTCTTCTTGAACATGGTTTCTTCGGTATCGAGATGGGTACTCGATAGATCAGCCACAAGTCCGGCTAAAGACTTTAAAACAACGCTTATTGGGAGGCAACCCAATATTTTATTTTGCTTTATTTTATTTTATTTTTCATGAATAAGTGATGGTTGAGTTTTTTGTTCCTGATTATTTGGAGATCTTTGATTTCTGGATTTTCGTGGTTTTTCTTAATTATCTGTTTTTTTGGTTTATTTTTCTAATTTATTTTAGTTTGCAATTAGGTTTGTTTGAAGGGCGGAACTTTGGTGTCTAATGGTGCTGAAAATGAAACATCCAAAATTCTGAACAAGTTAGTCGTGTGCTTGGATAGCAGTTGCAACAGTTTATTCAACAATTCCGGTCTTGTTTTACATTCTCAAGGTTGTGTCGTTTCTTTTATTCTTGTTGTTTATGTATTTTCTTTTCTTTTCACTTGGTTGCTTGTCTTTTGTGTTTTATACATTGAGGGCAATGTATGCTTTAAGTGTGGGGGAGAGGAATTTGTGTTTTGTGTTTGGTGTGTTGTGTGCTTATTTTCATTAAAAATTGAATATTGAAAAATCCAAAAAGTCCTATGATTAATTTGGTTTGATTATCTATGACATCTAAGAATTAGACTATTTCGAATTGTATTGCTTAATTTGTGTAATTCTATATGTTGCTTTGAATACCCTGCTTATATGCACTTAGTCGTGACTATGGGATAAGCCTAAAGTGAGACATAGTTGCATGAGTTTGATGTAGATATGCCATGAAAAGTTGTGTTTGATTCACTCATACTTATATGATTTGTATGTGGAACCCATCATGTTGTGAAGGAAAAGAAAGACATTAACCCAATATCAGCCTTAAAACACCTTATTACTTTGACACTTTGTGTTAAGTAAGTTTGGGGGAGGGGCGTCGGCGGATGCTTCTGAGGTTAGGTTAAATTTAATGAGGGTGAAAAGGAAGAGCATTCAATGTTGATGCTAGCCCATTGAGAGATGAGGAATTCGCAACCTGAGCGGAGAGTCCTCAGGTCCGGTGAGGAAAATAGATATGTAGACTGCCCTAAGTTGCTGAGCCACTATGTATAGGAGTGGAAAAATGCTTTGGGTAGTGGCCTTAGTTGGAAAGAGTACTGAAGAAAAGCCGCATGGACCGAAGAATGGGTTACGAGGGGGAATATGTTATCTGTGAGATAAGTCCTTCTACTTTATAGTATGTTTGGCAGTCCATTGCACTGAAATATGGTATGAAATGTGAATCTGTGTTAAAGTGTTAATATATGGCATATTTGCAGTAGAGCTTTTGTTTTCTATGTTAAATGTGAAGTGATGTCCCTAAGAAATGAATCACGCACACAAAGTGTGGGGGCTAAAACTAGCTATAGTTTGCATATTGTTGGGTAGTACATATTAGAGGTAGTCGAGGTCTTTGTGTAATATGATATTAAAATCTCTGAGCCCGCCAAAATTAAATAATTAACTTTTTTATTTGTTTTAATCTTTGGAGATACTTGAGGACAAGCAATATTTCAAGTTTGGGGGTATTTGATATGCTTATATTTTACCTATTTATTATATCCCTAATTTATGATTTTTGCAATATATTTTGAGTACAAATATGCTATTTATATGATTTAATCTTTATTTGTAGGTTTTGTACTCAAATGGAAAAATTATTGAGGTTTTGGACTAAATTGAAAAGAAAAAGCAACTCAAAGGAAGAAAAATTGAAGCACTTGAAGAGTTGGAGTTTTAATTTAAATTGGTTTGAAAAAAAAAATAACTTTCTTATTCCTGAAGAAATAGGATTTGAGAAAATCGTATAAAAAAAGGACTAGAGTTTTATTTTTCGAGACAAAACCCTTCACAAAATCCAAACCCCAGCCAAATCATCATCATCATCCCATCACCACGCAGCCCCCACAACTCCTCCACGCATCATCACCTCACCCCCAACACCAGCCGCACACCACATCAACACCTTAATCCTCATCATCAACTCCTTCACCACCCTAAGCCTCCATCACCCAACCTTTCTACGTCACACACCCCCGACGCACCCAGCACCATCACTTCTTCTCCACGCCACCATTCACCATACCAAACCCACGCATATCATCGGAGGAGGAAGCAAGCAACTTCGGACTCAACTTTTGGGGTGACTTCCTGAAATCCGTTGGGGTGACAGGTACCTCATCCGTTCCTGCAAAATTGGCATAACACAAAATTAGCCACACAAAAGCAAAACGTATTATGACAGGGTACCTCATCCGTTCCTCCCATAAAGCGCATTGGTTTTAAGTCTCATGCCAGACTTTCACAAAAATTCAATTGAGCTCCTTGAGGGCAAGGACGTGACTGTCCTGTCCCTTATTCCCTTCTTTCAGACTAAGATATAGCTTTAGTCTCTGCCCATTGACCAAAATCCAAACCCCAGCCAAATCATCATCATTATCCCATCACCAAGCAACCCCCACAACTCCTCCACGCATCATCACCTTACCCCCCACACCAGCCGCACACCACATCAACACCTTAATCCTCATCATCAACTCCTTCACCACCCTAAGCCCCCATCACCCAACCATTCTACGCCACACACCCCCGATGCACCAAGCACCATCACTTCTTCTCCACGCCACCATTCACCATACCAAACCCACGCACATCATCGGAGGAGGAAGCAAGCAACTTCGGACTCAACTTTTGGCCTACTTCTCCCGGGTTTCATTGTTTTATTTATTTTTGAGATGATGTGTAGCTAAATTATTTAATCTATGATTTTGGATGTAGCCGCCATACTATTTAATTTAATTTATTTCATGATTGTGACTTTTTCATTAGTTGATATTTAATATTCTTGTTTTTATTCCATGTGAGTATTTGATCACCACTTGCATGCTTTAAAGGTGTTTAACTGAAGGAACGACAGTTGAAGGTTAGCACTAGTTCGTGGGAATATTAAACTTAGATAGTGGGCCACGAGAGTACGAACACCGTCATTGCAGCTATAGATTCTAGGGTTCTTAATGTACTCTAATTAAATCCGATAGTCCCGACAGTAGTCATAGGGTTAGTTTGAATAAGAGAATTATATCAACACAGTGAATAGTTCTTAAATAGGTGAATCATTGTGAGATTAATGAAAGTCCAAAGTCACATATCTATAGGTTGAGTTCAACTGAGTAGTCGGTAGGTGAACCCTTTGCCCTAGGTTTTCTTTTATTTGTGTAAAATCTTAAATTAATTGTAATTGATAGTTTTAGGTTTAGATTAGTTTAAATTGATAAATTTTTAATCTAAATAATAATAAGAAATAATTTTAACCGGTATTTGGTAACCTTCTCTGTGGGATCGACCCTGCTTTCTGCTTTACTGCTAGTAATTGTATTAAGTAGGTAATTAATTATTTGACTAGTGTGACGACGGCTTGTCAGATTTGGCGCCGTTGCGGGGGAATGCATAACCAATATCAAAACTAGATTATTTCTTTTATTAATTTAGATTTGTATATATTTTCCTTTGTTTTATTAATTTTTATTTTATTTGATTTTATTTTTATTTTTAATTTTATTCTCCTTTCTTTCTTGTGTCAACATTTTTGTAGGATTTTGGAGTTATCATGGAGAATTTTAACTATGGATATGGAGAGACCCTGTATTATAGTTATAATTTTGAATATGGAGACTATCCTACATATCAAGAAAATCCGTACTCTTGGAACAATTTGTTTTCTGGTCCTTACTATGGTTGTGGTTATCAAGGGCATTCATTTGATGCTGGGTACAACTCTGGTTTTGAGAGCGCGTATATGAGTCCTAGATGTTGTCATGTGTGGAGAGAATTGATAAATTGATGGATGACATCGAGAAGAAAAATGCTTCATATTTCTCTCAAGAGGACTGTTACCACTCAAATGTATCAGTATATCAACATCCACCTCTTCAACCCACTCTAAGAGAGTTAGCAGCTCGTCAACCTACTCTGAGAGAGCTAGCAGCCTTACAGTCATCACCTTGTCAACCCACTTTGAGAGAGTTAGCATCTTCGTATCAACAGCCACCTGCTCAACCTCAACATACTGTTAGAGAGGCAGCTCTTCAAGATTTCAAAGTGAAAAGGCCAAAACTTATCGAAGAGGTCAATTATTAAAGGTTGAGTGTGGGGTTGCCGGAATATGATCGTATAGGAAATTTGCTTAAATGGAATAGGAATGAGAAGATTTCGAAGATGATTCATTGGTTCGATCTCCCACTACCATCTCAAACGAGCTTGAATGTGAAGAATTAGAAGAGAATGAAGAGATTAACAATCCAAATATTCCAAGTTCTCCTGATTCTTCTCGTATATACATAGTAGTTAAGCATGATTCACTCATTCTGAGAGTTGGTGACAAGGATGTGGATCAAGTTGATTTTGATGAGAGTAACATTCCTATAGTTTCAAAATAAGCGTTTCAAGTAGACAAATGTGGCGAGGTTGTCCATAGTATAAGAGATAGTGTGGATGATGTGAAAGTTGATTCAATGAAAGACCAAGAAGAGGATCAATGGTACAAGATTGAATTTGAGAAAGAGGATATAGTGGTCTTAGAGTATAAGTTTATATTTTCTCATGGCAAGGAGAACCACTACAAGAGATTCATTGTTGCTGCTGAACATGGTTTCTTCTGGTATCGAGATGGGTACTCTGATAGATCAGCCCTGAAGTCCGGCTAAAGACTTTAAAACAACGCTTATTGGGAGGCAACCCAATATTTTATTTTGCTTTATTTTATTTTATTTTTCATGAATAAGTGATGGTTGAGTTTTTTGTTCCTGATTATTTGGAGATCTTTGATTTCTGGATTTTCGTGGTTTTTCTTAATTATCTGTTTTTTTGGTTTATTTTTCTAATTTATTTTAGTTTGCAATTAGGTTTGTTTGAAGGGCGGAACTTTGGTGTCTAATGGTGCTGAAAATGAAACATCCAAAATTCTGAACAAGTTAGTCGTGTGCTTGGATAGCAGTTGCAACAGTTTATTCAACAATTCCGGTCTTCTGTTTTACATTCTCAAGGTTGTGTCGTTTCTTTTTATTCTTGTTGTTTATGTATTTTCTTTTCTTTTCACTTGGTTGCTTGTCTTTTGTGTTTTATACATTGAGGGCAATGTATGCTTTAAGTGTGGGGGAGAGGAATTTGTGTTTTGTGTTTGGTGTGTTGTGTGCTTATTTTCATTAAAAATTGAATATTGAAAAATCCAAAAGTCCTATGATTAATTTGGTTTGATTATCTATGACATCTAAGAATTAGACTATTTCGAATTGTATTGCTTAATTTGTGTAATTCTATATGTTGCTTTGAATACCCTGCTTATATGCACTTAGTCGTGACTATGGGATAAGCCTAAAGTGAGACATAGTTGCATGAGTTTGATGTAGATATGCCATGAAAAGTTGTGTTTGATTCACTCATACTTATATGATTTGTATGTGGAACCCATCATGTTGTGAAGGAAAAGAAAGACATTAACCCAATATCAGCCTTAAAACACCTTATTACTTTGACACTTTGTGTTAAGTAAGTTTGGGGGAGGGGCGTCGGCGGATGCTTCTGAGGTTAGGTTAAATTTAATGAGGGTGAAAAGGAAGAGCATTCAATGTTGATGCTAGCCCATTGAGAGATGAGGAATTCGCAACCTGAGCGGAGAGTCCTCAGGTCCGGTGAGGAAAATAGATATGTAGACTGCCCTAAGTTGCTGAGCCACTATGTATAGGAGTGGAAAAATGCTTTGGGTAGTGGCCTTAGTTGGAAAGAGTACTGAAGAAAAGCCGCATGGACCGAAGAATGGGTTACGAGGGGAATATGTTATCGTGAGATAAGTCCTTCTACTTTATAGTATGTTTGGCAGTCCATTGCACTTTGAAATATGGTATGAAATGTGAATCGTGTTAAAGTGTTAATATATGGCATATTTGCAGTAGAGCTTTTGTTTTCTATGTTAAATGTGAAGTGATGTCCCTAAGAAATGAATCACGCACACAAAGTGTGGGGCTAAAACTAGCTATAGTTTGCATATTGTTGGGTAGTACATATTAGAGGTAGTCGAGGTCTTTGTGTAATATGATATTAAAATCTCTGAGCCCGCCAAAATTAAATAATTAACTTTTTTATTTGTTTTAATCTTTGGAGATACTTGAGGACAAGCAATATTTCAAGTTTGGGGTATTTGATATGCTTATATTTTACCTATTTATTATATCCCTAATTTATGATTTTTGCAATATATTTTGAGTACAAATATGCTATTTATATGATTTAATCTTTATTTGTAGGTTTTGTACTCAAATGGAAAAATTATTGAGGTTTTGGACTAAATTGAAAAGAAAAAGCAACTCAAAGGAAGAAAAATTGAAGCACTTGAAGAGTTGGAGTTTTAATTTAAATTGGTTTGAAAAAAAAAATAACTTTCTTATTCCTGAAGAAATAGGATTTGAGAAAATCGTATAAAAAAAGGACTAGAGTTTTATTTTTCGAGACAAAACCCTTCACAAAATCCAAACCCCAGCCAAATCATCATCATCATCCCATCACCACGCAGCCCCCACAACTCCTCCACGCATCATCACCTCACCCCCAACACCAGCCGCACACCACATCAACACCTTAATCCTCATCATCAACTCCTTCACCCCCTAAGCCTCCATCACCCAACCTTTCTACGTCACACACCCCCGACGCACCCAGCACCATCACTTCTTCTCCACGCCACCATTCACCATACCAAACCCACGCATATCATCGGAGGAGGAAGCAAGCAACTTCGGACTCAACTTTTGGGGTGACTTCCTGAAATCCGTTGGGGTGACAGGTACCTCATCCGTTCCTGCAAAATTGGCATAACACAAAATTAGCCACACAAAAGCAAAACGTATTATGACAGTACCTCATCCGTTCCTCCCATAAAGCGCATTGGTTTTAAGTCTCATGCCGACTTTCACAAAAATTCAATTGAGCTCCTTGAGGGCAAGGACGTGACTGTCCTGTCCCTTATTCCCTTCTTTCGACTAAGATATAGCTTTAGTCTCGCCCATTGACCAAAATCCAAACCCCAGCCAAATCATCATCATTATCCCATCACCAAGCAACCCCACAACTCCTCCACGCATCATCACCTTACCCCCACACCAGCCGCACACCACATCAACACCTTAATCCTCATCATCAACTCCTTCACCACCCTAAGCCCCCATCACCCAACCATTCTACGCCACACACCCCCGATGCACCAAGCACCATCACTTCTTCTCCACGCCACCATTCACCATACCAAACCCACGCACATCATCGGAGGAGGAAGCAAGCAACTTCGGACTCAACTTTTGGCCTACTTCTCCGGGTTTCATTGTTTTATTTATTTTTGAGATGATGTGTAGCTAAATTATTTAATCTATGATTTTGGATGTAGCCGCCATACTATTTAATTTAATTTATTTCATGATTGTGACTTTTTCATTAGTTGATATTTAATATTCTTGTTTTTATTCCATGTGAGTATTTGATCACCACTTGCATGCTTTAAAGGTGTTTAAGCAAGGAACGACAGTTGAAGGTTAGCACTAGTTCGTGGGAATATTAAACTTAGATAGTGGGCCACGAGAGTACGAACACCGTCATTGCAGCTATAGATTCTAGGGTTCTTAATGTACTCTAATTAAATCCGATAGTCCCGACAAGTAGTCATAGGGTTAGTTTGAATAAGAGAATTATATCAACACAGTGAATAGTTCTTAAATAGGTGAATCATTGTGAGATTAATGAAAGTCCAAAGTCACATATCTATAGGTTGAGTTCAACTGAGTAGTCGGTAGGTGAACCCTTTGCCCTAGGTTTTCTTTTATTTGTGTAAAATCTTAAATTAATTGTAATTGATAGTTTTAGGTTTAGATTAGTTTAAATTGATAAATTTTTAATCTAAATAATAATAAGAAATAATTTTAACCGGTACTTGGTAACCTTCTCTGTGGGATCGACCCTGCTTTCTGCTTTACTGCTAGTAATTGTATTAAGTAGGTAATTAATTATTTGACTAGTGTGACGACGGCTTGTCAGATTTGGCGCCGTTGCGGGGGGAATGCATAACCAATATCAAAACTAGATTATTTCTTTTATTAATTTAGATTTGTATATATTTTCCTTTGTTTTATTAATTTTTATTTTATTTGATTTTATTTTTATTTTTAATTTTATTCTCCTTTCTTTCTTGTGTCAACATTTTTGTAGGATTTTGGAGTTATCATGGAGAATTTTAACTATGGATATGGAGAGACCCTGTATTATAGTTATAATTTTGAATATGGAGACTATCCTACATATCAAGAAAATCCGTACTCTTGGAACAATTTGTTTTCTGGTCCTTACTATGGTTGTGGTTATCAAGGGCATTCATTTGATGCTGGGTACAACTCGGTTTTTAGAGCGCCTATATGAGTCCTAGATGTTGTCATGTGTGGAGAGAATTGATAAATTGATGGATGACATCGAGAAGAAAAATGCTTCATATTTCTCTCAAGAGGACTGTTACCACTCAAATGTATCAGTATATCAACATCCACCTCTTCAACCCACTCTAAGAGAGTTAGTAGCTCGTCAACCTACTCTGAGAGAGCTAGCAGCCTTACAGTCATCACCTTGTCAACCCACTTTGAGAGAGTTAGCATCTTCGTATCAACAGCCACCTGCTCAACCTCAACATACTGTTAGAGAGGCAGCTCTTCAAGATTTCAAAGTGAAAAAGGCCAAAAACTTATCGAAGAGGTCAATTATTAAAGGTTGAGTGTGGGGTTGCCGGAATATGATCGTATAGGAAATTTGCTTAAATGGAATAGGAATGAGAAGATTTCTGAAGATGATTCATTGGTTCAGTCTCCCCAGCTACCATCTCAAACTGAGCTTGAATGTGAAGAATTAGAAGAGAATGAAGAGATTAACAATCCAAATATTCCAAGTTCTCCTGATTCTTCTCGTATATACATAGTAGTTAAGCATGATTCACTCATTCTGAGAGTTGGTGACAAGGATGTGGATCAAGTTGATTTTGATGAGAGTAACATTCCTATAGTTTCAAAATAAGCGTTTCAAGTAGACAAATGTGGCGAGGTTGTCCATAGTATAAGAGATAGTGTGGATGATGTGAAAGTTGATTCAATGAAAGACCAAGAAGAGGATCAATGGTACAAGATTGAATTTGAGAAAGAGGATATAGTGGTCTTAGAGTATAAGTTTATATTTTCTCATGGCAAGGAGAACCACTACAAGAGATTCATTGTTGCTGCTGAACATGGTTTCTTCTGGTATCGAGATGGGTACTCTGATAGATCAGCCCTGAAGTCCGGCTAAAGACTTTAAAACAACGCTTATTGGGAGGCAACCCAATATTTTATTTTGCTTTATTTTATTTTATTTTTCATGAATAAGTGATGGTTGAGTTTTTTGTTCCTGATTATTTGGAGATCTTTGATTTCTGGATTTTCGTGGTTTTTCTTAATTATCTGTTTTTTTGGTTTATTTTTCTAATTTATTTTAGTTTGCAATTAGGTTTGTTTGAAGGGCGGAACTTTGGTGTCTAATGGTGCTGAAAATGAAACATCCAAAATTCTGAACAAGTTAGTCGTGTGCTTGGATAGCAGTTGCAACAGTTTATTCAACAATTCCGGTCTTCTGTTTTACATTCTCAAGGTTGTGTCGTTTCTTTTTATTCTTGTTGTTTATGTATTTTCTTTTCTTTTCACTTGGTTGCTTGTCTTTTGTGTTTTATACATTGAGGGCAATGTATGCTTTAAGTGTGGGGGAGAGGAATTTGTGTTTTGTGTTTGGTGTGTTGTGTGCTTATTTTCATTAAAAAATTGAATATTGAAAAATCCAAAAAGTCCTATGATTAATTTGGTTTGATTATCTATGACATCTAAGAATTAGACTATTTCGAATTGTATTGCTTAATTTGTGTAATTCTATATGTTGCTTTGAATACCCTGCTTATATGCACTTAGTCGTGACTATGGGATAAGCCTAAAGTGAGACATAGTTGCATGAGTTTGATGTAGATATGCCATGAAAAGTTGTGTTTGATTCACTCATACTTATATGATTTGTATGTGGAACCCATCATGTTGTGAAGGAAAAGAAAGACATTAACCCAATATCAGCCTTAAAACACCTTATTACTTTGACACTTTGTGTTAAGTAAGTTTGGGGAGGCGTCGGCGGATGCTTCGAGGTTAGGTTAAATTTAATGAGGGTGAAAAGGAAGAGCATTCAATGTTGATGCTAGCCCATTGAGAGATGAGGAATTCGCAACCTGAGCGGAGAGTCCTCAGGTCCGGTGAGGAAAATAGATATGTAGACTGCCCTAAGTTGCTGAGCCACTATGTATAGGAGTGGAAAAATGCTTTGGGTAGTGGCCTTAGTTGGAAAGAGTACTGAAGAAAAGCCGCATGGACCGAAGAATGGGTTACGAGGGGGAATATGTTATCTGTGAGATAAGTCCTTCTACTTTATAGTATGTTTGGCAGTCCATTGCACTGAAATATGGTATGAAATGTGAATCTGTGTTAAAGTGTTAATATATGGCATATTTGCAGTAGAGCTTTTGTTTTCTATGTTAAATGTGAAGTGATGTCCCTAAGAAATGAATCACGCACACAAAGTGTGGGGGCTAAAACTAGCTATAGTTTGCATATTGTTGGGTAGTACATATTAGAGGTAGTCGAGGTCTTTGTGTAATATGATATTAAAATCTCTGAGCCCGCCAAAATTAAATAATTAACTTTTTTATTTGTTTTAATCTTTGGAGATACTTGAGGACAAGCAATATTTCAAGTTTGGGGGTATTTGATATGCTTATATTTTACCTATTTATTATATCCCTAATTTATGATTTTTGCAATATATTTTGAGTACAAATATGCTATTTATATGATTTAATCTTTATTTGTAGGTTTTGTACTCAAATGGAAAAATTATTGAGGTTTTGGACTAAATTGAAAAGAAAAAGCAACTCAAAGGAAGAAAAATTGAAGCACTTGAAGAGTTGGAGTTTTAATTTAAATTGGTTTGAAAAAAAAAATAACTTTCTTATTCTGAAGAAATAGGATTTGAGAAAATCGTATAAAAAAAGGACTAGAGTTTTATTTTTCGAGACAAAACCCTTCACAAAATCCAAACCCCAGCCAAATCATCATCATCATCCCATCACCACGCAGCCCCCACAACTCCTCCACGCATCATCACCTCACCCCCAACACCAGCCGCACACCACATCAACACCTTAATCCTCATCATCAACTCCTTCACCACCCTAAGCCTCCATCACCCAACCTTTCTACGTCACACACCCCCGACGCACCCAGCACCATCACTTCTTCTCCACGCCACCATTCACCATACCAAACCCACGCATATCATCGGAGGAGGAAGCAAGCAACTTCGGACTCAACTTTTGGGGTGACTTCCTGAAATCCGTTGGGGTGACAGGTACCTCATCCGTTCCTGCAAAATTGGCATAACACAAAATTAGCCACACAAAAGCAAAACGTATTATGACAGGTACCTCATCCGTTCCTCCCATAAAGCGCATTGGTTTTAAGTCTCATGCCAGACTTTCACAAAAATTCAATTGAGCTCCTTGAGGGCAAGGACGTGGTGTCCTGTCCCTTATTCCCTTCTTTCGACTAAGATATAGCTTTAGTCTCGCCCATTGACCAAAATCCAAACCCCAGCCAAATCATCATCATTATCCCATCACTAAGCAACCCCCACAACTCCTCCACGCATCATCACCTTACCCCCCACACCAGCCGCACACCACATCAACACCTTAATCCTCATCATCAACTCCTTCACCACCCTAAGCCCCCATCACCCAACCATTCTACGCCACACACCCCGATGCACCAAGCACCATCACTTCTTCTCACGCCACCATTCACCATACCAAACCCACGCACATCATCGGAGGAGGAAGCAAGCAACTTCGGACTCAACTTTTGGCCTACTTCTCCGGGTTTCATTGTTTTATTTATTTTTGAGATGATGTGTAGCTAAATTATTTAATCTATGATTTTGGATGTAGCCGCCATACTATTTAATTTAATTTATTTCATGATTGTGACTTTTTCATTAGTTGATATTTAATATTCTTGTTTTTATTCCATGTGAGTATTTGATCACCACTTGCATGCTTTAAAGGTGTTTAACTGAAGGAACGACAGTTGAAGGTTAGCACTAGTTCGTGGGAATATTAAACTTAGATAGTGGGCCACGAGAGTACGAACACCGTCATTGCAGCTATAGATTCTAGGGTTCTTAATGTACTCTAATTAAATCCGATAGTCCCGACAGTAGTCATAGGGTTAGTTTGAATAAGAGAATTATATCAACACAGTGAATAGTTCTTAAATAGGTGAATCATTGTGAGATTAATGAAAGTCCAAAGTCACATATCTATAGGTTGAGTTCAACTGAGTAGTCGGTAGGTGAACCCTTTGCCCTAGGTTTTCTTTTATTTGTGTAAAATCTTAAATTAATTGTAATTGATAGTTTTAGGTTTAGATTAGTTTAAATTGATAAATTTTTAATCTAAATAATAATAAGAAATAATTTTAACCGGTACTTGGTAACCTTCTCTGTGGGATCGACCCTGCTTTCTGCTTTACTGCTAGTAATTGTATTAAGTAGGTAATTAATTATTTGACTAGTGTGACGACGGCTTGTCAGATTTGGCGCCGTTGCGGGGGGAATGCATAACCAATATCAAAACTAGATTATTTCTTTTATTAATTTAGATTTGTATATATTTTCCTTTGTTTTATTAATTTTTATTTTATTTGATTTTATTTTTATTTTTAATTTTATTCTCCTTTCTTTCTTGTGTCAACATTTTTGTAGGATTTTGGAGTTATCATGGAGAATTTTAACTATGGATATGGAGAGACCCTGTATTATAGTTATAATTTTGAATATGGAGACTATCCTACATATCAAGAAAATCCGTACTCTTGGAACAATTTGTTTTCTGGTCCTTACTATGGTTGTGGTTATCAAGGGCATTCATTTGATGCTGGGTACAACTCGGTTTTTAGAGCGCCTATATGAGTCCTAGATGTTGTCATGTGTGGAGAGAATTGATAAATTGATGGATGACATCGAGAAGAAAAATGCTTCATATTTCTCTCAAGAGGACTGTTACCACTCAAATGTATCAGTATATCAACATCCACCTCTTCAACCCACTCTAAGAGAGTTAGTAGCTCGTCAACCTACTCTTGAGAGAGCTAGCAGCCTTACAGTCATCACCTTGTCAACCCACTTTGAGAGAGTTAGCATCTTCGTATCAACAGCCACCTGCTCAACCTCAACATACTGTTAGAGAGGCAGCTCTTCAAGATTTCAAAGTGAAAAAGGCCAAAAACTTATCGAAGAGGTCAATTATTAAAGGTTGAGTGTGGGGTTGCCGGAATATGATCGTATAGGAAATTTGCTTAAATGGAATAGGAATGAGAAGATTTCTGAAGATGATTCATTGGTTCAGTCTCCCCAGCTACCATCTCAAACTGAGCTTGAATGTGAAGAATTAGAAGAGAATGAAGAGATTAACAATCCAAATATTCCAAGTTCTCCTGATTCTTCTCGTATATACATAGTAGTTAAGCATGATTCACTCATTCTGAGAGTTGGTGACAAGGATGTGGATCAAGTTGATTTTGATGAGAGTAACATTCCTATAGTTTCAAAATAAGCGTTTCAAGTAGACAAATGTGGCGAGGTTGTCCATAGTATAAGAGATAGTGTGGATGATGTGAAAGTTGATTCAATGAAAGACCAAGAAGAGGATCAATGGTACAAGATTGAATTTGAGAAAGAGGATATAGTGGTCTTAGAGTATAAGTTTATATTTTCTCATGGCAAGGAGAACCACTACAAGAGATTCATTGTTCTTCTTGAACATGGTTTCTTCGGTATCGAGATGGGTACTCGATAGATCAGCCACAAGTCCGGCTAAAGACTTTAAAACAACGCTTATTGGGAGGCAACCCAATATTTTATTTTGCTTTATTTTATTTTATTTTTCATGAATAAGTGATGGTTGAGTTTTTTGTTCCTGATTATTTGGAGATCTTTGATTTCTGGATTTTCGTGGTTTTTCTTAATTATCTGTTTTTTGGTTTATTTTTCTAATTTATTTTAGTTTGCAATTAGGTTTGTTTGAAGGCGGAACTTTGGTGTCTAATGGTGCTGAAAATGAAACATCCAAAATTCTGAACAAGTTAGTCGTGTGCTTGGATAGCAGTTGCAACAGTTTATTCAACAATTCCGGTCTTCTGTTTTACATTCTCAAGGTTGTGTCGTTTCTTTTTATTCTTGTTGTTTATGTATTTTCTTTTCTTTTCACTTGGTTGCTTGTCTTTTGTGTTTTATACATTGAGGGCAATGTATGCTTTAAGTGTGGGGAGAGGAATTTGTGTTTTGTGTTTGGTGTGTTGTGTGCTTATTTTCATTAAAAATTGAATATTGAAAAATCCAAAAGTCCTATGATTAATTTGGTTTGATTATCTATGACATCTAAGAATTAGACTATTTCGAATTGTATTGCTTAATTTGTGTAATTCTATATGTTGCTTTGAATACCACCTTATATGCACTTAGTCGTGACTATGGGATAAGCCTAAAGTGAGACATAGTTGCATGAGTTTGATGTAGATATGCCATGAAAAGTTGTGTTTGATTCACTCATACTTATATGATTTGTATGTGGAACCCATCATGTTGTGAAGGAAAAGAAAGACATTAACCCAATATCAGCCTTAAAACACCTTATTACTTTGACACTTTGTGTTAAGTAAGTTTGGGGAGGCGTCGGCGGATGCTTCGAGGTTAGGTTAAATTTAATGAGGGTGAAAAGGAAGAGCATTCAATGTTGATGCTAGCCCATTGAGAGATGAGGAATTCGCAACCTGAGCGGAGAGTCCTCAGGTCCGGTGAGGAAAATAGATATGTAGACTGCCCTAAGTTGCTGAGCCACTATGTATAGGAGTGGAAAAATGCTTTGGGTAGTGGCCTTAGTTGGAAAGAGTACTGAAGAAAAGCCGCATGGACCGAAGAATGGGTTACGAGGGGAATAGGTTATCGTGAGATAAGTCCTTCTACTTTATAGTATGTTTGGCAGTCCATTGCACTGAAATATGGTATGAAATGTGAATCTGTGTTAAAGTGTTAATATATGGCATATTTGCAGTAGAGCTTTTGTTTTCTATGTTAAATGTGAAGTGATGTCCCTAAGAAATGAATCACGCACACAAAGTGTGGGGGCTAAAACTAGCTATAGTTTGCATATTGTTGGGTAGTCCATATTAGAGGTAGTCGAGGTCTTTGTGTAATATGATATTAAAATCTCTGAGCCCGCCAAAATTAAATAATTAACTTTTTTATTTGTTTTAATCTTTGGAGATGCTTGAGGACAAGCAATATTTCAAGTTTGGGGGTATTTGATATGCTTATATTTTACCTATTTATTATATCCCTAATTTATGATTTTTGCAATATATTTTGAGTACAAATATGCTATTTATATGATTTAATCTTTATTTGTAGGTTTTGTACTCAAATGGAAAAATTATTGAGGTTTTGGACTAAATTGAAAAGAAAAAGCAACTCAAAGGAAGAAAAATTGAAGCACTTGAAGAGTTGGAGTTTTAATTTAAATTGGTTTGAAAAAAAAAATAACTTTCTTATTCCTGAAGAAATAGGATTTGAGAAAATCGTATAAAAAAAGGACTAGAGTTTTATTTTTCGAGACAAAACCCTTCACAAAATCCAAACCCCAGCCAAATCATCATCATCATCCCATCACCACGCAGCCCCCACAACTCCTCCACGCATCATCACCTCACCCCCAACACCAGCCGCACACCACATCAACACCTTAATCCTCATCATCAACTCCTTCACCCCTAAGCCTCCATCACCCAACCTTTCTACGTCACACACCCCCGACGCACCCAGCACCATCACTTCTTCTCCACGCCACCATTCACCATACCAAACCCACGCATATCATCGGAGGAGGAAGCAAGCAACTTCGGACTCAACTTTTGGGGTGACTTCCTGAAATCCGTTGGGGTGACAGGTACCTCATCCGTTCCTGCAAAATTGGCATAACACAAAATTAGCCACACAAAAGCAAAACGTATTATGACAGGTACCTCATCCGTTCCTCCCATAAAGCGCATTGGTTTTAAGTCTCATGCCAGACTTTCACAAAAATTCAATTGAGCTCCTTGAGGGCAAGGACGTGACTGTCCTGTCCCTTATTCCCTTCTTTCAGACTAAGATATAGCTTTAGTCTCTGCCCATTGACCAAAATCCAAACCCCAGCCAAATCATCATCATTATCCCATCACCAAGCAACCCCCACAACTCCTCCACGCATCATCACCTTACCCCCCACACCAGCCGCACACCACATCAACACCTTAATCCTCATCATCAACTCCTTCACCACCCTAAGCCCCCATCACCCAACCATTCTACGCCACACACCCCCGATGCACCAAGCACCATCACTTCTTCTCCACGCCACCATTCACCATACCAAACCCACGCACATCATCGGAGGAGGAAGCAAGCAACTTCGGACTCAACTTTTGGCCTACTTCTCCGGGTTTCATTGTTTTATTTATTTTTGAGATGATGTGTAGCTAAATTATTTAATCTATGATTTTGGATGTAGCCGCCATACTATTTAATTTAATTTATTTCATGATTGTGACTTTTTCATTAGTTGATATTTAATATTCTTGTTTTTATTCCATGTGAGTATTTGATCACCACTTGCATGCTTTAAAGGTGTTTAACTGAAGGAACGACAGTTGAAGGTTAGCACTAGTTCGTGGGAATATTAAACTTAGATAGTGGGCCACGAGAGTACGAACACCGTCATTGCGGCTATAGATTCTAGGGTTCTTAATGTACTCTAATTAAATCCGATAGTCCCGACAGTAGTCATAGGGTTAGTTTGAATAAGAGAATTATATCAACACAGTGAATAGTTCTTAAATAGGTGAATCATTGTGAGATTAATGAAAGTCCAAAGTCACATATCTATAGGTTGAGTTCAACTGAGTAGTCGGTAGGTGAACCCTTTGCCCTAGGTTTTCTTTTATTTGTGTAAAATCTTAAATTAATTGTAATTGATAGTTTTAGGTTTAGATTAGTTTAAATTGATAAATTTTTAATCTAAATAATAATAAGAAATAATTTTAACCGGTATTTGGTAACCTTCTCTGTGGGATCGACCCTGCTTTCTGCTTTACTGCTAGTAATTGTATTAAGTAGGTAATTAATTATTTGACTAGTGTGACGACGGTTGGGCACATCCATGTCCTCTTCCATGTCCAAAACCACAAAGTCTGTGGGTAAACGAAATTCCCAACCTTCACAAGAATGTCATAGAAGCTTCTTTTTGGGTAGGTCAGTGGCCTATCTGCCAACTACAATGTCTTGTTAGTAGGTACCAGAAATTTGTCCAGATTAAGTGATTTAAATATAGACAACGACATGAGATTTATACTTGCACCAAGATCTAGTAATGCTTTTGCAAATTCTCTGATTCCTACCTTACAAGGAAGAGTGAAACTACCCGGATCTTCTAGCTTAGGTGGCAATTTTCTTAGAATAGCTGCACTATATTCTTCATTTAGAGTGACAAAAGCAGAGTCGTGCACTTGTGGTTTATTAGCCACCAAATCTTTCAAGTACTTGAAGTATTTAGGCATTTGTTTAAGTGCATCAACAAGTGGTACATTAATATGTATGCTTTCCAAATTTTGAATAAACCTGTTGAGCCCTTCATCCATCTTGGCCTTCTTTTGTCTTACCGGATATGGTGGTATTGGAACTGGCTCTTGTGGCTTCTTAATTGGTGTTGGGAATTGAATTTCCTCCATTCCAAGTTTTTCAGCTGCTTGCTCCTGTTCAACCAAATCATCATTATCAGATATTTACTCAGAAAATGTTTCATTCTTACCTGCAGGGTCACTCCCGGGAGTGACTTTTTCACTTGGCTGATTGAGTTGTTTTCCACTTCTAAGAGTGGTAGCCTTTGCTTGCTCTTGATCATTCCCCTTGGGGTTTACAAGTGTATCACTGGGCAGGCTTCCAGATGGTCTTTCATCATTTTGTTTTGCAATCTGGGCCAACTAATTTTCCAAACTTTTGCAAGACACAACCAAATTCTTGATTGCATTTTGCACAGAAATCCATTCATCTTCCCTTGGTATGTATTGCTGGTTAGAACGCTGCTGATTCTGATAGTTGGGAGGTTGGCCATCTTGTCTGTGAAATCCTGGGGGTTGAGTAGGCCTCTGATAGTTCTCTTGTTGTGGAATCCGAAATTGACTGGTCTTCTTCTCTTCTTCCAACAGTGGCAGCATCAACCTCATTGATCAGCATGGGTCGTTGGAATTTCGGCCAAAGAGACAAGCATGCCTTTGGAATTCTAATGAGAGACACACTCATTAATGTCAAGATGCTTTGTGTCTTGCGAGTGCTTTTTCGACCAGCTCAGCAAAATTGTATCCAGCGGCCCACAAATTGTTCCTTTGGCCCCAATTTTCAGTAATTGTTCAATCAAGTCCTAACCTAATAAAAACACAAAAACTAGTTGAGTGAAATGCACTAATACTAAGAAGTACCTCTAATTTCTTACTAAATTCAGAGATAATTGTGATGCTTTTATGTAACAAATAAACCATTATCAAACATCTGTGTCACAAATCCAAGGGAAAAAGACTGGTTCTTCCCAGTATTGGCTACTAAATTGATGCAGAGGGCTAATGTGCAGTTCCTGCACACTGACGTCAGAGGAGATATACCACCTCCATGGCAGCTAGAAGGACCTCCACACCCATTTTAGTACCTATGATTACCCAGGGGAGTACTTTGTTTTTTTTTTCTATTTCTTTTCTTTTATTTTTTTTTAATTTTTTTTGTTTTACTGTGTTTGTTTGTGTGTCTCAGAGTCCTTAGGATAGATAGAGTCCACTTTGTATGATGATTTCTCTGTTTACAGTTGAATTGCATGTGTTTGTATTTGTTCTTCCCCCGTTTCCGTTGTTTGTAAGCATCAATGCTTATTTTAAGTTTGAGGCAGGGATTAAGTCTAAATTTGTATGCTATGTTTTGACAGGATCAAATTTTGAAATTTTTTTTTTAAGTTTGTGTGCAACTTTGAACTAGTTAATGTATATACTGTGTCAAAGATCTGTGATGATTCAAAATTGTGCGGAAAATTTTGAAATTTTGAACACTTGTTGATTCACTTGAAGTCAGTTCTATAGTTCTTCACTTTCTCGAGCACATTGTGTCACTTGCCAAAGTGAGAGTTTTGAACCTAAATTTAAAATATGAATGCTTAATTGCATTGTTGTGATCTTATACTGGAGTCCACTTGTCTGAAACCTAGGGTACTGTAATTCTGAGTGAAGACTACGGCAGCCCTTCACATCATGGCAGACACTATAAGAGCCCATAGTGGTCTGTAAAAAACCTTAAACCCTTGGGAAAAGGGGATGGTAGGCAGTTGAAACTGAGCTAGAAAGAAAAATGCAATGAGGGAAGTTAGGAAGACTGTCCAATGAGGCTGTTGTACCCCCGAGTGTTTAGGTTTTGCAAATAAATAGAAGAGAGACCTCAGGCCTGGTGAGAAATAAAAGAAAATTGCTTAGAATACCAAAAAGTGCAGTAAAAATGTGCTGTCATAAGGCCTGAGTGGGAAAGATCCAGAAGTAAAGCCATATGGACAAGTAGAAAGAGGGTTGAGGGAGAATAAGATGTAGCCAATGTTGCTTGCAGTATTGTGAGAAAGTCCTTAGAATCTAAAAACCTCAGTAAGAATATCCTAGTTAATGACATGCAGGAAATAGGTACTGATCACAATGATGTCCATTTGATCTTAAACTGGTTAATTATTAGAATGGATCATAGGTAAAACTTGAATTTTGGCTGTGACATATGCACACACATAAACACTGAAGAACTGTGATACTACTTTTCGGTGATAGACACTTGTGTATAACCTGTCCAATGAGGGATTTGAATATGAGACTAGCATTGACACAATGTTGCATTTACTCTTCTTCATTTAGGCACATTCTTTTTCGATCACTGTCATTACTCTTCTCCTGAGAATGGAAAAAGAAAAATTTTCACTCCTTCTCTCTGAGTCAGTCTTTCTGTGTTTGGGTCAGTAGGAATGAAGCTTGAATCTGTTTGCTTAAGGATTAGCAAACATCAAAGTTTGAGTATGTTGCTTGAGGACAAGCAACACTTCAAGTTTGGGGGAATCTAATGACAGTAAAATATATACAGTTTTAGCAGGTATTTTCTACTCATTTTTACTTAGTATTAGGTGTTAATTAATTAGAATTAGTTTACTTTTGGGTTGATTTCGTATTTCAGGGTAATCAAGGGGCCAATGTGGAAAATCAGCATAAATGAGGGCCAAATTGCACAAAAGAGCATAATTCTGAACCGAAATGGCAGCTGCTGGAAATCAGGCCATTAAAGGGTCGATCAGAGCTGGAGCAAGTGGAGAAATCGTTGCTGAGGAAGGAAGAATGGCAGCAGATAATCACAACTTGGAAGAATCTGTAGCAACACACTTAATTGAGAGGAAGAAGGGCAGCTGCCCTGCTGCCAAAAGTTGCTGCTGCAGTAGCTATTACTGCTGTCAATCAAAGCGGAGCCACGAGCTGAAATCTTGGTGCCTAAGGAAGGAAATTGCTTTGCCATTAATGCAAGTTGCTATTGCTGCAAGTGGAAGAAGAGAAAGAGAGAGAATATGTAAAGAACAGCAGCTGCAAGTCTGCTACTTACAAACTGATGCTATTGCTAAGTTGATGGATTGCTGGTGCAGAAGGGTGAGAAATGGTATAGCAAGTGACCCAGGAAACAAGGAAGAAAAGGGCAGAAGATTGAGGCTGAATTGGGGGCTGGAAACACAATGATGGAAGGAAGCATGCTGCTGATACTGCTGCTTGCTGACTGCTGCAAATTGAGCTGTGAGGATTAAAGAATGAAGAAAAGGAGAATTGTGGCTGCAAATGGTGAGAATGCGCCAGAGAAGAAGACTAAGGAGAAGCAGCAATGATGAGTAGAAGGTGGCTGATTGCGGCTAAAGAAGGAAGGAGCTAACTAGAGAAGACAACAACTTGCCAATAAACAAATGTCTTTGGCTGCTGCAACTTGCTGTCTCCTCCAACCTACTGCAAGGAGGGCTAGAAATCCATCAATCCAAGTCTCTCCAAATCTCTATAAATAGTTAGCCAATAGCAGTAGTTAGAACGACATATTGGGTAGTTAGAATTAGTTACAAAAATAGTAGTTAAGTAGTTATCTAGTTGGTTAGAAACAAGGTAATAGCAAGGACATGAGTGCAGACTGTCACTCTGTCAAGTGGCGAATGCCACTCGTCTAAGTGAGCAGACAGTGACTGCCCTGCTACCATCCTTCCCTTCTATCCTCTAACCTTTTGATCTTGAATTATGTCTTATCTTTTGCACCTTGTTGCTCTTATGTCACTCAGTAAATATGAGTAGCTAACTCAGTCAAGGGTTCAATCCCTACTACCTTTATGTGAAGGTTTTGATTCAGTTTTCCTAGATGAGGCATTGTTTCTAGTTTAAGTGCTTTAATTAACTTTTTGATTTAACTGGTCACTTAATTAAATGTGCATGGATGTTATGGAGATCTAAGAGGGCAAACATATCTAGAACGTCTTAAACTAGTCTATGACAAAGGAGGAAATCTACCCTTTGGTTTCATTCATCAACGAGAGTTAGGTGATTGGCATAGGTGATCAATAGGGCTTAAGAACTCATTGGCTTAGATTAATCTCAATAATCTCACGGAGAGGTAGATCATTTAGTAATGTAGGATCTTTACTCTATCTGAGAGGAATTGTAAAGAATACATGTGCCCGACAAACAATAAATCATACACTACAAGATTACTCAAATCAAAACTGGATCATAAAGATAGGAAGGTGATTGACCCTTCTGCCTCTTCACTCTGTCAAGTAACTATTCTCAATCTCCCAAGTAACAAATCTGTTCAACTCTTTCACTTTCTTTTCCTTGCACTTTAAACAGATTTTGAGTGGTTAACTGCCGTTTATGTGGAACGACCCTACTTACCACTAGTTAATAGTTTTAAGTAAGATTTATGAATATTCTATTGGGGGTGAAATCAACGACAATCCATTTCAACCACCACTGGGAGATAGATGCTAACAAAAGTCTCGAGCCAGATGGATTGGGTGCAGGATTTTTCAAAACAACATATCAAGTGGTGGGAGAGGAAGTCACAGAAGCTGTGCAGGAGTTTTTCTATATAGGCTAGGTATTAAAGCGAATAAACTCAACTCATATTGCTTCAGTTCCAAAAGTAGAATCTCATTCGAACACTAGCCAATATAGACCAATTGCATGTTGTAATGTTTTATATAAGTGTATCTCAAAAGTTATATGTAATAGAGTGAAAGATATATTAACTAGTTTGGTTAGTGAAAATTAGAACGCCTTTGTAAAAGATCGATTGGTTATGCATAATGCATTGAGTAGACAAGAACTGATCAGGCTGTATAGGAGGAAAGAGATTAGTGGTAGAATGATGATGAAAATGGATCTTAGAAATACATATGATTTTGTTGAGTGGGGGTTTATTGAGGAGATGTTGCTAGGGTATGGTTTCCCAGAAATGGCTAGAATATAGATTATGGCTTGTGTTTCGACTCCTAGTATCTCTTTGTCGATAAATGGTAGCACTGCTGGTTTTTTCCCTGGGAAATGTGGATTAAGCCAGGGGGATCCTATATCTCTCCTGTTGTTTGTTCTTGTGATGGAATACTTGGCAAGGAATTTGGAAATGGTGACGAATGAAAAATTTAGGTTTCACCCCATGTGTAAGGAGTTAAAGTTGACAAATAACTGCTTCGTAGATGACCTTATAGTGTTTTGCAAAGAAGATATTCCAACTGTTAAGAATCTAATGCAAGTCTTTCAAGATTTCACTAGCACCACAGGATTAACAACAAACCCTCAGAAGTCTGCGATATATTTTGGGGGAGTGGGACTTAGGCTACAAGAAGAAATATGTAGAATTACCCAGTTTAAACTTGGCAGCTTTCCTATAAAATTTTAGGTGTGTCTCTGCCGCCTAAAAAGTGGTCTCAGTTAGAATGCCAGGAGATAATTAACATTAAGTGCTGGAGTACGAAGCACTTATCATATGCTGGTAGATTGTGTTTGGTAAATTTTGTACTCGTGTCTATGCACTCATACTGAGGTTCATGTTTATTTTACCACGAAGTGTAAATAGTATGATTAATAAAATCTATCGGGAGTTTTTATGGGGTGTTAAAAAGAATGGTAGGGTGATGTCTTTAGTAGGCAGGGAAGAAGTATGCCAAAAGAAAGAAAAAGGAGGATTGGGGATAATGGATGCAAAACTTTGGAATAGGGCATCATTAAACAAATTTGGCATGTGGCAGCTAAGAAGGAATCCCTGTGGGTTAAATGGATACATGGAATCTACATAAAAAATAGTTCCTTTTGGGAAGTTGAAGTGAAGAGTGATACAAGCTGGCCATGGAAACAATTACTGAAGATACGAGGCCATGTAAGAGATGGTTTTGATGGAAGCAGATGGAAAATTTCTAGTAATGACAGATATACAATCAAATCTGGCTACCACTGGCTTAAAGGAGGAGGATTGAAATTGAAAGAGGCACAAAGCATTTGGTCTAGCATGAACATTCCTAAGCATTCCTTCATAACTTGGCTTGCTTGGAAGAAGAGGTTGTTAACAAGGGACATGCTTGTAGCAATGAATCTTCAAGTTCCAGACTTAAGCTGTCTTCTGCACAAACAAGTCAATGAATCTGTAACTCACTTCTTCTTTGACTGCCAATTTGCACAACAAGTGCTTAGGTAGTTGGTGGCCTGGTTAGGGTGCAGGAAAATTGCAGTAACTGAAACTAGATGGAGAAATCAATTGATGAACATTTGAGGAGTTGTAAACTTAAAAGCAAAATCATGTGGGCAGTCATTATGGCTTGAGTGTATCATCTCTGGGAAGAAGAAATCAGAGGCTGTTTTCAGGCAAAGAAAGAGTTCAGGAAGAGCTAGTGAAGTTGATTCAGAGAGAACTAAAGCAGAGAGTTGAACAGAAAAGAAGGAAGCATCACCAATGCTGAAGCAGAGATAATTCAACAGTTATTTTTGTAAAGTGTACGTTGTTTTCTTCTTTATTTCTTCTAAGTCTTTCTAAGAAAATGCGTCAAGTGATTTGTATAGGTGGTGTGGTTTGGGATCATCCCAGTTGAGGTGGGTTATCCTCTGCAATTTTGTAGCAGTAGTAGGAGCATGAGTTGGTTTTTGATGTAAAGAGTGTTATTGACACTTCGGTGGTTGTTAAGTTTTAATATAAAATTTACAAAAAAAAAGAATATTTATTTTGTGGTTTCATCTAAATATTTTCTTATAACAATCATTTTTTTAATCCATTTTGAGACATTAATTTTAGTTTTAAAGTTTATTTTCCTTATTTTGTATATGTTATATATATATATTAAGTCCATTTTTTTATGTATGTATTAATTAGAAACATTAATATTTTTCCTTTTATTCCTCAATTTGCTTTTTTATCTTTTCTTAATGTTTTCTATGATTGTCATAAATTTTTTGCCATCGTCGCAAACGTCATAAAGACTAGTATATTTATTTTCATTACTTTCGGCACCACCACATACACCAATCAAATTAACAAATTAATGTAAATCAATTTATACAAGATATTTCATATTTTAGTATTTATTTACACCAAATTTATCAAAAATATTTAGTTGTCGTGGCAAAAATCGTGGCTGAATCATGTGAAGAAAAAAATTAGTGTTCGAATTAAAAATATTGTTTACTTTGGGTGGTATTATACCGTTGGCAATGTAAATAGAAGGGATTATGATTGCCTTTTTTAAATTTTATTTCTTGCAAAAGGGATCTATAGTGGTTCTCCACTTACCCCCGACGTGACTCGAACCGGTGATTTATTGGAAACAGGGAATGCGTCTTACTACTACGTTGCACCTCATTATCTTATGATTGCCTTATGGTGTTAGAGTTAGTGATAGAAACAAAAATTTATTGACAATAACGAAATATAAAAAAAAATATGAAATGGGACTGGGAAAAAAGAAATCAACATCAATATCCTTAGTATATTCCACACTAAGTTGGGGTCTAAGCGGTCAGATGTCTGCAACTCTACCCTCATATTTATATAAAGAGACTGTTTCTGTTGCGATCCTGGATACGTTGCACCATTTGAAGTATTTATTTCTAACAACTTCACTAATAAAAGAAGCACTGGAATTTAATAGAACCATTTTGATTTAGACCATTATTAGCACAAAAATGAAACAATTATCAATGATGACTTTTCCAGCTCCATTTGCAATGGACAATGATTGAGAAAAGGAAATATTCTTCTAAACTAAAAGAAAATAATTTGAAAAGAGAAGGTCTTTGTATATTTATAATTATTACATATAGGAAAATAAAAAAATAAAAAAGTAAAAGATTCTAGTTTAAACAAAAAGGAAATACAAAAAATATTATTATTATTATTAAGAAAATATTTAGATGACAATAAATAAATAAAATTGAGAAAATATCATCTCAATGCATTCCAAAAGCAAAAAATGAAAAAAAAAAGAAGGAAATTATCAGAGGAACAAAAATTAAAAAAAAAGGAAATACTTTTTAAATAATTTTTGAAGTACCTTAAGGGGTATTTTTCAAAACTTTTAGAATTTGAGGTTGGACAAAAATCATTCCTTGGGATAAATTCGAAAAATTATAATATGTGCAGACTAAATTGACGACCATAATAATCACATATTATAATGGTTATAATGGTTAACCCAAAATAATTAACTGAAACTACCAGTATACTTAGTAGCTTCAGCTTACAAACATTTCCCTTGCAACCCATCCATGTGGGACTCTTAGAGCAGCTTGCTTGACAAGCCTTCTTGGAAGGTTATCACAAGTGCGATGGCTCAGGACCCAAAATGATAGAGGACTCAAAACTTTTCAGGACCCTTTAATAGATTTTGTATTCTTTTTAACTAGTTGGATCTTACTCGCTTTGCGCGTGTCCGATGTATGACATAATTTAAAGAGTGTATAACAAAAAAAGAAAAGATAGAAATAAATCATAGAAAAAGTTTTCACATTTTGTGAATCATGATAATTGTATGAAATTTTTTTTAGGAGACCAATCTTTTATGCATTGATAAGGAAATTTAATAACCAATTCATACGCATGAGTAGAATTACACATTAAGAAAATTCAATTTACATGAAGTAGAAAATGAAATCATATGTTTTCTCAGTCCAAATTAGTTTCATTAGAAATTACATACAACTCATAGTTATAAAGGTTACTCTAAACAGAAGATTGCCCATTTGGACCATTTTCACTTACGAAAGCCACACAAAATGCCAACTGAAGAGACATTGTAGACCTAGACAATAAGAATTGAAAGCATAATAAGATTAATTTGATCATTCTAAAGATTACCCACGTAAAAGGATAAAATTAAAAAGGTGAAGTATATATTAACCTGCTGCCAATGCAGCTGCCTCTTGGACATTGCACTTTCTGTGCTTATTTTTAAAAAAATTCTATCAATAAATTTGCAACGAAACACTACCTCTCTTTTCAATTTTCCTAAAATTAATAAATCTTTAAAACTATTAAATTCATCATTAAAACCATTAGATTTTAAGGTTAAGAATTTGAAAAGATTGTGCCATGAACACTCCTTACGTGGCATCAATTAGAATAATAATTACATACAGTTAATTAATAGTAGTTAAAATAATTAAATACCAATTTATTTTTTAAAAATATTACTGTTTGAACTCTCATTAAGCTGTTTTTTTTTTCGGTAAGCTGGCATTCTTCTCTCTCCCGCAAACCCTAACTTTGATGGCTAGTTTTGTTTTCCGGCCACCATGGCCGGCGTGGCACGAACGCAACCACGGCTGTCCCCACTGGACAAAGTCACACCTGTGCAAGTTTCTTTGCAAAGCCAGTGATCTCAAACCCACCTTTGGAGAAATCGGGCTATCCCATTCACTCTAAGAAGGTTACCTTCTTCAATGGGACGCCGGAGCTCGAGTAAGATGATGAGGAATTTGAAGAATTGATTTCTCCTCACAAGATGAATCTAGTGGGGAAATTCTCATATGGAAGGCCAAAAATGGAGGTCTTGCTCGAGGATTTCAAGAAAATTGGGTTCAAGGGATCATATTTTCTTGGTCTCATGAATGCATGACATGTTTTGATTCGATTCGAATTGGAGGAAGATTATCAACGTTGTTGGATCACATCCTTATGGAATATTGGAGGCTACCAAATGCGGATTTTGAAATGGAAACCGGGTTTAAAGTTCGAAGAAGACCCTCCGATCGTTCCAATATGAGTATCGCTTCATGAGCTTCCCTTGGATGAGATCCGCAGTCGAGAAGCCCCTTCAAGTAGACACACCAACTCTCAATCTAACAAGGCCGTCTGTGGCACGTTTTTGTGTTGAGGTTGAACTAACAAAGGAGTTGCCGAAGTCGATTCGTATTGGGAGAAAAGGGAAGAAGTTTGAGCAACACTACACATATGAATACGTTCCGTCATACTGCCCGGCTTGTTGCAAGATAGGGCATAAAGAATCAGATTGTAGGAAGGGTAAAGGAGTGGCTTTGAATGTGTTAAAAGCTGATGGTTTAAAGAAGGTTGAAGAAACCGATAAAGAGGTGAACTTAGCCGGAAATAAGAAGGGAATTCGACAGCAGCAAAAAGTGACTTGGGGCTCTAAAAAGATGGGAAAGAAGACTGAATTGCAGGTTGAAATCATTCAGGAAAACCCCCTGATTGTTAAAGGTGTGGATACGCAAGTCATTGAGTCGCAGCCTGAGGAAACCCTAGCTTCGCGACTTGCAGAAACCCTAGAAGCGCGCGTTGGGGGATCAACGTCAGGTTTGACAGCGAAGGAGAAGTGTGTTGTTCCTGTTGTAATTGTGGATAGTCCCCCTACTGATTCTGGGCGTCATCATGTGGAGGATACTGTCCATACTGATCCTGAGGCTCGAGTTGTTGATGATATGCAAATGGAGACCAATGCGCAAGGGGTAGTTGGTCCTCCTTCGCAATCAGCTCAACTTGTAGTCTTGCAGGATATAGAAGCACTGAATGACCATTCTAACCATGTGATCTGGATAAATCAGCTCCAGTTTCGCAATCAAACAGTTTTGCGATCCTTCATGACGTAGATGAAGAAGGTGATGCGGTAAATGAAGGTGATGCGTTTAAATCTCCAGGGAATGATGATGATAATGATGATGTGGAGAATGTGTTTACGGAAGAGCATAATGACAGCCAGTTGGTTCCAGTCGACAAGGTTGTCTCAAATAATATGGTTAATGAAGGTTTGCCTTCAAAGTTTTTTTATCCGGATGATTCTTTGGCTGCGGATTTGATTGAAACGGATGATGATGATGTTGTCCATGATGATTGCTGGTCTGATGGAGATAAGGATGTGGCTGACTTGGATGAGAAAACGCAAGGGGAATGCTCAAAGAAAAAGAAGCGAGGCCGCAAATCGAAGGAGGAGCGCGCCAAGCTGCTGGATGGTAAAGAGCTTCGACGATCTCTTCGCCTTTAATAATCTCCATAATTTTTTAATGATCTAAGTGTTATATTTTGGAATATTAGAGGAATAAGAAAAGAAGCTTCTCAGTGACGCTTGAGAAATCTCATTCGGATGTATAGAGTTGCGTTTTTGGTGATTCTGGAACCAATGTTAGCTACAGATAAGTTGGATGAAATAAGGCATGAGCTGAACTTTGATTTTACTTTCTCTTCAAGCACTAGCAAGATTTGGGTTGTCCTTAGTAAATTACTTACCGTTAGTTGGTTGGAAGTTGGTGAGCAAATGATGCATTTTGAGGTTGGATATGTGCCTCTTCAAAGGAGTTTTCTACTCACTGCAGGCTATTCCAAGTCAAATAAGGTGGAGAGAAGAGCATTATGGGCATATTTGGTAACTTTCAGAAGTATGCATCCATCCCAACCTTGGGTTGTTGGGGGAGATTTCAATGTCATAAGGTCTCTTGATGAGTATTCGGGTACCTCAGTTCAGGATTATGGTGCCATTGATGAATTTAATCAGTGTATTGAGGCGAATAATCTAATGGAAGTCTCTTTGGTTGGTGATGAATTTACTTGGGGTGGAACACGTACTACTGGTTGGGTTAGCAAGAAGTTGGATCGCATTCTTTTCTCTCCGGAATGAATGGAAATATCCCTGCGGGTTTCCATTGAGCATTTGAGTCGAACCACTTCGGATCACTCCCCATTGCTACTTCAGTTTGATGCTCAACTTGAGACTAGGCCGAGATGTTTCAGGTTTAAGAAAATGTGGCTTTGACGATGTGAGTTTAAGGATATTGTTAAAGCTAGCTGGTTGCAACCGGTTGGTAGTTTAGGCATGATGGCCTTCTCTAAGAAGCTTCGTCGTTTGAAACTTGTTCTAAAGGAATGGAATAAAACACAATTTGGTGATTTCTTTGAAAATTTGAAAATGGCGGAGGATAGAGTGAAGGAATTGGAAGCTGTTTATGGTCATTCTAGTCATGCAAATGATAGGCAAAATCTAAACTTGGCTACTGCTACTTTGCTTCAAAAACTTAAGGAACATGATGACTTTTGGAAGCAGAAAATGCGGTTAACATGATGACTCTTGCTAAAAGAAAGTTGAGGATGGGGATCCAAAAGATTCAGACTAAGGATGGCCGTGTTTTAACAGAATTAGAAGATATAGAAAAAGAGGCGGTGGATTTTTTTCAAAATCTCCTTACAGAGGAACCACCTCATTTGCAGAAAATGAAAAGCAACAAGTATTCCTGGTACATTTGAATGATGAATTGAGTTTGGAAGATAGGGAAATGCTTGTTAGGCAGGTTACTATGGAAGAGGTGAGGGCGGCGGTTTTCAACCTTGATGAAGATAGCGCGCCTAGAATCGATGGGTTTGGAGGGTGTTTCTATAAAGCCTGTTGGGATATAGTAGCGGAGGATCTTCTAGCTGCATGTGAAGATTTCATGGGGGGTTTCCAATTCCGAGAGCTGTGGCAAGCACCATGATCACATTAATTCCAAAAAAGGTTTCGATTAGTACATTTTCAGATTTTCGGCCAATAAGTTTGTGCAAATTTCTTAATAAGGTTTTTAAAAAAATTCTAACCGAAAGATTGAAATTAGTGTTGTCGAAAATCATCTCTGAGGAGCAGCCTACCTTTTTGCCGGGAAGAGATACAATTGATAACGTGGTCTTAGCACAAGATCTTTGTCAATTCATAAATCATAAGGCAGTTGGAAAATAAAAATATTGGCCCATGAAAGTGAAACCCTCTCTCTGTGAAACCCTTTCTGCGTGAAGCAACTTCACCGGGTCCAACTGGGTTCAGCCGCTATGGCCCAATCTCGTCCATCGGCGGTGACTCATACGCCGCCGAAATCCTTTGCCAGTTTCTTTCAGAAATCGGCCGATGTGTCTATGACCTCTTTGATCAAGGAAGTCAAGTTTATCAATGGTACTCCTACTTTGGAGTTTGAAGATGAGGAATTTGAACAACTAATTGCCCCCCATCGGTTAAGCCTCGTCGGGAAATTTTCTTATGGTCGGCCGAAAATGGAGGCGATTCACGACCAATTCAAAAAGATAGGATTCATTGGTGCATACACTCTAGATTTGATGAATCCTAGACATGTATTGATTCGATTTGAAATGGAAGAGGACTATAAAAAATGTTGGATTCGAACATTTTGGAATATTGATGGTTTCTCAATGCGAATGTTGAAGTGGATGCCCGGATTCAGATTTGAGGAAGATCCCCCCGTTGTGCCAATATGGGTTGCTCTTTATGATCTTCCTCTCGAATTCATGCACCTGGAAGTGATTTACTCGATGGCTACAGCCCACAGTGCGAGTGAATGAGTCGGACAAGATTGAGGTTCCAGAAAAAAAAGGGAATCAAAATCAAGACGGCAAAGCTCAAATGGACATTGAAAGGAGGAGATCCTAAAAGTAGACTGGAAGCTCAAATAGTTAGTTTGAATCCCTTGGTGGTCAAAGGGGTGGAAAAGGAAGCAATGATGGTGACGGAGATAGTGGAAAGCCAGCCTGCGGCAAAAACCCTAGCTGCGCGACTTGGTGCGCACCCTGCGGATGAAACCCTAGCTGCACAAGTTGAGTCGCGACAACTTGAATCATCTTCTGGTCTAACTGTGACGGAAAAAGAAGCAATCCCGGTGGATTTGCAGGCATCCCCGGTTAGGACTGAAGCCGTCTGTGTTGATGCGCCACCTCTTGTTCAATCGGAAAATCGATTTTCGATTCTCCAAGCTGCGGAGGAGGATGACATCAAAGAGGAGATGGAAAATGTCCATTCTGAAGTTCATACGCAAAGTCAAAAGGAACAAGATGATATTGGTGCTACATTGATTGATGGTGAGTTGGATTTAGACAAGAATAGATCTTTACTTAAAGTTGAGCTGCGGAATATGTCTTTGGTTCCGCAACTGGATCTCACTCGATCTAATGATGATTCATCTGAAAATGAAATCCATAATACCGAGGCGGTCCATGACGAGAGAGAGTTATGGTCTGATGGAGAGATTTATGATGATCACATTGTTGAAAACGACCAAGGCAAGCGCAGTGTCACCAAGAAGCGAGGGCGCAACTCGAAGGAGGAATGAGCTAAACAATCGGAGTGTCGAATTAAGGCGCTCCCTTTGACATCAGTAGGTTCCAATCTCTCTAAAGTATCCAATGATCAGCGTCGTTTTTGGGAATATTCGGGGAATAAAGAGTCAGGCATCTCAGCGTCGTTTGAGGTCCATGATTCAAATTTATAAAATTTCCTTGTTGATTATACTAGAGCCAATGCTTCCATGTCATAAACTGGAAGAAATAAGAAGAGAGTTGAGGTTTGATATTGCCTTTTCCTCTTCCACAAGTAAAATATGGGTGTTTGGTAGCCGGATTTTCACCATCAATATGATAGAAGATGCTGGTCTGGCCCTGCATTTTGAAGTTACATGTATTCCACTTCAAAAAAAATTTTTGTTATCTTTGATATATGCTCAGTCAAATAAAGCTAATAGGAGAACTCTTTGGAATAGCTTGGTGACATTCAGAGGTGTGCATCCTAACTCTCCTTGGATTGTTGGAGGGGATTTTAATGTTATTCGGTCCTTGGATGAGTGCTCGGGTTCGTCGGTGCAAGATTATGGCGCTATAGAAGAGTTTAATCAGCGTATTGATGATACTGAGTTGCTTGATCTTCCTCCCATCGGTGATGAGTATACTTGGGGTGGTACGAGGCATACCGGTTGGGTTAGCAAACGATTGGATCGCATCTTGTTATCACAAGAATGGATTAATCTCTTTCCGAAGATTTCGATGGAGCATCTGAGTCGTACAACTTCGGATCATTCACCACTACTCCTCCAATTTGATGTCCAAGTTGAAAGTAGGCCAAGGTGTTTTCGTTTCCAACAAATGTGGTTAAGGAGACCGGAATTTAAAGAGTTGGTTAAGGAAAATTGGTCTCAGCCTGTCCAGGGTTATGGCATGTTTGCGTTTTCTACCAAGCTCCGCCGACTGGAATTAAAGCTCAAGGAATGGAATAAAGAACACTTTGGAGATGTCTTTGCATTTTGGGATGTTATTGCTGAAGACTTGCTGTGCGCATGTTCTGAATTCATGAGTGGAGTGCCGCTTCCGAAAGGTGTATCTAGTACCTTAATTACCTTACTGCCGAAGAAGCCTTCTTTTACTACATTTTCAGATTTTAGACCCATCAGTCTTTGTACTTTTCAGAACAAGGTTTTCACGAAAATCTTGACTAAGAGGATGAAGAAAGTTTTGCCAAAAATCATATCGGAGGAGCAATCGGCTTTTCTTAAAGGGCACGACATTATAGATAATGTGGTTTTGGCTCAGGACCTTTGTCTTTTTTTTACTCACAAGGCTGTGAGAGATAATGTGATCCTTAAGGTCGACATGATGAAAGCTTTTGATCGAGTATCGTGGAATTTTTTAGAGAAGGTTTTGCTCAAGCTGGGGTTTCCGCAAGGGTTTGTTTTGTTGATTATGAATAATCTTCAGTGCAGCTGGTTCTCGGTGATGGTAAACGGCTCTCCAACAGAATTTTTTAAGGCAATACGTGGTATAAAACAAGGTGATCCGTTGTCACCTTACCTATTAATCCTAGTTGCGGAGGCAATGACTAGGCGTCTAAATTTTTTGATGCATGAAGAAAAGCTAGCTGCGTAGCTACTCCAGTTGGGAGTTTGAGGGTGTCGAATATATCCTTCGCCAATGATTTGGTAATCTTTACTAGAGGAGAAAAGCGATCTCTAAGAACATTGGATGCTTTTTTCAATGATTACGAAATAGCATCAGGCCAAAAGATGAATCGTCAAAAAAGTTTTTTCCATATTGCAGAGTCATATCGGGCGCGAAGGATAGAGATCATCACGGATACTTTGGAGATGCAAAAGGGTTCATTTCCTTTTATGTATCTAGGCTGTAAATTATTTCAAATGAGGAAAAAGGCTTCAACCAATTCTTATTAGATTCGCTGGATTCTCGGTTAGCTAATTGGAAGAATAAATTGTTAAGTACGGGCGGAAGACTTATTCTTTTGAGACATGTACTTGCTGCCATACCAATCCATGTGTTTTCCGCTAATCCTCCCACCTCGGTCCTCAAGCAAATGGAGAAAAGGTGCCAAAGGTTTTTGTGGCAAGGTTCGAGTGAAGAAAAGAGAAGGCATTGGCGCTCTTGGGAACGATTAACATTCCCAACTGAGGAAAATGGTCTAGGGCTGCGCCGATTTAGTGATGTTGTGCAAGCCTTTTCCTATAAGCTATGGTGAAAATTTAAGCATCAACATGGATTATGGAGCAAATTTATTTGCTCACTCTCGGATACTGCAAAAAGGAAAACAACTTTGAGTAGGGTTTCGAAAGTTGAGCAAGAGGCAGCAAAAAATTCAAAGGTTTTGGTCCGAGGAGGTGATAGGTTTTTCTGGTTTGATAATTGGGTGCCCGATGGAATACTTTGGGATTGCACACATGGTTCTCCTCCAATGCCAACTCTTACTATACAAAATTTTCTTACTAATAAGGACTTGCTCTTAAATGAATTGCATGGTGCGCTTGGAATGCAAAAGGTGCAAATGTTGCGTGACATGGATATCCCCCTCACTGGCGAACCTGGTTAGCTTGTTTGGCAGCATTCATCTAGTGGTAACTTTTCAGTAAAGTCGGCATTCTTGAGCCTGAGGAGAAGGAATCCAGTTGATCCGTTGGCTAAGAATTTTTGGCATAAATTGATTCCTCTAAGGGTGTCGTTTTTTGTTTGGAAGCTCAGGAATTTGTTGGTGCCATTTCCAGAGATTTTATCCAGTTTCAGTATCCAGGTTCGGCCCTCTATTTGTTTGTTTTGTAGAATGCATGAAGAGAATATATCCCATTGCTCCTTTGGCTGCCCGGAAATCAAATGTATTTGGGTGCATTTTGCTAACCTGTTTGACATTAAACTAGAAGCTATGGTTACATTGCTGGATTTGTTACAAAAGTGGGTGGAGTGTCGGTGGCTTTACCTTGGCGAAACAATCTATCATTCGAATAATCCCTTCTTTTATTCTTTGGGAGGTTTGGAAAGTTATGAATAAAATATACTTTGATGGTATTCCGTTTGAGAAGGGGAGAGTTATTCATGAAATAACTATCTCAATTCGGAACATTTTGTTTGTGCATGATTTGAAGACAAGGAATGTGGAGGAAAGGGAATTCATTGATAATGCATTTGGTATAAAATTACAAAAAGTCCAAAGAAGGACTTGTATCTCGGTTTGTTGGAAGTCGCGGAGTAATGAAGGCTTTGTTCTCAATACTGATGGTTCGGCTGTTAATGAAGATTCTGGCTATGGTTTTGTCATTAGGTGCTTTGGTGGGAACTTCCTTTAGGGAGAGCATGGGTATATTGGCTCGTATGATAGTTTTGGCGCAGAGGTTTATGGCCTTCTTTTTGGTGTTCGAAATGTGATCATCTCAATTTGGAGCATGTCGACATTCAAACGGACAATAAGGTGCTGGCCCATCTTTTGAGGAATCTAAAATTAATTCCATGGAAATATTACTTTCAAATTAAGGAGATTCATAGTATTATGGAGAGGCGTTCGTACTCAATTTCTCATATTTTTCGTGAAGCAAATTCAGTGGCGGACAGCTTGGCCGGTCAAGGATCACAAGGGCACTCTTGCATTTATACTAGATTGGGGGAATTTCCAAGGCATGCTCGTGGTCTAGTTCGTTTAGATCAAATTTCATTTCCATATGTACGAGTTAGACTCAAATAGCTTTGTAATATGGCAAGTCTTAAGCACTTCCAGACTCTTTTATTTAAAATAAAATTAATAAAAAAAGAGGTAGGGAGGAAGCTGAGGAACCGAATGATGTATATGTCCATCCCTCGGGTAGACCTCTTGGGTGCATTATATCATTTGGCTATAACTGATTCAAAAATTCATCTTTTGGGTAGACCCCTTGAGTGTTTTTGAGTCAGTTAGAACCCGAACTTCTTTCTAAACCTCCTATTTATTTTTTTTAAAAAAAGGCAGTTGGAAATAATGTCGTTATAAAGATTGATATGATGAAAGCGTTTGATAGGGTTTCTTGGAGCTTCTTGGAAAGAGTACTTCAGGAGCTAGCTTTCTCGACTCACTTCATTTTGTTGATTATGAACAATCTCAGGAACAGTTGGTTTTCAGTAATGGTGAATGGCTCCCCAACAGGCTTCTTTCAACCATCTCGAGGAATAAAGCAAGGTGATCCACTATCACCTTATCTATTTATCCTGATAGCAGAAGCAATGTCAAGGAAGCTAAATGATCTTGTCAGGAGAAGGAAAGTTGCTGCTTATGGAACGCCGGCGGGTTCTATGAGGGTTTCACATTTAAGGTTTGCTGATGATTTGATCATTTTTTACAGGAGGGGGAGCTAGGGAATTGAAGGAGTTGAATAAATTCTTCGAAGCTTATGAAATTGCTTATGGTCAAAGAATGAACCGTAACAAAAGCTTCTTCTTGGTGGCAGAATCTTGTAGTGCATATCGGGTTGAAACAATAAAATGGATTTTGTCTATGTCTAAGAGCTCCATTCCATTCATGTATCTAGGCTGCAATTTGTTTCATGGAAGGAGTAAGGCAAGTTCATTTCAGTTCCTCTTGGATTCATTGGATTCAAAGATTGCTAGCTAGAAAAATAAGTTTTAAGCTCGGGTGGAAGATTGGTAATTTTGCGGCATGTCCTTGTGGCAATGCCGATACACGTGTTGTCGGCTATTTCCCCTCAATATTTGTGCAAAAGAAAATGGAGAGAAGGTGCCACAGGTTCTTATGGCAGGGAGCGAATGATGAAAGAAAAAGACATTGGAGGGCTTGGGACCGGTTGGCTCTTCCTACTTCAGAGAATGGACTAGGGCTGCATAAATTTGAGGATGTGTTGCGGGCCCGTTGAGTATCAAAGAATTTGTGACTAACAAATCATTGTATTTGCATGATTTGCAGGGTGTGCTAATGCCGGAAGTGTCGCGGACATTGAGGTTTGTGGATGAAACCCTTGCAACGGGCCGCGATTGTTGATATGGCAGCATTCTTCTTCTGATTCCTTCACCATTAAATCTGCCTATTCGCACATGAGGAGGAGGGGATCGGCGGATGCCCTACCCAATAATTTTTGGCACAAGTTGATTCCTTTGAGAATATCTTTCTTTGTGTGGAAGCTTCACAATTTACTTGTGCCATTTCTGGAAACCCTGAGTAAGTTTGGAATATATGTTATGCCATCTATCTGTCTTTTTGGTAAAGTCCAAGGTGATTCTATGGTGCATTGTTTTCTTGAGTGCTCGGAGGTCAAGGAAATTTGGAAATTTTTCTATAATTTATTTGGAATGCTATGGAGGGAGGAAGCTAATTTGCTTGCGGTTTTACATGAGTGGTGGAAACGTGGTGGTTTTTCCAGCCCTTAAAGCTCTGGTTAAAATTATTCCATCATTCATTCTTTGGTGATTTGGAAAATGAGAAATAAGATGCTATTTGATGGGGAGCAATTCAATCGTGAAAAGGTAATCTCTGCAACTAAGGTGGAAATAAGAAATGTTTTAGCAACTCATAATTTGAGGGCACGAAATGAAGAGAGAGATTTGATTGAAAATAATTTTGGATTCCAGCTTCAAAAGGTAATGGCGCGAAGTTGTATTGTTGTTTGTTGGAAGGCTTCAGATTGTAGTGATTATGTGCTCAACATTGATGGCTTACTAAACAACTCGGACTCTGGATATGGCTTTTGCATTAGGAAAAAGGATTGGAGTTTTGTACATGGTGAAAGTGGTTACTTAGGGATAGGCGACAGTTTTGGCACTGAGGTTTATGGAGTTCTGTTTAGGGTAAGAATATGGTGTCAGCTTGGATTAGAAAAGGTGGATGACCAAACGGATAACAAAAATTTTAGCTGACCTTTTAGAGTTTATGAAGAATGTGCCATGGAAGTATTATCAGCAGATAATGGAGATTCATCACATAATGGAGAGGCAAGTCTATACTATTCAACACATATTTAGAGAGGCTAATTCTGGCTTAGCAGGTGAAGCTTCACTTGGAATATCAACCAGATACAATACTATGAGTAATTTACCTAGACATGTTAGGGGACTTGTACTCTTAGATCAAGTTTCCTTTCCATACATACAGACTCGCTATAAATAGTCTCTTGTATACTGTTAAGTCTTAAGAACTATCAAGTTTCTGGTTTGATATTTAATAAAATAAGGGATGAAGGATTCTAAGGAACTGGATGATATGTATGTCCATCCCTTGGGTTCATTATATCATCTGGCACTAACTGACTCAAAAATCCATCTCTTGGATATATCCCTTGAGTGTTTTTGAGTTAGTTAGAACCTGAATTTCTTTCTGACCTTTCTATTTATTTAAAAAAAAAAGTAAAAAAATAAAATAAATTCACATAACAAAAACTATCAAACAAAAGCATATGGGAAAAAAGGGAGAAACGATAAACGATCAAACAAGGTGTCTGGGATAGAAAAAAATTGTAGAGAAAATAAATATTTTAGTAACAAAAATAGCAAAAATAAATGTAAAAAGTTCTCAAATAGAATTTGATTTTTTTTTTCTATTTGTGTCTTCTCATATTCTGATGAGATACGGCATTCTTATCCTTCTTACAAAGGCAACCAAATAAAGGGAATGTGACATCTTTCGTTTATTTCTTCATCAAACCTTTGCTCTTTTGAAAATCATTACTCTTGCACCTTCATTGAACTCGCTGTCAGCTATTATGTTATTATTTTGGAGTGAAGAAAATTTGAGTGAGGAAAAATAATAACCAACGCAAGAATTAGAGTTACATCAAAATGGTTCCACCCCAATAGACCCTACTTAAATGTGGGTAAAAGCTCCCTTTACAAATCCCTGGTGGGAACTGAACCATGATCTATTACCAAGAAAGACAACACTTTAAATATTAGGCTGTTATTCAATTTCCTCAAAATAGTTTAGGATTGATTTGATATCATCCTTATTTATAGTGATTGCTAACTTTGTAGTAGAATGCAAAATGTTTGGGTGTTTGAGACACAAAAAGACATGAGAATATGTGAAAATATAAAGTGCTACTTTAGTGGGTAGTATTTATGTCATAACTAATTTTATTTATTTTTTTACAATTACTTACAATTATTTAATCTGAGAAGGGAAGAAAAACTTGTGATAATATGCAAGTGGAAGGACAAACAATTATGAATATTTTATAAATTTTGAAGCTTACTGTTTTGGAGCTTTTAATTTAACTTTTACAACTAAGAATAGATATTTTAACAATCAAACTCTCTAACTGCGAATTATTTTAGAGCTTTTAATTTAAAAGACCGAACAATCTTCTTTATTCTTTATAAAAAATTTTACATTTTATTAAAAACTTAAACAACAAGATAGCTTATCTCAAAAAAAAAAAAAAACCAAGATAGCTCACCTAAATTTATCTTCTATATTTGGAAATTTGATTTGCAAGGGAAATTCCATTTGAATTGATTGCAATTTAAATTTTTTTTAGAAAAACTTAAGAAACAAATATTTCATAGAGGGCCTTAATTATTATTATTATTATTTTTTGCACTAGGTCACTCAAAAACTTAGGGACGATACCGATTGAAATGAGAGGAATCAGTACAAATAAAATAATAATAATTTGTACATAGAAAAAAATACAACGAAAAATAGCAAGGAATGATTATAAAACATTTAAATTCAAAACTATCCATATGGGTTAAAGCATTTAAGGTTACGGCATAGTTTAGATGATTGACACATCATTTCTTGTAATTTTTCTAGTAATTTTTTCACTGCACGTATTCCTACTCCAAAGAAAAACAACTATTGAACAAAAAATTCAAATCGATAAAACTGGAAGGAAAAAGAAAGAGAGGAAGAAATCAAGGAAGGGATCCAATTCCAAATGGTGCTGCTATTTTATGGGGTCCTGCGGAAGATTGTTGCATAAGATCGTTCCTTGAATTGGTCCAATCACACTTCAGAACTCTTTTCTTCTTTGGAAAAACCCCCAAAGGGAGAGGGGTATTTGAGTAACAAAACAAAGTCGTTACTTATAAGAGGGCAGTTGAGTCAGTCACAAGGAGAAGCTTTATATATGATGACAACAATATATATATATATATATATATATATATATATAGGGAGCGGCTAGAGTCCCGTTACAGGACGGTTCCGTTTTAAAATAATAACCGTAAGATTAATTAGATTAATTAATAATCGTATGATTAAAATGAGCGTGCATCATAAGTAAATACACCTAAATCCACATGATTAAACAGAAAAAATTTAAGAAAATGGTCAATTTTGCCAAAAACTTCAAATGTCTAGCCAATTTTGACCCAAAAGATTTTTGGGAAGCTAAATTCATAATCTAATTTTCAATTTCTGGCCAATTGACGAAAATTCAATTAGATTTAATACCTCTGCTAACATTTCGTTACTTTGTACAGTTTTTATTAGAAAAAGTTTTTGCGGACCCCATAATTTTGACATCTTTATCCCACTGATTTTAGTTGTTCTAAAATATACCCATAGAATTTTCAAAATCAATAAAATAAAATAAAATTAATAAAAAATTATTTTTAAAAAATTTAAATTTACTTTTTTAAAAAAAATTTTCTTTCTTTTTTTTACCTAAGTCCATCACTGTAAAATTTTCATCCTATATTTTATCAATTACAATGAAAATATTTATTTTCTAACAAATTAATATTAAATAAAATAATACTAAATTATTTAAAAATTGAAACCACAACTAATAAAATAATATAATATTAATAAAAAATTATTTTTAAAAAATCAAAATTTAATTTTTTTAAAAACATTTTGACGTACTTTTTAAACTCCGGCCCATCACTATAGAATTTTCACGCTATTTCATCCTATATCTTGTTGATTCTACATTTTTTTGTTAGAATCTACAAATAGGTAAATATAACTCACAACAATTTCATAAATTAAAACATATCTAAAATAAGAAATTAGATTAGAATAAAATCTTAAATTTTAACTTAATTATTCATTTTATTAGAACTTGTTGTAAAATTAATATTTTTACTTTATTCTAAGCGCAACAAGTTAAAAATTATATTAAAATTTTTGCAACGAAGGTACATTCATTTTTTTTAAAAAAATTCATTTGAGTTTCAAAAATTAAAATTTTTATTAATTTAATATTTATTTTAATTCGTAATTATTTTTATGAATATAAATAATTTAATATTTGTATTAATATTTGATTCAATATTAATTTTTTTGAAAAATAAATATTTTTTATTTCAAAAATACCCTATTGACTTAAATATAAAGATGGTCAAACTATTGGAATAAATATGGTCAAAGTCAAACTCTTGGAAGAGTACGAAAGAACAAAAAAAGTTACAAATAAAAAGGACTATTTTAGCTAAATGTTAATTTATAAGACCAAAATGTGCATTTGGCCTAATATAAAAGACCATGATACCAAAAGAGTAATTAGTTTCAGAAATTGTAGAATGTTTCTCACTCCATGATTACATATATATCCTCAATATTGATTGGTTGAAGATAAAACGGTACGGTTCCATAAAATTGGCCAACGGGACTCTAGATTTTTCCCTATATATATACTAGTGATTTCTGGTCGCGCAATGTGCGACCCTGACCTAATATATCTGTATATCTTAGAGATGTTTGTATCCGGAAAAAAACATATTTTGTATTTGGTAAGATATATTTTAGAAATGTTTGAAGAATTTAGAAATTTTTTATAAGTATGATCATAGAAATGTTTGTATTTGGTATAAAAAGAAATTTATTTGGCATGGTATGTTTTAGAAATGTTTGAAGGATTTACAAATGTTTTATTAGTGTTACTTCTAAATATAAATAAACTTGATCAAATATATGTCTTAAAGTAAATGCTAGACAAAATATAAAAGCATCCTAATAAGTTTAAATATTAGTAAGATGATTTATTGATGTTCTCCATTGGTTGTGCCATATCAATACTTAGTTTTGGAGATTTATAATAGTTTTGTAGCAAACTTCCTCCAAAGGGTATACGCTTAATTGTTAGAACTATTTCTTCCAAAAGTTTATAGGTAGTAAAATATTAAAAATATGATTTTGAAACTGGTTAATTGTTAAAACTGGTTAATCATAAATATGAGAATAAAAATAATATAAATTTGCATATGTTTCAAGGTATAGCAAAAAAGAACTCACCTCACTATGGCAAATAAAAAAAAAGAAAGTAAAAGATAGTCCAATAAAAATTGAGAAATTTATTTTTTTCTGTAGGTAAAAATGATGTATAAAAATACAAATAAACGTAGAAACATCATTCCTTCCATCTCCACTTCAATTTCATAAAAGGCTTCCCCATAAATTAATTAGAAGAAGCGACCTAAACTATTTATATGATGAGGAAATAAAAAAGTCCAAAAACCAAATCCAAAAAAGTATATTATTGAAAGCCCCAAAAAAAAAAATAACGCGCTTCATTTGCAAATAAAATAAAATAATAATAATAATAATTGGTCAACTGGAAGTATGAAACAAAATCAAAAGCAATTAAACAAAAAAAAAACACACTTCATAACTGATCATATACGAAAAAAAATTGAGACTCCATAATTAAAAAAAAAAATCACTCTAATTGAATGAAACATAAAATTTTTTTAAAAAAAACTACACTTTGTAATAAAAACCCAATTAATCAATTCAATCCAAACAGAACTAAAATCATACAAAAATTCTAGGCTAACTAACCAATTAGAAATCATATCATATTGCCTGACAACGGCTACGGTAGCTATAATGGATGGACGCGTAAAATAATAGTAATAACACTATTTTTGAACGGGAAAAAAAATAATAATAAAAGTCAAACAAATAATCTGTGAAAATAAAATCATTTAAATTTTGATACCTGTAATAGCACCACCACAACGGCTGAAGCAAGATCAATGAGAATTATTTTTTTTTCCTTTGTGTTTATATGGAGAGGTAAAGAGAATTTTTTTTAAGTCGAAATTTTATCCGATTAGGATGTAGTTGATCATCACTAATGAAAAGATTGAACATGCTAATAGGAAAGGAGTATATTTCACCATATATTCTCAATTGATAATTATGAGGAATTTTTTTTTTTTATTGTGGAGAAGGGATTGATTAAGAAGTCGATTGTCGTGGAGATGGGAATGAGGATTTGGGTTTTTTTATGAACCTGTGGTTTTTTTTTTTTTTATTTTGACCAAAATAGGAGGTAGGGGTGGATTTGGACTGCATTTGCCTTTTAAATTTAGGAGATGTGTAAATAAAAATATGATGTGGAAATGCCACATGGCAAATGGTGATGCTTTCTCTCAATTGTGGTTTTTGTTTCTAATATAGTAAGATATATAGAGAGTGACTACAGTCCAGTCGACTAAATGTTTCAGTCAATAATCTTAATCGTTAGATGAGAAGAATTAATTATGACCGTAGGATTAAATTCACTGGAACATAAAACTAGAAAACAGTCATAACACTAGATAACTTCCCAAGTGATAGGCAACCTATCTGATTGGTCAAAACGTGGTTAACAAATCAATGATATCTTCTTCTTCCTCTAAATTTTTTTTATCCGTGAAACAGTTTTCTATATAATAACTCTGTGCATCTTTTTTTCTCGAGGAATAAAATAGTATCATTAAGTTTAGAAGGTAAAAATAATTCAAACAAACAATTCAATTTCTCATATTTGAAAAGAGAAAATCCTTCGAAGTTGTTGTTGTTGTGATGGAGATGATGAGATGATGGGAATGCTGAGATCAAGGGAAAAAAGGGCAGCCATGAATCTGGGGAAAAAAAAAACAAAAGAAACGAAGGTGAATACAAATAGAGATTTTTGGAAGAGAAAGCCTAGTATAATGATAATGTTTGACTTTCTGGGAGACAATCAAGAATCAAAATCCCCCGCATTATCTTTCTTCCTTCTCTTTTAATCAAAGTTCTGGTTTAGAATGCTTCTTTTCTTTAATATCAAATCTCAAATTTTGATAATAGTTACTCATCACCCTGAATTGGACACTCTCTTTCAATTGAATGTTTTCAAGGCTACGAGAATTAAAGAAGGGGGCGATTGATGTGAAATCAAGCACCCAACATTGTTAATTTGCAGATTTTATTTGGGATCAGATGTAACTCCAAATCAAATCTGGCTGAAGTAGTTGGTTTGCTTCTTTTCCGTAAAAACAAATATATAAGGCAAAGAATCCAGATGAACAACTATGGCAGAGACAGGGTTGAAGATTTAAAATCTTTTAGTTCTTTTCAAGTTATTCTAAAATAATTTAATATATTCCCAAACTGATGGCAAAAATTTATTGTAAAAAGTAATCTTGGTAAAAAACAGTAAATAAATAAAAAAGGTGCAATATGGTAAATGACCAAATCGGTAGGTTAGGAAGTAATTTAGATTTAATATGGTGTTTCTCACTCCATAAATACATTTGTAGTCTTTAATTTTGATTAGATAGATTTTAGCTGTCAAAAATCATTGACTGGACCATATATATATATATATATATATATATACATATATATTGCAGGGTGTCTATTGTCGGTAACAATAACAAACTACCCTCATGTTAAGCACCTTGATGGGTGAGAGAGTAGCCAAAGTAGTTAAACTTACTCCATAATCATGGCAAGGTCGACCTATAATTAAGAGTGGAAGAGTTTTTACCATTCTACTATAACCCTTTGGTTGAGGTGTTTTGTGAGTTGAGTAATGGTTAACCGGATATTCCGTAATATTACTAAAGCTGGGGGAGTTAAAATGTAGTTTGCTCTATACTTCAACTCAAAAAGACTTGGGCTTTGGGACCTTGGGTAGCAAAGAAGAGAAACCTCAAAGTTAAAATGTAGTGTCGCAATTAATTTAACTCCAAAGGCTTGGGTTTTGGACCTTTGGTGGCAAAGAAGAGAACATTCAAAGGTATATGGGAGGTTGTAATCACCATCCCCCCTTTAATTTGCTGGGAAGTTTGAAAACCTAAAAATCTATAAGTCCTCTCCTGCTGCACATGATTTAATTGCTGTTACGATTGTCAAAATTATACATATTCTTGCCTCCTCAAAGAGACCTATCCGGCTCGAATCCAGATTAGTCCGAGCAATGATTTCAGACACCAAGTGCATAATATACCAAAAAAAAAATAAAAAAAAAATTATGCTGGTTGTGGCATTATCACAAAAAATAAAAATGGTCAAGTTAAGCATAATCCATATAAGCATTAGAATTGCTACAAAGTTTGAGGCTAAGCCGTGCGCTCTTTCTTTGTGGCTTGCAACTTTGTCAAGATCTTGGAATATAATTACACAAGCAGAAGTAGAAATAGACTCAAGATTATCGTTGCATGCACTTAATAAATTATGGCGGTTCACAAGGTATTTCAAATCAGCTAACACAGTCATCTTTACCATGATGCATTTTTAGGACTCGTCGTACGTACTAGACCAAATAAAATTTCCTTTCGTGAGAGTAAAATACAACTGCCAATATTATTGATAGTATTTGAAAACTTTATTATCAAATTGAGCAAGTCATTATTAACAGTTTAAGACGGAATAGAGTAGATTGTAAAGTTGTCTGGTTTTTACTACTATTGGGTAAGTACTCTACTGTGGATTTTCATTTAACCTTAACAAAATTGGGAAAATGCTCGTGATATGCTTATATTTTACCTATTTATTATTTCCCTAATTTGTGATTTTTGCAATATATTTTCAGTACAAATATGTTATTTATGTAATTTTATCTTTAATTGTAGGAATTGTACTCAAATGAAGAATTGTTGAAGTTTTGAGCTAAAATCAAATTAAAAGCAACTCAATGGGAAAGAATTGAAGATTGGAGCAATTGATGGGGAAGAAATTAATGAGTTTAGAGAATTGGAAGGCCGATGATGCAATTTTAGAATTTTATTCTTAGTTTTTGGAAATTGGCTGAACAAACGATGATGGTGCGGCTGATTTGGGATTGAAATTGGATAAGAATTTTAATCCCGATATTATTTGGGAAACAAGTTTTCTTGCTCTCCAAGAAGTAGGGTTTTAACAGAAGCCTATAAAAGGAGGATTATGGATTTATTTTTATAATAGAACTGAACCGAACTTGACCGAAACCTTCACGGCTTCAACCCTCCTCCCGCCGCTCCATCTTCCTGCCTGCTGCAACTCCACTTTGACCTCACCTTAATCATCATCTTTACTCCATCACCGAACTCCTCCGCCGATTCACCTTGCCCACCTCTGCCAATCACCACCTTGCATCCATAAGCAGCACCGTGCTCCCTTGCTCACTTCACGCACCAGCCGGCAGCATCATCTTTTTTTCTCCTCCTTGCTTCTTCTCCTCCATCTCCACGAAGCAGCCAGCAGCACCATCATCTTCCTCCCCCACGCACCACCTCTGCTGCACCAGCCAATCATCACCTTCAAGCTTCAATCTTCCACCAACCGAGAAGAAGGAGAAGCGAAAGCAAGGAAGCCGCCGGATTTGGTTATTCCAGTTTTAATTTGGATTTGGTTATTCCAGTTTTAATTTGATTTTAAGAATTTTGGATTATGAATTATTATTATTGATTCAAATTTAATAATGTTTAGAGGCTAAAATTCTATAATCTTGTAGCCACCGAATTTATTTGGTTTATTTGATTCATTATTATTTGATTTTTTTTCCATTAATTAATATTTGTTATTCTTGTTTTAATTCGTGTAAGTAATTGGCCACTATTTGCATGTCTGAAGATATTAATCAAAGTAGCAAGAGTGGAAGATTAGTATTAGTTCGTAGGAATAATAAACTTAGGTTGTAAGTTACGAGAGTAAGATTGTAACCTTTGCAATATTTGATTCTTAATGGTCTTAATGTGCTTTTGTTAATCCCTATAGTCACGAGAGTAGTCATAGGGTTAATCTAAGTAAGAGAATTATAACACGAGAGTGTATAGTTCTTAATTAGGTGAATCGTTGTGAGATTAATGGAGGTTAAAAGTCAAATACTTATGAACTGAACTAATCCAAATATTCGGTAGGTGAACCCAATGTCCTAGGTTTTCTTTGTCTGATTATTTGAATTAATATTATTTGCTTTTATTTTATTTATTTATTCTAGGTTTAAATTTTATAAATCTGAGATCATCATTTATCTAGATAATAATAGGAGTGATTTATACCTGGTAATTAGTATTCATTCTCTATGGGATCGACCCTGCTTTCTGCTTTATTACTAGTAATTGTATTAAGTAGGTAAGTAATATTTGACTAGTGTGACGATAGTTTGTCAAATTTGGCGCCGTTGCCGTGGAAGGTAGCTAATATCGAATTTAGATTACTTTCTTTTATTAGTTTAGATTTGTTTTTTTTTTTTTATTTATTTTATTGTCTTACTATTTTAGTGATTTCTTTTAAATATTTTTGTCTTATTTTTATATGCGAAGTACTAACTCTGAGACTTTGTAATTTGATCCAGAGATAGAAAGAACAGCTTGTGCGAACAGAAAAGAAGCAAAACTAAGAAAAGAGAATAATCAGAGTGAAACCATGGGCGACAGAGTAAACACTCGGACACGAAGGGATTACTTTACACCTACGGAGAATGTTGCTAGGTCAAGTATTACTAGGCCTACCATTGCTGCGAATACCTTTGAGCTCAAGCCAGCATTGATCCAGATGGTGCAGCAGAATCAATTCTCCAATTTTAACAATGAGGATCCAAATGTGCATATTGACAACTTTTTAGAGATCTGTAATACTGTTAAGATAAATAGTGTGACGTCAGATGCAATCCGGCTGAGACTTTTCCCTTTTTCATTGAGGGGAGAAGTGAAGGATTGGTTGAATACTTGCGATCCTGGTTCCATCACAACTTGGGGTGAACTGTACAAAGAATTCCTGATCAATTTCTTCCCACCACATAAGGCAGCGAAATTGAGAAATCAAATTACTGGGTTTATTCAAGAAGATGATGAGACATTTCATGCTGCATGGACAATATTCAAAGAATTGCAAAGAAAATATCCTTACCATGGTATTGACAGACTTTGCAAGAAACAATCTGGATGCTGCAGTTGGAGGTTCATTAATGGATAAGTCAATTGATGATGCCTATGAATTGTTTCAAACTATGGCAAAGAATAGGAATCAATGGTCGAACTCGAGAAGTGTTTCCAAGAAGCCTGCTGGAATGTATGAAGTCAATGAACTAAGTGTCATGAACGCAAAGATAGATGCACTGACCAAGGTGATGGGTAATCTTGTAAATGCTAATGCATTCTTCCGTGCTACTGTCTGTGAATTCTGTGGAGGTCCTCATTTGAGTTCTGAATGTATGCAACTGGCAAGTGCACAATATGTCTCTAATTTCAGCAAGCCTCAGCAACAGAACAATCCATACTCCAACACCTATAATCCTGGTTGGCGAAATCATCCAAACTTTTCTTGGAATAATCAAGGGGCTCAGGACTTTAATGCAAGACCTGAAATCCAAGGAAAGTCATACCAATCTGCACCTAAGTCAGCAACGGAGGTAAGTTTGGAGAGAATGGAGAAATTGTTGAGTGAAAACACTGAACGATCTAACATAGTAGAAGCAAGGTTAGATCAATTGACTACTGCTCATAGGACCTTGGAGATGCAAGTGAGTCAAATGGCCTCCGCCATGAATACTCGTGGGCAAGGTCAACTGCCAAGCAAGTCTGGAATCAACCCTCGTGAAAATTGTAGTGCTATCATGTTGAGAAGTGGGAAGCAGTTGGGTGACAAGGAGGAACCAAAGACCACTGAAGTGAATGTGACCACTGATGAGAAGAAAGTAGAGAGTAAGCAGATTAATGAAGAAAAAGTGGAGAAAGTGGAACAAGAGAAAGAAAAGATATATGTGCCACCACCGTTTAAACCTTATGTTCCACCAGTGCCTTTTCCGTAGAGACTCCATATGACCAAGCAAGATAGGTTGTTTGAGAAATTTTTGAAAATTTTTAGGCAATTGCATATTAACATTCCTTTTGCAGATGCTTTAGCTCAGATTCCGGCTTATGGGAAGTTCTTGAAGGAGATCATCTCCAACCGAAGAAAAGTGGAAGACTTTGAGACAATTGCATTATCTGAGGAGTGTAGTGCGGTTATTCAGAGAAAGTTGCCTCCAAAATTGAGTGATCCAGGGAGTTTCTCTATTCCTATCTCTATGGGTGATGTTTGTTTTGATAAAGCTTTATGTGATTTAGGTGCTAGTGTTTCATTGATGCCTTTATCTGTTTGTAGAAAGCTGGTGTTGAAACATTTGAAACCAACTAACATCACTTTGCAGTTAGCTGATAGATCCATAACTCATCCGAAAGGAATTTTGGAAAATGTGCTGGTAAAAGTGAAGAAATTTTATATCCCTGTTGTTTTGTTGTGTTAGATATGGAAGAAGATGCTAATGTGCCAATTATTTTAGGTCGACCATTTCTAGCCACAGCTGGTGCTGTTATAGATGTTAAAAAAGGGAGTTTAAAATTTCATATTGGAGAAGAATCTGTGGAGTTCACTTTTTCTAAAAATTACAAATGCCCTGCATTTACTCATCATGTGTTTAGAGTAGATTCTGTTAAGGAGCCAGATAAAAATGATCTGTTTATTGCTAATTTTAATGACCCTCCTAACAAGTGCATCAGTGATGTAGGTGCAGTTGGAGACGAAAGAAGAATGATATGTGAAAGAGTTTTTCACTCTTTGATTGAGCGTCCACCTGATTGATTAGCCATAAAGTCCGGCTCATGACTTTAAAGAAGCGCTTATTGGGAGGCAACCCAATTCTTTATTTTGTTTTATTTTTCTTTTTCTTTCATTAATAAGTTGATGGTTAAGTTTTTTGTTCCTGATTATCTGGAGATCTTTGATTTCTAGATTTTCGTGGTTTTTCTTAATCATATGTTTTTAGGTTTGTTTTTCTAATTTATTTTAGTTTGCAATTAGGTTTGTTGGACGGGTGAAACTCTGGTGTCCAGTGGTGCTGAAAATGAAACATCCAAAAGTTTGAAGAAGTTGGTCGTGTGCTTGAATGGCAGTTGCAACAATTTATTCAACAATTTCGGTCCTCCGCTTCACATTCCAAGGTTGTGTCGTTTCTTTTCATTTTTTTGTTTATGTCTTTTCTTTTCTTTTCACTTGGTTGTCTTGTCTTTTGTGTTTTATACATTAAGGGCAATGTATACTTTAAGTGTAGGGGAGAGGAATGCGTTTTGTGTTTATCTTTCTTAAATAAAAAACCCATAAAAATTGAAAAATCCAAAAAGGCCTATGATGAAGTTGGTTTGATTATCTATAACATGTAAGAATTAAGCTATTTTGAATTGTATTGCTTAACTTATGTATTTCTGTATGTTGCTTTGAATACCCTGTTTCTTTTGCACTTAGTCGTGACTGTGGGATAAGTTTAAAGTGAGACATAGTTGCATAAGTTTGATGTAGATATGCCATGAAAGTTGTTTGATTCACTCACACTTATATGATTTGTATGTGAAACCCATCATGTTGTGAAGGAAAAGCAAAGCATTAACCCAATATCAGCCTTAAAAAATCTTATTGCTTTGACACTTTGTGTTAAGTAAGTTTGGGAGAGGGGTGTTGGTGGATGCTTCTGAGGTTAGGTTAATTTTAATGAGGGAGAAAAGGAAGAGCATTCAATGTTGATACTAGCCCTTGAGAGGTAAGGAATTGGCAACCTGAGCGGAGAGTCCTCAGGCCCGGTGAGGAAAAATAGATATGTAGACTGCCCTAAGTTGCTGAGCCACTATGTATATGAGTGGAAAAATGCTCTGGGTAGTGGCCTGAGTTGGAAAGAGTCCTTAAGAAAAGCCACATGGACCGAAGAATGAGTTACGGGGAGGAATAGGTTGCCTGTGAGATAAGTCCTTCTACTTCATAGCATGTCTGGTGGTCCATTGCATTGAAATATGGTATGAAATGTGAGTCTGTTGTTAAAGTAAAATGACATATTTGCAGTAGAGCTTTTGTTTTCTATGTTAAATGTAAAGTGATGTCCCTAAGAAACGAAGCACACACACAAGCGTGGGGGCTAAAAGTAGATATGGTTTGCATTGTTAGGTAGTCCATACTAGAGGTAGTCGAAATCTTTGTGTTATATGATGTGATTTAATCTCTGAGGCCGCCAAATTAAATAATTAAATGTTTTTGTTTATTTAATGTTTGGGATTGCTTGAGGACAAGCAATAATTCAAGTTTGGGGGTATTTGATATGCTTATATTTTACCTATTTATTATATCACTAATTTGTGATTTTTGCAATATATTTTGAGTACAAATATGCTATTTATGTGATTTTATCTTTAATTGTAGGAATTGTACTCAAATGAAGAATTGTTGAAGTTTTGAGTTAAAATCAAATTAAAAGCAACTCAATGGGAAAGAATTGAAGATTGGAACAATTGATGAAGAAGAAATTAATGAGTTTAGAGAATTGGAAGACCGATGATGCAATTTTAGAATTTTATTCTTAGTTTTTGGAAATTGGCCGAACAAACGATGATGGTGCGGCTGATTTGGGATTGGAATTGGATAAGAATTTTAATCCCCATATTATTTGGGGAAACAAGTTTTCTTGCTCTCCAAGAAATAGGGTTTTGACATAAGCCTATAAAAGGAGGATTAGGGATTTATTTTTACAACAGAACTGAACCGAACTTGACCGAAACCTTCACGGCTTCAACCCTCCTCCCGCCGCTCCATCTTCCTGCCTGCTGCAACTCCACTTTGACCTCACCTTAATCATCATCTTTACTCCATCACCGAACTCCTCCGCCGATTCACCTTGCCCACCTCTGCCGATCACCACCTTGCTTCCATAAGCAGCACCGTGCTCCCTTGCTCACTTCACGCACCAGCCGGCAGCATCATCTTTTCTTCTCCACCTTGCTTCTTCTCCTCCATCTCCACGAAGCAGCCAGCAGCACCATCATCTTCCTCCCCCACGCACCACCTCTGCTACACCAGCCAATCATCACCTTCAAGCTTCAATCTTCCACCAACCTAGAAGAAGTTGAAGCGAAAACAAGGAAGCCGCCGGATTTGGTTATTCCAGTTTTAATTTGGAGTTTTAATTTGGATTTGGTTATTCCAGTTTTAATTTGATTTTAAGAATTTTAGATTATGAATATTATTATTATTGATTCAATTTTAATAATGTTTAGAGGCTAAAATTCTATAATCTAGGGCTTGAGTGTAGCCACCGAATTTATTTGGTTTATTTGGTTCATTATTATTTGATTTTTCCATTAATTAATATTTGTTATTCTTGTTTTAATTCGTGTAAGTAATTGGCCAGTATTTGAATGTCTGAAGACATTAATCGAAGTAGCGAGAGTGGAAGATTAGTATTAGTTTGTAGCGCAACTCCACGAAAAATTGTTTACAGTTGGAGTTTTAAAATATATGCGCAATGTAGAAATCCTAATAAGACATAAAATAGACACAGAATGGAGTTCAAGTTCACATGGGCGGGACTAGCAGTACAAATATTTAGGAAAGGGTGCATGCAAAATTTTTAATTCATAAACCTCAAATTTAGTTTATTTTCCTCTCTGCAGGATCATTATTTTTTCCTCTTTTTGCAAGTAAAATTTGCCTTTACATTCGTTAATGTCTGACTCCGTCATTTGAGCATAAGTTGAAATTCTGACTGAGCCGACTTCCGTCAATAAACGGATCAAAATTTCCATCCCGTGAGCCAAACCTTGTTTTTTCCTTCCAAGTTCAATGCACTTTAGTTTCTTTCATTTTCAGCTGTACTGTCAACATATATATCAAACTGTTCCGTGCCTCAATTTTGTGTCACCATCTGGGTCTCGAAATCGTTACAATAACATATTTCGTCTTTTGTTAACGTGAATGAAAGAGTATAGACTTGAACATTTTTCGACCTGATACATAACTAGATATTTTTGAGCATCTATCTATTAGATTTTAATATATAGTATCTTATATCTAGTATATCTTTTGGATAATATTTCTTCAGTCTCATAAAAAAAAAATCTACATTTTGAGAATTGTATATTTCTTTTTAGTTTTTTTTTTTAAATTTCAATTTAAAATGAGAATTATTTTTGTTAGATGTAGGTGTCAAAGTTTAAACTGATGATATGTAACTTATGGTAATTTCCTCATATTGTCAATCGTGATTTTGAGCCGAATTGCACAAAATAAACAGGTAACCAAAAGAAGAAACGCAAACAACGGAAAATTCGTTTTCATTTTATTAGAACAAAAGAAAAGAAGCTATCAACTTTTAGAAATACTCGCCGGTCGATTCTAAATGAGTTTCGATTTTTATTACTCTAAAAGATCTGACTTAAAGTCTTACCAACGAAGAGCGAAGATCACGTTCCCAAACTTTTCATTTTTCGGTAGATATCTTCGTCTCTCCTACCCGACAAAGATGAAAGAAACTAAGCAAAGTTGTCGGTTTTCAGGTATGCGAATTGGGAAGGCGGCGCATGGCCTCTTATTATGGCTTTTACCCAAAGCTTCCAAAACCTGCATATTTTTCAAGTCTCAAATATTCTCAACATCATCACCTCCAATTCAATCTTTAGCTCCTTATTTAATGATGATCAACTTGGTCCCAGACAATCCACCATCTATTTTTCTTCTTTTTGTATTGATTTCTTCAAAATGGAGAATAGCAACAACGGCAGCTTCCATGACCAATTTGAACGTTGCTTCCAGGAATGGATCACCCAGCAACATCAAGACATGGAAGAGCTTCGTCATGCAATCATGATGGTCCCTAACACAGATAATAATAACAACAACAGCAACAAGGACGACGTCGACGAGGCAGGCCCCGGCACCGGTGCCGACGATCAGCAACTTTTCCGATTCCTAGCTGAGAAAGGTGTCCAACATTTTGAGGAGTACATCCAGAAACGAGCTTTACTAGCAAGAGAATACGCGCCCTCGTTCCTGTGCCCTTCCTGGTGCTCCTGCTTTGAAGGCTCTTTCCTTTGGATCGGTGGCTGCCGGCCTTCGCTCGCGATTCGGCTCGTTTACAGCCTTTGCGGATCCGAACTGGGCATCCTCATCCACAACGGTGATGATAATTTCGATCAGCTCATGGCTGTGCCGTTGTCGTCATCTTCTTCTTCTTCCTCTGTTGAGAATCGGAGCGGAAACTTGGCGGACATCTCTTCAGGTCAGCTTAATTTGATCAACTCTTTGCACTTGAAAACTATTGGTGAGGAAAGGAAGATAGCTGAAAAGATGGCCAGCTTACAGGTATATCGCTTTTATCGTATTGTATCCTCTCTAGCTATCTGGCAACGTATTTTGGGCAGCAATTCAAACAGACACTTGTATTAATATAGGGATAAACCTGGGTATATCTGACCCCAACTATATTGACCATGTTGACGTTGATGTTGATCCTCTTTACAAACCATATTGTTGGGGTTAATTTTATACTATTGTATATCGCCTATATTAAAAATGTCTTGGTCGAATGAAACTTAGTCTGAACTTCCTTTCTGCACCTTCTGTTGCCTATCTTGTACCCCAACAATGAAATAGTGTTTTCTATTGTAAAATAAATAGTCATTAAAATGTGAGATGGTATTACGTAATATATTCTGTCAGATACATCCCGTGTCACAAAATGATCAAATTTTGTTGGCTTGCATGCTACATGCTATTAATACATATATGCGTGCACCGAATCTTAGGTAAGATTTTGCTCCCAATTTTTGGACTTTACTATGTATATTCTACAAGTACAGGAAGAGATTGCCGACGATCCACTGGCAATGATCGTGAAAAGAGCAAGTCAGGTTGGCGAATCGAGCCGCAACGTGGATGAGGTTTTAGAAGGCCATTCACTGGCTCTGGGGCATATTCTGTTGGATGCTGACAAACTGAGGCTGAATACACTGAAAGAACTCTTCAACATCCTTACGCCATTGCAGGCAGCCAATTTACTTGTGACCACCAAGAAACTTCACCTCTCAATGCATGAGTGGGGTAAAGAAAGAGATCAACGGAAGAAGGAAAAGGGCAATGGTCCAAATCCATAATATTTCCAGTTCCAAGCTACGAGAAAAGATAATGAGAATAAAGTCTTTTTTTTTTTTTTGTTTTCTGGATCGATCAGAGTGTTGTTTAAATCTTTGTTTTTCCAGCTTTCGGCTCAAGTGATTATACATATACTAATGTTTGCTTCGTTCGAATCTTGTTTTTCTTACTCGGACAAACTAGTTCTCGTTGGCTTTTGTTTTTTTTTTTTTATTGGATAAGTCTGAAAAATTAGCTCGTTCCGAAATTTATTGTCATCTTAACTGAATTTCAATGAAATATAAAGATTATTTGGTGAACAAAGTAATGCAATAAATATGACAATTATTTCATGACTGAGAAATTCATCATCTAAACAAGCATGATCTTTGCTATTAATAATGTTTTCCTCACTCATTCGTTAACACTTACATTTCATATCAAATCTAGTTCTTTTTTTAAAAAAAATAACTCCAGTCTAAAAAAATTCTCTTACGTGAAATAAAAAATCACAACATCAACTTAATGAATGTCGCATCATTTGACTAAACGCTCAAAGTTCGATGCGAACTATTTTCGGAACAGAAATTAACAATTTTGCGAGCTCAAGGAACGCAACACCTTAGATTGTTAACTGAGTGAAGCCTATGCTGGCTATGCTTCAAGGACCGAGTGTTTGTATTGGGTCAATGTTATCTTCTCTTTTCTAAGCTGACAATCATAAACTTCTATTAAAACCCCTTTCAACTTAAAAAATAAGTGAAAGATACTTATCCCACGTTGGAGTTGGGAAACCTACTTGATAAATATACAATATAACTTCTATAAATTAATAATATTAAGATTCCCAAATTTATTAATTTAGATAATTATTAAATAATCAATAAATTAATCAATTATTAATTTAAAAAATTTCTATGAGGAAAAAAAAATGTCACTAAATTTCTTAATTTGGAATTGCCTTTACGTCCGAAAATCAAGTATTAAACTCTTCTGAATACTTTAAGCCTATCCACAGTTCATATCATCTCCACAGACTAAAAAATAAGTATGAATAGTTTATATTTTACTAAATATTTATTATTATTATTATTATTATTATTATTTTACTTTTAGTGTATTTATTAATTTATGGCATTGTTGGAACCTATAAATATATAGGAGATTTTCTAAAACATTATTATCTCATCATTTTTTCGATTTTGTACACTTTTTGTACTGGTCCCAAGTTGGGACAAGTGAAAATTATTAATGCTAGAAGTTATTAATTTATAAATTATTAATTTATTGGCATTCTATTGTATATACCCAATGTGCTACTCCCCTCATAACTAATTGGTTTGGAGGTAGAATCACATGTGGGCTTATATGGGCCTTCAAGATGGTATCAGAGTGGGTTTTAATTCGCGGACTTTGTAGGTGGACTTTGACTGACCTGGCGATTTTTTTGGGACAAAATAAAAAACCCCAAATGGGTCTTCAAGCTAACCCAAAAATCCTGAAATTGGTCTTCAACTAAACCAAAAACCCGATTTGGGCCTTTAAATGGTTCAAAGGGTCGCTTGAGTAGTGGGTTAAAACCCCTTTGAACTTGAAAAACAAGGGAAAGACATTTGTCATATATTAGAGTTGGGAATCCTACTTGATCAACATATATATCCTATGTATTGCTCCCTTTATAGTCAATTAATTTTGAGGTAGAACCATACGTGGATTTATATGGACCTTAAAAAATGTTGTGACTTTTTTGGACGATCAGTTTTTGTAACTTTCAATTCTACCTAACCATACATTTAACTCGTGAAAATTGTAGTGATGGACAAATTCTCGATTTTGATAACAAATTATGCCATTTGATGTGAACAAACTGCAAGAATATAGCGTCCAACATAAGAGTCAAATTCAAAAGCCCATATTTATATATCAAATCTCTTTTCTAGTAGCTAGTATTATTTAATGAGACTGATGGGTGGTCTTTCTTAGATCACTATTTTATTCCTATAGAATTTTATTATCTTTTTCAGAAATCACCTAAAAATTATAGTTGGGAGCTTAGAGGGAAATGATTGACTAACTGGATTAGACCCCTCTCTCCTTGGTATTGCTAGTGAAAAGCGGCGACCCGGAGGTCTTTAACCGCTAGACAAAGTCATTATTTCCCGTGTTAATTAACTGAAATCATAAGAAAATTATCCTCTGCCCTATGTTTGGCTAGATGAAACTTATAAAAAAGTTGTTCCAATTTTATTGAATGTCCCTGAAAGGACAGTAAGAAAGTTGTCGGAGATACGAGATACCTATGTTTGAATTTTGTCAAACGTGACATGGGAAATGATCACAATATAAGATGTGAGTTTCGTCATCACCCCTTCCAATCAGCAATTTGAGCCAAGGGGCTGGCGGGATCACCCTTTGCATTTTTATTTTTTTTCGGGTAACAAAGAAGTACAGTAGGTATATTCTAATTCTGCGTTACAGAGGGAATGAAACTCCCAGCTTCTTGCTGCAGAAGCAATTCTATAGAGCTCGGGACTCTTTCACATAACAAAAGTCCTATATCTACATCTAGGCTTAATGCTGATTTTGCAAGCAAATCAGCACAAAAATTGTTCTCCCGAAAGGTATGTTCAACCTTGAATTCCCTCTTCGAGATAAGGATCTCATGGATCTCGTGAAGCACTGGTTCCCTTTACATTTTCGATTTAGTAGAAATACACAAAATTTTGAGTTCAAAAAATTTTATGTTTTATTCATTTTTTCACCTACTTCCAGTTCATTATAATGTTTTATAAATTTCACGTCTCCTTTATAAAAGTCTTGGCTCCGTCACTGCTTCCAATTACACTACATTTATTTCCAGGACAAATCAAACTCCTAAAATTATATAAATTTATGATTTTTTTGCTTGAACCCTTACGTCTCTACTTTATCACTTCTCTTATCTTAATCAACAATAAAGCCATCTATTTTAGAATAAGAATCCAAAGCTATCGGTGACGACGAGCTAGACAACATATGTACTCATCAAGCATGTGATGAAATACCAGGAAAAAGGATCGAACACAGTGCAGGAAGTGTTTGCAGCACATGATCCTTTGCAGCACTTTCCGGTTCAAGCTGATCTGTGTAACAGACCTTGGCGGGAAACACAGGTCAAATCCAGGAATAAGCAGGAGCCGTTCGATCAGGCGGTTAGTTGATTGGACGGTTGAGATCAAAACCTGACTATAAGTTGGTTAAACAACAAAACGGCAACAGATGTATATATATAACATTGATCAAAAGCATGAGGTAGAATACACATAAATTATACAGTGAAATATTCATTTTTTTCCTGCAGCTTCTCTCCACTTTTGGGGATCTTCGATCTTGACATCATTCATTTTTCTTCTACACTAATCTTCAATAAGTTCTCGGTTGGTACTTTCTTGATGGTATCAGAGCGGGATTGATTCCTACTCTGTTTCCGCTCGAAAGATACTCTGATAGCTTGATAACGAATCAAATTAGGGTTCCTGAGAAATACACAATTGTTGTTCTAAGTTCAATTTCTTGATAATTAGTCTCTGGACTAGAAATTACATGGCTAATATGGAGGATGAGCAGGAAATTAGGCATCGGATTCTGATGGAGACGAATCAGAGGGAACTCGAGATCTTAATTGATGAACAGTTGCACGTTCATGGATCAGAAAGTCCAGGTACTCTCTTGTTTCGACATTGTTGAATGGAAAGAATTATTTGATATGGAAGAATGCGATGATTCCTGCTTTATAAGCTAAGATGAAGTTGTGTTTTGTTGATGGAACTTTACCTCGACCACTAGAAAATACTTTGAAGGGTGTTAGATGGGATCGAGCAAATAGTCTTGTTTGTTCATGGATTAAGAGTTCTATTTTTCCTGATTTGGTGAATTTGTTCATGTTTATACATGATGCAATGGTTTTATGGAAACAAATTAAAAAATTATATAGTACGACTAATTCACCTCAGCTTTTTGAAATAAAGCGTGAGATAGCATTGGTAAAACAAGGAGATTCCTCCTTAGCTCAGTATTATGGAAAATTGAAACAACTATGGGATCAGTATGAACAGTTACATCCAACACCTGTGATTGAGGGAGAAATTGGCCAGTTGTTGAGAACTCGTATGATTGAAGACAGGTCCATGGAGCTTCTTATGGGGTTAAGCGAAGTATATGAACAAGAAAAGAACAGAATTCTGTTTATGGATCCAATACCAGAGGAAGAATTGGTTTACAATATGTTGACTAAGGCAAAGACAGCTAGACAGGTCACTATAAACATGGGATCTAATTCAGAAAATGTGGCAATGGTGGCCAGTGCATTAGATTGGAAGAAGAATTATGCAGTATCATCAAATACAGGTTCCAAGACACAGAAGAAATGCAGTCACTGTCAAATAGAGGGTCATCTGAGAGAGGAATGCTACAAGTTAAATAGATATCCACCTCACCTTGACAAGAAAGGTTTGAAATGTACTTACTGCAAACAGGATGGTCATCTCAAGGATGGTTGTTTTAAGCTTATTGGATTCCCAGAATGGTGGCCAAACAATGCGAGGAAAGGAGGAAGTAACAAGTACAGTTCTGCACATATGGTAGACTCCCCTTTTTCACTGGAGATGGATAATTCAGGAGATCTACAAATGCTGATTGCCAATGCAGTACAAAAGGAGATTGGAAAAATGGAGAAAGGAAAAGATGTTACTGAAAAGGTAGATCATATATGGTGAACATGGTACATTACCATGATATGGCAGGTACCACAACTTATTCTAAGCTTTGTTCTAATTATTTTGATTACATAGATCCTAGGGCATGGGTTAAAGATACAGGAGTAACAGGTCATATGTGTAGAGATATTATGTTAATGAATCATTCAAAACATGTCTCCTCTTTCACTCCTATTCTGTTACCTGATGGATCAGTCAAATCAGTCAGCCATATAGGAGATGTTAGACTCTCTGAATCCGTTATTCTGACTTCTTGCCTTCATATGCCTGATTTTAAATACAATCTTTTATCAGTCAGGAAATTAGCCAAAGTGAACAATTTCTATTTCCGTTTCTATGATGACTTTTGTCTGTTGCAGGACCTTAAAACAGGTAAAGTCCTTGCAGCTGGACGAGTCATCAAGGAACTCTATGTTTTGGATCACACCTCTTTTACATCAGAAGCCATCCTAAAGACACAAGAAATTTTTGCTGGATACATGCTGAGAACTACATCCTTTTCTTCTCTCAATAGTACTGTGTTAGAAAATGAAGCTTGTGTTGCATTTACTTCTTTTCTTTTACACTCGAGACTAGGACATCCTTCACTGCCTGTGTTGCAGAAAATCATCAAATGTAATGATTATAATTGTTCAGAAACATCTCTCAAGGATTCAGAGCTACAAAAATGTGTAATCTGTCCTCTTTCTAAACAACAATGTAATCCTTTCAATGCTAGTTTTATACAGTCCAAGGGTTGTTTTGAGCTTTTACATATTGACGTATGGGGACCTTTCCATATTCAATCCCTTTCAGGATGATTACAATAGATTCACATGGACAATTCTTTTCCATCATAAAACCGAAGCTTCTACCTTGTTGGATCATTTCTTCAAGATGATTCAAACTCAATACAATGGAAAAGTTCAGAAAGTTAGGACTGACAATGGGACAGAATTTGTTAATACATCATGTTTCCAGCTCTTTGCTAACTTAGGCATCCATCATCAAAGATCTTGTCCTTATACACCACAACAAAATGGTGTTGTAGAAAAAAACACAAACACCTCTTGCAAGTTGCAAGATCACTTCTTATTCAGTCAAGTTACCAAAACGCTTATGGGGGGAATGCTTACTTACAGCAACTTTTCTGATCAATCGACTACCTTCACCAGTTCTAAATTGGAAGTCTCCTTATGAACTTCTTCATCATAAGGTTCCTGATCTTAGTGGCTTACGCATTTTTGGTTGTCAGGCATTTGTTCTCAATAAAGCACCAGGGAGGGATAAGTTTGATGCTAGATCTTATACAGGGGTATTCGTTGGCTATCCATCTAATCAAAAGGGTTTTAAGGTTTATTGTCCTTCCCTTAAAAAAATTCTAAATATCCAGGGATGTGACTTTTCATCAGTCTGCATTTCCTTCCATTACCATTAATGATAATGGCTCAGTTCATCCATCTTATACAATACATTCTGATGATCAATCACCTTTTGATGATCATCAGTGTTTGCCTCAGTTTGACTCTATTTTAACCTCTTCTCCTTCCCAAATTTCATATTCTTCTTCTGCTTCTACACTTTCTCCTAGACCATCTTTAGATTCATCTACATCTACACCTACTGCCACATCAGACTCTTCTTTACCTCATGAAGTTGTTATTGATCCGCCACCTCCAAATAGGACAAGTGGTAGGATCAAGAAGCCGCCAGCTTACCTTGATGATTTTTATACTTCTCACTCGTGTATACAAAACTCAAATCTTCTAGCCATGAATGATTCAATATGTCATTTCTCTACACAGTATTTGAACTTTGTTGCAAATATTTCTGATTCTCGTGAACCTGTTTCTTACAATCAAGCAAGAACAAACTTAAAATGGGTAGAGGCCATGAATAAGGAGTTACAAGCCCTGGAAGACAATGACACTTGGGAGTTGACTAGTTTGCCAGCCGGAAAAAAGGCCATTAGTTCCAAGTGGGTGCATAAGATTAAAAGACATGCTGATGGTACGGTTGATAGATATAAAGCAAGACTTGTTGCCAAAGGTTCTACCCAGGTTGAAGGTGAGGACTTTTGTGAAGTCTTTTCACCTGTTGCAAAAGTTGTTACTGTCAGACTGTTATTTGCTATAGCTGCTTCAAGAGGATGGGCTGTTCATCAGATAGATGTGAATAATGCCTTCCTTCATGGAATCTTGGATGAAGATGTATATATGCAACCACCTTTAGGTTATGATAAAGCCGCCAAAGGACAGGTGTGCAAGTTAAAGAGGTCACTGTATTGGCTTAAGCAAGCATCAAGACAGTGGAATCTTGAGTTCACTGATAAGTTGACTACTTATGGTTTTAATCAATCATATCATGATCCATGTTTATTCGTTTTTAATCAGTCTGGCTGTCAGTTGTTCTTGCTGGTATATATTGATGATGTAGTCATCACTGGTACACATGGCGATGAAATTGAAAAGGTGAAGGCTTATCTGAATGCAGCTTTTACTATCAAGGACTTGGGATTAGCCAAGTATTTCCTAGGCATGGAAATTTCCAGGTATGCTAAGGGGATCTATATCAGCCAGAAAAAGTATATTACTGATCTTCTTCATGATGCACATCTCCTGGATTATACTCCAGTTGCAACTCCCTTTCCTCCTTCTTTGCAGTTTCTTTCTGAGGACAAGGATCCCACTCCTCTCTTTGTTGATCATGCACAGTATAGATGTTTGGTGAGAAGATTACTCTACTTAAACTGTACACGACCTTATATCACCCATGCTGTGCAGCAATTAAGCCAGTTTGTTCATAAACCTCATGAGTCACATTGGGGAGCTGCCATCCATGTGCTCAAATACCTCTCAGGAACTATCAGCAGAGGGTTGTTCTACTCCAGCACTGCTTCTTTATCTTTAACCGCTTACAGTGATGTAGATTGGGGTAGCTGTAAAACTACCAGGCATTCACTCACTGGTTATTGCATCTTTCTCGGTAGCAGTCTTGTATCCTGGAAGACCAAGAAACAAAGTACTATTTCTTGTTCCTCAGTAGAGGCTGAATATCGATTCATGGCAGCAACAGTCCGTGAGCTACAATGGATTTCTTACATCTTAACAGATTTCCATATTCCAGTTATAATGCCAATTCCATTTTGATGTGATAGTCAAGCAGCCCTAGATATTATAGAGAATCCGGTCTTCCATGAGAGAACAAAGCACATCGAGATCGACTGTCATGTGGTTAGAGATGAATTCAAGAAAGGATTCATTTTGCCTTCTCATGTTTCCACTCGGTTGTAGTTAGCTGATCTTTTTACCAAGGCTTTGCCGGTCTCAATTTTTTTGTTTTTACTTTCCAAGATGAGCTTATGGAGCGCTCATCTTAAGAAGGGGTTGATGAAATACAAGGAAAAAGGATCGAACACGGTGCAGGAAGTGTTTGCAGCACATGATCCTTTGCAGCACTTTCTGGTTCAAGCTGATCTATGTAACAGACCTTGGCGGGAAACACAAGTCAAATCAAGGAATAACCAGGAGCCGTTCGATGAAGCAGTTAGTTGATTGGACGGTTGAGATCAAAACCTGACTATAAGTCGGTTAAACAACAAAACGGCAACAGATGTATATATATAGCATTGATCAAAAGCATGAGGTAGAATACACATAAATTATACAATGAAATATTCATTTTTTTCCTGAAGCTTCTCTCCACTTTTGGGGATCTTCGATCTTGACATCATTCATTTTTCTTCTACATTAATTTTCAATATGTTCTCGGTTGGTACTTTCTTGAGTCCTCATCAAGCACCAATGATTCCATGCGCCAAAACCATTCCAAAAGGCAAAATGATGTGAACATCCATGATAATCAAGTCCAAGATGATCAAGGTGTTCGGGTTCCAAGTAGTGTCCAAGCTCAAGGAGTGGCTCAAGATCCATTATACAACATTGGAGGTCTAATATCTCAAGCTAGAAGTAAAAGGATGAAGAGTGCACTTAATGATCTTATATCCAATGGTTTAGCCCAAGAGAATGTCAAGTCTGGACGTTACAAACCCAAGATTATTAATGTGTTACGAGGCCCATTTGAGGAAGGACATTTCGGCCCACAAACCAAGCAAGGAAGGTCAGCCCTATCTCCTAGTTTTTAGGAGTTGGAATCTCTATCTTTTAGGGATAAAATCATTTAAATCTTATCACACTTGTGGAAAGATAAGATTTGGAAGATTCTCTATCTTTCAGAGATAAGATCATTTAAATCTTACCACATGGAAGGATAAGATTTGATATGATTCTCTTTTATCTAATTTAGAGTTTATTCAAAATAAGAAGTCTATTCCTTGGTGTCTACTCTCTACCGTTGGATGGAGATTAGATCAAGATTGGATGGCTATGGTTACTCTACAAAGAAGATATTGATAGAGTTGACAACTCAGGAAGATTCTTTTCAAGATAAGGATAAGATTCTTTTGAGAGAATATCTCTTTGTATTTGGAGTTTTATTATCATTAGACTAGTGTGTCTTAAGTCTATAAAGGTGTCTAGATACATTGCCTTAATAGATAAGACACAAGTTGTCAATTAGAGGTTAAGTTGGTTTCTAGTTCTTTAAAGTAGGAATAGAGTTAGAGATCAAACTCTTCTCCTACTTCATAGGAGAATTTCGGCCCCCTTTACTATAAATACGGGTGTTTGGCCAGTATTTCATTTGTACCTTTGATGAATTATTTCAATATGAAACGAGAGGAAACTCTTTGTTCTTTTGCTACTCTTTTCGAAGATTAGCGCATTGCACACAAGCTTGTGCTTTGTTGATGCATGCGAGTAGAATAGGTGTTTTTCTACTTGTGGAGCCTTGTTAGTTATTCATTGAAGCCTTTTCGCTAGCCATTCTATCCATAAATCGAAGGGATAGGGTCGTTAGAGAGGTGACTGATTGGGTTGCTAACCTTAAACACTTTCTACATCTTCTAAACCTTTTCATCCCTTTTTTGTGTAAATTTTTGTGGTTTGCATCTCTTCGTTTCTTTTAATTTTCGTGAGTTGTGGAGTCCATAATATTGGATTTGCAAGTTTTGAAGTTCTGGGAAATTCATAGCTTCCGCGCCGAGGTAAATTTACCACCTTTGCCTCAAGATTCATATCACAAAAACACCAAACTTTTAGTTGCAGTTTCGTTCCTCCGCCACATTTCTCATTAACCTTGAAAACTTCTCAATTAACGCATCATATACGTGTGTATATAGATTGGTTTACGTTGAGGAAATGTAATTGCATCTCCGTTTATGTTGAGGGAACGGCTCCAAAAAGTGCTTATTTACATTTCACCACTTCTTAGAAATAAGGTTGGATGTCTAGAAGTGTATACCACACTAATTTTTTGACGTGATACCTTTGAGCTCCTTATAAACCCATAACTAGAACGCATCTCATCCCTATAAATACAGACAGAAAATTGATGAAGATAAACTCATCCCAATTCCCAAATGTGTACCAAAGGAAATTATTAGTGCTAACATTCATGATGATAAGGTCTATCTTCGTGGTGCTCCTGCTCACTCTTGCAATTGGTAACACTAATCAGCTCACTCATATATACTTCATGCTGATTAATTATAATTTGTCAAAAAGTAAGTACTTTTTTTTTTTTTCCTTGCAGCATCTTTGGGGTTGGCAAACCCTGCAGAGGCAACAGAAGAAGATGAGATCCCGAAAAGAAAGCTTTTGCAAAGTCCTGATCCGACTTATAGTACGGTTGTGTGCACCCAAATCTGCGCGGGATCTTGCCCATTACCAGGCTACTGTACCCAATTCTCAACGGCTACGATGTTCATTACAGTGGCTCGTTCTCTGATTCAGTTAGCCGGACTTAGTCCTGATAATTTAGTTCCTCAGGGTGCCACTCGGGTTTGCATTAACATACCCGGCGGTGCTGGTTGATGATGATGATGATTCCAGGGAGCATATATATTGACGTTACGAGATACCTCGAACTATTTAAACTCATGTATTATTGTGTGTTCATTTATAATTCTATATAGTAATTATGATATATGAACTTGTGATTCAAATTATAGTGCTGTGTTGATATATCTCGCAGCGTGCATGACAATCATATACGGATGGATTTTAGGCAACGTTTCTGTTGTCACACCGTGATATTTATTTCATTTCAATATATAAACGTGACAGTATTCAACCTCTTTTGTTATTGATGTTATTTCTATCATTTATATCACTACAACAAAAATGAGTAGTTTAGACATTTTTTTGTATCTCAATAAGTGGTGTAATGTGACACATGTGATTCACATTGTGTGGGACACTACTAAATAGTGTCTCCTATAATCAAGTCACAATAAGTCATAAAATATTTGAAAGTGTATTATTAGATTGTCATTTATTAAGATACTTTAAAGTGACCCATTAAGTAGGGTAATAGTTCACAACCAACCCCACATAATACACTTATGATAGCGTTTCATAATATGCACACACTTTTTCATTTTTAATAAGATACTTTTTAGCAAATGTCCTAATACACATATAATGAGACACATTTTATAAAAAATGTCTCACTATAAAGGTGTTAATAACCCATTTTTGTTGTAATATATATATATATATATATAGTATCTTCGTCTTCCTATCATCATCAAATGTCAGTAATTTTCTTGTTTTAGACGTTATTTTGAAACTTACACGTCTTCTACAACTTCTCCCAGTGACAAAGTTTATATACTAATTTTTTGAAATACCTTAGCATAAACCCGAAAACATTTTCCTTTCTTCATCCGGTGAAAATTACTTGTGGCCATTTATAACCAGTTTTGAAAATCAGTCGTAACCAGTTTTGGAGTATATTTTACTACCCAAAATTTTACTATCCAAAAGTGAAAATAAATAGAGATAAATTGGATTGATGATAATTGATTATCTAAAATTTCATTGATAAAGATAAAGTTTATAACAATTTTTGAGATATTATTAAGGAAAGATTATATTTATTTGGGTAAATATGATATTCTACAAATAAATGCATTTGTTTGAAATTCAAAAGATAACATTTAATTATAGTTAAATCCCATTCTTTTAGTAATAATTGAAGGCAAGTTTTGTACTTTGTTTTGGCCAAAAATACAGGGTCATGTTTTTGGGAGAAGATTTTAAAGATAACATTAATTTTGAATGATTGGTTTTTTTTTTTGAATTATAGTCTATTAATTTAAATGATTGGGAGGGAGTTTTTTTTAAAGAGATTAATTAAATGAGTCCAGTAGTAACTTTGGGGATTCTTTTGGGGAAGGAATAATTCTGGTGCATTAATCCCGTCCATTATATTTAATTAATTTTTATTTTCCTATTTTAAATTATAGTTTTAAATGCCATTTGATAAAACTTTATTTACATAAAATTTGAAGGACTATTAGTATAATTGTTGTAAATATTTTTTGACTCAACCATGACACATAGGATTTTATCCTATGTGGCACCTTTAAAATTCTTTTTTGTTTTCTTTCTCTTGTTTCTCTCTTAATATAATACTATAGATAATAGTCGGAACCACCAGCGTCTTTTTTTTTTTTTTTTAGTTTTTTACGTCTTTAGACAATTAATAACTTTGAATTTGACGTGATCAAAGAAAGTGTTTGTCCTTTTGAAAAAACTCGAGCATAACAGAAAATAAAAATGCATAACACACAACAGAGCCAAGGCCAAGAGTGCTACTAGCCATTCTCTGTCTCTCTACAGACCTTCAGGATCAAGTTATTTGATAGCGACACGTGTGGTATTATAATTAGGAGGCCTCACGTTCCATCTAGAACCTCTGCATGCTCCCCTCTTCAAATGTACAGGCCAGTGGATATAAGATAATGAACCACAAAACGAACAAATTTCAACTTTTACAAGAGTACACCCTCACGTGCAAAATGTACAACAAACAAGGATTGTAAAGCCAAACCAATGGTAAGGGGTTTATGTAAAACCAGTCAAATAAAGAAAAGATAACTATTTTATAACCAATAGGGGAAAACTTGAAACAACCAAAAGGAAATATACGGATTCTGCAGCAACAACAACCATAGTTGAATGTTTTGATGGATCAAGCCATTTTATAGATATGGATGTACATGTTGTACAAGACATGTTAGGATTGACTTAGACTTTGCACATGAATAGATTAGTTTAATCTTGACCCTTAGATTAGATCATCTGTAAACTATATCTGCCAAGTAAATGCTAGGGTTTAATATAAATAGTCTAATTTATTATATAATAGTTAGTTTTTCTGTTAATTCAATAAACCGTATTAATCAGTATTTCTACTCCCCCTTTCTTCTGTCCGTACGAAACCCTAGCCATGGAGGAATTTCTCCATTTCTAGAGTTATAAACGTCTAAAGAAATACACGTATACTTTACAATACTACTAAACGTGGGTAATTAAAATCGTTGTGAAGTTTAGCTTTTGAAAGAAATAGTTTGCGTTGCATACAATCAACGTGTAGAGTAGTTCATCAAATTTTTGAGTCCTTTTCTTTTTCTTTGGTTGGTTTACGGGCTGATCTTGTCAATGTGGTTGGCGAGATATACGGGCACTAGCCGAAGTGGCCTCGCAATTGTACATATATGGAAAATCCACAACTAAATAGTAAATACAGTTCCAACTTGGTGGCAAGATGAGTAATCCATTTTGCTAGATTTTATTTAATTACGATAGAATCTGAGCGGGAAATCAGACTTGTCAGTCAATGTCTCATGTGAGAGTTTTTTTTTTTTTTTTTTTAAGAAAAAGAATTTTATTACTGTTTCTAAAAATCAACCAGCTTTGATTGATACAAAATGCTAACAACGGCTGATGTAAGAATATAATCACAAACTATTACAAATGGAAATATAAAATAATATTGCTACCAACTAGTTAGGATACCTTTTACGTAAAATGACGGAAGCTTAACAAGCTAATGCATAAAATCGCGCGTCCCAAACTTTCTACTGCATCAATTAATTTGTAGTACTCAAATTCTGACTGCAACAATATACCAGCGGTTTCATTACTGTCCCAGTCTCACCTTGTGACAAAAAAATGGACTCAACTTTTGGTTGGGTGTGGACCGTGTGGTCCAATTAATTGCCCTCATTTATATATTTTTATGAATACATTATGATTTTTAATATTCGATTAACAATGCCATAAAACAATCAACTTTTATATGTACGTTGCATTTCTTTTTACTACCCGATAACCCTTACAGTGCCTTAAATGAGTTTAATTCATTTGTTGCAACAACAACTATGCAGAGAGAGTCAACGTCCCGAACTATCTATATATAAAACAGGATAATATAATTAAATTGGTACTTAAAGCTTGGTTTACGTACCCGTTGTGTCCACCATTCAATTGCATCTCCGTTTTACATATTTTGACGGGACGGCTTTAGAAAGTGCTTGTTTAGATTTTACCACTTCTTGAAAATAAGGTTGTAAGTTTACAAGTGTTTACCAGACTAATTGACGTGATACCTTTGAGCTTCTTTACTAAAATGCATCTCCCATGATCCCTATCTATAAATACAGCCAGAAAATTGATGAACAATAACTCATCCGGATTCCCAAAAGAGTACCAAAGGAAATTAGTATTACTAACAATCATGACGATAAGGTCTACCTTCGTGGTGCTCCTGCTCATGACTCTCGCAATTGGTAACGTTAATACTTCTTACGATTACCACTAATTAATTAATTAATTGATTACTACAACTGATTGATCGTAAATTTTTTCATCAAAAACTCCTGAAATGTATTTTAATTTGTGGGCAGCAGATTTGGCATTGCCAAAACCTCCAGAGGCAAGAGAGGATGGTATTCATGATCCGATGCCTCAGCTTCCGACAACAAGAAGGCTTTTGCAGACTACTAGGAATACAACTCCTTTCTGGAGTTTTTTCCTTAAATATACTTGCATATTAAGGACCTGGACAAAAATAAATCTTCCCAAAATTTTGTGTACAAAACTATATGTCACGGATTTCTGAAATCCGAATCAGGGTTGCACTCAAATTTCCGAAATCCGAATCATACAGAATTCAGATTATCGAAATCCGAGTTTGTGTAATGTAAATCTGACATTAAGTTAATGACAGAAATTAGTGTAATTAATGATACTACGGATTTTTCAAATCCGAATAGCTAATAAAATATTAATTTCTGGAAAGAAAAAAATAGAAGTGTTGAAAAATGAATTTTAGCTAAATTCGGATTACTCGAATCCGAATCAGACAAATACGGATTTTGAAAATCTGGAAAACCTCTTCGGCTAAATACAAATTCGTGAAATCCGAAGTTGGATACAGTCGGATTTCCGAAATCCGAATATGCTCTGTTTCTGAAAACAGGGAACTCCCAATTAGCTACTCATTCGGATTTGCGAAATCCGAGTCTTGTACAAAATGAGAGGATTCGGATTTCCTAAATCCGAATCTTTGTTAGAACTGAAAAAAAATTGGATTGGTTTTAACCAGTCGAAAACCTGTTTACAGCACCAACAAAATGAAACATAGAAAAACAGAAATTTAATATCAACAAAACAATAAACGTCATTCGATTAACAACGAAACATTAACAAGTTTTAATCCAAAATCAATCAAAAAACTACTTTACATGTAAAAATACATCAAAGGGCTCATTTTTTTCCCTTTTCCTTTCTCAGGCGCATCCGGAGTGTATTTATTTGGCCCCACCCGGTTCCTGTCTTCCCTCTGAAGCGTGAGTATTGAACCCTGTTGTTGACGCAGATGGGGTTGGGATTGGGACTCTCCAACGGTGAGAAATAGGACTCCCGGTTGTGGTTGTGACTCTCCACCAAATTGAGTCTCGGGTCCACCAATGTCTTAAAATTGAGTCTGGACCTGGATGTGCGAGCCTCTAGAAGAAGCCGCCTCGCCATCTCGTTGTTGACCCTCATTTTGTTCTTGCGATGTCCGAGGGGGGATCACTATCTTTCTCTTTCTTCCTCCTCCAATCTTGTCTCTCGACCACGGTTTCATTTTTTTACCCGGCGGAGGTTGTGAGGGCATAGATGGTTTTTCATCAACAAGGATTTTTATTTTTTTGTGCTTATGATAATATTTTTTAGATGGTTTGTCTTATGATGGTTGCTTCTCGTGAGGACGGGTTATCTTAGTTACTTGCCTGAACTTAAAAGGATGGTGATTACGGCCACAACTCAATCTGTCCTTGAATCTGTGTTGGTTTGGGAATGTTTGGAATTTTTTTTGGGTTAAACAGGTCAACCCGGGTTTGACCTAATTTTTAAAAGGTCCTGTTAAGGTTTACAATCCCGACCTGTATAATTAAACACAAAGGGGTTACATTTGAATTAGTAAAAAAGATGGATAAGAAACAAATACAGATAAATATTGTGTTTATTTTGAAATGAAAATATGTACCGCTGAGCTAATGGAGCGGTCTCATCAAGTATATAATCTACTCCTTTTCTGTGTGGCGTGATTCTCTTGATCCACTCATACACCCATACCTATTAAATTTCAATAATAATGTTAACACTTCAAATTATAACGTCAAAAACAAAAACAATTAAAACACCTATTAAGAACTAATACATACCTGTAACAAATATAGACAGCCAGTGATGTCGTGCATGGTGTACTGGGATGCCTCGCACAGCCCAGAGTACAAACCAGCCAGCATGGCCGATCACCAATTGTATCGACTACACTGCTCCAAATCCTTAACCTGGGCCAAAAACTGCAGATTGACAGTGTTTTGAGTCTTGGTAGGAAACATGAAACTGTTAATAAAATGCAATATTAGTGTCTGGGCCCTTTGCTCGAATCGCTGGGCTGGGGAATCCTCAGGGAGTGCACGGCCCACTCATCCTCGAAAACACTAATATTGACAAATTGGCCATTTATTTGGGCTGGCTGGAATCCCAAATAAGTCTCACATCTCACCCGTCATTCCTCTGAACTACGACTAACTGTCGTCCCATACACCGGGTCACCATCCACCCGAATACCAAAGAGGACCTCGACATCCTGTAGTGTCACAGTCGCCTCTCCAAAATTGAAGTGGAAAGTGTGGGTTTATGGCCTCCACCGTTCAACCAACGCCGTAATGAGACCGAGATCCAATCTTTTGTAGCTTACTTTCATTATCCCCTCAAAACTAGCTCTCGTAATGATTTCCTTAACCTCTCGTGTCGTATGCTTATTGTATATCTCCCAAAAGTCGCTATCGTATCTACGACCCTTGAGGCGGAATGTTTCAATGTTGTAGACCTTGTTCTCAAAGAAAGCTTGGGACCTATGATGTGCTTGACGGTATAGCACTTTATATTCTATCGGTCCCGATTGAAAATGTTTAGGGTGATATTCATATTGCGAGCTAGATTCGCCAGCCATTGCAATCCTACACAAGGCAACCAAAGAAAACATCAATGCGCTAACTCATTCGGCTTTAAAAAAAAAAACTAAACTAGGTATTTGGTGCTTGCCGAGTTCACCAAAAAAAAAAATATTACTAGCTTGGACTATGATTTTTGTAGATAATGGAAGCTAGGTTGATCCCACGAGGACAGCTAATTACCAAATTTGTTGTAAAGAAAGACTACCAGTCAGACAAGGTGTCACTCAGGGGAATGGAAATAGTCACTCAGGGGAATGAAAGCCAGGGGTGTTCTTCTCCTCTTCCTACTGTTGTAGCTGTTTTATGAGCACTGTAATGGTTACGTTCTTGTTCATTCAGCTCACTTATAACTCTAAGTCAGTTCCCATTTTTCCTAGAGTTATCTTTACAACCTTAACAACCTATTTTCCAATGATTGATTCCAGCTACAAAGTCATTAAGTTCTTAGGCCTTCAAGAATGCTTATGTCAACTAAGTATATTCCTATCTTAGTTAAAACCATAGACTGTTACCTCTATGTCAAAAGTTAAAGTTGAAACAATCCAAACCAAATTTATCTTTCCAGATCTCCCTTAGTTCTAGCATGCATTCAATTTAGTGATCAAGTAAATGAATGTAGAAAAACTTTTAACCATAAAACAAGGAACGAAACCAGTGCTTTAACAACTACAACATCAGTTGAGGAGAATAACCCCTGGGAACTGTTTAGCTACTCATACAGATTAATGCTACATCTACTACATCCAAAGACATCATAGAAGTATGCATAATAAACAAAGTTCAAGCTAACAGTCAAGAGACGAGAAAAAAGTTTGTGCAGTTTCTGAGCCACTTCTGGGAGTGAAGGGCTTCACTCGTGGAACTGAAGCAGAAACTGGGTTGCTACTCTTCAACTTGCTGTTACCCCTAAGGTTTCAGTTGATCCATTTCCCTAAAATTTATTTATTATTATTATTATTATTATTATTATTATTATTATTATTATTTTTTAACAAGCAGGCTGTGAATGGATACCACAAAGGAAGTCTCAGATTTATGGCATCTCTCATCTAATTGTAGCTCAGAACTAGACACAGCTCACAACAGTGGATTAGTCATGCCAAATTTTAAGATTTATGTTCTAGGCAGTCACTTCCACGAGTGGCATTGTTCATGTGTGTGAGTGAGTGTCAGCCATTCTTCTTTCATGCATCAGACTCAGTATCAAAAAGTGGTTTAGCAAAATTGTTTTTCAAAACCATTATCATCCTAGACTGTTGACAGCTCCTTAGAAGATTTTCATTTTTGAGAGATATTTTACAGAGTCAGTCTAGACATGAACCTAATGGACCTAAATGACACTGTCCTGACATTGACCTAACCACAACTAACTACTACAGACATTGACCTAACCACAACTAACTACTACATTACTCCCCCAAACTTAGTCTAACCATTGCCCTCAATGCTTAACAACACCAACCCGGCAACATACATTAAACAGAAAACAAAGAAAAATACAAAAAACAACACATTAAACATTAAACAGGAAACAAATAAATTGCTGATTAAGGGAAGTAGAACAACACTTCCTTGAGTGTCCATTGAGGCATGCCATGGAGTGGGTGGACTGGTGGATCATGCGGCATTGGGTAGTTTTCAGGGCATCCAATGCACTTGTGCATTTCCTGCAGGAATTTCTCCGTCCTCATCTGGCATTGGTGGACGTAATATAGGATGAACCCTGATCTGCTTGTTGAAGTCCCTCTGCCTCAATTGTCCGGCTGGAGTGGGAGTGGATGTTGCTTGTCCTGAGGATGAGGCACCTGGGGGTTTCTGGTCCAACTTATGCATCCTCAAGGGTTGCTGCAAGTTGCTCTCTGCGTCTGTGTGCAGGAAGGTCACCCCTGCCCTTTTGCACAGCATGGTGACCATAACTGGGAAATACCAGCTCTTCACCTTTGGATCAGTGATGCATCGGGTGAGTTGCTCTCGGATGACTGAGGCTGCATCGAATGGTGTGTCCATGACAATGGCATACAGCAGCAGAGCCATCTCATAGGTGACCTTAGTAGTGTAGGATGTTGGCATCAGATTGCAGCAGATGAAATGGTGCCACAGATTTAAGTCAGGCGTTTGCAACGCGTTTGCTGAAAATCCCAAAGGGCTTTCTTGATCATCCATCTCGCAGCTTGTGCCTTCTTTTGCCAATCTATACAGAATGGCTTGTTCCAGTGGTTGATTTGGATGCAGGGCAGCCAGGGTTTCTCTGTAATCGGTTGTGATTCTTGGTAACTTCCAGATGGCCCTGATAGCTTCTGTGCTGCAATTGACGCTGAAGCCTCTGACGAATACTCCGTCTCTGGGGGCAGTGTGGAAGTTGCCATAAAATTCTTGCACAATGTGGATCCTTGGCTTGACAAGTGGGTTGGAGAAGGTCTCCCAGTCATGGCGCTTGATATAGGCGAAAGCTGCGCCGTCTTCCCCGATTTCCCTTTCTGTAATGAATTTTCGCCTTATGTGCTTCAAAAAAAAATCCCAGCCCTTTTTCCTTGGAAACAACCTGGGCTCCCACTCATCTGTGATGGCATTGAGGGCTTGTTCTTGCAACGCCCTTGGTGGTTGTGGAGGTGGTGGTGGGGTAGGTTCTCTGGCAGGGGACGATGGTGGAGTGGGCATTCTTTGCCGTTCAGGAGAGGGCGAGGATGAGGAGGATGATATCCTTCTTCTTGTGTTGGAGGCGTTTTTGCGGGCAGCAGCCTTCCTTCTTGCTGGCGGCATCTTTTACAAACCCTAAGAGTTGAGTTGGAAAATTGAAAGACGGGTTTTGTGATTGAATCTAAAATTTGCCTTAGTTGCCTGGAAACTCAGAGAAATTGTCAGTATGTTCACACAGGGAAGTGGTGTTTGAAGAAGTGATTCTGGAAATAAGAAGAAATTGAAGAAGACGAAGCAATGGAGGAGTTGTAAGTTAATGCACAGCAGTTAAAGTTTTTGGAAATCGTGGCTGACTTAATTGACTCAAAAAGGCGGACGTGGTTAAAATTTAAATTTGAAAATTTTCGGAAAAAATTTCCCCCCAAACTTAAACCATAATTACAGCTCAAAAAGGTGACTTTTTGCAGAAAGTGTCGTACAGTTGTTCTTACTCAGGCGAGTGGATTGTTCCACTTGCGTGAGTGACGTCAGGGTTAGAAAACTCTCAGAATTACCTTCCCGTAGGTTCACTCGGCTGAGTGACCTTCTTCACTCCTAGGAGTGAGGTTACCTGAAGCCTTCTATGTTACACCTTCTGAAATCTGTTGGGGTGGCAAATACCTTGTCCATTCCTGCAAAAATTAGAGTGGCACGTTGTTAGCCATATAAAAGCAAAACGTATGGGTTGCCTCCCATAAAGCGCATTAGTTTTAAGTCTCATGCCAGACTTCAAAAGAAATTTTAGTCAAGTTCCTTCAGGACCAGAACTTGATAGTTCTGTCCTTTACTCCCTTCTGTCCATCCAAGGTATGGTTTAAGCCTCGGACCATTAACCAAAAAGGTGTTGCCATTTTGTGGATTCATGATCTCCACTGCTCCTTGAGTTAGGACCTTGTTGATTTTATAGGGCCCGGTCCATCTTGGCTTCAACTTTCCTGGAAAGAATTTCAGCCTGGAATTGTACAAGAAGACCTCTTGTCCTTCTTGCAAGTTCTTCTTGACAATGTGTTGATCATGGTAAGCCTTAGTTTTCTCCTTGTAGACTCTGGACGATTCATATGCCTCTAGTCTGAATTCTTCCAGCTCATTCAACTGAATCAATCTCAGTTCCTTGCTTTTGCCCGGATCAAGATTCAGTTCCTTGATAGCCCCGTAAGCTTTATGTTCCAACTCTACTGGCAAGTGGCATGCTTTCCCATAGACCAGTTTGAACGGGGACATACCAATGGGAGTCTTGTATGTTGTCCTATATGCCCATAAAACTCCATCCAGCCTTGAAGACCAATTCTTTCTGGTAGAATTGACAACCTTTTCCATGATCCTTTTCACTTCCCTGTTTGACACTTCCACCAGCCCATTTGATTGTGGATGATATGGTGTTGATATTTTGTCCCTGATTCCATATTTCTTTACCATGGTTGTAAACGACTTGTTACAAAAGTGTGATCCTTCGTCACTGAGTATCATCCTGGGTGTACCAAACCTGGCAAAAATATTTTTGTTTAGAAACCTGAGAATAGTTTTAGCATCATTGTTCTTTGCAGCTATGGCTTCTATCCATCTTGAAACGTAATCTACTGCCAGTAGGATGTAGGAGTTCCCAAAGGATGACACGAAGGGACCCATGAAGTCTATCCCCCACACATCAAACAGCTCCACTTCAAGCACGTTCTGCTGTGGCATCTCATTTTTTTCCAAGAAATATTTCCTGTCCTTTGGCACCGGTCACAGCTTTTGACAAATTCTCTTGCATCTCTGAACAAGGTTGGCCACTATAGTCCAACTTGTAGAACCTTGATTGCCGTCCTTTGACCGTTGAAATGTCCACCATAGGGGGGACTGTGGCATTTGTGCAACACCTCTGTGAATTCAGATTCTGGAATACACCTTCTGATCAATTGGTCTGCACATCTTTTGAATAAGTAGAGTTCATCCCATAGGTAGAGTTGAGCATCATGCAAGAATCTCTTGCGTTGTTGAGGGGTGATCTCTGGGGGAATCACACCAGTAGCAACAAAGTTAGCAAAATCTGCAAACCAAGTCCTGTTACCTGACACTCCCATGAGTGTGCCTGTCACTCGCCAGAGTGACTCATCAGGGAATTTTTCTGAAATTGGAGTTGTGTCTTCTGGAATTTCTTCAAGCCTTGACAGATGGTCTGCCACCTGATTCTTAGTACCCTTTCTGTCTCTTATGTCCAAATCAAATTCCTGCAACAACAACACCCATCTAATCAACCTTGGTTTAGACTCTTTTTTGTTGATCAAGTACCTGATGGCTGCATGGTCGGTATAGACTATGACTCTCATCCCTAGCAAATAAGCTCTGAATTTATCAAACGCAAATACGATTGCTAGCATTTCCTTCTCTGTAGTGGTGTAGCTGACTTGTGCAGAGTTAAGGGTTTTACTAGCATAGTAAACCACATGTAACACCTTGTTCCTTCTTTGTCCAAGTAACACACCAACTGCGAAATCACTTGCATCACACATTAGTTCAAAAGGTTGTGACCAATCAGGTATGATGATCACAGGTGCAGTGATGAGTTTTTTTTTTAGTTCAGTGAATGCATTTAAACAGGATTCATCAAAAATAAAAGCAGTGTCCTTTTCAAGCAAATTGCACAAAGGTTTAGAAATTTTTGAAAAATCTTTAATGAACCTCCTGTAAAAACCGGCATGGCCTAAGAAACTTCTCACTCCCCTGACTGTGGTTGGTGGGCTGAGTCCCTCAATGACTTCGATCTTTGCCCTATCCACTTCAATTCCTTCCTGTGAGATCTTATGCCCCAAGACAATTCCCTCAGTTACCATAAAATGGCATTTTTCCCAGTTGAGAACCAGGTTGGCTTCGATACATCTTTTCAGTATCAGCCCAAGGTTGTCCAAACATGCATCAAATGACTTACCAAAGACTGAGAAATCGTCCATAAAGATCTCAATTATGTCTTCCACCATATCAGAGAAAATGGCCATCATACATCTTTGAAAAGTTGCCGATGCATTGCATAGTCCAAATGGTATTCTCTTGAAGGCAAATGTGCCATAAGGGCAGGTGAAAGTCGTCTTCTCTTGATCGTCAGGGTTTATGGCAATCTGGTTGTAACCTGAGAAACCATCAAGGAAACAATAGTACATAAATCCAGCTAATCTATCCAACATTTGATCAATAAAAGGAAGGGGAAAGTGGTCCTTTCTGGTAGCTTTATTAAGCTTTCTATAATCCATGCACACTCTCCATCAATTGTTCAGCCTTGTAGGGATTAGCTCCTGGAGGTCATTCTTTATCACTGTGATTCCTCCCTTCTTAGGCACGCACTGCACTGGACTCACCCACTTGCTGTCAGATATTGGGAAGATAATCCCTGCATCCAGCAACTTGATGATCTCCTTTTTCACCACTTCCTTCATGACTGGGTTGAGTCTTCTTTGTCCTTCAATGGTTAGCTTGGCGTCATCTTCAAGCATGATTTTGTGCATGCATATGGAGGGGCTGATGCCCTTAATGTCAGCAATTGACCACCCAATGGCTTCCTTGTGCAATCTCAGTACTCTCAGCAATTTGTCCTCTTCAGTACCTGAAAGCATAGAAGAAATGATCACAGGTAAGGTGTTACTTGCTCCAATATAGGCGTACTTTAAATGTGAGGGCAGAGGATTAAGTTCGAGATGAGGTGGTTCTTCAATTGAAGGTTTGAGGCATCTTCCTTCCTTGGTCAGATTTATCAGTTCGAAGGGTTGCTGTTGAGGATGCCACTTGGGGGAGTGGTTCAGGTAGCTCAGGCAAGTGGCCCTGTACTCATCCCCTCCTTCCTGTTCCTCATTACAGCTTGGGCATAAAAGTTCCTTGAGGAGATCATCTTGCAGTAATTCTTTCGTCACTGCTTCCTCTGCTTCTACATTTCTTACCATGTAGCAGTCGTGGATTTCAGCGGGATATCTCATATTTTTGAAGATGTTGAAGGTAACCTTTTCTCCATCAAAGTGCAGTGTGATTTCTCCCTTTTTCACTTTAATGATTGCATCACTTGTTGCTAGAAAAGGTCTCCCCAAGATGATGGGTACATCCCTGTCTTCTTCCATGTCCAAAACCAAAAAATCTGCTGGGTAAACGAAGTTACCAACTTTCACAAGAACATCATGTAAGATTCCTTTTGGGTAGGTCAGTGATCTGTCTGCCAACTGCAAGGTCATGTTAGTAGGTACCAGAAATTTGTCCAGATCAAGGGATTTAAATACAGACAATGGCATGAGATTTATACTTGCACCAAGATCTAGTAATGCTTTTGAAAATTCTCTGATTCCTACAGTGCAAGGAAGAGTGAAACTACCCGGATCTTTTAGTTTAGGTGGTAATTTTCTCAGGATAGCTGCACTACATTCTTCATTTAGAGTGACAAAAGCAGAGTTATGCATTTGTGGCTTATTTGCCACCAAATCTTTCAAGTACTTGAAGTATTTAGGCATTTGTTTAAGTGCATCAACAAGTGGTACATTAATATGTATGCTTTCTAAGTTTTGAATAAACCTGTTGAGCCCTTCATCCGTTTTTGCTTTCTTTTGTCTTACCGGATATGGTAGGGTTGGAGCTGGTTGTTGTGGTTCCTTAATTGGTGTTGGGAATTGAATTTCCTCCATTCCAGGTCTTTCAACTGTTTGCTCCTGTTCAACCACATCATCATTATCAGATATTGTCTCAGAAAATGTTTCATTCTTACCTGTAGGGTCACTCACGGGAGTGACTTTTTCACTTGGCTGATTGAGTTGCCTTCCACTTCTGAGAGTGACAGTCTTTGCTTGCTCTTGGTCATTCCCCTTGGGGTTCACAACTGTATCACTGGGCAGGCTTCCAGATGGTCTTTCAGCATTTTGTTTTGCAATCTGGGCCAACTGATTTTCCAAACTTTTGCAAGACACCGCCAAACTCTTGATTGCATTTTGTACGGAAATCCATTCATCTTCCCTTGGTATGTATTGTTGGTTAGAACGTGCTGATTCTGATAGTTGGGAAGTTGACCATCTTGTCTGTGAAATCCTGGTGGTTGAGCAGGCCTTTGATAGTTTCCTTGTTGTGGTGCATTGTTCCAGTTGGTCTGTTGCTGATTTCTCCAATTGTAGAAATTGTTGAATCCCCCAGCATTACCCTGTCTGACAAACTGGACAACTTCCATTTTGGAGGGACAGTCATCCAAACTGTGGGATCCATCACATAATACACACACTTCAGCCTTGGATTTAGACAGCTCACTTCTGAGTTTAGTTATTTCGTTCATCATAACAGCCATTTGAGCTTGCAGATGTGTACTGGGATCAAGTTCCATCATCCCTGGCTCTTTTGTACTTGCTCTTGGATCAGATTGCCATCTTGAATGGTTGGTGGTCATATTGTCGAGCAACTGCCTTGCTGCATCAACTGGCTTCATCATAAATACACCACCAACTGCAGCATCAAGGGAGTCTCTTGTAGTTGGTAGCACACCATTGTAGAAGATGCTCAGTTGAAGATGCTCTTCCAAACCATGCTGAGGGCATTTTCTGACCATTTCCTTCAATCTCTCCCATGCTTCATAAAGTGTTTCTGTTCCATGCTGCTTGAAGTTCATTATTGCTGTTCTGAGTTGTGCAGCTTTTGCAGGTGGAAAGAATTTTGTTAGGAAACACTGTCTTAACTCTTTCCAAGTGGAGATAGAGTTGTTGGGTAATGTGTTGAACCAAGCTTGGGCGTGATCCTGCAAGGTAAAAGGGAATAGTCTCAGTCTATTGTCATCATTAGATAAGCCTTGAATTTTGAAAGTACTGCATAAACGCAGGAAACTTCGGATGTGATCATTAGGATCTTCATGAGGTAATCCATGGAATGGGAAGGCTGATTGAGTCTATTGGATCATCTGTGGCTTGAGCTCAAAATTGGTTGCTTCTACATTAGGGAACACTAAAGGAGATTGGACTTCTTCTTGCTGTGGGATGAAGAAATCTCTAAGCAGTCTCTCTGGTCGATTTTGTTGATCTCCACCAGGGTTCCTATTGTTCTCCGGGTTACCACCTTGGTTAGCCATCTCTGATGAACCTTCCTGGTTGTCCTGTTGCAACCGGTTCTGCCTTCTTCTTGCTGCTCTGGTTCTACGGATGGTAGCTTCAATTTCTGGGTCGAAAACAGGTTCACTTCGTTGGTGCCTTCTAGTCATATGCCAAAGAAAAGAAACTGGAAGCTTAATGAGGTAACCAGAGAAGAATTTTATATATGTACAAACAAACAAAAACAACAATTTTTTGGAGGTTTTACGCCGTCCCCGGCAATGGTGCCACTTTCTGGTGCTTGCCGAGTTCACCAAAAAAAAAATATTACTAGCTTGGACTATGATTTTTGTAGATAATAGAAGCTAGGTTGATCCCACGAGGACAGCTAATTACCAAATTTGTTGTAAAGAAAGACTACCAGTCAGACAAGGTGTCACTCAGGGGAATGGAAACAGTCACTCAGGGGAATGAAAGCCAGGGGTGTTCCTCTCCTCTTCCTACTGTTGTAGCTGTTTTATGAGCACTGTAATGGTTACGTTCTTGTTCATTCAGCTCACTTATAACTCTAAGTCAAATCCCATTTTTCCTAGAGTCATCTTTGCAACCTTAACAACCAATTTTCCAATGATTGATTCCAGCTTCAAAGTCATTAAGTTCTTAGGCCTTCAAGAATGCTTATGTCAACTAAGTATATTCCTATCTTAGTTAAAACCATAGACTGTTACCTCTATCTCATAAGTTAAAGTTGAAACAATCCAAACCAAGTTTATCTTTCCAGATCTCCCTTAGTTCTAGCATGCATTCAATTTAGTGATCAAGTAAATGGATGTAGAAAAACTTTCAACCATAAAACAAGGAACGAAACCAGTGCTTTGACAACTACAACATCAGTTGAGGAGAATAACCCCTGGGAACTGTTTAGCTACTCATACAGATTAATGCTACATCTACTACATCCAAAGACATCATAGAAGTATGCATAATAAACAAAGTTCAAGCTAACAGTCAAGAGACGAGAAAAAAGTTTGTACAGTTTCTGAGCCACTTCTGGGAGTGAAGGGGTTCACTCGTGGAACTGAAGCAGAAACTGGGTTGCTACTCTTCAACTTGGCTTCCTCACTGAGTTGTTGCTGCTTCTTCTTCTTTCTTGCCTTCTACCTGGAGTTTTTCTTAGTGTTTTTGGCAACTGAAAGGGTAATCAGAGATTGAGATAGATCCCCTTATTTTAGAGTGCAGTTCCCTCTTTTATAGGGCCTTGCAACCGGTTTCTTCATCATGAGAGCCTCCCCATGCTTGTAGTTGTTTAATCCTCCCAATGTCTTGAGCCTGCAAAGCAACTTGGCCGTTCTTTTTCTCTTCTTCCAGCAGTGGCCGTCTTGCTCTCATTGATCAGTAGAGGTGGCTGAGATTGCGGCTGGGGGACAAGCATGCCTCTTGGAGGAGGGAAAGTCATTAATGACAAGATGCTTCTTGTTTAAGGGCCTTCTTCTTCGTCTAGCTCAGCAACATTGCCTCAGCAACCCATAAATTGTTCCCTTGGCCTCCAATTTTCAGCAATTATTCAATCCAGCCCTTACCTAACAATAACATGAAAACGAGTTAAGTAAATTGCACCAATGTTAGGAAATACCCCCAATTTTCTATCAAATGCAAAGTTAATTGTGATGCTTTTATGTAACAATTTAGCCATTATCAGTATTATACTACATTCAGATTTCATAATTCCAACAAAGCATATCAATACATTTAAAGCATATCTAACAATGCATATCCAAAAAATTAATAACAATGCATATCCAGTAACACACTTAACATACTGAACCAAAAAAAAATAATAACTAAACCAATACACATTTGGCCAAACCAAACTAATACACATTCGGATTTCACAATCCAAAAAAAAAAAAAAAAAAACATAGCCAAAAAAAACACACAGTACAATTGGTTGCAAGTAAAAAAAAACAGTAATTCATTCATCAGAGCCAAAGAACAGTACAATTGAAGTAATTTACGGGAAGTAAAAAAAAAACTAAAAAACAGAGCAAAAGAACTTAAAAAAAAACAGTTGCATGGAGGCATCATCATTCATCAGGCTTGATTACAAGTAATTCATTATCACATTCGGCCAAAGAACTAAAAAAAAAAAAGCTAAATTCGGATTTCACAATTCAAAAAAAAAAAAAAGAGCCAAAAACTTACGGGAGTCACCAGAGTGCAGGGAGTCACCGGGAGTGGAGGAGGAGATCGCTTTGGGTCGCCGAGAGTGCAGGGAGTCGCCGGGAGTGGAGGAGGACGTCGCTTTGGGTCGCCGGAGTGCAGGGAGTCACCGGGAGTGATGGGCAGAAGGGTTGCCAGGACGTGGATTTCAGACCACCAAAGGGAGGGAGGGTGGGTCGCCGGATGGAGGAGTCGTCGATTTGGGTGGTGGATTGAGTCGCCGGACGGTGGGTGGCGGTTGAACGATGAAGGTCGTTGCCGGTCGGGGGAGGGGATTGGATTTAGGGTTCAAATTGGGGAAAAATGGATGGGTTTCAGAGTTGACTGGATTTTATAGTACTGTCAACTTCGGATTTCCTAAATCCGAATTCAAGTGATTCGGATTACCAAATTCTGAATCTCCTCTGTTTCTCCACAAATTGCACACTCTCGGATGGAAATCCTCAATTCAGAAATCCAAAATCCGAACGTAGTATAAATTGTGATAACTCGGATTTCAAAAATCCGTATACTTTGCTGCAGGAAATCACCCCTATTTTGGATTTCTGAAATCCGGACATTATACAAAATGGCTACATTCAGATTTTGGAAATCCAGACGTTATACAAAACTGCTATTTCATGAAGGCCGTGATCTTTCAAACACACACGCATCTTCCACTCACATGGTGGTTCACCATCCTCACTTTCCATATTTAATGTTCTGCACTGCACAGTCTACGTCTTTGGACTACTCGCGGCGACCGTATATTCTCTTTTATGACGGATGTTCCATAATTTCACAGCATGCTTTGCTTCTAATTGGGATTTGAAACAAACACCAATGTCCATTCCTTCGGGCGTGTCATCCCACATCTTAAGAGCAAACTCATCTTTGTCCACACACGAGGCATCTCATTTCCCCATCTTACGATATACATGGCGTCGGGACAATGGATTAAGATCCCTTTCCTCATTTTTCAATAATTCATCATCACTTTCTTCAAAATCACTCTCTGCAGAGACATCACGGTCTTCTTCGCTTTCGCTTGGAGCTATGCAGTCGGGATCCGACTCTCCCATATAGTTATCTTGTGCAAATAAAGGTGTCTCCTCTTCATCACAGTTTCGTGAAATACTAGCACGTTTCCCCCTTGGAAAACCACCAAATGACATGTTGTTTTCCAAACTCGCTTCTCTTTCTTCATGAGTGATATCTTTCAAATCTATGTATAAATCCAAACATGACATTAGAGCTACACGGTTCATGAACTCTACATGCGAATCATTCTTGATCTTCATTACACGCCTACCACCGGGACTATCAAAAATCACAGAAAGGTGGAGTTTCACGTGTGCTGGATCCCAACCAAGTGTCATACAAATCTTACTAATCAATTCATCATATGACAACCTTTCCTCAACAAACAAACCATCATCCGGTATATTCGAAAAAATATTGATGCTACCATTCTCTATCACATACTTGCTTGTATGATACAAATTAAGAATGTATGATACATTACATGCCATTGATAACTATTTAAAAAAAAACATCAATATCTATTCATTTCTTAATAACAAAATCAACAAATACACCGTACATACTCCATTCATGATTCAAAAAACCTATAAAATCCTAAAATACGCATAAATCAACTTCCATATCTCATGAACAACTATGATTTATCATCTCTAACCTCAAAATCAACACATAAAATATCCAAACAACCAACAAACAAAAACCCTAATCTATCATACATCATTCTAACAATCAAAATAACACAAAACCTAACTAAATAACATGGTTTTGCAATCTAACTTCTTTTAAATAACGATTCTCGCGTATCTAGCGGTAAGGTTCCATCAAAAGCTCCAATTCGCCAACCAAGAGCTGCAGAAACAGAAAATCCAATGTTTGATTTTTTTTTTTTTTCTTTTATAGCATGCTAAACTTGGATTTCCAAATCGAATCACCGTATACTCGGATTTCAGAAATCCGAGTTTGGTCAATTCTGAATTTTTTATTCTATTTTTTGGTCCTCCAATTTGTGGCAGATGCCTACTTCCACCAACCAAAATTAAAAGTCTTCGGATTTTCAAAATTCGAATATCAATATCCTAATTACGGAATTCCAGCTTTTTGGATTAAAAACTTTTCTCCTTTTTTTAAATAAATTTGGATTTCGTAAATTTGTATGGAATTGTTTATTTAAGGAGTCCAGGACCTAGACTCCTTGTTTGAGTTCAAAAATTTCGCGCCTTAATTTTCTCTTTTTTTCAAGGCATAAATCCGAATGGAACTGTTTATTAAGGGAGTCCAGGACCCGGACTCCTCATTTGAGTTCAAAAATTTCGCGCCTCAATTTGCCTTCTTTTTTGGAATTTGGATTTTCAAAATCCGAATGGTACTGTTCATTGTCTGATTTTTTTACTGTAATTCCACAAAATGTATATAATTATTATTTTAATATTATATGTGGATTCGAATTTTGAAAATTTGAAGGTTTAATTTTAATTAACACTCGGATTTTAAAAATTTGTGGGATATATATATATGTTCACAGATATTCTTAAAAATTTAAATTTGTCCACTTTTATTTTAATCAATTTTTTTACGGAAAAGACCCCTCTTTTCTGCACTCAAATCTGTCGCGGAGCTTGCCCGGTGGGGCCTGCATACTGTCCGCAGCTCTCATCGATGGCGTCGCTGTACATTTCTGCGCTCATTGCTCTGATGGAATAGTCCGGAATCAGTTCTAACGGCCTGATTCTGGCCAATGCCGATCGTGTGTGCATATTTGCACCGAATGCTGCTCCTCTCTAACTGGGAGGAGTTTGTTTTCATACGTTACAAGAGAAATTCATACATCGATGAAACGCTTGTGCGCGCCCGCGCGCATGCAAGTTTGTCGCTAATTAATTAATTATCAGTGTGTGTAATATTGATTAAAAACGACGATATAAAATATTATTGATATATATATATATATGTGTGTGTGTGTGTGTATGTATGTGTTCGTATACTAACTATTATCTAATCAAATTTATATCTAATCTTAGTTTGTTTGTGTATTAGTTTTTGGAAAGTTTCAATGCAAACTAAGTATATTCTTATGTTATTTCCTTGAGGTTCATCTGATGTTCACGAGCTCTTGTTCAGTTGAGTCTTGGACTTGTCTGTCAAAGTCACCCGTGAATACCTTTGGTTTCTATTTACAAGTGCAATGAACAATCTCTTTGAGCAGTCCAAATGAAGTCTTGTCTTTTTTTCTAATTAACATGAGTAAAGGTCCAAACAAAAATGCAACAAATTAGATTCACTTCCATTAGGACACGTTTGTCTTTATGAAATTGAAAGGATCTATTAATTGCAAGAAGTAAGACCCAGGTTAGAGTACTGACCAGTGTTATCAAAATCGCGATCCAAGACACGATCCTACGATCCAAATATATAAATCGATTCTAGATCGTTTAGGATCGCTTTTTGTTGTGGGATCGTTTCAGTATCGGACGGGATCGTCCAAAATCACAGGATTAATCCGATCCCACGATACTGCCAATTCTAATACAAAATGGAACTTCAACAGTTTAACTTCTATTTTTCATGCAATTGACGGCATTATTTTTTCCCCCATGATTCATAAATGCCCAAAAAGGTCAAAGGTTAATCAAATTCTCTCTACTCTGTAGAGTCTAGAGACTCTAGAATGTCAGTTTCGTTGTTGGAACTTAAGTTTTGTTTAAATATCTTTTTTTTTTAATCAAAGTTTAAATATTAATCTTTTGTGGGCTTTTTCTTTTGTGGGTTAAACAATTCATTTATCACCAAAATATTATTATCTTTTTTAAAAAAATCAGCCTCTTTGCTCTTTTGGTTTTAGTCATTATTACATACATTTTAATCAAAAATATTTCTCCATCCAAGTGATATATATAACATTTGACAGAAAATAGGTGAGAAAAATAGGTGTCCTACAAATGTCTTTAAATTTTTTAAAACTAAACTTATAATAGAATAAAAAATATATATTATTTATTTGTCAAATTTAATTATGAAATATTAATACTCCCTCCGTTCAAAAATTATTGTCCAATTTAGACTTTCATTTTTAGTTCGAATTGTACAAAAAAACCTCAAAATGGACAACAATATTGGGACATAGGGAGTACTGAGAAAGTGGTTTGTCTTTTATTTAGGAATGCATGTATAATACAACATTAAATCTTTAAAAATAAATTGAATAATTTTTTTTTATATTTACGATCCTACATATTCGATCCCATTTACGATCCGATCCTCTGACCCTATTTCGATCATGCCTAGTATAACGATTCTGCAAACATTGGTACTGACATTATCAGTTTCTCTAATCCACAAAAATGTGCTGATTTTAACCAATGTCTTAACCAATCAAATCCTATTTTATTTTAGCATAAAATTAAAATAAAAGAAGCTTGAAAGGGGTCCTCATGAACCATGGGAATGAATTTGAGTAACAATGTATGGCATGCACCAGCTTGAAACGCATCAACATTATGTACGACGAAAAACTTATTATCAGACCAAGCCATCAAGGTTATCCCATCCCTGGAAACTCTTACAAGTCACTGATCAAATTAGTCACCGATGCGTGGACGCCGTTATGTTATGTGAGAAAAAAAAAAAAGAAAAAAAACGTTATCTCCTCGAAGTCTGAATGAAACACTTTTGTCTCTCCAAAAGCAACAAATTATTCTTCCAGTTTCAAAAATCGGGGAGGCCGCCCATGGCCCTAAGCCAACAAGTTTCCAAAGTTAAATTCATATATATCCTCCCCTTTCAATCTCATCAACAAGTACATCTGTCCATATATATTCAACTTTTATGTATAAACTTTATCCGTTATTGTCCTGCCATAAGCATATGCGCCTTAAAAGCATATTATGGAGAGTTGCAACTTTCAGGCAGACCAATTTGAACGTTGTTTCGAGGAGTGCTTCACACAACAACACCAAGACCTAGGAGAACTTCTTCAGGCACTCTCATCAACAACCTCAAATAATGAAGACCACCATGACGAAAACCTTCTTCGATGTGTATCTGAGAATGTTATCAAACATTTTGAAGAATACTGCGAGAAAAGAGCTTTGATATTATTAGGTAGCCAGCATTGCGCGCCTTCGTTCATTTGCTCTTCATGGTGCTCCTGTTACAAACTCTTTCCTTTGGAAAGGAGGCTGCAGGCCTTCGCTCTCGATTCGACTCGTTTACAGCTTTGCGGTTCTGAAGTACTTATTGGTGATGATGATGATTCTGCCGCAAATCTTAACCATCATAATCAGCAGATCAATATGAATGCTTCATCATCGTCATAGTCATCTTCTTCCCGTCAAGTGGTTGAGAGTTCGGCCGGAAACGTGGGGGATATCTCTTCAAGCCAGCTTAACTTGATCAACTCCTTCTTAGCAAATGAACCCTTTGGGTTATAAAGAAAAGAACTTTTAGGTGATAGGTTTAGGAAGTGGAAATGGAAGAGCAGGAATTTTTGGGAGAAAGAATGGTTTACTACTTTGTAGTGAAAGGAATCAAAGTGGAGTGTATTTAACTTTTAGCTTAAAGTGACGCACAACTTCTCTACACACACTTATATTAGAGGGGTTAACTCCTATTTATAAGAGTGCATGGATGGTTCTACACTCTTTCAAGATTTTTCTACTCCTAAATAATATCTACATATTTTATTCTAATATCTAGATTTGTCTTTACTAATATCTAGATATTTTTCATGGATTATTCTACATACTCTTGATATTTATCTAGAACATTTCTAGAACTTTCTAATATCTTCTTATCTAGACAATTCATCATTGGAATTGGGCTAGGATTAAACATAAAGATTCATGGTCTAAGATAATAATTGGGATAACTCAATATTAATTGGACTAAATTAAGTTTACTTACTAACACCCCCTTTTAAACTTGATTTGGTGACTCCAAGCATCATCCTCAATCTTGCAAAGTCTTCTCCTTTGAGTGGCTTGGTGAAAATGTCTGCAATTTGTTCTCGAGATCTTGTTTGCTTCAACTCAATGATCTTCTTGGCCACACATTCTCTTATGAAGAGGTACTTGTATGAATATGCTTGCTTCGATCATGGTAGGTTGGATTCTTTGCCAGATTAATGGCTGACTTGTTGTCAACGTAGATCTCTGTCACTTCTTCTTGTGGCATACTCAACTCCTTCAACATGCTCCTGAGCCAGATAGCATGACATACACATGATACAACTGCTACGTACTCGGCCTCGCATGATGACAAGGTGACTATAGGTTGTTTCTTAGAAGCCTAAGTAAAGGCAGTGTTACCCAGGAAGAACGCGAATCCAGTAGCGCTTTTCCATTCGCTCAATTCTCTAGAACAGTCACTATCACTGAATCCCACAAGCTTGAAGTCTTCACATGAGGAATATAATGAGCCAAGATTAATAGTAGCTTTAATGTAGCGAAGAGCCTTCAAGTGTGTTGTAGTAGGTGCTTCCATGAATCGACTGATAAGTTCCACAGCGAAGAGGATATCAGACTTTGTGCATGTTAAACAACGCAAGCTTCCGACAAGACTCTTGAAGTGAGTTGGATCCACAGCATCTCCATCATCTTCTTTCGAGAGCTTTGCTCCATATTCAATGGGGGGTGGCTATTGGCTTGCACTTCTCCATGCGAAACCTCTTAAGAACTTCCTTAGCGTATCCTTCTTGAGAAATGAAGATTCTATTATCCAATCACTTGACCTTGATGCCAAGATAATAGGACATAAGTCCTATATCACTCATCAAACTCCTTAGTCATTGCCTTCTTGAAATCTTTGATCATGCTAGGAGAATTTCCTGTGGAGATGAGATCATCCACGTAGAAACAAATGAGCAACATATCTCCAATGCTTGAAAACTTCTGATAGTGCATGTTCACTTGGACATTTCTTGCAACCATTTTCCTGAAAATGGTGATGAATTCTTGTATTCCAGGCTCTTGGTGCTTGTTTCAAACCATATAGAGCCTTTCTTAGCCTAAGAACTTTATTCTCATGGCCTTTGACCACATATCCTTCTGGCTGCTCTACATATATTTCTTCTTCGAGAAAGCCATTTAAGAATGCGGACTTTACATCCATTTGATGAATTTTCCATCTATTTTCGGTAGCAATAGAAATTACTAACCTGATAGTCTCCAAGCGAGCAATAGGAGCAAATACCTCTTCGTAGTCAATGCACACCTCTGCTTGTAGCCTTTGGCGACAAGTCTTGCTTTGTACTTCTCAACTTCTCATTTAGCGTTCTTCTTTGTCTTGAACACCCACTTTACTCCAACTGGAAGAGAGGCTAGTTTCCAAGTTTGATTCTTTCCTATGGATCTTATTTCCTCATCCATAGCGTGTCTCCACTTCTCGCTCCTTGCTACCTCTTTGTAACCTAGAGGTTCACAGTCAACATAAAAGGCAGAAGAGTGTGAGAGCCTCTATGCATTCTGTTTCCTCATAGATCTCTTGTAGGCTTCTCGTCCTTTGCGCCTCTTTACTCGAAATGGGTAAACGTGGACTCTGAGGCTGCTGCGTTTCTTCACCACATCTCTACTTTCATCATCATATTCATGGATGATAGGAGGAAAGTCGTAGCTTTCACCACCTTCAATATTCCAAGCCGAGGTTCCTTCTTCATCAAACTCTACATCTCTACTCACAATAACTTTGTTCGTCACTAGATTGTAGAGCTTACCTTTAGACTGCTTGTAATAGCCAACAAAGACATGTTTCTCGCTTTGATCATCAAGTTTGGACCGCTTTTGGCTTGGTACGTGGGTATATGCTATGTTCCCAAATACTTGTAGGTGATTCACTATGGGCTTTCCCCATTCCATGCTTCTTCTGGAATCTTGTCTTGTAGACTCTTCGTGGCACATCGATTTAGTAGGTATACTGCACAATCAACTGCTTCAGCTCAGAATTCCTTTGGCATCTTCTTACTTTTTAGCATGCTACCAACCTTATTGAGAATGGTTCTATTCTTCCTTTTTGCAACTCTGTTTTGTTGCGGGGAGTAAGGAGTTGTAAGAAAATGCCTAATCCCATGTCCTTCAAGAATTTTGTGAACTCACTTGATGTGAATTCTCCACCTCGACCAGACCTTAAGGCTTTGATTTTTAAGCCTTTCTCCTTCTCCACCACAGCCTTAAATGTCTTAAAGGCATCAAAAGCTTGTGATTTCTCCTTCAAAAAATACACCCAAGTCTTTCGAGAGAAATCATCAATAAATAAAATGAAGTTGATGTGGACATCCTAGGTGACCAAGCTCAAGGACAAGTCAACGTTCAATCGAGTAATCAAGTTCGAGCTCAAAGGATTATTCAAGATCCATTAGCCAATATGAGAGATACTATGACGAGGTTTTGAAGGAAGAAAATGAATGAGTCGCTCAATAAATTGTTCATGGATGTTCAAGCTCTCAATGTGGATTCAATTCCATGGGTTTCATGTTTATCTTGGAGTGCAATTGAAGCTTTTAGTGCACGTCGAGCTGTTGGTCAAGGTAAAGAAGTCGACAACCAAGTCGACATCATGGCATCGAGCAGAATGTTGGTCGATGAGAAGGTCGACAGCGCGCGGCAGAATTTTTTCCAATTTTCCTATTTCGATTAGGAAAAGGATTTTCCCATAATTTTATAATTATGGCCGACTTTCCTAGAATTCTAGAAGATACTAGAATTTTTTAAATAATTGTGACATGTGTAATTATTTATTTAAATATTATTTAAGTTATATTAGAAAGCTTTAGCAAGTCAAATCCGATTTGAATTTGTATTGGGATTTCTTTTTGTCCAAGCCAACCTATGCCTATATAAGGGGGAACTGGTCGACCAAAATATATATGTCTTTGATTATAATTGATTTTTCAATACGAAAGGAGAGAAAACTCTTTGTTCTTCTATTCTTTGTGAAGAATAGTGCATTGCACAATTTGTTTTTGTGCTTTGATGCAAGCGTGCGCATGTATTAAGTGTTTATTCACGTGTGGACATTTGTTAGTTGTTCATTGGAGCCTTTTAGCTAGCCGTTTTGTCCATAAATCGAAGAGGTGGGGTTGTTAGAGGGGTATTCTAATCAAGTGGCTAGCCATAAACACATTCTTTCATCTTCTTGCCTTTCCATCCTTTTTGGTGCAAAATTTTTGTGTTTTGCATCTTCTTTCTTCCTTTCTTTCTTGTGTATTTTTGGGGTGTTTTTCCTTGGAGTCGTATGTTATCAAGTCTTCAGAAAGAAAAGCTTCCACGTTTGAGGTCATTCCATCATCTTGCCTCATGATTCGTATCAATTTGGTTTCAGAGATTAGGTTCTTGATTTCTTGCATGTCTTTTGATATTCTAAAGTTCATCTTTGGTTGATCTCTATTTGTTCTTCTATATTTTTTAGTCTTTTGTAATAGATCTCACTATATTCTTCGAATTTGTTCTTGATTGAATTTGTTGAAATTGAGTAGTTAGATTTGGTGTTGCTGGAAAACAAAATAATAGTGGTGGCGGTCGTGTGTGTGTTTTTCTTGCTAGGTTTCAGATTTTAGGGTTCCTTAACCCTTAATCCACGAATTTTGTTGATTAAGGAAAGAAAAAAAAAGAAAGTAGCCGGAAAAAAAGGCAACATATAAAAAGGAAAGTATCTTCTTTTAATAGGTGTATTAAATATTACCTTACTTAAGGAGATATGACAGCATATATTCAATTGGAAAGTGTTTTCTTTTAAAGGGGATATCAAAGGTTGCCTTATTTGAGGAGATTTGGTGGTTGTGTTTGATTTGAAGTGCTTTTACTATTATTGCACATTATTTTTGAATTATTTGAAGTGTTTTATTTTTTCAGAATTTCCTCCAAATTTTACTAGCTTTTTTTGTGAGATCTAAGTTTTCATAGTTGTAACTACTCGATCTATATTTGTGTTCTTCCTTAGATCTTGTTACAATTATTCAGAACCATACTTTTTGACCTCTTTAGTTGCTTGCAACAAGTAGTACTATTCTTCATTGCACTATGGACTGAAGGGCAAATACCGTGGTAAGAAAAGAGTGAATCCATCCCTTACTAATTTCTAAACCTTCTTGAGTGATCTTGGGGAGTAAATAGTATAGTTGGGAGGGGTAATAAGGTAGTGAGTTCTTCGATATTCTATTTTCTTATGTGTGTTTTGTGTTTTTAAAATTTCAGCATCATGGGAGACAAAGCTCAACATGGGATGTTGAATGATACGGTACAAGATTTTAAAGATAAGATTACGGCATTAACAATCAACTACAACTTATGACAATGGCGATAACACAACAACAACAACGACAAGAAGAGACCACTCGCCAACAAGAAGAAACCGCTTGCCAAATACAATAACTTGCCCAAGTTAGGGATCCATTGGTAAATCCTGGGCCTAATTTTGTTGCATGTAGGAATGTCATGGGTGGACGTGGCCATGGTGGCTGTGGCCAAGGAAGTAGACAGGGAGATAGGGGTCGCAATGGTGACCGAATTAAAGAAGTTCTCGGAGTGCATGATGAGAGAGATCATGAAGATATAGAAGAAGAAGATGTCTTCAATGATGAAGAAGAACCAAGGTTTAATCGGCAACGGCAACCTAGGGTCAATAACAATCTCAAAAAAATTAAGTGGGAAATTCCAGCCTTTCGAGGGAAGGATGATCCTGAAGCATATTTAGATTGGGAAGATCATATGAACCGCATCTTTGATCTCTATGATTATACAGAGAAAGATAAGGTGAACTTAGCGGTCTCATAATTTCATGATTTTGCTGCTACTTGGTGGAAGGAAGTGAAAAGCAAAAGAAAACATAAAGACAAAGATCTGATTGCAACATGGGGAGTATTGACACGCGTTATGAAGAAGTATTTTGTCCCTGCTTCATTCCAGAGAAAGTTGTGGAGAGAGTTGCAAGGTCTTAAGCAAGGTAGTGACCAAGTGATGGACAACTACCATAAAATGGTGTCTTTGAAGATTAAATGTCAAATGGAGGAAAATGACGAGGACACCGAGGCAAGATTTGTTTCTGGTTTGAATCCTCATATTCGACATAAGATTGAAATGCAAGGTTGGACAGATTTGAATGATGTATTGGACATAGCTTGTACGGCTAAGAGGCATTTGCAAGAGAGTTCTTTTCGATCAAAGAATTTCTCTACCACTTCGACAATTATGGGATCGAATAAGTGGAGTAATACTTCTAAGAAGACGGTGACATCAAGTTCTACACAAGTTAAACCATCGCTTAAGCCAACCGAGGTTGTCAAGTCATTGGAGAAGACACCTGTGGCCAAGCCCCGTTCATCTGCTAATGTTCAATTCTTTAAGTGTAAAGGAAGAAGACATTATGCATCTTCTTGTCCTACCAAGAGAGTTATGGTACTTCGCGATGAGTGGTATTATGAGAGTGAAGATGAAGAAAATGTTGATGATCCATCTAATATGGCTTTGGCAACAAGCTCAATGGAGAATGCTACAACTAGTAAGATGATTGTAGATGGAATTTCTGAGAGTGATGATGATGTTGTTTATGAAGAGGACGTATCTCAAGCTACAATGTTAGTTCATGCGCTTAATATCCAACCGGCTCAAGATAAGGATTTAGAGCAACGCACCAATATTTTCCGTACTAGGTGTAGAGTGAAGAATAAAACATGTCTTGTGATTGTGGATGAAGGAAGTTGCACAAATTGCGTAAGTGTGGACCTTGTTAAGAAGTTGAGTCTTCCTACATTCAAGCATCCTTAACCATATAGATTGAAATGGTTAAATAATCATGGAGAGATTAAGGGGAGGCACAAGCTCGTCTATTCATGGACTTTGAGATATTTGAGGATGAAGTTGTTTGCGATGTTGTCCGAAGCTTGTCATATTTTGTTGGGACGTCCATGGGAGTTTGACAGATGTGCTAATAAAGAAGGAAAGACGAATCGATATTCGATATTGTGCAATGGAGTATCTATTCTATTGCGTCTGTTATCTCCGGTGAATGTTATGGAATCTCATAAAATAATGCAGAGAGAGAGAGAGAGTCAAAAGACTAATTAGTGAGCCAAAAGAGTCAAAAGAGAGTCTTGGAGATGGGAGAGAATCAAAAATGAGTGAGAGTTTGAGAGAAAACCCAAAAGCTAGAGAGACAAAAGGTAGCTTTTATGCTTCTGTGGGAGACCTAGGGAGGGCTCTAAATACTCACACTCCACTTGTGCTAATGGTGTACAACGATTTTTGTTTAACTAATACTAATTCAATTGAAGATGTTCCTAGTGTTGTTAAAACTGTTTTGCAAGATTACGAGGATGTTTTCCCAGATAAGTTGCCGAATGGACTACCTTCTTTGAGGGGGATTGAGCATCAAATTGATATCATATCAGGATCGGTAATTCCTAATCTGCCTGGACAAAGGTTTGGTTCGTGAATCTTTAAGCCCTTGTGCAGTACCTGTTATTTTAGTTTCTAAGAAAGATGGAACTTGGCGTATGTATGTGGATTGTCGTGCTATGAATAAGATTGCTATTAAGTATAGGCATCCCAAACCTAGGCTAGATGACATGCTAGAAGATCTGTGGTTCTTGCATATTTTCTAAAATAGATCTTGCTAGTGGCTATCATCAAATTCGCATGAGGGAAGGCGATGAATGGCAAACTGCTTTTAAAACTAAATTTGATTTATATGAGTGGATGGTTATGCCTTTTGGTTGACTAACGAACCTTCAACTTCTATGCGTCTTATGAGCCATGTGCTTAGACCTTTTATAGGAAAATTTGTTGTGGTTTACTTTGATGATATTTTAGTGTATAGTAGAGATGATGTTTCGCATGCTAAGCATCTTTCGAGTGTACTCTCTGCTTTATGTGAACATAAATTTTATACTAAACTTACTTAGTGTACTTTTTGTGTACCAGAAGTTATCTTTCTTGGTTTTGTTGTTAGCAAGGATGGTGTTAAATTTTATGAGGCTAAGGTTAAGGCAATTCGAGAATTGCCTACACCTAAGTCTTTCTCTGACATTCAATCCTTCCATGGTTTAGCTAGTTTTTATCGTAGATTTGTGAAGGATTTCTCTACTAAGGCTGCACCCTTAAATCACTTAGTAAAGAAGAATATTAGGTTTGAATGGCGTGAAGAACAAGAACGTGCATTTAACACTTTAAAGAATGATTTAACTTGTGCTCCTGTTCTTGCATTAACTAATTTGGATCTTACTTTTGAAATTGAGTGTAATGCTTCTGGAGTTGGAATTAGTGTTGTGTTAATGCAAAATAGTAAGCCTATTGCGTACTTTTTGAAAAATTTACGTGGTGCTACATTGAATTATCCTACTTATGATAAAGAATTGTATGTTGTGATTAGGGTTTTAGAAAATTGGCAACATTATTTAATGCCAAAGGAGTTTGTTATCCATAGTGATCATGAATCTTTAAAATATTTGCATGGACAAAACAAACTGAATAAGAGGCATGCTAAATGGAGTGCCTTTCTTGAATCTTTTCCATATGTCATTAAGTACAAGAAGGGTAAAGAGAATGTGGTAGCTGATGCATTGTCTCGTACAGCATATGTGCTTTCTGTGCTTGATTCTAAATTATTAGTGATTGAATATATTAAGAATGTATATGCTACTGATTCTGATTTTTTGTCCATATTTGAAGCATGTGAAAGTGGTGCATTTAACAAGTTTTATAGGCATAATGGTTTCTTGTTTAAGGATAACAAATTATGTGTGCCTGCTTGTTCTTTGCGAGAGTTATTAATGTGTGAATCTCATAGTGGTGGTCTTATGGGTCATTTTGGTATTATGAAGACTTATGATGTTTTGTGTGAACATTTTTATTGGCCTAATATGAAACGTGATGTGGAAAAAGTTTGTTCTACTTGTATTGAGTGTAAACCACCTAAATCTAAGTCACAACAACATGCCTTTGCATGTGCCTTCTCACCCTCGGACTGATAATTAATTGGATTTTGTTTTGGGATCTCAAAATGGGTGTGATTCGATTTTTGTGGTTGTAGATAGGTTTTCTAAGATGACACATTTTATTCCTTGTCATAAAACTGATGATGCCAAGCATGTAGCTGATTTATTCATGTGTGAAGTTGTTAGATTGCATGGTTTTCCGAAACTATTGTGTCTGACAGAGATGTTAAATTCTTAGGCTACTTTCGGAAGACCTTGTGGGGAAAGTTAGGTACAAAGTTGTTGTTCTCAACAACCGCTCGTTCTCTAATGGATGGCCAAACATAGGTGGTTAATTGGACATTAGGTTCTTCGCTTCGTGTTTTTATAAAAAAGAATTGTAAGAATTGGGAAGCATGTTTACCTATTGCTAAGTTTCCATATAATCGTGTAGTACATTCAATTACTCAGATGTCATCATTTGAGGTTGTTTATGGTTTTAACCCTTTAGGCCCTTTGGACTTGTCTCCATTGCCTGTTTGTGAGTATCTTGATGCAGATGGAGCAAAGAAAGCTGATTTTGTGAAATCTCTTCATGAGAAAGTGTACATGAATATCTTGAAAAATGAGAGTGTTGCGCAAAATGTCAATATAAAAAGGGCACAAAGAAGTGATCTTCGAACTTGGAGATTGGGTTTGGGTTCATTTTTGAAAAATTTGATTTCCAACTAAAGTTAAATCGAAGCTTGACCCTCGTGGCGCTGGTCCTTTCCAAGTTGTCAAGCGTTTGAACAACGATACTTATCAACTTTACCTTCCTGGTGAGTACAATGTACGTGCAACTTTCAATGTTTCTGATTTATCTCCTTTTAATTTTTCATATGCTGAGGAAGTAGAAGTGTCAGATTCGAGGACGAATCCTTCTGAGGAAGGGGGGAATGATGTGGACATCCTAGGTGATCAAGCTCAAGGACAAATTAACGTTCAACCGAGTAATCAAGTTTGAGCTCAAAGGGTGATTCAAGATCCATTAGCCAATATTGGAGGTCATATGACGAGGTCTCGAAGGAAGAAAATAAATGATTTGCTCAATAACTTGTTCATAGATATTCAAGCTCTCAATGTGGATTCAATTCCATGGGTTTCATGTTTATCTTGGAGTGGAATTGAATCTTTTAGTGCACGTCGAGCTCTTGGTCAAGGTAAAAAAGTCCACAACCAAGTTGAAAGCATGGCGTCGAGCAGACTGTTGGTCGACGAGAAGGTCGACAGCGCGCGGCAGAATTTTTCCAATTTTCTTATTTTGATTAGGAAAAGGATTTTTCTGTAATTTTATAATTATGGCCGACTTTCCAAGTATTCTAGAAGATACTAGAATGTTTTAAATAATTGCGACATGTGCAATTATTTATTTAAATATTATTTAAGTTATATTAGGAAATTTTAGGAAGCCAAATCCAATTTGAACTTGTATTCGGATTTCTTTTTGTCCAAGCTAACCTATGCCTATATAAAGGGGCTGGTCGACCAAATATGTATGTCTTTGATTATAATTGATTTTTCAATACAAAAGAGAGAGTAAACTTTTTGTTCTTCTATTCTTTGTGAAGAATAGTGCATTGCACAATTTTTTTTTGTGCTTTGATACAAGCTTGCACTTGTATTAAGTGTTTATTCACGTGTGGAGCTTTGTTAGCCATTCATAGGAGCTAGCCGTTCTGTCAATAAATCGAAGAGTTAGGGTTGTTAAAGAGGTATTCTAATCGGGTTGCTAGCCATAACCACATTCTTTCATATTCTTGTCTTTCCATCCTTTTTGGTGCAAATTTTTGTTGTTTGCATCTTCTTTCTTCCTTTCTTTCTCGTGTGTTTTGGGGTGTTTTTCCTTGGAGTCGCAAGTTATTAAGTCTTGGGAAAGAAAAGCTTCCGCGTTTGAGGTAATTCCATCATCTTGCCTTAAGATTCGTATCAGAAGTAGTTGTTCTTACCATGGGATGGCAGAGAGATGGGGCCACAAAAATTTGTATGCATATGTTCCAAAGGATCCTTAGCTCTTGATGTTACTTCTTTTCGGAAAGCACTCCTTGAATGCTTCCCAAGTAGGCATTCTTCACATACTTGATTGGATTGATTGATAGGTCCTTTCACCATGCATTTTGCATATAACATTTTCAAGTCACCAAAATTTAAATGACCATACCTCAAGTGCCAAATTCTTGAATCCTTCAAGCCTGCTTTCATTCTTTTTTTTTTGTTTTTTTTAAATAAACGGGAAGGTCAGAAGGAAGTTCAGGTTCTAACTGATTCAAAAACACTCAAGGGGTATACCCAAGAGATGAATCTTTGAATCGGTTATAGCCAGATGACATGATGCACACAAGGGGTATACCCAAGGGATGGACATACATATCATCTAGTTCCTTAGCTTCCTTCCTCCCTTTTTCTTTATTGAGTATCAAACTGAAATAGACAGGCAGTGCATCCAACTTACCTGTTTTTACATCAAGCATTACGAATTCTAATGTAAGGGAATGATGATTGATCAAGGATCAATAATCCCTTTACTACAGTTGGCAAAGAAGCTAAGCTAAAATACAACTCAGAAGAGCCACTTGATGCATATCTTGCAAGTCTATCAACAAGAGAGTTCGCCTCCCTATACATATGTGAAACCCGGTAGTTATTCTTTTGTATAATAAACGACATTTCCTGCATAAATGTGTAGTAAGGCCAAACAAACCCTCTACGCAAACTGAGAGAATCAGCTAGGGCTTTATTATCTGTTTGAAGCACTACATTAGAAATCCCCAAAGAGTCACACTTCCTTAGGCCAAATAGAGCCCCAAAAAGTTCAAGTTTAAAACTATCTCCTTCACCTAGGTATCCACTTTCTCCATATACAAAAGTCCCACCCTCACCACGAATGACAAAGCCATATCCAAACTCCTTCAAACGTGATAAGCCATCAGTGTTAAGGATGAAAGAAGTCAGATCTGGAGGTATCCAAGCAACCTTCCAAACCTTAGGTCGAATGAATCGACTGAGATTTATACCAAAGAGCCTAGTAAAGAAGCTTCAATTCTCATGTTGAATGTTTAACAAGAACATTCTATTGCTTGTCATTGACACCATGGTGATCAATTTTCCTTCTAGATCCTTAACTATGGCACTAGGATCTTTCAAATGAATATTGTAGTTTTTTTTCAATAGTTGTTTTTTTGGTAAAAGGTAAATTGTATTCCTTTCAAAGCTGTTCAAACTGTACAATCCTATAAACTTCTGTTACAAAATTGGTACTAATGCAAGTTTTTCTAGATATCAAATATCATCATTACTACCCCTTGAATAATGAACCTGAACATACCATGTTACTTCGTGCTTTGCAAGTTCAATTCTCTGCTCTATAGTCATTTTCCTATCACCAAACTTCATTTCATTTCTCTCTCTCCAAATGTGATAGACACAAGCCATAATGCTAGCATGCATAATCGTCTGTTTAACTGTCTGAAATCTCCATGTTCTGAGAAGTCTAGTTGTGTTGGTCTTCATTTTCCTGCATACAAGAGTTAGGCCCAGCCATTTGGTAATACCTTCCAACATTTTACTGGCATACTCACATTCAAAGTACAAATGATCCAGCGGCTCATCTACATTCTCACATAATTCACATTTCATATCATTTAGAGTAACACCCACTCTGGCTTTTGTGAGGACTCAATTTTTCCAAGCAAGCCAGGAAATGAAACTTTGCTTTGGAATACAGTAGCTATTCCAAATGATCTTTGACTCCCTTTTTTTCTACTTGTGCCCCCGGAACCACTCATAGCCACTTTTAGTGGTATACAGCTGCTGCTTATGCTGATGCCAAACACCTTGTATAATTCCCTGTTTCAGCTCCTCTTTGATTTGCACTACTCTCTTCTAATGCCAGTTGCTATTTTGCGGTGCTTCATATTGCCAAAAGTCCTTCCCTTTTATATAGTAAGTATGCACCCACTGAACCCATAGATTCTCTTTTCTCTTAGCCACGTCCCATACTTGCTTCCCAAAAAGCGCCTTATTCCAATCCTCTGGTTCTTTTATACTCAAGCCTCCTTCAGCCTTCTTGCAGCATAGTTCATTCCAGGCAACTATGAGATCCAGTGTCCTGAGTCTTTCTTCCCCCATATAAACTCTCTGCAATTTTTAACAATCTTCTGAATAACTGCAACTGGTATGATGAACATGCTTACCCAGTAACTACGCAAATTCAATAAAACAGCATTAACCAGCATAGTTCTTCCAGTGTACGAGAGATTCCGGGAAGTCCAGCATTTAAGTCTAGCAGTGATCTTTTCTGTCAACATCTGGCAGTCTTTCTGAATCCACTTTGTTGGAGAGATGGGCACCCCAAGTATTGTATTGGGAATTTATCCACTCTAAATCCCATAATCTTTTGAATTTCACTTTTCATCTCTGTTCCACATCTACTAAAGTACATACTAGATTTTGGACACCAACTGCTAGACCTGTCACTTCCTCAAAATGCATTAAGCCATTTTTTATGTCTTCTGCAGTTTTCCTTTCTGCCCCACATAGTATAACCAAGTCGTCAGCAAAACTTAGATTGGTGATACCTAATTTCTTGCAATAAGGATGGAACTGGAAGTTTTCACTTCGAGCTGTCACTTTTAGTACCCTAGTTAGGTATCCCATGACTAAACCAAACAGGAGAGGTGATAGTGGATCCCCCTGTGGTGACAATAAAATATATACACTTTTAGCATGCATTTTCTACTCATTTTTACTTAGTATTAGGTGTCAATTAATTAGAATTTGTTTACTTTTGGGTTTATTTTGTATTTGAGAGTAATCAAGGGGCCAATGTGGAAAATCAGCATAAATGAGGGCCAAATTGCACAAAGAAGCATCATTCTGGACTAAAATAGAAGCTGCTGGAAATCAGGCTGTTGGAAAGACAATCAGACTGGAGCAAGTGGAGAAATCCTTGCTGAGGAAGGAAGAATGGCAGCAGATGATCACAACTTGGAAGAATCTGCAGCAGCACACTCAATTGAGAGGAAGAAGGGCAGCTACTCTGCTGCCATGTTGCTGTTGCAGTAGCTATTGCTGCTATCAATCAAAGTGGAAGCCAGGAGATGAAATCTTGGTGCCGAAGGAAGGAAATTGCTTTGCCATGACTGCAAGTTATTGCTGCTGCAAGTGGAGGAAGAGAAAGAGGGAGAATCTGTGAAGAACAACAGTTGCAACTCTGCTACTTACCAACTGATGCTACTGCTGAGTTGATGGATTTGCTACTGCAGAAGGGTGAGCAATAGTCTAGCAAATGACCCAGGAAACAAGGAAATAAAAGGGTAGAAGATTGAGGCTGAATTGGGGGCAAGAAACAAAGTGATGGAAGGAGCCATGTTGTTGATACTGCTGCAAATTGAGCTGTGAGGATTAAAGAATGAAGAAATGGAGATTTGTGGCAGCAAATGGTGAGAATGTGCTAGAGAAGAAGACTAAGGAGAAGCAGCAATGATGAGTAGAAGGTGGCTAATTGCAGCTGAAAAAGGAAGGAGTCAACCAAAGAAGACAGGGCAAGTTGTTGAATAAACAAATGCCTTCGGCTGCTACAACTTGTTGTCTCCTTTGATCTGCTGCAAGGAAGGCAAGAAATCCACCAATCCAAGCCTCTCCAAATCTCTATAAATAGTCAGCTAATCAAGCATGAGTTAAAGAGGACAGATTGGGTAGTTAGAATCATTTACGAAAACAGTAGTTAGGTAGTTAGTTTGTGGGTTAAAAACAGGAAAGTAGCAGGAATAGAAGTGCAGACTGTCACTCTGTCAAGTGGCGAACGCCACTCGCCTAAGTGAGCAGACAGTAACTGCCCTACTACCATTTTTCCCTTCTATCCTCTAACCTTTTGATTCATAATTATGTCTTATCTTTTGCACTTTGTTGCTCTCATGTTTAACTCCATAAACATGAGTAGCTAACTCAGTTGAGGATTCAATCCCAAGTATCTTTATGTGAAGATTTTGATTCAGCTTTCTTTGATGAGACATTGTTTCGAGTTTAAGTGCTAAATTAACCTTTTGATTAAACTGGCCACTTAATTAAATGTGCATGTATGTTATGGAGATCTGAGAGGGCAAACATAACTAGAACGTGTTAAATTAGTCTATGACAAAGGAGGAAATCTACCATTTGGTTACAATCATCAATGAGAGTTATGTGATTGGCATAGGTGATCAATAGGGCTTAAGAACTCAATGGCCTAGGTTAATCTCAATAATTTGATTGAGAGGTAGATCATTTAGTAATTTAGGACTCTTTACTCTGTCTAAGAGGAATTGTAAAGAATACATGTGCCCGATCAAACAATAAATCATACACTACCAGATTACTTGAATGAAAATTGGATCATAAAGATAGGAAGGTGATTGACCCTTCTGCATCTTCACACTGTCAAGTGATTATTCTCACTCTCCCAAGTGACAAATCTGTTCATCTCTTTTACTTCCTTTTCTTTGCACTTTAATCAAATTTTGAGTGGTTGACTGTCGTCTCTGTGGAACGACCCTACCTACCACTAGCAAATAGTTTTAAGTAGGTTTTCTAAATGTTCTATTGGCATTGAAATTAACGACAGTCACATTTCAAACCACCATATCGTAAGCCTCTTTTTCCCAGGAAGAAGCCTACGCTACATCCAATTAAGTTCAGGCTATAGTAACAAGGTTTTACACATACCATCACCCAACCTATGAATCTTGCAGGAAAATCATAGTGGTGCAGCATTTCTTCGATAAAATCCCAATGCACCGAATCAAAAGCCTTTCGAAGGTCAATTTTCATCAAACAGCAAGGGTTAGCATTTTTACGATTATAGAACCTAATCAACTCCTGTATTAAGGAGGTGCTTGTTTCATGGGTATGAAATACTTGGAATGAAATTTTAGATTTGAAACCCATTTTTTGTTGCTTGGTTCATGTTTTGGGAACGCATCGGCCCACAAAATTGGGTTTCAAAGCCAATTTTCCATTCCCTACTAAATTGTTGGGTGTGATTTAAAAAACCAAATCAATATTACCCTTCTTTGCTCTCTTTCTTTCCCTTCCTCCGTCTTCACTCTTTTTTCTTTTTTTCCTTTTTTTTTCTTTTCACTGTAAAATTGAACCTCCATGCTGAAGTTTCCTCCGGATTGGCGGTGGGAGGCAACCAAACAGAAGGTCTAAAACCATCTTGGAATAAGCTGTCAAATCCTCACAATTCTTCTTCGTCAGAGTGCAGTAAATCCCGGTTAGAATCTTTCTCCTTCGGCATCGAACCCGCTGCCGTCGCAACGCCTTCTTTTAATCGGATTCCTGTTCTGTCGGGCCCAATAAATCAACATCCGTGCCCAATAATTTCAAATCCCAAACCATCTCTTCAATTTTAATTGCCCTCCACTTAAACCGTCTAACAAAGAAAATAGGAATGCAGATTGTTTGATGTTTTAACTAGGCTTCCATTAGATTTGGATGGAGGCTGGTTTTTGGATATGGTATGAGTGATTTCTCCATTTGTTTGAGTGAGTGGTGGCCGGTGAGTGAGGAAAACAGAGGTGTTTGAACCATGAAGGGTGGTGGGCTGCAATTTGATGAAGCAGAAATATTGGCTTAGAGGTGAGGATAATGTTATTATTTCATGTTGCCAACAATTTCTATTTACATATAAATGAATAATTTAAAATAAAAATTTAATGTCAATTTTTAATTATTATTCTATCAATCCCACTCAAAGTATAAGAATCTCATTCCGAGGTATCATTCCATTGGTTGAACCAGGCACCTTCTAAGAGTACGTTATGCAGGATTTGCCACTGTTTTACAAATGCTCCCTGATTAGGGTCTATCAAATCTAGCAATACTTGACTTAACCTATTACAGATCATTTTTGACATACATTTATAAAGAGTATTACAACAAGAAATCGGTCTATACTCAGCTGCATTTTTTGGTCTATCATTTTTTTGGAATCAAGGAAAAAAAAATTCTAGAACTGCCTCACAAACATCATCTCCTACTACATCCCGTGTTCTTCTATAAAAACCACTTCTATACCCGTTAGGCCCCAGACTTTTATTTTCATCTACACTAAACATGGAATTTTTAACCTCAGCTTTGGTGAAGTCTTTAAGCAGGAGTGTCTGCTGGTATACAGTTAGTTTAAACCCTGCATTAAAGACTTCACTTTTAGCTGGTTTTCAATTTCCCTCTTTTCCTAACGAATTTTCAAAGTATTCAACAAAATGCCTTTCTACTTCATCCCATTGTTCTACCAGATTCCCATCTCCATCATGATAAGATCTAATTCGATTCATGATAAATATTTGCTTAATAGAGGCATGAAAGTACATGGTATTCAAGTCTCCCTCTTGAATCCATTTTGCTGTAAGCTTCTGACTCCTCAACCTCATGGCTACCTTGCTTTTGATGATATACGCCTGTATTGCTACTTTTTCCTTTTCCTGTATTCCAATATTATGAGGATCAGCTGCCAATTCCTGTTGTAATCTCTCTACTTCCTTTTTCAGTTTCCTTTCCTGCTCTTCAATTTTGTCAAACTGGGTTCTGTTGAGGCCTTTTAACTTGCTCTTTAGTACCTTTTGCTTTTGCACTAAGCTGTATTGCTTACTACCCCTTTCTTGCCTTGCCCAACTCTGAGCTACTATTTGCTTGTAGTCTTTGTCCAAGGTCCACATATTAAAAAGTTTGATGCTCTTTTTCCCTTTCATCTCCTCCTTTCCCCATTTTACTACTAGTGGTGTATGATTTGAGATCCCTTCTGACAGTACCGTTACATACGCTTCTTCAAAATCTATCAGCCATTGCTCATTTACCATATCCTTGTCCAATCTTGACATCATTCCACTTCCTCTAACCTCCGTGTTATTCCAGGTGAACTTTGCTCCTTGTGTTTGCATTTCACACAATTCGCATAAGTTATACCTCTTTGAATTCGTCTGTGTCGGGGCTTACTCCTTCTATACCTCCCTGTTTTTCCTCTGGCTCTAATATACAGTTGAAGTCCCCGATTAACAGCGAGGGATTTTGCATGTTCTGTGCCAATGCTATAAGCCCTTCCCATAGATTCTTCCTTCCCGTTGCCTGGTTGTTGCATAAATGTTTGTCAGCTGAAACTATCTCTTGGTTTTTTCTTCTTTTCCTTTGTAATGTATCTATTGCTCTTCTATTTGAATTGCCTGCACTTGATATTTTCCACGGAGCCATATGAGTAATATCGTGCTTTTCTCTTCCCCCTTGTGATTACTAATATATTCATACTTGTTCCATGTCTTTTACATCAGTTCGATAACTTTTTCTCCTACAAGCTTGGTTTCCAGTAACCCTACTAACCTGACATTATTGCCGGAGAGGCTATTGGTTATGTTTCTGTGCTTCAGGGGACTGTTAAATCCCCTTACATTCCAACTTAATAGATTACTCATGTGGACTAGACCCTTTTGGGTTACTAGTTTCACTATGACATATTCTACTTATTGACTTCATTTTATCACTTGTCCTCCCTTCTACCATCTTGATCCCCTTTTGATTCGTTATCAACATTGCCTCTTGTTTGTTGTTCTCTCCTTGTTGCTTCTGCTTATTCTTTATCAATGCAGTTCCATGCTGATTCTCTATACTGTTTCTCTCTTCTTTATGAGTTTTTTCCTTACTTGCACTTTTTGCTTGACTGTCATTCTTTTCTCCTGCTTCAACATTAACCTTTTCTAACACTTCTATAATAACTATATGTTCCTTGTTTTGGCATTCTGGAGTTACTGGTGCTCTGCAATGAACTATCTCGTGTCCATAGCCTTTGCAAGTCTTGCATCTTACGAGCTTCTGTTCGTATCTGATTTTCTGCTCCTGTAGCTGACCCTTTTCATCGTCATACCATATCTCTCATTGAATTTCTTCTGTTATTTTCATCTCTACCAAAACCCTTCATACCCAGTATGGAGATTTTGGACAGTCATGTCGTCCATTTCGATTGGTGGTGGATGGATTTGTGTAGTGTCATTGATCCACTTCCCGAAAGAATAATTTATAAACCTACTTAAAACTATTAACTAGTGGTAAGCAGGGTCGTTCCACAGGGACGGCAGTCAACCGCTCAAAATGTGATTAAAGTACAGAAAAAGAAAAAAAAAAGTTGAACAGATTGTCACTTGAGATAGTGAGAATAGTCACCTGATAGAGGGAAGAGGCAGAAGGGTCAATCACCTTCCTACCGTTATGATCCAGTTTTGATCCAAGTATTCTTGTAGTGTATAATTAGTTGTTCAATCAGGCACTTATACATCTTTATAATTCCTTCCAGACAAAATAAAGAGTCCTAGATTATCAACCCAGTCAGAGTGTTATTTAATCTAAGCCATTTGAGTTCTTAAGCCCTTTATGATTGCCTATACCATTCACCTAACTTCCGTTGATGTCTGGAACCGCAAGGTAGATTTCCTCCATTGTCACAGACTAGATTAAGCAGTTATGAGGTTATGCTTCCCCTTCCCGATCTTGATAACCATGCAAGCAAAATTAATTAAGTTGCCAGGTTAATGAAAAGGTTAATTAAATCACTTATCTAAGCACAACTCCTAATCAAGGAAACTGAATCAAAACTTTCACATAAAGATAGTAGGGATTGAACCCTTAACTAAGTTAGCTACTCATGCTTATTGAGATAAGCATGAGAGCAACCAAATACAAAAGATAAGACATTATCAAAATCAAAAGGTTAGAGGAAAGAAAGGGAAGATGGTAGCAGGGACAGTTCCTGTCTGTTCACTATGGCGAGGGGCGTTCGCCACTTAACAGAGTGACAGTTTGCCTTGTTCCTGCTACTACCCTGTTTCTAACCAACTAACTACTACCTAACTAATGTCTTTTGGACTAAATCTAACTACCCAATCAGTTGTTTTTCTAATTACTATTGGCTGGCTATTTATAGGGATTTGGAGAGGTTGGATTGGTGGAGTTCTGGCCTTCTTCTCTGCAGCAGAAAGTTGAGACAACAACTTGCAGCAGTAGAGATTTGTTTATTCTGAAACTTGCCTGGTTGGCAAGTTGCAGTCTTCTTTTTGGGTGATCTTTCTCTTCAGCCACAATTAGCCACCTTCTACTCATCATTGATGCTTCTTTTTAGTCTTCTTCCCCGGGGCCTTCTCACCATTTGCAGCCACAAATCTCCATTTCTTCATTCTTTATTCCTCAGCAGCCCAACTAGCAGTAATAGCAAGCAGTAGCATCAGCAGCATGCTTCCTTCCATCATTGTGTCTTCAGCCCCCAATTCATCCTAAATCTTCTGCCCTTTTCTTTCTTGTTTCCTAGGTCACTTGCTATGCCATTATTCACCCTTCTGCAAAAGCCAATGCATCAACTCAGCAACAGTATCAGTGGGTAAGCAGCAGAGTTGCTTATCACATATTCTCCCTCTTTCTCTTTCCACTTGTAACAACAACAACTTGCAGTGATGGCAAAGCGATTTTCTTCCTTGGGCTTCCTTGGGCCCCAAGATTTCAGCTCGTGGCTCCTCTTCGATTGATAGTAGCAACAGCTACTGCAGCAGCAATCAGGCAACTGGGCAACTGCCCTTCTTCCTCTCAATTGAGTGTGTTGCTGCAGATTCTTCCAATTTTTGATCATCTGCTGCCATTCTTCCTTCTTTAGGAAAGATTTCTCCACTTGCTCCATCTCTGATCAGTCCTTCGGCAGCTCAATTTCCAGCAATTTCCATTCCAGTCCATTTTTCTGCCTTTTTTTGCAATTTGGCCCTCATTTATGCTAATTTTCCAAATTGGCCCTCTGAGATATCTAAACTACAAAATCACCCCAAAAGTAAACTAATTATAACTAATTGACATTAAATTATAAGTAGAAATGAGTGAGAAATGCCTGATAAAAGGGTATTTATTTTACCGTCATCAATTGGCTTGCCTATAGTGCTGACCATCCTGCTTATTATCTTCCCACTCCAGTATCTCAGTGGCAGTTTCGGCATCTGTATCCATACAGGGACGTGCCTGATGTTTTCCATGTTGAATCCTCTGCTACTGACTACTCCTTTACAATTAACAGCTTGCTATCAAAGTGATAAACCCTCTGCTGTAAAACCTCCTCTTTAGCTGTGATACTGTTACACCTTACCACGTATACTCCATTTTCATGTAGCAGGACCTTACCTATTCCTAGTTTTCCCCATTTCCTTTTGAGGAAACCATTGACTACCTGGAAGGTAGGATTCGCCCCTGAAATATAACAGATTAGGTAAGGCTTCCAATATTCTATGGCTTCCTGCACAGCATCTCTATCAACTTTTGCTATTTTCTTATTATTGATCAGTACAGGTTCAACGAATTCTAATTTTTTCTCTTCGCCAACCAATTTCTTTGGATTGAAGTTTTTCCAGACATCTGTTTCATCTTTTCCCCAATTTCTTTCCTCAAATTTTCCTGACCTAATTTCAAGGTTTTTGAAATTTCCCCAACTTCTACAATCTTATTCTTACTCATTTGCTCAAAGAGATGTAACGGAACTGAACTTAGCTTTCCAATTGAAGAATTTGATTTAGGGTTACTGACCTTTTGCTCCGCCGATTTCTGATTTGGTACAAGATCTCCTGCCAGATGAATATGCTCTTCCTCCGATTGTTTGCTTTGCTCTCCAGTTGCTCCTTTCCTTCGCCTCTTCATTTTTCCTGTCATTACGGGCTCTCAGAGAGGCCGGAAAAATCAGTGCCAGTCGCACACAGTGGCAGTGTTTTCGCCCACAGTGATGGGAGAGTTTTAATTTTTTCTAAATACAGTTGTTTTTGTTTTTCTCCAATAGTTGTCCCAAACTCAAGATATTACTCTTGAGACTTGGAACATAGTAAACTTCTGAGATTTATTGGTGACTTCCATCTTTAGTAAGGATTAGTATCTTACCTTTGTCTTCAACCCTTGCTCTAGCATCATCTCTAAACATCACGTAGCCTTTGGCTAGTTCCACGTCTACGAACAACCTTTTTTCCGCTGTCATGTGGTTACTCGCAGCGGAGTAAATATACCACGTCTTCTTCTCTCCTTCATCTTCGTGTCTCGCCATTAAGAGAGTGAGTTGAACTTCATCTTTAAGCTCCATAAGATTTGCTCTCTCTTTTACTAGACTAGACCTTCTACATTCACTTGCACAATGACCATATTCTTGGGAATTAAAGCATCGGATTTGAGATTTACCTCTTTTTTGAAACTTCATACCTCTTCCACAACCACTTGTAGATTGAGAGCCTTGGTTGTTGTCCTCTTTGTTGGATTGAACATAGCCACCTCGAGCTCTTCCTTGTCCAAGGCCTCTGCCACGTCCAAAGCCTCCATCTCTTTCTTTGGAAGAGAGTTTTGTGAAGAGGGCTTGCTCCAAAGATTCTTTGGGCCTCCTCTTCTTTAGTTTCTCTTCATGGGCTACGAAAGTGCCTATGAGTTGATCAATGGTCATGGAGTCTAGCTCTTTTGACTCCTCTATGGCCACCACAATATAATCAAAGCTTAGTGTCAAAGAGCAAAGAATTTTTTCTATCACTCTTATGTCACTCAAGCTTTCTCCATTCCTCTTCATCTCATTAGAAACTTTCAAGACACAAGAACAATAATCTGAAACGGATTCGAAGTCCTCCATTTGCAAAACTTCAAATTCTCCTCTAAGAGTTTGAAGACGTACCCTTTTCACCTTCTCAATGCCTCTATTAGCATTCTCTAGAATATCCCAAGCCTCCTTTGAAGTAGAAACATTTGCCACCTTCTAGAAAACAGAATCATCTAGACATTGATGGATGAGTGAGAGAGCTTGTTGATCCTTCATCATTGCTTTGTTGAGTTCCCCCCTTTGGGCAGGAGTCAGAGATGCTTCATCTAGAGGTTTCTCATAACCTTTCTCAACAATCACCCACACTTCATGAGAGCCCAAAATCGCATTCTTCCGAATGCACCACTTACCATAGTTTTTTTTTTGGTAAGTTGAGGGAATTAGAAAGAGATCATTCCACTTGCCATCTTCCTTCAAAGCTGGATCAACCTCAGCTCTAATACCAGTTTGTTAGCAAATGAACCCTTTGGGTTATAAGGAAGAGACCTTTTAGATGATAGGTTTAGGAAGTGGAAATGGAAGAGAAGGAATTTTTGGGAGAAAGAATGGTTTACTACTTTGTAGTGAAAGGAAACAGAGTGGATTGTATTAAGCTTTTAGCTTAAAGTGACGCACAACTTCTCAACACACACTTACATCAAGGGGGTTCACTCCTATTCATAGAAGTGCATGGAAGGTTCTACACTCTTTCAAAATTTTTCTACTCCTTCTAAATATTTACATATTTTATTCTAATATCTAGATTTGTCTTTACTAACATCTAGATATTTCTTCTAGATATTTTTCATGGATTATTATACATACTCTTGATATTTATCTAGAACATTTCTAGAACTTTCTATCATTTTCTTATCCAGACAATTCTTCATTGAACTTGAGCTTAGGGTTAAGCATAAAGATTCATAGTCCAAGTTAATAATTTGGATAATCCAATATTAATTGGACCAAACTAAGTTTACTTACTAACACTCCTTCCACTTGAAAAACATTAGGCTCTGTTTGTTTGCATGGCATTGGGGGGTTGGATTTGGAATTTGGGCTCCCAATGCCAAATCCGGTGTTCGGCTGTCCAAAAATAAGATGGCATTGGTATTGGCCCAATGCCAAAAGGCTCTCAATGCCATAATTTCAATTTCGGGCTTGAAGCTATTATTTGGGATTCCAAACTCTTGTGGAGTTCAATATTTGTTTAACTAACCATCTTGCTTAGTTGCATTCTCCCATTCTTATTAAGTTAGAACGTGCAAAATGCTTGATATGTGGTTAGGTAGCTGTTCAATGTTTGCAAAAGACTTGATGTTTGCTGGCTTTTCACAATGGTTTCTAAACTTAAATTGTGATATAACATGTGTGTTTCAGCAACAACTTGGCTTTATTCAATTCTGTTATGAGATATTGCAAAATTTACGCTGTCGGTGAACCTTTCACCCCATCCTTATCTTGAGTTTAGAGCTAGGAATGGAAGAGTTGGGACTGGCAACTACACCCAAAAGCCCAAGCAGGCGAAGTTTGTGATATAGCATGTGTTATGTGTAGAAGCTTTTTGCTTCGGCTTTTTGGGTGCGCATTACCAATGAATAGGGTCTTTAGGCTTGTGGTAGATTCCAAGCTGAATATTTTATTTGTCTTCGGTACTAGAAATATTGAGTAACCAAGCAGGATTATCATATCCTAATGTGATAAATTTGTTTTTGTTGTTTTTCGCTATTTATAGGTCGGTCACGTGCTACCTTGCAGACCTCCAGTGTCACAGAGACGTGAAGAAATCCTCTTTAAGAAATTGTCAAAGTGGTTACTAGCTAAAGCCGCATCTGGCTAGTAAGTTCATTAACTTCTTAAGTTTCCTCTCTAAGTAATGATAGGATTCGCAGCCTGCTTGCTTCTCTTATCTTGCAATTTGCATCTCGTACTCGGCCCTTAGTCAAATTTAAATGATTTGAACCTTTGGTGGTGTTTTAAACATTTCTTAGCAAATGTTATTGCTTTAAGCCTTTCAATACCTTTGATATCTCTTCGTTTGGTTGTTCCTGTAGGAGTTTATTCTTGGATAATATTTGGCTTTAACATAGAGTTTAATAATTTATTTTGTTTAAATGTTGTAGGATATATTTGTTTTCTGTGGAAAGTCTATGGATTCTTTACTTGATGAGAATCCTAAACCTACCATCTAAAAACTAGCAAAAATCATGAATGACATGATCCAGATTTGATCATAGAAAATATTTCCTAACAGTGGAAAGGAGTTACACTGTATATTCTGACCAAAAAATAGCTATGTGATTCATCTCCTCAATCACATTTAAAAAAGGCTTTGTTAATTTCATGTGTTTCCATGTTAAATAGGTAATACTTCAGGCTTGTCGCGCCTTTTCTTTTGTCCCCTTAGTGAAGTATCTTGACTTTTCTGGTGGGTGTTCTAAATAATTTCTTTAGGCTTGTGGTAGATTCCAAGCTGAATATTTTATTTGTCTTCAGTACTAGGAATATTGAGTAACCAAGCAGGCAAAGTACATACCTAACCACAAATCATGAAGGACATGGAAATTGCAAGGTGGGAGTGCCTTGGTCAAGTTTTAGGTGAATGCATTTTCTGTCTATCATTTGGCTGAGAAAGGGCAGGTTTTGACATGTTAATAGATAGACTTTGGTATCCCCCAATTCAACTATTTCCCTTTAATGATCACTGAACATGACACCTCTAATTCTTAGAATGATCTTTTTTGTCTAGTTGCAAGTTTGAAGCAAGTTCTAGTTTGCCGTAGCTTTTTTATTAGTCTCTTTGTTTCTTCTTATACTCTTCTCTTCTATGGCTTAAAAGTGATGAATGGTTAGAAGTTGTAGAACATCTATGGCTTAAAAAAAAAAATTTATTTACAGGTAAATTCTCCTGATCTTTGATAATGGTGGGTGGCCTGAATATCAGCTGTAGTTTTTGGGTAAGAATGTTTCTTAGTGATCAAAATTGTTGTTGGATATTCTATCTCATCTTCAATTCCTCAATTTTGTTGTTCATGCTAATTCTGTGGACTGAATTTATGGCATCAAACTGTTGAAATTGGAAATTACTGGTGCTGCTTCCTTTCCTTTCTCTGCGTGTATGTGTGTTACATTGAAGGTTTTGCTCTGGATTTTCCCTATTTGTTTTTCCCTACTATAAAGTTTGTTGTGTTCTTCATTATTGAAGCTTCAAATCATGTGGGTTTAGGGGAAATATGGATAATTTCCAAGTGGTCATAAGCAGTGATATATTTTTTTCAGTTTAGTTGTCCCCTGCGTTTGTTTTTGTTTTGACAGATTTTGGCTTTATCAGTGTGTTCTTATGTGGGTTTTCAACCTTTGGATTTTTCTGAAGGACATAGAAGGAATCATGGATATATATTATTATAATCTTTGATTGATAGTCATAAAACGGTTTAGAGAAAAGAATAAATACATCATTATATGAAGAATTCCCTTCCCTTTTCTGATCCGCGAAGAATTCCTTTTTCCCTAATTTTTTGATCTAAATTAACGTTATTTTTTTGAGAGAATTATTTTGTTGTCTTTTGCAAAAAAGAGAACAGCTAGCTTTTGCATGTGTATGGTTAACTTCTCTAATTTATAGGTCCTCACTACCATCTTTTTTGTTTCTTTCTCTTGAAGAGAATCTTAAAGATATCATTCACGAAGTAGAATAGTTCTTTTGCATGAACTGAGTTGGCTCCTGTTTGTTTGCAGTTTTTTTAGGGTTTTAATTAATCTGAATTGATTTTTTTTTAATTTTTATTTTATTTATTTTATTTTATTTTTTTTTTTGCTTTTGATTCAGAAAAAGGGCAGCTGGTGACATGCTCCAAGGACATCAACTCAGAGTTATTTTATGCAGTTTTAGGAGGCCTTGGCCAGTTTGGAATCATAACAAGGGCTAGAATTGTGTTGGACAAAGCACCTACAAGAGTACGTATTCAACTTGTTTTGCAATCAAATAATAGTGATAATAACTACAAAAAAAAACATTAAAAAAAAAAGAAAAGAAAAGAAGAAAACGGGGGACTTTATAGGTCTAGGAGGACTTTATAGATGGCTTCTAATTCACAAGCAAGCTCTCAAGTGAAAGAAAAAGGAAAAGGAAACTATTTCACTTGGACTCCCGAGATGGATAAGATTCTTGGGACATGTTTTATAGATCAAATGGCTCAAGGAAACAAATGTGACGGGAAACTGGCTTGGAAGTCCTCCTCATGGACAGCAGCTATAAATGCACTTTATGTTCATCTAAAAGTTAATGTAGACAAGAGCAAAGTCCAATCTCATTTGAAGACATGGGCGAAGCACCATGAGATCTTGTATCCGTTATTGGTCTCCAGCAATTCCGACTCTCCAATCACATGGGACAACATGAAGGGCAGAATTGCAATCCAGAATGAAAATGTTTGGAATGAGCGACTGCAGGTATTTTTTTCCTCCCATTTATGCATTTTGTGTGATGTAAATGTGTCAATAGTTGGTGCAGGAGCCTTGTTACTCTTTATGTTGTATCCATTTATATGTACTAAAATAATAAAGTTGCATCACTCATGCCTTTTCAGTGTCCTTTCCTAGAAGATGAGACTGTCGTGTGTTGTATTATGAAAATCTCCAGTATTAACCAATGCAATAATGGTTTTCTTTCTAATTTACTTTCCAATTAGAAGCTAAAATTGTCTCTAATACTGGTATAGTAGAGATATCATCACAAATTGTAGTAACAGTCTTCAAAGATGATCATGGCAGGATTGCAAGCCCAGTGTATACCTTGGGTTGTAAAGTTTTCTTAATCTAATTTGCTATCCCCATAGTATACCTTGGGTTGTAATGCATTTTGTGTGATTTATTCAATTTGTTATTTTGCATATTCCTAAGTTATACATTAAATTCTTATCTTTTGCATATTCCTAAGGTATTACATCATTAAGCTTCTTTTGCATTAGAGGGTTTGAAATGTATTTAGTTCTCTGTATTGATGTACAGTTTTTGTTATATAGGCCAACTCCCAACTTGCTCCTTATTGGAGCAAATTTGTGATTGAAAATTGGGATGATATTTGTGCAATTTTCTCGCAAGACCGTGCCGATGGCCAAGGGGCAGCAACTTTTGAGGAGAATAATGCTGAGAATGAGGTCAACTCTTTCAACATAGGAGATCCATCTGAAGAGATTCATAATCAATCCGAAGCTATGAGACTTTTGTTGGCCCGACAAAAGCGAAAGGAAGGCACATCTTCTGCTTGTTCTCAACGCTCGAGAAAAAAACCAACATCAACGCAAGCTCCTGATTATATGACGCAAATGGCTGCTGAGTTTAGTGGCTACATGTTGGGGGGGAGAAAAAAGACTAAACTTGTGATAGCACAAAAAACAAAGATCACCCCTCAACAAATTTTGTCAGAATTGAAGGAAATTGATTTAGATGACATGCAGAAAATCAAGGCTGTGGATATGATGATGCTCAATCGAGTAATGCTTGATACATTTGTGGGATTGCCAGTTGAGTTGAAATACAAATGGCTTATGGCCAAACTTGATAAAGAAAACTGATTGTTCAGGTAATATTCTTTCACCTTTTCTAGTTGATCCAATCTAAGTTACTGCATTTTGCAGCATCATTTCAATTCATCCCATCATGTAGTTTTGCAGGATTTGCTCTGTAAAGTTCTGGGTGTAGTGGACTTCTAGCGTCGATAATATAAAGATATCAAGATTAAGTTCGGAGTTGTGTTTTGTAGGCTTGTAGCTTCACAACGAACAAAGTTGATGATCCTTTACTTTATATCTGTTGCATTCCTTCTACTATTGTTGCTTGCTCCTTTTCTTCCCTTTTCATTTGAACTGAGTTGAATGTGTACAAGTAACAATTTTTTTGGAAAGAAGCTGTTTTTGCCCCTGTTCTTTCCAGTAGACAACCCAAGTGCAGATTCTCCTCTTGAGTCATTTCTTTATGTTAATCTTCGTCCTGTTTTGTGGACTAAAGTCATAGCTAAGTGCAGATCATACTTGATTTATGTTAATCTTCCTCCTGTTTTGTGGACTAAAGTCATAGCTAAGTGCAGTTTTTTAGCACCGTCATTCCAACAATGGCTATGGCGAATGTCGGTTTTGCGCAACACATTGTTGTGTTTAAACTGTGGAGTGGAGAGTTACATATGTGCCCCTGACATATTTTAAGCACATTGGCTTTCGCAACTCCATCCAAGTCCACTGTTTCTGTTCATCATACAATCGTAGTAGCAAATTCATCCAACTACACTCTGTCCAGCTGATTTCTTAACATTGTTTTCCCTCATTGACAATCTCACTTTCTCAACTTCATCCCAATCTCCTCTTTCTGCATAGATATTCGACAACAAAACGTAGTTTCTAGAATTGCCAGGTTCCAAACTGATAAGTTCCTTCACTGCACATTCTGCAATTTCTGTATTGCCATGGGTTTGGCAGGCGCTAAGCAGCATAATGAAGTGCAACTCTTGTTATTAATGTATTTCCTTTTTAAACAATGTCATGAAGCATGTCAATGATACTTTCCAGCAACAAGAAACTGTGTTTTAGAAAGTACCATTTTTAGTATGTGATATATGTTGCTCTGTTTTTTAGAGAGAGAAAGTTCTCATGAGATAACTGGCGAATCCACTACTGGTAGTGATGATGAGGCTCGTAAAGGACTCACTTCCAATGTCTGGAAAGACTTTAATATTGTGACGGTTAATAAAAAAGAAAAGCTATTTGTATGATTTGTGAAGCTGAATATGTTGCCGACTCAAAAGCATGGAACGACAAATTTAGCTTGGCATTATGAAACGAAACATAAGGATGTAGAAATTAGTGATGAGCCTAGATTGGTTGCTGTAAATCAGGATGTCTACAGATAGAAGATGGCAGTTGCCATTGTGCAACATGATTATTCTTTTAGTTTTGTGGAGCATAAGGCAAATCGAGATTTGCACTCTGTTTTAACAACAAAATAGAGAATTTAATTCCAACACGAAAGTGATAAAAATTGTCGAAGCAAACCAACGTAATATATATACATAAATAAGTCCAATGAGTTATAAAATACAAGTGTACGCTTTAAATAAATTTAGATTTTATATGAAAAAAACCCCAATTTGACACGCGTATCGTGATACAGTTACAGAGTCGACCCAGATCGACCCACGGTTTGACCCAGTTAAAGTTCGCTCGGAATGTGAAAATTTATAGTCAAACGAGTTTTAAAAAGTAAATATAGATTTAATTTGAAAAAAATCCCAATTCGACCCGCGTATCGTGACCTATTACTGGGTCAACCTAGTTTGACCCACGGGTCGACTCAGTTAAAGTTCGTCCGAAACGCGAAAATTTAAAGTCTAACGAGTTTTAAAAAGTAAATATAGATTTAATTTGAATAAAAATCCCAATTCGACCCGCTTATCGTGATCCGGTTACTAGTCGACCTAGTTCAACTCACGGGTCGACTTAGTTAAAGTTGGCTCAAAACGTGAAAATTTATAATCAAACGAGTTTTAAAATGCAAGTTTAAGTTAGAAAATTTTAGTTTTAAAAATTGATGTATGTTATTTTTCCAAAAAATTTAAAATTTGTAAATTCACCTAATGAAAACACAAAAATAAGATATGACCCGCGGGTTAAAAAATTATACTAGTTTAACTTGAGCAGGTTGAGCCACGGGTTGACCCGTGACCCGCGCCAACCCGTCTTGACCCAATCCGTTCTGACCCGTGCTTATGGCGGGTTGGAGTGTCTTGACCCGCCTACTCCCGAATCCACCTTGACCCAACCCGCGCCTGACCCAACCCCCCCAACTGCCAGCCCTGATTACACATAACTCTTGGTTATGGCCTTATACATAACTTTTCGTTAATGTCTTTTCATATGGAGTCAATAGACACAACTTATTTATAGTGTCCCTACAATATATTGAAATAGCCAATAGGCACAAAATATTTTAGTTGTATCCCTACAATATATTAAAAATAACTCCAACAATCCTCCGTCATTTTTAATATATTTAAAATAATTTTTAAATAGAACCAGAATAATTCTAGCGAAACACATGTATAAAATAATGGTATTGTTAGACTTGAACCACTACCTTAGTGTCGGTTTCATAACTTGTAGTACAACCCGATAGACTAGCTTTGAACCGTACGTACATGTTCCAAGCTACTATTATCAACACAGATAGGTTTCTTTCTCCTCAACTTGTCTGCACCATATCAGTGCGTGTGGTATGTAAAGTCTTGTACTCATATCTCTTCATTAATCTTACTATATATTAAAGGAATTTTTTTTAAAAGACACATATCAGTCAATTAAACCATCGATAATTTTCAAGTACACGTATCATTTTTTCATTCGTTGAGAATTTTGTATGATACACATGTAATCTTCTAATTCGTGTATTTTTTTACTGGGTGTTTTAGACAAGTAATACGGTTATTTTAAACACATTCAAATGATTATTTTCTTAAAAAAATAACTTTTTCCGAATTAGAGGATCGTCGCCGACAATCTATTAATAATTTTCAACCCATAAATATTTTTCCTGAGCTCCACTACAACCACCACCTCCTCCTGAGCTTCCAACGGCGGTTGAATTCAATTGAATCTGTGACGACGATTCCTATTTGGTCAAGGATAAGACCACGAGTATGCATACGAAATTCAACAAAATGCAAAAGGTAGAAATTCAACAAAAAATGATAAAAATTGAGAAAAAAAAAGATACTAATCAGAAACTGGATTTGATAGATTAAATTTAAGAAGAACCAGAGGAGTTGATGCTGTTGGAGCTCACGAAGGCAAATGGGGGAGGGGAAAGGGTAATTCTGGCTGTGGGGAAGGCGAAAATCGGGGGAGGGAAAGGCAAATCGCGGGAGGAGAAGAAGAATCAGATTGTGGGGAACGGAAATTGGGGGAAGGGAAAGGGTAGTTCCGACGGGCCACGAGATGAAGAGAGAGGAAAAAGAGGAGTGTAGAAAAAATGAATCTCGAAGGGGTGGCGCTGGGGAGGTAGGGTTTTTCATTTGAAATTTATAAAATTATGATTTGGCCTTAATAGTTTAAACTAGATGTTTGGCCAGACAGATGTCTGAGCGCCCCTCTACTTTAAATTTGTGTTAATAGATAAATAAATTTTTGATTTGGAAAAAATAAAATAGCTACACATTTGTTTTTTTTTTCTTTTTTTAGTGAAAAATAAAAATAAAAATAAAAAATCATCTGCCAAAGGAAAAAAAATATTGAAAAGTACAACGATTCAGAAATCATACAAAAGAATGTGGAATAATAAAGGGGATAAGTTTATGACTAATTTAAATGCTATTTTAATTTGATTGATAAATGATAAATGTTAGGAGTTAAAATTGTGTAACTATTTTTCTAAAGTAACTTTTGTTTCTCCGAATAAGATTTTTTTTTTGTCTTTTAAAAAGGGAATGACACGTGGCAGAATAGTCAATGCAATATGGTGCATTTGGAGCCAAAAAGTTTTAATAAGAAGTTGCCACATCAACATCCTGTATTCTGCTTTAATAGGGTAAAAGGGATTAGTAGCACTATGATATGGAAACTTTACATTATACTTAATTTACAATATAATTTATTTTTTATTTCATGTATATAATTTAATCTTACTATATATTAGAGGAATTTTTTTTCCAAACACATATGTCAGTAATCAGGCCTCGATAATTTTAAAATACACGTGTCATCTTTTAATTCGTTAAAAATTTTTTGTAGTACACATGTCATCTTCTAATTCGTGGATATTTTTACTGGGTATTTTATACTAACAACATAGTTATTTTAAACACAGTAATATGGTTATTTCCTAAACAAATAATTTTCTTCGAATAGAAGATAAACGCCAACAATCTCCGAATCATCAATTTGACCGGAAAAATACCTCCGACCACAAAAATCTCTGGACACGCCGATTACAGAATTAACGTCATCGCCGGTTCATCTCCAGCTAAATTTAGTCAAAGTGTAATTCGAAGATATATATATATATATATATATATACATATATATATAGTCGCTATAATAATTTTTTATTCTTTCCAAAACAGAACTGTATTTCGCTCTAATCCTTCATTTCGTTGCCGTGAAAATCATCAACGGCTGATTGTATCCTTCACTTTGTTGAGAACAGATTTTTTTTTTTCCAAATGATAAATGGAAGGCATAAGTTTGTGATGAACCGCTTCTAACTCCAGAAGGGTGTGATGGGGGTGATGATGATGGGAGGGTGGATGATGGTAAATGATGGAGTGATGGATGATGATGGGGATGATGATGATGGGAGGGTGGAAGAATATATTTTGGGGAATGGGTAGTGTATGGCCGGCTGAAGGAGAATAGTGCGGCGCGGCGGCTAAACTTTTTTTTACGTACGTGGTTATAAGTTTTAGGGATGAGTTTTAGGGCTTTTTAAATTTCTATTATCTACTTATATTAATTTCAAGTTTTCATAATTATAAAATAAAATAGATATATAAAAGATAAAGATGATCTGAATGGATAAAATTATTCAAAGATTGTATTTATTTATATTAATATTAGGTTCTGAATCCGTGCATTCGCACGGGTATGTTATAAAAAAGGCTTATAATTGTTATTATCTTAATTAAAATCATAACAAAATTATTTCTAGATAAAACTACTTTGAAATTTTTGTATTTATTTAGAAAAATATACAGATAATTTGTTTTTAAGAGATTATTGAGACTTAGACATCATAACATGAATAGATACACATATAATTTCATCATAAGTCATTTACTATTTTTGTATACAATCAGTTTTTCCAAATATGCTTTTGAGCACCGAAATAAGAATATATGTTCATGAACGGAGAAACTATATATTATTCTTTCCAACATCAAAAACTATAGCAACACTTAGAACAATAATTATAGATCAAAGAATTCATCACCAATTTTTTACTTTTTATTTCTGTGAAACAAAATTAATCAGCAACTTTGTCAAAAGGTTCATCCCTTGGAACTATTATGTTCGGCATGGATCATGGAGCAACGTGAAAGGATGGGTGAGACATTAGCATATTATTTTTACATGAACTACAAATTAAATAAACATATCCTTGGATTCTTACCTTGTACTCCGTTTCTAAACGATAGTCTTGTAGTCGTTTCCGATTTTGACTACTCCATCAAACATGAATTCTCACAATGAGATTGTATTGTGATTGATTATTGATTGAAAATAATTGATCCATAAATTTTTCAAGGACTTTAGATTTGAACAGGTAGTTAATTTGGATAAAGAAATGGTAGACAACTTTAAAGATATTGTGATTTATTTGAGAAATTTATTTGGGGATAGAATTATAACTCAGGTTAAGTGTAACCACTAAAGTCATGAACCAGTTTCAAGATTACATACAGTAATTGATTTTTTTTTTATAACTATAAATCAGAAGTTTTTTTTTAATAAAAAGTCTTTTGGGTTTGGGTATGGAGATTTTTAAGGATGGTTTTCTTTTTTATAACTAAAACCGCAAGTTTTTATATTTTTTTTTCAATGACAAGTCTTTTTTGGATTTGGGTGTGGAAATTTTTAAGGATTGGTTGACAATTGGAATTTTGGACAAAATGTATTTTTATTTTTCAATAAAAAGTCTTTTGGGTTTGGGCGGGGAGATTTTTAAGGATGGTTTTTTTTTTTTTTGATAACTAAAACCGCAAGTTTTTTTTTTTTTCTCAATAAGAAGTCTTTTTGGATTTGGGTGTGGAGATTTTTAAGGATAGGTTGATAATCGGAATTTTGGACAAAATATGGTTTTTGTTATAATGGGTATAAATATATATATATATATATATGAAAAATTCATGAAAGGAGAAACTATATATCAATCTTTCCAACATCATAAACTACACCAAAATTTAGAACAATAATTATAGATCAAAGAATTCATGACCAATTTTTTACTTTTTATTTCTGTGAAACAAAATTAATCAGCAACTTTGTCAAAAGATCCATCCCTTTGAACTATTATGTTTGGCATGGATCATGGAGCAACGTGAAAGGATGGGGTGAGACATTAGCACATTAGCTTTCCAAATGAAATTTTTGTCATTTTAAATTGTCACATATATTCTCAAAACATTCTCACGAGTCATATGACATTAATATTTCTTCTAAAAAAATGATTAACCACGTAAATTTATTTCAATGCCCTCATTAAAATTCCCTCACAAATTGAAAGTCCTTAGAAAACCATGACACAATTAGTGTTAGTGCATGTATATACTCACAGACCTTTTTCCCAAGACCGTTACTATTTTAATGATCAAATTAAATTGGCTTTCAATTGAATTATTAAATTTCTCAAACAAAAACTGTTACAAAAAACTACTTGAAAGCTTTTTGTGAAAATTCATAATTGTTGGTCAAGTGGTTTTATTAGTATAATAACTACCATTTATTATTTTAAAATTAAGAATGACTAGAAGAAGATGAAAGTTTTAAACCATAAACTAGAACACATTTTTTCCTGATTTTTTATTTTTCTTTATGTTTTATTTATTTAGTAAACATTTCATTCGTCATTTCAGTCAGCCTTTCATTTGATCAAACTCAATGCAGGGCGCCAATTTTGCATGAGCAGTAATAGCAATTAAATTAATGAAACAACCCCCACAATTCCTATAATTAAATAGTATTTCTTTTCATGGGTTGTGATTATGTACTCAAACATGCTGCAAAACTTAGTTTTATGCACTCAAAGCTAAAACCAACTTTGAAGAAAATTTCTTCATGAATGAAAACATGCAGCAAATATGCAAACCATGAAGTTGCAGAAATTATTTTTTTTATATATAAAATTCCCCACGCACATAATTACATAAGTATATTTATGCAAGATAATAATTAAATTAATCCGGACATCAACAAATAAATTCCACGTTGAGGCCATTTCTTTACGTTTCATGGTTAAAAATAATCATAAAAACACACACATAGAAACCATAACTACATCTACTTTAACATGATGTAAAATTATTTTCATGCCACATTTAAATTTTCATCATTGTGATAAAACTATGAAAAATACAATGACAAGTAATTTTAGTTTGCCAGAACCATCATTCTTAAAATTAGAACTTTCTTACTCATTTTAACCTTCTCATACTTTATCTAGAGACTGAACCAGGCGAACACTCCAACTTAGCAGTACTAAAGGACGTATTGTCGGACTGAAGCAAATCCAAAACGTAGTCACTTTTGTCACTGTATGAAATAATGGATTATCTCTTCTTAGATTGTTTAAAAATATACATTTAAATCATCAAAATAAGATATAAATACAAAACCATAATCTCGAAAATAGATAACAGAGAGAGTTTGAGAAATAGAGTTTGGATTGAGGCTCGCCAAAGGCGCTGTCCTAAGAAGAGATACGCCCCTTCACACAAAGTTTGATGGCGTTCTTTTACGAAGATACAACAATTCTCATAGGAGTTCCAGTGGTGGTAGAGCTCTCTATATTGTGAACGATCATGATCCGACTTGCTCAATTCAGATATAGAAAATGGGTTTATAGAATCACTACAACAAAATAGGTTTATAAAGACGCACTTTTTAGGACACTTGTAGATAAGTGTCCCAATAAATACCTAATGGGACGTGGTGTAGAAAGTGTCCCTTTAAGATATATTATGGGACGCTTAAAAATGTCTTCAAATAAATAGTTAACGGGACGGATAAATATGTCCTTGTGATAATCATGCGTCCTTATAGAGTAACTTAATGAGACATGTACAAGCGTCCTCACATGTATTTTTAATAAGGACCATTATAAGCGTCCTATTAAAATATATTATAATAAATTAATCATAATTGGGCATGTCGAGACTTCAATGTTACTATTTATTTCGTTTTGGAATCAAATTGTAATTTATATTTTTATTTTTGTTAATATTTTCTATGAGTAGGATTATGCTATAAATGTTAACCGATGCGATAAAAGTCATTTAGAATTTCTAGCAATTGTAATATTACACCCTAATAATTGTATTTTTCTGATATCAAATCTAACAATGATATAATTAATTTTTTAAAAAATTTAATCAATTTAAGTATGGGGTTAAGTTGGAAGCGCACTAGCTTCAAGAACTAGTTTGAATAATTTCATATAAAATTCGCATGTTAAAAGTATATGAACAATAATAGAAGGTTGAATTAAATCTAATAATTCTTGTTCGATGGGCGAATGAGTTATGTTTATTACATATTTACGTTATATATTATTATTCTTTATAATAATTATACTATGACACTCTAACATTTGTAAATATACAATAAGTGTTCTATGAAGTTTCAACCTCGACCACCTTACTATTTTAATTGGAAAATATGACACCCTAATTTTATATTTTTATCCCATAAGAATATTTAATTGTAAAGTTTGAACATTTTCAATAATTGACTTTGACTATATCGATAAAAAAGTAGTATCTTTGAACTCAATTTTTTAAATCTCAATATTGAATACGTATAAATATATGAATCTCAATATTGAATACAAAAAGTATATCTTTCATAATTAAGTCTCTTCACATATTGTATTATCTATCATGTTGTATTATCAACAATCAACAAGTACAATTGTAAATTGTAATGTATATATTCACTGCAAGTTATTTGTACTTTATATAGTGTCTTCAAGGTTAATATTTTGAACAACGTGAAAAATGATCAAATCTTATTTTTTTCTTACAAAATAAATAGTGTTTCAGATTAAAAGAAATAGTAAATATTTCATTCCATATTTGTAAAGAAATAATTTGTTAAAACATAATTGAGTATATTTATCTAATACAAACTAGCATCCAATTATTAAGTTTAAAGGGTGTAATTTCATAATGTGAATTAATTTAGAATTTCATATTTTGTTTTTGGGTTCAATTGAAAAAAAAAAACTTCTATTGAGAACGTAATTGAAAGTATTGGCATTCTTATAGGATGAAGATTTTTAAAAAAGTGGAAGGGTGCTATTACATAATAGCTAGGGTGTCAATAACTCAATATAGTAGAATTTTGTGTTTGAAGTAAAAATAAAAAATATTTAAAGTACTCCAAAATAGATGCAAGTGTTCTCCATTTCTCCCCCCCATTTTTTCCACTCTCCCGCTTTTTTTTTTTTTCCATTCTCCTGCTGTTCTTTTTTTTTTTTTTTTTTTTTTCAATTTGACACTTTAACTTTCCTACACTATTTCCCCCACTTCTAAGTCGTTCTATCAGTCTTCCCTTTTCTTCTTTTTTTTTTTTTTCCATCTTTTTTTGTTCGCCTCTTCTCTCCCTCAGGCTATCGCAATACGTGTTCTAAAAAATTCTAAAGTCCCAAACCCCCTCACGTGTTGTAATCTTCTCACAGCCCTAATTGCGGTGCTTTAAAGTCCCCTAATTTGATGTTCTTCTCCAATCTTAGGGCAGATTTGAGCTGTTTAGCAGGTTAAAAATTACTAATTCAACTCAAACTTGCTAAAGACGAAGAATTGAATACACTTTTGATGTTCCTCCCGTCGATTTGTTGGTAGCTTTTAGATGTCATCCAGATCTGACCGAAAGAAGACCCCTGCCATGGAAAGTGTTTATCTTCTGGCTGAATCTGCAGATCTGATGATTATTATTCAAGGACCAGATGATGACTTAAGGTCTCTTCTGTTCTTTTTCTTTCCTTATCCTTGTCAATTGAGTCAAAATATTTTGATTGCCCTAAATTATGGTACGGTGATATTTGAGAGTCGGGTTTCTCTAAATTAGATTGATAATTATGGTTCCATTATTTTTTTTTTCTTTTTGTTATTGTAGAGGAAACTAAGGGGCGATGAGGAGTCTGAAATTCGGGAACTTGATGCTTGAGCTCCTTGGAGAAACGTACTACTAGGAAGCAAAGGCGGATTAATAGCTCAAGAGGTTAGGTAAAAATTTTTGTTTTGAGAGAAGAGAGTTTAACCTTCAGGTAGATGTGACTCGTAGTTTGCTTGCAAAATCAGATCTCTACTAAATTTATTGGCCAATTGTTTATCATATTTTGTGTTTCACAGTTGCTTCAGTTTATTAGAAATCTTATTTGTATTAATTTTTTGTTGCTACGAATTATAGATTCTTTTTGCGATTGGTTAGCATTTGCTGCAGTAATTTAATTTTTGTGACAATAGAATGTTTTTTTGGTAGACGTGTATATATACAATAGAGACTGCAGTGATTCATGTGGTCGAACCCACATGGTGGATAAAGCTAGGCTCTTTTTGTGTTAAATAGTAGTAGCAGATATTAGAAAGTAGATACTAGGTTCACATGGTGATAAAGTTAGGCTCTTTTCGTGTTGCTAAATAGTAGCAGATATTGGCAAGTAGATATCAGGTTTGTTTTGTACTCTATATTGAGGGTGTTTAGATACTCTAGTTCGCAATGAGAGCAGAAGTTTCCTTTTGTCCATGTCTACTATTAAGTTTATTAATCTAGATGCATACATAGGAAAGGAAGAGTGGAAACAGAATATGAAAGAGCATGAGAACATATACTTGGCTCTTTTTTTTTGCTTATTACAAATACTGGTCTCATCAACAAGCATATTCCCTTCTTTCAGCAAGTTTATTCTGGTGCTTATAATTTTGAATTTTGGGGATCTAAAGTCCTGTTTGTCGTTATGTAGCTGTTGTGCCATCATTGTACTACCTGTCTGAGGATCTAAATTCTTGACATTTATCTACCATTTGATCTCAATAAACTTGATTATGTGGCTACCAAAGTTGAGGCTTTATTTTGATAGTTTTGTAATTTGTTGCCTACTTCTGATCATTTTCTATTGATGGAGGTGATCAACGATTCTACCTAAAAACATTTAGGTAGTGAATAAGCTACATAATTGTTAAAAGTCTTTCAACTCTTTACATGTTAGTTTTAAGCGTGCATGTGTTTGGATGGTAGGTTATGTCCTTGTTTGCTTTGTTGCTTCTTATCGTGGATCTTGTAAAGTGCATGAAATAATGGTCCAGTTCACTTGTGCATACACAGGTTTATTTTTTACATAATGCAATGCAATAAACTGAAATTGGCTCTTACATTACATTCTCTATCTTGATTGATTATGAGTCCCCTGTATTTTGCTCAGCAGGCACTCGCTTAAAGATTATGTGTCTTCAACCACGGCTTATGCGTAAGATTCTCGTGTCTGCCGGAGTTTAATGATGTAAGTTACTAAAGCTCACCAAAACTGTGTAATATCTTATTATAGTTTGAAAAACCAGGGGTTTAAAGTGTGAAGTTGAAGTTGCATTATGTGTTGATTCTGTGTTGTTCATTATGGGAGCTTCATGATTCTTATCTTGTTTCGAATTTAGGTGATCAATGAGGCCGCTCAATGACGACTTTGATTTTCATTCACTTAAGAAGAGATCATGGAGGTCAAGGATATTGTGGATCTTATTTTTGTTTGTAGATGAATTGGAACTTTCTTTTCACAGATTAGGTTGTCATTGACATTGGATATCAATAGCTGTATTGGTGATGACATTCTATTTTAGTGATCTAGTTATGAAAATTCTTGGGCTCTGGACTTGGAAAATATTTGTTTCAATTGTGCTTTTGGTGAGTTTCTCCTATGGTTGATGGTTTTTTGATTTCAGTATAGTAATTATTGATTAATTACCAATTTTTATAAGGCACTAATTGGGACGGTTAAAAGTGCCCATATAAAATTGGAATCTTGAAGACATACTAAAGCGTCCTATAAAACCTCCTAAGTGTTGGAATACATTTATGCGTCCTAACATCAATCAGGAAAACTGTGATGCATCAAAACGTCTCAATATAGACAAGGTTATGGGTCATATTTAAGCGTCTCATTAGAGAATAAGATTTACGTGTCTTAAAAACGTCGTAAGTTGACTAGTCAATTTGGATCTAATTTAACGGGACGCTTAAAAGTATTAGGACCATTTTATCCGTCCTTACAACTTATTGGGACGGCCACCTACAGGACGTATTCTTATGCGTCCCAAAATTGTAAACATCCCTGAAAGTGACCTAATGGGACGGCTTACTGTGTCCCTAATTGACCTTTTTCTTGTAGTGAATATAAAATCTTTGAAAGTTTGTTTAACAAAAAAATTGTTAAGAAAATCACTTCTAGGAATATTTTTGTCAAAAAATGAGTTGGAGAAGAAGGTTTAGAATAACTTGACACTTGTTCTTCTCTTTCTCCATCACACAAGTTTAAATATATAGTCAACAATATTTTTAATAGTAACAACTATAACCCCCTAGTATTTAATTTCAACAATGACCTCCTCCACATTTATCCCGTATTTATCTTAGAAATAATGTTAGGAGTAATGGTATTTGTAACAACTCTAATTTTTAATATTGAATTAAATATGTTTCCAACGTAACATTCATGATGATAAGGTCTATCTTCGTGGTGCTCCTGCTCACTCTTGCAATTGGTAACATTAATCACCTCACTCATATATATATACTTCATGCTGATTAATTATAATTTGTCAAAATGTAAGTACGTTTTTTTTTTTTTTTCCTTGCAGCATCTTTGTGGTTGGCAAACCCTGCAGAGGCAACAGAAGAAGATGAGATCCCGAAAAGAAAGCTTTTGCAAAGTCCTGATCCGACTTATAGTACGGTTGCCCAAGTCTGCGCGGGATCTTGCCCATTACCAGGCTACTGTACCCAATTCTCATCAACGGCTACGATGTTCATTAATGTGGTTCGTTCTGATTCAGTTTTCGGGAGTGAGTCCTGATTATTTAGTTCCTCAGGGTGCAACTCGGGTTTGGATAAACACACCCGGCGGTGCTGGTTGATGATGATGATTCCTGGATGCATCGACGTATTCGATATACCGACGTCGCGAACTATTTAAACTTATGTATTAACTATTGTGTGTTCATTTATAATTCTATAGTAATTATGATGTATGAACTTGTGATTCTGTTAATTAGTGCTGTGTAGACATTTCTCACAGCGTGCATGACTATCATATACGGATGGATTTTATGCAAAGTTTCTGTTGTTATACTGTCGTATTATTTCATCAATATATAAACGTGACAATATTTAAATTATTTTTGTTTTTTTGGTAAAATGTAATATCTTTTATAACTTCAAAGACAAGGCATATTTATAACTTCCCAACTCTATTACATCATTAACAGTATGAAGGCCTAATGCCTATTTTTTCCAGAAATTAGTTCAGCTTTGCTACAATATTTAAATTATTTTTGTTATTGATACTATTTCTATTATTAATATATACTATCCTTCGTCTTCCTATCATCATCAAATGTCAGTAATTTTCTTGTTTTAGATATTGTTTTTTACTTACCCCTCTTTGCAACTTCTCCCAGTAACAGAATATATATACTAATTATATGAAATACCTTAGGAATACCCCGGTAATATTTTCCTTTCTTCATCCGGTGAAAATTACTTGTGGCCATTTATAACCAGTTTAGAACCTCGAAATTAATAGGTAATAACGACCCACTAAAAATCCAAATAATGGAAGTTGCTTGGGACTTGGTATTTCGCACCCACACATATATACTTTTTGAGGTAAAAGGATAACAAATACTTCCTTCGTCCCGAAATAATTGTGCAGTTTGAATTTTTATTCTTAATTTAAATTATACTAAGGGTCTGTTTGATAATCACTAAAATCTGAATCTGCAGACTTTACACTTAACACTGAAGTCTGAAGTCTGAAAATTTAATTTACATTGTTTGATAAAAATGTCAGAATATGATGTCTGAAGACTGAAGTCTGAATACTAATGTCTGAAAGTTATTTAAAATTTTAATACCATTAATATTAAATTATGAACAAAATTCTTTTAAATAGAAAAATAACTAATATTTTGTTCTAGATAATACAATAATAATTTTAAAATAAGTTTTTGTATATATAATGAAAGTAGATATTCCACTTGGTAAATAATCAATATATAATTAAATTTAGATTATTACATATATGTGTATACCTTGTTATTTAGCAAATTTCATGTATTAAAATTAGTTTAATTTGAGCTTGAAAGTTTGAGATCTTTTATACACATAATAAAAATTTAACTTTAAGCACTCTTAATCAGTTTACCTTAAGAAAATAAAAATTTTAAAAACAATGTAAAAATAAGCAACAAAATAAAGAAGAGGGGAAAAAAAGGAAAAAAAGAAAAAAGAAAAAAGAAAAAAAAAGAGTTATCACAGAAATTAAGTGATAAGTGATAAATGATAGGCCTATTACTTATTTTCTGGCTCACAATTGAACTGACTATTCAGACGCACTTCATTAATTCAGACAGTGAAATTTTAGTTATCAAACGCACTTAATTTATGAGTACTTAATTAGTTTAGAACTTAATTCATTAACACTTTTAGTAGCGATTATCAAACACACTTAATTTCCTTAATTACTTAAAAAAATTAAGTCACTATATTAAGTGATTATCAAACAGAGCCTAAGACTATACCAAAAAAAAAAAAAAGATATGAAATAGACAATCATCCCGAAATGATTGTCACGAAACCATTTAACATTAGTTAGATTGCTGAATACTATAATTCCGAAGCTATTCAGCATCTTCTTTTTTCTTTTTTCTTTTTTTAAATTTTTTAATTCGAAACTATTCAGCTTGGGATGAATAAAAGCGTAAAACCATATATATTCAAGCGCCATACACCTAGTAATATCAAGCAAACATACAACTTGAAAACTTTGTAATATTTCTCCAAGCTTTAACAAACAAGGAAAAATTTTACTTTTTATCCCTAGCTAAGATGATTAGGTATCTAAAGTTTGTCCCCGACCAAATGTGTTGACCAAAGAATATCCTATATATTATACTAGAATTTGTCCCGCACGTTGTGCAGGGTTATGTGAAAATCAACAATCATTAAATCAATTATCATGTCAAAACAGAGCTGTTATTTGAACATTTTCATGAAACTTATTCCTTCTCTCTAAATATATTGAGTTCTCCTATCGAAATATTTGTTCCTTTCGTAGGAATACAATGTTTAATTCCTTTTAGACTGACAAAGACGAATCCCGATGACGGTGAGTCAATGGTCAACTAGGTCGGAGATGTGCAAAATAGAGGTTAGCACTCCGATACTAAAGTTAGTATAGTTAGAAAAAATAAATAAATACACACTTAGAGGGAGAAAGAGAACTGTGAATTAACCCCTTGAAATAAATGTGTTGGGGTATTTATAGTTCACAATTTAGGAAGTGTCTAAAAGTGAGACCCAAGGCATAGGATCCATCTGTAATTGGGCCCATGGGCTGAGTTTTGTCTAGCCCAATATTGCCATTAGGCTTATTAGTAATTTGCTTCGTCAAGAGCCCCTGTCAAGACCAAAAGGGCTATGTGATTTTAGGCTTCACAAACCACAAAGAATCCCACAAGATAAGTCCACTCCAATAAGGTTTTCTCGCCTCAATTTCCAAATAGTTTGAGCTGGATGATTGGCTGCTTTAATGCTTTCGACGGCTCAGATTGCCTCGAATCTCCAAAGGGTGCAATGATGACTTTGGAGAATCGAACCGACTCTTCAGTTTCCATGGGTGAGTATAAAAGAGGGGAGATAGACTCATTTGAAGAGTTTCACTTCCTCCTTCGTTTTTCTTCCTAACTTCTTTCCTTCTCTACCATTAGAAATTCCGATTGCCGATAGCAAACTCCGTTCTAGGCTCACTGTTCTGGCGGCTCATTCAACCTTTGGGAAATATCTATTCTGAGGACGACTCTCCAGTAAGTTTTTATCTTCTTTATATTTGTTTTATTCTTTATCAAACTTTCCGACCATGAATAAAGATACATTGACGGTTGGAGATGTCCACAGTCTATTAAAGCTATCGGATTTAGATCTTTTGGAAGAGAAATTCAGTTTGACCGAGCTTCACCCTCGTCTACCCGAGGGCAAAAAGTGTGCGAACACTCCCCTGAAGAAAAAATAATCATTTATGCTAAATTTCTCGATTATGGTCTCCAGTTCCCCCTTCTTCCTTTATTTCGCTCACTTCTGGAAGCGTATAGCCTTCTTCTAGCCCAGTTCACACCCAACTTCATCACGTCGGCACTGGCTTTGGTGTATGTTTGCAGCAAAGTCAAAGTCATGCTCGACGTCTTTATGTTTTGGTGCTTTTAGAAGCTAATCCACAGGGTAAAATACTTACCGGGTTGGTATAGGTTTACTAAAAACCTAGGTGGTCTGAAGAAGGAATTGGCTTTGAGGAACGAGACGTCCAGCCATGGAAACCAGAATACAAATTTTGGAGGTCGGAGTACTTCTATGTCGATTCTGATCTCGCCAACCTCTTTCCGTGGAATATAGACTTGGAAGTGAAGAAAATGCTAGATTCCAGGTCTGACGATGACAAGGCTGAAATAAGGAAACGGCTGTCCGACCTTGATAAGTTGATTGCTTGGGACAAGTCGTACACTTATCATCAAATCTCAGCTATCAGTGACTTCATTATGTTTTCTCAGCAAGGTATTCTTCTCATCTAGTCGTCACTAACTTGTACTCACTTTCCTGTTTTTAGGTCGACTATCATAGCTCATGGGCAAGCTATCCACTCTTGGTAAACGTGTTGACCTAAAGGGTGGATCAAGCTCCTCATCCAGAGGGGTCGGAGAAAGTTGGCGTCGACCCGCCTAAAGAGGGGCCCCAGCAATCATTGCAGCAAGCGCGAGTACAATTGCCAACCCAACACAAAAGACCTCCTCCCTTGAAAGAGAGGGACAATATAAAGAAGACGAGGACCGCGATACATATGTTCCCGTGTCTTCAGCTCCAGTAGGAGGATAGGTGTACACCTGGCCGACCGGTAGCTGGCTGAGACCTATACCGATTGGGGTTAGACAACCACAGCTAAGGATATTCCTGAGGGTCACGTGTCGATGAAATTCAACCCTCCGAAGGTCCAAGGGCCTGGCATCAAGATCCATAAATCATGGAAGAGCCTCAAATTGAGGATTGTATGTTGCAGGTAAATGTTTGCTTAAGACGAGTGCATGTAGACTTTTCATTTGCCTCAATTGTCCGAATTTTCTTTATAGTCTTTACGGGCCATAGGTTTTTTTGGCCAGCTTTGCAAGGATCTAGATGAGCATTTAAGATCGTCAGAAAAGAATGTGGTTGACCTAACAGCAAAGCTTAACAAATTCCAAGCGGAGCTCGAGAAGACGAATAAGGAAAACACATGGTGGCAAAAGTAGGCAAATACGGCCACAAATGCGCTAACGAAGACAACGAAGGTGCATGAGGAGGCATTGAAGAAGCTCAGGGAGACGACTATTCCTAAGCCGGAGTGAGATAAGTATCTCCTGGCGACTCTCCTGGTGTACCTTCGGTTACAAACTTTTGCCGATAGAGTGGACGACCTGATGACTCCGGCAATGGAGATTAGCTAGCAGGAGGTTATAGTTATGATCGAGGATCCATTGCATAACAAGGAAAAAAATCCACCCCATCCTGTCCAAGTACTTAGATAGCCTGATGGAGGGGAACACTGCTAAGATTAGACGTTGATGTAAGGCAAGGAAGCATTTTCGGGACAAGGATATGAGTGGTGAAGATTTCTTCAATGATATTGCCAAGCTCTGTCCGACCCTCCAATCACCAGAAGAGTTGCTTGGGATTCTGCAGGAGTCGTCTTTCCTCTTTGAGATGCCTGAGGGGTCAGAGAGCCAGTGCAAACTCCTCCTGGTCCCAATAAAGAGGAAGAAGAAGGAAAGAGTGACTCACTAGAGAATCGTCTGCCTTCAGGAGACGCACAAGAGACGACTAATACTAGATCCAGCTCACAGAATCCGAGGAAGAAGAGGTGAACGACCAGTAGACTCTAGGGACCTATTGTAATAGTTTCATAGGTCGTTCTGTATTAAAGTTCATGATGCATCCGACTTATTCCTCGGATATATTTGCCTTCTTTTATTTTGATTGACCTTTGTTGTTTTCGTTCTAAGTGTTGAGAGTCATGTGGCAAGGATTGCGAATCCTATAATCGAGGCATGGGAATATGTGAATCAGTTAATAAGTAAGATAAACCCAGGACCTATTAGCTTGAGCTTTTGAGTCCAGATGAGTCTTATCTTACTTATTGAGCTGCATGTCGAGTTTCCTCTCCTGGATAAATCCCCAACAGTTGTATCACAGCCCAGGTTGGGCCAGTTGGGTAGGTGATTTAGCCCAAATTATCTTGGTTAATCCGACTGAACCTCGACAGTCAAAGGCCCACTATGAGCGAAAACGTAGGGATGGGTGGCCCAGTTACTCAGGTGGAGTACAAATGTGGGCTTGTTAAGATAATTCGGAAGCCTGATGTAGAGATCGCCGATGATGTGGGAGAATGTTGTGAGTCATGTGACAAGGATTGTGAATCCCACATTGGAGGCATGAGAGCGTGTGAATCAGTTAATAAGTAAGATAAACTCAGGACCCATTAGCTTGGGCTTTTGAGTACAGATGGGTCTTATTTCACTTATTGGGCTGCATGTCAGGTTTTCTCTCCTGGGTAAATCTCTAACACTAAGTCATATTTTTTTCTTTTTGTTCTTCCTTTATGATCATAGGGACCCCAAGTAAGTCCACCGTAGACGGAGGCTAGCCCCGAGAAATCATCTGGTGGCGTTCCTCCTACTCCGGGTAAATGGTTTGACGACGGAGTTCCGAGTTTAGACATCAACCTACCCGATCCTAACTACGATCCGGATCAATATCCACACTATTCAACCGTAGGGAAGGCCTTAACAGATTTCCTAATTTACAAAGATGGTGGTCGACTTTTCGCCTTGGAAGATCAACTTAGGGATACGATTAGGGCGATGTAGGATACAGAGTTTGAAGTGGCCAAAAGGACCATCAATGCATTGACGGTCGAGGTGGAGAACCTTCGACTGAAAAACAGAGAGCAAGAAACATATTTGGAGGACCACTTTAACAACTCTCTTCAACTCAAAATGCAAGCCAACCAACGACTGCGTGAAGTCGAGACAATCTGTGAAAGAAAAAGAGAGAGGAGAGTCGGATAACTCCCGACCCTGAGGATTTCATTCCTCGAAATTACTATGAGAGTGTTCTAACACATCTTAGGAAGGCATATACCTTAGTCGCTGTAAAATGGGACAGAGCTTTGGAAAGGTAGAGAGTCTTCGGGACTATGCTAGACGTATTTCCTCAGCTCTCGAACATGCAGTGTCCCGGATTATGGAATCGGGAGGCACATTCTATCCGGAGGCTCAATAGCCTGGAGGTTGTGATGTGATGGAAGACGTCCCCGAGTCTCCGACTCTAGAATCTAAACGAAGGATATATTCGGGCAATGCCTTATTTCATGAGTTAGGTCAACAACAGTAGCATTATGCTTAAAAACTCTTGTATAGTCCGAGTACTCTAGGACACCAAAAAACCTTTTGTATAGCCTTAGTATAATATTTTTGTATTAGGCTTTGGGTCGGTTTTAGATCGACCCGGATTTTTCAAACATTAATTTTGCAATGAAAACTCCCAAGCCCCGTATATTTGTAAGAATAACGCTATTTTGAGGAGTGTTTAAGCCTGAGTGTACGGACCTGTATTTTTTCACGTTTGTTTATCTACTCACACTCCCTCCTCCGAGTGTCATATTGTTGTTGTTGACACTAGGTCGACTATTTTGAAGGACGACCAACCGAATTGAGTATCGACCATGTTGGTCGGTCACGAGTCGGACAACTGAAAGAGATCCCGAGCCTTAGTCGATTGGGGATTGAATGTCAACCATGTTGGCTGGACATGAGTCATCGACCTCCTTGAGAGTCGGACGACTAAAAGAGATACTGAGACTTAGTCGATCGGAGATTGAGTGTCAACCATGTTGGCCGGACATGTGTCGTCGACCTCCCTGAGGGTCGGACGACTGAAAGACATCCTGAGATTTGGTCGATCGGGGATTGAGTGTCGACCATCGATGAGTGCAAATCGTACTATGTTTTTAGGCACTAGTTTTACTTCTTTATGCTTTAATTGTAGGTCAATTAGATTAGAATTTTATATTTATAGGCTAATTTGGTGACTTATGGTAATTCAGGGGCTGAATTATAATAGAAACAAAAAGGTGGACAAATCGGTGCAAATTGGTAAAGTTTTGGGCACAATTGGAAATGCCCATTGGACCAATTGTGCAAAACCCAAGAAGAGGAAGAAACCAATGGGGGCAGCCATGGAAGAGAAGAAGAAGGGCAGCCATGGAAGCCTTTGGAGGCTTAGAAACTAAGGAAGCTTCACCCATAAAGCAAGCCTTCAAGGCTAAGGAAGAAGAAGGCATGTGTGAAGTGATGGAGCGCTGTAAAGCTGATGATTTAGGCTACAAAAGAAGGATTAGATGTATGGAAAATTAAGATTTCATATGGGGGAATTTAAGAGAGGTATGGGCCTCCTCAACTTGGTCTTAATCCAATGGACAAAGAGGAGATCAACCTCACTAAGTAAGCTTACCTCCTCCCACCTCTATAAAAGCCACAGGAGCAGCACCAGCAAGGGGCATCAACCAGAGGGGAAGATCAGATTTAGAGAGAGGATAAATCCATAGATTGATACAGTATAGAGAAAAGAAGAGGGGCAATAGGCAGCAGCCACGGGTGGCTACTCGGGGAAGTGAGTTTCTCACTTGCCCAAGTAGCCAACTTGCAGCAGCTATAGCAGATTGTTCTCAAACTCTGTTTTCCTTCCTTTCTATATTTTTCTTGTTTTCAATCATGTCTTTGGCTACGTGGATCATTTCTATATCGATTTTAGTCAAGGACATAAGCAACTAAACTGTTTATGGGGTCTTAATCCCTTGAATCTCTCTAGTTAATATATATGGTTGCGCTTGGATGATATTTGTGTGCCTAGTACTAGAGTCTTAATTATCCTTTTGATTATCATGATCACCTAGTCAATTATGCATGCATGTGGGGGGAATCCCGGAAGGGTAAACTTTACTTAGAATATTTAGTATTAGCCGGTGACAAAGGAATAATAGCCCAAGGTTTCAAACAACAATAGAAGCTAGTTGTTTGGCACGAGGCAATCATAAGGACTGAAGTTCTTAATGGCTTAGTAGTAATTTGGAGTCGACAATGGAAGTTAGTTTACTTGTTATTATTAGGACTGCTGCCTGGAACAATTGGAAGTGACCTTACAGTGTTGTTGTGCCTGATTGAACACAGTTTCATACCACAAAAGTAACAACCAATTAGAGACAGCATAGGTTAAGATCCCCATAAAACTTTGCTAAGTCACTTTCTCACTTTCGCAAGTCATCTGTCTTTTATGTTTCTTTGTGACTAGAGTCGAATCATTTGGGGTTTATTAGAGTTTTCCCTGTCCCTATGGGATCGACCTTGCTTACCATTGTCTGCAGGTTTCAGTAGATTTTCTTCGGTGGTCTCAACACCCATCAACTATGTTGACCGGACACGAGTCATCGACCTCCCTGAGGGTCGGACCACTAAAAGAGATCCTAAGACTTAGTTGATCGGGGATTGAGTCATCGACCATGTTGGCCGGACACGAGTCGTCGACCTCCCTAAAGGTCAAACGACTAAAGAGATACACGTTTGATTTGGGAAGGACGAATATTATATTGTCAACCAATTCATACTTCAGAGAGTACAAGAGGTGAGACCTTCCCTACTTTACTTCGTCAAAAAGAGGCAAAACAAAGGGTGCACCTTTGGATGAGGCTACACATGAAACTTCTTCAAGTTTTGGATGTTCAACCATCGAGAAAGGAGGACGGGGTCGTCATGACATATCTGTAGATGGTAACTTCCCGACGCTGAGACTTCCACAACCTTGTAGGGACCTTCCCAATTGGGAGACAACTTTCCAGTCAGCTCAGCATGGATAATATCATTCCTTCGGAGAACAAGTTCACCCGCAGTCAGGTGACGGGTTCGAACTCAGGCATTATAGTACTTCGCTTGCTGTTGTTTGTTATGAGCTTCCCGAGCCTTAGCGCAATCACTAGCAACTGGTTTTCTTTCAAATCACGAACAAGTACTGCACTTAAGGTGGTCGTCCCCACGGCCAAGTAAAGGGACAAAACTTCCCTTGATTTAGGGTTCGTCAAGGTGGGGAGAGACTTTAAGTGCTCCTTCAGTTGTTGGGAAGCGAGCCAACATTCGTCATTCTAGTTGAAGGTGTGGGACTTCTGCAACACCTTGAAGAACGACAAACCCTTCTGAGCTACCTTCGACAGGAATTGTCCTCTCATGTCGAGGACCGCATAGTTTTTAAAATCCCGATCCGGATCTTAGAATCTTACGATCCTACGATCTGGAATTAGGAAATCGATCCTGGATCTTATAAAATCCTTCTTTGTAGTGGGATCTTATGGAATCATTCAAAATCCCAATCTGGATCGTAGGATCCTACGATCCAATGATTCCATTGATTTTGTCGATACTTGTACAAGTTGTTAATTTTGTATAAAAAGAGGGGAAAATGATTAGAAAAGATATAAAAGTTGAAATTTTGAGTTAATGATACGGATGTGGGCACTAGTCTACTTCTCCTCTATAAAATCAAACAAGAATTGAACTAACAAATTGAAACTTATAATTTCAGATTTATTATAATATTTTAAATGGTTACGATCCCACCGATCTGATCCCACCGATCTAGAATCCAATCCGATCCTGAGACGCCAAAACGATCCTGTGTGAAATCCCAATTTTGAAAACATAGCGACTTACACCTGACTCGGATCCACATCGATTTCTTGCTGTGAAACCAAGACCCTCAAGAATTTTCCTGACCCTAAGCAAAAGATGCACTTCTTTGGGTTAAGCTTCATAGTAACCCGATGCAGAGTCTGAATAGTCTCCTTGAGGTCGTATACAACTGAGGCGAGTTTAGTGTTTTTTACCACCATATCATTGACATAGATTTCCATGTTGCACCCCATCTGCGTCTTGAAGAGTCGGTTAGCCATCGTTTGATAAGTAGCCCCGACATTTTTAAAACCGAAGGGCATCTTCTCGTAACAAAAGATTCACTGGTCAGTGATAAATACAGCCTTCTCAGCGTCTCCGTTAGCCCTGAGGATTTGATGATAACCTTTGTAAGCATCAAGGAAACACAAAATCAAGTATCCAGTGATAGCATCGATCTTTTGCTTGATGGCCGGCAAAGGATAACAGTCCTTTGGACAATGCTTATTCAGGTCCGTGAAATCAACACACATTCTCCATAACAGGTCGGGCTTTTTCACCATTACTGGGTTAGGTAGCCACGCCGGGTAGAGGATCTCCTTCACGACGACACAACTAGTAGTTTTACGACCTCGACATCTATAGCAACACTCCCTTCGGGGGCCATCTTTCTCTTCTTTTGTTGAATAGGATGAGCACCGGGGTCCACATGAAGGAAATAAATGCCTAACTCTGTAGGGATCCCGGTCATGTTCGAAGGCTCCTATGCAAAGATATATTGGTACTCTTGAAGTAATCGGACCACCATCTCCCGAAGGCTATGAGGGAGAATATGACCTAGTTGTAAAGCCCGACCTTCCACGTATGGGTTGATTGGTATTGCATCATATTCTCCATCGGTTCCGACTACAGGGGCGTCTGCTTCTTCTTCCTCTGACTTTTTCGTAGTAATGGACGTTATCCCTTGAACCATGTTCACCTCCAACCATTTTAACAATAACTCTCTTCCTTTTTTCATGGCGAAGACTAGGCACTGCTTTGCTAACTGGTGGTTTCCTCGAATCTCCGCCACTCCTGCCTTCATTCGGAACTTCACGACTAGATGGTTGGGGGAATAGACGACTTTGGTTTTGCACATCCATGGTCGAGCCAAGATGATGTCGAAGGGGGCGACAACGTCGACCATAGCAAAGTCCATAGCACCATCTTTGCCCAAGGCTGAGTTCTTACGGTCATAGTAAGAGTAATAACACCCAAAAGCATAATCACATGGTTTGAGAAACCTACCAGCGACGTGGGAGCGGGCTGAAGCATAGTCCGGTCGAGGCCTAACTTCTGAAATCAGTCATAGTACATAATATCCATAGAACTCCCATTGTCCACGTACACACACCAAACTTCTCAATTAGCAATGATGGCTTCAATCACAAGGGTGTCTAAACCTTCGGTTGTGTTAGTGATGACGTCTGGGTCGAAGAAAGTGATCTCTTCGAGGGCCGTGGTTGGGCATTTCTTTTGATCATTGATAGACTTTGAAAGGCTTGGCATGCTCCAAAGATAGCACCAACGGGGGCGGCTAGGACTTTCTAGGTCTGAGCCTCGTCTACAACCTTATTCGTCCCCCCTACTTCGAGCTTCGCGGGTTGATTTTTGACACTCTTCTTTTTCCATCTTTGATTCTTTTTTCTTTGTAGCCGGCATTCCCTCTCTTTTTCTTCACTTACTCCAGGAATTTCGCGGCTTTGAGTCTTTCCTCGATCTCCTGCGATAAGAGTCGCCAATCTTCGTTATCATGGCCTTGTCCTTGGTGATAGTCGCACCACTCCTCGAAAGAGCCCAGGTACTTCAGCTTTGGGGGAGCTTTGAACTCCCCCTTGTGAATTTGTAAGATTTTCTCCGTGTTTTAGCGAGTGAAGTTAGCTTTATTCAAACTTAGACATACCTGGATTCGGCCTTTTTTCTTCACTCTTTTTTATAGCAATCTCGTAGATGAAGCAAATTTCGTTAATGCAACCATCAAACAAGAAAGTACGAAGATAATTTGTCTATCCCGTGAGACTCAAAAGAGTGCGGAAAATTCACAGTAAGACAATCGTTTATCTAAGGAATTCTATCTCTTAACTCAAACCAAGCAAAGAACACATTATCTATGAAAGATTCGAATTAAACAACAACACACACTAAGAATAGTAAGGATACCATTCAATATACTCGATTAGTCATCATTCAAGAGACTCAAGAAAGGTAGGAGCAAACAATGCTCAACTATGAAGGAATACTATTGATTAGTAATCTCCATAACCAACAAAGATATGCAACAGATACACTATCTCAAAATACTTATGCCAAAGCACAACTCATCCAACAAAAGTAGGACAAACCCCACTAAGGAACTCATGAACGCACACATCATGAACTCGAAAACCATAGGCAAAAGAAAGGCTCAACTCTCGAACTACTAGAAGTAGTATGAAAATAAGAAGTTTAGTTTTAAAACATTCTATCAAGAAGCATGTTTGAAAAACAGTTTCCGCAAGATCAAAAGTTCCAAGACAAGATGAAAAGCCTCTTGGTTAAATCATACTTGACACAAAAAATGGACACATCATTTCACAAAAATTCCTCACAAGAAAAATTCTCATTAGAGAAGACTCAAAATGACCATACATGGGTGCTTTAACTTTCGGCCATACCCCCCTATTTATAGGCTATGAATTTTGGCCAAGCACCAAAAAAGAAGACCAACTAGGACTCTCTAATCTTATCTCACGCAGGAGTAGAAGTAGAAGAGTATTTGATCTCTTTGACACTATCTAAAATCTAGGAAACCTTATCTAAATGACTTATCCTCAAATAGGATAATACTTAGAAGGAATCTAAGACTCATAATCAACTCTAGCTTAATTCAGCCCACATGGCTTATCTTAACTAGATAAAATTCGAAAATAACTCCTAGACTAGATAATCCTCTAAATCTCGAAAATCAGCTCCAAATATTGAAGTAAAATGTCTTGAACACCCTTTCAAAAGTGGAATATTGGTCTTGCGCCCCTCAAGTTGTAGATAACTCCAATTTACTCCAAAACTTGTAGAATTCTATTTATTGACTCCAAAAGATTGGAAAAACACTTGAAACAGTTGAGATAGTTTGCAACCTATCCAATTGTATAGCAATGGACTCAATCTTGAACATTTTGATCAAATAGGCCGTCCATTCAAGAACTTAAATGATTCTTCTCTCTAGCATGATCAATGATCTTCATGGAGCACCTAGAGTCAAACTCCTTTGATACTCTTGAGCACTTATTTCCATGAGTGAATCATCTCCTTTGGTTTGAACCCCAAAGTTAATGACATTCTCATCATCTTGATCATAGCTCTCTTGAACCAACTCCCTATTACATAGGTAGTTAAGATCCATCCTTTCTTCCTTGATTGGCCTGCAAAGTAAACTTGGCATCCCAAAACTAGAATGAAGGACTAGCTCATTTCCCTCACTAGGAGAACCTCCATGGAAGGCTATATGATTTTTATCACTTTTGCTCCTTCTTGTTGTCGTGGAATGTTTCTCGAGCCCTCCGGAGTGATTCCTCCTTTCTGACTTCCTTTTTAACTATCTTCCAGAGTCTTTGGGTGCTCTCGGGGAATTTATCCATGAGCTTCCTCCAAAGTGCAGCCCCGGCTCCAAAGGGAGATAATCCGTTGAGGAATTCGACCCGGACAACAAGGTTGTCTATCTGGTCAATAAGTATCAACTCCTTGTTGAACCAATCGTAATATTGGGCCAAGGAATCATTCTTCCGCTGACGTACCGAAGCCAATTCATGAATAGTCTTGGAAGCCCTCTTACAGGAGAAGAATAACACATGCAACATCGCTCTCCATTTGAGATATGAACTAACACTTCCTGGTGGTAAATTGTCAAACCACGTATTGGCACTGTCGGTGAGGAAGATCGGCAAGGCCTTGGCCATGAGTTCTCTTGATGCTCCTCGAAGATCCATTGCTGCTGTATAGTCAGCCAAAAGGACGATTGGACAGGTGTCTCCGCTGTACTTCTTGATATCTTCGGGCAGCTTGAAATTGTCGGGCTTTGTATACACCTGAATATGCTCTGCAAAGGGGTTTTGACTAGCCTCATGCCCCTGAGAACGGCCTTCAGTCTTGAGTCGATCCCCAATACTATGACAGGTCGCCCTTTGTCCGAAGTCAGAACGACAGGTCGCGGTGATTCTCGGGTATTGGGGCACTTGGCTGCTTGTTCTTCTTGTCGTTCTTTAGACCGACCCCGAGATCAGTGTGTTTCTCCTACGAACTGCAAACTGGCACTTTGTCTTTTGTCGTCCTTGCCATATTAGTCCTCCTCAAAATGCCTGAATCTTCGTCCAAACTCAGAGTACGTTTCGGAGAAAGCTTTCCAGAAGTCATCCCCATGGGAGCAGCAGGAAGGATGAGATGATTTTGTAGCTCCAGAGCAGCGGGAAGGATGCCTTCCTCGTGTCTCGCCCTAGTAGAGACCATAACTCTCATAGAGCATTTGGAGCTCGTCCTTGACCAAGTATATGCCTCCCCACAGTCGGTGCCATTTGACGAAAACGAATCCCGATGGCGGTGAGTCAACGGTCAACCAGGTCGGAAACCTGCAAAATAGAGGTTAGCACTCCGATACTAAAACTAGTATAGTTAGAGAAAATAAATAAAAACACACAGAGAGAGAAAGAGAAATATTAATTAACCCCCTAAAATAAATGTGTTCGGATATTTATAGTTCACTATTTAGGAAGTGTCCAAAAATGAGACCCACGACATAGGATCCATATGTAATTGGGCCAAGGGGCTGAGTTCTGTCTAGGCCCAATATTTCCCCATTGGGCTTATTAGTAATTTGCCTTATCATAGACCATCTAAACTTTTGCAAAACAAGGTAGAGATACAATCGAAATTCCATTAATGAGTTAATTTTACTCAAAAAAAAATTAGAAAACTAGGTCTTGATTTGGAGACCGTTGACAGTGCCTTAAAAGGAACGTAATATCCAAAACCACATTTGTCACAATCCTAGAGGTGTCCTTACTAAGAATTCCAATGTTGGTTTTATAGTATCAGCAAAATCATGAAAAAGAAGCATCCGAACGTTCACAATTGATACACAATCATCACTTAAATCAAAACCATAAAATTGAAAATAATTTTCATTTTACTTCTAATGTAGTTCGGTAGATCTTGTTTATCTCAGAACCAGAGGTCTATGGTTCAACATCCCTAAATTTAGCTGCTTTTTTTTTTTAAAAAAAATTTGAATGGATAGATGACATTCAGGTTCCATATGACATAAACATACTCAAGGGGTCTACCCAAGAGATATATTTTATACCAGACTGCACCTAAATTTAGTAGCTATCACCAATCGAGTATTTATTGATATCTATAATTTATATATTAGTTTAGCTCTTACTGGACATAAATTTCAAGATCTCGAATCATTAGATTCTAGATTAGAGTTAGATTTATGAGGATTCTGGATAGGGACTAATTAGTTTGATTTAAACCTTAAATAATAGTATTAAATATTCTGTTGATTGAATGCATAGACTAGGAGTTGACAAATTTTATCCGAATAATAGTAATACAATAGTAATAAGTGAATTTGTTTACGGCCTTACATAATTGTGACACGTCACCGAAACTTTTTTGATTGAGTCAGATTGCTCAATTTGTTAATGATTCTTCATCCTTTAATATATAAGATTTTGAATTTGTATTCCCCAATTGGCTACTAATTTAAATGAGGATAAAATGGAAAATAAATTGAAATTTACTCAAAGATGTGATATTCCCCAAAGCTTTTATTGTAAAATTCAAAATACACTTAACATTACCAAAAAAAAAATAAAATAAAAATCTTTTACCAATGGCCAACTTATTGAGCACTTCATTTTTATTTGAGGAAATTATATTTTATCTCTCGAGTTTTAGTCCAATCTACCATAAACACTCCGAATTTTGGTAATACTACCATATACCCCTTGACTCGTAGTCACTCTACCAAATGACTCCTTCACAACTAACATCATCATTCATTTTGTGTAAATGGTCAAAGAAAAAAAAGAAACTCTGAATCCATCTTTTCTAAGTTATACAATTTGTTTCAATGTTTTTAAAAATATGTTATAAATTAATTTAAAAGACACTCCATATCAACTCATTTATATTAGCGCACTTAAGTAATAAGTTTTAAAATCAATTATATATGTCTTTTGAAATAAAATAATATTCATAAATTAACTTTTTTTGAAGCATAATAAACTTATGTATTAATCTTAGAGTTTCATATTATTAACTTATATTATAATTAAAAAAACCAAACTCATGTTATAATTAAATATAAAAATAACAAATTAAGTAATTTTTATTTTAAATGGTCAAAGAATGAAGAAAAACAAACTGAATAAGAAAAGGAAATGAATTTTAGTCATTTCAATATTTAACCCCTATCAAGGGGTATATGGCAGTATTACCAAAATTCGGAGGATTTATATAGATCGAACCAAAACTCGGGAGGCCAAAATTCAATGGTCCAATCATAAGTTTTTTACTTAATCATCCAGTTTAAGTGTATCCGATAGAAATTTGATGGCCCAAATTTAACCATGGGGTGTGCTTTATCTTAACAAAACCATTGACGAGCTAATCGGGTAATTTACATTTAAGAATTACCAAGATGAACTTTAATTAACTTTAATAAGGATAAAAGAATTATTAACTGATCATGTTATTATTATTATTGTTTTTACAAGGAATTCATATCAAGTTTTCTTTTTTCCGAGAAAACGAGTCCAACTCCGAAACAAAAAACTTCCTTAGGAGAGTTACATACGTTGTGTTTGATCATGAAGTTAAAGATGATCATAAAAAACTATCATCATCATCTTCCGAGAAAGAAAAAAGAAACAACAAATTAGAAAGAGGCTCAAACAAATTAAAGTTCTGGAACAAAACACCAAATCCCAGGGAAATGATTTCCAATATGAACTGATTTAACATGTGTTATACTGTATATATACACAGATTTCCACTAGGTTGCTCCTTGAATCAAGTGGGAAGTTTCTATGACCGTGTTGCCAAACCGAAGAGTTATTGAAAAGTCAACGTCATCAGCTGCAACTCGGCTGCCAATTCCCAAATGTTGCAATGAGAGTGAATTTCAAGTATCACAATTTATTGATCAAGGCGTTTTGTTTCAACTACAACGCCAATGTAATTCGCTAGCTAAAGTCTGTCTTATGAATCATTGATTACAGAAATTCACAAAACTATTAACTTTACTTCATCTATTTCTCCATTTACTATCTTGTTAATTTGAGAATATTTAAATATGATAAAGAGTACCAAAATTATTTTGGTTTTAATTTTTTTTTTTTTTTGAATCGGCAATCTTTGTATCTCACCTCCATGATGGGATTTAAGTGTACCAAAATTATCTTGTTAATACTAAAGTCGGACTATACAGTAGACATCCTGAGAATGTAGAATGACAAGTAGACATCTTTAAGTGTAGTTGACATTTTTTTTCGCAACTCTACACCGGCAACTTCTTGGCAATCTTTCTTTCTGTTTTTAGCACCATCTTGACCATTTATCCATTCTCTTTTTCTTCTTCTTCTTCTATTCTTCTACATGTCCTCTTCCTTTTGTATCCAGCTGACCTATGATTGTCGAACCCTTTGGAAACCTTCATTTGGAGATTATGAAAACTGTACTGGTCATGGGGCTAATTTTCTGCTTTTTGTAGTCATTTGCCATGGCTCGTTTGGGAATCGGCTGGATCAAGAGTCATTGATGCCTTCTCGAAGAACACGTACGGCAACTCTATCATCTCGCCTTGAATGGAATGTTTCAGTTGAATTCTCTTGCAATCGATTCAATGGTTCAATCCCCTAAAATGTTCAAAGTTGTACCAAAATGATGTCTTTGCGAGCATGTTCCGTTTCAATCTCGGGACCTCTGTCCGAAAATGTTTACAAATTTTCAAGGTTATAAGAATTATTTGTTCCTGGTAATAGACTCAATGGCTCAATTTGCAATGACATTACCAGTCTCATTAACCTCGGGATTCGTTACCTATATGGTAATGAATTGACGTAAACAAACTCAATGATATTCTTGCACATTTCCTTATATTATTAATTTCTACCAACAACGCTATTTTTTTTTTTTTTTGCAACAGGGACCATCATACATATTGCTAAATAGAAAGGCCACAAGACATTAACCAAATCAAAATAATGAAAGAGGAGTCATGCGAATTAAACAGATACATAATGGTTAAGTGCAAAATTTTCGGCCTACTGCTTCGGTTAAGAACCAAATTCAATAATAATTGAGAGACCGTGAAATTTATCTTCAAAATTCCATTCATAAGATTCAACTTTTTTTTTCCAATCAAGACATCATCGTAAACCAATTTCAGAAAGTAATTCAAACATTTTGCATCATGAACAAACCACTAATACTAAGAAAACAAGACAAGATAGCGTCTCGCAATTTTTACCTTTTTATGGTCCAGTTTCTTATAGGCTTGATCTTCTTTCTTCCTTTCGGCTTCTTCCTTCTCTCTTCTTTCGTCCACTATGACTATTGAATGGAAACAAAAAGAGAAATATTGCTGGTTGAAAATATAGCATTGAAATGGAGCAATTTAATTGATTAGTATGTATAGATTGGTTTTCCGGTGAGATTGGGATTAACATATAGAGTCAGGAGTAGATTAACGAGAAAAGATGAATGTGTTCTTTAGTTCGGATTTAAGTTTAATGTTTATCACAGATTTTTTTTATTCTTCATGGTAATGCGACGGATTTAGTAGGTTCTGGGTTGTATAAAATTATCAGGTACAATTAAGTGTATTTTAATTACCGAGCACCTCTTTTTAATCTAATAGTTGATATTTATTTTAATGATCTAACGGTTATTAAAGTCGACTGAACCATCTAATGGAATGGAGATTTTTTTTCTCGATGTATACGTATATAAGTATAAGTTTTTGGTTTCATTAACATAGATTGATGGTTAATTTTGTAGTTATTCCGTTTTAGAATAATTTGTCCACTACTTTTCTAAATTTTATAGTACTTATATTTTTGTTGAGAAGAAATTAAATCTAAGAGAATCTTCCGATTGAGTTAATGAGAACCAAAATTAAAACAATGGGATAAGTTTCATTGTGGTCAAGATTATACTTTACATAATTTGAATTCTATTCCAAATTTATTTGTGGTCATCTTTTGGGCCAAATATTTTAACATTATAAAACCATCGCATAGATATATTTAATTACGTGGATTAAAATTATTATATATAATTACTTTTTTACAGTATTATTATAATTTATAAAAGTTATCACTGCAAATAAAAAAAATTCAACATTAGGATTTCTCTTACTTCTTTTCAAACCGCCGCCTGCCACTGTCAAATAACAAAAAAACAGGCCGATGATGAGCGCCACCATTTTTCTCTTTTTCTAGCTTGGCCTAAGAGCTTGTCAAAGCCTCCTTGCATTCGAAATGGGTTGACGGAATTTGGGCTTCAAGAATTGGTCGCGGTTAATGCCAAAATCATGACTCCTTTCATCAATTGCCAGCATAGTTTGCAAACTCGCGATCCTGGACGATCCTACGATTTCAGGTACCTAAATCGATCCTAGATCGATTAAACTCAAATTTTGTAGTGAGATCGGAGTGGGATCGGTCAGGATCGGTTAGAATCATACATGATAGGTTAGAATCGTAGAATTGGTTCGAGTTTACTATTCATTAATTATAAAAAATTAATTGAATTTATTGAAATTTTTCTTTTCTCTTATTTGAGGCTTATATTCATTGAGGAAACTTTTATTGCTAAGAAAAATGTATTTTAGAAAGTTTTTCTAATAAAATAAAAAAATAACTATAAGAGAAGAGTTTTCATTAAAAAGTTACGAAAAAATTCACATACAAAAATTGAATTTACATAATTCCTTTCATTTAAACGTTAAATACTTTATTTAAAGATAATTGAAACCTAATTATTAGAGTAATTAATTATATAACATGTTAATTAATTTTACGATCCTATTATTTTGATCCTACCGATCCCGTTTACGGTCCGATCCTATGACCCCATTTCGATCCTACATAGGATCGCGATCCTGCAAACATTGATTGGCAGGCATCATTTGCGTTCAAAAAACATAATTGTGGTGTTGAAGCTACAAATGTCTCAACCAGTTATCGTTCCTCGTTTTCATGAGCGACTCCTAAAACTCCGAAAAAAAAAACTCGGGAAGGGAACAACAACATCGGCTTCACAGATCGTGAAGTAAAGTTAGCGAGCAACGATCCATTCATACAGCAGCGACAATAGCAGCAACAACGGAGAGCGGGGACGAATGCCGATCCATCAACAGAAAGGGCCGGCGGAAGATATATATTTCAATGAATGATTCAATGTTTGAGAGGGAGCAATTTCACCCGTCAATCCGGATTCACCACCGTCTACCAAAAAAGGAGATTAAAAAAAATTGTAATTGACGTGTGTGGAGATCCTTGTGGCCGGAGATAATTTTTCGGTCAGTTTGAAGATTGGGAGATGGTTGGCGTCAAAATAACTATTTTATCGTGTTCAAAATAACTATGTTACTTGTATAAAATACTCTCTCTATTTTTTTTTTATATGTCTTTCTAGAGAATTCATCAAAACCAAGAAAACATTAAATAATATAGCTAAAATATAAAAATATTCTTTTTTTTAATACAATTCATCACAAGCCAAAAGAAATTCATTATAAATATTGTTTCATTCCCAATACAGGGGTAATATTGGTAAAAAGTGGTCAAATATGCCTCGATTTGTGAAAACGACATATACTTAAAAAAATTCACCAAACCCTAAAACAACATATATTTCAAAATGGAGGGAGTACCCACTAAAAAATCCACAAATTAGAAGATGACATGTGTACTGCAAAAAATTCTCAACGAATGAAAAGATGACACGTGTATTTACTGCAAAAAATTCTCAACGAATGAAAAGATGACACGTATATTTAAAAATTATCGATGACATAATTCACTGACATGTGTCTTTTGTAAAAAATTTCTTTAATATCTTACTATATTAGAAACAAAAACCACACTTAAGAGAAAGCACCACCATTTGACATGTGACATTTTCACATTATATTTTTAAAATAAATCTTTATTTTCACCTCTCCTAGACTTAAAAGGCAAATGCAGTCCAAATCCACCTCCACCTCCTATTTTTGCCAAAACAAAAAAAAAGACGGGTTCATAAAAAACCCAAATCCTCATCCCCAACTTCATGACAATCGACTCCCTAATCAATCGCTTCTCCACAATAAAAAAAAAAAAAAACAAATTCCTCATCAATCAATTGAGAATATGTGGTGAAATATACTCATTTTCTATTACATGTTCAATCTTTTCATTAGTGATGATACCCTACATCTTGATCAGATAAAATTTCGACTTCAAAATATATTCTCTTTACCTTTCTATATAAACAGAAAGGAAAAAAAATTCTCATTGATCTTGCTTCGGCCGTTGTGGAGGTGCAATTACAGGTATTAAAATTTAAATGATTTTATTTTCACAGATCATTTGTTTTGGCTTTTATTATTTTTTGTTTTTCCCGTTCAAGAATAGTGTTATTACTATTATTTTTATGCGTCCATCCGTTACAGCTACCTTAGCCGTTGTTAGGTAATATGATGTGATTTCTTATATAGTTAGTTAGCCTAGAAGTTTTGTATGATTTTAGTTCTGCTTGGATTGAATTGAGTTTTTGTAACAAAGTGTGGTTTTTTAAATTTCTTTTTAATGTTTCATTCAATTAGAGTGGTTTTCTTTTTTTAATTATGGAGTCTCAATTTTTTTTTTGTATATGGTCAGTTACGAAGTGTGTTTTTGCTTTGTTTAATTGTTTTTTATTTTGTTTCATACTCTCAGTTGACCAATTATTATTTTTATTATTTTATTTTATTTGCAAATAAAGCGCTTTTTTTTTGTGTTCGGACTTTCAAGAATATACTTTTTAAATTTTAGTTTTTGGACTCTTTTTAGTTTCTCATCATCTAAATAGTTCAGGTCGCTTCTTCTAACTAGTTTCTGAGGAAGCCTTTTATGAGTTTGAGGCGGAGAGGGAAAGAATGATGTTTCTACGTTTATTTGTAGTTTTATACAACATTTTTACCTACAGGAAAAAAATAAATTTCTCAATTTTAAATGGGCTATCTTTTACTTTCTTTTTTTTTTAATTTGCCATGGTGAGGTGAGTTCTTTTTTGGTATAACTTGAAACCTATGCAAATTTATATTATTTTCATTCTCATATTTGTGATCAACCAATTTCATCAATTAACCAGTTTCAAAATCATATTTTTGATATTTTACTACTTATAAACTTTTGGAAGAAATAGTTTCAACAATTAAGCGTATACCCTTAGGAGGAAACTTACTACAAAGCTATTATAAATTTCCAAAACTAAGTATTGATTTGGCACAACCAGAAAACATCAATAAATTATCTTACTAATATTTAAACTTATTAGGATGCTTTTATTTTTTGTCTAGCATTTAATTCAAGACATATATTTGATCAAGTTTATTTATATTTAAGAAGTAATACTTATAAAACATTTCTAAAATCTTCAAACATTTCTAAAACGTATCGGGTCAAATACAATTTCTTTTTATGCCAAGTACAAACATTTCTATGATCACACTTATAAAACATTTCTAAATTTTTCAAACATTTCTAAAATATATCGAGCCAAATACAAAATATTTTTTTCCAGATACAAACATTTCTAAGATGTACAGATATATTGGGCCAGGGTCGCGTAATGCGCAACCAGACATCACTAGTATAGTAAGATATGGAAAAATTACAACTAAATATAGTTCCAACTTCCAACTCCGTGGCAAGATGATCAATCGATTTTGCTAGATTTTATTTAATTCGATATTATCTGAGCGGGAAATCAGACTTGTCGGTCCATGTGTTTTGTGAGAGTTATCAATCGATTTGCTAGATTTTATTTAATTCCGATATTATCTAAGCGGGAAATCAGACTTGTCAGTCCACGTGTTTTGTGAGAGTTAGGATATTTTTGGTAAAATGATGGAATGCTTAACATGCTAATGTATAAATTCCGCGTACCAAACTTTCTACGGCATACTCAAATTCTCCACGGTTTTATTACTGTCCTGTGTAACCTTGTGACATGACTGCCACAGTATAACCTTGTGACAGGAAAAAAAGAACTCAACTTTTGGTTTCGTTTGTGTCCAATTAATTGCTCCTCAATTATATCTTTTTATAAATACATTATGTTTTTTTTAAAAATTTTATTAACAATGCCATAAAACAATCAACTTTTATATGTATGTTGCATTTCTTTTTAGTATTCGATAACCCATACAGTGCCTTAAAATGAGATTCATTTGTTGCAACCAACTTCTATGCAGAGAGACTCAACGTTCCAAACTATCTATAAAATAGGACAATATAATTAAATTGGCACTTAAAGCTTGGTATACGTCTCCGTTGTGTCCACCATTCAATTGCATCTCTCTTATACTCTCTCCGTTCGGAAATTCCAAACTGTACAATAATTTTGAGAAACAGGGAATATATATTTTGACGAGACGGCTCCAAAGGTGCTTATTTTACATTTTACCACTTCTTACAAATAAGGTTAGAAACTCTGTAAGTGCGTACCACACTAATTGACGTGATACATTCGAGCTTCAAAGACCATACCTAAAATGCATCTCCCATCCCTATATATAAATACAGCCACAAAATTGATGAACAAAAACTCATCCCAATTCCCAAAAGAAGGAAATTAGTGCTACTAACAATCATGATGATAAGGTCTGTCTTCGTGGTGCTTCTGCTCATGGCTCTCGCAATTGGTAACGGTAATACTACTAATTATAATTACTACTGATTGATTACTACAACTAGTTGATCATAATTTGATCAAAACTCCTGAAATGTATTTTTGTGAGCAACAGCTTTGGCGGCATTGCCAAAACCTCCAGACGCAAGCCAGTATGATATTCCGACAAGAAAGCTTTTGCAGACTACTGGGAACTCAACTCTTTTCTGCACTCAGATATGTCGAGGACCTTGCCCGGTAGGGACCTCAGTCGGCGCGTACTGTCCACAGCTCTCATCGATGGCGTCGCTCTACCTATCTGCGCTCATTGCTCTGATGGATGTGTCCGGCGTCAGTCATAACGGCGTGATTCCGGCGAACGCCGATCGTGTGTGCATATACCCACCGAACGCTGCGCCTCTCTAACTGGGAGGAGTTTGTTTCGATACAATACATGAGAAATTCATACATAGATGAAAAACGTGTGTGTGTGCGGGCGCATGCAAGTTTGCCGTTTATTAATTAATTATTAGTATGTGAAATATTCATTAAAAACGACAATATAATTTATTATTGATGTATATGTTCGTACTAAATTTCTAATTATTGTTATACATTGCTCTGTTTCTTACTCGTATTTCCCCTGGTAATCAAATAGAGCATGGCTCGGTTCCTGGTAGTCAAGTTTCAGAAGTTCTAATGAAATCTAATAGATTCACTAAGGTGCGTTTGTTAGTTTGTTTGTGTATTTGTTTTTGGAAAGTTTCAATGCAAACTAAGTACTTTCTTTGTCCTAAACTCATTGTTTAGTTGTAATTTTTATTTTAAGTTCATACTGTATTAAAACAGAAAATACAAACTGAATTATAATTTTGGAACAGAATAAATATACTATTATGTTATTTTTCTGAGGTGAATATCTGACGTTCACAAAGGACAGCATCGGGCTCGTACCCGTGAATACCTTTGGTTTCTACTTACAAGTGCAATGAACAATCTCTTTGAGCAGTCCAAATAAAGTCTTGTCTTTTTTCTAACATGAGTAAAGGTCCAAACAAAAATGCAACAAAATAAATTCACTTCCATTTGTACACAGGATCTATTGCAATAAGTTAGACCGCGGTTAGAGTACTGACATTACCGGTTTTTCTAATCCACAAAATGTACTGATTTAACTAATGTCTTAACTAATCAAATCCGGTTTTATTTTAGCAAAAAATAAAACAAAAGAAGCTTGAAAGGGGTCCTAATTAATTAACCATGAGAATGAGTTGAGTAAGAATTAACGTACAACAAACGCCTGCTTAAAACTCATCAAAATTATGTACAAAGAAAAACTGATTATCTCCGCAAGCCATCAAGGTTATCCCATCCACCGAAAAATACTTACAAGTCACTGATCAGATTAGTTACCAATATTGACGGCGGACGCTATGAAAAAAAAAGATCAACAACATTATCTCCTCGAAATGACAATTTTGTCTCTCTTTCTTCAGGAAAAAAAGGAAAAAGAAGACAATTTTGTCTCTCCAAAGCGACAAATTATTCTACCAGGTTCAAAAATTGGGGAGGCCGCCCATGGCCCTAAGCCAACAAGTTTCCAAAGATAAATTCATACATATCCTTCCCTTTCAATCTCATCAATAAGTATGTCTGTCCACATATTCAACTTTTATCTATAAATCTCATCCGTTAGTCTACTGCCATGAACATATGCGCCTAAAAGCATATTATGGAGAGTTGCAACACTGAGGACGACCAATTTGAACGTAATTTCGAGGAATGGTTCACTCAACAACACCAAGACCTAGGAGAGCTTCTTCAGGCACTCTCATCAACAACCTCAAATAATGAAAACCACCACGACGAAAACCTTCGATGTGTATATGAGAATGTTATCAAACATTTTGAACAATACTGCGAGAAAAGAGCTTTGTTATTATTAGGCAGCCAGCATTGTGGACCTTCGCTCATTAGCCCTTCATGGTGCTCGTGTTACGAGAACTCTTTCCTTTGGATTGGAGGCTGCAGGCCTTCGCTCTCGATTCGGCTCGTTTACAGCCTTTGCGGTTCTGAAGTACTTTTTGATCATGATGCACTTTTCGGAAAAATACGAAGAGTATTCGCAAAGTCTAAGGAAAATCAAAATAAGAAAAATCCGAGACTCGTGAAAACACGATCTTCTTAGAACAGATTTGCCCCCTCCTAAGGTGCTTGAGTATCTCGAGCAACTGTTTCCCAAGATACAACAGAAACGTAAAGACTACTTAGCACAAAGCAACTCTACAAGTGAATTAGAACTTAGAACAAATTGATGAACACCAAAAATTGGAAGGAAAGAAAGTCTCAAAAGAATCTGAGAAGAGATGGGAGAAAAGGTGTGTTAAACTTTGGAAAATGAGTGCCTATTTATAGGCTGGAGAAACCTTTCAAATGGCAGCAAACCTTGTAACGGTTTCAGCATTTTAATTCTGTCAAATGCAGAGAATTCATGGCACAAAACCTCCAAAATGTTTTTGACCAGCCCAACAGTCAAATGAATTCATTTCTGCCTTTTAATATAATTAAATCTGCCAATTCATTCTGATCATTCATGACAGCAAAACAATTGCATTTTAACTGAAATGAATTAATATAATTCTCCATTTAAAATTTAGCTGGAAAAAATTAATTCGAACCGGAGCAAAATGTGGGTTGATCAAGCCCGCGAGAGTTCGGTTCGCATTCGTGTCCGCAGGTCGTGCGCACACATGAAACAAGCTATTTTGGCCCCGAATCGGACCTCCATTTGCACCCCCTCTACGCGGGCGCATACGAGCGGGAGAGATGTGGTATAGTATTGGCAAGTCAACGTGCAAGTCAATTTTGGGCTCTCACTTATAAAGTGAGCTCCAACTCTTCCCAACGCCAATGTAGGACAAAGCCCCTTAGCCTTAACTCTAGTTTTTCAACTCTTGAGAAACTTAATTCTCATTCACTTACTACTCATTTCCAACAATCCCCCACATGAATGAGATATTGTTTCGAATAAACGATGATGGTGTTCACCAACTGATCCCTGCATAATGAAAGTAGGTTTTACCCTTTGAACTTTCTCGTTGTAAAGTATGTTTGCTTTACTAGCTGTCCAGTAGACATGATGACCTTGAACTGTCCGTCGGTATTGTATAAAGAAACCCACATACAGTACACATGAACCATTTCTATTTAGTTCTGTTCTCATGATTTTGTCCATTTTGGCCATGAACACGTCCTGGTTCTGCAAAAGTTTCTGAAGAACTGAGCCTTAACAGTTTTCCTTTGAAGCGGCCCCACTTCTCTCTCACAAAGGTGACTCCTTAAGTCTAGAGTAAATGGTATTACTCACTTAAGGGTCATTAAAGCAACCGTTTGCTATCCTTTTTCGTCATATCACTGTTTGATGACAGGATTGAGTTGATGTTTACCCCACAGTGATCACACTAAGTCTTATGATTAGGTTGTCCCATTGAACCTAGATCTTAGGATCTCCAGTCAACTAGGTTGGATTTTGCTTCTTAAGACTTTTATTTCTTCACAGGCTTTACACCCATTCCTTTGGTCAATCTTTCAACTGCATCTCTATTTAACCATTTGGTTAGTGGATCCGCAAGATTATCCTTTGACTTCACATATTCAATTGTGATAATCCCTGTTGAGAGGAGTTGTCTAATAGTATTGTGTCGATGACGAATATGTTTCGACTTACCATTATACATAGTACTCTGTGCCCTTCCAATCGCCGATTGACTATCACAATGAATACTGATAGGTGGCACAGGTTTTCCCACTTCAGAATATCCTCCAAAAAATGGCATAGCCATTTAGCCTCCTCACCACACTTATCCAAGGCAATAAACTCGGATTCCATTGTGGATCTGGCTATTACAGTTTGTTTTGAGGATTTCCATGACACGACTGCCCCAGCTAGTGTAAACACATAGCCACTTGTGCAGTGTGAGTCCTTTATATCAGATATCTAATTGGCATCTGTGTATCCTTCCAACACAGATGGATATCTGGTATAATGCAGTCCATAATCATGAGTATGTCTTAGATACCTCAGTACTCTAATTATAGCAGTCCAATGTTCAGCACTAGGATTACTCGTGTATGAACTCAATTTGCTTATAACGTAAGCAATATCTAGTCTAGTACAACTCATTAGATACATCAAACTCCCTATTATCCGAGAGTATTCCACTTGAGATATACCCTGTCCACGATTTTTGGATAAATGGATACTATTATCTAATGGTGTTTTTGCGACTCCAGAATCATTCTTGTTAAACTTGTCAAGAATTTTGTCTATGCAATGTTCTTGACTCAAAACTAGACCATCTGTTGTCCTTATGATTTTAACACCTAAAATCACAACAGCTAGACCCATGTCTTCGTGTCAAACTTAGAGTTTAACATGTTCTTGGTAGATTTGACCAACTTGTCACTACTACCAACAATGAGTATATTGTCTACATATAGATATAATATGACATAATCGTTTTCTATCTCCTCGACATAAACGCATTTCTCACACTCATTAATTTTGAATCCACTAGTAATCATTGCATCGTCAAATTTTTCATGCCACTTTTTAGGTGCTTGCTTTAGACCATACAGGGACTTTACTAGTTTACAAACTTTCTTTTCTGTTCCTGGAGCTCGGAAACCCTCGGGTTGTTCCATATAGATTTCTTCATCTAAATCTCCATTTAAGAAAGCTGATTTAACATCCATTTGATGTATTTCCAAATTTCTTAAGGCTGCGATAGCAAGTATCATCCTTATGGAATTTATTCTCGTCACGAGAGAATACGTATCAAAGTAGTCTAAACCTTCTCGTTGTTTATATCCTTTGATTACAAGCCTGGCCTTGCATTTATCAATGGAACCATTAGGTTTCATTTTCCTCTTAAAGGTCCATTTTGATCCTAACGGTTTCTGTCCAGGTGGGAGATCAACAAGCTCCCAAGTATGATTCTGTAAAATTGAATCAATCTCACTCTTTATGGCTTCTTCCCATAAAGGTCCCTCAGAAGAATTTATTGCCTCAGCATAAGTTAGAGGTTCTCTCTCTAGCAAATAGGTTACGAAGTCATCACCGAATGATTTTTCTACTCTTGCCCTTTTGCTCTGTCTTGGTTCAACATTTTGAACCTCAATAGAATCTTGAACTTCTTCATGAGTTTGTTTTGATGAACTGGCTTCACCCTTAGTCTCACAAGGAAATACATTTTCAAAGAAAGAAGCATTTCTTGATTCCAAGACCGTGTTCTTGTGTATGTCCAAAACATTCGAATCATACACTAAGAACCAATATGCATTACTATTCTGTGCATAGCTAATAAAAATACAATCGACCATTTTAGATCCAATTTTTATTGCCTTTGGCGGAGGTACAACTATGTTCGCAAGACACCCCCACACTAGCAAGTGTTTGTAAGATGGTCTCTTTCCTTTCCATAACTCATATGGAGTCTTGTCTTCATTCTTTTGAGCAACCCTATTCAAAAGGTAATTACTAGACAAGACGGCTTCTCCCCACATATTGGGAGGTAGCCCTGAACTTAACAACATCGCATTCATCATTTCCTTCAATGTGCGATTTTTCCGTTCAGCAACTCCATTAGATTGAGGTGAATAAGGTGCTGTCACTTCATGGACAATTCCATGTTGTGCACAAAAGCCACCAATCAGTGCTTCATACTCGCCACCTCTATCACTTCTCAATCTCTTGATCTTTTTACCAAGTTGATTCTCAACTTCGGTTTTGTAGAAAACAAATTTCTCTAACGCTTCATCATTGCTCTTTAGCAAATAAACATAGCAATATTTCTTGCTATCATCAATGAACGTGATAAAGTACTTATTACCACCACGTGTTTGAACCGATTTCAAATCACAAACATCATTGTGAACTAATTCAAGTGATTCAGTACTCCTTTCAACCGTTTGAAAAGATGATCTCGTTAACTTTGCTTCAACGCAAATTTTGCATTTATTTTCTAAGTCAATTTGTAATGTTGGTATATGGTTTAAGTTAATTAATCGACGCATCAAATCAAAATTAACATGACATAGTCTACCAGGCATAAATTGGAAAACTCAATCAAATAAGTAAAAGAGGTACTTGCATTCATTTTATTGAAAATAGTCATTACATTGAGTTTGAACAACCCATCGGTTGCATACCCCTTCTCAACGAACATTCCTGCCTTAGACATACCAAACTTATTAGACTCTATTACAATGCGAAACCCATTCTTGTCTAGCATGAATCCTGACACAAGGTTCTTGAGCACTTTTGGCACATACAACACATCTGTGAGTGTCAGAGTCTTTCCTGAAGTCATCTTGAGCTTCACAGTTCCTTTGCCTTCAACAGTGGCAACATCAGCATTTCCCATGTAGATCTTCTCTCTATACGCTGGTTCAAAGGTAGTGAAATGACTTTGATGAGTGCACACGTGTCTGGACGCGCCAGTATCCATCCACCACTACTTTGGGTTGGACTCCACCATGTTCACTTGGGTCACCACAGCAATCAGGTGCATGTCCTCCACATCCTTAGTGATGTCGTTGACCATGTTCGCCTCATGATCCTTTTTTGGGGAGCGGCAATCAGCAGACATGTGACCTGGTTTTCCACAGTTAAAACAATTACCTTTGAATCTGTGCTTCTGCTTAGAGACACCACCAGTAGTCCCTAGCTTCCCCTTGCCTTTGTTGGTGTTCTTGCTCTTGGCCTTGTTCTTCGAGTTTTGGCCTCTACCATGCTCTACAATATTGACCTTAGCATGTACGCCATTGGATGCCTTTGATTTTGACTTCCTGTTATCTTCTTCAATGCGAAGCCTAACAATCAGATCATTCAAGGACATCTCCTTGGGCTTGGGCTTGAGGTAGTTCTTGAAATCATTCCAGCCCGGCGGCAACTTTTTAATGATCGCAACCGCTTGGAAGGTTTCGCTCAGAATCATCCCCTCAGCCTGGATGTCGCGCAGAATTAGCTGGATCTCTTGCACTTGACTATCAACAGTCTTGGAATCAACCATCACATAATCAAGGAACCATCCGACTACGAATTTTTTCGAACCGGCATCCTCCGATTTATGTTTTCGGTCCATGAATTCCCACAAATCCTTAATCGTTTTACACTTTCCATACACATTATATAATGAATCTTGAATAGCATTCAAAATATAACCACGGCAAAAAAAATCTGACTGTTTCCACGACTCATATGCCTGAACAGTTGGTGCGTCAGAAGTTCCTTCAGGCACTGGAGGAGCTACACCTGTCAGGAAACCCGACAAGTTTAGCGTCGTAAGGTAGAATAGCATCTTTTGTTGCCACACCTTGAAAGTCGTTGTCATTCCATTGAACTTTTCCGGCTTCTTCACGTGGCTAGTTAGGACATTGGGCACAACGGGAATAGCAGCAGAACTCGCAACCCCGGGAACAATAGTAACCCCGGGCACATCAGCAGCGGGAGTAGCACTAGTAACAATAGCACCACCATCATCAAACTTCTGAGCACCAGCCATCACGAATACACAATGAAAAAAGAAAATTTGTTTTAAGATTGTTGGGAAAACTATGAAGAGTATTCGCAAATGCTAAGGAAAATCAGAATAGGAAAGATCCGAGACTCGCGAAAATACGATCTCCTTAAAACAGATTTGCCTCCTCCTAAGATGCTTGAGGATCTCGACCAACTGTTTCCCAGGATACAACAAAAACGCAGAGACTACTTAGCATAAAGCAACTCTACAAGTGAACTAAAACTTAGAACAAATTGATGAACACCAAAAATTGGAAGGAAAGAAAGCCTCAAAAGAATCTGAGAAGAGATGGGAGAAAAGGTGTGTTAAACTTTGGAAAATGAGTGTCTATTTATAAGCTGGAGAAAGCTTTCAAATGGCAGCAAACCTTGTAATAGTTTCAACATTTTAATTCTGTTAAATGTAGAGAATTCATGGCACAAAACCTCAAACGTTTTTGACTAGCTCAACAGTTAAATGAATTCATTTCTGCCTTTTAATATAATTAAATCTGCCAATTCATTCTGATCATTCATGACAGCAAAACAATGTCATTTTGACTGAAATGAATGAATATAATTCTCCATTTAAAATTTAGCTGGAAAAAATTAATTTGAACCGGAGCAAAACGTGGGTTGATCAGGCCTGTGAGAGTTCGGTTCGGCATTCATGTCCGCAGGTCGTGCGCACACATGAGTCAAGCTATTTTGGTCCCGAATCGGACCTCCATTTGCACTACCCTCACCCCTCTCCCTGCGCGGGCGCACACAAGCGGGAGAGATGTGGTATAGTATTGGTAAGTCAACTTGCAAGTCAATTTTGGGCTCTCACTTATAAAGTGAGCTCCAACTCTTCCCAACACCAATGTGGGACAAAATCCCTTAGCCTTAACTCTATTTTACCAACTCTTGAGAAACTCAATTCTCATTCACTTAGTACTCATTTCCAACATACACCTGCTGCAAATCTTGATCCTCATAATCAACTGATCAATAAGACTGCTTCATCATCATCTTCCGATCAAGTGGTTGAGAGTTTGGCCGGAAACATGGGGGATATCTGTTCAGGCCAGCTTACCTTGATCAACTCGTTACAATTGAAAACCATTAAGGAGGAAAAGGTGCTTTCAGAAAGGATGGCTAGTTTACAGGTTCTGATTAATTAACTTTTCACTTCTTTATATCTTATCTCCCTCAATCAAACTTGAAACTTGTCATATTTATTGAATTAAAACAGCACCATGTTTTTCGGGGCAGAGACAAGGAGAGTACCATAGATGAAAATTGTCGCATCTAAAAATCATATAATCCCTCATAGATTTTGTAAGATTCTTTTGATTTATCCCTCACAATTTCCAAAGAATTGTGATTAATTAAATTGAATTTCATGGCGTAACACCTAATTAAGAAGATCCAATATGACATCATCTGAGATAGAGTATACTGTTAGGTACTTCCCTCGGTCCCGAAATGATTATCCAGCTTAGATTCTCATGTTTAGTACAAGTTGTACTAAAACTGAAATTTCATTCTAGACAATGGTTCCAGGTCGGGAAGAGTAAAAGTTACCAGTTAATTTATGGATTTTTGTCTCTGGTATAAAGTACATACACAGGAGGAAGTAGCGGATTGTTAGCAAAAGAACCCTTTGGTTATAAGAAATACACCTTTTAGGTGATGGGTGAATGAAGTGGAAATGGAAGAGAAGGAAATTTTTGGAGAAAGGGAACTTTACTACTTTGTAGTAGAAGGAAACAAAGTGGATGTGTTAAACTTTTAGCTTAATGTTTCTTACAACTTCTCTAAACACTACACTAAGGGGGGTTAACTCCTATTTATAGGAGTCCATGGAAGGTTCTACAATATTTCAAGATTTTTCTACTCCTTCTAAATATCTACATATTTTATTCTAATATCTAGATTTTTTCTTACTAATATCTAGATATTTCTTCCAGATATTTTTCATTAATTATTCTACAACTTCTAGATATTTCAATAGAAGTATCTACTACTTTCTTCAACATCGTTTTCTAGTCTATTATTAAAATTAGACTTGGGCTTAGGATTAAACATAAAGACTCATGGTCCAAATTAATATTTTGGATAACCCAATATTTATTGGACCAAATTAACTTTATTTACTAACACCCCCCTTTAAACTTGATTTGATGACCCCAAGAATCATCCTTGATCATGAGTGGTCTTCCTGTTCATCCTCCTTCGAGAGCTTTTCTCCGCATCTAGTGAGGTGCTTCTTGTCCTCCACTTCTTCTTTTATACAACCTCTTAAAGCCAAGAGGTTTACATTTAGCGTGGAAACAGTAAAGTGCTAATGCATCCATTTTCTCTGTTTCTTCATATATCTCTTGTAGACTTCGTGTTCTTTATGTGCCTTCATTTGAAATGGGTAAAAGTGGCCTTTGCGGTTGCTGAATTGTTTCGTTCGTCTCGTTAACTTCCTCTTCATAGTCAGGGATAACTGGAAGAAAGTTATAATTCTCACTACTTTCAATATGCCAATCCCACATTCCTTCTTCGTCGAACTCCACATCTCTGCTTGTGACCACCTTCTTCGTGATAGGATTGTAGAGCTTTTAGGCTTTTGATTGCTTGTCATATCCTACAAAGACATGCTCTTCGCTTTAATCATCGAGTTTGGACCGCTTTTGGCTTGGTACGTGAACATATGCTATGCTTCCAAATACTCGCAGGTGATTCACTGTGGGCTTTGCCGCATTCTATGATTCTTGTGGAATTTTGTCTTCTAGACTCTTCATGGGACATCGATTTAGTAGGTATACTACACAATCAACTACTTGAGCCCATAATTCCTTTGGCATCTTCTTGCTCTTTAGCATTCTAGGAACCATATTGAGAATGGTTCTATTCTTCCTTTCTGAAACTCCATTTTGTTGTGGGGAGTAAGGAGGTGTCAGAAAACGCCTAATCCCATGTTCTTCACAGAATTTTGTCAATTAACTTGATGTGAATTCTCCACCTCTATCTGACCTTAAGACTTTGATTTTTAAGCCTTTCTCCTTCTCTACCACAGCCTTAAATGTCTTAAAGGCATCAAGGGCTTGTGATTTCACCTTTAAGAAATACACCCAAGTCTTTCAAGAGAAATAATCAATAAATAGAATGAAGTAGTTGTTCTTACCATGGGATGGCGGAGAAATGGGGCACACAAATCTATATGGATGAGTTCCAAAGGCTCCTTAGCTCTTGATGTTGCTTCTTTTGGGAAAGCACTCCTTGAATGCTTGCCAAGTAAGCATCCTTCACATAGTTGATTGGGCTGATTAATAGGTGGCAATCCTTTCACCATGCATGTTGCAGATAACAATTTCAAGTCACCAAAATTTAAATGACCATACCTCATGTGCCAAATCCATGAATCATCCTTCAAGCAAGCTTTCATGCAATTATCATGTTGATTGTTCAACTAGAACATTCTATTGCTTGTCATTGGCACAATGGTGATCAATCTTCCTTCTGGATCCTTAACTATGGCACTACGATCTTTCAAATGAATATCGTAGTTTTTCTCTAGATGTTGTCCCAGACTCAAGATATTAATCTTGAGACTTGGAACATAGTAAAATTCTGATATGTATTGGTGACTTCCATCTTTAGCAAGTATTAGTATCTTACCTTTGCCTTCAACCCTTGCTCTAGAATCATTTCCAAACATCACGTAGCCTTTGGCTGGTTCCATGTCTACGAACAACCTTTTTTCCCCAGTCATGTGGTTACTTGCAGCGGAGTCAAGATAAAACATCTTTTTCTATCCTTTGTCCTCGTATCTCGCATTAAGAGAGTGAGTTGAACTTCATCTTTAACCTCCATAAGATTGACTGTTTCTTTTACTTGATTAGAATTTCTACACTCACTTGCACAATGACCATATTCATGGTAACTAAAGCATTTGATTCTAGATTTACCTCCTTTCTAAAACTTCATACCTCTTCCACGACCTCTTGTAGATTGAGAACCTTTGTTGTTGTCCTCTTTGGTGGATTGAACATACCCACCTCGAGCCCGTCCTCGTCCACGTTCTTGAAATCCGCCACTGGCTCGTCCAAGGCCTCTGCCCCGTCGAAAGTCTCCATCTCTTTCTTCGAAACAGAGTTTTGTGTAGAGAGCTTGCTCCAAAGATTCTTTGGGCCTCCTCTTCTTCAGTTTCTCTTCATGGGCTACCAAAATACCTATGAGTTGATCAATGGTCATGAAGTCTAGATCTTTTGACTCTTCTATGGCCACCACAATATAATCAAAACTTGGTGTCAAAGAGCGAAGAATTTGTTCTATCACTCTTGTGTCTCTCAACTTTTCTCCATTCCTCTTCATCTAATCATTAGAAACTTTCAAGACACGAGAACAATAATCTGAAACAGATTTGGATTCCTCCATTTTTAATGTTTCAAATTCTCCTCTAAGAGTTTGAAGACGTACCTTTTTCACCTTCTCAATGCCTCTATTAGCATTCTCTAGAATCTCCCAGGCCTCCTTTGAAGTAGAAGCATTTGCCACCTTCTCGAACATAGAATCATCTAGACATTGATGGATGTGTGAGAGAGCTTGTTGATCCTTCCTCCTTACTTTGTTGAGTTCCCCCCTTTGGGCAGGAGTCAAAGACGCGTCATCTAGAGGTTCCTCATAACCTTTCTCAACAATCTCCCATACCTCATGAGAGCCTATAATTGCCTTAATTCGAATGCACCACTTACCATAGTTTTCTTTGGTAAGTTGAGGGAATTGAAAAGAGATCATTCCACTTACCATCTTACTTCAAAGCTGGATCAACACCAGCTCTGATACCAGATTGTTAGCAAAAGAACCCTTTGGGTTATAAGAAATACACCTTTTAGGTGATGGGTGAATGAAGTGGAAATGGAAGAGAAGGAAATTTTGGGAGAAAGGGAACTTTACTACTTTGTAGTAGAAGCAAACAAAGTGGAGTGTGTTAAGCTTTTAGCTTAATGTTTCTTACAACTTCTCTGCACACTACACTAAGGGGGTTAACTCCTATTTATAGGAGTCCATGGAAGGTTCTACAATATTTCAAGATTTTTCTACTCTTTCTAAATATCTACATATTTTATTCTAAAATCTAGATTTTTCCTTACTAATATCTAGATATTTCTTCCAGATATTTTTCATTGATTATTCTACAACTTCTAGATATTTCAATAGAAGTATCTACTACTTCCTTCAACATCTTTTTTTCTAGTCTATTCTTCAAATTGGAGTTGGGCTTAGGATTAAACGCAAAGACTCATGGTCCAAATTAATAATTTGGATTACCCAATATTTATTGGACCAAATTAAGTTTATTTATTAACAAGGATGATGTTAGCTACGACTCAAAAATGACGAAATGGTAGCCGAAAATGAAAACCGGTCGCCGGAGAATTGTAGTCGAAGGGAGAAGTTTCAGAAGAAGAATATTCAAGGGGGAGAATCAAGAATTCATCATTATCATCATAACTGTCTATTAAAACCATTTAACAATTATTTAGTGGCTGTAATCATTGACTAATCATTACACACTTATTGTTAATGATTACCAAATCTATGTCTCTTTACAGTTACGTCCCCAACCTTCAATTGTTTCCAATTGACCCCATACTCTTTCTGTTTTTTACAATTAAACCCCCAGTACGTGACAGATGATCCACTGGCGATGATAGCCAAAAGGGCAGCCCAAGTTAGCGAATTGAGCCGGAAGTTGGATGAGATATTAGGAGCCCATTCAAACGCTATGGGCCGCATCATCATAGATGCTGACAAACTCCGGCTGAGCAAAGTGAAAGAGCTGTTCAATATCCTTACACCATTACAGGCTGTTAATTTCACGTCACACTACTAGAAAAGTGGTTTGTAGAGGCACTAAAAAATGCCTTTATACAAGGATTGTTGAGGCACTTTCATCTATTAAGGCATTCAAGAAAAGTATCTTTAAATTCAATGTGAGAATAGGTCTAATGTAGTTATATATAGTCTTTAAAGACAATTACCAAGTGTTATTACTTATAACCTTTAAAGGCACTTTAAAATTATCTAGGAGCATTTTATGTGCCTTAACACACTACCTATCACGTCATTGACTAGGTTTTCATATAAATATTTTACAGAATAAAAATAAAAATAAATAATTTCATAAAATTCAAAAAAAATATTTTAAATTAAAAAATTCATTATTATATTAATGAAATTAAAAGAAAAATGTGCAAACTAAAGGTACTAACAAAAAGAAAAAGGAGAAAATAAACTACAATATAATAATAATACCCCTAGCAATTAATCTATTATTTACACCATCTTCAAACACATGATCTTCAATGGTACTGCATTCTTCTCTTGAGTGTGTAGTTCCCTTCACCTATCTCTTCATCAGTCATCAACTTTAATTTTGCGGTTGCTGAAAATCTTCTTGAATCTCATCCATTTATCATCTCCAACCAGAATCTTCAAACCTTCTTGAATCTCTCATTTATCTTCTCCAACCATAATGATTTTCAAGTTGATTTGCAACACAAATCAATAAAAATATTCTGCAATTTATCCCAGAAAAGAGATTACCGAAAAATAAATCTTAATGATACAAGTTAGGTGCATAAGATTAGCAAAAAAAACTCTCTTCCCAATCAGTCTGACACATCATGAGAAACAGGATTGTCAATACGTCCACATCTTTTAACTTATGAAAAACTATTTAACATATAGGATCCCCTGTCAATACGTCTTGGGGTTTCTTAGGAAAACTATCTGTAAGACGGTCTCTTTTGATTTGGGTAAGTTTTAAGCATTGCGTCTTGTAATTTTTTCTGAAAATTAATAAAATTGGGGGAATGGCCGCCAGGTACTTCCCTGGTTCACCTAAAAAAAAAAAATCCCCTGGCTAGACTCCTTTCCAGGAACTCGGACACAAAAATTAAGAAGGCATTCGACAACTGAAGATACATTAATGGCATGATAATTGAATTGTAACTTTTTTGGATTTTCTCTTTTCAGCCTTTTAAACTGCTTGTGACCATCAGAATTAGTAACTATTACAATGGACAAGATAAATCAACCCTCAAAGACTTGGAAGTATAATTGCTTTCAAGAAAGTATCATATAAAGGAGATCTTAAAAAAATGCAAAAAAAAGTAAAAGATAAAAAACAAGTTCTGCTCAATAGAAAGAAACAATTAGAATCTCTCTTGAAAAAATATCTATTGCGCAAGAATAACACAATTCTTGAATCTCAATGTAAGATCTTTATTATCAAAGGAAAAAAATACAAGTACCCTTATAACAATTCTATTATATGGGAGAAAAAAAGTTTAAAAATTAAAAACCCAATAACACTGGGAATAAAAGATGCAAGATTACCCGTTTTCCCTTTGAGCCAAACTTTTTGCAAAAGCTCCGCTAAACTGAAACCGAACCCCAGCCAAATTTTGGGTTTCAATTGGGGATCTTTTCTACTGCCCTTCAAGATTGGGTAGAAAATAAATGGTTTTCTGGTGATATCATACTCTTCGAATGAATGGTACATTTTGACCAATTTTCTAGACTAAAAGAAGTAAAAAGGCTTAGTAAGATGGGATTTGGAAAAAGGTTGTCCATGGAATTGAGAGCCTTGTTGTTTTGGAAGAATCGGGAGAGTTAGAAGTTATGTTTAGGACGGAGAAAAACTGAACCATTAATAAAATTAAAAATTAAAAATTAGAAAAATTAAATACAAGATATCTTGATAACTAGTCCTTAAAGGATTTTTCTTTTCTTTTTTAGAAGGACCGAAACTAGGGGAAATGGGATAATCTTTCAGAGAAATGCCTCAAAATCTCAATGCCATTAAACGTGATTTATAGTGACATCTTCAATTAAATGCCTCTAATCGTTTTTTTGTTAGTGTCATATAACATCCTTTTTCTAGTAGTGTCACCAGAAAGAAACTTCACCTCTGTATGCATCAGTGGGGTAAAGAAAGAGATCTACTAATGAAGGATTTAAGAAGGATGGAGGTGACCTAACCTTTCCCCCAAATATGATGAAAGGCTTTTATCTAGATCACAGTAGTAATTTTTTTTTTCATTAATGGAATTATGTATATGTAATACTGCGTCACTTCTTGCTTCTTTTTTTTTTTGGATGAAAATGGCGTCACTTCTTGCTTACTTTAGTTCTTCTAATAAATATGTTGGTTTTACTCTAATAAAATTTGAAAAAGAATTTCATGCTTTGTACTATAACTTATAATTCGATTTATGTAGAGCAAACAAGATGTTTTAAATCTTTTCTTTTTTCTTTTTTTTTTTTTGTTACAATAGAAGAGTCTCAAAATTTACAATTAAATTAAATGGTCATAATATGGGGATAAACTATGAAGTGTTTAACACATGTTTTCTAGTTTTACCCTTCGAGATATATATATATATATATATATATATATATAAAACATATTAAAGGAGAGTTTTCAATCAAACACATGACGCGATACTAGATAGACTAATCCACGTGATGCAAAATTAGATAACCAAGTCCACATGTCGCAAGCACATCATTATTTAAAAATCCATAAAATTTATAAATAATAACTAATTTTACCCGGTTAATACTCCATATTTATAACCAAAATATAAAATTAACTAGCAGTTAATCGGAACTTTAACGGGTAAGCATTAAAGAAGATTAAACTTTGTGTTTTAGTTCGTGATTCACTTACAAGGTAATTTATTTTGTGTTTATACAGGACTATATCCATATACTAAGTTATAATCATGAAACTTTTGATGGTTTCTCTCGCTTGCTCCTTTATTATCTCTCCTATCCTCCATCTGGAAGCCTAATGTACTCCATTACTCTGCCACTTTTGGATTTTTTTTTGTTTTGTTTGTTTTTCCCAAAAGAAATTAAGTATATTTTAGAAATTATTCGAGTAATTTTTTGAACAATTTTTTTTTCCATATAATGATGTCCCTTGCCGAGCCAAATTTTTATATAATTTTATATAAAATCACAAAGCAAATTGCCACAACATTATAGAAAAAATGAGCCTAAAAACTTTTTACTGTAGACATATATTGAGTTTGTCATTAGTATCAATAATATGCATATCTTAATGAAAAATCCTAATTAAAACACAAATGAAAAACTGAATAAACCATAGGGGCATCAAATCAGATGAAAAAAAAACTTATAATGAAATAGTGTTGCCGAATAATATATCTTTTCGTTGTTGTATGTATTAACTTAGTTATGTGTTGATTACGTTTAAGATATATACAAAAAGGTGAAAACCATGCAATTAAGAAAAAAAAGGATGTAAATACAACATTATAGAAAAAATATATGATCAAACCTCTAAGGAAACATTACATAAGGTATATAGAAAGACGGAAAACAAAGATAAGTTTATGAACAAAATAATGAGAAAACTTCATACTAGCGTTTAAAAGATATGAAACGAATAGAAATATTTAGAAGGATCACTATAAAAATTTAGGAGAATAAAATTAAACGATATAAATTGAAAATCAACAAAATAAAAAAAACATGAACAATAACAATGAAAGATTTCGAAAATTAAAAATTATTCCAAATGTACTTAAAATAACGAAATACATTGACATTAAAAATTGCACAATTATAAGTTATATCATTATATATATATATATATATACATATATTACTCCATCATTTAATGGTAACATTTTTTATTTACAAAATCTATAAAATTAATAAACAACAAATTTTACCCACTTTAGCAATTATTACAAATATAAAGCATTGTAGTAGGATAATTTAAGAAATCAAGGGACTGATTTAATTAAACCAATGTCTATAATCCTCGCACATGTCACTTTAAAAAAAATTTAATCAACAATTCTTAAAAGGAATCAAAACAATTCCATACAAATAAATTTCTACCAAAACCTTTTTTTATACTTACATTTTTGGTCTTTTTGTCTATAAAATCATACATAATATTTTCTTTATATCTTGACATAATGATTGCAACTATAATAATGATGAATCACTAATTATTCAAAAATTCAATTCCATTCACGTTGTGCAGGAGAGTAACTATTAAATTATAATTAAATATCAATATCAAATAATATAAGTTTAAGAATTTATAAGAAATAGTATTTAAATTAATTTATCCCTTATAAGTTTAAACATCCAGACAAAAAAAAAATAAGATACTCGGTTTTCCAGAAACAAAATTGTATCATTGTAGTTAAGAGAATTAATATTTCATAAATGTGCTAAATATTTTTTTTTTCACCTTCTTCTTTTCATATGTATCTTGGAATTTAAGTGTGACATGCGATTTCATCGATGAATCTTCTAACCATGATGAAGATTGGCAATCGGCAACAAAAAAGAAAAATCAATTACATGATTCATTTTATTTTTTCCATATGATATAGCGGTAGAAAAAGTTATGAAGTGATGATAAAACGAAATACAGAGATCCCTAGGGAGAAAGTTTTTCAAAATGAGAAAGAGAATAAAGATTTTTATGAGAGATAAATAGTGAAAGAAAAACATATTGAGAAATTGAAAATAGGTATATGGAGGAAAAAATTATGAAGATAACAAGAATATATATAACCGAGATAATAATGAAAATAAAATAATTATTACAAAATTTTTAAAAAAATGAAATTTTTGAGAGAGGTCATCAAAATTTAGGGGGAAAGGAAAGATGAATACTATGCAACCATGAAAAAAAGATGTAGTAATCACAACATTATATGAAAAATATACGACCAAACTTCAAATGAAAGGTTGAAAAAAGTATATTGAGAGAGATAAAAAAATAAAGGTAAGTTTAATTATGAAAATAAATAATAAAAAAAAATCTTTAAGCGGGAGAGTTTAAAAGATATGACATGGATAGAAATTTTTAGAGAGATCATTATAAAAATTAAGAGAAACTTTTACAAGATATGAAGTTATAAATTAACAAAAGAAAAAAAGATGGACAATAAGTTACATTGGATGATTTCGAATATTCAAAATTATTCAAAATGTACTTCAAATAACAAAATATATTGACATTAGAAATTAAATAATTGCAATTTCAATCATTAATATTTTTTTACATAGATAACTCATATATATCTTGAACAACCCGCACAACGTGTGGGGGTAAACACTAGTATATATTAAAGCTGAATTCTTAATTAATTGACACGTGTTGCCCAGGGAGTAAGTTTAGCCAATTATGTCACGTGTCGTCACTTAAATTCTCCTTCATTAAACAGTTAAAAGTTTATTACTAATACGTATAATTGTTAAATTGAATTAAGTAATGAACCAAAAGTTAATTTCGTAAAAGTAAATATCACGTGTTTGATAATTATTGACAAATATATGGCAAAATAAAACATTAATTATCAAATTAATAATTGTATTAAGGATACTGTTTGAAACCATACATACGAGATACGAAAACCATTTTAAAACTCCGTATTTAATTTTTTGCGCCGCCTTAGCCGTCTAGATAATGGACCTGATGAAAGGGTCGACGAACACCGATTTTTTGCTTATTTCTTTCGTCGACTAAGTCATCGAGATAATGAACCTGACGATCATGTGGACGAAAATCCTTTTTTTTTCCCCTCTTTCGTGTACTTAGCCATGAAGATAATGAACCAGGTGATTAAGTCAACAAACATCGATCGACATTTTTATTTAGTCGGTCGACTTACTCGTCCAGATAATGAACCCAACGATAGGGTCGGAGGATTTTTTGTTTCTGTTTATTTCTTCCCATCGTCTTAGTTGTCGAGATAATGAACCCATTGGTCGATCAAGACAACGATTACGATTGATGTTTGGTTTATTTTGTTCACCAACAAGGCATTAAGTAACTTTGTCCAGATGTATATTGTACTCTCGCTCCAAAGCGAAAATCGCTAATGGACTTTTGAGTTTTAACCTGTGCCTTCTTTGCTCCCCTTCACTCTTGAAATAATAATCTAGTTTAAATTTTTATTTCTTACAAATTAAAATAAAATAAAAATCTAAAAGAATAAATTGATTTAGAATATAAAGAGTATCTAAAAAAAGAGAGCGTGCACACTGAGCCGGACGTTTAACGGCGAGAGCTACATAATGTGAAAGCGCTCGCGCCTTATGTTTGCCTGGATGAAGCTTTGACAAAACGGTGGTCGCTCGGATATATCAAACACCTTTGAATTTTGTCAAAACGTGAAATAGGAAAATGACGATGACAACATATAGATGGTGCGTTTTCCTCCCAAACTCTACTCCTTCGTCGTTTCCAATAATTATTCCACAACTAATCAAAACCAGCTAAAATATTCATTCCAATTCTTGTCATTTCTTACATGAACTCATCTCTCCTATCACTTCTGTTAATCAAATAATACTAAAACCGTCAACCGTCCAATTTAGAGTTAGAATATCCATAGTTATGAATAGCGACAATCCAGACAAATACATGTACTAACCATTGATTCCCTCCACCAAAACCCTTCCAAAATGCAAACACACAAGGCTTGTTAGTTTTTTCTCATTAACCTTGAAAACTCCTTTTGGCATCACATATTACCAAATCTACTAAATGCAAACACTATTCTTTCGTTCATTTTTGTTTGTTTTTTTGTTAAAAATTCGCCGATTCGCCTCCCCCCACCCATGCACGTCAGCATGCAATCAAATTAGAAGGCAACGGAAATAAGTAAAACAAATGTAAAATTCCAAACTTTGCATCTTTTATATAGGGCTCACATCTACTATTTATGCCTTCTCATAACAAAATCACACACACACACACATAAGAAAAAACCCCTTTAAGTTCATAATCATTGTTCATCATTCTAGCTACATTTTTCTTTCTTCAATGGTGATGCGAAACACCGATCAGAAGCGGGCGGCCGCTGTTGGTGCTTCGATTGCTTTGCTGCAAGAAAGATTTAGAAAGCTTGAGAAGATGAAGGAGAGAAGAGAAGAAGAAAGCCAGTTAATGTTTTATCCACAGCCAAAAAGATCCATGATCATTGACACTAATTCTATCATCAATGCTGACAGCAATATTTTGATCCGGGATGAGTTGTTTCTTCCATCAAGACCAGTTTTACAGGACCCGATTTCTCTTGCCCTCAATTTGAATAATTCCAATAAACATGTTGTAGAAGATTACAGAGCTCATCATCATCATCATCAGACAAAGAAGACGATCAATGGTCAACCAGCTGCAGCTTCTTTTTGTACATCTTTATGGTCTGCTCATGACAAAAGGGGAGTGAAAAGACCACTGAAGTTTGATGTTTCTGATGTTGATACTTCACTTCATCTGTAAAAAAATTATCTTCATATGTATATTTTTTTTTTTATCAATTTTTTCTTTTTGATCTTTAGTTTCTCCTCTCTTTGATAGTATTTCAGTGGTTACAGAAAAAGTGGAGCAGAGTAGTAATTTGTAACACTGGAGACAAATCACACCACTGGTATTTATAATCTAGTCATTTAGACCCATTTTCTACCCTTTTTCTGTGTTTAATATTAGAAAAATTATCACTTTAGAAGTATTTTAGCAATGAACGTAAAATTAATTGGTACTCTCTTTGGTCCTAATTATAATCCATAAATTTGAACTAATTTGAGAAAATTTAGTTGAAGGGTAGTAGGGATGGTCAAATTAATTAAAGGGGTATGACCAAAAGATAATTTTGACTGAGGGCAGTTAATTACTTGTTAAAACATTGTACAATCAACACACTTTTGTATTTACATAATTATCCTCACTGTGTCTTCCGATTAGGGGGAAACTAAGCTCCTTATTTTCTTTTCCAGATTCAATCATTTAATAGTACCTCAACTCGATTAATTAAAAAGCTATTGGCCGAACCTGATTAAGAACAAAATTTCCTATTTCGTTCTATCCAATCAAAATTTTCACAAGTGACAAGAACAATTATATAAAAATTAATTAAACAAAACTAAAGTTTCATGGGGTGGGCTTCTTGTATATGAATCATTTCAACGCCCAATAGCATTACTATCACAAAGAGAAAGAGAGGTTTTTATGTAGTAATAAGGAATGATGTCAACATGATTTCAAGACAACCTAATCTACTAATTAGAGTAGCTTCAATATATAATAAGCAGTTAAATTATTTATAGAACTGAACAAGAATAGCAAAAAACCAATTTAGCACTTGAAAATTTTGAATCTTATATTTGTAGCAGTCTTCAAATCCTAATAGCAACAACTTTGATGAGATGTTAAACTTTTGTCTCTAAATTTATGGGGTTTCTATTAAAGAGTGTGAATGAGAAGTTTGGATTCTTATTTTGTAGAATATGATTTGTAATTAAACTTGTTTAACAGTTTTGTTAATTAATCCAAGCTTTTCTTGAAATGATGTAATGTTGGAATCTTGAAGAATAAGGGAAGAGGATTTAATTTTTTTTTCTTCCGTTGAAAGAACTAATAAGCAAGCAATGGGTAATAATGCCATAATAGAATTGTTTTAATTTTATAATTTAAGGCAAGTAATTCACTGCCCTTACAAAAAATTATTTCATGGTCATACCCGTTTTATTAATTTGACTAACTCTATTGTCTTTTAGCCAAATTTTTCCAAATAATTTTAGTGTTAATTGATATCCTATAATTTGGACCGAAAGTATATCATCATATTAGTTGAATACTCACTCTATTTCAGAAAAATAGTCTTTGTTGAACTAAAATAATTAATATTGCAAAGTATATATTATATTTCTGCAAGAGAGAGTGGTTGTTTGGAACTCCAAACTGATCTGGGTGAACAAGATTTGGGTTGCTCTTGAATTGTCTCAAACCTGCTGAATCAAAATCGTCAGCGATGTTGACTTGAGATTAATTTTGTTGATGCTGAATTGACCCTGATTGTTGGACGCAAACAAGTGTCCAGGATAAAAACAAAAAAGTATCACTAACTTAACCATCATTCACCAATTAAAAGATCGTGGTTCAAAACCTGTCATGTAACTGGAGTAATTTAAATCTTTTAGAGAGTCGTTTCACCTATCAAGATACATATAATTTACAGTAGGAATAGTCAGGCACGGTTGCCAATAATTTACACCGGTAAATATGCAAAAATAAATAAATAAATAAATAAATATAAATTACCCAAAAAAATCGTCCACATTGAATTTTGAATATTTCTATGATGTTCAATTCAATATGAATTACTTTTTTTTTATCTTTTTATTTTTTGGGACACAAGGATAAAGGTGGTCAAAGTTTAATCTTCTACCTGGTGGAGCATGTCCTCTTTCTTTCGGCGCATCGGGTTAACTGACAAATTTAGCGTTGGACTCAAGTGTAACGATTTTTACAACGTTGATAAATCAAAGAACGAAATTTTGTTTTGCCGATCCATCAACACCAGTAAAGATGCTAAAACTAATTAGTTGACACGAAAAAAGATTCTCTGGTCAGCCTTTACAAAGGAGTCTGCACAAAATAAGAATAACTACTGAGTTACTTTTGAAGAGTTTTGAGATTGTCCTCCAAAATTTTTCATACTTTAATGGAATTGATGTTGACGACATCCTGTTTTTCCTCTGTAGTCTGTAGTATAGTAGCGGACAAAAGGGTGTTGACACATTAATATTAAATTTTAATACTTTTGTCGGTCCCATTTTAAGAGTCCACTTTAATATACATGACTGCTAAAATCAAATTAAATTTTAATACTTTTGTCGGTCCCATTTTAAGTGTTGCAACGATTTCTTGATAATTTTCAGTCTTTTAGTTGAGGTGAGATTTGCATGTCCAATATGTGCGTGGTGTTAACTGGTTTTGTAACATTTATATAGCTGCTTCTGCTCTGGGAAAGATATTGATGACTGGGGTATACCTAATTTTGGAGAAGCCGAATGCAAGATAAAAAGTGGTACAACAATCGTAGTGCAAGATGTTGCTAATAGTAATTTCGGGCCGGAGGGTGTATCAAAATCATTGCAATATGTTTTGGTTGAAGTGTTATTAGTACTATAGGTGGAAGCAGTAGGTAGATTAGAAGCATTATCAATCTTTGGAGTTTTACATATTAGTGCGACTCTTTCCAAGGATCTGTTTTAGTGTAAAATCTTTACTGCAGATAAAATTGGATCAGATAGACTCAGCTTCATATGATTCCTATGAATCTAAATCCTTTTCTGAGTAGATATCAAAAGTACTTTTCTGTGTGAGCGAGGTGAAGCAACAACCTTTGATGTTGCTTAAAAAAAACAGAGTTCTTTGTCCTTGGAGCTCATATCATAGAGAAGATTTTTGCTTGACATCATTTATAACAGAAAACTGTGAAGATGTATATTTACCAGTAATCTTTACACGAACAAGTTCCATTTTTGAAATGGTGGAACCGATTTCGATCTCTTACAGTAATCTCTCTTTCGTAAATTGTTGAAATGAACTTGGTGTAAGTGTGACAGTCACTGCACATCTTAACATTTCTAACTATTCTTATAGGAGAATGCTGAGATGTATGTATAAGCGCGAAGGCGATCGACAACTTCTGGCTATGGCAACCCAATATTTTCCTCTTTTCTTCTTCATCTACATCCAGCAACACCTGTGAAGTATCCGCGGAATATCCTTCGAATTTCAATTGCCATTCCATCTCTCGAAGCATCTCGCGCACGCCTTCGCACTTGGTATAAAATTTATCTTGTGATAGGAACTTATAAACTTTCCTTTGTACCTCAACTGAGCAGTATCCAGGTTCTTGGTTGAGCCCTTCATTGTCGGCTAATTCAGCTCGAGCGCACGCCGCGTCCTGCCATTTCTGAGCTTTTGCATACAAGTTTGATAGTGTCAAGTAATCACTTGCAGTTTGGCAATTTTGTTGGAACAGATTCTTGGCTGCTACTTCTGCTAATTCAACATTAGAATGAACCTTACAAGCACTAAGAAGACTTCTCCACACGACATCATTCGGCTTCATTGGCATGCTCTTGATTAGGTCAAAAGCTGCAGACAGCATCCCAGCTTTACCCATGAGATCAACCATACATCCATAATGTTCAAGGGTTGGTTCTATTTGATGTTCCAACCGCATCCTCTCGAAAAATTCGAGCCCTTCTTGAACAAGGCCGCTGCGACTGCAAGCACTGAGGACACCAACATAAACAACATCATCAGGTTCCAGTTGTTCATCAAGCATTTTTGAGAAGACCTTTAGAGCTTCATCGCCACGCCCGTGCAATGCTAGTCCCGAAATCATTACACTATAAGACATCTGGTTTTTTCCCTCCATTCTATCAAACAGGTACAAACCTTTCTCTATGCAGCCACATCTTACATACATATCTATTAGAGAAGTTTGGACTATGACATTTAGGCCACTCAAATTCCTCAGTAAATTACAATGTACAGACCTACCAAAATCCAAGGCACCTAAATGACTACAAGCAGAAAGAACACTAACCATCACACTCTCCTCTGCCCTCCAAAACCCTTCAGAATTCATATCTCTGAAAAGCTTAAGGCATTCAGACCACATGCCTAAGTTTGCATGAGCTGAAATTAGTGCACTCCAAGAACCTATAGACTTCTGATCCATTTGCTCAAAGATCAGACAAGAACTCCTAATTTTTCTACATTTTCCATACATATTAATTAAGCTGTTCTGTACATATAAATCATCTTGAAGCCCAAGTTTAAAGACATGCCCATGAACCTGCATTCCTTCCTCAATTGCAGTTAGCAGAGCACATGCTTTTAAAAGTGCAGGATAAGTAAAATTATCAGGTTCAACACCTCTTTCAAGCATCTCAATGTAGAGAAACAGAGCTTCTTCTAAGCTCAATTCTTGGATGCATCCTCTCATAATGGTATTAAAATCAAATGTACCTGGATCGTCTATATCGCTAAAAATCGAGCAAGCGTAGTCCATGCTACCCCAATCTGAAAGCGCACAAGTTGCCACTAGATTGCTTGCACAAAATGAGCTCCAGATCAAGCCCAACTTGATAATCTGAGCATGAACTTGCTTGAATTCTTCAAGGCTATTGCATCCCTTCATGAGAGAGATACATTCTTGTTCCTTCAATCTAAAATCGATTTCTGGGCTCTTGGGAGAATCCTCCTGCGGCAACATGAAGTGATTCTGGTAAAGGACTAATGTCCCAACCATTGTTGCAACTGTTACATATCATACTAAAAGGTGCAGCCAGATGAGTTCCACTCTGTTTGAGACTCTTTCTCAGGATTTCCACCTTATCTGCTTAAATTGGCTTAATATTCCTTTTGGGACTTAATGAATTCAGCTGAATAAAAAAAAATTAATTGGTAAAATGAAAATTCAAATGGTTTGGATCTTTCGATGCCATTAGTCCATTAATGGTGGATTGTCATTTAGGCAGAATGTTGTTTGAGGCTAGGAATTGCTTGTTTGTTAATGTGATTGGAACCATTTTGGAGTGTTGTTTTAACTTTTTGAGCAGAGCATGGGTGGGAAAGGAGGAAATCTCATCCATAGGATAACAAATGGAGATTTCCATCTACAAGCATTATGTTCCATTTGCCAGCATGGATTTAGAAAGTTTGAATGATAGTGATGCTAGGAAATGATAAGATAATGTTTCTGACAATTTCCTACTGCTCAGGATTCCATCAAAATATCCACAACCAGAGACGTATCAACATGTATTTTTTGTATTCACTTTCCACAATCAAAGTTGAATACGTAATATAATCCGAACTAAAATAATTGTCGAGTTGTGATTCTTCACTTTTATTTTGAAAATTTAAATTGAATTATCATTTTTATAATCATTCTAAAATTGAATAAATTGATATTCCCTTCATTTCTAAATGTAAGTCATTTTAGGTTTGGGTCGTTTCAGAATTTCTAAGCAAATTAAAAATTAATTTCCCAACTTTACCCTCAATAAATAATGCTAACCATTTTTTTTATCTAGTTTTGGTTATAGTTTCAAAACGATTAATGATTGGTAAAATATATATTTAATACACAAATTAATTATTAAATAATTATTTCCTAAGTTTATATATAAAGTATAAAGTGACTTATATTTTGAAATGGAGGGAATAATAATTATTTTGAAACAATTGGAAAGGTAGAAAAAAATTTATTCCGTCCCAATCATTTACTAAAAGAGTGTGGAACTCATCAATGTGGAACCAAGGTTTAGGGGGATTTTTGAATTTGGGCCCCTTTAGTCTTTTGCAAAATCCAGCATATGATAAGTGGGCGGGGCTGCAGTTGGACTGTTGGACTATTAAATAAATATTCTTCCTTTCAGAAGAACGGATACAAGTTTCAAAGTTAAGCCTGCAAAGAGGATGGAAGGAATTCGTTTGCATGTTCCCTACTCCATTTCAGATATTCCCATGTTACAAGGATTCTATTTCTTAGGGTTGACAATTTCTGATACGATTTGGAATTTCGACACGAATTTGACACGAATACGACATGCATATTAAGCAGGTCGGGTTAGGGTTGTAAATTTTGACCCGTTTAATATACGGGTTGGATTAGGATCAACCCGACGGGTTACCTGGATTACCCACGAACATGTAAATTTTGTATACTGTAGGGGTAATTTAAAAATTTTGTAACAAAGTAACCCTAATTTCACCTCATATATACTCTTTTCCTCTCCCTCAGCCACCTCTTCAGCTCTTCTCTTCACTCTTTCTTTTTTTTTTTGTTCTTTTTCTTTTTCTTTCCTCTCTTCCTCTCCCTCGGCCACCTCTTCTCCTCTCTCCTTTTTTTTTCTTTTTTTTTTCTTTCCTCTCTTCCTCTCCCTCTCGCTCGGCCGCCTCTTCTCCTCTCTCCTTTTTTCGTTTCTTTTTCTTTTTTTTTGTTTTCTTTTAACTTCCCTTCAATTGAAACCTTTCTTGAAAGATCTGATAGATGGGACATCTGATTTGTAAATTAGAGGGTAAAAAGATGTCAAAAAGCTCCGACTTTCAGTGCTCTAATTATTGTTTTTACACTCATTACGGTCGGCGGCGTTCGGGCGACGAGTTGCAGCAGGAACGCAGTGAAGAAGATGATTTTAGTTTTCCAGAAATTTTAGGATTGGTCCCCGTATTTTTCTATATAGCAGAAGGTTGTAATTTGGATTTAATTTTGTAATTTGAATACTGGTTCTTTAGTTGTTTGGACTTTGGATCAAGGTGGTTGTAATTTGTGTGATTTAAAACTGGAATTTTCAGATTTTTTTGGAACCGCAATCTTAGTTTTTTTTTTATTTTAGATTTTTTAAAAAAATTTCGAGTTAACAAGTCGAGTCACGGGTGAACTGAATATTTTCAGGTCGGGTTAGGGTTCTAAAACTCGACCTGTTTATTTATACAGGTCGCGCCCGGGATGACTGAATATTATTCGGGTTCGGGTTCGACCCGACATGCCAACACGGACCCGACACGGATTGCCAGCCCTACTATTTCTTCGAAGTAAAACAATTCGGTCCATAAAAATAATTCTTAATGCAATCTCTTGTTTTTAAAGACACGATGTAATATTTGTTATTTGGTTGCAAATTTGCAATCTCTCTATCTGCTTTTTAGCATAAGTTTGGAAATCCGTGCTCCAATTTTTTTTTTCATCTAAGGTTTTGTCAATGAAAAATACATTTGCATACATACTTTTCTTTTTCCACTTTATATGCTATTAGTTTGGAGACATTTTTCTCCAAACGTTTCATGGAAGATGATTTGTTTTTCTATTACTTTGGATACATTTTTCTCCAAACATTTAATGGACGATGAGTTTTTTTGGTATATACTTTCTGTAACATGTCTATGTCCAGATTCGAACCCAGGTCATTGTTAAACTGGTCTAATCCGTTTACCAAGTGCTTGTTGGTTATGGAAGATTAATTTGATATCGATTGTTTGTAAAACTTTTTTTTTCCCCTCTCCTTTTAATGTAAAAAAGGTCATTTTCATCTTTTTTTTTGGTGCAATAAACATATATATTAACTCACCAAAATATGAACGTTCTGTACATCACTGCTTAAACCCCTACCATTCTACAAAAATGCACCCCTATTCTACCAAACTTAAATAAGAGCCATTTTGAAGCAGATTAACAAAAATAAAAGACAATCTTTATATCTGAAAAAACTGATGCATCACCTTTACCTCAGTTCTAGTTTTCTTCTTAGGCCAGTACACAAATCGACATTTCAACTCTGTTTTGATCGTATGAAGTATGTCCTCAGCCCTTCTGACTTGATTGTCAAAATACCATTTGTTCCGCTCCTCCCAGACATGATAAATACATGCAGCAAAGGCAGCCCACAATATTTTCCTTTTGAGTTTACAGCATTTCCACTGGGATAGCACTTGTTCTTTCCATCGCCTCTCTTCATCAGCAATCTTCCTACACCCTAGCCACTGCACTATGAGATCTTTCAAGCACTTTGCAAAACTACACTGAAAGAATAAGTGCTCCACTGTTTCAGGAACTTGGTTGCACCGTAGAGAGCTATTATTAGCAACAACCAAATTCATGGATCTGAGTCTGTCTCTGGTAAGTAACCGCCCTTTCCAAGTAAACCAAGTAATCAATGCGTGCTTCGGTACATTCAATTTTGACCAAATGGATTGATCCTCCATCAGCTTTCCTCCACTACCACTCAACCAGTCATACCCAGAATGAATAGCACAGTTCCCTATTTTGGTAGCTAACCAAATATTACCGTGAAAACCAACTCTGCCTTGATCTCTCACCTTCAATAGTTGTTTCCACTGCCAACTTGCATCATTCTTGGCTTGAACATCCCAGGAGGACAGGGAACCCTTAATATACACGCCATGTATCCGTTGAATCCATAAGGCATCCTTCTGGACAGCCAAGTGCCAAACCTATTTGAGGATAGTTGCCCTATTCCAGATTGCTGCATCCCTTAACCCAATCCACCTTCCGCCTTTTTCTTACAAACTTCCTCCCACTTCACCAGATGCACTGATCTGCCTTTGTCATTAACTCCCCAAAGGAAGTCTCAACAGATTCTATTAACCCAATTAGAAATACTTTGAGGTAAAATAAACATGGAGCCCCAATACGTATGCATCGACATCAAAACAGAATTTACTAATACCAACCTACTAGCATACGAAAGATGGCGGGAACTCCAACATTTGATCCTAGCAACGATCCTCGTTATGATTTCCTGACACTCAACCTGAGACCACTTTTTAAGAGATAGTGAAACTCCTAGACATTTCATCGGAAAAGAGCCTTCAGGGAATTCAGTAATATCGCAAAGTTTCTCCTTTAATCCCTGGCAAACACCCCTAAAGTACATTGATGACTTTTGTGCATTAGCCTCTAAACCAGTAGTCTTCTTGAAATCATTAAAAATCCTCATAATCTTCTTAACAGTACCAACATCTGCCTTGCAAGAGATCATTAGATCGTCTGGAAAATAGATGTTGGTCAGTTTGAGTTCTTTACTCATGGGGTGGAACTTAAACCCAGTTTCCGCTACCTTTTTTAAGCTCCTAGTTAAGTACTCCATGACTAATACAAATAAAAGAGGTGACACCGGATCCCCCTGTCGAAGTCCTCGTTTCCTCGGGAAATAATCCACAGAGCTACCATTTACCAACAACGGAAAAGATGGAGTCGACACACAGGTCATGATCCAAGCCCTAAATTCATCCGGAAAACCATATCCTAACATCATTTCTTCCACGAACCCCCACTGAACAGAATCATAGCCTTTTTTAAATATATCTTCATTAACATTCTCCCACTAACCCCCTTACGTCTATATAGCCTAATCAACTCCTGAGTTACCACTGGCCAGGCTTTCTTAAAGAATCCTGCACCGTATCCATCAGGGCCTGGACTTTTATTTACGTCCATTTCCCAAATTGCTGCCTTAATTTCTGAATGTTGGATTGGCCTGATGAGTCTCAGCTCCTGCTCTACTGTCAAAACTAGTCACATTTAAAGACTGTTGAGTCCACTGGCAACCTACTGCTTGATTTGCCCAACATATTCTGGTAATGTCTCATAAAGTGATCCTCTATGCCTGGCAGGTCCCCAATCGTTTCTCCATTTTCATCTATGACTGACCAGATCCTCTGCTTCATGGTTTTGATCTTGATCAATGAATGGAAAAACCTCGTGTTTTCATCCCCTTCACCCAACCATTTTTCCTTCGCGTTTTGCTGCAGGAAGCTATTGGCTGCTCTTCTGGTAACAAGATACTTCTGATACATGGCTCTTTTTATCCCCTGCAACACAATATTACTTGGATCATTACTCAGTTCCTCTTGAGCTTTAGCCAGCAACTGCTCCTGGTTGGCCTTCTCAACAATGTCCGCAAACTGAGCTTTGTTCAGTTGCTTTAATGGATATTTCAATCTTTTTAACTTCTGACATAACTGAAACATAGCAGTTCCTCTAACTTGTTGCTCCCAACTTCTTTGCACTATATTCAGGAACTGAGGAGCCAAACTCTACATATTAAAGTACCTGAAAGCTCTTTTTCCTCTCTGAATCATCACACATCTCTGCACCTCTATGGGAGCATGGTTAGACACTCCCTCCATTAGGACTGAGGTAATTGAATCACTAAACTCATCAATCCATTCCCCATTGACCAAGGCTCTGTCAAGCTTTGCATATACCCTCTCATTCCCCATTCGTTGATTGCACCAAGTGTAAAGCTTTCCTTGCTGCCACAAATCTTTGACACCACATTCATCTAAACACCATTGGAACTCCTCATAGTCTGACAATGCCACAGGTCTACCCCTCAACTTTGCCTCCGGTGTAAGTATATTATTAAAGTCCCCCATGATCAACCAAGGTTCCGTTATACACTTAGATAGACCAACCAGTTCCATCCACAAGGTTGATCTCTCTTCTGATTCAGTAGCAGCGTATACACCCGTAAACAAGAAATGACTATTATCCACCTTACTCATACACCTACAATGAATTATTTGGGAGTTCTGACAAAGAGGATTTACCTCTAACTCATCATCCCATATGATCATTATTCTACCCTTCTCATGTCTTTGGTAGTTTGTTGTTCACTTCCACCCTAACCACCGTTGTTGTGAAAATTGCTCACCCCTTTTTTTACTCATCTTTGTTTCAACCAAGCATATCAAATTATACTGGCCTTCTACAACTCTTTTATGAACTTCATTCTGCTTAAGGGGAGAGTTCAGGCCTCTAACATTCCACGTAAATATGTTACTCATTGCAACAAAGAGGGCTTGGATCAATCATTAGTCCCTCCTTTGCGCCTATGTTGTCTGCTAAACTCCTTTGACCTCTGTCTGATGCCCCAATCTAGATGCCGGAACCATTTGAGATAAATTGGCCATCAATCACCTGCTCCCTTGTATCAATAGAATTACCTTCTTCACCATTCATCTTCCCCTTCAGCTTTTTACCCAAGACCTTTGTGCTTATCAGGCGTAGTTGGCTTTTTGTGAATCACATCAGAACCATCTCTGACATCTATCACTTCCTTCATTTTAGAACCGGACTGACTGCCTCTCTCAACTGAATTCTATACACTGATAATTGGTGTTGGTTTCATCTCCTTTTCCGTCTGCTTCTTTCGATACTTCTCCGTTAAATGGTAAAACTCCAAGCAGTGACTACACTTAGTTGGCAGCCACTCATTGGCTACCTTCTGAACTCTTACAACACCAAGCTCATCTTCAAACACCAGTTTTTCAGGCACTGTTTCCTTAATCTGCATTTCGACCAGTATCCTTGCATATTGAACCCTCTCCTTACTGACTGTACAATCATCTGTAAGTAAAAAGGAGTTCCAAGAGAACTAACTAGTCTACTCAATGAATTCATATGCCAGTATTTTGACTCTAAGCCATACAATCTAATCCAAACTGGAACACACTCAACATCATTATATCGTAATCCTTTCTCTACATCGGAAGGCTTCACAATCAATGGCTTAGAACCAAAATGATAAAAAGGAGCACTTAAGACCACATCTCTAGCATGCTGAGAAGTAAAGCGTACAACAAACAATCCACTGGCTAGACAGTATAATTACCTTGTCTATGCCATGTTTGCCCCATAACCTGTGAAAGTACTTCTCCATCACAGATATTGAAAGGCGTGCTCCCAACACAAAGCTCACAATAGACAACTCGCAGTAGTCAGTTTCAATACGAACATCCTCAAGTTGCATCTTCGAAACTGCTTGACCATCCACCATCCTGGGAGGAATATATTGCAATTTCCCTGACGACGCTTTGAATTTCTGAGAATCCTTCGAATCCCAGACCTTAGGCACCTCATCACCATCCTTCCTTTTAGACCAATCCAATTGCCTTCTAGGGTTCTGCGCTCGAACCATCCCATCACCCTCATCCTTTAACTAGCCATTTACAGCCACCACTGAGAAATAGATCCTTTTCAAGCTGTGGAGTCGACGTTTGCTTCCTCATTTGCAATCCCCCTTTTGCACCTTTGGATGTGCCCTCAATTGCTTCCACCAATCGATTCAATTCTTTAGTCTGCTTTTCCAAAACCCTAGTTAGTCCCCCGTTACACCCCCCTCCCCCCAATTCAATAGATCCCTTACCAGCACTATTAATTCCTTCCAGCGTTTGCTTTTCCATCTCAATTTTCTTTTGATTAACTTTCCCCTTCTTCTTTCTGCCTGCCATGGCAGGCGCACGATAAGGCGTGCGCCGAGAGCAAACAGAGAGAAAGTATCAGCAAGAGAGAGAAAGATTTTTAATTTAGCTCGATCATTTTCATCTTACAGAATTAATTTTTGACAGAATATTAGACGAATTTGAAACTCTTCGTATAATAGCATATTTACTTTGAATTGAAAAATAATTTTATAGGACCACTTGCGACTCCACAGCAGGCTCTCAAAAGATGTTATAGGGTTTGTTACTCTAACATTATTCAGATTTTAACTCTTTCGTTGTAACCAAAAAAAAAAATCAATTTACCTTGCAATAAATATGAAAATGCAACTTGAGATATCACAAAAAAGGTGAACACAGGATGACCATCATTAGGACGGCGGGAATAGGGATTACTAATGACTTCATATAAAACTCATAGAGTGATGATAATGTTCTTCATTCAAGTTGCTAATTTGTTCCCAGTGTTTCTAATACACTTTTAAGCTAAAACAAAAGGGAAAAGAATAAAACCCGATATTCATTGTATGTATGAAAAATAATTTGATAATTATACACATATATAGTTTCTTCTATATCAAAACCAACCAGCTGCATGTTCTTAAATAATCCCATTCCCATTACAATAATTGAGGGAAGAGCACGACATTCAGCATGGACACTGATCACATGGCATGCAGTCAAGAATCTTAAACATAATCCTAAAAATAATACTTAAAAACTGAAATACTAATATATAAGCATTTATATTGGGAATTGGAAAAAAGAAAAGAAAAAAAGAAAATCAATTCTCCTCCTTTTCCTTGCATTCATCAATAAACTTTAAAAATAAGATAATTTCAAATTGAGGCATGGAAGATCAAGGGAAATGACCAGATTTCAGATGATATATTATTATTTATACCGCTAGGTGGAGTCTAAAGACATATCACAATACTTATAAACAAGTTCCACCAATTTATGTGCAATTTTAAACGTTAAACCCTATCTCGATTGTTACGACCCCAAATTAATGTGAAGGGTTTCCATCAATGGAAGTGATAAGAGCAAATGAAATCGTCACCAATGAAAAAATTAATTTATTAATAACACTCTCTTTCACAAATGAGTAATGCTGTTTGACAGTTTGTTACAAATGACACATTATAGGGCAGTCTATCCGACTCTAGATATTCTCTTAAGTCTTTATCATAAGTCATTTTAATTTATACAGGTTTCATTTATAATATTTCTTAAATTGAATGAAATTTTAAAAATACTTTATAATAATTGGGAGAACACAATAAATGTAAAAATGTATTTTTTAAAAATTTTATTTTCAGTTGATAAAACACGATAAATGAAACTGAGGAAAAATGAAAATGACTTATAATAAAGACGTGATAAAATATTTATTTTTTTCCCACAAATAACAGAAATTTTACAATATTTTTTCTCCCTTCGACTGATTCATTCCTCGAAAAAGGAGAATATTATCATCTATATTTAGTCATTTCAACTTTGACCTAAGAACTCTACCCGTTAACCACCGATCCTCTACACCGTAGACCAAAACGACCTTAAGACTGGCAATTTCTCATACCAAAGAATCTTGAGACGGATAGTCTAATATTAAAACTGTCAAATAGAATAAATAAATAAATAAAGAAAGAAGTAAACAATGAGCTGGATCTTGTTTTGAAATGGGCATTTGCCAAGTTGCCATGCATGATGTTTCTTTGCTTAGAGATGTATAGGCCCCAATTTCAGCTGGATATTCTCATCATATGTTTTTGTTTTCTTTTCTTTTTATTTATTTATTTTTGAATAAAAGCAAATTCCCAAAATGAAAGAAGAACGTACTGCAGGTCAAAGTATCATTTCTGGACATCAACTCATTAAAAGTATGTTTAGATGGGAATAAAACATACCAAAACAATTGTCTTGTCTGTTCTTTTACAGTAAAACAGAGTGATTATTTTTAATTAGAAGAAAACTTGAAGGAATTTTTCACCATAAACTCGTGCGAAAAGAAAAAAAGAATAGTCAAGCATCAATTGAAACTTTTTCACAACTACATGTACTTCTCTTACGTCTAATTAGGAAGAGGTTTACAGAGCAATGGTATGTTAATCAATTAATCACGAGTGTATCTATATATATCTATATATATATATATATATATCCGTTACGTATTAGGGCTAATAAGAACTCTGAATAATCCTCCTTTTGTCCAAAAAAAATAAAAATTGATCTACTTATTAAACTAAAACAATAAAATAAACTGAACTCTTAATTTGTTGTTGAGATCGAGAGAGCACTGCTTAAGCTACCTTTTGTTAATATCAGTCATTAATGTTGTCATGTTCTGAGGTGCCTATCATCAAACTTATAATTGCTTAAACATAAATATTTGCTTTCCCAATCATCTAGCGCTACTGGTTTTCGTTTAAGTAGTTTCATCAACCTCGCTCTTTATTTGAATATATACTTGCATATAACTCAAAACAAATTTATGAGAAGTGGAGTGACACAATAACCTTTGTAAAAACTAAGAAAGCAGTACGTTTGAAATAATTGTTGGGTAAGTAAATTACTAGAATATCTTCAACCTACTATATTATAAATAGTTATCATTAATACGATTTTTTATTGAAGGTAATTTTGAAAATTTTGGCAAAAAATTGTACTTTAAGAGAAAACGATACTTATTTTTAAATTTTTCTCTTTTACTAAAATCACAGTTATTCAAAATGGAGAGAGTATTACATTTAATACTCCATTTATTTCAAAATGTAGATCGTTTTAGGTTTGAAGAAATATTTCAAAATGTAGGTCGTTTTAAGATTTCTAGGCAAATTAAAGATCAACTTCCCAACTTTACTCTTAATAAATAATACTAACCATTTTTCATCTAGTCTTGGTTATAATTTGAAAACGATTACTGATGGGTAAAATAGATATTTAACACACAAATTAATTATTAAATGATTGTCTCCTTAGTTTACGTGTAGAGTGTAAAGTGACTTACATTTTGAAATCAAGGGAGTAATTGTTATGTCTTTAATACCTGTGCATATCATAATGCGTTAGATTAAAAACGAAAAATTACGTCATGAAACTCTAACTAGAATCTGGCGTCGGCGGTTCTCAACAATTTCGGTTTGTAAGGATTGATACATAGTATAAAGAGGAACATTTCGTACAGATCTCGCTAGCTTAAAATGCACGGAATTTCATGCAAGCTTTAGATTTTGTGCCCCAGTATCATTATGTTGATCTTTGTAATATTTCCCATGTAGTAATAATTCGGTGTCCTCTTACCGTTTTAAACTAAATGTCGTTATAAGAAAATATCATAAAATTAAAAAAGCATCCCAATTATTTTATAATAAATGGAATATTCCGAAATCTTTTTTAGACAATTGAAAAGGGTAAAACATCATGTGAGACATTTTGTGTTAAATTTCCTATAATAATATTAATAGGTTAAGTATTTTACATTTGTCTATAGCCAACTTATGTTTCTATAAAAAGTTTGCAAGGAGTTAAAAAAGCTACAGTTTGGGAGTTCAAACGGACAAATAACATATCAAAACTTAAACTATGGCTGGAAGATGATGCAATTAAATGAACACATTCCTGTAATTCATTACTTTGAGTTTTCAGATTATGCTTTTTAGTTTTATTATTGCACCAAAGACAAGGATATTTTTCATATCAATCAACATAACATATATACACTAGTACGTGAAATACGGCTAGGAAATGCCCAATCTTTAGACCACTTTCCTCTCAGATCTGAATCAAACCAATAAACCTGAGCTGTTACTGCTTCCAATATTGATTTATGTTTTTAGTACAATAGACGCGATTGCCTTGATATATCTAAATTATTACAACTCTGTGATAAGAAACACCAACTATATATATTATGTTTTTACATACTATTATCAGTTCTTTGATTTCAATATGAAGATGAAAACTCAACGATGAAGCTGTATCAACTATAACTTCTTAATATACTCGTTCGTTTCAAAATTATTGTCTAATTTGAATTTTCATTTTTAGTACAAATTGAATTTAAAGTGAAAATTCAATCTGAACAATAATTTTAAATCAGAAAGAGAGTACTATTCATCATTAGTAATTAACCATTGTGCGCCGTGTATGCCTAAGATACATTTAAAAAAAAAAAATTAGAATCAAGCACATGTACTACGGAAGTAATTAGAGTTTGTGTTTTCTCACGAATCAATAAACATTTAATCAATTTGGATGAAATTTTGAAATAAAATAAGGGTTTATAACAGAATGTAAGGAGCAGAATCAAACCTTTGTTTTCTTTTGCACGTTTCAACCTTCTAGCTATCTTTATGGGCTAGTAAATTTTCTTTTCCTTGTTTCCACAAAGCAAATTATGGGCTACCCACAATATCTTCGAACCAACTCCTTGAGTTCTAACCAGCGTTTACTTTCTCATTGCAAAATTGTCAACGATATCAAATTTTCTCCTCACTCCAAAAACAAAGAAACCCTTTTTCGATTCATTTATATTCTTAAACCAAAAAAATTCTATAAAATGCATTAAGTAATTAATCAAATTCAAACCAGAAGTAAATAAACTTTTTCTATCATGATGACTCTTTTTGTCCCAAATATACCGTTATCCGGTTTATATTATGTTATAAAATAACAAAATCAAATGAGAAAGAACTTTTTATACCTCCTCCGTCCCATAATTATTGTCTAGTTTGGGTTTTCATTTTCAGTTTAAATTGTACTAAAAGTGAAATTTCAAACTGGACAATAATTTTGGGACAGAGGGAGTAACTTTTTCTATCAAATCAAATGAGTGTATAGTTGATCAACACTTCCTTTTAATGAATTCTTATTGCATCCGAGCTTCCAACTAGCCATTGCTAGCTAAAATCACGGAAGAAATTCACATGCATGTGCATGACACAACTTGTTCAGTAATTTCATATTATATAAGAAAAACAATTAAGGAGGATCATACACATGACTCGTAGCTAGTTCCCTTATATAAACCCAATGATCGATGTGACAAATTCGAAACCATTCAATCCACAAAACCAAAAGAAAGCAATTGCTAGAAATGGAATTCCAAATACTTGGTCGTCTTGTTCTGGTGATTGTAGCATTGGTTTTTAATGTTTTCGGGGCACAGGGAAATGTTCAAATCAAAAGGGTCGGGTTGAACAAAATTGATCGATCTGCTCAACCATTGTCACCTAGTTTTGCAATTGATATGCTCAATCGTAGTAGTTTTCCTCCGGGTTTCGTATTCGGGGCGGCCACTGCTTCCTATCAGGTTCTCATTTTCTTACAATTTTGCATTTTTGTTTTTGGTGGCACCAAAATGTCACAAATTGACTCAGTTCGGTTTAGTTGATGAACTTACGTTTTTCTTTTTTTTTTAAAAAAAAAAATTAATTTATAGGTTGAAGGTGGATGGAATGCTGATGGCAAAAGTCTTAGCAATTGGGATTATTTTACACACAAATATCCAGGTCTTTTACACATATTATATCATCACAAAAAAATCTATTTCTCCACATCGTATAATAATCTTGTTCATCATATTTACAGATACCAGTTACACTATAACTAAATGTAGTTAGTTTAAAATTGTGTGTTAGGAATAAAGATGATAATATCGTAGCCTAGCTGTATCAGCAATTTACCGTAATATAATTCATTACCTTTTTCAGTTCTAAACAAAAAAAGTAAAAGTATACAATTTTTGTAAAAAAAAAAATTAGCTAAATATTTTCCCCTTGCCTACTAATGTTACCTTCCGTCATTAGAGGTAACATTTAATTTTGCTAAAGAAATGTGGATTGAATGATTAATTTAATTTTCCTATTTTATTTATGTTTCTTGTGAAATCACAGAGAAGATAGCAAATCGCAGCAACGGTGATGTTGCAGACGACTCCTACCATAGGTACAAGGTAATGTAATATTATTCACACCTTTTTGTCCTTTTACATAAATATTTTTAACTAATTATTAAAACCCCTCCATGATATATTGTCTTCCTCAAATATTTTTTTAAAAATTAATTTGACCTATTCATTCGACCATTCTGACCATCTCTGAAACTCTTAATTAGTACTCTTGTCCCCGACAAAAACATTTCTGTGTATTAAACTAAAGAGTATATAACAGACGAAATTTGGAATTATAGAAATACAATTTAACAGTGGTTCATAAACCTTTTTACAGGATGATGTCAAAATTTTGAAGGATATGAACGCGGATTCATATCGTTTTTCCATTTCATGGTCAAGAGTTTTACCTTGTAACCCCTAATAACTTCCTACAATAGTCTTTTCAAAATTTTCATATATACTTCAAATTCGAAATGGCAGGATATATTTGATCGCTTATTTTTATGTTATTGTAGCTGGCAAGATTAGCAAAGGCATAAATGAGAAAGGAATTCAATATTATAACAATCTCATCAATGAACTTTTAGCTAACGGTATGCGAATATGCAATACTTTTTTTTTATTAATTTATTTGATTAAATAAATCAATCTTTATTTGTACATTTGCACAAAAGAAATTGTAATTAATACTCCTGCAATAATTCATACTTATAGGTCTAACTCCAGCTGTGACTCTTTTCCACTGGGAACTTCCCCAAGCTCTAGAGGATGAGTATGGTGGTTTCTTGAGTTCTAACATTATGTAAGTGGTTCTATACATATTCCATGCAAACTATAAAAATAGTCATGCAGTATTTCTTTCGTTCCAAAAAAGTAAAAAAAATAAAAAAGTATCATGTTTCTACTAACATGATGTTTAACATTTCATATGTCTTGCAGACAAGATTTTCATGATTTTGCAAACTTGTGCTTTGAGAGATTTGGCGATCGAGTAAAATTATGGATCACATTCAACGAACCATTCACTTTCAGTCAATTTGGTTACGATAGCGGACTAACCGCTCCGGGTCGATGTTCACCATGGGTGAATCCGAATTGCACCGGAGGAAATTCCGCCACCGAACCCTATATAGTCACCCACAACCAGCTCTTAGCTCATGCTGATGCGGTGCAGTTATACAGGACGAAGTTTCGAGTTAATACAAGAAAACACTTCTCACTCTTTTTTTTTTTTTTAACTACTTTATTTGAATGAATGAAGTAATATTAATTGTTCTTATTCTTTCAACGACTAAGTTGAACTATGGATGTTTGTAGGCCAAACAAAAAGGTTTGATTGGGATGACAAACGTTGCCATATGGATGGTGCCTTTGACGAATTCGCCGTTGGATCAACGCGCATCTATTCGTGCCCTAGATTTTATGTATGGATGGTAAGTACACTAAAATATTCATCTTCAAACTGTTAATTTCAGAGATCTCATCTTCTCAAAATCTCACCCAAAAAGAGCTGTATATTAATTAACATATTGTTTTTTTCTTTTAAAGGTTTGTGAACCCTTTAGTATACGGCGACTATCCAGAATCAATGAAAGTTTTGGTTGGGAATCGTCTTCCTAGATTTACATTTCAACAATCTAGACTGTTGCGAGGGTCGTGTGATTTTCATGGCTTGAATTATTACACTGCATTATATGCTTCCCACCCCACCAATCCTTCCAATACGGCCAATGTAAGATACATTACAGACAACCATGTTGATCTTACTGGTAAGCAGCTTTTAAAGATATTTATACGCATGATAATTTATTTAATTATATGGTACATAATTCGTTGTAAAATATTTTTTTTCTTTTGTCCCTTTATGTTGGCTTTGGCAATGGCAGCTACCCGCAATAACATGCTTATCGGAGAACAGGTAAAATTCTTATACTCCCTGTCCCAAATTTATTGTCTACTTTCGAACTTTGACGTTTAGTTCAATTTGTACTAAAATTGAAAAATTCGAATTGGATAATAATTTCAAGACGGAGCTGAGGGAGTAACATATTCCTTTGTCACAGAAACATTTTCTAGTTTATTATACTCTTTTAATTTAACAAATAAACTATATTTCAGGAAGTATATTTCTGATTTAGTTGAAGCAACGATTTTACCATTTTGAAAAATGGTTTTGCAGGCTGGATCAGATTGGCTGCACATTTATCCGGAAGGAATTTGGAATCTTCTCGTTTATATAAGGGACAAATATAGAAATCCAGTAATTTATGTCACGGAAAATGGTACACGCTTTCAGCAAGCACAATCGCAAATGATATAAATACCAAACTAAAAAATACATTGCTCGCTGGCGCGCTGATAAAATTTTCCAAAATCGTTTTCAGGGGTGGATGAATTGAATAATCCCTCGCTAGCACTCGAGCAAGCTCTTCAAGACAATTTCAGAATCCAATTTTATTATCGCCATCTACAATTCGTCAGAAAAGCGATTCAGTAATATTCTTTTTGTTGAACTATTATCATTATCAACGGAAAGAAAAATGTTTGATTCTTGTTATCACAAGCTTCCTCCTCTAACTATTTAACTAATGTTCCTTATTTTCTGTGTTTTGTTTTGTTGCAGGAATGGAGTGAATGTGAAAGGATACTATGGGTGGTCACTGATTGACAATTTTGAGTGGCAAAATGCATACACAGTCCGTTTTGGAATCAACTTTGTCAATTACACCACTTTGGAAAGATTCCCTAAGCTATCAGCACGTTGGTTTGCGAGATTCCTCCAGAAATAGAGTTCCCCAAAAGATTGAGTTTCGAAAATGATCGCTTATTGCTCCAATTATGATGTATTAGTATTAACTGCGTCCCATAGATGAGAAAAAGAGAGCTTTCTCATCGGTTGTTTCCATTTCTGTTTGTTTCATTTTAAGTCATGAGTATTTTGGCCGGTATTAATTAATGTAACTTCCACAACTGTTATTGCATAAATTACATTTCCTTTATATTATTATCTTTCTTTTGACTCAAGATTCATTATTTACCAATAAATTTGGTTAGGACAGTGTTTGAACAAAGAGCTTTAAGGTTACTACAAACTAATGCTCTCTCGATTAATTATTTACCAATAAAGAGTTTAGTGAGAAATGTGCAGCAAACTTTATAAATTCTTTTTAGGCAAAAGTAAAAGCAGGATCTTAACGAATTAAGGGTAGCTAAAGAAAAAGGAATGTAAACTCTTGAAATTCTTGTCATATGTAACAAGAACCGGTGTTGTCAGGCTCGAACCAGAGCTCGACTTAGCAGTGGCAAGGGGTTGAGCGACTCGGGGGTCGACTCGGGTGATTTGGAGGCCGATTCGGATGATATCATAATAAAATAATAAATATTAAAATTAATAAATATATAATTTTAATAAAATTTAATAGATTCTATATACATTTGTTGATTGTTAAAGTCAAAGTAGTGTTTCATAACTTTAAATAAGGTTTTTAGATAGCAAAATTATGACATTAGCTAGACTAATAGTTTAAATTAACTTTTACTATAATGAAAAATTGCTACATAATAATTGACTCTTATCATAAAGAAAATCACATTGGATGTTCAATCAATGTATTTGGTTGTAGTTTTCTTTTTTACTTTATTTTGAAGTAATGAATATAGCTTGATTTATTTGGTTTATAATATTTTAATTTATTTCAAACAATGGTTATTACTCAATTTGACATTTGAAATGTGAGATGAATGACTAAATTAAAAATTTAGACTTAAAACATTTGAAATTATGGGTTTAAATAACAAAAATATAAAAGTTATGGATCATTAATAACATAAAAAATCTAATTGAGGGTTAAAAGTGAAAAGTTCATATTTTACACCTCAAAGCTAGTGCAAAAAAATTTAAAAATTTTTAAAAATTGGCCTGAAAGTCAAAACCCGGGTTGACCTGGATTTGACCGATTTCCAGTTAATCGGAATCTTGACCGGTTTTGACCGATTCTTGAATGACCGATTTTCTAACCTGCTCGGCTCGGCCTAAGGTCCCGGTTTAGGTTAAACTGGTTCGACCATCCACTCCGAGCCGAGTTTAACAACACTGACAAGGACGGAACTTGAAAATATGTATAACAGACTTCCCTTTGCCAATTTGTATGTACGATTTGACATTCTTCTCTGGGCAATTAAAGTAGTTCAATTCCTTGCAACTCTAAATATGTTATGGAGTTACTATATTTATGTATTACGGTTTAGTAACCGTAAATGTTAATACTGTAAAATTGTACTCCTGGCTCTATATTTTGGCTGAGGTTTCACGTAACACACACAAGTTGATAACCCAAATTATTCCTCTCTTTCTGTCATGGTATCGAGAGCGGGTTGCGCCGCGGCTGCCATCTTTTCTTAATTTCTTCATCGTTGTTTTTTTCTTCCTCTTCTCGGTTCTTCACTATGACTGGAACTGATGAAGTTTCTTATTCTCCAAGGCTGTTGAGATGGCCGACACTGTTGTTCGTTGGAAAACAATCTCCCCTTATGACCTCTCGGGTAGTGATCAACCGAGTTAGATGATTTTTCAAATTTCGTTGAAAGGAGACAAGTGTGTTGAATGGGCTGCCTCCATCCACTACAACAAAAATGAGTAGTTTAGACACCTTTTTGTGTCTCAATAAGTGGTGTAATAGGACACATGTGATTCACATTGCGTGGGACACTACTAAACAGTGTCTCCTATAATCGAGTCACAATAAGTCATAAAACATTTGAAAGTGTATTATTAAATTGTCACTTATTAAGACTCTTTAAAGTAGCCCATTAAGTAGGGTAATAGTTCACAAGCAATCCCACATAGTACACTTATGATAGTGTTTCATAATATGCATACACTTTTTCATTTTTAATAAGACACTTTTTAGCAAATGTCCTAATACACATATAATGAGACACATTTTAAAAAAAGTGTCCCACTATAAAGGTATTAATAGCCCATTTTTGTTGTAGTGATCCGTACAGCTCTTCCAGCACAAAAAAAATTAGGATTTATAGAAGGCACGATTCCTCAACCAAATGCTCAATCCCCGGATCTTGAAGGTTGGTGGACGAATAATTCTCTTCTTGTTTCATGGATTATGAACACCATTGATGCCGGATTGCGGACGACTATCTCCTCCTTCGAAGTTGCTCATTATCTTTGGCTTGATCTCTGGGAACGCTTCTCAGTTGTTAACGAGTCACGCATTCAACAGTTGAAGGCTTCTTTTGTCGAGACATAATAACAAGGTATGTTGGCCTGATATTCCCCTCAATTGGGTCAACAAGGAAACAAATAAAACCAAGCAAAATTTGGCTTTGATTTTAGGAAACAAAACCCACTCCAATTGGGTTTTTGTTTTTAGGTTTTTTTCCTCTATAAAAGCAAGGCTTTGGCATAATTTTTTAGGTGTGTGTTTTCAGCCAAGAAGAGAAGAAAAGTTTGGGCAGCCATGCATTGTTTTTGTACGAGAGAAAAAGAAAGAAAGCAAGGGTTTAGTTTTCGGTTTAGCTCTCTTTTGGTTAGATCCTTCCAGTCCTACTTTGTGATAGGTGTGTGTGGAAGAATATTGTTGTAATCTACCTTTGGGTGAAGTCCTGTGTATTAACCGGTTGGTGAAGACTGTTTTCCCATTATTGTGATAGTGGAGATTTGACTGTTGTTACAGTCCCGTGGTTTTTCCCGATTTGGTTTTCCACGTAAATTCGTGTGTCTCCTTTATTTTATCAGTTCTTGAATTAGTTGCTTGTTTGGGTGGTTGTCCTATTTTTTGGTAGTAGGAAAGGAGATTTTCTTGGGGTTCGCTTCCGCAGTGTGTTGTATTTATACCCTTTTCGCCACAACAGTGGCATCAGAGCTACGGTTCGGTTGTTGAGTTGTTACACCAATAAAATGGAAGAGTCATCGGGTACTGGTACGATGATTAAATTGACTTCATCCAATTATTATATGTGGAAGCCTAGAATGGAAGACTTGTTGTATTGCAAAGATTTGTTTGATCCTGTTCTAGGGGATGAAGGGCCAAGTGATATGACTGATAAAAAGTGGGCTGATATGCACAGGAAGACTGTTGGTAATATTTGACAGTGGATTGATGAAAGTGTGTTTCATCACTTTTCGGGAGAAACAAAAGCTGATGAACTTTGGGAGAAAATCCAGAATATGTACTGGAAGAAGTCCGGCATCAATAAGTCATCTGCGCTAAAACAGATTTACCAGGTTGAGGTACAAAGATGGTGCTAGCATGAATGAGCACTTGAGTTCGTTTCAGGGTTTTTTGAACTTAGCTGTGAATGTAGGTTTAAAGTTGGATGATGAGGTGCAGACTTTGTTATTGTTTAGTTCTCTTCCAAACAGTGGGGACACTTTGGTAGTGTCAATCAGTAATTAAACCTAGGATGGTGTCTTGACCTTGGATCAGGTCAAAGAGGCTTTGATGAATGAAGAAGTCAGAAGAAAAGAGCAGAGTATTGAGTCTGAGTCGCAGGCTTTGGTGACAGAAAAGTCAGATAGAAGAGGGAGAAGTAAAAGCAGAGGGCCACGTGATCGGAATGACAACTCCAGGGGACGGTCTAAATCCAAGAAAGATGTCGTGTGCTACCATTGTCAAGGGAATGGGCACTTTAAGAGGGAGTGCATGGTTCTCAAGAGAGAACTAGCAGCGAGAAAAGGTAAAGGCAAGAGGGATGAATCAAGTGATGATGACACTACTGTAGTAGTAACTACCAGTGATGTATTGTGTACTGTCATGATGATACAATTAATGTTGCGAGTCACGACAGTGATTGGTTCGATGATTCAGGTGCATCTTATCATGTGACGCCTCACAGACACTTCTTTACTTCTTACACACCTGGAGATTTTGGTCGTGTAAGAATGGGCAACCAAGCCTCATGCGATGTTGTCGGCATGGGAGAGGTATCATTGGTAACGAATACAGGTTGTACTCTTGTCTTGAAGAATGTCAGACATGTTCCGGTTATGCGTCTGGACCTTATTTCCGTTGGTAAACTTGATGATGAGGGTTATCATAGCACTGAAGGTGGTAGCCATTGGAAAATTACCAAAGGGAATGTTGTTATTGCTAGAGGAAAGAAGTTGAACTCTTTGTATGTGTTAAATGCAAAATTGAAGAATGGAGAGGTGAATGCGACTCACAATGCCTCCATTGATCTCTGGCACAGAAGGCTTGGACACATGAGTGTTAAGGGGTTGCAGATTCTTGGTAAGAAGCAATTTCTCCCAGAGGTGAAAGGTACTGCTCTAGAACCTCGTGTTGACTGTATCTATGGTAAACAACATAGGATTTCCTTTCCAAATTCTCCTCCATCTAGAAAGTGCAGTCCTCTAGAGTTAGTTCATACAGATGTATGTTATATGAAAGATAGGTCATTGGGTGGAGCATTGTACTTTGTTACTTTCATTGATGACTATGCTCGAAAGGTTTGGTGTTTTTCTTTGAAATCTAAAGATCATGTATTAGATGTGTTAAAAGACTTTCACCTTAGAGTTGAACGAGAGACTGGAAAGAAGTTGAAGTGTGTTCGAGCAGATAATGGTGGTGAGTACAGGGGTCCGTTTGAGAAGTATTGGCGAGACCATGGCATTAAACTTCAGAAGAGTGTTCCGAAGACTCCGTAGCAAAATGGCGTGGCAGGAATGAATAGAACTATTACCGAAAAGGTTAGGTGTATGCTCTCGAATAAAAAGCTGCCTAAATCCTTTTGGGGTGAAGCCATGCAGACAACAGTTGATTTGATCAACCTGTCTCCCTCAGTTCCGTTAGATGGTGATCTACCACAACGAGTTTGGACAGGGAAAGATGTCTCATTTAGGCATTTGCGAGTTTTTGGTTGTCCTACCTTTGTTCATATTCCCAAAGATAAAAGGTCGAAGCTTGATGGAAAATCTAAGCAGTGTGTATTCTTGGGGTATGGAAATGATGATTTTGGGTAAAGACTTTGGGATCCTGTAGAGAAGAAAGTTTTCAAAAGCAGAGATGTGATCTTCTTTGAAGACCAGACCATTGATGATATGGGAAAAGGCGAGATGACAGAATCTTCACCTGAGATTCCTGTTGATTTAGATCCAGTTCCTCCACAATCAGATGATTCTCCTAAAGGGGAAGCTGAGATAGAGCAGGATGGTGAGTTTAATGATGATCCTGTTACTGAAACAGAGACACCACCGGTTTCATCACCTCCTGTTCAACCTAGGAGATCCACCAGAGACAAGAGACCTTCCACCAGGTACAGTGCTCATGAGTATTTGTTGCTTACTGATGGGGGAGAGCCAGAGTCGTATGAAGAGGTTCTTAGTCATGAGCAGAAAGATCAGTGGTTAGCAGTCATGCAAGATGAGATCAAATCCTTGCATGAGAATAACACGTATGACCTGGTGAAGCTGCCTAAGGGCAAGAGAGCACTCAAGAATAAATGGGTGTTTAGACTAAAAACAAGTGAGAACAGCTCACAACCGAGGTACAAAGCTAGATTGGTTGTGAAGGGATTCAATCAGAGAAAGGGCGTAGACTTTGATGAGATATTCTCTCATGTTGTAAAGATGTCTTCGATCCGAGTTTTGCTTGGGATAGCAGCCAGCTTGAATCTTGAGATTGAACAGCTTGATGTGAAAATAGCCTTCTTACATGGTGATTTGGAAGAAGAGATTTACATGGAGCAACCAGATGGGTTTCAGGAGAAGGAGAAAGAGAAGCTTCTATGCCGTCTCAACAAAAGCTTGTATGGGTTGAAGCAAGCTCCGAGGCAATGGTACAAGAAGTTTGATGCCTTTATGATAGGGCAGGGATACCAAAGGACTACAGCCGATCACTGTGTGTTTGTGAATAAATTCTCTGATGATGATTTTATAATTCTTTTGCTTTATGTCGATGACATGTTGATTGTTGGTCATGATACTGCAAAGATTGCCAAGCTGAAAAAGGAGTTGAATAAATCCTTTGCGATGAAGGATTTGGGTCCGGCTAGACGGATCCTTAGGATGAAGATTTCTCGTGACAGACAGAATGGGAAGCTTTGGGTATCTCAAGAGAAGTATATCGAGAAGGTTCTTGATAGATTTAACATGAGCGGTGCTAAGGAAGTCTCGACTCCACTTACAGGGCATTTTAAACTAAGCAAAACGCAGTGTCCTAAAATTGAGAAAGATAAGGAAGAGATGAAAAAGGTTCCTTATGCTTCGGCAGTTGGCAGCCTGATGTATGCGATGGTTTGCACAAGGCCAGACATAGCTCATGCAATTGGTGTTGTCAGTCGGTTTCTCTCCAATCCTGGTAAGGAGCATTGGAATGCTGTGAAATAGATTCTCAGGTATCTTAGGGGTACTTCCAGATTGAGTCTTTGCTTTGGCAATGGGAAGACCATGTTGGATGGATATACAGATGCTGACATGGCGGGTGACCTTGATGGTCGGAAGTCTACTTCTGGTTACTTGATGACTTATGGAGGGGGAGCAGTTTCATGGCAGAGTAGATTGTAGAAATGTGTTGCTTTGTCTACTACAAAGGCAGAGTTTATCGCAGCTACTGAATCTTGTAAGGAAGCACTTTGGTTGCAAAAGTTTCTACAAGAGCTTGGCATGAAGCAAGAGAAGTATGTGGTGCATTGTGATAGCCAGAGCACTATTCACTCAGCGAAAAATTCCACATTTCATTCGTGGTCAAAACATATTGATGTGAGATATCATTGGATCCGAGATGTGTTGGAATCCAAGGCGTTGTTTCTTGAGAAGATCCATACGGATGACAACGGTGCCGATATGTTGACGAACACTGTGAGTAGAGAGAAGCTTCTGTTCTGTAGACAGGAAGCGGGTTCGGTTTTACCTCCCAATTGAGGTGAAGGGGGAGATTGTTGGCCCGGTATTCCCCTCAATTGGGTCAACAAGAAAACAAATAAAACCAAGCAAAATTTGGCTTTGGTTTTAGGAAACAAAACCCACTCCAATTGGGTTTTTGTTTTTAGGTTTTTTTGCTCTATAAAAGCAAGGCTTTGGCATAATTTTTTAGGTGTGTGTTTTCAGCCAAGAAGAGAAGAAAAGTTTGGGCAGCCGTGCATTGTTTTTTAATGAGAGAAAAAGAAAGAAAGCTAGGGTTTAGTTTTCAGTTTAGCTCTCTTTTGGTTAGATCCTTCCAGTCCTACTTTGTGATAGGTGTGTGTGGAAGAATATTGTTGTAATCTACCTTTGGGTGAAGTCCTGTGTATTAACCGGTTGGTGAAGACTGTTTTCCCATTATTGTGATAGTGGAGATTTGACTGTTGTTACAGTCCCGTGGTTTTTCCCGATTTGGTTTTCCACGTAAATTCGTGTGTCTCCTTTATTTTATCAGTTCTTGAATTAGTTGCTTGTTTGGGTGGTTGTCCTATTTTTTGGTAGTAGGAAAGGAGATTTTCTTGGGGTTCGCTTCCGCAGTGTGTTGTATTTATACCCTTTTCGCCACAACAGTGGCATCAGAGCTACGGTTCGGTTGTTGAGTTGTTACACCAATAAAATGGAAGAGTCATCGGGTACTGGTACGATGATTAAATTGACTTCATCCAATTATTATATGTGGAAGCCTAGAATGGAAGACTTGTTGTATTGCAAAGATTTGTTTGATCCTGTTCTAGGGGATGAAGGTAGGCCAAGTGATATGACTGATAAAAAGTGGGCTGATATGCACAGGAAGACTGTTGGTAATATTTGACAGTGGATTGATGAAAGTGTGTTTCATCACTTTTCGGGAGAAACAAAAGCTGATGAACTTTGGGAGAAAATCCAGAATATGTACTGGAAGAAGTCCGGCATCAATAAGTCATCTGCGCTGAAACAGATTTACCAGGTTGAGGTACAAAGATGGTGCTAGCATGAATGAGCACTTGAGTTCGTTTCAGGGTTTTTTGAACTTAGCTGTGAATGTAGGTTTAAAGTTGGATGATGAGGTGCAGACTTTGTTATTGTTTAGTTCTCTTCCAAACAGTGGGGACACTTTGGTAGTGTCAATCAGTAATTAAACCTAGGATGGTGTCTTGACCTTGGATCAGGTCAAAGAGGCTTTGATGAATGAAGAAGTCAGAAGAAAAGAGCAGAGTATTGAGTCTGAGTCGCAGGCTTTGGTGACAGAAAAGTCAGATAGAAGAGGGAGAAGTAAAAGCAGAGGGCCACGTGATCGGAATGACAACTCCAGGGGACGGTCTAAATCCAAGAAAGATGTCGTGTGCTACCATTGTCAAGGGAATGGGCACTTTAAGAGGGAGTGCATGGTTCTCAAGAGAGAACTAGCAGCGAGAAAAGGTAAAGGCAAGAGGGATGAATCAAGTGATGATGACACTACTGTAGTAGTAACTACCAGTGATGTATTGTGTACTGTCATGATGATACAATTAATGTTGCGAGTCACGACAGTGATTGGTTCGATGATTCAGGTGCATCTTATCATGTGACGCCTCACAGACACTTCTTTACTTCTTACACACCTGGAGATTTTGGTCGTGTAAGAATGGGCAACCAAGCCTCATGCGATGTTGTCGGCATGGGAGAGGTATCATTGGTAACGAATACAGGTTGTACTCTTGTCTTGAAGAATGTCAGACATGTTCCGGTTATGCGTCTGGACCTTATTTCCGTTGGTAAACTTGATGATGAGGGTTATCATAGCACTGAAGGTGGTAGCCATTGGAAAATTACCAAAGGGAATGTTGTTATTGCTAGAGGAAAGAAGTTGAACTCTTTGTATGTGTTAAATGCAAAATTGAAGAATGGAGAGGTGAATGCGACTCACAATGCCTCCATTGATCTCTGGCACAGAAGGCTTGGACACATGAGTGTTAAGGGGTTGCAGATTCTTGGTAAGAAGCAATTTCTCCCAGAGGTGAAAGGTACTGCTCTAGAACCTCGTGTTGACTGTATCTATGGTAAACAACATAGGATTTCCTTTCCAAATTCTCCTCCATCTAGAAAGTGCAGTCCTCTAGAGTTAGTTCATACAGATGTATGTTATATGAAAGATAGGTCATTGGGTGGAGCATTGTACTTTGTTACTTTCATTGATGACTATGCTCGAAAGGTTTGGTGTTTTTCTTTGAAATCTAAAGATCATGTATTAGATGTGTTAAAAGACTTTCACCTTAGAGTTGAACGAGAGACTGGAAAGAAGTTGAAGTGTGTTCGAGCAGATAATGGTGGTGAGTACAGGGGTCCGTTTGAGAAGTATTGGCGAGACCATGGCATTAAACTTCAGAAGAGTGTTCCGAAGACTCCGTAGCAAAATGGCGTGGCAGGAATGAATAGAACTATTACCGAAAAGGTTAGGTGTATGCTCTCGAATAAAAAGCTGCCTAAATCCTTTTGGGGTGAAGCCATGCAGACAACAGTTGATTTGATCAACCTGTCTCCCTCAGTTCCGTTAGATGGTGATCTACCACAACGAGTTTGGACAGGGAAAGATGTCTCATTTAGGCATTTGCGAGTTTTTGGTTGTCCTACCTTTGTTCATATTCCCAAAGATAAAAGGTCGAAGCTTGATGGAAAATCTAAGCAGTGTGTATTCTTGGGGTATGGAAATGATGATTTTGGGTAAAGACTTTGGGATCCTGTAGAGAAGAAAGTTTTCAAAAGCAGAGATGTGATCTTCTTTGAAGACCAGACCATTGATGATATGGGAAAAGGCGAGATGACAGAATCTTCACCTGAGATTCCTGTTGATTTAGATCCAGTTCCTCCACAATCAGATGATTCTCCTAAAGGGGAAGCTGAGATAGAGCAGGATGGTGAGTTTAATGATGATCCTGTTACTGAAACAGAGACACCACCGGTTTCATCACCTCCTGTTCAACCTAGGAGATCCACCAGAGACAAGAGACCTTCCACCAGGTACAGTGCTCATGAGTATTTGTTGCTTACTGATGGGGGAGAGCCAGAGTCGTATGAAGAGGTTCTTAGTCATGAGCAGAAAGATCAGTGGTTAGCAGTCATGCAAGATGAGATCAAATCCTTGCATGAGAATAACACGTATGACCTGGTGAAGCTGCCTAAGGGCAAGAGAGCACTCAAGAATAAATGGGTGTTTAGACTAAAAACAAGTGAGAACAGCTCACAACCGAGGTACAAAGCTAGATTGGTTGTGAAGGGATTCAATCAGAGAAAGGGCGTAGACTTTGATGAGATATTCTCTCATGTTGTAAAGATGTCTTCGATCCGAGTTTTGCTTGGGATAGCAGCCAGCTTGAATCTTGAGATTGAACAGCTTGATGTGAAAATAGCCTTCTTACATGGTGATTTGGAAGAAGAGATTTACATGGAGCAACCAGATGGGTTTCAGGAGAAGGAGAAAGAGAAGCTTCTATGCCGTCTCAACAAAAGCTTGTATGGGTTGAAGCAAGCTCCGAGGCAATGGTACAAGAAGTTTGATGCCTTTATGATAGGGCAGGGATACCAAAGGACTACAGCCGATCACTGTGTGTTTGTGAATAAATTCTCTGATGATGATTTTATAATTCTTTTGCTTTATGTCGATGACATGTTGATTGTTGGTCATGATACTGCAAAGATTGCCAAGCTGAAAAAGGAGTTGAATAAATCCTTTGCGATGAAGGATTTGGGTCCGGCTAGACGGATCCTTAGGATGAAGATTTCTCGTGACAGACAGAATGGGAAGCTTTGGGTATCTCAAGAGAAGTATATCGAGAAGGTTCTTGATAGATTTAACATGAGCGGTGCTAAGGAAGTCTCGACTCCACTTACAGGGCATTTTAAACTAAGCAAAACGCAGTGTCCTAAAATTGAGAAAGATAAGGAAGAGATGAAAAAGGTTCCTTATGCTTCGGCAGTTGGCAGCCTGATGTATGCGATGGTTTGCACAAGGCCAGACATAGCTCATGCAATTGGTGTTGTCAGTCGGTTTCTCTCCAATCCTGGTAAGGAGCATTGGAATGCTGTGAAATAGATTCTCAGGTATCTTAGGGGTACTTCCAGATTGAGTCTTTGCTTTGGCAATGGGAAGACCATGTTGGATGGATATACAGATGCTGACATGGCGGGTGACCTTGATGGTCGGAAGTCTACTTCTGGTTACTTGATGACTTATGGAGGGGGAGCAGTTTCATGGCAGAGTAGATTGTAGAAATGTGTTGCTTTGTCTACTACAAAGGCAGAGTTTATCGCAGCTACTGAATCTTGTAAGGAAGCACTTTGGTTGCAAAAGTTTCTACAAGAGCTTGGCATGAAGCAAGAGAAGTATGTGGTGCATTGTGATAGCCAGAGCACTATTCACTCAGCGAAAAATTCCACATTTCATTCGTGGTCAAAACATATTGATGTGAGATATCATTGGATCCGAGATGTGTTGGAATCCAAGGCGTTGTTTCTTGAGAAGATCCATACGGATGACAACGGTGCCGATATGTTGACGAACACTGTGAGTAGAGAGAAGCTTCTGTTCTGTAGACAGGAAGCGGGTTCGGTTTTACCTCCCAATTGAGGTGAAGGGGGAGATTGTTGGCCCGGTATTCCCCTCAATTGGGTCAACAAGAAAACAAATAAAACCAAGCAAAATTTGGCTTTGGTTTTAGGAAACAAAACCCACTCCAATTGGGTTTTTGTTTTTAGGTTTTTTTGCTCTATAAAAGCAAGGCTTTGGCATAATTTTTTAGGTGTGTGTTTTCAGCCAAGAAGAGAAGAAAAGTTTGGGCAGCCGTGCATTGTTTTTTAATGAGAGAAAAAGAAAGAAAGCTAGGGTTTAGTTTTCAGTTTAGCTCTCTTTTGGTTAGATCCTTCCAGTCCTACTTTGTGATAGGTGTGTGTGGAAGAATATTGTTGTAATCTACCTTTGGGTGAAGTTCTGTGTATCCACCGGTTGGTGAAGACTGTTTTCGCATTATTGTGATAGTGGAGATTTGACTGTTGTTACAGTCCCGTGGTTTTTCCTGATTAGGGTTTCCACGTAAATTCGTGTGCCTCCTTTATTTTATCAGTTCTTGAATTAGTTGCTTGTTTGGGTGGTTGTCCTATTTTTTGGTAGTAAGAAAGGAGATTTTCTTGGGGTTCGCTTCCGCAGTGTGTTGTATTTATACCCTTTCCGCCACAACAGGTATGACCATGGTGGCTTATTATGGCAAATTAAAGAAATTGTGGGAGGAGCTTGCTGATTATGATCGGCCCCCAATTTGTACTTGCGGTCTTTGTACGTGCATCCTTGATGCTGATTGGGAAAGGAAACGTGAGATTGAAAAGGTTCATTAGTTTCTCCTTGGCCTTGACAGTAGTCTGTACTGCACTGTTTGTTCAACCTCTTTGGCTCAAGATCCTTTGCCGCGGCTTAATAAGGTTTACTCGACCTTAGTTCAGGAAGAACGGGCACTGCAAATCACTCAAGCTCCTCCCGGTTCCGCTCCAGAAGTGATGAGTTCTGCAATCAAGGCTTCTCCGAAGTTGTTGTCCAGAAAAATTTGAAGTCTTCTCTGCCGCCAACAGAAAAATTTTGTTCTCACTGCCAATGCTCCGGACATGAAGCTGCTAGCTGTTTCTTGGTGGTGTCGTGTCCTCACTGTCACCGGCCCGGACATGACCCTAAAACTGTTTTGAAGTCATTGGATACCCGGATTGGTGGCTACAATCTGCTGCTGGAGTTGGCTGTGGTGCTGCTTGACGTAGTGTTACTTGCGGTTCAGGTCGCGGTTTGGCTCGGGGTGCTAGTCGCGCTACAGTAGCTGGTTCTTTGGGTCGCAGAGCTGTTTTTGCTGGTGCTGCGTGTAGCCCGGCTGTTTCTGGTAGCACGCATGGTGCTATAGTTGCTGCTGATTTTTCAAAAGCAGCCGCCACCGGGTTAACTCAACAACAGTGAGACTCTGTTGTGAGTTTTGTGAATTCAAAGAAACTGAGTCCGGTTGAACACTTGAATGGTTGATGTGAAAATAGATGACCCGTTAAGTATTATACCTAACTATGATGATCAATCATTTATTTTGATCACATAGTGGTAGGATGGAATCGTGTTTATGTAGGTATCAAAGATAATGGAAGATTAAAACCAAAATATGGTTCGTATCAAGCAAGAGTATGCACGTCGACTTTGTTGCGAGAGAAGCAAGTCAACAAAAGAGTCGACAGGAATTCGTCGACCGATGCTGAGGCTGACAACAGAACCCTAATTTTGGAATAACTGGTTTTTAACAATTTTTCTTGAAGTTTTACAAGATTTTCGGCCTTTCACATGTCAAATCAGACTTCAAGAAGGATTTCCAAGGTGTTGGAAGAAAATTGAAATTTTTATTCAAGAAAAATTATATTTTATTATGTTTTCCTTTTTAGACTAGGTTTTGCTTCCTATTTGTGTTGGGTTTGAATTTTCATTATTAATTTTAATTTCAACCCTAACACGTTTTTACCCTTATTCTTAGGATACTTTTAATATTAAATAAATGTGACATGTGCAATTATTTAGATTTTTCTTTATTTTTAAATTTTAGGAAACTTCTAGTTCAAGAAATCCGAATAAAAGTAGTAATCAGATTTCTCTTCCTTTTTGGCCGAACTATACCCTTCCTAGGCCTATAAATAGAGGTCTTGGTCGTGGCTTTTGAGGTAGACTATGATATGACTTAAATAATAAAGAATTTTATTCATAAACTTGTGATATCTCTCCTTGTTTGTCTTATTCTTGCGAGAATAGGTGCATTGCACAACTTTTCTATGTTGGAGTTTTGTTTTAGCTTGCCTTTGAACTTATAGGTTTGTTCTTTGGTGGAGCTAGTAGTTAACCATTTTGTTGGAGCCTTAGTCCGCTCGTTCTAGTCATAATCATAAGGCTATGATTAGTTGAGAGGTGACCGATAGAGCTTTTAACCCAATAACCTTTCTTTCTCTTCTTCCTTTCCATCCCTTTTCCTTTATTTTCATGTGTTCCATCCTTGTATCACATAAGTTCCTTTGTTTGAATTTGTGATTTGAAGATTAAGGTGGCAAGATCATCAAGTCCTGGGTACATATTCAAGCTTCTGTGTATTTGCGTAAGAACTCCGTATCAATTGTCCTCAGAGCTGTGTTTTTGATTTTCGTGCTTTATTTTTTTTATTAATCTTTGGCTCATCTTTTGGTCAATCTCCTCATGATATTTAGTGTTTCCTTGATCTCGTGCATGCTTCGTTATTTTTGGTGTTTTTGTAGTTGGCCGTATTTAAAAAAAATTGCCGTACAAAAAAGAAAAAGAGAAGTTTCAACTGTATTCTTGATTAGGGTTCCAGTTATTTCTTAACGCTTAAGCCACGTTTTTTTATTTAAAAAAGGAAAGAAGTATAGTGGAGAAGGAAAAAGAGAGAAAGAAAAAAAAAGACATAAAAGGAAAGTATCTTCTTTCAAAAAGGTATATTATAAGGTTACCTTATTTAAGGGGTATTGGTGGCTAGGATATTAACACCTATAAACCATAACTTGTGATTTATCCGAGTTTTAGGTTCTCCATTGGCCTAAGTCGAAGCTTGTTTTTGTGAATTTGTGCTCCAAGAATTCTAAACCTTTATGTGCAAGAGCTAGCACAGTATTTGTGATAACCTTTTTATCTAAATTCGTGTTGTTATATTGTGTTACAAGTACATCATAACCTTACTTTTTGGTCCTCTTAGTATTCTTGTGCTTTGCTCCATTAAGTTGCATCCTTCTCACTACAGCAAGTATAAGATACAAGGAACGTGGTAAGAAAAAGGGTTATCATACCATTCCTGGAAATTTTCTTTTCTTCCGCGTCTTCCATGAAGTTTCCATAATATACAATGGGACACTATGATCGTTTTGGTGATGGTGGAGTTTATGAGGATGAAGATGAAGATGGTGAGCTTTACTATAGACCTAGAAGAAAGCTTCCTAAGTTCTATGGCCAAAGGGATGAATATGCATATCTTGAATGGGAGACGCATCTAGAGCAAATTTTCACTATAAATGAGTTTTCAGAGGCTAAGAAAATCAAATTTACAATTTCAATAGTCCTTGGAGATGCAGCTGTATGGCGGACTAACCAAAAATGAAAAACTCTTACTTCTTGGAAAGATCTTCATCAAAGACTTCGTGAGGTTTTTGCTCTTTTTTGTTCTCAATGCGATAGAAGTAGAAGGGAAGAGATGAAAGACTTGCTTGGAGTAGGGAGATGAGGAAATGTGCTCGACTTTGAGATGAGGAAAAACAAAGAAATGAAGAAGAAGAACTTGAAGCCATGAAAAACCAATTCCATGAATTCTACGATACCATGGAATAAGGACATATTGAGCTATGCCGAGGAATTGAAGAGCTACTACAGAGGCTTGAGAAGGAGCAACATGTAAAAGAAAAAGAGATTGACGCACAAAGACTCAAACAGCAACAATATGTGAAAGAACGTGAGCATGCATTGCTTGAACTTGAAAAGGAGAAGGAAGAATGTAAAGTATGGCAACATGAGTTCGAGCAAGAGATAAAAGATTTGGTTTTGGAAGATATGTTTTCTAACCACCTTAATTCTTTTGTTGTTTCTTTTTCTTATCCACAGATAGAAATTGTTGAAGACATTCAACCTATGGTGGAAACAAACATTGATGAAGAAATTATCAAAGAGAATATTCCTATTACTCTTGATATTTCAATTCCAATTATTCCCATGCCTTGTGAGCTTGAAATTTTTGATGAACAAGAAGATCCAACTCTCATAAATTTATGTGAAGAGATTGAGCACACAGATTTTGTGTTTGGTCATGCATTTTCATGAAAATTGTCGGATCCAAAACCCTTTTCAAAGTTTCTAATTGTTGATGATGAATGGCCATATGAGAAGCGAGAGAAGTAGCCTATGAAGAGTTTGTTCTTTTGGAATTACGTGAAATACAATTCAAGGATGAATTGTTTTGAAGAAAGGAAGAACGATGTGAAAATAGATGGTCCTTTAAGTATTATACCTAACTATTGTGATCATTACATCTATTTTGATCACATAGTGTTAAGATGGAATCATGTTTATGTAGGTATCAAGGATAATGAAAGATTAAAACCAAAATATGATTCGGATCAAGCAAGAATATGAACGTCGACTTTGTGCCCAAGAAAATCAAGTCAATAAAAGAGTCGACAGCGATTCGTCGACGTTTCTGTCAACCGACACTGAAGCCGACGGTGGAACCCTAATTTTCGAATAACTGGTTTTCAACAATTTTTCTTGAAGTTTTACTATATTTTTAGCATTCCACCTATCAAATCAGACTCCAAGAAGTATTTACAAGGTGGTGGACGAAAAATGGAATTTTTATTCAAGAGAAATTATATTTTATTATGTTTTCCTTTTTAGACTAGGTTTTGTTTCCTATTTGTGTTCGGTTTGAATTTTCCTCATTAATTTCGACCCTAACAAATTTTTACCCTTATTCTTAGGATACTTTTAATATTAAATAAATGTGACTTGTGAAATTATTTAATTATTTCTTAAATTTTAAGTTTTAGGAAACTTCTAGTCCAAGAAATTCGAATAAGAGTTGTATCAGATTTCTCTTCCTCTTTGGCCGACCTATACCCTTTTGGCCTATAAATAGAGGTCTTGGTCGTGGCTTTGAGGTAGACTATGATATGACTTCAATAATAAAGAATTTTATTCATAAACTTATGAGATCTCTTCTTGTTTGTCTTATTCTTGTGAGAATAGGTGTATCGCACTATTTTTCTAAGTTGGAGCTTTGTTTTAGCATAAATTTGAACTTATAGGTTTTTTTCTTTGGTGGAGCTAGTAGTAAACCATTTTTGTTGAAGCCTAGTACGCTCGTTCTAGTCATAATTGTTAGGCTAGTGTTAGTTGCGAGGAGGCGGATATGGTTGTTAACCCCAAACCTTTCTTTCTCTTCTTCCTTTACATCCTTTTTCTCTTATTTCGTGTCTCCCATCCTTGGATCACATAAATTTCTTTAATTTAATTTGTGATTTGAAGATTAAGGTGGCAAGATCATCAAGTCCTGGACACATATTCAAGCTTCTGTGCATTCGGGTAAGAAATCCGTATCACTGGTACATTCTCTTCCAATGATTGGATGTACGTTTGTGGTGCTACTCACCACATGACAGGTTTCTTGACATTTTTGGTTGATGGTTGTGATATTTCTGCTCCACCATTGAGGTTACCGAATGGTCTCTTGACTCTAGCTATGCAAGTTGGCATTGTGCATCTCAATCGTCATGTGATTTTATCAAATGTCTTCTATGTTCCGAGATTGATGTGTAATTTGTCTTGTGTAATATAGGACCGTGCCTCGAGGACGGTGATTGGATTGGTGAACAATTAGGGGGGCTGTAGTTTTTCCAGAATGTTGACGAGGCAGTAGCAACGTCAGTTCATGTGGAAGGCTCCTTGGATCTGTGGCACAAATGATTGGGTATCCGTCCTTTAAAGTGCTTGAACAATTGTGTACATTTTCTTCTAGTACTTCTCGTGGTATTTTAAATAAAGATTGTGATGTGTCTCTTAGTGTGAAACATTCTCGTGATAGTTTTGCATCCAGTAGCATTGTTTCTCTTGAGACATTTCAGATAGTTCATTGTGACTTGTGGGGTCTTTATCGGGTAGCTGCTTCTAGTGGGGCTCGTTATTTTCTTACTATTGTGGAACATTTTTCTCGAGCCCCCTGGCTTTATTTATATGTTGGTAAAAGTGCGGTTTCTATTACTTTGAAAAATTTTGTTGCTATGGTTCATTGTCAGTTTGGTGTTGGTGAAAGTTGTTCGCTGATAATGGGACTAAATTTCTTTCCTCGGACTCCTATTTTTATGAACATGGTATTCTTCATGAAACATCCTATGTTGGTACTCCTTAACAGAATGGTCAGGTTGAACGTAAGCATCATCACATTTTTTGAACGTTGCGCTTGCTTGACGGTTTCAGGCACATCTGCCAATCAAATTATGGGGTTATTGTGTCCTTACTGCTGGCTATTTGATTAATCACACTCCTTCTTCTATTTTAAATGGTTGCACTCCCTATGAACTGTTATTTCGAAAACCCCCTGCTCTTGCTCGTTTACACGTTTTTGGTAGCTTGTATTATGTTCATAAAAAGAATCATCATGGTGATAAGCTTGTTTCTCGTAGCTGGAAATGTCTTTTTCTGGGGTATCCCTTTGGAAAAAAAGGCTGGTTTGTCTATGATCTAGAGTCCGACAGATTTATTGTTTTTCATGATGTTAAATTCTATTTAGTCCAAATTTCCTTTTATTCTTCCCAGTGTTTCTCTTTTGCCTTCTACCCTTCAATCCCAATCCGGACCTTTGCCCATTGGTTATGATGATGATATGCCTACCTCTTCCGCTATTATGGCTCCTGTTCCTGTATCACTTTCTAATTCTGGTGGTACTCAAGTCAGGGGGGGTTCTTCTTCTCCAGATCCGGTTGTCTCTCCTGAGTTGCTCGGTCATGGCCATCGTAATTAAATTCCATCTACTCGTCTTCGTGACTATATTCTTCCCACCATCCACCCCTCTACAAGTTCATCTGGTTATCACTCCTCCTCAGGTACGCCCTATCCTATAGCTAACTATGTTGATCGTCTTTTTTTTTCCCAGCACATCAGATATTTTTGGCAGCTATGTCTGCAACTATTGAACCGCATATGTTTGCTGAAGCTGTAGCAGATGGAAATTGGCGTTCTGCTCTGCAACGTGAAATAAATGCTCTTGAAGATAATAATACCTGGTTTGTCGAACCTCTTCCTTCTGGCAAAAAGTCCATTGGTTGTAAGTGGGTCTACAAAATCAAGTATAAGTCCAATGGCTCCATTGAGCGCTATAAAGCCCATATGGTTATTCTTGGTAATAAATAAGTTGAGGGTCTTGATTATTTGGAGACTTTTGCTCCGGTTGCAAAGATGGTCATAGTTCGTGTATTTCTTGCTGTTGATGCTGTTCAAAACTGGGAGCTTCATCAGATAGATGTACATAATGCCTTCCATCATGGAGATCTTGATGAGGAGGTTTATATGAAGCGTCCACCTGGTTTTCATGTAATACACACAAGTTGATAACTTAAAATAGGGTTTCCTCCCTTTCTGTCAAAATATGTAATCTAAGAATTTTGAGCAAGATTTAGAGCTTTACATTGTGCTTAAACATCCACAGTCGAGGATTTGATTAATCTTGTCGGCTTCGCCTTCACATGGGACCTTAAAGGATCTTAGAATTGTAGTGCTTGTCTATCTCTTTTGATCTCCATCTCAACCAGCACTTGGAATGATTTTTATATTATCCTCGCTTTCTTGGTGTTTTTTTTTCTTTTTTCTGGACACACTTTCGTGTTTTCAATTAGTCTTCAAATTCAAAACTTGCATAGCCTGAAGTTCAACATATGGATAGAGGGATGGAACAATCCTTTTAAAACTAGGGGTGCTGAACTGAGCAGTCGATCTTAAAAAAAAAAAACATGAAGAGACATTTTTGTAAGGTTGAACGAACCATATTGAAAATTTGTTCGGGAGAAACATTTTGGAATAAATTTTGGATAGAATTTTTAAGAGTAAAATTGAATTGGAAAAAATGTTTTTATGTAGATGGTGCCGAAGAAATGTTTGTAAAAAAGAAAAAAAAAGATATATAAATTTGAACTTCTGAATTTTATTATTTCTACAATGTTGAGTTTTTAGTTTTAAGGAAATAAAGTAAATTCCAATTTTAAGAAATGAGACAATAGTTAGACCATTTGATTGCCATTTTAAATAAAATCAAACCTCTTAATATATATATATATATATGTATATATATATATAGACACACACACACACACTAGGTATGGTGGCCACATAAGGCGTGGCCTGACTCGGAGTTTTTGACGAAAATATCATAATCATGAATATTAAACAGAGTTTGATCATATTAAAAAATTAAATTCCGGTTCAGTAGATATTCTAGAACCAAAATAGAGCAACTATACATGGAGGCTAAATTGATACTTTCTGTCTTATCAGTGTTACATGAAAACTCTTCTTAACCAGATTGCTAAAAGCTCTTGCATAAGTTGAATAGATAAACCAAATGAATTTGGCCTTTGCGTTGCTCTTTCATTTCCTTTCTTGTATGGAACCAACCTTGAGAAGTCTTCTTATCCAAGCGCGTAAGCTACTTCCTTGCGGAGGGTTAACTGCAATTTGCATAAGTTTGATGGCCTAACGAATTTCAAGCCTTGTAGAACACCCCATGATGTTGGCTTCAAATCAGGAGCAACTTACTTTGTTTAAAGCAAAGTAGTGCACCAGTTTTCCAATAGGTATTGAGACCTTTCAATCCTTTGTGCTCCTGTTCTTTCTTCCTGTCGCTTTGAAATGGTTATTATCCCCATCACCTATCTGACAAAGGTCTGAATACCATATCTTTACTTCTCTTGTTCTGTTTTATTAAGAAAGTAAATGAAGGCAAGAGTACAGAGATAAAGAAACAAAGGAGCTAAAATCTGCAAGTATTGTACAAAAGCGGTACCATTCTCTTTTCAAAGGTTTTCATCTCTTCTCTATTACCAATCATTTTGAGATAACATTTCTCTCAAGCATTTTGCCACTCTCTTTGCATCTTTTACTTTATGCCATTTTTAACGATATATTGGCTTTAACTTCACAAGTCAGTTTAAGAACGACAAGCTCAGTGTAAGAACAAAAATTTCAAATATTTTATATGGACTAATGTGACTACAGTAGTGAAACAAAATAATCAAGCTAATTAGAACAATTTCATCACATACCATCAACTTAAACAGAGCACTTTGAATTTAATTATTTATTTCTACTGAATCCTTTCACATCACGTATTGATTCATGGATTTGCCTTTTTGTTGCAGATTTCTTTTCCTCTGTTACTGTAATACTTGGAGGAACAAAAACTCCTAAAAGTAGGTAGAGGAAAAGTATAAGCAATGGAAGAACATTTTCAGCCACCGATGACACTGATAACGTTCTTTGAGACTAGTTATCAAACAGGCAAGCATCCAGAATCTCTTTGTTTTTTTACCATGTTTCCACTGCCAGATTAAAATAGCAATTCAATCTTTTAAGAAACACAGAACAAAGCTTCAAGCATTCTTTTCAAAATTGAGCTCCACCGCTAATATAAAAATTTATTTTTTATTTCCTTATCAGATCTAAACAATCCTTGCAACATTATACCGAACAGCTTCTACACACTGAACTTCCATGCATTCGGAATTGGGATTACACACAAATTGAATTAAATCATAGCAAATCGAAGAACGGGAGGAGCAACTAATCGTAATAGAAAAAGGAAAAAGGAACTACCTTTTCAGTTCAATCCTTGATTTGCTCCCCATTAATTTATGTCAAAGGTTGGCTATAACAAAGGGGCAAAGAGGGAGGATGCCATAACAAAGAAAGGGACAGAGGAAGATTGGGAAATAGAGAAGCGGGCAGAGAGAAGGAGGAAGACCGGCAATGGGAAAACGAAGAAGAGATAATTAGGAGAGAGAGGACAAAACGTAGATGGTCTAATTGGCGGAAGCAATGTGTTCAGAATTGACTGGGAACCAAGAAGAGCGGAGCCTAAAAAGTGGATTCCCCCTTAGTATATATGTTGATATACATATATATATATACACATACACACATATATATAGATGTATATATTAGAGAAATCTAGGGTAGTACCTGGCAGACATCTCCTAATTATATTATTTTAAAATATAAGGTACAAGGGCAGTGGTCAAGACTTACCCAAAAGGAAAGAACCGCCGTACAAATTCCATGATAGTTTTGATGCATCACTAGAGCTAAGAACTGTCTTACAAAGTTAAGTTTACTACCAACTATATTATGAGGCTGTTTTACAAAGATGTTACAATGATCCATAACAGCTCCTTTTTAAAACAAAATATAACTGTCTTTATCCCCTATCTAATTCTCAAATATGGGAGGGATCTTTGATCAAGGCAGAGTAGAACCCAAACATCATTAGATAGAGCCAAGTGATTTTCAATGCATAAACAGAAATGGTCTCACAATACTTTGTGAAAAGTACTTCATAAAGTAAAACTTTCTACAAAAGACTCAATACAATAAACTATTTCATCAAATAAAACTTCCAATACATTTAATCAAAGAGATTGAACCCAAATCATTTATCAGATTCATCAGTTGGTTAACCCTTCTCCTTCTCTTTACCTGCAACCGAGAGAGCAACACCCAAAAAAAAAAAAAAAAAAGCCACCACTAGAGGGGAGCAACATCAACCTTATTAGGAGGCGTACTCCTTCACCTTTTCAACATGAGGGAATATATGTATATTTAGTTGTAACCTCATACGAAGTAAACATCGGCAAAAATAAATATCTTCCTTCGAATCATTAAAATGTAGGAATTACAATCTAGAAATAGGGGAAAAAAGAAAAAAAAATTGCAGGTCATGAGTCATATCAAAAGCTATGGGAAGACAGCTTGGCCATGAATGCAAAATCTTATGGCCATAATGATCAAGAAATCTACCCCTACGCTGCACACACGCCATCAAAGTTTTCGAGTCAAGATACAGGCCCAAAAACTTACCCACCCCCATAAAAACTCAATGAAAGCTTATTAATAATCATCACGACTAGTGAACATTCTCTTACCCTGATTATATACTAAAATGAACAAATAATAGATCCTAAGAATTTTGATATAGTAGTAAAAGAATGCCTAATCAATGACTTCAAATATTGTTATTCTGAGCATAAAAACAAAATTATTTAGACATATTCAATGATAATATCTCATCAATTCTAGAATACAACTATGAAGTATGTGTATATCTAATTCATATGAAATTCTTCACATGGGCTAGAATCCTCGTAAAAGAAGAATAACACCCATTGAAACTTGGTTACCACAAAAATTTGAGATTAGGTCATCAATTGAGGTAGAAGTGAATATTTTGTTTGAAGGACTGTGAAATTTTCCAACGTTGTGACTTGAATAGTTTAATAATACTTCAACAATCTCAAACTGTGATGGAGTCATTTTTCCCAATATACCAAACACATAATATACAATTGGAAAAATATCTGGAATAACATTCGTTAGTGCCAATTCTCCATAAGCCAGTATGACAAATGGGTAAATATCATGACCAAGAATTTTATTAAAAGTATTAATAGCCCACTTGTAGTCTTCAAAACTTTCATTTCTCAAATACGCAAAGCATGAATGAAGTATTAAAACTTGTAATTCCAGCAACTTCAAGCAATTCTATCTTGTATTGATTAATCTTATTAGTCATTTTAATAACAAAGATAGTTGGATAACTACTCCATACAATAAAAGTAGGATGTGCAAAAATTATGCAAGTCAAACCTTTATGATTTCTTTTAGTGTAGAATAAGAATTTCGTAGACGTCAGATGCTATCACTCGAGCATTTGAATTCTTTTGATGAATGCATGAAAGAATCTAATGAAGTAGGACATGAGCTCAATTTTTTTTATATCAATAATAGAAATTTTCTTCCTTTGAGGAAACACATTCTGAAGGGTGCCTATATATGTTCTCAGAAGGCTCATTGCGAGAATTATCTTTGACCAATAGTTCCTAGTCGTCATACACACATATCTTCTGTTGGATTTTAAACAAACAATTTGTAAGCACTGATGGTGTGTTTCTTTGTCATTATTTAGCTTAGGTATCACTATGATGTTCACCCTTTGTATTACAACCAAGATAAACATACTTGTGCTTTCAAGATTTTCTTTCTAATAAACTATGTCCCTTCAAGTGTAAACTTTCTTGCAACCACTAAGAGATCATCACGAGTTTCATACTTCAAAATAGGCATATGTGATTAGTCATCATAGGTAGTATCATTTTCATTCTCATTATCCGCCAGATTAACTGCCAAAAAGAGCACACATTCATCAGTCCAAATCAACGACAAAAAAATGAAAGAAAAACTCAATGTTCTTCGAACTACTATAATTAACTGATTTATGATAGTGCATTACAAATATAACATCCATTAACAGTAAGCGGAGGATCAAAGATCATACAATCCAGAATCTTTGAGTACACTAAATTGTTTTTTGTTTTTTACATAACTATATTTTCGTACAACCATTGTTATCGTTGATTTTGAAATTTTGTTTTAATTGGATATCCGAGAATGGAAAAACACCAAATTACGTACAAGCTATCATTCACCATAAAAATATAACCTCCTTTAACCTTTTTTTTTTTTGCACAAAAAGGGCTCCCAAATGGTTACAAACTTCAATGTATTACCTATGAAAGCCATTCATTCCAACAAACTATGTTTGTTGTCTTATTGTACTTTTGAACAATTAATCACATTCCGAGATGCTCTCAGCAATATTTTTAAAATTAAGTAGATTAAAGAGAACTTCTGGATCCACCTTTTTCGGCTGAATGAATGCTCATCTCTTTCTTGGTCCTGGGATTATTTGGATATTATGATAAAGCTCTCTTTTACTCAAGTTTTCTATGCAGATGTGAACTTCATTTTCTCCGTTTAGTAGACAAGTCCATCCCAAACCTCACTCCTTGGGGCGTCTGAAAAAGAGCAAACCGTGTAGATGATCACCCCAAATCTTGTTTGCCAACAAGATCTCTTTGTTTTTTATGCGTTCCCTCCTTATGTCAGTTGGCACTCTGGGTGTCCAGTCCATAGCGCCAGAGTGATACAATCGGTCTACCTCCCAACCTTTTTTGGAGTAAAATTGCCTTCCATAATTGCCGCACTCACGAGGAAATGAACTTAGGGGGCCAACTGTTGCACTTCTATCTCCTATCCCATTGCCATGCACATCATCAACGGTCCACATACAAAGAGCTTCATCTTCTCCGTCTCTTTGGAGTAGACTGAAAATCTTAAATTGCTTATACTGCGGGCTGGCCGGAATGGATGATAACCCCAAATCTTTCTTGCCAAAAAATTTCCTTCGCATATGATGCGGTGAAACTCTTGATTAAGCGTTGGTGATTTAGATCTTTGAGAGACAAGATTACACTTAATCTTCTTCCATCGATCACTAGATCAGCAAACTCACATGCTCTCCGAGCACCTTCCGCTTCCTGAAAAGTTACGAAACCATAGCCCTTAGATCTTCTGGTGTCCTTGTCAGTTGCAACAAAAGCTTCTAAGACTGCATCAAGCTGCTCAAAATAATTCTTCATGGTCTTATTATGGGTCTTCCATGCCAGATTTCCTAAGAACACTTTAGTGTACTTCGTGTCTCGAAAGTTTGGTGGAGTCATCTTCTCAATTTCTTTTCCCACACTAAGCTATCCTACAGTCAACTAGCTTATGAGCGACACAACACACACAATTACTTCATCCCCTCATCCTTCTTCCCTTTTCTTCTTTCTCTCTTTCCCATTCCCAGGTCGTCTCTTTCCTAGCTTCGCAAAGTTGGTTATTCCCACCTCGTTTCCCCTTCTGTTTTATTTAATTCATTACTTTAGAGAGGTAGAAGTGGTGAGAGTTGAGGGTTGTGGAGATGTCGGTCAAGGATTGGATTCAAGAACGAAGAGAAGGATTTAGAAACTTGAAGAAGGTTAAGGAATATCACCGTTCTCCTTGTTTTTGAGGGTTTAGATGAGGAAGAAAACATAATTACTATCTAGGGCCCTCATAAACTCCTTTAACCTCAATACTGATCTTTAGACACAATGTATTTTAGCATAAGAGAGATTTTGGCACTATACTGAATAAGAAATAAGCAACGTCAAATCATATACTAAATAAATATGTAGCTGAGAAGTTAAATTATCCTTACAGTTGATTCCATTTTCTACATGCCAAATCTTTTAAACAAATTAGTGCATGAATTTCGCACCTAGTAAGTGAGAGAATGCAGTTGTGGTGGTTCTACCCCCCGTCTCCCTTCTCTATCTCCTTTGTCTTCTACCCTTCTTTTCTTCTTTTCAATTTTTTAAGAACCCATCTCCATATCCTCCATTAATGGTGGATGTAGAGATCAATTTTTGACAAATTTTCATTTTTTTTATATGGTGATGTTTTGTTTTGACTTTTTCTTTTGTTGTTGTTTCTTAATATATTCTTCAATATGTTAGTTGTTCGAGTAGACATCACCTTTGTAACAGAAATAATGAAAATAGAATGGAAACTGATTAAAAGCATGATCAAAGTTGGTCCAAAGCAAGAATTTTCAAGGGGTGAAGAAGATTGGGAGAGATAAATTGAAGAATGAGCACAGTAATTTGAAGAAAGAAGATGAGTGCAGAAGTGGAGTTACTAGGAATCATACAACAAGTTTTAATTTTACGTTTTTTAAAAAATTTTCCTTATAATTGTTTTAATGTTTTCTTTATACATTTATATCACCTTTTGTATTCTAGTGATTAGTGAAACTTTGACCAGCGTCCTAATTAGTATCATTAAAAGATGAAAAATGTCAAGGAGAGTTTAATCATACTTATAATGTTCTTTGACATTACTATACTTGTGTACTATTTTGATTTTATTTGTTCCCTAATGGTTTGAGTTTTAGGCTCTGCTATGAGTCTAAGGGTTCAATTCTAATAGTTATTGTTCGTGTTTTATTTGTGATTTAAATATGAGTATGTCTTATTTCTAAAAAAAGGAGAATGATATGTCAGTGACCAAAGACAATAAATCAAAAAATAGAAATTAAATTCGGTAAAAAATATGACTTTAAGAAGTTAGAACCTCTTTGGTTTGAGACGAAACAGTGATATGAATATCCAATGTGACCAAGTTCAAAATGGTCAAGTTGTTCAAGATCAAAGTGAAGTCCAAATTCAAGATATGGTTTAAGATTATTTATCCCACATTAGAGGCCCGATAACTCGAACTAGGAGAATGTCAAGAAGATGAATACTACACTTAATAATCTTATATCAACCAGTTGGGCTAAGGAAAATGTCAAGTCTGGAGATTATGTACAAACCAAAGATTATTAATGTGTTGTGCGGCCCATTTGAAAGCAAATATTCGATACACATTTCACAGAGGGGTTGTTGGCCTCATCTCCTAATTTTCAAGGGAGAAGATCATTCAAAATTTTTTCACATTCACACAAAGAATAAAATTTGATATGATTCTATTTTGGTGTTTGATTTTATTCACAATAAGAAGTCTACCCATTGAAATTTAATTAACCATTGGATGAGGGCTTCATCAACATGGATGTATAAGATTACTCTACGAAGAAAATATTTTTGAATTCACACTCAGAAGATTCCTTCTCAATTAATTCACATGCATGGATGATTCTCTTTCAAAGAAGATATCTTCATGTCTTGATTTTTAATTTTATTCCTTAATTAGACATACTGTCACTTAAGTCCATATGATTGTCTGCATTTATCATCTTAATATTTAAGATATGAGTTGTCATTAGAATTGGATTTGATTTCAACTTTGTAAATGTATCGATAGAGGTGAAGGTCTATTTATTCTCCTCCTTGACATGTTTATTGGATAAATGTCAGTGCTCATTTATCTGTTTTGAGTCAATTTGGGGGAGGACCACTAGTATTTGCTTGGGGACAAACCAGTCTCTAAGTTTGGGGAGTTGATGAGTGACATATTTACATTTTTTTAGCATTACTTTTGGTCAGGTTCCCATTGTAATATAGTAGTAATTAGATAGGAATTTTATAATTAAAAGTTATTTTTGTACTTTCTTCTAATCATGGACTAAATTGAAAAATGGTAAAAATTGCAGGCAAAATTTCAAAAAAGGTAAAAGCTTGACCATTGGACTGAAAGTGAAATTCATGGGGAATCAACAAAATGACAAGATGGAGCAGCTGGAATCACGCCTGAAGAGCCAAGCTGAAAAGTGACCTCTAGGATTCCCTTGATGGCTTGTGTACGTGGCTGAATCTTAGCGGCAATTGCGAGCTATTATTGCCTATAAAGGGAGAAGCGATGGCTATTTCTAAATGGGGGAAGAAGGAGTCATAGTTTTGAATAGGAAGTTTAGGGTGTAACTGAGTAGAGAGCTAAGCAAGAGCTCTGCAACAGAGTCTCTTACCAAGTTTATCAGAGATAGACGTGCAGGTGAGTGGTATTCCAACTCACCTGATTGATCTGTTGTTCCACCAAAGCGTGTATCTTTTATTCTCTGTTTGCTTCCCTTAGCCTTGTAATCAAGTTTTATGCTAAGATCTACATGGATTTTGTATTTAAAATACTGATTATGAGTAACTAAGTCTTTTGTTGTGCTTGAATCCCTCTTTCTACGTTGAAATACTTTAGATTTGCATTGAGACGATGTAAGTGTGCCCAGTTTTAGTGTTTGAATTTACCTTGTGTGTATTCTGATAAACGAGGCACTAGTGCATGCATACTGTGTGTATCTGGAAGGATAAACTTGGTTTAGTACGACTAAAATTGGCGGATGAGTTAGAGGTAACAGTCAGGTTTCAGCTGAGATTGGAAGATACCTAGTTGGCGTGAGACGATCAATAAGACTCTAGTTTCTAGTGGCGTTATATGAGTTAAAACATTTTACTGGAAGGGAACTTGTTAGTCAATGGACAGATTGAACACACTCCGTACCATGAATTCAAAATCACTATGGAAGTAACAAAGGAAGAGAGGAGGATCCCCAGACTCCCTTACTCTATCAATTTCCTTTATTCTTTCCTAAGCTGCTACCTTTCATATCTGTCTGCTCGAATTTACCTTATTGCCTGCTATTTACTTGTTTTGTTTAACTCCATTCTGGAAGACCACCATTCACGTGCTCACGTGAGTGGGCATCTTAGCACCCTTTTCCGTTTGTTTTTATGCTTGCGATCATAACGGTTCTTTCCCTAAGGTGCGAGACTGTCCTTTCCCTCCTTGTACAGTTTAACCTTGTGCAATGTGTGCTTTTTGCACTCCTTAGACTTTAAAAAAGTCTTCTTGGTCTTCGGAACGTGAATCATTTTAGGGTGGCGGAGAGAGGTGCTCTGGAGGGAGACTGACGAGTGGATGCCGCCATCGTAAATGACATATATTTAAGAATGGGGTGAGTATTATTTATCATATAGTCCAGTTATTTTTTAAATAGATTTTGAACATTGACAATGCACTAACGTGTAGACATAATACTATTAGTGTTATAATTAACTAATTTTATAAGTTTTATCAAAACGGAAAAGAAAATTATCCCACCATCCTATTTTAAAGCATACTATAAAAACGAGGGGAGAGATTTTAAAAAAGTGGGAAAAAGAAAAAAAGTATTTCTAAATTGTCTTTGTCACGTCTTCTGCAATGAAGTACATCAAACTCAGAGGGCTTTTTATTTCCCAATATTCAAGAATTACGTATAATATTTTAGAAAAACAGCTTATAAATTTAATAATGGAGGCTGCTGAAATTGTGCAACTCCAGCACAATCCAGATAAGGAAAATTCAAAGGAATCCCTTCTCTTTGCAGCATTTGACCGCTTCATCAAACATTTCTTCAATTCCATAATTAAATTTGAATCCTGTGTCCAACAGTTTCTTTGATGAAAAGTCAACAACTTTGAACCCTGTGATGTCCTTTAAAAAACTGAATAAAAGAGAAAAGAGGTTGATTAATTCGGCATGTATAGATTGGTCATACAAAGATATAATTGTATGCAAAATTTAGCTACAGATCTTGTATTATAAATAGAATAAGATGAAGTACTAATATTTGTAGGAAAACCAACATTTTCGGGCTTGTTTTGTTTCTTGGAAAGTTGGGGAAAGTAAAGTTAATATTCCTTGGATCCTAATTCCGAAGAAAATTTATATTTTACTTTACTTCATGATTCTTAAAAATATTATTCTCCTTAATCTAAATACTTTCCTATGTTTGCTTACATGTTTAGAACATATGCTTGAAAGTGAAAATTTTTTGTTTTTTTATTTCTATCGCTTATAAACTTTCAACATGTGGCCAAATCAAATAAAAAATATTTTTTTGAATTAATAATGTAAAAGGATCATTGTTTGTATGTTAACTATTAGACCTATCATTATGATTCATATCACAATTAAATTGGATTAAATTATTTTAAAAGAAATTTTGAAGTCAATCCAAGTTCTTTTAAATAAATCATATGATTAATAAATAAATTATTTGTTAATTTTTTCAAATCAAGAAATTTATTTTTTAATGTTATGGTAATTTTAATATTTAAAAATAAATAATAAATTTTGAATCAAAATTATTTATAGATATTTTTATATGGGACAAAATAAATTAATTATAATGATTAATTTATTTGATCAAATAAGTGACAATTTGAAAGGTAAACATTAGTTAAACTTGGGTACATCTTTTATGTCTAGTCTTCATACCATTTTTTATCATAAGTTACCTTGACATTCGACAAATTGTCTGAATTTTTAGCAGCCAAATATCCAGAGTATCCAATGTACCTTCCTTTGGCATCAGGATTTTCAAACCAGAGATGTGTACCCGGGCAGCATCGTCCATGTGCAGAAAAGAGGTTCTTCTAAGATAACAATACTCTTGATCATCACCTGCACAAACCAAATCACTTATTAGCCACTTACGACATAATCCTTCTGTCTCCAAATATATATATATATATATAACATGAAAATTTAATATAAATTATTATTTTTTAAATAGAGAGAGTATATTAATACTGAAACTATTCATGTTCATGAGTAAATTAGGGGAAAAAAACACCAGATTTTCCATTACAACTAGAGAAAAGAGTCATAACGTAGTAAAGATGTTACGAGTGGATCATTCTACGGATCAAAATGTTAACCAAAACAATAAAATTTTAATATATTTACTCAGTTGGATTTTGGAAGAAAATGAACGATATGGTTTTATTGAAAAAAGGTATATAGGCACGGGGTTGTAATTATAAATATCCGACAAAAATAACTATTCCACTAATTTATAATTCAACTACTGTGATTTTATTTTTTAGTTTCAATTTCCAGCTCTTATGGATGAAGTTTAATATAAATTTGAAATGTAAAGTGTCCAGATATCACATAATGCAGTATAGGAAGTCAATAAAAAAAACCTTAATTTTGAAGAGTCCGTTTATAAATATGAAAAATTCAAACTAATGTATCTTTCAAACTAATTTAATTAGGTGAGTTTCAGACCAACTCAGATCGGCATGAGGTCCGTTTCCCGATTAACCAGGTCCGACCGACCATTGGACCCAAGTTTACAACATCGACTTGAACAAAAAAGTACCAAACAAAACAGAAACCAAAAAAGTTATTCTTTAAAATAATCATGTAAAAACGGCAAGTAAAAGTATAAATACAACTTATAATAAAGAAAAAAATATGTACGTTGACGAGTCCAAATAGTACGGCCCCTGGAAGCTTCTAGGGCGGTTGTCAATTACTTTCCTACCAAGAAAAGGTTTCATAATCTAGTTCTATAAATAGGGATCAATCCCTATTATCAAAGGTACGCTTTATGCACCCGGTTTATACCCTAATTACGAATATTCTTACTGACTTAAGCATCGGAGTGTCTACCCTCGGGAGACCCTGAGGCCCTCTTTTGCAGGTTTTAGGGTTCCGATACCGTCTTGGCCGCCTGAGTAACCAACCGGAGACGTCGGTGAAGTTCCATGCTTCGTCAAGTGGCACGCCCAGTGGGACCCGTTAGGATTTTCCACTTAATCAATCTTCCGGCAGAGATCGGTGCTGGGATGGACCATCTCCTTCCAATACTTGGCGAAGGAGAATATAGCATGCCTATTGTCTTCATACAGTGAAAATTCAGGTCGAATTACGGCAGCCAGGGTTAGGCTCGTTAGCTGGCAACAAGTCTGCTGCTCCTGTGTGTGCCTTTCTTGCTCTTTCAGACCATGAGTATCACAAATATTTTGGGAAAAATCTATCAGCTTGTCAAGGAAGCAACGAAAACCTCCTGCAAAATCACCATGTTTGGACAAACTCGTCCTTGCATAAGGTTCGCCCAAGTTCCGAGAGACCCGTTAGGGTTCTTTACCTTCAAACAATCTCCTTACAAAGAAGGATCGACAGCTATGACGTCTCCATGGCAATTTGTTGATAACTGAAGCTGGAAAGCGTCCACCATATGTCCACCGAATCACACACTAATCCCTTGGAGAAACTTGGTTAAATTGCCATGTAGATTCTTCTTGCAAAGAAGGGGGAGATTGGATACGGACGTCTCCTTTCGATTGTCGACGACGGAAGGTGGAGAACATCTCTCATGAAGTTTCACTCAAATCCAACCTAAGGATTTGCCCATACAGGGTTGCAAGTCATCCGTTTCCCTTATTTTGGTATAGTTCCGGGGATTTACGGCGAGGACAATAACAATCCGCCTATAGCTAGGCCCAAACAAAAAAGGTTCTTATTCGAACGTCTCCTTGCGTTGTCAAAGGTAGAGGCAGAGAACCTCACCATCAGAGTTTGCCCGATACGACGTAAGTTTAAGACATGGCAAAGCTAACATGGTTACATGAGTTTTATTGGTGGCATCCATGTTACATTTACAATTACTCTTCTTAATATTGAAAGAATCATAAGCCACATATTACACCTGTTAGCTTGAGATCACTTTTTGAAAATTCGATGCCATGAACCGTGGCAGTAAAATCATATATTATGATTTATGAAAACTCATAATAACATCCACATGTACACTTTTGGCTTCATGTTGGGATATTACCGGATTTTAAATTAACAACTTCAGACTTTTGTTGTTTTTTGCCTTTTTTGGGGTTTGGTGTATCAATAGTACCAATATTATACACCTATATAAGTTTCTGGCCTTGAAACCTGTTTATTGAAAGGTGATGAACTCCTTATTCTTTATACAGCTAGTCTGAAAACCATGATTTGATCTTGTTCAATAATATGATCACGGATTTAAAAAATAATTAATTAACCATGTAGCTAAGAAACGTCAGTAGTTCACTGCACGACCAATTTTTTTTCTTTCAGCTGAACCGTGTGAATTTGTGGCTTTTTAGCTTCTTTACTTATGATCATGGCTTTTTAGTTACATGGTAGCTATGTCATATGAATCCATGCCATTATCCTATTCCTTCTCGTGAATTTCTTTGATTTTATGCCATAGATCGTGGGTACCCGAGGATCTTACTTACATGTTGCACCTATTGACATGGGTTTCTTAATTTTGTATTTGAACATAATTACTTTATTCTTATCAACCACGATTTCTTACAATAAATCTTTTTAGTTTATGGTTGACTAAGGAAATTGTTGCCTGTCAACTGGTTTGAGAGACTACACAGCCTCCTCCAACCAAAGAAGCTCGAGAGCAAATCAGTCAGCAAGGACTACGAAGCCTCCATTTCCAGCAGAAATCCTAGCAGCCGCAGCCGCTCGACAAGGATTCTAAATTTCCTAAAAATTATACAACGCTCCTTTGTGATTTCAATATACTCTGACGCTAACACTTCTTAAAGCACATAATAGCCCCTGAATCGTCAAAAGACATACTGGCATAAAATTCTCTTTAACTAAGCAGAATTTATTCTAGTTCCTTCGAATGTTCTTTGTCATCCCTGCTTCTAATGGTTTTATTATTTTTCATATCAGTCCTAACTTTACAGTAGGGGGTGATCTGATATCTCAAAGGTCCCATCTCCTCAAAGAGAAGCTCAACTTCCTCCAGACTTGCGCACGAGGCTACTCGGTCGTTTTCGGCAGTACAAACTGAAACACTCATTCCTAAGTAGTTGCACGAGGCAGAGGCTTTAATGACAGATAAGTTATCGTGGCCTTCCATCACAAATAAGTCCTTGTCATACATTATTTCCTTCCGAACTTATTCAGTTCGAAGGTGACAACTTTATGTCTCAAACATCATTATGCGTAAATACACATGTTATGCCTCTCTGAGTCTATTGTTGCTACAAAATCATAATAGTAACATATCGATCGCGTTTTACCTGATTAGGTTTCTTACATAGTTATATGAATCAATACCTCTTTCGCACCATGACAAACATGAAGGTTTTTGAAAAGTATTTCAATAACATTCACATTCACATGATTTTGGGGTACTACTTGCCCTATTTTTGTAGGAGAACATGACATTCACATGATTACTTCATTTTAAGCCGTGCACAATTCTTATATGCTCACCAAGGGTCCAGCTATCCTATTATTAGAGCACCTAATGTTTTGTCCAAAGTGAACAGCTATGCAAGCATAGCTCGATTTTTTGAGGGACCGAGGACATATACAGCCGTAAACATGCGAATCGTCCCTGTGGCAAGAGTGGAGACAATCTCCTCGACTGATTTAAAAAAGAGATAAGTGGGCCTAAACTTACTCGTACCATGTCATATTATTTCTAACCAGACTTCTCTAACGAATGCAATCATGGTTATGCTCTTTAAATAACATATTAAATGCGTATGCCTTCTTTGAGGTGATCTAACAAAATGTGTACAGTTATAATAACCTACCCGAGCGTGGTGCACTTGTATTACTTGATCTTGCAGGTCTTACAATAAGACAATTAAAGGAGAACCCTTCTCGAACCATGAACTAACCCATTCCAGGGAAAGTCGAGAACCTCCATGATACAAGAGTATACTCATACCACAGTAGCCTCGAACAAATGAAGGACCAATACACGGTGAATGTCAAGAACGAGGTCCCTCGACAACAATGGGGAGTCTCTTGACAAATGGGTATTACTACTCTAACTTGTGGTTACCCTTGGAAGAGTGCCAACAGGGGTCCGAAGTAAGTACAAATCCGTGGAGAGGCATGTCATGATCTCCGCAGCATCCTTTCATAGCCGTTGTGAGTCAAACCAAACCATGGCTTCGATAGCCTTGCTCATATCGTGGTGAGATCTTTCCACCTCTTATATTTTATATCTGGCTGCTTTTGAAGGGGGTAGAGTCCCCTAATAATATATTGCATTCTATGTCATTTCTCGTGCCTTGGTAATTTATTATTTACTAATATATCTACAAGTGCATGAGTAGGTGTTTTGTCAGAATCAGAGACCAGGTTGGTTGATCATGGTGTCTATGGTCGAAAAGCATCACCATCAGATTAATGTGTCCTCGGTAGTTATTATCGAAGAATTTAGGGGAATACTTCCTCTAAATTAAGGTACACTTGAATGACCCCTTCACCTATACATCCTCGATCGAAGAACCAATATATACATTATCAAGGTCTGAGAGCCTTTTATGTGCTTATTTTCATAAACATATCATTATTATACCTGCGATACATGTCTGGGACTAAGTTGCAGGATGAACATACCCCGAGAACTCTGGGGCAAAATAAGCGGAGATACGTAACTCTCGCAGCCGATTCCTCGAGGATAGTAGCAACATCAAGTTCGCTCTGACCTTAAGGCATTCATACTTTAAAACCCGGGATATAGATTATCAGTCTAATGCACATAGTGGTAGCCCACTCGAGTACTCATGGAGGTGTTATATCTCATATACACAGTTACACTCATTTAAACATGACTAGTCACTTGAACGGATATTCTTTTCAGGATCATCCTTAAAAAGACATTCTCCTCAAAATCGTCTGTATTCGAGGAACTCGTACCCAGTTTTCTCGAGAATATCCTCTTCAGGATCATCCTTAAAAAGACATTCTCTTCAGAATGGTCTGTATTCGAGGAACTCGTACCCAGTTTCCTCGAGGATATCCTCTTCAGGATCATCCTTAAAAAGACATTCTCTTCAGAATCGTCTGTACAAAGGTGTCCTCTACAGGATCGCCTGCAAAAGAGCCGTGTACTTAACATCCGGCCATTATAAGCGCTTTACAAATAACTCATAAGCCGTGTACTTGACATTCGGCATTGTGAAAGACCTAGATTTTCATGATCATGAACAATGGGTGGACTATCCCTCGAAACTAATCACGTGTTTTACACCTCAATGAAAACTAGACTTGTTCTCGAGTATGCTCTATTGGATCGATCAACTATATCATCCAATGCAAATGACTTTATTCTTGATATTCTCGAGTTTACTTTGCGCCTTGTCAACACAGGCCTACTTCTTCGATTGTGGTGGTTCCCATCTATCCCTTTCTAATAGGCACCATTTTATTGCCTTAACTCTACGAGTATGGGGGCTTCTTGAGCAGGCATCACCTCGAACTAAGCAGCAAAAATTACACTCTCATACTATTCTTATCTAAAAAGTCTCGGTCTGCCAAATGCCACCCCAAGACTTGGGGGCTCTAAGATATGTAATGGTTCCGGGGTTATCTATAACGAAGAACGTTTATATATGGGAGAGTGTAAGGTGTCTGGAAGGTGTATAAGGTGTCTGGAAAGTGTTTAAGGTGTTTGGGAGGTTGTGTTTTTGTTTTTTTTTTTTCCGAGTATCATTAGTGTATGGATCTCTTCCTATGACTATTCTCGGTGGTCTTCACTTAATGCTCAGACTGGGGTATCGTTCCTTCTCGCACTAATGCGTAATACCTCCTCGATTCTTGCTCAAGTCTCGAGCAACGATATTATACACCTACTCGGGTTCGACACATCAACCTGGTTTATACTTCTCAAACCCGGACTAAGGGTTCTATGCTTTATTTATCGGGACATGAGAAATAGCAAGCGGGTCAGTTGGGCGGATATAAATAAGCTTAAATGCTTGTATACCTTCTTCAAGGTCAGATAAGTTGCAATTCTTGGGATTGGTGTGGAGTCCTACTCGAGAGAATCTTCTCAAATCTCACTATCCCAGTATTCACGTAATCACACGGCATCTTCTACGGTGTCTTCTACTTTCTTCTATCCCTCTCACCATCGAGGATTCATATGGTGACAGTCTCGACTCTCTAAATATTCTACTAAGCTCAAGATGGTCTTCTCGAGTCTTCGGATTATTCTGGGGCAAGTTCTCGACGTACTGACTCAATCCCGGACTATTCTTTCAGACTTATGTCCTCGACATCGGGTATTCTGTCTTCATTCATTATGCTTCTCGATCCACTACCATGTGGTTACTCTCGAAGGTTTGGATTTATTACCTCTCGTTCAGAAGCATATGTCACAGTTCTCTAGTCAACTCATCATCTCGACAATAAGTATATCTTAGCCGCTGCTAGTGACACACATATTGAGACTAGTGGGAATCTCCACTACGTTTTCTTCTCGATTCTCTCAACAGACAGGCTACCTGATTCGATAATTCATCATGCAAGGCCTTCTCGACTAATGTCTGGGTCAATGACGTGAACTGCAATCTTCAAACAGAATCTTTGTTCTGGCAGTTGTGTCTTCGAAAGTTATTGATAACACATCTCTGTGTTCAGTGTAATGGGAATCTCCATTACACTTCTTTATTACCTTCTCGAGCAAGAGGGTATCTGCCTTAGTATCTCTCTGGAGCAGAATGTTAAGATCATCGCATATCAACTTCTCACTCGACAGTTTGAACTGATGACTCTTCTTTCTTCAAAAATTGGCGTACATATCAATTGCCCTTTATGACACATACATTCGACAAGGTATGTGCTAATGCATTCATTACTTTGATTTCTCCTCGATGCTAACCTTTCGCAGGTTCTCGATTCAAGTCAGTTTTTCCCGAACTTGGGAACAATTTATACTTCATATTATCAAGCCTATCCTATCTTCAAACTTCGAAGTATAGGCTTGATAAGGGGCACTTGACGAGTCCAAATAGTACGGCCCGTTACTAGGCCGCCCCAAGTTCAGTGAGCGGTCCAACTGGCCCCTAGAAGCTTCTAGGGCGGTTGTCAATTACTTTCCTACCAAGAAAAGGTTCCATAATCTAGCTCTATAAATAGGAATCAATCCCTATTATCAAAGGTACGCTTTATGCACCTGGTTTATACCCTAATTACGAATATTCTTACTGACTTAAGCCTCGGAGTGTCTACCCTCGGGAGACCCTGAGGCCCTCTTTTGCAGGTTTTAGGGTTCCAATACCGTCTTGGCCGCCGGAGTAACCAACCGGAGACGTCGGTGAAGTTCCATGCTTCGTCATACGTTAAAAAGAATTAAAACTAGAAGCTATGGGGTATTTCCCTCTTTAATTTCCGTACAATTTAAATTAAAGATAAAAGAAATTTCAACAATTAATTTTGGACAGGGAGAATGCATTATTGGTGGCCAACAATAAGAATAGTTTAATCAATGATATCAACATAAGCATATATGCCAAACCATTCCATTTTGTAGTGCAATCAATCAACTGTTAAATAAAAAATAAACTATACTGAGTTTTAAATTTTGTCTTATTTTGAGTATAAATATTAATACTCAATATTATTTTTATTTATTTTTTTTTTTTGAGAGAGAGTATTTAACATACCAAAAATCATGGCGATTGATGCGGACACAGATCCATGTAGAAAAGGAGTGATGAAGGGTCCATGTACCCAAATGGGGAGTTCGGTCACAAGATCAAGGCCGTTCTCAGCAAAATCCCAGGCAGACTTTTATGTCAAAGTCTTGGTTATCGCATAAGTAAGAACTTATGACCGCCGCGATATTTCCGAATGAAATCGACACTGCTCCAAACGTTTTCATCAAGTGTATCCAGCTCGTCTTCGCCATGAAAATGGACGACGGTGGCTACACTGGAAGTGTACATGATTCGCCTCACCATCTTCGAATTCTTCAGGCATGCTTGCAGAATCCCCATGGTACCATTAACTGATCTGTTGATCAGAACTTGTTCGGTTTCTTTTCCCTCGAAATCAATCGGATGGGCAAGATCACTACTAGAAAACCTATAGTGGGTATTAATACACTTCAATTAATGAGACACTTTCAATAAGTGTATTCCATTCCAATGTGGCAATAGATTGGTGTCTCAAGAAATATATTGTGGTGACACACATAAATATTTCAACAAATATTATATAAAGTCACAGAGCCATGTCATTTAACCTAATATTTAAGGACATTTGGAATGTCTACAAAGAGTACTTTTTAGTACACTTTTGCTAAATTTTATATTAAAGATTTTTTTAGTTTTACATTTTTATATTTTATTGATTAATTATTTTTATTTACTTTTGTTCATATTTCATAATAATTATTATACAAATTAGTATTTATTAATATAATAATATACCAAACCAAAAATATTTTATTGATTAATTATTTTTATTTACTTTTTGTTCATATTCGTAATAATGATTATAAAGAATTATATTTATCAATATAATAATATACGAAACAAAAAAAAACATAGATGGAAACATATGAATGCCATTGAAATTATTCCACTATAATATAATATTAAGATAGTGTACATTTAAAAATTATTTATGAGTGCTTTTCATAGAATGAAACTTTGTTCGAAAAAAAAAGAACTAAAAGTATTTTATTCTAAAACTCAATCCAAAATGTCGATTTCCAAAGCTTCCAAAACAGGAGACCATATGGTGCTGAAGCCCTTAGTTTTCTTCTGTTACCTACACAATTATTCTGAAGAGATGTAAGAAGCAAGACAAACAATAAAACAAGTTAAAGTATCAACATGATTTGGAAGGATGAGAAACAAGGTGCATGGCCAAGCGATCATTTGCCCTGTTACATCTCCAATCTTTTGAAATTTACCATAACCTCTAAATAAATGTTCTTCATGAACGATGCTCACCGTCACAAATACTTCGCACCAATTTGGACGTAGAATGTGTCCGCCTACATCTTTACTTGGGTCCATGCTTTCAATGGATCCTTTAGCAACAATTTTTGTGGGATCACTTACACTTTTCAGAGAAACATATGATCCAACCTTATAAGAATATCAAATCATCTTTGTTATACTTATGAAACAATAGAATCGTATGGCAATGCATATGAAAATTTGAGGCACTCTAATAAAAAGGTCAAAAAAGAATAATCATCTTAAGAGTGGGAGCTGCTGTTTTTTGATTTGGGGAAACATTAATGTGTAGAGATTGTTGTCCAGTGTCACCTTTTTCCTCAATTCTTAAACGCTTGGATGTATTCTGAGTTGTCTCGCGAGTATTTGATTGGCTAATTTCTTTACTAGTCATTTGCATGGTATTAGACTAGTCTTGCCCAAGTCAATCATTACCTTCATAATATCAAGAATCTCATCTTTGTTCTCTATATTACGCCAATCTTCACACTAATTGGACAATACTGACAATTCCTTTCTATTGAACCCAAAAAATGACTAAGCGTACTGCACTCGCCATCAACAGGATCACCCTTGTCATTATACTCAACATGAATTTTGGGAAGGTGAAGAGGCCGACCCCAAATAATTTTCATACATGTTGGACCACGGGTTTCAGTTTCAGAAATTTCATAATCACTTTCAATACCTTAACAATTGACAATTACATTTGTTTTTGCAAGTTTAAAAAAAGTACATACAAATTCACTTTACATTACCTTGCTCATGTTCTATTTCATGAGTACTAAGATTGTGATGGATTTCAGACTCTTCCCTAAGTCTAAGATTGGTCTGGTTGACCATAGGGTTCTTCCGAGTCAAGCCTGTAGTATATGTTCATAGGAGATAAAATTAACACAATCAACATTGTAGCTATAATATGACCAAATGTTTGACATAAATAAGGGAGAAAATATAATAGAAAGTTCCAAACATGACACAAAATAAACATAGTGCTTGATGTACCAATGTTATGACCGTAATGTGCTGCCCCATTTGGAGTTTGACTTGAGTCCATATGTCCACTATAAACTCTACTACCCACTTGAGTTTTTGTTCTAACCACTGAAATAATAAGATACAAATTTACAACAAAAAAAGAAGAATAATTATTTTTTCAAAGTGATAAAACAATATTAACTCAGCATAAAAGATGTTAGATTATTACAGAGTTTTAAAAGATGTTATTGAGTTGGATTATGGAGGCGGTCGCAAAGTTGTCTTATTTGAATGTGATTGGGTCTCGAAAGGGACACGGTTGAAACAAGATGCAGATGGCTTTACAATGACTAATTTTTCAAATGTGAAACGCCACAATGAGCCATTTATTCTAGCATCTCAAGCTCAACAAGTGTTTTATGTTCAAGACCCAAAGGAGAAGCAATGGAATGTAGTTGTACAAACTACTGCACGAGCAACTTATGACATGGATCCCGTTGTTGATGTTGGTGTGGATGTGGATGTTTAAACATACTTGCAGAGTAATTTATGTAGTCCTCCAGTCCTTGACGAGAGTGATGAAATCATTTGATCACGTACAGATGCTGAAGGAGTTGAAGTAGACATCAATAAAGAAAAAGAAAAGAGCTTAAAAAAAACGTAAACGTTCACGGTAATAACGAACTTTGTTTCTTCATATTCATGTACCTTTTGTTGTTTTCTTTATATTTTACTATGTAATTTACGTGTTTCAGTTGTAGTTTCAAACTCTAACCATTTTAAAAATGTTCTTGTCCAGTTTGGAACAAGTTATGAGTTTGAAATTTCTAATATGTTTTTTTCTTACCTTTATATTTTTGAAGCAGCTAGTTGCAAATAGAGTATCAAATATGAAGTTTGAGCTTGATGTGTTGCAATCTCTTTATCCAATAGTTGATTAGTCTTTTATGAAGAAGAGAACTCACATGTTAATGAGTTTGTTTCGTTGGTGTTCATGCAATTTTTTATTTCTGCCAAACCAAGGCCTTTAGCCAACAAAGCATTAGTTTTATCGAGCTACTTCAATCCTATGGATGAGATTTTTTTTGTTTAAAAATTATTGAAAATTGATGCAATAGTTATAGTTTGTGGTTGTTCAGGAATTCATTTGCATTGTCTCCAAATTACTCCATTTGTTTAGAAAAATGCAGAAAAGAAAATGTTGAGGTTTGTAAGTTAGTTCCATTGTTTAATGGATTCACTTCTGTTTGAGGCAACTTTTGTGCTCGTCAAATTCATGCGCATCATATTTTATATCTCATATTTAATTGATCGTTGAGACAATTATAATCAAGTTGTACCTTTTACGAAGATTACCCATACAACAATATCTTTTACGAAGGCTGTTTTTGGAACATGAATTTCTTGTTACTTGATACTGATTGAAAAAGTTGGAATTGTGGTATAATCTTGTTGTTTATAATTGTGAAATACTCAAGAAAATATAAAGGGACTATCAATTTTAGGAATCCTTTTCAAGATACCATTTTCTTTACTCACTTATCATTTAAATAAAACAATATTTTAGATTTTTTATTTTTACATAGAAATTTAGAGATACAATTTAAGTGAAGTTGTGAGAATTTAGTAAATGTCTCAATAAATACGTTCTATTATGCCATATTCATTCAAGTATCTTCATAAATTTTCCACAAGTGTAGTAATAAAAAAGTGCCTCAATTTTATACTTTTTACTACATACATGTTTTTGTGTCTTAACGCAAGTGTCTTTATAGGGGGGTTTTCTAGTAGTGGATGAAACACCCCAATCCATCCTTCGATCGCGGGAGCAAAGCATTCGCGTTCATCGAGATCTGCATTGAATATCTCAAGTCTTTCCCTTGCTCCTGGTAGATTTGTCAGGATGCTGATATCTCTCCACTCTGTTGGCGATGCAAATTATATATGTATCAACTTTCAGTTGAAAAAAAAGTGAAAGGTTTTTTTTTTCTTAACCCCCATACCCCCCAAAAAAAAGTGAAAGTTTAAAAAATTTAGTAGAAATCGTCCAGCATCTTGAGCTGCAAAGTTTGGTTCATAACTTACCTTAATTAACAAAACACAAAACCTAAAGTTAAATTTGATTGGAGGGGAAACCTTTGTTTTCCAGTGATTAAGGATTTATAAAGACATTGAAAAATTTATAATGCCAAGTAGAGTTTGATGAACAAAACCTGGAGTCAAAAAGGGACTAACTGTAGCATTTACAGAGTAACCATCTTCAAGAAGCCTTTTAATTAACCAATATGCCAGAAATCCAGTTCCACCTGTTGGAATTCTATTTCAAGAATAGTGGACAAGAATGGCTGCACTAGATCAAAGAACAAGAGGAAGAATTTATGGTTAGGACAAAAGAAAGTTTTTTCTCCAAGTCACAACTAAACTTGCTTTCCTTTAGGCTAAATTCGCCCACTATACTGTGCAATTGTCTAGGCGAATTCCTTATGAGATAAAATGAAGATCATGTTGTTTTACTATGAACTTTAGTGAACCAACAACCTGATACGAGGATAAGAAATGTCATTGGAAATATTCCAAGTATTTGGGGATTTCATTGTATACTAAAAGCATCCAAATGATCCATATTTATAGAGTTAGAGGAAATTCTTGAGGATTAGACGTAACCATTGGTTATGGTCCAAAACATAACTTTTCGTTAATGTCCTTTCATATGCAGTTCATAGGCACAACATATTAGTTGTGTCTCTACAATATATTGAAAATACCCAATAGGCAGAACATATTAATTCTGTCCCTACAATATATTGAAAAAATACTCCAACAATCCCCCGCCATTTTCAATATATTGAAAGTGATTTTTAAATGGATCCAGAATAATTCCAGAAAACCCATGCATGAAATAATGGTGGTGTTAGACTTGAACCTCTACATTAGTGTCGGTTTCATAACTTGTAGTACGACACGGTAGACTAGCTTTGAACCGTGCGTACATGTTACAAGCCACTATTGTCAACACACATAGGTTTCTTTCTCCTCAACTTGCCTGCACCTTACCAGTGTGTATGGTACGTAAGTTCTTGTACCCATATCTCTTCATGAATGTTAACAAAGCCAACTCCCAACCTTTGTGGATGCCCAGTCCGACATTCATATAGGCAAACTTCTTAATGCCCCCGCCATTTTAGCATTTACAAGAGTTTGTTAAGAGTCAACTCTCAACATGATACCCAGCGGAAAATATACAGCACTAACTACTTTGGGATAAATATTGTAGTGCTCAATTATTTGTACATTGTACTATCGCTCATTGAATTCAAGACTAGAGTATTTACTAGTGTTGAATTGAGGTTCCAGTGCAAGTAATCTTTTCTGGACTTTACACATATCCCTTTTAGTCATTCAGTCTTTAGACCAAATGTTTTTTAATATTTAGTCCTTACTTATGAGTTTGTATCATCTCTTCACACGAGTCTATTGACTCAAATCTTGTTAAGAATTTTAATTCTTAACATGAGTTCATTAACTCATCTTGTGATCACAATTTAAATAATAATTAATGCAAACTATTAATTAATATGATCATATTTAGGAAATTGAAGAACCAGTCTGTTCTTTCAAACTTCGCAATCAACCCAACAATGAAATTATCTTCCCTAATATGAAATTTTGAAATCACCATGTCACGATTTCTTTCTTCATATTCCTCGAAAAAAATTAGCTCAATTTCTCTTGTTACAAGCATTTTACACTTAAACTCTTATTTTGATTTTGATTTTCTTTGGTTACGGTCGTTTACTTTTCTATCGACTTTATTCAGGCGACAGCTAAGTCGACGAGGCCAAACAGCCAAACACTTTAATGGATGGTTGACTTTTATGCCAACTTTAATTCTATGGACGAACAAGTCGACAAAGCCAAATACTCAGATATATCAATGAACGACAACTTCTATGTCAACTTTACTCTAGTCGACCAACAAGTTGACAAAGCCTAACAAAACACATAATAAATTCCAACATATTTCTACTTTATAAAAATTTATAACATGCACTCAAAGCACTATTGCTATATCAAATGCCAATTTTGCATTTCCATTTCAAAGCATGATAAAAATATGACCAAATTCTCTATCAAACCTTTTATGACATACATTTTCTTAATTAATAATCACATTAATTAAATATTTTATTTTGATAGAAACCACATACATTTGGGCAATCAACAAATAATGCATAGTAAATTTCTTTTACATGCAAAAGTTCATGAATTCTACAACCATGTTCCACTCAGGCATAGATCTCATCACTACGTTCATGTATTTATTAAATATATACATACCTTGAACTTGGAATGTCATAATTCCCAAGTAAAATATAATTCTTACTTTGATGACGATGTCCATTATATCCTATCATTGCCCTTCCCAATAAATCCAATGATCTGCAACATTTCTACCATTTTCGTGTACAACGAAAATATCCTTGTTTGATTCTTCAAGTACTAGCCATTGTTTGACAAGAAAATTTAGCCTAAAGATTGTTGGAATTTTACTTCAGGAATAGTGGACAACAATGGCTGTACTAGATCAAAGAACAAGATGAAGAATTTATAATTAGGACAAAAGAAAGTTTTGTCTCCAAGTCACAACTAAACTTGCTTTCCTTTAGGCTAAATTCGCCCACTATACAGTGCAATTGTCTAGGCGAATTCCTTATGAGATAAAATAGAGATCATGTTGTTTCACTATGCACTTAGTGAACCAATAACCTGATACAAGGATAAGAAATGTCATTGGAAATATTCCAAGTATTTGGTGATTTCATTGTACACTAAAAGCATCCAAATGATCTATATTTATAAGTTAGAGGAAACTCTCGAGAATTAGACGTAACCCTTGGTTATGGTCCAAAAAAGACATAACTTTTCGTTAATGTTTTTTTATATGGAGTTCATAGGCACAACCTATTAATTGTGTTTTTACAATATATTGAAAACACCCAATAGGCGTAACATATTAATTGTGTCCCTACAATATATTGAAAATAACTCCAACACCACCTGTTACACATACTCTTCCGTTCTCCTCCATCTTCTTTCTACCTTTCCTTCTCCTTTAGTACATTTAGTTTCTCGATTCTCTGCTCTTTTTAACTTGGGGTTGATTATTTTCTTGACCCGAAAAGTAACAATTAAGGTCCCCCATTTTTTGACTAAATAGCAATTTAGGTCCTTATTTTTATCGAACTCACAAAATCATGTATTTTATACTTCCGAGAATTTCACTATGGTAGAATAACAAAGTATGGGAATGTGACTATGCTATCATGCTCCAAATATGGTTCAACCTTCAATGGGAGAGTCTCTAGCAACATGTCAAAGTTCAAATCTTGGGCGGCTAAAAATTTAAGTACTACTTATATCTTAAAAAAATAGTTCATAATGAGTTTTAAAAATAAGTTGAACTCCTTAAACAACAATTACAAGGTCGGAATTAGCCATAAAATCTACGTAATGACCACATGTGCTCCAAACCACATTCGACTCCCGCTTGACGAAACACGACATCATAATTTGTATGAGTTGCGTGATAGAGGAAATCACTTTATATATGACTCTATTTGCCCATTTTAATAATTCACTTTGTCAACATACTATATTTAACAAATATGAGTCGTTTGAGTAAAATTGTTTTCCCGGCCCCCAGTATATATTGTTACAACTCATTAATTAACTTTAGCATCGTACGTTGATGTTGCGGAACTAGAAACAAGAAAATGCTAATCCTTTTTTTCCTGTCTCTTTGACTCTACATAAGAAACAGTAATAGCAGTAGTAGTTACTTGAGCACTTCAAAATTTCAACGATAATAAAACAAAAGATAAATCAATTTGTCTAAAATAATACCGCTCACTTTCCGTGCATAATTGTGTATACTTTTGGATATCCCTTTTTTACCCTATTAAAGAAGAATACAAGATGTTGATGTGGCAACTTCTTATTAAATTTTTTTGGCTCCAAATGCACCATATTGCATTAACCATTCTGCCACGTGTCATCTGTTTTTAAAAGGAAAAAAAATTCTTATCCGGAGAAACAAAAACTATTTTACAAAAATAGATACACAATTTTAACTCCTAACATTTATTATTTATCAATCAAATTAAAATAGCATTTAAATTTGCCCATAAACTTATCCCCTTTATTACTCCACATTTTTTGTATGATTTCTGCATCGCTGTACTTTTCAATATTTTTTTTTCCTTTGGCAGATGATTTTTTATTTTTATTTTTATTTTTGGCTAAGAAAGGGAAAAAACCAAATGTGTAGCTATTTTATTTTTTTCAAATCAAGAATTCATTTATTTATTAACACAAAATTAAAATAGAGGGACGCCCGGGCATCTGCCTGGGCCAAGCATCTAGTTTAAAAGTTATGGTTGAGTCACTACTCATTGTCTACACTAAGTAATCAATGAAATTATTGTGACTACTAACATATATATTCTCTGTATTGAATTTCCAATTGAATTTTTATTTTTAATACAGAATGAATTAAAAGTAAAAATTTAAATTCGACAATAATTTTTTAATAAAGGAGTACATATGAAGACATTGTCCCTTTGTTCATATATTAAGTAGCTCACCAAATAATGGTGTCGGTAAGAAGAACCCAAAAACCGACAAGGATGCCTTCGTCATGAAACTTAAAAAAAAAACATCATCCTTTTCTCTTTGCTCAATTAGTGTGATTAATCTATGCGTAAGATTCGCTGACCATAATCAGCTACCTAACCTCGAAAGAAAATCAATATATAATAAGAGGAAGAAAAGACAACCCAATTTGTATAATATAATACAAATTTTATAATATAATACCTCTTACTGTATAGTATATTTACTAGTCAAAAAAAAAAAAAAACCTCTATTTGTTACTGATGTGTGTGTTCTTGTTTCTGATGCTGGATACTATGCAAATTAAATGTGCTGAAAAAAGGACACAATTAGGCTAATGCATCTTTTTCAATGAAAGTCATAATTGAAATGATTATGAATTTAGATTATCCATTTCAAATCAAACTGCACTCATAGTTTCATCTTATGTTGAAAATTATTTTTAAAAAAAAAGAAGAAGAAGAAGAAAGAATATTAAATTAGAATAGAAAATTTTCTTAATATGTTATTATAGACGGATGACTATTAAGAGCACTGAAAAAGATTAAAATAGTAATAATTTGTTTGATTACAAATATTTGAGTCACCCGACAAATTTATTATCCTTCCATTGTCATTTTAACAATTCAATAAGCAATTCCACTTTTATATTTTATATAGAAATAACTACACAATTCATGAAAAAACAACTACCTTTGGGGGGGGGGAAAGAAAAAAGAAAAAAGAGAGGAAAAATTAGGCCCTCTTCCTCCTTGGATTTGGGCTGTTGCACACCAAAACCCAAAAATGTACTTTCAAGGTCAATCGGGATTGCAAGTTCCAAGTAGTAGTAGTATCCAAGATAATGAACATTCAAATACAGCGGGTTTAAACTCTCAGCAAAATCAGCCTAACGGCTAGTTCCTTTCCCCTGTCTTCCATGGAGGTGGAGGCAGGGGGCCCTGTTCCGATGGACTTCGACAAGAATAATCCGGTAACAACGAAGGTGAAAAACAAGGAAACACTACTAACTCAAGCAACGACTGAACCAACAAATGAAAACGCATCTAATGAAGCTCAACCCCCATCCTTCAAAGACTCCCTCTTACAGGGACAACCAATTAAACAATCCAATGGTTTCCGCTTAGAAGAGGTCACCACTGAACCCAGCAACGTACAGTACACGATAGAAGACGGCATCCCAGCGATTAATTTTGCTAACCGAGTAAAACAGAAAATGGAAAGAGCGATGTCATACTCTATCGTGGTCCGGCCGCTTTGGAGGAACTTCAGTTTTCTAGCCATTCGCAAAAGATGTATGAATCTGTGGCAGCCCAAGGGGGACATCTACCTCGTCGATTCAATCGATGGATACCACGTAATCAGACTTACGCATGAGGAAGATTACCTCAATGCTTTGCTTAACAGCCCTTGGACAATAGTCAACCATTACATTACTGTACTACCATGGAAGATTGATTTTGATACTAAGGCTGATAACATTTCTGCTGTGGCAGCGTGGGTGAGGATACCAGGTCTACCGATCCACTACTTCCACAACGATTTACTGCGAGATATCTCAAAACCCATAGGCGGGTACTTGAAGGCAGACAGAAACACCCTGCTACCAGAAAGAGGCCGATACGCACGATTGGCAATTGAACTTGATCTAACCAAGCCCTTGGTTGGTAAAGTCAGGGTAGACGGTAAAGCTTATACAGTGGAGTACAAAGATTTGAGACGCATCTGCTTCAATTGTGGGAAGTATGGTCACAATATTGAAGAATGCCTGGATCGACCCGCTGGCAACCCGGAAACAACACCGGCGAACATAAAAACATCACAATAACCCATTGGTGAAACTAGTGATCAAGGTGGGAGGAGCGCCACCCAACCACCGGTCGACCCCAACTGGGAAAGAGCAACAAGAATCATGATGCCAGTCAAAACGACCAACAATCTGGGTGAATGGAGTTATGCCCAAAAGAGAGGAAAAAGAATGTTAACCAACAACCAATCAACGGGGATTGGAAGAGGAAATCAACAGAATAAAGTAAATCCAGATTTCCGGAAACAAACTAACCCCTTTGCTCCACTGGCCGGGATGAATGGCGAGCCGGTGGCGGAGCAGTCAGATAACATTTCTATTAATCATAATTTTACTATGGGTACCACTAATAATTCCCAAGGTTTTTCAAGCACTAGGCCCCATGGAACCAAGCAGGATAAGCCCACAGAAACCATAGAACCCAAAGCCTACCCACAAAAGCAACTAAATGAAAATCAGACCAAACAGCCCAAGAGGGCTCATGGGTCAAGAAGACTCTGTCTAATGACCCAGCAGCCCAAAAATTGGAACCAGACATGCCCAATAAAACCCAAACACTTCTAGACCCAACATCAGAAGTAACCTTAAATAATATCCTGATCCAGCAAATCAATAGCTCAACCTTAATCCAGAATGTAGAATCTCAAACCGTCGTCCCAAACCAAAGCACCACCGTTCTCATCGCGTAGAATCGACTGACTGATGCTCCAGAGAAACACACGGCGATGCAAATTCTCCGTCCAAACCCAGAACATAACTCCAACAGCCTCAATAACTCCAGTACCGGCGGCCCTTTGAATCGGAAAAGCCTGCATGTAACAACCCCGTCTCCATCCTCAGGCAAACCACCGGATCCCCACTATGCATTCCATCTTAAGCCTAATCTGAAAATTCGACCGGAGCGGGGAGACAAACCACCCGACCAGCTGACCAATTCCAATGACGAAGAAGATCCGATGATCATCAATTCGGCAAATGACCAACGGAGAGTGGCCAGAAGTGACCACTGGTCAAATGCCGACGAGAGCTTACCGGATGCATGTAAGTAATCTCACCTCTCTCTCTCTCTCTCTCTGTTTTTAAATAGATCACAACATAATGGCTTGGAATTGCCGTGGCATTTCCAACAAAAAACAATTTTTGAAATTAAAAATATGTTTAATAGGTACAAATTACATCTGTTAGTAGTGTTTGAAACTCATGTGAATGGAATACAAGCTCTTGACATAATAAACGAATTAGGTGTAGATCATTCGCATAGAGTCGAAGCAATGGGACATTCTGGGGGAATCTGGCTCATGTGGCGGGATTCGGTCTCTGTTGTAATCTTGCAAAATAATTGGCAATTTATTCATGCCAAAGTTTGTTTTCAAGATGATGTCTTCTGTTTTATCACCACAGTGTACGGTAGCCCTCAACCGCTAACCAGGCGTACACTGTGGCATGAATTGAACGTCCTTGCAGGTACAATTGATGGGCCATGGATGGTTATTGGCGATTTCAACGCCTTCACAAACAAGGCCGATAAAGTAGGGGGACGAAAATCTCATGGCTGCAAATGGTTTAGAGAATGGATAAACGATACTGAGATGAATGATTTAGGCTTTCAAGGATCAAGATTCACTTGGGACAACGATTTGTGTTTTGAAAGATTAGACAGAGGGTTGGCGAATGATAAATGGGGGGACCTTTTCGACAATACTCTGGTACATCACTTGCCTAGAACGGTCTCAAATCACTCACCGTTGCTAGTAAAGTTCCAAACTAAGGGAAGCCGCCCCTCGGGAAGAAAATTCTTCAGGTATTTGACTGCCTGGGAGGCACATGATGACTGGAAACAATGGCTTCAAACCAACTGGGACGTGAACTTAGACTTCCCTCAGGCCTTAGAACAGCTCACTTTTCGCATAAATGAGTGGAAATTCAACTTTTTTGGCGATCTTAACAAGAAGAAGAGCAGACTTTTAGCTAGAATTGGGGGTATACAACAAAGACTACCCTTCCATCAATCTAATGCTCTTCGTATGTTAGAGCAGTCACTAAGGGAGGAATACGAAACAATCATTACTCAGGAAGAGTTGCTGAGAATTCAAAACGCGAGGGCTGGATGGTTAATTCAAGGAGACTGCAACACAAAACGTTTCCATGCAACCCACAAGGAAACAAGGCAGAAAAAAAAAGAATTAAAGCAATACAATTAGACAATGGGACGTTGTGTACTGATGTTGAAACAGTGAGCAAAGAAGCAACTAGTTTCTTCCAACAAGTGTACACTGGAGCAATAGTGGGAAGCTACCAATATTGGGTGACTGGTAAATTCCCTGCTTTATCCAGAAACCACAAACAAATGTTGACAGCAGAATTAAAGGATCAGGAAGTAAAGTCAGTAGTTTTCGAGATGGACAAGCATAAAACAGGCAGAATGGACGGCTTTAATGCTAGTTTTTATCAACACAACTGGGAGATTATCGGCCCTCTGTCTGTATGATGGTGCGTAAAGCATTTGAATCTGGTGAAATTCCTGAAAAAATAAACAAGGCCCTGGTGGTACTTATCCCAAAGATCAAGAATCTGGAGAGGTTTCAGAACCTTAGGCCCATAAGCTTAATTAACATGTCAGCCAAGCTAATTTCCAAGGTTGTTGCCAACTGACTAAGGAAAGTGATGCCAAAGCTTGTGAGCTCAACGAAATCCAGCTTTGTACAGGGGAGGAGTATAGTCGACAACATCGTAATTGCACAAGAAGCCATCCACTCGATGCGAATTACAAAACGGAAGAGGGGCTGGATGGCAATGAAGATTGATTTAGTCAAGGCATTCGACTGGATTAGATGGGACTTCATCCAAGATACTCTGGAAGACGCAGGAATACCACACCAACTTCAGAAAATAATCATGAGCTCTTTCTGGACTGGATCGACGCAAATTTTCTGGGACGGAATCGTGGGAACGAAATTTAAACCGAATAAAGGGGTCCATCAGGGAGACCGGTATCTCCGTACATTTTTGTTTTATGTATGGAGAGACTTTCTCAGGCTATCAATTTAGCAGTCACTGCCGGAACATGGAAACCACTCAGATTTGGAGTCGAAGGTGTCCCATTGTCACATTTGCTCTTTGCCGATGACTTACTTTTGTTTGCCGAAGCAAGCATGGATCAAGTACAAGTAATCAGGGACACGTTGGACAGGTTTTGTCAAGCATCAGGCCAAATTGTAAGCAAGGAAAAAACGGTATTATATTGCTCACCCAATATTGACAAGGTAGATGATCTGCTAGGGCAAATGATTGGAATTCGTCGGGTGAACAACTTAGGGAAATATCTGGGGACTCCAATAATACATGGCCGAGTGAAAAACGAGATGTACATAGAATGGGTGAACAAAGCTAAACACCGGGTAGCGAAGTGAAACCCCCATCGAATTTCTATGGCCGGGCGACTCACACTTTGCCAGTCAGTGTTGTCAGCTATTCCTATTTACCTAATGCAGACATCGTTGTTACCAAAAGCCATCAGTGATGAATTTGATAAAGTAAGGTGAGATCTCTTGTGGGGAAGCAAGCCGGGAAAGCGAAAAATAAGTCTTATCAAATGGGACACTATATGTCAACCAAAAGCAAGGGGAGGCCTAGGCCTAAGGAAAATGCAAGAATTCAACATTGCCTTCATTGTCAAACTCGCTTGGGGACTGATAATGGGGGAGCAAAGTCTCTGGTCAATAATCCTGAGAGCCAAATACAATGTCTCACCAGGGCCACTACCCGAAGAGCTTTCAACGAAGAATGCTTCTCTTTTGTGGAAGCAGATTACTAAAGTATGGCCAGAAGCTGCTAAGGGGATTAGATGGATTATTGGAAATGGTCGGAGGATCAAGTTCTGGCAAGATGTGTGGGTGGACAACACAAACCTTCCCCTCAATTCTTTTGCGACACAAACAATCCCTACTAAAACTTTACAAAAGAAAATTGTAGATTTTGTTGACGAAAATGGCAGCTGGATTTGGAGCGTCATTAATTCTTTCTTGCCACAAAACATTTTTGACAAAACTAGAGCCATACCTCCCCCTCAAAGCAACTTAGGGGGGGACAAGCTGGTTTGGAAGCTAACACAATCCGGCAAATTCAGTACAACCTCGGCATATAATCAGTTGATGGAGGAAGCATGGGACCTTAAAAGACAACTGCTGGGAAAATCTTTAGAAGTGGAAAGGACCAGAGAAGATCAAGATATTCCTTTGGTTGCTTCTACGAGGTGTCCTGATGACAAATCATGAAAGGAAAAGAAGACACCTCACAGACAATGATAGTTGCCATCTATGTGGAGGAAGAGAAGATTTATTCCACATCTTTCGGAACTGCTACAGGAGCATGGAGCTTTGGCATGGCATCTGCACAACACTGGAACCAAATTTCTGGTACGAAACTGACTGGAATGCATGGATTATGGCTAACTTAAGCTCTTCTGTTTTGCAGGATAATTGCAAATGGCCACACTAGTTTGCTGTAGGCTGCTGGAAACTATAGAAAACCAGGAATGAGGAAGTTTTTAATGACACCATCATTACAGAAAGAACCCTGAAATTTTCAATCATTGCTCTGGTAAAAGAAATATGTCGCTCCAACTTGATTTTTGCCCATAGGAGTGTCAACCACCACCCTACAACTGCTTCGGGAAGCTGGAGCCCTCCCCCATGTGGCGCCATCAAAATTAACAGTGATGGTGCAAGAACAACAACTTCTGGGAAAGCGGCTGCTGGAGGAGTGTTCATAGACTACAAGGGAAATAGGATTATGGGATTTGCAGCAAACCTGGGCTGTTGCAGTGTGTTGGAAGCCGAATTCTGGGGAGCTTTCCACGCCCTCAGAATTGCTTGGGACCTAGGTTTTAGGACCATTAGCTTGGAATTAGACTCCTCAAATGCGGTTGATTTTTTGACGAATGAAGGCTTCTCGTCCGTAAACAGACATATTTTTCATAGACTTAGAAAGTTTCTTAATCTCAACTGGCAGATTGTAATTATGCATACGCGACGAAACCGAAATGAAGTCGCCGATGCCTTGGCCAAGTTTTGCCTCTCTTGCCCAGAGGGACTGCATATTTTGTCTACACCACCGTCTGGAGTTAAGGATTATCTATTAGTAGATAAATTAGGATCATCCCACGACCATAGGGATATTTTGTAATCTAAGCCTCAGGCTTCCCTCGTGTGTGTATATATATATATATATATATATATATATAAAAGGTTAATCAGGATTCTATTTTAGAATTTACTATCGTCTCTGTCTCCTTGAAACCGTGTTATAATATTCAAAAAAAAAATTGAGTTATACAGAGATAATTTATGGATTGGGGTGATTAACTATGGAAGATGTTTCAAGGGCTCCCAGCCCAACCTTAGTCCAATGATATGTCTGGCATTTGTGAAAGCGTCATTGTTGTTGAAAACGAACTCATAGATCGATTTCGGGGCTAGAGCTTTATTACTGCTCCAAGCCTTTCTTCCAAATAATTTGGAGCATTTCTAGAGTCGCCCCCACTAGTCTTCTCTTTTTATCTTTACAATTTCATCAATTTTTATTGATTTTAATTTGCTGGCCGGACATATTTATATGTACTATGTTTTTTTTTTTTTTCGTTCATTTACATATGCATGTGCATGTTGGGAAATGATTTTTCGAATTTTGCTGATTTGGGATATATTGCACTTGGGGTTGTGTCACGAGTTGGATTTGGGCGACATGAATTTGGGAAAATCGGAGGAAGAAATCGAATAACAGAGCCAAGAAATTGGGTTAGGCTTCTAGGAATCGAAGAACATGGGGGAGAGAGAGAGAGAGAGAGAGAGAGAGAGAGAGAGATTAGAGAAATAAACAAATTCATAATTACAATTAAGTTCCCTAATTATAGCTAAAAGGGAAATTAGCCTCTAGTTCATGAAAGATTGTTGGTTTGAAGTTGGCCGCTCCAGCTCCATCTAATATGGGCCTAAAATAGACTTCAATGAATAAAAACTGGAAGCCCACTATAAAAGAAAATAAGAAAGTTTTCGGACAAACGGAAATAAAAAGAAAATAATATGATTACAAAAATTGAATTTTGTTATTGTATTTTTTCTGTTTTCCTATGGATATTTTGACAAGTTTGTTCCTGTATATCTTTGTTGAATAAGTAACATATCTCATGCCCATTACTTTTCACCTTGCCTGACATTTCAATATTGGCTAAGTTAATTTACTTACTTTTTTGTTATACTTGTAGACATTTCAAGTATTTTTTTATATCCAAAATTTTAAAATAAACCGTTAAAAGTTAACTTATAATACAAATAATTTGAGATTATCTATAGAACAAACCGTTATAATTTATTTATATATAGCGTAGAAAGTGATGATCAGAATGACGCTGGAAATCTATAGCCTAATAAATAGCCTTTTTTTTAAGAGCCTAATAAATAGCCTATAAAATGAGATTTAATGATATGATAAATTAGATGATGAGATATATAATTAGAATCTAAATGGGACTTACTAGCCTTTTTTTTAAGAGCCTAATAAATAGCCTATAAAATGAGATTTAATGATATGATAAATTAGATGATGAGATATATAATTAGAATCTAAATGGGACTTACTCTGTTAAAAGAAATAGTGTACATAAATTACAAATTTTATAGTTCCATATAGAGTATTTTTTACCCTTTATTTTTAAACATAGGGAGTGGTGTTCTTTTGCTGGTTTTTGACTCATTCAAAATTTTGAAAGCAAGGGCAAATTCCTTACTTTGAATATTAAAAACTAAGGAAAACTAATCATGATTAAATTGAGTAGAAAAATCATATTTAACAGCCAGCATTACGATTGATTCACGAAATGCTACCAAATAGTAGCAACTTATTTTTACAAGTCAAAGGGGGTGAGGGTGGGTTGGTGTTGGGAAAGATAATACACACACTCATGAGAACACACCACCACAAAACAAACGAACTTGATCTACATGTCCTGAACATACTGTTCATCACCGTCGTTACCACCCACGTCGTAGTGGAGAACATAGACTGTAAACTCTACGATACCGTCTTGAGTGGTGGCGTTAGCCCAATAAGTAGACGCCACCGCGCTTCCCCTGGCCAGCCGGAAAACCCCAGAACCACCAACGACCGCCATCTCCCTGTACTTTGCTTCCAAGGGATTGTATCCCTGAATGCTGAGAGTGCTGCCGTTGTACTTGCCGTCGGTGAACACGAAGTTGAAGGTGAAAAGCAAAGCCACGTCTTCCTGCGAGGTCAACGAATAGATCCCTTGACCGTAACCAATCCTGTGTGAATCCGGTGACCCCGTAACGGTCAACGGATCGTCGAAAACCCTAGTTAAGCCGAAAAATGTTTTGGACGAAGAAGTGAGGCTGGACCGGGCGACTTCGATGGCGGTCGGAGTCTTCCCGGATACCACGTCCTGGAAGAAGAAGTGGAGCTTAGTGAGCTTCTCTTTTGCATGTGGAAGCCTTCTGAACCATCTTTCTACTCCTTCAGGGCTTTGGTCTATGATTCCATGGCCCAATGGCGCCATGGCCAGCAGCACAACCAAAAGCATCGCCACCATTTTCATTTTCATCACTTTTTTTGGAATTTTTTTCTTTTTGCTGTGAATTAGTTTTTTTTTTCAGAGCAAAAGTTGAAATGGGTTGATTTGAAAGAACTTTAGGCAGAGAAGTGCTATTTTTATAGATGGGAATTATTAAAATATAAGACCATGGAGATAAGACTGATTTTGTTGACCCAAAAATTAGGCAGGACTGGGATCATTTTTGCTGTAGTCAAATTAATTAATGTTATTGGAAATGTAAAAGAAGCGTTTTTTTATGTAACACTTGTCGGGTTTTACGTTATTTATTCAAGATGCACAATGAAAAGAAAAACAAAAAGGTCTCCTTCACATTTGCATAAGCCTGGTCCCTAGATAGTCAAATTGCTACCAACACAGAGTTGGCGGGCCAAGGATTAACCACGTATTCTTTTTTGTTTTTTATTGTTTTTTTGTTTTTTTTTTTTTTTTGGGTTGGGGAGGGGGGGGGGGTGGGTGTTGCTCATTAATCTTTTTTAACAACCCTAGCTAATATGGTTTTTTAGGCTTTAGAGTTCAGCACTTTAATGCTACGAACCTTCGTTTCAAATTATTACTACACTTAATTAAGCGTTTGGGGAAGCAAACATAGAGAGACGATACTCTTTCTATTTCAATCTAATAACATATTCCCGCTTTGAAGACATTTCAAAACTTAATCCTACTTCATGCATTTAATTAAATCTTATTTTTAAATTCTCTAATATACATATCATTCACTCATTCACTATTAACTCATTAATCACGATTACTAGAAATATGTTAAAATTCTGATTTTAAATTAATCACATAAATTAGCTTTAGCGCTTACTTTTTCTTGATTTTTTTATGTAGGTTCAAATAAGTCTATTCAATTAAGAATGAAAGAATACCGATTTATTAAAAGATATAATTAGAGGGCGGCATAAAATGAAAATAAATAAATAAATTATAGCCTTGGACAGTCAAAGAATGGATAAAAAACAATGTCCGCTTAGTCTAATAATACAAATAAATTGAAATGGACGTTGTACTACATTATTGCGGTGTACTAAGCCACTAGTATTTATAGAGAAAAGTAGTTTCACAAGTGGGGTATAATTTAATATACCCAATTATGTGCAAACGCATATCGGTGCTTTCTGAAATTTCAAAGTCCTTTAGACGTGCGATTTGAGGTGTACTATTTGTCAATTTTGATGAAATAAAAGGATGAGTAAAATAATGACTGAGGATGGATTTCTATATTAGATCATCTTATATGATCAAAATTACAAAGCAGCTGACAGGGGAAAAAAAAAATATTGCAATCAAGTTTTTTCAGAGAATTTTGATCTGGACTGAACTCTAGAGTCACATATATATGATAATATTCATTTTTCGCAATTTAAGATAGTTTGTTTGGGGTTCTCGTTTATAATTAATATCCGTTTTTTTTAATACAAATAGAATTTAAAATCTCTCTATAGAAAGAAGGATTTCTCCCCTGCAACATTGTTTTACTTTTCGCTATGTCTGGCAATAAGAACTGAACAAACTCTTTCGCTGACCTTAACAAATTAAGTTATTGAAAAGAATTATCAAAGCTACGTCAAAATCAATATGAACTTGTCTTAGAACTTAGGCGTCTTGACAAATTTTAAAGTGCTCGAGGGCAGGAGTCACTGGATGATGATCAGACAAATGGCGTAATGAGTTTGATGTTTTAAGAAACTAAACTTTAGGGTTCCATTTTTCATTAAAAGAAATATAGTTTGATTTTTGTCTTAAACGTGAACGTATGCTAATTCTTGAACTCCAAAAGGCATTTTGAGTTTTGTTAAATTTCATTTAATTATCGTCATTTTAACTGAAAGTAAAATTCTTATAAAATCGTTTTATATTTATTGTGTTTTTTATTATTATAAATTATTTTTAATATTTTATTTCTAATTGAAAAAAACCATAGTAAAAACATTTAAGAAAAAATTAAAATGTCTGGACTGAAGGGAGTAATTGTAAGAGTAACACATAACGTGACACTTTCTTTTACGCACTACTTAAAATCTTAAATTCATGCAACTTGGGCGGCATGCTGTAGTCGATCGGAGATAATGGAGATAGATTCAGGGGAGAGAGTCTTCTTCTTTAATTTTTTTTTTTTCTTTGAACAAAAAAGTCAGAAATCCATTTCATAAATACAATCAATCTGGCATTGAAGTTGAATAGTTGATATTCTACCGACTACTAGCAATATTCTAATTTAAGGTACGACAAAAAATCTGCGAAGCTCACTTAATTTCTAAATCTTGGAAATACAAGTATAACAAAGCCATTCATTCATCCCCCTCTTCTAATTTTGAACTTTATGTTGCTCCTTCTCCCGAACAAAAGTCAAGTTCGTCAACAAATTTAGAAGACATGCGTTTTCAATACTTTTGAAGGGAAAAAAGAAAAAAAAAAAAAGAATTTTCATGGAGTAATATGTATTCAACACGGGGGAATTCAGTCATAGTCATCATTTCATAAATCCCGGGGGTGTATAAAATGCAGTAATAGGAAATCTATTTACAACTAGATTCATGATGTATTGAAAGTGATATTACTATTTAGGTATATGAGTATATGACGTTGTCTATCAAATGAAGTGCAATATGGTGAAAGATTTCTTATCTTATAATTGTAGTACGTTACTTCCGAAATCATCAAATTATATTTTGATATGTATTTATTTAAATATTACTCTTTCTTTAATTTAATTAATATCCTAACTCATTATTAGATGAATCCTTAAAGATTATGAGTTAAACTTTTGGGAAGGAATGCAGAAAAGATATAGAATTATGGTGTAAAAAAAGTTTTGTCACTGTTTGATATTTATTTTGAGATTTTTTTAGTTGAAAACAGCCAGTTCTTAAATTAAATTTATAATGCTTGGGCAATAATAAGACCTAACGTAAATGGTGACCGAATCATTTCCAACCAAAATTGATAAAATAAAGTATATCTACCTTTTTAAGGGGCTAGTGAAGAATAATGATACATGTACTGGAAATTTTACAAGGAAAGTGACAACATATGGTTACAACTATTCATTTTATGTAACTTTCTAATATTCATAATTTATGCATTTTAAGGTTAAAATGTAGTTTAAATCATTGACACATGTGGGCATCAGGAAGATCCAGCGGCAAATGTACGCAAACCAAGCGGTAGCCCAATTTAACGATGAGTCCAACACCTCTTTTGCTAGCAACATACTCCCTACGATCAAAATCTGAATAAAGAAGATTGACTATAGACATAGACTTATACTCTGTATAAAGAAGATTGACTATAGACATAGACTTATAGAGCGATAACTTTATCATGAAATCAATTTTATACTAAAAAAAAATTGATTACTTATACTCCGTATAAAGAAGATTGACTATAGACATAGACTTATAGAGCGATAACTTTATCATGAAATCAATTTTATACTAGCTTTACTTTTTTTTAAAAAAAATCATATTGAATTTTTAAGTTTGTACTAAAACTAATACAAATCTTAAAACTCAATTTCGACTATTTTTTTCGGACATAAGAAGTAAAAAATTTGTTAACATTACAAGTGGTAAATAGCTATATAATAATCTCCATTATTTTACCTGGTGATGACTAAAATTATATGATGAGTCAGAATTAAACTCTAGGCCTATTGGGCTTAGGATTAGATTACTTAAAGACTAAGTCACCCCCTAAACCTATTCCATTAGGATTTCAAGAAACAAGTAACACCACCTCTATATAAAGAGGTGGTGCCTCAATTGATATCTTCTACCTATCTTCTACACCTCATACACACACACAACCATCTCTCTCTCTATTATCTCTATTCCCTTATTAAATTAAGCATCGGAGAGTCTACCATCGGAAGACACTCGAGGCTCTGTCTTGTAGGTTTTAGGCCATCCGTCGCCTCCAAGATCATCATCGTCGCCTGTCCTAAGGTACCGTACAAATCCGAGCTTCATCAAGTGGCACGACCAGTGAGACCAATTTGTTTGGTCTTCACAACCAAATTAATTTATTGAAGCGAAGATGAAATTTGTTGGTGCTTTACGCTGCGCAATATCACCAGCGTTCATGGCTCAAGAAAAACCGCAAACAACTGCTATTGCCGCTGACAAAGACAAGCAGGCAACTTCGGCGTAACCATCCTATAACAGGTCGTCTGGTGGTTTGTTTGATCAAAACCTCATGGAGGCCCTTTTTAAAATTTAAACCTACCTTCTTCAACAAGTTCCAAGATTTTGTTAAGAGGTTTTATGAACTCGATGGCAATCAACGACAACTCTTAATGAATAACCTGGGTACTTTCTCGGAAGATCGAGAGCCAAACCCTAGGAGCAGTTCTCGAGAACATCACATTATGAATCGAGAAGATGCTCATCTTTCTCGACCAATCTTCAACTAGAGTACCTTCAACCATCGAAGAGCAACTACGCAAGCTTCTCGCACCTGAAGAGAGGATCATGAAGAAGATGACAGTCCATTCATCCAACGCATCCGAGAAGCACCCATGCCCGATAAGTTTGAACTTCCAGATTTGAAGTTTTATGGAGGAGATACTGGTCCCATGGTGTTCTTACAAATTTATAAGAGTGCTATGAGATTAAGAAATGCTTCTAATGATTTCATGTGCAAGGCGTTCCCTACCTATCTCATGGGTCAAGCACAGCTCTAGTTTGGAACTTTGCTTCCAAGAAGCATACGGTCGTTTTATGAGCTAGGAACTTTGTTTCACACAAGGTTCTTCTGAGGGAAGAAGATCCGCAAGACGACCACTGAACTAATGGGTCTCAGGCAAGAACGAGAAGAGTCTATTGGAGGTTATTATACCCGTTTCACCAAAGAACAACTTCAAGTGGAAGGAGTTTCCGAGGAGACAATAATCGCAGCCTTCACCAATGGTCTTTACCCGTATGAGGAATCCACGACCTTACGACAAAAATTGACAAAGGAATCACGGGTTTTGCTGCAACAACTCTTCTCAATTGTTGAAACTGAAGTTCGAGCAGAAGAAGATTTACGTTGAGCATGAGATAGCCTGCACCATTATGAGAAGAAGTCGCTCGAGAACAAGGCTAAAGGCCTAGGGGCAGATCGTGACCGAGAACTAGACAAAGAACACAATTGAGATCGAGAAAGAGGCCATGACCGAGCAAAGCAGAAGGCAAATGCTTATACGCCTTTAACTCGTCCTCGAGCTGAAATCCTAGAGGTCCATAAGCATGAGTTAAAAGTGCCACGTCCCATGTCAACAGATCCAACAAGCACCCAAGAAACTTATGATGTGCTTTCCATAAAGATCATGGACATGACACGGAAAATTGCCATGAACTAAATGAGCAAATCAAGGAAGGACTTGAGAAGAGAAAATTCCAAGAGTCTATGACAAATGAAGACAATCTCTCGAGGGAAACTCTAGGTGAGCCTCACGTTTCATTCAAGATACCATAAGGACTCCTCGAGGTTCCCTCAAACAACTTTGACTTATCTTCAATAAACATATTATTATATTATGTTGCCTTTTTTGAGTGAAATTTCGTATCAACGAAAGACTCGCTAGACGAGCACCGGGTTTAAATAAGACCTGCTTGACGGGCACGACCCACAAAGGCCTGCTAGACGGGCAATGGGCAGACCTACTAGATGGGCACAGCTACAAGACCTGCACGACAGGCAATATAGGCTTCTCACCTTCAAATAAGAGAGTAAAGGTTTCTCACCTTCAAATAAGAGAATCTAGGCTTCTCCCTCCTAATCAGGAACTCACTAATACAAAGACCTCCTTTGATGGAAACCATCTAGCTAATACTAATGGAGAAGGACATGTAGCTGTCAATAATGGAGAGAACGATCAAGTTGAGGTCGTGAATGCTAATGGAGGATCTAAAGATGCTGCTTTAAAGAATAATCCTTACATACGTGATCCACTCTCAAACATTGTTGGACCAATGACTCGTGCTAGATGCAAGAAGATGGATGAATCACTTAATAGTCTAATTACTACTACATGGGCTAAGGAGGAAATTAAACTTGAAGATTACAAGCCCAAGACTATTAATTTGTTGCAAGTGACACCAAATGGACTTGACCCATTTGGAGAGAAGAATTTTTGGCCCTCAATCCAAGAAGGACCGCCGGCCACACATCCTCATGTTGGTCGAATTAATCCCGAAAGTTTAGGGGTGAGATCATTTAAATTTTATCTCTTTGAAAGATAAGACTTTATCCCTTTAAAGGATAATATTTGGGATGATTCCTTTTATCTTATTTTCGAGTTATCCTACAATAAGGAGTCAACTTTTGATGTCTACTCAACCGTTGGATGAAGACTACATTAAGATGGATGGCTAAGATCACTCTACAAAGAAGATGATGATAGAGTTTTAACTCAAGGGAGATTCTATCCATAGGAATCTTTCTAAGAGATTATCTCTTTGTATTTTAAGTTTTAATTAAAACCTACAAGTCTTAAATGTTTTAAGACTAGTAAAAGTGTCTAGGTTCGTTATCTTATCACTTAAGATAACTAGGAGTTTTTAGAGTTTGATTTCATTTCAAATTCTTAGAGATAGGAATAGAGGTGAAGAGTTGTGTTCTTCCTCTACTTCTTGGGAAGAAATTTCGGCCACCCCCTCTATAAATAGGGACCGAAATTCTCTTGTCTAACACACCTTGTGTCATTGATATTTTTCTGAGTGAAATTGGTTAGAATTTTATTCCTTTCGTGGAGTTCTTGTGAGGACTTCTTTGTTTAGTTGTTGCATGTGTGTTGTGACAATTATTAGACTTATCTATCTTGTTTAGTTCACTTGATAGTGACGTCTTTAGCATTGGATCTTTCGAATATTGGTACTTAAGCTCATAGATCTCATATCTATTGGGTTTTCCTACACAATTTTCCAAGGGGTCTCTGCTTGGTTAGAAATAGCTCCCTTCATTCTTGATTTGGGTTGTTCTACCATTGAACTCGTGAATTGATCCACGTGAGATTAAATATCTTTTCTTTTCTTTGTTTTCGTGTGTTTTTGAGTCTTTAAATCCGAATTCTCCAAATTCCGCTGCCTACAAATCTCTGTCTTTCCGATTTAGCAAAGTTGATCTTTTCTTAAAGATTGATTTTGTCACGGATTGCTATCATCCTTGAGGCACTTTATTCTCCTTACTTTATATAGGTGACACCCAAGAAAAGAGTTTGAGAACCGGGACAACACCACAACACTCGAGAAGATATCAACACTCATAGCAACCCATATTCTTCTCATCGAGTCTCGAGAATATGGCTTGCTAGGGGCAATTGACGAGAATTAAACCCTAGGCCTATTGGACTTAGGGTTAGATTACTTAAAGACTAAATCACTGCCTAAACCTATTCAGCTAGGGTTTCAGGAAACAAATACTACCTCTATATAAAGAGGTCTCATAATTTATATATTCTACCTATCTTCTACACCTTATACACATGCACAACCACCTCTCTCTCTATTATCTCTATTCCGTTATTGACTTAAGTATCGGAGAGTCTACCCTCAGGAGACACCCGAGGCTCTGTCTTACAGGTTTTAGGCCGTCCGCCACCTCCTAGATCATCATCGCCACCTGTCTTAAGACACCGTACAAATCCAGGAATCGTCATTATACATTGGAGACATGATATACTAGAGACGTTGTACATATCTCCTTTTTGTACATGTTTACTTGAAGAGTGTAACTAGCCCAAGCAAAAGTATTGTTTAAGGTTTCTAAAGGCTAATAGCGATGAGATAGTGAGCTAAATACTAAGCTTAAGCTAATGTAAGCATATAAAGAAAAATGGGTGAACTACATATTGCCCCTCGAGTTAGCTAGATGTGTAATACGCCTCTCAAGTTTAGATTATACTACCAAATATGTCATTGACTCATAATCAACCTATCAAAAGTCCCTTGAACATTAAAAAAAAAGTCCCTTGAAAATGTTACATCAACATCAATTTTGTTTAAACGGCAAAAAAAAAAAAAACTTTCAATCTATATTTTTTTAATTAAAAAATTTAAATATTTTTAAAATTATATCAAATAAGTTATAATATACCGTATTAATCGTTTTATTATAATGCACTTAAACAATAAGTTTTTGAAATTAACTAAATGATTTCTTTATATTAAAATAATTTTCATTATTTACACTTATATTATTAGTTATGGATTAGTTTTCATTTGTTAACTTATGCTATAATTAAATGTTAAAATGACAAATTACCTAAATTCTCATTTTTAATGGTGAAAAGACACAAAAACAAAAAACAAAAAAAATAAAATAAAACAAGAAAACGAGGTGTATGGATATGATGATAAATTTAGTCATATTAACGTATAACCCTTGCTTAGGGATATATATTAGTATTACCAAAACTTAAGAGGTTTATGATAGATCAAACCAAAACTCGGGTGTAAAATTTAGTTCGCCCAAGAAAAATTTTAGGAAAATCTTATATGTAGTAAATTACATTCCTTGAAACAGAAGTCTTGAAAATCCCTTGAAAATCTTATATGTAGTAAATTACTATATATATATAGTAACAATTCATAATTAAATAGAATAATGACTAATGAAAAAATAAAAAAGTCAAACCAGTACTCTCCTAATAACTTACCAATAGAGTATGGGGTGATTATATATATACACTTGCCATATCAGTTACTAACACTATTCCTTTTCAATATACATTTTCACTATATATAGTCCTATTTTGATTTCCTATTTCAATTCAATAAAATATAGTATTTTTCAGCGATGGAGAAAATACATTATTTTGTTTCAATAAACATAACTTTTTAATTATATTTTTTATTGAGAAGTATTTCAGTAATTGTTGATGAGATTTCTGTTTAACTACATTAAGTGATTCACAAAGCTGGCTTCATATGAAAAATTATATGGGTTTTTTTCTTGTGATAATATTAGTTAAATTTCAAGCAGGGGTAAGACAACATTTTGGGGCCGAGCGTACAAACATAAAGAACACTAGATTGTGATAAGAATGAACCACAAAACAGATCATTGAACTATTTGGTAATGCTAATATATGTCATTAATCAAATTTATTTGTAAAACAGGTCACTATACTAAGCGAAAAATTCATCCAAAATCATTCTATGCATTTTGGACGTTAAATAGTGACAAAAATCTATTTTTCACATGTTTTTGGGTTTAGGGGTATTTTTGTCATTTGGTTATTTTTAATTTTTTTAAAAAAAATAATTTTTTTTTTTACAATTCTTCTTCTTATATTTCCTAACATGTATATGCTGGTAGTATAATTTCTAAATTTCCAAAATCAATTTAACTTTTGTGTTTAACTTCTAGATTATAAATTTTTTTAAAAAAAATTATAAAAATGAAGAAGAAGAATTTGAGTTAAAATAAACATAAAAATTAATAGTTTATCGTTTTAAACCAAAAAAGAAACTAAGAAATTATCTAAGACAAGTTGTTTCTTCTAGGTTATTTAATTATTTTCAACTCGATTTAATTATTTAATTATCAATCCTCACGTTTACATCAATTTGAATTTCTCTTCTTTATTTTTTATAAACTTGAAGTTAAAATACAAATGAAAAATTAATTTTTTAAATTTAATAATTATTGTAATACCAACATATACAATTTAGGAAGTAAAAAGAAGAAGAATTGTTAAGAAAAATTAAAATATTAATATATTTAAAGAAAATACATAATTATGAAATTACTCATAGACCCAAAAACATGTGAAAAATAGTTTTTCGTCACGATTTAACGTTCAAAATAGCTTTCAGCTAAGAGAAGTTATTTCCCCTAGGTTATTTTTGGTGTTAAATCGTGACAGAAAGTTATTTTTCACCTACTTTTGGGTCCAGGGCCAATTTCATCAATTTATATTTTTTAAAAAACATAATTTTTAATTAATTCATTTTTTTTACAATTCTTCTTCTTTTACTTCCTAACTTTTATATGTTAGGAAGTATAAGAAGAAAAATTGCAAAAAAAAAATAATAATTTTTTTAAAAGATTAAAAATTAAAAAATAATAAAAAGACAAAAATACCGCTAAACCCAAAAGAATGTTTCACATAGATTTCCGTCACTATTTAACGGCCAAAATTAACAGAATGATCTCGGATGAATTTTTCTGCTTAGTATAGTGACTTGTTTTATAAATAAATTTGATTAATGACATGTATTACAATTACCTGATAGTTCAATATCCTGTTTTGAGGTTCATTATTGTGATAATATGAAACCCATCGAATTTTGGCCTATTGGGCAATTAGTATATTTTCTCAGTTAGGGACCCCATATAGTTGGGTTCTTGTCCCCTTTGGATTAGGCCTAATCCATTGTGTATCCATTTTGCCACTCAAAATTGTCAATCAGTCACCATCCAAAGTATCCTCTGACTTTCACTCCATTACTGCAAATAATAATAATAATTATAAATAAATAAATGAAAATTAGAACTTTTCTTTCCCCATAAATGAATCCAAATTTTCCTTGAAAAGGGCATCAGAATACTTACTTGATTGCGTTCCGGACGTGTTGAAGATGGCGGTAGTAATATTGAATTTTGTAGCTATCTTGAAGTGATTGCTCTAGAAATAATGTTTCATCATTGAATTCATCCACCCCTGAATATATAAATATATATATTTTTTGGACGAGGTATTATAATTTTGTCCATGTTGCAATAATTAATTGCCACTATTTAAAAAAAAACAAAAAAAAGAAAAGAAAATATACAATATACAAGGAATTGTATTTCCATATATTATAATGTACAATATACAAGAATATATATAGATAATAATAAATCCTATACAAAATATTATTACCGTAAATACAATTATTACAATACAATCTGAAGCAGCCAACAAAACCGAAATAGTCAGATTAGTGAAAAAACCTACTTGCTAAAATTCAGAAAGCCGACAACCTAAACAGCTAGCCCTTTAATTATTTTCTTGTGAATCACTTTTTGTCCCTCAACAAGTTTTTTATTTTTATATTTTGCGTCATTACGTCCTTCGATTTTAAAATTTCACAATTTTTTTCATTTTCGTTAATCAATACTTAGGATTAAAATTTATGGAAAGAGATTTCTACTGGAGACTAACAAAAATTATACATATATCATTATTTTTAGACCCTATAAATTAACAAAAGAAATGAAAATGATTCATTTTAATAGAGTTCTTTTTATGATTACGGGAGAACTGTTATTTTTTAAAAATATCAGCGAGAAATCATAAGCAATTAATTAGAGAATTGCTCGAACATTTTGTTCAAATTTAAACGAAATCTACCTGCACTCCAATAAGCACTCCGTTACGAGAAGCTGCCAGTTCCCAAGAAGAAAAATAGAAAATTAGTTTTCTAAACAGTAAACGTATAAGAGAAAAAAAAAAAAAAAAAAGGAGTACAGTACATCTATAGTATTACGTTTATAATAATACTAGACAGTGAAATTACGAGAAATATCAGTATGGTTGTCCATGGTTGTCCGTCAGCATGGTTGGTCTGGCGGGAAGGATAATTGGCAGTGTAGCAATTCAAGCCATAGAAATCATAAGATCCGGCAAGTAGTTTAGATTCCTCCGGCGTGAATTTTGGAAGACGTTTGCCAACAACAGCTTTCATGACCGGTGGGTAATCAGTCACCGTATACTAAAGATTCACAAACCTAAAAGAAAGAAATAAAAGAAAATAATAATTTAATCATCGATCAATTATCTGGTTTGATTTCTTCACAAAAATGAACAATTTGCTTAAAAATAAATAAAATACTTAAATAAAGTTGTGTATGTTATAAAACTAGGGTCTAAATGCAATGATCCAAAGCAAAAGTACTTATTATTTAATTAGATATGATAATTATAACTTCTCTACTAGAGACTTTAATATAATAACTTTCTAATAATTTATATATTACTAGTTGTGGGCCCGTGCATTGCCCGGATTGTGAAAATATTCCGACATAATTAGTACAGGAAAAAAACTTGATAAAAAGTGAATAATAAAAACACGACACATATATCTTTAAAATTTTAGAAAAAAAAAAAGATTTCAAACAGTAAGTAAATATGGAAATTTGTAATGACCAAACATTTTTTCTTTATTGTAATTAAATGTGGTAACACATATGTAATATGTTAGAACATATAAAAGGGCACGATATCATTCAACTTTTTGTTATTGATCAGATAACTTGGATAACTTGAATCCACAAATAGAAGGAGGATTAGCCAACTCTGGAATTTTTGAAATCCTAATATTGCGTTTGAACATTACCAATATTTTTGCAATCGTTAAACTTGTATATTAGATCTTCTTAAACTCAGTTACAGTTTTGTTACCCTGTAAAAATAAAAAATACATCAAAAAATAACATTAGTTAGCGGTCACATACCTGGAAAAACAAATGGTGTATGGTCTCGTTCGTACATCGCTTAGCAACACGGTCATCTCATCAATCTGCAACGAAAAGTTATTGTAGAAAAAAAAAAGGATGAACTACCTTAATCAAAATTACAATTAAGTGACTAATTCAACTTTCAAACGGGACGGAAATTGATTTTGCTTATGCACCAAACTGCTGTCACGGCCTCTAATTTGGGTTATTTATAGTACATAAGATAACTACGGTCTTAGGGTTTAACATGTTATGAGATATTTTTGGTAAATATTTTATATGAGTAATTATATGATTTTGTAGATAGGTTAAAATTTTAGGCTTTACTGATAGAATTTGGAGCAATTAATTAACATATTTGGGGAGTTTGTGAATATGGACGGAATATTATTCTGGTTAATTTACCCATAATTTTTTAAATAAATTTCATTTATTAATTTTCAGATGTGGGAGGGAATTAAGGTGATCAATTTAAATCTCATTATTTTTGAATTTTAAAATCATATCATGATGTGCCATAAACTTGGAAGTCATATTTGGAAATGATATTTATTGTGCTTTTTTGAAAATTCCGAAAGCGTTTAGAAACGTTTCAAAATCACGGATGATGTGCCATACTTCCGGACCTTGTTCAATGTTAACTAATTATTATCATGTTTTTGATTTTCCTTGGTTAATGAAATATATATGAGTAAATAAGTTAAATTAAATAGTTACCAATTTTTTTTACTATATCTAATTAGGCTTGATTTTTATGATTGTTTGATGGACATCTCATTATGTGACACGTATCCGAAAAACTTATTCTCTTAATATATAGGATGTGATTATAAGATTTCAGAAGAAAATAAAATTAGAGTAAATTTTACTCTTTTTTTAACCAAAAGAAGTAGGTTGAAGAAAATGATTCATTCGGTGCATCTTTTTTAGTTCATAAACTTGAGTATATATAGGGAAACTTTGGCAGACAATTGGCCTCATTTTTCCCTATGTACAATTAATGTACCCAATTTATGGTTGTACTTTTGTGACCTTTTGGTCATTTATTTACAACACTCCCCCTTGAATGACCAAATAAATTACGCCTATAACATTGCCTCATTAAAAACCTTGCTAAGATAAAAACCCAGTGGGAAAAAAAAATTTAGCGAAGGGAAAAAGAGTGCAGCACGCAATTGTCTCACCCTGATGATAACATCAGTAACTCTTCACATGTTGTGTAAATAACGCATTCCGATGTTATGAACATGTTTTCTGAAAAGTGCGGTAGGAAGTGACTTTGTGAAGAGATCAGCTGAATTTTCACTGGATATGTATTGAATATCAATGTCATTATTCTTCATGAGCTCTTTAGTATATTCGAAGAACTTCGGAGGGATGTGTTTTGTCCGATCATTCTTGATGTATCCTTCCTCCATTGGCGAATACAAGCTGCATTATCTTCATATAAAATAGTTGGAATTGTTTCAACTCGAAAACCACAAGAAGTCTTGATGTGTTGTGTCATTGATCTGAGCCACACACATTCTTACTCTCTTCGTGCAATGCAATAATTTCGACATGGTTTGAAGAAGTAGATACTATTGCTTGTTTCTGGGAACGCCAAGAAATTGCAGTTCCTCCATATGTAAACACATATCTAGTCTGAGATTTTCCATGATGAGGATCAGATAAATAACCTGCATCTGCAAAACCAATTAACTCTCGTTTGGAGTCGTTAGAGTAAAATAAACCCAAATCAATACTTCCACGAAGATAACGAAATATATGTTTGATTCAATTCCAGTGTCTTTTGGTAGGAGATGAGCTGTGCCTTGCTAACAAATTGACTACAAAAGAAATATCAGGTCTGGTACAATTAGCAAGATACATAAGATCTCCAATTGCACTCAGATATGGTACTTCAGGACCAAGAATCTCTTCATCGTCTTTAACAGGACGAATTGGAACCTTTTTGTCATTAAGTGTCCTCACAACCATTGGAGTACTTAAAGGATTTGCTTTATCCATGTTAGAGCGTTTTAAGATCTTTTCTGTGTAATTTGATTGATGCACAAATATTCCATTATGCATATGTTCAATTCGTAAACCAAGACAATACTTAGTTTTTTCAAGATCTTTCATTTCAAATTCTTCCTTTAAGTATGCAACCATATTATCAATTTCTTCTGTTCCAATGATATTCAAGTCATCAACATAGACAACTATGATAACAAATCCAGATGCTGTTTTCTTAATAAAAACGCATGGACAAATAGCATTATTGGTATATCTCTTATTTGTCAAATAATCACTTAAACGATTATACCACATGCGTCCAGCTGCTTTAACCCATATAATGATCTTTGCAGTTTAATTGAATATATTTCTTTGGGTTTTGTACTTGAAGCTTTAGGCATCTTAAATCCTTCAGGGATTTTCATATAAATATCACTATCAAGTGATCCATACAAATAAATAGTCACAACATCCATGAGAGGCATTTCTAATTTTTCAGAAACTGCTAAGCTGATTAAGAATCTGAACGTAATTGTATTCATAACAGGAGAATATGTTTCATCATAGTCAATTCCAGGTCTTTGTGAAAAACCTTGAGCTATGAGTCTAGCCTTGTATTTGGTGATTTCATTCTTCTCATTTTGTTTTCATACAAAATCCATTTATATCCAACAGGCTTTATATCTTTGGGTGTGAGAATAATGGATCCAAAAACATTTCGTTTATTAAGCGAATCTAATTCAGCTTGCATAGCATCTTTCCACTTTAGCCAATCATGTCTATTTTGACATTCGTGAATTGATTTTGGTTCGGGATCATCACTTCCGTTCATAATTACACATGCAATAGCATAAGAGAAAATCTCATCATTATATTCAATTATATCTCTATTCCAGCACATTTCTGCACTCTTATAATTGATTAAGATTTCTTCATTCACCTTTTTAGTGTTTTCATCAGGAGAATCTTCTTTGCCTTTTAGTTCTTCAGGAACATTTTCATTGACATTATTTTCTGATTTCTTTCTTATTCGGGGATTTTTATCCTTTGAACCAATCAGTCTCCCACGTTTTAGACGTGGTTTAGACTCTTGAGAGACTTTATCCTTATATTTTATTTCTCGAATTTCAATATGAGCAGGAGCATTAACTGCTAGTATATTTGATTTAGTCACTCTTTTTGTATCTGTAAAAGCATCTGGCAATTGATTTGCAATTGCTTGCAAGTGCACAATCTTTTGCACCTCTGTTTCACATTGCTTTGTTCGAGGTTCGAGATACATAAATGATGGTTCATTCCATGCGATATCATTTACTACTTCGTTTCTTTCTCCCCCTAATTTTGGGAAAATAACCTCATTAAATTGACAATCAGCAAAACATGCTGTGAAAACATCACTCGTCAAAGGTTCAAGATATTTTATTATACTAGGTGATTTGAACCCAATATGTATCCCCAATCTTCTTTGGGGACCCATCTTTGTATGTTGTGGTGGTGCAATAGGCATATATACTGCACAGCAAAAACTTTAAGATGTGAAATATTTGGTTCATATCCAAGTGTCAATTGCAGCGGGGAGTATTTATGATCCACACTAGGTCTTATGCGAATTAGTGAAGCTGCATGTAGTATTGCATGACCCCAAATAGAAACAGGTAGTTTTGTTCTCATAATTAATGGTCTAGCAATAAGTTGCAGTCTTTTAATCAATGATTCTGTTAAACCATTTTGTGTATATACATGAGCAACATGATGCTCAACAATAATTTCAGTAGACATAATAATCATTAAATTATTGAGACGTAAATTCACCAGCAGTATGAAGTCTAACATTTTTTATCGTATAATCAGGAAATTGAGCTCGTAGTTTAATGATTTGAGCTAAAAATCTTGCAAAAGCAACATTCCGGGTTGATAATAATCATACATGAGACCATCTACTGGATGCGTCTATTAGAACCATAAAATATCTGAATGGTCCACTTGGTGGATATATTGATCCACATATATCACCTTGAATCCTCTCAAGAAACATAGGTGATTCATTTGGGATTTTCAGTGGTGAAGGTCTCAATATCAATTTTTCAAGAGAACAAGTTGTACATGACAATTTTATTATTTTGAGGGATTCGCATCTAAATATAATGATCCAAAGCAAAGGTACTTATTATTTAATTAAATATGATAATTATAACTTCTCTATTAGAGACTTTACCATAATAACTTTCTAATAATTTATATATTATGAGATTATAAGATTTAAGAAGAAAATAAAATTAGAGTAATTTTCACTCTTTGAACCAAAAGAAGTAGGAGGAAGAAAATGATTCATTCGGTGCATCTTTTTTATTTCATAAACTTGAGTATATATATAAAGAAACTTTGGTAGACAATTGGCCTCATTTTTCTCTCTGTAAAATTAATATACCCAATTTATGGTTGTACTTTTTTGACCTTTTGGTCATTCATTAATTTACAACATTGTCCATATAATTGAAATTGATGATTTTTATTTTTTATTTAATTGGAAAAAAAGCACATGTTCCCTTGTCAGGAGAACTAAAAAAAATTCCTAGATCATGACATATGCGATGTTTATTTTATTTGTATTTGAGACACCCCTTTCGTGTATAGATTCAGATTAGCAGTAGCTAAGGAAATTATAACAAATGTTTCGTGTAAAGATTCAGATTTGCAGTAGCTAAGGAAATTATAACAAATGTTTTTTTTATATATATATCTTTTACTCTTTGGTCGAATAAATATTGAGTGTGGATTCTTTTGAAAATTGAAAATTGATTGTTTTTGTTTTTTTTGGATATTTCATTGATCAATTTGTACCATATATTGCTTACTGCAATAACTTTAACTGATCTTATGTATAATAAAAAGAACTATTATTATTGTTTTTTCCTTTGTTTTCTTAAATTTTCAATGACGGATTAGAAAATCCTACAAAGAAATGGCATATTCATTCGTGAAGATTTGTAAGCATAAATATTGTGCTATATCTATTTTAATAGTTTGATCAATTAGTTGTATTATTATTGTACTTAAAAAAGTTGACTATAAGATTGAAGAGGAAAAGTATTAATTTGTTGTATTATTATTGTACTTATAATTCTGATTAATGAAACAGAATATATTAATTTTATTTTTTTTTACATATATAAGAGTTGTCTATTCATTTTGTTCAATCATCTGCAATTTGTTCTACTTCCCTTGATTTTGGATTACTTCCGATTATTAATTTCACTTGATATCCCATTCATATCCCAATGTCAGAAAAGAGTGAGGATGACCGTGAATGACTACAAAACATTCTAGCTAGCAGCCGCCAATAATAATCCAAATTATACTTTTATATGGCAAAATATTAATTAGTTTGTACTGTCTTATTATGAGGTACCTACCAAAAAGTTTTAAAAGAAAAAAGGAGTATTTGTATTATGCTAATTTGTTGTATTATTGCTCATTTGTTAGAGTATGCCGATTTGCCCTTGTTACAGCTATCTATAAGAAAGTAGGGTATACATAATGTACGATTAAAGATTGTTCTAACATATATAGGTACGATTAATTGATTAATTAAACAGTATAAAACGGTTGAGTAGCTGTTTGTGATGTGGAGGTTAGAATCATTTGAATTTAAAACTTTTTTTTGGGCAGAATAATTTAGACTCGTTGATGATTTCTAAAAGAAAAAAAATTAAATTATGGGGATCTAATATGCTACTTCTTAATTCTTGGGATACAAATTTTATGCTGCCAACCAATTAGAACAATGGTTTTATACTACGGTGGGTGGCGTTGATCAGCTATAGGTTTTAAGAGCCGATGCTTGGTCTATTTGACTCTGTATTGGTGCCAGCTGATCTATCAAATCATTGCGCATGAAGACACATACATACATACATACATACATACATACATATATATATATATATAAGCAGAGATTTAACTCGAAAAAACATTTAGGTTGGAGGAATACTAGATTGTGATAATATGCAGAAGTAAATAATTAAAAACTAAATAAAGTGAGAATCGTAGTGGAACCGATAATTTTGATGACAAAAAAATAAACAAAAGAATAAGATTCCAAATTCTGGAGGTCAGAAAATTAAGATTAGAATTGGAGAAGAAATAAAGAAGGAGAAAAATAGAATTCAAAGGGGAGATTCTGGAAATGGAGAATTTTCCATTAAAAATCCCTTTAATACCGTTAACAATCGATTGGTGAACTATTTAGCTCTATACATCAACTGATACCAAAATTGCACTTCCAGTCATCAATATTATTATAATTATAATTTACTCCTAAAAGCATCGCAAGAAAGCATTCAAGGAAAAAAATGAGCCAGAAACAAATCGGCTGTGTTAGCTACCCTTTTTTTTGGGGGGGGAGGGGGGGGAGGGGGGGTATATAGAACCCTTAAATTTGGGCTCTTGCCCCTTTGAACCCATCAGTCCTATCAATTGATTAATTTTATTTTTTTTTTCTTTTTGGGTAATGTCGCATGATTCTTACAACAACTTGCAAATCACAGTAAAAAATAAATCACCCTAAACAAGTTTAGAGATATGTGATAATGTCTGGTGTGAAATCAAAAGATAATGTATAAATTTATCGTAACAAATGTTTTAAAAGTGTCAATGGGCAAGAGTAGAATTGACTCTCACTCTTGTTAAAGGAGAGAATTGCAGTCAAGACCTCCTTTTGATAAACCAATACCTCGTTCGCAAATTTTTTTTATTCTTGCATCTATTAATTTCTGCATGCATGAAAAAATTGAAAAGGTAAATTTGATCTCACTATTTTGTAAAACCACACTTTCATTTCCTCTCATTAAATTTCAACAACGTGCACAATAATATCAGATTGAGAATATATGTAAGAGGGACACGTGGGTAAAAGTAGAAGATTGTATCCTCGATTCGTAACTTTCATTAAACCGTTACCGGATTCATGAGCAAACAGGAGACTAATATATGTTTCATTTAACTGGGATGTTACAACAAACAATACAATTGCACAGGAAAACTCAAACAAACAGATCTCGAAGAAGAAGACTACACCTAATGAGGAGGGTGTTTTCTTCTATTATTTGGCTCCTAACTTAAGCCGCAAGAAGTAAATCACAAATCTCAGCTCATCATGAAAAGAAGAGAGAAAAAGAAAACGAGACTTAATTTCCAATTACATGATATGAAGCAACGTTGACTTAATTTCATTCGTGGAGGAATTGTCTGAACCAACGGGCTGATAGCTTAGGAAACCTTTCCAAAGTGGTGTAGTTGACAAAGTTGATTCCAAAACGAACTGTGTATGCATTTTGCCACTCAAAATTGTCAATGAGCGACCATCCATAGTATCCTCTGACTTTTACTCCATTCCTGCCACAATGAAAGAAAATAAGAATTATAACCTTTTTTCCGGAAATGAATGTATTTTTCCATTTAAGAACACATGAGAACACTTACTTGATTGCGTTCCGGACGTATTGAAGATGGCGGTAGTAAAATTGGATTCTGAAGCTATCTTGAAGTGATTGCTCAAGAGATAATCTGGGATTATTTACTTCGTCCACCCCTGAAGATAGATTTTTTGTTAGGGTATTATAATTTGGTTAATGTTTAATAATTAATTATCACTTTATTAATTAAAAAAATTAAATAAAAAAAGGCACAAAAGGAGTGTTACCATTCTCTGTAATGTAAATTTCTGGGTCTTTGTAATGTTGCTTTACGTACTCAAGAAGCGACTGAATTCCTGATGGATAAATGTGAAGCCAATCTGAACCAGCCTACGAGACCAAAATTATGAAGATCAGTGAAAAAACTACTTACTAAAAATCAGAAAGCCAACAACATAAAACAGCCCTCTAATTATTTTTGTGAATCGCTTTATGTCCCTCAACTTTTTTTTTTTGTCATTCCATCCTTCCATTTTAAAATTCTCATTTTTCAGTTTCCTTTAATACTTAGGGTTAAAAGTGATAGAAAGCCATTTCTACTGAACACTAACTAAAACAGCAACCCTCAGTATATGTATTTCGTCAGTTTTAAAACCCTTAAAAGAAACGAAAATGATTCACTTAAATTGTTATTTAATTATCAAGTTTAAACAAAAAAAAAATCTTGCAGAAATAAAAAAAAAAAGATTAATTACAGGACCACTTAACATTTTGTTGAAAATTAAATGAAATCTACCTGCTCTCCGATAAGCACTCCGTTACGAGTAGCTGCCAATTCCCAAGAGGAAAACGTCAAGATTATAAGTTTCTTAGCAGTAAATTTATAAGAAAAACCAAAATAGTTTATCGATATTATTAGACAGTGAAATTACCAGAAAGGTCAACATGGTTGTCTGTAATGTATCTAACTTGAGCTGTGTTCGGAGGGGTGGTCGGGCGGGAAGCATACAAGGCAGTGTAGTAGTTCAAGCCGTGGAAATCATAGGATCCGGCGAGTAGTTTGGATTGAGCCGGCGTGAATTTTGGAAGACGTTTGCCAACAATAGCTTTCATTGTCGTTGGGTAATCACCATATACTATAGGATTCACAAACCTAACCAGAAAAAAAAAAAAAAGAAAGAAAGAAAATGAACATTTTGCTTAAAGAAAAATAAATAAATAAAATCGTGCGTGCACGCATTGATACTTACCATCCATACATAAAGTCCAAAGCACGACGGGCAGCACGGGCGTCATATGATGAATTTGTCAAAGGCACCATCCAGATAGCAACGTTTGTCATCCCAATTTTACCCTTTTGCTTAGCCTAATATTTTAAAAAATAAATAAATAAATCTAGTAGATTAATTAAACTAGTCATGGAATTTTTTGGAACATCGGGACATATATACATATATATATGTAATATAATGTAAAAAAATTTTGAATATAAGTACCTGATATTTGGTTCTGTAGAGCTGAACAACATCGGCATGAGCCAAGAGTTGGTAGTGTGTGACAATGTAGGGCTCGGTGGCGGAATCTCCTCCGACGCAGGTCTTGTCTACCCACGGTGAGCATCGGCCGGGGGAAGTCAACCCGCTGTCATAACCAAATTGACTGTAGGTAAATGGCTCGTTGAATGTAATCCAAATTTTAACACGATCACCAAATTCCCTAAAGCACACGTCTGCGAAGTCATGGAAATCTTTTCTGCAAGGTATTAAAACATTTGGTTAGTAATGATCACATAATTAAACAGTACAAGTATATGAAAATATTAAAAATAAAATAAAATTACTTACATGATCTTAGGACTCAAGAAACCCTTGTATTCATCCTCAAGAGCTTGGGGAAGTTCCCAATGGAAAAGAGTTACAGCTGGGGTCAAACCTGGAAATATGAAGCTTGAGTTAATTGCGGTTAAAATAGTAATCCACTTGATGAATAAACAAATTATGATTCAAATGAAGGACATCGTGGATGCATCGTTGCGTTACGTACCATTTTTAAGGAGTTCATTGATGAGGTTGTTGTAATACTGAATTCCCTTCCGGTTTATCCCTTTGCTGACCTTGCCAGCTGCAAACAATAAAAAAATAACAACATGTAATTGATTATTCTTTTTCATATATATATATATATATATATATATATATTGAATTGGGAGTTTATCATCAAGGATTCAAGATCTGGATTTATATGAAATTGTTAATAAATGATAGACTTACTGGGCACAACTCTGGACCAGGAAATAGAGAAACGGTATGAATCGGCATTCATATCCTTCAAAAGTTTCACATCATCCTGTAAAGAGGTGACCAAAAACCAGTCATATTTTTTTCTTTTTCTTTTAATGGGAAGTTGAAGAAATTCTTGACTTCAAGATTTATTATTAAATTTTCTCCTTAAACTTTATTCTTGACTTCAATGATTTTGTATTATTAATTTACTCTAAAATTTCTACTATCCTCATGACTATACTATGACTAACACTAAATCAATAAGGGTTTAAGAAAAAATGGCTTAGTTTATGACTCAAAGGAAACAAAAAATAAATAAATAAAAATACTTGTTTGCTCTGCATAAATATTAACTTTGATAAGTGTTTGGGAAAAGACATTGATTTTTGTCCCATTTACAGTTAATGGGCCAGTAGAAAATGATTTAAAATAAATCCAGCAAGAATCTTCCTTGCTAGTTTTTGCGATAAATTCCAGTAGTAAATTAGTCAAGGTCAAGATCATTATGTGTATATTACTATATGAACTTAGGAACCAAACCAAAAACGCAACTTGTGTATTACCTTGTATCTATGGTAGGAGTCATCTGCTACATCTCCGTTGCTGCGATTTGCAATCTTCTCTGAAATTCACAAGCACGATAAGTATGCTTAGATCTAGAATTAATTATTCTTTCATCAGTTCTATGAAGAAAAAGAACTAGAAATTTTCTTTTTTAGTCTAAATTATTTCAAAGATACAATTATCGAATAAAAAGTATTTCTAAAATTGCTTGTTCTTGAACAAGAAAACACAAATAGGAAAAGTCAACTTGAGGTATAAGTTAATAAAGAGATTTAGACCTGGGTATTTGTGCGTAAAATAATCCCAGTTACTAACACCTTTGCCATCAACATTCCATCCTCCTTCAACCTATATACACACACATTCAAGCCAAACAAATGTTAATTACAATGATTAAATATATGAATTATACCTGATAACACAAAATTATACGAAAATACAGTTAAAATATACCTGGTAAGAAGCGGTAGCTGCCCCAAAGACGAATCCTTTAGGGAAACTACTACGATTCAGCGATTGCAAACCAAATGTAGGGGTCAAAGGGGGAGCATCACGGTTGATCTGGTTTAAGCCAACCCGAAAAATATCAACATTTCCATGTGCTCCATACACATGGAGAACCAAGAGAATCCCCACAAGTAAACGACCTGATAGGAATCCCATATTGGTTGGCTTGGTGAACTAAAATTGTGTTCTATTTTTTGGGTTTGTGCACATTTTATCACCTAGGACATTGGGTTTATATAGGGGAGAATGGGAGAAGGATGTGTATATTAATGTTTGTATTTTAATTGCCCTTTTTTTTAATGTGTAGTAATTTTATAAGTTGATGTACTTCACGTAATCAGTCTTTGCATGCACATGTATATGGATTCGCATCTTAGCTAGTAATGCCAGAGCGGGAAGCTTCGATGTAATAATGACTAAGATGAAGTCAACTATATTATGTATGTGTGTGTGTGTGTTATTAGATGGTTAATTTGTTTATCTATAAAAGGTAAGGATGGAGAATTATGAAGTTATTTTTGCGCGTCAAACCCTTCAAGGAAGGTCTTGAATTTGAGTATTGTGATTTGTGAATGTGGAAATAACAATGCAAGATTAAGATAAGTGTGGCGTACGAAGTTAGCTAAAACATACTTAACCATGCAAGAAATTTCAAGGTTTTGGTGCCTCCTTTCATTGTCATTTGTATATGATATTGTTTGCCCAAAACACACATTAAGTTCTCTCTTTTTTTTTTTTTAGTAGAGTAACAAATCTTTCCAATTTAGCGAAAATATTTATATTGAGTGAATTCTGCTTTCAGCCGCCTTATTTATTTAATACAACATGTTTGAAACTAGTACAGAAATTTTCTAGGTCATTATTATGGGCATTAATTAAGACAATTGTTTTTTCGGCACGAAAACAAGGTTATGACTTATGATCAACAGGTCTTCTATTTACTGTAAAATGCGCGAGGTGAAGGTGAAGAAAAAACTGACGATTCCAACTGTGTGAAGAGAAATTAGTAAAACAACAATGGCTGCTATATGCCGCAAGGTTTTGAAAGAGATTATAATCTTAAATTAAAACATGTCATGTTGCGATAAATAATGTAGGTTGAAATATATGCAAAACAAGACAAAGGAATCTATATGAATTTGGATTATTAGTTGTCTCACTTCTCCACTATGTTTTTAAATACTAATATTTCAGTAAAAAAAAAGTCTCTAGATTTTTTGTACTCGCTTTGTGTGGTCTCTAATTAAGAAGTAAGAACTGCATATAATTATCGTACTACCTCAATTAAACGTTAAATATAATTATTTACGTTTAATGAAGAGGATTGAAGGATAATATATATAGTGAGGGAATATGTGACACTAATTGAACATTTTAGATGGGAGCGATAATTCGCTTAACCAGCCGCCAAAGCTTAACTTACTATTTGGTGTAAGTATTTGTACTGATCATAAAAACACTTCTCAACAGTTTCATTATAATTTCATTACAAATGTAAAGCTAAAGTGAGGCAAAAGATTCGAAAATTCAGTATTATTTGATTACAACCTAATATCATATGTCGTTATACACACAATTTGGGAACTCGAATGTGTAAATCAATATTCTTTTAATCATTTTCTTTCATTGCTTTCTTTTGGTAAGGACGGGAATCTCTCTAGATATAATTGGTAAACCAATATCCACTGTGAAAATTTGTTCATCTCATTGCACCACTGTGCATAGAGCTGGAAAGCCTGAATATATAAACAAATAAACTGAGTACTGAGTAAATATTTTGAACTCTTGGTCCATGTAATTGAAATAGATTGATTATTATTATTGTTATTATTTTTTGGTCTTTTACCGAATATGAACTCATTGAAAAAAACAACACATGGTTAGTTGTCAGGGGAACCTAAAAAAATTCCTAGTTGAGAGCTAAGTGATGATCAAGATATATGTAATGTTTATTTTATTTGTTTTTGAGAAATCCGGCCCTTTGGTGCATAGATTTAGATTAGTAGTCGTTAAGGAAATTATATCAATTTTTTAATATACCTTCTAGTCTTTGGACTAATAATTGAATTTGGGTTCTTTTGCAAAATTTGAAATTGATTTTCTGCCATATTTTACATCAATTTGTAGCGTAAATCGCTTACCTTGCAATGACTTTAGTTGATCGTGTTTTTAATAAAAGAATTATTATTATTACTACTACTACCATTATTATTATTATTCTTATTATGATTATTTTATAATTTTCGATGATGGATTAGAATATCCCACTAAGAAATGGCATATTCGTTCGTGAAAATTTGTAAACACAAATATATACTGTATCTTATTTAACAGTTTAATTTTGTTGTGTTATTTTTATAAAATTAACAAAACAGACTATTAAACTGAAACGGGAGAAGAATTTCTTTTTCCCTTTATCATTTTCGAATTAGCATTTCCGCATCACCAGAAGCTACGACTTCAAAATCTTTCTTCCTTGAAATATATATACTGCTACATCTGTGTAACAATGGCTCATGAACTGTACATTCGTCAATAATGCATTACAATTCTGATTAATGAAACAGAATAACTCCGTTAAATTTTTTTACATATATAAGAATTGTCCATTCATTTTGTTCAATCATCTATAATTTTTTCTACTTCCCTTAATTTTGATTACTTCCGGTTATTATTTTCAACTTTAATGTGGATGTCAGAAAAGAGTGAGGATGACCGTGAATGAGTACAAAACTTCTAGTTAGCAGCCGCAATGTTAATAATCCAAATTATATTTTTTATATGGCGATATATTAATAGTTACTATTGTCTTATTATGAGTACCTACCAAAAAAAAAAGAAAATTCAAAATGAAAAGAGGAAAATTTTTATTATGCCGATTTTCCTTGTTACAGATATTTACAAGAAAGTAGGGCATATATAATGCACGATTAAAGATTGTTTTAACATAATGATGTACGATCAATTGATTCATTAAACAGTGTGAAACGCTTAAGTAGCCGTTGTGATGTGGAGGTTAGAATCATTTCAATTTCATATTATTATTTTTTTTCGGAATAAGTTTTTCTTCTACGTGGACCAAAATAAAGTAATACAGTACTGTTTATTGATTATTATATTATATTATAATAAACCCAAAACAACTTGTGACAAATGTCCCATTCTCGGCGCTTGACTTTTCTAGTTTTACACTTTTACTCGTGTTCAGAATAGTACATATCATTAACAGTAATAACAATCAGCTTTTTCTGATTCATGTTTGAGAAGGAAAAAAATAAAAACTTCATATTTGTTAATTTCAACTATATATAATAAATTGAGGAAAGCTTGTAACTTCCCTCCTTGAATATATATATATATATGTATATATATATATTAAAAAAAAAAGTTGCATATGCATATGAAGTGACAGCAAAATTAAGTGTTGAAATGTTTTAAAATAATTTCATGCACAAATCACGCATCACGATCTTCCAATCTGACTGAATTAATTAGTGAATTTTAAAGTCGTTAAACACATCGTTCTGCGCGCACGATTTTAGAACATTATCCCACACCAACCCAACCCCCCAAGCCAATTGTATTGAGATCTTAATTATTACATCTGACTCGTTCATGATTTCTAAAAGGAGGGGAAACAAAATTTTATGGGGATCCAATATGATTTTTTAAAAAATTTCTTGGGATCCAAATTTTATGCTGCCAAACCAATTAGCACAGTGGTTTTATACCACGTTTGGTAGCACTGATCAGCTAGCCATTCTTTTTAAGCGTCGATGTTAATTTGGTCTATTTGACTCTGTATTTGACTCTGTATTGTGGACGTAGAAATCCTACCAGCAGATCGATCGAGTCTCTGGTCTATTAGAAAAAGTATAAAAGAAACATCTTATCACTATTCGGTCAATACTGCACTTTATTATCCTCTACTGTAATTAGTAATTTTGGAGTCGCTCTCCGGCCTATTTATTTCGTTCAAAACTATTTCAAGTATTTAGTCATTATAATCATTTTTTGTTTCTCGTTTGGTTTCTTTAAAACCCGTATAAACTTTTACGTGGTTTCGTCTAAAAAACCAATTAATAAGAGAATAGTATTACATGAATCTTATATGTTAGTCTAATTGAGTTATAATTTTAAATGTTAGACAGGTGTCTTTAAATTCTTTTCAGGTTTAAAGGGAAAATTAACAGAGTTTATATGAAATTATTTTTTTAAAAAAAAAAGAATTGGATGAAAAATTATTTAAATTAGTTTGTGAAAATGGAATTTGAAATGGTCGCTTGTTGAAAGGGCTCCCTTGTTTAACGGAGAAGATACCGTCAACATGTCCTTAATTAGTTTTCAATTTATTTATCCAACAAGAATTACGCTTGTATCACAAAATTGCTGAAGTTTCTCTTTTCCGATCACAAATTACTGTCAAATACTTGTGAGCATCGGTGAAGAAGTGGTCTTAAAGTTTATTAGATTAACCTTCAAAGTAAATAAGTTAAGATTTAAGGGTATGTTTTTTCTAAATGGATCAGAAAAAAAATTATTACTAAACCCCTATTAAACTGATAAAGTAACATGCATCATTGTAGCGTTAAGTAAAGAGTCTAGATCACCTATATTTATGTAGGACCAAATCAAGAGACAAAGCCAGCACATCAAGATAATGTTCTAATTTCATAATCGGACAGCTTGTGATCGTGGTGGAATTTGTTTATAGTGTATATGAGATGTCATCACCTACTCATTAATGCAGTCGTACTTGTGTGTGTATAGTTTTAATACTTACTGGAATCGAATATGATCATTTCTCTTGTAATCTTCCTTCACCTTGATTTCAGGATCAAGGAAACAAGCTTCATCTATGCAAGTATGCTCAACTGGTGATTAAATATTCTATTCCAGTAGATATACGGTATTACCACATAGGATTGTCCAGCATGACTAATAATAATTGAGTCAACATTGTGATTTTTTTGGTGAAAACGAGCAATAAGATATACTCCCTCTCTCTCACAAAAATATTCCAGTTTAATAAAAAAATTTTCCCCAAAAAAAAGTTCAGTTTCACAAAAGTCAAAATTAATTGAATTGAAATGACTTAAATATCTAAAAGAGTAGTGGTAAGCAAAACAAAGTTCATTTCCTTTGATTTTCATTTTTTTTAAGGATTTATTTGTATCGTTTTTTTAGTATATGTTTTTATGTGTTTTTTGTATTGGAAATGTAAAAAGGTGTATTAAAAATGTAAAAAATGTATGCTGGGATGGGACAGTTAATAATAATTTAATTTGAAAATATCATTACAAAAAAAAGAAACAAACAAAGTATTAGTTTTCTCCCATTTTTTCAAATGATTATATCTTTTAATACATGAATAATTGAAGAATGTGTTATATATCAAATTAATCTACGTAACGAGATCTTTCCATCAAGATCCATTGTCATTATTTTTTGAGATAAAAATTTGATTGCATTTAAGTTGTAAAATAAATACATATGTAGTTAACTTTTATAGAAATAACTAGAATGGGCATTAGTGGAAGTTAGGGGCATGAATGAGTTGTACATTTAGTGTGTTGACCAAATTAAAAAAGTTGTACATTTTCAAACTGGCCATTTTTTCTGGGATGGAGGGAATATAAGGGAGTAAGGGACTAAGGGAGTGAGTAGGCAGTGAATGTGCACAAAAAGAAAAGTTTTTTCTTAAAAAAAAAAAAGAAAAAGTTATTCGTCAACTACTACCCTCAATTTTGCCCATTTTAATAAACTATCCTCTGAAAACCACTTTTTGCATTTAGCTACCCTCTATTATTTTCATCCTTTTCTTCTATTTTTATTTTATTTTATTTTTTTTGGCAATCAATGTACACAAAATTGGTAATTAAGGGCTTGTGTGGCCAAGTCTCATTTTGCCATTTTATCTCATTTTACCTCTTAAAACACATCTCAAACACAAAACCTAAAACTATCCAAACAACTTTTTAATTTACTTTTTAAAATTTATTTCAAACATTATTTTTACACTATTTTTTTGCACCACTACCGGACCACCTTCGTCACCACCACCGAAATCTGGCCGGCCGATCGTGGCCGGCGGCAGTCCGGGGCGATTCGGCAGTAGCGATGGGCGGTCCGGCGGCGGCGTCGGTGGTGGAGGTGGTCTGATGATGGTCTAAAAATATTATTATTTTATTTAAAATATTACCCAAATATTTTTTTAAAATTTTATTTCAAAACACATTTTAAATCACATCTCAAAACCAAATCAAAAACTAAAACAAGAAAAAAAAAATGTTGGCCAAACAAGGCCTAAGCTTTCTTGTAGTTAAATTAGAAAATGATATGTATACTGAAAAAAACATAGTGAAAAAAGATAGTGAGTGATGTGCAGTATTCTTGGCCCCTAATTTTTTGACACTTTCCCGTTCAAATTTTATCTTTTCCTAAAAATTATATTTTTACCCCTAATTAATAAGTACACAACTACACATATAGAGTCAAAATAGTGTATTTATTTTTTCATTAGTCATTATTCTATTTCACTATAATTTGCCATTGTCTCTATTATTGCTCAGTTAAATTATGGGTGGCCGATAAAATTCTCCAATAGGAAAAAAAAAAATTCTGGAACACTTCTTACTTCTAAAACTTTAATCGTGTTTCTTTTTTCTTATTTTTGTGAACTCCACTAATTAACTATTCTCCTTTCGTCCCAAAACTATTGTCCAATTTAGTTTTTCATTTTTGGTACAAATTATACGAAAAGTGAAAACTCAAATTAGATAATAATTTTGAGACGGAGGGAGTATAATTTGCCACGCCAAAAAGTGTAATCTTATGCTTACAAGTAAGTTCAATACATGGATAGATGAGACAAAAAGATAGTGAGCAAGTAAACAAGTACGTAAGAAAACTGGAGTCCGTATCCACTGTATCCGGGTGTACCGTATACTCCCCACCAAACACATGCGCTACACGCGCTCAACTGTTTTCACTTTTACATTAAATGCACAAACAAAATTGTTTTCATCCATTTTACTGTTTTCATCCTCACGCACAAACACACACAATTGCTGGTTATCCATAATTTATTGATTATCCATAATTTTGTTACTGATTATCCACTAGATCTGAACTGGTTATCCATGTTTTCCTGCGTGTGCTATGTGATGGTTGTCCATGCCATAATTGCTGGTTATCTATCCATTTCATACTGGTTATCCACAAGTTGTAAACTGGTTATCCAGAAAGTGTAAACTGGTTATCCAAAAGTTGTAAACTGGTTATCCAGAAAGTATAAATTGGTTATCCAAAAGGTGTAAACAGGTTATCCACAAGTTGTAAACTGGTTATCCATGTTTTTTTTTACATTTGATTCTATGTGGCATGGACAAACTGAACTAGTTATCCATATTTTTGTGTTTTTTTGTTACTAATTATCCACTATATCTGAACTGTTTATCCATGTTTTCCTGCGTGTGTGCTATGGGGTGCTTGTCCAAACTTTGTTTGTGGTTATCCACCCATTTTATACTGGTTATCCGCAGCCCAGACAGATCACCGGATCTTGAACCAGAGGTAAAGAAGCAAACGGCATGTTAATTGGGGGGCTTCGCCCCCCATGATAAACTAAACGACTCCCGCGGCTACCGGAATTACAGGTCACCAACCTGCCTCAGCTACGCCGCCCCGCCGAACACGCTAATATAGCTAAGCTAATCCTTTTTTCGTGTGTGTGGGAGAGTGTGTGTGTGTGTGTAAGGAGAGTGTGTTATTGCGTTAAAAGGGGATACAAATTACTTGTATAAATCCCCCCGTAATAAACTAAACGACCTGGCTGTGCCGGTGCCCGCGGCTGCGCCGCCCCCCTACCAAGCGCCTCGATCGCTGACTCCCATATCCGCCTCAACGCCTCGATCGCCGCCGGCCGTCGCCCAACAATAATACTCCATCACAAAGTTTTCAAAATTTGAATGAATTCGGTAATTTATATATGCCGCGTTTAAAAAAAAAAACTGAATTATCTAGCGGACTCACGCTATTCTAAGAGAATAAAGTACACGTGTAGGGGGGTACACGGTGCCTCCGGGTGTACCAGATAATTTGTCGAAAACTGTATTTATATGGGAGTAAACCCGTTAACGAAAACAAGACAAAGATGGCTTTTAGAGTCCTAAAATGATAAACAACAATGAGTTTTACATGTCTAAACATGATAAGATCAATTGTCCTTATAATCCCCAAAAAAAAAAAACAAAAAAAGTTAACAAACACTTATTTTCTTATAGCTGAGACAACCTATATATATATATATATATATATATATATATATGTATATATAAAAAACAAAAAAAGTTAATAAATACTTATTTTCTTATAGCTGAGACAACCTATATATATATATATATATATATACTAGGTGGGGTGGCCTTACAAGGTGCGGCCTGACCCGGAGTGAGAATAATTTATCTTAAGTTAACTAAGAGAAATTTTTGGTGTTCTTTTACATAACAAGGACATGAAGGAACACCTGATTCTCCTTAATCTACTGCAGGCTGCATGCGCTATAATCAACGGAGTAATAACAGATGTACATTGAGGATCTTTTTAACCATAAATCGAAATAACAGTTACTTCAATTATTACACCCAGTTTTCCATAATTGTCTGACCAGCTAACAGGAACATTCCTGTTCAAGGGAATGCAACATTTCACTACAGTGAAGATGGAGACTTGATCCTAAAAAATTCAGACGACACCCTGGTACAGTCAAGCCAAACAGCAGGGAAGTCGGTTTCTGGAATGACCCTTAAAGATATTACTTCCAAAGCTTTAATAGCAATTCCACCCGTGTTGAATTCACTGGTAGAAGCTTAATCTTCCAAAAATCAAATCATTCATAGTTCTTGAAGGCCCCAGTATGGTACCAGCACATAAACAGCTAATTCAATTCATGAAATTGCAGCCAGATTGCCACTTAAGGGAGAAAAAGAAACTGCAAGACCACCACCGCATAAATGCAAACTTCTAGATTTTAATCTAGTGCTAAAGAATATCTTGCCGAAGAAGAAGCTTTCGGTACTACAATATAAGTTGCTCTTGCCAGAATCATAGTTTGACCTTGAATCAACTGAAATGCCCCTCTGGAGATGCTCAGGGTAACTCTTTATGGTGGCAGCGCTGATCGCACTGACGCTGAAACTTTGTTAGGTTGCGACTAAAGGTCGCCTCATTTGCAACTACAAAAATGCATTCAACTTTGATCACATAATGAAAAGAGATCCTAGTTTGAAATGGCAGGTAAACAATTCTCTGGGCCAGGATTTCACATAATTAAAAGAGGCAATACAAAAATTAATAAAAGCTTACTCAGTTTGCAAATGATGCCAGGATATCCAAAAAAATTTCAGTTTATCATATGGAAGTCTAATTGATTTAATTCTGTAACGTATGTATTATTGAATTTATGTAGGTGGCCAAGAACGTGACTTTTAGTTCTGTGGCTAAAGTGTAGATGATTACACCAAGTGGAATCAGAAAGCTTGCAGCATATTTGCTAACCCCAGTGAGTGCATTTAGAACAGCAGAACCACCAAGCAAAAGTATGGCTGTCATGATGATAGTTGTCATAAATTAGAAAGTAAGAAAGACAAAATGAGCTGCAGTTTCTCATCTGATGAGGCAAAGAGTTGTCAGAAGATAGGTAAAAATTTCAACATAGTAACTTTTTCTATAGCCATTACATCAGTAAGATGACCTGCTTTATTTTTTAACATAGTGACTTTCTGTTTTCTTGCAAAAAGAAGAACTTAAATATGTACATTGTGGATACCTGGATTGCGGCACCTACTTGCACACCAAAATGGATCACTGATGCTATGTTCCCTAGACACTTGCAATGAGTCCTGTCTTAACATTTGTCCTTGCTATACCATGTAAGTGGGATTCAAGAGGACTGTTGTGTATCATTTTGTAAACCCGAAACCATGTCTTTCCATGAATAGTAGCTTGGGAGCTGTCTTTATAGGACCAGATATGCAATGGAGGAAATAGAGCAATGGAGGAAATAGAGCCTTTCTTGCTAAGTACTTCAAAGGAGCGATGTTGTTTAAAATTTGACCCAGTGAAAGCTCCTTTTCAATGTTTCAGTCAATGTTTGCTGCTATTAAAACTTCACGGTAGTCAACATTTTTAGTCCGATTAGTATTTTGTGTCAAGGGTGTTGTTGGCCTAATCAATACCTTTACTTGTTCAATAGTTTTGGTCCTTGATAGTGCAACATAAAGTTGACCATGAGAAAATACTGGTTCTTTCAAATATATACCAGTAAAATCTAGAGTCTGTCCTTGTGTTTTATTAATTGTCATTGCAAAACATAAACGTACTGGAAACTGTTTTCTTTTGAATGGAATTGAAGAAAAACTTTCATGTGGGGCTTCTATTGTTATTCGAGGAATGGAAGCATATTTTCCTGTATATGGACCAACTGAAATCCTGGCATAAATAATATTTGGAGTGAAATCTATACAAACAAGATGCATACCGTTGCAAAATCCTTCCATAGGATTAATGTTGCTCAGTAAAATAATAGGTGCATTCTTTTTTAGAACTAACCTGTGTGTTGTTAGTCCTTAAGGAGTTAGAGAATGGAATAATTCCTCTTGGTCCGGTATCGAACAGCTGGTTGTGGTTTCATCATATCCTGAATAAATAACTTCTTCACCAGGAAACTTTTCAATTATAGTGTCATTAATCTCTTGTACAAATTCATTTCTGGTAGTAAGTATAGCTCTTGTCACATATGGAAGAATATCAAAATCAAAAGCAGTAATACCTGGAAACACAATGTCTATTAACTGATTCAATGATGTCGTATCATCGATGAAATTGATGTTTACCTTTGATGGTACTTTGATTTCACCCCTTTCATTCATTTCTTCAGTTCCATCACCGATTTTTAACAAGTAGGAATAGAATTCAGGATCAAGTAGTGCTCTCATATTTTGTTTCAACTTTAGCTTCTCAATGTGATTCCACAAAGGTGACATTACAATGGAAGCATTAACGGTATCTTCTGGTGTACCTTTTACAATTACAGGTAAGGTCTGCTGAAAGTTGCCACCAAATACAACAATTTTATCGCCAAAGATAATATTTGAGTTCATTATATCCCTAAGCATCAGTTCAAACTTTTCGATGATCTTTTCGATGATACTACGATTTGCCATAGTGGCTTCATCCCATATGATCAACTTTGTAACCCTTAATAAATAAGCTAACGTACTCTATTTTTTAACATTATAAGATGAGAAGTCTTTTTCATTTGTGGAAATTTTAAATCCAGAATGCGAAGTACGTCCGCCAGGAAGCAAAGATGCTGCTACTCCTGATGTAGCTGTAGCATGTGCAATATCTTTGTTAGATCTAATTGTAGCAAGAAGTGCTCTATATAAAAAGGTTTTCCCAGTACCTCCAGGTCCATCAACAAAGAAGACTTTTGGTACGTTATTGTGTACACAATACATAATATGGTTATAGGCAAACTGTTGTGCTTCATTTAACTGAGTAATAGCCAGAAGGTCTTCCTGAGGTGTAACAATACATAGTTCAGTTTGTAATTCCCTTGTAAAAGTATCTTCAATATCTACTTGTAAATTGTTATTTACAGAAAAGTAATCTTCAAAGTTTCTTCCCATTGAATATAAGTGGCAAGCAATAATATCAACCAGTTTAGATCTAATTGCTTTAGTAGTTAAGACTTGCTCATGTTTAAAGTCCTCTGTTAAGAAATTTTCATATTTTAGTAAAAGTTCTTCTGGATGTTTAGGATTACAGTAACAAAGAATAGTGGCAAATACTTGTCTTAAAGTAGTAGGCATTAAGTAAGCTATACCATCTTGAAGACACGTCTCAGCAGTCTTGTCATGTTTCATTAATCCTAATGCTTGTGCTGCTTCTCTATATGTGTTGAAAGTTTGGCCTCTAACTGTTCTTAAATCTTTAAAAGATGTTGGTTTCCTCACATACTGTAATAACAATCTTAAGTAAAACTTATCACCTTCAGATGGATGGCAAATTAAGATACGACCAAGTACTTGTTGTTTTTGGTGGGGTCACCATTCTTTTGAACTTTTGTACCAAGTACTTGTTGTTTTTGGTGGGGTCGCCATTCTTTTGAACTTTTGTACCAAGTAAAATGTTCAGGAAATTCAACATAGAGGCAGTTTTTCTGTTTTGCCAATTCATTGTGTGCATTCATGTAAAAGATTCAGTAAGCATGGTCTTTTTGAAAAAAAGGATTGTTTGCAATACTTTCTAATGACTGATTAGCAAGAAAAGTAATAGATTGCTCATTTTCAAGATGAACTGGCAACGGTATAACAGTAGGGTGGGTCTGATTAAGATCAAATCCAAAAATTCGCCAAAATGCTTCAGGGATGAAATCCATTTTCCACTTACAAAATTTTTAATTTCATCAATCACACGTTTTTCTCCCTCATTAATTACATCACATAAAATTCTGTCATGGCCTTTATAAATGTATTTATAAATATATTTTTTTGCTTCCATAGTTGAACATATTTCAACATTAATGTGGCAAGCAAATTTGGCCAATAAGTATGCATTATAAGGAACTACCCATCGGTTGTCAAGTTGAACACCTTTAATTTTGACAGTAGAGTAGTTATTTCTTCGACAATATATTGGATAAGAATTTAAACCTAAGTACATTCTAAAAAATCTTTAGGATAATTAAATTTGCAATTTTTGCCATTTCTCATACAAGGGCATGTAGGATCAAGGTCACCACAAGGTCCATGCATCATGTATTTTTTTAGTAAACCAAATAGATATTTATCACTATCTTTGTCAGGCAATTCTGCCTGAATCATGTATATGCAACAACTTTACCAAAAATATCTTTTTCAAGTAATTCAGTTTTCAAAATCTGAAGTTTTGCTTCAAATATTCTCACAATAATATCTGATCTATTTTAAGTCTCATCTGATGGAAAACAAAAGGGATTTATTTCAAGCCAATTGGGATTTGCAGTTATGGTCAAAAAAATGTCTGGTTTTCCATAACGTTGAACCAAAGTTATGGCATCCATGTATCTCTGACGCATATCTCTAGGGCCTCCTATGAATGATTTAGGTAATATTACTCGTCTACCGATGTCAGAACCCATATGACACCCTTGTGAAATACCATCCCAAAGACCACGATAAATATAATTTCTAAAACGATTTTGCATTTCATCACTCCTGAAAATGTCTAGCCTTTGTGTTTCAATTTTAATGTACATATCTATCACATATTGTTGCAATAATCTACCTATGTGCAGCAGGAACGATTTAGCATTTTTTCTAACCTGAAACTTGTAACAATAATATTCACGACACGACACGGTGTCTCTCTTTTTCCTTTTTGCACCTACATCGTAGCAGATTACAATGTCAGATTAAAGGATTCTAAAATCTTTTCAACCAAGGATATGGAAATTATTGGGGTTTCTAATAAATTTACCTAAATATTTCAGTTACCTTTCATTTCGGCATCTATGAAATCTTCCACATTCGTGTAGTTCTCAATGTGATGTATGGATTCACCAACACAATTACCTGACGTATTCACATTTTTTTCCACCATGTTGATTTTTTTAATAGATCGGTACCAACCAGGATGGCCATCTGGAAATAATAAAGGGTATTGCAATGGATCGTAACATCCAAAGTATTGCTTAATAAATTGACGTTTATCATCTTTTTCTTTGTTCTTTGGGTACACTTGAATGTGTTGTCCTATAATTTGTTCATTTTCATTGGGTTCTAGCCATATTCCAGCAACTTGAGAAGTAGAAGGTTTATTATAAACATTATTGTTAAATGTAGGGTTCGCATGTAAGGCAATTTTCCACTCTGGCAAATTTTCAACATTGTTTAAATTTCGGAAGAAAACAACATAAGGGTTGGCTCTTAAAATATGCATTATTTTTTTCACAACACTTTCTCTAAATTTGTCAGAACTTATGGCCATACGATTTGACATCTCATGTTCTGTATCATAAAAATACAATTGCAAATTTTTGGATTTTTCACCAGCTGATGGGATTAATGGATCCATAAAATGGTAAAGCTGACCTTGAATACGAAATATATAAACACCTTTATTTCTTTGTGCCAAAGATTTATCAGAATGAACACCTAATGATGTGAGTGCAAACATATTGTTATAACTACGAACACAATCACGAAAATGTTTAGCATCATCGGAATTATCAATATAAAGTTCTACTAATTCTAATGGCATTTCCGTTTTCTCAAGCTTTACCTTTCCAGATGAACAACAAAAACCATGAGATTCTGCATAAATACGCCGTGCACCACAAAATCCACAGTTTGGCACATTTGGTAATACATCAGGACTACTTGTTATAACACTTAATGGTTCAACAACATTTAGTTTATCAACATTTGATTTTCCACAGTCCTACGCGTCCTACGTTTCCTTTTTTTTTTTTATTCTTATGGTCATCAAAAGAACTATATTTCCTTTTGTTAAACAAAGAACCTTTAGGTGGCCTTATTAGGAAATTAAAAAATGCTCCTATATTTTAAATAACCAAACAACCAGTTCAAACGAAAGATATAAACCAATCCAACAATATTTATACTAAAGAACTTACGGTAAAAAAAGAACAACTACTTCACAAATCCAAAAAAGAATTAGACCTATAAATAGATATTTTTACAGATTAATAATGTAATGAAGAGCGTACCTGAACTGTTGTAGCCACTAAGAAGCGAAATTTTTTTTCTTCTCTTTTCAAAGAGCAGAAATAGCAAGCAATCCGAAATAGAAATAGCAAGATCCCAAATAGTATCACCAGCAAATACAAAATAGTAGAGTAAATTATATGAGAAATATATAAAAGAAGATGAACGATATATTCTTCTTAGCAAAAATCTGGCAAGGACAAAATTAGTACTCGGACATGCGTAATGGGCACAACTCACCACTCACCGGATAAAAACAAACACATGATGTGCAATCCAAACAATTAGGATTTCATGAATCTATGAGATTTCTTTCTCCAGGGCACGTCTACACCATATACTGCCTCAATCTCAACAATGAAGGAAAATATCCCTCAGAGTTTTTCTTATTAACAGATTGAGTTTAACCTATGAACTCAGATGTAGCAAACAAACCCAATTTTTTGTATAGATGAAAACACTCAAATCACAAACAGAATAAATTCCTAAGTACAACTTTATTTCCTAATCTTTAGGTTCAATTTACCACTTCCATTTCATAAACCCCTTACATGCAAAGAAATAAAACAGAATTAAAGTATCCCAACTCCCTAATAAGTTAGTTTCCTTGCTTTACTTTTCTGATTCAAACAGAACACGGCACAAACAGGAACCAGCACTTACTTTGTTTTGATTCATGTTTCTCAACTTTAATAGAAAATGATTACACTAAATAGAACCAAATCAGTACCCATAATCATATATCATCAACTACCACACCCATCATTTTACCAGCTAGTTTAATCTTTCACATCAATTTAAAACTAACCGTAAAATAATCGATTTAGAAGAATCTAACTAATTTCAAAAGAGAAAAAGAAAGTAATGGAAAACTAACCTCTAATTTTTTCTCGCAACAAAAGCAATACTTGCTGATGTCCCTGTTTTTCAATTAGCTTAGATTCGATAGATTCAGAAAATGGGGGAAATAACAAAGAACCGGTGAAGGAACGAAAACAAAAGGGGAAGATTGGACACGTAACCGCCGAAAATGGGCGAAAGAGAATACACGTGTAATAGACAACAATTATCGGATAGGAATTAGTGCCGGTCAACCACGTAGAGAAAAAGGTTCAACAATGTGACCGGTCACCCATTAAAAACGGAGCCACAAAAGGTGGATCCGGCCTTGGTATTAGTTTGATTAGATTCTTTAAAAGGTGATCTCATTATCTCGAAACTTGATAAGATCACATTGAGGTGTATCACGATTCATGGACAAACTGAAAGTGGGCTTGACAATTACAAAGTGGACTATCGGTTTGGGTCCAATCAGTTTTTTGTTTGTTGGTTGGAGTTCAGAATTGTTAGACCAAGAGCTAGCCCTGATCTTCAAAGCAAAGTCATCGTCCATGTCCATTATATTATATGTACGAATTTTTAGTCAAATAATTGCGAAATTCGTTAAGGCCAAATTCAAAGTTAAGGGTGGAAAGGGGAAAATTAAAGATATCATGATAGCAGCTATGGAGGATTTGGGAGGGAATTAAATAATGGAGGACCACCTTCTTGAGGAGGCGCGCATCTCCGACTTGGAGGAAGTGGAGGAAACTCCAACCGCCTCCAGCTAATGCCAAAGCAACGTCGGAGACAAACCACACCTTTTTTTCGTTGTGGAAGCAACGTAAAAGGAAGGGGAAACAATTGTTTTTTATTGCAAGCTTTTGGAAGAGGAATCCTTGCGGCTCAAGCCTCAAAGAAAAGAAAGGGAGAATGTAATTAGCACAATGTTTAAGTGTGATTGGGTAACTAAACCTTTTTTTGCTTCCTCCGTATATTAAAAAAAATTTGCGATATTCAAATCTGAGCATTAGTGTACGTATCAGTGTTTAAAATAAAATATTTGTTAGGAGAATTTTAATTCTTAAAAATCACTTACTCGACTTGAATCTATATTAGTCAGAATAATAATTTCGATCACGAAGCGTGTAATAACTAATAATACACACATGTATATATATGTGTATGTGTGTATGTATGTATGTGTACCTGTTGTGTTACCTTCGAATGTAACATTAAGGAATGCGTTATGGGAAGTCTAATTTTTCATAATAAGGAAATCAGTAAAATTGCTTTATGGTTTAATTTTTCTAAATTTGTTTGTCTAACAAATATACAGAGGATTAGAATTCTCCCTATGGGTAAGGAATGCGTTTAAAGCAAATTATGATAACTCAACCGTACAATTTGTTATGTCAATTGTATGTTGCCGTAATTGCTTCTTGTTTTTCAATCTAATATAATCATTTAGAATCAAATTATTAGTTTAATAACTGACCAGTACCACTACACAATGAATCAGCGTTCCGATTGTTGTTTTCCTGTTTCTTCCTTGATATGGAAAATAGAATCAACATAAAGTATTACCAATTTCCATTTCTTCGTGAGTGAGATGAACAATGGAATAAAAGAGATGAAAAATAATAAAGCAGTTTAGCTTTATAGAAATGGACAAAACGCATTTTTTGTCCCTAAACTTATAATTTTTGGTCACTATTAATTTTTTACTGACAAAAATTAGTCACCATCTTTTCATTTATTCAATAATTTTAGTCAATTTAACGGCCAACTAGCCAACTCTTTTTTCCGTTAAGTTTTTTAATTTTTATTAATTTTTTACTAAATGGGACCCACAATATATTTTCAAACAACAAAATCAGTCCTCTAATATCCTTTTTTTCAACAATTATAGTCACTTTAACAGAATTTTCAAAAACTTAATGGCCCAATTTAATTTTTCTTTAAGTCTTTTTTATTAATTATTTAATGGATTGTGAGACCCACAGGTCTTTGGTCATAATTTTTTTAACAAAAATAAAATAAAAGAATAATAGAAGTATTTTCGACCAACTTCCTAAACACCAATATACTTCTTCCGAACGTCTCACCATTAAGAAAACAATTTAAAAGAATAATAGAAGTATTTTTGGCCAACATCCTAAACACCAATATACTTCTCCCGAACATCTCACCATCACCTCCCTGCCGACAAAGTAGCCCAAAAAAGGAGTCTCATTATTGACTGTTTTCGTTATCGGGGGGTTTTTTTTTTTTGGAATTTCTTTCTCAAGGAGTAGAATATGTAAGATTATGAAGTTGGCCGAAAATATTTTCATTATTTTTTTATTTTTTTTTTAAAAAAAACATTCTGAACAAAGACCTATGGAACCCATAATTCATTAAGTAATCAATAAAAAATAAAGAATTAAAAGAAAATTAAATTAGGCCATTAAGTTTTTAAAAATTATGTTAAAGTGATTAAAATTGTTGAAAAAAAAAGATATTATTGGACGGATTTTGTTGTTTGAAAATATATTGCGGGTCCATTTCAGTAAAAAAATTAATAAAAATTAAAAAACATAACGGAAAAAAGAGTTGACCGTTAGTTTACTATTAAATTGATTGAAATTATTAAATAAACGAAAAGATGTGGCTAATTTTATCAGTAAAAAATTAATGGTGACCAGAAATTGTGACCCGCCCTCTATAGTTTAGGGACCAAAAGTACGTTGTCCTATAAAAATCTATTAATTATAGTGAAATGTTCCTCGCGCTATGGGTCCTGCGTTTGCTTCATTTTAATTTGTATTGATCAAGTACAGTAATAGTAAGGGAAACATACTATTAACAGTATACATTTTCTTGGGACCGCTTTGCCTAGGAATCTGTTTTTCAAAATGGGGGATATCGAATTTTACGTAAAAGCTTATCCCACTCAATCTCTCCTTTGTCAGATCAATTTTGAAATCCATGCATAAAACAAGAAAGAATAAGCAAAGTTTTCCTTTGTATAAATGGCTGCTTTATTTGCAGGACATCTTTCCTTGCTTTCGGCCATGAAAAGGAGGACAATCATATAACATTTGCTAGTGTTCTAATTTATCCTTTGAGAGTTGAGTTTTCATTTAAAAAACAATCTAAGCCAAGAAAAAGTAGCCTTAACTTAAGATTTAAGAGCTAATGATCCTTGATTCACTATCAATCATTAATCTTTATCACGTGTTCCCTAGTGACCAATGAAGTGTATTTAGTTGCATATCTTAACCGATAATGTATAGTTAGCTAGGGCTGACCCTGAGACAGAAAGATACGAAAACCTAACCGCGTGGAGCAATATTCTTTGACGATCCATAATGGGTTTCTTTTAGATTTTCACAACAGATGATTGGGACTTTTGAAAATTGTGCAGTATATATATATACTATATCATATGTGTGGACAGAGTCAATCTGGATACGCAGCTGCATTTCATACCTCAAGTAACATTGGTTCTTCGAAAAACGCTTGGGATGGTGAATCAGGTTGGATGGTCATATGATATTCCATCCACAACCAAAGGCTAACATTCGGATAGTACTGTTTTCCCTTCTTCTTTTACTTTTGTTCTGTTTGTTTTCTTCCGAAAAAGAAATGGAATATCTTTACGCGGGGTGGTTAACGTTACCATTTTGCCAGCACTTCAAGGGTTCTTGTGATTCTTATAGCGTTTCAAAGAATATTTCCTTAAAAAGGGGAGAAAACAAATATTGTGACGGAATTATTAAGTTATTACCACAAATTTGTTCTTTTTTCTGATGAATTAAAATAGTATTCCGCATGCACGTCTCAAAAAAAAAAAGTTTTATTTGTTGAATTAAAATAATATAACATAATATAAAACACGTGTTTTGGACCCCATACGTGTTCAGATTAATTATATGGTTTCCATGTTGAAGCCGAACAAAAAAAAAAAAAAAACCCAAAAAAATTCCACCAAAACAAAGATGATCAACTTGAGATGGACCAATGTTCCTTATAGAGGACATGTGATCCCGTTCAGTTCATGTCTCCTACTCTTTCTTTCATATGATCAAGCACTATATATCCTTTTCGTTTGTTCTGCTTCAACTTTTATCATTTACTTTTGAAGTAAAGGCATAAGACGCATTGGCTATGTTGCTCGTGTGACATGACAGATTCTAAGTCTCTTGTAGGACATGAGAAGGGTCAAAGAATCCATATTGATTGTCACTTGGGAAAATCTCCCTTCTTTCTCCTCCTTCCGTACCCCTAATCACTATGTACGTATTTTGCTGCAGGGTAGCTTCCGATGGTTTATATTTTTGTATATTATACACAACACCCCTCCTAACTAATCAAAGTTGAGTTAGGTAAATCTCTTTTGGTAGAGAAATCTCTCGTAAACTGACCAAAATGAGAACACTACTAACTATTTATGTTGGGATCATTGTGAAAACGATCCGGAATCCGAATCACTCAAGTGATCTCGAAATGCAGTAGAACTACAAGTTGGCAGTACCGAGCATTAAGAGTACTTGCTTCGAGTTTAGCGCAATCTCAGTTTACTGTGAAGCCGAGCTAAGCTTTGACAGCTATAGAGTGTTCTTATACGTCTTTTGCCACAGAATGATTATTCTGTTTCGGGTTTTATTTTATGGTAGATTAAAAATGAAAAATTTAAACTAGACATTCATTTCAGAAAAAAAGAAATATAACCCTACTTTATTGCCTTAACGTACCCTCAATATGTGTACAATGAGTATCGATAGTTAAAATGGATTTTCTCCTTTTGGCCGCGGGTAGCAATTGCATGTTCGTAAGAAGATTCTAGATCTTTTGTCTAAAAAGATAAACAAGATTCTAGATCTTACACTTGGAGGAATAAGGGCAAAGATGGAGGGGTTTGAGGTATGTCTGGACCAATCACCAACCAATCAAGTTGAGAGAATCATCAATCAATCTGGAATATTTTAACAGAACGAGGTCCACACGTTTGAGGATTTCGGCTATGGTTTAATTGTTTACGGTCCTAGAAGCCCCAAACATCACATCATTGAGCTAGGGCTACCTACATGTTGTCATACTTACAGAACAAACGTACGTAATCCGACATTCTTCCCGTTTCAATATGAGATAAATAAAATAACCCAAAAAAAAAATCATTTTGAAAATGAAAAAAATATTTATACGAAATTTATTCTGTAATGATTGTAAGGAAGTTCTCTATCGATCCTTCCCAACAAAGACTTCAACAAGGTACAATTAGGGTAAATTGCGTACTAGTGATCACTCCTCGAGCTTCATCTCCTGCCTAGCTTTTTCCAGTCTTAGAAATTGCCAAGGATTCTAGCAATGTAACAAAATAGTATTTAAAATAGCGGTGTACTCTCATTGTTTTACCTTTTTTCTTTAAAAGAAATTCAGGACTATATTATTTAAAAAAAGAAAGTACAAGAGCCAGTGCTTAAAACTTATTTAAAGGAAGAGTCTGTCATACAAAATTTTTTTAAAAATCTCATGACAACCCTGCTTTAAATAATTAGTCTAAGAGTTTGCCTTACAATTTGTTCTAAACATTCTATGGCAGCCGTGTTTTAACTTAACTAATAAATTTTCTTATAAAAATTTATCTATAAATCCCTGACAATTCGGAAAAATTTATATAAAGAAATAATTGCTATCTATTACAACAGAAACCTACACTTTTTTTTATTTAAAACAAATTTGAAGATGTGGAAAAGATGTTTTATCCAAGTAAAAAATTCCACATAAATGAGCTGGCAAATCTAGATAAACTTATTAAATTCATCGTATCAAATTATTTATTACCTTTACCTTAACACGTAATCTTATTCAGTTGTGGTCAAATGTCCGCATTCAAAAAAGTGTTGAAGAAAATATCAATATTTTTTTTACCATGAAAGATGCCCTATCCGTACTAACAAACAGAAGATATATCAAAGGGGCAAGAAAATAAGAAAATGAAAGTAAAAGAAAGATTCTTGATCTCTCTTTTTGGTAATGGAGATTAAGATGAATAATAATGGACACAACAACATGGTTATATTAGATAAAACTGCAAGCAACCTTTTTTTTTTCTTGCAAGAATATTTTAAAAAGTATAAATAAGGCAAGACCCTCAACTTCCATGATACACAACAGTTCATTTGCTTTCAAGAGTTTTCTTGAAGAAGAAGAAACAGTACCAATTTCTTTTTGAGATCGATATCATGCCTAGAACAAACGCAGACCCTCTAGTTCTCGGCCGTGTCGTCGGGGACGTTTTGGATTCCTTCACTAGGTCGATCAGCCTTAGTGTTGGTTATGGTAACAAAGAAGTGAGTAACGGTTGCGAATTCAAGCCATCTAAAGTTGTCAATCAGCCTAGGGTTGAAATCGGAGGTGATGATCTCCGTACCTTTTATACCTTGGTAAGGACTAATCAAGTCTCTCCGTTCTAGTTGAGAGAAAAAAGAGTTTTATATGTGTTAAACGTTTCATAACAATCTTTTCTTTTCTTTTCTTTTCTTTTCTTTTTAATCGGGACAGACTAAAGTTTATATGTATATGATTTTTTAGTAGGTTTTAATAATGATCCTCATGCGTTTCAAATGATCTGCCTTTTGTTTTTGGTGTTCTCGATTGATTAGGTGATGGTGGATCCTGATGCTCCAAGCCCAAGTAATCCAAACCTAAGGGAGTACTTGCATTGGTATGTTACCAAAATCATTCGCTATGTCGTCCGTCTAGATCAAAAGTAACTTAAACACGAACAAAACAAATGGTTAAGTAAGGGTTTATTTGGCAACACCTTTTATATTGTTTAAAATTGTTCGATCGATAACAAAAAGTGAATTTTTGTAATGAAATAAATGGTCTGCAGTACAGAATATAGGTAGTAAAAGTCAGTTTATTAGTTATGCTATAACTATTTAATCAATTCAATATTTCTAAATTAAAATTAGATATTTAAAATTATACACTAGTTTTTATCAAACACACCCTTGATTTCTTCTTCGTATTATTGGAACTATTATATGACACTATCTTTAGGTGATTTCGAAGGTTCTGCAAAGTTATCTGTAGCTTAAGGTTATGACACTTGCTTTAGTAACATCAGAGTTCGTAGCTTCTTCGCTCCAAGATATATCAGTCTTCGGCGGATTTAGGGCGGGGTGATATACGCATTAATTTAATTGTAATTCTTTTACCTCTTGATCTATATGTTGTTCATGTGACTTGGATCAAATTCGTTCGCGTATTTTATTTTTCTTAGTTGGGTTTTGGGCCAGTTAAAAATAATGCAAATCCAAAGTAGAATCAGATTAGGTCATACACTAATATTAAAAAATTCAAATAAAGTACTCAATTGTTGTTAATTCTAATTACATTAGCATGCAAAATTCAGTTCATCTAGCAAGATCATGTGTATTGAAAAACATTAAATCTATAATAACATTTAATTGTAATAATTATTTTTTCTCAAATGTTGCTGAAAGAGTCATTGACTCTTTTCTGTGGCTGCTTAGTTTCGATCAAGGGAAAAACTTTAGTTTCTATTTTGCGTGTTTATGTAATTAGAGAAGAAAGATTTTCTTTTGGCTATGGTCATAGTTAAAAAGTCATTTTGAATAATCGGATGCAAAACTCTAGAACAATTACCTAGTTTCATTTCAAAAAAAAATTAAAAAAAAAATTATAAAAGTTGATATAGAATTGATAATTTACAACATATCAAGGTATACTCATTGTAGGCACACTTACAAACTAATTGGTATTCCCTCTATCCAAAAAACAAAAAATAGTCTGCATTGAGGTCTGATATTTATAATGTTTCTAATGCCAATATGAAAATTCAATATGAATTTTTTTTTTTCAGGACGGGAGGAGTGATTTTCTAACAACGTGTTATAATCTCATTATATTTTTATTCTAAAGTCGCTTTTCGCAATAGTTTAGTTTTCTTAATCCTATTTTCTTAAAAGTTTCGCACAACTAGGAGAAACTGTCACTCTCTTCACACCTATTTTTCTATGCCAACTAATTTGGTAAGAGTAGTAGAAAGAAAAGTACTCAGAGTTTGCTTGACTCGTATGTTGTAATCATATATACCATCAAACTAAGACAGATATACCAGAAGGTTTAAACCGCTTGAAAAACACTCAAAATCTTGATTTAATTTATATATTACATTTATTGCGAAATGAGTACATGATGTTTGTTAAAATTAATTATAAGAAGATAATTATAATTATATTATTACAGTTCATTGTGGTTTTGAATAAGTCAATATGGCTTTAAATTAAGAAATCCAGTAACAACTAAATGATGCCTTTTCAGGATTCCTTTTATTTAAGCTGGGAATGAGTTTACTTTGCGATCAGGATTTGTAAACTGCATTCTGTTAGATTTTAAAATCAATCTGTAAAACCGTTGGCAGAAGAGTTTAGGCTTTTACTAGTAGCCTCCAAAGTTTATCAATGCTTCAACAAAATGTTCATTCATGTGAGATGTTTTATCATACTTAATAAAGTTAATACATTAATCTGCTTTTTGAAAGGCCTAATACTCTAATAGTTAAAAAAAAAAAAAAAAAAATTCATGGGACCGATCTACATTCGTAGAATTTAATTTTTTCAACATGGTCATGGAATTTACATAAAGCGATTCCAATTATTTCTCTCCTTTTCCGGTGCAATCTTGCAATGTATATAAAACAAGAGGAGTGAGACAAAGGTCCGTACCAATGGCTGCTTTTTGTAGAATATTTTTTTTAGACCTTGAAAAGGACATTACTCATAATTTGATTAATATTTGGTGCTATTTCGTATATATAGTCCTTCTTAGCTATCTATTTTCTTTGCTTTTTTATAGTTAAGCGTCCGTTATGAATTGATAATACTTCCCTTGTCAAAAAATTAGCATAATAAGTTGATACTATTTTAGTTGAGTACTCTTATTTGGTGATGGATGGATTATCATTTACATTAAATTGTTAGTATGGATTTGGGAAGTTTTTATGTAACGTTGGCTCTTTTCACCAAACTTTCAGGTTGGTAACTGATATTCCGGCCACAACAGGTGCAACATTCGGTTAGTACTCTACGTCTGATGTTTTTCTTTTTTTCGTTAGCTCCAGCATTTTCTGTTAGTTAAATAATAATATGTTTAAATTCTTTTCAGTTTTTCTTTCTTGCAATATTTTCTTGAAGAGGGAAATATGGATTTCAATGGATATTTTTATGGGATAAAAGTGTTCAGGAGATTTTATTTATTTATTTTTTTTTGTAAAATGCAAAATTTGAATGGAAAACAGTTGGTATTGTCTATGTAAATGTAATTTAACAAAGAAAATGCTAATTATTTTCTGTAATAGTTTCAAACGGAATTTGTATAAAAATAACGGTTGGGTTGATGGGTGTTTTAAAAGACTATATTATTGTCTTCTTCTTCAAAAAGGGGGAAAAAAAAAAAAAGGTTTCAGTGGTTTTTCATGAGCTAAATCTATACTGTGAACATTCATAAGAAAACAGTTTAAGAAACCTTACACTAAATCTATCACCATTTATACTTACACCATGTATTGGTAGAGTTTAATTATTTAAATAAATTTACTTGGATAATTTGGTAACATCATTGAGATTTCTCAGAAATTTTAGTTAATGTGTCACCACTCTTCTTTTACTGCATTTTCGCCCCAAAAATATTACGTTTTGAAAGAAAATAATTGTTTTTTTAAAAAAAAGGTCCAATTTCATAAAAGTCAATCAGAATTAGTTTTGATAAAATGATAGAAATATCTTCATTTTGAATTAAAATAGAAGTAAGGGATTGTTTTGAGTTGGGAAGAGAATAAATTGAGACAAATTTGAAAATTTGTACACAACTAATGGTTGTATCTTGAGTAAATTGACCAAAATTCAAAAGTTGTATTTTTGAGATGTGGGCTATTTTATTTTCTGTGGACGTATATATAGGAGATTAGATGGTTTTAAAGTTTTCGCTGGTGCGGTTGTTTCCATGTTTTCATTTTAGTATTTGTTCTCCTATTTCCATTTCTGAACTGTGGAAGGTTATTTCCGACACCGTGGTGAAACACTATATGATCAATATTATCATTTTTAATTGCTTCTCATTTACTGTCCAACAAAATGCATATGCTAATTCGTTGATGATTTTTTTTAGGTCAAGAAATTGTTTGTTATGAGAGCCCAAGGCCAACCATGGGAATCCACAGGTTCGTTTTCGTGCTTTTCCAGCAGCTCGGGAGGCAGACGGTGTACGCGCCTGGGTGGCGCCAGAACTTCAACACCCGAGACTTTGCTGAGCTCTACAACTTAGGATCTCCTGTGGCAGCCTTGTACTTCAATTGCCAGAGGGAGAGTGGCTCCGGAGGTCGAAGAAGACCAGAATAGAACCAAAAGAAAGCCTCATGATTTAGTTCGTGAGGCTATTTCAATGTCCATGCATCATTGCGGGGCTATTTAATCTCTCTCTCACAACATCTACATATAATCCAATGGGAATGATAACAATAAAGTTATAGACTCTTTTGGGAGAATATCATACTATATCATCACATATTTTGTATCCTTTTTTTTTTATGAATAAGTATGTAATTTATTCCCTAAGAATGAGTGCGTGTGTGTGTGTGTTCTGGGCCTTCTGGCCTCTAATTGTGTGGTGAGAACTATTAACAAACTCCTATACTAGATTGTGGTAAAAGATCTTTCCTGACATTTTTAGTGTTACTGTACTTTCTTATACTTTCTTTTTAAAACAAAATCCAGGGCAATACTTGACGGGAGGACCACGATATTATTAATATAAAGGGAAAAATTAAACAAGACAGTGTTTAAGACTTACCCAAACAAAAAGGAGACCGTCTTACAAAAGTCTGTTTAAAAACTCATGACGACTCCTGCGCAATTACAACTAAGGATTGTGTGACAAAGATAACATAGTATATCCCATGACAATTCTTTCCAGTTTATAGTTTATTTCATAGGAGTATGTCTTACAAAGATTCCACATTAATCACATGACATCTCCATCTAGTTTATAGAACAATAAAAAGAGAAAAAAAAAACCTATCTAATTCTTATATAAGGAAAAGAACGCTTATCAAGGTACCATTTACCTACCAATGAGGCTGGAAGTGCTCCCTAGTGTCATACTGAATAGATGATCCGTGCGATGCTATTTTTGCAAGCTCGTCTACTATGCTGTTGGCTTCTCTAAAGACATGTATGATTTTTGAATTGGATAGAAGTATCATACATTGAATTCCATGAGGTTATTGTGATGCTTTCATGGGAAATTCTTATCCTGGCTAAGATAATTGACCACTGTGAGATTGTCTGATTGTATGACCACTCGAGTTATGCTTTGTCGCATATAGTATTGAAGGCCATTGAGAACCGCTGCTATTTCTGCTTCTAAGCTTGTTGCCATTCCTATGTATTGACATTCCACTCTGATAAAATCACCATTATTGCCCCTAATTACAAATCCACATCCCGCTGCTCCAGGTTGTCCTAAAGCCGACCCGTCTGAGTTGAGAGTTGTTTATCTCGGATTCGGTGGCTGCCATCTAATTGATAATACTACTCTTGGTTTGAAGGTTGCCACTTTAAAATGAAAGGCTTCTTCAATTGCCTTTTGCTCCCTTGAATCTCGAGCCTTGAGCTTATGGATACTCAACATGTTGAAAATGTGAGATGTAATAGCTTTTAGAATAAAATTAAAGGAAAATCCGGTACTTTCATAGAACATTTTATTCCTGGTTTTCCATATCTCCCATAAAATGAAAGCAGGTAAAACCATGAGTACTGTCTTTTTTGGCAGAGGAAAATTTCCCAATGAGATGCCAAGCTTGTATTGTATTCTTCCAACCTGCATTATTAGCAAAAGTAATCCCTAAATTAGCCGAGAAATATTGCCAAATAGGATTGATCATTATACAATGAAAGAAAATATGCTCAATATCTTCCTCCTCTTTCATACAAAAGGGACACCTTGATGGCCGTGAATTAAAACTCATTTTTTGCAAAATCTCCGGAAACGACAACAATTTATTACGAAGCTTCCATATGAAAAATGATACTTTTAAAGGAATGCATTTATGCCAAAAATTAGCAAGCAATGGAATTTGTAAATGTTTTTCCCGAAATTCAGAATATGCTGAAGAGATAGAGAAACTCCCTGAAACACAAGGCATCCAAACGAGTCTATCTTGCATAGTTTTAAAATGAACCGTCATTGAAGAGAGTTGATTCTTCACATCTAGGCTTAGAACATTCGTAAATTCCTGCAAGAAAAATTCTTTAGACGCAAAAAATTCTTTTACCGTTAGACTTGGCATTGGCAGGGTTATAGGATCGTTCCATATTGAGCTCGTATCCAGCCATGAGTCAAACCAAAAGGAAGATGAACCGCCTTCTAATATGATCTTGCATTTCGACCCAACCAAGTTGTCGACTTTTTTAACATGGCCCCAATTCGTTTTTTCCTTGGCAGATTCCAACAATGAAGAGAGAAAAGCAGCCCACACTCCACTCTTATTTTGAATTTTCCACCATAATTTCATTAAGCAAGCATTAATAGTGTCATCCAAAGTTCGGAAGCCAAGCCCATTTCAGCAACCGAAAACCCTAATTTCCTCCAAGCACGCCAATGTCGACTAAGTCTATTATCATTCTCTCTCCAAAGAAAGTCTTGACATTTCTTTTCAATAGCTATGAGGACTGATTTTAGAGGGACTAAGGCTGCAATAGTATGAATCGGAATGGCACTTAACACATGCTTAATCAGAATTAATCTCCCCCTTGTCGAGAGCAACCTATTCTTCCAATTCTCTATCTTTATATCCATAGCCTCTAAAAGATGATGAAACTACTCCACTTTCTTTCTGCCTTTATAGAGATAGCAAGCAAGATATTTGAAAGGTAGAGTTCCTTGCGGCATTTGGAGCGTTTGAGAAATGGTAGCAACCTATCGCGCACTACTCTTTTCCGAAGTTATGAACATACTTTTTTGTTTATTCATTTTCTAGCTCGTTGCATCTTCATAACCCATGAGAAAAATCATTCAGCCTCTTCATTGAAGTCTTCAATCCCTTGGGGAAAATAATAAGGTCATCCGCAAAACATAAATGTGAAACTATGACCGATCCCACGGGAACTCCATAAAGTGCGATTTTTCCAGCTTTCGTTAGGGCTCTCATATTCTGGATAAAGCTTCCGATACTAATATGAATAAGTAAGGAGAAAGAGGATCTTTTTGCTTGATCCCTCTTGTGGCCTGAAAGAAACCAATCGGACTTCCATTCAAAAGTATCAAAAATTAGCTTCTCTGTAGATTGGGCATTACTAGGTCAATGAATTTCCAATGAAAACCAAATTTATGTAGGACTCATTGTAAGAAACTCCAAGAAAACTTGTCAAAAGCTTTCATCATGTCAACTTTTATGAGTAAATTACCCCCTCTTGACGGATGATCCAAAAATTGAAGAAAGTCTTGGGTCATGAGCACATTATCAACGATGTCTCTTCCTTCAATGAAAGTTGATTTCTCTTCGGAAATTAGTCCGGGAAGTATCGGTTTGAGTCTTTCCATTAACAATTTCGTGAAGATTTTGTTGATGAAGTTGCACATACTTATTGGCCTAAAGTCAGCAAATGATGTCGCCGTTGCCTTCTTCGGAATCAATGTTATTAATGTACTTCCAATCGCCTGCGGCAAGGGAGTTCCAGCAAAAAAGTCATCACAAGCTGATTTGAGATCTTGATTTATGATATTTCCAGCATTGTTGATAAGAATTGCCTCCAAAACCGTTGACTCCAGGTGAACTCGAAGGATCAAGGCTAAAGACTGCACTCTTAATCTCTTCCATAGTGAGTATTTCCAGTAGATTATCATTGTTTTGCTGTGTTACCACCTCTGGAATAAACTTTAAGATTTCCTCGCATGCATCATCATGATTTGCAGATTCCTCTTTGGTGACTAAATTTTGGAAGAAAGTTACTGCTTCCCGCTCAATCTCAGCTCTATCATTGATCCATGTGCCATCAGATTTTCTTATTTTATGTATGCCCAGCCGTGCTTTTTTTTTCCACGAGGGAGGCATGGAAGAAGGACATGTTCAAGTCGCCATCTCGCAACCATTTTAACTTGCATTTTTGCTGATAGAAGTCTTCTTGCTCATGCAACTTATTAAGTAAATGCGCCTGAGATTTATGCAATTCAGCTCTATAATTTTCTTCTCCAGATTGATCATATATCAACTCTTTAACACAAGCTTCTTCTTCAGCAATTTTTAAATTTTGATGCACATCACCAAACTCGGTCTTATTCCATGTTTTCAAATACTCTTTTAAGCGTCGTAACTTCAATGAAAAACCAAGCATTCCTGATTATTGAAGTGGTTGCTCCCAGTTTGCTTTTACGATCTCGAGAAAATTGTCCCGTCTTAGCCACATTCTTTGGAATCGGAACAGTCTTGGTCTGAGTACATCTTCTGATTTATACTCAAGCAGCAATGGAGTGTGATCAAATGTAGTTCTATTGAGGTGATGAACTGAGGCAATTGGAAATAAAGAACACCATTCTTGATTAAAACGCATTCTATCAAGCCGCTTCAGTACCCTTCCGTTTTGACGCATTCCTTTCCAAGTATGAAGATTTCCAATCAAAGGCAAATCTATGAGTTTACAATCATTGATCCAACCATTAAAGTCCTCAATTGCTCCCATATCGAGCTGAGATTATCCCTCGTATTCCTCCAGATTGCGTATCACATTATAATCCCCTCCCACAAGCCAAGTCTCCGTATCATGGAGCTGTTTAAAGTTCATCGATTCCACCCACAAGTCATATCTTTCCTATCGAGTAGACTTCGCATAAATTGCTGAATTTTTTTTTTTTTTGAAGAAACAACATGTTCCAGTCGTAAATGCTAAACTTTTTCTGATCCATCCAACTCGATAGTGATCCATTTTTGCAAGCAAAGTACCCATATCTTCCCTGCGCTTGAAGATTTGGTAGAAGTAAAATACAACTTATTTTTTAGCTCTTCGAGCTTAGAATCTGGTTGTATTGGTTCCTGTAAAAAAACTAAAGAGATAGAATGCATTCTGACCAAAATTTTAAGTCATGCGATCGATGCCTTATTACCAACACCGTGAATATTTGATATAAGTATGCTATTCATTAAGAAACTTTATTCGGAGACTCGCCTTGCAATCTCGTCGACTGATGAGTTTCTAAACCTTTTACCTCTTCTCCATTTTTTGAGCCCCTCGGTCTTCCTCTTTTTCCCTTTTTCTCTACACAATCTGACACTACCAAGAGTGCATCCTCAATTACATTTTCCATCAGTCCAATAGTCACGTCATCCCGAGTTGTATTATCGCTATCCATGAGGTCTTGCCCATCATCATAAGCAATTTCTGTATCCGAATGACTCACCACTTTTTTACACTTTTTAAATGTTCCAAATAAGTTAAATCTTATATTTATCAGACTTATTTACAATTTTGTTTTGGATGAAAAGAAGATATAGTTGATTGTGGTAAAAGATTTTTCGTGACATTTTCAGTATTATTATACTTTCTTACACTTTTTAAATATTCCAAATGAGTTCAATCTTATATTTGTAGCACTCAAGTAATTTTGTTATGGACGAAAAAGAAGATTTTAAAAAGATAGTAGATCTGAAAATTCAATTCGGACTATTTTGTTTTCTACAAAAAGAGTAATATAGATCACTTTATAAGTATGCCCCTAGCAAATTGATTATGTTTGGTTTCTGAGTGCAAACAAAATTTTGTTAGTGTGTGCTTTAATGTCATGCCCTCAGGGTTAAATTGTAAGAAATTAATATTAGAGGGGATAAAGTGTAGTTTTTGTATTCTGCTAGGATATAAATAATCTTCAGGGGCTTGTAAACCATTATGCAAAATATGAGTATTGAAATGAATTTTTGAAAGTTCCCTTTTCTCTCCCTGTCTCTCTCATTTCTTCTTCCTGGATCTCCTCTGTTACTTTGTTCTTTCTCCGATTCCGTCTGGAGTCCGGTTCCTGACAAATTGGCCTCAGAGCTTACGTTCCTTGGTCGTTCTCTCCATTTCTTCCGCTATCTTCCTATGAAATCTTTTTCCGAGTTCGAATTTTTTATTCGATTCGGTTCTCCTTCTTTTTTCTTCTTTTGCTTCTGCTTCTTTTTCTTCATTTTGTTTTTGAATATCTGTTGTTCGAATTCGTTCTCCATTCCGGATTCTTTCGGTTTCAGAATCCAATTCTTTCGTTCATCTTCGATTAATTCAAAGAATTCTTCTTCTTTTCTTCTGGGAATCATTTTCCCAATTTTCTTTCCGATTAATCAAGTTTCAAAACCATGGGTTCTATTGATTTTGAAACCCTAGTTGATGAAATCTTATCACGCGCACCATCTGAAATTTTTCCCCAAGATCCGGTTCCTTATGGACTTCCAGAGCCATCGCTGAACGGAATTCCTTTTTTCTTCATTGAAAATTACAATTCTTGGTTAATGCAAATTGAGGAATTCTTCGACTATAATTTCATTGCAGCCGAGAGTAAGATTTTCATAGTCTCCTTCTACATGACCGGTAATGCTCTTCAATTCCTTTGTGGATTGGAAGTCGTTTCTCTGCTATACACGTGGGAGGACCTAATCGACCAGTTGGAGCTTAGGTTTGGTGAATTAATCGGGCAGACCACAATTGTCCATGTTTGGGAGGCTAGCGAATTGGAGTTAGAACGCAATTGTGATCCCTTGTGTTCATATGGCATTAGTGATGATTGTGTTGATGATGTTAGTGATAAAGTGGTATGTAATTGTGACTGTGCTGTGATTAAAGATAAATTGCTAACAATTCATGCATGGAGTTGTGTGATGACCAAACCTGTATATGATCTCGAGCCACTAGTTGTAGCTGATTCGATGATTATTCATGCCACTATTGATCCTTATTTTACGCTTATAAGTGATAAAAATGATGGAGTATTACAACTATTTTGTAAAATAATTAGACCATGGGATATTGTCGGTATCAGTAAAGATTCAATATTTTTTAGGCAGGTTAGACCTCTAGTAGTTGAGTTGGATGACAGTTCGGGCTTGAACTATTGGAAACAAATTCCTCAAATTGGGCGGTTTGCTGTTGAAAATTCTGTTGATATGTTGTTTTTAGTTGGTAAAGATACTGAAACTATTGGTTGCCATCATGATGAATTGAAGCTTTTTAATGTTGAAAAATTTGAATCAATGTGTTCAAATGAGGAGAGGGAATGTATTGTTGTTAATGGTTGGATAGCAGAATATTTGGTTTCTTCATTATTCATTCTGGACAGTATAAGGCATGGTAGCAATGAAGTTCAAAGGAACTCGCTTGATGTTCAGTCTGGTGGAGCTAGTAAGCTTTATATTGTTGAGAACCTGCTAACCAGCAAAGTGAGTGATGAGAAGGACTCAGTTCTTGAAGACAAGGATGGTCTTGAGGCTACAAACTGCATGTTTAGTCTGCTTGGAGTTTGTTTGTCGTGCGAAGATTGGGTTAAAAAGGTAACAATTTTTAGAGGTGGAACGGTGTTTTCAGCAACAACAGCCTGGATACAAATAGCTACCTGTTTCAGAGGTGGTATCCTTAATTTGGAATGTCATAGGAAGCATGTATTATTGCTGTATAGATCAAACTTCCTGTGGATGATCGCGTGGCACAATCAAGTGAAAACATTACGTAGCTGATGTTCATCAATTCCGTAAAACAGCGACACGAGATGTTTCGACCTGACTGTTTGGTGTGCTCCTCCATATCTGTTATCCTAGTAATTTGTGTTTGTTCTGTCTACCATCATTTTAGTGGTAGTTCTCAGATTATTGTAATCAGTAGTTTCCTTTAGTCACTGTCTTGAGGACAAGGCTGACCTTGACAAGGAGGGATTGCCATGCCATCGGGGTTAAATTGTAAGAAATTAATAGTAGAGGGGCTAAAGTGTAGTTCTTGTATTCTGCTAGGATAGAAATAATCTTTAGGGGCTTTTAAAACATTATGCAAAATATGAGTATTGAAGCGAATTTGTGAAAATTCCCTTTTCTCTCCCGTCTCTCTCAATTCTTCTTCTCGGATCTCCTCTGTTATTCTGTTCTTGCACCGATTCTGTCACCAGAGTGATAGATCGTGACATTTAATTGGACAATTAAAATCATACGTTCGCCCAAATTTTATTTTGATTTTTCCCATAACTATTTAATACCAATTTTTACCACTGTTGACCAACACGATAGAACAGTCAACGACGGTCAATGTAATTATCAAAAATATATTTACGTCCAAACAAGTTTCTCAAATTAGTCTTAAAATTTGTCTCCAAAAACGTTTCAAACTCAAAAAACATAAAAATAAAATAACAATCCAAATGGGGGCACTTTTATGTAGGGGTGTCAATTTGGGTTTGGACTCGTGAAACTGACACGAACCTAACACGAAATTAGCGGGCTTGGATTGGTATTTTTACCCAAATAATAAACAGGTTGGGTCGGATACAACTTGTTTATTAAACGGGTAGGGTTCGGCTTGACCTACCGGGTTACATGGGTTACCCGTTTTGAATAGATTTATTATTAATTTTATTAGTTTCTTATAGGCATATTGGTCATTTTAGCAAATATTTTACCCTAATTGTAAGTGATTTCACCACTCCTTTAGTTGTCTTGTGTTTGTGTTGATATGGAGGAGTGGAAAATTAAAAATTTGGAAAGACTTTATGAAGAGCATAGAAGGTTATATGGCTCCACTCAAGTAGCTCATTCAATGATGGAAACCATTCATGAAATTGATCACAATCCTAGTACATCTTCCATTGAAGAAAATTTGAGCAAAGTTCAAAAATATTTTGAGGAACAATATGTTCTTTGGTATGTTATATTACTAGATCTTAGTGATGTAATTTGGAAAATTGAGAAAATGTTCAATGTTCCACCAAGTGTTTTGGATAGTTTCCCATCGCATAAATTTGAGGATAATGAAGAATGCATAAGAAAGTTGGAACTTGAGTTGAGTGAATTAAATGATAATCTCATGCATGGTGATCCTAGTTCTTTCTTTCCTACACTAGTTCCTCAAAGAATTCACAAGAGAAAGCCAGTGAATTTTAATGTCCAAAAAATTGAGAGGAAACCAACATGTTCTCTTCCTTCTTTTGACAATTTTGATGAGAAAGACTATTTGATTTTTATAGAGATTGTCAAAAGTGTTGGTTGTTGGTTTGTAGAAGAAACAATTTTTGAAATGAAACCGGCTAATGTGGAAAAAGATATAGAGGATGAATGGCATGAAGTAGATTTTGAAATGGATGAGACTACTTGTGCACTTGAGGGCTATAGCAATATAAGTCTTTTCAAATTTGGCTACATAAGACCTTTAACCATTTTTGAGGTCTCATTTTTGTGGTATTAGGATGGTTATTCCGATATTGATTATTCGTCGAGCCGACGGCGTTAAAACCAAGCCCTTTTTAACAGGCAACCCAACCAATATCTTAGTGTTTTTTTCTTTTATTTTATTTTACTTTATTTGGTCTTTCTAATTTTTAGTTTATTTTGAATTTGGTACATAATAGCATGAGCATAAATGATAAAAATGGACTAAGTGATAGTGATTAAAGGAACATGTGCATAATGATATTTTTATTTTTATCCATTTTCACTCCTGTTCCCCCACTTGCTTGTTTCCACTCTCCGCATCACGTAATTTCTTGCACACTCTTTGCACACTTTCACAATTCATCCAATCACATTTTACACATTTTCATTGCTACTTGTGTTTAATATTTCATAATCATACACTTAAGGTTAATCCCTCTTTCCCTTGTGTTCTTCAAATTCATGAAAAAAATTTTCCATTGAATGATATTGTGAGATGTCATGTGTTTACATTCTTGATCATTATGATGTCTATTTTGGTTGCTTTACTCCAGTTTGTCAATTGGAGGATTAGGGTATGTTTAAATTTCAATGAAATTTAAAATATGAAGGAATGCATTCTAGGTGTTTGCTAAAATGTCTAAACCAACTTTTGCTCCTAAATTTCTTCCTTTGGCTTTGGTTTCTAATCTTTCATGATTGCCCTAATGTGAGTCATACATCTTGTGCTTTAACTCTTTGTTCCAACATTTTCTCAACCTACAAAATTAATGTTGCTTTTAGTTCTCAAGTTGGAAATGTAGTGCCTTGTTCTCTATCATGATTCACTTATTGGTTGTGTTTTGTTTTGATAGAGTTATATCTACATTTTGTAGGTACTTGTCGCTTCTTGAGCAACCGCGAATCACATCGAAAGTATCAACCTCAAGAAATTCTCCAACTTCTTGTGTGGAGGACGAATGAGCATCTCTTCATGAGTTCATTATATTTGTCCATTTCCACCGGCACTTCTTTGGCGAAGGGAGTATTTCTTTACCTTTCTTACACATTGAAGACAATGTGTTATTTAAGTTTGGGGGGAGAGAATGCATGTATTGATACTTCCTTAGTGATGATACTTTGAGTTGAGTTGTTGATGTGTGATAAAAATTTGTGCTAAATTTTTTTGATTTTCATTGATTTTGGTAATTAGATGATCTTTATGCTTAAAGTGTTAAATTCAATTTGGATGATTGTGCATAAAATTATTATACTTATTTCTAGTCCATCTTGAATGTGTGTAGTACACCCTAAACTCCTTGTGAATTGGATTGGATTTATAATATCTAGTGGGGTGAAGGGAAGACTCAAAAGAACTAAACCAAATGAACCATGTGGTAGTTTTGCTTAAGGGAACATATTTGCTATCACAACTAGAGCGCTAAATGAAAATGAGGGATAATTTCTTTGCGAACTCTCATGTACCTCATAACATCTCTTACTTGGACCTAGTTGTGTATTTCGATCTCCACTTCTATACATGACTTGAGTCTAAATTATTTTGTACTTAAAAAGAAGTGTACCTTTCTTGAAACTTGAATTGGATGAGAACATGCATATTTGGTCACGATAAGCCTAGTAAAGTGAGGTATAAATGAGCCAAAAAAAGAGTATCACTAAATGCTCTCGACTTTCCTTATTAAGTCTTCCCAATTGAGTGTGTCTTCATTGATTGCTAATTCTTAAACTTACCTTGTTATACATTTCGAAATCATTTGGTTTGTGCACAAAGATGATGAGGGCATCTAGGATTAACCACTTTTAGCTAGCGAAAACACCCACCCTTTTATCCCCTAGTGAGCCAAGTTGAGCTTTTTAGCCTTCATTTTTAAATGTAACCTACTATATATGAGCACATTTTTCCTATTTTGGCTTTCTCTTCATCCCTTTCAAAGGAATTTGAAATTTTGATATTAACGTGTGATGATTGGAGGAATGGAATAGCATGTTGTTACTTGTAATTGTGTTGATGTAATTAAAAAAAAAAAAAAAGCTCTTTATAGAAAAAAAAAAGAAAGAAAAAGAGGATAAATGAGAAAAAGCAACATTATTGTGGAGCATAGGAAAACAAAATGCTCTTGGACTTAAATGAAGAAATTTCTCAGGTTTGGGGGTGTTATGTGTATATATTCAAGAAAAAAGAATAGTGGTGGTTTTGGGGTTTATGTAATGCAAAGTTGAAGTTTGGGGGAAACTACATTTCCTAGATGATGTGCTTGAATGTTCAAATTCCTTTGATATTTAGCCTTTGAAATCCTTTCTTTATCCCATCATAATGTCCCTAGCCCCATTACAACCTTGACTAAGACCTTTTGATTTGTGCATGAAACCAACCTTAATGGTGGCAAAGTGGTTCTCGGCAAGCCTTTGAAAAGGCACTTTGACTGACTCCTTGAGTGAAAAGTCCCACTATTGAGCGCAATGAGCGAATCTATCGGAAAGGTGACCAAAAAGATGCATGTTTGATGATTTCAATGATGATAGTTTTGTGAATTGTATGACACTTGCATTTTCTTTGAACTTATTTCTTAACTAGACTCATTGATCATTGAAGTGGTTTAGTAAGTTCTTGAGTCCAAAAATAGTGTATAATATGCTTCTATCATGGAGTTTCGCATTAGAACCTTCACACCTCATGAAAAGTTTATATGTGATGCATTTTGTGAGAATCTTTGCACCCATTGTGGAGTTGTAGAGTTTAATACTTTTGGAAGTGCCGGTAAACCACATTATCATCTTTGGTAATTTATTAATAATGTGGTGTTGAAGTGAAGTTGTGGAATTTGTTCTCTAAGTTAAAATGTGTGACTTGAAATGTGCTATCATAAACTAGATGAGTCTTTGATTTTCATGTGAGATCTTGAGTTTGAATGTAATATGTATATTTGTTCGGGACGAACTGATGAGAACAAAATATACATGTTTATATATATGATTTCACATCTCGTTTCCTTATATTTAGACTCATTTGGATGTTGTCGAGAACCAATAATACACATTTCTCATCTTTTATAGTTTTATCTTGAGTAGGACGAGCAAATGATGTTGAAACGGAGCAAAGCCTATCAAAAGTGCCGAGAAATGTACCTGTGTTCAACAAGGTGAACAATCATGTTTTGATGATTCATAATTTGTGCTAGGAGTCTCTGTTTGGAATGATCAAGATGCTGTTGCGAAGCCGAAAGAAAGAGCTACGACTGTCATGCAGAAGACTTCTCCAAATTTAGATTATAAAGTGGTCAAAAATGCAGTTGAAACTCTGTCGTGAGAACTGAACAACAAATCTGCAGAACTTCTGCAACAACCAGCTAAATTTCAGAGCCCATAACTTGAGATTCGTTGCTTGGAATTAGAAGTTCTTTATATCATTGAGAACATGAAAGAGGTTGCTACAAATCTTATGAAGATCACTTGACCAAATTGAGAGAAGAAATCTGCCAAAATTGCAATTGAATTTCAGCCACCAGTGCTGTTTAAAACAATCTGCAGGTTTTCTGGAAGCATCACTCAACTTTCAGAGGTCGTAACTCTTTATCCTCAACTCCAATTTCAGTGTTCTAGATACCGTTGCGAAGCTGGATGAAATATCTACAAATCATATTCAGAAATGACATCCAAATTCTGACTGGGGGAAGGTGAAAAAGACTGATGAGGGTGGTTGCTCAATGCTGGAAATCCAGAATTTCAGCAAACAGTTTGAAGGTCTCCAATATAACATCTTGAATTCGATATGAAAACACAAACTACAGGCTGAATGAACGTATGGGAGTTATATAGGAGATCAAGAGGTGAATTTTGGTGTTTATTTCGTGGGTATTAGCTCACAAATCAGACCCGTGATGGAGATGAAGATTCCGGCGAGAACATTGAACTTCCACGACTTGAGCATCCCATTTTCGGCTTCAAAACAGAAAAAGAATCAACGTAGTATTGAGATCTAAGCAAGGAGGAAGGTTTTGGCATAAGTTGGATTCATTTTCATGAACAAAAGACGGAAATCCTAGAGTTTCCGGCGACGGTGTCCGACGGCCGGCGATTCAAAGCGGGAGGAAGAAACAAATGTTTATAAAATTCAAAATTAGTCCCCTTTCTAAAGCTTATTTAATCCTCGGGCCTTCCTCTTTTGAAAGCTACGCAAGTAGTTCAAGCTCAGTCCAAATGTTCAAGAGTTTTTCATTTTGGCCCCGGTTCCTAGGATTTCTTCTTTGCTGTGAGCTCAATTCGGCCCAAGTATTTGTTTTACTTATTCACTTTAGTCCAACCGGGTTTCATGCCTAATAAACATAAAATACCATTGTATGTACCAAATTATAGAGAATCTCCTCTCTTAGTTCATTTTTAGACAACTCTTAGCATATTTTCTCCTTTATTTCATAGTTCTTAGTTAGGGTTCATATCTTCTGATTTTTAATTAGACTTTCTAAGATGTAATTACTTAAGGGGTTTGGACATTAGTTTAGGGCTTTTGTTCAAGGTCCATGATTAAGGAGAAGATACCAACTCTTTTACGACTCTATGAAGTTGTTGAATTTGTGGAGAAAATTGGAACATGAATTTAGTTTCTCTTTGGAAAAGGGAGCTTTTCTTATCCTTTTTATCTTCACTTGTGATTTATATATTATGAGTTGTGTTTATCCATGATTATGGTTGTTTAAAATGCATAGTTTCTAAGTAGATGTTTGGTTCATTGTTCTTTCTCCTAACTTATGTCATGTAAGCCATGAGATGTGTGTGATTTGAGTTCAGCTCTTTGGTGTTATAACATACAATTTGAATGGTACCTTTGAATTGAATATTTTTGGACTTTTATGGATGACTCTTTATCTTTATGAAGGTGTGACATTATTATTGAAACTCTTGTAATTCTACTTTACGTATAAATAGAATGAATGAGTGAATAAAAGATGTTAATGTGCTTAATCTAATTGGCTAATGTCACCTAGGCATAGGGGGTTAGTCATACCATTCTAGGGACTAGGCATAGAAACTAGAGAGAAAAGTAACATCATCCCTCAAAGAAACATCTGTCATTGGTGTTTTAGTATGAATTATTGCTTGAGTCCAATGACGAAATATGAAATGTATACTTGTGTGCTATAGGTTTTTTGTGTAGTCTTTGATTATATAGAAAGTATGACCACTTGGACTTGAGATTGTAGTAACTCTACAACACGGAAGTGTAAAGAGTGAATCAATGGGCCTAAACCACCACACTTAATCTAATGGCTAGATGAGATCAAAAGAAGATTCTAGCATTGAGTTTTAACAACTAGGAATAGAAGTTAAGGATGTAAAAGGCAATGGTTCCGTAGCCTCCAAAATCTTATTGGCATAGTTAGGTTGAATGAACACGACCTTCATCACATCTTAGGAACACATTAGTAACTTTGTTGTCCTTCCTATTGTCCTAGCCCTACTTTTCTTTAGTTATTTTCCTTTCCTTGTTATTTCATTTCTATCTTTCAACTCTCATTTTTGTGTGTTATCATTCTTGTGTGTGAAATCATCTCTTTTCTCTACCCCTCACAATTTAGCACTACTTTAGGAAATAGCCTCCTCGTGAGATCGACCCTTATTTACACGACACAACGACGGGCTTCCTCTTGGGTCTTGAGTGCGTGGAAACAAGGTTTTTATTATTTGTTTGCGTGTATCTAGTTTTCATATACATCCGAATCGCATCACAATACAACTCTATAAAAGAGAGGACCAAAACTTAGAATCAGGGGGACAAGTCAAGAGGGCAAGTTTAGGAAGAGAACTTTGGGAGAGAGTTAGAATTTTCACAACTCAAAGAGAAGATGTAGTTGCAGCAAGGAGCTCTTGGGCTCTGTTTTCTTGACTTGACTAAGTCACCTGAGCTGAAGTTCATACACCCTGAGTTTTTTTTTTTTTATCTCTTGTTGATTTTCTTGCTTTGTGCTGATGTTTAATGCTTGTTTTTTATCCTCTTGTATTTTTGTACTTATAAGTAGCTAAACTTTAGTATTTTGTTTAAAAAAATACTAAAATTTGAATCATCCTCTTAGTTAAAATTGGCCATTTAGCTAATTTTGCTTGTATGACATGTGAATTCCGGAAGGGTTTAGAACATTTAGTATTAGCCTATGACAAAGGGTCAACATTGTAAGGTTTCAATCAAGATCGGAAGATACTTGGTTGGCATGGGTGAACACATAAGATTAAAGATTTTAACAGATTTGTAATTTAAACTTGGAGGAGAGTTTGTTATCTTGCAAGTCTCTTGGAAAATCAAAAGTGACCTCGAGATATCAGAGCGTCTGATCAAACACGAGTTCATACAACAATAGTGCAATAACACAATTCCATAGAGGAGAGTACAGGGCAACCCTAGGCTCCTGTGAAGTCTCCGTTTCTTATTATGTCTGCTTATTTCTCAGTTCACTTAAAGAAGTAGAAAATCTAATTGCGTGAATCACTGTCTACAGGTTGTTCTTGTGTTCTTCTTCTTTCTGTTTCTTTCTTGTATCACTTAAGTGAGCAGTTAATCCACTTGCTTAAGTCATAGTTATAGTTTCCTTCTTGTAGGTCTATTGGTCGAATCATTTAGGCTTATCAGATTTTCACATGTCCCTGTAGGATCGACCCAACTTACTGTTATTAGTTTTACGTTGGTTTTATGTTGGGGGTTTTAACAACTCTCTAAAAGTGGTGCCGTTACTTGAGACGGTGATAAACTTCTTTTAGTCCAAACTGATTCTTTTAGGGGGTGCCTGGTTGTGGGGTGTCAAACCCAATATCTTAGATTCATTCCCATTTTTTAGATTTTTGATACTTGGTTCATGGATTGGGAATGGACTGGGCCCACAAAATTTAGATTGAATCCCAATATCTCATTCCCTATTATTTTGGAGGGTTTGAAAGAATGGGAAGAAATTGACTGTTAATGTCCTCCTCCTTCCACGCCGGCCATCAGAACTACATCCCTGCAATTTTTGTCGGTTCCACGTCTCTCTAAGTTGAAGGCCAATTAGATTCATATCTCAACTCATGGGTCTTCTTCAACCTGAATTCCATTATGGATCAAAGATTTATGTGGCTAATGGTTTATTTAGAAAAGTAAAATTGCTCGATAGTCAACAATGGCATAAACACGGTACGGAAGCTCCGGTGATTTTGGGACTGACTGCGGCTTTGTTCACCAATTTAGTTTGATTTTCACATCTTCTATATGAATTTGAGGGTTTTTTTTTTTCCTTTTGTTTCAATTTTGCGTTGAGATAAAAATTGAATTTTGAGTGTAGATTCATTGTTTTTTTTTTTTGTTTTAATTTTTTCTCTTTTTCTGCCTTATTTGGATCCAGTAGTATTGGATGTACATTGATTTTTTTTATTCAAGTTTGGTTTTCTCCTTTTACAGTTGAGATGGTTACAGTTGAGATGGTTGGGGGAGAAGGCAACGGCGGTGCGGCAGAGGTGGTTGGTGGTGCGTCGTCAATAAGGGGAGGTGCTGGGGATGGTGGGGTAGAAGTTAGGGTAAGAGATGAGGATAAAATTGTAATTTTTCATCCATTCCAATGTTGGTATGTATGTGAACCAAGCAAATTTGTGGGGTGGCGCAATGCTGAGTCTTATCTTGGCCAGGTAAGGCCAGGGCAAACAGATGAAGAAAGGAAACCAGCCGAATCCAAACCACCACCTGGCCGATACCATTCATCCAAGAAATATGCCATGTCACCAGATTCTGAGATCAAAATCTCTATCCATCCTTAATTAAAATATCAATAATCGAGATACATGGAAAAGTTTCACCCGACTCTCAAGCCTGTCTGGAATCCACAACTTATTGTGCATCATGTGGCTCTTTTTCCCCTTAAACAATTCATCATAACGGTACTTTTCCACCCAATGCACTTATTGTTGAGTTTTCCGACTGAACTCGGAATCGAAACCAATCTCAAATCATCGTATTTTAATTAAAAGAGAAGAAGGAGATAGAGCTTCCATGTATAATTTATGTAAACAAAAGCCAAATGTTTGATTCAGACAAAGGATTTACTCAGACATTGTCTGAGTACTTCAAACTATAAATTAAAACAAACTTAAAAGAAAAATTACCTTTGAAAGCTTCTTCTATTCTTCAAATTTGAAAGATATATTTACTGAATGATTTGTTTACAAGGGAGAGAGAGAGTTTTGAGAGAAAAGAAGAAGAAAGGAGAGAATCGTTGCCCTCCAAATGAACTAATACATTCTATTTATAAACAAAGTTTCTAAGTACTATTTTACAAAGAATTATTAATTCTTGTCATTATTTGACATGCTTTTCTTCAGATTTGACTGCTTGTGGGGCCCACTTGTATTAAATTTCAAAAATAGATTCCTACTTTTGTCACTTCATACTTTTTCTTTTCCTTTGTCTCGATTGAAATTGCTTCTTGGATCTGTTGTATGATTTTTGATAAATTCCTCGTGATCGTCATCATTTTCGATGGTTTGAGATTCTCCTACCAATATTGCAAAAGAATTTTCTTCATTGGAAGTAATACTCTTCATCGAAACATCGATTTTTCGAAATATTATCATTATCGAGATTTTTAAATTTCTCATAAGATCTGCTTTAACTTCTTTCATATAGGCGGATATTATCTCTTCCTTATTAATTGCTCCTCTTTGAAGTGAATTCGTTTTGTGATGTGTTTGAATGGACTTTCTTCATCGGGGTTTGCTTTGAGTGTCTTTTGTCCCGAGTATATTCTTTGATTTTTTGGGCAATTTCGTCCAGCAAGTCCTGTCCTTCCATTCTTTTGGTATTGTGATTCATTTTTGTTAATTTATCCCAAAATTTGGTATAATATGTCTTATAAAGACACGAAATTTGAAATTCATTGAATCCAACCTCAGGAACCCATTTATAAATCCAGGGAATCGAGAATTCAATAAAGAAGTATAACAAAGTGATTTTTCCTGGAGCACAGATATGACTGTGTTGAAGTTTATCAATGATAGGGGAAGATTTTAACCATTGATAATATAATTTTGAAAAATTATCTGGTAAAATTTTTGTTGTTGGGCCATATAATGCCCACACTGGATAAACCAATTGGGTATGGGAGAAGAATATACATTGGAACATATCTTAATGAACCAAGTATGCTTTTTTATGGGGTTTTCATAATAAAAGGTTTTGTAAAAACTTTGAATATAATCCCAGTAAGTAAATTTCAAAGGAGGAGAAGTAGGAGTATTACGTACTTCTCTTTCAGAAAGGGTTGAAATTCCCCATTCCTCAGAAGATAAAATCTTTTTGATAACAATTTTTGAGAAGTTATAAACTTCAGTTGTAGTCTGATTAGACTGAAAATGTGTTATTTCACAGGTTTGTTTGAGAATATTCTCATAATAATTTCTGGGTTTGTATGACTCACCCAGTATCATTACCCTTTCTGCTAGATATCTTCGGAATATTACCCATGGGTCATTTTTCCACTGAATATCAGCGTTTTCAAGAAGGAATATTACCTCCTTTGTGGATCCTTTTTCATATGACCGGATATTATCCTGGTCAGTTTCACTTACTTTAGTAGCAAAGGTATCACCTTGTTGCTCTTGGATATGATCCATAATCTGCTTATATAATGCAGAATCATTCTGAATAAAATCCATTATTTGGACCATTTTCGCATTTGATGAGGAGGATTCCTCCTGAGATTTTGAAAAATCAGCCGCTATTAGCTTTTTATTCCCATGTTGTATTACAGGGTTTATTGTTCTTCCTCCACGACCTCTATTAGGGCCGCGTCCTCTATCGGGTGGATACATAATCCTGTAAAATTAGAGAATTATTAATGATAATTTTGCTTTACAATAATTTAACCTTTCTTCACTTTCGTTAATCTTTCAAAGAAGTCTTCTATCATGTTATAGACAAATTCAAGTTCTTTTGAAACAGATATTATCTGTTGTGGTGAAGTAAATTCATCAGCACAATCAAGAATCGTATTACGAACTCGTAAAAAGTGATTTAATCTATGCTTTGCAAAAATATATTCCGTTCTACAATGCTTATATTCAGCAACAATCTTATTATAAGCAATATGTATTACGGATAGTGGTTTAAGATAATCAATTTGTGGCCACTCCATCCTGCAAATATTCACGTGATAAAAAATCAGGTAAAGAATTATCACTACCTTTTTTATGTAAAATTTCAAAATCAAAAGGGGCTAAATGAGCCTGCCATCGAGCATATATTTGCTTTGAAGAATCATGCTTATAATCTTTATAAATCATGTGTTTAACAGCAAGAGCATCAGTATAAATGACAAACGACTGATTAAATAAATCATCTTGGAATTTTAATACACATTTTACAATAGCAAGAAATTCTTGTGCAACCGTTGCATATTTCTTTTGAGGTTCTGTCCATTACCAGAATGATATCTAATAAGATATTCATTATTATCATGAGAGTTAATCTGTTTCAAGATTCCACCGAATCCTATGTTACTAGCATCTGTTTCTATTATTTTTTTCCAATTCGGATTCGCTAATGTTAAACACGGTAAAGTTTTTACTTTTTCCTTTATTTGCTTAACTAATTGAGTATGCTTTTCTGTCCAATCAAATTTAATTGATTTTTTAAGCAAATCATATAAAATTGCTAAATCTTTTTGTAAATTCTTATAGTATGGTGAAATATAATTTAAACTTCCTAGAAATCTCTGGAGTTGAATTTTCTCAGTGAAAACATCAGGAAATTTAGAAGAAAATTCAATTGATGGTTGAATAGGGGTTATTTTCCCTTGACTTATTTGATGACCAAGAAATCTTATATTATGTTGAAACAAAAGTATCTTTGGTTTAGATATTACTAAGCCATTCCGTAAAATAACATCCTTTAATATATTAAGATGTTTAAAATATTGTTCAATATTATCAGAGAATACTAAGATATCATCAATGTAAACAATTATAAAATCCATATAATGAATAAATATATCATTCATGATTTTCTGAAATTCAGAAGGAGCATTTTTTAATTCGAATGGCATCACATTCCATTCAAATTGTCATATAGGCACATTAAAAGCAGTTCTATAAGTATGCTCAGTATTTATTTGAATTTGCCAGTATCCAGATTTTAAATCAAATTTAGAAAATATATTGGCATTATATAATTTTGATAATAAATCTTTTTTATTAGGTATAGGATATCTTATCCATTTTAAAACTTTATTAAGTGGCTTATAGTTTATTACTAATCTCGGGACGCCACGTTCCTTTTCAGCTGCATTATTAACATAAAATGCAGTACATGACCAGGGAGATTGTGAAGGTTTTATTAAACCCTTTTGAAGCAAATAATGTAATTCTTCTTTACATAAATTCGTATATTCAGAATTCATTTGACATGGTCGTGCCTTAGTAGGAATATCCTTTTCATTAAAATTATTTTCATAAGGAAGATTAACTAAATGTTTCTTTCTATTCCAAAAGCATTTGGGTGATCAAGACATACCGATTCTTGAAATTGTATTGTGATATTTTTATTTTTCTTGTAATTTAGTATTACTCAATAATTCGGTATTGATAAATTCATAATTTCATTTTTAATGAAAAATAATTGTTTTTCTTTAGCTTCTATTAATGACCTAATTGACCTTGTTATAGGTCCGAGACAAACTGAAATTTATTGATTTGTCTTTATAGGTTCCTATAAACCTTGAAAATTAACTTCTTTAAGTGGATATAACATACATAAAAATGGAAGTCCTAATATAATAGGCACTCCTGGCATATTTCTTACTAATAAAAATGTTTGTGGAAGACAAATATTATCTTGACAAACAAAAGTATTAGGCAATTTATATGAAATGTCTAATGTATGATTAGATGCGGATTTTAATGCATGCGAGGTTTTTTCAAAATATTGAGTGGGTATTAACCCTTCTTGAACACAAGACAAATCAGCACCACTGTCAATCATTGCAACAGTGTTTAAGACAAATTGCCTATCTATCATTAGAGTTAATTTTATATACCATCTTTGAGATGTAATTATTTGTATTGTTTTTAAGAATTCATAATTATAATCTTAAGATATATTTTCAGCTAAATTCTGAAGTGTTTGTGGATCAACTATAGAGGTTTCACCCAATTGTGAATACTCAATTGTTTTAATCCTTTTTTCTAATAATTCGTTATTTTGTTTTAAATATTTTATCTCATTCTTTATTTTATTGACTTCTATTTGTAAATCCGAAATAGTTATAACTGAAGAAGATGATTCTTCTTTATTTAGTAATTTCTTCATTCTTTTTTCTATTTCCTGCATTGAATAAGGATTATTATTGAAAACAATATCATTTTTATTAACTTCTTTTTCTTTTTTATTAGACACATCTATCATTTTAATTATTTTATCACGAATATCGTGATCTGGTATTTGTTTTAGTAGTTCTAAAACATTATCAGTTGTTAACATGTTAAATTGTAAATCTTGAAATTGAGATATAATATTGTAAAGATTATTATCTTTTTTACAACAATCACACCCAAGGTGAACCAGGCACCTTCTTATTTTTCTGTTTATCACTTTGTAGAGTCATTGTTCCACTTTTTCAAGTTGTATTGTCAGTTTTAAATATGAAGTCTGTGCACACATTTGAAATTTAAATGAAAAATTATCATTCATATCTAAGAAATTCTTTACATAATTTATACATAGTATTAGATCCTCAACCTACACCGTTGATAGAAGTACTATTTCTTTTGAAGGTAATTTTAGAAAACTTATCCAAAAATTGCATTGAAATTAGAATACAATACTTATTTTGAAATTTATCTATTTTGTTAAACCGATACTTATTTTAGAATAGAGAGAGTATCAATTTATAGAATATTAAATATAATTAATGGAGATAATGGTAAAATATTTTTTGTATTGAACCAGAAAGTAATTGATTTTGTTAATAAATATGTCGTTACATTTTGTTAAATGGAAAAATAAAATTAGATGACAAATGTGGAGTCATCATCATTTACATCGTTTTGAGCCTACAAATCTTTTGTCCACCAAAAAGTTAATACGAAAAATAATTTTTGAATTTGAAAATACTGTATGTAATGTGGCCCCATTATTGGCCTTGTAATTCCTTTTGAAAAATTTGAAAACTTCAGAAATTGAGGAAGAAGGGCGAAAAAAAAAGCCATTTGAAAATGAAATTGAAAAGAGGAGTAGTTTTCCCTCGTCAAGGTCACTGGTTCGAATTTCAAAATCGAAAAGCGGCATCCCACCTTTTTCCCCTATTTCTTTCTAATCGTAACCCCCAATCCAAAATTATTCACTAATTACTACTCCTAATAATTATTCTAAATCACCTCACTTTATTACACACACACACACACACTCACAATTAGCAGCAGGTCCCTCTATTTACTCGCTCACTGTGTGACTGTGTGTAAAAATCGCAAATGAAACTGAGATGAAATGCTCTTCTAATTCTTTGTTGCGCCTACGCGTCCCGTCATCGGAGTCGGAGGAGGAGGAAGATACGGTGAACGGCGGTGAGGATTTGGCAGTTCAGCTTCAACGGCCGCGTCGGAGATTGGAGGCTGGTTTTCTTGGTTTGAAGAGGATTTTCGCCAAAGTCATGGTGGCTACTATGGGCTGTCTTTTCAGCTGTTTTCGCGTAAAGGATTCCGATCTTAGCCCTAGTTTGGACTCCTCCGCATCGTCCCATCCTGGTGTTTCAGTGAGTTAATTCATCTCATTCTTTATTTTGATTTTTTTTACCCCCTGAACTGTTGGCCGGTTTTATTGTAATCGGGAACTGTTTCTTGAAAGAAATTGACGTTGATAGAGGTTCTTTTTCCCAATTCGATTTGTTTCGGAATTTCAAAGATTGAAGAAGTTTGGAACTGTTTTTTGGAAAAGAAATTGACGTTGAAAAGTTTCTTCTAAGCTTTAATTGACATCTTGTACGTTAACCAACGTCGATGCGTTTTGGAAATTCAAACACTAAATCAGAATCTCATTTTTTACCTCCTTTTGGTTTAGAAAATGTTTGATTCCCTTGGTAAAATTGAATTGAAGAAGTTTCAGAGCCTTAAGGCTGAGGATTTTGGTTATTAATGGCAATTCGGATGCTCCTATGTGGTTTGCTCTGATTTGCCAATTGAAGAAGCTTTATCAGAGGGAAGACATTTTGCTTAAATGGTCTTCCTGGATGGAAACGAAATCTAATCTATTATTTCAATTTTGACATCAGGCGGTGACTAGAAAAAGGAGTCCTTTATCTTCGCTGCTAGTCTCGGATGGTACTTTCTTGTTTGAATTGATTGTTCATCTTTTGATGTTATTGCTTTATTTAATGGCTCTGATTGCTGAACATCTGATTTTGACAAATATATGTGTATAAAAAGAGAATGATGGGCTGCTTACTAAGATGAAGGAAGATCAAGATTTGGGGACACCAAAGCCTGAACTTGGATTTGATTTGAAGGAGCTCAAAGATGAGGTCCACCTCTATATTCTTTCAATCCTTCATGTGGCACTTACATAATTGTCAATGATGATTTAATTATAACAGAGGATAGTATCACAAGTTTTACTCCGTTAGTGTGTGCATGAAGCTTATCTTGGTTGCTGCCCTATCAATGCTCACTATATTACATGAATTTGCCAAGTGGTTGAGAACTATTTATTCTGAAGATTCCATTATATCTCTGTTTGATGGTCAAATGTTTATGCAATGCGGGAGAAAGGATTGGTTGTCATTGTGATCTGTGCTGCAACTTCACTGGATCTAATTTTCGTCAGGAGTAGCAGCCAGTATGGCTTAAAAATAAACAGGAATTTTTTCTTTAACTAGCAGATAAAAATTTAATGCTTTAGAAGGATGTGTCACTATCTTAATCTGGAGATGTATGAAACTTTGAAACCATACCAGTTGTCATGCTTTGGAGAAATTGTAACCAATAATACCATGGAGCTTGTAAAATGCATTAGTTGGTATGTTGTTGTGGTATAAATGATTTTTTTTTTTTTGGTGAACAGTATTGATCAATTTAGATGTTCTCATTTAAGGTTCACAAAAAAAGGGTATCCAACCATACATGAAAGTTAGTTATCTAGATGTCTGTGTAGTAACCTTTCTAACAGATTGCCATTACCAGTCTATCTTGAGCAGATCATTTACTGGTGCGATAAACATTTTGCTGCAGGCCAAATTTCTTAAGGCTTGTGGAACAATAACTGAAACACCAGCAGAAATCCGAAAAGTGTCTCAGAAATGGCAAGATTCATCTACGCCAGGGGCACAAAATGAGTATCCCGAATTTAAATCATGGCTCACTGATACATCCATTGATAAGCTTGGCTTTGAGACTACATCTGGCGAGCTTCTGACACCCTCCAAAGATTGTGATTCAGTGGTGAAAGATTTGGTTTCATTGGAGCATACACCCAACAGGTACTGTCCCGAGCCTCTTGAATTTTTGTCTAGGTTATTTTAGCATCAAATTTACAAGGAAAACTTTTAGCACTAGTTTCAGTCAGTTTTATATAACGTGTCTTTTTGTTTCTTTTCATAGGTTAGTTATCTTGCTAATCACAGATTTACTTAATCTTGTATGACAATGACTGGTACTTTCATCAGATGCCATCTAGTTAGATCAATGTGAATATGCCTTTCCACTTTCCAATAGACTGTTAGGGTAACTACATTGTTTAAATACACAGATATTATTTTATCTGATTTAAATTTCACTAACTTAAAATTGCAACTGTGCTTGACAAGTTTTCTGTTGTGATTTTGAAGTTGCATGACTGATGGGCAAAGACCTGGAGAAGACCTTTCTGGAGCTACCAAAGGCAATGATTCGAAGAGTGTAAGATCCATTGAACTTGTTGCTAGTCCAAGTGATAGCTTGACTGGTTCATCTATTACAAATGGGGTTATTCCTCAAACTGTAACTTGCAAGAACAAGTCGGTTCGGTTTGATCTTGACTCTGATATGTCTTCGGCTTCATCAAAGAACTACTCCTCTGAAAGGTTTGGTGAAGATTCACTACAATCTGGGTCAAGCAATTCTAATGCTTCTAAGTATTCACCTTACCCGACACCGTTAAAAATATCTGATGAGATGCAAACTCCTGGAACTGTGTTCCCATCGTATATGAATGCTACGGGTGAGGGCAATAATGCTCGGATCAGGTGCCAATATGTCTATTCTGTCCTGAATCCTGTGAAAAATTTCTCTCAGTTGGAAGAGCTGAAGAGTGAAGATTCTAATTCTAATCACCAGAACAACCATATCGGAGAATTGTCTGAGCAGACTGATGATTCTTCCCAGCAAGAAGTTATTGACACCTTGTCATCAGGAGAAAATTCGAAGCTGGAGGCTAGCTTATCCACATGGCTGAAAAGAGCACCACATTCCACAGAGGACAATCATGTTGACCAGGGCTCCTCTATTCTTCAAAAATTTAGATATGGAAGAACTCCTGGGGATAGGCCTATTCTAGGGATGGTTGCTGCGCACTGGAATGATAATGAGCCTCAAGTTTCGCCCAAATGGTGGGATGGCAATGGAATCCCCAATTCAACAAACAAGTACAAAGAGGTGTGCTGTGCTTCCTTAATTTATTGTTCACAATGTTTTTTCCTGTGTATTATTTTTTTTTCTCCTTAAAGGCAGATTACCACAAAATTGTAGTGACTGTTTTTCAGGATCAGAAAGTCAGTTGGCATGCTACTCCGTTTGAGGAGAGACTAGAAAAAGCGTTATCAGAGGAGCCTTTCATCTCCCAGAGGTATGCTATCTTCCCTAACATATCTCTATGGAACCGATGATCAATGAGATTTTAGTCAGCATCAGTTTGAAATTCTACTTTTGAACGTTTTGATGTTTGTTATTTCTCTTTTCAAAAACACTGTTGTAAATGCTGAGGCATAGGCTTAGAGTTGCACCAAAGCCATCTCGAGTTTGCATAGACAATGTAGTTTCCAAAATTGACATCCCCACCATCTGGCTCTCTCTATAAGCGTGAAGTCTTATAGTTGTTTTGTGGTGATTCTCAGGAATCAAGTCAGTAAGACGCCACCACCTGATTTTACCGAAGCTGAAGAATCAGATACTGCTGCATCTCAGCTGCACCCTTCCAACCATCTGAAGTCCGTTGTGTCATTTTGATGCAAGGATGATAATAGCAAATATGGTGTACACAGAAAAAGAGAAGAAATCAAAGTTAGCTCGGGATATGACTTTTGAATCATAAGACTGGCATTGAGTTACTTTGATTTCTCAAATATTGTAGCTTACTGGAAGGCAAACTCTTTTTGCAATGACCATGAAACCCGCGATTTGATCGATGGCTACATCAATTTCTTAAACTTCTCTCATTTCTCAACATGCTTTCGCTATGGACATTCTACTTGCTTGAATCTATGATTGATGGTTCCCCATTAAACTAGAGAACTTGAGTATGGTTGCCCCCAATTTTATATCTTGAGCTGCCAAATTAGAAGCTGGTTTTGCTCAGAATTGAAAACTGAAAGCTTTGTTTCAGAATTCAGATTGTCTAGTTAGAACTGAAGCAAAGCAATATGATGCGCCAACACAGTTTTGGAGTTCCAGGGGTAGTAATGCTTAACATTAAAACCCAAAAAATTGTAATAATCTCGTCTGGACCCGTGTTTTCAGAATTAAATGCTATTATTACAAAATAAAAAATCACTTATTTTGTTTCACCCTGAAAAATTATAAAAGGTGGGAAAAGGATGGTAATGAGACTATTTTACCGATGTGATTATGAATAAAGTGTACTCTAACCATAAAAAAATTTCTAAATTCATTGTAGACTGATAGAAGCTTTGTTATGGAAATAACAAAATAAATCTATTTTTCTTAATAGGGGAATTAATTACTGTATTCATTCCCCTTAAGTGTAAAAACTAAAAATAACCCAAAATGCAAATGCCATAAAATCAACAAAGTAGCTCAATCCCACATCGGGGAAGTGAAATGAAATGAACCCGTTTATAAGGGCCAATGAAAATGACCATGTCATTCCGCGGGAGGTGGTGGCGGGGTGAGCCACGCATGCAATACAGAACCCTAAACCATGATCTCGTCGGAGATTGTTACCGTAGGGGGATGTTTACCCCGGCGTTTTCCCCGGAAAAAACGAAACGCCGATGTCCCCGCGTGCGTTGGCCCACCCACCCCGTGAATTCGCCGGAGAGGTTTGCAGGTAATGACCGCCGGCGTGTAAGAAAACATGTCTCGTGGTCATTGTTTCTTCCTCGTCTCTCGGCCACCTCCTTTTTTGTTTCTTCTTATAATTTCAGGGCCTCTGTGTTTGACAATAATGCCGGGTATTTGAATCTCGCGCCGGCTAATAGAATGGTGCTGTCATACTGTTTGCTTAAATGCTTCAATGAAGGCTTGAATCCCACAATAATCAACAGCACCTGTTGTGGATTTAAAATGGGTTTGGATTGGGTTCTCTTCAGAATTCAAAGGTTTTGAAGTATGGATCTAGTTATTAAAATTAGACCAGTTTGGACAGCAAAGATTGGATCTTTGGACAATTGAAATTTAGCTAAAAACTGTGGTCCATGGAATGCTGCATTGTTTGGAGCTTCGATTAACTCAATTTGGTATATGATAATACTCGGTTCTCCGGATGTGCCTTTGATGCAGGATTGATGGTAGCTTCTAGTCTAGTAGAGTAATATACTGCAGAAAGATTTCTAGCCAGATTTCGAACAGCCCCTCAACGGATCTTTTCTGTGGAGGATTTGATTGGCGTTTTAAGTTTGCGAAATGGGTAAGGCTTCAATACCGGATTGTACCGAAACTGAAGAATCTGATCTTATAATTCGGCTTGAATCAATGAATGATCATTTGCTTTGTTGAGCCCAAACTTAAAGAAGCTGCACCCTTGTTCACTTTTCAATTGTGCCATTTTTTTCTTTTGTACAATTAATTGTGGATTTGTTAAACAGTAGTTGCCTGTAAAGTATCAGCCACTTCAAGCTGCGTTCTTTAGTGTGGAAAAGAAATTAGGGGAAAACGGGCGTATAGAAAAAAGTTCTTTCATTAAGGTAGTCTCTCATTATTTTCTACACTTTCAAAATACAGTATATCTTGGATAAGCTACTATTCAACAATCGATGTCTTCAGTTTTGAACCTATGGGGAACGAAATTTTGAATTTAAGAGTTAAAATGAATTCATCGGAAAACAAGTTTAGTGTCCTTTGATTTCCTTGAGAAGTTGTCAAATGATTGTGTAGTTACTAGTAGTAATTTTTACATTACCGCGGGACAGCACTGTAAATTTGGCAAACATTGAGGGTGTAATATGTAATTTGACCTCCAAATAAACAAAAGGAAGGGACAAAACCCAAGTATATAAAGACGGCCTGAAGGTCGCCGCCTGCCGTGAGAGAGAATCTAAAAGAGGAGGAAGGAGGGTTTGAAGCGGCGATAATCGGACAGGGGTGTGGATTACTCAAAAGCGCCGGAATTCTTTGACGAATTGTGATGGGTCGTTAATCTAATAAAATAGTTTTCAATCTGAATCTGTCGATTATCCGCTGCTCACCCGCCACCCCTCTTTCTCTCTGTCTCTCTCTCTCTCTCACAAACACACACACACACACATATATTTCAAACCTTGTGATGATGCCCATTCTGAAGGTTCTTCTTCTTGTTTATCCTCTGCTGATTCATTGGTTTATTCTTCCGTTTTTTACTCATATAATGTTTGTTGTATATTAAAGGTCAGTGGTTTAGGTGTTTTTGTTCAAATCTGGGTTGAAATTTGTTGTTGTTTTGTGGATTTTCAGTTGAAAGGTTTGGTTAATCTTGATTGACTCGTTGTCGTAGACTCGTAGTAGCTTGTTTGATTTCCGATTGTGACTGGGTGAGTATTGTGATTCTGGCAAAATTTTTATATTTTTTTTCTTTAAGAATTAGTGTTTGGTTTTATCTGATGATTCCCCCCTAACTGAGGAACTTGTTGCCAATTTTCGGGATTAGGAATGCTGTCAGTCTTATTTTAGTCATTGAGAATTGCTCCCAGAAATGTGATTCCTTTTTGTCTTTGAAAGATAAAGTAGGATTGTTAATGGTAGTGTTTGCTACGTTATCTTTGAAGATAGTGGTTCAATGGAGTGAATGCTAAAGGGGCGATATGGCATTGTTGGTATTAGATGGAAGCTCATAAGACGTATGAATCGAAATTGGAAGGTAAAAGACTACGCTTATGATGGAGAGAGATAGAGAGAGCTAAATTTGTTCATCGTTGGTCCATTCTCAAGAAACAACCTCGAATTTTACAGTTTGTAGTTGAAGATTTTACTTTTTTGCCAAGTCCCTCTGCATCAAGTTGTATGTTCTTCCAGAATCATTAGAAAATGGAAAGCCGGCAGCTACAGGAAGTCCATGTGATGTTGTATTTGATATGCAGGGCAATTGGGAAAATGAATGAATGGCAAAGAGCCTGAGAACTCTCATGAGGTGTCAAGATTATGGATTAGTGAAAAACATATAAGTGATCCAACTGTTGACAATGTTCTGTGCTGCTTATAACTGTTACTGGTTCAGAATCAGGACTGATGCGAGATGTTAAATGTCACGCTGGTGTTGTAACTACTTGGTTGTTGTCTATTTGGATTTCACTCAGCTCTCATCAAATCCGGCCTCATGAAGACTTTAGGTCCTAAAGAACTTATCCTCCCAAATCAATCATTTTGCCAATCATACACCACCAAAACGAAAAAAAAAAAGAAAAAAGAAGAAGAAAAAGCTAGAGTGAAACTGCAATCCAAGAAAATTTGTATGGCTTATAACTTGGAACAAAAATGATAAGATACGCATCTATTGGTCTTTGATGTGTTTAATTTGGACTTGTCGACTCTTTAGAATTTCTCAAGATGGATATAATATTGTTCTCTTTAGCAATCTTTGTGTGTTTCTTCATAGTTTTGGTTGTCATCACAATATCTTATGTTCATGATGCTTGTTTTCTAGTTTCGAATTTAGTTGTGATGTGAGAGTTGAGATGCTCTCTGGATCAATGTTTAATTTCAATCTCAAAGATCCATATTCCCGTTTGACCCATGGGGTTATGTATATTCTTTTGACTGGAATTGCTCAATCAAATAATTTGCTCCCTTCGTCATAATTATTAAAAATCCTCCTTGCTGAACTCAAACTATAAAATACGAGGATTATTATTTTGAAACGGAATGAGTATAAAAATTTATCCAAGATCAGGTCATAATTGTAAAAGTAGCCTCAGCGAAGAAACTTACTGTCAGGAAAGGAAAAGAAATCCCCTATTTATTTTTCTTTTCTGTTGACTAAGATAATGCAAAGCATGCCAGTCCAAAAAGGAGGCTGGTTTTCCTTCTTGCAGTTTTGACCTTCTGGCTCTTGCCTTATTTCAAATTCAAATATTATTATGACATTAACTTTGAAAATTATTTTGGACAAATTCTCCTATATATAGGTCTACCATTTTTTCTAGGTTCTTGATGTGTGTAGTAGATGCATAATGTAAAGTACCAACTGGATCATACTTTTGTCAACATTTCAATTCTAGAACAAAAATATCGAACTTCTGATCTCCTCGTTACAATTTCCTACAATCACTTTCATTTCACCGCTAAATGTGTTTGATACATAGTCTTCTTTGGGGCATGCGTTGGACTTTCAAACTCTTTGAAGAAGAAAATCACCCGTTGATTAATAGAAATACTAACACATAAATTCAATAAGAGCAATATTATAATTTTGTGCCCCTTGTTTCTGATCTGATTATCTCTAATTTCAGTTAGAATTTAAGTGTTTCTTGAAAAATAGGCTCCTTTTTTTTGATAAACAAAAATAAGCTCCTTTTACTTGATATATGGGAACAAGTTTCATTAGATATTGGATCAAATAAAAACAATTTTAAATACAAATAAAGCTCTTGAAATAAGCAAAATATTTTTCGTCTTTAAACCCGCTCTCTGTTTCCATATTTTCAAGGTGTACACTTGTAAATAGTAACTAATTCTCGATGAACGGAAAAATTGCTAAAAAGATTTAAGGTTATTTCATCAAATCCTTGACCTCATGTTATAGATGGACGAGTTTCTCTACTGCAACCCTTTTGTTAAAATTCCCATCTTGGAGTGTATTTTGAAAAGCTACCGAAACTTGAATATCTCAAAAGAAAGAAATCAAAATCATCATCAGAGGTACTTTTTTTCTCTGTTAATTACTCTCTCTGAAAACTCCTCAAGATAGCCATGGCGGTTAAGGAATGGAAAACCTAGATTTGGTTCTGAATCAATTCTGTTTTTATTAATTGAAAAAAAAATGATTGGACATAATGAATGTGTCTGTACAAAATGAGTGTTTGTACTAAACCTATCTAAACCATAAAGAAGGCTAATCTAGTAATTATCTATCTAATTTTGTACAACTGTAATATTTACAATATTCACTATTTACAGCTAATTATTTACAGCTATGTAATTTCAAGTATAGTGTCCATAATCTGATCATCGATGTCACGATCTTCTAAGCTTTCTTCCTGCTGATGATCATCATATTCATACACTTTCTGAAAATGAGCTTTAATATCTGAAATTCCCCCCCCCCCTCCCCCCTCAAGCTTAGGCTGGGTATGATGTACATCGCTCAGACTAAGCTTGGATAGTAACAACGAAAACTGTAGTGAATGAAGGGATTTGGTGAAGAGATTAGCTAGCTAGAGTCAACTATTAATGTAAACTGGAAGAATGAAACCTTTCTTAAACTGATTCCGGACCACATGACAGTCGATGTCGAGATGTTTAGTGCACTCATGGAAGGTTGGGTTCTCTGTAATATGAATAGCAGCCTGATTATCACAGGCAAAAGGAATAGAAAGGGATGAAGGAATCCTGAGATCAGTCAAGATGTAATGCAGCCATTGAAGTTCACAAACTGTTGAGGCCATACTGCGATATTCAGCTTCGCAAGTTGATCGAGAAACAGTTGTTTGTTTCTTGGTTTTCCAGGAAACAAGAACCAAGAAAGATACAAAAACCAGTTAAAGAGAACCTGGAAGCAGTGCAACTTCCCTAATCTACATCATAAAATGCTGAAAGACTAAGATCACTTGAGGCTGAGTAGAAAAGTACAAGTGAAGGAGTGCCTTTGAGATAATGAACAACATGTAAAGCTGCCTGCCAATGGATATCTCGAGGAGAGTGAACAAACTGACTTAGTTGTTGAGTAGAATGAGCTAAGTCAGGTCGAGTAAAGCCAAGATAGAGCAATCGACCAATTAATCTTCTATACTGTTCTGGTGAAGCAAGCAAAGGGCTCTGATCATCTTGAAGATTGAGACCCTTTGGCAATGGTGTAGAGGCTGTTTTACTGCCTAAAAGACCAGCACTGGCAATGATATCTAGAGCATATTTCCTTTGGTTCAAGGAAATGCCTTCTGAAGATCTGGTGAATTCAACTCCAAGAAAATATTTGGCACTGCCCATGTCTTTGATAGTAAAAGCAGCATCCAAAAACTGTTTAGTATCATGAATCATAGAGAGGGATGAGCCTGTAAAGAGGACATCATCAACATACACTAGGAGAATCAAGATGTTTGAACCAGAATGCTTTAAGAACAAGCAATGATCATGTGCAGATTGAATAAAACCAAAAGAAGTTAACTATCTAGAAAGCTCTTGATTCCACTGTCTTGACGCCTGTTTTAAACCATATAAAGAACGTTTAAGATGGCAAACCTGTCCTTTTTCAGCTGAGGAATAACCAGGAGGTACTTGCATGTACACTTCCTCATCCAAATAACCATGGAGGAAGGCATTGTTGATGTCAAGCTGGTGTAAAGGCCACTGCTTGGCAGCTGCAAGAGCAATAACAACTCTAACAATAACTAACTTAGCCACATGAGAGAGAGTCATAAAAATCCTGTCCAGCTATTTGATTGAAATCCTTGGCTACTAATCTGGCCTTGCATTTATCAACTGAGCCATCAGGAAGATACTTGGTCTTGTAAACCCATTTGTAGCCGATGGCTTTCTTATGAGGTGGTAAAGTGGTTAATTCCCATGTATGGTTGAGTTCCAAAGCATTCAGCTCCTTTTGCATAGCTTCAACCCATTGAGGGAGTTGACTAGCCTGTTCATAAGAAGATGGTTCCTGGACCTTGGAAATAGTGGAAAGAAAAGACACATAGGAAGGACGAAGATGAAGAAAAGACACATTGGAGGAAAGGAAAAGTAGTGGGAGGTATGAATTTAGCAGAAGGGATTAAATCAGATGAAGAAGCTGAAAAAGAACTATGATCAAAAACAGCAGAAGCTGTTTTGACATCCTATTACTGGTTTTCTTTTGATCCTATTACTGGTTCCGATGACAGGTGCGGTAGAAGTAGAATAAACAGGTGGATTAACATGTTCTGAATGTGAATTGAAGGTAGAATATTAGGATATGTGACATTGAGATCATCAATTTGAACCAATGGAACAGGAATTGACTATTTAGGTGGAGAAGAAACTTTATAAGGAAAGATATGCTCCTTGAAAATCACATCCCTGGCAATATGAACTTGATGATCATCAAGGCTATAAACTTTGTATGCCTTTTGACCAGCTGGATAACCAATAAAAACACCCTTAAATGCCCTTGGTGAGAATTTATCCTTACGAGGTATGACATTTGTTACACAACAAAGGCAGCCAAAAGTCTTAACGTGTGAAAGAGAAGGTGGTGTAGAGTATAAGATCTCATATGGAGTTTTTCATTTTAGCAATGGTGAAGGAATTCTGTTTATGAGGTAAGTGGCTACTAGAATGGCTTCCCCCCAAAATTTTTTTGGAAGGGCTGACTGAAACATTAATGATCTAGCAACCTGAAGAAGATGTTTGTGTTTCCTCTCTACAACTCCATTTTGTTGTGGAGTGTAGGCACAAGAGTTTTGATGGATGATACCAAGTTGAGAAAACAGGTTATGGCAATCTTGATTGAAAAATTTAGTGCCATTGTCAGAACGAATGGTTTTGACTTGAACTGAAAATTGAGTTTTAACCAGCTGAAAGAAATTAGCAAGTAATTGACAGACTTGTGTTTTATGTCTGAGTAGTTGAGTCCAAGTACTTCTACTATAGTCATCCACTATAGTTAAAAAGCAATGAGTTTTAGATAATGTAGGGTGTGAATAAGGACCCCCATAAATCCACATGAAGTAATTCAAAGATAGAATGTGTATGAATAGAACTAGATGGAAAACCAAGCCTTTGTTGCTTAGCTAAAGGGCAAATATCACAAGAAAATTCATTTGTTATTAAAGCAGGATTGAATACAACAATATGTTTCATTACACCAGACGATGGATGTCCTAGTCTATAATGCCATTGATCATTCAAGGCAGTTACATTATTGCTGAAATGAGAACTAGGAATTGAAGATAAATCTGTATGACAATGTAACAGTAATCTTGGAAGATGAATTTGGATTTGCTTCTGCATTTCAGCAGGATCAAAAGACAGGCTGGTTAAGGCATAAAGAACTTTGCTGATTGTGCCAATTCCTAGGACTTGATCAGTCACTAGGTCCTGTAAAATGCACAGATCCGAAAGAAAAGAGAAGTAAATTTTGGATGTTTGTGAAAGTTTTCTGACAGAAATCAAGTAATACTTAAATGTGGGTACAAATAAGGCATCATGTAATATGATCTTATCACTTAAATGAATATCTCCAATTCTTTCAACAAACTGTATTGAACCATCAGGTAAGCCTACAGAGGTTCTAGAAGTAACATGTTTGGAAGAAGTGAACAAATCAAGATTATGAATCATGTGTCCTGTAGCTCCACTATCACAAAATCCAGGATCACCATCAAATGTATAGGAATTAGAAAGCTTAGGGTAAGTTGTGCTACCTGCAAAGTCTTGCATAAATGCAAAATTGGAAAACTGTTGAGTCTGATCTCCTTGTGGACCTTTTCCTTTCAACAACTTGCTAAACTCCTATTGCAGATTAGATATCTGTTTGGCTATGAGTTGTACATCTGAGACAGAGTTATAATTTGCATGAAACATATCAAGGGGTGTGTCAACCTCAACAGTAGCATTAGCAAAGTTTCTGGGAACAACATTTCCATTAGAAGTATTGGTAAAATTGCCATTTCCTCCAGAGTTACTACGAGTCTTTGGCTTGAACCATTCAGGAGGAAATGGCAATTTTACCAATACTTCTAATGGAAATGTTGTATCAATAATTCCATCTAGTATCAATAATTCCATCTCTTCTTTGTTTCCAATTATTATTTCCAGGCTGTTTATTAAACTGATTATTATGATAACCACCACCAGGCTTAGCAAATGACTTTGCAACTAAAGCTGTGTTACTTCCAGAAACATCACCACTAACAACATGTGAGGAACCTGAAGACATATTGTTTATTCCACCAGCAACAGAATTGAGAACACAAGCAGTTTTAGCCACAAAAGCAGAATTATCAGAAATTAGTGAGATTAGTACTCCTGTTGCTTCCTTCTCTGCTTTAGACACCATTGCATATGCCTTGTTAAGAGTAGGAGGTGGATCAATTAAGAGTATCTGATCCTTAATTGCCTCATAGCACTTATTCAGCCCCATTAAGAAGTCAATCAACTTATCCTCATCTTCTCTGACATGTAAAATTCGAGAAATTTCAGGCGTACAAGCTGGCAATAGTCTATAGTGTTCATATTCATCCCAGATTTCTTTTAAAGCACTATAGTACTGTACTAAAGATCGGTCTTCTTTACGAATTGAACTACGTTGTTGACGCATCTTATACAACTTATTGCTATTAGTTGTACCATACTTTTCAGCAAGATCATCCCATAATTGTTTGCAGCTCAGATTATACAAATAACCAGCAACTAGATCACTAGACATGGCAGCTAAGATCCAAGATTTTACAGTTGAATCAACTTGTTTCCCACGAAAATGCAACAAAGAATTCGGTACAGGCTCAGGACGTCGTCCATCAATAAAACCGATCTTGAGCTTAGATTTCAAAACATTACGCATTGATTGACTCGTGTAGAAACCAGTAACATACCAGGATGCTCAGAAGCGTGTAGAGTTAAGCTTGCTTCTTGAATACGCTGCTCCTCTGTCAAACGATCTTCCCGGTTCACCATCATGGAGCAGAATCTTCAAAATCTAAACCGATAGAACGCTTGCGGAAGCTTTAGAGAAGAGATTTACAGAGGAAGTTTCCAGAATCAAAGCCCGAAGGCTCTGATACCATGAAAACTCCTCAAGATAGCCATGGCGGTTAAGGAATGGAAAACCTAGATTTGGTTCTGAATTAATTCTGTCTGTATTAATTGAAAAAAAAATGATTGGACGTAATGAATGTATCTGTACAAAATGAGTATTTGTACTAAACCTATTTAAACCATAAAGAAGGCTAATCTAGTAATTATCTATCTAATTTTGTACAACTGTAATATTTACAATATTCACTATTTACAACTAATTATTTACAGCTATGTAATTCCAAATATAGTGTCCATAATCTGATCATCGATGTCACGATCTTCTAAGCTTTCTTCCTGCTGATGATCATCATCTTCATATACTTTCTGAAAATGAGCTTTAATATCTGAAACTCTCTATCCTGAAATGAATGTCCAATTTAAATTTTTATTTTTAGTTCAAGTTGTACTAAAATTAAAATATAAACTAGATCATTAGTTTGGGACAGAGTGAACCATGCTCTTCTAGACACATACCATAGTCAATTATGGATGACCTCAAGTCCTCATCACTAATTAACCACTTAAGAAAGGAAAAAAAGAAAAGAAAAAAGAAAGCCACAAATGAGACTATTCTGTCATATTAGTAAAATTTATTTATAAATATCAAGCAATCCTGTTCAATGTTCTGTCATGGCTTGCCTCATGTTTTATATCCTGAGAACAACATATTCAGATATTGGGAGAGAACAAGCATGGAGGCTGCCATGGCTAGGGTTATAGACAAAGAAAACAAGGAAGAAGGAGAAGAAGAAGAAGAAAGCATGCTTCCAGGTTTCAGGTTTCATCCAACAGATGAAGAGCTTATTGGATTTTATCTCCGCAGAAAAGTTGAGAGAAAACCCCTCAAAATCGAGCTCATCAAGCAGCTTGATATCTACAAATATGATCCTTGGGATTTACCTATGCCAAGTGAGTACCAAATATCATTTACATCTTCAAAAAGTTCAATAAAAAACTGAACTTTTATCCATTTTTGTTTTTCTCCCCTTTTTTAATATGTTTTTGGCATAATTAATGATAACGGTTGTGACAATCTGAAATTGACTGTAATGCTCCCTCCGCTCATTTATTTAAAGAACGATTTTTTTTTTATTAAAAGAAAGAACTGAACTTTGTTTAAGTTTGTGTCTTATATATAGAATCAAAAGTGGATCATATTTTATCGCGGTGAATAGATGATCATAACAATCGTGATTGTTTTATTCAGATTGGTTTAACATGAATGAGAACAGATGCATTAAAATGAACCGTAATCAAGGGAGAAAAAAAAGAAAAAGAGTAATTGTGGTATAAATTAGTAACCTTTTTTTTTGTTGGGGGAGGGGAGGGAGGTGTAAGATTTGTAATTTTCAGATCTTAATTTTGATTTTTTGGGCTAAGGTATAACAATAAAATATTGTTTTCTTCAAAGAAGAAAGAGATAAGTCATTCTTCACTCGCTCTCTACAGCTTGTGGAAAAACCATGTTTTCATTCTCATTTTACATTCTTTAAGCCAGGACCATATTTGTAGAGATATTGTCATCTGATAAATAATCAGCTTTCAAAAATAAACGGTAAATATTGGTTCAATGCTAAAACAAATGTGACTTTTTTTTGTTTATATGGCAAACTTAGATATGAAATCTCGATTTTCTCACCCGAGTGTGTTATTTAGAGTTTGTCTAAAATAGTTTCTCTATTGTGGTTTACAGATTATTGGAATAGGCGTGAATGTACTCATCTATAATATAAATAAATCATGAAACAAACAGTAATATCTTTACAAATCACTTTTACAGCCTCAAAAACCCCGACTTGATGATTTTGTTTTAAAAGTTAACTTTTTATTCTAGAAAAATAGATTATTTTGTCGTATCTAATTCAATAAAATGAATTTTTTTTTCGAGATGGATGAATTACGATTGTTATTTTGGAAGAAGGCCATGATTAGGGAGGGAGAGTGAGGAATTGAAGGATTGTTTTTGACGAAATTAAATTTGATTTTGGAATTAGACCATTACAATCGAACTTTGAAAATATGGCTGATTACATAAATGATATTGACACCGAAATCAACTTGACTCCGTCAAGATTTAAGATTAAAAAGTGAATACCACTATAAATAACTTAAACCACTGTTAATATAGATGAAGAGATCAGTCAGTCAACTTTTCTAAGTCAATAATATACTACAGAAGATTGATTTGTATCAGAAAAAAAGAAACAACGTTTAAAACTTAATTTACATTAAATTTCTTCTCATTTTAACCGTCCACATGAGTACTTTATTAGACTAAAGGAATAGAAAAAATAGAATATTAAAACTGAAAACAGAGAGTGTAAGAAATATAAACTCTTTTTATTTATTTATTTTTGTTTAGGAGGAAGTATATATTCTAGTTCATATTTAGTTGCCGAAAGTAATAATGCTTGTGAAAATGCATCTTCAGACTTGGCCTTGAAAGTTGGAGTTAATGGTGCACCAAATATCATCATGCATGCAATGTCTTGGCGCTTTCTACGATATTTTACTTTTGAATAATTTCAGCGATAAATGAAACATCTATTTTTTTAATATAAAAAATGATTGTATATCAACTAAAGCTTTCGATGTGGCTAATTTTAACTTCAAAAACTGAAGTTATTTTAAAGTGCAAAGCTCATTGATTATTGAAATGAAACTCAGTTAACATTATGGTTGGTGTTACATTTATGACTATAGTACATTTTAGCAAAAGTTTTCATATTCTTTTTTGTCAAAAGATAATTGTTTTGTTTGTTATAATTAGAATAATATAATAGAAACGACATTCATTTTTGGATGAAAACCATTTGGTATCGTAAAATCTGCCATTGAACCTCAAATTATATAATTCACAGAGGTAAGCAGCGCGGGAGAAATGAAAGAATATTATGTCTTCTGCTTGAGGGAAAGAAAGTATAGGAACAGTGTAAGACCAAATCGAGTTACTGCTTCTGGATTTTGGAAGGCAACTGGAATTGACAAGAACATATATTCAAATTCAACCACCATTAACAACAATGAGTGCATAATTGGCCTCAAGAAATCCTTGGTTTATTACACGGGAAAAGCCGGAAAAGGAACCAAAACCAACTGGATGATGCATGAATTTCGTCTCCCACCAAACTGGAAGAACACTCATCCTCAAGAAGCTGTAAGTTCTCTCTCATCTATTTCTCTTGGTAAAAATCACGGTTCAATTTGCTTACCATTTAATACAAGGTGATGTTAACATTGATGTTATTGTCAGAGCAAACATGAGCGGTATTGCCGGCTTTCAAAAAAAAATTATTTTATTTTATTGTACAGTTTTAGTTCAACGAAATGAATTATATTTCTCTGGGAACGTATGAAGTGTATGTTTATGATGTAGCTTTCATTTTTTGGTATTAAAAAATTTCCAGGAAGAAGATTGGACTGTTTGCAGAATTTTCAAGAGGAATTCACCAATAAACAACAACTTTAAACCACAGCTGAAGAAAACTTGCAGCATGATGAAGGACAGGCTGGAGGCTGAAAACAACAGTACTAATGATAACGTTAGATGCATAAATTTTCAAGATTTGGGTCGTCTTCCCCAAATATCATCAATATCAGTAGATCATCAATCTTCATATTCATCGTCCTCGAATTCGAATTTCTGGAATGTTCAAAATGGTGGTGGTGGGGGTGGTGGTGGTGATTATCTTGAATTCTTCAGAGATGCCAAATGGGATGAACTCACCTCTGTTGTCGACTCATCAAAAGTCACTAATCCAAGTTATCCAACTATCATGTTTGGGTATTATAGCTAATTCAAGATAATTACATATCATCTTCTGGCCTCTATCATACTTGTAATAGTTGTTAATCAATAATAATAGATGGGTTAGTTTTCTTAATGTATTTAATTATGTAGATAGTTGAACCTTTTCTTTTTTTCTTTCTGTAATTTTCTTTTTGTTTACGTATAATATGTTTCAAGATTTGACATGAGATATATCCCTGCTGTTCCAAAATATTTTCCCGTTTTAGTTCAATAAACTGGATAATTATTTTAAATCGGAGAAGTTGACAATCAAAGAATAAATTGCGTCCATTTACAAAGTCAAGTGAATGTTTGCATACAATTGTCACAGCAAAAATCAAGCACACTTTGAAGGCAACACTCATAAAATACTTGTTAATGAACATTGTAAAAGCTCACTAGTCCTAAATCCGCCAATGAGAGGTATCAAACAATATACCTATGACAAAAAACTAGAGACTGGAAGGGATTAAAAAGAAAACTTCCACTCACATACTTTTAAGCTATCATACATTTTTCAGTCCGTTTGATTGATTCAAATTATCTTATAGACTCATACTTTTGGAACTCTATTCTAAGGCTGATGAGAAGAGTTCACTGCTTGAGCGTGTTCAGAATCTACGGGTAGAGTGACAACTGGTATGTCATGACTACTCCCTTCCCTTTCGAGTGCAACCTCTCTTACATCAGCTATCTGCGCTTCTGTTGTTTGAATGTCGTTCCATTCACCGTCTCCCATCGGCCGGATATTGGTAGAGTCCACAGAAAGATGGACTACACTTTCTCCATTCATTGGTATTGCTTTTGAAACGCTTAGACATGCTTTATCCACATTCTCATCTGAAGGATCCACATGTTTGGTCAGAGTAACACTGCTACTAGTATCGGAAGAGGATTCGGACTTCTCCTCAAATACTTGTTTGGTGTCAACCTGCTGCCTGCAAAACAGGAAATGCATATTTACCCAAACAGGAAATGGGTTCATGAAGTGTATTCAAAAAGGAAGAGCATTTGGGAAATCCAGTACAAGCCTGACAGTAGCTGGTCCGGGAAACAGATTCTGAAAGTGAGAGAAAGAGCTAAGGAGGGTTTTGACAATGCTAAATGGAAAGGAAACAGAAAGGGAGTCTATACAGTAAAATCAGGATATAAGTGGCTACAAGGGGAAGGATGTAAACTGCCTGGTGCTACTGTAATCTGGTCTGGATTAAATGTACCCAAGCATGCTTTCATAGCTTGGCTTGTGTGGAAAGGTCAAATATGGACCAGGGATAGACTGTTACAATACAACATTCCAGTTCCAGATGCTGGATGCTGTTTATGCACTGGTCAGCTGGAAACAATTCAGCATTTGTTTTTTCAGTGCCCTTACTCAGGTGATCTGCTGGGGAGAGTTAAACAGTGGCTGAGTGTTAGAACACTGTCTGTGGAAATGAAAAGATGGCAAAAACAGATTCTGCAAATATGGAAGGGAAACCGACTTAGAAGAAAGAGTTTATTTGCAGCTTTGGTTGCTTGTATCTATGGCATATGGGAGGAAAGGAACAACAGACTGTTCAGAAATCAGACAAGGAGTGTGGATATGGTATTCAGTGAAATTCAGCAGATGGTCAGAACCAGGATTAAGCAGTGCAGAAGCAGGAAACGATTGGTGAAGGAGAGCAAATTCATAAACAGTCTAATGTAGATTGAGTGATCAAATGTGGTGTTTTTTTTGAAATGTAAATAGAATGTAAATAGGGTAATTTTTGGTAGAAGCCTTGTACTTAACTGTTTACAAATAATATATACCAGCTTACAGTTTTTACCCAAAAAAAAAAAAAAAAAAAAGGCACCCCAAGACAATGCAGGTGGATGTAAAACCACATGAAACAGCAACCCATGCATGTACATTATGTTCTACAAAATGGTCCAAATTAACTTTTTCTTAAACATGTCCGTCTCTAAGACTGCTATTTTGAATGAAAATTTGAAAATAGGTTGATAAGATGTATTTGCTAAGATAGGTTGAAAATAGGTTGATAAGATGTATTTGCTATGGCATGTTTCAGTCTCACAGATTCCTCTTTTGATGGGAAATTTGAAATCTGATTGATATGAGGTATTCGCTATTCTCAGTCACATAAGAAAATAGTAATTTAACTCTCCAGTATACTTTCAAAAGCTGGATCATAGTAGGACTCGAGGTATTCCACTTATTTTAATTTCATGGATAAATTTGTTACTGATTTAAACATCAGTTTCCCCTCATTCTATAATTACTATCTCAAATTAATCAAGAGTAAGCATGACGAAAGATTGGCAAACAAGGCTGACATACTCAGCATGTCTAGCAAAGAAACCAACTATGTGTCTGCCATCGTATTTACAAACTTACAGATAAGGCGATAATAGGACAGATGTGAAATTTACCTCTTTAGTTGTTCTTGTAACACATTGACATATGCCAGCAATTCTTGATTTTCTTTAGCGGCAGCTGCCTCTTTCTCAGCTGCTGCTTTTATTCTAGCTTCAGCATCAGCTTCTGCAACTCTAACCCTTTCCTCAGCTCGCACAACAGCCCCTTCCAATATTACAACACGCTCTCTAGCTTTTGCAAGCTCAGTACGCCATAAATGTGCTTCCTGCATTGCTGAGTCTCTTTGCTTTACAAGTTGTTCTTTTTCCTTGCTGAGAATTGTAGCCCTTTCTTCTAACTCTTTAGCCTAAAAAACCAAGTAATCAAATGAGAGGCCCTTCAACACAAAACATTTTGATAGGATAACACTGCTAACACGTGAACAAAATGAGAAGTGCAGGAAGACAATACAGGTAATGGACCAAAAAGAAAAGCACAGCACCTTCAACAGAAACAACTCTTGTTGTTTCTCCAAATCTCTTGTCAGGCGCTCAACTTGATTGCAAGCAATTCTTCTTTGCTCATCCATGGTGTGGGCTGCAGATGCAGCAGCTTCAGCAGCCCCAGCCGTTTCAGAAAGTTTTTCTGCTAATTCTTTTATTGTTGAATCTCTAGCGCGAATATCCCGAGCCAAATTCTGAAGCTCTTCATCCTTCACTCGTAGAGTCTCCTGCGACATGAAAGAGCGTATTACTTATAGTCTTCTACAAGTGCATGTTAGCTAAAATTGAAATTATTTTTTCAGAACAAAACTTAATATCACATACTGCTAGGCACACAACATTAACAAGGTTCAGGTATATCCCCAGATGTGTACTTTGATGCCACTTTAAACTCAACACAAAAGAAATACTCCTTCACTAGTCACTTTCTCAAGAATTAGTATTTGCTTAGCACAAAATTTGAGGAAACAAGATGAGACAGTTTATATGCATTTTTCTCAACTAATGCTGCTTACAATCATGAAAGCAGGTAAACCACACTCACTTTCATAATTGATAAATCATCCATGGGACCATCAGGGGCCTTGTTTAACATGTTTCCAAGAGCATTTCTCATAGCAATCTGCATTGCAGCTTCAATTTCTTTAGAGGCCTCCGCAGCCGTTGAATTAGCAGCAGCAACTACTGTGGCAACTGTACCTAGTTTTGTAGACCCATTCCCACTTAAAGAATTGACAGCCTCTTTATGAGCCCTTAAAACCAGTTGTGTCGCCCTGATTTTAGTATGGCCACAAATGCAAAAGAACAAAAGAAAAAATTAAGTACATGACAATCTTGTCTTATGTATTTCAAAAAGAAAGAAAGAAAGGAAAACGCTTCAGCTTTGACCAAAATTAATAGACCACTGATGAATCCTTTCCTCCGCATAATCAGATACTTAGGTTAAACAACAACAAACAACAACAACAACAACAACAACAACAACAATAATAATAATAAATTAGGGTTTAACAGACTTAATTTCCTCATCAGCAAAAGGAATATGAAATAACTTATATGATCCACCACTGAAAATAAGTCTTAAGAGAAAAAAAGCCCGCAATCTACATCAGAGAGAGCTCATAAAAATCTTCAATCAGGTTTAAAATAAACACCTTGCAGTTGTGTTGCAAGTGATACTGATTGATTCTTTTGACATTCATCAGTAGGTATTTTAGTTCAACGTCAAGAATTATTTGTGATAACCAGATAAATTGCAGAGTTACTGCACAGTGAATAAATCATCGAGGAAAACAAAATATCAAAGAACGAATAACTCACTGTAGTGTGGATACCCAAGCTCTAGCAGCACCAGGAGTTTCTGCACAAAGGAAATAATCCTTTTTCTGGGGTGTCCCAATATCTTAGCAGAACAGTTAAGAATACAGAAAAAAATAATAACTTGTATGAGACTATAGTACCGCCTCTACCCACTTTTTGAACCCCTTTTCTTGCTATCCAGATGAGAAAAGGAGAAGAAAAGAAACAAAGGAATATGCACTTCAACGAAGAAGGATACAGAAACAACAACCGTCATACTTTGGTAGTCCTCTGCAAACACAAAAGATTAAGCAGTCACTAAACAGAATCTCAATCTTACAAGGATCTATAAATAAAAATCTTAACAGAAACTTCCAAGAGAAACTGATAATGTTTGTCTTACTGGAAGTTCACAGGAGAAATGGTTATTGTGCTATTTGCATCAAATACAATGGTCCCCTTGACAGCAGGCTCGTTTCTCCGAATCCTGAAGGTGTCCAGGTTGTAAGAACAAATAGCCAAATGAGATTTATAAGAAACAAACAATAACAGTAATCAAATAAATAATTCGACGAGGAAGCTTACTTATACTCCATTTTCCCAGTTGTAGGGTCTAAAATTACCCATCGTTCATTCCATTTCCTTAGCTACACAAAATAGAAGATATCCATCTCAGCTTGTAAACCAAATGAACACCATTATGCATTATGACAACTTAGTAGTACGAAATTATAAATATGGCCACAGTCAATTCAAACCTCTATCATCCATCAATCAAGGTCTCATCTATCTAATCATTAGGAAATTATGCATTCTCATGTTGAATGGTTTTGAACTCACATAGGATTGCGAATGACCAAAAAATATGAAGGGATTGTTTTTTTCACAGCAAGGAATCAAAAAGTATTTTTTATCTTTCTCCCCAAAAAGGGTTAACTTGTTAGCATTGAAAACATCAATGAATAAATTGATTTTACAGAATACAAATTACAAATGATTAGTGTTTCTTCCCATTTTTTAACTAATTTCTGCTTCAACTCTATACGTTTGTGCGTGCCCAATAAAGGAAAGCACCGCATAAAAAACAGAATAAGCTTACATGCTTTTCTCCTAGTTTGAGGTTCTCAAAGAATCACTTTCAGGAGATGCTCATTAGATTTTTCTCCTTTTCAAAAAGCCCAAAGAATAGAAAAATAATAGAAAATAAAGAAACATAAAGAGTCACTCATGGTGGCTCCATTAAGACAGCACCACGATTCAAGGCTGACGTCAAACATACAATCCCAACTTTGCTATCGCCATCCTAAGATTCTCCACAATCTGCCGTAAAATGTGCACTCCATCTTACACATTTTGGAACTAATAAACTACCCCAAAATATGATTCAACCATAACACAAACGAAAAACATTGAACAGTTCTTTGTAGAAATTTTGATTTCAAAACACTTAAACCTGCTTAAAGTGTTCTCAACTTTTCAATAGCATTTGGCATTATGTTTTGGCTTGTACTAATCTGAGAAAAGGTTATTCCTGATTGTCAAAATGTCATTTTATAGGCTTTCTTGTTTCTTATATGAAGTATAAAGAAAAGTAGGAAAAAGATCGACAATATTTAGCATGAATAGAGACTTTAAAATTCAAGAAAACAGTAACATTTACACAATTTTGAGGACACTGGTAGCAATCAAAAAAAAAAAAAGAAGGAAATATTCCCCTATATATACCCTTGTATTATATCATTTCTGCACTCTTTTAGTATCGCCACAAATCTTGGAATTGTTTTAGTAAGGGAACAAACAAAACGTACCAGTAACAGCTACGGGATTCACTCCTTGAATAAATATGTCATCACCTGTTTAAATTATTATGTTTCAACAAATGGAAGGGTAGCACAACCTACTCTACTGAATCAACAATTTCTGGAAGATTAAGAAACCCAAACCAATACAGGTTTCCCAAATTTGTTAGACTTCTCTTACAACAAGGAAATCGACCATATTAAAGACCACGTATCACAATGGAATGGACAATCAAAACAACAATAGAACAAAGACAAATGGCTTTCCCTAATAGGCTAAGTTCATCCGCACCTACCATAAAAATGATGCTATTCAGCATCAATGATAGAGACTTCAAATGCTCAGAAAACAGTGAAATTTATACAATTTTGTGGACCCAGTAGCCATAAAACTCCCATTCTGTGCATAGCCTAGCATAAATGACCATGATGCTCAAACAAGGTGTTTGATGTTTATTGAATAATCACATGGTAACCTCAACCCTTAAGCTGTCTCAATCTGTTATAGGTTCAACAAATGCAACGGTTGCAAAAGCTAATCCGCCTGGTAAAGTCGATGAAGCACAACTTTCGGAAGATGACAAAACCCAGACCCATACAGGTTTTCCAAGCTTGTAAAGAAACACTTTTCAGATACACCAACGAAATGACCTTGAAGAGCCACAAATCATAACAAAGAGAGTTGAAAAGAGAGTTGATTTTTACTCCCATCACAAGTTTGTAACTACCATGAAGAGAGATGCTATTCTGAACCAATGATGTATGTCAAGGTGTTTCACAAATAGAGGCAATACAGATAGCATAAAATCAGACTTAAAAAAAGCTCAAGTCGTCCAATCAGTTGTTTATTTAACGGTAGAAGCATTAAACATAACATCAGAAAGAACACTTAAAACATGACGAGTTTTCTAGAAACAATGAATTCAATTTGAATATAATCCAGAAGAACAACCAGTTCTCTTACCTTTTGCTACCTAGTCTCACACACAGTAGCAGTTAATTATCAAAAAAATTTATTTGAGTAGTGTCATCCTCCCAGTTACCTAAGAAAAGGATGTCAAAACCTAATTATGGGAATGGATTCCCCAGTTACCTGGAAAGGATTTCAACGACCTCATATACAAAGAATCCTGGAGTTGAGAAAAATATTGAAAAGTAATCATAAACACAGGATGACTACAATTCCTCTCCGAAGCCCCAACTTTAAGTTCCAAGGCAGTTTCCTTAAATTCATTACTGCGCATTCCCAATTTTATTTCTGAACAATCAAATTCCAAAAAACTCATCACAGTGACAATTGGCCTTTGTAATTAATTCGATGGGACGAGCCAAAGTAAGCTAATTCCAAAAATAATTTGGTCAGTGGCCAATAATATACCTACAGAACAAACTAAAGTTCGATAAATTCAAGATAGAAGCCAATCATGATCCTATCCAACATAAATTTAAGAGCAGAAATCAATACAGTGATCTGACTTCCACCACTATCAACTTTCCAGCAACCCCACTTTGATTGCAACTTTAAAAGGAAAGAAAGAAACAGGGAAGTATTGTAAGAATCAAAGGAGAGCCCAGTAACCAGATGGTCAAATAAACGAACATTTCATTATCAACAGCTATATAATCAGCATATTTAAAGCGATTAAAATTAAAAATAATAGCTTCACTACTAATTTTCTTTTTTTCGAACAAGAAAAGAAAAAGGAAAAAGGAAATCAATTTGCTCTATTCTAATCAGTACCGTTTCCGATCGTTTCAGCAGAGGCCCTTGAAGTAAATTCCGACCAGAACCAGACGCCAGCTGCCGTTTGATCTTCTCCAAGCTCGTCTTCGTATCGCCATCGGCCTGCACACAATTCAGTGCAGAAAAGAAAAAAAATCAATTCCAATTACTCACCGAACGGGGCCTAGAAACTGACGCTTTCAGGAATAATTAACAGTTCAATTAGGGTAGGGTTTATCCGAGGAACTTACCACAGGAGCTCCATTGGAAGCCATGAATGACGTGAATTCGGAATTAAATTCAAGATAGATTTGAGAAAATGAAGACTGAAATTTTTGATCGGAAGGAAATGTAATTTGAAGAATAAGGGAGAGTACAGAATGGTGGTTAGTGTTGGTTAATAGAGTTCTTGGACTTCTAGGTACGACTGAATATTTGTTTTACTATTTATTTATTTTTTTTACCATTAATTCTCGCAATTTATTTAGTGTGGTTAGTGTTACTATTTTCTTCCTGGCAATTTATTCTTCTTAACTAATCAGTCTAATCTTTTTATTTTTATTGTTTGATAAAAAAAAATTATGATAAATTTTTCTATTAAAAATATTCACATTTTTAATTTTTGCAAATTTGGATTTTGATGCTAGGTGATTTCATTTTTTTTTCCCCTTTAGTGTGAATCAATTTTCTTGTCCAATCATGTCTCGTGATTGCTGCATAGAAATGCTTGCATTAACTAACGGATAAATTTTGCCATCAACGTTTCTTTTTTTCTTTTTTTTTTTTTCTTTTTCAATCTTTTAACTCACAAATTCAAAAAATGCTGTTTTATTGTTCTATTGACATCTTTTCTTATACTGATCTAAAAAGGTCTTTCAAGTGGAGCTTATACTCGAAAATGCTGTTTGATGCTTTGTGCTTTCATTTCTTTTTTTTTTTTTCTTTTCTTTCTTAGGGATGTAATGATATCCTTTTTTTCAATCTTGAAGATTGTTGGGTTTTGCTCAAGATTTATTGGGATGAAATGCATTGATCAATATTTGTGTGAAATGCAGAGTGCTTGATTGTGCCTGATCATTGCATTAATTCCATAAAAAAAGCACCAAGTCGATGTTGACCGGCCGTTGACTTGCCGGGGTCAGGGTTATTTTTATCCTTTCACGTAATTTGACCTTCCATCAAATTAAAATCAGTAAAAATATTTAAAAAGTCATATTTTAAATTATTTAAATAGTATTTACTAATTTAAAATATTATTATAATATTTTAAAATTTATATTTTTTAAAAAATAGTTTTTTCATTTATCATTTATCTTAGGTGAAAAGTAAACAGTAATTATTCTACATTTTAATCCCGGACTCACAGTAAATTTATAATTTTAGCGGACTACAGTGAAAATTTTAAATTTTAAATTTAAAAAAAAATTTAAAAAATTTTAAATTATCAAAAGGAAACAGTAATTATTCTACATTTTAACCCCGGGCCCACAATAAATTTATAATTTTACCGGATTACAGTGAAAAATTTAAATTTCAAATTTTTTAAAAAAATAAAAATAATTGTAGCCCGGTATAAAAAAATTTACAATTTTACCGGGCTACAGTAATTTTTTTTTAAAATTTGAAATTTAAATTTTCCACTATAGTCCGGTAAAATTGTAAATTTATTGTTTTATTTAAATTTACTGTTTTAATTTAAATTTTTATTGTAAATTGTAAATTGTAAATTTTTCATTGTAGAGGAATGAGCAATGTAGTTAATTTGAAAAATTCAAGTTTCCAATTTAAAAAAAAAAATTAAAAAAAAATTAAATTAAAACAGTAAATTTATAATTTTACCGGGCTACAGTGAAAAATTTAAATTTCAAATTTAAAGAAAATAAAAAAAAAATTTATTGTAGCCCGGTAAAATTGTAAATTTATTTTTTTACCGGGCTATAATTTTTTTTTATTTTTTTTAAATTTGAAATTTAAATTTTTCACTGTAGTTCGGTAAAATTATAAATTTACTGTGGATCCAAGGTAAAATGTAGAATAATTACTGTTTACTTTTCATAATTTAATTTTTTTTAAAATTTGAAATTTAAATTTTTCACTGTAGTTCGGTAAAATTGTAAATTTACTGTGAGTCCGGGGTTAAAATGTAGAAAAATTACTGTTTACTTTTCATCCAAGATAAATGGTAAATGAAAAAACTATTTTTTAAAAAATATAAATTTTAAAATATTATAATAATAATAAATACTATTTAAATAATTTAAAATATGACTATTTTAATATTTTTAATGATTTTAATTTAATGGAAGGTCAAATTACATGAAAGGACGAAAATACCCCTGACCCCGGCAAGTCAACGGCCGGTCAACATCGAGTTGGATGGAAATGTGGTCGAAACAGTAAAATGGGACCAAAAAAATTTGAACACATAATGTTTGGAACTACGATATTGAAATGTTAATGTAAGGGACATAAATTCAAGTAAAGGCAAATGTAAGGGACCATTTCAATATTTTACTCGAGTTCTAAATCATGATGATTGAATGATGCAAATGAGGTTAATGAGAAAGACAGGGAAACTGTTCCTTAAGATTCAAGAATCGTAGCATTTGCAATGTTGCATCTATGTCCTAAGTTTGTTTGACAAAGATAATAAAAACTTAAATGAATATCTCACAGCCCATAGTAGATTTCTAAGCTCAATTTATCATGTCTCAGATGGGATCAAATAGAGAATATAAATAAACGGGGAGCATGATGTACCATCTTTCAGGAAATGCAACAATCTTTTCCAAAACAACCCCATGATCCTCCAAGAGATCAGATCTCCTGTACTCACTCCTCCATCGCGGCTAACTTAAGTTGAGGGTTATGGAAAGCAATTGACCTACCCGATACTTCTTCTCCCAAATTATCCTGGAAATCAGACATGACCAACATCTCAGCATCCAAAAACGGGACTATAATGTGGAACGTTAAAAGAAAATTCAAGCAAACAAATAAGGCTTAACATACTCACATCAAGACGTGACTGACAGGAATAGACAAGAACAAGGAGTCAGAAGCCATGGACATTTCTAAGGCCAAGAATATCATCTGTCAAATACCGTGTAAACAGCTCTAAATGTTTCAGATCGTTGAAGGCAAAAGCTTTCTGAGAAAACTTCCTCTCTGAGTATAAGCGGTAGAAGACAACAAGAACTCAAACGTTAGGGACAAAATCCATTCCTCAAGTTCACAGTGGGTGATAAGACATCCAAGAATGCTTACTTTTGGCTTGATGAACAATGAGAATATGAGATTGATGACACAGCTAAACGTGTAGTTATTTTTAGGAAATTTTTGTAATACGGTTTCTTTTACTTTGGGTAAGTTTTAAACACTGTCTTTTGTAACTTTTTCTTTTTCCTATATTGATAAAATCGGGGCCCTCCCGCTAGATACCACCTTGGATTTCTTAAATGAAAACGTAAAGTTATTTTAAGGAGTCTGATGAACCGCAATCAAAATGGAGGTGCCTTGTATAATTACTCTCAAAACTTCAGGACAATGTAGCTGTCAAACTGGAACAATGATATAATTGCACAATTCTATTTCCATTTACTAGAAAAGTAACATTCTCGACAAAATTGGCTCCATATATAAAACAAAGAAGTTTTAGCCAACTAGATAATGACCAGTGACAAAATCCAACATTTTTAGGTCGTACAGAAGCATCAAGTCCCTCTAAATAAACATATGACAGTAACTAATAAGTAATATATGTTTCTCTTAGCAAACATACTATACATGTTTTAAGGTATCATTATTGCCACTTACAGTCCCTATGATATCCATATGACAAAATGGAAAATTAAAAGATTTAATGTTTCCATGAAGTAGGAAATGATTAACATTATAAGGATGTGAAAATGTGCAATCATGCATCCTAAAACTATCGCAAGTCTCCTAAGGGGGCATTAAACGAAATAGACCTTAGAAATCAGAAGGTAACATTCATATAAGCATGTAAGAAAGATTTATGCACACTAGTTAAATTTATAGAAAACAAATATAGTTAGCTTCCATTCCTCAAATGTACACAATATATCAAACATACAAACACAAATTTGAACAAGAAGAAGATAGGTTGACATACCTTTCCATGAGTATCTTCTCCAAAGTTAAATGGATTGACATACCTTGCATCTACCGGGTTCTGGTTTACCTTTGGCTTAGTCTAATGGAGTAAATGATATAAAGGAAATCCAACAATAATCAGTAAAAAGGTGGCTCACATATTGTATTGTAATATGGTAGATGAATTTGCAAAGGGACCAAAATAGAAAACCCTGCAGATTAATAAACCAAAATGACTACTTAAAAGTAACTTTTCTTTAGTTGACATATGACTTGTATCCACTAGAGAAGAACAATGAGCATTGACTACTATATAAAATGATGTGCATATGCCTGCAGTCCTAACAAACCAATGTTTCATTGTATCAGCAACCATTACATACATAGTCATTCTGGAAAATATGCACCTAGTTACCAGAGAGAGAGAGAGAGAGAGAGAGAGAGAGAGAGAGAGAGAGAGAGAGAGAGAGAGAGAGAGAGAGAGAGAGAGAGAGAGAGAGAGAGAGAGAGAGAGAGAGAGAGAGAGAGAGAGAGAGAGAGAGAGAGAGAGAGGGGGGCTGAACTAAATCATAACATAACATCATCCATGTAGCAACAACCAAAACACAAACTCACCAAATGATTCAATTCATAGTACAAGGCAAGAACAATGCTTTTTCATATCAACATAAAGAATGGCCAGTCCTATATGTGTAACTAAACATGACTTGTGCATAAGTCAACAAGTTTAGTTGATTATAATATAAACACCATTATATAGAAAATGCCAAATGGATTAACATTTGATACTAACATATAGCTGTCGGCATTTTGTTAACATGTACCCTATAGTTTTGGTATCAATGTTCATGGCAGTAGTACAATCTAATTCATGTTTATTCCTATATTCTACTTCACAGCAAAACATAGTGATCAAGAAGGGATGATAATGTTCACATCTTTGCCAGACTTAGCAAATGGTTATCTTGTTGTATGCATCTTCATGGCTACTTTGAAATACTATAAAGTAACTTGATCATATTTCTAATTGAGTATAAACAAATAAATAAATAACAAAAAAACCAGAGCATCAGTATGATGTAGTTTCCGGCGTGTCACTTGGTGAAGTGAGAAGCTGGCTTTCTAGAAGTCAGCAGAACTAAGCCACATTTCCTGATTCATATCTTCCTCTGTTTTCTATCCTTTCTGGTTTTAAACATGTTGGAGTTTTTGTATTTCATTGCTTTTGTAGTTAAGATTACCATCATGTGTAGCTAAACTCTTCTCTAGGGTCTAATCTCTCTACTCTATATAAGTATGTTGTGATTTATCTCTCGAATGATGTTTGTGTGCATAGTCTCACTACAAAAAAGCAAGTCAGTACCCACGGACCAATGTCGTGGGTAATATGCCTGTGAGGCCGTGGGTAAATCAAATTACCCACGACTTTCTCACGGAAAAAACAATGTCGGTAATATGCCCGTGGGGATTCGCTCTCCCACAGAAGTCAACTTTTTGTGGGTAATTCATCCACAACAACAAATGTGAGAACTTTAGTGGGAGATTCGACTCTTCATTTTCACAAATCAAGAGAAATTACCCATGGATTCCATGGGTAAAATAATAATTTTATTTATTCTAATTTATAATATTACCCACGACCGAAATTTAATTTTTTAATAATAGTTTTAGCCACAAAAATCTCTATGGATAAATTACTGATTTTGCAAAAAAGTTACTCACGAAGTCGTAGATAACATGTTTATTTTTAATCTGGAATTACTATTTATATTTTAACCTCTAATATTTAGATTTATACCAAATCTAATCCAACAAATCTAATACCAAATGTCAATTCAGCCATTAAATCAAATATTCTAAAAACCATTCAACAAAGTTGTAAAGAACAATACAATCCAATCCAACAAAAGTTCAAACCATTTTCAAATTACCAGAAAACATCCATTTTCAAAATGAAAATCCTAAACCAACACACATCACCTATATATTGAACAAGGCTAATCAACCTAGAGTGTGGTTGTCAATCACCATCCTCAGATCTTCCATCCCAATCACTAGCATCAGAACCTGCTTGATCATTTTGCTCTTTTGATCCTTGAAGAATTTGATCATCCTCAACAAGATCGAGAACCGAACACCATTTTGCTTGCACCACACTCCATTGAATTCTGCCACTTCTCCATCTTGCTTGCTTGCACCAAGATCTGATTTGAGGGCTATTCTCTAAGCTTGTGCACAGAACATTTTCATGATCTACAAAAGAAAGGAGAAACAGCTTTCAGTTGTGCAGGCATTTCTACACATTGAAGAAGAAAAAAACCATTAGTAATGTTGATGCAACAAAAATATACTGGTGATATTTCAACCAATTTAGACAGACACACATACAAAAAGTTCTACCAGTAAAAATGCTATTCAAAAACTGAGCAAATAATAAAGAAACATAAAGGCACATCCATGAAAGAATGATTATTAATAATAAGCTACAAGAGAAACACTTATTCATCAAGCTTCTACCTTGAGTTCATATGGAATTTCAAGAGGTCTCCAATGTTGCAGTTTATAAGCTACGTTATACACCTTGATGGACATAATTAAAGTGAAAAAATTCCATTAGGAAAGAGTTTAAGATCAAGGAAAAATGAAGAGTCTTTAAACGAAGAGAAACCTAGCAAAAAGTTCATTGTGGTTTCCCAATCTATAGCAATTAGATAATGCAAGCACAAGTTGTAAGAAAATAGACTTTAAACATACAGAAATAAGGTTCCAAAATAAGTAACTCAATTCCGAAATTTCAAAAAAACAGTGGTGAGGACCTCACTTTATTGTGAATTTCTCATCAAACCAAATGTCCAATTCAGAAGCAATCAAAACCAATAAAAAATAGGTTGAACAGAGAGGAGAGTCAGTGAAAAAAATCAGGAAAAATGATTCAATAAGTTGGAGAAATCAGATCTTTAAAACAATGTCCTGCACCAACATTTTCTGAAATTTGGTTTACACACATGCATGCTTAAAACTAAAATTTGGTGGGTTCGACACCCATCACTAAGATATAGAGCTAGCACTGTCATGAATACACGGTAAGGTCATTTCTGACTGTTCTAGACAGAGTCTTAATAGCAACAAACTAACTACCTTCTTAATTCCAAAATACTATTAAGCCATTAAGATCCTAAGCCCTTATGATCGCCTCGTGCCATACAACTAGCTTTCATTATTGTTTGAAACTTGAGCTATTACCCCCTCGTCACCGTCTAATCTTAGACGTATTAAGTTAAGTTTACTCGTAAGAGATTCCCCCAACATGCATGCACAATTAGTTAAGTGGCCAATTCTAAAAGGTTAATTCAAACTCTAAGACTGGATACACAAATACTATCCGAGAGCTAAATCAAAACATATTTATATAAAGTAGTGGGATTAAACCTAGAAAAGAGTTAAGCTGCACATGTTTAGAGTCTTAAACACATAAGCAATGAAATACTTGAATCCCAACAAGATTACAACACAAAAGGAATGAAAAACAGAGGAAGAGAAAACTCAGGGAGTGTGGCTCTGGTCTGTAGACTCTGGCAAGTCAACTTCTCACTTCGCTAAGCGACACTACTGTTCATACTTCCTATTGATGCTCTATTTTTCTGCCTATTGTGTATTCTAGCTAATTCTATTTTCTTCATTCTCTCCCTTGATGCCTCACTGCTGCTGATCTTCTACCTTTTATAGAGTCTGGAGGCGGTAAGTTTGCTTAGCTTGGTTGATATTCACTTTATCAAAGAAGTCAAAGTTGATTCCTTTATTTAAGGGTGAGCCATGCCTCCCCCATCCTTCTTCTTTCACTCTAATCCACTTCTTTGGGAGTTGTTCATTTAATTAATGTTGTTGTGGCTCAACACATTCTATTGAAGTCAACAATATCCCACCATCTCCATTCTTCCTTAGCATTGAAGTTTTGCTTGATTTTTTAGCTCCACGTTGCTGCTGCTGCCCGGTTCCTCCTCTACCAGAAGTTGCACACCAAGTCCAATTGGTTCTTCTTCAATTGTTGCCCAGAATTTTGTCATTTTGCACCAATTCGCCCACCTTTTTCCAAATTTTATAATTCAGCCCCTTGATCACCAAAAGTAACAAAAAACTAATTAAAAACATCTAATTCCTATTAATTAAACTTATTCACAACTAGAAAGAGGCAAATAAAGCTTGCTTAAACCTGCATAAGTTGACTCCAATCAATTAGCTATGCAACGTATCAAGAACTCTTCACTTGGATCTATAGATCTCTATAGATGACTGTTGAAAATGGGAATCAGCCACCACCGAAACCGGATAATGCCGGGCATTTTTGTTTCATATCCTTGCACTTTTACATGAATTGATTGCCCTATATTGATAAATTAGAAAACAATAGAAATATGCGCTTTAATTCAACAAAATCTATGGGAAAAGAGTCAAAACTAATAAAGGATCTTGTGAAATCGTATAAGATAACTAAGATATTAGTTTGATGCGGTAATGCATGGTCTTTTAAGCATGATTCCTAACTATAGTGATCATTAGATTTATTTTGATCACATAGTGGTAGGATGGAATAATGTTAATATTGATATAAAGGATGACGGAAGATTAAAGTCAAAATATAGTTCACGTCAAACTAAAATTAATTTGACAATGAAGCTCACTGAAACATATCAACTTGGTGGCCGAGAAGAAGTCAACAAGGAGGGTGACATGCGATCATCGAGAATGCAATCGACCGACGAACAGGTTGACGAAACCAGGGCAGATTTTTGCTAGTTTTCCTTGTTCGACTAGGAAAAGTTTTTTTTGTAGTTTCCTTATTATGTTCCTATTGTTTTTCAAGTCATTAAGCTCTATACCAGGTTCTAGTTGGTTCTAAATAATTTTGACATGTGTAATTATTTATTTATTAATTATAATTTATTTGTAATTAGGAAACTACTTGAAAGTTAAACCCGATTTGGACTTGATTCGGATTTGGACACTTTGTAGCTAACTCTAAGCCATACACAATTTTTGGATCCATATCTTATTTTTCATTGACGATGAGCAGATCATGGATCGAAATCTATTACTGAAATGTCTACCAAATGATCAAGTTACAACTTTGAGGAAATTTAATCTTAGATCTATCAATTAGTTGTTTGATTGTATTCAGTTTAGAACACGATTTCAGCGACATATTCTTGACCAAAATATTAATTTGGCATGTGATACGACCACCAATTATTTTATGGATCTATATGTGTATACATTAATCCCTCCTTGGATACAATTATATACTTTAATATTTAGATCTTGTTATAGTAATTGTTTAAGAGTGATGGAACAATATGTAATTTTTCTTTTAAAAACAATGTTACAGGCGGACATATTGGAGGATTTGAAGCAGCAACTTCATCGTGACTACGTGGTTTCTTCCATTTCCAATAAAATCCGGGTTCTTTGCTCTAGTGAATTTTCCATTAATCTTTTGGGAGATAAGGAACAAGTAATGCACCTTCAAGTAAAGCACTTACCATCTTCAAAGCAATTTTTGTTTTTGGCTATCTATGCTAAAACCAACGAGACGAGACTGACCAGAGTTATTAGAAGAGTTAATAGATTTCTACAATATCAGCATAAGGGGGAGCCTTGGATGGCAGGAAGAGATTATAACGTAATTCGAAATCATGAAGAGTATTGTGAAAATTCAAAGCCGATCAAGCAGCCATAGTGGATTTTATAAATGGATAAATGAGTGTAATTGATGGAGCATCTGATAATAAACACTTGGGTTAGAAATCGCCAAAGTGGTTGTGTGTTAAAGAAGCTAGATCGGATATTGTTTACTGAAGAATGGGTCTTGCTCTTTCTTAAGTCGACAGTACAACATTTAAATAGGTCTTTGTCTGATCACTTCCCACTGCTCCATCAGTTCGACACTGCAACAGAATCAAAAGCCGAGTATCTTAGATTCAAGCAGTGCACCGTGAATTGATGGCTTTTGTGGATATTTTTATCTGAATTGTTGGGAATCATGTGTGAAGACTTGTTGGCAACATGTATGAATTTTATGGCCGGCGTCCCTCTCCCTCTTGTGATCAGTAGCACTATAGCCACCTTGATCGCAAAAAAGAGCTCCATCACTTTGTTTGCTGATTTTTGACCTATAAGCCTTTGTATTTTGTTAAAAAAAAATTTACAAAGGTTTTAACATAAAGGCTGAAGATTGTGCTGCCAAGACTGATATCCGAAGAGCAATCAACATTTTTACAAGACAGAGATATCAGTAATAATGTTTCCTTATCACAAGATCTTTGCCAATGTTGGATAAGAAGACAAGAGGCGGTAACCTGATTCTCAAAATTAACATGATGAAGGCTTTTGATTGCGTCTGTTGGAGTTTTATGCAGAAAATTTTGGAGATTTGATTTAGTGAGAGATTTATTTATCTCATTATGAATAATCTCCAAGATAGTTGGTTTTCAATACTTGTCAATAGTTGGCATGAAGGTTGAATTCTCTAATGGGAAGTAGCCGACTTGCTTCATATATACAGTCTCCAAACAAGATCATTTGAGGTGTCACATCTATGCTTTGTAGACGAATTAATTATTTTTATGAGGGGTTTAAAGAAATCAATGGAGTAATTGAATCTTTTCTTTCAAGAATATGAAGCTGCTTTAGGTCAGAAAATCAACAAGCAAAAGAGTTTTTTCCTTATTTTTGAAAAATATTCTTTAGTGCACATTGAAATGATCAAAGAGGTTTTGAAAATGCCAAAAGGACAGTTCCCTTTTGCATACCTAGGATGTAGACATTTTCAGGGAAGGAAAAGTTTTAATTATTTCCAATTCTTTTAGACTCTTTTGATGCACGTCTTGCAAATTGGAAAAATAAGTTGTTATCTGCAGGGGTTAGGTTCCTATTGATTAGGCATGTGTTGTCTGTAATCCCTATATATACTTTTTCAGCAATTGTAATGCCTAATATGCTCATTGCAGCCCTAGAAAAGCGATGCCAAAACTTTCTATGCGGGACAAAAGAAGAAATTGATTATAGGCATTGGAAAGTTTGGCATAAGCTCACTTTTCCTACAATTGAAAATAGACTTGGAATACAAAACCTACAAAACAATATAGATGCTTTCTTGATGAAGCTTTGGTGGAAATGGAAATGCAACAAAGGTATTTGGGTAAGTGACGTTGTGGGAGCCTAGTCAATTGATTGAAGGGCTCGAACAAGCAAGCAAATCCCTAACGCCTCCAACAAATGGTCCAGCAAGTAGCGATTTTCCTGATTAAGATTAAATGTTAACCTAAACAAATAATAATAATCAAGGTCTCTAAATTGACGACCTTTAATCTAACAAATGGAGCACTGTTAACCTAGCACTCCAAATTCAATCACCAACAAATGGACTAAAAGAAATTAGACTAATAATTCAACCACCAAGAAATAGAACAGAAGAACTAGGTTTGAGAAAATTTCTCTTTTTTTTTTTTTATAAAATCTGCAACCGAGTTAGAATGCACGGCGGCCAAAACCTTAAATAGAAAAGACAACCAAAAATAAACTCTAATCACTAAAATAACCCTATAAAAATGATAATTAAAAACCCTAATGTTCTTTAATTCTTTGCCTCCATCATTCTCCCGAGGTGAGAAAAAACTCGTCCTCGAGTTTTAGTAGAGGTTTGCCACGATCAAAAGGAAACTTGGCAAATCCCTTACATTGCTCGCGTGTTATTACTTGTTTGCCATGGTCAACTGGAAAATCTGCGAAGGCACTAGTAGCTGGAAAAGACATTTAAGCTTGAAGTGGTAGAAGTCTAAAGCAAGTGACCCAAAAACGATCATCATAGATGAGCAACATGTTGGCAGAACGGGTGGAGTGAATCCCCATTGTGACATAGCATATGTTAACTTGTCATCATTAAGAGAAGTAGCCATGGTATAGGCGTCAAGAAAGCACCTTCACTCAAAGTGTCGCAACAACAAGCGTTTCTTAGTATAGAGTGAATAGTAAAAGAAAGAGTCATGGGGATTATGTTCTATCCTTTGTAGGGCTCTTTCTTAGTTTATTTTTTCTATAAGCATAGACAGAGATGTCATGGGATTATAGCTAATCTTTGTAAGACATCATCTTAGTTATAGTACATAGAGCTGCCATGGGATTTTAGTAAAATCTTTGTAAGGCAACCTCTTCCTTTTGGGTAAATCTTAAGCACTACAAGTGTATTTCTTTTTTCGATAATAAAATTGGGGGATGGCCGCAAGGTAACGTCCTAGTTCTCTTAAAAAAAAAAACTATTGTAATTAACCTAACTTGCATCCTTTATCACCATATCTTTTTCATCATTATCATCTTTTTCTCACTTTCATTCACTTTGTCCACGTCTCCAGTAGCTTTTTCATTCAGTTTTTTTTTTACCTTAACAATAATGTTCTTGTTGTCAATGTTCAGTAACAATTATTTATTTATTAAATAAAATTGAAATATGTATGAGCTATGTTACCATTAGCCAGTTTTTACAACAGAAAGGCCAGGAAGAAAGATTGGTTAGTTTGATTATCAGTGTACTGGGGTGTAATGAATTGGTGGAATTTTTGACTCTCCGCTAATTCTGAGATAAACTTTACGAAATATTGGTTTGTGTGACAGAGATGGAGCAACAACGCACTTGGGAATGGCTCAAGTATTGCAAATTGGGGGTGGATCTGAGTAACCAAATTGGGGTCAAGAATTCAGGTTCTAAGATTTATTATGAAATTTTTGATAGCCAAAACTGTGCAGTGAAGCACGTGAAAGATGTGAAAGGGGAGAAAGAGCACCAAATTTTGCAACAGTGTTGTCATCATAGTATAATTGAAGTTGTTGCTAAAGAAAAAATTGAGTTGATGGCAAACTTTTAGGATTTAATGTATGTTAAGAAGAAATTAGTCTCTCTTTAGCTCTCTACTCACTCGAACCAATACTCAATTAGTTGGACATCTACAGGAGATTTCTCGAGTATTGTTATATATACATGAGCAAGGGTACATCAACGACAATATTTACCGTGAAATTTGGACTTAGTTGATAAGGTGGGATCCTATCAGTGAAAATTATGAACCTTGGTATGTGTCAAAACAAAAATTAGAATCCAATTTGGATGCTACTGGACTCCAAGATTGGGTTTGGTTGGCAAATGAAACACAATTAGCCAAGAAGCGAACATCTTTAATCTGGGTTGTGCATTTAATAACTTCATTGTAAGAAAAAAAAACCCTTGCAAGAGATTTAATATTAATGATGAGAAACCTAAGAGAAGCTTTTCTCGTTTAGCTGTGTAATCGAACCGGAACTCAAAAATGGTTGGCCGAGTAATAAAGTTGGAAGGGTTTAGGTTTAGGAAATGTAATACAGTAACATTAAATCAAAAGTAAAATCTCTCTATCTCTCTCTCTCTATGATGTTTTATGCTCTAAATCATGATTTGATGTCTAAACCAGATATCGCTTCAAAATTGCATAAATGGGTCCTTTAGGGGTTGATGACATATTACGATAATCATTTTGTATTATGTGAGCAAAAAAGTTGGAAGAGTAACACGTGTACATGTTCTCTAATCCAATTAAAAAAAAATGAATAGAACCCTAAATCCGAAAATTTTAAGAAGGAAAACGAAAATACCAAAATCAAAATAAAATGAAAATATATATATGTGTGTGTGTGTGTGTGTGTGTGTGTGTGTGTGTGTGTGTGTGTGTGTGTAATTCGGGGAGGGACGATTCTAGGGAACTGGGTGGTATTAATGTCCATCCCATTGGTAGACCTATCGGTGTATTGTATCACCTAGCACTGACTGCCTCAAAAAATAATTCTTGGGTATACCCCTTGAGTATGGTTTGTGGAGTTGGGACCTGAAAATTGTTCTAACCTTTTGCTTAAAATAATATATATATATATATATTACTATAAATGACTATTGAATTTAAAGACTAATCAATAATGAAAAAAAGACAACAATTTTTACTAGACGACCTAAAAATATATACAATTAATGAATACACCAATAATGAAAACACCAATTAATGAAAACACCAATTATTAATAGAATCAGTAAGTTAATTAATGAAAACACAAATTATTATAGACTTGTTACCTAAACTTTCCTTTGAAAGTTTCTGGTTGTGTTTTAATACATTTTAATTCACAAGGTAACGGACGTACAATCAAAGGTAGTGTTTTGGTTACAAAGTTATTGAATGTGTCATATTAGAAAACACACCAAATCGTTTCCGTCGTAAGTCTTTAGAAATTGGGTTATTTAGGCATATCTTTTCATTTGATTACATCAATATACACTTATTAACTTTTCGATTCTATATGCTTTTTTGAAAGTGTTTTTGTGGTTTGATCATTTTTGGTTCCTTCCTTTGGTTGTTGTTACAAGATCTCAAGTCTGAGATAAATCATAACTACTGTTAAATAAGGTAAACTTGTATCGAGATGTGTTTCTTACAAGTTCCCAAGCTCTCCTTTGCTATTCATTCTACTAATTCATAACTTTTTCGTTTCTCATCATGGATATTCATTATTTTTTGTTGTTTGTTGTAATTTTTGATGTTATTTTTCATCGATTTGAAAGCCTGAACAAATTCATATAAATTAAAAATAAAAAAAATTCAAGTTTCAAAATATATCATTGGTCTGAAACTTATAAATGCCTTTGACACAAACTCGTCTTGTTGGGAGCCTTATTATATTATTTACCAAATCTGAAAGGGTAAAGATTTTAAATTTTTTTGAAGAAAAATAAAATTTAAGGGAGTAATCCAAAAAACATTCTGTGGAATATATAATATTAGAAGGCAAATAAATTTAGAATCCAAAAAACACCCTCTATCATCTTTTTCATCATCATCATATTTTTTACTCTTTCATTCACTTTGTCAACGTCTCCCAGTTTCTTTTTCATTCTTTTTTTTTATCTTACCAATGATTTTTGTCTTGTCAACGTTCAGTAATGTTGATTAATTTATTAAATAGAAATGAAATTTGTATGAACTATATTACCATTAGACAGTTTTTACAACAGAAAAACCATCAAGAAAGACTGGTTAATTAGTTTGATTAACAGTATACTAGGATGTAATGTATTGGTAGAATCTTCAACTCTACGCCAATAGCGAGAGAACTTTTACAAACTATTTGTTTGTGTGAAAGAACATATAATATTAGAAGTCAAATAAATTTAAAATCCAAAAACACTCTCTATCATCTTTTTCATCATCATCATATTTTTTACTCTTTCTTTCACTTTGTCAACGTCTCCCAGTTTCTTTTTCATTCATTTTTTCTTTATTTTACCAATGATTTTCGTCTTGTCAACGTTCAGTAATGATGATTAATTTATTAAATAGAAATGAAATTTGTGTAAACTATGTTACCATTAGACAGTTTTTACAACAGAAAAGCCATTAAGAAAGATTAGTTAGTTTGATTAATAGTATGCTAGGATGTAATGTATTGGTAGAATCTTCAACTCTACGTCAATAGTGAGAGAACTTTTACAAAATATTGGTTTGTGTGAAAGAGATGGTGCCACAGCGCACTGGGGCATGGCTCAAGTATTGCAAATTGGGGCTGGATCTGAGTAACCAGATTGAGGTGAATAATTGGTGTTCTAAAATTTATTATAGAATTTTTTATGGTCAAAACTGTGCAGTGAAACACTTGAAAGATGTGAAAAAGGGGGAGAAGGAGTAATAAATTTTGCAACAATCTTGTCATTCTAGTATAGTTGAAGTTGTTGGTAATTAAAAAATGGAGTTTCGTGATGCCAATATTCTAGGATTTTATATATGTTACGAAAAGATTAAGTTTCTTTTTAGCTCTCTACCCACTCAAACTAATACTCAATCATTCGCACATCTGAAGGAGATGCTCAAGGATTGTTACAGCTACATGAGCAAGGGTAAATCCACGTCAATATTCACCCCCCCCCCCCCAAAAAAAAATTTGGCCTTAGTTGATAATAGGGGATACCAATTAGTGAAAATAAAAAAAAAACTTACATGTGTGGAGAACAGAAATTAAAAGCTAATTTTGATGCTGCTGGACTCCAAGATTGGGTTTGGTTGGCACCTGAAGGCACAGTTAGCGAAGAAGCAGACATCTTGAATCTAGAATGTGTATTTAATCACCTCATTGTAGAAAAAACCTTCCAAGATATTTAATGTTAATGATGGGAAACCTAAGAGAAGTTTTTTCCGTTTAGTTGTGTAATCAAACTCAAACTCAATAACGGTTGGCCGAGCAATAAAGTTGGAAGTGTTCAGGTTTAGAAAATGCAATAGATTAAGATTAAATAAAGAGTTTAATCTCTCTCTCTCTCTCTCTCTTTGTTTTATTTTGTTATAAATCATGATTTGATGTGTAAACTGGACATCTCTTCAAAATTTCATAAATGGGTCATTTAGGGACTGATGACAAATTACGATCATCATTTTGTATTGTGTGAGCAAAAAAATTAGAAGAGTAACACGTGACATGTTCTCTACTCCAATTTTTAAAAAATGGATGGTACCCTAAATCGAAAACCTTAAGAAAAAAAAATGGTGCGTAATAAGGGGTTAAAATGCCAAAATTAAAATAAAATGAGTATATATGGTATTATGAAATGAGCATAAAATGAGCACACACACACACACACACAAATCCACCCACAGCCACACACACACACACACACATATATATATATATATTAGACTACTGAATTTAAAGACTATTAATACTGATGAGTTCACAAAACCATCCGGCATTCTTTATTTGCGCGGTGTGTGAACTAAGCATGCATGTAACCGCCAGAAGAAAAAGCCGCAATGCCGAGGAAGAAAAAGCCACAAGCGAATTGACCTAAGAGTGAGGGTAATCCCCCACTAGCCATTTCCACCGACAGCCCCAGCCACTTCTAAGTTGTAAATGCAAATATATGAGTTAGAGCTGAAATTGTTGGTGTTGACCATCTGGGATGGCTAGTTTATGGGGCAGAGATAGGGATGGTTCCCTTTGGGACAGAGGTTGCTCTCAGGTGTGTTCCAACATCCGAGAAATCAAATGCTGAGAAGGAGATGGAGTTTTTGTCAAAAGTACCCGCATATCCACACTTTGCAAATTATCTTTCATGGGTAGAGGAAGTAGACACAATTTACATAATCATGGAAAAATATGTGTGTCGCTTGCTTGATCTTGTTAATGGTCCACCTCCCATAGCACATTTATTCGCAGAGTCATTGTGGAAGGATAATGTCATACTTGTCCAAGAGGAGCGAGTGGGCTAGTGTGGTGCCTGAGAGTGGCAAGTGTTCTAGAAGCAAATCGAGTTTCAGCAGCAAAGAAAATTTAGAGTACCTCTTGAAAATGGCATTTGCCATGTCATGGTTGGCAATGAAGTCCTAATATCTTGAACTTGATGAATGGCCTTACTAATCCAAGACAATGGGGCAAGTTCTTCTAAATCTCTTAGAGGCTCACAAATTTTTTTAAAGGCTAAGTTCAAACAATGAAAACATAAGGAGTCCAAAAAAATGTGAGGATACTTCTTTTCGATGAGATTTCCAGCTGCTTTGAAGTTACTTGTATTGTCTGTAACAATTTGAACTACATTTGTCCGATATTCTCAACCATGATATTAATGAGAGGTCTATGATGATAATCACTCCAACCATCTAAACATATGGAGACTCCTCTCTTCATCCATGAATTTCTTATGGGCTAAAGTTTCATATCAATATTAGTTTTATTTTGATCAAGAAGACAAGTCCTCATCCTATTATAGCTAGGTGGAACATAACTAGCTAAGTTGTTGTTTACTAAAGCTGTACGAAGTTCTCGGAAATGAGGATTTCAAGCAAAATTAAATGGTGCTGCGTAGAACATCCGAGCAACTAATTTATCCACTAAATCTTCATCAATCCAAAAAAATCTCTTCACCATTCTTTATCCAAAAATGCCACTTGTCAATTTCTCAACATTCATCCTTAATTTTATTATTATTATTATTATTATTAAAAAAGCCCTATCTTCCCAAACTGATTTCTTCATGGTCTTAAATTGTAACTAAAACTAAAAATTCATATCCTTCAACTCAAACATGAAAATCTCAATGGCAACAAGGGTGTCAATTTTCATCAAAATCATACCGTAGTCCTTCTCCCTAAATATTCCGTTTACTGAAGTGTGTTGCGGCCATCAACTAATTAATGTGAAGTTTCACAAATTTTGAACGCGAAGAGCATCAAGTTCAAAAGAGTCGATCGACAAACTACTAGACTGCTGCCCAGATATGAAACCAAGAGAAACTATTTTTTCTTCACAAAATGGTATTATCTAATTCCCATCCTAATTACAATTTCTATTATCATGTCAATTGTATGTTTTTTCGTATCAGACTCGAGCACAGATACTAAAACGGTTTGTGAACAGACCACAATTTAATGTAAAACTACATTCAACATGAGTGGTTTTTTTGTTCTAAATTAAAGATAATTTTTTAACTTTTTTTTTGGGTTCTAAATCAGAGATTTTTTGTTAACTTTTTTTTTGGTTTAAAATACAGAAAAAAGTATAGTTCAAAATTGGAACAAAAACTGGAAATTGTAGACGATCTGGAAAAGATACAATTTTTTTTTCTTTCCGACATGCTCTTTTAATATTGTTATTATGGTTGTGAACAAATCTGTATGACAAATTGAAAGGAATAATGATTCTACATTATCCTTCTAAGCATGCATTAATTAATGGCAGAAAGTGAGTTTAAGAGTATACACTCATATGGTTCTCTCTCACTTTGTTCATAAAATGAAAATTTAAAAAAATAAAAATAAAAATAAAAATAAAAAATCAATGTTGATTATCTATTGCAGTTCTTGGATAAGATATTAGGATTTCTTTTCCCAGATTAGGCATCTTTGAAATGTTAGTAGGGTCACAAACATTGAATTTTTTCCTTAAATATATATGAAAAAAAAAACCTGGACAAAAATAAAGCTTTTTAAAATCTTGTGGACAAATTTATATGCCCCGGATTTAGGAAATCCGAATGGGGGCAAAACTCGGATTTCGGAAATCCGACCCCAAATCAACTCGGATTATTAAAATCCGACTTTATGTTACGTAAATCCGATATTAAGTTAATGACAAAAATTAGTGTAATTAATCTAAATCCGGAATTTATAAATCCGTTTTTATGAATAAAATATTAATTTCCGGATAGAGAAAAAATAATGTGTTGAAAAATTAAATTTGGGCAGAACTCGGATTACCGAAATCCGAATCTGCTCTGTTTTCTGAAAAATGGTGACTCCCAGTTGGCCACGGACTCGGATTTCCGAAATCCAAATCCTTAACAAAAAGTCTGGGTTCGGATTTCGCAAATCCGAGTCTTTGTCAGAACTGAAAAAAGAAATTGGACTGATTTTCACCAGTCCTAAACATGTTTACAGCACCAACAACAATGAAACATTGGAAAACAGGAATTTAATAACAACAAAACAATAAACGGCATTCGATTAACAACAAAATAAATCAAGTTTCATAAAAAGTTCAATACAAAAACTACTATAAATGTCCAAAATAATGAAATGTCTCATTTTTTCCCTTTTCCTTTATTGTGCGCATCCGGAGTGTATTTGTTTGGGCCCTGTCGGATCCTGTCTCCCCTCTTAAGATACGTGAGTATTGAACTTTGGTGTGGTTGCGACTGTCCACCAAACTGAGCCTCGATTTGGGGTTGAGATTGGGACTCCCACATGATGATAAATTTGACTCCCGGTTGTGGTTGCGACTGTCCACCAAACTGAGTCTCAGGTCCACCAATGTCAAACTGAGTCTCGGGTCCACCAATGTCAAACTGAGTCTCGGGTCCACCAGCTTCTTCAAAATGAGTCTCGACCTGGATGCGCGAGCCTCGAGAGGAATGTGCTTGATCCTCATTTTGTTGACCCTCAGTTTGTTGTTGCGATGTCCGAGGGGGGATTGTGACCTTTCTCTTCTTCCTCCTCCAATCTTATCTCTTGACCACGGTTTCGCTTTTTACCCGGCGGAGGTTGTGAGGGCAAAATGGATCTTCATCAACCAGGATTTGGGTATCATCCACCTCCATCTCATCATTTGCGCCAAGGTTAAAGCAGCATGTGTTTGATTGATGATATCGTCCAAATGCTTGTCAAGTTCTTCGTCTAGGAGATTATCATCTTCTCGTTTTTCTCTAAACCTCTCGATACTCACGCGAATGTTGTTCAATACTTCACCCTGAAAAGAAATTGGGACGTTAATTAAGAGAGTAAAGTTCTAAAAAAAATGAAAACATAAGAAATAATAAAAGAAATCTACAATTAACTCACATATAATTTCACGCGGCTCGAAGAAGTCTCGTATCCTTGAGGTTCATAATTACCGGGATTGGATATCAATCGACAGTGTTCACCATGAACCATTCATAGTACCCTCATATACGGAACCAGGATCTCCTTCCTCCAAATCTCGTAGCACGAACTCTTCTCTCCTATTCCAATGACGGCGTCTCATGGAATGGTGATCCTCCCAATTATTGCTAGGATACCCGCACATACCGTGGGCGTGATCGAGAAGGAATGCTGCGTTATCTTTAATCATGGGGCGCTTGGGAACATCCTGTATGTATCCAAATTGTCTTTCGACTCTGCCCGACTCGTGGGGTTCCCTAATAGCCCAACAGAACATCCAACACCTAGTCGTCCAAATGGCTTGGCACGGTGTACGTAAATCGGGAGTCTATGGAGGACATGTGCATATGGTTGCCACCGAAACTGCACGAAAAAATTTCATTAGATGGTACAACCGAAACCAAAAGAAAGGGGTAATTGATCTCAAAGTAAATATAAATACCAAATTACAAGTACTTACATCTTCAACACGCAGACTTGTTAATTGATCTCTAAAAGGTGGAGTGCTGCTCCTTGGGGCGTCGCCGTACGTGTACCTACATTCCCACCTTAATAAACAAAGGGGTACATTTGAATTAGTGAAATAAATGAATAAGAAACAAATAGAATTAAACGTTGAGTTATTTTGAACTGAAAATACGTACCGCTGAGCTAATGGAGCGGTCTCATCAAGCAAATAATGTACTCCTTTTCTTTGGGGCGCGATCCTCTCGATCCGCTCATACGCCCATACCTAGTAAATTGCAATAATACTGTAAAAACTTCAAATTATAACGTCGAAAGCGCAAAATAATTAAAGCACAAAATGAAAACTAATACGTACCTGTAGCAAATATAGACACCCAGTGGCGTCGTGCATGGTATACTGTGATGCCTCGCATAGTCTAGAGTACAACCCAGCCAGCAGTGCCGATCCCCAACTGTATCGACTACACTGATCCAAATCCTCAACCTGGGCCAAGAACTATAGATTGACAGTGTTCTGCGTCTTGTTCGGAAACATGAAACTGCTAATAAAATGCAGTATAAGTGTCCTGGCCCTTTGCTCGAATCGATGGACAATGGAATTTTCAGGTAGTGCACGGCCCATCTCATCTTCAAAAATACCAACATTGACACATTGGCCATTTACAGTCGCTGGCCGGAATCCCAAATAAGCCTCACATCGATCCCTCCATTCATCTGTACTCCGGCTAACTGTCGTGCCGTACACCGGGTCACCATCCACCCGAATACCAAACAGGACCTCGACGTCCTGTAGCGTCACCGTCGCCTCTCCGAAATTAAAATGGAAAGTGTGGGTTTCTGGCCTCCACCGTTCCACCAACGCGGTAATGAGGCCTAGATCAACTCTTTTGTACCCTACCTTCATGATCCCCTCAAAACCGGCTCTCCTAATGACTTCCTTAACCTCCGGTGCCGTATTTTTATATAACGCCCAAAAATCGTTGTCGTACCTACGGCCCTTGAGGCGGAATGTTTTAATGTCCGGTATCCTGTTCTCATAGACAGCTTGGGACCTATGCTTTGTTTGACGATATAGCATTTTATCTTGCATAGGTCCCGGGTGAAGATGTTTAGGTTGATAGTCATATTGGGAGCCCGATGCCGGCGTCGCCATTTCAATCCTACACAAGGTAACCAAAAAAAAAACAAATCAACCAAACCATAAACATTCGGCCAAATAAACAATACTAGCAAACCATAAACATTCGGCCAAATAAACAAGACTACCAAACCATATACATTCGGCCAAATAACAAAACTACCAAACGATGTACACTCGGCCAAAAAAAACAAATCAACCAAACCATAAACATTCGGCCAAATAAACAAGACTACCAAACTATATACATTCGGCCAAATAACAAAACTACCAAACGATGTACACTCGGCCAAAAAAAACAAATCAACCAAACCATAAACATTCGGCCAAATAAACAAAACTACCAAACTACTATATACATTCATAATTCACTATTTACACAACGATAATCCAACACAAACACTATATCAACACCACATCTATAAGCAATTCACAATAGACACAACTTAAATTCAACACAAACACTATATCAACACAAACCAACCACAATTCAAAAAAAAAAAGGACTCGGATTTCACAAAGAAAAAAAAAAATTTGACAAAAAAAAATAAAGAGAGGATCGCGAATCAATAACTTACAGTGAGGAATGGAGGAAGTCGGGAGGAGTGGAGGAAGTCGCCGGAGGTGGAGAGAGTCGGAGGGAGTCGCCGGATTGCAAGGAACCTCGCCGGATTATCCAGAGGGAAGAGAGACGCCGGATTGTCCAGAGGGAGGAGAGACGCCGGAATCTGGAAATGGAGTCGCCGGAATGCAAGAGGGTCGCCGGAAATCACGGAGGGAGTGGAGGGAGTCGCCGGATTGAGTGGTGGGAGTCGCCGGATTTTTGTTTAATTGGAGTTTAGTTTTAGGGTTTTTTAATTCTGGAATTGGGGGAAAAATGGGAAGGGAAGAGTTGACCGAACAATATATAGTCCCGTCAAACTCGGATTTGCTAAATCCTAGTCTTCACTGTTTCCCTCAAATTTCAACTCTCGGATGGTTTCACAAACACGGATTTCTGAAATCCGAGTCCTTTGCAAATTAAAAAAACTCTGAGTTCGAATTAGAGAAATCCGAGTTGTTACTGTTTCTTCTCAAATTTCAACTCTCGGATGCTTTTCACAAACACGGATTTCCTAAATCCGAGTCCTATAAAAATTCGAGGAAATCTCTGAGCTCGGATTTATAAAATCCGAATCTCCCCTGTTTCTCCTCAAATTTCAACTCTCGGATGCTTTTCACAAACACGGATTTCCTAAATCCGAGTCCTTTGCAAATTCGAGGAAATCTCTGAGCTCGGATTTATAAAATCCGAATCTCCCCTGTTTCTCCTCAAATTGCAACTCTCGGATGGGTTTCACCCATTCGGATTTCGGACATCCGAGTCCTTTGCAATTTCAAAAAAAAACTCTGAGCTCGGATTTCTGAAATCCGAATCCCTTACAAAACCTTACAATGATGAGTATTTTGCACAATCCGATGTACTGTTATGAAAAATAGTACATATTTTATCACACTCTACAATCCGAAAAATTTAATGTTCACATTACAATCCGAATTTATCAATGTTCACATAAATTTATCAAACACTAAATAACTTGCAAGAACAGTAAATTACACTCAATTCCATTTGTCATTCACGTGTCTTCTATCTACTCACAGGTGCGAACGGACAAGAATTGGCATCATGACCTAGTTGTCCACATCTCCAACATTCCCCCCGGCTCCGGCGTCCCCTGTAATCCATTTGCATTCTATGTCTCCTTTTTTGTCTTCGTCCCGGTCCCACATGCAACACAAGACGCTCATAATTCGGAATGATGTTCCAATTGACCATCGGCCATTGTTCCTCATCGGGAACCGGAATAAAGCCCGTGTAATGAAATTGTCTGCGCCACGTTGGAAGGCGCCACACACTATGGTATAGATCAATAGGCCGATCCCCTTTTCTCCGACAAACTTAGAGTGCGTGCGTACAAGGCATCCGGTACTCTTGCCACTTCCTGCACGAACACCTATGTTCATCGTAGTTCACCGTATGCAGAGACCCACCCCTGCCACTTAGGCGTGTGGCAGTAACAACACGCCACATAGCATCATCACCATCGAAAGGGGTGGCTTCAAAACTGGCTGCTTTATCATTCATTTTCTCATATTTTTTCCATAACTCAGGAGGGATTGGTGTCATGCAATTTCTCGCAGACAATTGTTCTTCTCTATAGAATTTAACAGTTTTGCGAAAGGTTGCATCGATCAAGGCTCTAATTGGTAAAAAACGGATCCCTTTCAACGCATTGTTGTAACTCTCAGAAATGTTGGTTGTGGCTATGCCCCAACGGCGAAGACCGGCTTTCAATCGAGCCCAGTTACTCCCCCCAATCCCTCGAAGATACTCCCATGCAGCAGGTTTGAATTCAATAAGCTCGCCTCATACGGTTGTATTTCACTCTTGAAAGCGTCGTGCCCATCTTCCAACATAACCGCTTCACCTTTTTGCTATTATATCGCGACACAAGATTGCTGCGAACGTGGCGGAGGCAAAGAAAGTGCCCACCATCACCTAAATCACGCCATTCATCCATCTGTGACATTGCGCTCAAAAACCCTGCATTCCGGTCGGATATCACACTTACGATTCTATCATACACAACCCACAACCTCAAATTCCTCATAAAAAATGTCCAACTCTCTACTGTCTCCTCATAAACAATCGCAAATGCAACCGGTAAAATGTGCTTGTTTGCGGTATACACAACCGTAACAAGCAATTTACCCTTGTATCCACCACGCAAAAAGGTTCCATCGATACAAATGACCGGTGGACATTCAAAAAACGTCTCAGCCACCGGTGCAAATGACTAGAAGACGTATTTAAATGTCCGGTTTCCCCTGTTCCAACCTTCTTGTCCCTCCTTTCATTCCCACTCTACTACAGTCTCAGGATTAGTAAACTTAAGCGCAGCGATATACCTAAACAACAACAAGTCATTGTTAAAATATTTCAATACATGTAAAAATAAAAATACTATAAATATTTCAATACACGGATAAAAGTTGATATTTACCGTGGAAGTTCTTCGAAATTGGAGGTCCAATCACCATAGACCGCTTCTATGGCTTTCCTCCTCCCGTGCCACGCCCTTTTGTATGGCACATCTACTTTCAATAAGGTCTTCACATCTTTCTGTGCCGAGGCTACCGTATAATCTACGTTGTCCTCAACCTTTCTCCTGATGAGTCTAGCAATCAAAGACGCGTCCACACACCGATTGTCATTATCATTCACAGGAGTCATGCAATTATGTGCATCATGCCATCTCACAATTTCATGAAGGCTGTGAGCTTTCAATGACACACGCATCTTCCACTCACATGGTGGTTCACCATCCTCACTTTCCACATTAAATGTTCTGCACCGTACAGCCCACGTCCTTGGACTACTCGCGGCGACCGTATATTCCCTTTGATGATGGATGTTCCATAATTTCACAGCATGTTTTGCTTCTGATTGAGATTTGAAACAAACACCAATGTCCATTCCTTTGGGCGTCTCATCCCACATCTTAAGAGCAACCTCATCCTTGTCTACACAGAGGCATCCCAGTTCCCCATCTTACTATATACATGGCGTCGGGCGAATAGATTACAATCCCTTTCCTCATTTTCCAACCTTTCATCATCACTTTCTTCAAAATCACTCTCTCCGGAGACATCACACTCTTCTTCGCTTTCACTTGGAGCTATGTAGTCGGAATCCGACTCTTCCCGGTAGTCATTTTGTGCAAATAAAGGTGTCTCCTCTTCATCACGGTTTCGAGAAGTACTAGCACGTTCCCCCCTTCGAAAACCACCAAATGACACGTTTTCCAAACTCGCTTCTCTTTCTTCTTGAGTGATATCTTCTAAATCTATGTATAAATCCAAACATGACATTGGATCTACACGGTTCATGAACTCTACATGCGAATCATTCTTGATCTTCACTACACGCCTACCACCGGGACTATCGAAAATCAAAGAAAGGTGGAGTTTCACGTGTGCTGGATCCCAACCAAGGGTCATACAAATCTTACTAATCAATCCCTCATATGACAACCTTTCTTCGACAAACAAACCATCATCCGACATATTCGAAAAAGTGTTGATGCTACCGTTGTCTATCACATACTTACTTGTATGATACAAATTAAGCATGTATGATACATTACGTGCCATTGATAACTGTTAAAAAAAACATCAATAACTAATCATTTCTTAATAACAAAATCAACAAAATACACCATACATACTCCATTCATAATTCAAAAAACCTATCATCTCTAAAATACACCATACATACTCCAAGAAATACACCATACTAAAATACTTATAAATCAACTTCGATATCTCATGAACAACTATGATTTCTCATCTCTAACCTCAAAATCAACACCTAAAACATCCAAACAACCAACCAACATAAACCCTAATCTATCATACATCATTCCAACAATCAAAATAACACAAAAATAAACTAAATAACATGGTTTTGCAATCTAACCTCTTTCAAATAACGATTTCCACGTATCTAGAGGCAAGAATGCATCAAAAACTTCAATTCGCCCTTGTTTGAGCTGCAAAAACAGAAAATCCAACTCAGTTCTCGAATGAGAACTGCCTGAAATTTTTTTTCTTTTATAGCACGTTAAACTCGGATTTACAAAATCCGAGTCCGTAAGTAACTCGGATTTTCGAAATCCGAACTATGTTAGATTCGGATTTCATAAATCCGGATTTAGTCAATTCAGGATTATTTTATTAATTTTTTGGTCCTCCAATTTAAGGCACATGCCTACTTCCACCAACCAAAATTAAAGGCATCCGGATTTCGCAAATCCGAATTCGTCAAACCGGATTACGGACTTCCGGTTTTTTGGATTCAAAAATTTCGCGCCGCGATTTATTAATTTTTAACTAAACTCGGATGTTACAAATCCGAGCTTTACTGTTCATTTAAGAACTAAAAAAACTATTATTCAACAAAATTTATGAAATTATTATTTTATTATTAAGTATGAATCCGGATTTGCAAAATCCGAATCTCTAATTTTAATCTAAACTCGGATTTCAGAAATCCGAGCAATATAATTCTATCCACAAATATTCTGAAAAATTTAAATTTGTCCACATTTATTTTATTTAATTTTTTTTGGGAAAAAGCCCCTCAAACATTACACCATTTTACCTATTTATTTGGGGTTTTAGTTTTTCAGTATAGCTTTTGTTTAAAGTTTTTTGTGTAATGTGTTTTAAAAAATAATTTATTCATCATGCTGTTAAAATTTTTTGCTGACTTATGAGCTCACGAGTTGTACATGTTTTCAGGATTAAGCCATCATGTTTCAAGAGAAGCAAATGCTTGGACTAAAGTGATATTGGATATTAAAATAATATTGGAAAAATTCATTCGATTGATTCAATCCGATTGGACCAAGTTCCAAAGCTCCTTCAGTAGCATACGTGACACCAAAATTCTTGAAATATTTAATTAATGAACTGAATTTGTTAGGCAAATATGTGTTACTGTGATTTGTCATTAATGAGTTATGGTCTCCTTAAAGTATTTGGAAGAGGAATGTTGCCTTTATTTTACTCCAACTTGTAGCTAATTTTTAGCTAAATAAATTTGACATTAGATAAAAATGATTCAGGCAAATCAACTTTATTGTAGAGATAATAAAACTATTACATAACAATATTTTTCTCTTACTATGTTGTTTTTTCTTTTAATTTCTTTATTTGCCAACATTTTTCTCTTACTATGTTTTTTAATCTACCCTAAATAAATATTTTTTTAATCTACCGTAAAGAAATGTTTTTTTAATCACTTGATTGCAGTTTATAATTAGTAATTGACAATTATAAACATGATTTTTTTAGGATGATGTAGCCATTTGGTAATAGGATATACTTTAACGCAACAAAAAAAAAAAATTACGCTCACGACACTCATTAGTCTATAATATACCCGTGCATATCTAGTAGGTTATTTATTAGATGAAAAAAAAAAATCGGACAGGGAAATAGGAGTGTTTTTAGGCTTATATTTAGGAGTATTCTATTCTATTGTTTAAAATTAAATAAATGAAAAAGATGTGGACTAGGATTTGACGCAAAGATGTTATGAAGTTGTCTTCCTATATTGTAATTTTTACTAATAGTACTGTTGAAGGTAAGAAATGAACTACGGAGAGGATTGAATAGAATAAAGGAAAGAAGAAAAATGAAAAAAGGACGGAGAGAGAAGAAGAATAGGAGGAAGAAATAGTTTTTAATTCGCAATGATGATTAATTTGATCAACACAGTACAACTTTTAAACTAATTATCATCATTTTGCTAATTACTTGATCAACAAGTAGATGACTATGGCACGGAATCAAGGAAACAGTTGGAACTTCACGTGATCACTTAAGCTGTATTGAACGTGTATGCATGGACGAGTCAACAGAAGTGAAAACCGCAACTTCTTCAATTCAGCTCCCAAAACGACGTCGTTGTACCCCGATTCCTAAACCTAATTTCATAATTTAGGGAAAAACAAATTAAACTGTAAATATCAATTTAATTATGCAATGACAACTCCTCCCCCCCCTCCCCCCTCTTAAGACAAGACTTGTCCTCAAGTCTTAAAGTTTGGAAATTGCTTGGAGATGAAAAGACTGTCTTCCCATGATGAATCTTCAAATGGAAATCCCTTCCATTTAATAAGCCATTGCACGACATTTTGATTTCCTCTAACAATGAACCTTCTTTGCAGTACCTTCTTAGGTTGCAACATATCATCAGGATCTTCTGACAAGTCAGGCAATTTAGCAGCTTGAATGGGAGCTGGTCCTGCATGATTTCTCAGCAATGAAATATGAAACACAAGGTGGATCTTGGATTGAGCTGGTAACTGCAGTTTATAAGCTACCTGGCCAATCTTCTCTAAGATCTTAAAAAGGACCATAGTATCTAACTATCAGTTTAAAAGATGATCTAACTACCAAAGAACTCTGTTTATAGGGGTATAACTTGAGATAAACCCAATCTCTAACCTATAATGTTCTCTTAGATCTACCTTGATCAGCATAAAACTTCATACATGCTTGAGTTTCTCCAAATTATCCTTGAGGATTTTCATCACTTGCTGTCTTTTCTCAAAAATATCTCCTGCTGCTGGAATGACCATAGAAGAATATGATCCTAAAGGAATCTGAGTAGGTGGCACCCCGTATAAAGCTTCATAGGGTGTCATCTTTGCATTGAATTGAAATGAGGTGTTATACCACCATTCTGCCATCACCAACCAAGTAGTTCACTGATTTGGAGCTTGACTGCAAAAGCATCTTAAATAAGATTCCAAGCATTGATTTAGTCTCTCAGTCTGTCCATCACTTTGGGGGTGATAGGCAGTGCTTAAACAAAGCTTCACTCCCATAGCTGAAAATAAGGCTTTCCGAAAATGACTAATGAAGAGCCTATTTCTGTCACTAACCATAGAGTTTGGAATGCCATGTAATCTGAATACCTCTTTGAAGAACACAACATCAACTGTCTTAGTTGTATAAGGATGTGCCAAGGGAATAAAATGTCCGTACTTGGTTAATCTGTCGACCACCACCAGTAAGGAATCAAAGCCTTCAATGGATGGAGGCAGATTGTCAATAAAATCCATATAAATATCTTTCCTAGCTTCCCGAGGAATCTTCAATGGTTGTAATAAACCAGGTGAAACCACACGTTCAGCTTTATGAGACTGGCACATACACAAGTTCTCACCATTTCCTCAACATCAGCTGCCTGATTCTTCCGAATGAAAGTGGATTTTAGCTTTTGCCAGGTTGCCTGACCCCCCAAGGGTGATGAATGAAAATGGTCTAACAACTCTTTTGTGATCCTAGCTTTACATCCCACAAATATCTTTACCTTCTATTTGAGAATGCCATTTATAAACTAAATGCCATGATTCTGAGCTGGATCAAGGGTGGCTACAACAATCATCTGTTGAGCCTCTACATATCCTTCATAACTGTCCTCTACTTGTCTCATCCAATTAGGCTGACCCGTGGAAATGACATTCATATCAACAAGTTCTTCCATTTTTGAAGTACTTATAGACAAAGCATCTGCCACTACATTCTCTTTACTCTTCTTGTATTGAATCTCATAATCTAACCCCATCAGTTTAGCGAACCATTTGTATTGCATTGATGTAGTCAATTTCTGCTCCAATAAGTATGTTAAAGCTTGATGATCAGTTCTAATCACAAAGTGATGGCCTTGTAAGTAATGCCTCCATTTTTCAATAGTCACTACAAGTGCCAATAATTCCTTCTCACAAGTAGATAAACTCTGATTTCTTGGATTGAAAGTTTTACTAATGAAGGCTTAGGCTGCCCTTGTTGCATTAGCACTGCTCCTATACCAGTCAAGCAGGCATCAGTTTCCATTACAAATGGCATACTGAAATCAAGTAATCTAAAAACAGGAGCACTAGTTCACCTTCAACCTTTGGAATGAACTTTGAGCTGGCTCAGACCACTGAAAAGCATCTTTCTGAGTAAGTTGGTTAGAGGTTTACTTATAATGCCAAAATTCTTGACAAACCTCCTATAATAACCAGCAAGTCCCAAGAATCCCCTCAGCTCTTTAAGAGTTTTTGGTACTGGCCATTCTACAATTCCTTTAATCTTCTTAGGATCCATTTCAACTCCTCTTTCAGAAATGACATGACTTAAGTATTCCACAAAAGTTTGTGCTAAGGAACATTTTGATTTCTTAGCATATAAGGTTTGATCCTTTAAAACTTGCAGTATTAGTTTCAAATAGTTAGCATGTTCCTCCGATGTAAGGCTGTAAACTAATATTTCATCAAAAAATACTAGTAAAAACTTCCTCAAATAAGGTTTGAATACCTGGTTCATTAAAGCCTAAAAAGTTGCTGGTGCATTAGTTAATCCAAATGGCAATGCCAAAAATTCACAGTGGCCATGATGGGTTTGGAATGTTGTTTTTGGAATATCTTCTGCCTTTATCCTAATTTGATGATAACCAGGCCTAAGAGTAATTTTTTAATAGAATCTTGCACCCAATAGTTCATCCAACAGTTGTTCAAATACAAGAATGGGGTATTTACTCTTGATGGTCAACTCATTAAGCTTCCTGAAATCAGTGCACATCCTCCATGACAAATGTTTCTTTTGCACTAATAATACTGGGGAAACATAAGGACTGTTACTCTCTTGTGCAACTCCATTCTTCAAGAATTCATCCACTTACTTTTCTATTTCAGCCTTGTGTGCATGAGGATATCTATATAGTCTCATTTTAAAAGGTTGAGCATCAGGCTTTAATGTAATAGAATGATCAAAACTTTTCACAGGGGGAAGTTCTGTTGGTTCCTGAAAGACTTTTGGAAATTGATCCAATATCATGAAAATCTCATTAGGAATCTTTGTTAGAATCACAGCATTGAGATGCCCAGCATTCTCATAATACCCATAGCTTCTCCTTCTCATTGCCTCTTGTCTCTTGTATTCATGTTCCCAATCATTTCTCTGCCTCTTTCTATAAGCAACCTCCTCTAAAATTCCTTCAATCTCCTTGTGAGCTTCATATGAGTTCCCTTTGATGAAGAACCTCTCCCCTTTTCTATGTAACTGAACAGTGAACCTCTCAAAATAAAAAAATTGATGGGACTGAACTTACTCATCCGATCAGTTCCCAATATAACATCCTATTCCCCCAACTCTAAGATTTAAGATCAAATATGAATTTATGATGTTGAATGGTCCATTCTGCTGCTAGACACATCTTATCATTCCTCACCTTATGGCCATCCCCCACTGTTACTACAAAAGGTCTAGTCTTCTTGAAATTAAGTCTCAATTTTTTCACCAGCTTATAGAATATGAAACTTTTGTTGGCTCCTGTATCTATCAGGATTTTGATCAGCTCATTGTTAATATACCCATAACCACAATGATCTTAGTTTCTATCTTCCTCCCGCATTTCTCAACAATCATTAATGTAATTCATCGTTTGCAGTTGAGCATTTGGAAACTCCAACAGCTTGCCAGCATCATCATACTCATCATGTAATACATAAATATCTCCAATATCATCATCTTCCTCAGCTATAATCACATGCACCTGTTTCATCTTGCATACATGACCAGGACACCACTGTTCTCCACACCTCCAACATAGATTGTTATTCCTCCCATATTGTATCTCTTGGGAAGCCACTCTCTTGAATCCTTCATATCTTCTATTACCATTGAAATTGGTCCTGATTGGAGGTTGATTCTGAGTTTAATTGGTCACTGGAGTAGCTACATTTGTCCCCACAATTGTACTTTTTACTGCAAATTCCACAGTCTACTCCTGTACCATTGTAATTTCAAAAGCCCTTAAAAGGGAAAGGGGTTCCAACAATCTCACCACAGATTTCAACTCTTCTTTTAAATCACTAATGAATCTGGAAATGAATACTGCTCAGATAGGTGAGGATCTTTGCATAAGACCAGGAATTTCAACTCCTCAAACTGTTCATGATACTCCATCATTGTTCCCTTTTGCTATAACTTGTTGAATTCCTCAATCTCATTTTTCCACCTTTTTCACCAAATCTCTTCAATAATTCCGTTTCAAACTCAGTCCAGGACATAGAACCTTTTACCCTCCTCAAACTTTAGTACCAATTATCAGCCTTCCCTTCTAAATACAGTTCAATAGCTTCTAACTTATCCGGATCTGAAATCTGATAAATGCTAAAGAACTTATCACATTTCCTAATCCATTCTCTCGGATTATCCCCAAAGAAATTTGGTAACTCCAATCTAGGCTGACACATCCATTGATTTTTCACAAACTTTTCCTTTCTAGAACTAGACATATCATCATTAAGATTAAAATGAGGAATACCAGTAGGAGTGGGCAAGATCCTTGCTGATTTGAGGAACTAGGATTCTTACTTGAAGGGGAACTCCTTTTTCTCCTCTATCCGATGGTTGTTAACTGTTGATGCAGATCTGAAATCTGAGAGCTCAAAACCTTGAGCTCCATCGAATGTTGATCTTTCCAGCAGTCACCTTACTCGTCTCTATTATCTGCTGTTCCCATTGTTTCCTCCATTATCTGTGAATCATACCTTTTAATATGTTCTTCTAAGGACTGTGTTTTAGATATAGCATTTTCTGCCATGGTTCCCACAAGTTCAGAACGAATCACTCTGATAACCAAATGTTATGAAGTTGTCTTCTTATATTGTAATTTTTACTAATAGTACTGTTGAAGATAAGAAATGATTGACGTAGAGGATTGAACAAAATAAAGAAAAGAAGAAAAATGAAGAAAGGAAGGAGAGAGAAGAAGAATGGGAGGAAGAAATAGTTTTTAATTCGTAATGATGATTAATCTGATCAACACAGTACAATTTTTAAACTAATGCTCCTCATTTTGCTAATTACATGATCAACAAGTAGATAACTACGCCACGGAATCAAGGAAACAGCTAGAACTTCACGTGATCATCTGAGCTGTATTGAACATGCATGCATGGACGAGTCAACAGAAGTCAAAATCGCATCTTCTTCAATTCAGCTCCCAAAACGACGTTGCAGTCCCCCAGTTCCTAAACCTAATTTCATAATTTGGGGAACAACAAATTAAACTATAAATATTAATTTAATTCTGCCATGAAAAAAGACTCCTAGTTAACTCCTAATTATTCTGTCAAAGCTTTTCACCATCTTGATCTCTTCAGTGTGTATCAACAATTTCAAGTCGGCTCACTTTCTTCTCTTCCCGGCAGAAAACAAAAAAAAAAAAAAATTCCCCCAAGCTGAAAGAAGAAATGGGCTTTATATTGGGCTTTCTATTAGATTAAACGAAAGGCCCAGTATTTTCATAAAAACACAAAAAATAAAGAAAGTAGGCCCAATTCCAGCCTTCGTCAGTCTTCTTCCAGTCGTCTTCTCCAACCCCCCGCTGCAACTCCTTTGCTTTCTTCTTCGTCTTCTTCATCTCTCTGTACTTCTCCTCTTCTTCCTTTATTGGCCTTCGAGTTGCACAATGAAAGATCTTCAATTAAAATGTCGACTGAATTTGCCATAGATTGCATACGTTATCTCTCTTGGCGAACTGTTTCCTTAGAAAGCTCAGATAAAAAAAAGGTTCAAAGAGCCCCGTTGTTCATACTTTGTAATGGATGTGTTATATGGTTCCATTGATATCCGAGATCTCCTCTCCTCAACAAATCTCGATGACCCATCAACCCCACTCTCTGCACCCGATCTTCACCTCCTAATCGACCGCCTTCAGGTCCATTCTGTTCGCATCAAATCAAAAGTCCATGACTACATTCGATCGCACCAATCCGACTTCTTGTCACTTTTCACCCAATGCTCTGATGTGGCTGCAAAGACCGAAGAACTTTCCGCCGAATTAGTTTGTTTACATAGTGTGCTCTCTGATAATCCTGTTGATGCGAATATTAAGTTCACTATTGAAGACATTGTTGGGAAGAGGAAAGAATTGAGGGAGAAAAAAGAATTGTTTGAGTTGTTAGGGTTGATTCTGGAACTATGCGAGAAATTGAGAGTTGTGAAAGACGGCATTCAACAGGGGAGAGTCGAAGAAGCTGCAGCGGCATTGAGTGAGCTGAAGATTGCTTTCAGGGTGGATGATGATCAGGGAGAAAGCGGGCTTTTAGTTTATGACATATTGAGGAAAGAATGGACTGATTGTTTTGATGAGGTAAATATGTTTATTATTTAGAGTTTTTTCTAGGCAGCATTTGGCCCGAAATAGAATTTGAACTTCGGCTTGTTCTTTAATTTTGCTGGTCTATCAAAAAGCTTTAGTCGTTTCTGATTAAAATAATGCTTTCTTCTTAAGTACTGTGTTTGTTTAATCACGGTTTCTATTTTTCCAAATATTGTGATTCCTTGTGTCTAAATGTTTCATTTGATGTCTAGATGCAAGATACCCTAGTTATATCGATGGATCAAGCTGTGCGATTCGAGCCGGAGAGCAATTCCATTCGAGTGAAGAGTTGGTTCAAGATGAATGGATCAAATAAGATGGAGCTTTATACAGTTTTGAAAGCAATGGATGTAAGTTAGTGCATTTACTTCAATGACTTCAGGAATTTCGATTTTGAATTAACAAAATGTCATTTGTTTGCCCGAATTTGTTGGATTATCTTAGTTTAAACTGCGGAGTTGACAACATATGCTCACTATTCCTGCGCACTTGTACTTTTCTCAAAACACTGTATCATGAAATATGATGTTTCACTCCACCGGCCTATTGTGATTAGATATGTCAGCATAGTTAAGTTTGGATTATATTTGATTTATTCATCGCTTTTGTTATGCTAGACAGTTGGAGTTCTGGATTATGGACTGGCCAGAGTTGCTGACATGATGATTAAGCACGTTGTTAGTCCAGCTATTGGTCGTAGGGCATGTATAACTGTGGTTGATGGAGTGGCTGAGGATGACCAGAAAACGACTGAAACTGTTCTTAATGTAGTTTCATCTACTCATGACACGGTAGTGTTTTCTGATACTATTATGCTAGTTCAGTTTTAACTTTTTTGGGTGGAATTGATAATGATTTGCAGTTGAATATTTGCTAATAATGACCTCTAACTTCTGCAGGCAGATGCTTTGGACAGTGAAAGAATCTTTTCAGCTCTTCTCATAATTGTTGAGTTCATCAACAAATCTATATGCTGTCAAAATGGGCATTGGATGCGTTGTTTCGGAAGATTAACATGGCCGAGGATGTCAGAGCTGATCATTTCTAACTTCCTTTCGAAGGTCTCTTGAACCTAATTTTATTTTCTTATAATATAAAGACACTTCTTTTGTACATAAACTTTCATCCAAAGATTTAAAAAAGCTGAAGTTCTTTATATCGGATTTGTGGTACTTGTGCTAGTAGCTTAGTCTAATTTGAAAGGACTTTTATTCATGCTCAAGAGTAACTTCTATTATTTTTTTTTTTTCCAAAGGAAGAAGTACTCTCAGCTTTTTGAACTTGTTTTATTAGAAAACTGTTATTAGCTGAATATATTTACTGGCAAGCATATGTACTTAGTGTAACACGCTGCATGTATTAGACTAAGTACGAATGTGCATTTCAATTTTGATGACTTTTGGGACCATGCCTAATTTCAGTGTTTGGCCATGCCTGTATTCTCACAACTGTACAGTAATTTATTATGGGTTATGCAGTGCATTTTCAGTGAAAAAGGCAAATGCAAAATTTAAGGGGTCCTCTAGTAAATGTGTAGAAATTCTTATTCCTTAAGTTCCTGGTTTCAGGTTGTGCCAGATGATGCTTCCAAATTTGCTGACTTTCAGAAAATCATAAAACTTTCAACAGATTTTGAGGCAGCTTTGGAGGAACTGATGTTCATTTCTTCCTCTGATAGCAAGGATAAAAGATTAAGTGAATTTGTTGACAATGTTGAGATTCATTTTGCTGCTAGGAAAAAAGTTGAGCTTTTAGCTAATGCTAGATCAATGCTTCTACATTCGGGCTTTAGTCTTCCTCCAGTGAGTCCCTTTGTCCATACTACTACCTTTTGTTGACAACCTTTTACTTCATGCCACTGAGATGATATTGCTATGTTTAGGACTACAGAAAGGTAAGTAGCAGCTTGAAGATGGAAGAAACTGCTGAAGATCATGCAGATAACTTGGTCAACTTGCTTTTTACGTCTGAAAAGTGTATTGTATCTGAAGCAGCTTTGAAATTGATGGAGTTAGTGCACAAAGCCCTTAGGGTGAGTATACAAACAACTTGGCATATGAATGATCCTGCCAGTCAAGAATTTCTGTTACTGTTCAAGTTTAGTACCTTCTTTGAAGATCTTTTTGCTGTTCAATTAGATGGTTCCCCATACTGTCCAACCGGTTTTTGTAGTAGGATGTCTTTTTGCAACTATATCATGCCACATTGCAATTAAGCCTATGGATGAGCCGGAAATGTTAATGAATTAATCTTGCTTGGCGCACCCAAATCTTCTCATTGTTGTTAATTAGTTGGTCCTGCTTGTTGATTTTGATGCTTGTTGAAATAAACAAGTGAAGAAACCAAAGGATTTCTGCAAGACTATCTTCCTTCTTGAACTGTCCTCCGAACCGAATGAAGTTGGGCTGCATCTGTTATTGTTGTTGTTGTTTTGTTGTTGTATTATCTTCCTTCTCGAACTGCCAGATCTTTTTGCATTATCTTTCTGGTTATCATTTCAGTAATTGTATGGACAAAGTAGACTATCCTAGAGTTGAGTTAATTTAGTGCTAGCCGCACAATAGAGACCGTAACTTCAAAGGTTTCATCATAAGTTGGTAGCTGCACCTTAATACCCTTGATGTGATTAAGGATGGATACCCGGTGGGTCACTCTGCTAAGTTTTGCTTATCCAGAAAATCAAACGTTAACTTTTTTCTCATCGTGAGTGTTGTTTATCTGGAAAACTAAGAATTTAAACTATTTTAAGATACTGTGGCTGAGTTAATGGAACATTTGATTTTTTATTCCCCAATCTAATTTGTGAAGTGACTTGCTAGCATCAAACAAACAAGTGATAAGATTTTTGTCTAAGTTACATGTTATATTGTATCTTTGTAAATGTAGACTATATAATTGCCGTGATTTGCTTTTATCTTTGTCGAAATACATGTGTTGGTGAAGTAAAATTTAATCGGCAAAAAGTATGGAAGTTCTAGTACATAATATGTCTTGTTCTTGTGGCCTGCCAAGTGTTTGTTTTCTCTGATGACGGTTAGTTGTTCACTTCTCCATGGACTCACATTCATTTTCATTGGTGTGAGAAGAGTACTAGGTTATCTGTATGTATTTGTATACACCAACCTTGGTGAACTGATGTGGTTCTTTTTTCTCTACATTACCTTATAACTTCATTCCTCATGGTATGATTCGAAAAATTTGACCTGTAATTTGAAGATAATCTATAGTTAATATTTATTGTAATAGAGTGTTTCATTTTCAGGATGTGTGCTTGTCGTCGCCAAGAGTTGGATTGGAGTTCTATCATGCTGCTAGAGATGCTCTCCTTCTTTATGAAGCTGTTATACCTGTCAAGGTTAGTATATGAACTTGAGTCTGTATCATTAGAATGAGTTGTTTTTTACATATTGGAGAGAGTTGTAGGATATGTTGCTAGTGAGAATTGACCTTGAGTTTTGAAGATTGGCTGCAATTGTTATCGATAAACTAATCATCAAAAAATAATATCATATTTTGGTTTGCGAAGCTGGAGAAGGAGCTCGATACAATTAACCAGGGAGCTGTTCTCATACACAATGATTGTCTGTATCTGTCTCAGGAGATCCTTGGTCTTGCATTTGAGGTGTGTATGAATTTCCTTGTTTCTTCATCAGCATGCTACATTTTGAACTCGTAATCTTCATATACTTGGTAATACCGTTTCCACCTGTACAAATGTAATTTCTGTAGATTTGAAAGTAGACCATAGTTGTTAGTTGAGGCTTTTTTTGTGCTTTGTGTTGTTTCTAATGGATTATGAGCAATGAAGGAGCTGCTATGTGAATTACTAAACAAACATCTGAAGAAAAGTGGAGTTCAGAAAACAAGTTTCATTGTACGATAGAGCTCTAAGTAGTAGTAAAAAAACTGGTCTGTGGAGACTTGGAATATTTGAATGAGTTTATGGAAATTGGGATTGTCATGAATGCAATTTAGCTTTCTTGGTAGGACTTTGGTTAAGGTTTTTGTGGTAGATAAAATTTTCCTTGAAGTCCAAGAGAAATTTTTACATGTTCAAGGTTGTTCTTTGTGATTTTATGTCTTTTACTGTTTATTCTGTTGGAACTCTGAACTGTAAACTGAAACCTAACACGTAACTGTGGTATGTGTTTCCTGCTGATTTCGGTCCCGTTGACAAGTGGTAACCACTGTATTCAACTTTTTACCCCTGATGAAAGTTTCTTTAGCTAGAAAAATTTACATGAATCTTCTCCATTTCTAGCATGTTTGCAGTTTATTAATCGTTATTGAATGAATTGGCTCTAACAGTATCGTCCAGACTTCCCAAACCCTATCAAAGAACATGCCGTTTTTGCTGATCTGGCTCCAAGATTCCAACTCATGGCAGAACAAATACTGGACAGACAAATTCAAGTTGTCATTTTCAACTTGAATCAGGTGATTGCTTCTGAAATTTAAATTTAATGTGAATGAGAAGTATAACTTGATGAATTTTTGGGCGGGTACTAACTTTGAAATAAAAATATTGTGATTTACTAGGCTATTGATGGGGCTGATGGGTTTCAAAACACCCACCTCACGAAACAGTACGAGTCTGCTAAGTTTAGTATCGACCAGGTGACCTTCGTCTCAATCCTTCCTGCTGAAATCATGACGGCATTAGAATTAGATACAATCCATATTTTTCACCTACAAGAATCATCCTTGTTGTATTTCTCTAGCTTACCTATTTAAGTCCTTCTTGGTAGGTGGCGTTTATACTTGAGAAAGTTCACATTATTTGGGAACCTCTATTGATGCCTTCAAGCTACAAAAAGTCCATGTGCATGGTTCTGGAGGTAGTTTTCTCAAAAATAGCAAAAGACATCCTTAATTTAGATGATATGGCGGCAGAAGAAACTTTACAGGTACTAGTGTTTCCAAACTTATCTGATAAAAACCGTCTTTTGAATATTAAGTAAGAAAGAATTCCATATCTTGTTTAATGGAACTACTTGGTGTATTTCTTTGCAGCTTCAGAGACTGATTCATTTGCTGTTTGAGAACTTATCGCCGATATTAGAATCACTACCGATAATTGAGCAGTCAGGCAAGTCAGAAGGTGCCCTTGCTCGCTCAGTAGATGAACTTATTCCGTCTCTAAGGAAGTTGCGCAAACTGGAAGGTGACTACATCCTCTAGGGTGTTTCAGTTGTCACATTCTTTACATCTACAAGTTGTTAAGTGCTTTTGTTTTTTTCTTTTTTTTTTTTCCCCTTCAGATCTTTTGGACATGCCTTTAAAGTCTATCACTGCGGATTGGGAAAGTGGTGAACTTATAAGTTGTGGATTCACATCGACCGAGGTAAATAAATGAAAATGGCGAATTGGCATGAGAACCTCCTGATTTAAAATTTTTTGATAGCCCTACTTCTCATGGTGCATTTCTCTGGTGATTCCGTCATCTGTTTTTACTATGGATTGCTCATCATTAATATTATGTTTTGCATTTGTCTAGGTTGAAGACTTCATTAGGGCCATCTTCACAGATTCGCCCTTGAGAAAAGAATGTTTGTTCAGAATTGAAAGTTCTGGCCTATAGGGTTGATGTATATATTTTCGGGCTTGTGATGTATATATTTTCTTCTTTCTCTGTTACCTAAAAGTTGTTATAACTTAGTTTCTGTCTGCATGAAACAAAAGTATTAGGCATTATTACAAGGTAATAGCTGAATACCATACATTTAAAAGTACGAGTCTTAAGACTTAAGATAATTAGGGAGAAATTTTCTTTCGAAGCCATGTAAATCAAGCAAGAAGCTGGATGATTCTATATGAAAGGAAAAAAGTGCCAGCCGATGAGGCCTTCTCGAGATTTTGTTTAATTGAACTGGGGATGGAATATTGATTAGATGAGGAGGGTTCCATTACCAGTTCATTCACAGAGTTTCCGAGCAATCAGTAGCGGTAATATTATTCGCTGCATATATGACAACTTTAAGCGGGAAGTTGTACTATTGCATGAAGACATTAGAGATTGCAGATGCAGGAACCGTGAGATAAAGAAGAATGGAAATGAGGCGCATAGGAAAAACTCGTGATTTGTACTAATTACAAAAACACGGTGGAGACCTTTTTCGAGGGATAGGAAAAACCGAGATGACTGGCAAAGGAAGCAAGAACGTAGTAAATTTGCTCTAGAAGTTCAAATTTTGTTTGCTGAAATCAGGAATCTTTGAAGAGCTTTTCATATGTGAGTGAGAATACACTGATTATAGCATTTGGCATCAAGAAAAAAAAAAAAAAGGAAATACATGTGACTTGAGAAAATTATATCATTCTTTATTATTTTGTAATTCTTTCTCCCTTTTTTTTTTTTAAACAAAACTAATTTTTATTGCAAGAGGTTTTCAGTGGTAGCAATACATATGTGCTAAAGATACTCTATTCCTACTAACTTTATGTACAATGTACAGGTGAAATTGGCTAACCACTTGTCTTATATCGCCAATTAGGCCAGCATATCACACCGGCGGTGCTTCCTCCCCCCTCAATATACCGACGACTGACGGGTTTGTCGAGACCCGCAAAATTAATTTGATTTCCTAACAGACTAAAATTAATTTGCAGAAACAGTGGAATCAGGTCGAATCTCAAGAGAGTCGACTTTTAATACTTGGTTTTACAAAAACGCAAATATAGGGAATTTTTCTTCTTTAAAATAAAATGACAATTTGAAGTAAATAAAACTGGAGAGAAAATTAATAATAGAAAAACTTTGGTTCAAGGAATGATTCAAATATATTATAGATCATCGACTAAAAATACATTTTTCTACAACTCAAGCATTCAACCGTAGGCTTAATAGGATAGCTGTAAAAACGCTTATATTTTCTAAAAATATTTGACCAAGCCCAGCACTTAATCAAAACTTAATATAATTTAACTGGACACGATAGCGTTCCGTGTTAAATTATACTAGCAATAAAAACTTTGAAAATTTAGTTGAACCAAAAACTAAAATAATTGAGATAACTGCAATTAAAATGTTTTTGTCCTATTGATCTCCTAGTTAGACTTATTATGCATATTCAACGTGTCACTACCAACATACATAATCTGCTAATGTGCTACTTAGTGCCAAATATTTAAGACGATAGCGTAGCATAAACAATTTGGTAGCAGTAAGAAGAAAATACTTGATTAAATTGTCAGATTAATCAAGTATCTACTCTTATAAAAAGAAATTAAAATCAACAAGTAATTGAATTAAAAGTAGAAAAAATAAAGTAAAACTTGTAGTCTCACATATAATATAAAAGAATAAAAATCCTTGAACCAAATGAAGAAAACTAGCCACTCATAGTGACTAGAAACATTTTTTTAAGTTTTTAAAAGAAAATGAAAAAACGGCTAAAAAAAGCCTTAAACAAAACTAATGAAAATGGAGAGTGGGGGGGGGGGTAGCAGCTTGCTAAGCTACGGGAGTGGGGTGTTTTTATCAACTGAGGAGAGCACTATTTATAGTGCATAATGGCTGAACAAAAGTCCCAAAGAAATAGGAGTAAAATCCAAATCAAATCTCATCCTAGTTTTCCACTAAATCAGTATTTTTTTGCATGATTCTCTACAACCGAATGAGATCAAAATTTCGATAGTTGACTTGGTAAAAAGAATCTTCTAGGAACCCATTTGTGTGTATTCTTTGCAGCTGGAATTTTCTTCATCTTTTAACTCCGTAAAACTTTGTAAAAGGGCCGTAAAAATCCAAAATGGTCCATCTTTTTACTTTTTGGTACCTAACAACAAAGTCATAACAAAATCTATTAATAATCACAAAAATATAACCAATTTAGGACTAGAAGATTATAATAAAATGAATTTTATTAAAATTATCAAATTCCCCCACACCAAAACTATGCTTGCCTTCAAACATGCTAAAATCTTTTCAAAACTTTACGAATTAGCATTTTGAAAATTTCAGCAGAGATTATAGTTTGTAAAACAAGCAAAGCATCACTCATCATTTCGAAAACATGTATACCCATTTTAATAGTATTTTCAGAATGTACCAAACTTTAATGTCTCATAAAGATTCACTCAATACACTCAAAAGAAAAGGATATTTATAAGTAAGCACTCAATCATAAACATAGTATGCATTCCATAGGTTTGTCATGTATTAAATCCTCTTAGCACTAAATGAACAATCATGCAACATCAAAAGGGTCTTTCATAGGGTTGTAATGGGTCTAGGGAATTTCAAAGGGTAGGATAAATATGGATAAGAAGGCTAAGTTACCGACAATATGTAGACCACATACTCAATTCTCACCATCATTCCAGATGACCCATACGATGGCAACATTGATATACTATTACAAACCAAATCCCAATCTACTAAAAGAACAATTATATAAAACATAAGTCACTAAGACTTTTGATGACCAAGTTATGGTGTTCTAAAAAGATATTCAAATATTGTAAACACCAAACCCCCTTTATTATTATTTTTTGTCTTTCTTTTTCTTATGTTTTTTTTATTATTATTAAAACAAAAACGGAGTTGAAGCATAAATCAAATAACTGAATGGACAGAAAACAGAACATAAGTGCCTTTTTTTTCTTTTCTCTTTTTTCTTCGAGCATATTGCTTTTTTTTTTTCATAACATTTTTTTTTGGCACTGTCCTGACTTTTTGGATATACAGAGCTAAAACATTATTGGACTTAAAACAAGAACACATATCCTATCATACTAAACCTACCATACCACTATTGCCACCGCACAACCACTTTCCGCAAACCAAAATCAAGTAGTGATCATACATACTCCGAATAACAGGTGAAAAGATAGCTAAAAATTAGGCTCCAGATTATATTGGTGGAGCTCGAAAATAGGCACATGCTTGAAATGGTTACTAGGGGTAAATAATTAAGGTAGGAATTTGCGATAGCTAAACTTGGCGAAACCTAAATACCCTTATCATTTATTGCACAAATTCATCAATGCAGTTATGAAATGTGTGACATGAGCAAAAGAGTGTAGTAATATACTATGAATGATAACCCTCAGAATTTGAGCAACTGTGCTCTTTGGCTATGGAAACTCACAGAAAGGGTTAAATTTGCATCAAATATGGCACATTCTTAACCATTAAAACCAATGGGATACACAAAAATATTTTGGCTCTAAATCATTTGAAATAAATTGACAAATTAGCACATATAAAGAGCCAAAATTTTTGAAAAATTTGGAGATTTTGATATTAAAACCAATGTAGGGGGTTATGAAAACATTTAGCAACAAGGAAATCCTCCCCCACACCTAATTTTTACATTGTCCTCAATGTAAGACAACATATTTGCACATATAAGAAGTAAACAAGGAGCTTGGAACAATATCTTTTAAGTGCAAAATAAGAAAAATGCAGAGCTAGAAAAAGATAGAAAATATAGTAGCATTTAGACATGCAAATTTCCTAGTCAAACATCATTTAACTTTATAAAGAACCAAGTCAACCACTTTAAAAAATAGCCAGCAAAACAATCAGTAAATTAATAATAACTGCATAAGAATTGAGTTTTGGAAGCTCCCTGAAAATTTTTTTTTGAGATGTGAAGACTTGGAGTTGATACCACAAGCAGCTACATGGTTCATGATGTGAAAGCAATCACCAATGATGGGGATAATGAAGAGTAGTTGCGATTTCATCATGAGCGAATGAGCTCCTGAAAACAAAAGAAAAAGGATAAATAAATAAAAAAAAAATGCTTAAGTTATTTTTTTTTGATTTTTTAATTTTATTATTATTATTATTATTTTTAATGAAAACAAACTGAAAACAAACTGAAAACAAATGAAATCAAGTAAAATTTGAACCAAATCGAAATGAAAGAAACTTTAAACTTGAACTGCCTCCCAAAAAGCAATTGTTTTATGTCGTTATGCTCGACAACCTCATTTTCTTTCAGTCGGAAAAATAAGTGGGGATTTGCAGGTCAATCCCCTCCACTTGGACAACAGCTGAACATTCCGGAAAAATTTTCAATCTATGGCCATTGACCTTGAAAACTTTGTTAGTGTCTAAGCTTTGAATCTCGACTGCACCATAGGGAAAAACATTAGTGACAACATAAGGTCCAACCCAACGGGATCGGAGTTTTCCAAGCATGAATTTTAAACGAGAATTGTATAATAAAACTTTTTGACCAACATCAAATTGCTTTCTTAAGATTAAATTATCATGAAACAATTTGGTTTTCTCTTTGTAAATTCTCGAATTCTCATAAGCCTCTAACCTTAACTCCTCAAGCTCTTGTAGTTGTAACTTTCTAGACTTACCAGCTTCTTCCATATCCATGTTGCAGCGTCTTACCGCCCAGTAAGTCTTATGTTCAATCTCAACTGGTAAGTGACAAGATTTACCAAAAATAAGTCTATATGGAGACATACCTATTGGCATTTTGTATGCAGTCCTGTAAGCCCATAATGCATCATCCAATCTTTTCTTCCCGGGTTGAATGTTTTCTCCACAATGGACTTAATCTCTCTATTAGAAACATCAGCCTGTCCCTTTGTTTGGGGATGGTATGCAGTAGCAACATGATGGTAAACACCGTACTTTTTCATCAAAGCTTCAATTGTTCTATTGCAAAAGTGACTTCCCTAGTCACTTATGATTGCTTTAGGAATTCCAAACCTGTTGAAAATTTTAGCCTTGATAAAACCTGCTATACATTTAGAATCATCAGTTTTGGTGGCTTTTGCTTCCACCCATTTTGATACATAATCAACAGCTAGCAATATATAAAGAAAACCACAGGAAGAAGGAAAGGGACCCATGAAATCAATGCCCTACACATCAAATATTTCACAAATAAGAACAGGGGTTTGAGGCATCTCATTTCTACGAGACAAAGAACCATATTTTTGGCATTTTTCACAACTTTTACAAAACAAATATGCATCCTTAAACAAGGTTTTCCAATATAAGCCACTATCCAAAACTTTTCCAGCAGTTCTTTTGGGTCCAAAATGACCACCACATGCATAACTATGGCAAAAAGTTAAAATGGATAGATATTCACTTTCAGGCACACATCTTCTAATCACTTGATCAGAACAAAATTTCCACAGGTAAGGATCATCCCAAACATAATATTTAGCATCACTTCTGATTTTTCCTTACTTGATTTACTAAGAGAATTAGGCAAATTTCCAGTCACCAAATAATTGACAATATCAGCATACCAAGGAATAAAGCCTTTTAATTGAAACAAATGTTCATCAGGAAAAAATTCAGAAATAGGCAATGATTCTTCTTCCCTTACCAACCTACTCAAATGGTAAGCAACTGAATTTTCGGCTCCCTTTCGATCTTTTATCACAAGATCGAATTCCTGCAACAGTAGGATCCATCTAATCAGCCTTGGTTTGGATTCTTTCTTTGCTAGCAAGTACTTTAAAGCTGCATGATCAGAAAAAACAATGATTTTAGAGCCTAGCAAATATGATCTAAATTTATCTAATGCAAAAACAATAGCTAGAAGCTCCTTTTCTGTTGTAGTGTAATTGCATTGAGCAGAATTTAGTGTCCTAGAAGCATAGTAAATAACATGACTCTTTTTATCAATCCTTTGGCCTAAGACAGCTCCCACAGCAAAATTGCTTGCATCACACATGATTTCGAATGGCAAGTTTCAATCAGGTGGTTGAATAATTGGTGCAACTGTTAGCAGCCCCTTGAGCTTATCAAATGCTGCCTTACATTCTTCTCCAAATTCAAAAACAACATCCTTTTGCAGCAAGTTGGGCAGAGGCAATGTGATCTTTGAAAAATCTTTGATGAACTTACGATAAAAGCCTGCATGTCCAAGAAAAGAACGAACTCCCCTAACATTTGTAGGGTAAGGTAAGCTCACAATTAAATCAACCTTAGCTTTATTAACCTCTATGCCTTTCGAAGAAACTACATGTCCCAACACAATGCCTTCTTTAACCATAAAATGACATTTTTCATAGTTCAAGACTAAATTAGTTTCAATGCATCTTTTTAAGATTTTAGTCAAATGAACTAAACATTGGTCAAATGAATCCCCATATGCAGTGAAATCATCCATGAATACTTCGATGCATTTCTCAATATAGTCAGAAAAAATACTTAACATGCATCTTTGAAATGTACCTGGAGCATTGCATAGACCAAAAGGCATTCTTCTATAAGCAAACGTACCAAATGGGCATGTAAAAGTTGTTTTCTCTTGATCCTCTTGAGCTATGACAATTTGATAATAACCTGAAAAGCCATCAAGAAAACAAAAATAAGATTTTCCAGCTAATCTTTCTAACATTTGATCAATAAAAGGTAAAGGAAAATGATCCTTTCTCGTAGCCAAATTTAGCTTTCGAAAATCAATCACCATACGCCACCCATTTTGCCCTCTCATTTGCACCAACTCATTATTCTGATTTTTCACAACTGTGATTCCTGTTTTCTTTGGCACAACATGGATCGGACTCACCCATTTGCTATCAGAGATGGGATATATAATCCCTTCATCTAACAATTTAAGGATTTCTTTCATTACCACTTCCTTCAAAGCGGGGTTGAGCTTCCTTTGTGCTTCCCTCACTGGTTTAGCATCATCCTCCAGAAGGATACGGTGCATACAAACTGTGGGGCTAATACCCTTGATATCTGCTAAAGTCCACCCTATTGCTGTTTTGTGCTCCTTAAGCATGTCTACTAGCCTTCTTTCTTGTTCTTCGGTCAATCCTCTAGCAATGATGACTGGTAGTGTATCTTCATCACCCAAGAATACATACTTTAAGTGATCTGGCAATTCTTTTAGTTCCAATTTGGGAGCCTGCAAAATAGAGGGCAACAACTTTTTGCGATATGAAGTTAATTCTGAAATAAAATAATTTTCAACAAATTCGTAATTTTCAGAAAAAGCATCATTCTCATTAAGTTGTGAATTCTCCAAAATCTCCTTTGCAATTTCTTCCTGCTCAAAACAATCCTGCACAACTGAATCAACCATGTCAATAGAAAAAATAGAGTGACACTCTTCAGGATATTTCATTGCATCATCAATATTAAAAGTAACAACTTCTCTATCAAATTCGACAGAAAGAGTACCCTTATCCACATCTATTTTTGTTCTTGCAGTTTTTAAGAAATACCTTCCCAAAATTAATGGAGCTGAATTAGTAATATTATCTTCCTTTATTTTTAAAATGTAAAAATCTGCAGGAAAAATTAGTTCACCAATTTGTACCAAAACATCTTCAACAATTCCTTCGGGATAAACCAATAAACGGTCAGCTAATTGAATCACAACTCTAGTTTCTTTCAATGGACTCATATGTAAAGTACAGAAAATTGAATACGTCATAGCATTAATGGATGCTCCAAGATCTAGTATAGCATATTCAAATTTCTTATTTCCTATAGTACAAGGCATCGTAAACATACTTGGATCCGAACATTTTTTTGGGAGAGTTCTTTTTATTACAGCAGAAACATTTTTCTCCAACAAAATTTTCTCATCACTTTGTTTCCTTTTATGAGCACACAAACCTTTCAGAAACCTTGCATATTTGGGAATTTGTCTGATAGCATCTAACAAGGGAATGTTGATCTCCACTTTCCGAAAGGTCTCAAGAACCTCTTTTTCATATTCCTCCTTCTTGGATTTTTCTAACCTGCAAGGAAAAGGTGCAACTATTGCATTAGGAATAGTAGAAGAAATTTCCTTAAGCGTTACCTGTGGTGAATCTTCAACTACTTCTTCCTCCTTGTCTTTTTGTTCAACCACCTTTTTGGGAGAAGATGGTGCTGATGGTAGTTCTTTTCCACTCCTTAAGGTAACTGCACTCACATTCTCTTTTGGGTTAACTACTGTTTGAGAAGGTAATTTCCCAGATGTTTGAGCCTCCAGCCTACTCAGAGATGTGGCTAGTTGGCTGATTTGATTTTCCATATTCTAAATGCTTGTTCTTGGCTCCTGCTGAAACTGTTGAGTATTAGTTGCTAAAGCTTTAACAATATCATCAAGAGACATACCTGAGTTAGACGACTGTGAGTGAGGTGGTGGAGCCCTATTGTAGGTTTGGGGAAATCTCTGTTGACCACCATGATTGCCATAACTGAAGTTTGGATGATTCTTCCATCCAGGATTATAGGTGTTTGAGTAGGGATCATATTTTCGTTGTGGTTGATTTGGAAATCCTCCTATGGCATTAACTTGTTGAGTTGGGTATTCTTGAAGAGAAGGACACATGTCTGTTGGGTGCCCAGGATTGGTGTAGATTCCGCAAACCTTAGCTGCCTGTAGTTGTCCTACAGCCATTTGACGAAGCAAAGAAGTTAAATAAGAAATTTGATTGACAAGAGCAGAATGACTTACCTCATTAGTCAGTTTAACACCTCCGTCTGTTCTCAATCCAAATTGTTGAGAATTTTTAGCCATGTTTGAAATTAGTTGCTTTGAAGCTGCTGGTGTTTTATCAACAAGAACTCCTCCACTGGCTGCATCTATCATACTCCTATCCATGAGTAGAAGACTTTCATAGAAGTATTGGATCAAGAGCTGGTCTGGAATTTGATGGTGGGGGCAACTAGCACATAACTTCTTAAACCTTTCCCAATATTCATAAAGTGACTCCCCTGTCATCTGTCGAATGCCGCATATATCCTTCCTTATATTTGTAGCTTGTGAAGTAGGGAAAAACTTCTCCAAGAACAATTTCTTCATCTCATTCCATGTGTTGATTGAACCTGAGGGAAGATCATACAACCAGTCTTTTTCTTTATCACCTAAAGAAAAAGGAAACGCTCTTAGTTTAATCTGCTCCTCAGTAACACCCTGTGGTTTCATTGTTGAACAGACAACATGGAATTCCTTCAAATGCTTGTGGGGGTCTTCTCCTGCAAAACCACGAAAAGTAGGAAGTAAATGTATCAGACCAGATTTAAGCTCAAATGCTGCTTTAACATTTGGAAAATTAATGCACAGAGGCTACTGATTCAAGTTTGGTGCAGCTAATTCTTTCAAATTTCTATTATTTTCACCCATGTTTTCTTCTTCTTGAGAATCAAAATTATCAGAATTTGATGAATGAGAATCTAAATTCACCCTAGAATGCAAAGTAATTTTCTTTTTCTTAGCTTCCTTTCTCAAAAACTGAGCAACTGTTTCAATTTCAGGAATATAATGAAGCTCACTATTTCCAGTACGACGGCTCCTCATAAACTATAAAGTTCAAGAAGAATGTACAAAAATTGGCAATCTAAAATGATAAAATTCCTACAGTTACTAGCATGCACCAAAAAAATTTTAAAATAATTAGCATGGATAAATAGAGATGCAAAAAAACACAATAAACTAACACAAGAAGACTACTTATTGCACACAAAAAAAAATGGGACAAAAAAAAATGGGACTTTTCCACGACAGTTAGATTAAAAAAAAATAAAAACAAAATGAGACAATTATTAACTTAACACCAAAAATTGCACAAATAAGAATACAAATCAAAATCCGAATAAATATAACAATGACACTTTTCCACCAAAAACAAGTTGCTCCCTGGATTGAGCCGTTAGTGGCTACTGCAAAAGAAAATTTTCAAATACCAAAATCCCAATTCGGAGGCCAACCGATGCACTGCTGCTAGGCAAAAGATGATCTGCAATGGAAATGGTGGCCTATGAATTAGAACGAAGTAAATAATAATTAGCGAGAAAAAGAAAATAACAACACAAGCTAAAAACAAATAAAAAAATCTTTTTTTATAATAATAATAATAATAGTTGAAAAAAAGTACTACTATACTAAAACTGAACAACTTTTGTATCTTTCTTTCAAACTACTAACTAATAAAAACAACTATTTCTTAAACGAGAGAAAGAAAGAAAGAAAAAAATTGCAAGTTTTTTTTTTTTTTATTAATAACAAGACTAATAACGAAGAAAGACACACCACACCTAACCAACTTTTTTTTTTTTTTTCTGTTTTGGAATAAGAAAAAAAGTAATAAAATAATAAAATCAAGAGCCAAAGGAAATAGCTCCCCGGCAACGGCGCCAAAATTTTGACGGGTTTGTCGAGACCCGCAAAATTAATCTGATTTCCTAACATACTAAAATTAATTTGCAGAAACAGTGGAATCAGGTCGAATCCCAAGAGAGCTGACTTTTAACACTTGGTTTTACAAAAATGCAAACATGGGGAATTTTTTTTCTTTAAAATAAAATGACAATTTGAAATAAATAAAAATGGAGAGAAAATTAATAATAGAAAAACTTTGGTTCAAGGAATGATTCAAATATATTATAGATCATCGACTAAAAATACATTTTTCTACAACTCAAGCATTCAACCGTAGGCTTAATAGGATAGCCGTAAAAAGCCTTATATTTTCTAAAAATATTTGACCAAGCCCAACACCTAATCAAAACTTAATATAATTTAACTAGGCACGATAGCGTTCCATGTTAAATTATACTAGCAATAAAAACTTTGAAAATTTAGTTGAACCAAAAACTAAAATAATTGAGATAGCTACAATTAAAATATTTTGTCCTATTGATCTCCTAGTTAGACTTATTATGCACATTCAACGTGTCACTACCAACATGCATAATCTGCTAATGTGCTACTTAGTGCCAAATGTTTAAGACGATAGCGCAGCATAAATAATTTGGTAGCAGTAGGAAGAAAATACTTAATTAAATTGTCAGATTAATCAAGTATCTACTCTCATAAAAAGAAATTAAAATCAACAAGTACTTGAATTAAAAATAAAAAAAATAAAGTAAAATTTGTAGTCTCACATATAATATAAAAGAATAAAAATCCTTGAACTAAATGAAGAAAACTAGCCACTCATAGTGACTAGAAACATTTTTTAAGTTTTTAAAAGAAAATGAAAATACGGCTAAAAAAAGCCTTAAACAAAACTAATGAAAATGGAGAGTGGGAGAGGGGGGGTAGCAGCTTGCTAAGCTACGGGAGTTGGGTGTTTTTATCAATTGAGGAGACCACTATTTATAGTGCATAATGGCTGAACAAAAATCCCAAAGAAATGAGAGTAAAATCTAAATCAAATCTCATCCTAGTTTTCCACTAAATCAGTATTTTTTTGCATGATTCTCTACAACCGAATATGAGATCAAGATTTGGATGGTTGACTTGGTAAAAAGAATCTTCTTGGAACCCATTTGTGTGTATTCTTTGCAGCTGGAATTTTCTTCATCTTTTAACTTCGTAAAACTTTGTAAAAGGGTCGTAAAAATCCAAAATGGTCCATCTTTTCACTTTTTGGTACCTAACAACGAAGTCATAACAAAATCAATTAATAATCACTAAAATATAACCAATTTAGGACTAGAAGATTATAATAAAATGAATTTTATTATAATTATCAACGACTCTAGTACTATCCGTTATAACCCTTAAGTGTAGCCATCCACATTCCCTCGCCAGGTTCAAAGCTTCCCACACGGCTACCAATTCAGCTTGTGTTGCCTTTATGGCACCACACTTTGTCAAACTGCAAGCGTTTATCTCACCTACCTGATATGTGATGACGATCGCATATGTTGCCGTATGCGTATTTTGTCGATAAGAGCCATCCACCTCTGCTTGCTTAAGTTGGTTCAACACTGTATCTCCTTGTAGATCCCCCTCCTCACCTCGTAACCACACTTCGGCCCCTCCACTGTCTTCAACCTGGAGCGAAAGCTCTTCCTTCTCCTTCTCTTGAAAGCTTCCCATCATCCACCAGGCTTCCCGGAGTGTTTCCTCCGGATTGACCTCTACATTATCCCAGACTTTTTTATTCCTCTCTCTCCATATTACCCATAGAACACAAGCCACCATCCATTTATCATCATTGGTCGGTACCTTTGTCAGCCATTCTCCGAACCACTCCCTAAAAGTACATTTCTAGCCTAGCAAAAAATCAAAGCCAAAAGGCGATAACCTCCACACCACCTGTGCCTCGATACAATCAAACAACATGTGCTCTATGTTCTCTTAGCTGTTACCATACCTTAGACACACTGGCGGACAGACCCTCTCCCTTTTCTATAACGCCTCTATGGTAGGGCATGCATTGGCTGTTATTCTCCACAAGAAGAATTTAACTTTTTCAGGAATTCTCAACCCCCATAGTTTTCCAAAACCCCTCCTCTATTTGTAGGTCAGATCTCTGGGCTACTGATGTCAACGGGCAACTTTCTTCTTCCACGTTCTTTGCCAAATGATATGCTGATTTCACCGTGAAACATCCCTTCCGATCCAGACCAAACCCTTTTATCTGGTCTGACTATGCTATCTTCTCCTATGGGTACTGCCAGAACATTTGATAGTACTTTATTTGGATATATAGCCTTCAACAACAACATGTTCCATTGACCGGGCCCATTAAATAAATCCGCCACATGTAGCTGTGATTCCCATTGCTATCTGTGCCGACGTCCTAGTGGGTTCAGTATGTCAGGCATCTATTCCTGATATGCAAGTGCTGTCATCTCATCACCAATCTTCCATCTAACCCCCCTTTTGACTAGATCCCTTCCCCATAATATTCCTTTCTACCCCATGATGCTCCATTGCTTGGTTGCACTTCCCATAATCGGTCCTACTACAATATTTAGAGCGAAAGAACTTTGCAAAAAGAGAGTCCCCATCCGTCCCTATCTTCCAAGCTATCTTTCCAAGACTTCACATCCCGAAGCCTCCTCGCCACTTGGACCGACATATGTGACGCCAGGATTTCGAATGTATGCTTTTTCCATCCACATCTCCCTTCCATATAAACCTTGCTAGATATTGGTAGATTTTCCTTGCTGTCGTGACTGGGATCTTGAATGCTCCTAACGTATAGTTTGCCATTATTCCCAAAACATGCTTTGCCAATACCACCAAGCCCGTAGTAGACAAGTCCTCCACTCATTATCCTTTTATCTTTGCCTTAATCCTTCTTTCCAAGTCCTCGAATATATGATTCTTTCCCTTCCCAAAGTCCAGATTGAAACCAAGGTACTTCCCATCTAACATCCTCTTGAGGACATTGAACATTATGGATAGATATGTTCCCAACGTCTCCTCCGTATTAGGACTGAGCAACAGTGAAGATTTCTGAAAATTGACCCTTTGACCAGCATATTCCATAAAGACTTTTAGGATATTAGCTAGCTCCATTGCCGCCTGGACGGAATTCTCCAAAAAAATTTCACATTCATCGGCAAACATAAGGTGGGACACTGCCGGGCCACCTCTTGATACCTTAATGCCCTTTGCTATCCTTAGCAATGTCTGACTATTCAATATTGCCGACAACGCCTGCTGACAGAGGATGAATAAGAAAGGCGATAACGGACACCCCTATCGCAGTCCCTTATTTGGCCTAAACTCCTCCGATATTCATCCCTGGAAAGACCCCGACATTCTCTCCATCGATACACACTGCATTACCCATCGGATCCACCTTTCCGGAAATCCCATTCTCTCCATCATGTTCTGCAGAAACTCCCAGGACACCCTGTCCTACGCTTTGCTCATATCTAGTTTCAAGGCCATAAAACTCTTCCCTCCTTTCTTCCTTCTCCTAATATGTTCAACAACTTCATGGGCTATGAGGACATTTTTTGTGATTAACCTTCCCGGGGCAAAAGCTGCTTGGTTATCTGCTATCAAGCCATCTATGACCCTCTGCAACCTATTGGCCAACACTTCCGCCACCGTCTTGTAAACCACATTACACAGGCTTATCGGTCTGAAGTCTCATGCCTCTATCGGGTTCTGCTTCTTTGGTATTAGCAGCAGCAAGGTTCTGTTCCATTCTCCATCCATTCTCCCATTTTGGAAGAAGGTCTTCACCGCTCTTACCATGTCCCCCCCATACCCCCACCACATTCCAATAGTGTTGATAAAAACCCGGTGGCATGCCATCTAATCCCGGTGCTTTCCACTTTCCCATAGCAAAAACAACCTCTTTTATTTCTTGTGCACTTACTTCCACTTCTAGAGAGGCTGTCATAGTTTGTGTTAATCTCCCCGTTACCAAACTCAAGACCAAGGTAATGGGGCATGAGCCCCGTATCTCTTCCCTTCTTTTTGGTTGCTCCACGTAAATATCCCTTACATGTGTGAAAACCTTCTCCATGATGTCTCTTTGGTCTACTATCCAGTCTCCATTGGGTCCCCTCACCTGCATTATATAATTGCGTCCTCTCCTCTTCTCAACCCATTTATAGAAAAACCTCGTGTTTGCATCTCCCTCCCTGGCCCATGCGACCTTCGCCCTTTGCTGCCAATATGTGGCTTGGTCTTCCAATGCCTTCCCTCTTTTCTTTCCACATCGATTGTCCACATTTCTGGCCTTGCCCAATTTTCTTAATCAAAGCGTTCAGCCGTCTATCAGGTGTCCCTATTGATTGGTTGTGCCAATTCCATAGATGTTTTAGTACCACCTTCAGAGATTCAGAGAGCCATGGTGCCACTTCCCTTTCTTGAATCGTATCCCTTCACTGGGCCGCCCTTCTTCTTTCCTGCTAACATCTATCTATAATTGTCTGGCTGTTTTATACCCCATTCAGAATCCTTCAAACCTCCTAATTTTGTTTCTTGGTATAGTGTTGGCATCATGTCAACCATGATTGGGCCGTGGTCCGATCTCACAATTGGGAAATTTTTCAAGATGGTCTCAAGGAATTCCTGGAGCCATGACTGGTTTGCAAACGCTCTGTCCAAGCGTCCCTTAATTTCCTATCCACCTTGCTTGCCATTTGACCAAGTATATCACACCCCCCGTACTACACAGTTCGGTTACCTATAATCTTATCAACATTTCTTTCAACCATCCTCTACTTCTCTTGTCCGATTCTATCTCGCCTACCCTTTCGTCATCGCTCATAACCTGGTTAAAATTTCCCAATAGAAGCAAAACTTTCGCCATTCTGAGGTAATGCATTCTCCATTTCTTACCTTATCTCCCTCCTTTTCTAAACAATCGGATGGCCATACACAAACCCCACACACCATTCGTAACCCTTTGCTTAAGATACATTTAAAAGTACAAAATTTGGCGATGCATACATTCTTCTAACCACCGCAATATTGTCCCAAGAAAAACAAATGCCACCTCCCACTCCAATTGGGTCAACTATTTTCTAATTTACAAAGTGTGTATTGTGCAGCCATTTGCATACAAACCATTACACTAATGATAGTGATTGAAATTAGTCCTTCCGTTAGTCAATTCCATTAGTCAACAGTTTTGCGTTAATAAAAATTTCTTATTTTTTATCTTTTCTCTCTTTCTTTTTAGAATCAAAAACATTTTGCCCTCAATTTTCATTTAGACCCCTTTTCTTTTCCTTGTAAGATTGATATATTCTTTGCGAGTGATTATTTTATTGACCGTTTTCCCTGACCCTCTTTCGAATCAACGGCATTGTTAAGGTGATCCTCCTCGTTTCTTCTTATTGGCATGTCTTCCAAGAAAAAGAAATGTACTCTTTCGATTTCAAAATTACTGTTCAGTTTGAATTTTCACATTTAGTTCAATTCGTACCAAAAATAAAAATCTAAATTGAAACAATAATTTAGGACGGATGTAGTATTTGTTTCCCGTGGACTGAAAATGCAAAACGGAGTATCACTTTATTTTTTTTCGAATAAATTTCCCTACAGTATTAATGTATCAATATATTACAATGCAGTAAACCAACTCCAACCTCTCCTTGATGTGTTGCTTGAATTACCATCAGTTGTTTCTACATCATAACTCTCCTGTCTGAGAACTATATCTGTGGAGCAATATTGAGAGTTTGCCCCTAGTGGTTTAAAGGGTGGCCTTCCGGCCTGGTAAACTAAGTGTCGATTTCTTGGGGAACAAAAATGGAAGATTTTGAGAGTTTGTTTGTAGGGGTAGATTAGGTAGTTAAAAAAATCTCCATGATAATTACATAGATTTTTTATTTTTTAATTTTTTAATGGACGTTTGATAGCTAAAGATTGATTCCTTTACAGATGAAGCTATAAAACTCCATAACGTTGAAGTCACTGTTGTACTTATTTAGTCAAGATTCTGACTAATTTTTGTGATTTAGCGTAAATGTATCCTCATACAAATAGGAATTTCATTTGTCATGATTAATTGTGTTGTCAATCAATCAGTAAAGTACTTCAAAGTTATTCCGAATGAATGTTAAAGACCCTTACGAATTTTAATATGATCCTCTTCTCTTCTTTTGTCAATTTGAGTTTTCTAGGTATGTGGAAACGAATTAAAACTCACAACCATAATATTTTGGAAAAATGCCAAAAGTTTTCTTCAATGTTATAAAACATGTATTTTTTTCTTCACTGGCGAATTGAATAAAAGAACCACACAACATACTTGGGAAGGGGAGAAAGTTTCAAACAAGACGATACAAATTAATGTTCGAAATTAAAAGGACCGGAATTTCCACAAATGTGAAAACTTAAGGATACTATACATGCACTTTAGGTAATTAATGAAATGGAGCAAACATTTCAATAACCCAAAATTGAAAATTTCTCACCAGAAATGTGTGCTATTACTAACCAATGCTTGACTTTATTCAATTCACCCATTTATTCGTTCAAAAAAAGTACAAACCTAAAATGTCCTTAGCCTTGGAAAATTGCTGCAGTCATCATAATATAAAAGGTAAATTCTAAGAGCCAAACAAAAAAAAAAAAGGGTTGGCTCCCTTGTTTTTACAGTCAACTGAATTTTGGAAAAATGAAAAGAATTTTTGTGTCGAAGTAGCTCACACACACAGAGAAAAGAGACACAGCCAATTTGGGTTCCAAAGAGTAGGCACCGTCTTATATTTACATGAAAATGATGTTTAAGAAAAAAAAAAAAAACAGATAGTAATATGCTAATACTATTAATTATTGAGATTTTTTTTAAAAAATTACTCTCTATGTACAAAAAGTTACTCAACATTATAATTATAAATTCCATTATTTTTAGTATGAATTATCACATGTGCTATTACAATATGAGCTATTTTTTTAGAGGAGACGAATATCCAATGGACTAAAAATTTGCTTGGCTTTTATAGTTATCTTTTTCGATCTACAGAAAAAAGTGAAGAAGGAAAGTTGTACTCCCAGCCAGTTAACTAGGGTTTAGGTTCTATATTATTGAAAAGGCATGAGATTATACCGTAATCATCCCTATCATTAAAAAATTCGAATTTTCCCACTAACAATCCACACTTCAATGATTGTTCACTTGTCCTTGCTTCATCCAGGAAGAGGAATACAAATCCTATATACACAATACATTTATTGCACCACGTATGATACATGCATCCTGAATCAACTACGAAAATATGTACAATTTTTCTTTAGGTAAAGTTATCAAAAATATTTAGGATGCCAAAATAATGGAAAGTTTTCTAACTGTCCATTGACTTTATCATTGATTTGTATTTTGTAGCAATATTTCAATACTGCAGCAGTTTTACATAAGTTTTGCTTCAACAGAGGATCCAAATCGGGTGTAAAAGTTTCTACCAGGCATATTGAACAAGCATTAACCAAAAAAAAAAAAAAAAAAAAAAAAAACCTGTCAGGAAGTTAAATCAACTTGATTGCGGTTGGATTAATTCCTGAAATTTCTTAGGAAGATTTAACTCAGATTCTGAAAGCATGATCAATTATTAACGTGCATTGTGCATTTACCATTTCTTGCCAAAAATCCTATTGATGTTTATTTTTCTTCATGCACATTTCTTTGTGTAGTTCCGGTCTGTGAACTTTGCTCGCACCTAGGTCAAAAACGTACTTAATTTCATTGAAATATATGTTTGATTATTTTTTTTAATATAATTCTAGGACTTAAAAATATTAAATATAATGATTAATACCATTTGAGGGAGGATTTAATTTAGTGATAATTATTTTTGAATAAATATCAAGAGTGATTATCATGAAAAATGATTAATAAAAAAGAGAACATATTACAAAAGTGATTCTTTTCTTGGAACTGATGGAGTGTTTAATCGTGCCATATTCCTTGTTAGTTTCTGTGGGTTTTGGTATATTATTCGTTCAAACCATATTATTATAGGGTTTGAATTTATTAACCGTAAAAAGAACTAAAAGGTGTATGTCATTTTCAAAAATGAATTTCGTCAATCCAACCGAATATAAGCATTTATTCTTTGTTTTGACCATAACTCTGGCACCTATTATTATTGAACCACACAAGCCATGACGTTGAGCTATGAAATGCCAATCATTTTTCTATACATTCGGCTTCGCCCTTCTCATTTCACCAAAGATTTGACATAGTTTTTATCCTCAACTCAAACCCTATCTTGAAATGTGCTTTGAAGGACAATATAAGTATTATTTCTTTGTCTTTTCCATAGAATATATGGAAAGATTTATTTTTCCCCTAAGCACAAGCTAATCCGCGTAGACATGATTGCATATTTAGACTTAGTTTTAAATTTAATCTGAGTCTCGTATGTGTTCCTTTAAGACAGTTCATGATATTTGAAACAATGATAAAATACAATAAAATTGGATTGATATCGTGGAGAGGAATTAGACTTTCGCCACAATGTTACTTTAACGCAGGCGCGAATGATCCATAAATATAGATTGAAATATGTTGGACATAGTGGGGCTTTTTCCCAAAAAAAATTAAATAAAATAAAAGTGGACAAATTTAAATTTTTCAGAATATTTGTGGACAGAATTATATTACTCGGATTTCTGAAATCCGAGTTTCGATTAAAATTAGAGATTCGGATTTTTCAAATCCGGATTTATACTTAATAATAAAATAATAATTTCATAAATTTTGTTGAATAATAGTTTTTTAAAAATTCTTAAATGAACAGTAAAGCTCGGATTTGTGGAATCCGAATTTAGTTAAAAATTAATAAATGGCGGCGTGAAATTTTTGAATCCAGTTTGGAAATCCGGCTGCCTTTAATTTTGGAAATCCAGTTTGGAAATTTTTGAATCGCTGTGCGAAGTCCGTAATCTGGTTTTAAGAATTCGGATTTTGAAAATCCGGCTGCCTTTAATTTTGGTTGGTGGAAGTAGGCATGTGCCTTAAATTGGAGGACCAAAAAATTAATAAAATAATCCTCAATTGACTAAATCCGGATTTATGAAATCCGAATCTAGCGTAATTCGGATTTCGAAAATCCGAGTTACTTACGGACTGGGATTTCGTAAATCCGAGTTTAACGTGCTATAAAAGAAAAAAAATTTCAGGCAGTTCTCATTCGAGAACTGAGTTGGATTTTCTGTTTTTGCAGCTCAAACAAGGGCGAATTGAAGTTTTTGATGCATTCTTGCCTCTAGATACGTGGAAATCGTTATTTGAAAGAGGTTAGATTGTAAAACCATGTTATTTAGTTTATTTTTGTGTTATTTTGATTGTTAGAATGATGTATGATAGATTAGGGTTTATGTTGGTTGGTTGTTTGGATGTTTTAGGTGTTGATTTTGAGGTTAGAGATGAGAAATCATAGTTGTTCATGAGATATCGAAGTTGATTTATAAGTATTTTAGTATGGTGTATTTGTTGGAGTATGTATGGTGTATTTTAGAGATGATAGGTTTTTTGAATTATGAATGGAGTATGTATGGTGTATTTTGTTGATTTTGTTATTAAGAAATGATTAGTTATTGATGTTTTTTTTAACAGTTATCAATGACACGTAATGTATCATACATGCTTAATTTGTATCATACAAGTAAGTATGTGATAGACAACGGTAGCATCAACACTTTTTCGAATATGCCGGATGATGGTTTGTTTGTCGAAGAAAGGTTGTCACATGAGGGATTGATTAGTAAGATTTGTATGACCCTTGGTTGGGATCCAGCACACGTGAAACTCTACCTTTCTTTGATTTTTGATAGTCTCGGTGGTAGGCGTGTAGTGAAGATCAAGAATGATTCGCTTGTAGAGTTCATGAACCGTGTAGATCCAATGTCATGTTTGGATTTGTACATAGATTTAGAAGATATCACTCAAGAAGAAAGAGAAGCGAGTTTGGAAAACGTGTCATTTGGTGGTTTTCGAAGGGGGAACGTGCTAGTACTTCTCGAAACCGTGATGAAGAGGAGACACCTTTATTTGCACAAAATGACTACCGGGAAGAGTCGGATTCTGACTACATAGCTCCAAGTGAAAGCGAAGAAGACTGTGATGTCTCCGGAGAGAGTGATTTTGAAGAAAGTGATGATGAAAGGTTGGAAAATGAGGAAAGGGATTGTAATCTATTCGCCCGACGCCATGTATATAGTAAGATGGGGAACTGGGATGTCTCTTGTGTAGACAAGGATGAGTTTGCTCTTAAGATGTGAGATAAGACGCCCGAAGGAATGGACATTGGTGTTTGTTTCAAATCTCAATCAGAAGCAAAGCATGCTGTGAAATTATGGAACATCCATCATCAAAGGGAATATACGGTCGCCGCGAGTAGTCCAAGGACGTGGGCTGTGCGGTGCAGAACATTTAATGTGGAAAGTGAGGATGGTGAACCACCATGTGAGTGGAAGATGCGTGTGTCATTGAAAGCTCACGGCCTTCATGAAATTGTGAGATGGCATGATGCACATAATTGCATGACTCCTGTGAATGATAATGACAATCGGTGTGTGGACGCGTCTTTGATTGCTAGACTCATCAGGAGAAAGGTTGAGGACAACGTAGATTATACGGTAGCCTCGGCACAGAAAGATGTGAAGACCTTATTGAAAGTAGATGTGCCATACAAAAGGGCGTGGCACGGGAGGAGGAAAGCCATAGAAGCGGTCTATGGTGATTGGACCTCCAATTTCGAAGAACTTCCACGGTAAATATCAACTTTTATCCGTGTTTTGAAATATTTTTAGTATTTTTATTTTTACATGTATTGAAATATTTTAACAATGACTTGTTGTTGTTTAGGTATATCGCTGTGCTTAAGTTGACTAATCCTGAGACTGTAGTAGAGTGGGAATAGAAGGAGGGACAAGAAGGTTGGAACAGGGGAAACCGGACATTTAAATACGTCTTCTAGTCATTTGCACCGGTGGCTGAGACGTTTTTTGAATGTCCACCGGTCATTTGTATCGATGGAACCTTTTTGCGTGGTGGATACAAGGGTAAATTGCTTGTTGCGGTGGTCTATACCGCAAACAAGCACATTTTACCGGTTGCATTTGCGATTGTTGATGAGGAGACAGTAGAGAGTTGGACATTTTTTATGAGGAATTTGAGGTTGTGGGTTGTGTATGATAGAATCGTAAGTGTGATATCCGACCGGAATGCAGGATTGTTGAGCGCAATGTCACAGATGGATGAATGGCGTGATTTAGGTGATGGTGGGCACTTTCTTTGCCTCCGCCACGTTCGCAGCAATCTTGTGTCGTGATATAATAGCGAAAAGGTGAAGCGGTTATGTTGGAAGATGGGCACGACGCTTTCAAGAGTGAAATACAATCGTATGAGGGCAGAGCTTATTGAATTCAAACCTGCTGCATGGGAGTATCTTCGAGGGATTGAAGGGAGTAATTGGGCTCGATTGAAAGCCGGTCTTTGCCGTTGGGGCATAGCGACAACCAACATTTCTGAGAGTTACAACAATGCGTTGAAAGGGATCCGTTTTTTACCAATTAGAGCCTTGATCGATGCAACCTTTCGCAAAACTGTTAAATTCTATAGAGAAGAACAATTGTCTGTGAGAAATTGCATGACACCGATCCCTCCTGAGTTATGGAAAAAATACGAGCAAATGAATGATAAAGCAGCCAGTTTTGAAGCCACCCCTTTCGATGGTGATGATGCTATGTGGCGTGTTGTTAGTGCCACACGCCTAAGTGGCAGGGGTGGGTCTCTGCATACGGTGAACTACGATGAACATTGGTGTTCGTGCAGGAAGTGGCAAGAGTACCGGATGCCTTGTACGCACGCACTCCAAGTTTGTCGGAGAAAAGGGGATCGGCCTATTGATCTATACCATAGTGTGTGGCGCCTTCCAACGTGGCGCAGACAATTTCATTACACGGGCTTTGTTCCGGTTCCCGATGAGGAACAATGGCCGATGGTCAATTGGAACATCATTCCAAATTATGAGCGTCTTGTGTTGCATGCGGGACCGGGACGAACACAAAAAAGGAGACATAGAATGCAAATGGATTACAGGGGACGCCGGAGCCGGGGAGAATGTTGGAGATGTGGACAACTAGGTCATGATGCCAATTCTTGTCCGTTCTCGCACCTAGGAATAGATAGAAGACCTGTGAATGACAGCTGGAATTGAGAGTCATTTAGTGTTCTTGCAAGTTATTTAGTGTTTGATAAATTTATATGAACATTGATAAATTCGGATTGTAATGTGAACATTGAATTGTTCGGATTGTAAAGTGTGATGAAATATGTACTATTTTTCATAACAGGTTTTCGTATTGTGCAAAATACTCATCATTGTAAGGTTTTCTAAGGGATTCGGATTTTAGACATCCGAGCTCAGAGTTTTTTTTGAATTTGCAAAGGACTCGGATTTTAGAAATCCGAATTGGTGAAAACCATCCGAGAGTTGCAATTTGAGGAGAAACAGGGGAGATTCGGATTTTATAAATCCGAGCTCAGAGTTTTTTTTGAATTTGCAAAAGACTCGGATTTCTGAAATCCGAATTGGTGAAACCCATCCGAGAGTTGCAATTTGAGGAGAAACAGGGGAGATTCAGATTTTATAAATCCGAGCTCAGAGTTTTTTTTGAATTTGCAAAGGACTCGGATTTCAGAAATCCGTGTTTGTGAAAATCATCCGAGAGTTAAAATTACCCCTTTGTTTATTAAGGTGGGAATGTAGGTGCACCTACGGCGACGCCCCAAGGAGCAGCACTCCACCTTTTAGAGATCAGTTAACAAGTCTGCGTGTTGAAGATGTAAGTACTTGTAATTTGGTATTTATATTTACTTTGAGATCAATTACCCCTTTCTTTTGGTTTTGGTTGTACCATCTAATGAAATTATTTTCGTGCAGTTTCGGTGGCAACCATATGCACATGTCCTCCATAGACTCCCTGATTTCTGTACACAAGGCCAAGCCATTTGAACGACTAGGTGTTGGATGTTCTGTTGGGCTATTAGGGAATCCCACGAGTCGGGCAGAGTCGTAAGACAATTTGGATACATACAGGATGTTCCCAAGCGCTCCATGATTAAAGATAATGCAGCGTTCCTTCTCGATCACGCCCACAGTATGTCTGGGTATCCTAGAAATAATTGGGTGGATCACCATTCCGCAGTACGCCGTCATTGGAATAGGAAAGAAGAGTTCGTGCTACGAGATTTGGAGGAAGGAGATCCTGGTTCCGTATATGAGGGGTACTATGAATGGTTCATGGTGAACACTGTCAGACTGATATCCAATCCCGGTAATTATGAACCTCAAGGATACGAGACTTCTTCGAGCCGCATGAAATTATATGTGAGTTAATTCTAGATTTCTTTTATTATTTCTTATGTTTTCATTTTTTTTTTCATTTTTTATCTTTTTAGAACTTTACTCTCTTAATTAACGTCCCAATTTCTTTTCAGGGTGAAGTATTGAACAACATTCGCGTGAGTACCGAGAGGTTTAGAGAAAAACGAGAAGATGATAATCTCCTAGACGAAGAACTTGACAAGCATTTGGACGATATCATCAATCAAACACATGCTACTTTAACCTTGGGCGCAAATGATGAGATGGAGGTGGAGGATACCCAAATCCTAGTTGATGAAGATCCATTTTTGCCCTCACAACCTCCGCCGGGTAAAAAAGCGAAACCGTGGTCGAGAGATAAGATTGGAGGAGGAAGAAAGAGGAAGGTCACAATCCCCCCTCGGACATCGCAACAACAAACTGAGGGTCAACAAAATGAGGATCAAGCACATTCCTCTCGAGGCTCGCGCATCCAGGTCGAGACTCATTTTGAAGAAGCTGGTGGACCCGAGACTCAGTTTGACCTTGGTGGACCTGAGACTCAGTTTGATGGACAGTCGCAACCACAACCGGGAGTCAAATTTATCACCATGGGGGAGTCCCAATCCCAACCCCAAATCGAGGCTCAGTTTGGTGGACAGTCGCAACCACAACAAAGTTCAATACTCAAGTATCTTAAGAGGGGAGATAGGATCCGACCGGGCCCAAACAAATACACTCCGGATGCGCACAATAAAGGAAAATGGAAAAAATGAGACATTTCATTATTTTGCACATTTATAGTAGTTTTTGTATTGAACTTTTTATGAAACTTGATTTGTTTTGTTGTTAATCGAATGCCGTTTATTGTTTTGTTGTTATTAAATTCCTGTTTTCCAATGTTTCATTATTGTTGGTGCTGTAAACAGGTTTGGGACTGGTGAAAATCAGTCCAATTTTTTTTTTCAGTTCTGACAAAGACTCGGATTTGTGAAATCCGAACCCAGGCTTTTTGTAAAGGATTCGGATTTCGGAAATCCGAGTCCGTGGCCAACTGAAAGTCACCATTTTTCAGAAAATAGAGCAGATTCAGATTTCAGTAATCCGAGTTCTGTCCAAATTTAATTTTCCAACACATTATTTTTTCTCTATCCGGAAATTAATATTTTATTCATAGAAACGGATTTATAAAATCCAGATTTAGATTAATTACACTAATTTTTATCATTAACTTAATATCGGATTTACGTAACACAAAGTCAGATTTTAATAATCCGAGTTGATTAGGGGTCGGATTTCCGAAATCTGAGTTTTACCCCCATTCAGATTTCCTAAATCCGGGGCATATAATTTTGTCTACAAGATTTTAGAAAGCTTTATTTTTGTCCAGGTTTTCTTTTTCATATATATTTAAGGAAAAAATTCGGACATAGTGAGCCAGGGGCGAATATCTTAAAGAAACGTGATAAAATGGAAAATGCCCAGTGCTAAAGTTTGGCAGGGGGAGATCAATTTCGGTTCGTCTCACTAGCTAACAAATTTTTCGACAATATCTCGTGATAGCAAAATCGTAGATAAAGTAAATTTTGTTAATGCAACTATCAAATAAGAAAGTTCAAAGATAATTTGTCTATCTCGTGAAACTCAAAAGAGTGCAGAAAATTCACAGTAAGACGATCGTTTATCTAAGGATTTCTATCACTTGAACTCAAACCAAGCAAAGAACACATAATCTATGAAAGATTTGAATTAAACAACAACCCACATTAAAAATAGTAAAGACACCATTCAATATACTCGATCAATCATCAATCAAGAGACTCAAGAAAGGTAGGAGCAAACAATGCCCAACTATGAAGGAATACTATTGATTAGTACTCTTCATAACCAACAAAGATATGCAATACAAACACTATCTCAAAATACTTATGCCAAAGTAAAACTCATCCATCAAAAGTAGGACAAACCCCACAAAGGAACTCATGAACACACACATCATGAATTTCGAAAACCAAGCCAAAAGAAAGGCTCATCAATCGAACTACTAGAAGCAGTATGAAAATAAGAAGTTTAGTTTTAAAATAATTCTATCAAGAATCAAACTTGAAAAAGAACGGTTTCTGCAAGATCAAAAGATCCAAAACAAGATGAAAACCCTCTTGGTTAAATCATACTTGACAATGAGAAATGGACACACCATTTAACAAAAATTCCTCAAAGGAAAAACTCTCATTAGAGAAGACTCAAAATGATCACACACGGGTACCTTGAACCATAGGCCTTGTCCCCTATTTATAGAGTAGCAACCTCGGTCACAAAGCACAAAAGAAGACCAACTAGGACTCTCTAATCTTATATCTCGTAGGAGTAGAGTTAGAAGAGTATTTGATTTATTTGACTCTATGTAAAATCTAGAAAACCTTATATAAATGACTTATCCTCATTTGATTTATTTGACTCTATATAAAATCTTGAAAACCTTATATAAATGACTTATCCTCAAATAGGATAATACTTAGAAGAAATCTAAGACTCCTAAACAAAACACTCTAGCTTAATTCAGCCCACATGGTTTACCTTAACTAGATTCAACAACAAATGTTGAAGTAAAATGCCTTGAACGCCTTCCAAAAGGTGGAATATTGGTCTTGCGCCCCTCAAGTTGTAGTTAACTTCAATTTACTCGAAAACTTGTAGAATTCTTTTTATTGACTCCAAAAGAAGGAAAAAACACTTGAAACAATTGAGATAGTTTGCACCCTATCTAATTGTGTAGCGATTGACTCAATCTTGAATACTTTGATCAAATAAGCCGCCCATTCAAGAACCTAATGACTCTTCTTGCTTGATCAACGATCTTCATAGAGCACCTAGAGTCAAACTCCCTTCTTGAGCACTTATTTCCATGAGTGAATCATCTCCTTTGGTTTGAACCCCAAAGTTAATGACATTCTCATCATCTTAATTATAGCTCCCTTGAACCAACTCCCTATCACATAGGTAGTTAAGATCCATCTTTTCTTCCTTGATTGGCTTGCAAAGTAAACTCGGCATCCCAAAATTAGAATGAAGGACTAACTCATTCCCTTCACTAGGAGAACCCCTCACTAGCATATTCTCATTATAAACTGGCAATGACTAGTGCTTTTACAAGAAATCTCTAGCCAACCTTCTTACAAGAGATCTTTTTTTAACACTAGCCTATTGGGACAAGTGGAACTAGATAGGGAAAAAAAAAATTACCTCCAACAATTCTTTGTTTTCAACGCTTTCTAATTTCCATATAATTTCAAAACTCAAAATTAACTATTTTGTTAGGACAAAAGGAGAAAAAATTCGTTGGTTACAATACATATGAGTTTTACTTCCGTAGCTGTTTTAGTAGCCATAGGAGAGGCTGACTGTTCATCCATTTGTCTACCAGTATTGTTTGAGATTAAACAGTTATTATTAGATCTCTCTTTCAGATCCATATACTGGATTGCGCATGTAGAAATTGAAGTATCTCATGTTATAGCTGCTTATGCTAAATCTCATGTAACAAATGATATAACTTGGTTATACCCGTTGAGTTATTTGTACCATTCAGGACTGGCTGATTTACAGGAAGTTTAATATAATGAATCTATTTCTTCAAAAAAGAAAATAAATAAATAAATAAATAAAAGAGGGAAAAACTAAGAATGCTAGACTAAACTATTTCTTATATAAGCAGCCCCTAATTACATGAAGTTCCATCAACATATGTATGATTTTTACGTCAAAATGGAAGGAGCATTAGTTTAAATCATCGTACGAGTGTAAGAAAATCTCATATTTATATAACTTGCAAAAAATCTCAAATTCACTTTCAATTTTCTCGAATTCTTATTCAAATTCATAGATTTTCTTTAAGAACAGCTAACAGAATTAGGTTTTATGCACACACAAATTAAAACCAGTGAATTAAAATGGTACACTGCCTTTCAGCATTCGTCAATTCTAGTATTCTTAAACATACGCTACCTTACACCCGGTGGGTCAAGATTAAAAAGTCCAACAAAACTGTAAGAACGAACAAAGTCCAATTCAAAAGTCGAGTTGTATTTGGGTGGTTAGGATTGCTGATGCAAAATCAATAACTATAGAATACATGAGCCTGTGAGATTTATTTTAATAGTGATATTCCATTCCTCAGTAACTAGTATCATCCTAGTTAGAATAATAGTACCATAGATACTAGGTGCCACGTCAAAAAAGTCCAATACAATGTGATAAATTTTCAAACTAATAATTAAACAATAATTCAAACTCAGTTAGTGGTCTCATTCCTTTTTTTTTTCCCTTTTATGTGGTGACAATTGAGAATGTTGTAACAAAGTCTGCGGAGGCTATAACAAAAGTCTATGCTCTAAAAAGCATCTTATCTCCTCATTTCTCATGTGGGTAGATGGTCTATATATCTAGCCACCTGTATATCTACCTTATTGCATTCTTTAATTCCTTCATCATTTACAGACTTGAAGATCAGATGGAGAATTCTGACAAGGCAAGTGTTAGGCACTACAAGAAATCGGATCTTCCTCGTCTCCGGTGGACGCCGGAACTCCATGACCACTTTGTTCAAGCTGTTGAAAACCTGGGCGGAAAACATAGTAAGTTTCATGTAATCTCTCCTCATCGATCAAGCACTTGAAATCGAATTCGAGTTAATTTGCTAAATCATAGCATATGAAAGAGTCTTTATTGACTTCAAGAATGATTATGTTGATGAGTGTATATATATATATATATATATATATATATATGTATATGATTGATGACTAATAATTATTAATCCATTATGCAGAAGCAACACCAAAGAGAATTGTGCAAATGATGGGAGTAAGAGGGCTTCAGATGTCTCATGTTAAAAGTCACTTGCAGGTATAAATAAATTCATCGAATTGATGATTTTGATAATATATTTTACATATTATAGTGGATTTCTTTTTGTGTTGGTTGAAATTTATAACTTCAGTGTCACTGCTCACAAACACAACTCTCTCCACAACACCCACGCCCCCTCCCCAAAAAAATCTTCCTAGAAAGCCAAAAAAAAAAAAAAGAACTTGAGTTTTATTACTGTAATTTATTGTTTTAATAACAAAATAATAGTACTAATGATAAAATTGCCTAAAAATACTTGAACCTAAGGCCCAAAAAAAGGACAATACATAAGCGTCACTGAGAGAGAAAAAGAAATGGTAAACAAAAACAAGACAAAACAAAAATATTAACAGATTGAAATATGTAGCTAGGCTAGATCAATTATGGAAGACTATCTAGCTAGCTTTCTTAACCAGCTATATTGGAAATTTGGAATTAGTACATACCTGAGTAGAAATAACTAGCTAGCTATGGCATGCAACTTAAGGAGTTTGAAATTTTATTTTGAATTTTGATTAAAACGCCAATGCGTACTGAGAAAGTTGTTCATGGATTCTGTTTTAGGCCTTTCGATCTATATCGTTAATTACTTAAAAGAAACGAGTAATGATCCATGCATAATTAATAAAAAGTGTACATCTAATAAAATTCTGTATATAGTATCATACTTATATTCCAAGGCCAATCACTAGAAACAACATTAAAAGTGTATATGCAAGCCAAAAATCATATATATTCTTGCTTACTGCATGGAGTCGGACATTGTTCTATGTACACTTAGTTTTGGTAAAACGATTGTTCTTTAAATTGAAGAAGTTAAACGATTCAATTGGAAAGGAATTTTGTTGGCGGTTCTCTCTTGTACTACGTACTACTCCCTCCGGTCCTTATTTTAAGGTATTTTGATTTTGTATTAACTTATATCTAAAATGTCTTTTTTAATTAAAAAAATCTTAAAAATATATTGTTACATTCGTTGTATTCTCCTCATTATTGAGAATGTTTTTAAGATTTTTATTTCGATTAAAAAGATATCTTAGGTGAAATTTGGGACAAATCAAAATGTCTTATAACAAAGACCGGAGGGAGTATTCAGTATTCAATACGGCAGTTTTCAAAACTAGTGAAGCTCAAATAAAAATAGATTCATTTCACTTTTTCTTCGCCTAATCAAACATGCATCTTGATGACAATCACGCAAACCTTGCAAACCAAACCAATTTTAGTTTCTTTTTTCATAGAAAAGAAAAACCAAAAAAATGTATTTTCCCCCTTACGATTTATCACGCTTTACTGATATTTTTTTGTCCTATTTAATAAAACGTGAAATATTGCCAGATGTATCGGAGCATGAAGAAAAGGACCACTATTAACCTAACGGTACCAATTGCAAATAGGATGAACGTAGAGGAGATAGCTTGGTCCCCTCCAAGGTATGTAATTACTACTTCTAGCTCATTTTTAGGTCACAATCCATGAAACTGGTTCGAATATAGTGCATTTTGTGCGTGTGTGACTTACATGGACTTGAAATGTTTTCTGAAATTGGGAAAGCCTGTCATTTGTACGAATGATTAAGTTCCAGGTTCCGTAAAGGCAATCGAATGCATAATGCATTCGTTATTGTCTTTTTCATCTTTTAATGGTACCGTGAGTTAACTAGTTAAAGTCAAAATAAAATACACATGCACACTGCTGTGAACAAAATAGCGAACTTACATCTTTTGTCCCCCTTAATTTGCTCCAGAAAGCAGTCCTCTAAATTGAACTAATTTAATTCAACAAAAGGAACTTTTTCTTTTGGGTCAGTCACGGAAGGGAAAAATATATATATTTTCACGTTTATTAAGAGAGGAAAAGAAAGGAAAAAAACCCGTATTTATTGAATTACTATAATTAAATCAATTCAATAAACCGTGAACTTTTTTATTTTGGGGATTTCAAACTACATTCTTTTTTGGCTCAATCATTGGTATTTGGAGATCGAGAAATATATGACACAGATGTCACATGTTTGTCTAAAAAAAAATTGGCCACATTGAGTACTATATAGGCATTAAATAAATTAAACTTGCCTTTAGGTACTGACATGGGCAATATTTCTTGCAGGGAGTTTATTGATAAAAATCAAGAAGGGAAGAATAAGAAGAAACAAATCAAAATCCCAATCATGTACAATTTGCAGGTGATAGATATGAAATCCATTTTTTTACGTTAATAGAATTTTATTTTCAAATGTATAATAATTTTGTACTTAATTGATTAATGATTATTGTAATAATGCAGGTGATTCAAGCCAGGGAAGATGTTCATTCTGATGTTGAAATTGAAAATCAGAGCGAAATTTCTGAATATATGAACGAAACGACATTTCATGATTGCGGAAAGCGCATAAGCCTATGCTCCTTTGATAATGATCTTCTCATCTCCAATTCAAGGGATCTAAACAATTGCTTTGACTTCTTCCTAAAATCTTGTAGTAAGGGAAGTAGGCACGTTAACCTAGATTTAACCATCTCATCATCATGTCATTAATAAGGCGTTTTACCAAAATACATAAAGTCAACAAAAGCTCATTCAGCTTTGTTAGTAGCATTATTATTTTTCATCATTAAATTACTCCCCCCATTGTCACAAAATTGATGTTCAGTTTGACTTTCCACTGTAAATATAATTTGTACTAAAAATAAAACTCAAACCTGAAAAATCATTTTGAGACGAAAAAAATAGCATTTTTGTATCGTGTCATCTGCTAGCTAGCTACTTGGTTAGAACTAGAGATCTCTTAGAACCTTGCATTGCTGCAAAGGAAGGCAGGGTTTGATTTTTCAGTATTTCGCATTTTGGTAACGTAGTATTTGGTTCTCAACAATTTTCATTTGATGAATGATTCCTCATGCCTGCTGATCAGCTACTTGTCTTCCTCTTTTAATTGCCTGTTTACCGCGTCTGCAGTAGGAATTGAACGCTCAATCTTAGTTAAAAATATAACGCACTAATCATTAGGACACGATTCGATTCTTTGTATTACATTTTTAATAAAAGTAATAATACAAACATACATATGTATATTCGTGTCTATATATATGTATGGAAATATTTACAAAGAAAAATGAGAATTACGAATAATGTTGATTAAATCTTATTCTTTATTTTTATATTTTTTATTTGAATTTAAACATTTAAGGTTAAGAAACATAATTTAGATTATAGACTCGTCATTCTTTATAAGTTTTCTTTGTAACTTTTTCCTGTATATATTGCTATTGTTTTAATAATTTAATTCTTGTATTTTAGTAATCTTAGTGCACAAAAGTGATACATTAAAATTTTATATCTTAATTTAAACTTTTTTTAATTAAAACCTTGAGATAATTTTAAGCGCACACATTTCACACTTCAATTAATTTCTATTAATTCAAATCGGCATATATCTGTTTCAAGTGACAAAATTTTTTAAATAAGAATTTTAATCAATGGTACAAGTTTATACTGTGGTCCGAACCGGGATCAACATGTATATATATATATATATATATATATATATATATATATATATATTAAATCAAGTGCTTGTTGGCGTTCGTACTGTAGATTTAGAAATCTTATTACATGGAGATTTCGAATGGATTCCACTTTTATTCTTTAAAGAATAAAAGTATTCTAGGTTTTTTCCGATTATCAATAAATATATGATGAAAAGTAACTTTTAAACATATGGGTCTTTCATAGATTTTAAAGACGCACTTGGAAAACTGTTGCTTTTTAATCAGACAGAAAATGTCGATTTGTTTGAATAAAAAACAAGCATGTATAGCGGTGATTGATATGAAAGTTGCTTCATTTATGTTTTCCAGTCAAATTGAATATTTGGAATGAAAGAGAATTTAGTATTGAACACGGCAGCACACACCGCCAATATTGGGGTCCCCAAAGAGGTAGGCACCGTCTTTTTTTGAACACGAAAATGATGTTAAAGAAAGAAACAGATAGACATTATTGAGATATACCCGAAAAGAAAACTAAAACATATAAGTAGCAATTGCTATTAAAGATCCAATTGACTGAAATTTGTTTTACTTTACTTTCCGGCCATTTATATGCGATGATGGAACTTTAACTGCTGTTTTTTGAGTAAATAATTGGAAGAAGATAATGCTACTTTTCCTAGCTAACTAGGGTTTGAAATATTGTAAATTCTAGTCACCAAACAAATGTAAATAAATCTTACTCACGCAGATGACTAAGCGAATTCCTTAGCAAAACAGGCATAAAGCATCCACTTGGCCTATATTCTTTTGATGTTATCCCAAATTTTGTAAATTTGCTAGTATAGCAAAACCTTATAGGCTGTAATATGCGTAATAGATAGTCTTCGATGTTAATTATAACATTTTCATTGGTAACCAAATAAATAAATCTTGTTTGTTTGGGTCTTATTTATTAGACATATTTTTTAAAATCATTTTATTCAATCCTGAACTTATTTGTAAGAAGAAACTTTTTTTGTATTTTTATTCTTGAAAATAAAGCAATCCTTTCTCAAACATATGCATCAATGGACTACGGGAACCGAAATTGAGGACTAAAATAATAGTATATATTGAAAAAGCTCGTTCAAACCATATACATAACACGGGTTGAATTTAGTACCCGTACAATGGCCTTCTGTCTTTTTCCAAAAAATGAATTTCGTCATTTCAATTGAATATGTATGGCATTTATTCCTTGTTTTGACTATAACTTATCTCTTCATCTATTCAACAATTGACGTTACCGAAGCCATGACGTTATGTCATGAAACACCAATCATGTTCTCTTTATTCAGCTTCTTCATTCACAAACCCTTATCTCAAAACGTGCTTAAGAAATGACAACAGACAATGACATATAATTCATTTGCCTGTTTCCTTGAATGCACGGAATGAAAGAAAATCAGAACCATATATGCAAGATCAGAAAACCCTCACCTCAAAACGTGTCCAAAAGGGCTTAAGATGATCAATGTCTTTTCGAAGAAAACAAATCAAATGTAATCAGAAACATTGCATGAATTTGTTTTTAAAATAACAAACGATAATCCCTTTTGAAGACGATTGCATGATGGAAAGTTTTTTGTACTTTTGAAGTGGATTGAGATTAATTATTGAGAACCTTTAGGATTCCCGTGGTAGCCTTTTTTTTTTTTTTAATCATGTCATATAATTACTTTTGGTTAATATGAGAAAGAGGAGGTCCCTTTATAGAAACGTGGTAAAAAAAAAAAAGTCCAGCTAGATACGTACATGGACAAAGTTTGGCAGATGTAGATCTTGTTAAGCCCAACTAGTTAAGAAACATTGTCAAGCACAACATCTCACTCTCGCAAGCCTAAATAAAAATCTCGTTTTTATACTTATTATATTATCTAAGAAGAAATGAACGAATATTAATCGATGTAGTATATTACAAGATAATATATAACTAGTCGTGAATGAGGACTTGGTTCAGTGATAAAATCACCCTTGCTCCAAGAGAAGGTTATGAGTTCAATATCACACTTCAACAAAAAGTGAGGGATTGGCTCTCACCTTACCTATTGGCACCTCTAGGAGCTTGTTATGGCTAATCCACTAATAAACTTCCGATTTTGCATCCGAACTTATCAACCCGAACTTGCCTAGAGTGGTTTACCTACCACTATAATTTACATGCTATTACAGTGGGCGTGAGTTCTATCTCTAGTGGATTCCCAGCGTTCCCAAAAAAATGTATAACTGGTCCAACTATAAGATTCCTGATTCGAAAAATTCTAAGCATGGATACTCCTTGATATAAATATTTTGCATTGAATGAATTGTTCAAACATAGTGGAACCAAGAAACGAAGTTCAAACATCAAAGGCAGAAGCGAGAATTGTAAACAAAATTATGTACCGAGGCATCCAATTCAAAACAAATTGACACATAATTGAGAGGATAAAATATTTTCCTTTTCTCTCAATAATATAAGTTTGAGTTTCACTTTTAGTTGAATTTGTATAAAAAATAAAATTCAAACTGAACAATAATTTCTGACAGAAGATTATTATTTATCGGTCTTTTAACCATACACTTAGCTTCAAATTGGCAGAATTCATGGTTTTTTTTTAAAAAAAAAATTGTCTTGACACCGTCATTTAGAATTGAATTATAGTATGGAAATTTTCCAAACATAAGCTACCTAACACCCCGTCCAAACGTTGAGATTTGAAAGTCCAGAAAAACAGTAAACTAGAAGGCAATCCCTCAACAAAATGTATATCACTAGTTGTATATTTAAAAAAGTCTAATCAAACGTGACAAAATTTCAAACTAATAATTAAACAATTATACAACAAGTTAGTTGATTCATTCCTTTTTTTCCCTTTTGTGGGCTGGCAACTGAGAATGTTGTAACAAAGTCTGCGGAGGCAATAACAAAAGTCTAATGCCAAGAAAAGCATCTTATCTATTAATTCTTCCATGTGGTAGATGGTCTATACATTTAGCTACCTATATATCTATCTTAATACTGGCCTTCTTTCTCATCATGTACAAACTTGAAGTTCAGATGGTGATGTCTTACAAGGCAGGTACTGTTAGGCACTACAAGAAATCTGATCTTCCTCGTCTCCGGTGGACGCCGGAACTCCATGACCACTTTGTTCGAGCTGTAGAAAACCTAGGTGGAAAACATAGTAAGTATCAATTCATGCAAGACACAGATTTTCTTTAGTAGTCGTAATTCGAAGCAATTAATCGTATGGAAGAGTTACCTCTTTTCGATTAAATTAATCACATCCACGATCGATCTTTTGATTTTGCTCTCTAGACTTAGTTTCTTTCCTATCTTCCTGTTTCAGATGATCAATCCCATACTTTCTTTCCTGTTCTTTTTCCCCTTCAAACTACAAGTTCAGTAGGGCAAAATCCTAGAAATATGACCAAAAGTTCAATAGTTCGGTTAATGTTACAAAGGGCCAACTCGCGTGTTTTGCTCTGATTTATCCATCATTAACAACTTTCTCTTTTTATTTATTTTTTGTTTTTTTTTTGTTGCAGAAGCAACACCGAGAAGAATTGTGCAAGTGATGGGAGTAAGAGGACTTGAGATGTCTCATGTTAAAAGTCATTTGCAGGTATATAAAATCCACTTAGTTAATCATATATGTTATTTTTGGATCTTTCTTTGCTTGTTATTGCGATTTTAAAATTTTTTCGAACACATTCTTTTTGTTATCTTCTCATCATAATTGTTGGTACAAGTTTTAAATCGGATCTTGATTTCTATATCCAGTTGATCTGTGGAATTCATACATGGCTATAAGGTACCAGATTTTACACTAGTAATTTATAATACTCTAGGAAATTTAAAAATTCTGAAGAAATTTTTATGTATCAGCTTTCTGGGTGGATTCATAATGTACTTTCGTACTTAAATAACAATAGAAATGGAGAAGCTAGCTAGCAGAAGAAAGCTCTACAGAAATTTGTGTTTGATTAACATATATTTTCTTTTATACTTCTATGTACAAACTGATAAGGTAATAAAATTGCTCATAAGAGATTTCAAGTTAATGAATAAAGGGATCAACACTTAAATATGACTTAGAGCTATAATTTGACAATAATAGTTGTGGGAGCCCTTATACCCGAAAGAAGAAAACAAAAACAAAACAAAACCAAAAAATCAATAAAGAGAATAAAGCTAAAAGTTTAGGTTAGATCAAGTGTAGACTTACTACCTACGCTAGGCTCTGCCTGGAAACACTTAGTGAAGGTATTTTACTAAATTTTCCCAACTTTCTAATATAGTAGAACATTTTTAAAATGTAGTTTTGCATTCTGAATTACATATAATAAAAGGAAAACGTCTAGTGAAAATATATATGGCCATGAGATGGTGATTATTGTGATACACATCAATGTTTCCTTTAATGAAACAAAACTGCGATTTGGAACAAGAAACATCGTTTTTGTCATTTTTTCTAATTATTTTTTTTTTGTATGTCTATTACACTACCGCACGTACGTTAATTAATTTGTACACTTTTATCGAAAATTGTGATCATGCATCTTTTTAAGACTTCTGAATGTGATCACATAAGAACATCTTATTTATTGTTCATTAAATCAAACATTACACCAATTAATGCACCTCAGGTAAACGTGTATACGAAACCTGTTTGGTTCTGTTATAAGTGGAATTCAGATTAAATTCGATAGTTTTAAAGTGAGTTTCATTACTGTTCATTGTGATTTACTCAATTTTATCCAAGTAAGCTAACGTTAAAATATTCGCTAGATGTATCGAACCACGAAGAAAAGGACCACAATTAACCTAACGCTACCAATTGAGAATAAACTGCTAGACGAGGAAATCGCTTGGTCCCCTCCAAGGTATGTTACTAGTACTTTTTGTTCATTTTAGGTCATAATCTACGAAAAAAAAATAAATAAATGAAGCCCGTATAGCTACTTGCGAGCGTGTGTGTGTGAATTAAATGAACGTTTTGAAATGGTTTTTGTAAAAAAGGAAAACGCATCATTATCTAATTAAAATGATTTGGTTCCAGGTTTAGTAAAGGCATTCTAATGCATTCAAATAGCTTTGCTTTCATTTTGAGTTCCATTTACCATGAGCTGAACTATATCGAAATTCAAAGTAAGGACACACATTCGAAACAACAAAGTACCTCACCCACAAAATGTACTCATTCTGTTGCTTCAAGTTTTTGTTTCCTTTCGCATTGCTCGATTTCTAATTTCCAGTTTCGAAATAATATTCGTTGAATTAAATGACAAAATAATTGCCCCTTAAAACGGTCATGAAAAAAAAAAAAAAATTTCTCCATCCACGTTTTTCAGTAACAACATCAGTGTTTCTTTGGGATCGGATGCAGAACGGGTATTTCAAACTCGGCCCTTTTTGTTGATATTAGGAAAGGGAAAAATTTTACACTAATGTTACATTTTATTTCTTTTTAGCATGTATAATGTCCAGCGGGTATTGACTTTATCGTGCAGATGTTATATGATGGGGGGTACGGAGAAATGTTGTTATTCTATAAAGTGCGAACAAACTAGATAAATGATTATTTTGACTTGCATATAATTAAAAAGTAAATTAACTTGCCTTGGAAAATAAATAATAAAATCCATATTAGTTTTTCTTTTGACCAAGAAACATACATTTGATTAAATAAAATCCATACCAGAGTTCTCCTGTCATTTATTAACTCATGCTCCCACTCTTTTCCAACATGGGAATTATTTACAGCAGGGAATTCATTGGGAAAAGCCAAACAGAGAAAGAAACGATGATAGAAACAAGAAGCCAAGCCATTTACAATGCAAAGGTGAGTTCAACTTTTAGTGTAAATTAAATAGAATCCAATTTCTAGATAGATAAGGATATACTTAAATAATAAAGAAGAAATGTGTTAATGCAGGTGATCAATGAAGAAGGCAAGGAAGATGATATTCACTCTGATGTGGAGATTGAAAATCGGAGTGAAATTTCTGAATTTATGAACGAAGCAACAGATGATAATTGTGGAGAGTACAAAAGATTATGGTCATTCGATGATCATCTCATCTCCAATTCAAGTGATTTAAACAATGGCTTCGATTTCCTATTACAATCAAATAAGAAAGACAGAAGTCATGTTAACCTAGATTTAACTATCTCATCATCATCATGTTATCTGTAAGACATTTACTCAAATAAATAAATAAATTAAGTAAAGAGAGCTTAACAAGTAGCTTGGTCTTTGTGTAAGAAACATGTATAGATTATTAAAAGAATCGTATTTATTCATACTCATTTTTCAAATTTAACATTTATAACATGTGTTTTTTTCTAAAAGATTACTATTCCTTTTTTTTTTTTTTTTTTTACAAATTTCTTCATTGCATGCAATTGACGTTGGGAACTTTGTACGATATGTGTGATTAAATTGATGTACATGAACACACACACACACACATATATATATATATATATATGTATATTGATGTAATTCTGATGTTCATGTATATTACCCATTTCCGAAAATGATTGTGTCCATATTGGATTTTTAGTTTAATAGATTGAATCATGAAATTTAGTACAAGAAATGTGAATTCAAACTGCACAAAAATTATCGAAATTGGTTCTCTTAAATTGACTATATATTTGATGAAACAATTTCCTAATGCAGCTCATTTAAAGATCCAATTAGGCTTTTACAGAAACAAGCCCAACAGCCCAAAATATACATGGGTCTTATATGGGTCTCACATAGGTCCCTCTTTTGGACACTTCTTAAATAGTGAACTATATATACTTCAAGACATTCATTTTATGGAGTTAATTCACACTTCTCATTTTCTCTCTAAGTATGTATTTATTTCATTTTCTCTCACTAGACTAACTTTGGCATCATAGTGCTAACCCTTTTCTTGCAGGTCTCCGTCGTAATTGACCATTGACTCGCCACCATCGGGATTTGCTTTTGGCGCCGATTGTGAGGAGGCATATACTTGGTCGAGGGTGAGCCCAAGAGCTCTATGAGAGTTATGGTGTCTACTAGGGCGAGACCTGATGAAGGCACTAGCCGACGCCCTACTGTTAGGTCTGAAATGGTGAGAGAGTCGGCCCGGCATTCACCAAGGAGGACCCCCGAGAAGGAGCGGGGCAACGACCGTGCGTCCCGGACTGGAGACGGGGAAGCCATCTCGCGGAGACACTCGGAGCGGAGATGCGGTTACTCTCCTCATGATAAGGGAGGGGGCCGTGAGTGTCGACATTTCCATCAACCATCCGGGGCTGCTAAATCACCCCGACCTTCCGATCATAGTCATGATCCAGATTTTTGGAAAGCCCTGTCCGAAAAATATCCGGAGGTCAAAAAGAAGATTTGTTGGTTTGAGGAGTACTACTACGGGAGGAAGGATCGAGGTCGGAGCACCAGTCTGCAGCATGTGGGAGAGAAGCGCAGGTCACACCAGCAGTCTGAAGAAAGAAGGGATGAGCCCGCTACCAAACGCCCCAGTGTCAGAGAAACTCCACGGCTTGTCACCCCAGTGGTGGATGAGAGTTGACCCCCTGTGATTCCGGGACTTGACCCAAGATTGGAGGCTATTCTCGGAGGACAGGAGATCTATTAGAGTCCCTTTGCAGAGCACATTCGGATATGCACCAAGCCTGACAACTTAAGGTTGCCCAAAGATATCAAGAAGTATGGTGGAGATACTCGCCCAGTTAGTTTCTAGGCCGACTACATGGCTGCCATGGATCTTCGAGGAGCGTCAAGGGAACTTATGGCAAAAGGTCTACCAACTTTCCTCACCGACAGAGCTAAGACGTGGTTCGATAGTCTGCCTCCGGGTAGTGTTTGTTCCTTCCATGAGATGAGACGGATGCTCCATATTTGGTTCTTTCAAGTAAGAAGACTTCCAAGACCATCCACGAGCTGGTGTCCATACGCCAAGGGAAGAATGAGACTTTGTTCCAATATTATGACTGGTTTAACAAGGACTTGATGACGATCGACGACCTTGTTGTTCGAATTGAGTTTTTCAATGGTCTTTCTCCCTTCGGGTCGGGGCCTGCGCTTGGGGGAAGCTTATGGAAAAGCAACCCGAGAGCACCCAAAGACTTTGGGAGACAGTCGAGAAGGAGGTCCGCAAGGAGGAGTCACTCTGGAGAGCTCGAGAAGCCTTCCAAGGAGATAGGAAGGAGAAGAAGCCTAAAAAGCGGAGGTCGACCAACAATGCCCCCAAATATAAAGCCAAAATGACTCCACTCATCAAGACCGAAAAAGAAATCTTGCAGATCCAGAAGGGTGAGTTTAAGACTCCCTCGAGGATGAAGAATATAGGGTCCTCCGACGAATGGTGTCATTATCATCAAGGCAAGGGTCACGATACCGAGGATTGTTAAGACCTCCAGCAGCAGATCGAGGACGGACTTCAGGCTAGCAAATGCCAGCAATACGTCAAGAAAAGCAGAGGTGGCAATGCGGGCTTTAAAGACAAGCAGAACCAGAAATGGAAGAAGAACGACGCCAAGAACCAGCCCGTAAAGGTAGAGGTCGAGGCAACAGATTGGCAGAAGACGAGGCGCATGCTCAGAAAATCTCAGCCGCCCCCTTGGGGGCTATATTCGGGGCATGCCTTGCTGTTCAGAGTATGTCAGGGATAAACGTGATGCTCGACCCCGTCCCCCAAGAGAAGATGTTAGAAAAAGGGTAAAGGTTTCGGAAGAAATCACGTTCTCCGACAAAGATGTTGTCCTCAATGCAGGTGAAGGGTCGGATGCGCTCGAAATTGAGGCCGTCATCGCTAATCGTGTGGTGCGACACGTGTTCGTGGATAACGGGAGCTCGGTGGACATCATGTAATACGACTGCTTCCAGAGGCTCGGTCTTGATCGAGCTACACTTCAACCAGCTCCGACGTCGTTGGTAGGTTTCTCCAATCATATGATTATGCCCTTAGGTGTAGTTACCCTTGTTGTGACTGTAGGAACCCAACATCGGTTAAAGATAGTGATGTGCGACTCTGCTGTGGTGGACGTGGTCGCCACTTTCAACATCATATTGGGTCGACCCTAGATGTGCAAAACCGAAGCTGTTTATTCCCCCTAGCATCTGGTCATGAAATTTCCAACACCAGCCGGAATAAGAGAGGTTCGAGAAAATCCCTAGATGGCCAAACAGTGCATGGTCGTCGCAATGAAGAAAGGAAAAGTGCTGATGATGAAGGTGCCGGAAGTCAATATGGTCTGTGAGTCGGCTCCTCAACGACCCAAGGTGCAGACGAAGGAACCAGGAGTGGAGGCCGTGGAGCATGATGGGGAGTACGATGCCGTCCCTATCAATGCATACTTGGAGGGTCGAATTATCCAACTTGGACGCGTCCTGCCCCCCAGCCTCCAAAAGATGGGGATTCGGCTACTTCAGGAATATCAGGACGTCTTTGCGTGGGAGCCTTCGGACATGACAGGGATCCCCGTGGAGCTAGGTATCCATCGTCTCAATATGGATCCTAGCACACGTCCAATTCAATAGAGAAAGAGGAAGATGGCACCGGAGAGGAGCGCAGCAGTTGATGTTGAGGTTGCCAAGCTATTGGTCGCGTGCGTGGTTCAAGAAATGCTCTACCCGACCTGGTTGGCCAATCCAGTTATGGTGAAGAAGCCCGACTTATCATGGAGAATGTGTATAGATTTTACCGACCTCAGCAAGCATTGCCCAAAGGATTGTTACCCCCTACTCACCGTTGAACAGAAGGTTGATGCTATAGCGGGATATCCGGTCTTATGCTTTCTCGATGCTTACAAGGGGTATCACGAAATCCTCATGGCCGAAGAGGACATCGAGAAGATCGTGTTCATCATTGAGCGTGGAATCTACTGCTATGAGAAGACGCCATTTAGACTAAAGAATGTTGGAGCTACGTACCAATGGATGGCCAATCAAATGTTCAGTACCAGATGGGTGCAACATGGAATTCTTTGTCGACTATATGGTTGTAAAGAGTGTTCGCCTGTCGTTGTCTTTGTGATACTCAAAATATTGATCAGTTGACCTGTTTGGATTGGGTGCCAAGGGTTTCGGAGCTGGCAATTCGTCCCTATGGATCTGGAGGATTTCTCGTCGGAGCTTGGTTAAGGGTATTAATTGCCTATCCATCTTGGGCAGTGCCGGTTTGTTTTCCTGGGGAATTCTCGGCTTATCCTTTGGTCCTACCGAGGCGAAGGATTCTTGGGACCTCTTAAGTGTGTGTTCTCGTTGTATATGGTTCTCGACGATGGCCCACATCTCTTGAGCGTTCCTAGGGGGTTTGGTCAAGATTTTAACTCACAACATTGAGGATTTTCCGAAGGGGTTAAGGCCTTGGATGAATCCATTGCGGACGTCTCGATCATGGATGTTGTCGACTTGCATGGTTTCTTGTATGAACCGTCTTTGAAAGTCGGTTAGACTCTCATGCTGTCCTTGTCTGACTGAGGAAAGGTCGATGGACATCCGCGATATCCGTTTGCTCTGGAAGAATTGAGTAGCTAATTTGACGGACAAATCTTCAAAACTGGTGACGCTTCCTTCCGGTAATTGCCCAAACCATTGCTGTGCTGACCCGGATAAGTATGAGGGTAACGCCTTTGCCATGAAGTTCATGGTTGCGTTTCAGATTCTCATGACTTGGACATACCCTTGCAGCCATTGAGAGACACCGGTATCTCCTGAATATGGCTTGAATTCTTTAGGGAAGTCGAGGTCTCGGGGCTTAGGTTCGTCTCGAATGCTGGGGATGAAGGGGCTCCGGTCTAGCCCTATCCCGATGATCTTTCTCATTTCCTCTCGGATTAAGGTATTCTGGTCTCTTGTTCCTTGCTGATCTCTCCCTGGAAGTATGGAAGATTTTCTCTATGCCGATTATGTTGCTGCTGTCTTGGAGGTGAATATCGAGGTTGGTGATGGTATTCTTGGTCATAGTCGCCCTCGATGTTGTTGTGGCCTCGATGTGGTTCGTAGTCATGTCTGTACTCACCCCTTCGAGGGCTTCTTAGATTCCAATTGAATTCTAGGCGATTGTGTGCATTAGTTCGCCTCGGGGGCCTCCCCTGTTCTCCTTCGATGATCTCGACACTGGGGGGGTCGTGATTCTCCCAAGTGTCCCTACGTTGGTATATAGCGTCGAATTCCTCGAGAGCGGTATCGAAGGCTGGGTATCTTTCTCTCAAGGCGTTCCAGAATATGGTATCTGTGGTAGCATGCGAGCGTTCTTCATGGAGGTTTTTGTATCCCTCAGTTTCTTGGAAATTTTCCTGCTCTTGGACTTTCCGCTTGCCCCGTTTCTTGTCGAGAAGGGCTAGGGTTCTGCGAGTTTCTTTTTCATCGATCAAATCCTCCAACTCTTGTTCTGTGGGGTCGGGTTGTCCGAGGAGACAACGCCGCCTGGTTTCTTCAAGAACATACCTCTGCATCCTCTGTTGTTGATCGTTATCATCGCCTAGCTTCTTGAGTTTGGCCTCGATTTTGGCTAGCTTCTGATCTTCCAAACGCTTGGCAGCAGCGGGGGTATTTCGAGGAGGAGGTATGTCCTCTTTTTCAGGTGGAAGATTGGTGTTTTTTTTTTTCGGGTCGGGCTGAGAAGCGCCAAGAACCAAACGCTCTTTTGTCGGTTCTTTCCCAAGTTCCCGGCCATGGCTTTTTCCTGTCTTTCTTTTTTCTTGTCGGCGTTAAAATTTGGTCAAGGGAGTATCGTCTCCTAGACTATGCTGGTGGCCAGAGGATGCCACGCTACCGGCGTCTTCTTCAATTCTGACCATCGTATCGAGTGTTCCGGCAACCCTGGTTGTTATGGAAAGATGTTAAAGAAACCTGAGAAGGTTTCTGTGACAGAAACCCTAATTTACGGGTCCCACCGGGCGTGCCACTTGTGCCGCTAGGTTAACAGTGGAACTCTGGTTAGGGTTTCCTGCAAAATAGGGCCTCAGTGTCTCCCGAGGTTAGACACTCTGATGCTTAAGTCAGTAAAAGGGTTACCAGAAAGTTTGCGAAGGTAGTTTGTTTGGCTATAGATTACGTACCTAAATTGTGGTATAAGCTACCCTATTTATAGGTATGAGATTACCTGGGCAATTCCTGAATCCAACTAGGTTTCAGGAATTTACACCACCCTAAGAGTTCCGGTTGGACTCTTCCTACGGTTGGTGGGCCGGTTCAGTCTCGGTGACGGATACGGACTCATCACTTTTTTTCTTTTCTTTTTTTAATGTTTTTAGCAATGCAAGTTGAGGCATGTGTATAATGTCCAAGGGATTACCAATAGCTTGCTGTACTTTGTTATTGTTAGAAAGAAGGTTACAATAATTAGTTATTCCCTACCGAAATATATGATGTTTTTATTGTACTTTTAATGAATGTAAGTCACGTCACTAGCTACTGAACTATTTAATGAATTAATGTGTGCCTTATCTTGTAATTACTTCAGTTTGAAGAGTATTGATAAATATAAATTTGGTGACGGAAGTATATATGATCGCATGATAAATGACGTATTGCTAGAAGAAAGTTGGTGACAAGTATAACCGAGGGTGTGTCTATTGTGTGACTTTTTCATATCCGCCAAACGCAAATAAAAGCGGATGAGACGTTCAAGAATTTGTTTTCTTTTCTTATGAAATTGTCAACAGTTACAAAAGCTTCTCATCTTCATGCTAATCTATAATCTAAGTCTAAATATTTACATTAGTTACAAAAATTCTATTCAAGACATATTGCCTAAAAGAATATAGTCTCCTCCTGCCACAAGAATATGCATCTGCACAAGCCTCTCTTTAGTCAGTAATCTCTGCTTTCAAACCAACTAACTAATAAAGGCATGCTTAGGCACATTCTGTCTGGGCCAAATGCACTGAGCTCCCTTGAACTTTGCCTTGACCGCCATCAACCATTCATAACCCGATGCAACAGTGTACTTTCCATTCTTATCAGCTATCCACTTATCCCCATTAAATCCAGTTTTTGATTGGTCTCTAATCTTTAAAATTTGCTTACAATGCCAATTGCTATCCAATCTTTGATGTACTTCCCATATAAGGGGCCTTCTTATTATATGCACATGTATCCACTTAATCCACAAACTATCAGATTTCAATGCTAAACGCAAAACTTGCTTTAAAATTGTAGCTCTATTCAAAATTTTTGCATCTCGAATTCCTAAACCTCCCATTGATTTTTTAACACAAACTTCCTCCCAACTCAGCAAAGCCCTAGCTCTACCATTGCTTTTCAACCACCATAAAAATTCACTACAAATTCTTTTCACAGAATTTGTTACACTTTGTGACTGTATATATGTAGATCCCCGATAAAATGCATGGACATCAAAACTGAATTGAGTAATTGCACCCTACGCGCATATGATAAATGTCTAGTGCTCCGGCATTTTATCCTAGCCACCATTTTACTGATAATTTCTTGACATTCTAATTGAGAAATTTTTTAGCGGACATAGGTACACCTAGATATCACATTGGAAATGTACCTGGCTTAAACTTAGTGATGCTGCACACCTCTTCTTGCTGCTCTTTGATGACTCCTCCAAAAAACACTCATGACTTCTGATGATTAGCCACCAAACCGGTCACCATAGAGAAATCTTCAAAAACATGCTGAATTCCTGTAATGGTTGTTGTATCTGCTTTGTAGAAGACCATTATGTCATTTGCAAAACAGATGTTAGTTAATTTAAAGCTGCACACATTAGGTGGAATTTAAACCGGACTTCTGAGCTAGCTTCTTCAAGCTTCTTGTCAGAAACTCCATCACTAGCATAAACAACATAGGTGAAATTGGATCACCCTGTCGTAAGCCTCTCTTGTTTGAAAAAACCCTGAATAGCTTCCATTTATCGATACTGAATAATACGTAGACTTTATACAAGCCATGATCCATTCTCTGAAGATTTTCGGGAATCCATATCCATCCAGCATTTCTGAAATAAAACCCAATTCTACATAATCATAGGCTTTCCTAGTGTCTATTTTCATTAAAACTCTACTAGTCCCCTTCTTCCCATAATGCCTATTAAGTTCTTACAAAATCAAAATATTATGCAAGATTAACCTATTTTTCACAAAGGCATTTTGGTATTCATTAACTAAATATGGCAACAAAGGTTTTAATCCATTACACAAGATTTTAGAGATGCATTTATACACAATGTTGCAACAAGATATGGGTCTGAACTGAGTAGCATTCTTAGGAACTTCTACTTTTGGAATTAAACCTTAGAAAGTGAATTTAATTTGCTTTAATAGCTAGCCAGTGTCAAAAAATTCCATCACAGCTCACATCCTTCTCTACTATTGTCCATGATAGTTTGATGAACCCAGCTCCAAAGCCATCAGGACCTGGACTCTCATTAATATTCATTTCCCATATAGAATATTTTATCTCCTTCTTCGACACTGCCTCTATCATTTGTATTTTTTGAGCCACACTGAGTCTGTTCCCATATTTGAAGACTTCCTGGTATGCTGCTTGTTTGCAATTAGCTTATCCCAGCAAATTCTTAAAATACTGAAGGAAATGAAGCAAATTCTGAAAATTCTTCATGTTCATGGTTTTCAATTTCGAATGTAAAAAAGCTGTGTTTTTATCACCTGCTATCAACCAGTCCTCCTTGGATTTGTGTTTCACGAAACTTATTGCTGCTTTGCTTGAGTTAAGATATTGACTATAAGCTTCTCTCTCCTGAGCTTGTACCATCATATTTCCTAGTTGCTAAATCAACTGCTCCTGTATATGTTGCAGCTTTTTGTATCATTCTCAGCTTGCATCTCAGCATCTCCAAAATGCTCCCTGTCAGCTTTCTCTAATAAGGTTTCAGTCTCTTCAACTTCATACAAAGTTGAAACATGGAAGTGCCTTTTAGTGCTTTTTCCCAACTTTGCCTTATAGTTTCCAAATACTTAGGAGAGATACTCTACATATTAAAAAACTTGAAAGGTTTAACTACTCTTACCATCTCTTCTTGTAACTTCACTAAGAAATGTGAATGATCCAAAATACCTTATGTACACACTGTGGCAACTGAATCAGCTCTATCGAGTGTGGAATATATTCTTTCACTACCCATTTGCATACTGTACCAAGTAAAAGTCTCTCCTGTTGTATGATGTCCAATACTCTACACTCATCAATACAGTCTTCAAAAACTGCCATCTCTATGGTGTTTGCTGGTTGATGGGTGTTGAGACCACAAAAATAAACCTGCTTAAAACTTGTAGTAAGTGATAAGAAGGGTTGATCCCATAGAGATGGGAAACACTTGATGAAAATTGGGATCAAGTATAAGAACACAAAGCAGAAGTAACAACAGCAAATTAGCAAGTGAGTTATTGACTTGGCAAAGTAATGGTAGCTTAGGGTCGTCCTCCACTCTACTCTATATGCATATGTATTGATTCTTTTAGCTCTCTATGTGGTATAAACCTGTATTCAATTAGGCACATAAACACTGTAAGGTCGCTTCCAATTGTTCCAGACAGCAGTCCTAATAGTAACAACTAAACTAACTTCCGTTGTCGACTCTGAATTACTACCAAGCCATTAAGATCTTCGGCCCTTATGATTGCCTCGTGCCAAACAACTAACTTCCGTTGTTGTTTGAAACCTTAGGCTATTATCCCTTTGTCACCGGTTAATCTTAGATGTTCTAAGTTAAGTTAATCCTTTCGAGATTCCCCTAACATGCATGTACAATTAGTTTGAATGGTATGTTCAATCTAAAAGCATGATTTAAACTCTAAGACTAAGCATACAAATATTATCAAAGAGCTTGAATCAAAACATAATTATGTAGAGTAGAGGGATTAGACCCTAAAAATGAGTTTAGCTACTCATGGAGTAAAGCTCAAACACCACAAAGTTTAGGTATTGAGACTTCATCCTGATTACAATAGGAAGAGAAGAAAACAGGGGAAGAGTAAAGTCAAGGAGTGTGGTAAAGTGCAGCTGACTTTGCAGAGTCAGTTTCTCACTTCCCGAAGTGACACCCCTGAGTCTACCTTCCAGAGTTATACTCTGTTTCTTCCTAACTGAACCAAACCCTACAATCTATTATACTTCAAAGTGTATTCTAGTTTGGCTGCCTTCGTCCTCAGTTGCTCCAGCCTTTTATAGAGGTTGGGAGGAGTAATCCTTGCTTAGCCAAGTTGATCTCCTCTTTACCCGATGGGTTTAAAGTAAAAGAGAGGAGACACATACTTCCTCCAACTTCCCTCCATACCTATAATCATCTTTTGGAAGGATTTGGTTGAGTTAATCAGTTTTAAGGCACATCAATCTTCTTCCAATGTCAGCAGCATCACTTCACCAACGGCTTTTCTTCTTTAGCTTCGAAGGTTTCCTCGAATTTGGTTCTCTTCCCGCTGAATTCTTCCTCTTCTTCAGCCTTTGCACTTCAGTCCCTACAACATCTTCCAATTTGGTTCGAAACTTCACCAATTTGCCATATTTTGACCACCTTTTTGCTCATATTGCAATTCAGCCCTTGGACTACCATAAGTCACCAAATTAGCTTATAAACATATAAACCTAACCTAATTGACCTATAATTAAAGCATAAAGAGGTAAAATATTAGCCTAAAAAGATATCACGAAATGCACTCATCAACTCCCCTAAACTTAAAGAGTTGCTTGTCCTCAATCAAATACAACATCTACCCCCTATACAGACTAAAAATAGAGAATGAAGCAAAGGAAACAGTCAAAGTTTTGTCTTAGGATTAGGTCTCATCAAAGGCAGATGCATACACTATAGTTCAGAACCATTTGAGCAAGATAGAAACTCACATCCACTAGCGCAAGGATGACAGACACATAACAAAGTGTTGATTTTTCCTTCTTAAGTTAAGCTCAACACAATGAACATTCCTGAATCTGTACCTATTTTCATCAGGTCTACAACTAAGGTATTCTAACAGGAATTCTGACTATGGGCTTCCTCACTTTGCTGTCAGCACATTAGCTGCATCTTTCACCCTTATACCCTTTCCTTCTATCCATATTGGCTTTTCTTCTGGATCTTTCCCACTCAAGCCTTTACCAAACACAATTTTCAGAATTTTTGGTATTCTAAGCATCTATATATTTCATCTCACCAGGTGTGAGGACACTCCTTTCTTTGGTTGCCATGCCTCACCTCACAAGGATTTATAATGTCTTATTCGACACTCTGCCTATACTCCCGCAATTAGCTAAACAGAGAACCTCAGTTTGATCTGCCAACTTCCCCTTTTTTTGAGGTATTTCAAGCTATTCCAAACCACTATGGGCTTGAATCGAGGTTGCCATAATGCATAGAGTTTGCCTTAATCTCTATCCCGGTTTACAGTCCCCCCATGTTAATAGACAAATGAGCTCCAGTACAGATCAGAGCAATGCAGGAAAAATTTTCAATTTTAAGCATTTAAGTCTAGAACACACTTTGTCAAGTGAGTTTGTGACATGAGAAAGTGGAACTAAGTTTCAGAGCTGATCAAGGCAGTTTCAAACAAGTGTTCAGCCAAATTTTGAGACTCAGTTTAGTTTCTTTATCGGCAATTGACTATCTACTAAGCATGCATTCTCTCATTTCCTAGACACAGAAAGACTAAGTTGACTCTATCACAGAGAGAGACACAGAAACACAGAGAAAATAGAAAAAAAACAGAAAAAAATAGGGCAAGAGCCAAAAACCAAAGACTCAAATAGAGACACAGACCTAAAAACAGAGACTACAGACTGACTCCTAGACATGGTTAATTCTCTTCACTCCCTCCCCCAAACTTAAAAATCTGGCATTGCTCTCAATGCTGAGTAAAAGGAAAATGGAAGATGAGATGATGAGTATTAATAGACACACAAAAAAAGCAAAACAATCAAAAACTAAGAACAGAAAAAGAAAGAAAAAGAAAAGGAAGAGAAAAGGGAACTAGTGACTTCCCTCGGCTTCAAAATCTAATGGCTCGTAATCTGGTGGTGATCCTTGCAAGGACCAAGGTAGTGGCAAAAGGGAACTTTCATCATGAGGTCTGAAGTTGACACCGGACCGTTCCATTAATCTTGTCAAAAGGCTGGGGAAGAACCAACCCCTTTCCTTCTCATCCACTGTAAAAACCTCCATTTGTTGGCAGATAATGGAGGCGAAATCAATGGTGATGTTGTTGATGATGGCGAATAGCAGCAAGGCTCTGTCAACGGATACAAACTGGTGAGATTTGGTAGGCATTATGTTGGTGCAAAACAGGTTGAACCAACCTCTATGGTGATCCGTCAAATGTTTTGTTAGGAATTCCTCAGGACAGCCATATTTGTCCAAGCTCCATTCCACCGCAATGTGATTTCTGCAGAGAGCTTTCTTTATAGTGTCCGAAAGCCTATGCTTATTTGGGACGCAGCCAATTGCATCTTCCCAATCATTTTCTACTTCAGGCAATACCAGGACTTCTCGAATAGTCTTTTCTCTTATCTCCACTGTCACTCCTCGAAAGTAGACAAATGGCCCTGTGACAACGGTCAAATTGGCATAGTGATCTTGGACAGCTCTCATCCTTGGTCTGGTGGTTAGGTTGCAAAGACCCTCCCACTACTTTTCGTCGATGTATGTCAATGGGTGGTCGTGGTTGAAACACTACCGTTCGGTGATGGGTATTCTGTTTCGGTGCCTTTGAAAGAATTCCCATCCAAACTCTATGATGAAAAGTTTGCTATTTCTCGGATCCTGGAGGTGCGCTCTCACTTCATGCCTCTCATCCCTATTGAGATTAGGGTTTGGCACAATCACATGCTCCGCCAGTCTGTCGGCAAAGATGGACTCCCCTTCTGGCAGAGTTCTGCGTCTGGCCGTTTCTTTTACTTTCGGATTCAAATTGGAACAGGTGTTTTTTATGGTCGGAGAAAATGGAGGGATTGTGCAAAGGAAGCGAAGGCAAGTAGTTTCAGAAAATGTCAACTTCCCATTCCCCGTCTTTTCAGATTCTTTACGGCAGCACCATTGTTTTCTTCCCCCAAACATGAAGCCAACACCGCTTCCCAAAGTCAAAGACAGACTTACATGCATTTTAAATAGTCGAAATGACTTTTGCAAGTCAGAAACTTACTTCTGAAAGTGGTCATCCCATTTCTCAGAGTGCCGATCTTGTCCTGTCTTCTTGACATTGGTTAGATATTGGTCATCCCTCCTCCTGAAATTTGGCTCTTCATTTGGGATAGAAAACTAACTGAATAATACAAAATACTATGAGAGATAGGGTTAGAACAAAAATGCTTGGATTACCTCCCAAGTACCGCACCAGTTTATAGTCGTATGCGAGACTGTGCTGAAATTATCACTCAAGATCATGGAGTGACAGAACATGACTATTCTGCTCTCCTTCAGATTATATTCCCAAATATGGCTTCAGCCTTTGTCCATTCACCAGCAATGTGCTCCCTGTCTGTAGGTTCATCAGCTCTACTGCTCCTTGGCTCAGAATCCTGCTGATCTTGTAAGGACCTCCCCATCTTGATTTCAGCTTTCCAGGGAAGAGTTTCAGCATGGAGTTGTAGAGTAGGACCAGCTGTCCTACCTCTAGCTACTTCTTGACTAGCTTCTTATCATGGAATCCCTTTGAATTCTCCTTGTAGATTCTAGAAGACTCATAGGCTTCCTGCCTAAATTCCTCCAATTCAGTGTGTTGTTGAAGCCTATGCTCCATGCTGAGCTTTAGATCTAAATTCAACTCTCTCAAGGCCCAATATGTCTTGTGTTCCAACTCAATAGGAAGGTGGCATGTCTTTCTATACACCAATTTGAATGGGACATGCCAATTGGAGTCCTAAAAGTAGTTCTGTATGCTCAGAGAGCATCATCAAGCTTGGCAGTTAGTCCTTGAACTGCAGACTACCTTCTCTAGTATCCTCTTGATCTTTCTGTTTGATACCTCTGCTTGGCCATTGGATTGTGGATGATAAGGTGTAGAAACCTTGTGCTTGAAGCCAAATTTAGCCATCAGCTTAGTGAAAGCACTATTGCAGAAATGAGAACCCTCATCACTAATGATGGCCCTTGGAGTGCCAAAATGAGAGAAGGTATTCTTTTTTGAAGAACCAGATCACTGTCTTAGCATCAGTGGAATGAATTGCTACAACTTCTACCCACTGAAAAATTTAATCAACTACGTGTGTGACCAAAAGATGACACAAAGGGTCCCATAAAGTGTATGCCCCACACATCAAAGAGTTCTACTTCCAGGATCAGTTCCTGTGGCATTTCATTTCTGCAGAAGGTATTTCGTGTTCTGTAGCATCTATCAAAACAAAGCAGATAATTTCTAGCATCCTATGTAAAGTAGGCCAAAAGAAAGCCGTTTGTAGTACCTTAGCAGCAGTTCTTTGGCCTCCATAATGTCCTCCATAGGGTGAGCTATGGCACTTTTCCAAAATATCAGGTATCTCTGATTCTGGTACACATTATCTGATCAGTTGATCCACACACCTTTTGAATAAGAAGGGTTCATCCCAGTAGTGTTGCTTTGCATCATGGATTAACTTTTTCTTTTGCTGCTAGCTAAGTCTTTCAAGTATGATCTTAGAGACAGCAAAGTTAGCATAATCAGCAAACCATGGATTCTGTTTGAGCACTTTGGCAAGTGACTGTGTCACATGCCAAACTGTTCATCAAGGAATGTTTCAGCAATTGGCTTAGGATCTTCTGGTGCATTCTCAAGACTTGACAAATGATATGCTACTTGGTTCTGAATGCCCTTCCTGTCTCTGATCTCCAGGTCGAATTTTTGCAGCAGCGAAACCCAACTAATCAACCTTGGCTTGGAATCTTTCTTTGTAACCAGATACTTAATGGCTGCATGATCAGTGTATACTATAACTTTCATTCCTAACAAGTAGGATCTGAATTTGTCAAAAGCAAACACTATAGCTAGCATCTCTTTCTCCGTGGTTGAGTAGTTGATCCGGGCTACATTCAGAGTCTTGCTTGCATAGTAGACAACATGCAACGCTGTGTTCCTCCTCTGACCCAGTAGAACTCCCACTGCAAAGTCATTGGCATCAGTCATTATTTCAATGGATGAGTCCAATCAGGTGTGACTATCACAGGAGCAGAAATGAGCTTCCCCTTGAGCTCTTCAAATGCCTTTACACAGACTCATCAAAGATGAATGCAGCATCTTTCTCCAGAAGATTACACAAGGGCTTAGATATTTTTGAGAAGTCCTTTATGAATCTCCTGTAGAAACCTGCATGGCCAAGAAAATTTCTCACTCCACGAAGTGTTGTTGGTGGACTAAGCTTCTCTATCGCCTCTATCTTGTCTCTGTCAACTTTAATGCCCTTCTCTGAAAGTCTGTGGCCTAATACAATACCCTCTGACACCATGAAATGGCATATCTCCCAATTCAAGACCAGATTGGTCTCTATACACCTCCGTAATACCTTACTCAGGTGCTCTAGACATTCTTCATAAGTCTTCTCAAATACAGAGAAGTAATCCATGAAAATATCAATGATGTCCTCCACCATATCTGAGACAACAACCATCATACACCTTTGGAATGTTACTAGTGCATTACACAAACCAAATGGCATTCTTCTGAAAGCAAAAGTGCCATAAGGACAGGTGAATGTGGTCTTCTGCAGCAATAGTAATTTGATTGTATCCTGAGTAGCCATCCAGGAAATAATAGCAACTATATCCAGCTAGTCTGTCCAGCATATGATCAATGAAAGGCAGTGGGAAATGATCCTTTCGGGTAGCCTTGTTGAGATTCCTGTAATCAATGCAAACTCTCCAAGAACTAACCACTCTAGTGGGGATGAGTTCATCATGATCATTCTTAACCACTGTCATTCCTCCTTTCTTGGAACACACTGAACTGGGGTCACCCAAGTACTATTAGATATAGGGTATATGATCCCTGCATCTAATAACTTGATGACCTCTTTCTTGACTACTTCCTTCATAGCTGGATTCAATCTCCTTTGACCTTCTATACTTGGCTTTGCTTCTTCTTCTAGCAGGATCTTGTGAGTGCAGATGGAAGGGCTGATGCCTTTGATGTCAACTATGGTCCAACCAATAGCTTCCTTATGTATCCTCAAAACTCTCATCAACTTATCTTCCTCTTTTTCAGTCAATGACCATATACACATACTTTAGATGTGTAGGCAGTGGCTTCAGCTCCAGAGTTGGTGGTTATTCCAAGGAGGGTTTATAAGTTTTGCCTTCCTTGGCAAGATCCAATAGCTCTGCTGGTTGACTTCTGTGTGGCCACTTTGGAGAGGGATCTAAGTAACCCAGCCAAGTCATTGCTGAGTCCTCATCTGTATGTCCTGCATCTATTTCAACATCAATTAGTATTTTAAGCAATTCATCAGACTCTATTACCTCTACAAACATTTGCTCAATAGTTCCCTCCACATCATCAATCTTGAAGCACCTCTGAATTCACTATATTTAGTCACTATGCTTATCATTTCTCTTTCTGTAATTTGAATTTGAAGAAAATGATACCAGATGTTGATAGTGGCAGTGATGCTGAGTGAGAGGCAAAGAGAAAATAAAAGAGAATAGTTTGAATTAAATGTTGTTATCACTGTGCAAGGAAATAAATCTACCCGAATCATATTATTCTTAGTTATATATTATTATCTATAAAAAATAAGTATGAATAAAAGCACGAGTTACAAATATGCATGAGCTATTTTCATAGTAGAGCGTCAAATACATGCGTCATTGAAATTCATATGTAGTATATTTTAACAACTTTAATTCAATTTGTACTAAAACTAAAATTTAAACTTCACAATAATTTCTCGAATGAGGGAATATAATGACCAAATCAATAAATTCACTAGCTAAAATAATATTCCCTTTACTTACTTATAGCAGAAACCTTCGAGTATACTTGGCAACTCAACGTTAAATATTTTTCCTCAAAAAGCCAAAAGTCCTATACAAATAAAACTTACACGTGGCATCCTTGACAGGCTCCAAAAACCAAAAGTCCTCCGTCTCTATTCTTCTAAAAAAAAAGCTGCTTATTTGGTGCTCCCAAATTATAGCCTCTCTACCACTATTCACTCGCTATAAAAGGGGCAGAGTCATTATCTACAGAAATGGCTCCTTTATTTTTTATCCCTAATTTTAGAATCCTTATTTGGTTTTTGCACAATATCATGTGTGATTTACTCCCATGACAATCGTCAGACGACTCTGCAAAACATTTAAATTCCAAAAAAAAATTATCATTTATCCAATATCCAATATATACTGATACTGATTATTTTCACAGTACAATTATTATCACATTATTACATTGATCCTGTCCACAGTAATAATCAGAGGATAGATGCATCATATTTCTACCTCTTTAAGATTGTAACTAGATGTTTGGCCCAGGCAGATGCCCGGGCGCCCCCTCTACTTTAATTTTGTGTTAATAGATAAATGAATTTTTGATTTGGAAAAAATAAAATAGCTACACATTTATTTTTTCCCTTTTTTAGCAAAAAATAAAAATAAAAATAAAAAAATCATCTGCAAAAGGAGAAAAAATATTGAAAAGTACACTGATGCAGAAATCATACAAAAGAATGTGGAGTAATAAAAGGGATAAGTTTATGGACAAATTTAAATCCTATCTTAATTTGATTGATAAATGATAAGTGTTAGAAGTTAAAATTGTGTAGCTATTTTTGTAAATTAGCTTTTGTTTTTCCGGATAAGAAGTTTTTTTTTTCTTTTAAAAAGGGATGACACGTGGCAGAATGGTTAAAGCAATATGGTGTATTTGGAGCCAAAATTTTTTAATAAGAAGTTGCCACATCAACATCCTGTATTCTGCTTTAATAGGGTAAAAGGGATTTGAAGTTGAAATTGATGAGCACGTATCATCCCCTTTTTAATTTGAGCTTCATCATAATCTTCAAGATAAACTTACCTTCCTACTAGGCCATGGCTAACGAAACTATAATTTACCTGTATAAATACAGATACAAGCACCCCAGAAAGTTCATCGTTTCAGATTCCTTCTACTATTCCCCTTTGTCCACCGTAAAACTAGAATCAACAAACATTCTCAGATCTCTAATGGCTTCACCAATTCCCCCTGCTACTGATGCCTCAGTGCCCACTGCTGTGGATGCCCCAGTGCTTGCTACTCATAGGTATATTGCAGACATCAATGGTCTGATATCAACAAAAAGCAAGCATTTTCAAATTGTTGTGTGCGTCATGTCAATGTGGAAAATATTGGATAACACTAAAAAGAAGGAAGTCAAATCTCCGGAGTTGTGTTTGATTGACGCTCAGGTAAATTTAATTTACGAATGTATAATAAATACTATTTCATATTATAATGCCCTAATCGGTATTCTGCTAATTCATAATAACATGACATTGCAATGTAGGGTGATAAGATCCAGGCAACCATACCTGTGAGATTCATAAAGGATTTCATTGATCAGTTCGAATAAGGTGTTACGCAAAGGATCTCAAACTTTGATGATGCTTTGAACATAAATGCTGGATACCGGTGTGCTAAACATGAATACAAGATTGTTTTTTAGCCTAATACCTTGGTGGAATCTCTTGTTGACATCGATATTCCCAATCATGTCTTTGACTTTTGTAGAGATAACAAATTTTGTGGCGAATTTCGATTACTACTTCGGTAAGCATTATACATTGGTGTGCTTATTTTTGAAAAATGAATAAAATAATATATCATATTAGAATGTATGATTTGCCAAATATTAAATAAACTGAGTTTCTATGAATGGCTACATGGATTTTTTCTTCCCCCTCGAGATTACCAGTAATTTTAATACTCAGTAACATAAAAGTAACTTAATCATACTAATAACTGAAACTGAAAGCACAACAGAAATGAACAAGAAGAATCATAAACTCTAACATGTGATTCCTCAAATAATCAGCAACTGTAACTCATAATAAGTTATAACAGGTTTTGACTATGTGAAATCACACATGCAGTTTCAAGGGGAAAAAAAGAAGTATTGAAAAACAGAAAAAAAAAAAGCAAATCTTAATTTTAAAACCAAACGTAATTTGTAAAAATGAAGATAACCCATATTTAATTTCCAGTCCTAAACCTCAAATGTAGAAACTTTGAATTGGAAATCAGTTCCAAAATATAATATTAACTTCCAACTTCACAGGATCATAAGAAATGTCCAACAACTACAACATATCATGCTAATCTAGAGAATGAGAACCAAAGCATCTGAAGATTTAAAAATAAAAACTAGCTGGAAGTTATCACATCCATAAAATAACTACCCATACACATAAACAAACGAAAATACTCCCACTGTAAGCAATGCTTGAACTATAAAGCAAACTTTTCATCTAATCACTACTTTTGCCGCAAATGGGTTTCGATAAAAAGAAACAAAAATGGAATAGGAAATTACCAGTGATGATGCTAAGAGCAATTATTCCAACAACGAAGACCAGAAAATGAATCCTTTTCTTCTCCAGAATCATGTCTGAACTTCTTCTGCTCCCTTTATTGATCTGGGTTCTTGCAGAAGATGAAGATTCACCTCAGATGTACTTATTCAGATACGATTGTTTTATTTGCCCCATTAACATTCCGTAATCATATTCGCCGATACAGTGTAGAAAAATCATTCAGAAAATCGCCCGTATGTGTAAGATATGGCAGATCTAAAATGAATTAGAAACTGAGGATTTGACGATAATTCCATCGGATCTTGGCCGATTATAAAATTCATCAAACTAAAGATAAAAAAACAGTGTGAAGTAATGTTTTACTGCAAAATGGGAGGAAAAAGGGAAATATGATGAAAGTGAGCTGGAATAATGGGCCATTTCCGATTGCTGGCGTTCAAAACGAAATGGGGGAGGGGATTTTACGAATTTAGGATGAAAAGGAGAAGTAAATTCTGTGTGTAAATATCCTAATTCGTAAAATCACTTTCAGACACAACTTAGAAAACAATTTATTTGGGCCTTTAAAATTGAATTTCTCGAAAGAATGTTGATATCAAATTGTCCCATAAGTAGCTGTCAATATTTCTTTAAAATATTGTGTCAAAAAAATTATGTATTTTAATTTATTTTTTTATATAAATCCAACAAATAATTTATTAATATTCACATTATTATTATTATTATTATTATTATAAAGTAAACGGAGGCCGGCCGGACATTGCCCGGGCCAAGCATCTAGTTGGTATTGATTCGGTGGACAATTGTGACGGCAGGGATTCGGTACTCTACATTTTAGAGAGCAGCGGGCTTCCAAAAAACACATGGGTCAAAGGTGACCCGCTTGTTGATCTGCAGGTTACTGCTGACCAGGGCTTTGGTACTTACTTTTCATTTTTTTGTTTTTTTTTTAAATTATACCTTTTAAAAAATCTGTTTGTTCATTATCTATAATTTGAATTTGAAGAAAATGATACGACATGACCATAGTGACAGTGATAGTGAGAAATAAAAGTTGGGAAATGAAATAAAATATGGTGATGGGTTGTTGGGACAAAGAGAAGTTGGGGAAAAAAGTAGGATACGGATTCACTTTCTTTGATGGTTTTAATACTTTTATTATATTTTGTTTGTTTAGTTATGAAATACTATTAATATGCAAATGATACTTATTGGTGTTAAATTTAGAAAGTACTGGAACGCTTAAAATTGTCAAAAAGTAGTATTTCATTTTTATGTAGAATAGTATGAATTAGATGTTGTCAAGACTACGCAAAGAAAATGATGAAGCATGGATCTGCACAGTGCCTTAGGACGGGCGGCGATGATGATCTAGGTGGCGGAGGATGGCCTTAAACCTGCTAGACAGAGCCTCGGGTGTCTCCCAAGGGTAGACTCTCCGATACTTAAGTCAATAAAGGAATAGAGAGAGTAGAGAGAGAAGGATGTGTATCGTGTGTAGAAGGTGTAGACGATAGGTAGAAGATATGAATTATGGGAGAGGCACCATCTCTTTATATAGAGGTGGTATTACCTGTTTCCTGAAACCCTAGCAGTATAGGTTTAGGCGGTGGCTTAATCCCCAATTAACCTAATCCTAGGCCCAATAGGCCTAGGGTTAATTTATGACTCGTCAAGTGCCCAAGCAAGCCATATTCTCGAGACTTGATGAGAAGAATATGGGTTGCTATGAGTACGAGGTTGGATTTTTGACGGCTTCTCGACTTCTGTAATGTTACCCCAGTTCTCGAACATTATGTTCCTGCAAGATGAATAAAAGGGTGATGGTCGACAAAAGAAGGTCCTCGAGAGGACAAGGGTCGAGGATGACGGGGTCCTTGGAAAGACAAAGGTCGACAAGGGGTGGTCCTCCGAAGGACAATGGTCGACAATGGAAGGTCGTTCCAAAGGACGCTTCAGGAGGACAAAGGTCTATGAAAGACGGTCTCAATGAGAGATATTGGTCTGTGAAAGGACGGTCCTCGAATGGATGACGATCTTCAGGAGGACAAAGGTCTATGAAAAGACGGTCTCGATGAGAGACAATGGTCCGTTTCCATGAGAGGACGGTCCTCGATTGGATGAGTAGTCGCTGGAGAAGGGTTCTCGAGAAGACAATGATCGGCAGAAAGAGGTCCTCGGAAGGACAATGGTCGATAGGTGGTGGTCTTCCCGAGGAACAAGGTGCATAAGGACTTCTAGAAGATTAAGTTTGAGTAGTTCAAACTTGTGGATCCTGCCATTAAACTCGACAAAGATATTGCAATAACGATAAAGGAATGACATATAGTAATAAGATGCTCGTAAAGAATATCAATTCAAACAGAGGACGAATTCCTCGCCCCAAGGGTATGTCCCTGTTTGTGCCCCCGACTATGTTTTTCTCGTCGAAGGGTGATAGGGTTTTACCACGAGAACTTGAAAAATTCCTTTGATCGTGCTCAAAAAGATATCGTGATATGATAATAATATGATAATGAGATCAGATATTAAAGTATGAAATGGTTTTAGAAGTACCTCAATCCCGTAATAAATTAATTACTCGAAAAGGTGTTACCTCGATTCAGAGAAGATATTATGAAAGTCGAGATACATCTTCTCGATCACTTCTAATAGTAGTTTATAGCTCGAGGGATGCTGGCCTCTTCGAGGAGATGTATCTCTCGAAACTTCAATCCTCAAAATTACCCCTTGCTTCGAATGACTTGAGAGCTTATATGGATTTGCACATCAAATCGACCTGATGATCATCGTAAAGCACCAATAATATTTCAGCTTGGTTTCAAGAAATTTATTTGGTTGTGAAGACCAAACAAATCGGTCTCACTGGGCGTGCCACTTGACGAAGCATGGATCTGTATGGTGCCTTAGGACGGGCGGCGACGATGATCTAGGTGGCGGCGGACGGCCTTAAACCTTCAAGACAGAGCCTCGGGTGTCTCTCGAGGGTAGAATCTCCAATGTTTAAGTCCATAAAGGAATAGAGAGAGTAGAGAGAGAAGGATGTGTATGGTGTGTAGAAGGTGTGGAAGATAAGTAGAAGATATGAATTATGGGAGAGGCACCACCTCTTTATATAGAGGTTGTGTTACCTGTTTCCTGAAACCCTAGTGGAATAGGTTTAGGCGGTGGCTTAATCCCTAATTAACCTAATCCTAGGCCCAATTGGCCTAGGGATAATTTATGACTCGTCAGAAAAAAATCAACCCAAATCATATTATTCTTAATTCTACATTAATATACCTGAAAAATAATTATAAATGTGTTTATAAATAAAGCACGAGTTACAAATGTGCATGAGCTTATTTTCATAGTAAAACCTTAAACACATGCGTAATTGAAAGTCATATGTAGTATATTTTAAGAACTCTAAGAAAAACATAAAAGAACAAGGAAATGAAACAGGAGAAAAAAGAAAAATAATAAAAAAAAAACTAGCTATTTTGTTTCTTACATATTCGGGGGGTTTATTTTGTAACTTTTAAAACTATATAGGGGAATTCTGTAGGTTAATTTTATTATTTTATCCATAAATTAGTATAGTAATGGTCAAAATTAACTTAATTAGATAAAAATTAGCCAGAAAGGGAAATAATTGGGATGAAATTGACTTTTGAACATACTTTTGGGTTAAAGTGGTTAGCAGGTTGAAACTTTTGGTTAAACCGACCACTTTCTCTCCTATGCTCCGACAAAAGCTGAAAATAAATAATCCTATGCTTCCAACAGGAAAAATTATTCCATACCACAAGTATATCTTTTTTTTTTTAATGCAGCAACAAAAGCTGACAGATGCTTGCAGAAATAAGTAGTGAAAACTAGGCGAAACTAGCTAAATTTTTTTTTGACCTCCGTACAAGCTAACCTTAACCGATGCGCCTTTAGGAATTCGAAACACTATCTGATCAATCCCATCACAGTCTTTTGTTACTTCAATTCCTTTTCTAGGATCCCAAACTGTGGAATGCTCCATTCTCTTTAGCCCAAAGGACTAAGAAAACTAATACCCAATAGGGTATGTCTTCTTAGTATAACAATTTACATGTAGTCCCCAAAACCCTAATCAATCTTAGAACTCCGGATTTGGCAATAACCAGTGGAATTTAATGGAAACAAATGTAGGTTGAAACTAATCCAATTTCAACTATTATTTCAACCAGCCTGTACTCTCTTTTCTTGTGATTTACTCATTAGAGCCTAAAAGCTATTCAATTATTCAAAAAGGAAGAAATCGTATTTCACGGTTCAGAAACTTTTAAGGCAGATGAACAAAATAAAGCCTTAATCCCAATGACACCCATAGAAATGGAAACTCAAAAAGCACAAGACTTTCCGAAGAGAAACAGGAGTAGGAGTAAAAAAAAAACCAAGAAAATTACTCTGAATTCAAACGAATCCAAGTATCTAACAGATAACCCTTTCGCGAACAACGACCAATCAGCTACCGAATCCAAGAGAACCAATTCAAATTACCAACTTCAAACCTTCTAAATTTAGGAAGTCAACAGTGCTACAAAAGGAAAAGGAATAGTTAATTATTATAATGAAGTAAAGAAAAGTAGAGTAAAAACCTTGATCTAATGTGTACAATGTATGGTGTGGAAACTAAATTGGAGATGCTAAGCATGTACAGAGACTGCACCGAACCTTAAGTTATTAAACTGATGTGAACATCCATGGTAATCAAGTCCAAGATGATCAAGATGTTCGGGTTCCAAGTACTATCCAAGCTCAAGGAGTGGCTTAAGATCCATTATCCAACATTGGAGGCCCAATGACTCAAGCTAGAAGTAAAAGGACGAGGAATGCACTTAATAATCTTATATCAAATGGTTTAGCTCAAGAGAATGTCAAGTCTGGAAGTTACAAGCCCAAGATTATTAATATGTTACAAGGCCCATTTGGGGAAGGAAATTTCGGCCCACAAACCAAGCAAGGGAGGCCAGCCCTATCTTCTAATTTTTAGGAGTTGGAATCTCTATCTTTTAGGGATAAGATCATTTAAATCTTATCACATGGAAGGATAAGATTTGATATGATTCTCTTTTATCTAATTTAGAGTTTATTCAAAATAAGAAGTCTATTCCTTGGTGTCTACTCTCAACCATTGGATGGAGATTAGATCAAGATTGGATGGCTATGATTACTCTACAAAGAAGATATTGATAGAGTTGACAACTCAGGAAGATTCTTTTCAAGATAAGGATAAGATTCTTTTGAGAGAATATCTCTTTGTATTTGGAGTTTTATTTTCAATAGACTAGTGTGTCTTAAGTCTATAAAGGTGTCTAGATACATTGCCTTAATAGATAAGACACAAGTTGTCAATTAGAGGTTAAGTTGATTTCTAGTTCTTTAAAGTAGGAATAGAGTTAGAGATCAAACTCTTCTCCTACTTCATAGGAGAATTTCGGCCCCCTCTACTATAAATAGGGGTGTTTGGCCAGCATTTCATTTGTACCTTTGATGAATTATTTCAATATGAGACGAGAGGAAACTCTTTGTTCTTTTTCTACTCTTTTCGAAGATTAGTGCATTGCACACAAGCTTGTGCTTTGTTGATGCATGCGAGTAGAATATGTGTTTTTCTACTTGTGGAGCTTTGTTAGTTGTTCATTAGAGCCTTTTCGCTAGCTGTTCTATCCATAAATCGAAGGGATAGGGTTGTTAGAGAGGTGACCGTTTGGGTTGCTAACCTTAAACACTTTCTACATCTTCTACCTTTCCATCCCTTTTTGGTGTAAATTTTTGTGGTTTGCATCTCTTCTTTTCTTTTATTTTTTCGTGATTATTGGAGTCCATAATATTTGATTTGCAAGTTTGCAAGTCCTAGGAAATTCATAGCTTCCGCGTCGAGGTAAATCTGCCACCTTTGCCTCAAGATTCGTATCATAAACAAGTCAGTCGCCACGAAGACCTTGTTCATGAATTGTGTGATGATACCCTCTTCGTAGCTCTACACATATATATACAAAGGCTTGAAAACCAAGCCGCTTCCTTCGAGAGAAATCGAGTGATCATGAGACAAATTTGCCACTATATGATCACTTTCCATATTTGTACGAGGAGATATAGGCAACACGGTTTTGTGTATATGAGGGCTCATTAAGGAATCGAAACGAGACGTAGGGAACTTCTAATAAATCGCAATAAATTTCTTTTTCAATTCCGACGTCAGAGAAGGCAATCTCCGTATGACTTAAACTGTGTTCACTCTTTGCCAAGGATAAAACTTACTTTTGACCCCCTAAGTTTGGTATAATGCAAGGTCAAGTTACCACAAAAAATTCAACACTTGGTGTAAACTAGAAGACCTATTGGAAGTAGTTACATTACGAGGACTTGTGATGAATGTTGGATTTGCTTCTATCACTGAAGAATCATGGGCCGGGTTTATTCCAAGGCCTGCTATTAATTATGAGTTCTGGTTATCATCAAATTATTGTGGAATGGGACAATCAAATGGTAACAATGGTCGTTCGTATGGATAGAGAGTTGAGCTACGATATTGGTTCCAGTGAAGCTAATATTTTGACATATTTAATAAAAACTTAGCTGCTATTTGTCACGGAGGCTTGTAATGGTTTGACGACTCACCGTCTGGAATTTGTTAATGGTTGGTACACAACTTACTTGATGGGTGTTTTGTATCTACAAATGTATTAATTTAACGGTCTACGCTTTGCCTCCTTTATTCTGCTGAGAAAAAAGAATATTATATTATACTAAAATGTTTTATTTAGTCCCTAATTATTGATATAGTTTTGCAAAACCAAGGTGCTTTCATACAGAATAGATCAATTCTCCATAACGTCTTGCTTACGCAAAAGCTCATCAGACTCTATCGAAGGAAAAACTCAAAACCTTCTTGTTTGCTAAAGGTGGATCTCAGAAAAGCGTTTGACTCGATACATTGGGAATTCATCACTGAAATGCTTCCTCAAATGGTTTTTCCCCCAAAATTCAATGATTGGGTGATGGAGTGCATAAGTACCAGAAGCTACTCCCTTAATTTGAATGGAAATCTCACTGGTTATTTTGCTAGAAAGCGGGGACTTAAGCAAGGAGATCCTCTCTCCTCTTTGCTGTTTGTTCTAGCAATAGAATACCTCACCAGGATGTTACAAAAGGCTGCAAAGGAAGGGAGCTTCAAATTTCATCCGAAATGCAAAAAGCTGGGGATTATCAATCTCTGCTTTGCAGATGACTTGATAATACTCCGTCAAGTAGATGAAAGCACGGTGCAAATTATAAGAGAAGTGTTGAATGAGTTTGAAGCCATCACATGGTTGTCTGTAAACATGAAGAAATCTACTATGATCTTTGGGAATGTCAAGGAGGACCTGAAGCAAAGGCTGCATGACAAAATGGGGTTTAAACAAGAGAGCTTTCCATTCAAGTACCTAGGAGTTCCTCTCTCCAGTGGCATGGACTGAAAAGGAATGTGAAAGCCTAGTGGAGAAAGTGATAGGTAGAATAAGATGTTGGGCTACAAGACATCTTTCATATGCCGGGAGGTTAGTCTTGGTAAATTCAGTTCTATTGCACCTGCATACGTATTGGTCTAGTGTATTTATCATCCCTAAATCTGTAATCCAACAATTAGAATGAATTTGTCGTAATATCTTATGGGGAACTAAAGAATCAGTTAAGCCTTGGTGTTTGGTGGCTTGGGCGGATGTATGTAAAAATAAGGCTCAGGGAGGTTTACATATAAAAAATCCAGAAATTTGGAACAAGGCATTTATAGGAAAGAAAGTTTGGAATTTGGCAAACATGAAAGAAAGTCTTTGGATTAGATGGGTGCATATGTACTATATAAAAAACCAAGATTTCTGGGATTACCAGCCCCCAGTTGAATGCAATTGGCATTGGAGAAAGATTATCAAGATTAGAGACCAACTGAAGGGAGGAATGAAGGGAGGTGTTTGGTTGATGAACTCAGGGAAAGCATATAATGCAAGAAAAACGGAAGGCTCTCCGGACTGGAAGACCAGCTGAAGGAAACCCTGAGCACCCTTCGGGCATCTGGGCTGCACGAGGCTCTGAAGGCGGTCATGAAGCTAAAAACCAAAAACGACCATCTGGATAAGCTGTGGAGAGATACAGAGGCATACTGGGAGGACCACTTGAATAACTCAAGACAGATGGAAATGTTGGCTAACGAGCATCTCCGAAAATTCAAAGCTAAGATTCGAAAAAAGAAGAAAAATGACGTCTTGCCAAAACCCGACCCCGAAGACTTTATACCCCGCAATTAGTACAAAAGCATATTGGTTCACCTTCGGAAATCCTACGCTTTGGTTGTGGTGCAGTGGGACCGTGCCTCTGAAAAGATAGAATCTTTGCGGGCATATATAGGTCAGCTTCACGCGTCTCTCGAGTGCGCGGTATTGTTTATTGTGGAATCGGGAAAAGATTACAATTTCACAGTGTTGTGGCCCAAATCTTGCCACGCCATGAAAGACGACTCCACTTCCCCTACTCGTGAAGCTGAGCGTATAATATACGAGAACGACGCCCTCTTGCACGAGTTGGGGCAGGGGTCACACTAGGCGTATTTTGGTTAGGGCTTTTTGAGGTATTTTTGTAACTGCATATGTCCTAGGCGCATACCCTCGAAGATATGAAATAGAATTGCTCGTATTTTTGCAAAAGCCAACCCCATTTCTTTCCTTTATTCATATATTTCCTTTATTATACGTTATTTTATTACTTGTTTTACGGTTGTGTATAAAACTCACCGGGCTACCAGAGAACGACCAGGTTATCTGAGGGTGGCGTGCTATCTTCCCCTGAATTTGATATTCTGAACTGTAATACTTTAACAAAGGGGGTTTTGATTGCTAGTAGGAAGCGTACCTCTCATCCGAGAAAGGTGACCGCTAGGGTGCCTATTCATAAGGCGACGGGCACCTTTGGCCACAAGGGTCGAGTCGGATTTGTAAAAAAGGATCCAAGGCCATGGGGGCCGTAGGAGTCCTGTTGGCCATGGGGGCCATACGGTGCCGTCGGCCACAGGGGTCGAGATGGATTTGTAAAAAAGGCTCCAAGGCCACGGGGGCCATATGAATCTTGTAGGCCGCGGGGGTCCTACAGTGCCGTCGGCCACAGGGGTCGAGACGGACTTGTAAAAAAAGGCTCCAAGGCTACGGGGGTAGTAGGAGTCCCGTAGGCCGCGGGATCCATACGGTGTCATCGGCCACATGGGTAAAGACGGACTTGTAAATAAGGCTCCAAGGCCACGGGGGTCGTAGGAGTCTCGTAGGCCGCGGGGGCCATACGGTGCCGTCGGCCACAAGGGTCGAGACGGACTTGTAAAAAAAGCTCCAAGTACATAGGAGGAATCTGTATATTGACAGCAAAAGCAGTTACATCCTCATCCCCGAAGCAGCCAAAATGGGGGACATAACTATTAGAAAAGGTGGGGACGACCCACAAACGTGAAACTTCTTAAGATTCTGGATGTTCCACCATCGGGGAATGCTGCGATGCTCATCTTCACATTTGCGCAAGCGATAACTCTCCTAGGGCGACACTTCCACAACCTTTTAGGGTCCATCTCAATTAGGAGACAGTTTTCCCAAAGGCTCAGCATGGCTGGAGACAAATCCAATCTACAGTGCCCTCAACCATGGCCGGCTCAAGTTTGAGAAACGATCCAACCGACTATTCAGAAGCTTCTAGGTCGGTTCTTAATTACATTCCTACCAAGAAAGGGTTTCATAACCTAGCTCTATAAATAGGGATCAACCCTTCACATCAAAGGTACGCTCTACGCACCACAATTCATAGCCCTATTACAATTACTCTTACTGACTTAAGCATCAGAGTATCTACCATCGGGAGACCCCGAGGCCCTCTTTTGCATGTTTTAGGGTTTTGATACCGCCATGGCCGCCGGTTCAATCAACTGGAGATGTCGGTACAAATCTATGCTTCGTCAAGTGGCACGCCTGGTGGGACTCAATTTGGGTTTTCTCCTTCAAAAAATTATCTTGTGACAAAGGGGGAAATTGGATCGAAAGTCTCCATTAAATTCTTCATGGCGAAAGGCAGAGTACATCCATCATCTTAATACGGCACAAGTTCAAGCCAAACCACATCCAAGTTTTATTACAATCTATGTGCCTCTTGACCTTTGGTTATTATATTAAAGTGATCAATGATTAAATCGGCTGCCAATGATCATTGCATGTACTTTTCAACATTGTTTATTTTTGGTTTTGGCACCGTAAGGCACTAATGACGAATCCACTACTACATGGATATTATGATTTGATTATTAATCCGTTATATTAGAAACCTTTGTTATTCTGATACATAATTGAGACGTCCATCGAATGTCTCTTTCGGAGGGTCGAATACAAGGATCACGAAAGAACCCCAAATTAAAGGAAAGTGGAACACCCCGTGGGACCCGATTAGGGTTTTCTCTTTCAACAAATTATCTTGTGACGAAGGGGGAAATTGGATCGAAAGTCTCCATTCAATTCTTGATGGCGAAAGGCAGAGTACATCCATCATCTTAATATGGCACAAGTTCAAGCCGAACCACATCCAGGTTTGATTACAATCTACGTGCCTCTTGAGCTTTGGTTATTATATTAAAGTGATCAATGATTAAATCGGCTGCCCGTGATCATTGCTTGTACTTTGAAACATTGTTTATTTTTGGTTTTGGCACCGTAAGGCACTAATGACAAATCCACTACTACATGGATATTATGATTTGATTATTAATCCTTGATATTAGAAACCTTTGATCGAACTTCTCTTTTGAAGGGTCGAAACAAGGATCACGAAAGAACCCCAAATTATAGAAAAGTGGGGCGGCATTGGGTGTGCAGGTTTTTCTCCCCTTATCCTTGTGGATTTCACGAATCATGCATGTTTGAACAAGGATCCATGCCTTATTATTTTAAATTACAATGTGTTTGGCTGCATAACTTGCTTAAGGTTTGCATTGAAAAATCAAGTCGTCCTTTGAGTGAGAGGCACAAACTAGATTTAATCATGACTTAATTTCACGTTTAAACAAACTTGAGCACGAACACCATGTTAGACATACGTGGGAAGGCATATCTACATGTATAAGCCAAGTAATTGGATATTTTCTTATATCTATGTGAACTTTAGTCAATGTTAATGCATTCATGGTTAACACATAATCACACCTGCAAAACACCAATTTATATAATGCCATATATAGCCATGGATTATGAAACATATTTTCATTGCCGAGAACTTGCACATTTGGGGACATAATTCTATTTGCCAAAGAAATGTCGGTTGCAACTTTGATCGCATGTGGATATGGTGCTTATTTAAACTGGAAATTACTTGATTACTTAAGTAATATTGTTTTCGATTGTTGGAGCATAGGAAGCATTGCTCAAATCATCTTCAGGTATGGTTCTGGTTTATCCATTAATACTACAAAATATGCAACATCAATAGTGACCACTGTAGTTCGAGTTGAAGAAATAATTTATTGTTCGAGGAAGACAAGATCCTCGGATTTTCACAATATTTATGACTCTTAGGCAGTTCACGAACTTGATTTGTGGTGAAAAGAGAATCAGCATGCTCTGCATCGTTGTATGTGATTTTAAACAAACTCTTTAAAATCTGTTTATACTCACAACATTAGGTAAAATTCTTGATTTAAGATTTTTAGTATTCCTATTTTCAACTCACGGTACTAACCTTCTTATGTGTTGAGTACCTCAACGGATGATTTTTGCAAGGAAAACATCCTTAGCAATTGTGCCCACGTTTGACAGTACAAAACCATTCGAAAGTGCGGATTTGGGCATCCCTTTCTAAATGATACAATTAGCAAGAAGCTTTGGTAACAGATAAGTCATCGAACTCAAAACTGCTTGATTGCTTTATTAAGCAAACATACTTGAGAATTTATACAATGTGCAATAGCGCTCAGCGAATGACTTCTAATGCACATTAGAAGTTTTGAATAGATCTGATGCTCTCCCGCTATACTAAATATATTTGGTTACATGCAATAATCAATTCTTGCTTGAGAGTCCGTTCGATTCTTATCAGAAATACCCAATAGTTGTCATATTGAAAAACACAATATAATCTTTAGAGCACAAGGCTACCTCAACTTCATCTGGAAGACACCAAAATATTATTATAACGATTTATTGACTCACAAAATCAGAGCTTCTTGATCTCTGTCTCTGTGGTTGTATGAAATGTATTCTGAGGAATGCCTAGTTCAGTTAGTCGGACGACAAGTAGACTCAACATGGCCAGCTTAAAGACTCAGCTTAACAAGCTCTATTGAACCTCTGTATCGAGGAGGAACTCTGCTGTGCTTCCGCATCGAGGAAATGCTTTGTTCTGCTCTTGTGTCGAGGAGGCACTCATCGAGGAGCTCAACATCGTAATACTCGAGTTAGATGGCTCCACCTTAGAGCCATCTCATAAGGGCTCATTCGAGCACTCAAATAAGTATCTTCAATATTGATGTTGGATAATTTACTTATTCGCCTAACAGACATGCTCGAAATACTGTTAAGACCTCCATGAACAACTTGACTACACTTTCTAGTTATCTACTTTGTTCGAACAAGTCAATATGATACCTCTTCATAAACTCTTCAACTTTGAAAATGGTTTTCGCTTTCGTTATTTTGGGGGTGTATGTGCCATACATAGGTCATAATGAAGAACAACTAAATGGTTGATTAATTAAATTTCTTAAAAACTCATATCTCATTTGGCATTAGATATGATGCTCCCCTACTTTTACTAAGAGTCAGATTGAATTTTCTCATGAAATATTTGTGATCTCAGTAGATCTTATCTTTTCTACTTGACTAAATATGTTTCGATTTTCTGACTCATTATCGAGAATCAACTTAATTCCTATTATGAGATACTCTGATGATTATGAATAAATATTACTATGAATTCGTAATCTCAATTGTATAGTACAACTTCTTTCGTTCAAATCCTTTCGTTAAGGAGAGCCAGTGGATCAATTTGGCCTCAAGTTGTTTGACCTACAAACATCCAATAAAAATCATTGGGGGAGGATATACACCCATGACAACCAGAAGTCTCCAAGATTTGGTGAGATTGTTCCAATCATGAGCATTTATAATTATTCCGCACACAAATGTTCTTATTGTGCCATTACTTAGTTGCCATGCGACTAAAGTTGATTCACAAATCAAGATAGATTTTCATGTTATTTCTGTACATGGAATTTTACGTGCATGTCATGTAGGCAACACAATGTATTAGCTTGCTAATTAATTAGCGATCTTCAACAGAGCTTCAATATACGTAATGTAGAAATGTACTATTTTCGTGCCACTCCATCTATGATTATATATGATGTGTCTTTCATACACACACAATCTTGCAAAATTTGTCACAGAGTTATGATGCTTATGCTTTTTCGAATAGAGCACTATTAATGCATATGATTCAAGGTCTTGACATAGGGCATTATGTTTATTTGCATGTGTCTCTCTCGGCAAGGTAAGACTTGTAATTACAAAGGCCTACCCGATTTCCATATTTTGCTTCTTAGTTTTGCAGGATATGCAATAACCCGGGACCAAAGGTAGCCCCTCTGCAGGGTAAGCAAGCCCAGGCAACGTTAGTCTCGACAAATAAGGGTACGCTCCACGGTAGCATTACAAAATAGCTCCGTCAACAGCAATAAGGAGTTTCTTGACAAATAGGTATCACCGTTATAACTTGCAGATACCCCTGGAGGAATGCCAACAGATAAGTGATACAATTTTCTTATAACGTGTTTGTCTAAATATGTCAACATTTGCATTATAGTCTGAATGTTATGATCGTTCGTGAGCATGCAATAAATGTTCTTGCATTCCCATCATGACACATTAGACATATGTGCTTCTTGAGCCTCTTCCGTGTCCTCGAACTTTTGCATGCAAACTTCTTGCACGAAAATCATTTCTCAGATGCGATATTTATTGACCAATTACTTGCGTAATATTAGTAATGAAGCATGATGTTACAGCTTTTACATACAAATCACTTTGTTACTCTCTACGAGTAAATGTTTCAACCAATCTTAAAGTCGATAGCCAAGTCATGGACATCTTCTTTTCTTTTGAAAGGGGCTAGATACCCCTCTCGTATTTATAATTGTTTGCTTTAAAGGTCATAGAGTAGGATGGTTTCTCTTCCTCGACCCGTAAGTCGCAATGGATTGTTGTTTTTGCTATCCCGAACCTGCAATGACTTTCAGATCTGATGGTCTAGCTCCATGACAAATCTCTATGACCCTTCAGGGGTCCGTAGTAAGTACAAGTCCGTGGAGAAGCATTGCACGATCTCCACAGCATTCTTTCGTAGTTGTTGTGAGCTAAGCAAACCATGGCTTCAATAGTCTTGCTCATGTCGTGGTGAGATCTTTCCACTCCGTACATTCTGTGTCCGAAAATGACTGTTTTTGAAGGGGGTAGACTCACCCATTACTATATTGAATTCCATTCATTTCTCATGCTTCCATAATTTATTACCCAACTAATAAATCTACAAGTGCATGAATAGGTATTTTGTCAAGATCAGAGAACTATGGTGGTTTCTCATGTTGCCTGTGCTAGAGATGCATCACTATCAGAACACTACATCCTCGACAATTATCATGAAAGGATTCAGACGAATTCTTTCCTCTAAACCAAGGTACGCTCGAACGAGCCTTTGGGTGTGCATCATTGATCAAGGAGCACGACATATTAGACATGAGTGTTTTCATGTGCTTATTAGTTTAATTTCACACTGTTTAAATAAGCATGTTATTATTATACATACAATACATGTCTCGAACTAAGTTGCAGGATAGACATACCCCGAGAATTCTGGGGCAAAAACGACAAAGATACATAACTCTAGTAGATGCTCCCTCGAGGATAGTGGCAACATCAAGTTCGCTCTGACCTTAGGGCATTTATACTTTAAACCCGGGATATAGACCATCAGTCTAATGTACATAGTGGTAGCACACTTGAGGACTCATGGGAGCTGGCGTATCACATATACCCAGTTACATCCAGTTTAACACGACTAGTCATTTGAACAGACATCCTCTTTAGGACCGTTCTCGAGACGGACATCCTCTTCAGGACAGTCCTCGAAAATGCTGTGTATTCAACATCCAGACATTCATTGAGTCATGCTACCCTTAATTGTTACGACTAACAGTCTAAACTCGAAGAGCTCTATGTAGTTTCCTCAAGGATATCCTCTTCAGGATCGTCCTTGAAAAGACATTCTCTTCATAATCGTTTATGCAAAGGTATCCTCTTTAGGATCACCTATTAAAGAGTCATGTACTTAATATCCGGCCGTTGTCATCCATCTCCTTTTGATAGACGCCATTTTATTGCCTTAATCCTATGAGTGTGGGAGCTTCTTGATCAGGCACTGCCTTGAACTAAGCAGTGGAATTACACTCTCAACTAAAAGTCTCGGTCTGCCAAACGCCATCCCAAGACTTGGGGGTTCCGAGACGAGTAATAGTTCCGGGGTTATCTATAACGAGGAACGTTTATATATGAGAGATTGCAAGGTGTCTGTAAGGTGGTAAGGTGTCTGAAAGGTGTGTAAGGTGTTTGAGAGGTTGTGTTTTTGTTTTTTTGTGACGATCTTGGGTCTAAGGATCTCTTCCTGTGACTTTTCTCGACAGACTTCAATTAATGGTCAGACTGGGACACTATTTCTTCTCATACTAATGAGTACAATCTCCTCGATTTTTGCTCGTGCTTTGAGCAATGATATTATACATCTACTCGGGTTTGACACGTCAACCTGATTTATACTTCTCAAACCCGTACTAAGGATTCTATGCTTTATTTCTAGGGACAAGAGAAATGACAAGCGGGTCGGTTGGACAGATATAAATAAATTTAAATGCTTGTCCACCTTTTTCAAGGTTAGAAGGTTACAATTCTTGAGTGCAGTCTGGAGCTTTGCTCGAGAAAATCTTCTTAAGTCTCACTATCCCTGTATTGACATGATCACATGCAGCATCTTCTACGGTGTCTTCTACTCTCTTCTGTTTCTCCTCGGAAATCGGAATGCTTATGATGACAGTCTCGAGTCTCTGGATTTCTTAACAGAAGGTAACATTGGGGCAAATTCTCGACGTGCGGTTCAATCCTAAATAGTGTTCCTTCTCAAACTTATGTCCTCGACATCGAGTACCAATAGAATATTCTGTCTCTATTCATGATGTTTCTCGATCCACTACTCTGTGGTTGTTCTCGAGGTTTGGGTCTATTACTTCGCGATCAGAAGCATACGTCACAGTTCCGTAGTAGCCTCCTCGTTCCAACAGTTGATATATCATAGCTGCTGCTAATTACATAAATTTTGAGATTAGTGGGAATCTCCACTACTTTTCCTCCTCGACTCTCTCGGCGGTTTTCAACCAAAGTCTTTTTTCTGATTATTAAGGTCATCACTTATCGACTTCTTGCTCAAAATCTTGAACTGATGACTCTACATTCTTTACAAATTGGCGTAAATGTCAATCGCCCTTTGTGATGCGTACATTCGACAAGGTACATGCTAATGCTTTCATTCCTTTGATTTCTCTTCAATGCTAACTTGTTGCAGGTTTTCAATTCAAGTCAGTTCTTCTAAAACTTGAGGAAAATTTATACTTCATGTTATCAAGCCTACACTATCTTCAGACTTCGAAATATAGGCTTGATAGGGGCACTTGACGAGTCCAATATACGCGGACCTCAACCTTGGCCGGCCCAAGTTCGAGAAACGATCCAACCGACTATTCAAAAGCTTCTAAGTCGGTTCATAATTACTTTCCTACCAAGAAAAAGTTTCATAACCTATCTCTATAAATAGGGATCAACCCCTCACATCAAAGGTACGCTTTATGCACCACAATTCAAACCCCTATTACAATTACTCTTACTGACTTAAGTATCAGAGTGACTATCCTTGGGAGACCCCAAGGCCCTCTTTTGTAGGTTTTAAGATTTTGATACTGCCATCGCCACCGCTTCAATCAACCGGAGACGTCGGAGTATATCTATGCTTTGTCAGCTGGCATCATTCCTCCTAAGGACAAGGTCTCCGACTTCTAGTTCCCGGGCCCGAACCTTGGAGTTGTACTTGGCTTCAACTGCTGGTACTTGGCTTCACGGGCCTTTGCTACGTCCCTTTTCTTGTCTAGGAAGTCTAGGCAGAGGCAGATTTTGTTTTCGTTCATTTCCTCCGCAAAGTTGACCAGCCGAGGGCAGGGAACTTCGATCTCAGTAGGGAGGATGATTTCCATGCCATGGACGAGGCTGAAAGGTGTTGCCCCTGTTGCGGTCTGCATGGTGGTGCGGATTGCCCAAAGGAAATGGGTGAGCTCCTCAGGCCAGAGACCACCCACGTGCCTCAACCGCATATTCATGCCTTCCGAAATTGCCTTGTTTATGCTTTCAGCCAAGCCATTGGCCTTGGAATGTGCAACGGAGGAAAATCACCTTTCGATGCCAAACTGTTTGCACTAAGATTTAAAGAGTCTAGACTCGAACTACGTTCCATTATCGAAGATCAGCACCTTAGGAATTCCAAACCGGCAGCTAATATTCTTCCAGAAGAACCTTGCCACCTTCGATCCAGTGGTAGAAGTTAAAGGCTCGGCTTCAACCCACTTAGAGAAATAATCGATGGCGACAATCACATATTGAGCTTCCCTGGGGCCATCTCGAAAGGGCCAATAATATCAGTCCCCCACTTGTAGAATGGCCACGGACTCTCAATAGGGGCCAAATTATGTTGGGGAAACTGAGGAATGGGTGCCTACTTCTGGCATTACGGGCAATAGAGGACAAGGTTATAGCAATCTCGGGACAGGGTTGGCCAATAATACCCAGTGTAGATGAGTTTCTTGGCCAAGATGCGAGATCCTAAGTGAGCTCCACAGGCGCTCTCGTGCGCGCTCTGGATTAACAGCTCTGCTTCTTGCGGCCCAACACACCGTAGCAGGGGAGTGAGATACCCTCGCTCTTAAAGAACACCCTCCCGTAGCACATAGTTGGGAGCCCTAAGGCAGATCTGCCTAGCTTCCCTTTCACCCGAAAGCAAAGTGCCGTCTTGAAGGAATTGGACGAATGGCATCATCCATGAGTCATCCTCGGCCGCCAACGGCATGACTTCGTGAGCCTAGATGCTAGGACACATCAACGTCTCCATGTGAATCCGTTGGGTGAGGTGTGCAGCATGAAAGGATGCTAGCTTGCTTAGGGCATCTGCTCTTTTGTTCTGGGACCTAGGGATGTATTGGATGCGGAAATTACGGAAACCGTGTTCCAGCTCCCTAACCTTCTAAAGGTACTCCTGAAGCACTATCTCTTGGGCCTCGTACAGCTGAACACAGACACTTCATGGGCCCCCAGGGCACGGGCAACACATAATCCCACAATTAAAGCTTTGTACTTAGCTTTGTTGTTGGTTGTGGGAAAGTCCAACCGGAGGGTGTAGGTGACTTCTGCCCCGTCCGGATCGGTGAGCACCAACCCAGCACCAGAACCTTCTTCGGATGAAGAGCCATCAACGAACAGGGTCCACGCCCGTGGACAGGCAGGATCAGTTTGCACGCAGACTCGCTCCTCTTCCTCCTCGATTGCCTCGGCTCCTTTGGGGACCTCAAAAAGGAAGTCCCGCAAGGCTTGACCTTTGATTGAGGTTCGCCGTCGAAATTCTATCTCAGGCTCTCCAAGTTCCACTGCCCATTTAGTCATCCTGCCCGACATATCGGGCCTTCAAGAAATCTGTTGCATAGGCTGATCTGTTAGAACCACTATGGGATGGGCATGGGAATAAGGGCGAAGCTTCCTGGCTGCAGTCACAAGGCAGAGCACCAACTTCTCTGTTAGAGTGTATCTAGACTCAGCCGGGAGGAGAACCTTGTTGATATAGTAGTCTGGGGTCTGCTTCCCATCTTGGTCCCGAACTAGGACAGCACTGATGGTTGCATCCCCCACCACCAAATAGAGGACCAAGGTCTCCCCCGGCCAGGCTTGCTCAAAGTCGGGAGAACCTTTTGGTGATCTTTCAACTCCAGGAAGACTTTTTGGTAGGCTTCACTCGAGTTAAAGGCATTCGACTTCTTGAGGACTTTGAAGAATGGCAGGCTTCGTTTCGTGGCCTTTGATAAGAACCGCCCTAGGGCTGCGATCAATCCCGTGAGCCTTTGCACTTCTTTTACCGACCGGAGAGCCTGCATGTCAAGGATGGCCTACACCTTGAAGGGTCAACATCGATCCTCTCTGGGATATTTGATAGCCTAAGAAGTTTCTTGATCCCACATAGAATACACACTTCTTGGGGTTCAGTTTCATGTTTGCAGCCCGGAGGGTTTTGAAGGTTTCCCGAAGATCGTCGTTAGCCATGTTGACCCTGATGCTCTTGACCACCATGTCGTCCACATAAATCTCCATGTTCTTGCCCAACTGCGGGCCAAAGACGCGGTTTGCAACCCGCTGGTAAGTTGCGCCCGCATTCTTCAATTCGAAGGGCATTTTCACATAGCATAACACACCTTATTCAGTGGTGAAGACGGTCTTCTCTACATCGTCCTTGTCCATAAGGATTTGGTGGTACCCTTTGTAGGCATCCCGGAAGCTAAGCACAGGGTACCCTGAGATGGCGTCCACCTTCTGCTCAATCGCCGAAAGAGGGTAGCAATCCTTAGGGTAATGTTTATTGAGATCCTTATAGTCCACGCACATACGCCAGGAGGTATCAGGCTTCTTAACCATAAAAGGGTTGGTAAGCCACGTGCGGTAGAAGATCTCCTTGATGATGGCTGCCGCAAGGAGCTTTGCGACTTTGACGTCCATGGCCATACTACGTTCCGGGGCCATGTTCCGCCTCTTTTGCATGATAGGCCACGCACCGGGTTCACATTCAGCATATGTACACCCAATTCGGGAGGTACTCCCATCATGTCATCGGGCTCCAAGCGAAAATGTCCTTGAACTGTTTCAACAGCTCAATCACCAAAGCCCGAAGGGTGGGGGGGGAGGGAGGACGGCCCCCAACCAGACGACCTGATGGAGACCATCTATCTAACACTAATGGAGAGGGATATGTTGCTGCCAATAATGGGGAGGACGAGCAAGTTGAGGGCGTGAATGCTAATGAAGGATCTAAAGATGCTACTTTAAAGAATAATTCTTACATCCGTGACCCACTCTCAAACATTGTTGGACCAATGACTCGTGCTAGATGCAAGAGGATAGATGAATCACTTAATAGTCTAATTATTACTACATGGGCTAAGGAGGAAATTAAGCTTGAAGATTACAAGCCCAAGACTATTAATTTCCTGCAAGTGACACCAAATGGACTTGGCCCATTTGGAGAGAAGAATTTCGGCCCTCAATCCTCAAAGGGACCGCCGGCCACACCCTCATGTTGATCGAATTAATCCCTAAGGTTTAGGGGTGAGATCATTCAAATTATATCTCTTTGAAATATAAGACTTTATCTCTTTAAAGGATAATATTTGGGATGATTCTTTTTATCTTGTTTTCAAGTTATCCTACAATAAGGAGTCAACTTTTGATGTCTACTCAACCGTTGGATGAAGACTACATCAAGATGGATAGCTAAGATCACTCTACAAAGAAGATGATGATAGAGTTTTAACTCAAGGGAGATTCTATCCATTGGAATCTTTCTAAGAGATTATCTCTTTGTATTTTGAGTTTTAATTAATTCCTACAAGTCTTAAATGTTTTAAGACAAGTAAAAGTGTCTAGGTTCGTTATCTTATCACTTACGATAACTAGGAGTCTTTAGAGTTTGATTTCATTTCAAATTCTTAGAGATAGGAATAGAGGTGAAGAGTTGTGTTCTTCCTCTACTTCTTGGAAAGAAATTTCGGCCACCCCCTCTATAAATAGGGACCGAAATTCTCTTGTCCAACACACCTTGTGTCATTGATATTTTCCTGAGTGAAATTGGTTCGGATTTTATTCCTTTCGTGGAGTTCTTGTGAGGACTTCTTTGTTTAGTTGTTGCATATGTGTTGTGACAATTATTAGACTTATCTATCTAGTTTAGTTCACTTGATAGTGGCGTCTTTAGCATTGGATCTTTCAAATCTTGGTATTTGAGCTCATAGATCTCATATCTATTGGGTTTTCCTACACAATTTTCTAAAGGGTCTCTACTTGGTTAGAAATAGCTCTCTTCATTTTTGATTAGGGTTGTTCTACCATTGAACTCGTGAATAGATCCAACTGAGGTCAAATATCTTTTCTTTTCTTTGTTTTTCGTGTGTTTTTGAGTCTTTAAATCCGAATTCTCCAAATTTCGCTGCCTACAAATCTCTGTCTTTCCGATTTAGCAAAGTTGATCTTTTCTTAAAGATTGGTTTTGTCATGGATTGCTATCATATTTTTGGTTATCAGAACCTTCTTATAGTTTTACCATTGTTGGCATATTTAGAGGCATAATTGGTATATCAAGAGTCATCTTTGGTTACCATAATTGGTCTCAAAATTCGGATTTTGTTCTTTCTTGTTTTCTTGTTTTTTTTTGAATTTTCCTCTACCAAAAGAGGGTATTCGTAATATTTTGTTTTTGAGTTGTTCCTCACTTGGACAATTCCTTTTAGTTTCGTGGCTTTCGTTTTGTTTATCATCCAATAGCAAACTTTGGTAATTGTGTTTGATATATATCTCTCGATCCAAGATCTTTATATCTTGAGGGTGATTGATGTTCATTCATTGATTGTTGGAGGAGCTTTTGTGTTGAAGGTGTTTGTTTCATTTGGCCGTGCAAAAAAAAAAGACAAAATTTTTTTTTTGAGTCCAGGGTTCTTTCAGCCGCCCCTATAAAAAAAAAAGCTGTGAAAAAAAAAGAGAAAAGACGGCAGAGAAAAAAGAAGGAAGGAAAAAGAGTCTTCTTTGATAAGGTACATTAAAGGTTGCCTTGCATTAGGAGATTTCAAAAGAGTTGGAATTGAAGTTGGAAAGAATCTTCTTGAAGAGGTATATTCAAAGTCTATCTGTATCTAAGAAGGTTAGATAAAGTTGTGTTTGATTGGCAGTTTATCTTTGCTATTTAATTACCCATATTCTCTCAAAAGATAAGAATCTCTTCAAATCTTATCCTAATCTTATCTTATTGGATAAAACCTTATCCTATCTTATTGGATAAAATCTTATCCTTATCTCATCTTGTAAAAGATAAGATTCTCTTTAAATCTTATCCTTATCTTATCTTATAAAAGATAAAATCTTGTCCTAATCTTATCTTATTGGATAAAAGCCTTATCCTATCTTATTGGACAAAACCTTATCCTTATCTTATCTTAAAAATAGGATAAAATCTTATCCTTATCCTATAAGAGTTTGAGTTTGAGTTGGAGTCTGAGATATAATCTGAGTTTTCTTATACTTCTAAAGCAAGATCCCTATTTTTTCTCCAAACACTCGAACAAGATTCGTGTTCTCCCTCGTTCTTTTCTGGAATTTCCCTAAATTTACTCTACGTGCTAATTGATTTTGTCTGCTTTTGAGTGTTTTATTCGAGTGGATTGTTTAATTAATTGTTGTGGTGCATATTGCTACTACTTGAACATTGAAGCCGATCTGGAACTTTACCAAAGGTCTTTGAGTGGTAAAAGGCTTGAGTGTTTTCTTTCTATTCCACTTTGATATTAGGGAAAAAGCCAAATAAATCCCAAAGAGAGCATACAAAATGTGAGTTGTGTGTGATACTACCGAAAGGGGGGAAACGAAAAGTAAAAGATCATTGGTTAGGGGAAGTGAGGTAGGAACGTTTTCTACTAACATCCTATATATTCGTTTGTTCTTTTATCTTAAAGGATGTCATCTGGAGATGATAATGAGCAAAGAGACGACCTTTCTCAAGATGCTACGCGAGAAACTCTTGCTAGATTATATAATGTTACTACTCAATTATGTAGTAGAATACAAGATCTAGAACTAGAGGTTCGCAATGGTCGCGCTCAAGGTAATGAAGGTAATGAAAATTGTAATAGAGGTCATCGTGTTGTCAATAGGAATGATCCTTATGAACTTGGTAATTTCAAAGTTAAAATTCCTGAATTTAGTGGTACTAATGACCCTGAAGCCTATCTTACATGGGAAAAGAAGGTAGAGCGTGCTTTTTCATTGCAGGATTATGATGATTCTAAGAAGATTAGAATGGTCGTTTACCAATTCAATAACTATGCTTCAGAATGGTGGGACCAAGTTGTTAAGGATAGGAAGCTCTATGATGAGGATCCCATATCCACATGGGATGAAATGAAGAGACTCATGTGCAAAAGGTTTGTTCCCTCTTATTATTATCGAGATTTGTGTAAACAAATTCAAAGTCTTTCACAGGGAACCAAGTCTATTGATGAGTACTATCAAGAGCTAGAGTTGGCATTGATATGCACAAATATTCAAGAGGAGCCTGAAGCTATGATGGCAAGGTTTCTAGGAGGACTTAACAAAAATATTGCCGATGTTGTGGAGCTTTCACACTACCTAGATCCAACTGAGATGCTACACAACGCTAGGATTGTGGAGAGACAATTGGCAAAGAAGAAGTCAGATTCACATAAGTCTTCTACACCATGGAAGAAAGATGATTCAAAGACGTAGGTAATTCTTCAAAGTTTGAGAAGGGAAGTAATTCTAATACTTCTAATATTTCTAATATTCCTAAACCATCTTCTAATGTTAAGAATTCTACCTCATCTAGTAATACTAACAAAGTCAGAACTAGAGATGTTACTTGTTTCAAATGTCAGGGACGAGGACATATAGCTTCTGCTTGTCCAACTTTAAAGACTATGATCCTTAAAGAGGATGGAAGTTTCGAAAGTGAAACAGATGAAGAAGATAATGAGATGCCAAGACTTGTTGAAGAAGTCGAAAAAGAAGTTGAAGAGATTGATGCTGAGGCTGGACAAGTGTTTGTCAACCTTCGAGCATTACAAACTCAAGTAGCTGAAGATGATCAGGAAAGACATAATATTTTCCATACTAAGTGTTGAGTTATGGGCAAGGTATGTTTAACTATTATAGATCCAGGATCGTGTACTAATGTTGCTAGTTCATATCTTGTAGATAATCTGAAGTTACCTACTATCAAGCATCCGACACCCTATCGGTTGCAATGGTTGAATGACTGTGGCAATCTTAGAGTGAATGTGCCATTCTCTATTGGAAAATATGAGGATGAAGTACTTTGTGATGTGGTACCTATGGAGGCAAGCCACCTACTTTTAGGACGACCATGGGGGTATGATCGAAGAGTAAAGCATGATGGATACACAAACAAGTATTCGTTTGTGATGAATGGTCATAACTATACCCTGACACCTCTTTCACCTCCTCAAGTTCAAGAATGTAATCTGAGAATGATTCAAGAGAGAGAGAGACGAATGAAAGAGCAGAGTCCTAAAGATGAATCTACTTTGGACGTTCCAAAGAGATCTTCGAATGGTCTACACATTCAAGAGCCAGTGGGCAAAAATTTCTTTGCTAGTCCCAAATCAGTGGAGAAGTGTTTTGCAAAAGGAACAGGTATGATTTTAATGCTTTTTTGTGATAATTCTATTTTACTAACCAAAGTTCCTAGCAATTTGCCTAAGGTGTTTCAAAGGCTACTTCAAGAGTACGAGGACATATTCCCCAAGGAGTTGCCTAATGAACTTCCTCCTATACGAGGAATAAAACATCAAATTGATCTAATTCCTGGCGCAGTCATCCCGACTAGACCTGCCTATAGAGCAAATCCTGAGGAAACAGAGGAACTACAAAAGCAAGTTGAAGAACTCCTTGCTAAAGGTCAAATTAGAGAATCTCTCAGCCCTTGTGCTGTTCCTGTTTTACTTGTGCCTAAGAAAGATGGTACATGGCGTATGTGCATAGATTGTCATGCTGTTAATAAGATAACTATTAAGTATAGACATCCAATCCCTAAATTAGATGATATGCTTGAAGATCTTTATGGTGCTACTATCTTTTCTAAAGTGGATTTAAAATCTGGCTACCATCAAATAAGAGTTAGACAAGGAGATGAATGGAAAGCTGCTTTCAAAACAAAATTTGGTTTGTATGAGTGGTTAGTGATGCCTTTTGGGTTAACTAATGCTTCTAGTACTTTCATGAGATTAATGAATCATGTTTTGAGGCATTATATTTGTAAGTTTGTTGTTGTGTACTTTGATGATATCTTAGTGTATTCTAAAAACTTAAAAGACAAAGTTGTTGCTGATGCTTTATCTAGACGTTACACTTTGTTAATTTCTTTATATGCAAAATTGATGGGATTTGGGTTTATTAAAGATCTATATTGTGATGATATTCATTTTGCTAATATTTTTACTGCATGTGAGCAAAGTGCTTTTGAAAAGTTTTATAGACATGAAGGTTATCTATTTCGAGAAAATCGACTTTGTGTGCCTAAGTGTTCACTTCGAGAACTTCTGATACGCGAGGCGCATAGTGGAGGTTTAATGGGACATTTTGGTGTGCCTAAAACTTTGGATGTGCTCCAAGAGCATTTCTTTTGGCCCAAAATGAAGTCTGACGTTCAGACTATCATCAATCAATGTGTGGAGTGTAAACAAGCAAAGTCTAAATCGCTTCCTCATGGACTTTACATTCCATTGGCTATCCCTACACAACCTTGGATGGACATATATATGGACTTTGTTTGGGTTTACCTAGAACTCAAAGAGGTATGGATTCAATCTTTGTAGTTGTGGATAGATTTTCTAAAATGTCGCATTTCATTGCTTGCAGAAAAATAGATGATGCACGTCATGTTGCGGATTTGTTTCTGAAAGAAATAGTAAGATTTCATGGTGTTCCAAGAACAATTGTTAGTGATAGGGACGTTAAGTTCCTTAGCTACTTCTGGAAATCGTTGTGGGGAAAGTTGGGTACTAAGTTGTTATTCAGCACAACTAGTCATCCACAAACTGATGGTCAAACTGAATTGACGAATCGTACTTTAGGAGCTATCCTAAGAGCGACCATCAAGAGTAATTTGAAGAAATGGGAAGAGTGCTTACCTATTGCTGAATTTGCTTATGATAGAACTATTCACTCTTCTACTCAGTTTTCACCTTTTGAAATTATCTATAGTTTTAATCCATTAACTCCTTTAGATTTATCACCTTTACCTTTGAAGGATCAAGTTAGTTTGGATGGAGTTAAGAAAGCTGAGACAATCAAGAGACTTCATGAGAAAGTTCGCCTCAATATTGAGCGTAGGACTCAACAATATGTAAAGTCAACGAATCGTGGTCGTAAACAAGTTGTATTTGAACCAGGTGATTGGGTTTGGGTACATATGAGAAAAGAGAGGTTTCCAAACTCTAGGAAATCGAATTTACATCCTCGCGAAGATGGACCTTTTCAAGTAGTGTCAAGAGTCAACGATAACGCTTATAAACTCGAGCTACCAGGTGAGTATGGTGTTAGTGGTACATTCAATGTTTCTGACCTATCTCCTTTTGATTTTGATGAAGGTTTGAATTCGAGGACGAATTCGCTTAAAGATGGGGAGTAAAAGAAAATATGATAGCAATCCGTGACAAAACCAATCTTTAAGAAAAGATCAACTTTGCTAAATCGGAAAGACAGAGATTTGTAGGCAGCGGAATTTGGAGAATTCAGATTTAAAGACTCAAAAACACACGAAAAAGAAAGAAAAGAAAAGATATTTGACCTCACGTGGATCAATTCATGAGTTCAATGGTAGAACAACCCAAATCAAAAATGAAGAGAGCTATTTCTAACCAAGCAGAGACCCTTCAGAAAATTGTGTAGGAAAACCATTTAGATATGAGATCTATGAGCTCAAATACCAAGATTCGAAAGATCCAATGCTAAAGATGCCACTATCAAGTGAACTAAACAAGATAGATAAGTCTAATAATTGTCACAACACATATGCAACAACTAAAAAAAGAAGTCCTCACAAGAACTCCACGAAAGGAATAAAATCCTAACCAATTTCACTCAGGAAAATATCAATGACACAAGGTCTGTTGGACAAGAGAATTTTGGTCCCTATTTATAGAGGGGGTGGCCGAAATTTCTTCCCAAGAAGTAGAGGAAGAACACAACTCTTCACCTCTATTCCTATCTCTAAGAATTTGAAATGAAATCAAACTCTAAAGACTCCTAGTTATCTTAAGTGATAAGATAATGAACCTAGACACTTTTACTAGTCTTAAAACATTTAAGACTTGTAGGAATTAATTAAAACTCAAAATACAAATAGATAATCTCTTAGAAAGATTCCAATGGATAGAATCTCCCTTGAGTTAAAACTCTATCATCATCTTCTTTGTAGAGTGATCTTAGCCATCCATCTTGATGTAGTCTTCATCCAACGGTTGAGTAGACATCAAAAGTTGACTCCTTATTGTAAGATAACTCAAAAACAAGATAAAAAGAATTATCCCAAATATTATCCTTTAAAGAGATAAAGTCTCATCTTTCAAAGAGATATAATTTGAATGATCTTACCCCTAAACCTTAGGGATTAATTCGACCAACATGAGGGTGTGGCCGGCGGTCCCTTTGAGGATTGAGGGCCGAAATTCTTCTCTCCAAATGGGCCAAGTCCATTTGGTGTCACTTGCAGCAAATTAATAGTCTTGGGCTTGTAATCCTCAAGCTTAATTTCCTCCTTAGCCCATGTAGTAATAATTAGACTATTAAGTTATTCATCCATCCTCTTGCGTCTAGCACGAGTCATTGGTCCAACAATGTATGAGAGTGGGTCACGGATGTAAGGATTATTCTTTAAAGCAGCATCTTCAGATCCTTCATTAGCATTCACGACCTCAACTTGCTCGTCCTCTCCATTATTGGCAGCAACATGTCCCTCTCCATTAGTGTTAGCTAGATGGTCTCCATCACGACCCTTCCTTCAACAAAAGGATTTAGAGCCACATCCGCGACCTCCTCGTCTTCCAAGAGATCAGGGCCTTCGTCCCCTGGCTTCCCGCTGACCTCAGAGATCGGTGCCTTCTGGATGGTGCTAACAGGCACACCTTTGAGAAGGAATTCGTGCCCCTTACGGGCAGCTATCGTCATACACTGTCGGGCTAACTGTTGATCACCTCGGACTTCTGCAACTCCGGCCTCGGTCGGGAACTTTGTGACCAGGTGGTAGGGAGAATAAATAGCTTTGGCTTGACTCATCCATGATCACCCGATCTTTGGGATACTTCCCTACGGTCACTGCAAGACTGATCACGCCTAAGAGCATTATTACATGATTAGAGAACCCCAATAGGGGCATGGTAGCAGGCCGCATATGCGCTTTATCGTGGCCCAATTTTTGAAAGCAATCAAGGTACATGACATCTACGGCGCTGCCGTTGTCCACATACACCTGCCGGACCTCTCGGTTGGCAATGATGGCCGAGATAACCAAGGCATCTTAATAGTTCTCAAAACCACCCACCAAGTCTTGTTCTAAGAAAGTAATCAAGTCCTACGGCCGAAGACGCTTCGCCTCAGACTCTTCGAGAGGATGAGAGCGCACACTCCTCCAGAGGACCGAGATACTCTGGACCCCCAGGGGAGCTCCATATATAGGGCCAAGATCTGCCGCGCCTGTGCTTCATCAACCCCTTCTCTGGCTTTGGGCTCGTCAGTGGATGGGGCTTGGTTGCCACCTTTACCCTTGTTCTTTTTCCACCGTCGATTCTTGGGATGATTCCCTGATTTCTCCCTCGAGCCCTTCTGGACATACTCTTGGAACTTTTTGGCCTTAAGCCCCTCCTCGATTTCCTTTTTCAGCCAGAAGCAATCCTCTGTATCATGGCCTTTGCTCCGATCGAAGTCGCACCACTATGAAGAAGATTCATATTGGGACTTGCCCGGAGGAGGGAGCTCAAACTTGTTCTTATGGATTTGTAGGATCTCCTTCCTTGTCTTGGTGAGAAGGGGAGTCTTCGGATCAAACTTCAACTTCTTCCCCTCCGGCTTTCCTCCCTTCTTCTAACCTTCTCCACAGGATTCCCGCGCTCTTTTCTTGGATTCTTCCGTCCGTATCTCCTTCTCCACCGTCTCCCATAACTTTTGGCAATTGACGGGATGCTTGGCAGTGAGATTGCCCCTCAGGGTCGTCCCTGCACCAAAGGGTGATAGGCCATTCACAAATGCCACCCTTATCACCAGGTCATCGACTTAGTCTATCATCAAGAGCTCCTTCATGAACCGCTCATAGTACTGCCCCAATGTTTCATTCCGACGTTGCCATACAGATGACGAGTCGTGGATGGTACGTATGGCCTTCTTGCTTGAGAAAAATCAAACTTGAAGCTTCTGCCCCAGATCCGCGAAAGAAGTCATGCTGCCCGGGGGGAGGCTACCAAACCGTATCTTGGCAGCTCCGGTCAGAAAGGTAGGCATGGCCTTAGTAGAGAATTCTCGGGGAGAGTCCCGCAAATCCATTGCCTCCATATAGTCGGCCAGGAAGCTGACTGGGCAGGTATCACCTCTATACTTAGGGATGTCTGTCGGTAGCTTGAGGTTGACGGGCCGCGGGCAACGCCTGATTTGCTCGGCAAAGGGGCTTTTGATCGACTCCCTATTGCCGAGGATGGCCTCGAGCCGGGGATTTGGCACAACCATGCGGTCCACCCGCGGCTCAGGCCTCGGTGGTGGATCCGGATCCCATCTGCTGGGAGCGTCGGAAACGCAGTCACTTCTCTGCGCTGTTCCTGGGCCTGGGGGGGGCCCTCCTTTCACCCATAAACATAAGACTATTGTCGGGACCGTCGCCTTTTCCGTCATAATACATATCTTCAAATTTGCAGAATTGCTCCTCAAACCCGGGAAACCTCCAAGTAAATTTCCAAAAATGATCATCATGAGGTCCCCGCTCGGGAGAGTGGGACGGGCATCATCGGGATGACCACCGAGATGTTCTTTACTCATTTCGCCTCTTTGCCGGTCGGGACCGACTCCTTTCATGCTCGGCCGAATCCCGACTGCTCTCCTTATGATGATCGCTGCGCCTTCTGGACCGGCTCTATCGATCGATGGTCTTAGAGGCTCCACTTGTGACTTCATTCAATTGTCGCTCCTTTTGTGGTTTAGGGGAAGCGTAGGAGTCACCCCCGACCACTTGTGACCTAAATCCTGGCCTACGATAAGTTCCCTCGTCGAGTCTCACCCTCGGCGAAGTAGGAACAGGGTCCCCGCGTGGACTCAACGGTCAAACCCGAGTGGGGACCTGCAAGGCAAGGGTTAGCACTCCAAAGATTAAATTAGTGCTAGAGAGAGAAGCAGCCAATTAACACACTTGCAGAGAGAAGCGGAGGGCGGAATTGAGTTTGCAATAAATGATCATGGGATATTTATAGTTCCCAATGGGATAATACCTGTGGGCCTCGTTACTCGGGGTAAAACTGTAATTAATAGTAGATGGCAACCAGATAAAAGGGGCTTAGCCACTTAAAGACAAAATGGGCCGTTTGGGCCACTATTAAAGCCAAAACTTTAGCTCCCTTTGGGCCGGTCAGGATTGACCTCCTCAGGATATGGTTAAATGGAAGCACTACTTCGACATGATGCGACTCCCAGGTTATTAGTTTTAATTCATTGAACCAAAACGAGCTAATTTCCCCGCATTATCAATAGTCCTTCATTTCTAAATTGCTGATATTGAAATTTTGAGATTGAAAGTGATTGATGTGAACGTGACATATGTAGAGTCATAAACAATAATTGTGAATGGTATTTGTCTCAAATTTTTCCTTTGGAATGGCTGTCAGTGTTCTGTTTTGAATTCAATGGGCTTAATTTTGGTGTTATTACTGTTTAAGTGGTTATATACGTCGTAGAAATGTATTATTGCTCCTTCAATGGATGCATGTCTGGTAGGTGAAAAGGATGTTGTATATTTAATTCTTGTAGCAAGATTTCTTGTGCTTTGTAATCAACATGTATTGGATGTTGTGTGATGTTTGATCAGTTTTGAGTTGCATAAGAATTGAGCTCTACTTGTACCGAGAATGTTAATGCACAATACGTTGTTTCTATTCTTTGCAAATTAGGCTTGTATTTAATTTATCTCTTATCATGTTTTAAGACCCTTCCCTATTTGATAAAATTCTGACCATAAGATAAACTTACGTGGATACTATGTACGTTGCTCCATGGTTCCATCCTTTCTTGAGTCAACGACTGATATCAAGCAAAGCTACAACGGCTTCTTTCAGGAAAAGCAGCAATCAATCCCTCTGTGGAGCTCACCTTAATGATTCCAAGGAGCAGCACCGTATATAGCTTGAAGAGGAGAGGGAGAAGGAGAGGTTAGACAGAGAATTGTGTGACCACAGTTCCGTTACCTATCATCGTATACTTGTAAGTGCCGTTTCCTATGCATTTCCACCTGTGTTACAACTTCTGGTGGGAATTTTTCCATTAGTTAAAACTAATGTAAGAGAACTTTATAAAAATAAATGATCATGAAGAGACTGAAAAGAACTAGTGAGATGTCTCTAGCATATTCTTCTGAATTTGTTATTTAGAATGGATTAATGGAATGCATGCCAGCTTGCTTTTTTACTATCTTGCTTGTCATTGATGAAATAGTTACCCGGTCCGGTGTTGGTAAGACTAATGATTGTTGTGAGTTCTCACTCCTGTGAGTGTTCTATCTGGTGTTAAAATTGGCTCCTGTGAATCTTTGGTGTGCATTTAGAACCATTAGAAGTTTAAAGTTAGTTTTCTGCATTTTGTAGTTCTATCTGTGTGATTTAAAGTGTCGTCACCTATTGATCTTGACAAAAGGTAGCCGACAATCTGTTCATTGATTTTCACCTTTTAAACTTAAGACAGATCTACTTCAAGGAAATGGTTTGCTGCTTGAATATGATCTATATTGATGCGAGAAAGGGTTATATTGCAGATGTGTGAGAAAGGGAACTGGGAAGAAAATATGCAATCATATGGAAAATTATCTTTTGATTTTGTGTGGTGAGCAAATTGTTTTGTGGTCACATATCATTTTAACTTATTTTTTGTTCTGGCAAGATTGAAGTGTTGTTGAATGATCGTGCTCCATAGTTATGCTGATTTCTGCTTAACATTTGCATTGAAAGTCAAGATACGTCTTCTCGAACACTTCGAATAGTAGTGTATTGCTCGAGGGATGCTGGCCCCTTCGAGGAGATGTATCTCTCGAAACTTCAATCCTCAAAATTACCCCTTGCTTCGAATGACTTGAGAGCTTATATGGATTTGCACAACAAATTGACCCGATGATCATCGTAAAGCACCAATAACATTTCAACTTGGTTTCAAGAAATTTATTTAGTTGTGAAGACCAAACAAATCGGTCTCACTGGGCGTGCCACTTGACAAAGCATGGATCTGCATGGTGCCTTAGGACGGGCGGCGACGATGATCTAGGTGGCGGCGGACGGCTTTAAACCTACAAGCCAGAGCCTCGGGTGTCTCTCGAGGGTAGACTCTCCGATACTTAAGTCAATAAAGGAATAAAGAGAGTAGAGAGAGAAGGATGTGTATGGTGTGTAGAAGGTGTAGAAGATAGGTAGAAGATATGAATTATGGGAGAGGCACCACCTCTTTATATAGAGGTGGTGTTAACTGTTTCCTGAAACCCTAGCGGAATAGGTTTGGGCGGTGGCTTAATCCCCATTTAACCTAATCCTAGGCCCAATTGGCCTAGGGATAATTTATGACTCGTCAGAAAAAAATCAACCCGAATCATATTATTCTTAATTCTACATTAATATACATGAAAAATAATTATAAATGTGTTTATAAATAAAGCACGAGTTACAAATGTGCATGAGCTTATTTTCATAGTAAAACCTAAAGCACATGCATTATTGAAAGTCATATGTAATATATTTTAACAATAATATATTTTAACAACTCTAAGAAAAACATAAAAGAAAAAGGAAATGAAACAGGAGAAAAAAAAAATAATAAAAAAAAGACTAGCTATTTTGTTTCTTACATATTCAGGGGGTTTATTTTGTAACTTTTAAAACTATATAGGGGAATTCTGTAGGTTAATTTTATTATTTTATCCATAAATTAGTATAGTAATGTCAAAATTAACTTAATTAGATAAAAATTAGCCAGAAAGAGAATAATTGGGATGAAATTGACTTTTGAACATACTTTTGGGTTAAAGTGGTTAGGAGGTTGAAACTTTTGGTTAAACCGACCACTTTCTCTCCTATGCTCCGACAAAAGCTGAAAATAAATAATCCTATGCTTCCAACAAGAAAAATTATTCCATACCACAAGTATATCTTTTTTTTTTTTAATGCAGCAACAAAAGCTGACAGATGCTTTCAGAAATAAGTAGTGAAAACTAGGCGAAACTAGCTAAATTTTTTTTCATCTCCATACAAGCTAACCTTAACCGATGCGCCTTTAGGGGTTCGAAGCACTATCTGATCAATCCCATCACAGTCTTTTGTTACTTCAATTCCTTTTCTAGGATCCCAAACCGCAGAATGCTCCATTCTCTTTAGCCCAAAGGACTAAGAAAACTAATACCCAATGGGGTATGTCTTCTTAATATAACAATTTACATGTAGTCCCCAAAACCCTAATCAATGTCTTAGAACTCCGGATTTGGGAATAACCAGTGGAATTTAAGGGAAACAAATGTAGGTTGAAACTAATCCAATTTCAACTATTATTTCAACCAGCCTGTACTCTCTTTTCTTATGATTTACTCGTTAGAGCCTAAAAGCTATTCAATTATTCAAAAAGGAAGAAATCATATTTCATGGTTAAGAAACTTTTAAGGCAGATGAACAAATAAAGCCTTAATCCCAATTACACCCATAGAAATGGAAACTCAAAAAGCACAAGACTTTCCGCAGAGAAACAGGAATAAAGAAAAACCAAGAAAATTACTCTGAATTCAAACGAATCAAAGTATCCAACGGAAAAGCCTTTCGCGAACAACGACCAATGAACTACCAAATCCAAGAGAGCCAATTCAAATTACCAACTTCAAACCCTCTAAATTCAGGAAGCCAACAGTTCTACAAAAGGAAAAGGAATAGTTAATTATTATAATGAAGTAAAGAACAGTAGAGTAAAAACCTTGATCTAATGTGTACAATGTATGGTGTGAAAACTAAATTGGAGATGCTAAGCATGTAGAGAGACTGCACTGAACCTTAAGTTATTAAACAAGTCAGTCGCCACGAAGACCTTGTTCATGAATTATGTGATGATACCCTCTTCGTAGCTCTACACATACATATACAAAGGCCTGAAAACCTAGCCGCTTCCTTGGAGAGAAATCGAGTGATCATGAGACCAATTTGCCACTATATGATCACGTTCCATATTTGTACGAGGAGATATCGGCAACACGGTTTTGTGTATATGAGGGCTCATTAAGGAATCGAAACAAGACATAGGGAACTTCTAATAAATCGCAATAAATTTCTTTTTCAATTCCAACGTCCGAGAAGTCAATCTCCGTATGACTTAAACTGTGTTCAATCTTTGCCAAGGGAGAAACTAACTTTTGACCCCCTAAGTTTGGTATAATGCAAGGTCGTCACCACAAAAAATTCAACACTTGGTGTAAACTAGAAGAACTAGGGGCAGTAGTTACGTTATGAGGACTTGTGATGAACGTTGGATTTGCTTCTATCACTGGAGAAGAATCATGGGCCGGGTTTATTCCAAGGCCTGCTATTAATTAAGAGTTCTGGTTATCATCAAATTATTGTGTAATGGGACAATCATATGGTAACAATGGTCGTTCGTATGGATAGAGAGTTGAGCTACGATATTGGTTCCAGTGAAGCTAATATTTTGATAGATCTAATAAAAACTTAGCTGCTATTCGTCAGGGAGGCTTGTAATGGTTTGACGATTCACCGTCTGGAATTTGTTAATGGTTGGTACGCAACTTACTTGATGGGAGTTTTGCATCTACAAATGTATTAATTTAACATTCTACGCTTTGCCTCCTTTATTCTGCTGAGAAAAAAGAATATTATATTATACTAAAATGTATGATTTAGTCCCTAATTATTGATATAGTTTTTCAAAACCAAGGTGGTTTCATACAGAATAGATCAATTCTCCATAACGTCTTGCTTACGCAAAAGCTCATCAGACTATATCGAAGGAAAAACTCAAAACCTTCCTGTTTCCTAAAGTGGATCTCAGAAAAGCGTTTGACTCGATACATTGGGGATTCATCACTGAAATGCTTCCTCAAATGGTTTTCCCCCCAAAATTCAATGATTGGGTGATGGAGTGCATAAGTACCAGCAGCTACTCCCTTAATTTGAATGGAAATCTCACTGGTTATTTTGCAGCAAAGCGGGGACTTAGGCAAGGAGATCCTCTCTCCTCTTTGCTGTTTGTTCTAGCAATAGAATACCTCACCAGGATGTTACAAAAGGCTGCAAAGGAAGGGAGCTTCAAATTTCATCCGAAATGCAAAAAGCTGGGGGTTATCAATCTCTGCTGCAGATGACTTGATAATACTCAGTCAAGCAGATGAAAGCACGGTGCAAATTATAAGAGAAGTGTTGAATGAGGTTGAAGCCATCACAGGGTTGTCTGTAAACATGAAGAAATCTACTATGATCTTTGGGAATGTCAAGGAGGACCTGAAGCAAAGGCTGCATGACAAAATGGGGTTTAAACAAGAGAGCTTTCCATTCAAGTACCTAGGAGTTCCTCTCTCTAGTGGCATGGACTGAAAAGGAATGTGAAAGCCTAGAGGAGAAAGTGACAGGCAGAATAAGATGTTGGGCTACAAGAATCATTCATACGCCGGGAGGTTAGTCTTGGTAAATTCAGTTCTATTGCACCTGCATACGTATTGGTCTAGTGTGTTCATCATCCCTAAATCTGTAATCCAACAATTAGAATGAATTTGTCGTACTTTCTTATGGGGAACTAAAGAATCAGGTAAGCCTTGGTCTTTGGTGGCTTGGGCGGATGTATGTAAAAATAAGGCTCAGGGAGGTTTACATATAAAAAATCCAGAAATTTGGAACAAGGCATTGATAGGAAAGCAAGTTTGGGATTTGGCAAACAGGAAAGAAAGTCTTCGGATTAGATGGGTACATATGTACTATATAAAAAACCAAGATTTTTGGGATTACCAGCCCCCAGTTGACTACAATTGGCATTGGAGAAAGATTATCAAGATTAGAGACCAACTGAAGGGAGGAATGAAGGGAGGTGTTTGGTTGATGAACTTAGGGAAAGCATATAATGCAAAGTCAGGTTACAGGTGGCTAATGGGTGATATACCAAAAGCCAGAGAGGTCAACATTGTATGGAGTCCATTTTCACTACCTAAACATAGCTTCACAGGGTGGCTAGCAGTAAAGGACATATTACTCACACAAAACAGGTTAGCCAAGCTAAAGCTGTTGAATGAACAAGAATACTGTGTGTTATGCGCTGGGAACTCAGAAGCTGTTGATCACTTATTTTTTGATTGTGAGTTCTCTAAGCAGCTGGTGCAAGGTTTACTAGAATGGCTGGGTGTGAGGATGGAAGTCAAATGCATCAGCAAATGGTTGTCTGGGCTGTTGAGCATATGGAGATTCGGGAAGCTAAAGCAGAAGGTCCTTCATGACACCATCACAGCTGCAATCTACCATATATGGACAGAACGTAACAACAGAAGATTTGGACAGAAGCAGAAGTCAGTTAAAGATAGGAAGCTTGAAATAGTGAGAGAAATCTCTTGGAAAGTTCACTATCTTTGTAGATTTAGAAGCAATGATGATATTAGATTTCTAGAAAACTTGGGGGTTAGATTAAATTCTAGTTCTCATACTGTATAGCCTTGTTGTATAGCATAGGAAAGAATTGGAGCATGTACTGATCAAAATGTCAATGCAAAGACTTTTTACCTTTGATCAAAAAAAAAAGAAAGAAAAAGACTATGATTATTAATATATTGCAAGTGCTATCAACAAATGGATTTGGCCAATTTGAATGGGGAAGTTTCGATCCACAGTTAATATATATTGCAAGTTGCTTTCGTGGGTGAGCCGTAGGTAAGTAAAGTTACCCACGGTATACACACGACAATTTTTGTGGGTAACTATAGTTTCCCACGGTTTCGCCACGACATTTTTTGTGGGTAGTTGTTTCGTGGGTATTTAGTGGAGAATGCGTGGGTAAACTTAGCCACCCACGGCTTTTGCGTGGGTCATTCGTGGGTAAAATAATGGTAAATTTTTTAAATTGTATTCATAAATAATTTGTATTTAGGCAGTTTGACATAATTATTGGTTAAATTAATATATATATTTTTTAAATCAATAGAAAGGATGGCGTTCAAGTCCCAACTAATCCAAAAAAACTCAAGGGGTCTACCCAGGAGGTAAATTTTTGAGTTAGCAAGTGCCATATAATATAATACACCCAAGGGGTCTACCTAAGCGATGGACATACATATTACATGGTCCCTAGTTCCACCCTCCCTTTTATTCAATTCCATTAAATAAAGGAGATTGGCAGTGCTTAAGACTTACCAAATTACAATGCTATTTGAGTCTTACTCTCAAATAAGGAAATGAGATTTGATCTAGTAGTACTAGACCACGAGTATGCTACATAAAGCCCCAATCCAGTATAAGTACATGAACGGCCCAGAGAGCCTTGTCCAGCTAAACTGTCCGCAACAGCATTTGTCTCCCGAAAAATGTGAGATATACTGTATGATCCCCTACACATGATCTCATGAATCTCCTTAATTTGAAAGTAATATTTCCATGGAATCAAATTCAAAGAACCAAGAAGGTCAGCCAAAACCTTATTGTCTGTCTGAATATCAACTCTTGCCAAGCCAAGCTGATCACATTTTCGCACTCCAAATAAAACACCATAAACCTCCGACCCTAAACTATCACCGGGACCTAGGAAACCATGCTCCCCATACATGAAATCTCCTTCATGATGTCTAATAACAAAACCATAACCAGAACCATCCTCAATAGCCGAACCATCCAAATTTAGTACAAATCCCTCTGTGCGCACAGGTTTCCAACAAACCGAAATGCAAGTTCGTTTTTGAATTTTATGCAATCTTAATCCAAAAGACCGTTCAATAAAGTCCCTCTCTTCCACATTCTTCAAATCATGAACAAATAATGCAGCCTTAGCAGCATAGGAGACCTCACATATAACTCTTCCTTTGTCAAATGGCACCCCATCATAATACACCTTATTCCTCACTTTCCAAATTTCCCAAAGAAGAAAAGAAGGGATGATCTTGATCAAGGCTTGTTTAGCAAGAGCAAAATTGCCTCCACTCCACCATTTTTGCAAATTATCAAGTAAAGAGGTAACATTCTCCAGCTTTATGGAAAAAAATTTTGCAAAATGGATATAAATGCATTTAACTTCAACACAACTAAAAAAGCAATGAGCTACACTCTCCTCATGGTTGCGACATAATAAGCAAATGGATGGACGAACCTGGATGCCAAAAGTACTCAAGATCTCCGGAAAAGGGACCAAGAAATTCTTCACTTTCCAGACAAAAAAAAGAAACCCTTCTCAGATGCAAAAGAGTCTTCCTGGTTCCGCCTTCTCAGATGCAAGTAAACTGATTTTACAGTAAATTTTCCAGTAATTGAATGCTGCCAAAAAAGGAGATCGCGCCCCTCCGTTAGCGTAATCTCAATGTGCTGCAATTCATGAAAAATTCTCCAATCAAGAACTCCTTGCATATCATTCAAGAATAAATCTTTATTAACAAAAAATTCTTGAATGGTTAAAGATGGAAAAGGTGGTTGTTCCTCATTCAAACCCCAAAGAGGGCCTACATGCGCCCAATTATCAAACCAAAAAAGTTTGTCACCTCCACGAATCAAGACCTTTGCATTTTTAGACGCCTCATGTTCCACCTTCAAAACCCTACTCCAAGTAGTGTTCATCTTAGCTGAAGTTGAAAGAGAAGAGATGAATTTACTCCACAAGCCTTTTTGATGCTTAAATTTCCACCAAAGCTTATAAGAGAAAGCTTGTACGACATCCTGAAACCGACGAAGCCCTAACCCATTTTCCAAAGTCGGAAAGGTTAAGCGCTCCAAAGATTGCCAATGCCTTCGTTTCTCCTCACTGGTGCCTTGCCACAAGAATCTTTGACACCATTTTTCCATTTGCTTAAGAATCAAAATAGGAGGACTTATAGCATAAAAGACATGAATAGGGATTGCTACTAGCACATGTCTTAAAAGTATTAATCGCCCACCCGTAGATAAAACCTTGTTCTTCTAATTAGCCAACGTCAATTCAAGAGAATCGAGAAGAAACTGAAATACTGAAGCCTTCTTCCTTCCTTGGTACAGTTTGCAGCCTAAGTATGTAAAAGGAAAAGATCCCTTTTGCATCCCCAAGGCCGTTGCAATGACTTCTACCCAATTCGCGCGGCATGACTCTGCAACTAGGAAGAAACTTTTTTGACGATTCATTCTTTGCCCCGACGCCAACTCATAATCATTGAAGAATGTATCTAGCACTTTAAGAGATTTCTTCTGTCCCCTTGTAAAAATTACCAAGTCATCCGCAAAACACAAGAGAAACCCTCAAAGAACCGGCCGGAGTTCCATACACTGCCAACTTCCCCTCTTGAGCCAATGAATTCAACCGCCTCGTCATTGCTTCAGCTACTAGGATAAATAAGTAAGGTGATAGCGGATCACCTTGCTTTATGCCACGAGAGGCCTTGAAAAAAACCAGAAGGAGAGCCATTGATCATTACTGAGAACCAGCTACCTTGAAGATTGTTCATGATCAATGCAATGAATCCCTGCGGAAAACCTAGCCTTCAAAAGCACATTTTCAAGAAAATTCCATGACATCTGGTCAAACGCCTTCATCATATCAACCTTAATAATCAAATTATTCCCAACAGCTTTATGAGTAACAAATTGACAAAGATCTTGTGCTAGAACCACATTATCAATGATATCTCGCCCCTCAAGAAAAGCGGATTGTTCTTCAGAAATTATCTTGGGTAGAACTTTCTTCATTCTTCCTGTTAAGACTTTGGTAAATACCTTATTCAGAAAGTTGCAAAGACTGATGGGCCGGAAGTCTAAAAAGGTGGTAAAAGATTGCTTCTTAGGCAATAAGGTTATCAATGTACTAGCAACAGCCCTTAGAATTGGTACTCCGCCCATGAATTCTTTATAGGCTTGCAATAAATCATCAGCTATAAGATCCCAAAAAGACCTATAAAATGTACCACCAAATCCATCAACACCGGGAGAACTATCTTGACCGAGGCTGAAAACAGCATTTTCAACCTCCTCCATTGTCACAATACCCATAAGCATCGACTCTTCAGAATGATCAAGTTCATCATGAAACAGATTCAAAAAGATTTCTTGCTTCTCCCCTTGCTCCGAGGGTGCTGGTTCCTCTGTTAATAAATGCTGGAAAAAATTCACTGCTTCGCATTCTATATCTCTTAAATCAGTTAGGGTTCTACCATTTTCACCTTGTATTTTATGAATACCCATTTTCACCCTCTTTTCGACCAAAGCCGCATGGAAAAAAGATGAATTCGCATCCCCTTCCTTCAACCATTTCAATCTCATCTTCTGTTTCCAAAAGTCTTCATGCTCCTTCAACTTTTGAAGATAGGTGGCATTAGCCAAGTTGAGATTCATTCTATCATTCACATCACCAGAATGATCATAAATATTCTTCATTTCCTTTACCTTATCCTCAGCTTTCTTCAAATTATCAAAGACATCACCGAAATGTGCCTTGTTTCATTGTTTGAGCTTGAATTTTAGCCGACGAAGTTTAGCAGAAAAAGCTAGCATACCATATCCATGAACTGGTTGGGACCAACTCTCCTTCACTACATTGTGGAAATCCGACCTTCTTAACCACATTTGCTGAAACCGAAAGCATCTTGGCCTACTTTCAATGTGTATATCAAACTGAAGGAGGAGAGGACAATGATCCGAAGTAGTTTGACTAAGCTGCTCAATCGAGGTTTTCGGAAACATGTGAAACCATTCCCGGGAAAACAAGATATGATCTAATCTCTTGCTTACCCATCCCGTATACCTTGTGCCACCCCAAGTAAACTCATCACCAATAGGAGGAACCTCAATCAGATCACAAGCTTCAATACAATGATTAAACTCATCTACTGCTCAATAATCTAGGACGGATGATCCCGAATATTCCTCCAAAGATCGAATTACATTAAAGTCGCCCCCAACCACCCAAGGTAAAGAAAGGTGCGGCCCTCTGAAATTCTCCATACTCCAAAGAGTGCGCCTATCTATTTTATTCGACTTGGCATAGATTGAAGACACCAAAAAGCTCTTTTGAAGCGGAATGTATCCAACCTCAAAGTGCAGCACCTGTTCTGACTCTATCAACATATTCACTATAAAAAGTCTACTACAGAACACCCAAATTTTGCTAGTGAGAGAAGCAAAAGCTAAATCAAACCCCAGCTCTCTTCTTATTTCTTCCAATTTGAAAAGTGGAAGCATTGGTTCGAGAATGACCACAAAAGAAACTTTGTAAACCTGAATCATAGATCTCAAACGACGTTGAGAAGCCTGACTCTTTATTCCACGAATATTCCAAAAGATAAAACTAATAATTGGAAACTTTGAATTGAGAGGAACCTACTGAAGTCGAATAGAGCGCCTTAATTCGGCACCTTCAACTTGTTTAGCGCGTTCAGACTTCGGTTTTCGTCCACGTTTTTTCTTAACTGAACGTTCACCTTTGTCATTTTCCACAATACGGTCTTCATGTATTTCGCCTTCGGACCACAACTCACGCTCTTCTTTATCCCCGTCACTGTCATGATGTTCCGCTGCAAAAGAATTATCAGGAAAATGGATCGGACCAAAATTTGGTGTGGGGGATAGGTTCCACATTTCTAATTCTAACATAGAACTAGAAATATCCACATGAGATTCAGTTACAATCACTGACTCAACATTTTCCGTTCCAACATTCTGTTTCTCTTGATTAATATCCTCAATAAGAATATTTTCCACATCATCATCGCTATCAGTGACTTCCTATTCTTGGAGAGCCAAGAATTGATTTTCTGACTGCACCGGCACCGTCGCATTTGACCTTGGGAGTTCCAGCACTGCTTCTTCCTTTACTGGAGTGGACTGCAAATCCACTAGTATTGTTCTTTTTTTGAGTGTGGATAATCCAAAAGTGGATTCAATTTGGCGCAGCTCTTCCGCAGCTAGGGTTTCCTCCGCAGGGCGTGCGCCAAGTCGCGCTTGGGTTTCGTCCGTAGGGTGCGATTCATTATCATCTTTGCCAGTAACATTTTGAGACTCAAAACCTTTAACTATCAGGGGGTTCATCTGCAAGATTTCTACTTCCAAAGCATCCTTCTTTGAATCCCCCTTTGAGTGGCCATTTAGGCTTTGCTGGTTTAATCTTTATCCCTTTCTTCTTCGAGACAAGAGCTACATTAGTATCACCATCCATCTTTGGCTGCGAGGGCTTCCCAACTCGACAATCCGCCTTCTTGTGTTTGATCTTACTACATTTTAAACAGTAAGATGGGATATGGTCAAAAGTGAAAATTTGCTCGTATTTACGACCCTTCTTGCCAATCTTCACAGATTTCGGCAACTCCTTGGTTAGGTCCACCTCAAAACAAAACCGAGCCACAGACGGATGAGTCATGTTCATTGTTGGTGTATCTACTTTTAATGGTTGACCAAGGGCTGTAGCCATCGAATAGATGACTTCCGGATGCATGAACTCAATAGGAAGATCATAGAGTGCAACCCATATTGGGACCACCGGTGGATCTTCTTCAAATCGGAACCCTGGCTTCCACTTCAACATTCACATTGAAAATCCTCCAATGTTCCAAAACGTCCAAATCCAACATCTTTGATAATCCTCCTCTTGCTTAAATCGGATTAATATGTGTCTAGGATTCATCAAGCCTAGAGTATAACCACCATTAAATCCGATTTTTCTAAATTCACTTTGAATCTCCTCCATTTTCGGACGGCCGTAGGAAAATTTCCTAACCAAACACAGCCGGTGAGGAGCAATCAATTGCTCTAACTCGTCATTTTCAAACTCTAATGTTGGAGTCCCATTGATAAACTTGACTTGCTTAATAAGCGAAGTCTTATTAGAAGCTACATCCACCGGTTTCTGAAAGAAGCTAGCGAAGGAGCGAGGTGGCGCATGATGCTCCACCGGTGAATGATTGCCGGCCATGGCCGCCGCTCCACATGCAAGTTATCGATGCTAGGTTTTGGGTAGAGAGAAAAAGGGTATTTTGGGTACATAAATACTTCACCCAAAAATATACAGTTTAATATCAATGACTAATTATGAACTTATTATTATTAATGTTCAATAACAATAACATAATTGAGTTTCAATTTGATGTTCTGTTGAATCAAAGTGAAACGTCATTTTTGGGACGGAGGACAAAGTGGACATTATGTAGATATCATAATATTTGGGTTAAAATTGAAATAAAAAAATTAGTTATTAAAGGCGTTAATGGAAATATTTACATTAGTATATGGTTAAAAAAAGAAAAAAAACCACAAGGGTGCCATTTTGTAAATAATGGGGTGGCTATTTTGTAATTTATTTGGGCCATTATATAATTTAGGCATTTAATGTGTTTAAACTTGAAAGTAAAATCAGAAAATTTATTTATTTAACTAATGTTTTTAAAAGAAATCATATGACTAACAAAAAAAGTGGGAAACTTCATCATTTTTTTTATAAATTTGCCATCTTTCATATATAATCTGAAATTTGAAATCATTAATTTTTATTTTAATAACTTAAATTTGTGATATATGATTTTTGAAAATAAAATTTAAAGTGAATGCTCATATGATTAATTTAATTTTACTAATAAGGGAATGAGTATTGACATAGGATAACTATAATAAATCTAATCTTTTAATTTTTCTCTCTTATAAAAGATGCTTCATTAAAAATAAAACTAACATAATACTTCAATTTATATTCTTAAAACTAGAGGTTGAATTAATTTTGTTGGAGGGGGAATTTTTTCGCCAAAAAAAGGTGTGGGAAAAGGCCCGCCTAGTCAATAAGGGAATGAGTATTGACATAGGATAACTATAATAAATCTAATCTTTTAATTTTTCTCTCTTATAAAAGATGCTTCATTAAAAATAAAACTAACATAATACTTCAATTTATATTCTTAAAACTAGAGGTTGAATTAATTTTGTTGGAGGGGGAATTTTTTCGCCAAAAAAAGGTGTGGGAAAAGGCCCGCCTAGCCAAATGCCAAAACCCAACACTTAGTCAAAAAAAGTGGGAGGATTTTTATCCTCTCTCTTTTCTTCTCCTCCTCCTCCATCTCTGCCGACCGATGGGTTCCTCCTCCTCCTCCATCCCTGCCGTTCTCACCCTCCTCCTAATTACCCCACCACTCTTGCCTTGATTTGTCACACCGAGATCTGATCCAATTCTCAAGCAATCATCTCCTTCAACGTTCATCCCCTTTGACCGTCGGAGATATGCAGATGTAAGTTATGCAGCAATGATGTTATGATCGTTTTTCTCAAATTCATCCTCCTCCTCCTCCTCATCATTGCCAAGGGTGACAATTAATTCTGCCCAAGGGTACAGAACCATCGGTGCTAAAAGAAAAGCAGCCGCTATTAAGGAAGTAGGACAAACAGAGGCGGCTAAGTTTGCTAAAAAAATCAGCGGTGACCGGTGAAGCAGACGGCAAGACAAAAGAGGCCGCCGCTGCGATGTATGAAAAAGGTTCGGAATCTTCCTCGGACGAGTTTTCCAAGCCCAAAGGAGAACAAACGGGGAGTTTTACCTCTTTATTAGCTGAATCTGGGTTCGTGCTGTGTTGGGATATGTTGAGGGTAAATCCCGAAGGTGTGGAGTCAACGGTCAAACCTGAATGCGGATATCCAAGACAAGAGTTCGTGCTCCGAAGATTAAGTTAGTGCTAGAGAGAGAAGCAGCACATTAACACATTTAGAGAAGCGGAGTGTGGAATTGAATTTGCAAAAACTGATCATGGGATATTTATAGTTCCCAATGGGACAATACCTATGAGCTCCGCTACTCGGGGGCAAAACCGTAATTAATAGTAGATGGCAACCACATAAAAGGGGCTTAGCCACTTAAAGACAAAATGGGCCGTTTGGGCCACTACTAAAGCCCAAACTTTAGCTCCCTTTGGGCCGGTGAGGATTGACCTATTACAAATGCCCTTGTTGAGCCCAGTAGATACAGCCAATCTGGACTTGACACCGAGGAAATTAGGGTCCAACGGAACAGCCCAGTGTCCAGAAGCCCCTCTTATTTGGAGTCCTAGATCTAACGCTCTAGGATCTTTCCTGCCTAAACCGTTCGAACGCTCAAGATATCCTGGATGGCCGTGCCACAATGATGGTACCCTTTGGAGAATTGAGGGAACTGTTTACCTCCCCTGGGTTTATAAATGCCCCATAGGGCATCAGAAATTATTTTTCTCCTTTTTTCTTTCGGAACCCCAGTGCAGAGATTTCTTCTTTTTTTCTCCATTTGTGTTTGGACGCACAACAGCTTTTTCGGTACCAGAATCAACATCCGTCGCCTCTAGCTGCAACATAAAGCCTGTGTTTCCTGAGTAAGTATCTCCCATCCATCTTTACACCATTTTAAAGTATGGCTAAAGAAACAGTTAGGGTAGAGGACGTTCAATGTTCCTTATGTCACGGACAGTTTTTCTTCACCACGAATTCGGGTGGTTTGATGCGAAACAGGCTATTTTCGTAGACGGACATGGGACGGAACGGTCTAGAGCCATGTGGAATTTTTCGGTCAAATCTTGAAGACTCTGGAATTTTCTAGAGAGGCTCGGAACTCTCTAGAAACGGGTGGAACCGTGTGGAAGCTACCAGAGTTTGCTAGAACCGTGTGGAAGATTCTAGAGACTTGTAGATATTTTGAACTTAGAATATTTTATTGTAGGAATTCTCTAGAATTTCATTATTTTATTATGTACATAGAATTCTCTAGAATTCTTTAGGACTTGGGGTTTGCCTATAAATACCCCATGTCCCCTTCATTTGTAATCCATCGAAGCTTTGAGTAGAGTTCTCAAGCATTCCTTAAGCTCTCTTGTGCCTTCATTATTCTTTCACTTTCAATCTTTCTTAAGTTTTTCTTTGCCTCCGTTCTTTAAAGTATTGCCTAGCTTTGCACGCTTTGGGGGTCTTAAGGCTGAGCTAGCACTTGATCGTTAGTTGTTTTGTGCTAGTGCCGCACGGCCGTTACTTTGAAAAAGTAAGCCCGTGACAGTTGGTATCAGAGCCTCGGCTCGATACTTAGTGTGCTACATCGTCTACGCTTCCGTTTGTTGGTTTTCTTTCGTGCATAAGCTATGTCCAACCCTTCGGAGGTCGTTCAAGGGTTGGAGCTTGAGGGGGATCACGTTTCCCGCGAGGTGGGGAGGGTCACCCGCAAAGGAAGTCGCAAGGAGAAGTCGGTCGTTAGGGATCCGATGGTGGAATTCGAGAAACGGCTTGCCAAGCTAGAGCTTGCTGTGGCCGACCACCAAGACCGTTGGGACGAGCACCCTGAGGTGGTAGCGGGGGTCGTCGAAGCTCGCATGGAGCGATTCGCAGGAGAATTGCAAGAGGTCATGCAGCAAATGAGGGACGACATGCTAGGGACGCTCAACGAAATGGTGGAACGTTGCAACAAGTCGAAGGAGGAAAGCCTTGCTCGTGTTGCTACCCTCCAAGACGACGTCAACCGGCTTATGGGGGAGCTGGAGACTTCTCGGGCAGAATCGGCGCGTCTTAAGGCACGGCTTGACACCGTGGCCGTGGAAGGGACAACCGGAGCCGTGGGGACGGTTTCAAGGCTTGAAGCGCCCAAGCCGGACGAATACAAGGGCAGCCGTCGCTTGAGGGACGTAGAGAACTTTCTCTACAGTATGGAATGGTACTTTGGGGCTATGAATATCATGGACGACTCGGTAAGACTCTTCCAAGCCTCTCTTTATCTTAAAGATAGTGCCTTATCATGGTGGAAACGTATGATGAAACCCGTGGGGGATGGAGACCTGGTCTTCACCACGTGGGATGGTTTTAAGGAAGAGTTTAGAAAGTATTTCCTACCCGTAGATGCGGAAGACGAAGCCCGGGCCAAGCTTCGTCGTCTGCACCATAGGGAAGGACAAATCCGGGAATACGTTAAGGAATTTTCGGACTTGATGCTTGAAATTCCGGATCTCTCGCCCAAGGAGGCGTTCTTTACTTTCATGGACGGTCTCAACCGTTGGGCCAAACTTGAGCTACAACGGAGAGAAGTCCAGGACATCGATCGGGCGTTAAAGGTGGCCGAGTCGCTTGTTGAGTTCCAAAAGAAGGATAGCTCCAAGGACAAAGGCAAGAAGCCGTTCCAAGGCAAAGGTGGGGGAGACAAAGGGAAGTCGGCTGCCGGTTTGGCGGGTGTGGAAGACTTCCCTTTGTCTCCCCCACCCGCCAAACCGGCAGCCGACTCTACAAAGCCGTCTTCGAGCAAGGAGACCAAGGGGGACAAGCCAAAGAAGTTTCAAGGGTGCTTCTTGTGCGGGGGAGCGCACATGGCACGTGATTGCCCGTCTCGTTCGAAGTTGGCAGTATTGGCACAAGGTTTGTGCCAAGAAGAGGAGAAACGGGTCGCTTGCATGAAACGGCTAGACACCGTGCATGCCAAGGCCGAGACACGTCAAGGCCGTCTTTACATGGAGGCATCGTTCGCGAACGGGTCTAGATGGGGCATGCTAGACACGGGGGCCGACACGAGTTATCTCACGGAAGAGGTAGCCAGTTCGCTTGGCGTCAAGTGGACACCTAGCAAAGGCCGTTTCAAGGCGTGAACGGCGAATGGACGGGTCTTGTAGGTGAAGCCGGGGATGTGCCTCTTAAAATCGGCAAGCCGGTCGAGTACGGCCAATTTCTCCATTGCACCTATGGATGATTATGGTCTTGTGTTTGGCATGGAGTTTTTAGACCGGTAAAGCCGATCATCGTGCCTAGCAACGACATGATGGTGATCCTCCAAGGCGAAGCCTTGTGTAGTAAAGTTTAGACGGAAAATGAGATTAGCCCTTCCCGGTGAACAAGGGGCTAAAACGGGTGAACACACCTTTGCCGCCATGGTGTTCGAGGAGGAACCATGCACGAGGGAGCCGGCAAAGGAGGAACGAATCCCGCCTCCCATAGAGCGAGTCCTTGTTGAGTTCAAGGACGTGATGCCCAACGATTTGCCCGAGGTCTTCCACCAAGGAGGAGGTTGATCATGCCATCGAGTTGGTAGACGGGGCAAAACCGATAGCCAAGGTGCCTTATCGTATGTCCCCTAGCGAGCTAGAGGAGCTCAAGGTGCAAATCAAGGAGCTACTTGAATCGGGTCATGCAAGGCCGTCTAAAAGTCCGTGGGTTCGCGGCCTTATTCCAACGCAAGAAAGATGGGGCGCTACGTTTGTGCATCGACTATCGGGCGTTAAATAAACTAACCGTGAAGAACAAGTACCTGTCCCACTTATAGCGAGACTTGTTCGACCGGCTGCAACGGGCACGGATCTTTTCCAAGCTAGACTTGCGGAAGGGATACTACCAAGTACGCATAGTACCGGTGATGAACCGAAACGGCCATGGTGACGAGGTATGGCTCTTATGAGTTTCTTGTTATGCCGTTCGGTTTAACTAACGCCCAGCCACGTTTTGCACTCGATGCAACGTGTGCTAGCAGATTTCATTGATAAGTTCGTTGTAGTATACTTGGGCGACATCGTTATCTATAGTAACACAATGAAGGAGCATGTGGAGCATCTTAGAGCCGTTTTCAAGTCCTTAGGGAAAACCAGCTCTATGTTAAAAGGAGAAGTGTTCCTTCGGCCTTGAGGAGGTGTCGTTCTTGGGACACATCATTGGTAGGGGCAAAATCCGCATGGATCCGGCCAAAATCAAAGCTATCGTGGAGTGGGAGGCACCCACGAAGCCAACGGAGCTGAGATCGTTCTTGGGGCTTGTTAATTACTATAGGCGGTTTATTGAAGGGCACTCCGCTATAGCCGCTCCACTAACGGATCTCTTGAAAAAGGGGCAAGCTTGGTGTTGGACACCAAAACACCAAACAGCGTTCGAGGCCTTAAAGGACGCCGTCACTCGAGAGCCAGTCCTAGCTCTCCCTGATTTTGAAAAACCGTTCGAGGTGTGCACAGACGCTTCGGACTTCGCCATTGGGGGTGTTCTCATGCAAGATGGTCACCCGATTGCCTTTGAAAGTCGCAAGCTGAACGAGACCGAGAAAAGGTGGCCGACGCACGAGAAGGAGATGTTGGCTATAGTTCACTGCTTTAGAGTTTGGGAGCATTACTTGAAGGCCGCCACACCGTTCAAGATCAAGACGGACAATCGGGCAGTGAGCTACCATCAAAGCCAACCTAAGCTTTCAAGCAAGCAAGCACGTTGGTTGGACTTCTTGGCCGAGTTTAAATATGAGCTTGAGTATAGCCCGGGGAAGACCAACCACGTGGCCGACGCCCTAAGCCGAAAGGCGTGTCTTGCTCCAATCGTTAGCATACCCGAGGGGACGCTGGTTGATCGCATCAAGAAGGGTCTTGAGCACGACCGTCAAGCCCAAAGGTTCATGGAGCTCGTGAAGGAAGGCAAGACAACACGGTTCTGGCTTGAGGATGGGATACTTTATGCTAAGGGGAACCGTTTGTATGTGCCCGCATGGGATGGACTTAGAAGGGAGATTCTAAGGGATTGCGATGATAGCCGTTATGCGAGTCACCCAGGTACGCATCGCACAGTTGCCTTAGTCCATGAACGGTTCTATTGGCCTCGCATGCGGGAAGACGTGGAGACGTATGTAAGGACTTGTCTAGTTTGCCAACAAGACAAGACCGAGCAATACCACCCGCATGGCTTGTTATCACCCTTGCCTATTCCGGAACGCCCGTGGGACAGCGTTTTGATGGATTTCATCGTGAGCCTGCCCGTTTCCGAGGGTTGCACCAACATACTTGTTGTGGTAGACCGTTTGTCTAAGTATGCGGTCTTCATTCCCGCCCCAAAAGAGTGCACCGTGGAGATAACGGCCAAACTCTTTCTTAGGTATGTGGTGAAGTATTGGGGGGTGCCTATATCGATCATAAGCGACAGGGACTCGAGGTTCACCGGCCGTTTTTGGCAAGAACTCTTTCGTTTGCTTGGGACGGAGCTCAAGATGTCTACATCTTTGCACCCGCAAACAGATGGGCAGATGGAGCGCATCAACGACCTCTTGGAGGTGTATCTCAGGCACTATGTGGCAGCCAACCAGAAAGATTGGGTACGTTTGCTAGACGTTGCCCAATTTTCCTATAACTTGATGCGGAGTGAGAGCACAGGCAAAAGTCCGTTTGAGATTGTCCTTGGTTTCCAACCAACTACGCCTAAGGACATTCTTGGAGGCTATAAGGGCAATAGCCCACCCGCATACAAGTTTGCCAAAGATTGGCAAGAACGGTCCGACGAGGCAAAAATCTACTTGGAGAAGTCGGCCGCACGCATGAAGAAATGGGCGGATAAAACGGACCCATCGCGAGTTTGAAGAAGGCGACCAAGTCTTGGTGAAGCTTTATGAGCATGGACGGAGCCGTGGTCTACACAAGGGTCTCATGCGCAGATACGAGGGTCCTTTCACCGTTCTTAAGAAAGTGGGTTCGGTTGCTTACAAGCTGGAGCTACCCGAGGCCTTTTCAAGGCTTCATCCAGTCTTTCATGTGAGCCTACTTAAGCCATACCGCAAGGACCCAGAGGACGAAGAACGGAACGTTTCCTCAAGGGCACCAGCTGGCGTACGCGAGCATGAGGAACGGACCGCAGAGGAGATCCTTTCTAAGAGGATCGTTCGGGGCAAGAGCGGGGCAGCAACTAAAGAATACTTGGTGAAATGGAAGAATTTGCCAATGAGTGAGATGAGTTGGGAGCCAATCGAGAAGCTTTGGCAATTCACCAAATTGATCGAGGACTTTGAGGAGAACCGTGCACCCGTTCCTATCAACATTGCCTTCAAGACTTAGGTGCATCGGGGCAATGCACCATTTTGGTGGGGGAGGATGTCACGGACAGTTTTTCTTCACCACGAATTCGGGTGGTTTGATGCGAAACAGGCTATTTTCGTAGACGGACATGGGACGGAACGGTCTAGAGCCTTGTGGAATTTTCCGGTCAAATCTTGAAGACTCTGGAATTTTCTAGAGAGGCTCGGAACTCTCTAGAAACGGGTGGAACCATGTGGAAGCTACCTGAGTTTGCTAGAACCGTGTGGAAGATTCTAGAGACTTGTAGATATTTTGAACTTAGAATATTTTATTGTAGGAATTCTCTAGAATTTCATTATTTTATTATGTACATAAAATTCTCTAGAATTCTTTAGGACTTGGGGTTTGCCTATAAATACCCCATGCCCCCTTCATTTGTAATCCATCCAAGCTTTGAGTAGAGTTCTCAAGCATTCCTTAAGCTCTCTTGTGCCTTCATTATTCTTTCACTTTCAACCTTTCTTAAGTTTTTCTTTGCCTCCGTTCTTTAAAGTATTGCCTAGCTTTGCACGCTTTGGGGGTCTTAAGGCTGAGCTAGCACTTGATCATTAGTTGTTTTGTGCTAGTGCCGCACGGCCGTTACTTTGAAAAAGTAAGCCTGTGACAGTTGGTATCAGAGCCTCGGCTCGATACTTAGTGTGCTACATCGTCTACGCTTCCGTTTGTTGGTTTTCTTTCGTGCATAAGCTATGTCCAACCCTTCGGAGGTCGTTCAAGGGTCGGAGCTTGAGGGGGATCACGTTTCCCGCGAGGTGGGGAGGGTCACCCGCAAAGGAAGTCGCAAGGAGAAGTCGGTCGTTAGGGAGCCGATGGTGGAATTCGAGAAAAGGCTTACCAAGCTAGAGCTTGCTGTGGCCGACCACCAAGACCGTTGGGACGAGCACCCTGAGGTGGTAGCGGGGGTCGTCGAAGCTCGCATGGAGCGATTCGCAGGAGAATTGCAAGAGGTCATGCAGCAAATGAGGGACGGCATGCTAGGGACGCTCAACGAAATGGTGGAACGTTGCAACAAGTCGAAGGAGGAAAGCCTTGCTCGTGTTGCCGCCCTCCAAGACGACGTCAACCGGCTTATGGGGGAGCTGGAGACTTCTCGGGCAGAATCGGCGCGTCTTAAGGCACGACTTGACACCGTGGCCGTGCAAGGGACAACCGGAGCCGTGGGGACGGTTTCAAGGCTTGAAGCGCCCAAGCCGGACGAATACAAGGGCAGCCGTCGCTTGAGGGACGTAGAGAACTTTCTCTACAGTATGGAACGGTACTTTGGGGCTATGAATATCATGGACGACTCGGTAAGACTCTTCCAAGCCTCTCTTTATCTTAAAGATAGTGCCTTATCATGGTGGAAACATATGATGAAACCCGTGGGGGATGGAGACCAGGTCTTCACCACGTGGGATGGTTTTAAGGAAGAGTTTAGAAAGTATTTCCTACCCGTAGATGCGGAAGACGAAGCCCGGGCCAAGCTTCGTCGTCTGCACCATAGGGAAGGACAAATCCGGGAATACGTTAAGGAATTTTCGGACTTGATGCTTGAAATTCCGGATCTCTCGCCCAAGGAGGCGTTCTTTACTTTCATGGACGGCCTCAACCGTTGGGCCAAACTTGAGCTACAACGGAGAGAAGTCCAGGACATCGATCGGGCGTTAAAGGTGGCCGAGTCGCTTGTTGAGTTCCAAAAGAAGGATAGCTCCAAGGACAAAGGCAAGAAGCCGTTCCAAGGCAAAGGTGGGGGAGACAAAGGGAAGTCTTCCACACCCGCCAAACCGGCAGCCGACTCTACAAAGCCGTCTTCGAGCAAGGAGACCAAGGGGGACAAGCCAAAGAAGTTTCAAGGGTGCTTCTTGTGCGGGGGAGCGCACATGGCACGTGATTGCCCGTCTCGTTCGAAGTTGGCAGTATTAGCACAAGGTTTGTGCCAAGAAGAGGAGAAACGGGTCGCTTGCATGAAACGGCTAGACGCCGTGCATGCCAAGGCCGAGACACGTCAAGGCCGTCCTTACATGGAGGCATCGTTCGCGAACGGGTCTAGATGGGGCATGCTAGACACGGGGGCCGACACGAGTTATCTCACGGAAGAGGTAGCCAGTTCGCTTGGCATTAAGTGGACACCTAGCAAAGGCCGTTTCAAGGGCGTGAACGGCGAATGGACGGGTCTTGTAGGTGAAGCCAGGGATGTGCCTCTTAAAATCGGCAACTGGTCAGGTACGGCCAATTTCTCCATTGCACCTATGGATGATTATGGTCTTGTGTTTGGCATGGAGTTTTTAGACCAGGTAAAGCCGATCATCGTGCCTAGCAATGACACGATGGTGATCCTCCAAGGCGAGAAGCCTTGTGTAGTAAAGTTTAGACGGGAAAATGAGATTAGCCCTTCCCAGCTGAACAAGGGGCTAAAACGGGGTGAACACACCTTTGCCGCCATGGTGTTTGAGGAGGAACCATGCACAGAGGAGCCGGCAAAGGAGGAATGAATCCCGCCTCCCATAGAGCGAGTCCTTGTTGAGTTCAAGGACATGATGCCCAACGATTTGCCCAGAGGTCTTCCACCAAGGAGGGAGGTTGATCATGCCATCGAGTTGGTAGAAGGGGCAAAACCGATAGCCAAGGTGCCTTATCGTATGTCCCCTAGCGAGCTAGAGGAGCTCAAGGTGCAAATCAAGGGGCTACTTGAATCGGGTCATGCAAGGCCGTCTAAAAGTCCGTGGGGTTCGCCGCCCTTATTCCAACGCAAGAAAGATGTGACGCTACGTTTCTGGATCGACTATCGGGCGTTAAATAAACTAACCGTGAAGAACAAGTACCCTATCCCACTTATAGCAGACTTGTTCGACCGGCTGCAACGGGCACGGATCTTTTCCAAGCTAGACTTGCGGAAGGGATACTACCAAGTACGCATAGTACCCGGTGATGAACCGAAAACGGCCATGGTGACGAGGTATGGCTCTTATGAGTTTCTTGTTATGCCGTTCGGTTTAACTAACGCCCCAGCCACGTTTTGCACTCTGATGCAACGTGTGCTAGCAGATTTCATTGATAAGTTTGTTGTAGTATACTTGGACGACATCGTTATCTATAGTAACACAATGAAGGAGCATGTGGAGCATCTTAGAGCCGTTTTCAAGTCCTTAGGAAAACCAGCTCTATGTTAAAAGGAGAAGTGTTCCTTCGGCCTTGAGGAGGTGTCGTTCTTGGGACACATCATTGGTAGGGGCAAAATCCGCATGGATCCGGCCAAAATCAAAGCTATCGTGGAGTGGGAGGTACCCACGAAGCCAACGGAGCTGAGATCGTTCTTGGGGCTTGTTAATTACTATAGGCGGTTTATTGAAGGGCACTCCGCTATAGCCGCTCCACTAACGGATCTTTTGAAAAAGGGGCAAGCTTGGTGTTGGACACCAAAACACCAAACAGCGTTCGAGGCTTTAAAGGACGCCGTCACTCGAGAGCCAGTCCTAGCTCTCCCTGATTTTGAAAAACCGTTCGAGGTGTGCAGAGACGCTTCGGACTTCGCCATTGGGGGTGTTCTCATGCAAGATGGTCACCCGATTGCCTTTGAAAATCGCAAGCTGAACGAGACCGAGAAAAGGTGGCCGACGCACGAGAAGGAGATGTTGGCTATAGTTCACTGCCTTAGAGTTTGGGAGCATTACTTGAAGGCCGCCACACCGTTCAAGATCAAGACGGACAATCGGGCAGTGAGCTACCATCAAAGCCAACCTAAGCTTTCAAGCAAGCAAGCACGTTGGTTGGACTTCTTGGCCGAGTTTAAATATGAGCTTGAGTATAGCCTGGGGAAGACCAACCACGTGGCCGACGCCCTAAGCCGAAAGGCGTGTCTTGCTCCAATCATTAGCATACCCGAGGGGACGCTGGTTGATCGCATCAAGAAGGGTCTTGAGCACGACCGTCAAGCCCAAAGGTTCATGGAGCTCGTGAAGGAAGGCAAGACAACACGGTTCTGGCTTGAGAATGGGATACTTTATGCCAAGGGGAACCGTTTGTATGTGCCCACATGGGATGGACTTAGAAGGGAGATTCTAATGGATTGCCATGATAGCCATTATGCTAGTCACCCAGGTACGCATCGCACACTTGCCTTAGTCCATGAACGGTTCTATTGGCCTCGCATGCGGGAAGACGTGGAGACGTATGTAAGGACTTGTCTAGTTTGCCAACAAGACAAGACCGAGCAATACCACCCGCATGGCTTGTTATCACCCTTGCCTATTCCGGAACGCCCGTGGGACAGCGTTTCGATGGATTTCATCGTGAGCCTGCCCATTTCCGAGGGTTGCACCAACATACTTGTTGTGGTAGACCGTTTGTCTAAGTATGCGGTCTTCATTCCCGCCCCAAAAGAGTGCACCGCCGAGATAACGGCCAAACTCTTTCTTAGGTATGTGGTGAAGTATTGGGGGCTGCCTACATCGATCATAAGCGACAGGGACTCGAGGTTCACCGGCCATTTTTGGCAAGAACTCTTTCGTTTGCTTGGGACGGAGCTCAAGATGTCTACATCTTTGCACCCGCAAACAGATGGGCAGACGGAGCGCATCAACGACCTCTTGGAGGTGTACCTCAGGCACTATGTGGCAGCCAACCAGAAAGATTGGGTACGTTTGCTAGACGTTTCCCAATTTTCCTATAACTTGATGCGGAGTGAGAGCACGGGCAAAAGTCCGTTTGAGATTGTCCTTGGTTTCCAACCAACTACGCCTAAGGACATTCTTGGAGGCTATAAGGGCAATAGCCCACCCGCATACAAGTTTGCCAAAGATTGGCAAGAACGGGCCGACGAGGCAAAACTCTACTTGGAGAAGTCGGCCGCACGCATGAAGAAATGGGCGGATAAGAAACGGACCCGTCGCGAGTTTGAAGAAGGCGACCAAGTCTTGGTGAAGCTTTATGAGCATGGACGGAGCCGTGGTCTACACAAGGGTCTCATGCGCAGATACGAGGGTCCTTTCACCGTTCTTAAGAAAGTGGGTTCGGTTGCTTACAAGCTGGAGCTACCCGAGGCCTTTTCAAGGCTTCATCCAGTCTTTCATGTGAGCCTACTTAAGCCATACCGCAAGGACCCAGAGGACGAAGAACGGAACGTTTCCTCAAGGGCACCAGCTGGCGTACGCGAGCATGAGGAACGGACCGCAGAGGAGATCCTTTCTAAGAGGATCGTTCGGGGCAAGAGCGGGGCAGCAACTAAAGAATACTTGGTGAAATGGAAGAATTTGCCAATGAGTGAGATGAGTTGGGAGCCAATCGAGAAGCTTTGGCAATTCACCAAATTGATCGAGGACTTTGAGGAGAACCGTGCACCCGTTCCTATCAACATTGCCTTCAAGACTTAGGTGCATCGGGGCGATGCACCATTTTGGTGGGGGAGGATGTCACGGACAGTTTTTCTTCACCACGAATTCGGGTGGTTTGATGCGAAACAGGCTATTTTCATAGACGGACATGGGACGGAACGGTCTAGAGCCTTGTGGAATTTTCCGGTCAAATCTTGAAGACTCTGGAATTTTCTAGAGAGGCTCGGAACTCTCTAGAAACGGGTGGAACCGTGTGGAAGCTACCCGAGTTTGCTAGAACCGTGTGGAAGATTCTAGAGACTTGTAGATATTTTGAACTTAGAATATTTTATTGTAGGAATTCTCTAGAATTTCATTATTTTATTATGTACATAGAATTCTCTAGAATTCTTTAGGACTTGGGGTTTGCCTATAAATACCCCATGCCCCCTTCATTTGTAATCCATCCAAGCTTTGAGTAGAGTTCTCAAGCATTCCTTAAGCTCTCTTGTGCCTTCATTATTCTTTCACTTTCAACCTTTCTTAAGTTTTTCTTTGCCTCCGTTCTTTAAAGTATTGCCTAGCTTTGCACGCTTTGGGGGTCTTAAGGCTGAGCTAGCACTTGATCGTTAGTTGTTTTGTGCTAGTGCCGCACGGCCGTTACTTTGAAAAAGTAAGCCCGTGACACTTAGACCAAGACAAGTTGAACGGGATGGAAAGTAGGTACAGCCTTACGGCAGTGCATCCCCAGCTTCCGGAAAGCTTCGAGAGGGATGATACACCTCCACCGGGGAAGATCACAATTTATGAGAAGTTTTTGGAATACGGGCTGCATTTCCCACTTATGCCCATGTACAAAATCAAAGTAGAGGCCTTCGGAAAACCCTTAGCCCAGTACACCCCCAATTGGATAACTATAGTTCTAGCCTTCGTCCATGTGTGTATCAGGACGAGGGTGGAGCCAGACATTTTCCTCTTCCGTTGCTTCTACAAACTTGTCCGATGCGGGAAGAGCTTCCCCGGGTGGTTTAGCTTCCCCACAAACCCCCGGGGTCCTTCTAAAGAGCTGGTCTCCAAGAACGAAAGTTCTAAGCAGTGGAGGTCGGGTTTCTTTTATATGGATTCGGATTTAGTCGACCTCTATCCGTGGAGGCCGGATGAAGAAGGAACAAAAAGTTTGGATCCGTGGACCAAAAAGGACAAGAAAGACTTTGAGTCCAGGAAGAATGACTTGGGAAAGTTGGTCAAATAGCACAGGACATACAATCACGGGCAGATTGCATCGTCGAGTGACACGATCAACTCCAGGAACCAAGGTATTTTATCCAAAGGCTAACTTTGGTGTTTTCTTCTTTTGGTAGGTATTATTGCTATAATTTGATGGGTAAACACTCATCTTTTGATGACTCAGATGAGAAAGAGTTGTCCCCGATGCAGGGACCAGCCACGGGGATGCAGAGGCTAGCCATTCACGTGCCCGGTCACCAGCAGGAGGAGACCCGAGACGACGGGTTGAGGAAGAGGGGATCGTCCCAGCCGTCCGCAGGGCCTCACAAAAAGACAAGACCCTCTAAAGAGGCACTCGACGTTCAGCCTCTTGCCTTTAGCATGCCCTCCATCTAGGAGATCTCCGTAGATCAATTGCTGCAAGAAGGGTACGAGGACCGAGGGAAGAAGTTGAACTATCCCGAAGCTATACCTGAGGGTCATGCTTTGCTAACGTTTGACCCTCCGAGGCTCGAATGTTCCGACATTCCTGCTCCTGACCAACCACAAATAGACGACTGCATGAAGCAAGAAGTTTCGCATCTTAAACACGTAGCATGTAATAATTTCTGGATCTAATTCATTATACTGGTAATCAGGCCATGTAGGCAATATGGTCTTTTGTGAGCCTGTGTACGACCCTGGACCATCAAGCGACCTCGGCTAAGAGGAAGGCCTTCAGCAAAGCTTCTAGCATCAAGGAAGCCAAGGCGCAAATTCGAACCCTGACGACAGAGAGGGAACAGTTGAAGGGAGAAGTGCTAGCTGCGAGGGCGAAACTGGAAGAAACAGCCGCAGCCCACGCAGCTCAGATGGAGGGTCAGCAGTCCACCGCAATATCCAAATCTGAGATGGACCGATACATTATCGCAGGTATTAGAAGGTAGTTGGGATCCAACGAGTTCACTCTCGGCATAAACGATGTTATGGATCCAGCGATGGAGAAGGGGGCCCGAGGCGTGGTGCTGGAAATCGAAGCGGCCGGGAAGAAAGAAGAAGATATCCAACCCGTGCTGGATAAGTACGCGGATAAGGATATGAAGGGTCGGACATCGGCTGTACGATTGAGATGCAAGGCCTGCAAGCACTTCCGGGATATGCACTTCGGTCGCCTTCTCGTGGTCCAAGAGATGTCTCGGCTTTGTCCAACCATCACCTCACCCAAGGAGATCTTCAACATCCCCGGGGAACCCTCCGTCGTCTTCAAGATGCCAAGGGGATCCTCACCCCTTCAAGTACACCAGCGGGGCTAGACGAGGAGGTCCCCACGGAAAAAGAGCCCAAGACACCCCTGGGCAGAGGCAATTCCGAGGGCCAAAGCGGAGATGGGACCTCCACCGATTCCAACGCCAGTGACGGGGACAAAGTGAATAACGCATAGGGTTAGGTTTCCTAATTGTAACCGCGTCATTTAACCTATAATGTAATTTAATCCCATTTGAATCCAATGACCCGAATATTTCCAACGAGTTTTTTATTGTCTTATCTTTATTTCTACGGCCCACAGTGGTCATGAGATGACATCTATTATGACTTCGTCCACGAGATCCAAACTTAACGACTTACATCCTCTATTTACATTTTGCTTTAGGGAAAGAAAGTCGCATCATCACCGACCGAACCTTCTGAAGGGAATTCACGATCCTTACCACCGACCCCTAGAAATGGGTGAACTCTGGTATCCCGTGGGTGGATATGCAGCTACCGGACCCGTACTTTGACCCGAGGACATATCCCCTTTATGCAGTCATGGGCGGAGCCTTAGAAGAACCTTTCGCGGATCAAAGTCGTGGAAGGCTCTCCGAACTGGAAGACCAGCTGAAGGAAACCCTGAGCACCCTTTGGGCATCCGGGCTGGACGAGGGTCAGAAGGCGGTCGTGAAGCTAAAAACCAAAAACGACCATCTGGATAAGCCGTGGAGAGATACAAAGGCATACTGGGAGGACCACTTGAATAACTCAATACAGCTGGAAATGTTGGCTAATGAGCATCTTCGGAAATTCAAAGCTAAGACTCGGAATAAAGAAGAAAAATGATGTCTTGCCAAAACTCGACCTCGAAGACTTTATACACCGCAATTAGTACGAAAGCGTATTGGTTCACCTTCAGAAAGCCTACGCTTTGGTTGCGGTGCAGTGGGACCGCGCCTCTGAAAAGATAGAATCTTTGCGGGCATATATAGGTCAGCTTCAGGCGGCTCTTGAGGGCGCGGTATTGTTTATTGTGGAATTGGGAAAAGATTACAATTTCACAGTGTTGTGGCCCGAATCTTGCCCCGCCATGAAAGACGACCCCACTTCCCCTTCTCGTGAAGTTGAGCGCATAATATACGAGAACGACGCCCTCTTGCACGAGTTGGGGCAGGGGTCACACTAGGTGTATTTTTGTTAGGGCTTTTTGAGGTACTTTTGTAACTGCATATGTCCTAGGCGCATACCCTCGAAGATAGGAAATAGAATTGCCCGTATTTTTGCAAAAGCCGACCCCATTTCTTTCCTTTATTCATCTATTTCCTTTATCATAGGTTATTTAATTACTTGTTTTACGGTTGTGTATAAAATTCACTAGGCTACCGGAGAACGACCAGGCTATCTGAGGGTGGCGTCCTATCTTCCCCCGAATTTTATATTTTGAACTGTAGTACTTTAACAAATGGGGTTTTGATTACTAGTAGGAAGCGTACCTCTCATCCGAGAAAGATGACCGCTAAGGTGCCTATTCGTAAGGCGACGGGAACCTTTGGCCACAAGGGTCGAGTCGGATTTGTAAAAAAAGCTCCAAGGCCACGGGGCCCGTAGGAATCCTGTTGGCCGTGGGGGCCATATGGTGTTGTTGGCCACAGGGGTCAAGACAGACTTGTAAAAAAGGCTCCAAGGCCACGGGGGCCGTATGAATCCTGTAGGCCGCGGGGACCATATGGTGCCGTCGGCCACAGGGGTCGAGACGGACTTGTAAAAAAAGGCTCCAAGGCTACGGGGGCCATAGGAGTCCCGTACGCCGCGGGGGCCATACGGTGTCGTCAACCACATGGGTAAAGATAGACTTGTAAAAAAGGCTCCATGGCCACGGGGGCCGTAGGAGTCTCGTAGGCCGCGGGGGCCATACGGTGCCGTTGGCCACAAGGGTCGAGACGGACTTGTAAAAAAGGCTCCAAGTACATAGGAGGAATCCGTATATTGACAGTAAAAGCAGTTACATCCTCATCCCCGAAGCAGCCAAAATGGGGGACATAACTATTAGAAAAGGTGGGGACGACCCTCAAACGTGAAACTTCTTAAGATCCTGGATGTTCCACCATTGGGGAATGCTGCGATGCTCGTCTTCACATTTGCGCAAGTGATAACTCTCCTAGGGCGACACTTCCACAACCTTGTAGGGTCCTTACCAATTAGGAGACAGTTTTCCCGAAGGCTCAGCATGGCTGGTGACGAGTCCAATCTACAATGCCCTCAACCATGGCCGGCTCAAGTTTGAGAAATGATCCAACCGACTATTCAAAAGCTTCTAGGTCGGTTCTTAAATTACTTTTCTACCAAGAAAGGGTTTCATAACCTAACTCTATAAATAGGGATCAACCCCTCACATCAAAGGTACGCTCTACGCACCACAATTCATACCCTTATTACAATTACTCTTACTAACTTAAGTATCGGAGTATCTACCATCGGGAGACCCCGAGGCCCTCTTTTGCAGGTTTTAGAGTTTTGATACCGCCATAGCTGCTGGTTCAATCAACTGGAGACGTCGGTGCAAATCTGTGCTTCGTCAAGTGACACGCCTGGTGGGACCCAATTAGGGTTTTCTCCTTCAACAAATTATCTTGTGACAAAGGGGGAAATTGGATCGAAAGTCTACATTAAATTCTTGATGGCGAAAGGCAGAGTACATCCATTATCTTAAAACAGCACAAGTTCAAGCCGAACCACATCCAGGTTTGATTACAATCTATGTGCCTCTTGACCTTCGGTTATTATATTAAAGTGATCAATGATTAAATCGGCTGCCAATGATCATTGTCTGTACTTTGAAACATTGTTTATTTTTGGTTTTGGCACCGTGAGGCACTAAAGACAAATCCACTACTACATGGATATTATGATTTGATTATTAATCCATTATATTAGAAACCTTTGTTATTCAGATACATCCTTGAGACTCTATCGAACGTCTCTTTTGGAGGGTCGAATACAAGGATCACGAAAGAACCCCAAATTAAAGGAAAGTGGAACGCCCCGTGGGATCCGATTAGGGTTTTCTCTTTCAACAAATTATCTTGTGACGAAGGGGGAAGTTCGATCGAAAGTCTCCATTCAATTGTTGATGGCGAAAGGCAGAGTACATCCATCATCTTAATATGGCACAAGTTCAAGCCGAACCACATCCAGGTTTGATTACAATCTACGTGCCTCTTGACCTTTGGTTATTATATTAAAGTGATCAATGATTAAATCGGCTGCCCATGATCATTGCTTGTACTTTGAAACATTGTTTTTTTTTGGTTATGGCACCGTAAGGCACTAATGACAAATCCACTACTACATGGATATTATGATTCGATTATTAATCCATGATATTAGAAACCTTTGATCAAACTTCTCTTTCGAAGGGTCGAACACAAGGATCACGAAAGAACCCCAAATTATAGAAAAGTAGGGCGGCATTGGGTGTGCAGGTTTTTCTCCCCTTATCCTTGTGGATGTCATGAATCATGCATGTTTGAACGAGGATCCATGCCTTATTATTTTAAATTACAATGTGTTTGGCTGCATAACTTGCTTAAGGTTTGCATTGAAAAATCAAGTCGTCCTTTGAGTGAGAGGTACAAACTAGATTTAATCATGACTTAATTTCACGTTTAAACAAACTTGAGCATGAACACCATGTTAGACATACGTGGGAAGGCAGATCTATATGTATAAGCCAAGTAATTGGATATTTTCTTATATCTATGTGAACTTTAGTCAACGTTAATGCATCCATGGTTAACACATAATCACACCTGCAAAACACCAATTTATATAATGCCATATATAGCCATGGATTATGAAACATATTTTCATTGCCGAGAACTTGCATATTTGGGGACATAATTCTATTTGCAAAAGAAATGTCGGTTGCAACTTTGATCGCATGTGGATATGGTGCTTATTTAAACTGGAAATTACTTGATTACTTAAGTAATATTGTTTTCGATTGTTGGAGCATAGGAAGCATTGCTCAAATCATCTTCAGGTATGGTTCGGGTTTATTCATTAATACTACAAAATATGCAACATCAATAGTGACCATTGTAGTTCGAGTTGAAGAAATAATTTATTGTTTGAGGAAGACAAGATCCTTGGATTTTCACAATATTTATGACGCTTAGGCAGTTCACGAACTTGATTTGTGGTGAAAAGAGAATCAGCATGATCTGCATCGTTGTATGTGACTTTAAACAAACTCTTTAAAATCTGTTTATACTCACAACATCAGGTAAACTTCTTGATTTAAGATTTTTAGTATTCCTATTTTCAACTCACGGTACTAACCTTCTTATGCGTTGAGTACCTCAACGGATGATTTCTGCAAGGAAAACATCCTTAGCAATTGTGCCCACGTTCGACAGTACAAAACCATTCGAAAGTGCGGATTTGGGCATCCCTTTCTGAATGATACAATTAGCAAGAAACTTTGGTAACAGATAAGTCATCGAACTCAAAACTGCTTGATTGCGTTATTAAGCAAACGTACTTGAGAATCTACACAATGCGCATTAGCGCTCAGCGAATCACTTCTAATGCACATTAGAAGTTTCAAATAGATCTGATGCTCTCCCGCTATACTAAATATATTTGGTTACATGCAATAATCAATTCTTGCTTGAGAGTCCATTCGATTCTTATTAGAAATACCCAATAGTTGTCATATTGAAAAACACAATATAATCTTTACAGCACAAGGCTACCTCAACTTCATCCGGAAGACACCAAAATATTGTTATAACGATTTATTGACTCACAAAATCAGAGCTTCTCAATCTCTGTCTCTGTGGCTGTATGAAATGTATTCTGAGGAATGCCTAGTTCAGTTAGTCGGACAACAAGTAGACTCAACATGGCCAGCTTAAAGACTCAGCTTGACAAGCTCTATTGAACCTCTGTATCGAGGAGGAACTCTGCTGTGCTTCCACATCGAGGAGGTGCTTTGTTCTGCTCTTGTGTCGAGGAGGCACTCATCGAGGAGCTCAACATCGTAATACTCGTGTTAGATGGCCCCACTTCAGAGCCATCTCATAAGGGCTCATTCGAGCACTCAAATAAGTATCTTCAATATTGATGTTGGATAATTTACTTATTCGCCTCACAGACATGCTTGAAATACTGTTAAGACCTCCATGAACAACTTGAGTACATTTTCTAGTTATCTACTTTGTTCGAACAAGTCAATATGATACCTCTTCATAAACTCTTCAACTTTGAAAATGGTTTTCGCTTTCGTTATTTTGGGGGTGTATGTGCCATAGGTCATAATGAAGAACGACTAAATGGTTGATTAATAAAATTTCTTATAAACTCATATCTCATTTGGCATTAGATATGATGCTCCCCTACTTTTACTAAGAGTCAGATTGAATTTTCTCATGAAATATTTGTGATCTCAGTAGATCTCATCTTTTCTAATTGACTAAATATGTTTCGATTTTCTGACTCATTATCGAGAATCAACTTAATTCCTATTATGAGATAACGATTATGAATAAATATTACTATGAATTTGTAATCTCAATTGTATAGTACAACTTCTTTCGTACAAATCCTTTTGTTAAGGAGAGCCAGTGGATCAATTTGGCCTCAAGTTGTTTGACCTACAAACATCCAATAAAAATCATTGGGGGAGGATATACACCCATGACAACCAGGAGTCTCTAAGATTCAGTGAGATTGTTCCAATCATGAGCATTTATAATTATTCCGCACACACATGTTCTTATTGGGCCATTACTTAGTCGCCATGCGGCTAAAGTTGATTCACAAATCAAGAGAGATATTTCATGTTATTTTCTGTACATGGAATTTTACGTCCATGTCATGTAGGCAACAAAATGTATTTGCTTGCTAATTAATTAGCGATCTTCAACAGAGCTTCAATATACGTAATGTAGAAATGTACTATTTTCGTGCCACTCCATCTATGATTATATATGATGTGTCTTTCATACACACACAATCTTGCAAAATTTGTCACAGAATTATGATGCTTATGCTTTTTTGAATAGAGCACTATTAATGCATATGATTCAAGGTCTTGACATAGGGCATTATGTTTATTTGCATGTGTATCTCTCGGCAAGGTACGACTTGCAATTACAAAGGCCTACCCGATTTCCATATTTTGCTTCTTAGTTTTGCAGGATACGCAATAACCCGGGACCAAAGGTAGCCCCTCTGCAGGGTAAGCATGCCCAGGCAATGTTAGTCTCGACAAATAAGGGTACGCTCCACGGTAGCATTACAAAAGAGCTCCGTCAACAGCAATAAGGAGTTTCTTGACAAATGAGTATCGCCGTTATAACTTGCGGATACCCCTGGAAGAATGCCAACAGATAAGTGATACAATTTCCTTATAATGTGATTGTCTAAATATGTCAACATTTGCATTATCGTCTGAATGTTATGATCGTTCATGAGCACGCTATAAATGTTCTTGCATTCCTATCATGACACATTAGACATATGTGCTTCTTGAGCCTCTTCCGTGTCCTCGAACTTTTGCATGCAAACTTCTTGCACGAATATCCCTTTTGAGATGCGATATTTATTGGCCAATTACTTGCGTAATATTAGTAATGAAGCATGATGTTACAACTTTTACATACAAATGACTTTGTTACTCTCTACGAGTAAATGTTTCAACCAATCTTAAAGTCGATAGCCAAGTCATGGACATCTTCTTTCCTTTTGTTTGTATGTTTGCTCTAAAGGTCATAGTGCAGGATGGTTTCTCTTCCTCGACCCGTAAGTCGCAATGGATCGTTTTTTTTGCTATCCCGAACCCGCAATGACTTTCAGATCTGATGGTCCAGCTCCATGACCCTTCAGGGGTCCATAGTAAGTACAAGTTCGTGGAGAAGCATTGCACGATCTCCGCAGCATTCTTTTGTAGTTGTTGTGAGCTAAGCAAAACGTGGCTTCAATAGCCTTGCTCATGTCGTGGTGAGATCTTTCCACTCCGTACATTTTGTGTCTGAAAATGACTGTTTTTGAAGGGGGTAGACTCGCCCATTACTATATTGAATTCCATTCATTTCTCCTGCTTCCATTATTACCCAACTAATAAATCTACAAGTGCATGAATAGGAATTTTGTCAAGATCAGAGAACTATGGTGGTTTCTCATCTTGCCTGTGCTAGAGAGGCATCACTATCAGAACACTACATCCTCGGCAATTATCATGAAAGGATTCAGACGAATTCTTTCCTCTAAACCAAGGTACGCTCGAACGAGCCTTTGGGTGTGCATCATTGATCAAGGAGCACAACATATTAGACATGAGTGTTTTCATGTGCTTATTAGTTTAATTTCACACTGTTTAAATAAGCATGTCATTATTATACTTACAATACATGTCTCGAACTAAGTTGCAGGATAGACATATCCCGAGAATTCAGGGGCAAAAATGGCAGAGATACATAACTCTCGCAGATGATCCCTCGGGGATAGTGGCAACATCAAGTTCGCTCTGACCTTAGGGCATTTATACTTTAAACCCGGGATATAGACCATCAGTCTGATGTACATAGTGGTAGCCCACTCGAGGACTCATGGGAGCTGGCGTATCACATATCCCCAGTTACATGCAGTTTAACACGACTAGTCATTTGAACGGACATCCTCTTCAAGACCGTTCTCGAGACGGACAGCCTCTTCAGGACAGTTCTCAAAAATGCCGTGTATTCAACATCCGGACATTCATTGGGTCATGCTACCCTTAATTGTTACGACTAACAGTCTAAACTCAAAGAGATCGTATGTAGTTTCCTCAAGGATATCCTCTTTAGGATCGTCTTGAAAAGACATTCTCTTCAGAATCGTTTATGCAAAGGTATCCTCTTTAGGATCCCCTATTAAAGAGCCATGTACTTAACATCCGGCCATTATAAGTGTTTAACAAATAACTGATAAGCCGTGTACTCGACATCCGACATTGCGAAAGGCCTAGATTGCCATGTTCATGAACAAGGGGTGGACTATCCCTCAAATTTAAACACAAGTGTTTTATACATCAATAAGAACTAGACTTGTTCTCGAGTATGCATTCATGGATCGATCTATCATATCTTCCAATGCTTAAGAAAGAAATGACTTTATTCTTGATGTTCTCGAGTTCACTTTGTGGCTTTTAAACACAGGCATGTTTCTTCAATTATGGCGGTTGACATCCATCTCCTTTTGATAGACGACATTTTATTGCCTAAATCCTACGAGTATGGGAGCTTCTTGATCAGGCACTACCTTGAACTAAGCAGCGGAATTACACTCTCATCTAAATGCCATCCCAAGACTTGGGGGTTCTGAGATGAGTAATAGTTCCGGGGTTATCTGTAACGAGGAACGTTTATATATGAGAGATTGTAAGGTGTCTGTAAGGTGGTAAGGTGTCTGAAAGGTGTGTAAGGTGTTTGAGAGGTTGTGTTTTTGTTTTTTTGTGACGATCTTGGGTCTACGGATCTCTTCCTATGACGTTTCTTGACAGTCTTCAATTAATGCTTAGACTGGGGCACTGTTTCTTCTCATACTAATGAGTACAATCTCCTCGATTTTTGCTCGCGCTTCGAGCAATGATATTATACATCTACTCGGCTCGGGTTCGACACGTCAACCTGATTTACACTTCTCAAACCCGGACTAAGGATTCTATGCTTTATTTCTTGGGACAAGAGAAATGGCAAGCGGGTCAGTTGGACAGATATAAATAAACTTAAATGCTTGTCCACCTTCTTCAAAGTCAGATGGTTACAATTCTTGAGTGCAGTCTGGAGCTTTGCTCGAGAGAATCTTCTCGAGTCTCACTATCCCTGCATTGACGTGATCACATGCGGCATCTTCTACGGTGTCTTCTACTCTCTTCTGTTTCTCCTCGGAAATTGGAATGCTTATGATGACAGTCTCGAGTCTCTGGATTTCTTAACAGAATGTCACATTGGGGCAAATTCTCGACGTGCGGTTCAATCCCAAACAGTGTTCCTTCTCAACCTTATGTTCTCGACATCGAGTACCAACAGAATATTCTGTGTATATTCATGATGTTTCTCAATCCACTACTCTGTGGTTGTTCTTGAGGTTTGGGTCTATTACTTCTCGATCAGAAGCATACGTCACAGTTCTGTAGTAGCCTCCTCGTTCCAACAGTTGATATATCATAGCTGCTGCTAATTACATAAATTTTGAGACTAGTGGGAATCTCCACTACGTTTCCTCCTCGACTCTCTCGGCGGTTTTCAACCAAAGTCTTTTTTCTGATTATTAAGGTCATCACTTATCGACTTCTCGCTCGAAATCTTGAACTGATGACTCTACTTTCTTTACAAATTGGCGTAAATGTCAATCGCCCTTTGTGATGTGTACATTCGACAAGGTACATGCTAATGCTTTCATGCCTTTGATTTCACTTCAATGCTAACTTGTCGCAGGTTCTCGATTCGAGTCAGTTCTTCTCAAACTTGAGGAAAATTTATACTTCATGTTATCAAGCTACACTATCTTCAGACTTCGAAATATAGGCTTGATAGGGGCACTTGACGAGTCCAATATACGCGAACTTCAACCGTGGCCGGCCCAAGTTCGAGAAACGATCCAACCGACTATTCAAAAGCTTCTAGGTCGGTTCATAATTACTTTTCTACCAAGAAATGGTTTCATAACCTATCTCTATAAATAGGAATCAACCCCTCACATCAAAGATATGCTTTACGCACTACAATTCAAACCCCTACTACAATTACTCTTACTGACTTAAGCATCGGAGTGACTACCCTCGGGAGACTCCGAGGCCCTTTTTTGTAGGTTTTAAGGTTTTGATGCTACCGTCGCTGCCGGTTCAATCAATCGGAGACGTCGGAGCAAATCTATGCTTCGTCAGCTGGCATCGTTCCTCCTAAGGACAAGGTCTCCGACTTCTAGTTCCCGGACCTAACCTTGGAGTTGTAGTATTTGGCCATTAACTGCTTGTACTTGGCTTCGCGGGCCTTTGCTACGTCCCTTTTCTCGTCTAGGAAGTCTATGTAGAGGCAGATTTGGTCTTCGTTCATTTCCTCCGCAAAGTTGACCACCCGAGGGCTGGGAACTTTGATCTCAGCAAGGAGGACTATTTCCATGCCATAGACGAGGCTGAAAGGTGTTGTCCCTGTTGCAGTCCGCATGGTGGTGCGGATTGCCCAAAGGACGTGGGTGAGCTCTTCAGGCCAGAGACCGCCCACATGTCTCAACCGCATCTTCATGCCTTCCAAAATGGCCTTGTTTATGCTTTCAGCCAAGCCATTGGCCTGGGAATGTGCAATGGAGGAAAATCGCCTTTCGATGCCAAACTGTTTGCACCAAGATTTAAAGAGTCTAGACTCGAACTGCGATCCATTATCGGAGATCAGCACCTTAGGAATTCCAAACCGGCAGCTAATATTCTTCCAGAAGAACCTTGCCACCTTCGATCCAGTGGTAGAAGTTAAAAGCTCGGCTTCAACCCACTTAGAGAAATAATCGATGGCGACAATCACATACTGAGCTTTCCCGGGGCCGTCTCGAAAGGGCCAATAATATTGGTCCCCCACTTGTAGAATGGCCACGAACTCTCGATAGGGACCAACTTATGTTCGGGAAGCCGAGGAATGGGTGGCCACATCTGGCATTGCGGGCAACAGAGGACAAGGTTATAGCAATCCTGGGACAGGGTTGGCCAATAATACCCAGTGCGGATGAGTTTCTTGGCCAAGTTGTGAGATCCTAAGTGAGCTCCACAGGCGCCCTCGTACGTGCTCTGGATTAACAGCTCTACTTCTTGCGGCCCAACACACCGTAACAGGGGAGTGAGATACCCTCGCTCTTAAAGAACACCCTCCCGCAGCACATAGTTGGGAGCTGGTGGGTTGTCGAAGCCCCCAAAATAAATTACCAACTTAAACTGTAGATAGGATAAGTCAGGTCGATCCCACAGGGATGGGTTAAACTTCAAATAATCGGAACACAAAATTGGACAAACAAGAAAGAAAGTTGCAGAGTGTCACTCACTTGCACGAGTGGGTAAAGTCACTCAGACAAGTGACTCTACAAAACTAAAGACAAAGAAAGACAAATGGAACCTCACTCACGGGAGTGAGAATTCCGACTCAAGGGACTGACTCAACAAACTGGATATTCATTCTCTTTTCCCTATGTAATCAAGTTGTAATCTTGCACTCTTTTGGTATGAATTCATGCTCATTCAGGCACTTATATATCTCTAAGTCACTTCCGATTTTTCCTAGAGGTATCTTTATGAACTCAATTAAACTATTTTCCAATGATTAATAAAGTCATAAAGTCAGTAAGTTTTCAAGCCTTATATGAATGCTTATGCTAACCAAGTATATTCCTATCTCAATTAGAACCTTGGACTATTACCTCCAAGTCATAAGTTGAAGCTAAATGATTCTCAACCTTGTTTACCCTTCCGGGATTCACTTAGTTCTATGCACAATCAATCAAATGGCCAATTTAATCAAGAGGTAGATGAAAGCTTTAACTTCAAAACACAAAATCATCCGAATGCATTCACAAATATAAACTACATAGGTTCCAGAGAATGAAATCTAATTAACTACACATACTACAGAAAATACAAGAAAAGAAGGAAAGCATTGAGAAGAAGCAAATCTGGATGGCGGAGCAACAGGTTACTCGCCTGAGTGACAAAGGTCACTCAAGCTGTCACTCAGGCGAGTGAGGTCTATTACTCCTCTTTTTCTGCTACTGGACTTCTTCTTCCTTTGGAGTTTCTCCCCTCTCCACTCTCTTCTCCTCTCTCTGTGGTGTTTTGTGTATTGTATGTCCACTCAGATATGTGTTCATGCTGGGAATGCAACTCCCTTTATAGAGCTTTGAAGCCGGTTCTTCTTCCAAGATAGCCTCCCCATGCTTGTGAATTATTTATTCCTCCCAATGCTGTGTCTTGAATCCGAGAATTGACTGGTCTCTTGCCCTTCTCCAGCACTGGTATCAGCTGTAACATTGATCATCATGGGCGGTTGGGAGTCTAACCAAGGGGAAAAGCATGCCCTTTGATGTGACACACTTATTAACTCCCAATGTGTCTTGTGTCTTGGAGTTTCTTTTTGACCAATTCAGCCCTCATTTTAAATTGGAATCAGCAGCCCAATTATTTCTCCATAAGCCCCCATTTTCAGCATTTGTTCACTCCGGTCCTCACCTATTTAGACACACAAAACTAGCTATGTAAAATGAACAAAATCTAAGAAACACCCCTAATTTCTAACTAATTAAAGAGCAAAATTGCAATGCTTTTATGTAACAATTTAACCGTTATCAACTCCCCCAAACTGGAAGAATTGCTTGTCCTCAATCAAAACAATCTAACCCCTTAAGAACTACACATAGAAACAAGAAAACAATAGCTAACCACTGACTCCCCTAAGTAAAAATGTCACTCAGGCAAGTGACACTGCAACAAACACACAAGAACTTCACAGCAACTACCAAACATAACTAGTTCATATGACAATCGGATACAACATCTCAGACGCAAGAAAATCAAGTATATCTTCATCCAAATTCGAATTTCACCTAGTCTTTACGAAATCACCTCCGTGTGTGTGTGAATCATGCCAAGTATGCAAAGTAACAAATTAGTATAAGGTAAATATTTAGAGATTTCTTAGCCTTATGACTCATTCTTTCTTACCACAATCATGCTAATGTGGCCAATACAGCCTCAGAGACATAAGGACTCTCACAATTCATTTCTTTTCAACTATTCTCCCTCATTCCCTTTTATTTACCTTCGAGTCTTTTGGCTTTTTCTATTTATGACTCATGATTCTTTTTCTTTCCAACTTCTGACCCCTCCTACCGAGAGCTTTCGATAGGAGACTTTGCTTTCCAGGCCAAAGGATCACTCATTGTTGCCATTTCATTCTAAGGGATTTAGCATTGATGCTCTACCTTATACTCCCTCAAGTTCTTTTGAACTTTTTATTTACTCATTTTTTTTTTAGCATTCCGCCTACCAATTCCCAAAGAAGGTATTAGAGAGGGTCATTAAGCTTGCCTTAGTCAATTCTTTAGCATGTAAACAAACCACACTTCGCATTCTAGTGGTCGTAAGAAAAGTCATTTAAATATTTTTAACCAATTTAGAACACCACAGAGCATGCTATAAAACTCAACTTCAATGTAACTAAGCATAAAAGGCATTTGTGCTTAAGTAGTGTAGAGATGATAACCAAGAGTTAGGTAAAATCAAAATTTGAATTAGATATAAGAAATTAAGTACATCGGTCTTCATAGATATCCAATTATCATAGAACTAGCATTCACAAAAAATAAAAAAAAAAAAAAAATTATAAACATGCTCCCTACTACTCCCCCAAACTTATTCAAAGCATTGTCTCCAATGCTGACAAACAGATCACACAAAAACAAAAATAACAACAAAAACAGTTCACAGAAACAAAAACAATTCACAACAAAAACTGTGTGGTCACTCGCAGGAGTGATATTCTCATTCCTATGAGTGAGGTAGAGGACTGATGACTTCCCTGAGTTGGAGCAATTGAAATGGATGAGGAGGGCTTCATGATGCACATCATTCAACATATCTGTTCGATTTGTTGCAAGCTCTATGTTGTATCAAAATATACTCCATACAAGGGATCACAACATCCTTGTACAACAGCCTGGAATTGCAACATCAGAACACAAAAAAGATTCAACAGCTATAAGAGTTCAGAATTTTTATTTTTCTACAGTGTTACTCGTTGGAATGACTTTGGTCACTCGTGGGAGTGACTCTGCAGTCCTTCTTTAGCTGCAAATTTAGTTTTCTTAAATACCAAGGATTAGAATTGAAACACAGACTAAAGATATCAAAAATTAAGCTCATGAAGTTCCTTGGTTCATACAGTTAAGCACATAGACCATAGAAAGCAACAAACCAGAAACACCATAGTTCCATAAATAGATTTAGCTTTTTAACAATAATGCTCAGAAAGAACTAGGTGACTCATATGCAATCAAACATGCTAAATTCTGAAAATTCTCCCTAAACTTGCTAGATATGGCATCAATGCTCATAAAGATATTAGAAGTTTACCCCAGACTAAAGCCTAGCAAGTACACATTAAGCACACCAAATTTCAGAATTAACAAGCTACTAAGGGATGTGACATACAAAAGATGTCTCAAGAACCTAAAAAAGAAACAAAACAGAAAAGTAAAACAAAATATATGGGTGGGTAAAAGAAATAAATTGACTTCAAAAATCAAGTAGGTTCAGAGTCACTTTGCCGAGTGACATGAGTCACTTCCCAGAGTGTTTTAGAACTTTTAGCAATACACACAAAATTTCAAAGTCAACAGCTTCTGTTTTCAAAATTCCCATATTTAAGTTAGAAACAAAATAAACTAACAATAATCATGCGTGATCAGAGCAGACATCAATTCTCCCAAACATAAAATAAAGCACAGATCCTATGCAGACTAAAAGAAATCGAAAGCAAACTAGTCACAGCACTCAGCTTGTTGCAGGCACACTTGGGGGAGTGACTATTCTCACTTTCCAGAGTGACTGATATCAGAATCTGCTGCATTTTTGGACTACTAATTGAATTGGGATGGCATTGATACTTCTTCTGCACATGGAAGCACACACATTAAACAAGAAAAAATTAAAATCACACAAAAACAAACTAAAAGGAAAAGAACATGGGTTGCCTTCCATGAAGCAAGCAAAATGTTGAAATGCAAGATGCATTCCATAATTAACTCTTGTGGCTTCAAGTCACTCAGAATAGCCATCAATTAGCCTATCGTGCCTCCAGGAAGCATATTTTTGAATCATCCAACATAGAGGAAAATCTTTCTTGCTCCACTCTTCCAACATCTCGGGGTCCTTCTTGGTTTGACATTGATCAAAATCAATATACTCTATTTGCACACCCTAAGTGAATTCACCCTTACCTCTGCCCACATGACTCTCATCAAGGGAGATAATTGACTCTTCTTCATTCGTAAACAAAGATGTATCCCTCGAGTCAATTATCTCTTTTTCTGGAGAAAGAGTCTCATGTAATATTTGATCATGGCTCACCTTCAGCAAACATTCCCTCTAAACACAACTCCTCATTAAGTGGGTTACTAAAATCTTGTTGCACAACTTTCTGCTTGGCAGAGTTTTTAACGCCACTTGAGGAAGTGTGTGTTGTCACTCCCCTGAGTGGGAATGGCAGAGGTGGAACATAAGGAGGTGGTTTCTGATATGGTGGTGGTTGCATCTCCACCTTTGGTTCTTCCTTTACCTCCTTCACCTCCACTGGTAGGACTAAATTCTGATGAGAAAATTGTTCTTCCTTCCTTTCTGAGATTTCATTCAACTTTTGGAGCCCTTGTTCTATTTGTTCAACTCTTTGCTCCAACTCCTTTAAAGTTTCCTGAAATTTGTCCCACTCTGTTTGACTCAGCTCCTAGTCGAGCTCACCTTCATAGCACGGGGACATTGGTGGATCAGAGTAGTAATAATCCTGCTCATAAGAATCAAAACTGTTAAAAGCACAAGGGGGATTAAAACTATAACTAGGTGAAATTTGTTGGTACTATATGAAGGATGATCTGCCATTAAATTTCAGAGTTGGCACACTCTTCTCAAATTAGAAAACTAAAGGAAAAGAAAAAAAAAACAAACAAATGGTTAAAAGAAGTTTTTCGTCGTCCCCGGCAACGGCGCCACTTTTGGTGGGTTGTCGAAGCCCCCAAAATAAGTTACCAACTTAAATTGTAGATAGGATAATTCAGGTCGATCTCACAGGGACGGGTTAAACTTCAAATAACCGGAACACAAAATTGGACAAACAAGAAAGAAAGTTGCAGAGTGTCATTCACTTGCACGAGTGGGTAAAGTCACTCAGGCAAGTGACTCTGCAGAACTAAAGACAAAGAAAGACAAATGGAACCTCACCCACGGGAGTGAGAATTCCGACTCAAGGGACTGACTCAACAAACTGGATATTCATTCTCTTTTCCCTATGTAATCAAGTTGATCTTGCACTCTTTTGGTATGAATTCATGCTCATTCAGGCACTTATATATCTCTAAGTCAGTTCCGATTTTTCCTAGAGGTATCTTTATGAACTCAATTAAACTATTTTCCAATGATTAATCAAGTCATAAACTCATTAAGTTTTCAAGCCTTATATGAATGCTTATGCTAACCAAGTATATTCCTATCTCAATTAGAACCTTGGACTGTTACCTCCAAGTCATAAGTTGAAGCTAAATGATTCTGAACCTTGTTTACCCTTCCGGGATTCACTTAGTTCTATGCACAATCAATCAAATGGCCAATTTAATCAAGAGGTAGATGAAAGCTTTAACTTCAAAACACAAAATCATCCGAATTGCATTCACAAACTTAAACTACATAGGTTCCAGAGAATCAAATCTAATTAACTACACATACTACAGAAAATACAAGAAAAGAAGGAAAGCATTGAGAAGAAGCAAATCTGGATGGCGGAGCAACAGGTCACTTGCCTGAGTGACAAAGGTCACTCAGGCGAGTGAGGTCTGTTACTCCTCTTTTTCTGCTACTGGACTTCTTCTTCCTTTGGAGTTTTCTCCCCTCTCCACTCTCTCCTCTCTCTATGGTGTTTTGTGTATTGTATGTCCACTCAGATATGTGTACATGCTGGGAATGCAGCTCCCTTTATAGAGCTTTGAAGCCGGTTCTTCTTCCAAGATAGCCTCCCCATGCTTGTGAATTATTTATTCCTCCCAATGATTTGTGTCTTGAATCCGAGAATTGACTGGTCTCTTGCCCTTCTCCAGCACTGGTATCAGCTGCAACATTGATCATCATGGGTGGTTGGGAGTCTAACCAAGGGGACAAGCATGCCCTTTGATGTGACACACTTATTAACTCCTAATGTGTCTTGTGTCTTGGAGTTTCTTTTTGACCAACTCAGCCCTCATTTTAAATTGGAATCAGCCGCCCAATTATTTCTCTATAAGCCCCCATTTTCAGCATTTGTTCACTCCGGTCCTCACCTATTTAGAAACACAAAACTAGCTATGTAAAATGAACAAAATCTAAGAAACACCCCTAATTTCTAACTAATTAAAGAGCAAAATTGCAATACTTTTATGTAACAATTTAACCGTTATCAGGAGCCTTAGGCGGATCCGCCTAGCTTCCCTTTCATCCGAAGGCAAAGTGCCGTCTTGAAGGAATTGGACGAATGGCGTCATCCATGAGTCCTCCTCGGCCGCCAACGGCATGACTTCGTGAGCCTGGATGCTAGGACGCGTCAACGTCTCCATGTGAGTCCATTGGGTGAGGTGTGCCGCATGAAAGGATGCTAGCTTGCTTAGGGCATCTGCGCTTTTGTTCTGGGACCTAGGGATGTATTGGATGCGGATATTACGGAACCCGCGTTCCAGCTCTCTAACCTTCTGAAGGTACTCCTGAAGCACTATCTCTTGGGCCTCGTACAGCTTCAAAATATGGTTAACAACCACCAGTGAATCGCTGAACACAGACACATAATCCCACAATTAAAGCTTCGTACGCAGCTTTGTTGGTTGTTGTGGGAAAGTCCAACCGGAGGGTGTAGGTGACTTCTGCCCCTTCCGGATCGGTGAGCACCAACCCAACACCAGAACCTTCTTCGGATGAAGAGCCATCAACGAACAGGGTCCACGCCCGTGGATAGGCAGGATCAATTTGCAAGTGGACTCGCTCCTCTTCCTCCTCGATTGCCTCGGCTCCTTTGGGGACCTCAACAAGGAAGTCCTCCAAGGCTTGACCTTTGATTGAGGTTCGCGGTCGAAATTCTATCTCAGGCTCTCCGAGTTCCACTGCCCATTTAGTCATCCTGCTCGACATATCGGGCCTTCAAAAAAACTATTGCAGAGGCTGATCTTTTAGAACCACCATAGGATGGGCCTGGGAATAAGGGCGAAGCTTCCTGGCCGCGATCACAAGGAAGAGCACCAACTTCTTTGTTAGAGTGTATCTAGACTCAGCCGGGAGGAGAACCTTGCTGATATAGTAGACCGGGGTCTATTTCCTGTCTTGGTCCCGAACTAGGACAGCACTGATGGTTGCATCCCCCGCCACCAAATAGAGGACCAAGGTCTCCCCCGGGCTAGGCTTGCTCAAAGTCGGGAGAACCTTTAGGTGATCTTTCAACTCCAGGAAGACTTTTTGGTAGGCTTCATTCGAGTTAAAGGCATTCGACTTCTTGAGGACTTTGAAGAATGGCAGGCTTCGTTTCGTGGCCTTTGATAAGAACCGCTCTAGGGCTGCGATCAATCCCGCGAGCCTTTGCACTTCTTTTACCGACCGGGGAGCCTGCATATCAAGGATGGCCTGCACCTTGAAGGGTCGACATCGATCTTCTCTGGGATATTTGATAGCCTAAGAAGTTTCCTGATCCCACATAGAATACACACTTCTTGGGGTTCAGTTTCATGTTTGCAGCCCGGAGGGTTTTGAAAGTTTCCCGAAGATCGTCATCAATCGTGTTGACCCTCATGCTCTTTACCACCGTGTCGTCCACATAAATCTCCACGTTCTTGCCCAACTGCGAGTCGAAGATGCGGTTTGCAACCCGCTGATAAGTTGCGCCCGCATTCTTCAATTCGAAGGGCATTTTCACATAGCATAACACACCTTATTCAGTGGTAAAGACGGTCTTCTCCGCATCGTCCTTGTCCATAAGGATTTGGTGGTACCCTTTGTAGGCATCCCGGAAGCTGAGCACAGGGTACCCTGAGATGGCGTCCACCTTCTGCTCAATCTCCAGAAGAGGGTAACAATCCTTAGGGTAATGTTTATTGAGATCGTTATAGTCCACACACATACGCCAGGAGGTATCAGGCTTCTTAACCATAACACGGTTGGTAAGCCACGTGGGGTAGAAGATCTCCTTGATGATGGCTGCCGCAAGGAGCTTTTCGACTTCGAAGTCCACGGCCATACTACGTTCCGGGGCCATGTTCCGCCTCTTTTGCTTGATAGGCCACACACCGAGTTCCACGTTCAGCCTATGTACACCCAATTCGGGAGGTACTCCCATCATGTCATCGAGCTCCAAGCAAAAATGTCCTTGAACTATTTCAACAGCTCAATCACCAAAGCCTGAAGGGTGGGGGGGAGGGGGGGGAAGGACGGCCCCCAACTAGACGACCCTTCCTTCAACAAAAAGATTTAGAGCCACATCTGCGACCTCCTCGTCTTCCAAGAGATCAAGGGCTTCGTCCCCTGGCTTTCCGCTGACCTCAGAGATCGGTGCCTTCTGAATGGTGCTAACATACACACCTTTGAGAAGGAATTCACGCCCTTATGGGTAGCAATCATCATACACTGTCGGGCTAACTGTTGATCACCTCAGACATCTGCAACTTCGGCCTCGGTCGGGAACTTCGTGACCAGGTGGTAGGGAGAATAAATAGCTTTGGCTTGACTCATCCATGGTCATCCCAAAATAACATTGAAAGGGGGACCACGTCTACCACTGCAAAGTCGACCATGGTCACCCGATCTTTGGGATACTTCCCTACGGTCACTGCAAGACTGATCACGCCTAAGGGCATTATTACATGATTAGAGAACACCACTAGGGGCATGGTAGCAGGCCGTATATGCGCTTTATCGTGGCCCAGTTTTTGAAAGCAATCAAGGAACATGACATCTACGGCGCTGCCGTTGTCCACATACACCTGCCGGACCTCTCCGTTGGCAATGATGGCTGAGATAACAAAGGCATCTGAATAGTTCTCAAAACCACCCACCAAGTCTTGTTCTAAGAAAGTAATCAAGTCCTACGGCCGAAGACGCTTCGCCTCAGAATCTTCGGGAGGACGAGAGCGCACACTCCTCCAAAGGGCCGAGATACTCTACAGCCCTAGGGAAGCTCCATATATAGGGCCAAGATCTGCCACGCCTGTGCTTCGTCAACCCCTTCTCTGGCTTTTGGGCTCATCAGTGGACGGGGCTTGGATGCCACCTTTACCCTTGTTCTTTTTCCACCGTTGATTCTTGGGATGATTCCCCGCTTTCTCCCCCGAGCCCTTTTGGACATACTCTTGGAACTTCTTGGTCTTAAGCCCCTCCTCGATTTCCTTTTTCAGCCGGAAGCAATCCTCTGTATCATGGTCTTTGCTCCGATCGAAGTCGCACCACTCAGAAGAAGATTCATCGTAGGACTTGCCCAGAGGTGTGAGCTCAAACTCGTTCTTATGGATCTGCAGGATCTGCTTCCTTGTCTTGGTGAGAAGGGGAGTCTTCAGATCAAACTTCAGCTTCTTCTCCTCCGGATTTCCTCCCTTCTTCTCAGTTTCTCCACAGGATTCCCGCGCTCTCTTCATGGATTCTTCCATCCGTATCTCCTTCTCCACCGTCTCCCATAACTTCTGGCAATTGACGGCAGGCTTGGCAGTGAGATTGCCCCTCAGGGTCGCCCCTGCGCCAAAGGGTGATAGGCCATTCACAAACGCCACCCTTACCACCAGGTCATCGACTTGGTCTATCATCATGAGCTCCTTCATGAACCGCTCATAGTACTGCCCCAAAGTTTCATTCCGGCGCTGTTGTACAGAAGACGAGTCGTGGATGGTACGTCTGGCCTTCTTGCTGGAGAAAAAGCAAACATGAAGCTTCTGCCCCAGATCCGTGAAAGAAGTCGCGCTGCCCGGGGGGAGGATATCAAACCAGATCTTGGCAACTCCGGTCAGAAAGGTAGGCATGGCCTTAGTAGAGAATTCTCGGGGAGAGTCCCGCAAATCCATTGCCTCCATGTAGTCAGCCAGGAAGCTGATTGGGCAGGTATCACCTCCATACTTAGGGATGTCTGTCGGTAGCTTGAGGTTGACGGGCCGCGGGCAATGCCCGATTTGCTCGGCAAAGGGGCTTCTGATCGACTCCCTATTGCCGAGGATGGCCTCGAGCTGGGGATTTGACACCACCACGCAGTCCACCCGCGGCTCAGGCCTCGGTGGTGGATCCGGATCCCAACCCCTGGGAGCGTCGGAAACCCAGTCACGGTCCCTGCGCTGTTCCTGGGCCCTCCTTTCAACCATAACCATAAGACTATCATCGGGACCATCGGCTTTTCCGTCATAATACATATCTTCAAATTTGCAGAATTGCTCCTCAAACCCGGGAAACCTCCAAGCAAAGGATTTCCAAAAATGATCATCGTGAGGTCCCCGCTCGGGATAGTGGGACAGGCATCATCAGGATGACCACTGAGAACGGTCTTTACTCATTTCCATCTCTTTGCCGGTCGGGACCGACTCCTTTCATGCTCGGCCGAATCCCGGCTACTCTCCTTATGATGATCGCTGCGCCTTCTGGACTGGCTCTTTCGATCGATGGTCTTAGAGGCTCCACTTGTGACTTGATTCAACTATTGCTCCTCCTGTGGTTTAGGGGAAGCGTGGGAGTCACCCCCGACCACTTGTGACCTAAGTCCTGGCCTACGACAAGTTCCCTCGTTAAGCCTCACCCTCAGCAAAGTAGGAACTGGGTCCCCACAGTCGGCGCCGCTTGTCGAGGGTAAATCCCAGAGGCGTGGACTCAACGGTCAAACCCGAGCGGGGACCTGCAAGGCAAGGGTTAGCACTCCGAAGATTAAATTAGTGCTAGAGAGAGAAGCAGCCAATTAACACACTTAGAGAGGGAAGCGGAGTGCGGAATTTAGTTTGCAATAAATGATCATGGGATATTTATAGTTCCCAATGGGACAAGACCTGTGGGCCTCGCTACTCGGGATAAAACTGTAATTAACAGTAGATGGCAACCAATAAAAGGGGCTTAGCCACTTAAAGACAAAATGGGCCGTTTGGGCCACTACTAAAGCCAAAACATTAGCTCCCTTTGGGCCGGTCAGGATTGACCTCCTCAGGATATGGTTAAATGAAAGCACTACTTCGACATGATGCGACCCCCAGGTTATTAGTTTTAATTCATTGAACCAAAACGAGCTAATTTCCCCGCATTATAAATAGTCCTTGATTTCTAAATTGCTGATATTGAAATTTTGAGATTGAAAGTGATTGATGTGAACGTGACATATGTAGAGTCATGAACAATAATTGTGAATGGTGTTTGTCTCAAATTTTCCCTTTGGAATGGCTGTCAGTGATCTGTTTTGAATTCAATGGGCTTAATTTTAGTGTTATTACTGTTTAAGTGGTTATATACGTCGTAGAAATGTATTATTGCTCCTTCAATGGATGCATGTCTTGTAGGTGATAAGGATGCTGTATATTTAATTCTTGTAGCAAGATTTCTTGTGCTTTGTAATCAACATGTATTGGATGGTGTGTGACGTTCGATCAGTTTTGAGTTGCATATGAATTGAGCTCTACTTGTACCGAGAATGTTAATGCACAATACGCTGTTTCTATTCTTTGCAAATTAGGCTTGTATTTAATTTATCTCTTATCATGTTTTAAGACCCTTCCCTATTTGATAAAATTCTGACCATAAGATAAAATTATGTGGGTACTATGTACGTTGCTCCATGGTTCCATCCTTTCTTGAGTCAACGGCTGATATCAAGCAAAGCTACAACGGCTTCTTTCAGGCAAAGCAGCAATCAATCCCTCTGTGGAGCTCGCCTTAATGATTCCAAGGAGCAGCACCGTATACAGCTTGAAGATGAGAGGGAGAAGGAGAGGTTAGACAGGGAATTGTGTGACCACAGTTCTGTTACCAATCATCTATACTTGTAAATGCCTTTTCCTATGCATTTCCGCGTGTGTTACAACTTCTGGTGGGAATTTTTCCATTAGTTAAAACTAATGTAAGAGAACTTTATAGAAATAAATGATCGAGACTGAAAAGAACTAATAAGATGTCTCTAGCATATTCTTCTGAATTTGTTATTTAGAATGAATTAATGGAATACATGTCAGCTTGCTTTTTTACTATCTTGCTTGTCATTGATGAAATAGTTACCCGGTCCGGTGTTGGTAAGACTAATGATTGTTGTGAGTTCTCACTCCTGTGAGTATTATGTCTGGTGTTAAAATTGGCTCCTGTGAATCTTTGGTGATGCATTTAGAACCATTAGAAGTTTAAAGTTAGTTTTCTGCATTTTGTAGTTCTATCTGTGTGATTTAAAGTGTCGTCACCTATTGATCTTGACAAAAGGTAGCCGACAATCTGTTCATTGATGTTCACCTTTTAAACTTAAGAGAGATCTACTTCAAGGAAATGTTTTGCTGCCTGAATATGAACTATATTGATGCGAGAAAGGGTTATATTTCAGATGTGTGAGAAAGGGAACTGGGAAGAAAATATGCAATCATATGGAAAATAATCTTTTGATTTTGTGTGGTGAGCAAATTGTTTTGTGGTCACATATCATTTTAACTTATTTTTTGTTCTGGCAAGATTGAAGTGCTGTTGAATGATCGTGCTCCATAGTTAACCTGATTTCTGCTTAGCTTTTGTATTGATGAGGAAACTCAATTTAGTATTTTACTTAGCTTGGAATTTATTTGATCCTGTGGTATATTTTGAAACAGGATGTTAACTGTTTCACTATTTAACTGTTTTAGATTCTTCGAGTGTAAAGGAGTTAAGGTCCAACTGCCTTGCTCATCGTTTCTCAGTTTTGGTTGTAGTTCCAGACTCGGTTCCTGTGGAAATGGATTTGTTTGGGAGAAGCAGAATGCTGCCGTTTCTGGTTAGATTCTACTGAAAACCTTCATCTACTTTTTTCTCTCTGTGTGAATCTGGATAGACTTTCTTTTAGTGGATGAATTCAGAACACTAATATGAATAGGAATGAGCACTTCTTGAACTTGAATCCTCTGTAAGAACTAACAATCTGCAGTAATGTAGGAGGCTTGGAACAAATTTAGTTCGGAGGAGCTCTTTTGAAAGACTTCTTGTGTTTTGCTGGTCAAAGGCAAGTTTGCCATGGAAATGCTCAGTCCCTTCCTCCATGAATTGAGGTTTCACTAGATAGAGTTTGAGAATAAATTTTAGGAGGGAGATGGTCTTCCATTGCTCGATTTTGATGTTGATGATGATGAGCCTCTCCAAAGGTCAAAAGGTACGGAAAATGGTCCGAGTTCAAATCTTCCCATTCTAAGTACAGTTCAACGGATGATGATGACCTAAATATTGGCTAAGGGTTTTCATTTATGATCTAATTAGCTATTCATTGTATTACTTTGGCTGTGTACTATCAATCTAGTAAAGAATAAATTTGATGTTAGCTTTTGTTTTAGTTGTGGTAGAATTTGGAGAATATGTAAGATGATCACTTTGACTCTTTTATGCAATTTCATTTTTAGAATTATGTGTCATTTTTAATATTGTTTGGTTATGAAAATCATAGGGAAATCCAGAAAAAAATATATACATTTCTAAAATTATTTTTTTTTAAAAAAATAGCTTATTTTACCCACAACAAAATTCTTGTGGGTAAAATCACCCATGACATTACAATTATTAATATTTCAAACAATTATTATTTTTATTTTTCCCACAGAGTTACCCTCGATTATGTCGTGAGTGAACTAAGAAAAATGTCAAATATAAAACTTGTTCTCCCACTATATTACCCACGAAAGTTTCGTGGGTGAACAACCCAAAATGCCAAGTCTAAACAACGTTCTCCCACGCCTTCACCCACAAAAACCGCGGTGGGGAAATTACCCACCAAACACATGCTTGGTGGGAAAACTACTCACGAAGCGTTGACCGACCATGGGAGAGCCATTACTCACGGCCTATTCTCTCATGAGAATTTTTTTCATGGGGAAAACTGTGGGTAAGCATGTTGCCCACGGTCACTTAGTTCATTTACCCATGACTTGCCTTCCGTGGGTACTGGCCAGTTTTTTTGTAGTGTAAGACCATTCCAGATTATTTTCACATTCATAAAAACACAAGATTTGCTATGAGATAATTTATGTCATTTTGTTTCCGATAACAACTCTACTCATTGATGTACCAAACCGTCCGATGGAGGATACATGAAAGATGAAAGACTAAGATTACTCTATCAAAAAGGTATTTATTGAGTTCACACTCAAAAAATAATTTTCTCTATCAAGTTGATTCTATTCACACGCATGGAGGAGTTTTTTTTTTGGAGAATATCTTTTTGTATTTTGAACTTTTTTTTTCCTTAGCTAGACTTATTTGTGATTTTTTGTGATTTTGTGGTATACCTTCTTTGTGATTCTTTGTGATTTTCATTGCATTTGGAGCGAGAAATCAAATCTTTGGGCAAGCTTTCACACAATTAAAAGATATATATTGATTCGTGTGTTAGAGTTTGTTTTACCTTTAGTTACACCCTTGTCAAAATAAATTCGTATAACAAATCGTTTTAAAATGACAATAAATAAAATTGAAGGTTAGCCTCTCTTTCAAGTAAGATTATATTTACCTAGCCTAATTTTTATGTCAATGTCAACTAAATGTTGCTCTATTAAACGTTATTTCGAGACAAGGAACCATAATTCGAATTCGTTTTCAATATGGCAATACTAGCAACAAGACCACAAATGTAATCTATAAAAAAATGTTGCAAGATATGTGATTATGTAATTCGTTATGGTTAGTGTTCTTTTTCTTCCTTTATGTTCTATTTGATGTGTCACATATCGAAACAAGGTTGATGTGTCACATCGGTAAAAATATGGTTCATGTGGAAATAAAGAGGACGGTAGAGTAATGGACGATGGCATATGCAGATTCAACCTCAAAAACATCAACCATAAAAGTTATAATAGAATTGCTCGGTTATAGAAGATTATACAAATACAAACTAAAACATTTGGTGTGTCCATGGGCACATCATGTGTAAATTTTACAAATTTTTTTTTTTGTTTGTTGATTTGTTTTCACAAAAATTATTGCGCTCATCTCTGATTGGCTTGTCTCCTTAACAATTGATTGATTTATTATAGCATCTTATGACACTATAAATTTTGCCATTTTAATGACCAAGTCTCCTTTTGATGAATTTACGTTCTTTTGTTTTCTTGGCCAAAATTTTTCAGCAAGAATCTGATTGATTTGTTGGATTGAACTAGAATTGAGCCATCAAACCAAATGCTCCAAACCATGGCCGTACTTTTCAACTTTTTTCAAGTTCGTATTTGATTAATTTAACTACGTGTTCAATTATTAGAGTTGATGAAAGTGTTCTCCTTTCATTTTGAATGGTTTTACTTCTCAAAATTCTCAAAGGTCTCAAAGCTGTTTTTCATAAATACTACAAATTCCTGGATGTGATTCATTCCGAAGCTAATAAGATTAGGTGCGTAAGATATCTTCCCTCTATCACATAAAAATATTTTTTTGATTATTTATAAATTGTGAACTGTACTAAAAACACATGCAATTCACAAAATAAAATGTTAACTATTGTTGTGAGACGAAAGAAGTATTATATTTATGTTTGTAAGACTAAACCTTTTCAATATTGTGTGGTTATTGTTAATGAGAAACGTGAGTTGCTCATTTCAAATAGAAAACTCATATAACTTAAGCGGAGCTCGATACTTTTATGTGGATAATTACAAAAGATAACGTGAGTTGCTTGATGCACAATATTGATATGGGCTTTCTTGGTCAAAAGATAGATTAAGCAACTATTTCTTGTCTTTAAAAATCTAATTAAACAATTTTGTTTCTTCATTTATGAAGACCCAAACTTCCTATGTTACAAAAAGAAAATAATAATAAATAAATTATTATTTTATTTTTAATTTTTACTTGGAGTGCTTAAATGTAACGAAGAAAATCATTCTTGAATTGATAAAAGATTTTCTATAACACTTTTGTGTAATTACTCAAATAAATTTACTAGTAAAATGGTTAGAGTGTTAGTATTAATAATTGTGACACATGTTTTGATAAATACTCTTACACCAAGAGTATATAAAACCGGCAAATAAAACATTAAAACTCACACACACTGTGTTGATGTGTTATTTTCTAAGTGGACTAGTGTTGTATCATCGCGCAAGGCGACAAAGGCCAATTGTTGAACATTATATGTTTCTAGAGGTATGGTATGATTTGTGTTAATTTAAGAGGTATTATAGAATTATGGTATTGTAACTTAGAATAGGGAAATTGTATTTGATTCATGAAATGTTATGCACGATATACAGACTATATATAGACAATAACAAACCCTAAACTAGGACATAATAGGAAATATACTAAATATTACAATACGCCCCCACAAACTTACGGCGGAGAAGAGAGAAGCCGAAGTTTGTCCCTAAATCGAAAGAATAACTCTTTGGACAAGGGTTTTGTCAGAATATCAGCAAGCTGATCAGCAGCAGAGATAGAATTGACCGAAACAAACTTACGCCGAACATGATCTCGAACAAAGTGAAAATCAACCTCAACATGTCTTGTATGAGCATGGAACACAGGATTGACAGCAAGGAAAACTGCACTACTGTTGTCACACCAAATAGAGGGAGGGCGAGTTAAAGAAACGCCTAACTCGGATAACAGATGACACACCCAATGCAGTTCAGCACATACATTAGCAACCGCACGAAACTCAGGCTCAGTAGACGAGCGAGCCACAGTGGGCTGCTTCTTAGATGCCCAGGCAATGAGATTGGGTCCCAAATAAATGAGAAAACCAGTAGTAGAATGAAAATCATCCGGACAACCAGCCCAGTCAGCATCACTAAACGCAGTAAGAGTACCCAAATCTGTAAGATGCAGAACTAAACAGCAATCAATGGTACCATGAAGATAGCGAAGAACCCGTTTGAGAGCCTGAATATGAGAAGTGCGAGGCTGATACATGAACTGACAAAGCTTATTAACCGCAAAGGAGATATCTGGACGAGTGAGAGTGGTATACTGCAAACTGCCACACAGCCGACGATAAGTAGTCGCATCATCAGGAGACAACAGAGTACCATCCAAACGAGACAACACAACCTTAGCCTGCAAAGGAGTGGAAACAGGTTTGCAAGTATGCATATTTGCAAGCCGTAGCAAATCAGTGACATACTTGCACTGAGAGAGAAGCAAACCCTTGGAAGTACGACGAACCTCGATCCCAAGAAAGTAACTCAAAGGACCTAAATCCCGAAGAGAAAACTCCTTAGCAAGACAAGAGATAAAATGCTGGACCAAACCAGAAGTGCTGCCTGTAAGAATAATGTCATCCACATAGACCAGCAAAAAACACAACTGAGACCCACGGTGATAGACAAAAAGAGACGGATTACAACGAGACTCCACAAAACCCAAGGTAAGTAGAAATGCTGCCAGCCGAGAATACCAGGCCCGAGGAGCTTGCTTAAGACCATATAAGGACTTATGCAGTTTACACACATAATGAGGGCGCACCGGGATCAACAAACCCCTGTGGCTGAACCATATACACGGTCTCACTGAGAACACCATTAAGAAACGCATTACTGACATCAAGCTGAGAAATCGACCAACCACGAGCCAGGGCAACAGTCAAAACCGAACGAATGGTGACCGGCTTAACAACCGGACTAAATGTGTCAGTGTAATCAACCCCAAAAGACTGAGTAAAACCTCGAGCCACCAACCGAGCCTTATACTGCTCAATAGAGCCATCAGCATGAATTTTAATCTTATAGAGTCATCGATTGCCGACAACATTGCCGGAGGAAGGAGGGGGAACTAAAGTCCATGTGTTATTTTTGAGGAGGGCGGAAATTTCATCCTTCATGGCATTCTGCCACTGAGGAAGAGATTTGGCTTGGGTGAAGGATGTAGGAGCAGTAGACAAGGCTGGGGAAACAGAGGTAAGATGAGCCGAAGGATCAAAGATTTTCTTGGGCTTGGGTTGTGGACGAAGTGTCATTGAGTGCTGACGGGAAGAGGTAGGAGGAGGTGGCGGCGGAGGACTGCAATCAGATGATGAAGAGCTGGATGCAGGAGACCTAGCTAAAGGTGATGAGTCAGGAGGGATAGGACGAGACGAAAGAACTGGTGTACTAGACGGAGACGAAGAAGACGCAGAAGACGACGCAAGCATACCAGGAGAACTGGTGACACGCAACCAAGGGTTAGCAGGAGACTCCAGCATCGAAGAAGGAGAACTAGAAATAGGAAGTTTAAAGAGAAAGAGTTTCTCATCAAACTCAATGTGACGAGCAACATAAAGACAGTTATTCACCATATCAAAACAGCGATAACCAAGATGAGATGGAGAATATCTAAGAAAGACACACTGAGTAGAACGAAAGGAGAATTTATGTTTATTATAAAGGCGAAGAAGAGGATAGACAGCACAACCAAAGACACGAAGAAAGGTATAATCAGGTGGCTGGTGATATAGTGTAGTGAAGGGTAGGTGACCTTGAAGAGATTTACTAGGGTGGCGATTAATCAAAAACACAGCAGTTTCAAAAGCAAAATCCCAAAACCGAAAAGGGGTACTGGAATGGCCAAGGAGAGCAAGTCCAATGTCGACAATGTGACGAATTTTGCGTTCAGCAGTGCCATTCTGCTCATGAGTGTGTGGGCACGCTAAACGATGAACAATACCGACATCCTTAAAGAAAGAATTGAGAGAACGAAATTCACCACCCCAATCAGAGTTAACACTTTTAATGGTAGTGCCAAATTGGTTTTCTACGAGAGCTTTGAATTGCTTGAAAACATGGACAACATCACTTTTATACTTAATGGGATAAATCCATGTGAATAAAGAGAAGTCATCAATAACAAGCACAAAGTAGCGATAACCATTGAATGACAAAATAAGAGCAGGACCCCAAACATTAGTGTGAATTAAATCAAGAGGTTTAGAGCTACGATGAAAAGTAGAAGGTAAACTGACCCTATGTAACTTCCCTAAACAACACGCCTCACATTTATCAGTGGACGTGGACACAGAGGAATAAGGAAGTTGAAACTGCCTAACCAAAGTACGAAGAGTGACTTTATTAGGGTGCCCTAAACGAGCATGCCACTGACCTAAAGAGACAAGATAAGCTGCTGGAGACAAGGAACCACGAGCAGGAAGATCTAAGCGATAGAGACCATTATCAGCCCGACCGCGGAGGAGGAGTTCCTTGGTTGAAAGATCCTTAACACAACAAGAGTCAGAATAAAATTCAAAAAAACAGTGATTATCACGGGTAAACTTTTGAACAGATAACAGAGGCTTAGTAAGAGAAGGAGCATGCAAGACACGATTTAAATAAAGAGGACGAGAAAACGATGGCAAAACAGATTGACCAACATGCTGAATAGGTAAGGTATCTCCATTACCAACTAAAATATGATCCGTACTAGTATAATCATTGGAGATACTGAGAGAGGACAAATCTGGCATGACATGATCGGTAGCACCAGTGTCCGGATGCCAAGGAGTGACAGAAGGGGCATACTGCGCCATATGGGCTTGAGGAGACATAGTTGACTCCGGGTAAGACGGAAGAGGCAACAAACCAGCTGACGGCGGTGCAGGAGAAACTGCCTGGGCATAAGCAGCCAACCGAATGGCAGGGGGTCGAGGAACAAAATTAGTATCAAAACGGCGTTGACAAGTGGCGGCCGTATGATTCAAGATGCCGCAAAGCTGACATGTCTCACCCGGAGCAGGAGGGGTGTACCCACGCCGACCACCACGACCAGAAACCTGATTGCGCTGGCTGCCACATTGCGAGCGACCGGCACGAGAGGATTGAGGCGGCGTAGGAGAAGGTGGCGACTGTACAAGTATGGTCGTGGGCTGAAGGACCGGTTGTTGGGCATGAAGAAGCACCTCATACGAAACTAACTGTCCAAGGAGATCTTGATAGGAGGGGGGTTCGGATCGCTGTTGCAGAGCTCCGATGATGCCATTGAATTCGGCACCAAACTTGCGGAAGATTATGGCATTAAACTCCGCAGGAGATATGCGATGGCCAGCAAGCTGCAGTGTATCAGCGATGCCCTTCGCTTTGGAGAGGAGAGCCGTGATCGACAAGTCACCTTTTTGCAAGCTGTGGAGCTCCATAACAAGATGGGTCTGTTGAGCATAAGAAAGAGTGCCAAAACCCTGCTGAAGAGCTGTCCATGCAGCCGCCGACGTTGTGCAGCCTTGGAGAACGGGAAAAATGTCTTCAGCAACGGAAGAAAGAATCCAAGAGAGGACCAGCTGATCCTTTTGCTGCCAGATATCAAACTCAGGATTGAGTTGGGGCGCGGCACCACTGACGGAAGGAAGAAAACGTGGCGGTGCAAGGTCAGTGCCGTCAACAATACCGGCAACACGAAACATAGTCAATAAAGGAGTAAACTGGAGACGCCAAGACGAATAGTTGGCTCGAGATTGCAGCTTCACAGTAAAGGAATGATTGAGAGATTGCAGACTAGGTTGAAGAAGTGAGACTGATGTCTGTGCCGGCAGCCGAAGATGGGTAGCCTGGTCGGTGGATGAAAGGTCGGTGATAGTCATCGTTGAAAGTAAGCAAGCAAGACTTAACAAAGTCCAATTGGTTTTTTTTTTTTTTTTCAGAAGAAGCAGCAGCAATTAGGAAAGGGGATCGAAGCAACAGCAAGCATCAATTAAGAAGCAACAGCAATGGCAACACCACGAACGACGCTGAAGGGTTCAAGTTGGGACTATGATCCACGCTCACTACGGGACAACGCAACAACGCCGACGATCGAGCAGCAGCAGACGACCACCGGCAGCAGCAACAGAACACCGGCGGCAGCAGCAGAACCACGCCGACGAAGGGAAGGAAGAACCATGACGCCGACAGCAGCAGCTGTGGAAGACAGAGAAAGAAGCACCGACGACGCCGACGGCAGGTCTGAAAGCGTAGCACCGGACTGAAAGAGGAGCACGGAACGAGGAGCAGCAGCAGCAGAAAACAACGATGACGACGACAGGCGGTAGAACCGACGACGACGAAGACGTCAGAAAAAAAAGAGGAGAAGAACCGACGACGGCAAAAAACAGCGACAGCAGCAGGAGGAAACGACGACGAAACACACGCCGGCGAAGAGCCTGTGTGGGGCGGCTAAGAGCAGAGGCAATAGGCCGACTACGGCGGACGGGGTGTGCACAGCCGAAGAAGAAAGATTCGGCGGCGGGGAAGACAAACGAGAGAGGAGAGAAAAAAATAGGTTTTGTTAAACCTAGCTCGATACCAACTTAGAATAGGGAAATTGTATTTGATTCATGATATGTTATGCACAATATACAGACTATATATAGACAATAACAAACCCGAAACTAGGACATAATAGGAAATATACTAAATATCACAATATTGTATATCCTAATCCCATAGACTTATGATTTGTGGTAACTTAAGTTGAATTTGCTGATGTAACTTGGTCGTTTTTTTATGTAATAAGTGACACTAACCCCGTCAATAATATTTTGTCACATTTTCTTTTTGTTTGGTACCTGAATTTTTGTCCGATTTCGGAGTCCTCCAAGATCTTCCTAATAGAGATCCACCGGAATGTTTTCTTTGTCTTTTCTTGTTAACCCTGAAGGATCCGCCTTAGCTGGATTGATTTCTTCAATATGCTTATTATACTTTTCTGCATCGTTCCTAGGGCGTGGTTGCCATTTAGGTATTTGCCTGATCAAAATACCATTCGCTTTTTGCTTTTTTTTTTATTCTCAATCAGTTGTCTCGTATCCTGTATCTTCTTCCCCACTTGGTCAGTTACTGAACCCTTCTTCTGCCTACATCCGGAGTCTTTGTGGCCGATTTTGCTGCAGTGTACACAATAAGATGGGATATCTCGTAAGTAAAAATTTGCTCATATTTTTTACGCTTCTTCCCAATCTTTATGGTGGCTGGAAAATCTTTTTGCTTTGTGAGATCAACTTCGACACAGATTCAAGCAATGGAGGGTCTTGTTAGATACAATGTCAGGGTGTTGACTTGTAGGGGCATGCCAACTGCAGGGGCGACTGAGAAAAGAATTTGAGGGTTTAGGAATTCCCTCGCAACTCATGCAATGCAACCGATATGGGTACTAATGGGGATCTTTCTCTCGAATTTAAAACTGGGTTGCCATTTGAGAATTCGCATATGAAATCCCTTAATATTCCATTAGGTTTGAATCTAGCAACGCTGGAAGTCTTTTTCTCTTTCAAATCAAATCAGAATGTGCGTAAGGTTCATAAGACTAATATCAAAATCTTCCTGGAACCCTACTTTTTTCCAGTTCCCATCGAACCACTTCCATTTAGATCTTCCATGAGAAAATTTGCCAACCAAATCCCAACAATGAGGGGCAATGGGCTTTTTATATTCATAATCCTCGAGTTTCAAAACCGGCGAACCGTTCACATACGTTACTTGCTTGTATTAGTGGCTTTCTGCGAATTTTGATTCGACCGGCTATTTAAAGAAGCTTGCAAAGGTCCGTGGCGGTCCTAGCAGATGGGCTGCCGGCCTTAAGCCAGAGATCAGAATGTTTGCTGTCGACTAGGGTTTCAGAGAGAGAATATTTTTACTTTATCCCAAGCCCGCAAACTAAAAATAAAATAAAATATGTATGCAAAGAAGAAGAGAGAGAGAGAGAATATTTTTATTTTATCCCAAGCCCAAAAATTAAAAATAAAGTAAAATATGTATGCAAAGAAGGTATAATTTTTTTAAATATTTTTCATCTTAGTTTAAAAATTAAAATCTTTGAAATTTTCATTAATTTAATATTTATTTTAATTCGTACTTATTTTATGAATATAATTATTTTAAAATATATATTAATATTTTACTCAGTGCTAATTTATTATAGATAAATATTTTTTATCACGAAAATACCCCATTGACTTTAGCTTAAATATGGTCATACTGCAAGAATAGTATCAAATGACCAAAAAAAAAGTTACAAATAAAACTATAGAAGATCATTTTAGCCAAATGTTAACGGATGACCAAAATGTGAATTTGGCCTAATATAAAGGATCAGTTTTAATTAAAAAAAAATTTTTTGTAAACTATTTGAATCACTTAATAAGTATATGATTATAGAAGAAATAATCGAGAGCTATGATTATTTTTTTTTCAAAAAAAAAAAAAGAAAAAAGTCAAAATGTGTGAAGATAAATGTGGAACATCATTATGAACTTCATAAGTACAATACAAATTATGTATTGCATCCACATAAATTACATTATAAAGATATCTCTAAGACTAAATCTTGAAGTTAATTATCTACGTTAGGCAAAATCAACAAAATTATTCTCTGCGTTAACATCTGGCCAAACAAAAAAATTTAAAAATAAAAAAATTTAAAAAAACGAAATGTAGATTGTAGAGAACAGTTTCAGCCAAATGCTAATTCAGAGTATAATATTGTTCATTTAGCCTAAGATAGAGGTCAAGTTTAGGATTAAGTCTATCAACAATAATCACATGATACATAATTACACATCACCCGTAAAATGGATGGTCAAGAAAGTAGTTTGAGGTGAATGAAAACTTTTAATACTCTATCAATGACAGCTGTACACCATTAATTAATGAATAGAGTAACAATGAATAGATTTTATGAGATTACAATTTGGGAAATTTTCATAAAAATCAGAGTAAATCTATAAATTTAGTAAATTTATTAGTGCATATAATTTTATTTTTTATTTTATTATAAACATCACACCATCTAGTAAAATAACGTCAGTTTTGAGTTAAGAACTCCACTGATAATGCTTGTTTTGACACTCTTTAGAAAACCTCTGAAGTTTTTGATATGGACCCAAAAGAAGTTGCTGAAATCCCCACCTCAGCCGGGAAGATTGTTAGATCTGAGAGGAAGAGGCGGGCTTCCGAACATGAAGGTTCAAGCAATCGGATCCATCTCAAAATTTTTGGCCATGTTTGTTTTTCTCTCCCTCTCTTTCAACTTATTCATTTCAACTTATTCATTTTTCTCTCCCTCTCTTTCAACTTATTCATTCTTCCGTTGTGGGTTCTTTTGTTTTTTTTTTTTCTTTTGCTTTTTTTTTTTTGGGCTAGGAAATATGTTATTCTTGTGTGCTATGAAGGTGAAGGTAGCTTATGATGATTGGATCATTTACACCCGAAAAATTCATATTTTTGTGGTCAGTTTGTGTATGTGAATTCAATAGTAATGTGGAAGCTTTGCATAAAGTTTTGAGATCTTTTTTTCCATTTAATGATTTATTTTAAAGTTGCTACGTTTCATCTGAGGAGAATAAGGTTGGATATAAATAAGTAGAACTGTTCGTGATATTTTCCCCTTTTTATTTTATTTTTATTTTTTTGGATTTGGTAGACTCACTTATTGAATTTTAGTAATATTGTTCTTCAATTATAAATTAAGGATGATTTTGATCTTTTCAATGTAGACTATCTTCGTGTTCATTTTATAGTAGTGGACCATATCTATCTAATTAAATCTATCATTAACATTTTTTTGTTGGACTTTATCGTCATATTAATTTGTACTCTCCACCTAAAAAATAGTCAGCATTGTTTATATTGTCTTATCTTTAGCAAAACATTGTGAACTTTTTTTTGGGAGCAGATAAAGTTACTCCTAATGGGCTTGCCTTATAATCTTAATGGGTTTATCATGTAATTTTGATGGATTATTCTTATAAGTTTTATGGTTTTGTCATATAATTTTTTCATGGTTCTATCTTATAATCTTTTGTTATCATTTTCTAGGCCTGTGTTGTAAAAATATTTTAGTCACATTAATTTTGACACGTTTAATATTCTAAGAGTGGGAATCCTCCGTCGATGTATTGGTGTAGATCAATCAAATAAACTAGATGCTTACCCCGGGCGAATGCTCGGGGTGCCGTCTTTACTTTTAATTCGATTAGATAAAAAATAAATTATTTTTAAAAGAATAAAAAATAGAAAAATAAAAAATTGATTAAAAGGACAGGAACTGAGTTATTATACATAAACCTATTCCGGGGTTTATAACAGTTAACTTATACCCGGATTTACATAACTCATAAATCAAATATCTAAAACAGAAGAATAAAAAAAACAAATCATCCTCAAAAAATCAAATTTATTTTCATGACCACTTCTTTTTCCTCTGTCGTAGAAATAGATGAATTGATAATTGATGTCAGAATTTATGTAGTTGATTTGAAGGCCTGAGTCTGAGAGAGGAGCGGAATGGAAAAGATCATTTGAGATTGAGTGGCAGTGTTGTTTCACTTGATTTAAGGAAATTTTCTGATATTTAATTTTATCAACTCAATATTATTGTTTTAAGAGATTACTATATACCTATAATTAATGGATTTTTATGTAGCTATAATTAAGGGATTTATTTATTTCATCCTTTTTTTATGATTAGTTAGAGTGCCACATATCAAAAATGATTTTGCACTGAAAATGACTTTTGGCAGGAAAATTTTCATTGTGGTGATGACATATGTCCTTTTTGTTTGCTACTTTAATTAAGTACTATAGGTTTCCCGGGGAAAGAAACAATTTGATGGGGATAAAGTTAGAGATGCATTAGGTTTTGACGGTGATAAATAAATAAATAACAGGAAGAGGAAAGGTTCACTGTGATTTTGAAATACAAAATATTTTCAAAAATTGTAATTATATTTAAATAAAGTTTTTAAAATTATTTCATATATTAAAAAATAAATAAATATATGAATTACTGAAAGTGCACTGGTGACTTGACCAAAAATTAATCAACCAAACCCTCAGTCCAATGTAAATTATCAAAATAAATGGTTGGAACGAAAATAGCTAAAATACAAATGCTTCAGACTAAACCAATACAAATTATTAATATATTGACCAAAATAATTTGTACCGTACTTTAAAAGAATTAACGTAATCTAGACTTTGGGAAAGAAGCATTTAAGTTTTGGGTTCTCTAGTGGTCTTTTTATGTTGACTCTCCATGGATCGTTTTTTTAAAGTGTGTTTTTTTGTATCTTTTATATTGCAGATATGAAAAAGTGTATGGAAAATTTGAAAAGATATGTTAGAATGAGATATTTATTATATACCAAGTATAGCCTCATGTTTTAAATTAGTGAACTGTAAAATAAAGATGGTATTTCAACAATGTTTGTCTACTATTATGACTTCTATCTGAAGTGAGGAGGCCTTATTTCTTATTAATGTGAAATCTATTTTTCTGAATTCAGGACGGTGTTCTCTCCACTTACCGCATTCGTCGTGACAAGCCGATGCAAAAGTTTTTGAAACGGTACTGTCAAGACCAAAATTTGGAGTATCTTGCAACAGACTTTCTTTATGAAGGGGAGAGACTTCGAAAACTTAGCACCCCCGATGAGGTAACTTAAAGAAAATACCCCCGATGATCAACTTCCTAAAACAATATAGAAATGTTTTACAAGTTGGAATTCATCTATGCATTCTTGCTTTTAAAAGTATAAGTGGTACTTGAACAATATTGGATTCTCTGAATTTTGTTTCCCCAAAAATTTTGTAGCTTCGGTTGGAGGATGGAGATCAGATTGAGGCATTTGTTCGAGCAGATGGAGGAGGTCATAAGGCTGTCTAAAGCAATTAGCTAGTGAAGTTTAGAGAGCCTGAAAAAATAGCTTGTAGTACTTCTATAGTAAATTCATTTTTTTAAAAAAATACAAATATTTCTATGTAATTTTCTTTCACTTGCGATAATCTTTGACAATTTCTTGTTTTTTCAGTATGATTCGTTTGTGGTAAATGTAGATTTTGTTCCTGAAGTATTGAATACAAATCATAACGAGTAGAAAGAATAACGACTAGAAAACCCTAACACTGATCAGACTTTTCATGGCCAATGTGGCTCGCTATCAAGATGTAATGCATGCTAGCCACCTTCCCATTCTTTTGCTAGCCTGTTTCAAAAACCTACTTAATCAAGAATCGCTAATTTTTCATTGATTAAGCATATTAGAATTGTCAATCCTTAGCTAGGATATAAAATTTGAACAATTTGGTGCCCCTTACAGAATGAAGTTGCATGGTAGATAAGTTATCATATGGTGGTCCCAAGATGGAAGATGTGCATAGGAAGTTCAACTGTCACGGCCCGAACCTAGGGCCTAGTTGACACGCCACAAGTACAACAAAGAAATATGTCTCATGTCATACAAGTAAGGCATCTTACATTTTCTTTTTTTTTTAAACTCTAAGATTGATAAATCTAAACTACCATACATTATTTATCAAAAGCAAATTACTAGAGTCTTATGCACCGGACTTAAACTATAACAAAAATACAAAAGAACATTTCTTCAATTCGCCTAGTGGTCACCAATCTACCATTTTTCCCCATCATACTCCCCATCGTCGTAACCGTCATCACTGTCACTCGAAGTATCATTTGGGGGGTTAGTACATGCAACTTCAAGTGCTTATGCAAACTCGAAAACATTTCATGGAAACATGATCAATTCAAAAATATTTCATAGAACACTTCCATTTCATAAAACAATATTTCACATCGTAACTTTCTCATTTCAGAAATAACATATTCACAACTTTAGAAATTGAGATATAACTATATACTTTATCATGATAACTTGTACACTGTTCCGGATATAAACCCTCTGAAATTAGGGATCATTTTAACTTAAGGCTACTCTCGCCTTAGGACTTGGGCTTTCCAGCTTTTTCGTCCACTTTCACTTTAGTGATCACTACCACAATATCGTACGTGCATATTGTCTCAATTGCAAAATATTTTCAACATAAATCAAAGAAAACATTTATCGCATTTTGTGCATAACAATCAAAGCATTTAGTTTGCGTAAACACTTAGACAATCATGTACATCGTGCGAGGGAACGCACTTTGAGTTAAGCAACTTCCTTGTCAAGCAATTCAACTCCTTTTTCTTCACCTAATACCATGTAGATTATTTTCTTAATACTGCTTTTACAATACTAATACTTTTATTAATGTCTTAATTACAATATTGAAATAATTGTTTTAGAACTTCTTATACTTGTGTACCATTAAACACACTAGAAATCATCTCCAGGAAAGATTGGAGGGGTCACCACAGTCTAACTTAAAATCCAACCTGCTTAGACAGGATATCTCTTAGTAAGTTGTTAGTATATAGTTAAAATCTATGTTTAGCATAATACTAGTAAGTTTTCGCTAAAGTAAACTTTAAAACTTTAACTACCATTCATTATTTACGAAAATATACCCATATTTGAAAAACATGCAAAATACTACTTTGAAAGAAAGTATGATATAATAGAAGAATAAATAGTGTTTATGTAAAATATCATATTATTATAAGTAAATATGTACTATTATTTGAAAGAGATCACATTACTACTAACATACAATATATCACTACTTAAGGAAATGTACTAATAATTTAGAAAATATATGAAACATTATTTTGAAAAGAGAATAAACTATCAAGAACCATATATATTATCATTTTGAAAAGAAGGTACACTACTACTTGGAAAATATAGCTCATTATTTTGTAATATTATTATTTTGAAAGAAAACATACTACTTAGAAAATATAGCTCATTATTTGGTAAGACATATTACCACTTATAAAATTAAAGAAGATATAACAATCTAGTTGCATGGCTTACTATTTAAGATGTTACACTATTACTACCAAAACATGGATGATACTTGAAACCATTAATCTAAACATTCCTAGAATATATAACAATAAACATTCAAAGGCTTATATCATAAATAACACAACAAAATTTAACTCCTAAAATTATAACCCTAATTAAGAGGAGGAGTTTGAAAATTACCTCTTAGAAGACTCTTTGAGACTCTATGATCCCCTAAAACTCCCTTGATCTTCCTTAAGAACTACTAGGAAATTTTGGAACTATAGCTAATATTAATCATTCACTACGAAGTGCCCAATGCTTAGCAAATTTTTGGTGTACCACAACATAACGGGAGGTCCTCTATTTATAGGGGGAGATTTCACTATTCCTACCGACCCCTTCATTATTTTTTTTTAATATTTTTCATTATTCCTACCTACCCCTTCATTATTATTTTATTCCTAGCTAGCCCTTCTTTATTATTTTAAATATTTTTTACTATTTCTACCTACTCCTTCATTATTATTTTATTCCTAACTAACCCTTCCTAACTCTTTCACATTATTTTAAAATTTTTGTAGGATGACCTTTACTATTAATGGAAGCTTCTATTGTTATTATAATTATTGTTTCTATTATATTATTTTTATTAGGTGTTAATATTGTTATTGTTATTGTTACTATTATTATTGTTATTTCTCCACACGTAAGAAGACATAGGATATTCTTAATTTAAATTAACTTAGAACAACCACATTATTACAAAAATATTGGGTATTACATCCTTCCCTCCTTAAAAGAAGTTTCGTCCGCGAAACTTAGCTAGTGGCCCCTTCAAATAGGTGAGGGTATTCTAGTCGAACTTTGTCTTCTAGCTCCCACATAGCTTCCCTTGGGGTGTGATTTGACCACTGTACTTTTACATACTTGATGACTCTATTCCTTAATACTTGTACCTTTTTGTCAACAATCCTAATAGGAACTTCCGGATAAGACAGGTTTTCTTCGACTCGAACATCTTTATCTTGTTCCAGGATTTGGCCAGGGTCATGGACACACTTACAAAGTTGCGACACATGGAACACATTGTGCACTCCTTCTAGTTGTGGAGGGAGAGCCAATCGATAAGCTACGTTACCAATTTTCTCCAAGACTTCATAGGGCCCAATGAATCTTGGGTTCAATTTTCCCCGCTTCCCAAACCTTATGACTCCCTTAGTTGGGGATACTTTGAGGAACACCTTATCTCCCACTTCAAATTCTAGAGGCCGCCTTTTCAAATCTGCCCAACTTTTCTGTCGATCTTGGGCTGCCTTGAGTTTCTCTCGTATCACTGATACTTTATCTATCGCTTCTTGCAACAACTCTGGTCCTATGATATACTTTACTCCAACTTCATCCCAATATAGTAGCGATCTACACTTTCGACCATACAAAGCTTCATATGGTGCCATTCCGATGCTACTATGATAGCTATTGTTGTAGGAGAATTCTATCCGTGCTACGTATTCATTCCAACTTCCTTTGAACTCCATGGCACATGCTCTCATCATATCTTCAAGGGTTTGGATAGTTCTCTCACTATGCCCATCAGTTTGGGGATGATAAGCAGTGCTAAGATTAAACTTTGTTTCGAGTTGCCTTTGGAACTCCTTCCAAAATTTAGAAGTGAACCTTGAGTCTCGATCAGAGACAATACTAACTGGTACACCTTGTAATCTAACAATCTCCTTGATATACAACTCCACTAATTTATCCCTAGGTTTCCCAAAATGAATTGGGAGAAAATGTGCAGATTTGGTTAACTGATCCTTTATTACCCATATTGCATCATTGCCATTCTTAGTCCTTGGCAATCCTACCACAAAGTCCATTGTTATGTTTTCCCATTTCCATACGGGTATTTCTAGTGGTTGTAATAAACCTCCTGGCCTTTGATGCTCCGCTTTCACTCGTTGACAGGTTTGGGACTTAGCAACATACTTAGTTGCATCCTGCTTCATTCCCCTCCACCTATATAACTCCTTCAGGTCCTTATACATTTTATTTGCTCCTGGGTGGATGAAATGTTTTGTACTATGTGCCTCCTTCAAAATCTCATTTATCAATTCCAAGTCTTTTGGCACACATATACGTCTACCTTTCCATAGTTTATCATCTCACATTACTTCAAACCCTGGTAGCTTTCCTTCCTTCACCTTTTCCTTCAACTCCAGTATGAAGGCATCATCACCTGCCTTTCCTTGATCTTTTCTAACAAGGTAGGTTGTAAGGTTAAAGTAGCCAAGACTCCTTCCGTTGATTCTACTTGCTCAAGTCTTAATTCTTCCATTTGCTTTACTAGCATTAGAGCTAGATTTCCTATTCCTTTCTGGCTCAAAGCATCAGCTACTTTATTCGCCTTTCTGGGTTGGTATTTTATATTGAGATCATAGTCCTTAATCAATTCTAGCCACCTTCTCTGCCTCATGTTTAGTTCTCTTTGAGTGAAAAGATTCTTCAAACTCTTGTGGTCGGTGTATTCTTCACAAGTGACTCCATAGAGATAGTGTCTCCAAATCTTTAGTGCAAAGACCACTGCAGCTAATTCTAAGTCATTGTTGGGATAGTTATGCTTATAAGGTTTTAGCTGTCTTGAGGCATATGCTATGACTCTCTCATTCTGCATCAACACACATCCTAATCCGTTCTTGTAGGCATCACTGTATATTGTGTATCCCTGTTCTTCATTGGGCAATGTTAGTACAGGCGCTGACACTAGCCGATTCTTCGATTTTTGGAAACACACCTCACAAGCAGGGGTCCAGTCAAATTTTGCTATCTTCTGAGTCAACTTGGTAAGAGGTACAGCTATCTTTGAAAAGTTCTCCACAAACTTTCGATAATACCCAGCAAGTCCAAGAAAGCTTCGCACTTCAGTTGCATTGCTAGGTCGAGGTCAATTTGTGATTGCCTCTACCTTAGCAGGGTCGACAGACACACCTTCCCCAGAGATAATGTGTCCGAGGAAATTACGCTTCTTAACCAAAATTCGCATCTGCTAAAATTTAGCATAATACTTTTCCTTTATCAGAGGAATATATGAGGATATCATCAATGAAAACTACCACAAACCGATCTAAATAATCCCTCATTACTCGATGCATTAAGTCCATAAAGGCAGCTGGTGCATTGGTTAATCCAAAAGGCATCACCACAAACTCATAGTGACCATACCTAGTGTGGAAGGCACACTTGGGTATATCTTCTGGCTTAATCCGTAGCTGGTGATAGCTAGACCTAAAATCTGTCTTGGAGAAAACTTTTGCATTTCTTAGTTGATCAAAGAGGTCATCCATTCTTGGAAGGGGTTACTTGTACTTGATGGTGATCTTGTTCATTTCTCGATAGTCAATACACATCCTTAGACTCCCATCTTTCTTCTTAACAAACAACACTGCTGCTCCCCATGGTGATACACTAGGCCTAATGAACTTTAGCTCTAGTAGCTCCTGGATTTGTTTCTTTAGTTCTTGCAGTTCTAGTGGGGCCATTCGGTAGACTGCTTTTGATACAGGTTGAGCATCGGGTTGCAAAAGGATTTCAAAATCTATTTCTCTTTCAAGAGGTATTCTAGGTATGATTTTAGAGAAGACGTCTTTGAATTCTTGAACTATCGGGATGTCTTTTATTTCGGGTTTGCTTTTTGGCTTCTCAATCACACTCACCAAATATCGTTCACATCCCTTAGGTAACATCTTACTTGCTCTCATTGCTGATATTATTGGAACTCTCGGGTTACGTACCTCACCCCCTAGGAACTCACATTCCCCTACCTTAGGGTCAGAAAATTCTACCTTCCATTGCTTACAATCTATCTTAGCATGGTATTTTGACAACCAAATCCATTCCAAGAATGATATCAAAATCATGCATTGTGAGCTGCACTAGGTTGCCTTCAAGAATTATTCCATTAACGTTTATACGGCATTTTTCATGTATTAGGGTAGAGGTTACTATTTCTCCTCCAGGTGTAGAAACTCTTAAGGCATTTTTCAGAGTTTGGGGTCGCATAGTAACACACTTAGTAAACTTCTTAGATATAAATGAATGAGATGCATCACAATCAAACAATACATATGCCGGCATAGTGTACTAGTACGGTACCTGTCACCACATCACTTGATGTCTCTGCCTCCGCTTTGGCTAATGCGAACACCCTTGCATTTGCCTTAGCTCTAGTTTTCTTGTCTTTAGTTGAAATCTTATCTCCCTCAGCTCCTTTGCTTGGACATTCCCTTGCCATATGTCCGCTTTTTCCACATGTAAAACACCTGCCTAACATGCATTCACCTTTATGCATCTTCTTACATTTTGGACAAGGAACCCACTGAGGGTCTTGACGCCCTTTCTTGGATCCTTTCGATATCTTCTTCCTATCGCCAGGCTTGAAGGATTTCTCAAACTTCCTCTTTTGCTTCCCAAAATCATTATCTCTTCTTTTGATATCAGTCTCATCCTCAATTGCAGCATTTAGCAATTCTGAGAAATTTTGAGCCCCGGTTCTCACAAGTCCGGTTTGGATGTGACTAAGCAACCCATCCTTAAACTTAAACATCTTAAAGCTTTCATCTCCCATAACCGATGGAACAAACCTCCCCAACGTGTTGAATTTATAGGCATATTCAATGACTGACATTCCTTCTTTCTGTTTTAAACTATTGAATTCACCGATATTTTGGGCTCTCACTGACTCAGGGTAGTATGTCTTAAGGAAGGTACTCTTGAAGTTATTCCATGTGGTTGGAGTGGGTAAGGTAGAACCTACAGCTTTCCACCATTTTTCTCCTTCACTAACAAGGAAAGAAGTAGCCAGCTCAACTTTCAGCTCTTCAGGAACTTGAAGCATTCGAAAACTAGTTTCTATCTCACCTATCTAGTTATCGGCTAAGGCTGGATCACATTGTCCTTCAAATGTTAGTGCTCGAGATTTTCTCATGCTCTCATAGTGATATCTTAAACCTCTGTTACCAAGGTTATTAGGTTGGTTACCACAATTTTGCATGTTGTGTATTTGTTGGTTGATGCTATTTTGGGTTTGTATGGTTTGTCCTACCTGTTGCACAAGTGCATTTAAGTCAAGTTGAAGCCCTATTTGGTTGTTCTTAACGGGTGGATTCAGTTGGTTATTAGCATTGCGGGGAGCTCTTCTTGGTGGCATCTACAGAGGATAAGGAACTAATCTTAGAGGGGTTATGATTACTTGTATTACTTTGATCTAGTTATTTCCTATAAACTAATTTCAAATTAAATCTTTAAAAATAAATTAAATGATGAATATATTTAATTCTAAGATAATAGTAATAATAATAATAATAATAATAATAATAATCATCATCATCATCATCGTCGTTATGAAGAAGTTTGCCCAAACATTATATAACATAGATTTTTTTAAAAAATTTTATAAGCATACTTTTCTTAGACATACAAAAGCCCTTCGAGTTTTACCCTACTCGGGCATGCAAAAGCGTAAATTTACCTACTTAGGCATACCAATCATTCATACATTTGCCTACCTAGGCATATAAAAACATTCATCCTAAGACTTATGCATACAAAAGCTTTCATCCGACCGATTAAATTACTAAGAAAGTTCTTTTATCTACCCTATTTTAACCTTGCATGCTACTTATTTACTATTGTCGGCTAGTCTGATTCCCCTATAGTAACAATCCTATGTCCTTCTTCATTTGGCTCTTCATCAGATTCTTGCACAATAACAGCATCTGCCTTGGCATGGTCAAGTTGTACTCTCAATTCCAGATTTTCCATCTTGAGATTATTGATTACCACCTTTAACCCATCTATTATAGATTATAACTCTTGAATTTTAGTTGTGTGTGCTTACTGAGTGTTACATAGTTTCTTGATTTCACTCTTATGTGATCCTACCCCCACCTCGAAGCCTTGTATCTCGCCCTCTCTATTTGTGAGAATGTTCCAAGTCACCTATTTTCCTCTTTAGTCTTCCTCTTTAGCCTCTTTAGTTTAAGAAACAAAACATAATTAATATCTCCTAAGACAATCTTAAAATTACGTTTTGTTACTTATTAGGTTTGATCTTAACTTTTATTATTAGTCTTATGTCTACCTTAAGGTTATAGTACTTGTGCTCCCACACTTAGACCTATTGCTCTGATACCACTAAATGTCACGCCCCGAACCTAGGGCCTAGTTGACACGCCACAAGTACAACAAAGAACTATGTCCCATGTCATACAAGTAAGGCAACTTACATTTTTTTTTTAAACTCTAAGATTGATAAATCCAAACTACCATACATTATTTATCAAGAGCAAATTACTAGAGTCTTATGCACCGGACTTAAACTATAACAAAATACAAAAGAACATTTCTTCAATTCGCCTAGTGGTCACCAATCTACCATTCTTCCCCATCATACTCCCCATAGTCGTATTCGTCATCACTGTCACTCGAAGTATCTATTGGGGGGGTCAGTACATGCAAGTTCAAGTACTAATGCAAACTCGAAAACATTTCATAGAAACATGATCAATTCAAAAATATTTCATAGAACACTTCCATTTCAAAAAATAACATTTCACTTCGCAACTTTCTCATTTCATAAATAACATATTCACAACTTTAGAAATTGAGACATAGCTATATACTTTATCATGATAACCTGTGCGCAGTTTCGGATATAAACCCTCTGAAATTAGGGATCATTTTAACTTAAGCTTTGGGCTTTCCAGCTTTTTCTTCCCCTTTCACTTTAGTGATCACTACCACAATATCATACGTGCATATAGTCTCAATTCCAAAACATTTTCAACATAAATCAAAGAAGCATTTACCACATTCCGTGCATAACAATCAAAGCATTTAGTTCACATAAGCACTTAGACAAGCATGTACATCGTGCAAGGGAACGCACCTTGACATAAGCAACTTCCTTGTCAAGAAATTCAACACCTTTTTCTTCACCTAACACCATGTACATTATTTTCTTAATACTACTTTTTCAATACTAACAACTTCTACTAATGCCTTATGTATAATATTGAAATAATTATTTTAAAATTTCTTATACTTGGGTACCATAAACCACACTAGAAATCATCCCCAGGAAAGATTGGAGAGGTCACCACAGTCCGACTTAAAATCCAACCTCTTTACACAGGACATCTCTTAGTGAGTTGTTAGTATATAGTTAAAATCTGTGTTTAGTATAATACTAGTAAGTTTTCGCTAAAGTAAACTTTAAAACATTAACTACGATTTACTATTTACGAAAATATACCCATATTTGAAAAACACACAAAATACTACTTTGAAAGAAAGTATGATATAATAGGAGAATAAATAGTGTTTATTTAAAATATCATATTATTATTTTGAGATGTAATAATATCACTACTTTAAAATATCACTACTTAAGGAGATGTAATAATAATTAAGAAAATATATGAAAAATTATTTTGAAAAGAGAATACACTGTCAAGAACCATATATATTATATTTTTGAAAAAAAGGTACACTACTACTTGGAAAATATAGCTCATTATTTTGTAATATTATTATTTTGAAAGAAAACATAATACTTAGAAAATATAGCTCATTATTTGGGAAGACATATTACCACTTATAAAATAAAAGAAGATATAACAATGTAGTTGTATGGCTTACTATTTTAGAAGTTATACTATTACTACCAAAACATGGATGATACTTGAAACCATTAATCTAAATATTCAAAGGCTTATATCATAAATAACACAAGGAAATTTAACTTCTAAAATTATAACCCTAATTAAGAGGAGGAGTTTGAAAATTACCTGTTAGAAGACCCTTTGAAACTCTATGATCCCCCAAAACTACCTTGATCTTCCTTAAGAACTACTAGGAAATTTTTGAACTATAGCTAAGATTAGTCCTTCACTAGGAAGTGTCCAATGCTTAGCAAATTTTTGGTGTACCACAACACAATGGGAGGTCTCTATTTATAGGGGGAGATTTCACTATTCCTACCTACCCCTTCGTTATTTTTTTTAATATTTTTCACTATTCCTACCTACCTCTTCATTATTACTTTATTCCTAACTAACCCTTCTTTATTTTTTTAAATAGTTTTCACTATTCCTACCTACCCCTTCATTATTATTTTATTTCTAACTAACCCTTCCTAACTCTTTCACATTATTTTAAAATTTTTGTAGGATGACCTTTACTATTCACATTAATTTAATATTATTTTTAATATTAATGGAAGCTTCTATTATTATTATGATTATTGTTTCTATTATATTATTTTTATTAGTGTTAATATTGTTATTTTTATTGTTACTATTATTATTATTATTATTTCTCCACACGTAAGAAAACTTAGGATATTCTTAATTTAAATTAACTTAGAACAACCTCATTATTACAAAAATATTGGGTATTACATCAACAAAAAATGGATTTTAAAGAAACCGTACACTTGATATCATGAATGATAAACATATTTTGATTCGTTTTGCAAAGGAAGAAGATTACAAATGTTGTTGGACAAAAGATTAATGATACCGTGCTTCATGAGAAGTAAGACTTCCTCTATATTATATATATAAACTCATCAAAGTGATAATTACATGTTTACATGAGATAAAAGTGACTAATTTGATAGAGAACAAAAAAAAAGGACCAATCTGATAAGATTATATCAATCATAACAACTAAAGTAATCAGTAACTAATGACATAATTATAACTGGGAGGCTACTGAGCGCCCAATTTCTTATTTCAAAGCACTCTAAAAATACTATTTTGACCATTTTACCCTTTATCATTTATTTTTTTAAAAAGAAATAGGAGGCGGGGGGCGACGCATATTTGCACCAGCCGTGAAGCTGCAGAAACACGCCAGCCTTTCACGGGTGGTGTGCAAAATTCTCACCTCCCTTCATTGGGAAGTGAGTAAATCTTCCGCCCCATGAATGGGGTGGGCACACAAATCTGGCGCCACCCCCATCGGTTTGCTCGCCAAACCGAAAGGGTGGCGGTCCAACCTTAATTTATTTATTTATTTGATTTTTAATTTATTCCCTTTTTTAATTTATTTATTTTATTAAGTTTTTTAATTTATTAAATTAATTGATTTATTTAATTAATTTATATATTTGTTTGGTAGTTAAATTTTTTTTTTTTGTCAAAAAATTTATTTATTTTCCAAAAAACGTTATGAAGTATTTAAGTTAAAATATATATTTATTTACCAACAAAAACTCCCTAAATATTTAAGTTAATTTGTATATGATATTATCAAGTATTTTATATTTTTTTTCAATGCCTTTTAATTATTCGTTTCAACTTATTTTATATTTCATATTTTTTATATTTTATGTTTTAAATTTTTTTCTAAAAATAATTCTCAGGACGGCTAGATGCACCGATGAATTCCACCAACTCATTTTTAGGCGCGCATGATGATAACGGTTAAATTGTTACATAAAAGCATTGCAATTTTGCTCTTTAATTAGTTAGAAATTAAGGGTGTTTCTTAGACTTTGTTCATTTTACATAGCTAGTTTTGTGTTTCTAAATAGGTGAGGACCGGAGTGAACAAATGCTGAAAATGGGGGCTTATGGAGAAATAATTGGGCTACTGATTCCAATTTAAAATGAAGGCTGAGTTGGTCAAAAAGCAACTCCAAGATACAAGACACATTGGGAGTTAATAATTGTGTCCCATCCAAGGGCATGCTTGTCCCCTTGGTTAGACTCCCAACCGCCCATGAGGATCAATGTTACAGCTGATACCAGTGCTGGAGAAGGGCAAGAGACCAGTCAATTCTCGGATTCAAGAAACAAAGCATTGGGAGGAATAAATAATTCACAAGCATGGGGAGGCTATCTTGGAAGAAGAATCGGCTTCAAAGCTCTATAAAGGGAGCTGCATTCCCAGCAGAAAAATACAGATCTGAGTAGACATACAACACACAAAACACAACAGAGAGAGAAGAAGAGAGCAGAGAGGGGAGAAAACTTCAAAGGAAGAAAAAGTCCAGTAGCATAAAAAGAGGAGTAACAAACCTCACTCGCCTGAGTGACCTTTGTCACTCAGGCGAGTGACCTGTTGCTCAGCCATCCAGATTTGCTTCTTCTCAATGCTTTACTTCTTTTCTTGTATTTTCTGAAGTTTGTATGTGTAGTTAATTAGATTTCATTCTCTGGAACCTATGTAGTTTAAGTTTGTGAATACATTCGGATGATTTTGTGTTTTGAAGTTAAAGCTTTCATCTACCTCTTGAATAAATTGGCCATTTGATTGATTGTGCACCGAACTAAGTGAATCCTGGAAGGGTAAACAAGGTTCAGAATCATTTAGATTCAACTTATGACTTGGAGGTAACAGTCCAAGGTTCTAATTGAGATAGGAATATACTTGGTTAGCATAAGCATTCATATAAGGCTTGAAAACTTAATGACTTTATGACTTGATTAATCATTGGAAAATAGTTTAATTGAGTTGATAAAGATACCTCTAGGAAAAATCGGAAGTGACTTAGAGATATATAAGTGCCTAAATGAGCATGAATTCATATCAAAAGAGTGCAAGATTACAACTTGATTACATAGGGAAAAGAGAATGAATATCCAGTTCGTTGAGTCAGTCCCTTGAGTCGGAATTCTCACTCCCGTGAGTGAGGTTCCATTTGTCTTTCTTTGTCTTTAGTTTTGCAGAGTCACTTGCCTGAGTGACTTTACCCACTCGTGCAAGTGAGTGACACTCTGCAACTTTCTTTCTTGTTAGTCCAATTTTGTGTTCCGGTTATTTGAAGTTTAACCCGTCCCTGTGGGATAGACCTGACTTATCCTATCTACAGTTTAAGTTGGTAAATTATTTTGGGGGCTTCGACAACCCACCAAAAGTGGCGCCGTTACCGGGGACGGCGAAAAAATTCTTTTCACCATTTCTTTGTTTTTGTTTCTTTTCTTTTAATTTTCTGATTTGAAAAGAGTGTGCCAACTCTAAAATTTAATGGCAGATTATCCTTCATATATAGGAAATTCTTATTATTGGAATAATTACCAACAAATTTCACCTAGTTATAGTTTTAATCCCCCTTGTGCTTTTAACGGTTTTGATTCTTATGAACAGGATTATTACTACTCTGATCCACCAATGTCCCAGTGCTATGAAGTTGAGCTCGACTGGGAGCTGAGTCAAACAGAGTGGGACAAATTTCAGGAAACTTTAAAGGAGTTGGAGCAAAGAGTTGAACAAATACAACAAGGGCTCCAAAAGTTGAATGAAATCTCAGAAAGGAAGGAAGAGCAATTTTCTCATCAGAATTTAGTCCTACCAGTGGAGGTGAAGGAGGTAAAGGAAGAACCAGAGGTGGAGATGCAACCACCACCATATCAGAAACCACCTCCTTATGTTCCACCTCTGCCATTCCCACTTAGGGGAGTGACAAAACACACTTCCTCAAGTGGCGTTAAAAACTCTGCCAAGCAGAAAGTTGTGCAACAAGATTTTAGTAACCCACTTGATGAGGAGTTGTGTTTAGAGGGACTGTTTGCTGAAGGTGAGCAGTGTTCAAGATTTCATGAGACTCTTTCTCCAGAAAGAGAGATAATTGACTCGGAAGATACAACTTTGTTTACGAATGAAGAAGAGTCAATTATCTCCCTTGATGAGAGTCATGTGGGCAGAGGTAAGGGTGAATTCACTTGGGGTGTGCAAATAAAGTATATTGATTTCGATCAATGTCAAACCAAGAAGGACCCCGAGATGTTGGAAGAGTGGAGCAAGAAAGATTTTCCTCTATGTTGGATGATTCAAATGTATGCTTCCTGGAGGCATGATAGACTAATTGATGGCACATTCTTTTGGTATCAAGATGGCTATTCTGAGTGACTTGAAGCCACAAGAGTTTATTATGGAATGTATCTTGCATTTCAACATTTTGCTTGCTTCATGGGAGGCAACCCATGTTCTTTTCCTTTTAGTTTGTTTTTGTGTGATTTTAATTTTTTTTTTGTTTAATGTGTGTGCTTCCATGTGCAGAAGAAGTATCAATGCCATCCCAATTCAATTGGTAATCCAAAAATGCAGCAGATTCTGATATCAGTCACTCCGGAGAGTGAGATTAGTCACCCTCCCGAGTGTGCCTGCAACAAACTGAGTTGCTGTGACTAATTTGCCTTCGATTTCTTTTAGGCTGCATAGGATCTGTGCTTTATTTTAAATTTGGGAGAATTGATGTATGCTCTGTTCATGTATAATTGTTGTTAGTTTATTTTGTTTTTAAAACAAAATATGGGAATTTTGAAAACTGAAGTTGTTGACTTTAAAATTTTGTGTGTTTATTGCTGAAAGTTCTAAGACACTCTGGGAAGTGACTCATGTCACTTGGCAAAGTGACTCTGAACCTACTTGATATTTGAAGTCAATTTATTTCTTTTACCCACCCATATATTTTGTTTTACCTTTCCGTTTTGTTTCTTTTTTAGGTTCTTTAGATATCTTTTGTATGTCATATCCCTTAGTAGCTTGTTAATTCTGAAATTTGGTGTGCTTAATGTGTACTTGCTAGGCTTTAGTCTGGGGTAAACTTCTAATATCTTTATGAGCATTGATGCCATATCTAGCAAGTTTAGGGAGAATTTTCAGAATTTAGCATGTTCGATTGCATATTAGTCACCAAGTTCTTTCTGAGCATTATTGTTAAAAAGCTAAATCTATTTATGGAACTATGGTGTTTCTAGTTTGTTGCTTTCTAGTCTCTGTGCTTAACTGTATGAACTAAGGAACTTCATGAGCTTAATTTTTGATATCGTTAGTCTGTGTTTCAATTCTAATCCTTGGTATTTGAGAAAACTAAACTTGTAGCTAAAGAAGGACTGTAGAGTCACTCCCACGAGTAACCAAAGTCATTCCAACGAGTAACACTGCAGAAAAATAAAAATTCTGAACTCTTATAGCTGTTGAATCTTTTTTGTGTTCTGATGTTGCAATTCCAGGCTGTTGTACAAGGATGTCGCGATCCCTTGTATGGAGTATATTTCGACACAACATAGAGCTTGCAACAAATCAAACAGATATGTTGAATGATGTGCATCGTGAAGCCCTCCTCATCCATTTCAATTGCTCTAACTCAGGGAAGTCATTAGTCCTCTACCTCACTCACAGGAATGAGAATATCACTCCTGCGAGTACCACACAGTTTTTGTTGTGAATTGTTTTTGTTTCTGTGAACTTTTTTTGTTGTTATTTTTGTTTTTGTGTGATCTGTTTGTCAGCATTGGAGACAATGCTTTGAATAAGTTTGGGGGAGTAGTAGGGAGCATGTTTATAATTTTTTTTTTTTCGATTTTTTGTGAATGCTAGTTCTATGATAATTGGATATCTATGAAGACCAATGTACTTAATTTCTTATATCTAATTCAAATTTTGATTTTACCTAACTCTTGGTTATCATCTCTATACTACTTAAGCACACATGCCTTTTATGCTTAGTTACATTGAAGTTGAGTTTTATAACATGCTCTGTGGTGTTCTAAATTGGTTAAAATATTTAAATGACTTTTCTTACTACCACTTGAATGCGAAGTGTGGTTTGTTTACATGTTAAAGAGTTGACTAAGGCAAGCTTAATGACCCTCTCTAATACCTTCTTTGGGAATTGGTAGGCGGAATGCTCAAAAATGAGTAAATAAAAAAGTTCAAAAGAACTTGAGGGAGCATAAGGTAGAGCATCAATGCTAAATCTCTTAGAGTGAAATGGCAACAATGAGTGATCCTTTGGCCTGGAAAGAAACGTCTCCTATCGAAAGCTCTCGGTAGGAGGGGTCGGAAGTTGGAAAGAAAAAGAATCATGAGTCATAAATAGAAAAAGCCAAAAGACTCGGAGGTAAATAAAAGGGAATGAGGGAGAATAGTTGAAAAGAAATGAATTGTGAGAGTCCTTATATCTCTGAGGCTGTATTGGCCACATTAGCATGATTGTGGTAAGAAAAAAAATGAGTGATAAGGCTAAGAAATCTCTAAATATGCACCATGAGCTGTTATTTAACTTATACTAATTTGTTACTTTGCATACTTGGCATGATTCACACACACATGGAGGTGATTTCGTAAAGACTAGGTGAAATTCGAATTTGGATGAAGATATACTTGTTTTTCTTGCGTCTGAGATGTTGTATCCGATTGTCATATGAACTAGTTATGTTTGGTAGTTGCTGTGAAGTTCTTGTGTGTTTGTTGCAGTGTCGCTTGAGTGACATTTTCACTCAGGGGAGTCAGTGGTTAGCTATTGTTTTCTTGTTTCTACGTGTGGTTTTTAAGGGGTTAGATTGTTTTGCTTGAGGACAAGCAATTCTTCAAGTTTGGGGGAGTTGATAACGGTTCAATTATTACATAAAAGTATTGCAATTTTGCTCTTTAATTAGTTAGAAATTAGGGGTGTTTCTTAGACTTTGTTCATTTTACATAGCTAGTTTTGTGTTTCTAAATAGGTGAGAACCGGAGTGAACAAATGCTGAAAATGGGGGCTTATGGAGAAATAATTGGGCTGCTGATTCCAATTTAAAATGAAGGCTGAGTTGGTTGACAAGTCGTCGTCACACTAGTCAAATAATAATTACTTACTTAATACAATTACTAGTAGTAAAGCAGAAAGCAGGGTCGATCCCACAGAGAAGGAATACTAATTACCAGGTATAAATTACTCCTATTATTATCTAGATAAATGATGATCTCAGAGTTATAAAATTTAAAACTAAACTAAATAAAATAAAAACAAATAATATTAATTCAAATAATTAGACAAAGGAAACCTAGGACATTGGGTTCACCTACCGAATATTTGGGTTAGTTCAATTCACAAATATCTGACTTTTAACTTCCATTAATCTCACAACGATTCACCTAATTAAGAACTATACACTCTCGTGTTATAATTCTCTTACTTATATTAACCCTATGACTACTTTCGTGACTATAGGGATTAACAAAAGCACATTAAGACCATTAAGAATCAAATATTGCAAAGGTTATAATCTTACTCTCGTAGCTTACAACCTAAGTTTATTATTCCTACGAACTAATACTAATCTTCCACTCTCGCTACTTCAATTAGTATCTTCAGACATGCAAATAGTGGCCAATTACTTACACGAATTAAAACAAGAATAACAAATATTAGTTAATAGAAAAATCAAATAATAATGAACCAAATAAACCAAATAAATTCGGTGGCTACACCCAAGTCCTAGATTAAAAGATTTTAGCCACTAAACATTATTAAAAATAATTCAATAATATTTAGAGACATAATAAAAATAAATAAATTAAATAATTAAACTTCAAAACCGAATGAAGCCTAAACCGCCAAAAACTCCCCTCGGCTGTTTAGCTTTGCTTCGCGGCTGCTGCTTCGGTGGTGTGGGGTCGGCGGTGAAGACGGAGTTGAAGCTGCTGCTGTGTGAATGGTGGTGCGGCGGGTGAGCAAGATGGGCAGAGATGGAGGTTTCGGTGATGCTCGGCTGCTGCTGTGCGAAGGCGAGGGAGCAGGGTGCTGCTGGCTTTCTCGGCGTGAAGAAGCAGAGGTGGTGATGATGCTGCCGAAGAGAGGTGAAGAGGAAGGCGGAGAAGGAGGAGGGAGGTTGGTGGTGGTCGGCGGTGATGGAGGTTTTAACCGTAGGGTTCGGTGATTTTCGGTCAAGTTTCGGTTCAGTTCAGTTGTAAAAATAAATCCCTAATCCCCCTTTTATAGGCTTCCGGCTAAACCCTATTCCTTGAAGAACAAGAAAACTTGTTTCCCAATTAATATCGGGATTAAAATTCTTATTCAATTCCAATCCGAAATCAGCCGTATCATCAACGTAACCTTCGGCCAATTTTCCAAAAATTAGAATCAAATTCCAAAATTGCATGATTGGTCCTCCAAATCTCTAAACTCATTAATTTCTTCCCCATCAATTGCTCCAATGTTCAATTCTTTCCCATTGAGTTGCTTTTAATTCGATTTTAGCTCAAAACTTCAACAATTCTTCATTTGAGTCCAATTCCTACAATTAAAGATAAAATCACATAAATAGCATATTTGTACTCAAAATATATTGCAAAAATCACAAATTAGGGATATAATAAATAGGTAAAATATAAGCATATCATTGGTCAAAAAGCAACTCCAAGACACAAGACACATTGGGAGTTAATAATTGTGTCCCATCCAAGGGCATGCTTGTCCCCTTGGTTAGACTCCCAACCGCCCATGATGATCAATGTTACAGCTGATACCAGTGCTGGAGAAGGGCAAGAGACCAGTCAATTCTCAGATTCAAGATACAAAGCATTGGGAGGAATAAATAATTCACAAGCATGGGGAGGCTATCTTGGAAAAAGAATCGGCTTCAAAGCTCTATAAAGGGAGCTGCATTCCCAGCAGAAAATACAGATCTGAGTGGACATACAACACACAAAACACAACAGAGAGAGGAGAAGAGAGCAGAAAGTGGAGAAAACTTCAAAGGAAGAAGAAGTCCAGTAGCAGAAAAAGAGGAGTAACAAACCTCACTCGCCTGAGTGACAAAGACTCAGGCGAGTGACCTGTTGCTCAGCCATCCAGATTTGCTTCTTCCCAATGCTTTACTTCTTTTCTTGTATTTTCTGTAGTTTGTATGTGTAGTTAATTAGATTTCATTCTCTGGAACCTATGTAGTTTAAGTTTGTGAATGCATTCGGATGATTTTGTGTTTTGAAGTTAAAGATTTCATCTACCTCTTTATTAAATTGGCCATTTGATTGATTGTGCACCGAACTAAGTGAATCCCGGAAGGGTAAACAAGGTTCAGAATCATTTAGCTTCAACTTATGACTTGGAGGTAACAGTCCAAGGTTCTAATTGAGATAGGAATATACTTGGTTAGTATAAGCATTCATATAAGGCTTGAAAATTTAATAACTTTATGACTTGATTAATCATTGGAAAATAGTTTAATTGAGTTGATAAAGATACCTCTAGGAAAAATCGGAAGTGACTTAGAGATATATAAGTGCCTGAATGAGCATGAATTCATACCAAAAGCGTGCAAGATTACAACTTGATTACATAGGGAAAAGAGAATGAATATCCAGTTCGTTGAGTCAGTCCCTTGAGTCGGAATTCTCACTCCCGTGAGTGAGGTTCCATTTGTTTTTCTTTGTCTTTAGTTCTGCAGAGTCACTTGCCTGAGTGACTTTACCCACTCGTGCAAGTGAGTGACACTCTGCAACTTTCTTTCTTGTTAGTCCAATTTTGTGTTCCGGTTATTTGAAGTTTAACCCGTCCCTGTGGAATCGACCTGACTTATCCTATCTACAGTTTAAGTTGGTAAATTATTTTGGGGGCTTCGACAACCCACTACATGACGTTACCCTCTCCTTGAAAAACAACTTGCCTCAAGTTGTAAAAGTCGGGAAATTGACACTTAATGAATGAAGCATCCTCCCAAGATGAGTCCTCTACTTCAAATCCAAGCCATTTAATCAACCATTGTACCACCTCCTGTGATCCCCTCAGTATGATCCTCCTCTGCAAAATCTTTTCTGGTTTCAAGGCACAATCATCATGATTGTCTAAGTCAAGCAGGTGTTATATATGAGTTGGAGCAGCTCCGACGTGTTTCTTAAGTAATGAGACATGGAACACAGGATGCACTCTAGATCCTTCAAGCAATGCCAGCTTATAAGCCACATTTCCAGCTTTGTCTGTAACTGTATAAAGACCAAAGAACTTGATGATCAACTTCAAAGAACTTATGTTAACCACATTTCCAGCCTATAAGGCTGTAACTTCTAGTATACCCAATCACCAATTTAAAGCCTCTTTCACTTCTATTCAAATTAGCATAATGTTTCATCCTTTGCTGAGCCTTTCACATGCAATCTTTCAGCTTCTCCATCACCAGACTACGAAAAATCCCCCCCCTATAAAGACATTTGAAAATGCATTATTATATGAGGTATTAATACACTAGAGTTAATAGGACACTTTCAATAAGTGTATTCCATTCCAATGTCGCAATAGACTGGTGTATCAAGAAGTATGTTATGGTGACACATAAAAGTGTTTAAGTAGACGTTTTCTAAAGTCACTTAAATGTTCTTTAACATAATATTTAAGGACATTTGAAATGTTTGTAAAGGTTATCTTTTAGTGCACTTTAATATATTAATTTGATATGAAATCATTTTTATTTATTTTTTTTTTTTTGGTTTTCTTGATTAGTTATTTTTGTTTACAATTTTTTTATATTTTTAATAATTATGATTCTGCAATTAGTATTAATTTATTAACATTTATTACTATGATAATAAACTAAGAGGAATCATATAAAAGTGGAAATATACGGAATCCATTGAAATCATTCCACGAAAACATATAAGCAGTTTACATGGATAAAAATTATTTATGAGCCCTATTACTAGAATCAAACTACGTCCAAAACAAAATTACAATTATTTTTTCCCCCAAAAATCAATCCAAATGTAGCTCTTCAATGCTTCCAAAACTTGAGATTCACCACTGAAGCCCACCTACTTCCAAAAAAAAAGTTACTGAAGCCCTTATGCATCTATTGTTGCCTGCACAATTTTTGTGAAAAGATCTAAGAAGCAAAACAAAGCATAAAACATTGTGAAAAAATAATAAATTTGGAAGAATAAGAAACGTACGAACGAGGATGGCCAAGCAATCATTTCTCCTATTACATCTCCAATCTTTCAAAATTTGCCGTAACCTCTAAACAAATATTCTTCGGGAATAATTTTCACAGTCACGAATACCTCACACCAGTTTGGACCTAGAAAGTGTCCACCAACCTCTTTACTAGGGTCCATACTTTCAATGCATCCCTTAGCAACAATTTTGGTAGGATCATTTACACTCTTTAGGGAAACATAAGACCCAACCTAATAAGAATGCCAAATAATATGTGTTATATTTACAAACAAGAGCGTGGCAATGAATATGACATATGAGATTGATCAATTAAAAAGTTTTCTAAAAAAATTCTAAGGATTCTCACCGTAAAAACAGGAGTTGGTGTATTCTGGTTTGGGATATCATGAAGTTATAGTGATCGTTGACTCGCATTACCTTGTTCCTCGATCCATAGACGCTTAGATGTGTTCTGAACTGTCCCTCGAGCATTTGATTGGCTAATTTCTTTGGTAGCCATTTGCATGGTATTAGACTGACATTACCTTAATGATTGAGCAGATATATCATCTTGATCAATTAGATCATCATCTTGATCACTTGAATCATCAAAATTTTCTTGAACATCACTATTACGTTCTTGCATATTGGCCTAAAAAAACAATTATATATCAATCACTATCTATTACCCTTGTTTAATTTGTTATAGATGATTGGTATTGACTTACATTTGCGCTTAAAATTGTTGGATTGGAGTCTCCATTAGAGTCCAAGAAGCATGCACGAAGCAACTCAACACGGCTTGGGGGGCGTCCATTTTCCTTTGTCTAGGAATAGATATTCATTAAAATACATTATATAATAATGGGGAAATCAGAAAATGAACAAATGAAAGAAAGTACCATTTTATGCTCAACTCGAGCAAAGGAAGTTTGCCCGGTTTTTTGATCATTCACCCTCCTGGCTCTAGCATTCTTCCTTCTTCGACTTATTTTCTGAAATTGAGTTCAAAGTAATTTAATCAACAGATGAAGGTAAATGAGAATCAACTTCAAAAATATTACATACCTTCGCAGCCTCGCTATTCCAGTGAGTACATATCTTCATCCATTCAATAGCAGTGACTCTAGCATCTCTTTGGTCCACCAAAACTTCCACTGAAGCTTCATACCAATATTTGGCTTTCAATCGATTCTTCCAATTTCTCCATTTTTTACCAACAGAACTCAAAATCTTTTTTTCGGCAATGCGAGGAACATGAAAACGTAACTACAACATATATGTAATCATTATACTCTAACTCATCAAAAATAGATTAAAGACATCAAGATCAATTGAGAAAACACAATAAAGTAACCAAGTTAAATAATTACCTTTACAATGTTCAGAATCTCATCCTTGTTCTCTATCTTACGCTAATCATTAACACCAATTGGACAACACTGGCAGTTACGAGCAATTGAACCCAGAAAATGACTAAGCATACTGCACTCTCCATCAACAGGATCACCCTTGTCATTATACTTGACATGAATTTTGGGTAAGTGGGGAGGACGACCCTAGATACTTTTCATACATGTTGGACCGCGGGTTTCAGTTTCAAAATCACTTTCGACACCTTAATAAATTATAATTATGTTAACTTTTGTAATTCAAGAAAAACTACATCACCAATTGATATTATATTACCTTGCTTATGTTCTTTTTCATGAGTACCAGTCACATGATCGTAATGGATTTCAGATTCTTCCCTATGTCTATGTGTGGACTGGTTAACCATAGGATCATTCTGATACAAACCTGTGATATATGTTCATAAGAAATCATTTTAGCGCAACCTACAACTATAATATCCCCAAAATTCTAAACATAAATTAGGGAAACAAACTATAGAAATTTCCAAACGCAACAAAAAGTGAACATAGTGCATTTTGGATATACCAGTGTTATGGTCATATTGAGATACCCCATTTGAAGTTTGACGTGAGCCCATATGTCCACTATAAACTCTAGTACCCACTTGAGTTCTAGTTCTACTCCCTAAAAAAACGAAAATAGAGCTTTATTGCATTAAAATGGAAAAAAAAAAAGAAGAAAAAATTCAAAGTTATCATTAGAACCAGAAATCCGAAATAACAATCACTAATCAATTTATAAGTTCATAATATTGCAAACTTCAAGTTTTCAAATTCTATACTAACTATTTATTTTGCATTACCTTGTTGCTGCCCTTGTTCATCAATACCAGTCATATGATCAATTATAAACTCCTTCTGAGATCTAATATTGATTTTGCTTTCAAAAGAATTCTTTTGAGTCGCACCTATAGTACATGCCCAAAAGAATCAGAAAAAAAATACAATAAATATCTAAATAAAATAACTGTAATAAAAATGAAAACTTAATGGCATCACCTCGTTTTGGTATTTCATACTGAGCATTAGGACCATAAGGATTGATTCCTGTTCGAGTCATTTGAGGCGCTTGTGAGTTTGACTTAGGTTCAGATTCTGAGATTGGCTCATCTCGAAGAACAACATTATTTTGCTTGCATTTTCGGCCTTTACCGGACATACCTAAAGCTTGTAAGCAATCAGTTTGGCTAAAAATTATTTTAAAACAACCAAGCTATGCACATACGCTTCAAACTAGCTAAAAACTAGATCTTGTATTAAGATTCTAAATAAAAAAAATAGCAATAAATAGTTAAATAAAATAAACCGAATAAGAAAGAAACCCCTAAAGGCATCACCTTGATTTGGTATTTGATACTGAGCATTAGCACCATCAGGGTTGATTTTTGTTCGAGTCATTCGAGGTGCTTGTGAGTTCGAATCATGTGCAGATTCTGAGATTGGATCATCTCGAGGAGCAACATTATTTTTCTTGATTCTTTGACATTTATTTGACATACCTACAAAATATAAAAAATTAGTAAGTAATCATTTAGGGTAACAAGACTTTAGAAAAACCAAACTATGCATATACTAGTTGAAAAAAAAAAAACTAGATCAGGTATTCATTCGTTAAATAAAAAAATTGCAATAGATAGATAAATAAAATAACTACGATAAGAACAAAACTGCTAAAGGTATCACCTTGATATGATATTTGATACCGAGCATTAGCACTATGAGGGTTGATTTCTGTCCGAGTCATTCGGGGCGCTTGTGAGATCGGCTCGTATTCAGATTCTGATATTGGCTCATCTCGCAGAACAACATTATTTTGCTTGCGATTTTGGCCTTTACTGGACATCCCTGCAAAAAGTAAGAGTATGGAAAACTAGTAAGCGATCAGTTTGGATGACAATAGTTTAAAAGAACCAAACAACGCACATATATAGGCTCGAAAGAAGCAAGAAAATCCCTAGTTTGGTTATACTAAATCCCATCATTGCCACCAGATCTCAAGTAAGTACACCCCTCTATACCCGTAAAAAACCAAACAAACTAAAAGGTACGACTAATTTAAGTTTCATTGGTGCAAATTATCAAACACCTTAAGTGGAAAATCTTTCAAATCATTATAATTAGTAAATCAGTGCTAATTATCAAACAAACATATAGCAGTATTATTAGTGGTCAACCGATGATGAAAACCTCTGAAATCGTTACAATCAATCACATGCATGATGCATTCAAAGGAGAGAAACAAAATCAAGCCATATAAATTCGAAAAGAAAGAGGTGAAAATACCTGGTCAATTGTTGCTCCGAATTAAGGATCTTTATCACCCAATTCCCACTGAAGAGTAAGTATTCCCAATGGACATGTATATATATGAGATCGACCATGATAAGGATAAAGGATATGTGCTGATTTGTGTGGAGAAATTTTAGGCGATGATGGGAGTTGTTTATCCGAAGAAGAAGAAGGCGCGGAAGAATTTTCATTTTTAATCTTTTTGGCGCTTTTCATATGGAATAAATTTTTTGTCAACCTTGTGCTGCCCGCCTAAGGAAAACGAAGACGAAAGAGAAAAGGTCGTGAATTTTTTCAGTGAGTTAATAATATAAAGTATTGTTTATAGTTGTATGCCAGTTAATTGTTTATTAGGATAAAATGATTAAAAAACTAAGAAGCTATATTAGAGAGACTTTGCTAAGCTCTTTGATTGATATCACAACACTATTTTAATTTAAAATATCAAATTAATGTAAGAATTCTATTTACGGGATGATTTCTTTGATATATAAAAAATACATGGTTCATGAGAAATTTTATTTTTTCCCTAACTTTGTTTACATTTTTTTTTAAAAAATAAACAATGAATGTTTCAACGAGATTTGTGTCCATTCCTACAATAGTAATGGATTCTGGCTTAACTATTTAATCTCGAAGCTATCAAAAGAATTTTATGTCCCATTCGATTATCTTATAAAGATCTTACAAAAATATTGCATCTTATATTCGATTAAAATCGAAAAACAACCATAATGTACTATTTTGGTCTAACCAATGGAATACACACGATGTAATTATTATTTTCTCATCCTTAAAATGTAGTATTTATATGGTATACTTCATTTAGTATACTCAATTGTGTGCTTCTAAGTTTTTTTGGTGCAACAAGTATACTTATTAAAGCAAATAAAGCAAATTGTTTCAAGTTAAACGAAATAAAGCTAAAATCTTCTAGTTTATACTAAGAAATCAACATGCATGGGAGAAAGATTGTATGTAATGAAGAGAGAGTAATAATACTCTTTTTTTTTTTTTTTGCATGCTCTTATAGTATTCGCTAAAACTACTCCCTGTCATAAAAAAAGAGTTCAGATTGACTTTCCAAATCCGTTCTAGTTTTAGTACAAATTTAAAAACTCAATGTCGACTAATTTTTTAGGAAGAAGGGAATATAATAATATACAAATTATGTGGATTAGTTCAGCAAGTCCCCATACATATTATAATAGCGAAAACCAATCTGATGATAAATTAAAAGAGTTGAACTCGAGATATGTACTCAATGCAACTTTTGGGGTTTAATGAAAAATACAAATACTTTGCATAGGGGCGTAATTGAAAAAAAAATCCAGATACAATCACAATAAAATCATTAAAAAAATGTAATGACGTGAATTTATAATAAAAAGGTGCCAGAAATGAAAATTTAAATCTTTTATTGATCCAAATTACATATTTAAAATTATATAGAACAAAGTCTTCCTGGCACAAACTTGTCGCAAATCCATTTTGGCTAGCTATTTGAAGTAAAAATAATGTCAATAAGTGAATTTTATTTCCGAAAAACTTGTCCCAAATCCATCTACTGAAAATTTCTTTATTCCTCAATTCTCGAAAAACCTCTCTGCTCCCTTCATTTCCTCCCAAAAAACAACAATCACAACCCCAGCAACCTCCCCTTTTCTTTAGTACTCCCTCGACCAAAACACAGCAGCCACCACCGAAAAAAATCAGCTTCCTCCTCGCCTCCTCTTCGTAGGCAACAATCTCTTCCTCGTTGTCGACATCGGGGTCACCAAACTTTGCTTATCAATCGGCAGCCACCGAAACTCAATTACCTATTTTCGTTTGTTTTTGGTTCAATTCAAAACTGAACGGTTCGTTTTATAATTGTTTACTTTGTGGAAGTAAACGCTAGCAAGGATTAAATTTAAAGAAAGGACCAGCAAAGGGCGATTGAGGCTTGAGGAGAAAGGAGAAGTTCGAAACTCGGCAATCAAGCAGGGAGTTTATAATCAGGTAGTCTTCTCACCCTCAAATTGTAAGTTTACCATCTCTGAATCTTTAATTATGAAGCTTTATTGCGGAACCAGAAATAAACAGCAACATGAATTTAAATCTTAATGTAGGGTGCATATGCGTAGTACTTGGGCATGTTTTCCGGATGCAATATTAAAAGTAGATTGGCAAAGGGACCTTGTTAATTGAAAGTAAATTGTTACCATAAGTCAAAGTAAATGAAAGTTTTCCCATTTTTATTTATGAACTCACTGTATGGTAAATACAACCTGCTTTCATTGTTTGTATAGCATTTGGAAACATCATTGTTTGACAACGTGGATAGGAGTTGGATGAGAAAGAAAAGAGTAAGTGAAGAATACCAAAGTGGACTTGAATTTTTCTTGAACTTCACATTCTTAAAGTCAAGTGTAAAGGGGATGATATTATGTCCATGCAAACATTGTCAGATTAGTGTCTTCGTCAGTAGAAGTGAGGCATTTGCCACTTGATGGTTGATGGATTTATCCCGGGATATACACATTGGATAGCTCATGGAGAGCTTGCTGCCAGTAGTTTGTCTAGGACTCAACCTCAAACAGATTATCCTGATGCTTCAAAATTTGTGGATGATATGCAAAATTTAGTCAATGAAGCTTTTGGGGCTAACCAAGAAGATTTCAACATCCAAGACGCAACTAGTATTCCAAGTGATGCAGACGTTGCTAGTGGACAGGCTAGAAAATTTTACAAGTTGATTGATGAATCTCAGAAAAACTTATATGAAGGGTGCAAAAAATTTACGAAACTTTCGTTTATTATCAGACTGCTGCACCTCAAATGTCATGGGAAAATGACTAATAAAGTTTTTGGCATGTTGTTGGATTTTTTAAGGGAAGCTTTTCCAGAAGCCATGGATGGTTTGCCTAAATCGTACTATGAAGCAGAAAAATTAATGACAGATTTAAGACTTGGCCATGAGAAGATTGATGCTTGTCCAAATGATTGCACTTTGTATTGGGGGCTAAATGCGGGAAAAACATCATGTGAGACATGCAATGAATCCAGGTGGAAAATTTCTGACAAGGATCCAGATGGTGTGAAGAAAAAGATTCCACGTAAAGTATTGTGGTATTTTCCTATCAAACCAAGATTGCAGAGATTGTTTATGTCTTCGAAAACACCTTCTCATATGCGATGGCACTCCAAAGGTCGTACGAAGGATCGCTATATGACATCCTGCAGATTCCCAACATGGAAGACATTTGACAGTTTACATCCTGAATTTGCTAAAGAACCTCGAAATGTGAGATTGGGGTTATCTTCTAATGGATTCAATTCGTTTAAACTTATGAGCTCTTCTCACAGCATATGGCCAGTGGTACTAATTCCCTATAACCTCCCACCCTGGATGTGCATGAAACAACCATATTTTATGCTGTCATTGTTGATTCCTGGTCCATTATGTCCTGGTAACAATATTGATATTTTTTTACAACCTCTTATTGCTGATTTGAAGGATTTGTGGGAAGTTGGATTTGAAACATATGACGTATCTAAGAAGGAAAATTTTCAGCTACGGGCATCAGTGATATGGACCATAAGTGATTTTCCTGCATATGCAAACTTATCAGGATGGAGTACTAAAGGTAAACTTGCATGTCCTATTTGTCACAAACATACACATTCTTTTTGGTTAAAGAATGGACACAAAAATTGCTATATCGGTGATCGGAGATTTTTGGACCAGGGACATTCGTTTCGAAAGAAAGCTAGTCTTTTTGACGGATCTATGGAATATGAAGAAGCACCGCCACAATTGACTGGTGATATGGTGTTTGATGAATTGAAAGATGTTTCTGTTAAATTTGGAAAGTTAGTTCCTGCGGATCCACAATTGCCTTTTAATTCGAAGAAGAGAAGTATTTTTTTTGAGTTGCCTTATTGAAAAGATATTGTTGTGCGTCATAATCTTGATGTCATGCACATAGAGAAAAATATCTGTGAGAGTATTTGTGGAACTTTATTGAATATGGATGAGAAGTCTAAAGACAATCATAAATCACGGCTCGACTTACAAAAGATGGGTATTAGACCAGATCTTCATCCTATTACAAAGGACTCTGGAAAAGTTCATTTACCTCCAGCATCTTTTACTATGAATAAGGATGAGAAAGCCATATTTTGTGAGGTTATGAAAAAGGTTAAGGTGCCCGATGGTTATGCTTCAAATATCTCACGATGTGTTCAAGAAAAACCACCAAAGCTTGTCAGATTGAAAAGTCATGACTTTCACGTCCTAATGCAGCAATTGTTAGGCATAGCAATTCAAAAAACGCTATCTAAGTCAGTACGTTCTCCTTTACTCTGATTGAGTAGGTACTTTAGAGAATTGTGCTCTAAAGTGATTTGTCCTAGTGATGTGATACGTTTGGAAAAATAAATCGGTGTGATACTTTGTGAGTTAGAGATGATATTTCCACCATCGTTTTTTGATGTTATGGTTCATCTTACAGTGCATTTGGCTACCAAAGTTAAACTAGCTGGGCCAGTTTACTACCGTTGGATGTATCCAGTAGAAAGGTAGTTAAGAATTTTATATTTTTTTATACAATTAACTTTCACTATTTTTTTCACATGAAACATGTTCAATCTATACTAACAAGTCATTTTCTTTGAACTCAATGATAAGGTATTTGGGTACGTTAAAGTCTTACGTTCGCAATAGAGCTAAACCCCAAGCGTCTATCGCTAAAGGATATTTAGCTCAAGAATGTTTGACATTTTGCTCGATGTACCTAGCGAACTATGTAGAATCAAAGTTCAATCGAACGTGTCGAAATGAAGATAGAATTTTGAATACGAAATTAGAAGTTGATGTATTTGCAATGAAAGGGAGAGCTCTAGGACATGGGAAGCCAACAAAGTTTGATCCGGATACATTGAAGAAAGCCCATCAATATGTTTTGTTCAATTGCGATACCACCAAACCATAGATTGAGTAAGTTGTTTCAGTCTTGTAATTCATGTAGATCATCATTTTCTTAAATTTTTTAAAATTTTAACTCTACTTACTTTGTTAGGAAGCACCGAGAAATGGTTGAGCAAACTCATCTTCTTGCAGCATGCCACCGGGAGAAAAAGAAAATTGAAGAAGTGCATAGTAAATCATTCGCCCAATGGTTTGCTAAACATGTAAGTCACAATTCATATACTATTAATATGGGATCTTTCTAGCTATTACCTATGATAACTTGTTCTAAATACATTATTCTAACAGGTTGATAGATTGCAAGAAAATACTTCTGCAATAAGAGACTTGAAATTACTTGCTGGAGGGCCCAGTTTGATAGGAATAAGATACGACAAATATGTAGTGAATGGTTTTATGTTTCATACCAAGGATATAGAGAGTAGTAGGAAAACACAAAATAGTGGGGTATGTGTGAAAGCTCTAACAACAAGCTTTTCAAGTTCAAGGGACCAAAATCCCATCTTGAGTGAGTTAGATTATTATGGAGTTTTAAAAGATGTTATTGAGTTGGATTATGGAAGTGATCGCAAAGTTGCTTTATTTGAATGTGATTGGGTCTCAAAAGGATCATGATTAAAACAAGATGCAGATGGATTTACGATGGCTAATTTTTCAAAAGTGAAACACCATAATGAGCCATTTATTCTAGCATCCCAAGCTCAACAAGTATTTTATGTTGAAGATCCAAAAGAGAAGCAGTGGAGTGTAGTTGTACATACTACTGCACGAGGAACTTATGACATGGATTCCATTGTTGATGCTGATGTTGAAACATATTTGCAGAGCAGTTTATGTAGTCCTACAGTGTTCAACGATAGTTTCGAAGTCAGTTGGACACGTACGGATGCCGAAGGAGTTGAAGTCAATGTCAATAAAGAAAAGAATTCAACAAAGCGTAAACATTCGCAGAAATAGCATACTTCGCTTCTTCAAATTCAAATCAGATACATTTCGTTGTGTTGTATAAATAAAGTAACTTCTCAGTTTGTATTGTAGTTTCAAAACTTATAACAAATTTTGAAAATTTTCTTGTAAATGTAGTTTGAAAACATTGCAAATTGGAGATTTTAATTGTTTTCTCTCCTTACATTTTGACACAGCTTATTCAGGAGAGAGTAACAAACACAAAGTTCAAGCTTGCTAAGTTGTTGCAGTCTCTTACTCCAATAGTTGAGAGTCGATTATAAGTGAAGATCAAATGTTTATGTGAGTGTTTTTGGTGGACCAAGCCTTGGTATCAACGAGCTTAGGAGATTCTATGGATGTTGATGTTTTTCATATTTTTCTTGATATTTGATGCAACAGTTATATATTTGTATTGTTTCCAAGTCTCTTTATTGGTTTGTTTAATGAAATATTATATGGAGCAAATGTAGTTGTGGTATCTTGTTATGTGAAATAGTTGGAAAAAATTGTACGTTTTTTTAACTCAAATGAAACTGTTTTCATTAAAACTCATTTGTGAAACGCGAAATTCTTCATTAATTTTTTTTTTTTTAACTTTTGACTCCATACATTTAACTTTGAAATACTCATATAAACTTGTAAATAACTTAATTTCTAAGTCATTTTTTTCCTAAATAACTTGGGAAAACTATCATGTTTTTAAATTTTGTTTGCTAGACATTATTATTATTATTATTATTATTATTATTATTATTATTATTATTATTACTATTATTATTATTATTATTATTATTATTATTTCAAATATTGGGATTTGTTTCTCATGGGATCACTATCACGTATAAAAAGGAACCAATTAATGCATGAATGAATAAAAAACATGAATGTCTCTTACTTTTTTTTTCTCTTTTCTTGAAAGCAACCAGTTCTAATTTTTTTTTTAATGGATTAGTCTAGAATACAATAAACAAGTACGAAATTAGAGTATATTAAGCTTGTATCTGTGGGTTGACGTTTGGGGCATGAATTTGGTTAGCCTTGTTTACAATACTTATTAAGGTGTATGGTTATTTCTTTACTCATTTATTATTTAAAAAAAAAATTGTACAATATTTTTAATTTCAACGTCTTAAATTAACTAACTGAGAGATACAATTTCAGTTGACTTGTGAGAATTTAGTAAGTGTCTCAACATGATATTCTATTGTGACATATTCTTTACAGTGTCTCAAGAAATTTTTCCAAAGTGTAGCAATAAAACTCTGTCTTAAATCCATCTATCTTATGACATAGAAATTTTTGTGTCTTAACGTAAGTGTCTTTATATGGGGGGTTTTCTAGTAGTGCCATTTTCCTTTGTTGGAGCATGTCAGCAGCAGCAGGAAATACTATATCATGGTAAGAACCAAATGGAATGCTTGTTGGTTGATAGCCATAAAGAGCTTGATATGGAGACATCTAAGCATTGGAATGGAATGAAGTGTTGTACCCATTCAGCCAGCATCAACCACTTGGACCAACTATTAGGAGAAGTACTACAGAAATATCTCAAGTAGCTTTTTAAACATTGATTCAGCCTTTCAGACTGACCATCAGATTGAGGATGATAAGCAGTACTTATACATAATTGTAACCCCAAAGACTGGAATAAACCTTTCCAAAAGTTACTGGTGAAGATCTTGTCTGTCTGTCACAATGGAATCAGGCAGACCATGCAGTCTATACAATCATATCATTCAATCAAAATAGGTAACTTCTCAATAAAATCCATAGAAATACCCCTCCATGCTTGCTGAGGGATTGGCAAAGGTTGCAAGAGTCCTGGATATTGAACATTTTCAGGCTTACTGGATTGGCATACATGGCATTTTCTCACAAACTGCTCCACATCTTGCTTCATATTATTCCAAGTAAACAGGCTTCTAATCCTCTGATAAGTTGCCTTCTGACCTGAATGGCCTATCAAAGATGAAGCATGGAAAACATCAAGCAATAACTACCGTGAATTTTTTTTACTGCCAACCAAAATCTTTCCATTTGCTTTCAGTAAGCCGCTCACAATCTGTAGTTCTGGATGATTAGAGGGATCCAGTGTTGCATTCAAAATCATCTGCTTTGCCTTAGCATCTCCCACTTAGCTCTCAGCAATTTGTTGCAACCACATAGCCAAAATCACCCTTCACAGTCAACGCACCCAATCTCATTTGATTATATTCCGTCCAGATATTCTCCCCCAAAGGCCCGAGTCCGAGTTACATAGCAGTTCGGCATCGGAGAGAGAACAACCAATTGCGGTAAGGGAATATGAAGTTTCTTGAATTTTTCGAGAGATCACCTTTTTTGAGAGTTTAAAGTTGAAGCTTAAGCTGCAGTTCATGGGTTGTAGTTTGACTAAGGAAGTGATTTTTGACGGTAAGACGGGCTTGAGAAGTGGAGGTTGTCTTATAGAGAAGAGGAAGCAAATCAGTATGTATGGTTACATTTATCCAAGTGAGGATCAAATCATCAAGGCGATGCCAAGTTGTATATGTAGGATTAGTTGTTGTTTTGGCCAAAAGTTGCTTCGATTGATTGAGGAGGCCCAACAGCAGATGGATCAAGATGTCAATAAAGGTCATAGAGATCAATTACGGGAAGAAATACATGACGCCATTTCAAATAATTGGTCTGATCTAAAGTGATTGGGACCAAATCTTTTAAGTGAACACTTGGAGGTTTACTTGGTGAAGAAAGAGAAGAAGAAGTCACGAGAGAAAACTGAGAATACCATGTAAGATTAATGCTACCGTGCTTAATGAGTAGCTACGACATGAGACTTCCTCTATTCTAAACTCATCAGTGATAAGATTACATGTTTACATGAGATAACAATGACTAATTTGATAAGATTACAGCTATCATAACAACTAACGAAATACGTACGTAATGAAATAATTACAATACATATCAGACACTGGACACAAACTCTTTAGGATATCACTGATTTCATATAAGAAACTTGAAACTACAGCCATGCTTCATATTTAAAGAACATCCGTCTCATGTTCTAATGTATGGGTTTCACTTGATGATCTACCAAATGAATACTTGAACTCCGGCAGTTTTATTGCTATCCAAAAGCCGCTGCAAGATGATATACTCATGCTGAATATGACTACAACTATGGACTATGCATCTGACATAGGATTTTACTTATAACCCAAGCACTGTGGAGTTTTCATCCTATATATTATCGATAACATAAAACCCTAGATACTTATTATTTAACCCTCCAAATTGAAATCTCACCTTATTAATAAAATAATTGACAACAACAAAATTAATGAAACATTATTTTTTAAAAAATGCTAAAAACTTATTTCTTTTATAAGAAAAAGACTAATTTTTTAAATTATAAAAAAGTTCATAGTTTAGTCTTGCTATATAGAATTTTGTTAAAAATAATTTTACATCTTGTGTAATTATAAACAGTTTCAGAATTTAGTCTTTTCTAAAAAACTGCATAAATTTTTCAATTTTTTGGAAAAAAAATGTATTAGTTTTAATATTTTGAGTTATTTTTATTAATTTAATATTATTTTAATATTTACATTATTACTTTATTCGATAAACTAAAACCACCATAATTATACTCATATACATCATTTCTGTTTTCAAAAAAAAAAAAGCTGCGAAGACTAAATTTTTTTTGATTTTCTAAAAAATAATATTTCATTAATTTAGTATGATTTTATTATTTTTTCAAATCCAATTTTTACCAATTTAACATGGTTTTATTCAATATTAATTTTTCTGAAAAATAAATATTTTTTCTTCAAAAAATACCCCTATAGACTAGTACAAAAATATGGTCAAACTCCTAGAACAATGCTGAAGGACCAAAAAAGTTGCAAACAAAAATATAGAGGACAATATTAGCCAAATGTTAATGTAGAGGATCAAAATGTGCATTTGGCCTAATGTAAAGGAGCATTTTTAGAATTTAGTCTTTCTCCTATGTAATAGAGCAGGTGTCATCCTATGGCTGATTTGTTTTTTCATAACAATGGCATTGTTCTCCATGTCTTTGAACGTTGGAAACTTTGTAACTCTTAAATTTATTAAAAAACAACACATTATAGAGAAAACATCTCTTAGGTTTAACAATTCTCCAGAAATAGGGGCTGTCTAACTGGAAAAATAAGTTTCTTAGCCAAGGTGGCATCTCGTGCTAAACAAGCATGTCTTATCTGCCATTCCATTTCATATTTTTGCTGCTCTTGAGCCACCAAAATCTATTATAAATGCAATAGCTCAAAGATGCGAGAAGTTCCTCTGGGAAGGTGTAGAAGGGGAAGGGAAGCAACATTGGCGGTCATGGAATCGACTCACTTTCACTGTTGTGGAAAATGGTGTAGGGCTGCGACACTTCCACGAGGTTATAAAGGCTTTTTCCTTCAAATTTGGTGGAAAATGAAACACAAGCAGGGAATATGGGCGAAGTTCATTCTCTCTTTGTCGCATTCTGCGAGGAGGAAAACATCTTGGAGTCGATTTACAAAAGTTGATATTATGGCAACTAATCACTCTCAAGTGCTGGTTAGAAGTGGAAATAGGAGCTTTGTTACAAGTGTAAGTCGGGGCCGGATACAATGTTGCATAATTTCTTGAATTGCCAATCTGTCCAGTGGGTTTCGAATTACTTTTCAGATTTCTTTGGCTTTCCTTTTATTCAAAAAGAAGGTTTAGACACGGCTTTAAGTTCATGGTGATCTTTGGGCACCTTTAAGATAGCCATTGGAATCATCAAGAAGGTCTTACCATCCTTTATCTTATGGGAGACATGGAAGGCGTGCAACAAGTTCCTTTTTGAAGGAATTGGCACAAGTGAGCAGTTTATTTTTAAAGCAGTGAGAGAGCATTTACATAATATGCTGCTTGTTAATGTTCTCCTCACTCGGAATAATGGGGAACGAATTTTCCTTCAAGTGAGGTTTCCAAAGACAAAATTCAGATTGAAGTGAAGGAAGATTACTGCAGTTGTTTGGAGACAACGAGAGCATTTTGTTCTCAACACAGATGGTTCTATGGTTCATGGGAGGAATGGAATTTTTCTTTATGGAGAATTTGGCTTTCTAGGCGAAGGTGATTGCTTTCAAGTGGAGGTATATGGCCATTAATTTGGGGCTTGAGAGTGTGAGCATCTTGAATTGTCTCCATTGGAAATCCAAACAGGTAACCAAGTTTTGGCTAATCTTTTGTCTAGTGGGGGTCCGTATCCTTGGAGATTTTGTGAGGAATTGGAAGAGATTCGCCCAATCATGGAGCGAAGGGGATATGCTATACACCATATATTCAGAGAGGCAAATGCGGTTGCGGATAGCTTAGTAAAAAGGGCTTCAACTGAATTTTCTGAGCAATATGAGAGTTTTGGTGCTCTTCCTAGTTTCACCAAAGGCCTTATTCATTTAGATCAGCAATCTATGCCATATGTAAGAGTGAGGTAGTAGACTTTCATGTAATAGATAGAGTTTGTTGCTCTCTATTGCTGGTGTATTTTAGTAAGTCTGAAGCACTCCTAACTTTTGATTAAAATTTCAATAATACATGGGACAGAAGGCGCTAGGGAACTAGGTGGTTTTCATGTCCATCTCTTGGGTATACCCTTGCGTGCGTGGTATCACCTAGCACTAATTAATGCGGGGAATATCCCTTGGGTATACTCCTTTCTTTTGCTAAAAAAAAAACCCTTACATTTAACAAAAAGCGAAGAATTGATTGATCATTTCACAATCATAACTCCAAAATTTTTTTTTTTTAAAAAAAAAAGACCTCAAGAAAACTTGGATTAGAATATACAAAAAGTTTGTTAAGGGCAAAAATCTGATCATCTTCTACAAAAGTGAATTGTTGGTACTCTTTCATAGGAATATACTATACTTGTCATTGGTCGTGACACAAGTTAACAACTTATATATCTCCACAAAATGTGACAACATGACCACTAGAGATCATATTTCACACTTTCAAAAGATTGTATGATGGGCTCGCTTTAATTAGAAAGCTACTACGAGACAAAGGATTTACTACCTCCTCACAACTCTTTATCCGCAATACGAGCCCTTCACAACAATCTCATAAGCAACTCTCTAGAAATATCAACAACTTTATGCTCATACAGTGTGGATACCATTCTACAACAAACTGTACCGTCAACCTTGGCTCATTTTATGGAAAAATGTTAAAGATAAGGTACAAAAGCGATAGCAGTTGACAAGGGATCTTTGAGATTGCTACTTGATGAGTGCGAATCGTACGATCTTTTTGGACACATAATTTGCCCTTTTATACTTAGTTTTTAAGTCAATTAGATTAGAATTTTGTGTTTATAGGTTAATTTAGTGACTTTTTGTAATCCAGGGGCTAATTTCAAATGAAGCAAAAGGTGGTCAGAATTTGGCAAAATGGTGAAGTTTCGGGCCAAATTGGAAGATATTACAGGGATTGAAGTGCAAGGGCTTAAATTGGCAGAAATCTGGCACGAAGAAGAAGTGAAGGTAGGCTAATTTGGAGGAAGTCTTCGAAGCTAAGGAAGAAGGGAAGGTGCTGAAGTGATGCTTCTGACACAGTGAAGAATCGATGTGCCTTAAAGCTAATTAGAGCAATCAAATCTCATCCAAAAGGTGATTAGAGGTAAGGGGGTAAGTTGAAGAAGTATGGATCTCCTCTCTTTTGCTTAAACCCATGGGGTAAAGAGGAGACCAAATTGGCTAAGCAAAGATTACTCCCCCAACCTCTACATAAAGCTGCAGCAGCAGAAGACGAAGGAATCAGATCAGAATCCAATCCAAGAAATAGAATAGACAGTAGAGTTTTGTTTAGTAGGATTAGAAACAGAGTAGAAGGCAGACTAAGGGGTGCCTCTAGGGGAAGTGAGAAGATGACTCTGCAAAGTCAGTTGAACTTTACCACACTCTCTGAATTTGCTGTTCTCTTATTTTCTATTCTATTTGTTGTAATCATGAAGAAGTCTCAACACTTGAACTTTGTAGTGTTTGAGCTTCGCTCTATGAGTTGCTAAACTCATTTCTTGGGTCTAATCTCTCCACTCTATTTAATTATGTTTTGATTCAAGCTCTCGGAAGATATTTGTATGCTTAGTCATAGAGTTTCAATTGTCTTTTTAGATTGAACAGGCCATTCAAACTAATTGTGTTTGCATGTTGGGGGAATCTCGAGAGGGTAAACTTAATTTAGAATGTCTATGATTAACCTGTGATGATGGGATAACAGCCCAAAGTTTCAAACAATAACGAGAGTTAGTTGTTTGGTACGACGCAATCATAATAGGGTTTAAAGTTCTTAATGGCTTCTTATTATTCTGGAGCTAACAACGAGAGTTAGTTGGCTTGTTGCTGCTAGGACTGTTGTTTGGGATAACGAGAGTGACCTTGCGGTTTTAATGTGTCTGATTGAATACAGTTTCATACCACATAGAGAGAGCTAAAAGAATCATTACATATACATATAGAGTAGATAGAAGGACGACCCTAGGTTACTATCACTCTGTCAAGTCATAAACTCACTTGTCAATGTCATATTTATGTCCATATATTGCATTTTTGTATCGGATCCCAATTTTCATTAAGTCTTTCCCGTCTCTGTGTGATCGACTCTTTTTATCAGTTATTACAAGTTTTAAGTAGGTTTATTTGGTGGTCTCGACACCCATCACTATTTTACCTTTGTTATTTAAATAAAATTAGTTAGTTTACTATGCTTATCAAGTATATACACTAAGCCCGTAAAAAGGAAGGTGAACTAACTGATTCGTAAAGAAAAATAAAGAAACTTAGTCCATTTCTTTAATTTTTTTTTACTTTAAACTTCTACATCTAATAACAATTTTCTTCTACCATGAGACTATGTTAGCAACGTACAACGAATGCATCAAACTGAAAGTCTAGGGGAGGGAAATACCACTGAAACCAGTCCTAAAATGAAAAATCCTATGCTTGGAGATCTGATAAAGCTTGTGGGCCTTGTATTTTCTTGCTCTGGAGCTGAAGCAACTTATCATTTTTTCTCAGCATAGTAATACAAGAAACAAATTTGCATGTCTTTCAGATTTGAAAGATCTAACGTTAATATGTCAAATGTCTAATATTATGAGGTGGAAGAAGCGGAAGGTTTTAGAAACATATAATCAATGATCTGGATACCTTCGCCATTATTAAACTTCTCAGCTGCAACTACTTATAAGGCTTTTAGAGAGCATCAAAATGAAATTCATTGGCTCAAATATCTCTAGAATTGACTAATTCCATTAAATTGCCTTTCTTTGTTTGAAAAGTATACAACCGATTACTTCTAATCTCATATGTAATCAGCAAGATGGGCATATATGTTTTTCCATCGCATTCATCCCTCTGCATAGAACAAGAAGAAAAAGTTGGTCTCCTCTTTTTTGGCTTTCTTGTTGATAGAAGTGTTTGGAAATTTTTCACTGAAGATCTCGAATAACACATACCACTAATGGTAAGATTATGGTCTTACACACAAGTCTCATTAACCATAGGATAAATGCAAGAAATGTCATTATAATTGATTTTGAAGGTAAAAATATTTATTTGAATTCAATTATTTGTGCTATTAGAACTAATGTTACATGTATGGTTAAAATCATGACTTGAGAGTTGGTACGTCTAAAAAAGTGAAGAATAATGAAGATATATTTCAAGCCGGGTGGGTCAGCCAAAGGAGATCTTGGAGAGTGGGATGGAGTTGGGTAATCAGAGGTGAACACGAAAGACTTGAACAAGGCACTTGTGGATTTGTGGGAATAGGTAATAGCCTATAGGCAAAGATTCATGGCATTCTTTCTGGCCACAAACATTGTTGAAGCCGAGTTTTTTTTTTTTTTTTTTTTGGGGTGAAAACTATGAATCTTATAAACTCAGATGATCAAAACGTTGGAGCAAGCTCCCTACCAAAATTGCAATATCTACAGACACTATTTACGTTAGGCCTTTTTACACTAAGGCAAAATACTGTCTAAAAATTTGTTCCTCTGTCGCCTTCATTTTTCTCTGTTTACAGGGCTCCACTCTGACCTTCATTGTTCTCTGCACTTCCTGGAAGATAGCTTCAACGGTTCTCTTTTGATTTTGGAAGATCCTGCTATTCCTCTCTTCCCATATTTCATAAATTCACCCTATGATTGTGGCATATAAAACTCGTTTCTTGAACTGAGTTTACTTCCAAATGATGTGCATGTCTTTCTTCCACTAGTTCTGACGCACATTTAACTTTCTTACACCAAGCCAGCCCTTATCTCAATCAGCTCCTGTGAATATTGCCAACTAAAAAACAGATGGTTGATTGATTCATCATGTAATTCACAGAGGCAACAATTTGCATCCTAGACTGGTATATTCAGCTGGATTAGTCCATCCTTAGTCCATATCCTTTCCATCCAAACCAACCATGCAATGAATGAGTGCTTAGGCACACTGTATCATGACCAGATCTGGGAGGATTTTGGTTTCTTCATTGCTACACCTTCTAACCATCTATATCCTGAGCTCACTGTATATTTACCATTTCTGTTCCCAAGCCATTTCCCATCTCTGGATCCTATCCTTAGCTTTATCTCTGATTTTCAACACTTGTTTCCAATGCCAACTTTGATCCGGCTTGCTTTGAATTTTCCATGTTTCTTCTTGTCCTATGTAAATCTCATGGGTCCATTTGACCCATAGATTGTCTTTCTTGTTTGCCAGCCATCAAAGATGTTTCAAAATAGAAGCCTCATTCCAAATTCTTGCATCAAAGATGCGTAATCCACCCTCAGCCTTCATTTTACAAATAGTTTCCCAACCTGCTAAGGCAGAGTATCGTCCTGATTCCCTTTTCCCCTACGAAAAATCTCTACACTTCCTATCATTGCTACACTGACACTATGGGGAAGAATAAATGCAGATGTCCAGTAAACATGCATATGCAAGAGCACCGAATTCACAAGTTGCAGTCTTCCTGCATAAGAAAGATGCTGTGAACTCCAACATTTCAATCGTTTAACCATCTTTCGACCAATAGTTGGCATTCCAATTGGTTCCATTTCCCTAGAGATACTGGAACCCCTAAATATCTCATGGGGAAGTGATGAGAGCCAAATGATCCCTCACAAAGCATGCTTAATTTGTGTCTCTTTTACATATAATTGTAGTACTTAGTTAAAAATTATAAGTTTCTGATTATTTTTATGAATTTTGGTGGTGAAGAGACCTAATTGTAAATATGGATAAAAAGTGGGTAAATTGGTGCAAATTAGTAAAGTTTGGGTAGAAATTGAAAATGGACCAATTGGACTAATTCTGCGATATGAAGAAAAGGAAGGAACCAACAAAATCAGCCATGAACTAGAGAAGAAGGGCAGCATTGGAGGCTTAAAGGCAAAGAAAGCTTGAGCCCATCAAGCAAGCCTTCTAGGCTAAAGAAGAAGAAGGCATGGGTGAAGTGATGGAGGTGCTGAAAACGCTGATTTGGGGCTGCTAAAGAAGAGGTAGAAGGCTGCAAAATTCAGAAGTCATGAGGGAGAAGGTAGGAGAGGTATGGGTCGCAAGCTTACCTCCTCCAACCTCTATAAAAGCCATAAGCGCAGCACCAGCAAGGGCATCTTCCATCTGGGCATAAAAGAAAACCAGATTGACAGTGAGAAAGAGTCTCATAGATAGACAATAGATAGAGAAGAAGAGGAGCATAAGGCAGCGGCAGCGGGTGGCTACTCAGGGAAGTGAGTTTCTTACTTACCCAAGTAACCAGCCTGCAACAGCTTTAGCCGACTGTCTCCATACTATGTTTTCTTTTCTTTACTGTATTTTCTTGTATGCAATCATGTCCTTGGCTATGTAGATCATTTCTATATCCATTGTAGTCAAGGACATGAGTAGCTAAACTATTCATGGGGTCTTAATCCCTTGCATCTTTCTATGTTATGGTATATGGTTACACTTGGATGATATTTATGTACTTAGTCTTAGAGTTTTCATTATCCTTTTAATAAATTAGCTACTTAACAAATTCTGCTTGCGTGTTAGAGGAATCCTAAAAAGGTTTTCGTTATCCTTTTTAAATTAGCTATTTAACTAAATGTGCTTGCATGTTAGAGGAATCCTAAAAAATAATTATTGCTAGTTATCTTTTCTGAACTTTTTAAGTCGCTTTGTAAAATGTGGTAAGTTTTATGTACTGCCATTTTTTTCTTTAATTCCAGATAAATAAAATGGGTCTTGCACTCGCCAGGCGCTGCTTATTTTATTTTTAAAAAAAGAATCCTAAAAGGTAAACCTAACTTAGAACGTCTAAGATTAACCTGTGACGAGGGGGTAACAGCCTAAGGTTTCAAACAATAATGAAAGTGTCACGCCCCAACTTAGGGCCTTGTCGAAATGCCACAAGTAGAACAATGAACATTGTCCATTGTCATACAAGAAAGGCAACTTACATTTTCTTTTTTTTTCTTTCTTCTTTTTTTTTATTTATTTCAAATGTCTAAAATTTGAGTAATAATAAAAATGATCACATCATAAATATCTTGCAGCGGAAACTAAATCACTATTAAATCTCTTAGCCATTCCTTCGTCTCTCCGACATAGTGGCAACGTCTGTCATTCTTCCCCAACTTCCTCTAACTGCAGTCATCATCACTGTTACTCTAAACATTTATTGGGGGGTCAGTACATGCAAGTTCAAGTACTCATATAAACTTCAAAACATTTCACAAAACATGATTATTTCAAAACCATTACATAGCACCCTTTCATTTTGTGAAACAACGCTTAGTTTTGTAAAACTTTCACTTTCATAAATATTCCACCTCATTTTCATAACTTTCATATGGTGAAAATAAGACTTCTCATAAATATCTATTTTCACAAAAACATTCACATTGTCAACATGAGGCATAACTTATAAAAACATCAAACGTCCCGATAAACAATCACTTTTGCAAATTGGAACAATCAAAATATCAGACGTTTCCATAATCATCCGCATTTGGGAAATTGAGACATTGATTTCTTGTAAAACATCAGACGTCTCCATAAACGCCCAATTTTGTGAAATCGAAACATTCATAAACATCACACATTCTCGTAACCGTTCACTTTTGTGAAATTGAGACATAGCAATATACTTTATCATATAGCCTGTTCACAGTTCCGGATATAAGCCCACCGAAAATCAGGGACATTTTTAACTTAAGGCTACTCTCGCCTCTCGTCATTATTGGACTTGGGCTTTCCAGCTTTTTCGTCCACTTCTACATACTCACGGACTTGGGCTTTCCCGCTTTTTCGTCCACTTATATATTTACTCATGGATTTGGGCTTTCCAGCTTTTTTGTCCACTTTTACATTTACTTAGTGATTTGGGTTTTCCAGCTTTTTCATCCCCCTTTCGCTTTCGTGATAACTACCATAATATCGTATGTGCATGTAGTCTCAATTTCAAAAATTTATTCATAATCATGACCATACTTCAACTTCAAAACATTCTTTATAAAACATTTTCATAAATTATAAAACATTTTCACATTTCGTATATAATAAATGATTTAGTTCAAACAAATATTTAAAACAAATACGTAAATCGGACGAGGGAACGCTCATCATGCATATCAAATAAATCATATAGTTCACAAAAGCACTTAAACGAGCATGTACATCGTGCGAGGGAACGCACCTTTACTTGAACAATTTCCATCATCGTGAAATTCCAAAACCTTTTCCCCTCACCTATCATTATACATCCATCTTATTCAATATGATTACCACAAGCCTTTAAAACTCCTAATAACATTCATTAGTATGCTACTCCCTCCATCCCAAAAAAATAGTCCAATTTGAAAGACTAAAATATAAAAATTAGATGACTTAATCTTGTAAATTAAAAAGTTAATATAAAAAATTGAATAAAGTTTCATGACTATTTATCAATTTAATAATCAATTTTACGTTATAATGATCTCATAACTCTAATTTTAAGATTTACATTTCTAAAACTGGACTATTTTTGTGGGACGGAGGTAGTATATTCTTGTTACTCACAATTCTCATCCAACTTAGTTCATTGCTATACCCAACTCACATACTTTCTTTCCAAAGTAATTACGTGATTATGAAATACTCAAGATTTTTAGATTATTAAAGATTTATCATGAATTTTTGATATCAGAATGTTTTAGAAAAATTTGTTTAAAAAATTAAATCTATCTTCAACGTCGCCACAATGATGTCTTTAGGAACCTTTCATTTATAAGACCTTCTAAATACTTGTAGCTTTTATTACTTCTTCAACTATTTGGAAAATATTACATTTCAATATCTTACATTAGTGTACCATAAATCGATTTAGAAATAATCCCCAAGAAAGATTAGAGGGGTCACAAACGGTCCCACTTAAAATCCAATCTCCTTATACAGAAAATCTCTTAGTGATCTATTAGTACATAAATAAAACCTTATTAAGGAACAATTTGGATACAAAACTAGACATTCTTTTATTATTTAAATAGGTATACTACTAAGGAAACATATATAATATTGTTTAGAAAAGTAGTATCTTACTACTAAGAGAGTATATATTGAGGTTTTAAGAAAGTGTAACATTAAGGAAACGTATATGACATACATTTGAAAGCATGTATACTACAAAATCTAATTTATATTATAATTTAAGAAAAAACGTTATAGTATCACAGAAATATATTAGCATTACTTTATAAGAAAGCATATTACAACTAAGAAATTATGTTATTATTTAAGAAAACGAGCTACTATCCAAAAAGCATATGTACTATGATATAAATAACTTCCTAGTTCTACACATTCCAAATCCTAGATCATAATCAAGAGTCTAAATAAAGGGAATATAATTCCTAACAATTCTTCTTAATAACAAAACAAAAATTTAAACTGAAAGTGAGACTCGAAGGTTACCTTATAGAAGACCTTTGAAAATCTAAGAATTTCTCCCAAGCTACCTTGAGCTTCCTTAGACCTCCAAGTTGGTAAAAAAAAAGAATTTCTGGAGTCAACAACAAAAGCTGGTGGGTTGTCGAAGCCCCCAAAAAAATTTACCAACTTAAACTGTAGATAGGATAAGTCAGGTCGATCCCACAGGGACGGTTAAACTTCAAATAACCGGAACACAAAATTGGACAAACAAGAAAGAAGTTGCAGAGTGTCACTCACTTGCACGAGTGGGTAAAGTCACTCAGGCAAGTGACTCTGCAGAACTAAAGACAAAGAAAGACAAATGGAACCTCACTCACGGGAGTGAGAATTCCGACTCAAGGGACTGACCTAACAAACTGGACATTCATTCTCTTTTCCCTATGTAATCAAGTTGTAATCTTGCACTCTTTTGGTATGAATTCATGGTCATTCAGGCACTTGTATATCTCTAAGTCACTTCCGATTTTTCCTAGAGGTATCTTTATCAACTCAATTAAACTATTTTCCAATGATTAATCAAGTCATAAAGTCATGAAGTTTTCAAGCCTTATATGAATGCTTATGCTAACCAAGTATATTCCTATCTCAATTAGAACCTTGGACTGTTACCTCCAAGTCATAAGTTGAAGCTAAATGATTCTGAACCTTGTTGACCCTTCCGGGATTCACTTAGTTCGGTGCACAATCAATCAAATGGTCAATTTAATCATGAGGTAGATGAAAGCTTTAACTTCAAAACACAAAATCATCCGAATGCATTCACAAACTTAAACTACATAGGTTCCAGAGAATGAAATCTAATTAACTACACATACAAACTACAGAAAATACAAGAAAAGAAGGAAAGCATTGAGAAGAAGCAAATCTGGATGGCTGAGCAACAGGTCACTCGCCTGAGTGACAAAGGTCACTCAGGCGAGTCAGGTCTGTTACTCCTCTTTTTCTTCTACTAGACTTCTTCTTCCTTTGGAGTTTTCTCCCCTCTCTGCTCTCTTCTTCTCTCTCTGTTGTGTTTTGTGTGTTGTATGTCCACTCTGCTATGTGTTCATGCTGGGAATGCAGCTCCCTTTATAGTGCTTTGAAGCTGGTTCCTCTTCCAAGATAGCCTCCCCATGCTTGTGAATTATTTATTCCTCCCAATGCTTTGTGTCTTGAATCCGAGAATTGACTGGTCTGTTGCCCTTCTCCAGCACTGGTATCAGCTGTAACATTGATCATCATGGGCGTTTGGGAGTCTAACCAAGGGGACAAGCATGCCCTTGGATGGGACACACTTATTAACTCCCAATGTGTCTTGTGTCTTGGAGTTGCTTTTTGACCAACTCAGCCCTCATTTTAAATTGGAATCAGCAGCCTAATTATTTCTCCATAAGCCCCCATTTTCAGCATTTTTTCACTCCGGTCCTCACCTATTTAGAAACACAAAACTAGCTATGTAAAATGAACAAAATCTAAGAAACACCCCTAATTTCTAACTAATTAAAGAGTAAAATTGCAATGCTTTTATGTAACAATTTGACCGTTATCAAAGCCTGGCTTCAAGTTTGAAGCAGATTGCCCCCATTTTTCTTTTATGGGTCTCCCTTCATGATCTTCTGATTGAATTTCTCAATCCAAAAGTAATATTCTCCATGGCTACTGCAATTGGTTAGCCTCTTAAGGTTAATGCTCCGACTTTCAACTTTTTCATGAGGCCATCAGTGGTGAGATTTTGTGTGGAAGTTTATTTAACGAAGGAATTTCCCAAGTCATTGAAGGTGGGGAAGAAGGGGAAAAAATATGAGGAATGCTTTATGATGTAGATTTCTACCCGAAATCCCCAAAATCGGAAGCGAAACACATGGATATGAAAGGTAACCCTTGCCCCGGACTTTACCATTCCACAAACACTCTTTCAGTAGTTTATTAATAGACAATGAAGCACTGAATGGTGGCAAAAACCCCAGTAACCAAACTGATTTTCAGAATACATGCAAAACCGACGAAAGTAGTAATTATAACAAAAAATGAACCCCAGGCAAACGACGTCGGATTGCCCTGAAAATTTGACACAATACTTATATTATGGAATGAAAATTTATGTACCGAATCACATAAGGAAAAGTCTCCAAGAAAGTACTCCATTTGGCATGTCTTTTGTCAAGTTTTTGCTGGCCACTCAAGTACTTGATTGACTCGTGATCTGTGTGAATGATAAACTCTTTGGGTAGAAGGTAGTGCTGCCAATGCTCCAAGGTACGAATAATTGCATACAACTCTTTGTCATAAGTGGGGTAGTTCAATTGAGCACCATTGAACTTCTCTGAGAAATATGCAATAGGCCTTCCATTCTGCAATAAAACACTTCCAATACCTACTCCACTAGCATCACATTAAACTTCAAACACACCATCAAAGTTAGGTAAGGCTAAAACAGGGGCTTTTGTAAGAATTGACATCAAAGTGTTAAATGTTTTTTCCTGTCTATCACCCCAATGAAACTTAACATTTTTCTTTGTCAGCTCATTGATAGGGGCTGCAATAGAGGAAAAATGGGGTACAAACCTTCGGTAGAAGCTTGCAAGTCCGTGGAAGGATCGAACTTGTGTTACCGAGGTAGGAGTAGGCCAATCACGGATGGCTTGTACTTTTTCTTTATCAACCTTAACGCCATCCTTACCTACAATGAATCCCAAAAAGACCACTTCTTTTTCACAAAAAGTACACTTAGACATCTTGCCAAATAAACGGTTAGCACGAAGAGCAGATAAAACACAAGACAAGTGAAAAGCATGCTCTTCTATGTCACGGCTATAAATCAATATATCATCAAAGTACACCACAACGAATTTACCAATAAACTCGCGCAAAACATGATTCATAAGCCTCATAAAAGTAGAAGGTGCGTTAGTTAACCCAAATGGCATCACTAACCACTCATACAAACCGAATTTGGTCTTAAAAGCTGTCTTCCATTCATCCCCTGGCCTCATCCGAATTTGGTGATATCCGGATGCTAAATCAACCTTAGAGAAGATCCTTGATCCACTAAGGTCTTCAAGCATATCATCTAATCTGGGGATTGGATGTCTGTACTTGATTGTGATCTTGTTAACTGCCCTGCAATCCACACACATCCTCCAGGTTCCATCCTTTTTAGGGACTAGAATCACTGGCACTGCACAAGGAGATAAAGACTCACGAATTAATCCTTTAGAAAGCAATTCATCTACCTGCCTTTGTAACTCCTTGGTCTCCACTGGATTGGCCTTGTAGGCTGGTCTATTGGGAATAGAGGCTCCAGGGATAAAATCTATCTGATGCTCAATGCCTCTAAGTGGTGGCAAACCTGATGGTAACTCCTCAGGAAACACATCCTCATAGTCCTGCAAAACCTTTGCAATAACACTAGGCAAAGTGGGCTCTTTCGAGTCATTAGTGTTAGTAAAACAATAATTTTTAAGGACTAACAAAATGCAAAGAGGAGTAGTATCACATACTTCATCAATATCATCCTCAGTTGCCAATAAAATTTGCTTACCCGAGGATGTAGAGGTCTCGGATATTGCCTTTTTCAAAGCCCTTTCCTTTCTTCTTTCTTTCTCCTTTTGTGCCTTAAAATGATCATGAGCTTCTTGGATGTCTTTTGGGCTTAAAGGAGGAAGAACATAGGATGAACCATTTACACGGATAGTGTACTTGTTGGTGACACCATCGTGTGTAGCCTTGTGATCATATTCCCACGGTCTACCTAAAAGAATTTGACAAGCATTCATAGGAACAATGTCACAAAGTACGCTCTGATACCAAATTGATGTAGATTTCTACCCGAAATCCCCAAAATCGGAAGCGAAACACATGGATATCAAAGGTAACCCTTGCCCCGGACTTTACCATTCCACAAACACTCTTTCAAGAGTTTATTAATAGAAAATGAAGCACTGAATGGTGGAAAAAACCCCAGTAACCAAACTGATTTTCAGAATACATGCAAAACCGACGAAAGTAGTAATTATAACAAAAAATGAACCCCAGGCAAACGACGTCGGATTGCCCTGAAAATTTGACACAATACTTATATTATGGAATAAAAACTTATGGAAAATTTTGAGCGCATTTGGACGCCCAAAGCCCCAGTAACCAAAATAGGCAGTAGCTAATTTGATTTGGACCAATCTGCCACAGAAAATATATTGGATTCGTTTATATTGTAAACGAATTTATTTTGACCTGAAATTTGGACACAATATCTCCAATACACTGAAGTTAAAACCCACTAGATTTCAGAATTTTTGAACGACTAAAAGTACTAAAACAAAAATTGGACAAACAGACTGACCCTAAGTGATACAACCTGGAGTCATGCAATGTTTGGCTTAATAAATTGACACCCCTGGCCTACTAAACCCTTTTAGACTTACAAGATAGGATTTTCAGAAAATATGAAGTCAAACACATGGAGCACGCAGGCAGAATCGAAGACGCAAGGATCAATCGCAAGATATAACCATGAACACAATTCACGGTTTGGCTAGATTACTTAGTAATAAAGGAATTCGATACACAAATAGATGCAGCCACCAAAACTACGCCTAAAAGAGCAATATGACATGAGATCTGAATGGAAAGAGAGCTTAGTATGCTACCAAGTTGATAACAACAACCAAAGTAAAGGAATCACTAACAATCGCAAAGGAAATGGATTCAACGACCTTCGCTCCTCTTAGATTGTTACAAACTTGATTAGAGAGCTCCAACAACCAGGCCAAACTCATCCCTAGCTGCCATACTCGTTGCTTGACACTCCCGGAGTGCAAACCACCAAAGTCCAACCTTGGAATTGCAAGATTTCACCATGGACAATCCATTGATGATCTCTCGGTTTCAAGCTTTGAAAAGCTATGGAATTTTCTCCCCTCTCTTTTTTTTTCTTCAGGAAGAAGACTCTTTATCACATCAAACTTGGCTGGCTCCACAAGTTAGGTGGTGAAGCAAGCAACTAGAAAAGTCAAAAGTTGCAACTATGTCTAAAATAATACAACTAGCTTTCCTATACTATTAGAAAATCTTAGAAAAATAATTACTTGACTTAGTGGACCTTTCCTGGTCCCTAAGGAATCCCTCTTTCAGGTTCTAACACTTAAAATAACTTACAACATCAAAGTAAACCAAAAATCAGGCCACAACATCAAATCGGTAAGCTGAAACGGCTCTCCCGGGTTCTTGACTCGGCAAAATGGGCCGTTTTGAGAAAACTCTCAGAAAATGGCAAAATCTCCCGGACAAGCTGGGTTCTACCTCCGATAATGTGTATATAAAATGTCCAAAACGATCATCGGATGTAAAAAATTGGGCCTGGGTGAAGAGTTGTCCGAGTAATGACCTTTTCCCGGCAAACGGGTTAGCCGAATAGGTGCATTTGTTGATTCTCTCGGCAAACATCATTTTTCCTCGGGCAAGTTGAATTATTTCCCCGCAAACCATACCTGAAAGGACCAGAAAACACTAGACTTGAATGGTAAGGAAATTGATCAACCTAGTGTCATACTCTTTCGGTATAGGTACTTCCGTCTGACGTAGGAGACCATTGACACTTTCTTGCAACTTCTTGGCTTTAGAACGTGTCATAGGACCAGAAGACTTAGGTGTCAAGATGGGAGCTTCCTCAGGAAGGTCTACATCACTTTACGTATGAACAGTTCCCGTGTATTTTTCCAAGTGTAGCAATATCGGTCACAAGGCAGTGGATTGTAAAAACGGTCTCGCTAAGCAGCCTTTTGAATCACTTAAATTGAAAGGATCTACTAAGGTTTTGAAGCTAGTTAAATTATCCGAAGTTCCTAAGTCGTAGCCACCAGGGCAAAACCCTAAGTCGCAGCTGCCAGCGCAATCCAAAAACCCTACGATGCAGCCTCGGGATTTGTCTGTTGAAAAGGATGTCGGATCATCCTCTGGTTTGTCAGCCTTTGAGAAAGTTGATGCACTAGTGGATATTCAGGCTCCAGCGCCCCCCCCCCCTCCCAAGGCCCCAACTTTAGAGATCAAAGCAGAAGATACTCAAGCAATGAGCATGACGGTAGTTCCGAAGGAAACGATTGCGAACTCTAATCATTTTTCTATGCTGGAAACAATTACTGAAGACGATATGGATAAACAGGATTATGAGGAAGAAGAACATGTTGAGAATGTCTTTGAGAAAGATCCTGCACGCATTTGTAGTGAGTTAGAGGTTACTCGATCAGAAAACCCTAATACTGACGATCTTCAACAAGCTTTACTGTTGTTGGATAGTGATAAGGCTCTCTCTGTTGGGGTGTCTTTTGATGATGTTGAGGTAGAAAAGATCTTAGATGGTATGGAGGATGATACGAAGGATGGCAGCTTGTCTGAAGATGGCGCTGATGTGCAAGGAACAGTGCAAGGGGTTGGTTCAATTGCCAAAAAAAGGGGTCGAAAGACAAAGCAGGAGAGCGTTGAGCTTCAAAAGGGTTTGACCTTGCAAAGGTTGCCTAGGTTACAGTAATTTTTCTTTTCTTCATCGTTTCCATCATTAGTCAGCTTATTTGGAATATTCGTGGAATATAGAATCAAGCTTCTCAAAGACGCTTGAATACGTTAATAAGAATTCATAATATCTCTGTTTTAGTGATTTTAGAGCCGATGCGCCAAGATTGAAAGTTGGAGGAGATACGAAGGAGTTAGGGTTTGATGTTGCTTATTCCACCCACGAGCAAAATTTGGGTTTTTTGTAAATCGGCTTTCTAAATTTCCTTGCTTGAGCAAGATGATCAGGTACTTCATTTTGAGGTATCTCATGTTTTTGTTCCAAATAAATTTTACTTTTCGGCGGTGTATGCCAAATCTAATAAGCTAGAGAGGCGCGCCTTGTGGAGGAATGTGGTTGAGTTCCGACAGCATTTTGATACCTCTCCGTGGACAATCAGTGGAGACTTCAATGTGATTAGGCAGCTGGAAGAGTACTATGGCACTTCTGTTCAAGACTTTGCTGCAATCACGGATTTTAATGAGTGCATTGAGGAATGTGGATTAATGGAACTGACGACTGTCGGAGAGGAATCCACATGGGGGGAACTAAAAGCTCTGGCTGGGCTTGTAAGAAGCTCGATTGAGTTTTATTCTCGAAAGAATGGCTCGACTATTTTCCAGCATCTTCAGTGGAAACTTTGAATCGCACTACTACCGATCATTGTCCAATGTTGCTCTTATTTGCTGCCAGTGTTGATAGTAAGCCTAAGGTCTTTCGGTTCCAAAAAATGTGGTTGCGGAGGAGTGATTTTATGTATGTGGTTAAGGAATGTTGGGACCAGCCAATTCAGCAAGCGGGAATGATTCGCTTCTCATTGAAGCTTAGGTGGTTGAAGGCCAAGTTAAAGGAATGGAACAAGGAAGTCTTTGGTGATATATCTGCTAACTTGAAGTTGGCGGAGGAAAGTGTGCAACGTTTGGAAGGAGTTTATGATTCTACGGGCTTGGAGCAAGACAGAATTAATTTGTCTGTTGCAAAGGCAAATTTGCTTCAAAAATTAAAGGAGCACGCCAACTTTTGGTCTCAAAAAATTGAATGTTAAATGGCTAAAGGAAAGCGATGTGAATACATCTTTCTTCCATGTGACTTTGAGAGAAAGGCGTTTGCGTCAAGGTTTATTTAAAATCCAATCGGTGGATGGAGGAACTTTGACTAAAATGGTTGACACTGAGCATGAGGCATTACGGTTCTTTCAAGATCTTTTGCATGATAGTCGTACGGAGTTGGGCATTGTTGACGCGTAGGAAGTCTTCACACAAAATATTCCAGCTCTTATTGATGAGGAAGATAGTAAATTCCTATTGCGGCCTATTCTCCTTCAAGAGCTGAGAGATGCGGTCTTCAATATAAAGGAGGATGCGGCCCCGGGAGTGGATGGTTTTGGAGGAACGTTCTACCGCAGTTGTTGGGATATACTAGCTGTGGATCTTTTGAATGCTACACAGGAATTTATGCTTGGAATCCCCCTCCAAGGTCTGTTGCAAGCACTCTCATCACATTAATATCGAAGAAATCTACAGTTGCTACATTCTTGGATTACAGGCCAATCAGCCTCTGTAATTTTGTGAACAAAATCCTCACAAAAGTGTCAACAGAGAGGCTTAAAGGTGTCTTGCCAAAACTTATTTCGGAAGAACAATCGGCTTTTTTTGGCCGGGAGAGATATAATCGATAATGTCATGCTAGCACAAGATTTATGTCAGCTCCTAGACCGGAAGGTGGAAGGCAGCAATTTTTATTCTCAAATTGGATAGTATGAAGGCTTTTGATAGGGTCCGTTGGAGTTTTCTGGAAAAAGTTTTGAACAAGTTTGGTTTTCCAGCTTTATTTGTGTGGTTGATCATGAATTACCTCTGCAATAGTTGGTTCTCTGTCTTAATCAATGGAAGTCTGGTGGGGTTTTTTCCATCCCCTAGAGGAATCAAGCAAGGGGATTCTCTTTCCCCCTATCTTTTCATTTTGGTTTCAGAGGCTATGACAAGGCGGCTTAATTATCTTGTTGAATCTGGGCTAGTGGCAAATTATCGAACCCCTAGTGGATCGCTAATTGTTTCTCACCTAGCTTTTGCTGATGATTTAATCATCTTTTCAAGGGGGCTGAAAAGATCGCTAAGGGAGCTCAATGCTTTCTTTAATATCTATGAGAAAGCTTCCGGTCAGAAAATAAGTCGTCAAAAGAGCTCTTTTATGGTGACTGGAAATTGTACTGCGAGAAGGGTTGGTATTATATAACGCGCTTTAGGTATTCAAAAAGGTACTTTGCCTTTTGTATACTTAGGGTGTCAGCTTTATCATGGGAGAAGGAAGGTGGAAATGTTCCAATTCCTTTTGGACAACTTGGATGCCAAACTTTTGTCATGGAAAAATCGGTTGTTGAGTGCTGGAGGTCATTTGAACTTAATAAAACATGTCCTAGCCTCTGTTCCTATACATGTGTTATCAGCTGTGCCGCCTCCTAAGTCGATCCTTCGACAAATGGAGAGTAGATGTCAACACTTTCTATGGTCTGGAATGAATGATGATGGTCGGTGACACTAGCAATCATGGGAATAGCTTACGTTTCCGGTACAAGAAAATGGTCTGGGAATAAGGTGTTTTCAAGGGGTAGTGGATGCCTTGACTGCTAAATTATGGTGGAAGTATAAACATCAAAGGGGCTTATGGAGCAAGTTTATAGCATCACTTTCTCGTACAGCTAGAAAGAAAACTTCTTGGTGCCGTGTTTTGAAAATTGAAAGAAGGGTTGTGGAACATACAAAGGAGATCATTCAGGCGGGGGGGGGGGGGGGGGTGATCGGTTTTTTTGGTTCGACAATTGGTCGCATTATGGAGTTCTCTAGAATGTTGATCATTTTCAGCCACCTGGTCCGCAATGAACTGTTCGTCAATTCTTTGATGATAAGCAACAACATTTATTGCAAATTCAAAACTTCATTCCGGCTCAGGTTCTAAACTTTCTTCAAGTGTACGACCCAGAATTCCAAGGGGATGCTGATTTGCTAGTATGGCAGCATAATACAGATGGAGAATTTTCTGTTAAGTCAGCTTATGATACATTGAGACATTGATGGAATTGGGAGATTTGGTGGAGGTTTGTTTGGCTCGCGCAAGTACCGTTGTGGATTTCTTTTTTTGCTTGGAAGTTGCGCAACAAGCTATTGCCGTTTCCAGAGGATCTTAGTAGAATGGGGATTTTCTGGTTTCCCTCTATTTGCAGCCTTTTTAACTCTCATTGTGAAGGGGTGGAGTATACATTTTTCTCTTGTCGCAAGGCTCAGGAACTTCGATTCTTTTTTGCAGCTTTATTAGGAGTTCGAATGAATGGCGAGTTCTCTCTCGCATCTGGCCTTTTAAGATGGTGGAAAAGAGGTAACCCTAAAACGGCTTATGGTTATTTACGCATGGTTCTTCCCTAATTAATTATTTGGGAAATTTGGAATGCCAGGAACAAGTTTATTTTTGAAGGTGTTACAATGGTAGCTTTGGTTGTCATTCGCTCCATTGAGAATCAAGTGTTCCACTTGTTAGCTCATAATTTTAATGCTGCAAATGTTGAAGAAAAATCCTTCTTAAAGGAAGGTTTCGGTGTGTGTATGGAAAGTATTGCTCGACCTCAAATAAAAGAGGTCAAATGGAAACCGCCAAATCCTGGAAGCTTTGTGTTAAATACTGATGGTTCTTCGAGCTTGGATGGTATGGGCTATGGTTTCGTTAGTCAGGGTGAAGGTGGAAGTTTCATATATGGGGAAAGTGGTTACTTTGGCGGAGGTGATAGTTTCATGGCTGAGGTAGCTGGTATTATTTTTGGATTGCGAAAATGTGAGATGCTCAATCTTCCGAATGTTTGTGTTCAAATGGATAATGAGGCATTGGCTGATACTTTGAGAAATCGTTCTGGGTTTCCTTGGAAATATTTCATGTTATTTCAGGAGATGAATTCACTTATCAGGTTATGCATATATATATATATATATATAGAGAAGCTAATTCAGTAGCTGATAAGCTTGCTAAAATTGCGCCCTCTGGACTCTTAAAGATTTTTGTAACCCTAGCTTTCCTTCCAGTGTATGTAAAAGGTTTATTGATCTTGGATCAATTTTCCTTCCCTTATATTCGTGGTAAGTTGAGGTGATGTAAAAGTGGTGAGACTGAAGCTCTGTCATGTCTTTCTGCATAATAATAAAAAAATATGAGGAGAGGTAAAAATAGGGAACTATATAACATATATATGTTCATCCCTTGGGTGTGCCTTAGGTGCATTATACTATATGGCATTGGCCTGCTAAAAAATTTACCTCTTGGGTATACCCCTTGAGTTTTTTTGAGTTAGTTAGAACCTGAACGTCATCCTAACCTTTCTGTTGAAAAAAAAAGTATGATATTCTTCTGTTGTACTGTTAAGAAAAAAGAAGTGGGGACATTACGTTAAGTTTGTGCGTATTTGAACTTTAAATGGATAATCATCTTTCATATCTTGGTTACCCATGTGTTCCACTACACCAGTCAAAAAGATTGATAAATAATTGTTCTCCTTGTCAAGAAACACCTCTTTATGATTGGGCTCGACTTCACAACTCCAATAGCAGCTTGACATGATTAGTCTAGGACTTGACATGCTGAAGTCAAACACTGACTCGAGAAAGTTGTGTAGTACGAGCAATCCCAATTCTAACCATTGGGATAGTTTTAATCCATGTTATGCAAATCCAGGTTTTGAATCTTATGAACGGGATTATTATCATTCTACTTTACCAATGAATTCCTACTATGATGTCGAAAAGGTGCAACTCTAAAGGGAAATAGAGGAGCTTCGTGCAGGGGACGAAGAGATGATGCAAAGGCTTGAAAAATTGGAGTACATATGACTCTGTAGAGAGGTTCTGCAGTTCAAAGCCATGCTTAAATAGTATGTGCAAAGTCTTGACCAAATGAATCTACGATGCCAAACAATTAAAGACATCGCAAGAATGGAGAGAAAGCAAGACCACGAAGAAATAGTTCCATCAATGGTGGAGAATAAGGTAGAACCAGCTCCAGAAGTGGAAGCCAAAGAAGAGCCGATGGAGGTGGAAGTACACCCACCCCCTTACCAAAAGCCACCACCTAGACCTATTCCACCCACTTCAGGTTTGGGAACAATTCACTTCCTCAAGTGGTGAGGAGATATTTGTTGTGCCAAGAGTGGTACATCAAGTTGTTAATAACCCACTTGATGAGGAGTTGATGTTAGAGGAACTATTTGGGGAAGATAAATTGTGCTTAGCTCTTGAAGAGACTCTTTCTCCGAAGGAAGAGATGATTGACCTTACGGATACAAATATGTGGATGAAGAAGAGTCAATTATCTCTTGGTGAGAGACATATAGGTGAACATTACGGTGACATCTCTTGGGTGTAGAAGAAAATGATGTTGAGTTTACTCAATTTAAGTCGTGGTCCCCAAGAAGATGAGTAGGTAGAACATGATGGGATATCCTACATGTCTGATGATTGAATGACATGCTTCCTGGAGGCCTGATCGACTGGTAGAAGGCACATTCTTATGGTATCAGGATGTTTATTCCAAGTTGCTTGAAGCCATAAAAATGGATTTTTAATTCATGGGAGACTACCCCATGTTCTTTTCCTTCTAGTTTGCTCTTTGTATAGGATTTTTATTTTACAATTTTATGTGTGTGTTACATGTGCAGAATAGGTTTCAAGTTCCCCCAATTCATTTGGTGATCCAGATATGTAGTACATCAGGAAGCCAGTCACTTTGTGGAGTCAAATCCTAACTCCACCAAGTCCTTCAGCAATAATCTAAGTCGTTGTGACTGGTTTGCTTCTTACCCTTTTGTCTATATTGGATCTATGCTCTTTTTTAAGTGTGGGGGAATTGATGTCTTGTCTATACATGTGTGTGTGTGTGTGTGTGTGTGTGTGTGTTTTTAGTTATTTTATTTTTCAAATAAAATGGAGCTGGGAATTTTGTGAACAGAGGCTGTTGACTTTAAGAATGTTCTTTGTATTTCTCAAAGTTCTGAATCACTTTGTAAGCTTAGTCTGTCACATTGTGAAGTGTCTCTGAACCTACTTGATTTTTAAAGTCAATCTATTTCTTTTCATAGCCCACCCATATATTTTAAAGTCTTCCCTCCCTACCTTCCTAGTTCCTGAATCTTGAAGAGTCTTTTGAATGCCATTTCCCTTTGCAACTGATGAGTGTCTTGAAAATTTTTGTGCTTAATGTTGAATTGCTAGACTTTAGTTTGGATTAATCTTTTGATTATCTAGATATCTCCTTCTCTCTCTAAAAAGGTTTCTCTCTCGCCTCTATCTAAAAAAACTCCTTCACCGGAATTCTTCTATTCCCCCGACCGCCATTATCGGTGGTTGGGGGAGCCTTCTTTTCTCCAATTGTTTTCTCTTTTTTTTCGCCTTCATTTCAAAATAGGCCTAGCCTCCTCCGTCCTCTACTGCAGCTGAACATCGGAGACCCCCGCTTGTGTTGATAGCGCAGATCTACATATCTGAATTCGGTGATCAGATCAACAGCCACTACGGTGACGCGACTGCCGCCGACGATTCAGATGAACGGCCTCCACTTGCTGCTGCAGAGCCAACAAGACGGATCCACAGCGACGTTGCCAAATCTTTTGAGTTCTACAGATCCTTTCCGGTCTGAAATCCAGCCGTTGCTGCTCTCTTCTGCTCTCTTCAGGCAGCCACCAAGGTCCGACGCTAGAAGCGGCCATCTGGCCTATCGATGCTCCAAATCAGCAGGTCAGAGATTCTTTGATTTGATGCCACCCAGATGCCGAGTGACTCGCCATCTCCATCCTTCACGATAATGCAGATCGTGCTTTTAATCTCCGACCACAAATCTGGTTACCTCCCATAGCCGGTTATTCTGATCCATCAGCTTTAAAAATCGGTTCGCCAGTGCTCTGGTTCAAAAAGCACCAGTTTCCCTTGGAAACTGGCCTCTCTGGTCAACAAATAAACTGTATCGGATTGTGGTTTAGTTGGGTGACAACTTGGAGGTAGCAACCAAATTCTTTGTGTATCACTCACTGTTCGACATTCTCAAATATGCCCACCAAATGCGGCAGTCTGTAAACAGTGATCCATAAGATGCGAATAACGTAAACAGAGGAAATGGTTATTGGTTTGGTCTCTACCGTTATTACACTATACCAGTCTATTCCTGATATAGTTTACTAATATTCAAATCACCGTCATTAAATGATGGCTTCTCTTTGTACGGGGTAAGTCTTATACACTGCCCCGGAAATATTTTAGTTTATCAATAAATTCCCCAGGTACTAACCTGGTTTGCTAAAAATGAATAAATAAAAGAAATAATCTTTTGATTATCTTTTTGAGCTTTGATGCCCTGTAGCTACCTGGTAATTATTTTAAGACTCAACATGCTCAATTTCATAGGTACCTTGTTCCTATCAGAGATTTGTTCTTAAATGCTGAATTTATTTGAGGAACTATGGTACTTTTGATTTGTTTGCTCTCTATAGTCTCTATGCCTATTGGTATATACCAAGATACATGATGCGTTTTATTGTTGATATCTATAGTATTATACTAAGAGAGAAACCAGAGAGAGAAAACAAAAAAGAATTCCAAAGGTGCCACACAAGATAAAATCTTATGTGTCATTTTTCTATTGGTTGAGTCGAAAAATATTTACAACAATTATACTAATAGTCCTTCAAATTTTATGTAAATAAAGTTTTATTAAATGGCATTTAAAATTATATTTAAAATAGGAAAATAAAAATTAATTAAATTTAATGGACGGGATTAATAAACATTAATGCACCAGAATTATTCCCTCCCAAAAATAATCTCTCCCAAAAATAATCCCCAATTAGTATTAATTGATTGATTTAAATTATAAGTTCAAAGGGATAAGGCATTTATTATTTTCAACATTAATTCACCGGAATTTTTTACCCCAGCCAATTCGAATAAAAAAAAAATCCCTCTACAAAATAATCCCTAAATACCCACAACTTTTACTAATCTATCTATAGTATTATACTAAGAGAGAAACCAGAGAGAGAAAACAAAAAAGAATTCTAAAGGTGCCACATAGGATAAAATCCTATGTGTCATTTTTCTATTGGTTGAGTCAAAAAATATTTACAACAATTATACTAATAGTCCTTCAAATTTTATGAAAATAAAGTTTTATCAAATGGCATTTAAAACTATAGTTTAAAATAGGAAAATAAAAATCTATAGTATTATACTAAGAGAGAAACCAGAGAGAGAAAACAAAAAAGAATTCTAAAGGTGCCACATAGGATAAAATCCTATGTGTCATTTTTCTATTGGTTGAGTCAAAAAATATTTACAACAATTATACTAATAGTCCTTCAAATTTTATGGAAATAAAGTTTCATCAAATGGCATTTAAAACTATAGTTTAAAATAGAAAAATAAAAATTAATTAAATTTAATGGGCGGGATTAATGAACATTAATGCACCAGAATTATTCCCTCCAAAAAATAATCCCCAATTAGTATTAATTGATTAATTTAAATTATACGTTCAAAGGGATAAGGCATTTATTATTTTCAACATTAATTCACCGGGATTTTTTACCCCAGCCAATTCGAATAAAAAAAAAATCCTTCTACAAAATAATCCCTAAAATCACTACTTGATTGTTTTAAAACCTAAGTTCAACGTGCGGGAAAGTGGGAATTCTTTAGTGATTAAAAACTAATCAAATTTAATTGGAAAAGACTAATCAACATTAATGTAATGGAAGTCAATTCTCCACCAATCTTATCCCTTAATCAACGTGACGTTATCTTCTTTATTCCATAGTTATGAATTTTACTTTAGTTACTGGTTATGATATCTCATTCAGACATTCACTATAAATATCCACTTCGGTCTAACTCTAACATGTACAATGACAACCGATGAAACACTGAAGCGAAGCATCTTATATACTTTACAAAACATCTTTGCGGCGACGACCTCACTCCGATCATGTTTTATTTAACATGTAAGGTGTCTCTTTCTCCAATTGTGTGCAATCTTGATTAACATGCGTTTTTAACCGTGTAGACATAAATTGTTTTGATTTATATGACATGTAACATCTGATTTATTATTTTGGTGGTCTTTTTTAATTTTATTTGTATATAATCCTTATACATATTCCATTATTTAATTACATTTTTGGCATACAATTTATAAAATGTTGTCATTTCAAAGTATATATAACAATTTTATTTATCACGATCTAATTTAATTTTAATCATATATTTATTATTACAAACCAGTTACTTTATTTGTATTAATCACATTTAAAATTTAAAAATATATTTTAATAGATGTATATGTATAAACCCCGCACATCGTGCGGGTTTAACATCTAGTCTTTAGTCTATGCTAACAAAGAAAATTTTTGGTACTCGAGAGATGCATTTGTCGTGTGATTTTTAACGTTTGTCAGTTACAACTTTGACTTGCTATAACAAGGAAATGGCCAACCCTTGTTTGGAGTGTTCTACGGAGAAATAGTAGCTAAAATTCTTCAACCACAACACTAAGGATACAGAGAATCAAACCCATATGCTAAACAATATGCACCAAGAAGTCTACCTCATCCAATTCAATGGGATGACACCTTGATCACTCAAGAAAGTCATCTGTTCACTTGCCAAAGTCATTTCTGTTTTTAAATTTTTCTTTCTTTTCTTTTCTATTTTTGGTGGTGTTTTGTAGCATTGAATACAATGCTATGTATAAGTCTCGGGCAGTCAATGTAGTGTCTAGAGTGTCTAGCTAGTGTTTTTTTTCTTTTGTGTTTGTGTTTTTCTTGTTTTTTCTTTTTTTTTTCTTTTTTTTTTTAGTAATAGGCTGTGAGTCTTTGTGACAAGTCTATTAGTAATTTTATGCTTAGAGAAATGTCAAAATTCTATGATGAATTTAGTTGCATTGTTGTGATCTCTATTGGAGCTCACTTGTCTGAAACCTGGAGGGACTGTGAATCTAAAAGTTAGACTAAGGCAACCATACGCATTATGACAGTCTCGATTCAAGCCCATAGTGGTTTGTATTAGCCTAAATACATATATATATACATATATATTCTATATAAAAACTTTAAGATATGTTTGTTATAACTATATTTTAACATGACTAAGATACTTGTTTCACTAATACTACTAACAATAATTTCCCAAAACAGGGACTATACATCTAAAATCAACCAAAATGCAATAGAGGTGCATAATCAATACAATTATTATTGTCAACATCAATCTTTTATTTTATTTTAAATGAACCATGACGGTACCTGTTACCTCATGAAAATCTCACCAACTTGATTAATTGTGAAAAAAAAATAATATATTGGACATTGCATAAGAGTTACTGAAAGGAAGGTTGTGTTGTACTTTTTACTAGTAAATTCTTAATTATATATAAAAGTAATAAATAACAAAAAATTATTTTTCCCGTAAGTAATTAGAAAAGGTTTGTTGATCTAAAATCACCGATCCTTCAGCAATTTGTGGTAATTCTAATAAGGAATTGAATCATTTCGACTCTTCAACTGAAGCAACCTTTGTTGATTGATAAGCAAGTGCTTTCAGTTCACGATAGACATATATAATCTTAAACCACAAGCATTTAATTTAAGACTTCTATTAGCTTCTTTAAATGTTTTTATGTGCTTCTAGGTGGTACAAAATCAGATGATGTCGTTGTCTGGCCCCAAAAGAAAAATTTATAAACCAACATAAAAACTATTAGTTTAATAGTAACTCAGGTCAAACCCACAAGGACGACAGTGATTGTCCTTAAACCGCTAGCTGACAAGAATAAAAAATAAACAAAAGGGAGCAGAAAAATTGGGCACTCACACGAGTGTTGTCAGTACTTGCGTGAGTAATGGTCTTCCTCACGGAGTAGTAAAGTAACTTTAACAAATAGCAAGTAGGTAACCAGTTATGAGAGACAGGGCATGAAAGGTAGCAGTTTAGAAAAGATTACAAGAAAAAAAGCAAAGTAAGGAAGCCTGGGGATCCTCTTTACTTTCTATGTTACTTCTACAGTGAATACGCAACCATGTGGTACAAAGGGTGTTTAGTCAGACGCTCTCCTACTCCGAAACCACTTCCGAGTGAATAAGGAGCATATCCATCACTGACTAACATAATCCCTTCCAAATAAAATATCCATTTTGGTGAGCCATTATTATTCTAGAGTCATATTGACCACCTCGTGTCAACTAGGTATCTTCTGATCCTAGTTGAAACCTTAGATTTTTATCACTAACTCAACAACCAAATTTTAGTCGTTCTAAACTGAGTTTACCCGTCAAGGATTGCCTTAGTATGCATGCACAAGTGTCTAGTTGATCAAACACTGGGGAAACTTATATCGTCCAAATTTGAAGCATTTTCACATAGAAAGAGGGATTCAACCCAAGCAAAATATCTAACTACTCATAATCAGTATTTTGAATACAAGATCTGTGAAGAAGAGCACAAAATATGATTATAAGAGAAAAGGAAATAAGCAAAGATAAAAAAAAAAAAGATCTAAGCTTTTAGGAGCTGCAAATCACCCAGGCGAGTTAGGATGCCACTTGCCTGAGAGACTGTCTCTCCATTAACTACCTTGAGAGGCTCTATTGCAGAACTCTCTCCTCAATCACTACTACACTAAATCCTAATCTTTCAACACTAATCTAAGCCTTTGCCTCCTCTCTCCAAAATGTGAATCTTGTTCTCCTTTTATAGGGTGCAGCAACTTGCTTCTTCACTCAGATTTGGCCACGTACGCCCAGAAGCAGCTGCATCAAGAGCATCTATTCCTTGCTTGGCTATTTGATGTCAGTAAAATATATACACTTTCTAGCAAATATTTTCTACTCATTTTTACTTATTATTAGGTCTCAATCAATTAGAATTAGTTTACTTTTGGGTTGATTTTGTATTTCACGGTAATTAATGGACCAATATGGAAAATCAGCATAAATGAGGGCCAAATGCAAGCTGCTGAAAATCAGGCTGTTGGAAGATCGATCAAAGCTGAAGCAAGTGGAGAAATCCTTGCAAAGGAAGGAAGAATAGCAGCAGATGATCACAACTTGGAAGAATCTACAGCAGCACATTCAATTGAGAAGAAGAAGAAGGGCAGCTGTTCTGCTACCAAGTTGTTGTTGTAGTAGTTGTTGCTGCTGTCAATCGAAGAGGAGCCACGACCTGAAATCTTGGTTCCCAAGAAAGGAAATTGCTTTGCCATCACTGCAAGTTGTTACTACAAGTGGAAGAAGAGAAGAAGGGAGAATATTTGAAGAACAGCAGCTGCAACTCTGCTACTTACCAACTGCTGCTGCTGCTGAGATGATGGATTAGCCGCTGCAGGAGGGTGAATAATGTATAGTAAGTGTCCCAGGAAACAAGGAAAGAAAAGGGCAGAAGATTGAGGCTGAATTGGGGCTGGAAACACAATGATGAAAGGAAGCATGCTGCTGCTTGCTGACTGCTACAAATTGAGCTGTGAGTATTAAAGAATGAAGAAATGGAGATTTTTGGCTGCAAATGGGGAGGATGCAATGGAGAAGAAGACTAAGGAGAAGGAGCAATGATGAGTAAAAGATGACTGATTGCGGCTAAAGAAGGAAGAAGCTAACCATAATAGACAGCAACTTGCCAATTGGGCAAGTTGTTGGATAAACAAATGCCTTTGGCTGCTGCAACTTGCTGTCTCCTCCAATCTTCTGCAAGGAAGGCAAAAATTCAACCAATCCAAGCCTCTCCAAATCTCTATAAATAGCCAGCCAATAGCAGTAGTTAAGGAGGACAGATTGGGTAGTTAAAATCAGTTATAAAAACAGTAGTTACGTAGTTAGTTAGTTGGTTAGAAATATGGTAGTAGCAAGAACAGGATTGCAGACTGTCACTCCGTCAAGTGGCGAACGCCACTCGCCAAAGTGAGCAGACAGTGACTGCCCTGCTACCATCTTTCCCTTCTATCCTCTAACCTTTTGATCTTGAATTATGTCTTATATTTTGCACTTTGTTGCTCTCTTGAATTATGTCTTATATTTTGCACTTTGTTGCTCTCATATTTTGACTATTCTCACTCTCCCAAGTGACAAATCTATTTAATTCTTTTACTTTCCTTTTCTTGCACTTTAATCAGATTTTGAGCGGTTGACTGCCATATTTATGGAACGACCCTGCTTACCACTAGCTAATAGTTTTAAGTATGTTTTATAAATATTCTATTGGGGGTAAAATCAAGGACTGTCCATGCCAACCACCAAAAGTGGTGCCGATTGCCGGGAATGGCGTTAATAATCCTTGAAGTCTAATTACTGTGTTTTGTTTTTGTTCTTTTTATTTTTCTACTTTTACTCAAAATTCACTCACTCAAATCACAATCTTGCTATTGTTACAATTCGTGTTTTGATTAATGGTTTATGACTAGAATCAATTCATTAGGAGAGCTAAGTTTTGACCTTGAAATTGAAATCACGGCAAGGAAATCCAAAGCCTTGCGAAACAGAGAAGCAACTGCTCGTGTTCTTAAAAACCAGATGCAGAGGGCAGAAACAGCAGCAGCTGATCAACCTCAAGAAAGAGAGCTACAACCAACTCCACCCAGACTGCTAAGAGATTATTTTGTACCCAAGAGGAGAAAGTTCAAACTCCACTTGTGTACAATGATGTTGCAGCAGAGAACTTTGAGCTCAAAACTCAAATGATTCAATGGGTGCAAGTTGCTTGTCCTTTCTATGGACTGCCTAGTGAAGATCCTAACAAGCACATCAGAAAGTTCCTGAGATTCTGCAGCACCTTCAAGATTCAAGGACTGTCTAAGGACGAGGTTTACTTAAGACTGTTTCAATTCACATTGCAGGTATTCCTTACAAAATTCTTCCCATTGTCAAGGACGTTGCTTTAAGATCAGCCATCATGACTTTTCAGCAGTATGGAACAGAGACTCTTTATGAGGCTTGGGAGAAATTTAAGGAATTGATGATGAAATGTCCTCAACATGGTGCAGACAAACCAATGCAACTATGTATCTTCTACAATGGATTATAGCAGACTTCCAGGGAATCATTTGATTCATCTTCTGGAGGAGCCTGCATGATGAAACTTGTGGAGGAGGAAATCCAGCTGTTAAAAAATATGTGTGCTAATCATTTCAGATGGCAAAAGGAGCTTAGAGCTACAGCTAAGAAAGCTGGAGTGTTGGAGCTCGATGCTACAACTCACTTGCAAGCCCAAATGGCAGCCATCACCAGTAAAATAACCAAGTTAATAGCTGACATCAACAAGCCAAAAGCTGATATCGGTAAGATTTGCACAGGATCCCACAATAACTCTATTTGTCAAGCCATTGGAATAAATTCAGTTCGTAAGGCAAGAAAATGACAGAGGAGGATTTAACAATTACAACAATTCGAGGCCTCAGCAGAACAACAACTGGACTAATCAGCAATCAAATTATCAGAGACCAGCTCAACCACTAGGATTTCAAAATCAACCATTCAGAGTCAAGGAGGAGGACTTGATCAAGGTGGGTAATGTTCTTGCTAGTCTTGATGCCACTGTAAAAGATATGCAGAATCAGGTGGCACCAATGGCAAGGAAAATACCGGACAGACCTATTGGATCACTTCCAAGTGACACACTTGAGAATCCTAAGAGGAGAGAAGCACACCATACAGTTCAAAACCAAGAGATGCAGCACAAGAATTTGATGCAACTCAAGGAAGCAGAATAGAATCATCACTGAGTCTGGCATGAGACTTTAAACTATTGCGCTGCTTGGGAGGCAACCCAAGGTAAGTTCTTTTGTTCTTATTAATTTTGGTTCTATTAGTGTTTTGTTATTTAATCAATCTGTTTAGTGGCAATCAGAAAGGGTGGAACAACCCTTATCAGAAATTTTTAGGTGGAATTGTGTGGATGGTTAACCCGTAATGCCTTGCCGACCATGGTATAGTTAGGACGGCAAAATTTAGTTTAATAATCTACACAAAACAATGGACATTGATCTATCGTCTCAACTGGGGGAGTGATATCACTTTCGCGACTGAGATGATTGATCAAAGTAAACTTGCAGTTAAAATAGCCACCAAGTGTTCTGGTCAAAAGGAAGTAGGAAGGAGGGAAGTTTAATTTGAATAACGGGCAAAATTGGAGGGTAGAATTGTCTAGAGTAATGCCTGGAAAACTAGAACATTCCAACTCAAAAACTGACACCCCAAGCCCACATAAAAATACCTTTAATTTCTACAGACCCCTTCTATCTTCTAAATTCTTCCATCAGTTACCACTAGCAAAACCATAAATCAAAAAAAAACCGTAATACTCAAAACACATCACTATACATGGCCACATGCAGGCAATCTGCAAGACAAAGGGATGTATAGAACTCCAGAGCCGACAGACAAACACCGACTACTATGGCAGCCCGCCGGACAAGAAGTCAGAGGAGAGCCCACAAGATTCACACAGGCGATGACGGTAATTTTGAAGAGGAAGTTTATCAGCAAGGATGGGAACGAAGGATGATTATTGAATGGGCAGCAACTTTCCCAACGGATCTATCATCTTACTATATTATCAAACATTACTGCAAAAGGTTCTGTGATGTCCCTCTATGGCCAAATCTCAGTATGGTCAGGGAATTTTATAGCAGTATGGGAGAAGCACAAGGGGATAAAGTGGTGGTGAGAGGCAGAACAATCAACATCAGTGTGGCAACTATAAGAGAATTACTGGAATTGCCACAAGTAGATCTCCCCCATGAAGAAGCGTTGCACCAGATGATGGAATTCGACCATGAGGAAGAGCTATCAGGGATTATGAGCCGTGAACTTGATGTCATTTGGACATTCAAGAACGGTAGACTGTGACACTTTCCAGCTTCAGACTTGAGACCAGAATATAAGCCCTGGTTCAACTTCATCTGCAAAGACCTCATACCAGACCGACGCCGGAAAAAGATAACCTATGCAGCGACAATATTGCTTTATGCAATAGTTACCAACACACCAATCAATGTAGCTGAAGTAATCATAGAGCAGATGGACATCTGGACTTCCAACCCCAGAAGGAACTCCTGGTTCTTTCCGGTCCTTATTACAAGGCTCATGGAACGAGCAAATGTTCAGTTTCTACCCACGGATGTCAGGAAGGAACTTCAACAACCATGGCATCTGGAGAATTCACCATATCCCTCTCTTAGGAGATGTACCCATGATTACCGAGGGGAGTACTCTGTTGTCTTTTCTTTCTTTTTTTTTTCTTCTTTTGATTTTTTATGTTTTACTGTGTTTGTTTGTGTGTCTTAGAGTCCTTAGGATAGATAGAGTCCACTTTGTATGATGATTTTTCTGTTTACAAATGAATTGCATGCTAAGTGATTGTGTGTATTCTTCCCCTATTTTCTGGATGTGTAAGCATTGAGAACAATGCTTATTTAAAGTTTGGGAGAGGGCTTAGTTCTAAATTTGTATGCTATGCTTTGAAAAGATCAAATTTGGGGGAAAAAAACAACCAAAAAAAAAATTGTGCAAATAGAAGTACTTTATGTATATACAGTGTCAAAGCTCTATGATGATTCAAAAATGTGCGGGAAACTTTGAAATTTTGAACACTTGTGGATTCACTTGAAGTCAGTCCATAGTTCTTCACTTTCTCGAGCACATTATGTCACTTGCCAAAGTGAGAGCTCTGAGCTTAAATTGAAAATATGATTGCCATATTGCGTTGTTGTGATCTTATACAGGAGTCCACTTGTCTGAAACCTTTGGGGGAGGGACTGTAATTCTGAGTGAAGACTAAGGCAACTCTTCTCATCATGGCAGCATCTATAAGAGCCCATTGTGGCCTATAAAAAACATAAAAACGCTGGGAAAAGGGGTTGGTAGGCAGTTAAAATTGAGCTGAAAAGAAAAATTTGCAATGAGGGAAGTTAGGAAGACTGTCCAATGAGCCAGTAGTACCCCTAAGTATTTAGGTTTGGGAAATAAATAGAAGAGAGTCCTCAGGCCTGATGAGAAATAAAGGAAAAATGTTTAGAATACCAAAAAGTGCTGAAAAAAATGTGCTGGTATAAGGCCTGAGTGGGAAAGATCCAGAAGAAAAGCCATATAGACAAGGAGAAAAAGGGTTGAGGGAGAATAAGATGCAGCCAATGTTGCTTGCAGTTATGTGAGGAAGTCCTTAGAATCTAAAAATCTCAATTAGAATACCCCAGTAGATGGCATGGAAGAAATAGGTACTGATCACAATAATGTCCATTTATTTTTAAATTGATTAATTCTTAGAATGGATCATAGATAAAACTTGAATTTTGGCTGTGACATATGCACACACATACTGAAGAACTTTGATGTTGCCTTTCTGTGATAAACACTGGTGTATAATCTGTCCAATGAGGGACTTGAATCTGAGACTAGCATTGATGTAATATTGCATTTACTCTTGTTTAGTTAGCCACATTCTTTTTCGATCACTGTCATTACTCTTATCCCTGAAAATATAAAATTCCACTCCTTTTCTCTGATTCAGTCCTTCTGTGTCTGGATCAGTAGGAATGAAGTTTGATTCTGTTTGCTTAAGGATCAACAAACCTCTGAGTTTGAGTCTATTGCTTCAGGACAAGCAACATTTCAAGTCTGGGGGAATCTGATGATCGTAAAATATATACACTTTTAGCAGGCATTTTCTACTCATTTTTCCTTAGTATTAGGTGGCAATCAATTAGGATTAGTTTACATTTTGGTTGATTTTGTATTTAACGGTAATCAAGGGACCAATGTAGAAAATCAGCATAAATGAGGGCCAAATTGCACAAAAGAGCATCATTCTAGACTGAAATGGAAGTTGCTGGAAATCAGGCTATTGGAAGATCGATCAGAGCTGAAGCAAGTGGAGAAATCCTCTTCAAGTTTGGGGGAATCCGATGACAATAAAATATACACACTTTTAGCAGGCACTTTCTACTCGTTTTTTCTTAGAATTAGGTGTCAATTAATTAGAATTGGTTTACTTTTGGGCTAATTTTGTATTTCTAGATAATCAAGGGGCCAATGTGGAAAATTAACATAAATGAGGGCCAAATTGCACAAAAGAGCATCACACTCAGTGGAGAAGAAGAAGGGCAGCTGTTGCTGTTCTGCTGCCAAGTTGCTGCTGCAGTAGCTGTTGCTGCTGTCAATCAAAGAGGAGCCACGACCTGAATTTTGGTGCCCAAGAAAGAAAATTGCTTTGCCATTAGTGCAAGTTGTTGTTGCTACAAGTGGAAGAAGGGAAAGAGGGAGAATATGTGAAGAACAGCAGCTGTAACTCTGCTACTTACCAACTGCTGCTGATGCTGAGTTGATGGAATGGCTGCAGCAGGAGGGTGAGCAATGGTATAGCAAGTGACCCAGGAAACAAAGAAAGAAAGGGCAGAAGATTAAGGTTGAATTGGGGCTGAAACATAGTGAAGAAAGGAAGCATGCTGCTGATGTTGCTGCTTGCTGACTGCTGCAAGTTGTGCTGTGAGGATTAAAGATTGAAGAAATGGAGATTTGTGGCAACAAATGGTGAGGATGTGCCGGAGAAGAAGACTAAGGAGAAGATTGTTTCTTCAAAATGTGCACTTCTGGTCCAATCAGTATTTCTACACCATTTCGCCAATTTTGCCAAAAATTTACTTTGTTTCAGTTAGGTCCCTGATCGGAGAAAAATGTAGAAAGTACTTAGTAGTATACAATTCTAACCTAAGTTTTACTATTTTACAAGAGATAGGGACTAAAAGTAATGCTCATAATCATGTACATTTGACATTCATCACTTATATAAGAAGAATCTAATATGCAAAAGATGTATGTACTTTTTAGTATATCCAACCAATGGGGATGAATTTCAATGGGGTGTTTGGTTGGTGGCTTTTGGAACGAGGGTATGAAATAATTCCAACTAGTAGTATTTGTTTAGCGGGTTTTGAATTTGTAGAAATGAATTGATATTTAATTATTTATGAATCTTCTAAACACATAGGGGATGAGGTTTTCATCTGATTCCTGTTTTTGCAATTTTTATTCTTCAACTTTTTGTTTTTTATGATACTATGTTGTACATTAGTTTATTATTGTATTATAAAAATAACTTTTTCTTGCCAAAAAATGAACTCAAACAATCAAGATATACAACTATTGAGAAAGAACATGGATTTAACAACTAGAAGGAGAAGGAGAAAATTAATCTGTATATATTCTGTGGAGAATAATCTTTTTTTTATAGACAAAAGATAGAAGGATAAGAGCTAATAATTATAAGATTTAACTATGATAAAATCTAAGTAATTATTATCTCTATGTATTTGATTCATTGTATAACTCTTCTGCTTTGTGGACATTCACAACATTAGACATTTATAACATTTCTTAATCAAACCCAGGTTTTATTCGAAATTTTTTTGTCCAATTTAAATTACGAACATTGTTGGATGAGAATATAAATTTTAATTAACTTACAGCTTGAATTGGGATTTAATTACAGCATTTATCTTACATTAAATTTTTTGAAATAAGAGTTATTTAAACTCAATAAAAAAAAAGTAAAAAAAATCATGATAAAAAATATTCAGATTAATTTAATAAAAATCTTTATTAATTTTTAAAATTCCTAATTACCTTTAAATTAATTATAAAAATAAAATGATACTTATACCTAATTTATAAACCAAAGTGTTTTGTATTGGTTATCTCAATAATAAACCTTTCATTTTATCATACCTAACCATATAATGAACCTCATAAACAAACCAAATGATACTTTTTTTTCTTTTTTGCCCATGTATTTTTTTTCTGTCTCCCGTCAAAAAAAACACACTCTCCTCTACTGTATTGGACTATACAAGTTAACGTGGTGCAGTCGTCATACTAAAGATTTACGTACTTCCATGGTGTAATTATCCCCATTTGCAACTACCTTGACAAATGACAATTACCTGTGTCAATGATGGATGTTGATGGATGAAAAACAACACGCAATGGGCTATTAATGGAAAGAAGAGTCGCACAGTAGTGCTTTGCGCAGTGGAAGAGGAAGTAGAAGGGCCGTCGGCGACTCGGCGACGGCAAAGAAGAAGGAAGAAGGGTCGACCGAGAGGAGAAGAGAGTTGGAGGTGTAGATTTTTATTTGTTTTTGTGTTATGTTTGTTTTGTTACTTGGCCGATGAAGAGGGAGATTGGAGAAGTTGTTTTTGTTTGATATTTGTTGACGGTGGCGGCTGAAGAAAAGAAGGGAGATGCTTGGGTGTGTTTGGCAGCGGGGTTTTTTTTGTTTTTTTTTTTTTTTTTATGTTGCTTGGCTGCTGCTTAGGTGAGTTTAGTGGATGCTGGATGATGATGGAGGAAGATGCTGCGTGGAGTTGCTTGGATTTGGGTGGTGTTTTGTCTTTTTATGTTTTTTGCCTTACCGATGATGAAGAAAAGATGGCCTAGGAGGAAAGAAAGGCCGGCCGAAGGACAAGAAAGTACACGGCGGTGGGGCCAAGAAGAAAAGAAGAAAAAAAATACAGGTTTTTTTTTAAACCTCGCTCATTGCCAATTTAGAGAATAGAATAGTTTATATTAAGCAATTGATCTATAACTATTACATATCTAAAAGGTAACCTCTTGAGTGCAGAATCTATTATACTTAATTAAAGCAACATACAAAAAGAACAGATGTCAGCTTTATGTTTAATATTTTCCCGCCAAAGGTCATTTTCAGTACAAAATCAATTTTGATACGTGTCACTCTAACTATTCAGAAAAACGTGAAATTATTAAAAAGAAACTAAATACTAATTTTCAGCAAAAGCCAAAAAAAATAAAAAAGACCACAAATTAATCCCAAAATAATCGAAGAGATAATACCATTAATTTAAAAATCATATTTTTGTTTAGAAATAATTGCTCAATCTCATCGAATCCCCTCAAACAGGGATTTTTCCAAAGAAACAAAGAAATCATCATTTGAAGTAATGTTAATCCGGAGATCAAGCCCCTTAAAATCTCTAAACCAACGTGATCTATTTCAATTCAAAAGAAATTCTCCATCTCCATATCAGTTGAAGCTGTCAATCGCCAGAAAGAAAATCCACATTCTGCTTGGCCTCTCAAAGGATCCCTTTTATTCGATGATTTCAGAGGACAAGGATTTACGGAATCGGTAAGTGCCTCCGTCCATTGCTCTGTACAGTTGCTTACATGAACGCAATTCGCATGTTGTAAGAGTGATTTCTGTTTTCAGTTTTGACCTAATCCCTGATTTCGGATTAGAGTCAAAATTTTGCCTTATTGATATCTTGGCGTGCTAATTCGGAGTTCTCCGCTCAATATTAGGTTTCTGATCGATGGATCTGAATCATTTCATTCTAGAAGACTTTGTTGAGACACAGACTATCTTGATTCGTCGGGGTCGGGTTATCTTTATCCGCCGGAATTTTATTGTTTCCTCAGTGGTGCCTGACTCGTGATTTAGTTCTGTCCTACAAAGATGGATATTTATCGATGTCTTTAACCTTTTAATAATGGTGACTTTGTTCATCACTCAACAAGTTTTGGTCTCCGTTATTTTTGGTCCATTATATTTTTAGTTTGCACAATTGAGTTTGTAAAATCTACTTTCAACAACGATTTCTGTCATTTTTTCCAGATCTTTCCTCCTCATCTCTATTTCTCTAAAATCTAAGTGTGTTGCAGGAGCGCTTATTATGGATGAATCACAATCGCCGATATCCGACCGTAATAACCAATGATACGTGAGATGATTACAAAGGTCACTCTCTTGCCACGAATGGCATTCTCTCTTTCTTTATTAAACTCCGATCTCTTCCAAGGTTGGTAATAAAATCCATTTCAGTCCGTCTTTGCAATTTATTAATTTTAGTTCAATCTTATTGTCCGATCCTGTTTCGACACATTACTTATGACCTTCATTTGTTAGTGATGTTCCTTCGGATTGATATTTTGCATTTTGGAATAGATTTTTTTCATGGAGTTAGTAAATTTTGGTTTTTGGATATTAAGTTTCAGGTTTAGATGCTGTTCGGATTTCGGGTTGGGAAAAAATTTTCAAGAGAGTCACTCTATTTCTTATGTTCTGCGTTGGACTATTTGATATTCAGATGAAGAAGCTGGGATTTTAACTCTAATGTTCAGTAAAAAAGATGGAAAGATTGATCGAATAATCCTTCGGAAGGACTCAATCTTGAGGTTAGTACCATTAATTATACACACACACACATATATATATATATATATATATATATATATATATATATATGTTGCTGCCATAGAATGAATATCATGATTTACTATGATGTGATGCTAGTGAAAGAATCAATTCCATTTGCTTTAATTTATTTGGGAGCCGCAATGTTTTTTTTTCTCTTTTTTTTCTTAAGTCTCATGGAATTGGTTTTGATAGAGAACGATCCTTTTTCCTAAAATTTTTAATTTGCAGGCATGCATCTGAAAAAAATGATAGGATGGGTATTTAATTAGTTGCTCATGTATATTTCTTTTTGGGTTGATCAACTACAATTAAGATGATAAAGATAGTATCTTTTGTGTTATTACTGTGAAGAATATACAGTATATCTATGTGATCAAATTTTTTTTCTTAAAATTTGTTGGAGAATGCCACTCTCCAGCGCCTCTACAGTGTTGCAGAGACGACCCTGTCTACTCCAGTATTAATTCATATGATTTAGTTTCTTCAAGTAGATATTGGGGGATGGAGTTATTGTTTAGGATCAAGTGGCTCTGGAATATACCAGATGCACAATTGTAAGGGCTATAGTAAGTTGATGCTTTTACCTAGGACAACTGAGGTGGATAAATTCTTCATTTTTCCCTCAACAAAGTGTTGTATCGTTATTTTTAAAGAATTTGTAACTTCCCTCTTTACAATTCTCTTTTGTTTTTCTATAGGTTTTTCAGAGATTTATAATTTCATGTAGGTTTATGATGCCATTGAATGCACGAGTTATCATTTGCTTAACTTCATCCGGACGAGCTACAAGGTCTATTTAATTTTTGTTTTTGCTTTTTTTTTAACTCAAGTTATAAGTAGTATGCACAATAGAGACATATCCTGATTGCTTTTTATAATTTGCTGATCTTGATATCTACAAAATTCATCTAAGTTTCAAAGTGATAAATTATTTGGGATATCTTCAGGGTCTTAGTAATAAATTATTTGGGATATACTTACTGCCTCAAATTTCTCTCAGATTTCTCTCCAGGTGATATACTTGAAACCAAGTGACGGAAAACCAAGGAAATCCCATCATGCTATCAAAAAATAACATCAACCAAAAAGCAGCATCTACTGTTAAACAAGCGCTCTTAACGAATTCTTTTGAGTGAGTTTTGTTGTTTAAGGTAGAGTTTACATGTTTTTTGAGATTGCATATTATTTCTGAACTTCCTTTGTTTATGGATGGAGGGTCCTGGAACTTTTTCAGCGTTACATTAAGTGGTTAATTTACGTCAGTTAGTATTGCATCTATTGCAACAAATTAATGTTATGTTAGTTGATGTAGAACTTATTTGATAGTTTTCTGATTTTGGATAATGCAGTTTAAAGTGAATACATAAGTAGAGCTAAATGGTTTGGACAAATGTTCTTTTCAAAGTCAGACTGCCTTAAAAAAAAATAACAGAATTCTGGATATGGTGTGGTATTGCAGAGGGATTATATTGAAGATAAATTGTAACCCAAATATGAAGATGGTGATGATGGAAAAGAAGAGCAATGGACAAGATGTGTTATTGTGAGAAATTCAAGCATTAGAAGGAACTGCATGTTGCAGACCAAGAAATTGAACTCTTCATTTTTTTGTTTCTGGTTTTGGTGCATATACTGTAAACTAATGTTGGCCTTCAAGCCTACAAGTTATTGTACACAAAAATTGAGCATTTGAAAGTACTTGAACCTCGAAAAATCTCATGAAGAAATTTGAATTTTTAAGGATGATTTTTTTTATTCTTTTGTTGTAGATATTAGTTTATGATTTATGTAAATCCGGGTATAAGTTAACTGTTATAAATTAAATGTTGTAAATCTGGGCATAGATTTATGTGTAATAGCTCACTTTCTGTCCTTTCAATCGATTTTTTATTCTCTAATTTTTTTTTATTCTTTTAAGAATGATTCGTATTTTTTATTTCATCAATTTAAAAAATACATATGACACCCCGGACATCCGTCCGGGGCAAGCATCTAGTTGTATTTTAATCTAATTGCCAAATTTTGTTAGATGGTATTTAATCTAACAAAAAAAAAATTGGTTTGAGGAACTCGCGTAGAATTGAAACAGGCCTAGTTTTGTTTGATGGCATAATTTTAAACAAGGTTAAATATGTAATTGCCAAATTAAACTCTTTTTCCTTTTATTAATTTTTGCAAAAAAAATTGACGAACAAAACGACGCCTTTTATTAACTTTTGCCAAAAAACTGGCGAACAAATCGACGCCGTTTCTCGTTTTGTTAACTTTTGCCAAAAAAAAAAAAAAACACTGGCAAACAAATCGACGCCATTTATATGCAGTTGTCTTTTTTCTTTTCCTTTTTTTTTTTTCCCTGCTCCGTCTCTCCTCCAAAGAATTCTTCCACCTACTGCCGTTCTATTCCTCCACAACCATCACCTGATACATCGGTCTCATCCACTATTCAACCGATTTGGGTCTCTTCGAATTTTCCGATTCCTTCGATTTCGCACATATCTTTTCCAATGGATTTTTCTCCCCAATACCCAAAAATTTCCCCCATTCCGTGCGTAGATTTAAAAGTTAAACCCATCTCAAACTCCAATTGCTCTGCGCCTCCACCGCTTCTAATCTTCTTTTCTGTCATCCCACTTTCTCTTATGTTATGATTCAATGCTATTAGGGTTAGGAAACTTGTTCTTTATGATTTTCCAGGGACCTGGGAGGAATGAATAGGATGGACTCTTCTGTATTCACGATCACCGAATATGCCGTGAAAAAGAGTATCCTCGCATGTGTTCTCCTGTGTATTCTAAACCTTTTTTCTCTTTTGTAATCTGTAATGCATTAATTTATGATTGCCTTTTTAAAAATAGATGCTCTAAACAATTGTCTGAATTTGTAAAAATTATTGTTTGTGTAATCTATCGTTTTCCGTGATTTCCTTGTTAAGTCTGAGATTTTTCATAGAACTTGAAAGGGGTCATCAAGGGATTTCATTATTTTTCTTAATTCAATTTTGACATATTTTTTTTAGCATGTAATTCTCCTCTTTTATTTATGATGATTTATTTATATACCACCAGATTGAATTTGGGTTGTTAATTTCTTCTTTATGTGCAGATTGTTTATTTCTTATTAGAACTATATTTTGATGAAGCCAAAACATGATGCTGCGCTAATAAGTCTGTCATTGGTCAGAATGCTTCTTAATTAAGTGGGAAGTTGTCCAAGGTTATCATAGTTCGAGGCTTTTTGAATTAGTTTTTTTTTACTTATTGGTAATCTCTTATAGTTTTATGGTATTTGATCCTATTTGTTATTGGTGGCTTCCATATTGCAGGCAAACATCCACATCTTTGATGCATCGCACCTGATTTAATGATGGAAAGCTCGGGTGAGATCAATGAATGTGTTCAGATGACAACCGAAGAGAACGTAAATTTTATTTCTTCTTAGTTTTGGAGAAACTAACCAAGAGCACACTGTTGATGATTCCAGAATTCCATATTATCAATCCTGTACATCCTTTGACATCTTTCATCTATAAATTTCAAGAAAGTATCTTCAGCATATATGAATTTCAGGACTTTTTTGCCAGAACAAAATGTGGCAGTCCGAGGATCAGCTAGCTCATCTTAGAAGCTCCTAGATCCTTTAAGACTGATGCATAGATGTTTGGAAATTGTAATGCTCTCGTCTCAAGTTCCATAATTAGATCTCTTATTCCTAAACTCTTCATACTTGTTTTGAATATGCTTAAATACCTACATTTCCACCTTCAACACTTCTAGGCATAATCTTACAGCTTATAGTCAAGATGTTAAGGTATAAGTTGAAAAGAAAGTAAACATGTTCAACTTATGCGTTGTATTTGTAAGTAATTGCAAGAAACAAAGCTTCCTGATGATTCAGTTTCGACTCAGGATTCGTTAGTGCAAATTTACACTGCTCGGGGGGCTAGGGAGTACTACATCTTTCCTTCCTGTTGCATGCTCACATAGATGATTATGTTAATTTAAAATGATAAGAATGAAACTGCAATTGCTAAGACTTTTTATGTCATGCTGTTGGATGAGCATCATGAATAGAACTCAACGCTCAATCTGCCGGATGAGCAGTATGAATAAACCTTGCCGCTATACCTTCAAAACAAAGATTCCACTCGAGTTTTACAAAGATCTTGTCATTTTATATTTTCTATTTGTACCCTTTAGGCCTTTCCCGCTTCTTTTCAAATTGAATCCACAAGAGCATCAATTTAAGCACTCTGTCTTATTTTCTCATATGTTAGTGTTTCTTTCACTTCCCTCTAACGTATTCATTATTTCATTACTTACTCTTTTCAGTTTTTTTATATTTCCATCACTATGTCGTCAACCATCTCAGTTTTGCAGCCGTCATCAGGGTTGCAATCTGCAATCGGCCAGGTAATGGAGACTAAGTTAATCTGGTCGCCTCTGATGGTCATAAAGTAACAGGGCAACTCACAATCTTAATATTATACGAGCTTATTTTTAATTTCTTGTTGGGTTTTGATTTTTTAAAAGCAAACCATTCGTATTTATATTTTGCTAGACCAAATTTTATATTGGTTGTACCTTCTATAATAAATATTCATACAAATATTTTACTTATCGACAGAGGTAGATGGAGCATGATACAGAAATGACCATGTGATGTCTCAGTAGAGGAGTATTAGGAAAAATTGGGGTGGCAGGAAGTCATGTTTGCGGTAATACTTAATGGTAACAAAATTTTAAAACACTTTTGGATTTGTTTTGGTCATGATGATTCTTGTGAGCAAATCATTTGCTTCATAATCTTTTCATTCTTTAGCTTCATTCCTTTATGCTCTCTTCATGTCGAATTTATTTGGAGTATATTTTATTTCGATCTTTTCATTATAACATGCACCTAATATTTCTTAATCTCGTAAATCATACTATTATTTTATTTACAGAGATAGAACTAGTGTTTATATAGAGAAACCTACTACTAGAATAACATCACATGGGATAATATCAAATCTAAAATCAAACTAATCACAACTCTAGATAATTAACTACACAATGTCACAACTCTAGATAATTATCACATGGGATAGTTATCGCAACTCTTGCATTTGTCAATTAAGTCCTTTTATTTTGCTAGTCCTTAATAAAAAACATAGTCACAACACAACCCCAGGCCACAGCAAAGTAACATCACCGTCTCTTCTCTATAACTTATCTTCCGGTCGTGCTACATTCTTGCACCGCCATCAATATCTTCTTTCGGTCAGTGCTACATTCGTGTGCCGCCGTCAGCCTCCCTCCGGTCATGCCGCTTCTCTTTCTAGCACTGCCACAGTGCCGCCATAGTCTACTTCTTATGTTATTGCTTTCCTACTAATATTCGCTTGATGCTGCTATTGCATCATGGTTCACCCGATTTGTGGGCAAACTGAGACTACTACTTTCTCCGTCATCAGTTTGAGGCGGCGTGTCAATGTGATAATTATTCCATGTGATAATTATCTAGAATTGTGGTATTGTGTAGTTAATTATCTAGAGATGTGGTTAGGTTGATCTTATATTTTATATAATTTCATGTGATGTTATTCTAAGTGGTAGGTTTCTCTATATAAACATATGTAATGGTCATAAATCAATTGCTTAATATAAGTCATTCTATTCTCTAAGTACCTAGTTGTCATTTTGTAACATTCATTTTGTATGCTCCGGTAATGCACAACATTTTAAACCGTCTAGAATACCTTCAATTTCTGCTTCCAAACTCATTTTAAACCGTTTAGAATACCTTCAATTTCTGCTTCCAAACTTTATCAAATTTCAATGTGGTAACAATCTGTGTAAACTAATCAACAATGATTTCCACCGATTACAAAGCCCCGTCCGGCCTGTACGGCAAATGAACCGTCAATATGGAAATCCTTTAGAAGATTATTTTTCTTAAGCTCTTTGTTGATTTACTTCTTTGGATGTTTCCGGTTTGGCTTCCTTGATAACACCGAAGCCAAGATTATCTGATGGCAATACGCAAACTATCATCATTTTCTCAAGTTGAAAGTTTTTACTTTGAAAAAAAGCTTTTGACCCAAATTATGATAACATTACATATTGCGTAAATGTAAAGAGTGCAAAGTTTTTATTTGGTCATGGAAAATGACTTTAAAAATAAGTCTATCGTATTGGAGGGTTTCAAAAGGCGATTAAAATGATTGTTTTGGAAGTGCTGGAAGCATTCTTAATGGTTTGTTGTTTTCGTGATGAGAATGCAAAATTCTTGTATGAGTGTAAAATGATTTGTTAAAACTGAAAAGAGGTGTACTGAAATTTCAACTTAAGAACAGAAATAAAAAATAAAACACAATCGAGAAATAACCCGTCATAACCTTAATGTTAATTTTAATGCCATGAGTATGAATTTTAGGAGCTGTGAGCACCTAATAAAGACAAAAAACCAAGAAATGGATACTCTTAATTACAAGAATTGTTAAAAATAATTATCATATTTAGTCTACTAAAATTACCGTAAAAATTTTGCGATCATTTCCTGAGGAAGCAAACAATAAAATAAACTTGCAATGGGGTTGTCTCTGTGACTCATGGTATTTATCCGACGCAGTCACAACATAAAATAGGTTATACCTCTCGATTGTTAATTATCCGATCCAATCATAATGTAAATTTTTTAATATATGTACAAGAAAAAAGACCATTTTAGTCCCTAAACAACGGTGAAATAAATGTTCTTCTGAAACTATGAGATAAATTGAAAATACGGCTTGACGTCATGAAGTTCGAAACAGGTAAGTCCCATCGAACTTGGCACAAGCCAGTAGGGAATAAAAAAAATACTACGGGAAATTGAAATTTTAGGAGCCGAACGCAAATCATCAAAAGACAAACACAAAGCCCACCAAAAAAAGGAAAAAAAAAAAACAAAACAAAAAAACCAACAACAACAACAACAAACAAAAAATCTTGTTAGCGTCGTCTCATAGCTATGTTATCCTGTATATGATCGTTAATTATTGTCAAAACAAACTACTAAAAATAAGTCATAGAACTAGCATAAAATCTCGAGTTCTCAATTCTTAGGGCTGATCGTAATTGCATCTACTGCGTTTTGTAATATTGAAAGCATGGAGAAAAAAGCTTTTGTCAAATCCATTTTCTTCTTCTTCCTCTGCATTGCTGCAATTTGTTAGTCGCTCTTAACCTTTACAAAATACTCCCGATTAATTACTTTGTTTACTTACATTGTTTCAGTTGTTAGAACCGCAGTTAATTATTGTCATACTTAAATTTGGTCCCTAACTAGTAACTACTTATGATGTTATATTAAATATTATTGCCTTCTTTAGCCAGGAACCCAATAATGTTACCAAAAATAAAGTCAGAAGTTAGTGTAATTGGGTGTCAATAAAGACAAAGTTTTTATTGGTCATTTTTAGCTTATACTCCCTCGTCCTGAAATTATCTTCCAGCTTAGATTTTTAAATAAAGATCCAAACTGAACAATTAAGACATAAAGAGTATTTATAAATGTTAAAATTTCAAATGAATTTCACACTTTAAAAAAAATTTAATGCAGAATTACTACCACATAATAAAGGTTACAAACCATATCATTAAATGCATGTACAATAATAAAAATTAATTTAATGTTAAAATAGTCGAAAGTTACATACGTTTTTTAATATTTCAAAATTATTATCTTATAAATTAATCGAGATATTTCATTTTTTGTACTAGTTTGGGATTGGAAAAATATATTATTTAAGGGAGATAAATAATTAATAGAATATTGATTTAGGGAGGTTCTATTATGTAATTATCAGTTCTAAAGTACTCGAATCAGGCTAAGAATCAGCTACCCCACAATTCTACGACACTTCCTAAACTATCATACAAAATTTTTCACATTTTTTTATTTAAATATTACTATCCTTTTAAAAAATTTTACTAACACCCTAACCTACCATTTGATGAACCTGTCGAGATCATTTGTCAAAAGTTTAGTGAATGATCTAGATAGTGATGTAGAATTATGGTGTAGCTGATTTTCTGCCCTAGAATCATACATTGAGATTTCCAGGAATACTTTAATTATATGAATACAATCTTTCCTCCGATGCAATTTCTCTTTTCTGTGATTTTCTTTAAACATAGCTTTGCTGGTATAATTAAATAATTACATCAAAGGATAGTAATTTTATGATAGATTCATGTGAAATTTGATTAGGATTTAATCCATAGTTTTCAAATGCAAGTTTTTTATTTTTTTCCCTTCAATGTAAACTTTTTATTTTATCTTGTAGTTTTATCAAAGTCAACGATGTTAGAAGGAAGAGAACTACAAGATGGGAAAGATGCCCATGCGACTATTCCGAAAATTCCGTCTGACCTTGTTAGTGACTGTGATTATGCATTTTGTTCGCTTTATGATGATTGCCTTTGCGTTGGTTATCTTTGTGTTTATGGAGATGATGGTATTCATGGTGCTTGTGTCGATCAATTCGCAAATAATGGGACCGCATGAGTGAATCGCCTGGTTTATCTATGCAGTGTATAACATTAACTGAGGAAGTTGAAGTACTGAGAAATAAGTTGAGATATAAATACTCCATGGTCAGAAATGATTGTCATATTTTGATTTTTATTTTTATTACAATTCGTATTAAAAAATAATAATTCGAACAAGATATACTCCCTCCGTCCCATAATTATTGTCCACTTTGCCCAAAAAATTTTGTCCCAAAATTATTGTCCAATTTGACTTTTTATGGATCAAGTTACACATTTGTCCTTAGTAAAAAACATTATCCATAAAATCTTAGTGGTTAAACAATTACTTATGTAAGGTTATATTCGGTTGTTTAAGATAAAATATCGTTAAGTTTGACCAAAAATAAAATCTTTCATTTTAGTAAAACTGGACAATAATTATGGAACGGAGGGAGTATTTTTTAGCAGAGCTAGTTTGTAAATTCAAAAAAAATAACTACAAATATCAGTGCCTTTTTTCTTGTCTTTACTACATCAATTTGTAACTCTCTCGGAGTCTTTACCTTTTAATTATACAAAGCATTACTTTAATTTACAGAAGCTAAACAACACCTTCCATTACTAATCATCATTCAATTTGGTCTCTGATGAAGCTTGGATTTATACGGTGCCTTAGGAGGGGCAGTGGCCATGATCTAGGCGGCGGCGAACGGCCTAAAACCTGCAAGACAAATCCAGCAACTTTATTTCGTTATATATTCTTTTTATGTAGACTAAAATCTTAAAATGGTCATTTACATTATGTCAAATGCAAATTTTGGTCTTTTACATTACTACTTGGTTTAAATGATTCTCTACATTATTGTTTGTAACGGTTTTGCTGCTTTGAAACTATTCTAACAGTTTGACCATATTTGGGTTCAAGTCAGCATGAGTATCTTGGGAAAAAAAAATTTTATTTTTCAAAAACATTCAATATCGAATAAAATTTAAAATAAATATATTCATAAAAATAATTAAGAATTAAAGTTTAACGAAATTTTTTTAAAAAAAATTTAAACTAAAACAAAAAAAAAAACTAAGTAAGTTGTCACTTCTTCGCACAAATTTAATATTACTTTAATTTTTGGGCTTGGAAAAAAAGTAAAAAAATATAACTTTTACAACAATCTCTAATATAATAAATAATTAAATTACAATTTAAGATTATATTCTAATTGATGAGTACATTTCGTACTATATTTTTGGGTACATATTTTGAATCTTTATGCTTTAATTGTAGGTCAATTAGGTTAGGATTTTATATTTATAGGCTAAATTAGTTACTTGTAGTAATCCATGGGCTGAATTACAAAAGGAACAAAAAGGTGGTCCGAAAGTGGCAAAAAGGTGAAGATTCGGGCCAAATTGGAAGATGTTGCAGGGATTGAAGTGCACAGCCTCCAATCGACTAAAATCTGGCGGGAGGAAGGGGCAAATTGTAGGAAGTCTTTGAAGCTAAGGAAGAAGGGAAGGTGGAGAAATGATGTTGCTAACACTATTGAGGGATTGATGTGCCTAAAAGCTGATTTGAACAAACCAAATCCTTCAAAAGATGATTAGAGGTAAAGGGGAAGGTGAAGAAGTATGGGCCTTCTCTCGTTTACTTGAACCCAATGGGTAAAGAGGAGATCGACTTGACTAAGCAAGAATTTCTCTCTCCAACCTCTATATAAGGCAGCAGCAGCAAGAACAAGAAGGCATTGAAGAACAGCATACTCAAAGTAGTAGAATAGATAGTGTAATTTAGTTCATTAGTGTAGAAACAGAGTATAATTCTGGAAGGTAGACTCAGGATGTCTCTTGGGGAAGTGAGAAACTGAATCTGCAAAGCCAGCTGCACCTTACCACACTCCTTGACTTTACTCTTCTCCTGTTTTATGTACTATCTGTTGTAACCATGAAGAAGTCTCAACACTTGAACATTGTAGTGTTTGAGCTTCGCTCCATGAGTAGCTAAACTAATTTGCTAGGATCTAATCCCTCTACCATATATAAGTATGTTTTGATTCATGCTCTCGGATAATATTTGTATGCTTAGTCTAAGAGTTTTAATTATTCTTTTAGATTGAACATGCCATTCAAACTAATTGTGCTTGTAGAACATCCCATTCAAACTAATTGTGCGTGCATGTTAGGGGAATCCCAGAAGGGTAACTGGTGGGTTGTCGAAGCCCCCAAAATAAATTACCAACTTGAACTGTAGATAGGATAAGTCGGGTCGATCCCACAGGGACGGGTTAAACTTCAAATAACCGGAAAACAAACAAGAATATAAGAGTTGGATAAATAAGGAAGAAAATTGCAGACTCACTTGCCCGAGTGACAAAGTCACTCACGCGAATGGACTCTGCAGAACTGAAGACAAACAGACAACTGAAACCTCACTCACGAGACTGAAAATTCTGGCTCAGGGGACTGACTCAACAAACTGAGATATTCATTCTCTTTTCCCTATGTAATCAATTGGTAATCTTGCACTCTTTTGGTATGAATTCATGCTCATTCAGGCACTTATATATCTCTAAGTCACTTCCGATTTTTCCTAGAGGTATCTTTATGAACTCAATTAAACTATTTTCCAATGATTAATCAAGTCATGAAGTCATTAAGTTTTCAAGCCTTACATGAATGCTTATGCTAACCAAGTATATTCCTATCTCAATTAGAGCCTTGGACTGTTACGTCCAAGTCATAAGTTGAAGCTGAAATCTATCCAAACCAAGTTTATCTTTCCAGATTTCCCCTAGTTCTAGCATGCATTCAATTAGTGATCAAGTAACCAAATGTAGAAAAACTTCCAACTTCAAAACATACATTCAACAAGTGCATTACAAACTCAAATCACATAGGTTCCAGAGAATGAAATCTGACTAACTACATATACAAACTATAGAAAATATAAGAAAGGAAAGAAAGAAGCGAGAAGAAGCAAATCTAAATGCTGGACAACAGGTCACTCGCCTGAGTGACAGAAGTCACTTAGGCGAGTGAGGCCTGTTATCCCTCCTTGCTGCTACTGGGTTTCTTCTTCTTGGACTTCCTTCCTCTCTTCTTCGGGTCTGTGTAGTGTTGGTGTATAGTATGTGTGTTTTTTATCCTCTGATATGTGTTCTTTATGCTGGGAATGCAGCTTCTTCTATAGAGCTTGTCGATTATTCTTCCGAGAGAGTCTCACCATGCTTGTGTATTTTTTATTAGCCCCAATGCCTTGTGTCTTGAATCCGGTTTTGACTGGCCTTTTTCCCTTCTTCCAGCAGTGGTATCAGTAGCAGCATTGATCAATGTGGGTGGTTGGTTCTTCAGCCAAAGGGACAAGTATGCTCTTGGGTTTCCATGGTGGGACACCCTTATTTACTCCCAATGTGCTTTGTGTCTTGAAGTTACTTTTGACCAGTTCAGCAAATTTAAATCCAGCAGCCCAATTTTTGTTCCATAAGCCCCCTTTTTCAGCTAATGTTCCCTCAGGTCCTTGCCTAATTAAAAACACAAAACTAGTTAAGTAAAATGAACTAATTCTGAGAAACATCCCTAATTTCTTACTAATTAAAGAGTAAATTGCCATGATTTTATGTAAAAAATTAGCCGTTATCAACTCCCCCAAACTAGAAGAATTGCTTGTCCTCAAGCAAAACAATCTAACCCCTTAAGAACTACACATAGAAACAAGAAAACAATAGCTAACCACTGACACCCCTGAGCGAAAATATCACTCAGGCAAGTGGCACTACTGACTCCACTGAGTGACAAAGTGACACTGCAACAAACACACAAGAACTTTACAGCAACTATCAAACATAACTATTTCATATGACAATCGGATACAACATCTCAGACGTAAGAAAAACAAGTATATCTTCATCCAAATTCGAATTTTCACCTAGTCTTTACGAAATCACCTCCGTGTGATCATGCCAAGTATGCAAAGTAACAAATTAGTATAAGGTAAATAACAGCTCATGGTGTATATTTAGATATTTCTTAGCCTTATGACTCATTCTTTCTTACCACAATCATGGGTTTTTTTTCTTTTTTGAAAGGATCAATAGTGGTTCTCCACTTACCCCGTGTGACTCGAACCCGCGACCTATTAGTGAACAGGTGAAGCGTCTTACCACTAAACTATACCTCCTTGACAGAACGCTCTAGTAGGTCACTCATATATTTATTATTATATTTATAATTATTTATTCATTTATTATTCGGGTTTCGGACGGATGGTGAATAATTCGTTGATACTCCCAAAAGAAATAAATTCCTACTTAAAACAATTAGCTAGTGGTAAGCATGGTCGTTCCATAGAGACGGTAATTAACTGCTTAAAATCTGATTTATGTGCAAACAAAGGAAAATAAGTTGAACAGATTCGTCACTTGGGAGAGTGAGAATAGTCACTTGATAGAGTGAAGGACCAGAAGGGCTAATCACCTTCTTATCTATATGATTTGATTTTGTTCTATTTTAGTTCTTGTTACATATAATTTATTGTTTGATCAGGCAGACAGGCACTTGTATTCTTTACAATTCCTCTCAGACATAATCAAGAGTCCCAGATTAACCAAGTTACCTACCTCTAAGTCAGAATAATTCATTAATCAGAGCCATTGAGTTCTTAAGCCTTATTGATCACCTATGCCAATGCACCTAACTCTCGTTGATTATTGAAACCAAAGAGTAGATTTCCTCCTTTGTCATAGACTAGTTTAAGCAGTTCTAAAGTTATATTCTCCCCATCAGATCTCCATAACTATGCACAATCAATTAAATGGCCAGTTTAATTAAAATGTTAATTTAAACACTTAACTAGAAACAATGCCTCATATAAGAAACTGAATCAAAACCTTCACATATAAATAGTAGGGATTAGACCATTAACTGAGTTTAGCTACTCTTGTTTATTGAGTTAAACATGAGAGCAACAAAGTTCAATAGATCAGCCATGATTAAGATCAAAAAGTTAGAGGATAGAAGGGAAAAGTGGTAGCAGGGCAGGTTCTGTCTGCTCACTTTGGTGAATGACGTTCGCTACTTGACAGAGTGACGGTCTGCACTCTTTGCTCCTGCTACTACCTTATTTTTACCCAAACTAACTTAACTAACTAAACTGTCTTTGGACTGATTCTCACTACCCAATCTGTTGTTTTTCTAACTACTATTGGCTAACTATTTATAGAGATTTGAAGAGGCTTGGAAGGGGTTGAGATCTGGGCTATTTCTCTATAGCAGAAAGGTGAGGCAGCAACTTGCAGCTGTTGAGGTTTGTTTATTCAGCAACTTGCCCAGTTGGCAAGTTGATGTCCTCTCTTTGGCTGCTCCCTCTCTTCAGCCGAAATCAGCCACCTTTCTCTCATCATTACCTTCTCTTCTTAGTCCTCTTCTTCGGCGCAGCTTCTCCAATTTCCAGCCACAAATTTCCATTTCTTCATTCTTTAATCTTCAACATCACAACTAGCAGCAGTAGCAAGCAGCAGTATCAGCAGCATGCTTCCTTCCATCATTCTGTTTCAGCCCCTAATTCAGCCTCAATCTTCTGCCCTTTCCTTCCTTGTTTCCTTGGCTCACTTGCAGCACCATTGCTCACATGTCTGCAGGAGCCAACCTATCAGTTCAGTTAGCAGCAACAGCAGAAGATAAGTAGCAGAGTTACAGCTGTTGTTTTCTACATATTCTCCCTCTTTCTCTTCTGTCACTTGTAGCAGTAACAACTTGCAGTGATGGTGAAGCAATTCCTTCCTTGGGAAGCAAGATTTCAGCTAGAGGCTACTCCTGATTGATAGCAGCAATAGCTCCTACAGCAGCAACTTGGCAGCAGAGCAGCTGCCAATTCTTCTTCCTCAATTGAGTTTGTTGCTGCAGAATTCTTCCATTTGAGATCTTCTGCCATCAATCTTCCTTCTTCAGCAAAAATTCTTCCACTTGCTTCAGCTCTTATCGATCCTCCAGTCCTTGATTTCCAGCAGCTTCCATTTTAGTCCTTTTTTATGCTCTTTTGTGCAATTCGGCCCCAATTTATGCTGATTTTCCACATTGACCCTCTGTTCACCCTGAAATGTAAAATTAACTCAAAAGTAAACTAATTCTATCTAATTGACATCTAATCTAAGTAAAAATGAGAAGAAAATGCCTACTAAAAGTGTATATCTTTTAGTGTTATCAGCAGGCCACAAATTTCTTTTTTACACCCGTACCCGAACCAAAATTACTCTCTTATTTTTCAGTTGCCCAAAATCCGCACTACAAAAAATTTATCCGGACCGAAATGACCTAATTTCATTCGATCCGAGCAGGTTTTTGGGTTGACACGAATAACTAACACCCCTAAGTGCGGCGACTGAAAGAGTATATAAACAGGTTACAGATCTTTCACGATGGCGATGTGAGACTCTTTTTCTCAACACTCTCCCTCAAGCTCAGTAGGTTACCTAGCTGAGTGGGATCGCACATCACAACATAGTTCACAAGATATACTGTTGGGTAACTCCACAACTTTGGATCTACTGACGGCTCAGTCCACAAGTTTGCAAACACCAGTCCACAATTTGGAATATACTATCAAGTCAATCCATAAGTCCAGATTTACTGCTGAGTGAGTCACAAGCCCATGTACTTGTCCATAGGTTATGGGCTCTGATACTATATTAAAGTTACCTTGGACTACAATCTCAAAACCAATTAGCAATGTGTGGGGTGTCTTAAGGAGTTTATAAACAGTTGATAGATCCTTGACAATGGCAATGTGGATTCTTTGTCCCAACAAAATCTTTAGACATTACACTAATATTTTCATCATCTTTATCATCACGTCATCAACCTCTACTTCTATTTATGTTGTCCCTTTAGTTCAACAAGCCTCCCTTTTGTAGCCTCCATTGATTTCCCTTAGATGCTTATCAACTCGTCGATTTCTGAAAAGTGGCTATGGAAGTGATTGTTTAAGAAATTGATGTATGTTAAATATATTATTAATAAAATCATAGATATTTTGATTAAACATAATAGCTTTGTTGCTTTTGAATACATGGAGAAAACTCTTGGCTTGCATGATTCTTTCGCACGTGAAAAGAATGCATTTGTTGAGATTTCATATGTTTAGATATATCTTATCATAACATACTTCTATTGGAAATATTCTTTAAACCCCCCATGTTCTATAGACGACTACGATTGATTCCAAAATATATGTGGAATGATTTATGCTATTGATAAGAGATGTTATTTGCAATTACAAATGGATACATATACTTTTACAAGATTGGTTCTCATGCTTGAAGCTAATGGGGGACTTAGAGGTACAAGGAACATGACAGTAGATGAAATTACTATTTACACATTTTAGCCCATAATTAAAAGAATTCAACTATTCAAACCAATTTCTTAAGATCAGGAGAAACTATCAGTAGGTGCTTCCACAAAGTATTAAATATCATAGTTAGGCTTCAAGATGAATTGCTAGAGCTCTTGTGCATGTTGTCGGGGATTAATTCGAATGATGTAACATAAATTCAAAGAATAATAGTTCAAAATTTATTGTAGCTTTAGTATGACAATTCAAATATTCATTAATGTTTTTCCACTTTTTGGTAGAATTGCATAGGTGCTCTTGATGGTGGTACCTAGTCAAAGTGAAGGTACCTAAGGCTAAGCCTAGACATCATAATGGGAAGAAGACATATTAACAAATGTCTCAGGAGTCTGCTCCCAAAATATGAAAATTATTTTTGTACTTCTAGGAAGGCTCAACTGCTGATGTTAGGATTCTTCGAGATGCTTTAAGTAGAAGAGACGGATTACCAAATCAAAATTGTAAGTGTACTACTTTTAATATCAAATACTTATAATAGGTAATATGTATTAAAAAAATTAAGGTATTAATTTTCTATACCTATGAATATTTGTGGTTTATTCTCAAAATATAGGTCAATTACTACATAGTTGATACGAGTTATACCAATATTGAAGACTTTCTAGCACCATTTAAAGGTCAAAGATATAGTATTAATAAATGGCAGACTGAACCTCAACCAACTACTCCAAAAGAATTTTACAATAAGAAACATATGCCGGCTAGAAAGTTTATTGAACGATGTTTGGAAACGCTGAAAATAAATCGGAATATCATTAGAGATAGTTCAAATTTTTACCCGATCAAGCAACAAGCCAATATCATTATGGCATGTTGTATTTTTGAAAAACACATTAGAGAACACATGCCAGTTGCCCTAGTTGAAAATGATTACAAAAATGGGCATCAAAATGACGATAATACATATCACTTAGATGGGGAACTAATTTTCTCTGTTGAGCCAACTCAAGAGTGGGCTGACTGAAGGTACAATTTAGCTAAAGATTTGTTTAGCTAGTGGCAACAAAATAGGAATGTGCATAGTTTTGTTCTATTAGACTTTTCTATTATTCCATCTTGACTTCAGCAAATTTAACAATGCGTTTTATGTATGATTGAAATTATTTTTGTTTCATTAGATTTTTCTCCAATTTTTTTTTCTTTTTTCTTGATATTTGTATTGTTATCTAAAATTCATTGTCAAATCTTTTCGTTACTACACATGTCTCGTCGAGGCAAAGGAACTACTAATATATAGACTCAAGAAGAATATTCAATCTTTTTAGCATTGATGGTGGAGTTGAAAATAAGTGAAAAGTTTGATGGTGAATGGACCGGAATGAAAAAGGATTATCAGAAAGAACTTGAAAGTATATTAAAAAATAAGTTGTCAAGACATTAGCTTAAAGAGAAGTCTCATATAGAATCTTGATGTAGAACTTTGAAGAAATAATATTGTGCTATATATGATGTGAGAAGTAATGAAAATTGAGTGGCTTTGGCAGGGATGATGGGAAAAAATGTCTTACAAAAAGAGCAGATGTGTGGAAAGCATATTTGCAGGCACAGGCTTGTAAAAATTTGCTTATAGGATATTTTCTTGTTAAGATTTATTTTATGATAGTTGCTTTATATTTTTTGAAATATTAATGCATAGTTTCTCTTTGCAGGATAATCCAGAGAAATCATTTCAGAAAAACAAGCCATTTTCTTACAATTATCAATTAGTTATTGTTTGGGGGTAAAAATAGAACTACAAGGATTAATGTTGAATCTCCAAGAGATGTGATTGAGAACCTCACAAAGATTAGTGCTGAATCTCCAAGAAATGTGACTGAAAACTTGAAAAAAGAAGAAAACATCAATCAAGAGGATGATGGTTTTGATGAGGACGAAAATTATGTCAAACCAACAATAACTAAAAATCAATGCGAGGGAAATTCTAAGAAAGATTCCAAAAGAGGGAGGAGGATAACTGCATATACTTTGATATGGTGTTTGGAGAGTATAATGCGCTCATTTCCGATGTTGATAAGTCTGATGACAAGATGGGAAAGTATATTGTCGGTGTTGATAAATAGAATATGAAAAATCATCACAAGTTAAATGAGGAATTTTGTATTTAGTGAGAGATTTGCATTTTTCTTTCTTTAATTTGTCAAAAATTTATATACACGTGTTTTTTTATTTCTTTCAATAAAGGTATTTTAGATAATTTACTTCTCATATATTACAGTTCTAAAATAATTAAATTAATCCAAACAATGGAAACTAAAATATCAACTTTTAAATTCTTGCATATCCAAACACTGAAAAGTAAAGTATTTACCTCAATTTTCCTTAGAGTTAAGTGAAAATTTGCCTTAAAAGTAATAGAACATGTCAAATTAATGAAAGGGTATGTCCTTAAAAAAAATTTTAACGAAGGTCGGTAGTTTATTTGTCAAAAATTAAAAAATAAAAAATACTTTGAATTAACAGTACCATCCTTATAATTTCTTACACAAAATAATAATAATAATAATAAAAGGCTAAATCCATTATAGAGATAACCCTATTCGTCCCTTTTTCTGAAATTGAGAACTCAGCCTCCTCTTGACACTATCCAATCGAAGAAATCTCGGTCACATAAAGAGGATCAGGTTCAATCCCATAATCAGTCAATGTCTTATGCTCCAGAACATCATCGTGTTGTTCAACAAACTCAGGAATTCAACTTCTCCTTTCTTTATGTGTTCCCAGAGATACTTTAACCGGCTAATATGCCTGATTTTCCAGTATAAGCCTCTAGTTAAGAAAAACCTACCCAATGCAGCAAAGACAAGCCTTGATCTATGACTCGGATGAATGAAGTACAAGCTCTAAAGCCTGTCCTTGAAATTAGCGAGTAGTCTTCATAAATCCACCTCAAAATGCTGACTCCAACAGAATTATCATCCTTCTGCACGGTACTATACAGTTTATTTCCTTTATGTTTCCCTAACAACAAGGAAGCATTGGTAACGGGGGTGCTTGACTTTTGGGTGAGTCAAACCCAAAAGTGTGGAACAAAAAATGTGTAGGGTTTATTTTGTAGACAAATATAATGTTCTCGCGTTTTGAAAACGCGAAACAATCAAATTAGATTAACATTTCGCGTTTCACAAACGCGAATAATGTTAATTCCATGCACTCAGCTTCAAACGGGTCGAAAGCAAAAAAAAAAAAATCGGTTTTTCGCGTTTTAGAAACGCGAAAATCGTAAGACGCGTTTGCAAAGCGCGAAACTTTGTTTTCGCCTTTGCAAAGCGCGAAACTTTCTTTTCGCATTTTCCAAACGCGAGAAACTATTTTTGCGTTTAAAAAATGCGAAAATCTGTAAGTTTGAAAGTGTATATTTTGCAAATAAGAATTTAGCGTTTTGAAAACGCGAAACAAAATTTCTAGCATTTTCAAAGCGCGAAAAATAGATTTAGCGTTTTTAAAACGCGAAAATATCCAGAAAATCTCCTCATCCACTCACCCGTCTCCACGTGTATTTTTTATGATAAGTCTGGAATATATTCGCGTTTGTTAAACGCGAAATTTAAGATTCATATATAAAACAAGCTTTAACAGCATTTCTCCGCAAATTTCTTTCATTGTTCAGCTCCGAATTTTCTTTCCAAATTTCTTTCATTCTGTTGAACTCCGATTTTAAGTTTTACTCCGGAGGACTTGCTGAATTCGTGAAAGCTCTCATTTTCTTCAAATTGAGAAGTTGCTCCGAGGTTAAAGAAGATTGATTTGAGTCCTGAAGCCTATTTAAAACTCTAAGTTTTAACATTGAGGTAAGTTTATTTCGTTATTAAAAACATGTACTTTTTTATGTTTTATTATGAGCATAGGATGATTTACGCATTATTATTAGTTAATATATAATTGTGATTTAGTCAATTAACGGTGGTTTTTTATTGAGGCTGATAAAGTAAATTGAAAGAAATATTAGTTAATAGAATATTAAATTAGATGAGCATTGTAAATTATTGTACATCGATTTCTGTAAAATAAAATAAAATTATAATAATGATATTGATTTTTTGAATATTTACAGCATAAGAATAAATTATGTAATTCGGGCATAAGGTTTAGATTTAATATTAATTTTGAGCATACAAATGAATTTGTAAATTCAGGCGTATAGTTGTTATTTTAAAATTATTAAATCTGTAAACGGGGTAAATACTATGGCCGCAAACTGATTTCGTAGGAATTGATTTTGCAGGCCGCAAATGTCTTTCACGGAGACAGTTCGTCTGAAATTATACTGGAATACTACTTATACAACTGAACCTGATGGGACTATCACGGTACAGCGGGATGCGCCGGACGGTTATCTTATCATTGATCGTATGTTAGATTTCTCGGAACTTGTTGATAAGGTATTAAGTGTGATCGGAGTTGATAGAGAAGGGCTGTATATTGATTTTTCTTTGGTATGGACGGAGAGGTCAGGAAAAAGGTCTCGTGTGCACATTAATGATGATAATACTGTTCGGTTCATTTATCTTTGTGCTGATAAATGGCCAGAATTGTACCCTGAAAAAGTTGAGAGAACAGGCCATGTTTATGCAAGTACATCTGGCCAGGATATTGGTGCCAGCACTAGTGGTGGTAGAACAGTTGAAGACAATGAAGATGGAGATGAAGATGGAGATGAAGATGAAGATAAAGATGAAGATAAAGATGAAGATGCAGATGAAGATGAAGATGTCGGGGGTGTCGAAAGCAGTGATGATGAGTACGTCCCATCGGATGAGGACTCAGATGACGACACTGATTTTGAGTCATCTTCTTCAGTCCCATATGTTTTCGACGACATAAGTGGATGGGACAAGACTTTAGAGGAAGTAGAAAACGATGGAATTAAAATGTGGGATGGCAATCCGTTGACGCTAGGCCTTGATATACATTTCGCCAACAAGCCTGAGGCACAAGCGGCAGTGGGAGAATGGAACTTGGTACATGGTCGGACTTTCCGGGTGAAAACGAGCTCTAAACGAACATGGTATGTCGAATGCGAGACGTGTGGACCTAAATATCCGAAAGAGCGCCTTCACGGTTATGATTGTCTGTGAAAGGCGCGAGTTTCGCTACAGAAGGCCACCGATACTTGGAAAATGGTGGTATGGTCCGATTCCCACAACTGTCTTGGGGCAAACAAGAGAAACGAGTCCCGAAATGTCACGTCTTCTATGATTGCTAGACTGGTTGCCCAAAATGTGCGAAAACATCCAGATTTTGCAGTTGCCCAAATTCAAATAGAAGTGATGAAGAGGTACCAAGTCGAATGTAGCTACAAAAAGGCATGGCATGGTAGAAGAAAAGCACTTGAGGCTCTGTATGGTACATGGGAAAGTAATTTTCAACAATTGCCCAGCTTCCTCGATGCATTGTTCATGTCAAACCCGGACACTTGTGTGCAATTCAAGTTTAAGGAAAATTCAGGAAGCTCACAAAGGTTTGTATGTAGGTATGTTTTCTGGGCATTTGGGCCATCTATACAGTTATTTCATGCTTGTTGGCCAGTAATAACCATCGATGCCACTCACCTGCGAGGATCTTACAAAGGAAAACTAATTGTGGCATGCGTAAAGTGCGCAAATGGCACGATTGTTCCCATCGCATTTGCTCTTGTGGACGAAGAGACTATACACAGCTGGAAATGGTTTTGAAGTATTTGAAAAGTTTGTTCTACGGGATAGGAAGACTGTATTATCTCGATCGAAATCGGGGTATCCTTACGCCATGGACATCATGTTGCAAAAATTCCCGAGATGAGCGTCCACCGTTATTGTCTAGAGCATGTTAAAGCAAACTTGGTTGGGCATTTTCGAAAGGAGAAACTGAGGCAAATGTCAAATGATTGGTTCAACGACGCAAAAGACAAGGTTCTTGGCGAGTGGCAAAAATTAGAAGAAAAATGAGCCTGCTGCTCGTTGGCTTGAAGGCGGGTGTTGAGAAATGGACATGTTTACACGATGGAGGGCATCGTTGGGGAGAAATGACCACTAACATCTCGAGAGTTTCAATAATGTGCTGAAAGGTGCTAGATTCTTCCCGATCACAAGATTGATCCTAGCATCCTTTCAAAAAGCAACAACTGCTTCGAGCAAACATTGATATGATCCAAAATGTCGACTGTTCTACCTCCTACTCCAATGAAACTGTATGAAGAGGCCGGAAGAAATCATTGAGGCAAAAGGTCAACCAGTTTAGCAAGAGAAACCGAAGTACGAAGTGGTTACAATAGCACTGATAATCAACCATGGAAGGCCGACGAGAAGCAAGTTGTCTGTATGCAAATCGAGAGTGCACTTGCGGAAGGTGGCGACTTTCGATTTCCTTGTTCCCATGCACTTCGAGTTGCCCGTGAGCTAGGTGACGATCCCTTCCCACTTTTTGATCCATGTTACACTACGCATCAATGGTACCAACAGTTTTCTGGAGAATTCAACCCAATCATGGAACCATGGCCAAAGGCAACGTGGCAGATCAGGCCAGATGACACTAAACTTGTCCACCATGCTGGCCGAGATCGGAAGCGTGTGAATCGGAAAAAAGGTGTTATGGATTATACAAGCAAATCTGGCCAGCGAAGACTCCAAACTTGCAGTTTATGTAAGTTACAAGGCCATAATGCTAGGGCTTGCCCATATGCGAGAGTTTGCGCACGATGTGGAAGTTTAGATCATGATGCTGTGGAATGCCCTTTTTCTCATCCACCTGCTGACAGGACCGGTATTGATAAACTGTATGATCCATATGGAATTCATGGTGTGCCTAATATCAATTCTGATGATGATGATGATGAAGCGTAGTGATTATTCTGTTAGTGTTCGTATTTTTGTGTTGTTTTGAACATTCATGTAGTAAACCTCAGAGGATGATTCAGTTTGCGTTTGTATTTGTTTTAGTGTGTTGGTTTGGATGTTTCTGTAATTTATATTAGTAATGTTTTTGTAAAACCGAAACGTCACAGTTCATTTTAGTAATATTACTAATTATTACTATAGGATATATACATGTCGAATAAAGCACTAGTTATTTGATAAACACTAAAGGTAAGAAAATTAGTTATTTGTCATCACCGAAATTAATATAACCATATATCCGGCTTAAAGAATAAACGACTAAAATTTTAAATTGGGGGAGTATTATTCTCGCGTTCGTGAAACGCGAAAAAAGGGGGAGTATTTTTCTCGCGTTTCTGAAACGCGAAAATAGGGAGGGCATTATTTTCGCGTTTCTGAAACGCGATTTTTTTAAAGATTGGTTGTTTCGCGTTTTAGAAACGCGAAAATGGGTGCTTAAATTAAGTTTTCGCGTTTCGGGTTGATGTTTCTCAAACGAACCATATATCCGGCATAATCCATCAAACCGGCGGTTTTTCCGGAGAGTTGCCGGAATTGTTTCGGCATCAATTTTTTGCATTTTGTAGGCTATATATCGAGGTAAGTTGTGTTTTTTGCTCTGATTTAATCGTTTTTTTTTAATTCATGGTGGGGGGCGGCGGAATGCGGGGAGGGGGCGGCGGGGAATGCGGGGTGTAGAGGGGGGGTAGGTTTAGGGTTATGGTTGGGCTTAGGGTTTGTGGGGTGTTGGGCTTAGGGGGTCTAGGTTAGGGGATTGGGTTGGGTTTAGAATGTGGGTTTAGGGTTTGGGGGATTGGGTTGGGTTTAGAATGTGGGTTTTGGGTTGGGGATTGGGTTGGGTTTAGAATATGAGTTTTGGGTTGGGTTTAGAATGTGGGTTTTGGGTTGGGGATTGGGTTGGGTTTAGAATATGAGTTTTGGATAATAAAATGTAGGGTTGGAATTTTTAATGTATAGGATAATTAGATTAGAATAATAATATTAATCTGTATTTACTAAAATGTAGGTTTGGAATTTTTAATGTATAGGATAATTAGATTAGAATAATAATATTAATCTGTATTTACTAAAATGTAGGGTTAAAATATTTAATAAAAGAATAATTAGATTAGAATAATAATATTAATCTGTATTTACTAAAATGTAGGTTTGGAATTTTTAATGTATAGGATAATTAGATTAGAATAATAATATTAATCTGTATTTACTAAAATGTAGGGTTAAAATATTTAATAAAAGAATAATTAGATTAGAATAATAATATTAATCTGTATTTACTAAAATGTAGGTTTAGAATTTTTAATGTATAGGATAATTAGATTAGAATAATAATATTAATCTGTATTTACTAAAATGTAGGGTTAAAATATTTAATAAAAGAATAATTAGATTAGAATAATAATATTAATCTGTACTTACTAAAACTATTTGTAAATTGTACTAGCCATGGACATTGGATCATCTTCTTCCTCCCAATCTACCTCAAAGAAGCTACGGCAGGGACCCAGAGACAGTAGTTTGTTGTTTCTCCAAAACGCCCATAGGTCACACAATATATTCCATGGTGCACGTATGATATAGGGATTTGGAGCCCAGGGCGCGTAGATAGCGCCGCGTGGAAATTAATAAAAGATGCACCGAGGTTGACAAAGGAATATATTGAGAAATTTGGTTTTGGGCCGTTCTCTAGAGTTGGGTCCATCAGATGTGACCATGCCCTGCTTACGGCTCTTGTGGAGCGATGGCGCCAGAGACCCATACATTTCATTTACCTTTTGGGAGGCTACTATCACACTCCAGGGACGTCGAGGTTCTTTTGGGCCTTCGGGTTGATGGACGTCCGATTACAGGACATCACACCACGCCCGATGGTGGTTGGGCACCTATTTGGAGAGGATGTTTGGATTTAGGTTCCAGAGAGGAGTCTAGATTGACGAGTGTTTCCATCATCGAAATAAAGACTCACATAGAGAATAATCCTTTGACGGACTGTCCCTCGACGATGCACACCTACAATGAGCCCGTTGTTTTGTTGGATGGCTCGTTGGCGGATTCTTGTTCTCAAACACTACGAGAAACAGCTTTTCCTCTCGATCTTGTGCATTTTCTTCATACTCCCGAGATTTGCTCGGAGTACGGTTGGGGTAGTGTGGCACTATGTTACTTGTACCGCAGCATGTCCAAGTCATCTCTCGCCGCTTCGCCAAGGCTATTACCGTGTGTGATTCTTCTTCGTATTTTATCTTTTCAGTTCTCTCTAGTTTCATTTTATATTCTCCTATTATTATTGGTGATTTTAGCTAATGATTTCTTCATTCGAATTAGCTCTGGGCCCGGGAGCGGATTTTGACGGTTCACCCGTGATACCGGTGGGGATCTCGATCTATCCGATTGTCCATTGGGCACGAGGTAATCTTATACATCAAACCTTCGTAAATATTGACATTTTGATTTGTCTTGTCATGTCTCAATTTAACGTTACTTTCTCCGTGCGGTGGTCCCGCGAGAAAAAGGTTCAAGGTATCACGCGGTTCAATTTGGTCACAGCACGGGATCGGCTTGCGCTTCTCGCAGAGTCGATGTTAGTATTCTATTCAATTAGTATAACTTATGTTTTATTCGTTTTTTTTAACGGTGTCGAACTTTTAATTATACGTCTCTTACTTAATTACCATTGCAGTTTGTGTGGATGCCGTACACGACTCTTTTGGGTCGTATTGCCAGGGTTTGTCTTGTGGGACAGGGCATATGACGATCTCAGACATGGCTCATCTGCGGTGATGTCGTTGCGCCACACAACCCCAGTAGGGTATTTCGCCAATTTGGTTATCACCAGCGGATACCCGGCGACGCATTACTTCTCACTGCGGCGGAAATTACTAGCCTGCTCAAGAGGAAGCCGTTTGGAGGATCTGATAGGAGATGGTTACAACAACTAGGGATATATCTCCAGGTTTGGAATGATCGCCACGGCCAAGTTGTGGGGACTGATGATCTTTATGTTGGCGAGCCTTCCGCAGATCCGGAGTATCTCTTGTGGTACCATCAGTTATCGTGAAGTATGTTACGGATCCGACGGACTCGAAAATGCGAGGGTTTTCACGGTTCTGCAGAGACCTTGCGCCTCATGGTGAGTATTTCGCCTACATCCATTTGGTTCTTTTTATTAACACCGTTGTCGATTTATGATTCTTTCTAATAAAAATTTCAGGCCACATTGATGGAGGACGTTCGTAGTCTGAGTATTATAGGCCAGCGTACTTTCGACGTGGACTCCTTTGGTTATGATCGCTTAGGCGAGATTGCCCAGGTTGCTGAGCGGGCGTTGTCCGTCAATGCAACAAATGTTGTACGTCACGATCTCGATAGGCATGTTGAGGTTCATGACATTTTGAGTCAAGAACTTGCACTGTAGACCCGACCAGCAACATCCACCACCTGCACCTCCGAGGCGTTCGCGCAGTCTCGGCGTGGGCGTGGGGGCAAGAGAGAATCACATCATCTCGGCCACATCGGTCCTCCCAGCATGAGCAGTCTCATATTCCCTTCACTGGCGGTTCATCCCATCAGTCTCCACTCCATTCTCGACAGCATTCAGCCCATCAGTCTCCACATCATTCATCCCATCATTCTTCGCCGACCCAACAGGCGTTTTACCGTCCGATTATGTCTCCCCAGCACCAGCAGTCTAATTTTTCCTTCACTCAGTTTTCCTCCCCTCAGACTTCTCAGCGTCAGTTTGGAGATTCTTTTATTGACTTTTCTGGGTTTCAGCAGAATTCGCTAGATGGCCAGTCGATACATTACACGAGTAACTTTCTTTCGAGTATGTTCGAGGGTGTTGCGGGTCAGCATCAGGCTGATAACCCAGCTGAGGGTGAGCGTGAGAGTCAGGGTGAGGATGAGGCTGAGGATGAGGATGAGGATGAGGATGCTGACCAGGATGATCAGTTTGAGGGTCAGGGTTATCAGCGCCATGAGGAGCAGGGATCGAGTCAGACTCTAGGGACTCCACCGTTGGCTGTGAGTAAAGGCCAGAGAGTGATGAAGGAGCCCGATAGATTGACTTATAGCCTTTTTCGGGCTAAAAGCCCAAGAAGTAGGGTACTAGACTTCTTATGTAGTATTATTAGACTTGTATTTTTTTTTCCCTTTTGTTCATTTCTGTTTTTTTTCCTTTTGTTATGACTTGTTTTATTTTTTTTTACCTTTTGTTATGACTTGTAGTATTTTGTTATGACTTGTATTAATATTCTTAATAGTTTGATTTCACCTGCATCGTAAATACAATAATTAATATTTATAAAACACATCTTCGCCGATCAAATCGAAACACATATTTAAACTTTCTTATATTTTTTTCATAATTAATAGTTGCTTCATCTTAAGTGTTGGTAAATTATAATAAATATTTAATAAAATTTATTCCTATTTTAAGCTTTTTTCTTATATTAAAACCATCATAATTAATAAAAATAATTTGTAAATTAAATTACATCTCATTAAATCCATAACATTACGTCATTATCATTATTGAAAATTTTTCATATAAAATTATTTTTTAAAATAATGATTACATTTTTAATAAAAATTTTTAATATAATCATTATTAATTTTTTTTATATAATGTTCTAAAAAATTAATACACTATAATAACTATATCATGCTTTTAATAATTTATATTTAGTATAGCTCTATTTAATTTAATGAGTATCAATTATAATATTATATTCTTATTCAAAATTTAATTTTCGTATTATTAAAATTATCAATATAATTTTCCTCTTTATAGCTCTATTCAAAATTTAATAATTAACAGTTATAATTTTAAAATTTTCTGTTACTATTATTCAAATTTAATAATTTTTTGAAGTCAATTTCCCTATAACGTTTTAAACTAGTCAAATTAATCATATTTTTATGCCTATTTTCTTTTTTATTAAATAAAATTATTTTTTAATTGATTTCGCGATTTCAAAACGCGAAATCTCATTGATTCAAGTTAATTAATTAGGATTATGTTAAATTAATTAATTCTCCTTCTTTTTCGCGTTTCTGAAACGCGAAAAACATATATTCGCGTTTTGAAAACGCGAATTTGTGTTTTTAGCGTTTTCAAAACGCGGATTTTTATTTTTTCCCGTTTCTGAAGCCGCGAGAAAGCTATTTTTGGCCACAATTTAAACCCTAAGCATATTTTGTTCTTCATTTTTTTTTTCAGTTACTAATAAGTAAATTCCCGTTGGTAACGGCGGGTGTATGGTAGCCCAACACTACAAATTACATGCTGCTTAATGCTAGATGAAATATTTGTTGATGTATAGGAACCTTGGCTTGTTTTAGGTGAATAATAATGGCATTACATATGGAGGTGACAATGTTGGGGGCAGAAATTTCAGAGTGTAGATGGTTCAGAGAATGGATTCAAAATTCCGGAACAATATGGCCCTTGTGGCAGTTCGGAGGAAATTTTGTGGAAGACATATCTCTTCAGCCATTCGCTGCTCACTATTGGAGCAAGGAAGTTTTTTTTTTTTATTTTATGAGTGATTTTTATTTTATGTATTTTACGGTTTTAAAATGGATATTAAAAAAAAACTTTTGTCATTATAAATTAATATTGATATTATGATTTTTGACAAATAAACTATTGGGCTTCATAAAAATAATTTTTAAGATCATACTACTTTTATTAATTTTAACATGCTCTACTGCCCGTCAAACAAAATTTTTTCCTAGAATTAAAATATAAGGAATGAAAATTTTATTTTCCTTAACATTCCAGCAACTAGATAGGCAATTAATGTGTATGATATCACAGCCGAATATATCGAGCATATGAGTTTAAAAATTTTCAACCCATTTTTTTCCTTTTTTCTTTTTTGCTGCTTTTTTTCCCCTTGTTTTCATGTTTGTGTCGTCAGGTTCGTGCTGTTAAGATGGCCATATATAAAGTTTAAGGACAATTTGTGTTAAATGTAACTCCCCCGTCTCAAAAAAATAACAGACATTGAGTTTTAAAATTTTTACTAAATCTAATATAAATCTTAAAAATCTAATGTAAAAATTTTTTTTTTTTGGATAGAGATAGTACTTTACAATAAAAAAAATAAAATAATGCATGTTAATGATTCGGTCCCCCGGTTTTGTTACGGAATCAGTTCAATTCCATAAAGTACTTGTTAATTCGTGAATTAAATGCCTTAGTTTCTATCTATCTTCCTATGAAAGAGAATCTTTTGTAATTCTAAGCTAACATACACCATAGTCAGACTAATTTTTACTCAAGACAATTATATTCTTTTTAGAGATAAAATTCTTTCAACAATTGTTTTAATAACCGTTGCATGCTCACTTTAGAATTATATTTTAGCACAATTTAGGCGACCAATTTTTTTAAGAGTAATACTCAACGTAAATGTTTAATTTCTTATCTATATAGTTCATTTGATTATTCATTTGCATTATTGTAATTTTTCCAGAAGAATTTACTTTTTTGTAGGTTAGGGACTATTTATTTAAATTTTTGGATATAAAAATACCCAAAAGTCTATAAATCTTTTTTTTAAGTCTATAAATCTAACAAAAATAATTAAACTAACTTAATAAATTTAATCCAATATTTAAATTTTATGCAAGGAGATACAAAAGGTGAGATACATTTGGTGAATTGTGTTATAAATATAACAAATTAATTTATAACCAAAAAAATAAGACAAAAAATTAATATATACTACTTTCTATGTTCCAAAAGTATAGTCCATATCAAAAATTGTGAATTGCACTAATTTAGTCATTTCAATTAATTTATAGTTATTTAGTCATTTCAATGTTTAACCTTTCTCAGAGGTCCAAAACAAAACAAAAGCAAAAACGGGTTAGTTTTGTGAAAAAGATGGTTAATTTTTACAGGCAAGATCTCCTACATCATATCATCACTTACTAAGATTTTGACACTTAGCTCCGACGGGTTTATCTAATGGTTGGTTAGGGTGTTAATAAATTTTTTTTTAAAAAAAGTAATAATTGGATAAAAAATGTTATAAATTTTATATGGTGGCATAGGAAGTGATATAGTATTGTAGTGTATGAGATCCCTATCATTTCTCCAACCTTTGATTATGTCAAGTTCAACAATCCTTAATTATAATTAATCAATTAATATTAAATATATTAGTCATGATGTAAAAGATTCTCATATTATATCCAAAAATTAAAAGTAGTAAATTTTTTATTGATTCCGATATATATATATATATATATATATATATATATATATATATATATATATATATACCGTTTAAACATGTATAAGAAAAACATAGCACATATATCACCAAATAATGGTTTTCACAATACTTTTTTAAAAAGAAAAACATATAAACCTTCTATTAGAACTGACCTATAAATTTTTTCTAATTTTTATATTTTTCTAATTTATCTAAACCAATTATCATTTGTATAGTTAGTTTTATAATATTGTGTGTAAATGAGTCGGACAATGCCTGGACACGTATCTAGTATTAATTAAACTAGAGGTAAAATACAATAATACTATTTTTTTTCATCTCGAAATAGTTGTCTGGTTTGAATTTTCAAATTTTGTGTGATTATATTTAAAATACTAAATTCTGAAAATAGTCCTTTTACATTAGGCCAACTACACATTTTAGTCATCTGCATTAACATTTGGCTAAAATGGTTCTCTACATTTTGGAATGTAACTTTTTTGGTCTTTAGATACTATTCATGCACTTGGACCAGATTTAATATCAAGTCAACAGGGGTATTTTTGGAATCAATTTTTTTAATTTTTTTTTTTTTGAAAAACTTTATATTGAATGTATTTACGTAGTAGATTCTTCAAAAAAAAAAAAATCTTAATTTTGTTCATTTTCAAAAAATACTGATTTCTAAAATTGTTTACAATTGTATAAAATTTAGAGTTATTCTAAATAAAATATCATATTCAAAAGACTAAATTCGTAAATTTAGAATTTTTTTTTTAAAAAAACACAGAATTTTAATTTTTTAAAAAATATTTTTATTTTGTTTTAATGTTTATTTTATTAATATAATAATATTTTAATATTTACATTTTTACATTATTTGGTATGGCAAAAACTTATGATTACATTTGAATACATTAATAGTTTCTATTAAATATTCTTTTCAATTCATACTTTTCACAAGTGAAAAAAACAAAGGAACTCAAGATGATTGTTTATTTTTCCTAAGGAATGTCTTATGTAAATGTGGTTTCTTACAATTTAATAAGTTAAAAAAAAATTCAAATGAAGAAATTAGATTTGAATATTATTTTAAATTTTAACTTAATTATTTTTTTATGTTAGAGATATTCATAAAAGTAACTAGATGATAGACCCATACATTCGCATGGGTATGAAATTTTTATTACATTTTGCTAAACACACACATATATAGAATCGTAATAAGTGTAATAATCCTTTTATATCATATTAAGTTACGATATTATTTTATTTTAAAAAATTTATACACTACAAAAATGCAAGTCATTACCCACGACAAATAGTGGATCGTGGGTAAATCATAGATAATTACTCATACATTACCCACGATTTACCCACGAAACGTTGACCAAAGTCTGGGCCCCCAAAAAAATAAATTTACCCACGACATACCCACGGATTATCCAGTATAAAAATTTGCGTAGGTAATCCGCAGGTAATTTATTCCCGCCAAGAATTTTTTTCACGATTTATACACGAGATAGGTTGTGGGTAATTACACATAACATTTTTCGTGGGAAAGTGGTGGGTAATTATTTCCTGCCAACTCGTTTCTCACGTATTACTCACGAAAATTTTTGTGGGTAATTACACACGGAACATTTCTGGGTAAGTCGTAGATAAAATTCACATTACCCACGAGTTACACATGATTTTGGCTGTGGGTAAAAAATGGCGTGGGTATATTCTTATTTGTCGTGCGTAAATTGCAATTACAAATTTTAACACACTTTTTTTCGTAGTTTGATCATGTTGAGGTTTTTTTTACAATAAATAATACGTTTGAAATAATTTTTGTTTGTGATTGTGTGATCATCAATTATTGTTGAGAAGTATGTATGATAGCGATATATATATACATATGATATAAACATTTGTTACTTATAATTATAACTTATATATAATTGTATATATCGATTGATATATATATATATGTGTGTGTGTACATGCATGTAAACTAATAATTTTGCATATTTAACAAAAATTTCACAATTATATATAGTAAACTATATGTAAGAGAAATTAGCAAAATAAGAAAAGTTAAACTCGAAATAAAAAAAATTATTTATTAAGGGGTGTAAATGAAAATACTTACATCGGCACATGGTTCAAATATGAAAAAAAATATATTTAAGGGTGCCACTTTGTAAATCTAAGAGTGTCTCTTTTGTAATTTAACATGGATTTTTTTAGAATTTAGCCATTTATTGTGTCAGAACGTGAAAGTAAAACTAACAAAATTTATTTAATCAACTATCTTAAAGAAAACAAAAAAAAAAAAAAATTGAAGTCCTACTTTTGCCAAAATTTAAAATACTGGGCTAGAAACATCAAAATAGCCAATGCTTTCAACTTATAATAATTATACTAGAACATCATGTAAAGACCACTAAAATTATAAAATTACAAAGCCGACTCCCTTAAATTTAGAAATTAACACCCTTAAACTTTTTTCTCTCATTTTAGTTAGAAACTAATGTAAATCTTTTCAATACATCCTAGATGAATAATTTTTTTCTTTCAGTTAATATAGATAGCGTGATAATTTAATACTCTAAGATTAGGGTGTGTATTCAAGTAAATATGTATATTGTTTAGTAATATTTAACAAAGATGTGATTGATCAGTGAACATGGTTAACTATATTGTCATGTTAATCTTTAATTTCAACCTTATAAATATTTAATAATTAATCCTCTCAAATATAACAATTTTTATACCTAATAAGCAGCAAATGAGTATGAGTACAAATAAATATATATATATATATATATATATATATAAAACTTGTTTTGAAGTAATAAAGCAGTTATGTGATTAGACCTCACTTGACCTCAAACAATAATATCTGGTTTATTAAGTCTGTGTTGATTGTCCAATGCTTACTTACTAGTTTCATATGTTCTAACTATGGATTGGATTGATTTGTTTGTATTCATATACAATTATACTCTAAGTCAAATTAAATAAATTTAATTAAAACACAAAAATTATCAAATGATTATTTTTTAGTAAATCCAAGATAAGTAATATACTGTAATCATATAAATTATTATACACATAATGCACAATGTAGATTAAATGTCCATTAATTATTGTTTTACAATAATCTTAATTCCTTGAATTTACTAATTATAATTTTGATTTTCAACTAAAGTCAAATTTACAATGTCAAACTACTACACCAATTATTTTTACTATGAGAGAAAAATTTTTTTTAAAAAATCACTTCTCATCATTTTTTATTTTTGACATTTTATTAGTGAGTTAATTTTGTTGGAGGGAATTTTTTTTCTGACAGAAACAACACGGAGGGAAAAAAGCCCGCCTTCATTTTTTACTGAAAAATAAATAATAGGATATACACAAAATAATATAAACCACTCCTCCCTCACAACCCGTCTCCCTCTCTCTCACCTGCCGAGAGCTAGAGACTTCCTCCACCATTTCCCCCGTTCTCCTCCTCCTTCCTCCATCTCCACCGTTCTCTTCAACCATTACCAATCGGAGTTAGAGTTAGATGTCAGATCTTATTCAAGGCAACCTTGATTTGTGGCCGCCTCAGAGCTGCGAGTTATGTCGAATCAAAACCCATGCAGGCCGGAAAACAGATTGCAGAGTAATTCTCTGATGCAATCATCCTCTCTTCAACATCCCGCGTCAATCCAAAGTCCTCAAAGGGGGGAAACGAAAGGAAGTTTCAGCAGAAAGGGGGACAAAACAGAAACTAGGGCTGCTGGTTTAGAGTTCGATTCAGAGAGCTTAGAGCTTCAATTCATCGAGGTAATCCACTAATCTCCTTCTCGTGATCTAATTTCAGAATCCTCCTCTTATGCATTTTAGCTATTCTAGACGTTTAGAGATTTGAAACGAGTGTTTTTTTAGCTAATTGTTTGGCCTCGTTGTATGTTGATTTTGATGATTTCTTTTTTCAAACTTTTTCTCTGTTGATTAAGGTTGATATGGTAGTTTATGGATTGATAAAAACTAATCTTGGTTGGCTCTGGGAATAGTTTTGAAAATAACTTGTCAAGTCTAGTTCATGAAAATTCAGAACTACTGCACTACTTTGGTTGCTTCTTTTGAATTCTGTTCGAAGTCTTTTTCATTAATTTCTTTTTCCAGATCTGTTCTTTAGTTTGTAATGTTGATATCTATTTTTCCGGTATGTAAAATATAGTTTTATTTAGTTCTAATTTTTTTTTTTGAAGATGGGTCTCTGGTTCTTAAAATTCAAAGTAAAGGACATGTTGACTGGTTTTTGGAATGATCGATTCTCCTTGAAACAAAACCTTTTGTTTGATTTCTTTTTGTAACCCTTTAATTTGTTTCTTAAGGTGTCTGTCAGTTTTTACGGAATGTAAAATGGAGTTTTATTCAGTTCTAAAAATGATTTTGAAGTTGGAATCACAATTCTGGAAATTACAGAATCAGTGTTCTGTCGACTAAAATTTGAATTGATCGGATCTCCTTGAAAACAAACCTTTTTGATTTATTTCTTTTTATGGCTCTTTGCTTTACTCATTAAGGGGTTTGTCAGTTTTTACGGATCTTAAAACGGAGTTGTGGTCGATTTTAAACTTAAGTTTAAGGTTGACTATTAAATCTGATTTTCCTGCTGATTTTTCGGTTTTGGCTGTGTGGTTGCTTTAGATTATTATTAACTGTTACTAAATCATATTAATACCTTTTTCTTGTTTGCTAAGCTGTAAATGGAACTTTATGGGTGTTGAAAGGACTTACAATATATGTAAAATCTTAGTTTAATCATTTCTTTTCTGTTTGACGAGTTCTGAATGGTTAATCTTAGTTTAATCTTAGTTTGTGATTTTTGGCTTGAATGAAATAAAATGGGGATTTTTATCATTCCAGAGTCAACACTGCATCTGGTGCTCATGCTTAGAGGTGGAATTATTAAGCCTTCTTTGATGGCTTTTGCTAGGAAGTATAACCAGGACAAGATGATCTGCCACAAGTATGTTCCCTCTCCCATATGGTTCAATGTTTGTTTAAATGATTGCTTATGGATTGCTTGCAAGTAATCTCTCTGTTAGTTGTTGCATATGATTTGGGTGTCAGGAATCATTTGTTTGAGGAGAATTACTTTGGTTAGCTATAATGTTGGTGTGCTTTTTAATCTTTGATACTGGAAGTTCTTTGGTGTCTGACTTTCTATAGCAATATGCCTCTATTTTATGTGTGATGAGGGGAAAGGAAAAAGAGAGCGAGCAGCATGTCTAATGGTCTTGAAATCTGATTATTTGAATTAAAGCATATTGTTGTTATATTGGTGTTTATGCTTTCTGGACCACCTGTTTTCTGTTTTGTTACACTTAGTGGAGCTACTTAATGTAGAAACTTATAACTGTCACCCTGTTTCTAGCATGTTTTCAAAATAGAATTTGGGGAACTTGTTAAGCTGTTTTGATAGTGAGACCAAGTCTTTTTCCCCTCTCTTGTGGCAAAACAGGGTGTAGTAATTGGTTCTTCATCAAAGGTGGAATTACTCAACAAAAGAATTCAGAATAGATTCCTTCTGTTATGAAGTCTTTTTCTCCTAGGTCTTGAACTCCTTTTCAGATTTTCTTTTTGTGAATTTGTTCCTCATTCAGTGCACTTCGTTGTGGTTTTTACGAATTATCAAATGGACTTCTAATTCGTCCAGAAATCTGAAATGAATATGACATGTTTATTGGTGAGAAGTGCAGGGAAAAAACAAATTTGTGATACCCTGTTAACATGCCTATTTCTTAGGTTTTGAACTCTTTTTCAGAATTTAATTTTTGAAAACTCTTCTACGTTTAGTGAAGTGTACTGTGGGTTTTACAGAATATTACTTGGACTCACGGTCTGTCCAGAAATCGTGTTTGAACTTGACTTATCAGTTCTGAAACTGTCAGCAAATCTGGTTTCAAACACTGTTTTGAGGGGTGTACTTCTCATGATTTTTAAGCTTTTTTCTGTGAGCTCTTTTGGTAAATTCCATCATCTTCATATCCTTCTTTACTATAGCTCTGAGGGCTGGTTAGAAGGATTAATGGTTTATTCAATAATGACCTTTGAAAACAGTCACTCTTTCACTTTGAGTCTGAAAAACCAGATTCTTAGTTTTTGTTCAGGGGTTAGTTACTCATTTTATTTGAGTTACCATCTGAGGTTTCTTTGCATAATCATCTTATATATTTGAAGGGAAAAGCAAGATTGGGCAGCGTATGTTTTCATCCTTTGAATTTTTTTTCCCCTGAGAACCACATATAACTCTTGTTACTACCTTTTAAGTCACTTATAGCCTGGATAGGTTATTGATTGAATTGTGAATGTTGGCTTTGATTTTTATGTAGATTGTTCATAAGAAAACTGCATAGGTTTTATGCTTGACGTCCGTCAAGAATGAAGATAAATTGGAGTTCAGCAGGATCATTCTCAGCTTTGCTGGTACTATATACTTTTACTGAACTTGTAGTTTAAATGTATATTTTTTTTCCCATTGTGTGTGAAGTTTTAGTATATATGTTTAGCTAATAAGCTCTGGCTTTCATTTTATGAAGTATCAACTTGTGAATTTACTGTCTTTGTAGGAAATACACTGTGGAGCAAGATGGGAAAACAATTAATGCTCCTGCAACAATCAAACTATCTTGCTCAATGTGGAAGGGTGAATGGCTGAATGTAAGAAACAAATATCATTTCTGTTTTAACCTTGCTACAGCACTCGTAAATTGTTAATGTTTACTTGCAAAAAATCAGTCACTTCACAACTGCTATTTGTTTCATGATAAAGCACTCCTTTTTGCAGAATCCTAAAGAAGCTATTAGATTTTTGCTTATATTATGTATGTTATGGTTTCAACTTCTCTGTTTGAAGCAGCTGAAAAACCCAATAGCCTATTGCACCCACCTTTTGTGAATAATTTGTTTTAGTAACTTAAACATGAATGATACTTGATTGTTTTGCATATGATCCATATGATGGACTAATGCTAATTTCTTTGTTGTTTAAATCTTGAACCTACAATGTGCCTGACGTAGGCCTTTGTTTTATGATGTAATGTTATTAGCGTGATTGAAAGGTATGTGAAGTAGACAAGTGATTTTGATTCATAGGAATAGGATTTGTTTCGCATGTAACTTACACAACGTGTTTCTTGTAGCCGTCAGCTATTTTGAAGTATGTGAAGTAGATAGGATTTGTTTCGCATCTGTTTAAGAGTTTATCTTTTCCCTATGAAACTCGCAGATTAGAGAAACTAGATTTCTTCTTAATTCGATTAAAAAGATGTGCTGAAATTGAATTCTTAAGAGTACCAAAACTGGCCTATTCTTAAGTCTCAAATCCTCATATTTCTGTGTTTGTTTTTTGAAGCATTTTACTTAATGTCCATCCTTACTTGACGAAGGTTATGGTGCAAGCAAAGTGGTGTTCATTTCAGGATCTAGATGTTGAGGATGATCAAAGGATTAAAGGATCGAAAGGGCAAAATGTTTCGGATGGAAGTTTTATGGAGGATAATGACAACCATGCTTTAGGTGCTTAATGTTCATAGGTGATATGTGTATTTTGTTAGTTTCGGATTGACTTCAAAATGTGTAGTTCTTTTGGTGTTTTGACAATGGTTTGAACTTTGAAATGGATTGAGTTGTTTACAACTTTGTTGAATGGTTTTTGGTTGAATGGAATTTCAGATTCATGTTATATATTTGCTAATACAATTTTTGGATTGGATTTGATATTATACAAAAAATTCGGGGATAAAATATAAATAATTGTTTCTATTTAATATTGTTGTGGGTATTTTTTTTTATGTCAACTTAGTAATTTACCCACGGAGAACATCGTTGGGTAAAAATATGGTTTAATTTTTTTTTTAATTTTACCCACGACTTCTATGAGTAAAATTATAAATAAAACAAATTTTTTTTTTTTTAATTTTTTCCGTGGGTGAATTCTCATGAATTGGTCAAGTAATACATAATTTCTCGCACGGAAGTCCCCACGATATATGCTGTGGGTAAATTATCCACGACCCTTCGACTTCTTATGGGAGAATTTTTTACCCACGGGGTTTTCTTTCACGGCTGCTGAGTCGTGGGAGAATCTTAGGTAACTCCATTACCCCACGGCCTCTCGGTGTAATTACCCACGAACGAGAGTCGTGGGTAATGTCTTGTGTTTTTGTAGTGATATCGTTGGTGGGTAATGTTTTGTGTTTTTGTAGTGATATAATCATCACTAGATGCTTGCCCCGGGCCGGGGTGCCGTCTGTATTTTTAAATCGATTAAATAAAAAATACGAATCAGTTTTAAAAAAATAAAAAAAATAGAGGAATAAAAAATCGATTGGAAGGTCAGGAAGTGAATTATTACACATAAATTTATGTCCAGATTTACAGCATTTAATTTACAACAGTTAACTTATGACTGGGTTTACATAAATCATAAACTAATATCTACAACAGTAGAATAAAAAAAAATCATCCTTAAAAAATCAAATTTCTTTCATGACAGCTTATTTTTTCTCTTTTGGAAAAAGAGATGGATTGATAATTGATGTCAGATTTTAAATAATTGATTTAATGGCTCGGTGTGAGAGAGGAGCGGAATGGAAGAGATCCTTTGAAATTGGGGATTGGAAAAACATTACTGGTGTTTCACTTGATTTAAAAGAATTTCCTTACATTTGATTTTATCAACTAAATATTGTTGTTTTAAGGGATTAGTATATACCTATAATTAAGAGATTTTTATATAGCTATAATTAAGGGATTAATGTATTTATCTATTCCATCTTTTTTTTTTCTGATTAGTTAGAGTGTCACGTGTCAAAAATGATTTTATACTGAAAATGGTTTTTGGCGGGAAAATTTCCATTGTGGTGCTGACACATGTCCTTTTTGTTTGCTGCTTTAATTAAGTACTATAGATATTATAATGTCATACTGAAAAGTAAAATTAAAAACATCAATGGATGTTAGCCGTGAAGAAATCATTTTTTTAACCCAAGTACAAATGCATTTTCCCATATATATATATATATATATATATATATATATATATATATATATATATATATGGGTGCAGCTAGAGTCCCGTTACGGGACGGTTTCATTTTAAATTAATTAATTGTAGGATCAATGAAACTAATTAATAGTCGTAGAATTAACATGAAAGTGCATCATAAAAAAATAAACCCAACTCCATGTAATTATAACTTTTTTGCTCTTTTCCTTTGTTTGGGAATATCATCTGTCCTTTTATTGCTTGCTTGGTTTTGAGTTTTTCAAACTCTCTCGATTTTTTGTTTAGCTCTTGTACTTTGCTTTATTTATTTATTATTTTTCTATTGGAGTTTGCTTTATATAAAAAGAGAAGAAAATTAAAATTCAACGACAATTGTGATAGACAATTTAATTATCCAATAAAAAAAGTAAAATAATTCTTATTTGTAAATTTTATCAGGTAATTTACAAATAGTTTTATTTTGTTGGAAGAAAAAAAATGTATATGAATTCGGATGTATATATGATATGGAAAAATACAAAATGAATGTGGAAATTCACGAGGTCAATACAATCCATTCACTTATTTATTTTTATTGAAATATATATATATATATATAATTAAATTACTTGCTGCCTAGAAACTCCAACAGTACGTGGCCAACTTAATCAATCACTGTTCATCTCCAATGATTATTAGCAAGTTATAATAATTTTTTGAAAATAATTATTGAAAAATTAGTTTGGGATATTTTAGTGTTAACTCACCCCATGATCACATCTTATACCTTCAATTTTGATTGGTTAAAGAAAAAACGGGACGGTTTCACAACGAGACTCTAGATTTTCTCTATATATAGGGAGCGGCTAGAGTCCCGTTACGGGACAGTTCCGTTTTAAGATAATAACCGTAGAATTAATTAAAACAACCATATGATTAAAATGAGAGTGCATCATAAGTAAATATACCTAAATCCACTTGATTATACAAGCGATAACCTGCTACCTGGTGAACCGGTTTATTATTCGAGGAAGGTCGGACGTTACCGATTAGAGAAGGGCGAAAAAAAATTCGGAGAACTACCGACGATACTACCGGCGACAGTCCGGCCATTACGTTCTCCTACTTTTTCGATTTGTGATGGCAACAATCAAAATCCTACCCTCTATTTATAAATTTCTCAATCGAGACAGGTAGCCAAATCCATTCAATAAGCAATTTGAGAAGTTTCAGGGATATTTGGTAATAACTAATTTGGTTTTTTGTTTGATTGATGCACCTAGTAGTAATTTTAGAGCATTAGTGTAATTCCATTTCAAGAATGCATTCCTCTATGTGGACATTGGCAAGGCGCTCTATGTCGTTACTGTAGGCGCTCTATGTCGTTGTTTTCAAATGTTTTTAGTATTCGTGTTCCGTTCCATCACCTCCGGTCTTCTCCTCTATCAATGAATCCATCCCTAGTTTTGAGAAAATGGGTTCGAGTTTGGTGTTGCTACAGTTCTACTCTTTCTAATTACTTCCCCCTGAGTTTGCTTTCATTTTTCTTTTTTGTTTTGAATCATTTATCTTTTATTAATAGTAAAATAGTTTGGCGCTGATGATGAAAACTCAGCTTAATGTCATAAAAATCTTGATTGATAAAGCTGTTATATTTACTCTGAGCCTTGTATTGTTTTTGTCTGTTTAATCGTGAAAATGAATGTGCGATCAAATTGAATTCTTTTTTCATGTGTGATTTTTTGATAAAATAGTCAGTGATGATAAACAAATGTATGATGGGTAGTATTTTAGGTCTTTAACTACACTAGCATATGATGCACCTCACAATTTGGAGAGTTTTGTGTAGTATTTGTTATGGAATTTGATTTAATATGGATGATGAAGAGGCTTCAATGCCTTTGAGTTATTGTGGCACATGTTTTTTTTTTTTTTTTGGAGAAAGAAACCATAGTTGACCAACAAAAAGAGAGAAAGAAACGGTAAAAGGAAAATAGCGGATAAATTCCTTCTATATTTTCATTCTCATTGTGAATATGTGATCTCTCTGACTTACGACTAAACTGTCATGCACAGGCACACATTGAACGCGCACTACACGATCATTTTCTTTTCAGGAAGCTTACAGATTCCCAGTGTAAGGTTTTGTTGATTTCATGCAAAGAATTGAGTATCAACAAGGAGATATTAATTGTCGTGAGCAGGTAGCTTTTAGTTCATTGTTGTTTAGTTTCTCTGGTTTAGAGAGGATGCTGAATGCCTAAGAAGAATTGGAAACTTTTCAAAGGACTTGCTTGTTTTTGTACTTGAATGAAATTACATGTTTGGATAAAGAACTATGGCCACATATGGGATCAAATCTTACCTTATGTATCAGTATTTTGAATCATTCCTAAAATTATGACTAGTGCACACAGTATGCATACTGTATTTAAACTCTGAAGTTTAGAACCATCTACCATCTAAGCGGTTTAGAAATTTTGCATATTCACTCTGGAAGTATGATCATTGTAGCATATTACAAGGTGATGAAGGTGACTGTTTTTATGTTGTTGGAATTGGAGAATTTCGAAGTCTGAGCTACACAGGTAATTTCTGCAACTTCTTAGTTTTTTGTACTGGATTTCACTTTCCAACTGTCGATTTTTTCAAAAATGCACCCATATCAATTAATTTGTAGTCCAGATGGATCTTTATGGTCAACGCTCACACTCAAGAAACAATGTTGAACTAAGCTCAGGTCCAAAAGTTGTCATTTCCGGAGTTGGTGTCATAGCTTGATACAAGGAGATTAAATCAGCCATTTGGGACTGAGACAGAAGCAGCTGGAACAGTTAAACTAGCACTCTAAAGAATGCAGGGAAAGAGTTGATTCCCGTAAAACCATTTTCAATGTTTGGCAACTAACCAAATCTTTTAACAATGGCACTATCCTGTTCCATGCCATAAACCAGTTTGCTCCTCTCAAATTCACGAAATTGATCATTGTGGTACATCTTCGTTGATTGATGTGTGTAATGCTCTAGTTGTTTTAGTAACTGTAGCAGATAGTCACTTCTGAATGTGATCACTGCCGCAAGACTCACCACATATGTATGAAGCTTTTCTTATTCCATTCTTGCATCGGTTAGCAACTTGTAAGCAGGCAATAAAAATATTTATTTCAAAGCATTTAGCTTCAATATAGGTGAAAAATGAAAGTTAATACTCCCTCCTTCCCAAAATTATTGTCCAACTAGACAATAATTTTGGGACAAAGGGAGTATCAATTCTGCTGTCTCCTCCCAAGGCTTGTATGCAACACTGATGGAACTTACAGCTTGGATTGAAGAAAAGTAACCCCCCTCAAAATTTGGTTGTGCAATCAGTCTAAGACTCATATTAACTACTGCAACTAACACCATTCCAGAACAGCTTGTTACTGACATATAATTGACTTGATTTCTATTCAGTTCATCATTCGCGTACTAGTCAAACAGTACTCTTTTACCCAAGGAATAATAAGCTCTTAAACCTTTAGCATTTACAACCACAAACTGTCCATTCATCTCCTGAGAAATCAACAATTACAGTGCAAAAACCATCACTGAAGACCACATGGGAAAGGCAGCATCTTTGTCCTCACGGCTAATGTACTCCACTTTCCTTTTATAACTTTTCTAAGATTTGCACAATGTAGAAGCATCCACAAACCGTAGTGGTAATGATCTGACAAAGAATCCACCAGGATCAACTGTCCTGCATCAATATATTGGAGCTCATTTTCAGAAGCAGAGCCCCCAAGATGGCCATTTCCAATAAGTTTAAACCCAGTAACCCCGTTGATAACAAGTTCGAGATTACTAATGTTCAATATGGGCATTTCAGCTAAATCACTACCGGGTTTTCCAATTATGCGTCTTAGAAATAAAAAGATAAAATAGATCTTTGCCAAATAACCACAGATTTAGTTCTGAAAGCGCAGTCCCACCCCTAAAACATGTAACTCTATCAACAGATGCATCAAGCTCCGTATCATCAATCCACAAGTCATATTCAACTCCAAAATCATCCTAAACCACTCTTCTTCTACAGTTACTCCTATAATGTAGTTTCATTCTCCCAACAATGTCCACACACTCCACAGTATTTATATATCTCTCACAAATCGATCCCATTGCACTACAAATATATATATTTTTTTCACAATTCAAATTTAGTTGATTCACAAATTTCAGACAATGAGAAAAGTCTCCTTTAAGTCAATTCACAAAAATTTCTACTATGACAAACGTCTAATCTTCTCTTAGAAGAAGAGTTTTAACTTGTCATTTATCAATCTAACAATCCACAAAAAAAAAAAAAAAAATTTCGTTATGCAAAAGTCTCATTTTCTCTCAAATGAAGAGTTTTGACTTGTCATACAATAATCTAACAAAACAAACAGAAATTTCAAGCAAGTTGTCCAAAATATGGCTAAAATCATTCAAGACGGAGTCTACTACTGTTCTTAACGATGAGCAAGCTGTCAACACAGTCAAAGCAAACTGAGTCTCCAGTCCCGACTCAGTTTGAGAGAGGATGATAAAGATAATCATTAGGATTCTGAAACCTTGAAGTCATAACAATTTTATTTTAGTGATAATTTCTATTTAATAGTTGATAAATTTGATTTATTGATTATCAAAAGTGGTAATTATCAAGAGTGGTACTTACCCAATAGTATATATATGCCTATAAATATGGCATGTAGCCTCTACTTTATAATCAGTCAATCACAATGTAATTTTTAAAAATTATTTATGTTCAAATTTTCTCTTTATTTATGTTTTTCAATTTCTTATTTCCTTCTTATTTAGGAGTATGTCTCTAAGGATCCTCTACTCCTTTAATTTTTTTTTCTCCACTACTTTCTGTTTTCCTTCATGATTTCAACTTTTGCTGCTGCAGTTTGTTGTGCTTGAGAACTTTCTATTTTGGGGATGAATTAATCATTTTTACTCTAATTTTCTCGGAACTCAAAGTCATTACTGTATTATTATCGAAAATGTCTAGTCATCACCTCTCACTTTCAGTGCCTCTGTTCTTCACCCCATTTGCTACTACTTTTCCAAGTCAGTCAAGAGAAATAAGTTTAAAAATACAAAAACCAAACTCTGGAACAAGTCAAGTCAACTCGACGAGGCAGAACAGAGCTGATAAGCTTTTTGTAAGAACTAAAATAGTTTTTCTTTCTAAGTCTATGATTTTTCCTTGTATTTTGATTTCTAGATTTCTTCTACTTTGTTGACTGTTTCTTGAAGTATGTGTGGAATTGGAAGGAAATATGTGTGAGCAATCATTCTCTTGATTTTTTTTCTTTTTTATTTTTTTTTGGTTCTGTTTCTGTTGTTTTGTGCTCTGGGTTTGATGAACTTTTGCTGATAGTGACTCACTGATTTCAAGTAATTCATCTTTGTTATGATTCTTGATTGCTTTCTGGGTTTCGCCTATTCTGTAGTGGCCAAATCGAGTTTGTGATCTTCTTGATGGCTGAGTATAGTTGACTTTTGAGTCTTTGATTTCACATGGAAATTAAAATTCTGAAAAAGGTTGTACTTTATTGTAGAAATGAGAAATAATGATTCTGATTCGAGAACTGGTACTTCATAAAATAGGGGGAACAAAAAAAATTGTGAGACTTCAGTCTAGATTACTTGTGAAATGCTCTAATTGATCCTATTTAGGCTTCTCCATGTTTTCCTAAATTCTCTGGAGTTTCTTTTGTGCATGTTGATTGGATTGGTCTAATTGGTCGTATTTTTGCCCTGTAGTAGTTTTCTGCTAAAACAAAAGCTTGTTAGCTTGTTAAAGTTGCTTACTATTCTAGTTCATTGTTAATTTGCCCTCTATGACAGCATAGTACACTCAACTTTCTTTATATTCACTAAATTCATTCGATTGTTCTGATTACAAGGTATCTCCAATAAGGCAAATTTGGTTTCTTTAATAGACGAATTCCATGCTCTTTAGGAAGAATGAATGTTGTAATTCATGACATAACTCAAGGAGGATAATTGACCAAGTTATGGAAAGTGGAAATGATCTATCTTCCTTAAGCTTTGCTGCTTCATCTCCTGCATCCCATGGTTCGAGTACTCAAAGTATGCCATCCGCTGGCAATGAGCCAGTGGCCAGTCTTGAACTCTTGAGTTTAACTAAATTAAGTGGTAATCTCGAAAAGCTATTGCTTGAAACTGGGTATGATTACAGTGATGCAGTCATAGTGGTTGAGGGGAATTCGGTGGGCCTGAATCGCTGCATCTTGGCTTCTCGAAGTCAATTTTTCCATGATCTTTTTAAGAAGAGCGCCAATGAATCTGCGAAGGAAAGTAAGCCAAAATATGATATGAAAGAGTTGCTTCCTCATGGAAATGTAGGATATGAAACTTTCATGGTTTACTTGCATTATGTGTATACCGGGAAACTTAAGCCACTTCCACCTGAGGTTTCTACTTGTGTTGATGACTCTTGTGTTCATGATGCCTGTGGACCTGCAATTAATTGCATAGTGGAGCTAATTTATGCTTCTACGACCTTTCAGATGAAAGAACTTGTGCTGCTGTTCCAGGTAAATCTTAGCTCTGTAATTCTTTGATGTCTGAAAAATTCCAATGTGGTGATCATGTCGTTGCATTGTTCTGTTATTTGAGTTTGTTCTTGTTGGTTTTTCCAAGCATACCTTGACCATGGTAGAGTTGGTACTTGATTTTGGGGTCAATTTTGTGAAGCATATAAAACTACTGCAGTTATTTTAGCGCATTATTCCCAGGATTGTAAATCCACACTATTCCAGATCTGTTAGAAGTTTAATTCAGATTGAAATGTGAACGTATTAAAAATAAACTTGGAATTTTGACCTTTTTATAAGAATCAGGAGTAGACTATGTTACGGTCTAGTAATTTTGTATTTTTCGGCAAACCATGTTGAGGCCTCCTGTCTGTTCCTATTAAGTATAAACTATAGAAGATCACATTCAATAAAAGTGCAAGGAATCTGTAAAACTAAGTGCTCCGGCTGGCTACTACTTCACTAGAACAGTTTTAACTCAAGATTTCTGTTCCTTGACTAGTGTGGTTGATAGAGCTATGGCCTGCAAATGATCTCTTGATAGCAATGATGCCAAAAATATCTGATGATAGCTTAAATTTATAATCACACTCTATGTCAAAGGATTACGTTTACCTGATGAAAACATTTCAAATTAAGAAAGCCTTATACTGGGTAAAGTATCTGATGAAAGCCCTTTCCCTACTCCTAACTTTACCTAGTCCTTATATGTAGGAGAAAGGATTAACGTTGTTCATTTCACCTTTTCATGGTATTTTAAACTCCTTGCACATCAAAGAAAACTCATGTAAACATTAACTTCACTACATGTGAATTTGTGCACTTTGTTTTCCATGTGCCTGTCGTTTACAGGGTTGTAAATAATGAGACCAAAGTAATAACTGCTCCGTGGAAAGTTGCAAAAGCTTTCAACAGAGCCCTTTTCGTTTTTTGCAATAACTCAGAACATTAGTTCAATGAATATGTAGACCGTAAAGTGGTTCCAACTGTAGGCACTTTTAAGTATCAGTCACAAGTCATGTTCATTCTCAGGTTTATGTGTACCTCATCTGATAGCTTTTAAAATATCTTCTTCGACTATGAATGGAGATCATTGTGCATGGAAGCAAATGCATTTCCTTTTTTCCATATCCCCTTTCCAATTACATTTGTCTTCAATTGTTTTACAGCGTCGACTACTCAACTTTGTTGATAAGGCATTTGTGGAGGATGTAATTCCAATTGCTTTGGCAGCCTTCCATTGCCAACTGAACCAACTCCAATCACACTGTGTCCAGAGAATAGCACGTTCTGATCTTGATGATATAACTCTTGAGAAAGAGCTTCCACACGAAGTTGTAAGTGAGATAAAATCTTTTAGGAAGCAATCCATCCAAGCCACGGAGCATTTAGGCTATGACAAGAGGGTGAGAAGGATCCACAAAGCATTGGACTCTGATGATGTAGAATTACTGAAACTACTTCTTGAGGAATCCGACATCACTCTAGATGATGCTTTTGCGATTCATTATGCCGCAGCCTATTGTAACTCTAAAGTTCTAACTGAGGTGCTCAGTGTGGGGAAGGCTAATCTCAACCTTAGAAATTCGCGCGGATATACAGTGCTTCATGTAGCAGCTAGGCGTAAGGATCCATCAATCATTGTAGGTCTATTAAGTAAGGGAGCATCTGTTTCAGACTTAACTGAGCATGGACAAACCGCGATAACAATTTGCCGGAGGTTGACTAGGCCAAAGGACTATAATGAGTCAATGACCCAGGGGAAAGAAACTAATAAAGACAAATTATGCATTGATGTGCTGGCGAGGGAGATGATCAGAAATCCACTGGCTGGTAATATGCCTATGTCATCCATGATGGTGGCTGATGATTTGGTTATGAGACTGCTGCTCCTAGAAAACAGAGGTAGATATTTACAGTTGCCATAGAATTCTTCAATGGTTTCTTGAACGTACAAGGACTAAGTTATGGAAATTCTTTTTTTTTTTAAGTGTAAAAGTTGCTTTGCATAATTAACCACCAATAATGAAGAAATTAGCATTTGAAGCATGGTTCTTTGTTTAGAAATGACAGTTGTAAATTTTGCTTTCGGTCAAGCTGATTTCCAATAATTTTACGTTTGGACATTGGGCCTCTTCTTCTCTAGAAACTATTTTTGCCAAAGGCTTGATTTACTTTCAGTAGTTGTTTGACGAATATTTTAATGCCACTTCAAGAAAATCTATGTAGGTCTCATTTGTTACCTGTTGCTTGTGCAGTGGCACTTGCGAGAGTATTATTTCCTCTAGAAGCTAAGCTAGCAATGCAAATAGCAAATGCACATTTGACTTCGGAGTTCCGTGGCCTTAATTCAGCAACTAAAGGATTGTGTGGAAATCTGAGAGAGGTTGATTTGAATGAAATACCACATGAGCAAGTTAAGCGGCTTCAGATGAGGCTAGAAGCCCTGCAGAAAACAGGTACTTCCGAGCTGAGCATCCTTCACTTTCGTTGTTTACAGAAATGCTGTGACTTTTTCCATAGAAGATCTATGACATATTTAAAGTTTGGTATATCTGCAATACAATTGAGATATTTGCAATTGCAATTCTGAGAAATGGAAATGGCTGTATGGCATAACATTCTGATTGTAAGTAAGCTTCAATTCTATTAGGCATTTCTTAAGATATGCGTCTTTGGTAAATCATTTCAGAGTGGTTCTTCAATAAATGAACATTGAAGCTCGTAAAGCTGTTAAACTTCCCTCAGCTTCTCCCAACAGCCATTTTGCTTCATTTGCTTGAATAACAAGATGAAACAAGTGGATGGACTGATCATAAATGTTTCAGATGCTTCGAAAGCATTATTACATTAGGGAACACCTCTTGTTATGTTCCATTCTGTCTTAACAAACATTTTTTAAAAAAAGATATCATGTGCGTCATCTTATAAGGGAAAAAAAAAAAAAAAATCCGCTGCCATGCTTTTATCAATATTATCAAAAGTAAAAGTCCAAAAAAGTTATCTGGAGCCTTCAGGTGGTATTCTTGCCTAACAAAAGCTGACAGGAATCCAGGAACATTGAAAGGATTGCTGAAGGTTTCATAAGATAATAGAAATGCAGTTTGCATATTAATAACTCTACTTGGTACGTGGAACATGTACGTGGAACATGTCACCGTCATTTTCCATTTAATTATTTGCATTTCTGATGGTTATACTTCAATGACAGTGGAGACTGGACGTCGGTTTTTCCCCAACTGCTCAGAGGTTTTGGATAGGTTCTTGGAGGATGATATGCAAGATACTCTACTTTTAGAGAAGGTTCCACCCGAGGAGCAAAGTGGGAAGAAGATGAGGTACATGGAACTCAAAGATGAAGTGAAGAAGGCGTTTGATAAAGACATAGCTGGAAGAACCTGGGAGGGGGGTCTGTCATCATCCTCATCTTGCTCATCTTCTCCCAAAGCTGGCGCCAACCATAAAGCCCGAAAAAGGCAACTGTACTAAAATTTTTGTTTAGCTAGAATTTCATGAGCTTGAGGGCATCATAACCTTAAGAACAAATAAAAGCAGATACCTTACAGTTACACATTGTTGCTTGTATATATGTATCTTGATGATAGGCGTGTTAGCATAGAGATCTTCTGATGCTCATTTTTTATCTCATTGGAAATGAACCAAGTGAGTGATGCTTGTGAGATTGCGTATCTGATGCATCCAATTACCTGCTTTAGTTTTCAGGAGCCTCCTACATTGTTTTCTACATGAACTGATCGACAGTCCTTGGCCCTGTTCGGAGGATCTTTGCTTCCATTAGTTGATGATATAAGCTTTCTTCTGGATGTAACAGTCTCATATGTCAGAACTTCATACTACTGCATCCATTAGTGTCTTTAAATTCACAGATGATCTTTCTATTGTTGTTTTTCCAGATCTGGAAAGACACTTAGCAACGATGCATTTGCAGGAAATACAGAACTACAAAAGCAATGATGCATTAGTGTCTTTACATTCAGAGATGGTCTTATCCTTCCCATTCTCTCCATACCGTAGCATATATTATTATTATTTTATTTTATTTTTTGATGAAAGGTAAATTGTATTACTTCTCAACAAACCCTCCGAAAGTTTACAAACCTATTCCTTCTATTACACTCTTCTGTTGCCTTTTTTAGCAAACCAAGCCTAATTTCTGTACAAACAGTTTTTCAGAACTCTTAAACTTTTTACAAACTGTTTCAGTCTTCGAAGTATTTCCTGTTTCAGCTTTCTAAACAGGACATCAATGTCCATCAGATTTGCTCCATGGTGAGCTGCATTCCTCTGTTGCCAAACCAGATAAACTACTGCAGCCAGGGCACTAAATAGAATCCGTTGTTTACATTTACTCTGGCACCAGATTCTAGGTAATCTTCTTCTCCATTGCTCCATCCTGTCAGGAACTCCACAACAGTCAAGCCAATCTTTTACCATTTGTAACAGCCTTTTGGAATACTCGCATTGAAAAAACAGGTGCTCAAAGCTTTCATCAGCTATCTGACAGAGTCTGCATTCCATCGGCTGAGTTATAATTCTCAGCTGCTGCAACCTGTCTGCTGTCATCAGCCTTTTCTTCATGGCTATCCACACTAAGAAGCTATGTTTAGGAATATTATACTTCTTCATGGCATATATTATTTGACCGTAATTGAAAGCAAATATTTCTTGATAATGTTATCCCCTTTAGAATCCTGTTAACTATGATGACTGCATTCAATAACTGGTTCCGGATCCATCATCCATATAACTATATACTGCAAGTTTACGAGTTTTCATGGGCTGTAACTGCAAGTTTCAAAAACTTGAAGTCCAAATGAGGCAAAGGGAGCCATTAGTAGGCCTTTTAGAGGGGAATAACTGATGATTCCTTGAGAAATCAAGCCAACAGTTCTACAGCAACCTAAATCCAAGCTCAGATTTGAAATTTCATAATTGATGTGTTTACTATTCCAACCATTGTTTTTGTACCTCAGATTAAACCATCAAAAGGTTACTCACCATAAACGCTTTTCTTTACATCATTTTCATCAGAAGCACCTACCTGTCTAAACCATTAGCCCTACAGGGAGCATCCGTGCTAGTTTTACAGGATTTTACAAACTCTATCACGGAGGAAGCCATCTCTTCAATCCCTAATTCCGCTGGGGTCGTATCCACAACAATCTTCGGCACATCACCAACATCATACTCCCAACAACCTGCATACCCTTCCAAGAGTTTCCCCATATCATGCCAAGACCTTGGCTTGTGCCAGCTTGATGATCCCTGAACATCTGCTTCCTCACCCCTCATCTCGATTCGCCTACGCCATTCATCCTGATTCTTCGGCTTGCATTCGACAATAACAAGCCGAGCCTCATTATCAACTGCCATCCTGATCAGCCTGTCCAAGTGAGCCGGACGAGAGAGTGGCGAGTCGATGACTACACTAAGCCCCAAACTAAGCTGAGTTGAGGCCACTTGCCACATAACTTGGTAAGACAACTCATTCAGGAGATTTTTCGACGATTCTTGATGCTGATCAGGAGTGGATAACATGAGGGTTTGTTCAAGTTCTTTTGTGCAATCCCTGAAATGATCTTTGTCTATGAGAGGACATTTGAGAGCCTTGGCTATGGAGCAAGCTAATGTGGTTTTACCACTACCTGGATGTCCTTTCATTGCTATAATAACAATAGGCCTTTGATGGACTCCATCAACCTGATTCACTGCAGTCATGGTTTTTTTCTGCTACTCCAAATCAGGACTGAAAAATTTGAATACAATCTGTACATATCCTTCCCATATGTAAGAGATAAAAATCTTGTGAAACCAAGCTTACAATGGTTGCCACTTGCCAGATAAATAAAATTTTTATCCACTTTCTTTGTTCTTTCTTTTTTGTCGTATGCTAATCTCTAAGAAGATTATGGTGCCACGTTAGAAAGACGTAGTTTTAACTTATTACATGATCAGACAGAAAGAAAGAAAAAAAATTAACAAATATTATCCTTTTGCATGACTTCCTTGTGAAACTGACTTAGACCATAGCATAATACCCAAAATGAGTTTCCAGTCCATTCCAGTACGATTTTAGTACGAGAAATGAAAAACATTTTTAGAACTGATGGAATGATTTAAATGACACGCGGAAAATGAAGATTATTTCGAAAATTGTCATATTTTTGTTCTAACCTTACCCCTGGACGAGGAAATTTTAATATATATGTTAGTTGAACACACTTTTTTATGTCAAGGCTAACCAATCATCATGTATCTAATTCCCTCCATTTCTATTTACCAGGGGATATAGATATCACCGTCAAACCTAATAAAAATCAGTTAATTTAATTGTTTGTCTCAAAATTAGGCTAAAGTACGTATATTAGCCCCAATTAAAATCTATTTTCTGGATTTGAAAGGCTGGTTAGACTAAAGAACTTATATTACCAACATATAATTTGACAACAAACAATGCACCTCTTTTCTATTTTCATATGTGGTCTAGTTCTCAATAAAAAATCAACGGATATTGATCCTTTTCCGACTTAGAGAATGAAATGGCTTGTATTAAGCAATTGATCTATGAGTATTACATATGTTTATATAGAAAAATCTATCACTAGAATAATATCACATGGGATAATATCAAATCTAAGATAAACCAAACCACAATTCTAGATAATTAACTACACAATATCACAACTCTAGATAATTATCACATGGGATAATTATCACATTGACACGCCCCCTCAAACTGATGAGGCAGAAAGTAGTAGTCTCAGTTTGCCCAAGAATCGAGTGAACCACGATGCAATAGCAACAACAAGTGAACAGTAGTAGGAAAGCAACAACAACATAAGAACAAGGAGACTGATGGCGGCGCTAGAAAGAGAAGTGGCACAACAGGAGGGAGGCTGACGATGGCACAAGAATGCAGCACTGATCGAAAGATATTGATGGCAACTCAAGAATGCAGCACGACCGCAAGAAAATTGACGGTGGCTCAAGAATGCAATGCTGATTGAAAGATGACTGATGGCAGCGCAATAATGCAGCACGACCGGAAGACTAATGGCGGCAGAAGAATGCGGTACGATCGATAGATAAGTTATAGAGAAGAGGCGATGATGTTGCTTTCCTATGGTCTGGGGTTTGTGTTGTGATTATGTTTTTCATTAAGGACTCAATCGGTTAATCCAGGAATCATAGGACCTACTTGCACAAAAGATAATCTAGAGGGGTTGATTTAGAAATTTTACAAAGTAGAGAGACTAAAAGTGAAAAATTTAAAAATTTTTCAAATATGGATGATGGCCTGTGATGATGATGATGGATGATAAATGATGACGGAGTGAAGTTATGGAAAAAAGAGGGGCCAGGTTTTTTTTTTTTTCTTTTAAGGGGGTTGGGATTTGTTTTGTAGGGTGAAGAAGCCGGCGGCTACGGCAGAGAAGAATAAGGGAGGGGATAGAGATCAGAAGAGAGGGGAAGAGGGAGATGAACGGTGGCGGCACAAAGAAGGACAGTGAGGTCGACAAAAGGAAGAAGGATGATGGAGGAAGATTGGTCCTCTAAAAGTGTTGATTGATCCAACAAGCGGTGAGGGATGATGCATGGGTGTATGGTGACGAGTCCAGATCCATGACCGAGATTGTACCGGCCCACTCACCGTAAGAAGAGTCCAATTGGGACTCTTAGGACGGTGTGAATCCCTAAAATCTAGTCGGATTCGGAATTGTCCAGGTAATCTCACACCTATAAATAGGGTAGCTCATACCATAACTCAGGTATGCAATCTATAAGCCAAACATACTACCTCCCAAAACTTTCTAGCAATCCCGTTTACTGACTTAAGCATCGGAGTGTCTATCCTCGAGAGACCCCGAGACTTTATTTTGCAGGAAACCCTAACCGGAATTCTACCGTTAAACCGGCGGCGCATATCCGTGCATCTTCAAGTGGCACGCTCGGTGGGACCCGTAAATTAGGGTTTGTGTCGCAAAAACCTCCTGAGGTTTCCTTAACATCTTTTCATAACAATTGGGGTTGCCAGAACAACCGTCACGATGGTCAGAGTTGAAGAAGACGCCGGAAGCACGGCCTCCTCCGGCCACTAGCATAGTCTAGGAGACGATACTCCCCTGGCCGAATTCCAATGCCGGCAAGAAAAAAGAAAGACAGGAAAAAGCCATGGTGGAGAACCTGGGAAAGAACAAACCAAGGAGCGTTTGGTCCTCGGTGCTTCTCAGCCCGATCCAAAGAAACAAAGCAACACCAATCTTCTACCTGAAAAAGAGGATATACCCCCCCTCGTTTTACCCCCACTGCCGCCAACCGTTTGGAAGACCAGAAACTGGCCAAAATCGAGGCCGAACTCAAGAAGCTAGGCGATGATAGTGATCAACAGCAAAGGCTGCGGAGATATGTCCTCGAAGAAACTAGACGGCGTTGTCTCCTTGGACAACCCGACCCTACAGAGCAAGAGTTGGAAGATCTGGTCGACGAAAAAGAAGCTCGCAAAACCCTGGCTCTTCTCGAGAAGAAACGGGGCAAGCGGAAGGTCCAAGAGCAGGAGAATTACCAAGAGACCGAGAGCTATGAAAGCTCCCGCGAAGAACCTCACATGCTACCAGAGATACCATATTTTGGGATGCTTTCAGAGAAAAATACCCAGCCTTCGACACCGCCTTCGAGGAATTCGACGCGATATACCAACGGAAGGGCGTCGAAGAGAATCCAAACCCCCTGAGCGTCGAGATCCTCGAAGGAGAACAGGGGAAGCCCCCAAGGAAAAACAAGGCACATAATCGCCTTGAATTCAATTGGAATCGAAGAAGCCCTCGAAGAGGTGAGTACAGGCACGACTACGAGCCACGTCGAGGCCGCAACAACACCGAGGGCGATTATGACCAAGGATACTATCACCGTCCTCGGTACTCGCCTCCAAGACAGCAACAATATCACGGGCATAAGGAAAATCCTCCGTACTACCAGGAAGACCAGCAAGGAACAAGAGACTAGAACATTTTGATCCGAGAAGAAATGAGGAAAATCATCGGGATAGGGCTGGACCGAAGCCCCTTCATCCCCAGCATTTGAGATGAACCTAAGCCCCGAGACTTCGATTTCCCTAAAACATTCAAGCCGTATTCAGGAGATACGGATGTCTCCCAATGGTTGCAAGGATATGTTCAAGTCATGAGAATCCGAAATGCAACCATGAACTTCATGGCAAAGGCGTTACCTTCCTACTTATCCGGATCAGCGCAGCGGTGGTTTGGGCAACTATCAGAAGGAAGCGTCACTAGCTTTGAAGATTTGTCCGTCAAACTAGCTAATCATTTCTTCCAAAGCAAACGGATATCGCGGATGTCCATCGACGTTTCTTCGATCAGACAAGGACAGCACGAGAGTCTAACCGACTTTCACAGACGATTCATACAAGAGACCTTGCAAGTCGACAACATTGACGATCGAGACGTCCGCAACGGATTCGTCCAAGGTCTCAACCCCTTCGGAAAATCCTCAATGTTGCGAGTTAAGCTCTCGACAAAACCCTCTAGGAATGCACAGGAGATGTGGGCTATTGTCGAGAACCATATACAGCGAGAACACATGCTCAAGAGGTCCCAAGAATCCTTCGCCTCGGTAGGCCCCAAAGAAAAGCCAAAAATCCCCTAGGAAGATAGACTTGCACTGCCCAAGATGGATAGGCAATTAACGCCCTTAACCAAGCTCCAACGAGAAATCCTCCAGATCCATAGGGACGAACTGCCAGCTCCGAAACCCTTGGCCCCTAATCCAAACAGATCAACCGAACAATACTGTGAATATCACAAAGATCACGGCCACGACACGGAGGATTGTCGAGAGCTCAAGCGTGAAATCGAGAACGGGGTCAAATCTGGGAAATTTCAGCAATGTGTGCAGGGAACAGCTTCCCGACAGAAGAATAACAGACCCCAGTCACGAGATCACCCAAAAAGAAATTTCAGACGCCCGCCACGGCGGGATAGCCGGGGAAATAATTGGCAACCAAGGGTCAATGCCCAATAGCAGCAACATTATCCCATCGCTGAACCAACGCCACAACCATTGCAACAACTCCCCCCGACGGATCCAACAAAGCTAATCACTCACCAGGTAGGAGCTATTTATGGAGCTCCCTCGAAGTCTTATCCACGACAGCCATGAAAAACTCATTGCGAACTGTCGCCAAAGCCCCTCGACAAGAACCTAGCCACAAGAGATTCAAAGGAACAGAGGCCATCGTATTCACAGATAGCGATGTAGTCCCAGACATTTGTCCCCACAGTGACGCTATGGTCATAGAAGCAATAATCGCAAACGTAAAAGTCGGAAGGGTTTACGTGGACAACGACAGCGCGGTTGATATCATATATAGTGATTGTTTCAAGAAAATGAACATCAAAAACCTCTGCATCCGCCCAGCTACAATGCCACTAATGGGATTCTCAGGACACACCATTATCCCCATAGGAATAATTAGCCTACCCATCTCGGTAGGGTCGCATCCTAGGATAGTCACTTTGACCATGGATTTCGCCCTAATAGATGCACCCTCGCTGTTCAATGTGATCCTAGGGCAACCTTGGATGTGCCAAGCACGCGCGGTATGGTCTCCCTATCACTTGGTAATGAAATTCCCAACGGAATATGGAGTAGGAGTAGTCAAAGGATGCCAGCGGAGTTCTCGAGAATGCTTGCTCACTGCAGTCAGAATTGGAAAGAAAACTGCATACCTTAACCCAGGGTCCGCCGTGTCGGAATGCTATTCGATTCGACAAACGGTCAACCCACCAGGGGCAGAAGACCCCAAGACACCCAGTCTTCCCTCGTTCAGTAGCAAGACGCGAGGGTTAGTCCTGAATGAGTCTGATCCCACCAAGACCGTCCAAATTGGGGTTTCTCTCCAAGACCCCTTGCTAGCCGAGATCAGCGCCTTGCTACGCGAGTTCCAGGACATATTCGCCTGGTCCCGGGCAGACATGACATGAGTCCCTCGGGAAGTCATAGAACATAGGTTAAATGTTGATCCAAATGTCAAACCAGTACAACAGAAGAAAAGAGTATTCGCTCGAGAACGTAACGATGTCATCAACGAAGAGACGATGAAGCTAGTCCGAGCCAACATACTCCGCGAAGTTTTATGGCCTACGTGGTTAGCCAATCCGGTCTTGGTGTATATGCCAAGACTACACAGACCTCAATAAACATTGCCCCAAGGACTGCTACCCTCTACCAGTCATAGATCAAATGGTGGAGGGTATTGCGGGGTATAGAGTCCTCAGCTTCCTTGACGCCTACAAGGGATATCATCAAATCCTCATGGCACGGGAAGATGCAGAAAAAACAGCTTACATCACCGAGATAGGAGTATATTGCTACGACAAGATGCCCTTTGGACTAAAAAACGCTGGAGCCACATATCAGCGTCTCGTGAACAGAGTCTTCCATGGCCAGATCGGCCGGAACATCGAGATTTATGTGGACGACATGGTGATAAAAACCAATAAGGATGAGCAAGTAGCCGCAGACATGCGGGAGATTTTCACAATATTACGCAAGGTTAACATGAAGCTGAACCCTAAAAAATGCACCTTCTGTGTAGGATAAGGGAAATTCCTAGGATACCAAGTCTCCAAGACTGGAATAAGTGTTGATCCGGCTAAAATCGAGGCTATCTTAGCCATGGAAACTCCAAAAACCGTCAAGGAAGTTCAGAAACTCACAGGCTCCTTGGCAGCCCTAAACAGGTTTCTATCTCGAGCTGCAGAAATAAGCCTCCCATTTTTCCATACCCTCCGCAAAGGCAGAAAATTCGAGTGGAATGAAGAATGCCAGAAAGCCTTCCAAGACCTAAAAGAACACCTCAAGCAGTTGCCCTTAGCTAAGCCTGAGCCAGGAGAAACACTATACGTTTACCTAGCAGCCCGAGAGAAAACTGTCTCGGCAGTCCTCGTACAGTGCAAAGACGGCAAAGAAGTCCCCGTCTATTTCATTAGCAAAGTCTTGCAAGGAGCAGAAACCAGTTACACACCCATGGAAAGACTTATCCTCAGCCTAGTCTTGGCCGCACGATGTCTGCGCCCATACTTCCAAGCACACCCCATCATGGTTTTAACGGAACAACCAATTCAGCAAGCCCTGCTAAAACTAGAAGCGTCCGGCAGGATGATGAAATGGGCAGTCGAATTAGGCGAGCACCATATCGAATACAAGCCTCGATCAGCCATCAAAGGGCAGGCCTTTGCTGACTTTTTAGTAGAAACGCCTCGAGCTATCGAAGTCAAAGAAATAGCAGAGCCTAAAGACGACCCCACTACTCGCGTCTACATCAATCCTTGAGCATGGTCACTATATGTCGATAGATCGCGTTGCGATGAAGGCGGAGGAGCCGGCATCATATTATCCAAACCTCCGGCCGATCCCGACATCGAGAACATGAAAGAGTACGACGCGGAATATACATATGCGCTGAGGTTCGGTTTCTCAGTCACCAATAATGTAGCAGAATACGAGGCACTGATAGTAGGGTTAAACATGGCACTAAAACTTGGGGTCCGCAAAATACAGGTTTTCAGTGATTCTCAAGTAGTAGTGAAACAAATATCGGGAGAATACACGGCAAGCGACGAGCAACTCAAGCGCTACCTCGAGAAGGTCCTCGATATCAAGGACAAATTCGAGGAATGCACCGTGTGCCACACAGCCCGCTCGAAAAACAAAAGAGCCGGCGCCCTCAGCAAGCTGGCCTCCTCGAACTTCGCACACCTCAGCCACAAAGTATGGGTCGAAATTCTCCCTAATCCCAGTATCCAGGACGTCCCCGTAGCGACCGTCATCGAGGACGGCGACACTTGGATGACCCCTTTCATCCAATACCTTACAGATGGGACGTTGCCGAATGGAAAAGCTAAAGCCAGGATCCTCCGATTAAAAGCGGCCAAATACACATCGCGAGACGGCATCCTATACAAGCATGGATACCTGCTACCCATGCTAAGGTGTATCGGCCCAAAGCAAGCAGCTTACGTACTCGAAGAAGTACACGAAGGATCATGTGGAGCTCATATGGGAGCAAGAGCACTCGCCAAGAAGGCCTTGCGAACAGGATATTTCTGGCCGACAATCTTTAAAGATGCCTACCAATGGGTACAAAAATGTGAGAAATGTCAGCGCTTCTCCCCCATCACCCGACAGCCACAGCATGAGATGGTCACCATCCAAAGCCCATGGCCGTTCTACCAATGGAGCACTGATATCATCGGCCCCTTTCATCCGAAAGGAGTAGGAGGAGTAAGATGGGTCATTGTAGCAGTAGATTACTTCACTAAATGGGTAGAAGCCAAACCCTTGGCCTCGATCACCGGGAGAAAAATCTTGGATTTTTTCTGGCAAAGCATAGTATGCCGCTTCGGGGTCCCGAAGATTATCGTCTCCGATAATGGGACCCAGTTCGAGAGCAATACTTTCAGGTCATGGTGCGACAAAATGTAGATCGAACTTCGCTTCTCAAGCGTAGCCCATCCCCAAGCCAACGGGCAGGCCGAATCCATCAACAGAACAATACTGCATGGAGTCAAGACCAGGTTGTATGGCGCCAAGGGGGCATGGGCCGATGAACTCCCTCACGTCATGTGGTCATATCGGACAACTGCTCACTCCTCGACCGACGAGACGCCGTACAGCTTAGTCTACGGTATGGACGCCGTCCTCCCAGTTGAGATCGGTCTGTCGAGTCCTCGAACCGCAAAATTCATCGAGAGTACCAATGATGATGACATCTGACTAAACCTTGACCTGCTCGAGGAACGTCGAGATGCCGTCAGAATCTTAGAGGCCAAATATAAAGAGACTCTTCGTAGACATTACAACAAAAAGGTGAAAGCCACGGACCTCGCTGTGGGTGACCTCGTACTAAGAAAAAATGAGGCCAGTCGAGCAGAAGTCCCTGGAAAACTTACTGCAAATTGGGAAGGGCCTTACAAGGTTATCCAGACTTCCCCAGCAAGCTGCTACCACCTACAAGCCATGGATGATAGTGGAACTATCCTTCCTCGATGGTGGAACATCCAGAATCTTCGTAGGTTCTATGTTTAAGCCCTTATCCGCTATTTGCCCTTTATGTGTTTTACTTACTTTACCCAGTCAGTCTTATACTCTCATATATAATGCTAACCCGGGTCCTCGTGTAATTATTCAATAAAAGATGTTACATATTCTCCCCAATTATAGCGACGCATTTATGACTAGTCATCAAGATGGACTCCCTCTTTAGGGCCATCCTCGATCAAGAGCTGTGTACTCAACATCCGGACACAAACTTGAGGAACTTTCCTCGTGCACATTGCAAAACGCAGTGTCAAGTAAAGGAATTCGTACCCAATTCCTATCATAGAGCCGTGTACTCTACATCCGGCCTAAAAAGTGCTTTAAAAATCAATACTCGCGTAAAATAAATATTCGTTCCACATTGCTGTGCGAACTCACTGAAAAGTACATATTTTCTACACTATTACAAGCACCTCCTTGACAGGATTGTCGGGGGAGGGATGAATAATCCCCTTATACCCGTGCAGGCTAAGAAGATTCACACACTGATTCAATTTGTCCTTGAGGTCCACGATCTCTGTATCCTGAGCATGCACCCTCATCAACAACTCCTCTCGAGAACTCCGAGTTCGAGGATCTACTGTCTCCTTCGGACGCTCGAAAGCCTCGAAGTCGATGTTGTTATCCAGCAGAAGATTTTGAAGTTGAGCAATATAATCTGTAAGAAGCTCGATTTCACGAGACCTCTCTTTCCATATATCCATGGCTGCGATAAAGCAACGAGTCCTGACCACAATCATGTGCTGGACTCGAGCTAACACCTGGTGCTTCTCGAGAAACCAGGGAGACACAGTAATCTGCTGTCTTGCCCTAAGTCAAGCATTTTCCTTCTCCATGGTCACCAGCTCGTCATGAATCTCGGCCTCGAAAGTCAAAGAATCGCTGTGGTCTCTTAGGCTTTGAACCTCTCGATGCTGCATCTCCTTACGGAGTCCTTTGATCTCGTTTATCAGATGCTGGTTAACCTTCACGTTGTGCGTCCTCATGGCATCGAGCAGGTCATTCTCCAAATGTGCCACTGTCTCGAGGCTGTGCATGTCAGTACGACTTCTCAGAATCCTGCTTATCATGGAATATAATGGAAACTCCCTCGATTGCTCCTCTGATAACACCATGTGGTGCACGCGGTGAATGGTCCAACTTTCCTATTTCACCAGAGGAGCATAAGGCACTCACATCAAACCAAATAGAAAGAACACAGAGGACAAAAACCGGAATGAAGAGAGATGTTTGCATAAATCTATGCAAGAAAAGAAAAATTAGTTCATTACAGCAGAAAGGAAAAAGTTTGAATGGCCTAAAAACTATTACAGAAGGCAGGATTCATACAGCATCACTGCCTAGGAGAGGATCATTGGAAGGATCATTGGAAGAGTCCTTGGAAAGGGTCTGAGAGGCATCCTCAGTGGTTCTCTGAATTCCGGAGTGACCGATATCAGCAACATCCTCCTCGGTTTCCTCATCAGCATCCTCGAGCTCGATGCCCATATACTCGTCAGGAACCTCGGGAATGGGGTCTGTCTCACTCAGACCCTTGGCCAGGACAGCAGGGACGTCGCCTGGAAATGAGGCAATCTCCACAGGGGAACTCATCTTGGGCACGACACCGGTCAAAGCTCCCCACAGAGGGAGCTGCTCAAGGCTCAACCTCGTCAAGACCTTCGCCATGGCCTCGTGCATGGTTTTCTTCGGGTCCTTCATCAAGAGTTGCTTAAACCATTTGGCCTTAATTGGCATATCCTGGTCGAGCCTCCTCAGCCCTGCCACGCCCACTCTGTGCGCACCACACTTGGTGGCAACCAAGTTCACCTGCTTGAGAGCTGCCGCCATTCCGCCTGTGGACATCATTCTATACATAATGGCGGTACACCACTGGTGGAGCTCCTCCTTGGAGATATGCAGGCCGGTAAACGACTTCATCTTCTCGTCGAGCTCGTTGTATTTGGCCTGCACCTCGACAATCTCTGCTTCCTTGGCCTGAACTTGGCGAGCCTTCTCCTCGAGGGCAACCACCTCGAACAATGCCTCGTCCCTTTCTGCCCTTGCTGCTTCTAGGTCCTCTCGAAGTTTCCTCAGCTGCACTAAGTAGGCCATCGAGGCTGCACTCATCTGAGCCAACACAACATATTAGAGACACATGGACATCCGCGGCGCATTTACGACATAATTTGAAAAAAATTGCTTACCAGCCGCAAGCTGTCAGTTTCATTCAATTGGGCAGCAAATTCCTCGAGAGTAGGACACTCGATTGAAGGCGGGTTGCTGAAGGTATGAACTGCCACAGTCGGGCCTCCCTCGAACAGTTGGGGGGGCAAGACTATGGCCTCTCCCTCGAGAGGGCCCTTTCCTTTCCCTACCCCGGGAGGAACTACGCTTGGCCCTGTCTCCGGCACAGTTTTCTGCACAGACTCAGTGGCAACGGGCACCGTCTCGACGCTTGGTTGGGCAGTTTCCTTCGGGGGCACATCCGTCTTGGCCTTTTTGAACTTTGCCCTATCACCCACCTTCACGATCCCTTTCTTCTTCTTCTGAGGGGCGGCAGTAACAGTAACGTCCTCATCTGAATTCACAATGACAAAAGGATCTTCGTCACCAAACAATCGAGACCCAGCATTGCTCAACGACATGACCTAACAACAAAGAAAAAAAAGAAGAAAACGATTAGTACCTTGATCAGAGATTTCGATAGGAATTCTGGTTGCTCCCTCGATGATGACCTTATCACCTTCCTTCACATATGCAGGGGGCACATAGTATTGGACGTCGTTCCACTTAACGACGTTCGAGTACTTCCGAATTTTCCCAACATCTGCCTGGAACTCCTCCACACACTCTTCATCCTCTTGGGTCCATTCATCTTTTATGGCCCCAAGGCCCTGTGTCTCACAGAGATTCCATGGCAGACAATAACTTGCAGGCGCCTTTACAAACACAAAATCCGGTTTCCATTCCGGAGAACCGCCGTACGCCTCGACCATCTTCTTCACGCCGGCTCTAAGGCGTCTTTTAACTATATACCAATCTTGGAAAGAAGTCGAGGCCACAACTACTTGGAAAAAGTACCTCCATAATATCAATCGAGGTACCACCTTTACATATTGGCACACTCTCGCAAACCCCAGTACAAATATAATTAAATTTGGGGTAAAACGAGCGAGAGGAGTCCTATAATGTTGAACAATCTCCTCAAACAGGGGGTAAAGGGGAAATCTAAGCCCTAGATGCATAAATCGATCATACACAGTAATTCTTCCCCTTGGAGGAGAGTTGGCCCTCTCGTTTCCTAACGGAGCTCTCGACTCTAAGGCGGAGGGGAAGTTATACTTGGATCTGAGATTATCTACCTTATCCACCGAGTCTATGGTGGAAACAAAGTCTAGAACAGTTTTTCCTTCGGAATCCCTAACCATAATTCTTCGAAAGATCTACTCTGGTTACAGTCGAAAAGGAAATGGAACGAATCGGAGATTCAGATATGGAAACTTACTGTGTAAGGGGGACGTGACCACTCGCCCTTCGAATTATAACTCCCCAGTGTTGTCTAGAAGCCTCAATTTGTAGCTCCCCTGGAAACAGCGTCGCCGGGGCAGTATATCAGGTAAAATTGCGGAAGTTTCGGCCGGGAAAGGACTTCGGCTGCTCTGGAAAGGAAGAGCGGAATGGGGGCTGGAATGCCCTTTGCAAAGGAGAAGGTTTTTCTGCTTTTTGCAGAGAAAAGAAGTGATTAAGTATCCAGGAATAGTAGAAGTTTTTCTCTTTTAAACGCAAAGTTGGTTCTCCCACGTCTCCTTAATTATGGGCCACGATCTGACAGTTATTGCGGGTTTCAAGGAAGTAATGATGTTGAGGCCGCCGTTTGGGGAATGTACCCGCTAATAACGCACAATTGAAAATTTGAGCGGGATTGGGGAAGCGGGTCGCCTTCCCGGGTCACGGCCTGACCCGCCGGTTCCTCTCGATCCTCCGAGGTCGACGGTGGCGTGTCAGCACCGAGCTTGTTAGGCATATGTCTCGACAATTAGCTGAACGAGGGCGATCTGTCCACCCTCGGGCATGTCTCAGGTAATGCTCATTTTATGCCAAGCGTTGTTTTGTCTTATGTCACTAACACTTGGCAGGGGCACTTGACGAGTCCAGATCCATGACCGAGATTGTACCGGCCCACTCACCGCAAGAAGAGTCCAACTGGGACTCTTAGGACGGTGTGAATCCCTAAAACCTAGTTGGATTCAGAATTGTCTAGGTAATCTCACACCTATAAATAGGGTAGCTCTATAAGCCAAACATACTACCTCCCAAAACTTTCTAGCAATCCCGTTTACTGACTTAAGCATCGGAGTGTCTATCCTCGGGAGACCCCGAGGCTTTGTTTTGCAAGAAACCCTAACCGGAATTCCACCGTTAAACCGGCGGCGCATATCCGTGCATCGTCATATGGGATGTGGTATTGTAGTAATATGAGGTGAGCTTTTTTTTATGTGGAGATGCGTGAATGGAGGGAAGAATGGAGGTGTAGTTGTGATGGTGAAGGGCAGTAAAGTTCCGGCAAGAAAGGAAGAAGAAGAAGATCGGGCAGCGGCAAAAGGCCAAGGATTTTTGTCGGCAGCGGAGAAGAAAGAAAGAAAACTGCCGGAGAAAAGAATATGGGGTTTCTTTTAAATTATTTTTTTAAGACTCAAATGAAGAAGAAGGAGGAGGAGAGGGTGAATGGCCAAGGAAGAAGTATTTTTTTTTTTTTTTTTATACTCTGGCTCGATACCAACTTAGAGAATGGAATGACTTGTATTAAGCAATTGATCTATGACTATTACAAATGTTTATATAGAGAAACCTACCACTAGAATAACATCACATGGGATAATATAAAAAATCTAAGATAAACCTAACTACAATTCTAGATAATTAACTACACAATATCACAACTTTAGATAATTATCACATCGAATAATTATCACATTGACATTCTGGATATTGATCCTTTGAAAATCAAGCTAATCTATGTTTCACTTCCATCTCTAGTTACTTGTATTCAAACCAAGTGACTCAGCAAGGAGACATTGATCTTGTTTTCAAATGGCAATATATAGGACTCAAATAAAGTGAAACATTTTGTTTTTTAGTTCAGTAACATGGACTTTGGAAAGATGACTACTTTTGAAACATTTACAGGATTTCACCTTGGCAGAGTTGACAAACTCCTGACGATTTTGGAAGAAAGCTTCCCTAGGCTTCTACTAAAAGCTCAGAAATGCGTTGAAACACTTGTGAATGAATCGGACCTTTCTTTATCATAATATCCAGGGGAAAACATAATGTAGAAGTTCTTTCTGAAGAACAGATCATTAAGCCTTTTGACAGTTATATCAAGTCTAACTGTCTAAGCCAGATTTGGTTCACCATCCCTCCCCTTATAAAGCTATCAAAGGGATATATTTGTTGGTCTATATGGCTACTATCCATCAGTTTAGATGTTGACTTCTGATTACAACTTCAGCCTTATGGCACAGAGTACTAGATCAGAAATTCCATTCCATTCAGAAAATGGATTTAGTTTGAAATGAAATACTTTTAGTCTCATGGATGAAAGATAAAGATGGCATTTGTTGGAGTTCTTTGAACTCTATACTCCAAGATGTGAACTCTTCATATACAGATCACTACTGATGAAGCAATTTTCTGACAGCAGCCCATTTACATGCCCTATCGGGCCTTTAAGGAAACAAGCCCAACAAGCCCAAATACACATGGGTCTCATATGGGTCTCACATGGGTCCCTCTTTGGACACTTCCTAAATAGTGAACTATATATACCCCAAGACATTTATTTCAGGGATTTAATTTATACTTCTCATTCTCTCTCTAAGTGTGTATTTATTTTATTTCTCTCATTAAGACTGACTTTGGTATCGGAGTGCTAACCTTTGTCTTGCAGGTCCCTGTCCTAGTTGACCGTTGACTCGCCGCCATCGGGATTTACCTTTGTCAAGTGGCGCCGAATGTGGGGAGGCATATACTTGGTCAAGGGCGAGCCCAAGAGCTCTACGAGAGTTATGGTTTCTACTAGGGCGAGGCTTGATGAAGGCACTAGCCGGCGCCCCACTGTTAGGTCTGAAGTGGTGAGAGAGTCGACCCGGCGTTCACCAAGGAAGACCCACGAGGAGGAGGAGCGGGGGAACGATTGTACGTCCTGGACCGGAGACCGGGAAGCCCACTCGCGGAGACGCGGTCACTCTTATTATGACAAGGGAGAGGCCCGCAAGCGTCGACATTCCCGTCAACTGTCCGGGGCCGCTAAGTAGCCTTGACCCTCCGACCATAGTTGCGACCCGGATTTTTAGAAACCCCTGTTCGAAAAATATCCAGAGGTCAGGAGGAAGATTCGTCTGTTCGAGGAGGACTACTACGGGAGGAAGGATCGGGGTTGGAGTGCCAGTCTGCAGTATGTGGGAGAGAAGCGCAGGTCGCACCGGCAGTCCGAAGAAAGAAGGGATGAGCCCGCTACCACATGTGTAACACCTCGGGATTACCTGTCTGTCTTAATTTTTTTTTTCCTTAATTAAACAAGATAACATGACAAACTAGCCAAACCGAGATGTACGCCGGGCTCCGCCCAAGGCACACTACACTACTATCTACTAGCGGAAGTTTAGAAAGTCAAGACAAATTAAAAGAATAAAATCTCTTAAACTTGATTACGTTAAATTTAATGAACTCTCTACATCTCTTAAACCTTCAATCTAGTTTTCTCGCAATTACATCATTTATTTAATTCAATAGTCTACTCCAAAGAAATACAAGCAACCTTGACACTCAAACCAAGCTTCCTCAAGAAACTTCTATAGCTGACAAGCTTTCTGTCATTCTCTGCAATCCTGGGAGAGGATAATTATATATGATAAAAGGGTGAGTGCCGAGCTCAGTGAGGTTCCCACTAATACTATATATATATATACTTTTATAAAATCAAGTAGGATTGGTACCCAAAAATTATTAAAACTTTATCAACTAAAACAGAGCATCATAGAGACAAGTAAACAAGTAGTTTGAGACAATTACGAGCAAACAATATATACATAGAAGATTACCAAACATCGAGGAAAAGATCTAGTCCAAATGCCTATAATGGCAAATATGGCTAGATTCCTAACCCGACTATGTCCGTTAATTTCAGCTCAGCACTAGGCCTTACAATTCAAGTTGTCTAGAGGAGCGATCTCCATAATTGCTTATAAAAAATCCACCAATCAATCCAAGTCGCGATCGGATATCTCATGAGAATTCTGAACAACCACTGTTGGCAATGGACATGACCAAGCCCTATGCCGGCTCATGATACATTTGCTCAACCAGTCGCCTGGGGTCCATAAGTATGCACATAAAAATGCAAAGATGGCTTATAGCCACAAATAGTTCCACGTTTATCAAACAATTAAGACAGACAACAAGTTCACTCAACAAATACATCCTAAGGAGAATAAGACCACCTTTAGGGCTTGATAACAATATTCAGAAATACTTTTAAACAATGTATTGGTGTGTAGTGTCTTTTCAAATATATCTGTTCTTCCAATTTTGATAAAATTTTAGAAAGAGTGAGAATTACTCACAAGTAATGTTACGAACCATTGTCTCATACCGAGCCTGCAATAGATCAAATAGTCACATGCCATTAATCGGGTAATCTTGCTAGTGTACTATTATGTTTCCTACTCAAGACCTTATTGTATAAGAATCAACTCATTCTTGATCTTTATTCATAAGGTCTAATATTTAATAATATACTACTTGTTAGTTGAGGTGTCTCTATATATCATCCTTATTTTTGGTCAATGAGTCTAGATTTAATGATCAAGTTTTAACAACCTTTAAGTTGCACTTAATCACCAATTAATATTAAAATACCTAAGGACTATGTTAGCTATGCCGTCCACTAAAAGATTCAAGGTCAACTTTCAAAATAAAACATAAGTTAAAAACTGGAAAATGAATCACTAACTTTTAAATGATCTTCATCGCTTAAACTGTACTAATATGGGATAAACTAGTTCATGAATCGTATATCATTAGAAAGCCCTCTGAATCTAGTTTACAAGACATCAATTGGTTCTCAAATTGGAATCATCTATTGAAAGTTATGACCAAATTACTAAGTTAGCGTATTGCTATCAACAACGGCAACTACTTACGGGTTTTGAATGTTTTTAAACAATTTGCACATAAACGATCTATATTGAGCTACTTTAACAGTGCAAAAATCCTCCTAGGTACATAAGTTACTTAATCCCATAATATAGAATACAATTTAACTCATAAACTAAAGAAACTAAGTCATAAGAGCTGTTAGCCTAATTACCTTGCTAAAACTGAAATTGCTTCATCCGATACCTCCAGCTCTACGTCCATGGCTTCCTTTTGCTCCTACTTCCTGTTGCCCTTACTCACTTCTTTCCTCTCATATATTTTCCTGAATCCTTTTTTTATTTTTTTGGTGTATCATATGCCCTCTTCCAACACCCTATTTATACTTGGGTAACTCATGTTTGCTTTACCTAGTAGAGATAGGTTTTAGACTAACGACTCATCATTCTCTAGACTTCCAGCCTCACTCTCATTCAGCCCTTAGTAAGTTCTATGCTTCATACAACCACTAGGCTATAGTTTTCAGCCCTAGATTTGCCACCTTCCACATTTGTTTTCCTAGGCTGGCTTAGTCAATTATGAAGGGAAGTAAGGTGTTTGCTTCACTTCTTCTCTAGCTTATATAGAGTTGCTTACTCACTATTGATAGTGGTTAATTTGTTACACAAAAACATTACTATTTTATTCTGAATTTAATGAAAAATGAGGGGCGATTCTTTGAATAAGTCCATATTACTTAACTAGTTTTCATGTTTTTGCATAGAAAGGGACCTTGAAGAAATGCTGAAAAAAGAGGGCTGCTGAGACAAAAACGAGCTGATGAATTCAAATTCTGCTGAGTTAGTCAAGGACATCCTCTACACACAATTAATGAAGTTGTCTCTCCTTAAGAACCCAAGGGCATGCTTGTCCCCTTGGCCGACAAACCAACCTCCCAAGCTGATCAATGCCACAGCTGATACCACTTATGGAAGGAGAGTAAAAGACCAGTCCAAGATACAAGACATTGGGGTGAATAAAGAATACATAGGCATGGGGAGGTGCTCTTGGAAGAAGAATCGGCATCCAGCAGTATAAAAGGAGAGATGCATACACAGAACAATCATCTCTGGCTACACCTTTCAGTTGCCAAGAACACATAGAAAAACTCCAGAAAGAAGGCAAGGAGGAAGGAAGAACAGCATCAACTCAGTAAGGAAGCCAAGTTGAAGAACAACCATCTCAGTCACTGCTTCAGTCCCCTGAGTGAATCCTGTCACTCCCAGGAGTGACCTCTAAACTGCATAAGTTTCTTCTTCTCTTAAACTGTTAAGCTTGTATTTCATTTTGTTGATGCATACTTCTATGATGTCTGTTGAAGTAGTAGTTGTAACATCAACCAGTATGAGTAGCTAAACAGCTTCCAAGAGTTAATCTCCTCAAATTGTGTTGTAGTTTTTGTAATGCACTGTTTCTGTTCTTTGTTTTAAAGTTGAAAGTATTTCTACATTCAGTTACTTGATCTCTAATTGAATGCATGCTAGAACCAAGGGGAATTTGGAAAGATAAACTTGGTTCGGACTGTTTCAACTTCAACTTGTGACATAGAGGTAGCAATCTATGGTTTTAACTAAGATATGAATATACTTAGTTAACATGAGCATTCATAGAAGCCGTAGCTCTTAATGACTTTATAACTGGACTCAATCATTGGAAAATAGATTGTTAAAGTTACAAAGATGACTCTAGGAAAAATGGGAACTGACTTAGAGTTAATCTTGAGCTGAATGAACAAGAACTTAACCATTAAGTGCAAATTACAACTGTTGCAACAGGTAGAGGAGATGAACACCCCTGGACCGTACTCCCCTGAGTGAACGTTTCCATTCCCCTGAGTGACCCTTGCTTGAACTGGTAGACTTTTAACAACAAATTTGGTAATTTAGCTGTCCCTGTGAAAACGACCCAACTTCCATTATCTACAAATCTATAATCCAGCTAGTATTATTTTTGGTGAACTCGGCACCCACCAACTATATCTAGGCATCAAGAGTCATTCTATGTAGCTCTTATGAGTCATCTTAAAAAGCCAGCTATATGGATGAATAAGCTTCCCAACTCTAGCTTGGTTCTGTTAATTTTCCACGTCCAATTCTTTTCTTGGCTTACTCATAGAACCTAGGTGACAAAGCTACTTGGTTCACCTATTTCTTTATGATTTAGTGCTTTCTAATTTGCCAAGTAGTACGTTTAGGCTAGAATTTCATTTCAAGATACCAAGTAGAACCATGGTTTTCATGATCCATCAGAATATTTTGATGCATGCATTTTGGATTTTAAGCCTAGCTCACCAGTGTATAAAAATTTTCTATTTCATCAATCAATTGAGGAGTTATATGGATGTGTACTTATTTACTTTATAGTTAGCAACGTAAAGACTTTACATGTATTCTAAGAATTTTATGTTTTTTTGAAAATTAACTAATAAATAATGCATCATTATTCTTCTAGTTAAATGAAAATCATACATATAAATGTAAAATTAAATAGCGCACAAATTTCAATTTCTTAAACCTTCAAATTGTTAGTTGTGTTAAATATATTCTAATGATTATTTAAGCCGAGAGACTCTGTATGTTTAGTTTAAATCTAAAGTAAAATATTAAACAAGTTAAGTTTTAGAGGTGGTGTTACACTCTCCCCTCCTTAAGAGAATTTCGTCCTCGAAATTCATAACTAAATCAATGACTAGGTTTCAATATATTTTCCCTGTATTGTCCAATGGTTCTCTTCTTTTTTTTTTCTTTTTTTTTTTGCATCGTTATACATCTGCAAGATTCTAACTACGGGTATTTTCTTGGTATGCAATTCCCTGACTTATGTTTTATGATTTAGTTAAGCCGGCCTTTGAAGATAAGATTCCCCTGACTCCAAGTCATCATACTTGCTTAGGGTTACATCATTATTACTGTTTCTTTGTAGCTCACATAATAATAAAAAAAAAGCATTGTGCATTTTTGTATGGGTGGGCATATGGAGTAAATAGGCTATTATTCTACGTTTGGTGATTTCTAAAGGTCCTACCTATCTCGATAAGATTTCACATTCTTATTTAAATATCCTTCGATAGGTTGCTGCTCTGAGAAAAACTGTCTCCAACTTCGAACTCTCTCTATCATTTATTGGGTTGTCTACATGGTTTTTCTTTTAATCATTAGCCGTTTTGATTTGTCGTTGTTGTTCAACTTTTAAAGCATGTCTCATCCATCCCCACACAGTTGGTGTAACATCTATGGCCTTATATTTCAATCTCACCCTAGTGAAGTAGGGTTCTACACTTTCTTCTATATACAATTTTGTAAAGGGGCCATTCGAATGGTGGCATAGTATGAAACTCTTATTGTAGGGAACTTTACTAAGGGTAATGTCATTCCATATTTCTTTAATATCAAGGACATACTTAGATGGCATATCTATCAAAGTTTCTACATCATTTTAGATAGTTTTTTTTTTTTTTCTATTTATGGGCGTCCGGTAGTACTAATTAACTTGAAGTTGTGTAAATAAGCATTGTTAAAGTTTTCATAGAATCAAGATTTAATATTGAACCTTCCTCAGCTAGTATAGCCAAAAGTGGACAATATAGTCTAACTATCTCTAACAAAAGATTCATTAAGTTTTTCATACTTATAAGTCAAGATGAACGAATTTGGTCAAACTATCTATAAACATGCATAATGTATCGTGGTTTCTTTGGAAGGGGTGGTAAACTACTGACAATGTCCATGACGGTAACCTCCACTTCCAAATATCTTTTTAAAGACTAGAACAATCATATAGACATTCCATGTTTAAAATAAAACATAACTTGAAGCTACATATTGAAATAAGATTTCAAGTCACTATATTTTACGTTCTCCTTGTTAAGGCTAGGGAATTCCTATTCATAATTCATGAAAAGTTATTAACTGACTTTAGTAGTATTACAAAGAAGGAATAATCTTATCGTTATTTTCCTTCTTTTGTCTCTTCAATTCTTGAAGAAGGTGCATAATCTTGATTCTTTGGATTTTAGATTAAGAAACCTTCATAATCATATACTTCTCTCTTTTTATTGTGAGGGATATACAGGCTGATGGGTTTAGGGCATATTTTCAAAACTGTATCTGATTTAGACACAGATTATTCTTATTAGTCTTACACAGAATCCCTAAAAGTTTTCTTTTTCTTTTTCTTTTTCTTTTCCTTTTTTTTTTCCACAGTAAGTTCAACACTTACTTGGTTTGGTATGTTGTTCAAAGGTAAGTGGTGATTTATCAATCTGACTTGGCCCTTCTCATGGTTCTAAACCATTGAGTAATATTCAAGAAGAATAATTGGACAAGGCAAGTAGTGATTTCTTTCCTTGTTGTACTGGCATATAGATTGACTCTAAGGAATTACCTTTTTATGGTTTTTGACTTGCAAGAAAGGAAGAGTTGTTGTAGTCATATAATGTCACTATGTGTTTCAGATACAAGGTTTAATATATATGTCCATATCATCTCTTCTTAACACTATTCTCTGTTTCTTCATAGAAGACCTAGATCATAAAACAGTTCTAGAAACCCTGCAAAGTAATTCTCTGGTTGCTAATGAATTGGTAAATTTTGCCCCCATGCTATATTTATCTCAAGTTAATCCCATTTTATTATATTCTATCAATAAGAAATAGTAGATCTCCCTGTATATGTGCCTCTGATTACTACTCATAGTGCTAATTTCTGTCCTCACATAAATGATCTGAAACTTAGACCTACAGTTTTATTAAAACCCAAGTTTGTTAGATGTAAAACTTTTCCTATGATAACTTTTTTTTTTTCTTATGTGTATAAGATAAGACGTAAGGGTAATCTATTCATTACTACTACTTTGGTCTCATTCCATTCCAATGCAATCACTTAGAAACTATTGTGAGTATTCTTACTGCATAAACCTCATAAACTCATTGCCCCTCACTTCATATAATTTTATTGTCATTATAGATCAAACATGTGTTATTTGATTGTTTCAAAGACTTTTTCGAATTCCCTGATTGTGGGGAGAGGAGACCATTTTAGATTACTCATCAACTCGCTTTCTAGGATTCTTATTTTTTTTTTTTTATATAAATTTTAGATATTTAGGTACTCACCAAATGTAAGTTACAAACTTTAAACTACAATCCATGTGGGCTGTTAATTAAGATTTCTTAAAGTATAAGTTAAGGAGGCGAACACAATCTTTTTCTACAAAAGAAGAAGTACTGTACTTCTTACTAACCGGGGCAATTAAAAGTTAAATAATAGTATTTTGTAGACAGCTCTCGCTACGATAGCAAGGTAAGGATTTTAGGCTATCAGTATCCTCGATCGCCTAGCATAAGATAAATATCCAATGCCCTAGTTTTATTCTACTAAAGATTTAGTTATGGATTGCAATTATTTGGAGACCTTTCTAATGTAAAAGGTACATATTTGATATGTTACTCTTCACTATGTTTGAAAAGCTGCACCTAATGTTATCAGGTATTTCGACGTATAACCTAGATATATCTTGGATATGGTTTTAATTAGATCACTAAAATTCAAGAAACATTTCGATTTTATGACTAAAAGTAAGAAACCTGCATTTTTGTCTGTTAAACGTTTCCCTCCAAATATGCAAGGTCTTTATCATATTAACTTTTGTTTTTTTTCCAAGCTTGTTAAGTTCCTCAATTCTAATCATAACTACTTTCAACTTTAGTTCATCACTATTATAAGAATAACTCTTGTTTTTTTTTTTTTAAATGTGTCTATAATTGAGCCTGAAAACTCTTTTTATGTCTTAGGTTATTACACCTAACTATTTTGGATTTTTGGATTGTCATTTGCTTTCCATCTTCCTTTAATTTTTTTTTAATCTTAAATCTTTCTAATCATATATCATGGTTTCAAGTACCATGCACTATTTATGTTTGAAATTATTCATAATCATATCGACATCAAACATCAAGAATCACAAGCATAGCATTCAAATTGTTCATATAACATATAATATCGATCAACAATGATGAAATAACATTGTATTCAGCAATTCCCATTCAAAAGTTCGAAGATTCAAGCCGTGCAAGTATAACACTCACAAAAATATCAACTAATCTATTAAATCAACACTTTAATCTTACGTTTCGGATACCTCAACCTCTAAGTCTGAGCATCTTACGGCATATTTGCAACCTGATCTTACGGCATATATATATATATATATATATATATATACTTTTATAAAATCAAGTAGGGTTGGTACCCAAAAATTATTAAAACTTTATCAACTAAAACAAATCATCACAGAGACAAATAATCAAGTGGTTTGAGATAATTACAAGCAAACAATATATAAATATAAGATTACTAATCATCGAGGAAAGGATCTGGTCCAAATGCCTATATGGCAAACATGGCTAGATTCCTAACCTGACTGTGTCCGTTAATTCCAGCTCGGCATTAGGCTTTGCAATTCCAGTTGTTTGGAGGAGCGACCTCCACAATTGCATATAGAAAATCCACCAATCACGTGGAGTCGTGACTGGATATCTCATGAGAATCCTAAACAGTCATTGTTGACATTCCTAGGCTTACTTAGTCAATTATGAAGGGAAGTAAGGTGTTTGCTTCACTTCTTCTCTAGCTTATATAGAGTTGCTTACTCACTATATCTAGTCATCAAGAGTCATTCTATGTAGCTCTTATGAGTTATCTTAAAAAGCCAGCTACATGGATGAATAAGCTTCCCAACTCTAGCTTGGTTTTGTTTATTTTCCACATCCAACTCTTTTCTTGGCTCACTCATAGATCCTAGGTGACAAAGCTACTTGGTTAACCTATTTCTTTATGATTTAGTGCTTTCTAGTTTTCCAAGTAGTACGTTTAGGCTAGAATTTCATTACAAGATACCAAGTAGAACCATGGTTTTCATGATCCATCAAAATACTTTCATGCATGCATTTAATGTTGGATTTTAAGCCTAGCTCACCAGTGTATAAAAATTTTCTATTTCATCAATCATTTGAGGAGTTATATGGATGTTTACTTATTTACTTTATATTTAGCAACCTAATGACTTTACATGTATTCTAGGAATTTTATGTTCTTTTGAAAATTAACTAATAGATAATGCATCATTATTTTTCTAGTTAAATGAAAATCATACATATAAATGTAAAATTAAATAGCACACAAATTTTCAATTTCTTAAACCTTCAAATTGTTAGTTGTGTTAAATATATTCTAATGATTGTTTAAGCCGAGAGACTCTGTATGTATAGTTTAAATCTAAAGTAAAATATTTAACAAGTTAAGTTTTAGAGGTGGTGTTATAAAACTCCCCAGTGTCCGGGAAGCTACACGGCCCTTCACCGTCGCGGTGGATGAGAGGCGACCCCTTGTGATTCCGGGGCTTGACCCAGATTGGAGGCTATTCTCAGAGGGCAGGAGATTACTCCGAGTCCCTTTGCAGAGCATATTCGGATATGCACCAAGCCAGACAACTTCAAGTTGCCCGAAGATATCAAGAAGTATGATGGAGATACTTTGCCAGTTAGTTTCTTGGCTGACTACACAGCTGCAACGGATATTCGAGGAGCGTCGAGGGAATTTATGGCCAAGGCTCTACCAACTTTCCTCACCGACAGAGCTAAGACGTGGTTCGATAGTCTGTCTCCAGGTAGCATCTGTTCCTTTCAGGAGTTGGGACGGATGCTCCATGTTCGGTTCTTTTCAAGTAAGAAAACCTCCAAGACCATCCACGAGCTGGCATCCATACGCCAAGGGAAGAATGAGACTTTAGCCCAATACTATGACTGGTTAACAAGGAGTTGATGACGATCGACCAGATAGACCACCTCGTTGTTCGAATTGAGTTCGTGATAATGGTTAATTTGTTACACAAAAAACATTACAATCTACTCTGAAATTAATGGAGAATTAGGGGTGTTTCTTAGAATTAGTTTATTTTACTTAACTAGTTTTGTGTTTTTGCATAGGTAAGGACCTAAGTGCATAGCTGCTGGAAAAGAGGGGCCTAAGGAACAGAAATCAGGCTGCTGAAATCAAATTTTGCTGAACTAGTCAAAGATATCTCCAAGACATAATTTAATGAGTGTGTCCCATCCAAGGGTATGCTTGTCCCCTTGGTTAGACTCCCAACCGCCCATGATGATCAATGTTGCAGCTGATACCAGTGCTGGAGAAGGGCAAGAGACCAGTTAATTCTTGGATTCAAGACACAAAGCATTGGGAGGAATAAATAATTCACAAGCATGGGGAGGCTATCTTGGAAGAAGAACCGGCTTCAAAACTCTATAAAAGGAGCTGCATTCCCAGCATGAAGGGGGATCTAAGTGGACATACAACACACAAAACACCACAGAGAGAGAAGAAGAGAGCGGAGAGGGGAGAAAACTCCAAATGAAGAAGAAGTCCAGTAGCAGAAAAAGAGGAGTAACAGACCTCACTCGCCTGAGTGCCCTTTGTCACTCAGGCGAGTGACCTATTGCTCAGCCATCCAAATTTGCTTCTTCTTAATGCTTTCCTTCTTTTCTTGTATTTTCTGTAGTTTGTATGTGTAGTTAATTAGATTTTATTCTCTGGAACCTATGTAGTTTAAGTTTGTGATTGCATTCGGATGATTTTGTGTTTTGAAGTTAAAGCTTTCATCTACCTCTTGATTAAATTGGCCATTTGATTGATTGTGCATAGAACTAAGTGAATCCCGGAAGGGTAAACAAGGTTCAGAATCATTTAGCTTCAACTTATGACTTCAACTTATGACTTGGAGGTAACAATCCAAGGTTCTAATTGAGATAGGAATATACTTGGTTAGCATAAGCATTCATATAAGGCTTGAAAACTTCATGACTTTATGACTTGATTAATCATTGGAAAATAGTTTAATTGAGTTGATAAAGATACCTCTAGGAAAAATCGGAAGTGACTTAGAGATATATAAGGGCCTGAATGAGCATGAATTCATACCAAAAGAGTGCAACATTACAGCTTGATTACATAGGGAAAAGAGAATGAATATATAGTTTGCAGAGTCAGTCCCTTGAGCCGGAATTCTCACTCCCGTGAGTGAGGTTCCATTTGTCTTTCTTTGTCTTCAGTTCTGCAGAGTCACTTGCCTGAGTGACTTTACCCACTCGTGCAAGTGAGTGACACTCTGCAACTTTCTTTCTTGTTTGTCCAATTTCGTGTTCCGGTTGTTTGAAGTTTAACCCGTCCCTGTGGGATCGACCTGACTTATCCTATCTATAGTTTAAGTTGGTAAATTATTTTGGGGGCTTCGACAACCCACCAGTTCATCAATGGTCTTTCTCCCTTCCGGTCGAGGGCTGCGCTTCGGGGAAAGGTTATGGACAAGCAACCTAAAAGCACCCAAAGACTGTGGGAGATAGTTGAGAAGGCGGTCCGCAAGGAGGAGTCGCTCCGAAGGGCTCGAGAAACCTTCCAAGGAGACAGGAAAGAGAAAAAGCATGAAGAGCAGAGGCCGACCATCAATGCCCCAAAGTATGAAGCCAAGCTGACACCACTCATCAATACCCGAAAAGAAATCTTGCAGATCCATGAGGGTGAGTTTAAGACCCCCTCGAGGACGAAGAATATAGGGTTCTCCGACGAATGGTGTCATTATCATCAAGGCAAGGGGCATGATACCGAGGATTGTCGAGATCTCCAGCGGCAGATTGAGGACGAACTCAAGGCCGGCAAATTCCAGCAATATGTAAAGAAGAGAGGAGGCGGCAATGCTGGCTTCAAAGGGAGGAGGAATCCGAAATGGAAAAAGAACGATGCCAAGAACCAGCCCGCAAAAGCAGAGGTCGAGGCAGCAGATAAGGTAGAGGGCGAGGCACAAGCTCAGAAAATCTTAGCCGTACCTGTGAGGGGCTATATTCTAGGCATGCCTTGTTGTTCACAGTATGTCGGGGTTAAAACGCGATGCTCAACCTTGACCCCCAGGAGAGGATGTAGGCAAAAGGCTAAAGGTTTGGGAGGAAATCACTTTCTCCGACCAAGATGCCATCCTCAATATAGCTGAAGGGTCGGATGCCCTCGTGATTGAGGCTGTTGTCGCCAATCGTGTGGTGCGACGTGTGTACGTGGATAACGGGAGCTCAGTGGACATCATGTACTACGATTGCTTCCAGAAGCTCGGTCTTGATCGAGCTATGCTTCGACCGGCTTCGACGCCGTTGGTAGGTTTCTCCAATCATGTGATTATGCCCTTAGGTGTAGTTATCCTTACTGTGACTGTAGGAACCCAAACCCGGCTAAAGATGGTGATGTGCGACTTTGCTATGGTGGATGTGGTCGCCCCTTTCAACATCATATTGGGTAGACCCTAGATGTGCAAGACCAAAGCTGTTTATTCCCCTTACCATCTAGTCATGAAATTTCCAATAAACGCCGGAATAACAGAGGTTCAAGGAAATCTATAGATTGCCAAACAGTGTATGGTCGTCGCAATGAAGAAGGGAAAAGAGCTGCTGCTAAAGGTGTCAGAGGTCAATATGGTCCACGAATCTTCTCCCCAGCGCACCAAAGAGCAGACGTAGGAACCAGAAGGGGAGGCCCGAAGCCTGATGGGGAGTACGATGTCTTCCCGATCAATCCATATTTGGAGGGTCGAATTGTACAACTTGGATGCGTCCTACCCCCCAGCCTCCGAGAGATGGTGATTCAACTATTCCAGGAATATCAGGACGTCTTTGCATGGGAGCCTTCGGACATGACAGGGATACCCGTGGAACTAGGTATTCATCGTCTCAATATGGATCCTAGTGCCTGTCCAATTCAGCAGAGGAAAAGGAAGATGGCACCAGAGCGGAGTGCAGCAGTTGATGTGGAAGTCGCCAAGCCATTGGTCGCATCCGTGGTTAGAGAAATCTTCTACCCAACTTGGTTGGCCAATCCAGTTATGGTGAAAAAATCCGACTTGTCGTGGAGGATGTGTGTAGATTTTACCAACCTCAACAAACATTGCCCAAAGGATTGCTACCCCCGGCCCGCCATCCAACAGAAGGTTGACGCAATAGCCGGATATCCGGTCTTATGCTTTCTCGATGCTTACAAGGGGTATCACCAAATCTTCATGGCCAAAGAAGACGCCGAGAAGACCGCATTCATCACCGACCGCAGAATCTATTGCTGTGAGAAGATGTCGTTCAAACTAAAGAATGCTAGGGCCACGTAGCAGTGGATGGCCAATCGAGTGTTCAGTACCCAGATGGGGCGCAACATGGAAATCTATGTTGTGACGATATGGTTTTGAAGAGTGTTCGCCTATCATCAGTCATGGATGACCTTAAGGAGACCTTTGAGATGCTGCGTCGAGTGAATATGAAGCTTAGTCTGAAGAAATGCATTTTCTACGTAGGGTCGGGAAAGTTCTTGGCCGTGATAGTCTCGCAGCGGGGGATAGACGTGGATCCCAATCAAGTGTAGGCCGTCCTCAACATGCGGCAACCTCGATCCGTCAAGGAAGTGCAGAAGTTAACAGGATTAATGGCTTCGTTGGGGCGGTTCTTGTCCAAAGCCATTGAGAAGGGTCTACCCTTCTTCAAGGTGTTACAGAAGTCCCAACCATTCGAGTGGAATGAAGAAAATCAGGCGGCGTTCGCCTGGCTAAAGGAGCATTTGAAGTCTCTCCCTACCCGAACAACCCCCGAATCAGAGGAAGTCTTGTGTCTTTACTTGGAAGTGGGGGAACAATTTGAGTGCCGTCCTCATCTGAGACCTCAAGGATCGACAGTTGCCCATGTACTTTGTCAGCAAAGCCGTTCATGGAGCAGAAGGCTGCTACACCTTGGTGGAGAAGGTCGTCTTTTGCTCAGTCGTGGCTGCCCGAAAGTTGCAGCCCTACTTTTAGGCCCATACAATTCGGGTGCAATCCGACCAACCGATACAGCAGGTGTTAAGGAAGCCGGAGATCTTTGGAAGGATGACTAAATTGGCAATCGAGCATGGCGAGCACGACATCAAATTTGAACTTCGGACGGCCATCAAGGCACAGGCCTTAGCTAATTTCCTTGTTGAGGTTACCCGAGGAGAAGCTGAGCCCCCGGAGGTTAACCATGAAGTCCCGGAGTTGAGAGAAGAACCGCCCGCAGATGACGCATGGCAGTTGTGTGTAGACAGATCATCCGCAAGTTCTGGTTTGGGGGCTGGTCTTATTCTGGTTGACCCCTACGAGTCCGAGATCACTTGTGCCCTTCGACTGGAGTTCCCTACCACCAACAACAAAGTCGAGTATGAAGCTCTCATAGCTGGAATGAAACTTGCCCTCAAAATGAAAGCCGAATCAGTTTCTATTTACAGCGACTCGTTAGTCGTTGTCAACCATGTGTTGGAGTTATATGATGTTCATGAAGCCTCTTTGCAGAAGTACTTGGATGAAGTTCGGAGACTGAGTGGAAGATTTACTCGGTTCAAAATCAAGTATATTCGGAGGTCACAATACAAAAGGGCCGACACCCTCAGCAAGCTGGCATCGTCTGCCTTTGGTCACTTAACCCAGCATGTCCTGGTGGAAACCCTGCCCCGACCTAGCTTCGAAGACAATGGAGTTATGGTGATAGTGGAAGAAAAAGGTGAGACTTGGATGACGCCCTATATTCGGTACCTGAGAGATGGAGTTCTGCCCCCTGACCCTAAAGAGGCCCGGAAGGTGAGGCTGAGTACCAAAAAATTTGCTAAGGGATAATATCCTTTACTGACACGGGTACTTGACCCCCTTGTATAGATGCGTCCCTCCAGAAAAAGCCAACCTTCTTATTCGAAGCATGCATGAAGGAGCTCATGGAGCACATTTGGGAGCTCGAAACTTAGCTAAAAAACTTCTCAGGACTGGATATGATTGGCCGACCATGGCCAGAGACTGCTATGAACTCGCCCTCAAATGCGCTCAGTGTCAGAAGCACTCCCCGATACCTCGACTCCCTCAGCATGAGATGGTTCCCATCGATAGTCCGTGGCCCTTTTATAACTGGGGCGTTGACATCCTCGGGCCATTCACTATGGCGCCTGGAAAGTTGTGTCAACTCATTGTCGCCATCGACTATTTCTTTAAGTGGGTCGAGGCTAAACCACTGGCTTCGATCTTGGGGGAAGCTGTATCTCGTTTCTTTTGGAAAAACATTGTCTGTCGGTTCGAAATTCCGAAGGTACTCATCTCGGACAATGGGACGCAGTTTGAATCGGGGACGTTTTGGAGGTGGTGTGAGGAAATGAACATAGAAAGCAGGTTTGTCACTCTAGCACACCCTCAGGCCAATGCTTAGCTGAAAACATCAATAGGGCCATTTTAAGGGGCATCCTGACTCGGTTGCACAAAGCCGGAGGTGGGTGGCCGGAAGAGGTTCCGCATGTGCTATGGGCCATCAGGATGACCATGCGTACCGCCACCAGCGCCACCCCCTTTTCCTTGGTCTACGGAAGGGAAGAGGTCATCCCAGCTGAAATCGAAGTCCCAAGTCCTCGACTGGTCAATTTCGTTGAAGAGGAGTATGATGATTTGACCCACATTTGCTTAGATTTGTTGGATGAAAGGAGAGACTGTGCCAAAGCGAGAGAAGCTCGGTACAAGCAGCAGCAGATGAAGTACTACAATTCTCGAGTTCAGAGTCGTGACCTTGCTGTCAGTGACTTCGTCCTCCACAGAAATGATGTAAGCCATGCCTTGCCAGCTGGAAAGTTGTCTCCCAATTGGGAGGGCCCTTATAAGGTTGTGGAAGTTTCACTCTCGGGAAGCTATCGAATACAGACATGTCATGACGACCCCGTCCCTCTTCCTAGATGGAGGAACATACAGAACCTGAAGAAGTTCCATGTGTAGCCTCGTCCGAAGGCACACCATTTTGTACTCTTTTTGACGTCTTAGTATAGGGAAGGCCTCGCCTCTTATACTCCTTGAAGTATAACTTGGCTGATAATATATTCGCCTTTTCCCAAATCTTGGCACTTCAATTTTAAGTCGTCTGAACCCGCTTGCGGTCGACAACTCATCCTTGGGCTCCGCCTTGGATTTTTCTAAGGTCGTCCGACCCCGTTGGCGGTCGACGACCAAGCCCGACAAGCGAGTCCGGGACTTCTTTCAAAGTCGTTCGACCTTGTTGGCGCTTGACGACTCATCCTTAGGCTATGCCTTGGATTTTTCTAAGGTCGTCCGACCCCACTGGCGGTCGACAACCAAGCCCGACAGGCGAGTCCGGGGATTCTTTCAAAGTGGTCTGACCCCACTTGCGGTCGACGACTCATCCTCAAGCTCGGCCTTGGATTTTTCTATGGTCGTCCAACCTCGCTGGCGGTCGACGACCAAGTCTAACATGCGGGTCCGGGGTTTCTTTTAAAGTCGTCTAACCCCGTTGGCGGTCGACGACTCGTCCAAGGTCGTTCGACCCCACTGGCGGTCAACGATTCACTCGTAGGCTCCGCCTTGAATATTTCTAAGGTCGTCCAAATCGGCTGGCGGTTGATGACTCCATCCATAGGTGGTGCCCGACCCCGAAGGTGGACTACGAGCCCGCAAACGTACAAATAAAATACAAGTGGTAAATCGGCAACAACATGACACTCGGGGGCAAGGAGCGTGAGTGACTCGAACTTATAAAAGGTCCGTACACTCGTCCAAAATACATCCCTCACAATAAAGTAGTCTGACATTGTTGCCTAACACTTGGTTAAAATAATAAGACATAAAATATAAAAGGTGGAACTTGGTTATAAACACTTGGGGGCTCAGGCTTTCATTGCAAAATTTACAAAACCGTAGGGTCGGTTCTAATCAGATCTCGAACCCTACATACAACAATATTACAACCTCGCCTGCCCTACTCTATAAAAATCTAGCTAGTTCAACCTAGCTCATGAAATAAAGCATCATTTTCATATATTTGCCTCTCGGCTTCTCTAGTCGGAGATTGGTGTGTGTCCTCTAAGACGTCGCATTCATCTGTCCACTGTGTTTCTGGGTCGAATTCGCCTCCTAATTCTATGATTCAGAGTGTTAAAGGGCCGACTTCAAGCTTTCCACGTGCGCTCGAAGACGTCTGACCATCTCTGTCGACCTATCCCATTTGACGGCGACAAGAGCATACGCTCTCCGAAGATGAGTTAATACACTCTCATAGTAATTCCGGGCGATAAAGTCTTCGGGATCGTGATTTATGAGACCCTCACCCCTCTTCTTCTTACGTAGCCTTGCTTCGACCATCCACATCCTCTAACTTGTTTCTGCATCCATCTTCATGAAATTGTTAACGTGATCTTCCCAATACTTCTCCTGGTCTAAGTTTGTTTGACGGAAATTGGCCACCTCCTTCTTGAGGTCGACAACGGTCGCCCTAAGCGCTTCTAACTCCGAGTTTTGGATAGTCCGAATGGCATCCCGAAGACGAACTTCCAGATTTGACAACCGTCTCTCCCCTCCAAGGGAAGGCTCAATTAAAGTCCTACTTATTATAGAGTAATAAGGGCATGAGTCGGGGTTGAGGTTAGGATCGGGAAGTGTTAAGTTTATACCTTGGATACTGTCCTCTAGCCCGCCACCCAAAGTCGAAGGGATCCTTTTAGGAGACCTCTCGAGGCTTACTCCGACATCGACTATAGTTGTTAAAACTACCTACATAAATAATCATTACAATAACAAAGCGATAGGGTGCGAGTGGTGGAATAATTAAAGAAATATCTTCATAAAAGTTTGGAAAAAGTACAAGGAAGCAGACGAAATAAGATGCCTCTACACATCGACCTGAATTCCTAAGTACAAACTTCTTAAAACTACTGGTTATTCACCTCGTCTTTTGTGAAGTCTTCATTGCTGAACTCTGAGTTGTTGGTCCCCGACGCAGTCGACCTAATTGCGTCTCTTGACGGCTGGCCACTCTCCGAGGACTCCCTTCTCTGTCGAGCCATTAATTCCGCCTCCTCGTCCGGACCTAGGGGAGTTAAGACGGGAGACCCAATGTCGTCCGGCAACTTGTAAAGGAATGAGGGCGACTTAGCTATCGGAAGGAGATCTTCGGGAGAACTGATGGTCGGACAAACCTTGCATATCTCCTCAAAGAATTTCATGCCGCTCAAATCCGCGTCCTTGAAGAATTTTCTGGCTTTCCGGCAAAGGCGGATCTATGAGGTTGCTCCGTCCATGAGCTCGTCCGAGTACTTGTCCACCAGAGCGCGAACACCCTCCCTGCGTGCAGGGTATCCCCGACCATCTTTGCATGGTCCCTCATTCCCATCTCGATGACTGGAGTCATGATCTGGTCGATCCCCCTCGCAAATGCCTGCAAATTGAGATAAACCCTCAAGGCGGCCAGTATGTACCTATGGAGGTCTGACTTCGGGACCATCGACTCCTCTAACTTGGCTGTCATCGTCTCCTCGACTTTGGCCATTGCTTCTTTGTGGGCCTTGGATTGATCATTTGATTCCTTTTTCAAGGAATGAGTTTGTCTCTTCCAGTGCGCCCTTTCCTTCTTCAAGTTGTCAATCTCCAACTTCGCCTTTTCAAGTTCATCCACTCTCTCTGCCACGACGTTCTCATTCGCCGTAACCAAGTTGTCCAAGTTCCTGGCCAGCTTACCAAATGTGGCCACGGCCTGAAGAGACTGTTAAAAAGGGATGGGTTAAAGGAAATCAAGTTACTTATAAAAAAAGACAAGTAATAACTCAGCTGCACCATGCAGTCGGCTATCTGAGGGTTGTCCGGAACCTGAATTTCTGGACCCTTTACCCTCGGAGGGTTGAACTTTACAAGTGCGTGCGCTGGGGGTACATCTGAGGTCTTAGCAGGACGATGGAGGAGACCTTTGTCAGTATATGTTTCTTTCAAAAGCTCGTCGGGCATGACCTTGGTCAAACTTTAATTTTTTTGGGTCTCCTCCTTGGGAAGCGTGCAGACACTTGTTTAAAATGGAGGAGAGGAGCTTGTTCTGAGAACCCGAGTTTTTATGTTTCTCGGGAACCGAAGACGGGGCTGATTTCTTCCCCCCGTCTAATTTCTTCCCTCCATCTGGATGAGGAGGTTGTTGTGACGACGATGTCCGCTTGGGCTGCTGAGACGGGACCTCCTCCTCAGGCTCGTGTGTAATACCAAAAGTGGATCTTCTCCCCATCAGTAAAAACTTACCTAAAAATGCAAAGGGGAAAAGCAGTTAGAGTGGACAAGTTGAAGACCATACCTCTGATCGAATTAACTAATGCATCACTAATAGAGGCAATAAAAAGGTAGTTATAGGACTCCGTCCATGTCTCCAACTTGTCTAAATCTGGTTTCCGCCTTAGCATCTCTGCCTTATCATGGTCGGACCAAGGGTCGAGGACTCTTTCATGCTCGAGGTCATAGTTCCAGGACGGAAGATTGGGGAAGGACGAGTTCACGTACAAATATTCGACTCTCCAGGACTTGTAGGCTGCTTTCCAGGGTTTGGACGCGTCACTCCTTGACGCCAGTTCTTTCTTCGGACCCTTAGGGTTCTGAGTAATGCTGTACCAAATCGGGAAGCCCTTGGCCCCTCGGACAAGCTTATAAAAACACCATAATGAGAACGTTGGGGACGACCCCGACCTTTTCACAGACAAACACCAAGGCTAATACCGCCTTAATAAAGTTGGGGGTCATCTGAGCTAGAGGCAGTTGGTACGCCTTGAGAATCTGATAGCACAAGGGGAGGACGGGCAGATGAAGACCATAGTCGAGAAATTTGGCTTAGATAGTCATCTTCCCTTGAGGCGGGGTATCCGCCCTCTGATCGCCCTCGGGTAAGGTGGGCTCGAACGCGGTCAAACTGTACTTCGTCTCCGATGCTTCTAAATCTGCGTCTTGAAGACGACTTAGAACATCCCCGACTCTGACGATTTCCTTGTCCATGCTCGACCCCTGGAGAGCTATGAAGGCAAAAATAAAAAAGAAAGATAAAGCAAGTACCTTCGACCTCGACTGAAAAAGCGCCGGAAAAAGAATCGCCGGAAACACGCGACGGTTAAGAAGAAGTTTATTGCTGAGAAAGAGAGAAGAAATCAGAAGTAAAAGTAGGAACATTGCGAATGAGTCTATCTCCCCCTTTAATATAGTACTCATGAGAAAGCCAAGGGTCGCCTCAGTTCAACACAGCTATCATTACGACAGTTCGCTAATCGATTTCCCGCCTATTAAAAATTAGGGTAAAAGGTAAAAACTCTAATTCGTAAATGGGCCACCTAAGAATGGGCTTCTTGTTGTGATGTTGAGCTCAAAATCACATAGCCTATTTTGAGCTCAACAGGGACTCTTAATGCAGCAATTTTCTAACAGCAGCCCATTTACATGTCCCATCAGGCCTTTAAGGAAACAAGCCCAACAAGCTCAAATACACATGGGTCTCATATGGGTCTCACATGGGTCCTTCTTTTGGACATTTCCTAAATAGTGAACTATATATACCCCAAGACATTTATTTCAGGGAGTTAATTCACACTTCTCATTCTCTCTCTAAGTGTGTATTTAATTTATTTCTCTCACTAAGTTTGACTTTGGTATCAGAGTCCCCATCCTAATTGACCATTGACTCTCTAAGTGTGTATTTAATTTATTTCTCTCACTAAGTTTGACTTGGGCATCGGAGTGCTAACCCTTGTCTTACAAGTCCCCATCATAATTGACCATTGACTCGCCGCCATTGGGATTTGCCTTCGTCAACTACACTCTATTTAATCTCACTATTCATTAAAATTTAATAATCTAAACGAGTGCGAAACAGTAATAGCATATCATTAATGTTGGTTCTCTTAATGCAAGTTGTGACTATGGTATCAAGTATCAATTGCAATATTTCAATGATGGTTGTATTATTTATTAATTAGACTGATGTTTACAACGGCAACTCGAGACGATGCATAAGAAACGAAGCATACAAGGTAACTTAAGTTATACCATATATGGGTAACCGAATTCTTTTAATTCAATCTATACTAAAAATGAAAATCCAAACTAGACAATAATTTTGGGATGGAGGGAGTAGTATCTAAGGAACATCAGTTGGAGGTATGGGGAAAAACGAAAGAAAAGAAAACACTTAACTGATATTTCAATGTCTACACTTCAACCTATTGATTGGTTCTTCTTTGAATCCAACTCTAATTTCTTCAAAACACTCTCAATGGTAACATCGAAAGCATCCTTAAAATCCCCTGATCCATTCTTTGATGACTCTGCATACAAGATTCTTGGAAGAAGATCAATCACAGTTTCCCTCATTTTCCTAATCTGAATTTGACTAAACCCCTCAAGCTTATTTCTAATATTAACTGTGCCATTAAGCCTAACATCTCTATGATCTATAAATACTGAATAACTCTCAGGTTTCGAAGGCAAATGCCACTCATACTGACCCTTAAAGCTCTTCACCCAGAAAAACACAGGTATCGAACCTGCCATCAAACAATCAAAGAATGATCTCCTAGTATAACCATCTCCTTTAGGCTGCAAACAAAAATCGGAATCCAGGAAGGTTTCTAAAATCGCCGGTTCTCCTTCCGAGCACCTAGTTGCCGAACAATCTACCACTCTGCATGAAGATTCACTCTTGCAAAATTCCATCAACAAACCTCTGAAATCATTCCTGATTTTCTTCCGGGTCGCGCCCACGAAGCTAAACAAGCATTTTCGGGTCCTGGCTCGAATATAACCCTGCCATTCCGCCAAATCAGATTTTGACCTTGGATGGAATGCTGTTGGATATGGAACACTGAATTCCAACTCATCCCATGTGTTTCTTTCTGCACTGATTTTCAATACATTTTGCATCTCGGGCATGTACATAAACCGGGAACCCCAATCGGAATCCTGATTCGTCAACCTACGGAAATCCCACGTTAATCTACCAAACACTAAGAAATGATCCGACCCGTTTCGTTTCTTCCAAGAACTCTGTTCCTTGATCCAATCCAGCAACATTTCGCCGTGGCGATCGCGGTCTTTTGCAGTGTAATTGGAGAACAAGTACTTCCCGATTGCCAATCCAGGATAAAATGGAACATAAAATGCAGTGGCCTCTAGGGGTTTTAGCGTCCGACATTCATAATTCATCATCCTGAGATGATAAATTACCTCGGCGGCGTACATGTCTGTCCAGTACCAAGCCGGAGCAATATTTCCGGGTACGACTCCGGTGAGATAGCTGGCGGCTTTCGGGCCGAACCCGCCGTTGGAAACCGCCGGACACAGGGATTTCCAAGGGTCCAAGTCATGGCAATTTTCAAGGAGCTGTTTGTTGAATGTAGGAGGAAGATCATAAATAAAAACCTTGCCATTTTCGCATTTTTTTTCACTAAAACTTAGCAATCTTTTCGATAGCAATATAGGATGGGACAAAGCCGAATCTTGAATCAGGAAGAATATGATCAGGGCTTGGATTATAATTCCTAGGACTAGCCAGGCGCATTGGGAAGTGATCATTAGCAGAATTCCGCAGCTTCAGGTTTTTAGTGCTATTTTTTTTTTTTTAATAGGAAAATGAAATACTCCTGTATGTTTTTGGTGATAATTGATGAAATGATAAGGTCTAAAAATTTGATTCTGAATGTGATATGATAAGAAATGCCCCATATTTTCGGTTTTGATTCGGCACTTAGAAGATAAGGTTAAGCGTATGGATTGTAGTTCCTACAGGACGTTTTTTCCAACTACTACAATATGAGGAATCGGTTATAAGGATTTTTATATGTAATTATTCGTTTTTTTACTGTATCAATACACATTTATCATTCAAATTTAAATATTACAGAATTTCTGGGTTCATCTCTACCTTTTTTAATTTGAGTTTTTGATACCCATTTTTCAATCTTCTAAGCGGGACATCTACAGGCCTCCTAAACACATAATTCAACCATTTTAAGCACGATTCTTTCAATTTCTTATCTATCAACGGAAGTTCTATTTTATTTGTAATACACTCATTACTAGTTTTATGTAACCTCTAGTATGTGTAGACATTCATCTCAATATCTTTATATCTAGTACTCACATTTTTAAAATTTGTTTATTTTCGTATTGAAAACCTAACATTCTGACGTTAATCGAATGTCAATTTGACGGAACTTACCTTTCAAATACAATGATTTCTTACAATTACACGGTATCAATGACATTCTCTGTCATTTGTGCCATCCTATTAAATTTTATGTGTTATTAATCTATCAATATATTTTTTTCTTTAAAAGGAATACTAAATATTTAAAAACTTTTTCTTTTATAAGCAATTTTAACATTTTTCATACTATTACTCCTATGTCCTGAGTTGTATCTGGAGTCTTCGCGCAACTGTGCATTATTACCAAAAATTTATGCCAAAAGTAATCTTACATCTTACATATATATAAAAAGAATTTTTCTCCCAAGACACGTGTCGGTTCATTAGGATATCAATAGATTGACAGTAAAATTTTAAAGTAAAATAGTTAATGTTAAATTTATCTTTCATAACAATTTCATTTTAATTTTTTACCTTGGGTAAATATCACATTAAAACTTTGTCAAGTAAAATGACATAATACATATATTGGAGATATTGCGTCGGCGGTGACCGAATTCCGTCCTAAACAATTTCGGTTAATAATATTAACCATGTATATAGTACGGCGTATATCCTCATTCTTTACTGGTACAGTACAGTGCGACAAAATTTATTGGAAAGAGATGATGGATGATGATGATGAAGAAAAGATGAATAAAGACGGGGACAAGGAAGAAGAGAAGAAGGAGAAACGCCCGCGGAAGAGAGAAGTACGTGACCAACATAAGAATGAAAGTGTAAACAAAGAAGAAAGTCGGTGGCGGCGGCAAAGAAGAAGAAGTACCAATGCGTTTGGATTTGGGTTAGGTTTTTTTTTTTTGTTATTATCACATAGTATTTTTTTTGTTTTTTTTGCGTACAACATTACCACATTTCAAATTCAAATAAACATTTAAATATAGAAAATATAAAGATAATCATTATACTTGTGGAGGTGGTTTTGTATTGTTTAAAATTCAAAACAGGATTAACTTTAGGATGAAATTTTTAATTATAGCATTAATGGATTATGATAAATCTATAATTTTAATATTCGATTGAGGTAAATATTAAAAACGCGTAATATATATATATATATATATATATATATATATATATCCCAACCTAAATAATCGGAGTTCGATGCTGATGGATTCTTTCATTTCCCATTCTGCTTCTGAACTAAAATCTTTGAAATTTAGTGATGAAATTCTGCCCATGTTTTCTTGAAAAATATTTTGATTTATGTAGTCAATTTCTTTGAAATCAAATTCCACGTCCGTTGGGGGAAAACATACTCAAAACAGCTTATGGGAAAAAGAGTTTATTTATTTGACAAAAAAAAAAAGTTAAATGGAGCTCCATAAATTGATGCAGATTTTGAAAACAACGGTATGAATTATTCCTTTAGTTTAAAAATTCTGTTTTGTGCTATCTCTTAAATTTTGTAAAAGTAGTTGTCTTTACTCATTATGTTTTCTTATGTGCCTACGCATTGAATATAAGGAATAGATTTAATGTGTAATCTTGAGTAGGAAGAAGAGGTACTTCTTCAAATACAAAAGCAAATTCGATTATTTAGTTCAATTTTCTAAGACAAATTTTGCCTCAATTTCTTGTTCTCGGTTCATTAAAAAAATTGTGGGTTTGTGTTTTAGATTCAAAGGAAACTTTAGGGGTCTGTTGATATGTGATGTGAGGATCATCATTTATTTTGATGATTTTTAAATTAGTATTAATCTTGACGTGTTTTACCTTATATAATGCGGCCTCTGTCTTAAAATTATTGTCCAGTTTGGATTTTTACTTTTAGTTCAATTTTATGCTAAAAATGAAAATCCAAACTGGATAATAATTTCGAGACAGAAGTAATATATATCATTAGTTCGTTTTCAAACATTGACTCACGGACTTGGTCACATGTGTTGTGTCTTTGTGACAAATTAATCTATTGGTTAAACTGAATGTAGTTGAAAATTATGTACAATCAATCTCTCCCGTTAACTAATTAATACGGGATAAATTAATTTATGTTCAAATAAAAATCTCATCCATTAAAGAAAAAAAATTTAAATTGAATGTCAACTATGAAGATTGAAATATAATTGAATGATATAGGAAAAATATATATCCATAGTATATACTTAATTAAAGCAGCAAACAAAAAGAACACATGTCAGTTTCACAATGAAAATTTTCCCTCCAAAACACTTTTTTAGTACAAAATGAAAATTAACACGTAGCACTCTAGATTTTCAAAAAAAAATCAGCCTTAAACAAACCCCAAATTTTACGTATATATATATATATATATATATATATATATATATATATATATATATATATGCTAACTATGGATAATATATTAATTAAGTACTATAACAACTACTTATATTTATCACTTTCCATTTAAGGGATATATATGGGTTGTTGTGTATTTATCACCATCACCATTCCCATCCCTTTCCTCTTTCAATACTCATTGCCGGCCTTCCTCCTCTTTCTTTCCTTCAAAATCTGACCAACATGAAAATACCAGCCACTCCCGAAACGAAATCGGCCGTCTCCAACAAGTTAAAAGGGTTCACGATCATACAGGTCAATCTCCTTAATTGTACAGCTTCGTAACAATTTCTTTCCCGCTCAAAAGAATAGCTGCAACCTCCGTCACTTCCATTCCAAAATCGCTCCCTGCCGTTTCTCTTCCTAAAAAAAGAAGCCTACACAAATCTCCAATTAACAGCCATTACATCGCATATCTTTGCAAAACCCGCCATGAATTATCAACAACAATTCAAAATTCAAGTTCACACTGCTTTTGATTTGAACAAGTTGATTCCTCCTGAAATTCGGCTACAGTTATGCAGGATAAATCCTTACTCAAACAATTTAGGGCTGGCTGACTTCAGTAGAGGCAAAAAGCTACCGAAGCCAAAGACAAACACATCGATTTGGAACCGCCATCGAACACCAACTGTTCCGACACCAAACTAACCGGTGAGTTTCAGATCTGGAATTGGATAAAGTTTACGACAACTTGAACATTCCTTTTAGCAGCCGTGTTTGGTGTTTGGAAATACCAATTGGTTTAATCTCCCAATTATATAGGGATTAAAGGCTCCTGTTGCAGTGGTTAAAAGAAAAACGGTATATTTATTAAATTTGTATTTTTTTGTATTCTTTAATATGTGTGTGGTTCTGTGTTTTTTCAGTTCTGATTTGTTACTGTAATTTGAATTAAGTTCAGAAAACGATGATTTTATACTTTTGAACTCAGTTACTTAGGAGGTTCATCAATGATGTATTCTAAAGGTGTCAAATTTTTCAATTTTGACGCGGGAGGATTTTTGGACTAAGTTAATGGAACCCCCAAAGTCCAGATTTTTGTACCAACATTATAAGTTAGTGGCGAACAGCATCAACGGCAGACTCCAAATCACCGATTCAGAATTAAGTGAATCTCAGTGAAGAGCAGCATCCATGGAAATAGGTGAAAAAAACTCTCTATACAAATAAGAACTAAAAAAGAATGCTAAGATTCACTGATGGAGGCTGCTGGGTGGGGGAAGGGATCTGCGGGTAGTTAAGGTAAAATTCATTAGTTTGAATTAATTACTTTCATAAGGTGTATTGTTGCTACGGTTTTGGGTTTGCGAAGGGTGAAAGTTTGTTCTGAATTGCATCATGGTTATGAATTATTCTACCATAATTCATATAATATGCCTGTGGGTGTTTATATTACTGTTTTGATTTGTGGATTTCGTGCAAAGGTGGTAGTTTGGGCATCTTTTAGGACTGGAACAAACTAGACATCATTTGTTTCTATATTGCTTTAGGTAGTTTAGATTGCAGCTATTCATATTGTTTATTTATGTCATTCGTAGCAGTAAAACTTCACTCAAATTGACAATTCCACTCTTAAAATAAAGGTTTTCCTTTTATTGGATTCCTTTTTAATTTTCTTATTTTATAGTCCTAGGAAACTTCCTTTTCCGTATTGAAGAAGTTAGGCATTTTTGTCCATAGAATCGTTGGAAGGAAAGTAAAAATAAAGTTGCTTTTATCTTTTCTATCTTTAAGGATTTGATGAAAAAGTTTACTACTTGGTGCAGGAATTAATGTCATTTATAAGGTCTTATCATTCCTGAAGACTTTCCAGATAGTGTTTCGCCTTCTTATGTTCCATACATGACATAGCGTGCTCTAAAAGTACTCTTTGGATTTAAAGTTGAGCATGTTAGTTACTTTCAAATTTGATTTCTCTATCTCTACCAAGTCAGCCAATGACAAGTATAATGTTGTAAGCAACACTTTTTTGGTGGATCAATGGGCGTTTTCACCAAACAAACTCTCTTGAGTTCAGTTGGAGTTTGTAGAAGTAAGGCAGCTCCAGATGCAGTAGCTATCAAATGGATCCTCAAGGTATATGTAACTTCTAGACATCATTCTGTTTCTATATCTTGATGAACTTGATATATTACATGAAAGTGAGCTCATTTTTGTGTTAATGATTTTGGTACTGGCTTTACTATCATGCCGAAACATACATGCACACTGGAATTAGAAGTGATCTATCGACTTGAGCAACTCTTGGGCTCTCTAGGCGTGGGTACACTCTTTGCTTCATTCTTTTTTCTTATGAGTGTTTGTAGGTTCATTTTTAATGATATTTTTAACCTCTCGATTCATGTTTTCTGAGATAATAAATAAATAAACGAAGCCTAATTTTTTCCTCAATTACACACACTTGAGCAGCCTGATATTTAAATCATACGAATCTCATAAGTACTCCAATTTTAAATTTGTATTTAAAATTAGATTATTTCGCTATGATGATAGATACGAAGAAACGAATACATATAAACCTATTTTCCCTGCTTTATCACCTACATAACATGATTGATTGTCACCACATTTATTTTAAGCCCCGATGTTCGAGCCACAATAGTTTAAGCCTCGACGATATACTATGACATCCCTCCTACTTCAGGTTAGTTTGATTTTGAATTTTAGGGGTTGTTATATGTGACCATGAAAGGTGTATAATTGAAAATTGGATTATTTATGACGGCCTCTTTGTTCAATTAGTGAGAAGTACAAACAACAACAACAACAATTAGTAAGAATTATGTCTAGTAAAATATAAAAGAGGAGGTTCTTTGGGATTGATACTTCTGTACAAGATGATTTTCTTTATTTTATATTTTTTTGGTTAAGATGTCAGATAATTAGTCAGTTCATTTTTGAACAATGAATTCAGTTTCATATTGTGTTTAATTTTAGGTAAGTGGTTTTCTGGGAGTGTAGCAATTGCTCTTATTGGATGGAACTTGGGATTATACTTGGTGATATTCCTAGCAAGTCAAAATGACTAAAGATGATCCTTTAATACCAATGCAGGAATCATGGAATTTTAAACTGCTAGCCTAATACAATTGAGGACCGTAATGTTCCGGTCTGTGATTCAGGCAGCTAAGCATCTTATATCTGACTCTCTACAATCAATGTTTTTCATTTATTGGAGAAATTTTTCTTTCAAGAAAACAAGTATAATCAAATTTTCAGCGATGTTCCTCATTCTCGGCAGAATTTACGTGTCCGAGTGGCACTGGAGCCAACAAGGCTCTCATTCCAGACAAGAAGATTAAGGAACATCTTATGGCCTATAGTGGATACCTATGATCATGATGGTCACCATATTAGTATTGATGTTTGTATGTACTCGGGCAACGAATTGTTTACAAAACCATGTTAGGAGAATTTTTAAACATTGTGCATTAAGTGACGAACCAGGACTTCTACGAAATGATTTATGATTTCGGTAACCAATCTTTTGTAATATTAAACTAACAATTATGAAGATTCAATCACATTTCCTTTTTCTTAAAAAAAATTGAAGTTCATATTTATTTCATTATTTTTATAATTTAGCAAAAAAGATTTGAATACTATTAATCATTTTTTTCACTTTAATGGTTAATAATTTAGCTACCACTCTGTTATATTCTTATTCTTATTCTTATTTGTCGCCGCCTGGCTATTCGTCCGGACCAAGTTATACGTATATTAATACATTTTATTACAATTGTAAATTCAAAGAGATCACCCGGGCATCCGCCCGAGCCAAGCATCTAGTATTAAATTGTTTTTTTACACTGAAAGAGGAAAGAATATTCTACACACTTTTGTATCTAAATTTTTTTTGTACAACAAATCAATCATAATAAAAATAAATAGTTAATCATTTCTTCTTTTGCCTCTCGTGAATTTTAAATCAACTTTCCTACTCCCCAAAAGTGTATATTGTATATGCGTACAAGGTTAGTGATATTTCACATTACGGAACCCAAATACAAGAAATTATAATGCTTCGTGTGAAACACAGATAAAATCGTATTTCAATCGTTGTTGAACCTTTGCCGGCGAACTAAACAATAGTTGATACCCTCTTGGGCATCGAGAAACTAAATCCAGGATACAATCGACAACAAATTTAACTTTTGAATAAAAATGCCTCAACTATAAATTCCCAATTTTAAAATTAATCCCGAAAAAAATATGTAACCTATCAAATTTTTTCCATAATTGATAAGCCGCGCAATGCGCGAACATAATACTAGTTTCTAGAAATGGGTTGTGAATATGGTGTAGATTGGGTGAAGCAGTCAGATGCTCCTTTCGGAAATTGGAATTACTGCTCCCATGCATACTTGGTTACATTTACAATATTAAGGTGGTTGAGCTCAAGGCATGATGTTAATATCCTAAGTTACATGTCTAATGTTGATTCCACGCCTAATTCAATGTTTTAGTAGAGTTTCATATAATGTCGTGAGAATCGTAATTAAATTCCTAAAAATTGATAAAATACATTCACAATATATGTTAGGTTGTTGCTCTTCCAAAAATATGGATACAAAATGAAGTTGAAGACTAAAAGTTTTTTGAGACCTGAAATAGAGGAAACCGGGATCATGAAAGTGGGCCTTTTGACATACGATGAAAACGGTAAAGTAAACACTCCAAATAATGAGATCCCTGGCGATAATAAAGTACATACAGTAGTGAAGACCGTGGAAACATGCATGGAATGGCTTTTAGGGGGTTCTGGTTCCGGCGTTTGCTTAAAATCTAGATGCTAAACTTTTAGGATTTCGACTTTTAATTCTTAACTAAGTGATGATAGGATTTTGGACTCATTGGAAAAAGTAATGTGTATCTTACACTTGGTTAAATACATAAATTTCATGAACATTGGCTTTTGTTCGATCACCGGTGCTGAATTATGGGGATTATTTCAGGGACTACATCTCGCATGGGAATTGGGTATGCAATCTATTATCCCCGAGGTAGACTATACAAGTGTCGTAAAGATGGTTGACGGTGACGAGCAGATGGTTAGTTTACATCGAAAACTAGTTATGACAATCTAGGAACTAATGCAAAGGTCATGATCAGTTGAATTGAAGCATATCCATAGGGAGCAAAACTTTGCTGTAGATTCACTAGAATCATTAGCGGCTACTAGTTCCCGCTGTCTAACTCAACTAAATGTTCCTTTGGATGAGTTGAAATCGTGGCTTCATCATGATATAATTGGTGTTTTCTACCAACGGTCTGAAATAATCTATACTATTAGGCAATATGCCCCCTTTCATTGTACTAAAAAAAAAACATAAATTTCATAGTTAGGAGTTAGGACATTATACTTAGTATCTTACGCTAAAAAATTTGGTAGTTGTCAAAGTTAGATTAATATTTGTACCGGAAAAAAAAAGTTAGACTTATATTTCCAGCCTTGGCCATCAAGAAAAATAAAACAAATATTTCATTATAGCTAATTTTGACCTGCGGAAAAGGAAAAATAATATATAAAAAATGGCATGTGTTGATGCTGCCGCGTTAAAGCACCTTCTGGGGGAAATGGTGAATGTTGACATTTTAGATTGATTCGATTGAAGATGGAAAATCGATTTAGAGAAGATATGCATCGAAAGAAGAAAAAAACAAATTTGTACATTAGGAAGACATGTATGTGTTGGGTCCGAATTAGTTCCCCTCAATTGGGCCAACAATAAGGAAAATAAAACTAATGCTTATTAGGCTTTGGTTTTGATTTTTTAACCCGGGAAACAAAACCCAATTCAAATGGATTTTGACTTTTGGTTTTTGATGCTTATAAAAGCAAGTTGAATCCCTGGTTTTTTGGGCGTGTGTTTTCAGTCAAGAGAGAAGAAAAAGACAGCCGCACACTTTGTTTTGTGCGAGAGAAAAAGAGGTAGAAAATTAGGGTTTTGGGGTCTTTAATTTGGGATAAGAAAGTATTTCATTTTAAGGCCTTGATCGGATGACGAAATAGAGTCAGTCATTGGTGCAAGTTTGTATGTGTGTTCTTTTCAACAAGATCTACAATTCCTCCGGTTTAGTTTTCGGTTTAGCTCTCTTTTGGTGAGATCCTTCTAATCCCACTTTGTGAGATTAGTGTTTATTTGGAAGAGTATTGTTGTAATCCCCCTTTAGGTGGAGTCTTGTGTATCCAACGGTTGGTGAAGACTGTTTTGCTATTATTGTGATAGTGGAGACATATATGTTACAGTAATCGAATCATATTAGTAATAATTTGACGCCTATTAATGAAGTTTTGAACCATCACAAACCTCCCGAACCGTGCATGCTAGCATGAGCTGCTTATATATAACGCCAAAAAACCTACTTCAAATTCATTTTTGCAAAATACATATTTAATCACAACTGCCCCTTCTCATTTCAACCAATGTCTTTTCTTCAATATACAGTATGTATAGAAATGAGATTTTATTTTCATTTTTTAAATAAGGCTTAGTGATATTTATCTCCATATTTTAAGTGATAAATTGGTGGTTCATTTGTAAAGGAACGGTAGGATACGTACAATATGACTTTTCACGTTTTATTAATTATATATCTGTTTTTTATAGCGACAAAAAAAAAAAGTCTGTGGGCCCGATGATACAACAATTAATCGAAATTAGAAACTTTCTAGAGGAATTTAGATATTATAGGGCATGTCAACCATTATCAGCATCGTGTTCAAAGAAAGATTTATAAAACAGGTTTCGGTTTCATATCATATCGCACAACATTTTTAAATATGTGAAAAAAGTCTAGTCTCCTCCGATGGTGAGAATGATGGACAATTAGGAGGAGAAAACATTCATACGTTCATTATTATATAGTACAACAATTGAATAATAGCAGGGCTCCTGGTTGTACCAATATTTAAGCTTTTGTATATTGGTAATCCCATTGACCATGTTTGTTCTTGGACGAGTATTCATGTGTTGGAGCCTCTATTAGCCTTTTTATCTAAGAGCTCGATGGGCATGAAATTTTTTATATGGACAGTTAACACCAACACGATTTAAGCCTTCATTGGTCAGCAAACAAAACTTTAGAATTTAAACAGACGAGATTGATGAGACTTTTTGCTTTTCTAAGAACTGGCAACGTTAACTCGTTAATTCACAACTTTGTTTGCATTTCATTATTTTTCATATACAGTCCCCTGTCGTCCCTAAGAGTTATTCATTCCACGAGATTTTGATACATATTTAAAATAAAATCATTTCTCTTCTTCTTTCTGAAAAAGCTTCTTTTGTCTTCTATGTAAAAATTTGAATTCCTAAATCATTTTTTCTTCTTAATACTGAATATTCAAAATGTAATCAGATGTGTTCCACGTAACCTACTAGATTTTGCCATTTTGGTGGGAAATTAATTCATTTATTTGGCTCCTTTCATAAGATTGCTATATAACAATGAAAAATGACGAGTCCATATCCACCACAGATATTAGACCTGCACATCCGCCGAGTAAGGGGTCCAATCGACTCTATTGAGGCAGTGAAGTAACATTAAACCTTGTAGGATTCGAACATCTGTAGGTTATTCCATGCCTATAAATAGGAATGACTACGCTACAATTGAGGTACGCTATCTCTAGCACCAATTATCATACAAACACTTATTCATAACTCTATTTCTAACTTAAGCGTCGGAGTGTCTACCCTCGAGAGACCCCCGAGGCTCTGTTTTATAGGAAACTCTAACCGGAGTTCCACTGTTAAGCCGGAGGTACAATTCCATTCTTCGTCAAGTGGCACGCCCAGTGGGATCCGAAGACTAGGGTTTGTGTCACAAAGCTTTCTCAAGCTTCCGAAACTTTTTCAACCTCTTTCCGCCATCGCAAATTAGGGTTTCTCCCAAAAACGATAGCAGTAATCGGTAAATCCCAATCCAGCACGCGTCAACAGGCAGGCAGCCAAGCCCCGATGACAACAAAACCTTGGCTAAATTCCAAGAACAACATAGACGGAAAAAGAACAACCGTCGGTCAAGGAAAGAAAAAACTCCCACGAGACCATCCAATCCCGTGGATGAACGGGGGAAAAATACCGATGCCGTTGTTTGTTTGGTCTACCTGATCTAACAGATCAATTGAATTGAAAGATTTAATTGACGAGAAAGAGGCACGCAGAACGCTGGACCTACTCGAGAAAAAGAACGGCAAACGTAAGGTTCTAGACGAAGAAGGCGGGGAGGACTATAGGGAAACCCCCAATCGTGAGACCTCGCATGAAGAACTTTCAACAGGTCGCAACACAGCCTTCTGGGCATCATTTGGGAGAGCATATCCAGCATTCGAAATAGCTCTCGAGGAGTTTGCCAAGAAATACAGACGCAGGAAGCAATCTCGCAACCAACGTCACCAAGGTTTGCCCAGTGTTGAATTTGTATCCAAAAGGGATTGGAATCCCCCACCAAGGGGCAACGTGCACTCTCGTTTGGGATGAAATATCCCCGAGGAAAAATCCTATCATGGTAATGATGATGCATATCGAGCACCACCTCGAGGCATAGGTTATCCCCACGGAAATCGCCACCCAGATGACCATCACTCTCCATGGTACTCTCCTCAGCCTTGACAGACGGAGCAGCACCCTCGAGATGCCAAACCCTATGATCCTCGACACCGGGGGGAATATGGTCACCAAAACACTTTTATTCGCGAGTCAATGAAGTGAATGATAGGAATGATTATCGACAAATGTCCATTCATACCAAGGATTCGAGATTGTCCAAAACCTCAGAACTTCGACTTCCCCAAGGATTTCGTAAAGTACTCAGGGGATTCAGACCCGCAACAATTCTTGCATGGATATGTCCAAGTCATGAGAATCAGGAACGCGTCACACGATTTCATGGCTAAGGCCCTTCCATCTTATCTCTCTGGACAGGCACAACAGTGGTTTGGACAGCTGCTAGAATGGAGTATCACCAGCTTCGAGGATTTGTCCGTCAAATTTGCCACTCGATTCTTTCCTAGCAAGCAGATTATGAGGATGTCTCTCGACCTATCTTCAGTCAAACAAGGTTAAAACGAGAGCCTCTTCGATTTCCACCGTCGTTTCATCCGAGAAACCCTCCATGTTGACTACCTCAATGACAGAGACGTGCGAAACGGATTCATTCAAGGCCTTAACCCGTTTGGAAAATCTGCTCTCTTAAGGGTGAAATTGTCTACCAAATCGCCTCAAAATACGTAGAAGATATGGGCCACGGTTGAAAGTTACATCCAGCGTGAACAAATGCTTAAACGATCTCAAGAATCCTTCTTGATAGCAGGAGACCGAGTTGGAGATAGGCCCAAATCTACAACAGAAGCTAAGCAGACGTTGCCCAAACTCGACATACAATTGATTCCACTACTGAAGCCTCGATGAGAAATCCTCCAAATCCACAAGGTCGAACTGTCTATTCCAAAGCCCTAGGCTCCTAATCCAAACAGGTCTACGGATCAATACTGCGAGTATCATAAGAATCATGGCCACGACACTGAAAATTGTAGGGAGCTGAAGCGAGAAATTGAGGCTGGAGTGAAGTCTGGAAAAATTCCAACAGTATGTGCAAAATACCCCTCGAAAGAAAGGAGGGAAGTTTGCAGGACCCCGTAACTTCCCCAAACGGAACAACACTCGCGGTACTCGAGGAAACAATTGGCCACCAAGGAACAATGTGCAGATCGCTCACAATATGGGAGCCATCTATGGTGCACCACACGAGGTTCTCTCTACAACAGCTATGAAGGCATCGGTTCGAGAAGTAACTAAGACACCTCCACAAGAGCCCAGCCATAAAAGATTCAAGGAAACCAAGGGAATAGTCTTCACGGATAGCGATGTAGTCCCAGGCATCTGTCCACACAGCGATGCCATGGTTCTAGAGGCCATTATAGGAAACGTTCACGTGAGCTGTGTATACGTCGATAACAGCAGCGCAGTCGACATCGTCTATAGCGACAGTTTTAAGAAGATGAACATACAAAATCCTAATTGGCGCCCAACAACGTTACCACTAATGGACTTCTCTGGGCACACAATTATCCCCAGCGGAATCGTCAGGCTTCCTATCACGGTAGGGTCGTATCCTTGAATGGTAACCCTGACAATGGAATTTGCCATAATTGATGGCCCCTCCCGTTTAACGTGATTTTAGGACGGCCGTGTATGTGTCAAGCCTGCGCTGTTTGGTCCCCTTATCACCTAGTAATGAAATTCCCAACAGAGTACGGGATAGGGATAGTACAGGGGTGCCAACGCAGTTCTCGAGAATGCCTCCTCACAGCAGTCAAAAGTGGAAAAAAGGCCGTAAAATCTGGAATTACCGCAACTGCAACGAGATGCTATTCAATTCAACAAGGAGTGGTATCAGTCAAATCCAAGAAAGAAGAACAGCCCATGGATCTCGGCATCCCTCATCAGCCACCACTCAGTAAAAATATTAGAGTTAGTCTTGGATGAGAAGGAGCAGGAAAAGATGATCCAGCATGGAGTATCTATAGACGGAACGTTGCGGGCAGAGGTAATCGCCTTGCTGCGCAAGTTCCGAGATACCTTTTCCTGGGTACCATCTGATATGACCGGAGTTCCTCGACAAATCATCGAGCACAAGCTAAACGTGGATCCCAATGTTAAGCTAGTACAACAGAAGAAAAGAATTTTTGCTTGAGACTGCAATGACATCATCAATGAGGAAACACCCAAGTTAGTCCATGCAAACATTCTCCGAGAAGTCCTCTGGCTCACATGGTTAGCCAATCCAGTTCTCGTCCGGAAACGAGATAACTCCTAGTGTATGTGCCAAGATTACACTAACCTCAACAAGTATTGCCCCAAGGATTGCTACCCTTTACCAGTCATTGATCAAATGGTCGAGGGAATTACCGGGTTTAGAATTGTCAGCTTCCTCGACGCCTACAAGGGATATCACAAATTCTTATGGCCTAAGAAGATGCTGTAAAAATGACTTACATCACTTAAATTGGAGTTTATTGCTACGACAAGATGCCATTCAAATTAAAGAATGCTGAGGCCACCTACTAGCACCTGGTTAATAGAGCTTTCCATGATCAAATTGGGCACAACATCGAGATCTACATGGACGACATGGTCATCAAGAGTAACCTCGACGACAAAGTAGCGGAGGAAATGCGAGAAATCTTCACAATTTTCCATAAAATCAACATGAAACTTAATCCAAAGAAGTGTTCTTTTTGCGTAGGTTCGGGGAAATTCCTAGGTTTTCAAGTCTCCAAGGACGGCATAAGCGTGGATCCCATAAAGGTCAAGGCGATTCTCTCTATGGAGGCCCCCAAGACAGTTAAAGAAGTTCAGAAACTCACCGGCTCTCTCGTGGCGCTAAAAAGATTCCTTTCTCGTGCAGCCAAGAGAAGCCTTCCCTTCTTCAAAACACTGAGAAAGGGGAGCAAATACGAGTGGAACGAGGAGTGCCAGCAAGCTTTCCAGGACTTGAAGGAACACCTTAAGCAGCTTCCTATGGTAGCAAACCCTGAGCCGGGGGAAGTCCTGTATATTTACCTTGCTGCTTGAGAAACAGCTATATCTGCAATACTAATCCAGAAGAAGGAAGGGAAGAAAATCCCAGTATACTTTGTGAGCAAGGTTTTACAAGGAGCGAAATCTCGATACACTCCCATGGAAAAGTTGATATTGAGTCTGGTATTGGCCGCTCGACAACTACACCCATACTTCCAGGCTCACCCCATCCAAGTCCTGACTGAGCAACCAATCCAACAGGTTCTTCTCAAACCTGAGGCCTCAGGCAGAATGATGAAGTGGGAGGTCGAGTTAGGAGAACATCATATTGAGTACAAGCCTCGAACGGCCATCAAGTGACAGGCTTTTGCGGATTTCCTTGTCGAAATGCCCCAAAACCCAAGCACCATCCTCGAGCCACTTTCAAAAAAACAAGAACAAAAGCATACTCCCACAGATCCTCGAGCTTGGGCTCTTTACGTCGATGGCTCATCTTGTAAGGAAGGGGGAGGGGCTGGTATCATCCTGGTCAAACCAACTGCGCCACCTGAAATCGAGGAGATAAAGGAATATGCGGCAGAATACTCTTACGCCTTGCGGTTTGGTTTCCGAGTTACAAACAACATAGCTGTCTTGAAGTTTTTAGTGACTCTCAGGTGGTTGTCAATCAAATCAATGGTGATTATACTGTTTGTGAGGAACATCTCAGACCCTATCTCGAGAAGGTCCTCGAAACACGAGATAAGTTTGAGAAATGCTCCATATGCCACATCCTCCGAACGAGCAACAAAAAAGCAGATGCCCTAAGCAAGTTAGCTTCATCTAATTTTGTGCATCTCAATCACAGATTTTGGGTCAAAATACTCCCCGAACCCAGTATTCGACATTGAGTATCACTCTCAATTACCAAAGACGGAGACACATGGATGACACCCTTTATCTGATTTCTTACAGACGGAACCGTACCGAGTGATAGAGCAGAAGCTCGAGAGTTAAGATTAAAGGCAGTCAAGTATACCTTGAGGGACAGAATCCTTTACAAGCATGGGTACCTACTACCAATGTTATGCTGTATTGGCCCAAAACAAGCAGCCAATGTCCTTGATGAAATTCATGAAGGATCATGTGGCACGCACATGGGAGCTCGAGGGTTAGCTAAAAAGGTCCTCCGAGTAGGGTACTTTTGGTCTACAGTTTTCAAAGACGTCTATTAGTTCGTGCAAAAGTGCAATAGATATCAACGATTCTCTCCTATCACTCGAAAGCCACAACATGAGATGGTGACTCTCCAAAGTCCTTCGCCCTTTTACCAATGGGGCATAGACATCATCGGCCCTTTTCCAAAGGGAGTAGGAGGGCTGCGATGGGTTTTTGTAGCGGTGGATTATTTTACTAAGCGGGTAGAAGCAAAGCCGTTGGCCTCGATATCTGGAAGAAAGATGTTGAATTTTTTCTGGCAAAATGTAGTTTGTCGCTTTGGAGTACCTAAGGTAATTGTATCGGACAACGAGACTCAGTTCGAGACCGATCCTTTTGTCACGGACAGTTTTTCTCCACCATGAATTCGGGTGGTTTGATGCGAAACGGGCTATTTTCGTAGACGGACATGGGACGGAACGGTCTAGAGCCTTGTGGAATTCTCCGGTCAAATCTTGAAGACTCTGGAATTTTCTAGAGAGGCCCGAAACTCTCTAGAAATGGGTGGAACCGTGTGGAAGCTACCCGAGTTTGCTAGAACCGTGTGGAAGATTCTAGAGACTTGTAGATATTTTGAACTTAGAATATTTTATTGTAGGAATTCTCTAGAATTCCATTATTTTATTATGTACATAGAATTCTCTAGAATTCTTTAGGACTTGTTTGCCTACAAATACCCCATGCTCCCTTCATTTGTAAGCATCCAAGCTTTGAGTAGAGTTCTCAAGCATTCCGTAAGCTCTCTTGTGCTTTCATCGTTCTTTCACTTTCAAACTTTCTTAAGTTTTTCTTCGCCTCCGTTCTTTAAGGTCTTGCATAGCTTTGCACGTTTTGGGGGTCTTAAGGCTGAGCTAGCACTTGATCGTTAGTTGGTTTGTGCTAGTGCCGCACGGCCGTTACTTTGAAAAAGTAAGCCCGTGACAGTTGGTATCAGAGCCTCGGCTCGATACTTGGTGTGCTACATCGTCTACGCTTTCGTTTGTTGGTTTTCTTTCGTGCATAAGCTATGTCCAACCCTTCGGAGGTTGTTCAAGGGTCGGAGCTTGAGGGGGATCACGTTTCCCGCAAGGTGGGGAGGACCACCCGCAAAGGAAGCCGCAAGGAGAAGTTGGTCGTTAGGGAGCCGATGGTGGAATTCGAGAAACGGCTTGCCAAGCTAGAGCTTGCTGTGACCGACCACCAAGACCGTTGGGACGAGCACCCTGAGGTGGTAGCAGGGGTCGTCGAAGCTCGCATGGAGCGATTCGCGGGGGAATTGCAAGAGGTCATGCTGCAAATGAAGGACGACATGCTAGAGACGCTCAACGAAATGGTGGAACGTTGCAACAAGTCGAAGGAGGAAAGCCTTGCTCGCGTTGCCGCCCTCCAAGACGACGTCAACCGGCTTATGGGGGAGCTGGAGACTTCTCGGGCAGAATTGGCACGTCTTAAGGCACGACTTGACGCCGTGGCCGTGCAAGGGACAACCGGAGCCGTGGGGATGGTTCCAAGGCTTGAAGCGCCCAAGCCGGACGAATACAAGGGCAGTCGTCGCTTGAGGGACGTAGAGAACTTTCTCTACAGTATGGAACGGTACTTTGGGGCTATGAATATCATGGACGACTCGGTAAGACTCTTCCAAGCCTCTCTTTATCTTAAAGATAGTGCCTTATCATGGTGGAAACATATGATGAAACCCGTGGGGGATGGAGACCCGGTCTTCACCACGTGGGATGGTTTTAAGGAAGAGTTTAGAAAGTATTTCCTACCCGTGGATGCGGAAGACGAAGCCCGGGCCAAGCTTCATCGTCTGCACCATAGGGAAGGCCAAATCCTGGAATACGTTAAGGAATTTTCGGACTTGATACTTGAAATTCTGGATCTCTCGCCCAAGGAGGCATTCTTTACTTTCATGGACGGTCTCAACCGTTGGGCCAAACTTGAGCTACAACGGAGAGAAGTCCAAGACATTGATCGGGCGTTAAAGGTGGCCGAGTCGCTTGTTGAGTTCCAAAAGAAGGATAGCTCTAAGGACAAGGGCAAGAAGTCGTTCCAAGGTAAAGGTGGGGGAGACAAAGGGAAGTCTTCCACACCCGCGAAACCGGCAGCCGACTCCACAAAGCCGTCTTCAAGCAAGGAGACCAAGGGGGACAAGCCAAAGAAGTTTCAAGAGTGCTTCTTGTGCGGGGGAGTGCATATGGCACGCGATTGCCCGTCTCGTTCGAAGTTGGCAGCATTGGCGCAAGGTTTGTGCCAAGAAGAGGAGAAACGGGTCGCTTGCATGAAACGGCTAAACGCCGTGCATGCCAAGGCCGAGACACGTCAAGGCCGTCTTTACATGGAGGCATCGTTCGTAAACGGGTCTAGATGGGGCATACTAGACATGGGGGCCGACACGAGTTATCTCATGGAAGAGGTAGCCCGTTCGCTTGGAGTCAATTGGACACCTAGCAAAGGCCGTTTCAAGGGCGTGAACGGCGAATGGACGGGTCTTGTAGGCGAAGCCAGGGACGTGCCTCTTAAAATCGGCAACTGGTCAGGTACGGCTAATTTCTCCATCGCCCCTATGGACGATTACGGTCTTGTGTTTGGCATGGAGTTTTTAGACCAGGTTAAGCCAATCATCGTGCCTAGCAATGACACGATGGTAATCCTCCAAGGAGAGAAGCCTTGTGTGGTAAAGTTTAGACGGGAGAATGAGATTAGCCCTTCCCAGCTGAACAAGGGGCTAAAACGGGGTGAACACACCTTTGCCGCCATGGTGTTTGAGGAGGAACCGTGCACAGAGGAGCCGGCAAAGGAGGAACGAATCCCGCCTCCCATAGAGCGAGTCCTTGTTGAGTTCAAGGACGTGATGCCTGACGATTTGCCCAAAGGTCTTCCACCAAGGAGGGAGGTTGATCATGCTATCGAGTTGGTGGACGGGGCGAAACCGATAGCCAAGGTATCTTATCGTATGTCCCCTAGCGAGCTAGAGGAGCTCAAGGTACAAATCAAGGAGCTACTTGAATCGGGTCATGCAAGGCCGTCTAAAAGTCCGTGGGGTTCGCCGGCCTTATTCCAACGCAAGAAAGATGGGACGCTATGTTTGTGCATCGACTATCGGGCGTTAAACAAGCTAACCGTGAAGAACAAGTACCCTATCCCACTTATAGCGGACTTGTTCGACCGGCTGCAACGGGCACAGATCTTTTCCAAGCTAGACTTGCGGAAGGGATACTACCAAGTATGCATAGTACCCGGTGATGAACCGAAAATGGCCATGGTGATGAGGTATGGCCCTTATGCGTTTCTTGTTATGCCGTTCGGTTTAACTAACGCCCCAGCCACGTTTTGCACTCTAATGCAACGTGTGCTAGCGGATTTCATTGATAAGTTCGTTGTAGTATACTTGGACGACATCGTTATCTATAGTAACACAATGAAGGAGCATGTGGAGCATCTTAGAGCCGTTTTTCAAGTCCTTAGGGAAAACCAGCTCTATGTTAAAAGGGAGAAGTGTTCCTTCGGCCTTGAGGAGGTGTCGTTCTTGGGACACATCATTGGTGGGGGCAAAATCCGCATGGATCCAGCCAAAATCAAAGTTATCGTGGAGTGGGAGGCACCCACGAAGCCAACGGAGCTGAGATCGTTCTTGGGGCTTGTTAATTACTATCGGCGGTTCATTGAAGGACACTCCGCCATAGCCGCTCCATTAACGGATCTCTTGAAGAAGGGGCAAGCTTGGTGTTGGACACCAAAACACCAAATAGCGTTCGAGGCTTTAAAGGACGCCGTCACTCGAGAGCCAGTCCTAGCTCTCCCTGATTTTGAGAAACCGTTCGAGGTGTGCACGGATGCTTCGGACTTCGCCATTGGGGGCGTTCTCATGCAAGATGGCCACCCGATCGCCTTTGAAAGTCGCAAGTTGAATGAGACCGAGAAAAGGTGGCCGACGCACGAGAAGGAGATGTTGGCTATAGTTCACGGCCTTAGAGTTTGGGAGCACTACCTAAAGGCCGCCACACCGTTCAAGATCAAGACGGACAATCGCGCAGTGAGCTACCATCAAAGCCAACCTAAGCTTTCAAGCAAGCAAGCACGTTGGTTGGACTTCTTAGCCGAGTTTAAATACGAGCTTGAGTATAGCCCAGGGAAGACTAACCACGTGGCCGACGCCTTAAGCCGAAAGGCATGTCTTGCGCCAATCATTAGCATACCCGAAGGGACGCTGGTTGATCGCATCAAGAAGGGTGTTGAGCACGACCGTCAAGCCCAAAGGTTCATGGAGCTTGTGAAGGAAGGCAAGACAACGCGGTTCTGGCTTGAGGATGGGATACTTTATGCCAAAGGGAACCGTTTGTACGTGCCCGCATGGGATGGACTTAGACGGGAGATTCTAAGGGATTGCCATGATAGCCGTTATGCGGGTCACCCAGGTACGCATCGCACACTTGCCTTAGTCCATGAACGGTTCTATTGGCCTCGCATGCGGGAAGACGTGGAGACATATGTAAGGAGTTGTCTAGTTTGCCAACAAGACAAGACCGAGCAAGACCACCCGCATGGCTTGTTATCACCCTTGCCTATTCCGGAACGCCCATGGGACAACGTTTTGATGGATTTTATCGTGAGCCTGCCCGTTTCCGAGGGTTGCACCAACATACTTGTTGTGGTGGACCGTTTGTCTAAGTATGGGGTCTTCATACACGCCCCAAAAGAGTGCACCGCGGAGATAACGGCCAAACTCTTTCTTAGGCATGTGGTGAAGTATTGGGGGCTGCCTACATCAATCATAAGCGACAGGGACTCAAGGTTCACCGGCCGTTTTTGGCAAGAACTCTTTCGTTTGCTTGGGACAGAGCTCAAGATGTCTACATCTTTGCACCCGCAAACGGATGGGCAGACAGAGCGCATCAATGGCCACTTGGAGGTGTACATTAGGCACTATGTGGCAGCCAACCAGAAAGATTGGGTACGTTTGCTAGACGTTGCCCAATTTTCCTATAACTTGATGCGGAGTGAGAGCACGGGCAAAAGTCCGTTTGAGATTGTCCTTGGTTTCCAACCGACTACGCCTAAGGACATTCTTGGGGGCTATAAGGGCAATAGCCCACCCGCAAACAAGTTTGCCAAAGATTGGCAAGAACGGGCCGACGAAGCAAAACTCTACTTGGAGAAGTCGGCCGCGCGCATGAAGAAATGGACGGATAAGAAACGGACCCGTCGCGAGTTTGAAGAAGGCGACCAAGTCTTGGTAAAGCTTTATGAGCATGGTCAGAGCCGTGGTTTACACAAGGGTCTCATGCGCAGATACGAGGGTCCTTTCACTGTTCTCAAGAAAGTGGGTTCGGTTGCTTACAAGCTGGAGCTACCCGAGGCCTTTTCAAGGCTTCATCCAGTCTTTCATGTGAGCCTACTTAAGCCATACCTCAAGGATCCAGAGGACGAAGAACGGAATGTTTCCTCAAGGGCACTAGCTGGCGTACGCGAGCATGAGGAACGGACCGCAGAGGAGATCCTTTCTAAGAGGATCGTTCAGGGCAAGAGCGGGGCAGCAACTAAAGAATACTTGGTGAAATGGAAGAATTTGCCAATGAGTGAGACGAGTTGGGAGCCAATCGAGAAGCTTTGGCAATTCACAAAATTGATCGAGGACTTTGAGGAGAATCGTGCACCCGTTCCTATCAACATTGCCTTCGAGACTTAGGTGCATCGGGGCGATGCACCATTTTGGTGGGGGAGGATGTCACGGACAGTTTTTCTTCACCACGAATTCGGGTGGTTTGATGCGAAACGGGCTATTTTCGTAGACGGACATGGACGGAACGGTCTAGAGCCTTGTGGAATTCTCCGGTCAAATCTTGAAGACACTGGAATTTTCTAGAGAGGCCCGGAACTCTCTAGAAATGGGTGGAACCGTGTGGAAGCTACCCGAGTTTGCTAGAACCGTGTGGAAGATTCTAGAGACTTGTAGATATTTTGAACTTAGAATATTTTATTGTAGGAATTCTCTAGAATTCCATTATTTTATTATGTACATAGAATTCTCTAGAATTCTTTAGGACTTGGGGGTTTGCCTATAAATACCCCATGCCCCCTTCATTTGTAAGCATCCAAGCTTTGAGTAGAGTTCTCAAGCATTCCTTAAGCTCTCTTGTGCTTTCATCGTTCTTTCACTTTCAAACTTTCTTAAGTTTTTCTTCGCCTCCGTTCTTTAAGGTCTTGCCTAGCTTTGCGCGTTTTGGGGGTCTTAAGGCTGAGCTAGCACTTGATCGTTAGTTGGTTTGTGCTAGCGCCGCACGGCCGTTACTTTGAAAAAGTAAGCCCGTGACACTTTCAAGTCATGGTGTGCTGAAATGCAAATCGAGCGCTGATTCTCCGCTGTCACTCATCCACAAGCAAACGGCCAAGTTGAATTCATCAACAGAACTATCTTTCATGGAATCAAAACCAGGCTGCAAAACGCTAAAGGAGCTTGGGTCGACGAGCTTTCCATATTCTGTGGGCCTATCGAACCACAGCTCCCTCCTCGATAGACGAAACTCTCTACAGTTTGGTCTATGGAATGGAAATTGTACTCTCAGTTGAGATTGGTCTTGCTAGTCCTAGAACCATCAACTTCGTCGAGAACACCAATAATGAAGACATCCTGACTAACCTTGACCTGCTCGAGGAACGGCGAGATGCCGTGAAAGTTCGGGAAGCTAAGTACAAAGATATCTTCAGAAAGCATTACAATAAGCGAGTCAAAAGCACTGACTTTGCCGTCGGGGATCTGGTACTTAGGAAGAATGAAGTCAGTCGAGCGGAGACTCCTGGAAAATTATCAGTAAATTGGGAAGGACTCTATCAAGTCATCCAAGCTTCCCCTTCTGGCAGTTATCACCAGCAAACAACAGACGACACGGGAACCATCCTCCCTCGAAGGTAGAACATCCAAAACCTCCGCAGGTTCTATGTTTAAGTTTTTATCTGCTACATGCTAATTTACTTGCTCTGTGTGATTTGTTGTTTTTATTCCTGTATATGTAATGCTAACCCGGGTCCCCGGGTAATTATTCAATAAAAGCCATTGCATATTTTTTCTCATACTTCCCTTGTGTCGACACTATATAATGACTAATCTATGAGATGGACACCCTCTTTAGGGCCATCCTGGATTTGAGCCGTGTATTCAACATCCGGACATTAAAAACTGAGGAATTCTCCTCGTACTAACCCTAGTTCTCGGATCCACATACTCTTCAGGCTTCTCGAAACTGGGAAAGTCGATCTTGTAATCCGCAAGTTTGTTCTAAAGAATGCTACAATAATCAGTAAGAATCTCGATGCCGCGACTCCTCTCCTTTAGTATGTCCATGGCTGATATAAAACGACGAGTCTTCACTGCAATCATGTGTTGTACTCGAGCGAGAACATGGTGCTTCTCGAGAAACCATTGGGATATTGTTATCTTCTAGTTCTATCTCAATTGGGTGTTCTCCATTCGTGAAGTGACTAACTCATCATGAATTTCAGTCTTAAAAATCAAGGAGTCGTGGTAGTCCTAGTCTTTTTGATAGTCGCGTTGATGCGTCTCCTCACGAAGCCCTTTGATCTCATCAATCAAATGTTGGCTAACCCTCACATTGTGGGCTCGAATGGCATCAAGGATGTCTGCCTCCGGGCTCATTACTATTTCAATGATGTGAATATCGGCTCTCCTCCTCATGATGTTGCTAATCATCGAGTATAGATCCTTGGATTGTTCCCCTGACAAAATCATAAGGTTAATTCGATGAACAGGCCAACTATCCTGTTCCATGAAAACATTTAAAGCCAACATTAGACTATAAGGCAAGGCATGAATGTACTTATAAAGCAAAAAAGAAGGAATTGTTTACAAAATAATTGTTCAAACAAATCCCTAGCAACTATTACAAAAGCAGAAGTTCATACAGCTTCGTGAGAGGGACGATTCTCAGAGGCTCCCTTGGTTGGAGGATCATTCTTCTTGGCTCTGCCGGTAGCATCTTCAGCTGGAGGATCATCTCCCTTGGCCCCTGAGTTGCCAGTTTCCCCCTCCTTTGAGGCCTCGTCATCGTCATCCTCGAGCTCGATGCCAATATACTCATCCGGCACGTCTGGAATTGGCTGCTCTTCGCTAGGCCCCTTGGATAAGATTGTAGCAGAATCACCAGGAAAAGTAGTGATATCTTCAGGAGTGCTCATCTTAGCAAGAGACCCGCACAAGGCCTCCCACAGGGGCACCTGCTTGACTCTAAGCTTGGTAAGAACCTTTACCAGTGCCTCATGCATTATCTTCTTCAGATTTTCCCTCAAGAATTGCTTGAACCACTTGGCCTTGATGGGTCTGTTCCCCTTGAGCCTCTTAAGACCTGCGACGGCAACTCCGTGGCCTCTATACTGCGTGGCAGCCATGTTAACTTCCTCGATAGCCACTGCCACTCAACCAGTGGACAACATCCTAAACCAGAAAGCGGCACACCACTTATGGAGGTCCTCCTTCAAGATGTGTAGATTACCATAGTCCTTGAGCTTCTCGTCCAGTTCATTGTACTTAGCCTGCACGGAGGCTATTTCTTGCTCCTTGGCCTCCACCTGATCGGCCTTCTCCTCGAGAGTGACCTTCTCGATCAATGCTTGGTCTCTTTCAGCTTGTTCCTAAACCAGTTCCTGCCTCAACTCTCTCGAACGCATCATGTAAGCCATTGAGGCAGCACTCATCTGCAAAAGTTATTGGTTAATACAAGTTTTGACAACCAAAGGTTCACGAGAATCATTGCTGGTTGACATAGCATACTTATCAGCCTCACGCTATCGGTCTCTGTTAGTTGTGCGATGAGTTCTTCCAGCAAAGGATAGTCAATTATCGGTGGTTCGCCAAAGGTGTGAACAGCCATGGTTGGCCCACCCTCGAACAGATGGGAAGGCATGATGGTTGCCTCCCCTTCGAGAGGACCTTTGCACTTGTCCATGGCAGATGGCTTCTTGCTTGGCCCAGACTCCTCTGCCACTCTAGCTCTCTCAATCACTGGGGGAATAGTCTTCTCACCTTGTGCTGCTGACTTGGTTATAGGGATGTCAGTCTTTGATCTCTTTTTGGGTTCCTTCTCGGAATCCTTCATGACTCTCTTTTTCTTCTTTTTCTGGACACCCATCGCTTTCGTCGTGGACATCTCTTCATCTAAGTTTATAACATTAAAGGGGTCGGAGTTACCATACAGTCCAGAACCAGCATTTCCCGACGTGACCTAAAAACAAAGAGATAATAAAGAGATTAGTACCTTTTTTCTCCTTGACAGGGGTATCGAGAGTGTTATTAACTTCCTTCTCTTTGACGGGAACAGCGGGAACGAAATGCTGCACAGCGTCCCATTTAACTATTCTGGAGTACTTCTCGAATTTCTTTAAGTCCTTGGCGAACTCCTTGATCTTTTCTTTACCTTTATCTATCCAATCATCCTTAATTGCCTCGAATCCATTGGTTTCTTGATGATTCCAGGCAGCGCAATACTTTTCAGGTGCCTTTACATACAGAAAGTTTAGTTTTCATATGGGAGAACCGCTATACGCCTCTACTATCTTCTTGGCACCCAAATTGGGGTTCTTCTTCAAAATATACCAATCTTGGAAAGAGGTCGAGGACATGGATACTTTGAAAAAATACCTCCACAGAAACAGACACAGTTTCACTTTCACCCGTTGACATATTCTCACAAAACCGAGAACGTATGTTATCAGATTCCGTGTGAATCGTGCCAAGGGAGTTTTATAGTGTTGCACAATCTCCTCAAACAAAGGAAAAAGGGGGAATCTCAACCCTAGATACATAACGCAATAATAAATGGTAATTTTTCCTTCTGGAGGAATATTGGCTCTCTCGGTTCCTAAAGGGGCTCTAGCTTCTAGGTCTAGGGGCAAGTCATACTTAGTCTACACATATTTTACCTTTTCATCGGAATCTTTGGTGGAAGTAAAATTGTCGATAGATTTTTTATCTGGGTTCCTAGCCATTATTGTCTACTTGCAACAAAATCCAGATCTACGCTATGAATTCAAGGGTTGGAAATGAAACAGACATTGAGAAATCTGAGTACTTACTGTTGAAAGGGGTTTCCACTCACCTTTTGAGTTATAGACTCCCAGGGTTTCAACAAACTCCAGCAGCGTCTGCAAACTATTACGGCAGTAACAGCAACAACCAAAGCAATTAGAGGGGTTGCCGGTAGAGAATAGTAATTCTCGAGATAATTTCCTTTGCGAAACCACGATAGCTTCTTCGAACGATGCCGAAATTAGTACAGACACCGAGGCAATGTAAAAGCTTTTTGAAGTTTTTAGATCTGGAAATGAAGAATAGTACTTGGTACACTCCTTCGTTTGGTATAAAAAGGAGTAATAGCACCCTCACGATTCTGCCGTTTCAGTTACTTTCAAGGCAGTAATGATGGCTATTACCGTCGTTTGAAAAACGTGTCGAATAATGGGGTACGTCTGCTGCAATTTAGGCGGGATTTCACGTTGGGTCACCTTCCTGGGTCGGATCATGACCCGCCTATCATCCCATCAAGCCTACTCGATGCAACATGGGCTATGACTTGTCTATTCAAATTGGCTGAGTCCAGGTTAGAATTATTTTGTGTCAAATCTTATTTATTTCGCATAACTAACACTTGACAGGAGCACTTGACGAATCCTTATCCACCACCGATATTGGACCGGCCCATCCGCCAAGGGGTCCAACCGACTCTATTGAGGCGGTGACGTAACATTAAACCTAGTAGGATTCGGACATCTCTAGATTATTCCATGTCTATAAATAGGGATGATTACGTCACAATTGAGTTACGCTATCTCTAGCACTAATTATCATACACACACTTATTCATAACCCTATTTCTGACTTAAACGTCGGAGTGTCTACCCTCGGAGACCTCTGAGACTCTATTTTACAGAAAACCCTAACTGGAGTTTCACTATTAAGCCGGAGATGCAATTCCAGGATTCGTCAAAAAATATTCATATGGTATAACAGAAAAGTGAAAACAACAACTGAAGAAATGTTAAGATTAACCATTTTTGCTTTTGTGCATAATTTTTGGTATTAAATATTATTATCTTAATTAATCTGAATTCGAATTGAAAAAAATTCTTTTTTAGAGGTAGTAAATTTTTTTCAACAAGTAGTTTGACTACCGTTACGTATATATTCGTATCCATTTTTATTATTGAAAGGTTTGACATTATATCAATCTTGATCTCTTGTGGGAGCAATGTTTGTGATTAATCCAGCAATTTGAGTTCAAAGCATGTGATTGTCGAAAGGGTTCACTCAGTGCCAACTCATGCACATCGAGCTTAGCGCGGTAGACACTGTCAATCGCGATTCATCTCATCCAATCTGTAGTGAGTAGCACGTAGTTCTATGTAACGACTCTGGCATAATTAAATCGAAAAATACATTTATCACTATTTCATTGGTTGATCCTTCACCTAATCAATGTGATATCCTTAATTAAGTATAAATAATAACAATCGTCAAGAAAGATGCGCTAAATCGGCTTCTTAATTAGCTGCACCACTAGCAAACAGCCATGGCGTGTTCGAGACTGACACATTGGAGAATAATATTTCTTTTTAGCCACGCTGGTTGCACAACAATTTTTTTTTTTGCTTTTTAATTCTTTTCTGCAAGTGAAGAAAATGACCAATCTATCCCAAAACTCTTCTTTCTGTTGTGATTTTGACCATGGACCTCGAAAAACATTTTTCTCTAATCATTTAAATTATCCTTTAAGTGTATGGGCATTAGTGGCTTGGCAAGTGGCAACCTTGGGGGCGGTGAAACTTAGAAACAAAATATGTATAAAAAATATGTAAACTTATCTAAAATATTAAGTATTTTAATGCATTTAACTTTTTGTATAAAACATTTTAAGATTGGGGGTCTATGGTAGTGACTAGTATCTAGTATGGGACAAATACATCACCTCCTTTAAGGGTTTCGGTTGCCGAAAAAAGATGAAATGAGATTACAGTTTTGGGCAATGATTGAAACGCAAATTAATTATCTCAGGACCAAAATCAAACTATGTTTAATTTCTATTGAGAGAGAGATGTCCTTTACAGGGTTCTAGTAATTTCCATTTGTTTTGGGTAATACTACGATAGTTTCGGAAATTTTCATGGGCTTCGGAAATAAATACACATTGTATTCCACATATTACATCTGTATGTAGTGTTTATACTAGGGTTCCTCTGTCAAAATTCCTTGTTTGGTGCCGTCACTTCTGACCTCCAAAAAAAAAAAAACAAAGGTTGTTCTTTAATTTGTTCAACAAAGTGAATAAACACTTTCCAAAGTCCTTAATCAGCTCTCCAATTCCCTTCCCTCTCCAAACATGTTCCAGTTCCGAGCTAGCGAAAGATTTATGTCAATTTTTAAACCCAAAACAAAGTTCAGTTCACATGAAAATCCAAACTACTCCATCAACACTAATAACATCATCAAATCCCAACCCGCCGTCCGCATCATAGCTTTGTTCCTCATCATAGCTTCAATTCAAGCCCTTTTAAATGTTTTCAGGATCGGCTATTCATATTCCAGCTTCGGGTTCCACCACCCGCAGCTCCGGTCGTCTCCTCCGAAAAGTTTTCCGGTCGAGAATCATCATCATGACTGCAAACATGGTAAGGTCTATATGTATGAACTTCCTCCGAAGTTCAACAAACTGCATCTAGAAAACTGCTACGACTTGGACCCTTGGAAATCCCTCTGCCCGGCGGTTTCCAATGGCGGGTTCGGCCCGAAAGCGATCAACCTCGACGGCGTCGTGCCGAAAAATCTTACACCGGCATGGTACTGGACGGATATGTATATTTCCGAGGTGATCTATCATGCCAGGATGGTGAACTACGGATGCCGAACGCTGAAACCCGAAGAGGCCACCGCCTTTTACGTGCCGTTTTATGCCGGGCTTGCGATTGCGAAGTACTTTTTTTACAATTACAGTTCCCGAGCCCGCGATCGCCTGCCGGAAATGCTGCTGGAGTGGATCAAGGAACAGCCGTTTTGGAAGAGACGAAACGGGTCGGATCACTTCATGGTGTTCGGGCGGCTAATATGGGCATTCCGACAGATGACGAACGAAAGTACCGATTGGGGTACTCGTTTCTTCAACATGCCGTTGATGCAAAACGTGTCGAAGATCACGGTGTGTAGAGATTTAAAGGACGAGTTGGATATCAGCGTTCCGTACCCGACGGCGTTTCATCCTCGATCAAGATCCGATATCGAGGAATGGCAACGGTTTATCCGATCAAGGACCCGACGGAGCTTGTTTAGCTTCGTGGGCGCGACCCGGAAGAAGATCAAGAACGATTTTCGCGCGTTGCTGGTGGATTATTGTGTGAGCGAAACTAATGCGTGTAAATTTGTGGATTGTTCGGCGAAAAAATGCTCCGATGGAGAACCGGCGATTCTGGAAGCGTTTCTGGATTCGAGGTTTTGTTTGCAGCCAAGAGGAGATGGTGCGACAAGGAGATCGTTCTTTGATTGCATGATGGCCGGTTCGATTCCGGTTTACTTTTGGGAAGACAGTTTTAAAGGTCAGTTTGAGTGGCATTTGCCTTCGGAAGCTGAGAGTTACTCAGTGTTTATAGACTATAAAGATGTGAAGAAGAATGGTACGGATTGCATTAGACGTAAGCTTGAGGAATTTAGTGAAGAGAAGATTAGGAAAATGAGGGAAACTATCATTGATTTTCTTCCGAGGATTTTGTATGCGCAGTCAAGTTTAGGTGACCTTCAAGATGCTTTTGACATTACCATTGAAAGCGTGATGAGAAAGTTCCAAAAAGAATTGAGAGATTAAAGAAGCATTTCCTTTGTAGTTAGAGATATAGTGCATATGTAATTGGAATTCAGCAAAGTGATTTTTTTAACTTAGGATAATGTTTTTTATTTTTATTTTTTTATAACTTAAATGGGGAATTACCATGTACTATTAGGTCAACGTTTTGAATACCGTGATTCCCTTCTGTATTGCTTCCCAAAATGTTCGGGTTGATGACTTTTGTGTTCTTTTATTTGCGTTAATTTGTCAAAAAAGAAGTTTTGAAAACGAGACCACATTGCCTCAATCGTGAGAGCCGTATTCTGCACTCCTGGAAGGGCGTAAACCATAAACATTGCTCATAGTCGTGAGAAAGTGAAAGCAATGTCGATTTGATTATAAAATGTTAGAAAATTAGCAGCTTGCATATGTTCTATCGGAACAAAACTTATCAAGATTGAAGAAACAAATTAATCAAATGACGAGTCCATATCCATCACCGAGACTGGACCGGCCCATTAACCGAAAGGAGAGTCCTACCGGGACTCTTGAGGCGGTTTAGATTCTCGAAACCTAATAGGAATCAGGAATTTCCCAGGTATTCTCATACCTATAAATAGGGTTACTCATGCCACAATACAGGGACGCAATCTATAGCTTAATATCCTACATACCTAAACCTTCCAGCAAGCCTTTATTGACTTAAGTATCGGAGTGTCTACCCTCGGGAGACCCCGAGGCCCTGTTTTGCTGGAAACCCTAGCCAAAGTTCCACCGTTAGACCGGCGGCGCGAAACCAAGTTTCGTCAAGTGGCACGCCCAGTGAGACCTAAAAACTAGGGTTCGTGTCACTAAAACCTTCTCAGGTTTCCTTAACATCTCCCGGTAAAAACTAGGGTTACAGGAACAACCAACACAATGGTTAGAGTTGAAGAAGACACCAGTAGCACAACATCTTCCTGCCGACGGCATAGTCTAGGGGACAATACCCCCCTGGCCGAATTCCAACGTAGGCAATAAAAAAAGAAGACAGGAAAGAGCCATGGCGGAGAACCTGAAAGAGAACCAGCAAAAGAACGCTTGGTCCTTGGCGCTTCCCAACCTGATCCGAAGAAACAAAGCAAAACCAATCTTCCACCCGAGAAGCAGGATGTACCTTCTCCTCGAAATACCCCAGCTGCCAAAAAGCATTTGGAGGATCAGAAGCTAGCCAAGATCGAGGCTGAACTCAAGAAGCTAGGAGATGATAGCGATCAGCAACAGAGGATGCGAAGATATATCCTCGAAGAAACCAGGCGGCGCTGTCTCCTTGGACAACCTGATCCCACAGAACAGGAGTTGGAGGATTTGATTGACGAAAAAGAAGCTCGCAGAACCCTAGCCCTTCTCGAGAAGAAGCGGGGGAAGCGGAAAGTCCAAGAGGACGAGAATTATCAAGAAGCCGAGGGGTATAAAAACCCTCACGAAGAACGCTCAAACGCCACCCGGGATACCATATTTTGGAATGCTTTCAGAGAAAGATACCCAGCCTTCGAGATGGCCCTCGAGGAATTTGACGCGGCATACCGACGTAAAAATACTCGGGAGTATCACGATCCCCCGAGTGTCGAGATCATCGAAGGAGAACAGGGGAACCCCCCAAGGCGAACTAATGGACGTAACGCCTAGAATCCAATTGGAATTGAAGAAGCCCTCGAAGTGATGAATATAGACCTGGCCACGAACCACACCAAGGCTACAACAATATCGAGGGCAACTATAACCAAGGGTACTATCACCGTCCTTGATACTCGCCTCCCAGACATCAGCAATATAACAGGCATAGAGAAAATCCGTCATACTACCAGGGGGATCAACAAGGAGCAAGAGACCAGAACATCTTGATCCGAGAAAAAATGAGAAAGATCATCGGGATAGGGTTAGACCGAAGTCCCTTCATCCCGGACATTCGAGATAAACCTAAGCCCCGAGACTTTGACTTTCCTAAGGAATTTAAACCATATTCAGGAGATACTGATGTCTCCCAATGGCTGCAAGGATATGTCCAGGTAATGAGAATTCGAAACGCAACCATGAATTTCATGGCCAAAGCGCTACCTTTCTACTTGGCAGGATCAGCGCAACGATGGTTTGGGCAATTACCAGAAGGGAGTATAACTAGCTTTGAGGATTTTTCCGTCAAACTAGCTACCCGATTCTTCCAGAGTAAAGGAATATCGCGGATGTCCATTGACCTCTCCTCGATCAGACAAGGGCAACATGAGAGCCTGACCGACTTCCACAGACGGTTCATACAAGAAACCTTGCAGGTCGACAACATCGATGATCGGGATGTTCGCAATGGATTCATCCAAGGCCTTAACCCCTTTGGAAAATCCTCAATGTTGCGAGTCAAACTCTCGACCAAGCCCCCTAAGAATGGTCAGGAGATGTGGGCCATTGTCGAGAACCACATACAACGAGAACACACACTCAAGAGGTCCCATGAATCTTTCGCGTCGGTAGGACTAAGGGACAAGCCAAAAATCCCCATGGAAAACAAACCGGCACTGTCTAAGATGGATAGGCAATTAACACCCTTAACCAAGCCGCGATGAGAAATCCTCCAGATCCATAAGGACGAGTTACCAGTCTCGAAACCTTTGGCACCTAATCCAAACAAATCAACAGAACAATATTGTGAATATCACAAAGATCACGGCTATGACATGGAGGATTGTAGAGAACTTAAGAGGGAAATCGAGAACGGGGTCAAGTCTGGCAAGTTTCAGCAGTACGTACAAGGAGCCTCTCGGCAGAAGAAGAATAGACCCCAATCACGAAATTACCCTAAAAGAAACTTCAAAGGCCCGCCACGGGGAGACGGCCGGGGGAACAGTTGGCAACCGAGAGCCAACACCCAACAACAACCTCATCAAATTACTGAAGCTGCACCGCAACCACTCCAGCAACTCCCCCCAGTGAATCCAACGAAGCTGATCACTCACCAGGTAGGGGCTATTTACGGAGCTCCCCTTGAAGTCTTATCCACCACGGCCATGAAGAACTCATTGCGGACCGTCACCAAGACTCCTCGAAAGGAGCCCAGCCACAAGAGTTTCAAGGGGACGGAGTCCATCGTATTCACAGACAGCGATGTCGTCCCGGACATCTGTCCCCACAGCAACGCCATGGTTATTGAGGCAATAATTGCAAATGTAAAAGTATGAAGGGTTTACGTGGATAATGGCAGTGCGATCGACATCATATACAGTGATTGCTTCAAGAAAATGAATATCAAGAACCCTTGCATCCGCCCAGCCACAATACCGTTGATGGGATTCTCGGGCCACACCATTATCCCAACAGGAATAATTAGCCTCCCCATCTCGATAGGGTCGCATCCTAGAACGGTCACCTTAACCATGGATTTTGCTCTAATAGATGCACCCTCGCCGTTCAACGTGATTCTAGGGTGACCCTGGATGTGCCAAGCACATGCAGTCTGGTCTCCCTATCACCTAGTAATGAAATTCCTAATAGAGTATGGAGTTGGAGTGGTACAAGGATGCCAGCGTAGCTCTCGAGAGTGCTTGCTCACAGCAGTCAGAATTGGAAAAAAGACCGCACACCTTAATCCGGGTGCCGCCGTGTCGGAGTGTTACTCAATCCGACAAACATCCAAACCACCGGAGGCGAAAGATCCCGAGACCTCCAATCTCCCACCACTCAGCAGTAAGACACGAGAGTTGATCCTGAGCGAGACTGACCCCGCCAAGACCGTTCAAATCGGCATTTCCCTCTGAGATCCATTGCTAGTCGAGGTTAGTACCTTGCTACGCAAGTTCCGCGATATATTCGCTTGGTCTCCGGCGGACATGAGAGGAGTTCCTTGAGAAGTTATGGAACATAAGCTAAATGTCGACCCAAGTGTCAAACCGGTGTAGCAGAAAAAAAGAGTATTTGCTCGTGAACGTAATGATGTCATCAATGAAGAAACAATGAAGCTAGTCCGTGCCAACATACTCCGAGAACTTCTATGGCCCACTTGGTTAGCTAACCCGGTCTTGGTGCGAAAACCCGATAATTCTTGGCGCATGTGCCAAGCTTACACTGACCTCAACAAGCATTGCCCCAAAGACTGTTACTCCCTACCAGTCATAGATCAGATGGTAGAGGGTATCGCCGGATACAGAATCCTCAGTTTTTTCGATGCGTACAGGGGATATCATCAAATCCTCATGGCAGGGGAAGATGCAGAGAAGACAGCTTATATCACTGAGATGGGGGTTTATTGCTATGACAAAATGCCCTTTGGATTGAAAAATGTGAGGGCCACGTACCAGCGTCTCGTGAACAAAACCTTTCATGACAAAATCGGCCGGAACATTGAGATCTACGTGGACAACAAGGTAATAAAGACAAACAAAGACGAGCAAGTAGCTGCAAATATGCAGGAGATTTTCACAATCTTACGCAAAATTAACATGAAGATGAACCCTAAGAAATGCACTTTCTGTGTGGGGTCAGGAAAATTCCTAGGATACCAGGTATCCAAGGATGGAATAAGTGTTGATCCTAGGCCTGTTCATTCGGGTCAAAATAACGGGTTTCGGGTCAAGAGATTCGGTTTTTCGGGTCCTCGGGTGGAAAACGGGTCGACCCGAATCAAATCATGCTGTTATCTAACTAACAACCCGAATAACTTGTTCGGTTATTCGGGTTCCGGTCGGGTAATCGGGTAAACCCGATGTAAGAATATTATGCTGAAGGTATAAAACTGTTTACATAGAACCCGCAAAACATTGAACCTGCCAAACAGCAGTGAACAGGAATACATGTCTCTGTTTTTTGCACTAATTAGTGCGAATGGACAAAACCGCAGAATCCATAGTTCAGCTAAACATAATTTGATCAATAGTTTATATCATGTTTGGCCCTCCCAGAAAAGCAGCAAAATAGCCTACAATCAGATCAAGCTCACATGGTCAGCAGAAACTTATCCCAAAAAGACCTTAGTCAGTAGAACAGTCACTGTGCACCTGCAATGAATATGGCAGCATCATTAAGCGACAGCTATGGCAAACATTATGCAGCAAAAGCTCTTATAACAAGACTAACTGAAGAAATCGACATCTACAGAAAGAACATTGCTATTAGGAGTATCTGGTAAAGGAATAATACTAATAGGTCAAGACACCCTTGACATCATAGTGAAGTTGGCTTATTTCAATGTACTTTTTCTTTCATCAGCAATAAGCAGTTGACAAGTACACTCATATTTATATTCAAGATTTTAGAGCCATGTCTCAATACCAAAAACTGGAAAAACAGTATGTTACCGGACATTTGAAGTACAAAATCTTGTTGGACTTCAGCCCAAAAACTGTTATTAGTCTCAATGCTTCAAAAATTTGCTCTTTTTGACTCTGCAAAGCCTAATTGGTCACCATGTATCTATCACAGAAAGAGTTATCAACCCAAGGATGCAGATCATGAACAAATTACATGTGATTTTGGCCACAAAAAATAAAAATGCAATCACTCAAGTCCAGAAAAGCATAGAACTGTGAAATTAGATATTAGAGTTAAACAAAAAGAAGAAAAAAAAAAGAAAAAAAGAAGCAAAATCAGATATTAGAGTTGATGAATACCAATATATCAGAAATTGTATCAGGAATTAGAAAACTACCTAAGTCATCAAACAATCATTCTGAAATCTCTGCACCTGAAATGTCTATATCTTCTTCCTCCATATCTTCTGCTTCTATATCAGTGAATTCTGCATTATAGAAACAAAATAAAGACAAGTAAAGTCAGCAACATTCCATACAATGATAATAGAAGTTAAATTATTCAACACAAAGCAGTTAAAACACAAAAATACAACCTTCTTCACTTTCTTCAAGTACTTCAAGGGTTCCTTCAACATTTACGGGTGATTGATCCCCACGAAGCCAATCTTGCGTGCAAATCAAGGCTTCAACCAATTCAGGAGTTAAGGAACTCCTAAAAGGATCGATAACCCGACCACTTGTGCTAAACACAGATTCTAAGGCCACCGTTGAGATTGGAATCGCCAATACATCACGAGCAACCAGGGACAAGATTGGGAATCTAAAACCATTAACTTTCCACCAATTCAACACATCAAATCCAGCCACATTGGCTTCAATCTTTTCCTTTAAATATTTATCCAACTCAGATTTATAGTCTTTCAATATTTTCTCTGTTTTTCTCTTTTTCATCTCCCTCCTAACCTTTTCTTGCAAAATAGCAAAAGGCTCCATGTCGCTTGAATTACCAATAGATGAAGAACCAGCCAAGGGAGAAGGGGTAGAGGGGGAGGGAAAAGTAGGAGCAGCATGAATTCGTATGTAATCCTGAAAAAGAGCTCTCAACGTTTTCTTTGTTGATTTAGCTAATTCCTTACCAACATCCTCCCCATACATATGACAAAGTAAAATCTTCACATACACATATTTATGACGAGGATCAAGAACAGAAGCTATAAAAATCAGTTTGTTACAATCTCCTAAACTCCCCCAATACTTGTCAAATTTAGCTTTCATGAATTCTGCCATATCTACCAACCCTGGGTCATTATTCTCATCTTTCCATGCCTTTAGCACCACATCAATACAAGCAATGTCATCCAAAAAAGCATTTGAAGTCACATAATTAGTCCCAGACACTTTCAAAGTAAGATGATAGAAATGTTTGAGGAAACCTACTAAATGTCTCACAATTTCCCAATCCAATGTAGTAGGCACACCATTCAAAAGCTCCTTTTTAAAATGACTATCCTCTGATTCAAGTCTACTAAAAGCTCTTTCATAATTCTAAGCAACATCCAACATTAAATAAGTGGAGTTCCATCTCGTTGGAACATCCAACACAAGACTTTTAGTACTAGGACACTTTTCAATTTCAGCTAACTTTATAAAGGCACTTGTCCTTTGAGCAGAATGCCTAATATATCTTACAGCTTCCCTAACACGTTCCACAGATACATTATAACAACTCAAACCATCTTTCACTATCAAGTTAATGATGTGGGCAACACACCTCATATGAATCAGATCTCCACCCAAAATACAATTTCTCCAATTAGAAAACTTGCCTTTTAAATATTTAATGGCAGTATCGTTAGAGGTTGCATTATCAACAGTAATAGTGAACACATTCTCAACTCCCCAATCCGACAAACACATTTCAATAGACTTTCCTATTTGTTTACCCCTATGACTTGAAATGGGACGAAAATTCAACACTTTTTTTTGTAATTTCCAATCAGAATCAATAAAGTGAGCCGTCAAACACATGTAATTGATTCGCTGAACTGAAGTCCAGGTATCGGTTGTCAAGCAAATTCCACCTCTGTTTTGTTTAATTTGAGATTGGACTTTAACATTTTCAGCCTTGTACAGTTTGAAAATATCTCTAGTTATAGTACTTCTACTTGGAATGTGAAAAGAAGGCACACACACATCCATTAAATGCTTGAACCCCTGGCCAGCAACAAAACTAAGTGGCAATTCATCCACAACAAGCATAAAAGATATTGCATCACGGACCTCTTTGACACTAACATTACCAGCACCTTTCCCCTTTCCCTTAATGGCCTTAAGATCAGGTTTTGACGGACACACTTTCAAATGACTCCAAAGATTACTCGTCCCATGAGTTTTACTATCTGAATAGTATTTGCTCTTACAATATATGCACACACTTTTTCTAACACCAGCTTTATTAACATAACTCCTATAATGTTTCCAAACAAGAGACCTCTTTTTCACCTGCCTAGGTTTTCGTTGCTTCTTGACCTCAGAGATTGTGGATTGATTAACTCTAGGACTACCAAAGGGACCTTCAATTTTAGGTTGATTTGATTGAGACATCTGAATAATATAAAAAGACAAATGTATGACCACCAAATTTTCACAGAGAAGTATCAAACAACATGATTTTCACAGAGAAGTATCAAACAACATGAGTCTCACGATGCAAATATTAAAAGAAAGTACTGAATTACATACCTCTACGAAGAATTTTTGCTGTGACTTCAAAAAAAGCAATTACAGAAGGCCTGGATTATACTGATTATACTGATGGGGCTTTTGGTGGCTCCTGCCCTAGACTATACTGATTTGAATCTTGGTGCCTACTGCATATGGACCTAGAAAAATTCAAAATTGCATTGAATCAAGCATTTGATGTTGCAAAGAGACATGAAATTCAATAACCTAAAAATGCAAAGCCTGCAAAGTGTATTTGTCATAGAAAAAGGGTATCAGGTAAGAAGAGATTTTAATTCTGGAACCACAATGAACATAATTACTATAAATCTTACCAAATTCATAGAGTTGTAAGCGAATTGGAGGATTGACAGCATCACCATTTTGACTCCCATTAAAGAGTGCTCTTGAGCCCCAAGGAAGCCTTGCAATTGTAGACAAGGAAGATGTTGTTTCCTGCAATCAACGAACCAAAGCTAAGAATGGGCAAACCTAAAGGCATAAAGGGAAGTCTGAATTCCAACCAAAATGAAAGGACTTGGCCAAGTGAATTCATGGTTTTCTATGCAAGTTTTATCCAGCAGCATAATATTTTCAAATACAAAATAAAACTTGCAAAATTAGACATTCATAGATGAATTTAAGATGAAACAGAAACAAGTTAATCATGTTTAGTCCCAGATAAAACAGGAAAAGAGCCCAAATGCATTGCAGGCTCAAAAAGTGAAAGCCATTAAGCTTGGATAACTTTTCAACTCAGCATGCAACAAAGTTATTGATTCATACTCGTAGCGGCAGCAAACTCTAAAGGATTTGCTCAACCTTCTCCCAGCTAGTCCTATTAACAGATTTTAATATATTATAAATTTATAACTTACAAAAGCAAAGAAATAGTGCCCTCTTTCTTATCTTTCTGCAAACTCCATTTCTGTTACAAGCATCTCATTTAATGGAAATCCCTATACATCTAAGTGAGGAACAGAATCAAGGTTTAGAGCAATGGAGTAACAGCAACCTAATTCCTCTCTTCCATTCCCCGCTTTAGTAACTTTATCTATGGCTTTGAATTCATTCAAAAAACTAAAATGTAGATAATAAACTCAGTCCTGCAAAATTACCTCAAATAAGTAGTTCCGTTCTTTAGAGGGATCTCCTCCCTACAAGGAAAAAAACAGTGGCACGTCAGATAAACCAAATGCAACAAAAGAAAAATAAGAACCATACAACAGGTAACAAATAGAAATGCCATTGCAGCAGAAATAGAAATGCCGGTGCCAGGTGATTGTAGACCAATTTCAACTATAAACAAGCATGCTTACTTGTTCTTGAAATAGAAGCAGCCCTGAAATCGCAGTGTACTTCACACGTGAGCTTTATCCAAATTCCCAACTACACAGGCAGTGTTACAGGTGTTCAAATCTTATCAATTAACAAATCTTATCAATTACAGGGGACTACTTCACTTTCATGGGATTCAGTCGCCTACGGTAACTGAATGATAAGTATCTGAAGAGCTTGTACTACAGGGTGCATTTGTGCAGTAATAACATAAAAGAGCACGCTAACATGCAGCTTCTTGGTTTTCTATTCTACTAAATGCTTAGTCTACAAAGCAGATAAACGGGTAAACCTGAGCATTCTACTCAAAACCACAAGTCAAAGAATTTTGGCATTGGTTTGGCAACTGCAAAAGTAAATAGTGTGACACTATTTCTAGAAATCGATCTAAAACATAACTCAGGCTGAACCTGAACACTAGGTTGGAAGGCAAAACCATTAAAATAAAAGAAACCAAGTTAAACACCAAACTCAAGGGGACACCACTAAACTAAGCCTGCACTTAACTGAAAATTCAGTAAAGCCAGGCCCAGTCTATTAATCAAATCATTTTGAAAGGATTAAAAACCATTTACCGAAATAAATAAGCCAAAACCTCTAATCTAAAGCTCTAAATACATATTAACCTAAGATATACAAGAATTAAAAGTACTGCAGAAAAAAGTGAATCATGCTTAGCGTTACTAATGGACAAGCACATAGCACATATCGTTTCCAAACTTATCTGCTAATCTACCTTAATTGGCTCCCTGGAATCAACTACTCCAAAATCTTAAGCCCTTTATAATTTTGAAGGAATCATACTATATTTCACTGTTGCCTGAGCTCAGCCATAAAAACAAGGTAATTAACAATAAAAGCATTTGTTCGGAGTATACATTTATGAAGCACATAAAAGCATATCATCAGTTAAGCAATTTGATCCGTTGTTTTCACCTCCATCAATATATCTCATCACAAACAACACAAATATGCATACAAAGGTGAACTTTCGAAGAAAACCAGAAAAGAGAGAGCTTAAATTTGCATACCCTAAACTTAAGACCATTGAACAATGAAGCATTCTTCTGAGTTCTTGCATCCCACATCTAACAAAACAATTAAGAAAAAAATATACTCATTATAAAAACATAAATCCTGAAAACAGTTCAATTAAGCCAGAACTGTTTGAAGCTATCAAAGCAAAAAAAAAAAAGAAAAAAGAAAAAAAGGTATAACCTCAGAAATGGAGTTCTCTAAATCAGCATCTGGGTGAGGAATTCTATCATAGGCCTCATTAAGATCAACAGTCACCTTCAAAATCAAAATTTAAGGCCGATAACATAATTAACAATTGACAAAACACAAATTCTTGAAATAAATTAAAACCCCCCACAAAAAAAAAACGGGAACATAATATTATAGCTACCCAGAAGCTCCAATTAGCTGAAAGTATAACCACAAAGAATGAAAATCGATCAAACAATTAATTTTAGAAACCTGCAAGGGAGAGAGACCGTTAGGACATGAAAGCAGAATCTCGTATGCCGATATGTGTTGAGGGAGGAAGATTACGGGTGTCGGAAGGTCAACGACGATTGGATTTGAGAAAGGTCGCCGGTGATTGGATTTGGAGAGTGAATCGAAGAGGTGAATCGGCTAGATCTGGAAAAAGGAATGATGCATGACCGATCTGTGTTGAGGGAGGAGGAAGATTGCCGCCGATGATGGATTTGAGGGAGAAGATTACGGGTGAAAATGGGTGTTAGAAGGTCGCCGACGATTGGTTTGAGGAAGGTTGCCGCCGATGATGGATTTGAGGGAGAAGATTAAGGGTGAAAATGGGTGGAAGAGAAACTAAGAAATGTTCATTCGGGTGTGTTTACAGTACTGGGACTCATTTGAGTGTAGTCAAAATATAACCAAAACAACCGAATTTTTTTTGACCGAATGTAATAAAACAAATTCGGGTCGGTCGAGTCGGGTACAAACCGACCCAATGAACAGGCCTAGTTGATCCAGCCAAAATCGAAGCCATCTTGGCCATGGAAGCGCCAAAAACTGTCAAGGAAGTTCAAAAACTCATAGGCTCCTTGGCGGCTCTAAATAGATTTCTTTCTCGAGCCGCGAAGAGAAGCCTTCCATTCTTCCATACCCTCTGCAAAGGCAGAAAATTAGAATGGAATGGAGAATGCCAGAAAGCCTTCCGAGATCTGAAGGAACACCTCAAGCAGTTGCCCACACTAGCTAAGCCGGAACCAGGAGAAACTCTATATATTTATCTGGCAGCTCGAGAAAAAGCCATCTCGGCCGTACTCGTGCAGCGCAAAGATGGCAGAGAAATCCTCGTCTATTTTCTCAGTAAAGTCTTGCAAGGAGCGGAAACCCGGTATTCACCCATGGAAAGGCTCATCCTCAGCCTAGTCTTGGCCGCCCGACGTCTGTGCCAATACTTTCAAGCACACCCCATCATGGTTTTAACAGAACAACCAATTTAGGAAGTCCTACTCAAGCCAGAGGCCTCCGGCAGAATGATGAAATGGGCAGTCGAATTGGGCGAGCACCATATTGAGTACATACCTCAATCAGCAATCAAAGGACAAGCCTTTGCAAATTTTCTGGTAGAAATGCCACAAGTTATCGATGTCAAGGACACTGCGGAGCCTAAAGATGATCCTGCTACTCGCGTCAACATCAACCCTCGAGCCTGGTCACTATACGTCGACGGCTCTCGCTGTGATAAAGGAAGAGGAGCCGGTATCATATTATCCAAACCTCCAGCTGATCCCGACATCGAAAGCATGAAGGAGTATGATGCAGAATATACATACGCACTAAGGTTCATGTTCTCAGTCACCAACAATGTGGCAGAATACGAAGCACTGATAGTAGGACTGAACATGGCACTAAAGCTCGGAGTCCGCAAAATTCAAGTTTTTAGTGATTTTCAAGTAGTGGTGAAACAAATATTGGGGGAATACACAGCAAACGATGAGCAACTCAAGCGCTATCTCGAGAAAGTCCTCGAAATCAAGGACAAGTTCGAAGAATGCATTGTATCCCACATAGTCCGGTCGAAAAACAAAAAGGCTGACGCCCTCAGCAAGTTGGCCTCCTCAAACTTTGCACACCTCGGCCACAAAGTATGGGTCGAGATTCTCCCCAGTCCTAGCATCCAGGAAGCCCCCGTAATGGCTGTCACCGAGGAAGACAACACTTGGATGACCCCGTTCATCCAATACCTTACAGATGGAACGTTACCAAGCAGAAAAGCAGAGGCCAGAGCCCTCCAATTGAAGGCAGTCAAATACACATTGCGAGATGGCATCCTATGTACCCATGCTAAGATGCATTGGCCCAAAGCAGGCAGCTTACGTGCTCGAAGAAATACACGAGGGATCGTGTGGAGCACATATGGGAGCAAGGGCACTTGTCAAGAATGTCTTGCGGGTAGGATATTTCTGGCCAACAATCTTCAAGGACGCATACCAGTGGGTACAGAAATGCGAAAAGTGTCAACACTTCTCTCCCATCACTCGACAGCCGCAGCACGAGATGGTCACCATCCAAAGCCCTTGGCCATTCTACCAATGGGGCACTGACATCATCGGCCCCTTTGATCCAGAAGGGGTAGGAGGAGTAAGATGGGTAATCGTAGCAGTAGATTACTTCACTAAGTGGGTAGAAGCTAAACTCCTGGCCTCGATAACAGGGAGGAAAGTCTTAGATTTTTTCTGGCAGAACATTGTATGCCATTTTGGAATCCCAAAGGTCATCATCTCTAACAATGGGACCCAATTCGAGAGCAATCTTTCAAGTCATGGTGCGAGGAAATGCAAATCGAGCGTCGCTTCTCAAACGTGGCTCATCTTCAAGCTAACGGTCAAGCCGAATCCATCAACAGAACCATCTTGCATGGGATCAAGACCAGGTTGTATGACGCAAAGGGGGCATGGGCCGACGAGCTTCCTCACGTCCTATGGTCATACCGTACTACTGCTCACTCCTCGACAGACGAAACACCGTATAGCTTAGTCTATGGCATGGATGCCATCCTCCCGGTTGAAATAGGCTTGTCGAGTCCTTGAACAATAAACTTTATCGAGAGCACCAATGATGATGACATCAAGCTGAACCTTGTCCTGCTCGAGGAATGGCGAGACACCGCCAGAATCCAAGAAGCAAAGTATAAGGAGATTCTACGAAGACATTACAACAAGAAGGTGAAAGCCACGGACCTCACCGTGGGCGATCTCGTGCTAAGGAAAAATGAGGCCAATCAAGCAGAAGCTCCTGGAAAACTCACAGCGAATTGGGAGGGGCCCTACAAGGTTATCCAGGCTTCCCCAGCAGGCAGCTACCGCTTACAGGCCTTGGATGATAGCGGGACTATTCTCCCTCGATGGTGGAATATTCAGAACCTTCGCAGGTTCTACTGCTATTTGCCTATTGTGTGTTTTATTTGCTTTATTTATCTCGTCAGTTTTATCCTCTCATATGTAATGCTAACCCGGGTCCTCGAGTAATTATTCAATAAATGACAGTACATATTCCTTTCATTGTCGACATTATATTCATGACTAGTCATCGATGTGGACTCCTTTTTCAGGGCCATCCTCGTTAAAGAGCCGTGTACTCAACATCCGGACACAAAACCGAGGAATTCTGCTCACACACACTGCAAAACGCAGTATCAAATCAAGGAATTCGTACCTAATTCCCTCGATAGAGCCGTGTACTTTACATCCGGCCTAAAAAGCGCTATATAAATTGATGCTCGAGTGAAGTCAAAAATAATTCACTAATTCTCTCCACACTACTGTGCGAGCTTGCAGAAAATATACATATTTTCCTACACTATTACAAGGACTTCCCTGACAGGATTGTCAGGGGAAGGATGAATAATCCCCTTATACCCATGCAGGCTAAGGAGATTCACACATTGATTCAGCTTGTTCTTAAGATCCACAATCTCTAGGTCCTGAGCATGCACCCTCATCAACAGCTCTTCTCGAGAACTCCGAGTTCGAGGATCCACTGTTTCCTCCGGATGCTCAAAAATCTCGAAGTCAATGTTGTTGTCTAGTAACAGATTTTGTAATTTGGCAATATAATCCGTAAGAAGCTCGATCTCACGGGCTTTCTTTTTCAATATATCCATTGCTGCAATGAAGCGGTGAGTTCTGGTTATATTCATGTGCTGAACTCGAGCTACCACCTGATGCTTATCGAGGAATCAGGGGGACACGATAATCTGTTGTCTTTCCCTCAACCGAGCATTCTCCTTCTCCAAGGTAACCAGTTCATCGTGGATTTCGGCCTCGAAAGTCAGAGAATCACCTTAGTCTTTCAGACTTTGAGCCTCCCGACGTTGCATCTCCTCACGAAGTTCTTTAATCTCATTTATCAGATGCTGATTAACCCTCACATTATGCGTCCTCATTGCATCGAGAAGGTCATTCTCTAGATTTGCCACTGTCTCGATACTGTGCACGTTGGCACGACTTCTTAGAATTCCGCTAATCATGGAATATAGCGGGAACTCGCTCGATTGCTCCTCCGATAGCACCATGAGGTGAACACGGTGAACGGGCCAATTATCCATCTTCACAAGAGGAGTGTAAGATGTTTACATCAGACCGGAAAAAAAAATATAAAAAAGCGGATGCTTGTATAAGTGCACAAAAGGAAAAAATGGAGTACTCAGTTCATTACAAAAAAAAAAACAAAAAACAAAACACAGCAGTTCAACAGGCCTAACAGCTATTATAAGAGGCAGGATTCATACAGCATCACTGCTTGGAGGAGGGTTCTGAGAAGCATCCTCGGCATTTCTCTGCACTCCAGAGTGGCCAGTATCAGCAACGTCCTCCTCGGTGGCTTCATCACCATCCTCGAGCTCAATACCCATGTACTCGTCTTGTACATCAGGTATGGGATCTTCTTCACTCGGGCCCCTGGCAAGGATAGCAGGTATGTCGCCTGGGAACGAAGCAATGTCTGCAGGAGAACTCATTTTCGGCAAGGCACCAGTCACAGCTTCCCACAGGGGCAGTTGGTCGAGGTTTAACCTTGTTAGGACCTTCACCATTGCCTCGTGCATGGTCTTCTTCGGGTCCTTCATCAGGAGCTGCTTAAACCACTTGGCTTTAATTGGCCTGTCCTGATCGAGCTTCCTCAAACCTGCCACGCCAACCCGGTGCGTCCCGCACTTGGTGGCAACCAAATTCATCTCCTCGAGGGCTGCGGCCATCCCTCCTGTAGACAGCATCTTGTACATGAACGCAACACACCACTGGTGTAGTTCCTCCTTTGAGATGTGCAAGCTGGCGAAAGACTTCATCTTCTCGTCCAGCTCGTCATACTTGGCTTGTACCAAGGCGATCTCAGCTTCCTTCGCTTGGACCTGGCGGGCCTTTTCTTTGAGGATCACCACCTTGAATAGAGCTTCATCCCTTTCAGATCGAGCTGCGACCAGGTCTTCTCGCAATTTCCTCAGCTGCACCAGATAGGCCATCGAGGCCGCGCTTATCTACACCAACAAAACACATTAGAAACACGCTAAGGTGGTACCGGTTTGTGGTAAGCATTCATAACAGCGAAAACTCCCTTACCAATCTCAGACTGTCAACCTCATTCAGCTGAGCAGCGAATTCTTCGAGGACGGGACACTCGATGGTCGGTGGGTTGCTGAAGGTGTGCACAGCCATGGACGGACCTCCCTCGAACAGTTGAGGGGGCAATGTTATTGCCTCTCCTTTGAGGGGGCCTTTGCCTTTTTCTGGTGCAGGGGGAACAATACTTGGCCCTGCTTCTAGTGGAGGATTTTGCACGGTCTCAGTAGCAGGGGGCACCGTCTCGTTACCCGGAGCTGTGGCTTCTTTTTGAGGGCGCATCCGTTTTAGCCTTCTTAGATTTTGCCCTATCACCAACCTTCACGATCCTCTTGTTCTTCTTCTTTCGAGGCGCTGCAGTGATGGTAACGTCATCATCTGTATTCACAATAGTAAAAGGATCTTTGTCACCAAACAATCGAGAACCAGCGTTGCTTGACGACATGACCTAAGAACAGACAAGGAAAAAGCAAATGATTAGTACCTTGGTTTTCTCCAACAGAGGTTTCGAGAAGGATTCTGGTTGAGGTCTCGACATTAGCATTATCATCCTCCTCGGTGGACACAGGAGGTACGTAATATTGTACGTCATTCCATTTAACGACCTTAGAATATTTCAGGATTTTCTCCACATCTGCATTAAGCTCCTCGATGAACTTTTCGTCTTTTTGGGTCCATTCATCCTTTATGGCTCCAAGACCCTCCGTTTCTTGATGATTCCACGACAGACAATAGTTTCGGATGCCCTTACAAACAAGAAGTCCGGCTTCCATTCAGGAGAGCCGCCATACACCTCGACCATCTTTTTAACACCGGATCTAAGGCGCCTCTTCACAATATACCAGTCTTGGAAAGAGGTCGAGGCCACAACTACTTGGAAGAAATACCTCCACAGTATGAACCGAGGTTTTACTTTTACATGTTGGCATACTTTTGCAAATTCCAGCGCAAAAGTTATTAAATTTGGGGTGAAACGAGCAAGGGGAGTCCTAGTGTTGCACAATCTCCTCGAACGGAGGGAAGAGGGAGAATCTAAGCCCTAGATGCATAAATCAGTCATACACAGTAATTCTTCCCTCGGGAGGAGAGTTGGCCCTCTCGTTTCCTAACGGGACTCTCGCCTCTAGATCTAAAGGAAGGTCATATTTTGATCTAAGGTTCTCTACCTTATCAACAGAATCTATGGCGGATGCGAAGTCATCAACAGTTTTTCCTTCCGAATCCCTAACCATGATTCCGTTACAAATCTACTCTAGCTACAGTTGGAAAAGACAAAAACTTCGAATGAAACTGGGGGTAGTCAGATCTGAAAACTTACTGTTAGAGGAGGATGTGACCACTCACCTTTCGAGTTGTAGCTTCCCAGTGTTCTTCCAAGATCCTGATAGCAAATCTTCTAGTGATAACGTCGCTGGGGCAGTATGTTGGTAAAGGCTTGAATATTCCGGCGAAGATAGTTGGAACACTCTGACGGAGAGGAGAACTTTCGTTTCTGCGAAGAAGGAAAAGTGATATGTGAAAGGGGAATGATAGAGCCTTCTCCTTAAAAATAAAAATTATTCTCCCACGTCTCCCTAATTACAACCCACGATATGATAGTTAATGCGAATTTTAAAGGAGTAATGATGGTAAAGCCGCTGTTTGGGGAACGTGCCCACTAATAACGCGCGGTTGAAATTTTGGACGGGACAAGGAAACGGGTCACCTTCCCGGGTCAAGACCTAACCCGCTAGTTACGCTCGGGCTTCCAAGATCGAGAGTTGTGCATTTGAATCGAGGTTACTTGATGCGTTGCTCGACAACTAGCTGAACGAGAGTAGCCTATCCACTCTCGGGTTTGTCCCAGGTAACTTTGTGCCAAGCGTTGTTTATCTTATATAACTAACACTTGACAGGGGCACTTGACGAGTCCATATCCATCACCGAGACTGGACCGGCCCATCAACCGAAAGGAGAGTCTAACCGAGACTCTTGAGGCAGTTTAGGTTCCCGAAACCTAATAGGACTCAGGGATTTCCTAGGTATTCTCATACCTATAAATAGGCTTGCTCATGCCACAATACAGGGACGCAATCTATAACTTAACATACTACATACCTAAACCTTCCAGCAACCCTTTATTGACTTAAGTATCGGAGTGTCTACCCTCGGGAGACCCCGAGGCCCTGTTTTGCAAGAAACCCTAGTCAGAGTTCCACAGTTAGACCGGCAGCGCGAAACCAAGCTTCGTCATCAAAGTTGGTTAAATTTTAACCTCGTCCTTTTTTATTCAAATACTCCTATTGAATCCATCAATCATATTCTTCACTTAGTTAACACTGAACCGGTCATCATTAATATACTAGTTGTTAGAACGGAACTACTTAAATCATTTTGATAGATGCCTTAATAAAGATATTAATAACAGTGACAAAAGGATTGGACATGTGTAAAATTGATTAGATATTAATAAATATGGAGAATGTAATGTGAAAATATGTGCAGAATGGCTTATAAGTTTGGAAGATAAAAATTTCGAAAAACCATTGTAATATGTGAAGGTTAAGAATGGTTTTTACTTCACAGCCCGAGGAAGCTCACTGACGATCCATGAGGATCCCAGCGTCATGACTAATAAGTCGAATTGTGAGTTGTGTGGTGAAACTCAAGAAACAATCCTCCATGATTTCCAAGAGACGAGTATTGTTGCCTATTTGGCATTTTTAGTATCATATCACGAGGACTGAGAAGACTTCGGTGGCTAATGAGTTCCCCGTAAGAAGCCAAATTGAGAATTCTAGTCATTAACGAATTGTATTACCGTATGATCATACTATATATATGCAATGCATGGATTCAGAAAATATAATGAATGCAATTCGTTATATCAATTGAAATTTTATTTTCCCAGCATACTTTCTTTTCTAGTCGTGTTTTGGGGAAATAAAATTGAATTTCTTGTTATGTGATGATGCACGGATACACGCCGCCGGTTTAACGGTGGAACTCCGTTTAGGGTTTCCTGCAAAACAGAGCCTCGAGGTTTCCCGAGGGTAGACACTCCGATGCTTAAGTCAGTAAACGGGATTGCTAGAAAGCTTTTGGGAGGTAGTATGTTTGGCTTGTTGATTGCGTACCTGAATTGCTGTATGAGCTACCCTATTTATAAGTATGTGATTACCCGGACCATTCCGAATCCTACTAGGTTTTAGGGATTCATACCGTCCTAAGAGTCCCAGTTGGATTCTTCTTGTGGTGAGTGGGCTGGTACAATCTCGGTCATGGATCTGGACTCGTCAAGTGTCCCTGCCAAGTGTTAGTGACGTAAAACAAAACAACGCTTGGCACAAAATGAGCATTACCTGAGACATGCCCGAGGGTGGATGGATCGCCCTCGTTCAGCTAATTGTCGAGGCATACGCCTAACAAGCTCAGTGCTGACACGCCACCCTCGACCTTAGAGGATCGAGAGGAACCGGCGGGTCGGGCCGTGGTCCAGGAAGGCGACCCGCTTCCCCAATTCCACTCAAATTTTCAATTATGCGTTATTAGCGGGCACGTTCCCCAAACGGCGGCCTCAACATCATTACTTCCTTCACACCCGCAATAACTGTCAGATCGCGGCCTATAATTAAGGAGACGTGGGAGAATCAACTTTACGTTTAAAAGAGAAAAACTCCTACTTCTCCCGGACACTTAACCATTTCTTTTCTCCGTAAAAAGCACAAAAATCTTTTTCTTGCAAAAAGCATTTCAGTTCCCATTCCGCTTCCTTTACAGAGTATCCGAAATTCTTTCCCAGCCGGAATTTTCACAATTTGACCTGATATACTGCCCCGGCGATGCTGTTTTCCAGGGGAGCTCCGAATTGAGGCTTCTAGGCAACACTGGGGAGTTACAATTCGAAGGGCGAGTGGACACGTCCCCCTTACACAGTAAGTTTCCAGATCTGAATCTCCGATTCGTTCCGTTTCCTTTCGTCTGTACCCACAGTAGATTTTTCCAGAGTTATGGTTAGGGATTCCGAAGGGAAAACTGTTCTAGACTTTGTTTCCACCATAGACTCGGTGGATAAGGTAGAATATCTCAGATCCAAGTATGACTTCCCCTCTGCCCTGCAGGCGAGGGCTCCGTTAGGAAACGAGAGGGCCAACTCTCCTCCAAGGGGAAGAATTACTGTATATGATCGATTTATGCATCTAGGGCTTAGATTTCCCCTTTACCCCCTGTTTGATGAGATTGTTCAACATTATAGGACTCCTCTCGCTCGTTTTACCCCAAATTTAATTACATTTGTACTGGGGTTTGCGAGAGTGTGCCAGTATGTAAAGGTGGTACCTCGATTGATATTATGGAGGTACTTTTTCCAAGTAGTTGTGGCCTCGACTTCTTTTCAAGATTGGTATATAGTTAAAAGACGCCTTAGAACCGGCGTGAAGAAAATGGTCGAGGCGTATGGCGGTTCTCCAGAATGGAAACCGGATTTTGTGTTTGTAAAGGCGCCTGCAAGTTATTATCTACCATGGAATCTCCGTGAGACAGAGGGCCTTGGGGCCATAAAAGATGACTGGACCCAAGAGGATGAAGAATGTGTCGAGGAGTTCCAGGCAGACGTTGAGAAAATTTTGAAGTATACGAATGTCGTTAAGTGGAATGACGTCCAATACTATGTGCCCCCTGCATATGTGAAGGAAGGTGATACGGTCATCGTCGAGGGAGCAACCAGAATTTCCGTCGAAACCTCTGATCAAGGTACTAATCGTTTTCTTCTTTTTTTTTCCTTTGTTGTTAGGTCATGTCGTCGAGCAATGCTGGGTCTCGATTGTTTGGTGACGAAGATCCTTTTGTCATTGTGAATTCAGATGAGGATGTTACAGTTACTACTTGCCCCCCAGAAGAAGAAGAAGAAGAAAAGGATCGTGAAGGTGGGTGACAGGGCAAAGGCCAAAAAGGCCAAGACAGATGCGCCCCCGAGGGAAACTGCCCAACCAAGCGTCGAGACGGTGCCCGTTGCTACGGAACCTGTGCAGAAAACTGTGCAGGAGACAGGGCCAAGCACAGTTCCTCCCAGGGTAGGAAAAGGAAAGAGCCCTCTCGAGGGAGAGGCTATAGTCTTGCCCTCTCAACTGTTCGAGGGAGGCCGTACTGTGGCCGTTCATACCTTTAGCAACCCTCCTTCAATCGAGTGTCCTGTTCTCGAGGAATTTGCTGCCCAACTGAATGAGACTGACAGCTTGCGGCTGGTAAGTAATTTTCTTCAAATTATGTCGTACATGCTCCACGAAAGTCCATGTGTCTCTAATATGTTGTGTTGGCTCAGATGAGCACAGCTTCGATGGCTTACTTAGTACAGCTGAGGAAACTTCGAGAGGACCTGGCAGCAGCAAGGGCAGAAAGGGACAAGGCGTTGTTCGAGGTGGTTACCCTCGAGGAGAAGGTTCGCCAAGTTCAGGCCAAGGAAGCAGAGATCGCCAAGGTGCAGGCCAAGTACGATGAGCTCGACGAGAAGATGAAGGCGTTTGCCGGCCTGCATATCTCCAAGGAGGAGCTCCACCAGTGGTGCACCGCCTTTATGTACAGAATGATGTCCACAGGCGGGATGGCTGCAGCTCTCGAGGAGGTGAGCTTGGTTGCCACCAAGTGTGGTGCGCACCGAGTGGGCGTGGCAAGGTTAAAGAGGCTCGACCAGGATAGGTCAATTAAGGCCAAATGGTTTAAGCAAATCTTGATGAAGGACCCAAAGAAAACCATGCACGAGGCCATGGTGAAGGTCTTGACGAGGTTGAGTCTTGATCAGCTCCCTCTATGGGGTGCTTTGACCGGTGCCCTGCCCAAGATGAGTTCTCCAGCGGAGATTGCCTCGTTTCCAGGTGACATCCCTGCTGTCCTGGCCAAGGGTCCAAGTGAGGAAGACCCTATCCCCGAGGTTCCGGACGAGTATATGGGCATCGAGCTCGAGGATGCTGATGAGGAAACTGAGGAGGATGTTGCTGATACCGGTCACTCCGGAGTTCAGAGATCCGCTGAGGATGCCTCTCAGGCCCCTTCCAAGGACCCTTCCAATGATCCTCTCCCAGGCAGTGATGTTGTATGAATCCTGCCTTCTGTAATAGTTTTTTAGGCCATTCAAACTTTTTTCTTTCTGTTGTAATGAACTAATTTTTCTTTCCTTGCTTAGATTTATGCAAACGTCTTTCTTTATTCTGGTTGTTCGTCCTCTGTGTTCTTTCTATTTGGTTTGATGTGAGTGCCTTATGCTCCTCTGGTGAAACAGGAAAGTTGGACCGTTCACCGCGTATACCATATGGTGTTATCAGAGGAGCAATCGAGGGAGTTTCCATTATATTCTATGATAAGCGGGATTCTGAGAAGTTGTGCCGACGTGCACAGCCTCAAGACAGTGGCGCATTTGGAGAATGACCTGCTCGATGCTATGAGGACGCACAACGTGAAGGTTAACCAGCATCTGATAAACGAGATCAAAGGACTCCGTGAAGAGATGCAGCGTCGAGAGGTTCAAAGCCTGAGAGACCACAGCGATTCTTTGACTTTCGAGGCCGAGATTCATGACGAGCTGGTGAGCATGGAGAAGGAAAATGCTCGGCTTAGGGCAAGACAGCAGATTACTGTGTCTCCCTGGTTTCTCGAGAAGCACCAAGTGTTAGCTCGAGTCCAGCACATGATTGTGGTCAGGACTCGTCACTTTATCGCAGCCATGGATATATTGAAAGAAAGGTCTCGTGAAATCGAGCTTCTTACAGATTATGTGGCTCAACTTCAAAATCTTCTGCTGGATAACAACATCGACTTGGAGGCTTTCGAGCGTCCAGAGGAGACAGTAGATCCTCGAACCCGGAGCTCTCGAGAGGAGTTGTTGATGAGGGTGCACGCTCAGGATACAGAGATCGTGGACCTCAAGGACAAATTAAATCAGTGCGTGAATCTCCTTAGCCTGCATGGGTATAAGGGGATTATTCATCCCTCCCCCGACAATCCTGACAGGGAGGTGCTTGTAATAGTGTAGGATGCATTTACTTTTTTGTGAGTTCGCACAGTAGTGTGGAACGAATGTTTATTTTACTCGAGTATTGATTTATAAAACGGTTTTTAGGCCGGATGTAGAGTACACGGCTCCATCATAGGAATTGGGTACGAATTCCTTGACTTGACACTGCGTTTTGCAATGTGTGTGAGGAAAGTTCCTCGAGTTTGTGTCCGGATGTTGAGTACATGGCTCTTGAGCGAGGATGGCCCTAAAGAGGGAGTCCATCTCGATGACTAGTCATGAATGCATTGCTACTAATGAAAGGAATATGTAATGTCTTTTATTGAATAATTACCCGAGGACCCGGGTTAGCATTACATATGAGAGTATAAGATTGACTGAGTAAAGTAAGTAAAACACATAAAGGGCAAATAACAGACAAGGGCTTAAACATAGAACCTTCGAAGATTCTGGATGTTCCACCATCGGGGAAGGATGGTTCCGCTATCGTCCATGGCTTCTAGGCAGTAGCAGCCTGCTGGGGAAGCCTGGATAACCTTGTAAGGTCCTTCCCAATTTGCAGTGACTTTCCCAGGGGCTTCTGCTCGACTGGCCTCGTTTTTTCTTAGTACGAGGTCACCCACAGCTAGATCCGTGGCTTTCACCTTTTTGTTGTAATGTCTTCGAAGAGTCTCTTTATACTTGGCCTCTCGGATTCTGACAACGTCTCGACGTTCCTCGAGCAGGTCAAGGTTTAGTCAGATGTCATCATCATTGGTACTTGCAACGAAGTTTGCAGTTCGAGGACTCGACAGGCCGATCTCGACAGGGAGGACGGCGTCCATTCCGTAGACTAAGTTGTACGGCGTCTCATCGGTCGAAGAGTGGGCAGTTGTCCGGTATGCCCACAGGACGTGGGGGAGTTCGTCGGCCCATGCCCCCTTGGAGTCGTACAACCTGGTCCTGATTCCATGCAGTATCGTTTTGTTGATGGATTCGGCCTGCCCATTGGCTTGGGGATGGGCTACGCTTGAGAAGCGGCGTTCGATCTGCATTTCGTTGCACCATGATCTGAAAGTATTGCTCTCAAACTGGGTCCCATTATCGGAGACGACGATTTTCGGGACCCCAAAGCGGCATACTATGTTCTGCCAGAAAAAATCTAAGACTTTTCTCCCGGTGGTCGAGGCCAAGGGGTTGGCTTCTACCCATTTAGTGAAGTAATCTACGGCTACAATGACCCATCTTACTCCTCCTGTTCCTTCCGGGTGAAAGGGGCCGATGATATCAGTGCCCTATTGGTAAAATGGCCATGGGCTTTGGATGGTGACCATCTCGTGCTATGGCTGTCGGGTGACGGGGGAGAAGCGCTGACATTTCTCACATTTTTGTACCCATTGGTAGGCGTCCTTAAAGATTGTCGGCGAGAAATATCCTGCTAGCAAGGCCTTCTTGGCAAGTGCTCTTGCTCTCATATGAGCTCCACATGATCCTTCGTGTACTTCTTCGAGTACGTAAGCTGCTTGCTTTGGGCCAATACACCTTAGCATGGATTGCAGGTATCCATGCTTGTATAGGATGCTGTCTCGCAATGTGTATTTGGCCGCTTTTAATCGGAGGATTCTTGCTTCTGCTTTTCCACTCGGCAACGTCCCATTTGTAAGGTATTGAATGAAAGGGGTCATCCAAGTGTCGCCGTCCTCGACGATGGTCGCTACGGGAACATCCTGGATACTGGGATTGTGGAGAATTTCGACCCATACTTTGTGGCTGAGGTGTGCAAAGTTCGAGGAGGCCAACTTGCTGAGGGCGTCGGCTCTCTACGTGGCATACGGTGCATTCCTCGAATTTGTCCTTGATGTCGAGGACCTTCTCGAGGTAGCGCTTGAGGTGCTCGTCGTTTGCCATGTATTCTCCCGATATTTTTTTTACTACTACTTGAGAATCACTAAAAACCTGTATTTTGCGGACACCAAGTTTTAGTGCCATGTTTAACCCCACTATCCATGCCTCGTATTCTACTATATTATTGGTGACCGAGAAACCGAATCTCAACGCATATGTATATTCCGCGTCGTATTCTTTCATGTTCTCGATGTCGGGATCAGCCGGAGGTTTGGATAATATGATGCCGGCGCCTACCCCTTCATCGCAACGCGATCCATCGACATATAGTGACCATGCCCGAGGGTTGATGTGGGCGCAAGTAGTGGGATCATCTTTAGGTTCTGCCATTCCTTTGACTTCGATAGCTCGAGGTGTTTCTACTAAAAAATCGGCGAAGGCTTGCCCTTTGATGGCTGATCGAGGCTTGTATTCGATATGGTACTCGCCTAACTCGACTGCCCATTTCATCATCCTGCCGGACGCTTATGGTTTTAGTAGTGTCACGGGCTTACTTTTTCAAAGTAACAGCCGTGCGGCACTAGCACAAAACAACTAACGATCAAGTGCTAGCTCAGCCTTAAGACCCCCAAAGCGTGCAAAGCTAGGCAAGGCTTTAAAGAACGGAGGCCAAGAAAAACTTAAGAAAGGTTGAAAGTGAAAGAACGATGAAGGCACAAGAGAGCTTAAGGACTGCTTGAGAACTCTACTCAAAGCTTGGATGATTACAAATGAAGGGGGCATGGGGTATTTATAGGCAAACCCCAAGTCCTCAAGAATTCTAGAGAATTCTATGTACATAATAAAATAATGGAATTCTAGAGAATTCCTACAATAAAATATTCTAAGTTCAAAATATCTACAAGTCTCTAGAATCTTCCACACGGTTCTAGCAAACTCGGGTAGCTTCCACACGGTTCCACCCGTTTCTAGAGAGTTCCGGGCCTCTCTAGAAAATTCCAGAGTCTTCAAGAGTTGACCGGAGAATTCCACAAGGCTCTAGACCGTTCCGTCCCTTGTCCGTCTACGAAAATAGCCCGTTTCACATCAAACCACCCGAATTCGTGGTGAAGAAAAACTGTCCGTGACATCCTCCCCCACCAAAATGGTGCATCGCCCCGATGCACCTAAGTCTCGAAGGCAATGTTGATAGGAACGGGTGCACGATTCTCCTCAAAGTTTTCAATCAATTTGGTGAATTGCCAAAGCTTCTCGATTGGCTACCAACTCGTCTCACTCATTGGCAAATTCTTCCATTTCACCAAGTATTCTTTAGTTGCTGCCCCGCTCTTGCCCCAAACGATCCTCTTAGAAAGGATCTCCTCTGCGGTCCGTTCCTCATGCTCGTGTACGCCAGCTGGTGCCCTTGAGGAAACGTTCCGTTCTTCGTCCTCTGGGTCCTTGCGGTATGGCTTAAGTAGGCTCACATGAAAGACTGGATGAAGCCTTGAGAAGGCCTCGGGTAGCTCCAGCTTGTAAGCAACCGAACCCACTTTCTTAAGAACGGTGAAAGGACCCTAGTATCTGCGCATGAGACCCTTGTGTAGACCACGGCTCCGTCCATGCTCATAAAGCTTCACCAAGACTTGGTCGCCTTCTTCAAACTCGCGACGGGTCCGTTTCTTATCCGCCCATTTCTTCATGCGCGCGGCCGATTTCTCCAAGTAGAGTTTTGCCTCATCGGCCCGTTCTTGCCAATCTTTGGCAAACTTGTATGCGGGTGGGCTATTGCCCTTATAGCCCCCAAGAATGTCCTTAGGCGTAGTTGGTTGGAAACCAAGGACAATCTCAAACGGACTTTTGCCCGTGCTCTCACTCCGCATCAAGTTATAGGAAAATTGGGCAACGTCTAGCAAACGTACCCAATCTTTCTGGTTGGCTGCCATATAGTGCCTGAGGTACACCTCCAAGAGGCCATTGATGCGCTCCGTCTACCCATCTGTTTGCGGGTGCAAAGATGTAGACATCTTGAGCTCCGTCCCAAGCAAACGAAAGAGTTCTTGCCAAAAACGGCCGGTGAACCTCGAGTCCCTGTCGCTTATGATCGATGTAGGCAGCCCCCAATACTTCACCACATGCTTAAGAAAGAGTTTGGCCGTTATCTCCGCGGTGCACTCTTTTGGGGCGGGAATGAAGACCGCATACTTAGACAAACGGTCTACCACAACAAGTATGTTGGTGCAACCCTCGGAAACGGGCAGGCTCACGATGAAATCCATCGAAACGCTGTCCCACGGGCGTTCCGGAATAGGCAAGGGTGATAACAAGCCATGCGGGAGGTCTTGCTCGGTCTTGTCTTGTTGGCAAACTAGACAAGTCCTTACATACGTCTCCACGTCTTCCCGCATGCGAGGCCAATAGAACCGTTCATGGACTAAGGCAAGTGTGCGATGCATACCTGGGTGACCCGCATAACGGCTATCATGGCAATCCCTTAGAATCTCCCTTCTAAGTCCATCCCATGCGGGCACGTACAAACGGTTCCCCTTGGCATAAAGTATCCCATCCTCAAACCAGAACCGTGTTGTCTTGCCTTCCTTCACGAGCTCCATGAACCTTTGGGCTTGACGGTCGTGCTCAAGACCCTTCTTGATGCGATCAACCAGCGTCCCCTTGGGTATGCTAACGATTGGAGCAAGACACGCCTTTTGGCTTAGTGCGTCGACCACGTGGTTAGTCTTCCCCGGGCTATACCCAAGCTCATATTTAAACTCGGCCAAGAAGTCCAACCAACGTGCTTGCTTGCTTGAAAGCTTAGGTTGGCTTTGATGGTAGCTCACTGCCCGATTGTCCGTCTTGATCTTGAACGGTGTGGCGGCCTTCAAGTAATGCTCCCAAACTCTAAGGCAGTGAACTATAGCCAACATCTCCTTCTCGTGCGTCGGTCACCTTTTCTCGGTCTCGTTCAGCTTGCGACTTTCAAAGGCAATCGGGTGACCATCTTGCATGAGAACGCCCCCAATGGCGAAGCCCGAAGCGTCTGTGCACACCTCGAACGCTGTTTGGTGTTTTGGTGTCCAACACCAAGGTTGCCCCTTTTTCAAGAGATCCGTTAGTGGAGCGGCTATAGCGGAGTGCCCTTCAATAAACCGCCTATAGTAATTAACAAGCCCCAAGAACGATCTCAGCTTCGTTGGCTTCGTGGGTGCCTCCCACTCCACGATAGCTTTGATTTTGGCCGGATCCATGCGGATTTTGCCCCCACCAATGATGTGTCCCAAGAACGATACCTCCTCAAGGCCGAAGGAACACTTCTCCCTTTTAACATAGAGCTGGTTTTCCCTAAGGACTTGAAAAACGGCTCTAAGATGCTCCACATGCTCCTTCATTGTGTTACTATAGATAACGATGTCGTCCAAGTATACTACAACGAACTTATCAATGAAATCTGCTAGCACACGTTGCATCAGAGTGCAAAACATAGCTGGGGCGTTAGTCAAACCGAACGGCATAACAAGAAACTCATAAGAGCCATACCTCGTCACCATGGCCGTTTTCGGTTCATCACCGGGTACTATGCGTACTTGGTAGTATCCCTTCCGCAAGTCTAGCTTGGAAAAGATCCGTGCCCGTTGCAGCCGGTCGAACAAGTCCGCTATAAGTGGGATAGGGTACTTGTTCTTCATGGTTAGTTTGTTTAACGCCCGATAGTCGATGCACAAACGTAGCGTCCCATTTTTCTTGCGTTGGAATAAGGCCGGCAAACCCCACAGACTTCTAGACGGCCTTGCATGACCCGATTCAAGTAGCTCCTTGATTTGCACCTTGAGCTCCTCTACCTCGCTAGGGGACATACGATAAGGCACCTTGGCTATCGGTTTCGCCCCGTCCACCAACTCGATGGCATGATCAACCTCCCTCCTTGGTGGAAGACCTTTGGGCAAATCGTCGGGCATCACGTCCTTGAACTCAACAAGGACTCGGTCTATGGGAGGCGGGATTCGTTCCTCCTTTGCCGGCTCCTCTGTGCATGGTTCCTCCTCAAACACCATGGCGGCAAAGGTGTGTTCACCCCGTTTTAGCCCCTTGTTCAGCTGGGAAGGGCTAATCTCATTTTCTCGTCTAAACTTTACCACACAAGGCTTCTCGCCTTGGAGGATCACCATCGTGTCGTTGCTAGGCACGATGATCGGCTTTACCTGGTCTAAAAACTCCATGCCAAACACAAGACCATAATCATCCATAGATGCAATGGAGAAATTAGCCGTACCTGACCAGTTGCCGATTTTAAGAGGCACATCCCTAGCTTCGCCTACAAGACCCGTCCATTCGCCGTTCATGCCCTTGAAACGGCCTTTGCTAGGTGTCCACTTGACGCCAAGCGAACAGGCTACCTCTTCTGTGAGATAACTCGTGTCGGCCCCCGTGTCTAGCATGCCCCATCTAGACCCGTTTGCAAAAGATGCCTCCATGTAAAGACGGCCTTGACGTGTCTCGGCCTTGGCATGCACGGCGTCTAGCCGTTTCATGCAAGCGACCCGTTTCTCCTCTTCTTGGCACAAACCTTGTGCCAATGCTGCCAACTTCGAACGAGACGGGCAATCACGTGCCATGTGCGCTCCCCCGCACAAGAAGCACCCTTGAAACTTCTTTGGCTTGTCCCCCTTGGTCTCCTTGCTCGAAGACGGCTTTGTAGAGTCGGCTGCCGGTTTCGCGGGTGTGGAAGACTTCCCTTTGTCTCCCCCACCTTTGCCTTGGAACGGCTTCTTGCCCTTGTCCTTGGAGCTATCCTTCTTTTGGAACTCAACAAGCGACTCGGCCACCTTTAACGCCCGATCGATGTCCTGGACTTCTCTCCGTTGTAGCTCAAGTTTGGCCCAACGGTTGAGACCGTCCATGAAAGTAAAGAACGCCTCCTTGGGCGAGAGATCCGGAATTTCAAGCATCAAGTTCGAAAATTCCTTAACGTATTCCCGGATTTGTCCTTCTCTATGGTGCAGACGACGAAGCTTGGCCCGGGCTTCGTCTTCCGCATCCACGGGTAGGAAATACTTTCTAAACTCTTCCTTAAAACCATCCCACGTGGTGAAGACTGGGTCTCCATCACCCACGGGTTTCATCATACGTTTCCACCATGATAAAGCACTATCTTTAAGATAAAGAGAGGCTTGGAAGAGTCTTACCGAGTCGTCCATGATATTCATAGCCCCAAAGTACCGTTCCATGCTGTAGAGAAAGTTCTCTACGTCCCTCAAGTGACGGCTGCCCTTATATTCGTCCGACTTGGGCGCCTCAAGCCTTGGAATCATCCCTACGGCTCCGGTTGTCCCTTGCACGGCCACGGCGTCAAGCCGTGCCTTAAGACGCGCCGATTCTGCCCGAGAAGTCTCCAGCTCCCACATAAGCCAGTTGACGTCGTCTTGGAGGGCGGCAACACGAGCAAGGCTTTCCTCCTTCAACTTGTTGCAACATTCCACCATTTCGTTGAGCGTCCCTAGCATGTCGTCCTTCATTTGCTGCATGACCTCTTGCAATTCCCCTGCGAATCGCTCCATGCGAGCTTCGACGACCCCCGCTACCACCTCAGGGTGCTCGTCCCAACGGTCTTGGTGGTCGGCCACAGCAAGCTCTAGCTTGGCAAGCCATTTCTCGAATTCCACCATCGGCTCTCTAACGACCGACTTCTCCTTGCGGCTTCCTTTGCGGGTGGTCCTCCCCACCTCGCGGGAAACGTGATCCCCCTCAAGCTCCGACCCTTGAACAACCTCCGAAGGATTGGACAGAGCTTATGCACGAAAGAAAACTAACAAACGGAAGCGTAGATGATGTAGCACACCAAGTATCAAGCCGAGGCTCTGATACCAACTGTCACGGGCTTACTTTTTCAAAGTAACGGCCGTGCGGCACTAGCACAAACCAACTAACGATCAAGTGCTAGCTCAGCCTTAAGACCCCCAAAACGTGCAAAGCTATGCAAGACCTTAAAGAACGGAGGCGAAGAAAAACTTAAGAAAGGTTGAAAGTGAAAGAACGATGAAGGCACAAGAGAGCTTAAGGACTGCTTGAGAACTCTACTCAAAGCTTGGATGATTACAAATGAAGGGGGCATGGGGTATTTATAGGCAAACCCCAAGTCCTCAAGAATTCTAGAGAATTCTATGCACATAATAAAATAATGGAATTCTAGAGAATTCCTACAATAAAATATTCTAAGTTCAAAATATCTACAAGTCTCTAGAATCTTCCACACGGTTCTAGCAAACTCGGGTAGCTTCCACACGGTTCCACCCGTTTCTAGAGAGTTCCGGGCCTCTCTAGAAAATTCCAGAGTCTTCAAGAGTTGACCGGAGAATTCCACAAGGCTCTAGACTGTTCCGTCCCTTGTCCGTCTACGAAAATAGCCCATTTCGCATCAAACCACCCGAATTCGTGGTGAAGAAAAACTGTCCGTGACAGTAGGACTTGCTGAATTGGTTGTTCCGTTAAAACCATGATGGGGTGTGCTTGGAAGTATGGGCGCAGACGTCGTGCGGCCAAGACTAGGCTGAGTATAAGCCTCTCCATGGGTGTGTAGCGGGTTTCTTCTCCTTGCAAGACTTTGCTAACGAAATAGACGGGGACTTCTTTGCCGTCTTTGCGCTGTACGAGGACCGCCGAGACAGTTTTCTTTCGAGCTGCTAGGTAAACGTATAGTGTCTCTCCTGGCTCAGGCTTAGCTAATGTGGGCAACTGCTTGAGGTGTTCTTTTAGGTCTTGGAAGGCTTTCTGGCATTCTTCATTCCACTCGAATTTTCTGCCTTTGCGGAGGGTATGGAAAAATGGGAGGCTTCTTTCTGCGGCTCGAGATAGAAACTTGTTGAGGGCCGCCAAGGAGCCTGTAAGCTTCTAAACTTCCTTGACGGTTTTTGGAGTTTCCATAGCTAAGATAGCCTCGATTTTAGCCGGATCAACACTTATTCCCGTCTTGGAGACTTGTTATCCTAGGAATTTTCCTGATCCTACACAGAAGGTGCATTTTTTAGGGTTCAGCTTCATGTTAACCTTGCGTAGTATTGTGAAAATCTCCCGCATGTCTGCGGCTACTTGCTCGTCCTTATTGGTTTTTATCACCATGTCGTCCACATAAATCTCGATGTTCCGGCCGATCTGGTCATGGAAGACTCTGTTAACGAGATGCTGATATGTGGCTCTAGCATTTTTTAGTCCAAAGGGCATCTTGTCGTAGCAATATACTTCTATCTCGGTGATGTAAGCTGTCTTTTCTGCATCTTCCTGAGCCATGAGGATTTGGTGATATCCCTTGTAGGCGTCGAGGAAGCTTAGGACTCTATACCCAGCAATGCCTTCCACCATTGATCTATGACTGGTAGAGGGTAGCAGTCCTTGGGGCAATGCTTATTGAGGTCTGTGTAGTCTTGGCACATACACCAGGAATTGTCGGATTTTCGCACTAAGACCGGATTGGCTAGCCACGTAGGCCATAAGACTTCTCGGAGTATGTTGGCTCGGACTAGCTTCATCGTTTCTTCGTTGATGACATCATTACGTTCTCGAGCGAATACTCTCTTCTTCTGTTGTACTGGTTTGACATTTGGGTTAACATTTAACCTATGTTCTATGACTTCTCGAGGGACTCCTGTCATATCCGCCGGGGCCCAGGTGAATATGTCCTGGAACTCTCGTAGCAAGGCGCTAATCTCGGTTAGCAAGGGGTCTTGTAGAGAAACCTCGATTTGGACGGTCTTGGTGGGATCAGACTCGTTCAGGACTAACCCTCGTGTCTTGCTCTTGAACAAGGGAAGGCTGGGTGTGTCGGTGTCTTCTACCTCTGGTGGGTTGACCGTTTGTCGAATCGAATAGCATTCTGACACAGCGGACCCTGGGTTTAGGTATGCAGTTTTCTTTCCAATTCTGACTGCAGTGAGCAAGCATTCTCGAGAACTCCGTTGGCATCCTTTTACTACTCCTACTCCATATTCCGTCGGGAATTTCATTACCAAGTGATAGGGAGACCATACCGCGCGTGCTTGGACCATCAAAGGTCGCCCTAGGATCACATTAAACGGCGAGGGTGCATCTATTAGGGCGAAATCCATGGTCAAAGTGATTGTCCTAGGATGCATCCCTACCGAGATGGGTAGGCTAATTATTCCTGTAGGGATAATGGTGTGTCCTGAGAATCCCATTAGCGGCATTGTAGCTGGGCAGATGCAAGGGTTTTTGATGTTCATCTTCTTGAAGCAATCACTATATATGATATCGACCGCGCTTCCATTGTCCACGTAAACCCTTCCGACTTTTATGTTTGCGATTATTGCTTCTATGACCATAGCGTCACTGTCGGGACAAATGTCTGGGACTACATCGCTATCTGTGAATATGATGGCCTCTGTTCCTTTGAATCTCTTGTGGCTAGGTTCTTGTCGAGGGGTTTTGGTGACAGTTCGCAATGACTTTTTCATGGCGGTCGTGGACAAGACTTCGAGGGGAGCTCCATAAATGACTCCTACCTGGTGGGTGATTAGCTTCGTTGGATCCGTCGGGGGGAGTTGCTGCAATGGCTGTGGCGTTGGTTCAGCGACGGGATAATGCTGCTGTTGGTGGGCATTGGTTCTTGGTTGCCAATTATTTCCTCGGCCATCTCATTGTGGAGGGCCTCTGAAATTCTTTTTGGGTGATCTCGTGACTGGGGTCTGTTATTCTTCTGTCGGGAAGCTGTTCTCTGCACATATTGCTGAAATTAATCAGATTTGACCCCGTTCTAGATTTCACGCTTGAGCTCTCGACAATCCTCCGTGTTGTGGCCGTGATCTTTGTGATACTCACAGTATTGTTCAGTTGACCTATTTGGATTAGGGGCCAAGGGTTTCGGAATCGGTAGTTTGTCTCTATGGATCTGGAGGATTTCTCGTCGGAGCTTGGTTAAGGGCGTTAATTGCCTATCCATCTTCGGTAGTGCCGGTCTGCCTTCCTGGGGGATTTTTGGTTTTTCTTTGGGGCCTACCGAGGCGAAGGATTCTTGGGACCTTTTGAGCATGTGTTCTCGCTGTATATGGTTCTCGACAATAGTCCACATCTCCTGTGCATTCCTAGAGGGTTTCATCGAGAGCTTAACTCGCAACATCGAGGATTTTCCGAAGGGGTTGAGACCTTGGATGAATCCGTTGCGGACGTCTCGATCGTCAATGTTGTCGACTTGCAAGGTCTCTTGTATAAATCGTCTGTGAAAGTCGGTTAGACTCTCATGCTGTCCTTGTCTGATCGAAGAAAGGTCGATGGACATCCGCGATATCCGCTTGCTTTGGAAGAAACGAGTAGCTAGTTTGACGGAAAAATCTTCAAAGCTAGTGACGCTTCCTTCTGGTAGTTGCCCAAACCACCGTTGCACTGATCCGGATAAGTAGGAAGGTAGCGCCTTTGCCATGAAGTTCATGGTTGCGTTTCAGATTCTCATGACTTGAACATATCCTTGCAACCATTGGGAGACATCCATATCTCCTGAATACGGCTTGAATTCTTTAGGGAAATCAAAGTCTCGGGGCTTAGGTTCATCTCGAATGCTGGGGATGAAGGGGCTTCGGTCCAGCCCTATCCCGATGATTTTCCTCATTTCTTCTCGGATCAAAATGTTCTGGTCTCTTGTTCCTTGCTGGTCTTCCTGGTAGTACGGAGGATTTTCCCTATGCCCGTGATATTGTTGCTGTCTTGGAGGCGAGTACCGAGGACGGTGATGGTATCCTTGGTCATAATCGCCCTCGGTGTTGTTGCGGCCTCGACGTGGCTCGTAGTCGTGCCTGTACTCACCTTTTCGAGGGCTCCTTCAATTCCAATTGAGTTCAAGGCGGTTATGTACCTTGGTTTTCCTTGGGGGCTTCCCTTGTTCTCCTTCGAGGATCTCGACACTCGGGGGATTTGGATTCTCTTCGACGCCCTTCCGTTGGTATATCGCGTCAAATTCCTCGAGGGCGGTGTCGAAGGCTGGGTATCTTTCTCTGAAAGCATCCCAAAATATGGTATCTCTGGTAGCATGCGAGCGTTCTTCGCGGGGGCTTTCGTAGCCCTCGGTCTCTTGGTAATTCTCCTGCTCTTGGACTTTCCACTTGCCCCGTTTCTTCTCGAGAAGGGCCAGGGTTCTGCGATCTTCTTTTTCGTCGATCAGATCTCCCAACTCTTGTTCTGTAGGGTCGGGTTGTCTAAGGAGACAACGCCGTCTAGTTTCTTCGAGGACATATCTCCGCATCCTTTGCTGTTGATCACTATCATCGCCCAGCTTCTTGAGTTGGGCCTCGATTTTGGCCAGTTTCTGGTCTTCCAAATGCTTGGCGGCAGTGGGGGTATATCGAGGGGGCGGTATATCCTCTTTTTCAGGTGGAAGATTGGTGTTGCTTTGTTTCTTTGGATCGGGCTGAGAAGCACCGAGGACCAAACGCTCCTTGGTTTGTTCTTTCCCAGGTTCTCCGTCGTGGCTTTTCCTGTCTTTCTTTTTTCTTGCCGGCGTTGGAATTCGGCCAGGGGAGTATCGTCTCCTAGACTACGCTGGTGGCCGGAGGAGGCCGTGCTTCCGGCGTCTTCTTCAACTCTGACCATCATGACGGTTGTTCTGGCAACCCCGATTGTTATGAAAAGATGTTAAGAAAACCTCAGGAGGTTTCTGCGACACAAATCCCAATTTACGGGTCCCACTGGACGTGCCACTTGATGATGCACGGATACGCGTCGCCGGTTTAACGGTGGAACTCCGGTTAGGGTTTCCTGCAAAACAGAGCCTTGGGGTCTCCCGAGGGTAGACACTCTGATACTTAGGTCAGTAAACGGGATTGCTAGAAAGCTTTTGGGAGGTAGTATGTTTGGCTTATTGATTGCGTACCTGAATTGCTGTATGAGCTACCTTATTTATAGGTATGTGATTACCCGAACCATTTCGAATCCTACTAGGTTTTAGGGATTCATACCGTCCTAAGAGTCCCAGTTGGATTCTTCTTGTGGTGAGTGGGCCGGTACAATCTCGGTCATAGATCTGGACTCGTCATTATGTACTTCTGTTTCAAGTAAATTTCATGATCAAGTTTTTATAATTTTTTCGTTGCGAAATAATTGTTCAATTTGAATTTTCATTTTAATGTAAATCAAATTAAAAATGAAGATTTAAATTGAAAAATCATTTTCAAGAGAAAATCACTTAAATGTAACTATGCATGCGAAAGCTTTGGGCAAGGGCGTCCATCACACTCACCAAAAAAAAATAGGGAGAATTCCTGTAAAGGGCGTTCTAAAGATCAAAATTATTATAAAGGGCATTAATTATATTTATTCATTATTATGTTCTTTTATTCATTTATCTCACTTCAATTGGCTGTTTTAGCCTTATGAATTTATCACTCTTCAATACTTATCTCCTTCGTGAAACCAAACTAATTTGACAACCTTGCGCCCAACAGAATATTCAAACTGCAAAGGTTCCAATTCTTGTAATTCTACATTTTTCCCTCACGTTTTGGTTGCCGATAAGCATCTAAGAACCGATGATTATTTTTGTGCTAAAAGTTAATTAAATAAGATGACTTGGTATTGGAAAAATAAAAAATAGAAACATAAGATAATAAAGGTTTTTTTGAGTGCGCGAAGAAGAAAGCAAAATACGAAGAAAAGATGTCAAAATGGTTGAATTTGGAGAATATAGTGCAGGCCCTGCCAGAGTTTTGGGAAGAAGAACGAAGAATCTATTCAATCTTTTAATTGAATGGAGGGCGTAAGGTTAGAGAAGAAGGACATGCCAGTCTTTTAAACATTATAAAAGTATTTTATACTAAAATAAATTATCCATGCCCTACATAATAAATAAAAATTTTCTTATGCCCTTAATCTAAATTTCCCCAAAAAAATAAAAATGCTTCATTAACTAACAAGGATGTCATAAATGGGCTTCAATCATACCGTGGTGGTAATATCCTAGCAAGAAAAAGGGCGTTTTTTCCTTTTGGACTAAGAAGTGATTTTCAACCCAATTTAAGGCCCAAAAAACCTACAACTGTAGTCCCAACTTCAATCCTTGATGGCATGATCTACAATCCTACATTATATTTACGTGCGAAAATGGTCTTCTTCTTCTTTTTCTTTTTTTTTTTTTTTGAGAGAAAATGGTCTTCTTTTATGAATTACCATTTCTGTCCACAGTTATAGTGTACTGTTTTTTGGAAAATAGTTATAGTGTAGTGTTGTTTATTTGAAGAACGAGACTTTCAACAAATACAATGATTTATATATCATTTTAGGTTCTTCCTTCCTTTAGCTAATTCTTTTGTATAGAGAGTTATGACAGATGACAATTTTGGGTGCCTGATTTAATCCATTACGTACACACCGAATTCGCAACTTTTTTTTAGTTCAATAGTTACTGCCAGAGTTAATGATTTTAGGCCAAAAATATTTACTCTCTCCGTTCGGAAAAGTGCAATTTGAAGAACTAAAGTTTGTAAACGGAACGACTTAATTTTTGAAATTGAATCGAGTATCATATATATTCATTAAATTGTATCAATTTTTAGATGATATAAACCTCATAAGTGAGATTTAATTTCTAAATTTATACTATTTTCTTAGAATGAAGATAATGTTAAGGAAAAAACAATTCACACTTAAAATGCGGAATTTAATTTTGTTTATTGAAGACTAATTAAGGACGGCAATTAGTCCATTTTAAAGCAGTAAATTTTATTTTAGTCTGTATAAACATACTCCTCCCAAAATAGTTATTCTATTTATAATTTTATTTTTAATACAATTAATACTTAAAGTAAAAAATTTAAATTAAATAATTATTTTGAACGGAAAGGAGTGCTGAGCAAGCTTAGGGCACGATCAAACTTAGTAAAAATCAACTCGAGGGCAGTAAATAATTTCATTAAATTTATAAGTATTTTTGTTTGTCCTATGTATTTGAGTTGAAAATATTTTTTTGTTTTTTTTTTTTGCATCAAAAAAATAAAATAAAATGCAAATATGAATTCTGATTTTTTGGTTTATTACAATGCAAGGAATTACATGCCTGATAAATATGATTTCCATTGCAATTTGATCCGGAAACGAGGAAAATTCAAGCTCAACTTCAACTCTTCCGCACTATCTCCCTCACATTTTGAAGATATTTTCTCTCAAAATAACTCAGCCGCAAGCTCCAAAAAAAAAAAACTAAACCCTGTTGCAACTGAATTTAATTTTTCTCCTCGAACACAAGTCTCACTTCTCCAAGTTCTACTCCCTATATCAGACCTGGATACTCGAAAACAATACTCAAAAGATGATATGGAAGTAGGAAAAAGTATAGAATCTTCCAATACAATCTTTGCGATTGAACAAATTCATTCTGACGAAGAACAACAACATCCCTTTAATGATTCAGAAGATAAAGAATTTGACACGGAACGAGAATTGGAACGAGAGTCTTTCTACTGTGAAATTTCTCCTCCGCCATATCATAATCGTTTGAAGAAAAGTAAGACTAAATATAAAGTTTGAGTTTGTCGATCATCTAGATTAAATAAGGATGCAAAATTTTTTTAAGTTAGAAAATGCACTTAATATAGAATTTAGTATATTCGCTGTTTTATTTTTTTCTTTATAATTGATAAAATTATTTTTTGATTAAAAAAAAAGATAAAAGACCTCGATTATGTCATGATCAAATGATATCCTCGCACTTACCGGTGAAATGTCTAGACAACTGTGTGTTTTTATAAGTAACAATGACAAATAATCAGTTATAAAATTCGACTCAGAACTCATATTACAGCACTACCATCATTTCCCGTCTGAGGAGCTATCGAATGCCCCTAACAATGTCAGTGTGAATCCCAAACATTTCCTCTGTACTATTCACTATTACAATAATACTCTAATTATTCATTTATGCCACGATTTTTTTTAAAATTTTTGAACCCAATTGCTATATAAGCGTAATACCTAAAATAAACCCCCACAATTTAGACTCTATAATAGAACAAAAACCAATATTCATCATAAAACTATTTAATTACATGCCTTAACAATCTCTAGCCACACCCCTACTCTAGCCGGATGAGCGATTGACAATGTGACACAACCATCTGAGCTACCTTTTATCCAACAAGGAGATGAATTCTGATCTCGATTAAGCAGTGAATATCACGTAGTTTACCTAATGTGATGTGCTTGATTATTGAATTAAATTATTTTTAAAAATAATTATTAATTCACCGAAGGATCAATTAATATTCTATTAATTCAGCTGTACCTTGTCTCAAAAAGAAAAATAAAAAATGAATTATATATTTTAGCTGTACCACTTGCATAAAGCCATGTGAACCAGACCTCATCCACATTATTCCAATCACGCAGATCTATTGGCCAAAAGATCTTTTCTTTCCGGCAAGTAAAATAATTACCCACATTGGTCCCTGAACTCTACTTATGTTGATATTATCGTCCTCATGATATTTTCGGTTGCACTCATTAATTCAACATTTTTAAATATAATCTTACTTTTAGTTCAGTGACCTAAAATTAATGTCGTTTTGCATATGGTTAACTTTTGTGAAGAGAAATATGGGGCAAAAGAATTTCATTAAAGTTTTGAGGGTAAAACGAAAAAATCTAGAGAAATTATTCATTCTGGTGTTATTCTTCAGACAAATTTTCTGAAAAGTTTGAATATGCTCCTTTAAGAATTAAATTTTTTAATATCCATTAAATTTTATTGCTCTTTAATTAGTACATTAAATTGGTCACCAATTAAGTGAGAAAGTGATAGGCAAATTTAGCAAAGTAGCTTATAAAATCAATGTCATACAAGAGACGAACAATTAACTTTAACTAATTTTCTTGGTTTCAGTGAATTAGTTCAAATTATATACATTTCACATCACGTAGTGGTTTGAATTTTTTTGGGGGTCATAACTTATAAATGCAATACAAATGGTAATAACTAATAAGAGTCCAAATTAACAATATACAAAAGTTTGAGGATCAAAAGGAAAGCGTGTGTTGATAATAAGGCTATATTTGTTATTGCAAGAAGAGAAAACTTTCCACATTTTGCTCAAACATGTTCCATCTTCAAGTTAGCAAGAGGTTTCTGCCTATACTGAAATCCAAAAAGCAGAGTACCCATGAAAACCCAAACTCCACCGGCAATATGGTCAAATCTTCATCCGTCATTCGCCTCCTATTCTTGCTCTTCATAACAGTTTCGATCCAAGCCCTTTTCATTGTACTGAAGATTCGAGATTCCGGCGGCCGTGGATCTCAGCAGCAGCTGCAGAGGTCGGCGGGAAACTTTCCGGCTGAGCGCAAAGGATGCGAGAACGGCTTGGTTTATATGTACGAACTTCCTCCGATGTTCAACAAGGAGCTGCTAGACAAGTGCGATGAGTTGGATCCTTGGGGTTCCCGGTGTCCGGCGGTTTCCAACAACGGGCTTGGCCCGAGAGCGACCAACCTCGCCGGAGTTGTGCCGGCGAATCTCACCCCGGCTTGGTATCAGACCGACAAGTACACTTCTGAGGTGATTTATCACGCCAGGATGATGGATTATGAATGCCGGACGGAGGTGCTGGAAGAGGCCACCGCGTTTTACGTTCCGTTTTATCCCGGATTGGCAATCTGGAAGTACTTGAACTCCAATTACACGGCGAAAGACCGGGACCGGCCCGCCGAGATGTTGCTGGATTGGCTTCAGAGTCAGCCCTCTTGGAGGAAGCGAAACGGGGCGGATCACTTCTTGGTTCTGGGAAGATTAACTTGGGATTTTCGCCGGAGTCAGGATTCCGACTGGGGATCTAGTCTAATTTACATGCCGGCGATGCAAAACGTGATGAAAATCGCCGTGGAAAGGTACCCCTGGGATGAACTGGAATTCAGTGTTCCGTATCCGACAGCATTTCATCCTAGATCCAGATCCGATATTGAAGAATGGCAAAGGTATATCCGATCCAGGACCCGAAAAAGCTTGTTCAGCATCGTGGGCAAGCCCCGGAAGAACGATTTTGGAAGTCTCCTAATGGACAATTGCAAGACTGAATCCAGATCTTGCAAATTCGTCGATTGTTCAGTGAAGAGATGCTCGGGAACAGAACCGGGGGTTTTGGAAACGTATCTGGATTCGAATTTTTGCTTGCAGCCAAAAGGAGATACTTCAACTAAGAGGGCATTCTTTGATTGTATGGTGGCTGGTTCAATCCCTGTTTTCTTCTCGGAGTTCAGCTTCAATGGTCAGTATGAGTGGCATTTGCCATTGATTGGTGAGAGTTACTCTGTGTTCATTGACTCTAAAGATGTGGAAAGTGGTAAAGTTTCGATTAGAAATAGGCTTGAGGAGATTAGTGAAGAGAAGGTTAGGAAAATGAGGGAAACCATCATTGAATTCCTGCCCAAAATTTTGTATGCAGAATCTAAACAGGGTTTAGGTAACCTTAAAGATGCTTTCGAAATTACCATTGAAAGAGTAGTGAAAAAGGTACGATGGGAATTGAAAAAGAAGCCATCTTTGTTGTTGTAGTAGTTTGTGAGAGTTTTGAGAGTTACCCCCAGTAAAAAATAACTGGAATTCTTTGAAGAAAGTGATTTTTACAACATTCTTTGTTTTCCTTTCACTGTTGTTGTGTTATTAATGTGCGTCTGCTATCATCATTATTATTTCGCTGTCTTTCTTTTCTTTTGGGACATTTACTCATTACTCTCCATTCAATTTGTGATTCTCGCTTTCCTCCTCTTATAAACTGGGGTTTTTTGTTTTCGAAAAAAATATTTTAATACCAAGAGTAGGACGTCAAAAGATCGTTTTACATGATTTTTTTTTTAAAAATCGTAAGCTGGCTATCTTTTGATTCGAAGTGTTGGAGGAAGGTTCTACAATGGACACAAATAGGTCATCTTCCTCATAAAATTTTGTGTTTGTCCCGAAAAAGAAAATGGTTCTAATAAAATACTACCAGTAATGGTTTCCCACGTACAAATGGTTGACAACTTTTTTAGCTTTTCGAAAAAAAAAATGAGGGTATACTTGAAAATCAATATGTAAAACCCACGAATTTGATCATAGATCTTTGTAGGACCTCACCGACAATTATTTTTATTTTTAAAATATTTCTTTGGGAAATGGCCTCACCGACAGAAACACTTGCTCGTGGTCATGGGCAAGCCCGCAAATTATTTTCCCTTCCTTCCATTGTTTTTCTCCGAGTTCATATTCTCTCTAAATACAAACTAGATTACTTTTGTGAGATATAGAAAATACCAATAAAAATTAGGTTACAAAAAGGCCTACTTAAATAATGGCCCAAGAGTTTCGTCTACAATATCACTAGCACGCTAATTGATTTAGTCCAGTTTGAGTATGCAGGTCAGTTATATAATTCATTTTTTCCGTTTTTTTGGGTTTACAACTATAATTCTCCTCATAAGATAGTGTAATGCTCTGGTAATTTAAAGATTAAAACAGGGATTAATTCGATACATCAGGAAGATGAAGCGGAAAATTAGGGTTCGTAGCACAGAAGAAGAAAAGGGGATCTGAAATTTTACTAAAACCAATTCCACATACTCCCTCCATTCACAAATAGATGTCGTTGTAGGAAAACTCAAATATTCCAAAATAGACGTCGTTCTCACAAATCGAGGCATATTTTGTCAATTTTTTCCAATATCACCCTTACATTGGAAATTGTTGTGATGTTTAATGTAGAATTGTATTAGAAGTGAATTTTATTGGGACTACAATTGAATTAAGAATAAATGAGGGTATTATAGTATTTTAACAAGATAATTATTGTCTCCTTAAACTTTGTGAAATCTCTCCAGCGACATCTATTTGTGAATGGAGGGAGTATAACTATTCCATAATAATAATTTAGCCCCAACAAGACTATATATAGTCTGGTAGTTGGCATATTTACATATCAGCCCTTAACCTATTAAATTAAAGTAATTGAGTCCCTGGATTATGAGAATCCATGACAAACCCCCACACTAAAAACAGTGTTGTCCTCAACACTATTTTTACAAGTTACAACTCAAACTGAAAAGTAAAACTGACATAAAGCTTACTACTAAGCAGACACTACCCATAAGATATAGCCAATGAAACAAAACTAAACAACAAAATTGTTCGCATAAATAACTACTATTCAAACCAAACAGACTCCAAAAGGAACACCATTTCAGCAACTCAAAAAATGCAGCATCCTGGATAAACCTCAGAATCTGCCCGCTTGGAAGCATTAACCACCATGAGATAGCTTGCTCAGCTCTACCATTTCGCCGTCAATAGTCCACAGTGCGTTTCCAGAGACATTTGCCTTGGCTAATTCTTCACCCAGCATCACATTTACCTGTCCGAACTTGCAAACATGTCCAGGCTTGTAGCATTCACTACACCTATAACACAAGCCGTTGTTGGCTCGGTACTGAAATTCTTGGGGTAACATTTTCTTGAAGTAACGGTTACCAGGGCCCTTATAGCCATTCATTTTAAGTCCATTCCCATTCTTAGCCTCAAACACACTTTCTTTGTCCTTAACCAACTTATCAGCTGACTGATCATTTCCCTTTTTCCCCTTGTTTCCTACCGGAGACTCACTACCACCCCTCAAACTGCCAGGGGGAACTAACAGGTGATTCTGTCTGACCAGAATCCGGCGAACCCAAATTACCACTAAAAGACAGAGATTGCTCCTGATAAAGCGCAATTTCAAAAGCAGTAGCGATGTTCTTAGGGTGCAACATTATAACAGCCGGTTTCAATTCAACTTTCAAACCACTAATGAGACAGGACACATAATAATTATCATCAAAATTATAACCTAACAGCAACAACCTTGAACGAAGTTCTTCAAAACGTTCCTGGTACTCAGTTACACTTCCAGACTGCACTAGTTTACTAAATTCCTCAACACAATCCTGGCCATTACTATTACCAAAATGCTTAACCAAAGCTTCAGAAAATTCAATCCATGAGGGCTTACCATAGGCAGTCTTGACACCCTGGAACCACGTATCTGCCTTTCCATCGAGAAACAGCTCCACAGAATCCACCATCTCTGCCTCCGGGATGTGATGCATCTGACTTACGGCAGTTGCGCAACCAATTCTGTGGTTTGTCGCCAGAAAACACCGGTAAATCCAGTCGGGGATGCTGGTACCACCGATAATTCTGGTGTCCCCAAGGGTTGTTATCACCCTGGGACCCTCCCGGAGTGATGAAAAATGGTGGAAGACCGTCACCAGACGAGTTGCCGATGCGTGTGTGGTTGTTCTGTTCCATGCGCACGACGTTTACTGGGGAGCGTCTGTTTCCCTTCTCCATGGCCGCTTTGAACGTGGCTCGAGTGTTCTCAGCCCGACTTGTGCAAACGGCGGCCGGTAAGGTGCAGGGGGCGTCGGCGATGAAACTTCGGACATCGGCGCCTTCTCCGGGTTGTGTGGCATCATCGACTGAAATGACTCCATCATCTTGTCGACTTTGGCGTCACGATCTGCCATTCGTCACGGACAGTTTTTCTTCCCCACGAATTCGGGTGGTTTGCTGCGAAACAGGCTATTTTCGTAGACGGACATGGGACGGAACGGTCTAGAGCCTTGTGGAATTCTCCGGTCAAATCTTGAAGACTCTGGAATTCTCTAGAGAGGCCCAGAACTCTCTAGAAACGGGTAGAACTGTGTGGAAGCTACCCGAGTTTGCTAGAACCAAGTGGAGGATTCTAGAGACTTGTAGATATTTTGGACTTAGAATATTTTATGGTAGGAATTCTCTAGAATTTCATTATTTTATTATGTACATAGAATTCTCTAGAATTCTTTGGGACTTGGGGTTTGTCTATAAATACCCCATGCCCCCTTCATTTGTAATCCATCCAAGCTTTGAGTAGAGTTCTCAAGCATTCCTTAAGTTCTCTTGTGCCTTCATAGTTCTTTCACTTTCAACCTTTCTTAAGTTTTTCTTTGCCTCCATTCTTTAAAAGCCTTGCCTAGCTTTGCACGCTTTGGGGGTCTTAAAGCTGAGCTAGCACTTGATCGTTAGTTGTTTTGTGCTAGTGCCGCACGGCCGTTACTTTGAAAAAGTAAGCCCGTGACAGTTGGTATCAGAGCCTCGACTCGATACTTGGTGTGCTACATCGTCTACGCTTCCGTTTGTTGGTTTTCTTTCATGCATAAGCTATGTCCAACCCTTCAGAGGTCGTTCAAGGGTCGGAGCTTGAGGGGGATCACGTTTCTCGTGAGGTGGGGAGGACCACCAGCAAAGGAAGCCGCAAGGAGAAGTCGGTCGTTAGGGAGCCTACGGTGGAATTCGAGAAACGGCTTGCCAAGCTAGAGCTTGTTGTGGCCGACCACCAAGACCGTTGGGACGAGCACCCTGAGGTGGTAGCAGGGGTCGTCGAAGCTCGCATGGAGCGATTCGTAGGGGAATTGCAAGAGGTCATGTAGCAAATGAAGGACGACATGCTAGGGACGCTCAACGAAATGGTGGAACGTTGCAACAAGTCGAAGGAGGAAAGCCTTGCTCGTGTTGCCGCCCTCCAAGACGACGTCAACCGGCTTATGGGGAAGCTGGAGACTTCTTGGGCAGAATCGGCGCATCTTAAGGCACGGCTTGACGCTGTGGCCGTGTAAGGGACAACCGGAGCCGTGGGGACGGTTCCAAGGCTTGAAGCGCCCAAGCCGGACGAATACAAGGGCAGCCGTCGTTTGAGGGGCGTAGAAAACTTTCTCTACAGTATGGAACAGTACTTTGGGGCTATGAATATCATGGACGACTCGGTAAGACTCTTCCAAGCCTCTCTTTATCTTAAAGATAGTGCTTTATCATGGTGGAAACGTATGATGAAACCCGTGGGGGACGGAGACCCGGTCTTCACCACGTGGGATGGTTTTAAGGAAGAGTTTAGAAAGTATATCCTACCCGTGGATGCGGAAGGCGAAGCCCGGGCCAAGCTTCGTCGTGTGCACCATAGGGAAGGCCAAATCCGGGAGTACGTTAAGGAATTTTCGGACTTGATGCTTGAAATTCTGGATCTCTCGCCCAAGGAGGCGTTCTTTACTTTCATGGACGGTCTCAACCGTTGGGCCAAACTTGAGCTACAACGGAGAGAAGTCCAGGATATCGATCGGGCGTTAAAGGTGGCCGAGTCGCTTGTTGAGTTCCAAAAGAAGGATAGCTCCAAGGACAAGGGCAAGAAGCCGTTCCAAGGCAAAGGCGGGGGAGACAAAGGGAAGTCTTCCACACCCGTGAAATTGGCAGCCGACTCCACAAAGCCGTCTGCGAGCAAAGATACCAAGGGGGACAAGCCAAAGAAGTTTCAAGGGTGCTTCTTGTGCGGGGGAGTGCACATGGCACGTGATTGCCCGTCTCGTTCGAAGTTGGCAGCATTGGCACAAGGTTTGTGCCAAGAAGAGGAGAAACGGGTCGCTTGCATGAAACGGCCAGACGCCGTGCATGCCAAGGCCGAGACACATCAAGGTCATCTTTACATGGAGGCATCGTTCACAAACAGGTCTAGATGGGGCATGCTAGACACGGGGGCTGATACGAGTTATCTCACAGAAGAGGTAGCCCGTATGCTTGGAGTCAAGTGGACACCTAGCAAAGGCCGTTTCAAGGGTGTGAACGGCGAATGGACAGGTCTTGTGGGCGAAGCAAGAGACGTGCCTCTTAAAATCGGGAACTGGTCAGGTACGGCTAATTTCTCCATTGCACCTATGGATGATTATGGTCTTGTGTTTGGCATGGAGTTTGTAGACCAGGTGAGGCTGATCATCGTGCCTAGCAACAACACAATGGTGATCCTCCAAGGCGAGAAGCCTTGTGTGGTAAAGTTTAGACGGGAAAATGAGATTAGCCCTTCCTAGCTGAACAAGGGGCTAAAACGGGGTGAACACATCTTTGCCACCATGGTGTTTGAGGAGGAACCATGCACAGAGGAGCCGGCAAAGGAAGAACGAATCCCGCCTCCCATAGAACGAGTCCTTGGTGAGTTCAAGGACGTGATGCCCGACGATTTGCCCAAAGGTCTTCCACCAAGGAGGGAGGTTGATCATGCCATCGAGTTGGTGGACGGGGCGAAACCGATAGCCAAGGTGCCTTATCGTATGTCCCCTAGCGAGCTAGAGGAACTCAAGGTGCAAATCAAGGAGCTACTTGAATCAGGTCATGCAAGGCCGTCTAAAAGTCCGTGGGGTTCGCCGGCCTTGTTCCAACACAAGAAAGATGGGACGCTACGTTTGTGCATCGACTATCGGATGTTAAACAAGCTAACCGTGAAGAACAAGTACCCTATCCCACTTATAGCGGACTTGTTCGACCGACTGCAACGGGCACGGATCTTTTCCAAGCTAGACTTGCGGAAGGGATACTACCAAGTACGCATAGTACCCGGTGATGAACCAAAAACGGCCATGGTGATGAGGTATAGCTCTTATGAGTTTCTTGTTATGCCGTTCGGCTTAACTAACGCCCCAGCCACGTTTTGCACTCTGATGCAACGTGTGCTAGCGGATTTCATTGATAAGTTCGTTGTAGTATACTTGGACGACATCATTATCTATATTAACACAATGAAGGAGCATGTGGAGCATCTTAGAGCCGTTTTTCAAGTCCTTAGGGAAAACCAGCTCTATGTTAAAAGGGAGAAGTGTTCCTTCGGCCTTGAGGAGGTGTCGTTCTTGGGACACATCATTGGTGGGGGCAAAATCCGCATGGATCCGGCCAAAATCAAAGCTATCGTGGAGTGGGAGGCACCCACGAAGCCAACGGAGCTGAGATCGTTCTTGGGGCTTGTTAATTACTATCGGCGGTTTATTGAAGGGCACTCCGCCATAGCCGCTCCACTAACGGATCTCTTGAAAAAGGGGCAAGGTTGGTGTTGGACACCAAAACACCAAACGGCGTTCGAGGCTTTAAAGGACGCCGTCACTCGAGAGCCAGTCCTAGCTCTCCCTGATTTTGAGAAACCGTTCGAGGTGTGCACGGATGCTTCGGACTTCGCCATTGGGGGCGTTCTTATGCAAGATGGTCACCCGATCGCCTTTGAAAGTCGCAAGTTGAACGAGACCGAGAAAAGGTGGCCGACGCACGAGAAGGAGATGTTGGCTATAGTTCACCGCCTTAGAGTTTGGGAGCACTACCTAAAGGCCGCCACACCGTTCAAGATCAAGACGGACAATCGGGCAGTGAGCTACCATCAAAGCCAACCTAAGCTTTCAAGCAAGCAAGCACGTTGGTTGGACTTCTTGGCCGAGTTTAAATACGAGCTTGAGTTTAGCCCGGGGAAGACTAACCACGTGGCCGACTCCCTAAGCCGAAAGGCGTGTCTTGCTCCAATCGTTAGCATACCTGAGGGGACGCTGGTTGATCGCATCAAGAAGGGTCTTGAGCACGACCGTCAAGCCCAAAGGTTCATGGAGCTCGTGAAGGAAGGCAAGACAACGCAGTTCTGGCTTGAGAATGGGATACTTTATGCCAAAGGGAACCGTTTGTACGTGCCCGCATGGGATGGACTTAGAAGGGAGATTCAAAGGGATTGCCATGATAGCCGTTATGTGGGTCACCCAGGTACACATCGCACACTTGCCTTAGTACATGAACGGTTCTATTGGCCTCGCATGCGGGAGGACGTGGAGACATATGTAAGGACTTGTCTTGTCTGCCAACAAGACAAGACCGAGCAAGACCACCCGCATGGCTTGTTATCACCCTTGCCTATTCCGGAACGCCCGTGGGACAGCGTTTCGATGGATTTCATCGTGAGCCTGCCCGTTTCCGAGGGTTGCACCAACATACTTGTTGTGGTAGACCGTTTGTCTAAGTATGGGGTCTTCATACCCGCCCCAAAAGAGTGCACCGCGGAGATAACGGCCAAACTCTTTCTTAGGCATGTGGTGAAGTATTGGGGGCTGCCTACATCGATCATAAGCGACAGGGACTCAAGGTTCACCGGCCGTTTTTGGCAAGAACTCTTTCGTTTGCTTGGGACGGAGCTCAAGATGTCTACATCTTTGCACCCGCAAACGGATGGGCAGACAGAGTGCATCAACGGCCTCTTGGAGGTGTACCTTAGGCACTATATGGCAGCCAACCAGAAAGATTGGGTACGGTTGCTAGATGTTGCCCAATTTTCCTATAACTTGATGCGGAGTGAGAGCACGGGCAAAAGTCCGTTTGAGATTATCCTTGGTTTCCAACCGACTATGCCTAAGGACATTCTTGGGGGCTACAAGGGCAATAGCCCACTCACATACAAGTTTGCCAAAGATTGGCAAGAACAGGCCGACGAGGCAAAACTCTACTTGGAGAAGTCGGCTGCGCGCATGAAGAAATGGGCGGATAAGAAACGGACCCGTCGCGAGTTTGAAGAAGGCGATCAAGTCTTGGTGAAGCTTTATGAGCATGGACGGAGCCGTGGTCTATACAAGGGTCTCATGCACAGATACGAGGGTCCTTTCACCGTTCTTAAGAAAGTGGGTTCGGTTGCTTACAAGCTGGAACTACCCGAGGCCTTTTCAAGGCTTCATCCAGTCTTTCATGTGAGCCTACTTAAGCCATACCGCAAGGACCCAGAGGACGAAGAACGGAACGTTTCCTCAAGGGCACCAGATGGCGTACGCGAGCACGAGGAACAGACCGCAGAGGACATCCTTTCTAAGAAGATCGTTCGAGGCAAGAGCGGGGCAGCGACTAAAGAATACTTGGTGAAATGGAAGAATTTGCCAATGAGTGAGACGAGTTGGGAGCCAATCGAGAAGCTTTGGCAATTCACCAAATTGATCGATGACTTTGAGGAGAATCGTGCACCCGTTCCTATCAACATTGCCTTCGAGACTTAGGTGCATCGGGGCGATGCACCGTTTTGGTGGGGGAGGATGTCACGGACAGTTTTTCTTCCCCACGAATTCGGGTGGTTTGTTGCGAAACAGGCTATTTTCGTAGGCGGACATGGGACGGAACGGTCTAGAGCCTTGTGGAATTCTCCGGTTAAATCTTGAAGACTCTGGAATTCTCTAGAGAGGCCCAGAACTCTCTAAAAACGGGTAGAACCGTGTGGAAGCTACCCGAGTTTGCTAGAACCATGTGGAGGATTCTAGAGACTTGTAGATATTTTGGACTTAGAATATTTTATGGTAGGAATTCTCTAGAATTCCATTATTTTATTATGTACATAGAATTCTCTAGAATTCTTTGGGACTTGGGGTTTGCCTATAAATACCCCATGCCCCCTTCATTTGTAATCCATCCAAGCTTTGAGTAGAGTTCTCAAGCATTCCTTAAGCTCTCTTGTGCCTTCATTGTTCTTTCACTTTCAACCTTTCTTAAGTTTTTCTTTGCCTCCGTTCTTTAAAGCCTTGCCTAGCTTTGCACGCTTTGGGGTCTTAAGGCTGAGCTAGCACTTGATCGTTAGTTGTTTTGTGCTAGTGTCGCACGGCCGTTACTTTGAAAAAGTAAGCCCGTGACACATTGATGCCACTAACAGATCGAACTTCGACTCCAAGGACACCATACGCGATTCAAGGCCCTCGAAACGAGAAGTGTTGGCGTCGTTGTTGATTCCTTCACTGATTCATCAACAGCAGCCCTAGCAGGCGTCATTTTTGTCACTGGAATTGGATTTGTTGAAAGGGAAGACAAAATCGAGACTGGGGAAGATGAAGGTTTCGACGGAGAAGAAATTTAGTTCTAAAAATAATCAGAGAAGGAGAAAGTAAAGCGGAAGAAATGGAGATTTGAAACCGTCACCGCCGAGAATCGACGGCTCTGGATACCAAATGTAATGCTCTGGTAATTTAAAGATTAAAACAGGGATTAATTCGATGACATCAAGAAGATGAAGGGGAAAATTAGGGTTTGTAGCACAAAAGAATAAAAGGGGATCTGAAATTTTACTAAAACCAATTCCACATATAACTATTCCATAATAATAATTGAGCCCCAACAAGACTATATATAGTCTGGTAGTTGGCATATTTACATATCAGCCCTTAACCTATTAAATTAAAGTAATTGAGTCCCTGGATTATGAGAATCCATGACAGATAGCCTTAATTGTTGATAATTGATCCAAAACACTGTCATAATGGGACGGAGTAATATACCGTCCGCGTTCAAAAGTAAAGCAAAGTATGTGCACAATTACATGTCAAAGCCCAAAGGCGAATGAATGGATCCATTTATGGATAAACAACAGCTGAAGTCGCTATGGATTGATTAATATCAAGTTCAACTAAAGAAAACGGACCCAATCTTATAAGTCCTTTGGCAGCTTAACTTAATTAATAATCAATCATTTTATAGGATCCATCGTTTTATACAAATGTTTTTTTTTTTTTTCCTTTTTTTCCCCTCAAAATAAACTTCCGAAGAAAGGCAGAAAACGTTACAGGTATTCGAAACATACCCACCCCCAATTAACTCTCCCAAGGGAAGAAACCTTCTATTGATACAACATGTCCGCCGCAGGCAGACCCTCATCATCATGAAAAATTTTAAGGCAGCTGAAAGCAGATTCAAATCAGATGACACAATAAATAGAGAAGGCAATTGATGCTCCTTACTCTTAGAGAACCATGACGGCATAAAAAGAAGACGGGTCTTCAGGCAGTCAACCATTTTAAACGTGATTCTCTTGTGCATGCCTTTTGTGATCCCTTTCAGAATAACCAAGCCTACCAATCCGATTCCGATCTTCAGGATAGTCATGGTGGCTATGGTTATGCGATCCCATGTAATCATGCTGCCGTTGTTTTCCCTCTACTAACTTGTCAGTAGGACTGCCAGCTTTACGCTTGCGATTATTCGACTTTGGAGACTGATATCCCCGGTCAGCATTATCAAACGGTTCTAGTTCTCCTTCCTCCACGTTATCAAAATCTTCTCCATGCGAGAACTGCCCCTTCGTTAATGAGTTATGCCCATCTCCTGCCTCATCAGGATGCTTGAATTGATGCGAACTCTCGTGATGCTCCAGCCTGTTTGAAGTACGTTTGGACAAACTTTGTTCTCTTTCCGACTTGATCTTTTCATTCTCAGTAGCTAATTCAATACCATCTTCCAATTCTCTTTCTATCAGGTCATCATCATCCATAACATCAAATTTTCGAGATATATCTGGACGTGACTTCCTTCTTTTCTCAATTTGAGCCTTCAACTTGTTCTTGTCCAACTTCGGGCCTTGCTGAGGTGACTGGCCAACCGAACCATCCTTGTTTTCTGAAATACGACCATGAGATTTGTCTTTTTGTTGCTCCCCTGTATCCCTATTTTCAATCCTACCATCGCTCTTTTCTTCATATTCATCTTTATGGCCCCCCGATGCATATCTGAATGAATTTGCTGCCTCTCCAGTATTAGGATAAGGCTCTTGTTCATGGCGCTGGTTGTCAATGAGCTCACCGTCCCCCTTAAAATCTGAATGGTTATGCGCTTCAGAACTTCCATAATCATTACTTCGATTCTGAGTAGACCTTGCAGTACCAAGATGATTATCAGGATGTGATTGATCGGCAGTGACCCTAGAAGCTGACTTCGATAATCCAGGCTTAGCAGAAGCAACACCACCCTGAGAATGAGAATGGTTTGTGCTGCTCTCTTCATTGGTACCAGGAGCTTTTGGTGGAGGCCGCGGAGTGCCTCCAGCACTGCCTTCAGCTTCGCTAGCCTGAGAAGGTGGCACTCTGTTTTGCTCATACAGTTCCAGCATTTGATTGCTAACCTCTGCAAGAAATAAATGTTCCATGACCATGAGAAAAAACAAGCGAATAACATATGATTTATGACTTAACTATCCTGTCGTAAATGCCACAACATTCCCCCTTCTTTCTTTGCCCACCACGTGTTTTTCTTTTCTTTAAAAGTTTCAATCCAAAATTGATAAACTATCATATATTTAGTCAAAAAGAGAAAAAGTTTCAATCCAAAAATGACAAACTATCATATATTTAGTCAAAAAGAGACACTTTTTTACTAATTTTTAGTCTATTTTGATCCTTCACGACAAGAATTTGTATGTTTACCCAGTACCACAAATTTCTCAGACCTAGAAGACCACTAGTCAAAGTAAGGCAAAACACCGACCCTCCAATTGGCGTGGAGTGACATCAAACTCTTGCCACCAAACCTTCTCGCCATCAGATGGGAGCTTTACTTTGAGGAACTTTGCAGCAAGAAAAATGGCACCTGCTGCAATATGGTGGGGCTTAAATTGCAAGCATAAAGACGTCCGAAGCCTGCATGCCGCTTTCCCCGGTCAAAAAGAAGAATGGCCAAGGAGGGGACGCATTTTCACAAAAATACATAAAACTATAAGCATACCCATCATTCACGAAGTTCCAAGCCACCTGCGCGAGGGCATTTTGAGCAACCTTGAATTTTTTTATTGCCTCGACAAGGGGCTTATATGGATGTAGCACATTGAGATCAAATCCAAGGGTTGCCAGAACTACTCTCTCACCAAGCAAAATTAGTTCTTTCTGTTGTTCGTATATATCCTACACCAACGATACTGAAGTGTCAAAAAAATAAACTTAAGGGAACACTAGTATGTCAAGAGATTCATAATCTCCCAAAAGGCCAACCCAGAGAATAAACCGCTAACAATAGATATACCTTTTGCTTGATCCTTTGCACTGCTTCAGGATCCTTCTTGTGAATTATTTCATAAGATACAAGTATTACATCCTTTAAAGGGCGAGGAGTTTCTTCAACTTTTCCAGCAAGAAACATACAGACAGTGGCTATAGTCTACATTCACACCCAAAACAAAAGGAAAAAGAAGAGTCAAAACCTCGGTTAGAAAGTCAATCAGATCATTCAAAGAACAAACTACAACTCGCACCTTGGTCTATTATCCCACATACTTCCATTTAAGTATTTATCATAATTCATACAGGAAGCATGGAAATCTCATAACCCTTTTTTCTTTCCCAAGCTATTTTTTCCAAAGCTATTCACTCGAACTAAAAGCATATATCCAACAGTACTTGAAGATGATGAAGAAGAGAAATAAAAACATCTTCTTCAACATCCTTGCGATGCCTACAGCATCGTGGGTGCATAAAGACAGGTCCATACAAACTGCAACATGAACCAGCTTCTAATTCCCAAAAAGCAAAAAGCAACTTGAAAATCTCCTCATTCAAAATTAAAAGCACACCAAAGCAAAAGTTCGCAAACTGAACAATATTGACTAACCCCCCTCGCTCATGGTAGGCACCTCGATGGGTGGGAGAGCTGGCCTAACAATTTAAGGTTGTACAAATAGAATACCTTAAACTCTGCATACACATAACATCTTATAATCTTTTGAAAATAAATTAGTTCCATTAGCTCTAATATCAATGTCTTATTCTAGCTAGACGAGGGCATAAATGCCATTTGTAAAGCCTAAATTTGTAAGGGAGGTACAGCCTTATTCATGCATACCAAAATAAAAGCAGCGACTACTTGTGCACCATAATCAGATTGTGAATCAAAGTACAGACCAAGTTTAACGGCATCTTTTGGCATTATAGAGAATCAAATTCTGACAACTCCCTAATTCTCAGTCCTTATATGTATTTTTCAAAGAGAATAACAGACTCTCAAAGCTTCCCAACAAGGGGGGAGAACACACGGGGATGACAAATTACTTACGATCAGAATTAAATTTATAAGTTATCATCTTTAAATTACATTACTAATCCCTCTATTCCTTAAAACTATAGTTTAGTTTTTTTATTAAACTAAAGAGGTTCAATATTCATGTATTTCAGTGGGCCAGATAGATTAGTCATTTTACGGATTAGTAACTCAAGGGGAAAGCAGAAATTGTGTCCAATAGAAGACAATGATATGATATCTCAATCTTTTAATAGCTGAATTCCGACATTTAGGGGGTTTACTTTAGAGTTAATCATTCTTATCGTTCCAGGCAACACGTATTTCTATCCACTGCAAACCACAACGCCTTATTAGTCTCAGTATGCATTTACACACCTGACAAGTGTTCTAATCTTATTTTTCATTCATTCAAAATATTGGCATGAAGCTTTAGTAAATGATTTTGGAAACCCAATTATGATTACCTTCATAAAAAACCCCCAACGTTATGCACCTAAATGCCTTAAATGTGTTTGTATACAGATTCAATTACTTCAAACCATGGAATTTATAACCAAAAGGTACTATCTTATCTTAATACTGCCAGTTTCAAAAGCATCTACCTTTCCTACCATTTTGTCAAAATAAAAGGGAGGAGCAAAATTGATACCAACTAAAGAAATGGGAAGAAATCAAAACTTACTCTTCTGTCATTTTTTGAATGTGACTGGCGAAGGAAGAACCGATGACAAAAAATTATTGCCGTTGCAATTGTTACTTGAGGGCTGCAGAAATTCAAAGGATTCAAGAATCAGTCAGCTGAAAATTAATCATACAATAACATTCGAGAAATTATAGCATAACCATGAAGCAGACAATGACAACAGAGCCATGATTCTCATAGGAATGATAGAGCTATCAGGGCAAACAGAAGGCGCCAGGCAAGGACTCTATCTTAATCCTTGAAATAAGTATGAACATTAAATAACGAGTATAAGGTAATTTCAGCTACGGAGGTAAAAAAACATTCTAGTATAGATAACAACAGCTTCAGATTAATTGTCAGACCCCTCATAATACATATATTGTCCAGACAAACAAGAGGTAAAGAAAAGAACCCCAAAAATATGACTCAGACACTTAAATTTGAGCAATGCATTCATGAACTGCCCAAATAAACCACCAAATTCACTGCCAACTGACTTCACAGTTGAGTACATCAGGATTTTATACTTTCCGCACAAAGAAATCAGGCCTAAAACGTAAGCTTCTTGCCCCATATTGGACCAACACAAAAGATTAGACACGGAAGTCACAAAACTTTGAATGTGTTTCAGTTTTTGTAATTTCCTGTTATGTTTTATCTCGAATTTAAGCCAGCTTATACACCTTTTCAGTTTTTCAAGCAATTCACATTTCTAATGCATCGAAAACTTAAAACAGAATCACAATCGAAACACAAACTTCACAGGAAGCTTCCTTTAAAACCGCCTTTGCTGCATATCCCCAGTCCAATTGCAAATTTCTTAACCTATTTTCAGGAGTCAACTTAATAAATACTTCCGATACATAAACTTAAGATGCACAAACTTTTCATCAGGAGTGGAAAAACTTAAGAGACATGTTTATCAAGAAAAAAATAAGACGCATAACTTTCCATCAGAAACAGTGGAAGATCAAGCAGGCAAAGAGTAAAAGTGATGCAGGAACATTATCATAAATCCATATTGGTGTTGGAAAAGTTTAAGATTTTGTCTCCTTATGTTACAAGTCTTTTATTTAAGACGTCAGTTCCAGTCCTTGATTTTAGGAAGTTAGTAAACATACATATTAGGATGAAGAGTAATCGGAACCCCTCTATAAAAAGAGAAATTTTGCAGCTTTGATACACATTTTTTTATTTATATAATTTTAAAGCTGTTCAGGCTTCCAAAAACTCTGGCTTTCTTAAATCCCAACAGCTAGGGCTTGCATATCCGGATAACTTGAAATTCAGTCAGCCAATTTCCATCAAAAAGTTAAGTGTCAAGTGGAAACCCCATTACATAGACTAAACAATAAGCACATTTTGATGCTAACCACTTTTTTCTTTTTTTCCGTAACGCCAGAACAGCCCCCCAACCCACCCCCCGGACGGGTAAACCCACGCCCACTGCTATAGGGTGCACATTTTGATGCTGACAACTTTTATTGTTACGATACACAAAAAGTATATGGTATCTTAACCGCTCATTCTATATATTCTACAGTCAGACTAAAGAAACTATTGAAGTTAATCACAATCTTTTTCTGCCACCCATCTTAATAATATCAGAAGTTCAGGGCACCTAAATTTCAATCAATTATGGCAGCTGCAATAAAAAAGATTGAATGACACTTTCCAGTTTGATCATCAAGGATCGACGTAGATAGTGCTTCCTCTTAAGTAGCTAGGGAAGTGCTGCTACCCCAATGAATGCAACATACATGTAAAGCTATTTTGACTACAACATATATTTTGGTAGAAACCAGAACTACAGCACCACCATGTAATAACATATCAAATTTAGTAAACCATGACATTGAAGTTCGTTCAAGTACATACATAGCTTACTCTTCCAACCCATGCCTAGCCAATTTAAATTAACCTCAGTCAACTTTAGGAGGGAGGGAAAAGAGAAGCAACAAAAAATCACTATCCGTATTTTCTATTACACGATAGCAATCATTCCAGGACCTCATGCATATTTATACCACCAAATATTTTGCTGGGTATGAGAACTCCTAAAGAAGTTCTTTTTCATTTTACATTCGTGCTAAAAGAACATGCTGGTAAAGCTTCTGCCTGTATTCCAAGGGTAAAAGAGTTCCAGATTAGAAATAAATTGCTAACGAAAATCTTAATTGCTAATATAAAGGGATTTAATGACTTGTGTTATTACAAAATAGATCATACATCATGATATTTTAATCAATATTACATACCAAACATTTAAGAAAGCCTTTCCAAATCTGTGTAAAGCCTTGCAAAGAAATGGTAAGGCTTCTATCAAGAGTGTCTGACACAACACATCAACAGCTGAGACTAATCCTGAATATTAGAAGATATCAAACCTCCCATAGCAATTTATTTAAGTCCCTTCTCCCCCACTACCTAACCCAGATAATTGGCACATATCAGGATCCAAATAATAAAGAAACAAGCCAACTCGCTCAAGAATCTTGCCCAACTACCCTAGTCATTGGAGCCATTTATAAATCAATTGTTGTAGAAGAGAGAAAACATAAAGAAGCCCCAAAGGTCTTCAATTTCTCTAGATTAATTCAGACATGTGAGCACATGGTCTAGTTCAATTTAACATCTGACACAGGCTTCGACTTGAAGATGTACTCACCATCAAACAGAACTAACAGCGTACAATGATGTTTTAGGTAGTTCATAGCTAAAATCATAATGAAGCATTCCTCAAAAAGCACCACAACATAAACATAAATGATTTAAGGTTAACTAAGCCAGGACATAGTCATAAGAAGTTAAAAGCAACTTGGGACCATGGCATACATTTTATAGTAAAGTACAATCCATGCCAAGTAGTTACGAACACACTTTAACATCAGACACAATGCAGAGATGATTTCAAAAAGTTAACATCATTTGACATTAAGAACGACCCTTTCCCAATTATAAGTAATTCTAGAGAAAGAGGAACGAAACCAATAGCAAGAAGAAAAGCTTACACTTTAAGCCTCATCCCTAGATCCTGCAAGAATGTACAATATGACTTGCGCAAATAAGTCTCTTTCTTCAAATCGATTCCATCTCGTCTAGAGGGAGAATTTTCTTCAATTTCTTTCCTAGAAAAATACCATCTACCACCACCTTCTTCTGGCTTCTCCTGAGAGCCTTTAGGAGCTCCGGATTCAAAAACTCCATGGAGAGAGGTATCACCGGTTAACAAACCAGCCATTTACACCCCTCCTTTCTCTCCTCAAATACAGGATGACCTGTTTGCCTGGACAAAAAATACAGAATGCCAAGCAGTTATGTGTTTCAAAGTTCACGGATTATGAAACTATATTCAAATAAACAACTATGTTATAACCCTAAGGTCACAGATGTTAACGCTGGCGTAAATAAGAACACATGTCAATACGATCATAAAGTAAGTTTGGTAAGTACAAAAACTCCGCAATACTGAAAAATTAACTTGTTCAAAACAGACAAAAATATTGTTTGAGTCAAGCAGGGGTATGTTGTATGCGGTAACAAGATCACATATGCTCAAAAAGGTAAAGTCACTATCCAATTTTTCTTTCTCTCTCTCTCTCTCTCTCTTTCTCAAATCTCAGGGGAAAATATAAACATATGAAATGGAGAGGAAGATGTGAAATCATGAGGAAGATGTGAAATGGAGAGGGGTAAACTGCAGCACTGCAGCAATAGCATTTTAAGGATGGAAAATTATTTCAAAGACAGGAATGAGCATGGTCAGAAGCAAAATTTTGCTCACACCTGTCAATAAATAAGCATGTTTTAAGAGAAAATCATGTAAAACCAAAGAGACTTTTCAACGGCTGCACCATATGCTTTTAGGACGATCACAAATTTCAGTTTAGAATTAGACACAAATCTCACAATATTTAAGCAAGTAGGAGCACATCTGTAAGCATTTTGGGGGATTCTGATCAATTTCTGAAGACTAGTGTTTATCGTCTTCAACTTTGCTGATTTTAATAGCATAACTCACACATTCCAATAAATAAGCCAAAAAAATATTTTCAAGTAAAGAAGAATACCATGAGAAAATACAGTCCAAATCACATAAAATAGAAAAGTGCAATGAGCAAGCATATGAAAATTTTATCCACCCACTCTTCAACTAAATTCATCATTCTCAAGCTCTTCTCTTTCTTTGCCCTAAAAACGGCATTTTTAGATTAAATAGACATCAACAGTCTCCCAAATCCATCTTCTAAATAAGCCCCCTCAAATCTTTTGCCAGGAAAAAAAAGAATTATACAATCACTAAAAGAGAATACGAAGTAGGCAGTTGACCCTCCAACTTAAGCTATAAACAACACTCTGCAAGTAAAGCCCTTTTCCTCTTTTGCCTAAAAGTTCCAAATTTTCAAGGAAGAAAATCTCAACACCACAAGATTTACTACACAACACAGCAAAACCCTGAATCCTATCCCTAATAATGACCACTTAATCAAAGCCGCAAGCTTTGAGCAAAGAAAGAAACCATAATGGCAAACTTACAGGAGGCTTATTCAGGCGGCCGAATAATACGACACGAACCAATTGTGAAAGCAAATTAAGGTAACTCTTTACATCGATTCCACTACAAACACTGATTTTGCAATAACCCTTTTTGCCTTTAGTCACAAATAACATTATAAAAAGTTAAACCACTCCCATTCCTTTGCCCTAAAAAATTAGCCAACAAGAAATCGATACCCAGGAACCAGTCTATATAATCACCACCCATCTAAGGTGTAAGAAACAAACTAAACCCACTCCACCAAAAGCTTTAACCCAGCTGAAAACAGAAAAGGGCTAGCTCTCCCGGGTGTAGTATTACGAAGCTGACGCTGTGCCCTAATTTCACAAAACCAATAGCAAAAATAATCAGACAATTACCTGGCAAAGAGAGATAACTCGTTCGGCTGGTTTGCCAATCCAAACCCAGATAGAATCCGGGACACCCTTCTTCCGGTGGCGGCGGTTGACAGCAAAGCGAATCGAGGGCGGGACAGAGAAGGACGACGGATGAATGGGATGCAGTGCCCTCTTCGGGCCCAGAAACAAAATTGAAAACAAGAATGCTGAGAGAACCCTAGAAGGAGAAGATGAGAAGGAACCCGAATGAGTCCGTGGATGAGTGAGTGAAGAAGAATTGACAATGGCGGAAGCAGTGTGTGTATGTGTGTGAAGGAGAAGGCCCAAAAGAAAAGAAAGGGTAGAGGAAAGAAGAAGAGATATATTTCCTCCGTTGCAAAGAGAAGAATAGTGTCGTTTTGACGAGAGAGAAATTTAAGGAAATGTCCAAATTTTGATTATCAAGCAATTCGTTATTATTATTTGACTGAACTGCATAATTGGTCCCTCACATTTGACTAAATTCAAATTTTCGTCCCATGTGGCAATATCAATATGTAAGTATATGAAGTGAGAACACTGCCTATAAAATCCAAAAAATAATATTAATGATAAATTTAAAAAGCTTCAAAATAATAAAAAATTTAAAAAATCAATGTTTCACTTTTCACTTTTTCTATTCGAATAAGTTTTCAGAAACACAGTAAAACAAATAAATTCTCTCCTTATTTTTCTATATTCTCTTCCTCTTTCCATTCTTCTCTATCGTCAATTCTCTAGTTGTCAATACATAATCTTCCCTCCTCATCTTGATATTTGAATGTCCACAAATCTAATGAATTGAGTTAATGTCTTTGTCGTCGGCGCCCCAAATTCTATTTTCTATAAATTTTTTTCTTCTCATGCAATCATCTATAGATTTGAAGAATTCGGTGGATGCCTTCCAAGTTGCTGGCAGCTGTGGAAAATTCTTAAAATTAAATGAGTCGAGTGAGTGAGTTTGTTGGCGATGGTGGGAGAGTGGTGAGTGTTAGAATGGAGTGGAGGTTGTTGGCTGTAGCGGCGGCTATAGGAGGTTTTGACGATTAGAAGGGGTTTCAATTCCTGAAATCTTTTTGAGATTGTTAATTTTATGATGTTTGACACATTAGATTTGATTGGAATCGAAAAATTGAACAAATATATAGACTAGGATCGAGAGCCACCTTGAGGAGTTCATCTTGGCCATAAAGTTGGCCATAAAATTGTTTTAATTTGGGACTGCATAAGGTAGAGTGCCACCTTGAGGAGTTTGGCTTGAGACGAGGAGAGATAAAAGGTGCTTTCGAGTCCTAGGGTAGATCCTCCCCGGCGGGTGAGTCAGAGGGATGATTTGGGAGGTGGGACTCGGGTTGAGCATTAATTTGAGGCTCCCATTAGATGAGAGTTTCTTTGACAACTAAATAAATTTAGATATGCGTATGGAAATTGATAGAAATTAATATAGAAGAAAAAAAAACCTTGAATCTTTTTAGCATAGCAAAAAGGGGAGGAATTTTACTGAGCCGTGGTGAAAAATGAAAGATAAAATTAAAAATTAAAATTTGAAACTTTAAAAATTTTAATTAATTTTTAATTTATTTAATATTTATTGCTATTAAAAACATATTTTCCATTTTGTTATTATTAAAATAGTCTGTATTTTTCACCTATAATATAAAGACGTGTGTTTTTGGGTGAAAAAGACCGTAAATACACTTAACGGTGGCAATAGAAGCTATGGGATTAGGGCGGATGAAGAGTGTAAATAACATAAATATTCATGGACTTTTCAGTCAGATAACAGTCAAATGACCGTAAATGCCCTTAACTGTAGCATCAACTCGTTTTGAATTCTGCCCGTTTTGGTGGTAAATAGTACCTCTTCCGCGAAAATTTTTGTCTAATCATGTCTTGTCTTGTCTTTTTCTTTTATTTTCTTTTTTTTCAAGGACGATATTCATTTCTAATATAAAAAAAGAACAAAGATAATTACAATGAACTATTGCAATCGGGCTTAAAAGTCTCATCTAGCCACAAAGGAACAACTATTCTAAAATTGTGTACATTTGCTAGATAGAGCTAACTTAGCCAAATTGCGGCAACTAGAGTTCGATTGTTTTCTGATAAATAGAAATCTACAATGTACAAAATATTCCTTCAGTAAAAAGATGTCTTCAACTATGGTTGCAACCTCTGAAACAAGGTTAGAACGCCCTTATAACTAAGTAAAGCCGGTGAGCAACCTCGGGAAGCCCCCACTTGGCTTCTCCGCACTTTTGCTAGTTGTTTTCGCAAGCCCCCCGATGACATTTCTTCTCAGCGTCGTTAATCAAGCCGGTTTCCTTCATTAATGGAATGCCGATCCTAGAGTACGAAGATGATGAATATGAGCGTTTAATTGCTTCTCATCAGATGAGTTTGGTTTGCAAGTTTGCATACGGAAGACCGAAAATGGAGGAAATACACAAGAAATTCAAGAAAATTGGATTCAATGGAGCCTACACTTTAGTGTTGATGAACCCTAGGCACATTTTGATTCGGTTTGAACGCGAAGACGACTATCAACATTGTTGGATGCGTACTTTTTGGAATGTAGCCGAATTTTCCATGAGAATTCTCAAGTGGAAACTGTAATTCAAGTTTGAAGAGGATCCACCAATAGTACCAATTTGGGTTTCGCTTTGTGACCTCCCAATTGAATTCTTAAACCAGGAGATTATCTTCTCCATGGCTACAACGATTGGAAAGCGGTTGAAGGTTGATTCCCCCACATTGAGCATGACTCGTCCATTGCTGGCTAGGTTTTGTGTGGAGGTTGATTTGACAAAAGAGCTCTCTAAATCCATCAAAATTGGCAAAAGGGGAAGGAAATATGAGCAATTATTTATGTATGAATATGTCCCCTTCTATTGTTCTAAATGCTTCAAGATTGGTCACAAAGTAAAGGATTAGAAGAAGGTTTGCCAATGAAGAAGGTGGCGAAGGGCAAACAACAATTGGATGAGCGTGGAATGAAGCAAATGAAACCCTCGCAGCCATCGCAAGTCGTACCCCTGCGAGCTAGGGTTTCTGAGAAGACTTTGGATAATGGAAATGAGAAATGGAAAGTTGTTGCAGTTGGGTCATCATCAGGCTTGACTGAGAAGGAGAAGGCAGCTACAGTTGTTGATGTTCGTGATCCCCCCCCCCAAAAGAAAGCTCAATCCCGAAGTCGCAGCACGTTGACCTTGCGGAAACCCTAGTCGCAGGCTGTGAAACTCAGACCTGCGGAAACCCTAATTCTGCGAGCTGCGATGCTAGCTTGGATGTCACGATAATAGCGCAACCTGAGCAGGAGGACCATGGCCTCTCCGTCGATGAGCAGGATCCCCCACTAGAAGTAATGCTCCAAGTTCATCTCCAACTGCAGGAGCCGTAATCGGAAACCATTTCGCGCCAAAAAACCCAAGAAGCGTTGACTGAAAACTGTTTCGCTTTGTTGGGCACGATTGATGAAGTTGATTGTGAAGATAAAGAAGAGGATGATGACGCTCAGATTGAAGATGTCTATGTTGAAAATCTGGAAAATATAACCTCTAATGAGGTGGAGAGTGCTTTGCAAAGGTTGGATAGTGATGATCCCTTGTGTCTTGGCCAATCTTCGGATGATGGAGTTGTTGGTGTAAACTCAGATTTCTTGGAGTCCGAATGAGGGAACGATGGCTGTTGGTCTGAAGGAGATAAGGAGAACGTGTTGGTTAATGATTCAGATAAAGGATTATTTCATGAATATTTAACTATGTCACGCAAAAGAGGCTCGAAATCGAAAGCCGAAAAGGCAGAGTTACTCAAGGGGGTAATCCCTAGACGATCACCTAGGTTACATTAATGTGTCCCTTTTCCCCTTAATTTTTCCATGTCAAGTGCCCCAACGACGTTTGAGAATTTTGATAAACATGTATAAAGTTTCGGTTTTGTTTATCATGAAGCCTATGGTTTCTAATAGACAAATTGATGATGTTAGAAGAGAGTTTGGTTTTGATTTTGCTTTTTCCTTGGAAAATAGTAAGATATGGGTGTTTAGTAGGCATGGTTTTATGCTCAATTTGTTGAAGGATTTGGAACAAGTCCTCCATTTTGAAGTTACTAATGCTTTGGTGAATGTAACGTTTTATTTTTCAGTTGTATATGCCAAATCAACTAGGGTGGAGCGTCACATGTTATGGCAGCATATGATCACCTTTAGACAGCTCTATCTGTTGGCCCCTTGGATGATTGGAGGTGACTTTAACATCATTCGTACATTGGAAGAATATTCATGGTCTTCGGTTCAAGATTGGGCAGCCATATCAAAGTTCAATGAATGTATTCAAGAATGTGACCTTGATGATATTCAGGCGATTGGTGAAGAGTTCACATGGGGAGGCACTCATGAAAGGGGTGGGTAAGCAAGAAGCTTGATAGAGTCTTGATAACGCCGTAATGGCATGACTTGTTTCCGGCTTCTTTGCTTGAGAACCTAAATCATACCACCTCTGATCATTGCCTAATGCTCGATTTGTTTGATATCCAAACGGCTAGCAAACTGAAGGTATTTTGATTTCAGAAAATGTGGTTAAGGAGGCCGGATTTCCTTAACATAGTCAAACATAATTGGGAATTTCCAGTGGAAGTCTTTGGCATGTTGGGGTTTTCTCTCAAACTGCGTCAGTTGAAGGCTAAACTAAAGGAGTGGAACAAGGAGACCATTGGTGAAGTTTTTTTCAATTTAAAGGAGGCTGAGAAGAAAGTGCAAGAGCTTGAAGGAATCTTTGATATATCGGGTGCAATTCAAGATAGGGTGCGGTTGAATGCTGCCAAGGCCAAGTTGCTTATGAGAATCAAGGAATATGATGATTTTTGGACTAAAAAAATGAGAGTTAAATGGATGAAGGAAGGGGACTCTAACACCGCTTTATTTCATGCTTCCTTAAAGGAAAGAAGATTGAGGCAAGGGATCTTTAAAATCCAATCTAAAAATGGGGGAATATTGACTAATCCGGCGGACATAGAACAAGAAGCTGTGGCCTTTTTCACGGCTCTTTTAAATGACAATGATATTGATCCATTTTGTGATGAAAAGCAAGAGGTGTTTGTTAACCATATTCCGTGGCTGCTAGACAATGATGATGGGAATGGTTCATTGGGGCCTATCTTGCTTGAGGAGGTAAAGGAGGTTGTTTTCAATCTAAGCGAAGATAGTGCTCCGGGTGTTTATGGCTTTGGGGGAACGTTCTATAAAGGTTGCTGGGAAATGGTTGCAAATGACTTGTGGCAAGCTTGCCAAGAATTCATGCTTGGCATCTCTATCCCCAGGTCGATCTCAAGTACTTTGATCACTCTTATTCCAAAGAAGGCTGTGGTTACCGCTTTTGTGGATATAGACCTATTAGCCTATGTAATTTCTTGAACAAGGTTTTTACTAAGATCTTGATGGAGAGAATCAAGGTAGTGCTGCCAAGAATCATATCAGAGGAACAATCCGCATTTTTGCATGGGAGAGACATAATGGATAATGTATTGCTAGCTCATGATCTTTGCCAGTTTCTGGGGCACAAAGCGGAAGGAGGGAATTTTGTGCTTAAGCTTGATATGATAAAAGCCTTTGATAGGGTAAGATGGAGCTTCTTGGAAAGAGTGATGATAAAGTTTGGGTTTCCTATACCTTTTGTTGCTTTGATATTGAATAACTTGACAAATGCTTGGTTCTCAGTTATGATAAACGGGACTCCGGTTGGATTTTTCAAGTCTTCTCGAGGTATTAAACAAGGAGACCTATTATCCCCTTATCTCTTCATTCTTGTTTCCGAAGCAAGGACAAGACGCTTCAAAGCTTTAGTAGCGGATGGTAGGGTGACTACTTATGGTACTCCGGTTGGTTCCTTGCCGGTATCTCACCTTACTTTTGCAGATGATGTGATCATCTTTTGAAGGGGTCTAAAGAGATCATTGAAGGAGTTGAATGGATTTATCTCAGATTATGAGACAGCTTCTAGTCAAAGAGTGAGTCAGCCAAAGAGTTCTTTTATGGTTGCGGAGAATTGTAATGCAAGAAGGGTGGCAATAATACAAATCTTGGCATTTAGAGAGGAACGTTTCCCTTCACATATCTCGGCTACAAATTATATCTAGGTAGAAGGAAAGCGTCCACTTTCCAATTTCTACTAGATAATATTGATCGGACACTCTTCAGTTGGAAAAACAAGTTGCTTAGTCAAGGTGGCCGGTTAGTGTTGATCAAACATGTTTTATCATCTATTCCGGTCCACGTGTTTTCGACACTTCCTCCTCGAAAGTCTGTCATTCAAGAGATCAAAAAAAGGTGCCAAAAATTTCTTTGGAGTGGCATGAATGGATAGTCTAGGTGTCATTAGATATCGTGGAATAGAATTACCTTCCCGGTAAATGAAAATGGCTTGGGGATCTGAAGTTTTCATGAATTCATAGATGCTTTGACTGTGAAATTATGGTGGAAGATGAAGAATAAAACTAGAATATGGAGTAGTTTCATCCTTTCTTTATCTAATACATGTAAGAACAAGACTTCTTGGCGGAGGATTTCTAAAGTGGAGAATAGGGCGGTTGCGCATACAAGGTCATTTTTCGTAGAGGGGATCGCTCCTTTTGGTTTGATAATTGGTCACCTCATGGAATCATTTGGGACATTCATGGATTGAAGCCACCTTATCCGGATTTGAGCATTAGGGAATTCTTCCACAATAGGCAGCATTTCCTTCCATTATTGCAACCATCCCTTTCGGATGAGATACTTCACTTCCTTATGGATCATGAACAAGTTTTCATAGAGGAGGATGATATTCTTATTTGGCAGCATACACCTAAAGGAGACTTCACGGTTAAGTCCGCTTATGAAGCATTGAGGAGGCAGGAAATTGAGGAGAGTTGGACAGGAAATGTTTGGAATTCTATAACACCTTTGCATGTTTCTATATTTTTGTGGAAATTGCGCAATAAACTTCTTCCTTTTCTGGAAGTCTTAGTTCGCATGGGGATCTATTGCTATCCAGCTTTATGTTTGTTTTGCAAGAAGCATGAAGATGGAACATCTCACTGTTTCTTTGGATGTGAGTTTACAAAGAATGTTTGGCAACATTTTTCTTCCTTGATGAGGGTTCATATCCATGGTGCGACTTCAATCTCCTCTTTGGTAGGACGATGGTGGTGCAAAGGTGATCTTAAATTGGCTTATGGTGCGTTGCGGAAGGTTTTACCTTCCATTATCATTTGGGAGTTGTGGAAGCTCAGGAATAAAGTCTTTTTTGAAGAAGTTCAACCGAATAATACCTCCATTATACATGCCATTACGGAACATGTACGTTGTTTGATGATGATTTCATGTAATCTTTAGGCGAGTTGGCCGACCTCGTGTCTTGCAAGTTAACTGGTAGCCCCCTCCCCCTCTTAATTCTTACATTCTTAGTATTGATGGTTCATCAAGTCTTGGTGAGGTAGGTTATGGGTTTGTAATAAGAGGTGAAGGTGGTTCCTTTATCTATGGTGAAGGTGGATATCTTGGAGGAGGTGATAGTTTCAAAGCGGAAATTTCTGGCATTCTTTTTAGACTAAGGAGATGTGAGCAATTGTACCTTTTTAATGTGGAGATTCAGACAAACAACCAGGTCTTGGCTTTGACTTTAGCCAAGAGTTCGGGTTTTCCTTGGAGATATTTTTTGTACTTACAGGAAATGTCATCTATTATCCATAGAAATGGATTCCGAATTACACATGTGTTTAGAGAAGTTAACTATGTTACGGACTAGCTGGCTAAAGAAGCTGTTTCTAGGCCATCTCAAGTTTATTCTTCCATAGATAGTTTGCCAAGCTATGTAAAAGAATTATTGATTTTAGATCAATCATCATTTCCCTATCTTCGAAGTAGGAGCTTTTGATGTAATTGTGGTCAGTCTATCTACTACCACTTCTCTATATTTTGAATTAATAATTTTTAGAGGAGGGATGAACCTAGGGAATTAGATGGTATGTATGTTCATCCCATGGGTATGCCTCTTGGGTGCATTGTACCATCTAACACTGGCTGATTCATAAAATAGCTCTTGGGTATATCCCTTGAGTATTTTATGAGTTAGTTGGGACCTGAAAATAGTCCCTAATCCCCTTTCTTTGCTTAAAAAAAAAAACTAAGTAACCATAGTTTTCACATCTAATTGCACTTCAATATTATCTATCCTTCTTTCCTGCGCTTCCCGAAGTGTTGTTCTTACTGCTTCAAACTCATTTGCACAATCAGTCATGTTCTGATTCTTATAAAAGGATGCTGCCATAATGAGACCACTTTCTTCATCACGCATGCTAAACGCCCTACCAGTTCCTTGGTAGACGGTCGTTGACACCTTCAAAAGAAAATTAACCTACTCAAAACTTATAGCAAGCAGTAAGCATGGTCGATCCACAGGGACGACCGTAAATCAATAAAATCTAGTCAAAGTGTAAACAAGAAAAGTAAAACAGAACAGATTGTCACTTGGGAAAGTGAGAAAGTCACTTGGCAGAGTGTTAAAGGACTAGGGTCATCCTCCTTCCTATCTATATTATCATGTATTGATTCTTGTAGTTCTTTTTGCACATATGGGCATTGTCTGATCAGACACTTGTATTCTTTACCTTCACTATCGATACCAGTAAAGAGTCCCAGCATAACCAAATTATCTCCATCTCTGTGATAATTATTCATTACCCCGAGCCATTGATTTCTTAAGCCTTAGTGACCACCTATGCCAATCAACTCACTTTCATTGATGATTGAAACCAAGGGTTATTATCCCTGTTGTCATAGACTAATTCTAGCAGTTCTAAAATTATGTTTACTCTCTCAAGATTCCATAATTATGCATGCACAATTAGCTAAGTGGTAAGTTGAACTAAAATGTTAATTAAAACACTCAAACTAGATACAATACTTTATATAAGAACTTTGAATCAAAATATTCACATATAGATAGTAGGGATTAGAACCTAATAAGAGTTTAGCTACTCATGTTTATTGAGTTAAACATGAGAGCAATCAAAGACAATAGATTCAGCATGATCCAATACAAAGGGATAGAGGACATAATGGAAGAGGAGTGTAGCAAAGCAGATTCTGTTTGCTCACTTGGGGAAGTGAACTGCATCACTTGTCTGAGTGATAGTTTGCACTCTTCCTACTGCTACTCTCTGTTTTCTGTCCTAACTAACTAACTAAAACTATTCTTTTTGGATATGCTCTAACTTCCCAATATGTTATTTTCTACTGCTACTGGTTGTCCTATTTATAGAGTTTTGGAGTGGTTTGGTTTGTTGCTTCTTCTGGTCTTCTTCTTTTCAGTAAAGTAGAGACACAACTTGCAGTAGAGAGAGAGGAGTTGTTTAATTGGGCAACTTGTCAATTTGCCAAGTTGCCTCATTCTGATTGGCCACTTTTTTCTTCTTCGGCCGCAATAGTCAGCTGCTACTCATCATGGCCTTCTCCTTTAGTCTTCTTCTCCGGCGCCTCTACTCCATTTCCAGCCAACAATTTTCTTTTCTTCATTCTTTAATCTTCAGCATCCATTAGCAGCAGAGGCAGCAAGCAGCAGCATCAGCGGCTGCTTTTCTTTAATCATCATGCTCCCTTCTCAGCCTCCAATCTTCTGCTCTTCTTCCTGTCTGATTAAAATCAGCCACCACATCAGCAACTTCCAGCATCAACATCAGCAGCCTCTTCCTTGATTCATGGTCTCTTGTTCATCAGAAACAGCAACATGGCGGCTTTGATTGAGCTCAATATTCTTCCTCTTTCTCTTTTTCCACTTGCAAGGACTCAGCCACTTGTGATGATGGATCAATAATCTTCCTTCAACAGCAAGATTTCAGCCTTGATTGACAAAATCAACAGCAGCAACAACAGTAGAATGGCTGCAATTTCTTCTTCTTCCTTTGGTTTCCTCTTGCAAGGATCACCAACTTGTGATGATGCTACAGCATTCTTGCTTCATCAGCAAGGATTTAGCCTCTTGCTCAACTTCAATTATCAGATCATCCCTTGATTTCTAGCAGCATCCAATCTGGTCCTTTTTAAGCTCTTTTCTATCTTTTGGCCCAATATTTTTAGCATTTTTCACTTTTGCCCTCTGATCACCTTGAAATGTAAAATCAACCCAAAAGTAAACTAATTCTACCTAATTGACATTAATTTATAAGTAACAATGAATAAGAATTGCTTGCTAAAAGGGGTCAAATTTAAGTGTTATCACTCCTTCACTTCCAATAGCTTTCTCTGATGCTACATTTATTCTATAAAAGCCCCTTTTCGATTTTTGCCAGCCTTGGCTTGCTTCCACTCTTTGAGGAGTTTGCTCATTTCTCTTGTTAACTTGAGCCTTTTCAAACTCTCCCCATTCCTTTATCGCCCTCTGTACTACTTCCCATCCCTCAATTCTTTTTCCTTCAAAGCCCCATACATTTCTGGCTTTTCACAACTGCAAAGGATGTATACAGTAAGAGAGATTCGATCTTGCATACCTTTGCTGAATTTAGTTTCTGTGATTGCCTTCCACCAGAGAGGGGAATTTTAAGTGAGGTGATGAAGGCCATCCCATTGGACAGGAGATAACTTCCACACATTGACTACCAAAGGACATGAATTGGATATGCTCCAATGCCTCACGTGCACTACCACATCCCTTAAAAATTGTATCAACATGTACTCTCATTCTTGCAAGTGCAAAATATGTTGGCAACCAACACTTATACAACTTCCAAACAAAATGTTTCAACTTGGCCTTAACCGGAAGTTCCCATTTCCTAGCCCATAACCTTATTGCCTCCTCTCTACCATAGCTTGTTCCTTCCCGCCTAAAGTTCACATTCTTTCCTTTTTCTCACCACCTCAGTAATTGATGAAGCACAAAACATACCATTTCTTTCAGCCCCCCACACCAATTTATCCCCCCCCCCCCCCCCACCTAACTGGCTTAAAGGGTATTTGCTGGATCATTTTTTCTTCTTCTGGCACAAAACTTTTATCCACCGCCTTCATATTTCAACACTTTGCATTTTGATCAATCAGCGCTGCCACTTTAACAAGGTTTCTAACCTCCATACTTCTCTTCTGTGGCCCAATAACACATCCACTTCATTCCCCATTGTATAACACCTCTAGCACTCATCCAGCATTTGCACAACCATGAGTCTTTCCTTTTTTGCTGCACATCAAACAGTGAACAGTGGGGATAGTACCTTTCTTTCATTACCTTTGCCATCAGGGAATTTGGCTCTGTCAAGAGTCGCCAGATCTGCTTAGACAAAAGGGGTTCATTTTTATTCTTGAATATGCTAAAACCCAGCCCTCCTTTTTCTTCCCCTTTGCTAGTTTTTCCCAAGCACCGCAGTGCATCTTCTTATTTCCTTCCTTTTCTTCCCACCAAAAGTTAGCCATCTCTCTTTCCATTTATCACAAATGTCATCTGATAATTTGTAACATGACATTACATAAACTGGTAATGCTTGTATAAAAGCTTTGAGCAGTACCTATATACCCGCCATTGACAATAGATTGCTCTTCCAATTCTTCAGTTTCTGGGAGACAGCTTCCTCAACATAGTTAAACACCTCAGCCTTGGATTGCCCCATCACCAATGGTAACCCCAAGTATTTTGCCTTCTGTTGGACTTCAACTCCATCCATCTCAGCACATATAAGATCTTCCTTCCATGTTGGGACATTTTTGCTGAAGTAACTTGATGATTTGCTCTCGTTCACCTTCTGGCCAGAACACATTATGTATTGCTACAATATAGTTTTCAGGCACTAGATTTGACCTAATTTAATTTTGCAAAACAAGAGGGCATCATCAACAAAGAAAAGATGTGAGATTTCAGGACCTTCTTTACTAATTTCATTCCACTCAACTCATCTCTTCTAATTGCTTCCGTCAGAAAATATGAAAAAACTTCTGAGCATATAAGAAATAGATATGGGGACAGTGGGTTGTCTTGCCTAATCCCCCTAATCGGTTTTATATAGCCCTTTGCCTCACCATATATATTAAAAGAGAAGGAAGTTAATTTCATACATTGCATAACCCACCCCACAAATTGGAGATCAAAACCCATTTTAATCAACATATAACTTAAAAATCTCCACTGTACGCTATCATAGACCTTTGCCCATGTCCAACTTTATTGCAACATAACCTTGTTTGGCAGAGCGTAAGTTATTCAGATAACGGATGTATTCATGGGCTATTGCAACATTGTCAAGTTGTCTACCAGAAAGAAAAGCTGACTGGTTTCACAAATACAATAAGGCAGTAGTGGTTTCAATCTATCAGCTAGGATTTTCGAGACAATTTTATACATAAGAGTGCACAAGCTAATTATTCTATATTGAGACACATTATTTAGATAATTAACTTTTGGAATAAAAGACACTAGAGTATGGTTAAAAGGTTTTCATCATATGGTTAGAAAAGAAGAAACTTTTTATAAGAACAAGATTAAAAGATTATATTCCAACAAGATTAAAAGAACAAGATTAAAAGATTATATTTCATCATATGGATAGTTTGATTATATTCCAACAAGATTAAAAGAACAAAGGAGTCATACCATCAATACCGAGTGCTTTGTGAGGGTTCATTGAGAAAACAACACTCTTGATTTCAGCATCTTCAATTGGACGAATTAAAGTTGCATTCATCTGGTCGGTGATAGTGTTATGCATCTCCTCTAGCATATCTTTCCACTCTGCCTTGTCCTTAGAAGCAAATAACTCTTTGTAATACCTCTCTATTTCCTTCTCCACTTCCCTTTCATTTTCACACCAAGTACCATCCTCTCTTTTCACATCATGTCTTGTCACGTCATTGTTTTTTGTTTTTCTCTATCCGTGCTGCTATGATTTTTACACAATAGTAGCCCATCATTAGCCCCAAAACATCATCCATTCCCTATCAAAAGCGTCATTGGATACATCTCACCTAGACCGTAAAAGATTTCCAATCCTAAAATCCCAATACTAAAAGTAAAAGATTTTCAAAATGAAGCCGTCGTGTCTTTTCTTTCCTTCCAATCCTTTCAATCTTGTTCCATTTTCATTGCTAGCACCTTCTCTCTTCTCTCTTATCCTATTCGTCCATCTACTTCCCGATTTGCTTATGCTTTAATAGAAAATAAAAAGAACAAAAAATCTTTAGTAGCAGCTGCTACCTCTGGACTTTACTGCCTGGTCCTATTGAAAAAAGAATGAGAAAAGGGGGTTAACATTTATAGTCGATAAATTCATCACTTTTTTCTTCTTCTCTTTTTTGGGTTAGAGTTTTGGCTTTTGGTTCCGAATGATTAGCACCGGAGGTTTCCTTTGTTGAGCCTCCTCTTTATTTTATGTGGAAATCCTAATCTACATATGTATGTGTATTCGATTCTTGTTTTTTAAATCCAAATCTTTTCTCTTCTTTTATCTCTCTTTATTTGTTCTTCTTACCCATTTTCTTTGTCCCCTCCCATGGGCTCTGAAGAAAAATAGAAATCAATGAGTAAGAATATTGGAAAGGTTGTGATGATGATGTTCGTGGGTCTCACAACTAGTGGATCAGTCATTGAGGTATAAAGTGACCAATATTTTGGCTGGGCAACCGAGATGACACTCTTGATGCAACCAAGTTTTGCATCCACGGCGATCTCAGCATCTCTTGGCTGATCTAATTTTTGCAGACCTGTACCTTTTTTCATTCCCGAAATCAGTGATCTAGTTCAATATATATGTAGATTTTAGATGCAATTTCAGACGATATTAGCTGTGGTGCGCTTTTGCATCCGTGGCGGTCTCAGCATCTCATATTTGGTGAGATATCAGCGTTGACTCTTGAAGAATTTTAGTGAAGACAAGGACACGTTTCTCCAATATTTCCTTGAATGGAGTTAAAAAAATGCGGAGTTTCTGCCTTTGATTTTGGTTGTTTTCTTCATTTTTAACATATACCATAAAGCATCAACTGTATGTGACCAAAAAGGTTTGTTAGTGTGTGTTTTAGATAACGGGTTTTTAGAAATAACAGTAAGTTTGTTGTAATTGGTTGCTTTTTTATTTAAAAGTGTTTGCTTGCCGCTGGAGTTTCTTTTTTGGATTTTGCTGCCTGAAATTTTCTATCCTTCAAAATGTTTTTGGTGTTCTAATACATAAAGTGTTACGTTTTTGGTGAGTTTCTTTGTTTAACAAGTGATTTGATTAACCATTTGAGAGTTTGTTAAAATAGACTATGGGTTTTGGAGAATTAGAAACTTTTCCACTGAGCAAATCTGAAAATTTTTCCTAATTTTAAGTTTCTATGAAGATTGAAATCTGTAATTTGATATGTGGTGCTGTTAATTTGATATATAGATGACTTGAAGTTGAACGATAGGTTCTCATACTGAGATTGACTTCAAATCGGTTTGGAAGGTGGGATTTTGACCCTATAAATGTGCAACATTCTTCTTTGCCATGGTATTTTATTATGGGGTTTGAAAATCTAATCCGTCTTCTGGTGAATGGTCTTCAATGTAAACCTGAACTAATTATGTCATGTTAAGAATTCAGTTTAACATTTTATTACAAAAATTTGAAAAAAACATTGTTATAGTCTCTGTATTCTCTTGTTGATCATTTCTTGAGTTCATAGAGATCATCCCTATAATTGTAAATTTGCTGCTTTCCTCTTCCAAAGATTCCTTGGATTATGTCAACTCTCGTTTTACTTTTAAGATTTATTTGGTTGGTTTTCCTCTGAATAGGCTAATCTTAATTCTGAGACAGATTTTCATGTTCATATTCGTTAGGTCTTAGAAAGCCGAAACAATTTAGTATTCATGTTCAACATCTTACTATATTCAACATTTCTTTTTGTTATGGGTTTAGGAAACCATGATATCTTGCAGAATGTGGAATCATGTTGGTCTAAATGTGCAAAATTGTACTGGCCTAAATGCTAAGTATAGATACTATAAGTTAAGTATTGCTATATCAGTTAAGCATTGTTTTCTTTAGATTTTAAATTCATATGACGAATTCTTTTCACCTTGCCTGATACCTTAAAATGTTATTAGCAAATTAGAGATAGAGACTCATAAGCAGGCAGTAGGATAACATATTTTAAATATTGTTTCCTTGGCTACTCACTTTACTTTGTAGACTAAGGTCAACCTGATGTCGAGAAACGAGCACTACCTACTTTGTGTTAAAACTAAAGTTAAGCGCTCTTAATCGTAATGTGTCGTTATGTTCTTATTAACCGTGAATATGTTCTTTTTCCTTTTGACGTGATCAGTTTTCTTATATTGGTTATTTTCAAACCATTCACAGGTTGTTTCACAATATAGATTCAATTTGTTATGGGTTTTTTTTTTTGAACAAAACTAGTTTGAGTATCAGTTTAGACTTAGAGTTTTGCAATCATATATTGTCAAGACAGGCTTGATCGCACTATCTTCTCAGTGTAATTGTTATTTACAGCCATAGGGGAGTATGTATACTTAGTAGTTTAATAAATAGTTTGTGCACTCTTATAGTTATATTGTTGAGTATGTGATTATATAGTAAGAACCGAATTTATGCGCTAGACCATTTTTGGGCAGATTTGTTATAGTTCATTTTTTTGGTCGATAATACTTTGATAAATACATTTTATGCTGGGCAGAATTATGACATTGTGCAAGGGCGGCTTTAGGTTTTGCTAGTACCTTTTATAGGTAGTGTTTCAGAAATACCCTTGGTCTGGCTGGGGTCAACAATTGACGTGACAGAATTCGGGATAGAAGAGTAAAAAAGGACCAAAACAGTTTAAAATGAAATACATATAGGGGACCAAAATTTAAATCTGGCAAATGTCGGGAACCGTTTATGCTGTATAGTCTTATTATTTCTATTTTCAATTTTCTAATGATTATTTGAAATAGTCTATGTTAACAAATTAAAAAAAAAAAAATAGTCTATGCATATTTGTACACTCCCCCTATTCCCCTCCCCCCTCCTTCCAAAAACAAAAATGATCATCAAATTTCGAGATCAGTGCTAAAAGGGTTTTTTTTTTTTTTTGAGATAAAGGTAGTATATTAGTAGTGGTTTCTCATCGTGTAATGCATGCAGAGGCATGTGTTTATGTTTTATTAAAACAATATTTATTAATTGCATGAAACAAAATGTTCTTATATTAAGAAGATACATACTTAGTACGCCAGTGTAGGTATTTTTCTTTAAAATTATTTTTAAAACTAATTATTTTTCTTTCAAAATAAACCCATGTTTAGTACACAGTGACATAATGTATTTTGTTATATATAGATAATTTTTCTTCTTTTGATATGAAATAAGAAAAAGTATGGGATTTATAAAAGAAAAGAAATAGTGTTGGTGTAATAAGAAATTTTGATGATAAAATAAGAAAAATATTACAAAAAATGAGATATTGTAAGAAAATATAAGGAATAGTTTCTAAAAGTTATTTTAATACAAAAAATTTAGATTAAGGGCGATGCAGAAAGTTAAATTAATAATAGGAATACAACTTTTTCATAGTTTGGATTTAGGGATAGGAGCACTAAATTTATTAATGACAATGATGAGTGTCAAATATATTCATTTATAGTAATTACTTTCGGTCCTCTTTCCCTTGTAAATGATTTCTGCACTTTCCTTTTTATCATGGACCCAATTGCAAAATCGTCAAAAGTGCGTGCAAAATTTGGCAAAATGCAAAACCTTAGCGATTGGACTAAAGTGCAATTTCGAGAATATTTCCAGGACCACTATGCAAAAAAAGGCTGGTTCGAGGAAACAATTTCAGGACCGCTTCCAAGGCATAATCCGTCACCAAAACGAGAAATTCTTAGCGGCCAAGGGAGAGCCATCCTAGACGTCTGTTGTGGTCCTAAATATTCAACAAAATGCCATGAGAATGTAGCTGGAATCATACTTGAAAAGACAAACAAGGAATGGACACTCCTGATGAAGCTACAGACTGGCGTACGTGGCAAAATCCTAACGAAGAATCAAGATGCTGCTGCTCTATAAAAGAAGGAAACAATTCACACTTTTAAGAGAGGAAAAGGAGGCATAGTTTAGTATAAAAGGTTTAGAGTTTAACTGAGTAGAGAGTTAGGCGAGAGTTCTGCAGCAGAGTCTTTTAGGCAGACAGACACTCAAATGAGTTGCATTTCAACTTGCCTGAGTGATCTGTTGTTCGTCCATAATGATGAGTCTAATATTTGCATACATTTTTATATAACTTCACTTAAGATTTTATGTTATTTTAATATGCTTTTGACGGTCTTTACTTAGTAAAATATATATATATATATATATATATATATATATATATATATATATATATTGCAGGAATTGAGAGATTGGAAGTAATTGGAGTAAAAATGGATGAATTGGACTGAAATAAAGAAGAAAAGTAAATTTAGTGACTCCAGTGAATATTAGAAGAACTTGGAAGGCTGAAGGCAAAGAAGCTTGAAATTTGAAGGCCTAAACTACAAAACTGATCAACCAAAGTCCAATTCTGGCTGAGAATAGAAAGAGAAGAAAACTTGGGCCATCTGAAGTAAATTAAATGAGTGGTCTGCTGAACTTGTCTTTTGCTAATGGACTAATTTAACTTGGGAGAGTGCAGCTGGATTTTGGATTATTTTAACAATAGAAAGCCTAGATAATCCAGGAGGGCAACCCTAATATGACCCCTTTAAGACCCAACGCGGAGAAGAAAAAAGGGGGAAGTTTGGCTGCGGAGTTCGACCTTGGGCAGAATTGGAGTCTCGCAAAGGAGTTCTTCGACGTGCGCAACAAAAGAGAGGGGCAGCAGCCCCTTTCCTACTGACCTACACCCGTTATTCATTTAAAATTTAATTAAGTTTGAGTAATTTAGTTTTCAATTGTTAGAGTACATGGATGTTATGTAAAGATTTATTTTACTTCGTTGGCAATTTAAATGGCTATTTCTTCCGTTATAATTTTCCGACAATTATCTTGATCACATATTTACTTGTGTTTGTGAATTTGGCATACTTATGAATAAGATGTTAGATTTAGCTCTGTTTAAATAGACCATGACTTAAACGTAAAAGTTTAGGGTTCCTTACCACATAGAAATATACCGGTAAGGCATGGTTGGCCATATGAGATACCCGGATTCAATGACTCTACAATTAAATGCAACTATAGGAATATAGGTTTATGATTAGTTGTAGCATACCCTTATGACTTCGGAATAAGCTTAAGGATATAATTAGCAGATCCGGCCATCATTTGTCATCATTGTTATTATAATAATTATTTAGCAACTGAAGTGGAAATAACTGTTGAATTCATTACTTGGTTTGATTCTCTCATCAATTTAGATTTAGGATTTTATTTCTTATTTTCGTCATCTTTTTCTCTATTTTGGTTACTATTGGAAACCTTGATATTTGATCTACGTCCCTGTGGGATTCGACGCTTCTTACCGCTTTATTGCGTTTTAGAGTAGATTAATAATTGTTGATTTGACATCCATCAATTTTGGCGCCGTTGCCGGGGAGGCAAAAGTTAAATGTCAGGTTTGAAAGAAAGTGTGCCTATATTTGAGCTATTAATGAAAAATTGTTCATCTTATCAGGAAAATATTCATTATTGGAATAATTTTCTCAATTTTAATAGTTGGGATGGTTGTCAACAAAATTCATCTTTTTATGATTTTAATCCTAGTTATTCTAATGATTGTTTTGATTTTTATCAGCAGGATTACTACAACTCCAGTCCATCCCTTCATGAACTAATATCCCAAGAGAAGCAAAGAAAAGAGATTGAGGAGCTCACTCAAATCGTTCTCCAAGTAACAAAAAGTTATGAAACTAGGAGTGTAGAGGTCCAAAAAATGGTTGACCTCTTGGGATGTAAAGGAGAGAAGAATCATGATGAAAGGGTCTTGCCTACGAAAAAAGTAGAGAGCGTGGTAGAAAAAGAAGATGAGACACCACAACTTGAAGAAACTATTTTGGATGATGTGCCAAAAAAGGGCGATTTGAGTGTGGTGCTTGGTCAAACAACTTCTCTACCTCTTGAAAAGCAAAATCACATTGACTCAGAGGTTCAAGATTCTTTGGTGGTTTTAGAAGAGTCAATTGTAGTCATTGGTGAGAACAACAAGGATGGAGTTGAAGGTGATTTTTCTTGGGGAGTACATGATGAATATGGTGGTCTCAATCAATTCCAAGCCAAGAGACCCCCCAAGAAGTTGAAAAAGTGGAGAAGAATTGATTTCCTTGTATGTTGGATAATGGACATGGGTGAAGAAAATGTTTCTTGGAGGCATGATGATGGCACATTCTTGTGTTATCGGGATGGTTATTCCGAGCGGCCTAAATACATGAGAATCGATGCTTGAATAAATCTTACAAATTTTCATTCATTTTTAAATTTTTTTTTTAATGTTTATTTTTATCTAATAAATGGTTTCTTTGTTGTCGTGTTTTGCATACTCCTCCCAAGGAAATGGCAGCCCAAAGGACTCTAGTGAGTGCAAATGTTCATTCTATGAGTTGGTTTGAATGCAAGAAGTGTTAGTTTAAGCGTGATCACGCTTTAGAGGAGCATTGCTTCGGTTTTCTTAAAGTCTGAGGGACTCTATGGAGTGGCCTTCATCACTCTCAGGGTGACCGAATTTCTGAATCACTCCACGGAGTGACCAATCACACTCTACGGAGTGATCTGAAAAATTCACGTCTCGCTCCGTGGAGTGCTCCATCGCTCTGTAGAGTGGTGCAAAAAAAAAATTATAGCTCTCGGGTGCTCTTCTCCTCTGAATCACTCCGCGGAGTGACCCATCTCACTCTGCAAAGTGGTCTAGAGCACAATGAAGCATAATACTGAGGCACTCCGCATAGCGACTACTATCATTCTACGGAGTGGGTCTGAACATAACTCGGTGTTGAAAATTTTTATTTCTCTCCAATTTTGGCACACCCAATGCCTTTGGGATAGGGAAGTACTTCTTCTTTTCTCTCCTAATTTATGTTACTTGTATTTCTAATTGAATACTAAGTCCTTTGAAGGTTTGATAAAGTGTCTGATGTTTTGGTTTTGAAAATTGTGTGCTCAATGTCTAATTGCTTGTCTTTAGTCTGGATCTAAATTTTGAATATCTTTATGAGCGTTAATGCCATCAAGCAATATTGTGATGAATTTTTAGAATTTGAGTGATTTAATTTGTGTAACTTAGTTCCTTTATGAGTTTTATTCTTAAATTTGAATTTTATTTTTGGAACTATGGTGATTTTGAGTTGCTTGCTTTGTATCGTCTCTATGCATACATCAAGGAACTTCATGAGTTTACTGTCTAATATTTTTAGTCTGTGCTTACATGCTAATCTTTGATACTCGAGAGAGACCTTTGTTGTGTGTTTCTAATGGTTAACAGTTACAATGCTAGTTTGCCATAACAAGGACGTCATAGATCCTTGTGCCGAGTCTTGGCTAGAGAGTGGCTGTGCTGGCTTTTAAATCACAACAAACAAGCTTTCCAAGTTGGTGGTTGGCATGTCTTTCAAATAGGGGAGTGTTTCTAATTCATTATTATTTTTGCACTTCCTTTGAGTTTTGCATTTTCTTGATATTATGAAGATAGTCATATTTAAGTTTGGGAAAACAATGTCATGCCATGTTATTTTGATTATCATCTTTACATGACGTTAGTTTTTGTGGTTCTTTTATGTACTATGTCATGTGATTACTTGTTATTTCTCTTTCCCTGTGTGTTTATGTGGTCCATTGAGGGCAATGTCCATTTTAAGTTTGGGGGAGAGAATAGTTCATTTTTCGGGTAGTAGTGCATATGTCCTCAAGTATTCGGTTCAAACTCTTGTTTTTTTAAAAAAAAAATCAAAAAATGGTTTTGAAAAAAGATTTAAAAATAAAAAAAATTATTTTCAATAAAGTCAAGAAAGAATTGCATGCTTTGAGAATTGTCAATAATCTATGATGAATTTAATTTTGAGGGTTACATATGGTTATAAAAACATCTGTTCAGGATCACTCTTAGGCAATGTTAGAAATTCATGACCATATCCTTATGCACACTATTCCATGTGACAATGTGTTGCTTTGGGCTTAAACTTTTAAAATCTTGAATGTTAATGCATTGTTGTGATCTTATACTGGAGTCCACTTGTCGGAAACCTGGGAGAACTGTGAATCTGAGACTTAGACTAAGGCATGCCTAAACATTATGGCAGTCTCTAATCGAGTCCATAGTGGTTTGGATTAGCCTGAATACCTTGGAAAAATGGAAAGTTGGCGGTTGAATCTGAGATTAAGTGTTTTATCTAATGAGGGAGTAAAGGCAGTGTGTCCTATGTGGTATTTATTCCCTTGAGAGGTGAGGTATGGCACCAAAGAGAGGAGTGTCCTCAGGCCTGGTGAAATTAAAAAGAAATTAAATGCTTAGATTTTCATAGTTGCTGAAACATGCTCTTGGTAAATGCCTGAGTGGGAAAGAGTTCGAAGAAAAGCCAATTGGACCAAGGTGAAAAAGGTAATAGGGTGAAAAGATGCAGCCAATGATGCTTGCAGAAATGAGAGAAAGTTCTTAGTTCTGAATCTCAGTAAAAATACCCTAGTTGAAGACAAGAAGGAAATAGGTACTGATCACAAGAATGTCCACTTGACATAAGTTGAACCTAATTTTAGAATGGACAGTAGGTTAAGCAACACTTTGTTATTTGGTCTGTTTCACACACTCACGGATGTGAGTTTCTGACTTGCTCAAGTGGTACTGAAATGTGGTGTACTTTATCTGTCTCTTGTGAGACTTGAATCTGAGATAAATTTTGACAATTCTATTTATTTTTTTCTATAATAAAATGAGTTTTGAATATATTTGCTTGAGGACAAGCAAAGTCTTAACTTTGGGGGAGTTTGATGAGTCTAATATTTGCATACATTTTTGTATAACTTCACTTAAGATTTTGTGTTATTGTCTTTACTTAGTAAAATATATATATTGCAGGAATTGAGAGATTGGAAGTAATTGGAGTAAAAATGGACTAATTGGACTGAAATAAAGAAGAAAAGTAAATTTGGTGACTCAAGTGAATATTAGAAGAACTTGGAAGGCTGAAGGCAAAGAAGCTTGAAATTTGAAGGTCTAAACAACAAAACTGATCAACCAAAGTCCAATTCTGGCTGAGAATAGAAAGAGAAGAAAACTTGGGCCATCTGAAGTAATTAAATGAGTGGTCTGCTGAACTTGTCTTTTGCTAATGGACTAATTTAACTTGGGAGAGTGCAGCTGGATTTTGGATTATTTTGACAATAGAAAGCCTAGATAATCCAGGAGGGCAGCCCTAGTATGATCCCTTTAAGACCCAACGCGGAGAAGAAAAAAGGGGGAAGTTCGGCTGCGGAGTTCGACCTTGGGCAGAATTGGAGTCTCGCAAAGGAGTTCTTCGACGTGCTCAACAAAAGGAGAGGGGCAGCAGCCCCTTGCTGCTATCCTACACCCGTTATTCGTTTATTTTAATTTAATTATGTTTCAGTAATTTCGTTTTCAACTGTTAGAGTATATGAATGTTGTCTAAAGATTTATTTTACTTCGTTGGTGATTTAAATGACTATTTCTTCCGTTATAATTTACGGCAATTATCTTGATCACATATTTGTTTATGTTTGTGAATTTGGCATACTTAAGAATAAGATGTTAGATTTAGCTTTGTTGAAATAAGTCATAACTTAAACGTAAAAGTTTATGGTTCCTTACTAGATAGTAATATACTGGTAAGGCATCGTTGGCCATATGAGATACCCGAATTTAATGACTCTACAATTAAATTTAACCATAGGAATATAGGCTTGTGATTAGTTGTAGAAATACTCTTATGACTTCAGAAGAAGCTTAGGAATATAATTAGTAGATCCGATCATTATTTGTCATCATTGTTAGTATAATAATTATTTAGCAACTGAAGTGGAAATAACAGTTGAATTCATTACTTGGTTTGATTCTCTCATCACTTAGGTTCAGGATTTTATTTTCTATTTTCGTCATCTTTTTCTCTATTTTGGTTACTGTTAGAAACCTTGATATTTGATTTACCTCCCTGTGGGATTCGACCCTTCTTACAGTTTTATTGCGTTTTAGAGTAGGTTAATAATTGTTAGTTTGACACCCATCACATAACTTGTATCTTTCAATCTCTGTTTGTTTTCTTTAGTCTTATAGTCATGTTTTATGCTCAGTTGCTCATATATTTTTTATTTAAAATATTGATTATGAGTATCTAAGTTTATTGTTGGGGTTTAATCACTCTTTCTATGTGAAATACTTTAAATTTGCATTCAAACAATACAAGTGTGCACAATTTTTATATTTGAATTAACCTTCTATGTAGTCTGATCAACTAGGCACTTGTACATGCATGCTACAAATTTTCACCTAGTGTGTAGTCTGCAAAAAAGTTGACTAACACGGGAAGTGCTGATCATCGATCCACCTATTTTGTGCATTTGAAACATGATTTAGGATTCTTCTTACTACAAATTTCGATAAGACCTTTCATGTTGCCAATATTTTTACTCATTCCATGAACTCATCATCAAGAATCGGTATTGAATTTACCTTCACAATAAGATGGACAGAAAGATTTCATTTAAAATTTATAATACGCATGACTATAAAAGAGGGAAAAATTGGCATTTCTATCCAAATTTTTATATGTGTGGTCAATGTCATCTATTCTTTTTGTATTAGCCCCTATTGTGCTACTGTATGAATGTTTAGCCAAATTTGTCCCACGGGCTCAATTTCCGTTTAATTTAATGGATTTATATTAATTTTAATTATAAAAATAACCCTTAAAATATGTAAAAATTATAAAATAGTCATTTTTCACTTTTTATTTATTTATTTTTATTTTATATTTCTCTTTACTGTTTTCTATAACCATAAAAATATAATATATAATCTTTAAAGAAATATTTATTTATTTTTAGACTCTACTATATGAACTTATATTTACTTAATATCAGACACTTGTAAATCGATCTCTGAATATATTTTCTTTTCTGTTTCATTTATATAAATTAGTCAAATTCATATTTTTTGAAAATAAACATTTTTTTTTCAAAGTGCCGTGAATACACCTGACTTGGCTCGTAGTTTTAGTCAAGCCCACATCGCAAATTGTAAAGTATGACACAAGTTAGTTTTTCATTTTTTTTTTCCAAAGGGATCAATAGCACTTCCCCATTTACTCCCATTGTGACTCGAACCGGTGACTAGAAGATCAAATTTTATGATTACATCGGCCAGTAAGATCAAACTTTAAGATCAAATTTCGGTCCTCAAGTTTTTTTCTGTTTTAATTACAAGATAAGAGTTTAAATTTGAGTATTTATTTGTGATTTGAAACATTTGATTTTGTTATTTGGTTACCAAGTTATAACTGTTGATGTGCGTAGCACCTAAATTCAAGAAATCGTATTTAAAAAGACATAGATAGCATTGGAAAGCTTTTTTTTTTTTTACTTACACGTGATATTTATGATAATAACTGTCATACCAACAAAATTGACAAACTTTTGCTAGAATCGTACAGTTCGATGATACAATTCTACAATTTTGATTCTACACTTGAAAACAATTCTTAAGGCTTGGACTAAAAAGCTGAAGGTACATGGTGATATTCAAAGTTCGGAGTTGTTTTAAAAAAAATTTCAAATGAAATGAAATTACAAACATTTGGTTCAAGTGTTAAAAGTATTGTGTCAAGTTAAATCTATGACGTACGTTGGAATATACATGACATAGTGCTTGAAATATTTATTGAGTGAGTTTTACTTATTGAGAAAGAATTACTTAACTCGAATTCAGATAAAGAACTATTCAAGGGTTTTGAAAGATAATTGAACAGCCCAAAAAATTAACATGTATGACGAGAATGTGAACTTAAATATTGATTCAAGTTTGCCCCAATGTTGTACGAATTCATTGTAAAGCTTGAAAAATAACAAGTTACAATGCAGTAGTTTTCCTATTTGTACTCCACAATTTAGCTATGTTTTTCTCTTCTGCGTTTCTGGGGAGCTATAGCATATGTATCTTGAGGCACTGATTAGCTTTAAGAGAGCTGGCTGTATCCTATTTGTGATTTCCACTTCTGTCAGGTTAGACCCTTTATTGATCTGCATCAGATGGCAACACTAAAAATAAGTACCTAATAAGAACATCACAGGCTACGAAATGATTTTATTCATTGTGTTTCTTTAAAGACACAGCGAAAACTAAAACCTCTTACCCCAGCTACTATGGAGACAGAAACCATGTTATCTCCGAAAGAAGTAATCTTTGTACTTGCCGGAGTTAAATCGAGCTTTATGATCTCACTTGCGATATCTTCTTCTCTGATTAATTCCATGGTTTCTTTCTTACACTCGAATTCTACCACCACACATCCTTTAGAAGTTTGGAGTTTCCTTTTCTTCATTGATGGCTGATCATCTTCCTCATCCTCCTTCTCCTCCTCATAATCATTGTTATCATCAACATCTTCATCACCATCATCTTCATCTTCATGGAAGTGACTGGCAATGGCAGAGTTTTCTACTTTTCTGTACTATGAACAGATTCTGCATCCATTTCCCCCTTCAGTAACCTTAATTCTTCGGTAGTCTGTTTCAGTCTTTCTTCAAGTTCTTTCAATCGATCAATAGCTCCATCAACGAAAGATGTCTTGTCATACTAAAATATTCATGACAACAAAATTTCAAACAGAGATTATATCAATTTTACGCAAACAACAATAACTTGGTTCCATAAAGATCATATGGCGCTATCAAGCTAGCTCTATGAAGTTACATATATTTTCCTATTGGAGCATCTACTGGTCTCCTATGCACTTATACCCGAACGAAGACAAATGTGATTCGCTCAAAATCTCTTATTATACTATTCTCACTTTCTTTTTGGTGTTTTCATTACAGATATTGACTAATGTTGTCCACTTTGAACATCTATCGACTCTTTTTCATTTCTACTATCGACAGTTTCTATCTTTATCATACTTGGTACGTAGACCAATAATTTGATCCATAAATTGTAAAACCTCAGTACATGTATGTAGCTACTTAACTAGTACGCACTACTTTCTTTTCAATTTCACCAAAAATTTACATTCACAAATCACAGAGTATGGACACCGTTCTCTATTTTTTCGACTGAAAAAGAACAATCACGGGAATTGATTTTATATATAGATATCACCCATGTCCGAAGTATAGCTAATTAAATGAAAAACAAAAAAAAAAAAAAACAAACAAAAAGACACAAAATCAGGAGACCAGAGTTCTTCTTGGTACCTTTTTGAGGCCAGGAAGTAATTGAGACAGAGCCCTGAATCGTTGGGAAAGCTTCTCTCGTCTCTTTCGTTCCAACATAACATGATATCTGGCTTGGTATGGCGTCCTAACAACCTTCTTCACAGTAACTGGGAGTTGTTGAATTTCTTCCAAGTCTTAGGAAGCTGAAGAACTACTGCTACTGCTCGCGGCAGAGGCAGAGAAATCCATATTTTTGTTCTCCTTAAAACTAATCATTGCTGGGAAATGATCTGTCCTCTTTTCAGTACTTGCAAAAAATCTCGTGTTCAATCTTACAAGGTTTGAACCAGATTTGCCTGCTTCATTATTAGTGCTGAAGGTTGCAGATGAGCTTGATGAGCTCCCAAAAGAAATTAACTGAGTTGTGGATGAATTGGAGGTTGGTTTAATTGCAAATAATGGAGCTTTAGGGGCCTTTGAAGAAATATGGATATCTGCAGGATTGGAAATTGATGGGTAGTTCTTCGTCCCAAGTTGCAACGTTGTATCCTAGTAAGAAAAAAAGTTAAAACACATTTTACATTGCCGGGGGCTTCATATGATGAATCAATCGATGACATAATCAAATTCATACTTCCGATTTGTTCCACAACAAGAGTTCGTATGTTTAATTATAAACAACAAAACAAACAAAACTCTTATTTTGGGAGGGATGGGTGAAAATTCTTACTGACAATGATAAGCATCTTGCTTGAAAAGGATCCATAACAGCTAATTAGACCTGCCAGAAAAAGGAGTTGACCAGATTGATCATCTTCGTTGTAAGAAAATGGTAACCGAATCAAAAACTTTCATAACAATTCACTTCCTCCGTCCTGAAATTATAATCCAGTTTAGATTTTCATTTTCCGCAATTGTCACTTGTCAGGGTAGTTAGAAAATGGGGCTGCTTAGCCGCCAGAACAGTTTATTTGTGGGATGCTGAACTGCCAGACAGGTTCAACCGGGTTGCTAGGTGCTGGCCTAGGAATTTTTTTTTTTTTAAAATTTGTGTAATAAATTTGTTTTTTTTAATAAGATCATGTTTAAGTAGATTTTTTGTAGATAAATTTGTTTAATTAGTTAGATTTAGGGTTTAGGATATTCTTTTTATTTTTTGTATTTAAATTAGTTGTTGTAAGTATTATTTATATAGAAGTTGTTTATAAGTTTTTTTTAGTTTGTAATAAAGTTGTTATTTACCTCGGTAAATAGTTTTTTTTTAAAATTGTTATTATGTAGTTAGTAGTTATTATAATTTAATTTCACATGTTTGAAGAATTTTCATATTGAATTTGCATAGTAAGTTATATTTTTTAAAGATAATGTTTAAGTAGGATTTTTTTTTTTGGTTAATGAAGTTGTCTAATTAGTTAGAATTCAAGGTTAAGATATCATTTTAATTTGTTATAAGTTATTTTTAAATTAGTTTAGAAATTATTGAAATTAGTTTATTTTATTTTATTTTGTAATAAAGTTACTATTTGCGTAGGTCAATAGTTTTTTAAGTTGTTATCTATGTAGTTATTATGGTATTTAAGTTAGTGGAATTTGACGATGTATAATTTAAATTTTGCAGATTCCATTGCAAGATTATGGTGGTAACGGTATTGATTACAGTGGTAATTTCGTCACAAACACGAGATTTGAGACTATTGATGACGTGATAAATTGGGCAAAAAATATTGCAATTAAGATTGGTTTTGAGTTGGTGATTTCTTCAAAGAAAAGTGAAACAAAGAAGTTATTGAGATATTCACATGGTGAACGGGATAGAGGGAATGCAGAGACTTTGGTGAGACATATAAAGACTAAATTTACGGGATGTCATTTTCAGATTATAGCCCAACAACGCCCAGAGTCTATTTATTTTGGAATCCGTGTTGCCGCCGGATATAAGGGTTTCGCAACCATTCATTGGCTATATACAAGGAGGGATATCGTCAGATAAGCAGGCTTAGTGACAAGTCAAAGGACATTGCACTGGAAATGTTTATATTTGGGGCAAAGCCAGCTGCAATTTTGGAGACAATTATGTCTCGGAGGACAATGCTATCATGAAACAAGTGTACAACTTTAAAGCTAGGAGGCAGCTAGAAAACTTCGAGGGCAAAAATTTGGTGAAAAGCAATTTTATAATATAGCTCGGAAGCACAAGTACGTAATGTTTACAAATACGGATCAAGATACAGGTGTGGTGACTCGTGTTTTTTTGGTGCATCCACCATCAGTCCAGATGTTTCGAATTTACCCCTGGTACATTGGCTTGGATTCTACATACAACACAAACAAGTACAACATGCCATTGTGCAAAATTATAAGGATGACTCCAACTAACAAAAATTTCTTGATTGCATATGCAATTATGAGGGATAAAAAGAAAGGGAGCAACAATTGTGTATTGAGCTTTAATCAGATACGATATGCATCTGACAGCTATTATAACTGATAGGGAGTTGGGACTACTAGAACCGGTTAGTTTGATTTTTTCAAATTCTGCCCACATGCTTTGCACGTGTCATATGAACAATACGGTGCATGAGAACGCGCGTTGTCAATGTGGAATAGATTATGTGAAGTGGTCTAATCACAACACCTAGAAAAATATTGCAGAAACTCCTACTGAATCGGAGTATTAATTCGCCGTACTAGGTATGAAAAGGGTCAGGCATCTAAAGAAGGATGTGTATGAGAGATTGGTGAAATATGTCGAAAACACTTGGGAAACACATAAGGAGAATTTTGTTCTTGCATGGACGAACAAGGTGACACACTTTGGCAACATCAATAATTGTAGGGTCTAGAGTGCCCACAACGTGTTGAAGCAATTTCTTCAATCGGTGACCAATTTGTTAGATACGCGGCCGAGGATTCACGCGGAAATCAAGTATCATTTAACCCAGATTAGGCACATGATTACATTATTGCTTTTTTTTTTCTTTCCATCCTTAGTTATTTTTCAATAGTAGTATATTAATAAGAGCGCCCGATCTTTTTAGCCCCTAAAGTATTTTCCGGTTCAATTTCATCCATAATATTTTTTCCTGTGAAAAAATTTATCCTGATAATTTTTTTTATAAAAAAATTGGTCCTATTGGCTGGATCTGGCTACTATTCCAGCGAAATATGATTTTTTTAATTATTTTTAAGAAAGGATAATTATATATTTTTCCCAAAATTCTATAATTTTATCAATTTCACCCCAATTTTTTCAAAACGTTTTTTAATTAAACCCAATTTAACTAGCATGTCACTCTTTCAATTTTACTCTATTTGTTTTTATTTATCCAAATCAAATCTTTCTATCAAAAAATATAAAGTGTCCTACATTGTTTACCTTATTCTCTCTCATATATATCACGGACAAACTAATCTTAAATATTTATTTATTTATTTATTTATTTATTTTCTTCTCATTATTTTTTTGCTCTAATGGCACTATGCTAAACAAAAAACAAACGCTTCACCATTTACTCCGTTGGCCCATACAAAATTATAAAAATATAATTGGAAGAAAATAAATAAATAAATATATTAGGATATTTTTAGTTTATTTGTCATAAAAATGAGAGATACTAGGGTAAATAGTGTAATGATTTTATATTTTTGGAAGTAAGATTTGATTTGATAGCATATATTATCTTTTTATATTTTAGTAGGAATTTTTTATTCCCATGGCCTAATACTAAACCAATAATCATATCATTTACCATTTTACTCATAAACTAAAAAATCAATAAAATAATAATGTAACTTAGAAAACAAGTATAGAACAATAAAATAAATTTAATGAATAATATTAGATTAAATACATTTTTTATAATAAATTATTTTAGAAAAATTTACATTCACAAAAATTTGTTTAAATTTCTTTTATGTTTTTCACTCTAATGCTTTATTTTTACCCAACTAACTACTTTTTCAGATTAAAAAAGTTTGTATTTCTAAATATTCATCTTTTTAATCTCTTATTTGACCTTTTTACCTGAAAATTTTTTTCTAAACCTTATTGCTGTTTACCTTATCCCTATTTATTATGTCAAAAAAATTAAAACAGTGAGGATATTCAAAATATAATGTTTTTTGTTTTTATTGTTTTATTGACGTTAACTAACACATAAGAAAAATCAAATAGGGTTCTAATTTTTTTAGGTGAAATATAAAATAATGAGTAAAAGAAGATGACAATGAAATTTTAGACTTTGAGAAAAAGGTGTTTGGGAAGAATGAATTGGACTTAAAAAGGAAAAAGAAATCCGATTTCACACTTTTTTTTTGAATTTTACAATATTTTTATCACGAAATATTTTATTAATTTAATATCATTTATTAAAATTATTTTATTATTTTGGAGGTATTCATTTTTTATATTATTATTTCATAATTTTAGAATTTTTCGGGGGTAAAATATTAAAAATTTATAGTTGATTCAATAATAGGCCAACAGAACAAAAAAAAAAAAACTAGGGATAAAAAAAATGTTTTAGAATATTTTTTAGTTTCTTCATGGTAAATAAGATAGAGAATAGGGTAAACAATGTGGTAAATTTTACATTTTAGATTAGTAAGATTTGATTGGGATAAATAAAATTAAATAGTGTAAAATTAAAAAAATGATGTGTTAAAGTTAAAATTGGGTTTAATTAAAAAAAATAGGGTAAAATTGATAAACTTATAAAATTCTGGGAAAACTCTGGAATCACCATTTCTTAAAAATAATTAAAAACTCATGTTTCGTCGGAATAGTGGCGGATCCGGCCAATAGGACTAATTTTGAACAAGAAAAACTATCAGAATTAATTTTTTCACGTGAAAAATATTAGGAATGAAAATTGAACTGAAAAATATTTTAGGGACTAAAAAAATCGGGCACACTATTAAAATACTTTAGTCGTGAAGGTTCAAGGTGTCGTATGATTCGGGCGTGCACTGGTTTTTCATTTACCCATCTAACACTACATGTCTCAAACTATTGTTTAGAACTACTGAATATTGAGTTCATCTGGATGCAAGACTTGGGTGAAGAAGTAGATGCGCTATGCCGTTGTGTATTGAGAAAAACTCATGGGGTTCCCTGTGCATGTGAGCTGAAGAGAGCATATGATTTGCAGGTGCCAATTAGTGTACAATGACTTCATCCGTTTTGGAGGAGACTTGATTTTGAGGATTCAGCCGCTGATTCGAATCCTGCAGGTAATGATGATGAGTTAGAGGATCACCAGATTTTTAGGAGTCTTGTCGATGAGGTGTACACTTGGGATCTTGCATTAGTTCGACGCATCAATATTCTCCTCCATGATTAGTTTCACCCGGATCAAATGGCTTATCAGGAAACGGCGGTTAAGGTTGATATCAAAGGGAGACTGAACGGGAGTACACTACCAAACGTTTACCGAGTTTGTGGGAGCATCCAAATGGTGTTAGGCGTTCTCGCAAGAGAACTTTGTCACTTAGGCCCACCACTACGTCATCCATGCCTACAGACGATACAGATGGTACAAATGGGTATATTATTTGATTTTTATTGTTATCTAAAAATGTATTCTAACGACAACATGACTGTTATTTTGTAGATATTACAGGCGACTGGCAGACAGATATTCTTTCATTTCACAGCCATCATGCTATCATCATGCCTTATGTATAGAGGTGTCTCAATGTGATGGGAAATGGCAACTTTGTTTTCCGTGTTGTGGCACAGTATGCTTGTGGCACGCAAGATGACTGCCCTGGGTTCGAGCATGCATTATCCTGATATGTACGACGGTGTCTACTTCTTCAAACTCGAAGCAAACATCTGACGAATAAGGTGGCTGAGTGGCGGATGTGTTCAAGCTCACTGGATGGAATGCACACAAGACTTGTTCGCCATTGCTACAATTTGGAATTCTGTTGTTTTTCTGTAGGAACTTGGACCTGATTGTAATGGTCCATTGGGGTTTTTCTGTACTACTGCATTGCCCCTCACTTCACGTACAGATGCAGCAGGACCGACTTATGAGATTGTACTTGTTCACATAAGCCCATGTGAGCACTACATTTGTGTTGATTTAGCTTCTAATTTTTATGTCCCTCCAGTACATGATCAATGGCATACCTACAATGACTTTTCTCTTGGTTGTTGGGATGCATACTAGCAAGATAGGATAGCGCTATGGAATAAGTTACGTACTAATATGTACAATAATGTTACCATTATTGTTAATCGTACTAATATGTCTTGCTAATGTGACAATTTCAAATCTCAACCAGTTATGTTCAAATACGGCAAAACAAATTTAACAAATACTCCCTCCCTCCCATAATTATTGTCCACTTTAATCAAGATGGAAGAATTTATTTTTGGTCAAATTTAACTATATTTTGTTTGAAACTTTCAGATATACCCCTGCCAGATAATACCCAAACCCAAGTCTCCTTTTTTTTTTCATCCTCTTCAGCCGTCAAATGCTGCCGTTCCTTATCAATCAAGGAGGCCACATATTCCTCTTCATGCAACGGAAAACCAGTGAAATTCTCCTCCCCACAGTTTCGATTTCCCAATGAATGATGCCTTCTCCAATTCCAATTATCTCCAAACTCCCCCATACATTATCGATTGAAAGTGTGGGTTCCTCACCAAAACTTATACAGTAAAGAATAATTCATTACTACGAATTAGAACAGTCCATCACTAGATTAAAGGGCTAGAACATCAAAGCCCCGTAACCGAGACTAGAGTACATAGAGTGATTATAAGGTAGCATAATTAATCTCTAATATCCGACAATTAGAAAAAATTTCGGCTTGAATAATTCATCTCTAGCTCAGACATTCTTTACTGTTCTAGCACAGTGTACCTCATCCTCACCGTCGTTTTGAGCCGTCGGAGTATGGGCTAGTTTTGCTGCTATTGAATTGTGTTCACAGTCGGAGTAAAGGCTAATTTTGCTACTATTGAATTGTGTTCACTTCTAATGTGTGTTGTTGTGTGTGGATAAAACGGTTTCCAATCATTAGATTAAAGGATAAATGTGTAACTTATTCCTTAAAAAGTCAAATCGGACAATAATTTTAGGACAAAATTTTTTTGTCAAAGTAAACAATAATTATGGGACAGAGGGAGTAACATTTACATTGTCATATTGGTGACCAAACCAAGTTACAGAAATCAACTTTTAAATTAAAACAACCACAAATCACTCGGCAAATTTTCATTCTTCCACGAACTTCAGCAATAATTCTTCATGCTCTTTCGCTGAATCCGGATAAATTGTCTGCATTTCTTGATAAGTTTTCCATAGTTGGTTGTCAACCGCTGGATCCACTGCTAAAATTACATACATATATAAATAATACAATTACTTGTCTATGATTGATAAATAGAACGAATTTAAAACGAATACAAACAATGATACCAATTGACTTACCCATTATGTGTTGGCGCGACTTGGGTTTGAATCCTGAACATTTTCGACCTCACGCTGGAGAACCGGATGCGAACGACAGTAGTGCCAATCAAGGTAATGAAGCACGGTTTCTGCCTCATCTAAACCAATCTGCTGGGCTAGGGAAAGGTTAAGGGAGATACATATTGGGAATTGCATCCATGCGTTAATAGCAACGTACGGTCCATACTCGACCTTGTACATCGTGGGATCCCAACCCCGTAGCCTTCATTGTCGTCGGGATATGGGGTGGAATGGTTTTGACATACCTAATCTGTCGTAATACTCTTGCTGGCAAGTAAGGCTCAATAATATTCCGATACTGAACAAAATCAGTGTAGCTGGCCCTTGGGTTATCAACAATAGGATAGAGACCGTATGCCAATCATACCAACATTACAAAATCATTTAATTCAATAAATCAAAAGTACAAGGAAAGTGATGTACATCATGGCGTGTAAGCCGTGTCAAGTCGGTGGCGGATACACTGTAGATATTGGTCCCCTTTTTGCAGCACCTAGACACTCCAACCGAGAGCTTGAAGTGCGCCACGACCCCCTGTGGTGGCACTATTCTGATGTGTTCTAAAGAATGGAAAATATTCGTATATCCACGTCTGAAGTAGGGTCAAACACCCAATAAACTTCTTACAACCTCCTCTACTAGTATACCCTAACTGATAGTAGAGATAAGCTAATGTAGCAGATCCCTAGGAATAAACCTTACTATCTTCTAATGGGTGTCAAATCAACAATTATTAACCTACTATAAAACGCAGTAAAGCGGCAAACAGGATCGAATCCCACAGGGAGGTATGCAAATATCAATGCTTTAAAACAATAACCAAAATAAAAAAGAAACTATTTCAACAGTAAAAAAAAATTCTTAAAATTATAATAGTGTGGGAGAACCAAATTAAGCAAAGAATTCAATTGTTATTTCCATTCAGTTGCTAATTAATTATTAAACTGACAATGATGACAAATGATGGTCAGATCTCCTAGTGGTATCCTTAAGCTTCTTCTGAAGTCATAAGGATATCCCTACAACTAATCACAAGCCTATATTCCTATGTTTGCATTTAATTGTAAAGTCATTAAATCCGGATATCTCATATGACCAATCATACCTTACCGGTATATTCTATCCGATAAAAAACCTTAAAATTTTACGTTTAAGTCATGGCCTATTTACACAGAGCTAAATTTAACAGATTATTCATAAGTATGCTAAATTCAAAAACACCAGCAAATATGTGATCAAGATAAATGCTGGAAAATTATAAACAGAAGAAATAGCCATTTAAAATCACCAACAAAATAGATAATTCATTAGACAAAATCTTTGTACTCTAACAATTGAAAACTAAATTACTCAGACATAATTAATATAAAACAAACAAAGAATGGGTGTGGGACAGCAGCAAGGGCTGCTGCCCCCTTCTTTGTTGCATGTCTAGACCCCCACGTATAAAAGCTCCCACCCGAACTGCTCCTCAGCCTTGAACCCACGTCCAAACTCCCCTATTGAAGCCAATGACCAGCCTTTTTATAATGAAAACCAGGGCTACCTTTGCAAAGAAAGATGGTGGTGATTAGAGCCAGCTAAAAAAGGAACAAGCTGATGTAACCAGGCTGATTACAAAGAAGAATGTTGTTGGATTTTGTGAGGAAATAGCAAGATAAAAAGGTGATTAAGAGACAACAAGTACAACCCAAAGCATGGCTCAAAAAGGTGATCAAAGACTATTTCAAAAGGTAGTCTTGACTCCTTTGAAAAAGCAAGCTCAATTCATTCAAAAAGGAGAATGTGCTTAGAATCCTATAAAAGGAGGAAGATCATATTGGAAAGAACAACAAGAGTTATTTTTTGACACATTCAAAAAGGTGAAGAAGAAAGCTGTAGAATGAAGGCACTGGAGCTGTCACTCCGGGAAGCGAGAAGCTGGCTTGCGGAAGTCACCTGGACAAAACAGAATACGACCATGAGTTTCCTTTTACTCTTGTGATTTCTTAAGTGTTTTAATGACGTTTAATACATTGCTCTTCATTGCTTTTGTGTTTAAGTTTCTGAATATGCGTAGGTAAAGTCTTTTATAGGGTCTAATCACTCAAATTTATGCAGTTATGTTTTGATTTGCACTCGGATGATTTTATGTTTCTAATAGTAAAGCTTGAATTAAACTGGCCATGTAGCTGATTGTGCTTGTATATTATGTGAATCTAGAAAAGGTACGCATGATTTAGTATGTTTAGTGTTAATTCATGATGAAGAGGTAACAATCCAAGGTTTTAATTAGTATCGGAAGATACCTAATTCATGTTGTTAATCAATAAGGCCTAAGGATCTAATGGCTTAGTAAATTGAACTGTTATCAAAAGATAGTCTATTTAATCTTGCTAAGATGCTTCTTGGAAAACTGGAAGTGATCTTGAAGTAAATTAGTGTCTAATTAAACACAAGTTCATACTACAATAGTGCAATAAATCATAAATGACTAAATAGAGGAGAGTGGAGGAAGACCCTCACCCTAGGTTCTTATCACTTTGTCAATCGTGAACGCCCCTTACAGAATTCAATTGTCCTGCTTTGATAGTGTTCTTGTAATTAAAAATACTTTTAGTTATTAATCTGTCTTTATGGGATTGACACTGCTTACCACTGTTTATAATATTAAGTAAGTTTTATTTTGGTGGATTCAACATCTATCAATTTTGCTATCCAAGTTTTAGTATAATCAATCATATGTGTCTATGTTTATAATTAATAAGATAATCTATTTTCAAACATTTCCTACATAAATATAGGTTCCTGAAAGTTATCTTTCAGAGGAGTAACAACTCAATATAATTCGCAGGAAGAACTCCCAATTTTATTACGAGGTAAGTGGTACTTAAATAAATGTTCTTTTCCATATTTAAGGTTAGTTAGTTTTGAAATGTAATGTATAATAGGCTAAGTAATAGCAAAACTTGATATAGTTTTGACTAAGGAAAAAGAGAGACGGGTCATTGAGCTCATGTCTAAACCTTTATAAGACTTTCTCTTAGATAAAGTAATTAAATACAGGAATTCCGTGAGATTTTAGTATAATCTTTGTAAGGCATCTTCTTAGTTTGAAATTAGAACTGTCAATGGATTTTAAAAAATCTTTGTACGACAAACTCTTTCTTTTGGGTAAGTCTTAAACACTGCTTGTGTAATATTTTTTTATAAATTAATAAAATTGGGGGATGCCCACTAGGCAGCGCCCTCGTTCTCTTTAAAATAAAATAGGTTCCTAAAAATTATATATTAATAATGATATAAACTACTAAAACGAACTGAAAAGGTTCGACAAAGTATGAGAACATTGAACTTTGTCTTTTATTTAAATTTACTTCTAATAAAATTTTGTCTTTGATTTTCTCTCCAACCAGTAAATAAAAATAATTAGATCATAAATACATAAGGAAGGAGGGTTGAAATTGACTATTTTTTCCTAATAGAACTGTAAACTAAAAGCTTTCAATTAATAAAATATTAATTTACTAAAATATAATTATTAATTTATCGATAAAATAATAATATTTATAAATTAATAAATTTTATGGGCCGAACACTGTTAATTTATAGACTTTTTGCTGTATTTTTACACTTTCTTGTCAACTAGCGCATCAAGACAAATATGTAACTAATATACTCATCGAGATAGACTCCCCCAATTCGATACTTAACATAGAATACAATAAAAATAGATAATTTATACGCTTTGTCAAATATTATACGTCAAGATAAATATATAACTAACATTCAATGAGACGGATTTCTCGAACAAGAACAAAGTAAAAAAGATTTGAAACAACACTAGTCGTGCAACGCGCCAACTAGTTTCTCTTAGAAACTATAGATCGTCAAAATAAAAAAAGATGCTTCCTGAAAAAATGAAGTACTAAAGAAAAACTGCAAAGTAGCAATTAATTAAGCCGGTCAATTATTTTTCCTCTCCATTAAAATTGTTCAAAATGGAAATTGGCTAGTCAGTACTCTCCTACGAGGGTGCCACATCAATATTTCATGTTCTGACTAGGTTGTCAAAATGTCCATCCCTAGGATGTAAAGAATCATGTAGGTCATCAATTTTCCAGACCAGTTAATTTTATTTCTTTTTTCTTTTTTGAAAGAAAGAGGAAATTTTTGAAGGAATAGTGATTTCTGTAAGAGTTGAATATATTTTTTATCAGTTCATTGATAATTGAAATCATTACATCACAATTTTACTCTTTTTTTCAAACCACTGGCTATGAATTTAATAACCAACAACTCAAAGTACTGATTGCCTTTCTCTATATAGTCTTTTTTTTTTAAAGAAGAAACTAATTCATTCCGACACCGATAGTGATCTGATTACATTATATGCTACATCATGAGCTAACGCGACTCTAGCCCTACTAACCTTAGAGACTTTAACATGACCAAAACATTCTGTCATCTTCAATATATCCTTCGTCAAACCAGCATACCAAACCGGTGTTGACTCCGATCCTTCTAAAAGGCTTATTACCTTCATGCTATCCATTAAGATGTGCATGCACGCCCATCCCACCGACAATGCTAGACCCAAACCCTCCCTTACCGCTGCTAGTTCTGCCTGTGCTCCAATGCTCCGCATGGTTTTCCCACCTTATGTATCACAACTCCCCTATCATCCCTAACCACCACTCCGCATGCGCCCCGACAAGGATCCTTCCTGAACGATCCGTCCACCTTGATCTCCACCAGTGTGACAGATGTGTGAGCATTCCCTTCATTCCCCCTGAATGTTACCGACCTAACCCTTTCTTCCTCTTGTTGATCTCCCCCTGAGTCACCATCCGCTCCATTCAGCCTTGCTATCCCTCGTTGTACAGTCTTCACCATATCATCCGCCTCTTGTAGGATTCTCTCCGGGTTCCACTCTCGCCATTCCACATTTTGTCATTCCTAGCTCTCCAAATATACCAAACAATACAGGTCGAGAGGTTTCTATCCTCATCTGTCGGTGCCTCCTTTAGCCATCCTCTGAGCCACTCCTGAAAGCTGCATCTTTCCGCTTGTAAAAAATTAAATCCAAACCCCAACCTTCTCCAGACCATTTGGGCCATGCTACATTCCAGCAACATATGCTCCACTGATTCCTGTTCCAGACCACGCGTAGGGCATATAGGCGGTACCAGCCTTCCCCGTTTCCACAGAGCCTTTGCCGTCGGGCACGCATTAACTGAGGCCCTCCATAGAAAGAATCTTACCTTAATAGGCACCTGTAAAGACCACATTGTCCCTGGCTGTTCTCTGAGCGATGAAACCGAAGGTGCATCCATTTCTCCCAGATTGATTGCCAGATGGTACGCAGTCTTCACAGAAAACCGTCCGTTCCTCTCACATCACCAATAGGGTCTATCGTACTCCTGTAAATCTTGCTGACCAATATATAAGGCCTCTATATTTGGAACTACTTCTTTCGGAAACACTGCTCCCACCAGCTGCCTATTCCACTTTCTTGGTCCTACAATAATACCCGATACCTTGAGGTCTTTTTCCCATCTCTGCATCCTCCTTGTTTTGAGTGGATTCCTAATACTTGGGATCCAATCTTGATTGATTGATACCGATCTCCCATTCTCCACTTTCCACCTTACTCCTTTCTTGAGTAAATCCCTTGCCCACAAAATCCCCCGCCATCCCCATGACGCTGTCTGGCTGCACTCCACCTCCCAAAAGTCCACAATCTTACAGTATTTTTCTTTAAAGACCCTAGCAAAGAGAGAGTCTTCTCCACTCCCTATCTTCCACGTCAGCTTACCAATTAGTGCCCTATTCATTTCTGATGCCCTCTTCATCCCTAAACCCCCCCCTCCATTTTGATTTGCATACCAGCTTCCATGCTTTCCAATGAATGCCTCTCCCATCCAAATCACCTTTTTAGATGAATCTCACTAAGCACTGATCTATCTTTGAGGCTGTTGCTGCCGGTAGTTTAAACGCTCCCATCACATAGTTGGACATACTTCCTAGGACATGTTAAGCAAGAGTAACCCTCCCTGGTACTGACATGTCCTCCACTCTCCACCCCTTCACCTTGCTCCGTATTCTTCTAACCAGATCATCGAAAATGTTCTTTTTCCCCTTCCCGAAATATAATCCAGATCGAAGCCCAAGTATTTGCCACCCAGCATCCTCTTCGTGACATTTAGCATGATAGACAAATACATAGTGATGGACGGGTCTGCGTTCGGACTAAACAACATGGACGACTTAGCGAAATTTATCTGCTGGCCTACATACTCCATGAAAACCCTCAGAATTTTAGCTAGCTCCACCCCCACATCTACTGAAGTTTCCATAAAGATTATGCAATCATTTGCAAACATAAGGTGAGAAACTGCCGGACCCTCCCTGGAGACCCTGATACCCTTAACAATTTTGAGAAAACATTCTCCATTCAACATTGCCGACAAGGCCTGCTGGCACAAGATAAATAGAAAGGGAGATAGTGGACATCCCTGCCTTAGCTCTTATTGGGTGCAAACTCTTCCAGTACTTGGCCGTGAATACTGATTGCCATTCTCACCTTGGTTACACGCTGCACTGTCCATCTACGCCCTCTCTCAGGGAACCCCATATGGTCCATTATCTTTTCTAGGTAAACCCAATCAACTCTGTCATAGGCCTTACTCATGTCAAGTTTCAGTGCCATAAAGCTCTTTTGCCCATATTTCCTCCTCCGTATATGCTCAATAACCTCATGTGCTATAGTGCATTCCCAGTGGTTGTCTGAGATTACCCCATTTAACACCTTCTTCGGTCTATTCGCCAGCACCTTTGCTACAATCTTGTAGAGCACGTTGCACAGACTGATAGGTCTAAAATCTGTAGCTTCCATAGGCATCTGCTTCTTCGGTATCATTACCAACAATGTTCGATTCCACTGTTCCTCTATTACACCCCTTCTAAAAAAATCCTCTACCGCCCTAGTTACATCCCCCAACAATTTCCCAATACTCCTGGTGAAAACCTGGTGGCAACCTATCCCTTCCGGGTGCCTTCCACTTCCCCATGGCAAAAACTGCATCTTTTATTTATTTATCCATTACATCTCTACTCAAAGATGCTGCCTCTTTGTCTATTATCCGACCCTCGATTAATTGCAAGACCTCCTCCATAGGATGCCGGCTCCTAGTCTCCTGGTGCTGTGCCATCTGCTCCACATAAACCTCTTTAACGTGGCTCTCTATCAAGTCCCTTATTTCCTCCTACGAAGACGTCCATTCCCCAGTACTCCTCCTAAGTTGAGTTATGAAATTTCTTCCACAGCGCTTCTGTACTCACCTATGGAAGAACTTTGAATTCCCGTCCCCCTGAACTGCCCCTGTCAGTTTTGCTCGTTGTTGCCAATACTTATATTGATCTTCTAGCACCTTGTCCAGCCTCTGTCTTATCTCCCTGGTTGACTCCCCCCGGCCCTGTTTGAGTTCAGCCTCTCTGATAAGTATCTTTATTCGGCAATCCAGAGCCCCAATAGATTGATTGTGTCAGTTTGTCAGATGTCTGAGAGTGGTCATCTGATTTCTATCAGGCTTGACTCCCCCCTCCCCGTCGACGGTCCTCCCAGCATTTCCCAATTATTTGTCTTACCACCTCATATCTCATCCAAAATCTCTCAAATCTTATGATCCTCTTTCCCCTCTTCGGGGTGGGGGAGGGGGACGTCACATTGACTATAACTGGACCATGATCCAAGCGAAGGATTGGCAAGCTTTCAGTAAATGCCTGTGGCTTATCCTAGCCATAGATCATTGGCAAATACTCTATCTAATTTTCCAAAATTTCGTCACCTCTCTCCCTCCCATTAGACCATGTGAACCATTATCCTCAACTCCTAACTTTCGAGAGACCCAGGCTTTCCAACATCCCCTTTAGACCTCTTTTTCCACCTTCATTCCTAATCTGACCTCCCCATTTATCCTCATCCCTTAGGATCTAATTAAAATCCTCCATTAGCATGAGCCGTTTATTATATGCCAAGCAAACCCCCTCAATATGATCCCATACCTCCTTCCTCTTAGTTGTATTCGGATGTCCGTACACAAAGCCCAAAAGCCATTCATTATCTCCCGTTGGAGTAATATCAAGTAGTACAAAATTCTGGGATTTACTTAACAGGATAACTCCTGCAGTAGCATCCCAGGCAATACAAATGCCACCTCCAACACCAATCAGATCCACTAAGACCCAATTCGGAAAATGCATGGAGCGCAACCATCTAGACACCTTCTGACTATTACATTTTGTTTCAAACAGACACATTATATTAGGGTTATGTACAGAAACCTTTCGCCAACCCTCCACAATTCCAACAGTAAATCCTCATGGCTGCTCTGGTGGCTGTTTTGGGACAGCCACCGCAACCCCATCAAAGGAACAACTGGCAGCATTAAGGACAATTTGCATTACCTCCGATATTATCACCGTTGCTATAACCGCATCCTCTGCTTGTTGGGTCTCCGTATCTGAGTCTTCTCTGTCTCATCTTCCAAGCAGTCTCCAAACCTCAACTTATGATAGCTGTTGATCTAGCTTCCTTCTTCGGACTGAAGGTGCGTCAAGAAGAAACGAAAGCTTCCTCTTCCTCCCCCCTGAGTAACTCCTATCTCCAGGCACCACCACACTGATCCCCAATTTAAAGCATCTTGCCACCCCATCCCTTCTATTTCTTGCTTTTCCCCCAAGACTTTCTACCACCACCCCCTCTTTTCACTTCTCGTCACCTTCCCGTCAGACCAGCCCCGCCGAGACCACACCTCTCTGCGTTGACGTTGGCGCCCCACCGTCTTTCCCCAGATCTCTTTCTTTTACCGTGATAGCAATCTCGTAGATGAAGCAAATTTCATTAATGCAACCATCAAACAAGAAAGTATGAAGATAAGTTGTTTATCCCGTGAAACTCAAAAGAGTGTGGAAAATTCACAGTAAGACGATCGTTTATCTAAGGATTTCTATCTCTTAATCAAACCAAGCAAGGAACACATTATCTATGAAAGATTCAAATTAAACAATAACCCACACTAAGAATAGTAAGGACACCATTCAATATACTCGATCAGTCATCATTCAAGAGACTCAAGAAAGGTAAGAGTGCTCAACTATGAAGGAATACTATTGATTAGTAATCTCCATAACCAACAAAGATATGCAACACATACACTATCTCAAAATGCTTATGCCTAAGCACAACTCATCCAACAAAAGTAGGACAAACCTCACAAAGGAACTCATGAACACACACATCATGAATTCGAAAACCATAGCCAAAAGAAAGGCTCAACTCTCGAACTACTAGAAGTAGTATGAAAATAAGAAGTTTAGTCTTAAAACAATTCTATCAAGAAGCATACTTGAAAAAGAACGGTTTCTGCAAGATCAAAAGATCCAAGACAAGATAAAAACCCTCTTGGTTAAATCATACTTGACATGAAAAATGGACAAATCATTTAACAAAAATTCTTCACAGGAAAGACTCTCATTAGAGAAGACTCAAAAATGACCATACATGGGTGCTTTAACTTTCGGCCATAGCCCCCCTATTTATAGGCTAGCAATTTCGGCCAAAGCACCAAAAAGAAGACCAACTAGGACTCTCTAATCTTATCTCACGCAGGAGTAGAGTTAGAAGAGTATTTGATCTCTTTGACTCTATCTAAAATCTAGGAAACCTTATCTAAATGACTTATCCTCAAATAGGATAATACTTAGAAGGAATCTAAGACTTCTAATCAAAACATTCTAGTTTAATTCAGTCCACATGACTTATTTAACTAGATAAAATTCAAAAATTGAACTCCTAGACTTAGATAAACTCTAATCTCGAAATTCAGCTCCAAATATTGAAGTAAAATGTCTTGAACGCCCTTCCAAAAGTGGAATATTGGTCTTGCGCCCCTCAAGTTGTAGATAACTCCAATTTACTCTAAAACTTGTAGAATTCTCTTTATTGACTCCAAAAGAATGAAAAAATACTTGAAACAATTTAGATAGTTTGCACCCTATTCAATTGTGTAACAATGGACTCAATCTTGAACACTTTGATTAAATAGGCCGTCCATTCAAGAACCTAAATCATTCTTCTTTCTAGCTTGATCAATGATCTTCATGGAGCACCTAGAGTCAGACTCCTTTGATACTCTTGAGCACTTATTTCCATGAGTGAATCATCTCCTTTGGTTTGAACCCCAAAGTTAATGACATTCTCATCATCTTGATCATAGCTCTCTTGAACCAACTCCCTATCACATAGGTAGTCAAGATCCATCCTTTCTTCCTTGATTGGCTTGCAAAGTAAACTTGGCATTCCAAAACTAGAATGAAGGACTAGCTCATTCCCCTCACTAAGAGAATCACCATGGAAGGCTATATGATTCTCATCACACCGTCCTTGCTCCCATCCTTCGGTGGCTTTACCACAACCATCGCCATACTCGTCACTGCTTTCCCGATCTACCATTCTGTCACTTAGGTGGTGTCCTCCCGGCGGTGCTGAGAAGGACCGGCGGTTCCTTGTTGTCGGTCTCTTCATCCTTCTCCACTTAGAATAACCATCCTGATACCAGAAGAATGTATCATAAACTACTGGATTATGCCTCTAGGAAATCCATCATCCAGCTTTCCAACTTCTTGGGGATTTTCTTGGGTTAAAATTGATCGAAATCAACATACTTTTCTTGAACACCCCAAGTGAATTCACCTTGAACTCCATCAACATGACTCTCACTAATGGAGATAATTAACTCTTCTTCTCCACATATTTTGTATTCCCAAGGTCAACTATCTCTTCCTTTGGAGAAAGAGTCTCATTAAGAACTAAGCACGAATCATTCTCACTAAACAGTCCCTCAAGCATCAACTCCTCATCAAGTGGGTCATTAACAACTTGTTGCACCACCTCTTGGCTCAACAAATTTTTCCTCACCACTTGGGGAAGTCAATTTCTCACTATTCCTGAGCGGGTTTGGTGATGGAGGAGGTCTAGGTGGTGGCTTTTAGTAAGGTGGTGGGTGCACTTCCACCTCCGTTGGTTCGGTTGTGGATTCCACCTCTGGTTATTGTTCTATTTCATTCTCCTCCATTGTCGTGACTATTCTTTTGAGGGCTTGCTCTCTCTCCATCCTTAAGATGTTTTCCACCTTTTGGCACCGTAGGTTCATTTGGTCAAGACTTTGCGCATGCTCTTTTAACAAGGCTCGAAACTCCTCAATCTCTCTACGGTGCAGTGCTTCCTCCAATATTTCATTCCTTTGCATCAACTCTTTCGTCCTTGCCTGAAGCTCCTCTATTTCCTTTTGGAGTTGCACCTCTTTGACATCATAGCATGAACATATTGGTGAATGGAATAGTAATAATCATGTTCATAAAGAGTCAAAACTATTATTTGCATAACAAGGATTAAAACTATAAAAAGGTTCATACGGTTGGTAATTATTCCAATAGTTAAAATTGGGATGGCTCCTACGACACAACTTCCTCGAGTCAATCTTTGACGTTGGCAAGTCAATTCTCAGATTAATCATTGTACCCTGCTGTTAGAGTTGTAAAGTCGAGCCCAGCCCATAAAGATCATTTCTTGATATGGAATAAAGTAATCTATTTATCTTTTAGGCTGGTTTTGTGGAATAAAAAGAATATCCTAGATATGAAAGATAATTATCCAGTTTAAGTTCCAAATTTAGCCACAAACTTAAGATTAAAACTCACAAACTTTGGCAAGTAATAAGAACCACTCTACAGAGTGTCTAACAAAAAAAGAAAGAAGAAGAAAAAAGAATCAGTTCGGGTTAAAAAAGTTTATCGCCGTCCCCGGCAACAGCACCACTTTTGATAGGTGTCAAAGCCACAAAAATAAACCTACTTAAAACTGCAAACAGTGGTAAGAAGGGTCGATTCCATAGGGACGGGTAAAACTCTAATAGCCCTAGTGATTCGACTATGACAACAAGCTAACAGAGAAAAAGATGATTTTTGAAAGTGAGAAACTGGCTTAGCTAAGTGTCATGGGATTTCTATTCCACTATCCTCTCTCTAGCCTCTTATTCTAGTTGCTACTTTTATGGTATGAAACTGTGTTCAATCAGACATTATACACTTTGAGATCACTACCAATTGCTCCAGACAGAGTCCTAATAGCAACAAACCCACTATCCTTTGATGTTGATTCCAGAATACTATTAAGCCATTAAGTTCCTAAGCCCTTATGATCGTCTAATGGCAAACAACTAACTTCCGTTGTTGTTTGAAACCTTGGGTTGTTACCCCCCTCATCACTAGCAAATACTAGACATTCTAAGTGATTCTTATCCGTTAGGGATTTACACCACATGCATGCACAATAGACTAGTTGATCATGATAATCGAAAGGGTAATATAAACTCTACTAGGCACAAAAATATCATCCATGCACAACCATGAATAAAAACTCGAGAGATTCAATAGATTAAAACCGCATAAACAGATTAGCTACTAATGTTCTTGACTACAATAATAATAACATTGAACCACATAATCAAAGACATGATTGCTAAACAAAAAAAAAAATACAAAAAGATGAGAAAGAGTGCAAGGAAACATATCTACTACTGCTGCTGGGCTGGCGACTTGGGCAAGTGATGAAGCGAGTCGCCGCTTGTGTCTTCTACGTACTGCTTCCCTTCTCTTCTCTCTATTGCCTATCTTTCTATTGGTGTCATTCCCCCTCTCTCTGGTTGATCCTTTCCTGCTGCTGATCTTCTTCCTTTTAGAGAAGTCGGAGAAGGCTGGTCTTGCTTAGCTTGGTCGATTTGCACTTTATCAAAGAGTCAAAGTTGATTTCTTGATTTAGTTAGAGGAAGGATCCTCCTTCTTTCATTTCAATCAGCTTTCGGGAGTTGTTTATTAGATTAATCCTTTGCAGTCCAACAATCTCCCTTGAAATCAGCAACATCCCATCGTCATTGCTCTTCCTTAGCCTTGAAGAGTGCTTACTTCTCAAGCTTCCTTGTGCTGCTCTCGCCAGTTTCTTCTTCTTCTTGGGTTTGCATCACAAGTCCAATTGGCCCTTTTCCAATTTCTGCCCAACTTTTCACCAATTTGCACCAATTTACCCACCTTTTCATGAATTTTGAATTTACGTCCCTAAGTCACCCAAAACATTAAAAATTAATTCGAAATAAATAAATTTTAACTAAACATTATAATTTACAATTAAGAAAAGGTAAATTAAGCATACTTTTAAATGTATAATTTGACTCGCATCAAAATCCTCTTATTCCTTCAATCTCTTAAAAAGAATAGCTTGAGAGTGTAAACAATTTGATCTTGATCATTTCCTATCAAAAGCCATTTCCTTTATTTTGGCGTCTTCTTCTGTGACTTTTAAGTCTTTATTGACATCACCAAATATGTAAGTATTCTAAACCTTCAAAAAAAAAAACCTTTTAATCTTTTCAGTTTGCATGAAAATGCTCACATGCCATAACCTGAAACTTCTTGACTCCAACTGTATCTAACTATATTCAAGAATTCCTTCCTTCGCAGCCACCTTTTCTGACTATATTCAAGTTGCCCTATTAAGATGCTGAATTGTAGAACTTGAGAAGAACTCGAACCATTCCTTCGAGAATAACATTCTATCTAACTTCTTAAGAACCCTTCCATTTTATCGGTTACCAACTGACGTGAAGTCTCTCCCTAAAGTTTGAATTGCAGTGAGATTACAAGACTCAATCCATTCATCAAAATCCTCCATGGCAGCTTGATCCGGTTGCGAATATCCCGAATACTCATCCAAATTCTGAATGACATTAAAATTGCCCCCTATTATCCAAGGATTCCCTCGATGTTGACCATAAAACATTGATAATTCTAGTTGATTTCGCATACACCAGCAAAAATAAGAAATTCTTCTAAGAACTTTGATGCTGTATTTCCATATGAACAACATGCTCCCTATCTCCAAGTATATTAACAACATACTCTTGCACAAAACTCAAATTTTTCCATTTATAGGTGAAAAACCAAATTCCATGTGTGACTTTTGTCTCAACTCCTGCAATTTTCGAGCTCGCAACATCAGCTCCAAAATGTCAACCAAAGAAATTAAATTCCTAGGCCTTCTTCTAGATGCTTTATTTCCTACTCCTCTGATAGTCAAAATAAGCTGGCTTATGATATTTAAACCTTAGGAGGAGATCGCCTTGGATTCTCGTTGAATGACAAGGTTATAATTCATCATTTCGCCGCATTCCTTTGATTTATCCCTTTAGATGGCCAGGCTTCTTTTTTGTTTCTCCTCCATCAAATATTCTTTCATCTGCAGAAATCTCCATGCATGGTCTTTCATCAAAATAGTGATCATCTTTCGCAAAAAAATCCGGAAGTTTATGTTTCATCAAGTCCAAAACATTGTGGTCTTCAACAAAAATTTCTTCTTAATCTAATTCTTCCTCATTATCAGCCTTGTCATTATCAAAATGTGTTTTTGTCATCATTAGCCTCATTACTTTCCTCTAATTTGTTCAAATTTGAAATCACGGCAAAACGAGATGAAGCTCCAGACCTGAAGCTAAAGCTGTTGTTCTTATGTTGAAACGATTTGATCAGTTGATTTTTGTGGTTCCCAAGGCTCTGTAATTGCTGAATCTCCATCAATATTGAGCCTACTTGACTTTTTTTAGAAGTGTTGATCTCTGGAATTTGGTCTTCAACAACAATAGGAATAGATTTCTTTTCAATGATATTCAGACCTGACGATGATGGAGCATTTTAATTCAGTATACCAGCCTATTATTTGCTCTTTATTTTGGCTTCCATACATTTTTCACTTGGTCAGAGCTTTTAGAAAACAATTTTCCTTAATCAATATTATCACCATCTATTGATTCCGCAATCTTTGTTATGGATTTGTTTCCATTGGTTAAGGCATCCTTGTTGTGTTGGCAGTGATTTTCTTAATGCCCTGTCTTCTTTGGATAATATTCAGGCAAATTGTCATTAAAAAATGGTTGAATGTATTAACTTTAATTCACAAATGGATGCGCTTGGGTAAATCTTTTAGAATATCCACTTTCATGCACACACAACCAAAGGACGAGATATATTGAGTTTAGAAACATCAACCTTGAGAGGTTTACCAAACATACTGGCTAATTTACGTAAATACTCTTCATTAAAACGATGAACAGCTTCGAAGGATACCCATACCGAGACTATTGACGATTCATGAGTCAGATTGAATTTTGTTGTCCATTTCAAGTCTCTCATTAGATGTATTTCAAACGTCCATAGTCCTTTCATCCAGCAGCACTGAAAATCTCCCTCAAGATCAAAGAAAATTAGAACATGGTGATGATCAATTATATCTAGAAAAAAGTTCCTTCGAAACAGATCATGTGAAATTTTTTCCACAAAAAATACATTTTTGGCCGTCCTTTTGAGAACATTATGACTAGAGCAAGGCGGAAAGGAATGGCAAGTCGATCATCTTCTTCTTTTGTGAGTAAATGTTGGCTCCTCTTTGAATATGTTGGCTCAGATTTAATTGTTGGAGTTTCTTCACTAATGGAATCTGTTGTAGCAACCAAAGCTCTTGGATTCAGTTTCGAACTCCTGAAGATTTGAGCAAAAGAAAGTTTTTGGGGAAGGTTTTGGTTATCAGATGTTTCGAGAGGCCGACCAATAGCCATGTCCGACTGTGAAGGTAAAGTATTTTTAAACAATACTATGGTTTTCTAGAGATAAGCAACAAAAAAATTAATAGTTATAATTCAATTTGAATAACATCCTACTTTAATATTAGCATCCTTATTATCTTTTTTTTAAAAAAAACAAATTAAAACAAATTAAAGAAAGATAGAATGAAAAAATGCTCCGAAATGTTTTCAAAAGCGGAATTTCACACGGGATCGCTTTGGCATGTCATGATCGGATCGGATTCTAGATCGGTGAAATCGTATTGGTGGGATCGTAATCATTTTAAAATATTAATATATATATGTGTATTCTAAACTCACCTTAATATTTTGTAAAGATCTAAAATATTGAGGGTGCAGTTAGTTGTTTTTGGTTCAAATTCGTCATTTTGAAATTGTGGGTTTCAATATGTTAGTTCAATTTTGGTCTGAATTCATGGAGGAGAAGTAGACTAGTGCCCGCATAAGTATCATAAACTCAAAATTCTAACTTTTATCTCTTTTTTATACAAAATCAATGATTTGTACAAGGATCCCACCGATTCCATGGGATTCCAAGGATTTTAGCATGATACAAAGAAGGATTCCATAAGATTCGGAATCGATTTCGTGATTCCGTATTGCAGATCGTAGCATCGTACAATCCGGATTGGGATCTTGAAAACTGTGCTCCGAATTCAATTTATTTTGGTTTTTCAAGTTTTTTTAGAATGGTAAGATGTTTCTTTTTTATCATCAACCTGTAATATAATTACTGAGTTTGTTTGTTTGCTGAAGTAAGGGATACTTCTCTCTCTAAAATTTTTTGCTCTGACTTCTCTCTAAACTTTATTCTGTCCAAAACCCTAACTTCAAGATGGCGGCCACTAAGCCGCCGGATGAAAAAATCCTACTTTTGCTCAAATTCTTAACGGATCAAAACCTAATCCTAGGAAGATGTTGAAAGGAATCTGAAAGCCAGTCAACAAAAAATCCATCATCTATTCCAATCCCACTATCTACAAAGGTGAGCCAGTGTTTTTGTTAACCAAAGAAGAGGATGAAAAATTGGCTGAGCCTTTCAAGCTTGCGCTTATAGGCAAATTCTCAAAAGGTTGGCGATCCATGGAATACTTATGGTCTCAATTTCAAAAGGTAGGGTTTAAAGGTGAGTTCTCGTTGGGAATGTTGGATCATCGGCATATACTGATTTGTTTCGATCAAGAGGATGATTTCCAAAGATGTTGGATCAAGGGTCTTTGGCTGTTTGAGAATCATGTTATGCGAGTTTTGAAGTGGATGCCTGAGTTCAACCCGGAGCATGAGTCTTCAATTGCGCCAGTTTGGATAGCGTTTGAAGGCTTGCTGATTCATCGTTTTAATAAAGATTATTTGCGAAAGTTAGCAGGGATTATAGGCACTCCATTGAAGATCGATGTCCCAACTTGGAATATGTCAAGACCATCGATTGCAAGGGAATGTGTTGAGGTTAATTTATTACATGATCTTCCAAAACGTATCAGGCTCGGAACATCGAAAAATTCGTATTTTCAATCAATCACTTATGAGAATCTACCAGATTATTGTTTACGCTGTCGAAAAATAGGGCAATAAGAATTGGACTGCCGACATGTTAAGGGGAAAAAGGAAGAGGCAGAGGGACAGCAGAAAAACACAAAGGTTGCGGAAAAACAAGTGAAAAGCATTACTGCTGCGAATATTGTTAAAGGTAAGGCGCCAGTAAATAAGAATGCTTGGAAATAGAAAATGGCTTCTCTCTTGATTGCTGAGGCAGTAGATAAAGGTAAGGATGCTTCTACAGCAGGAATGAACTCCAAAGGAATAGATAAGATCGCTCGAAAGAAGATTTCCTGGTGAATACAGAAAATAAAGCGTCATCGTCAGGAACAGCCGCAACGGAGAAAGAGAAAATCCCAATTGATGTGGTTGATACGAGCTCGCCAAGTAATTCGACTGTATCGGAAAGGAAGATTTCAAATCAACAACTCGATTCTATAATTGAAAAGAATGCCTCAGATGAGTTTTGTTGGGATTCGGAGGGTGCTGGAAATAACTTGAATTTGGCGGAAAACCTATGCGTTGTTTTCAATCCGCAATTGAATTTTTCGTCTCGATTTGAAGTTCTGGCTACGATGGATGATAATCCGTTAATGGAAGATGGTACAGATGCGGTTGAAATTTTGGATGATACATCGAAAAGGTCTGAAGAAGTGATTTCAGAATCTGAGAAACTTCATATGGATGGTGCAACTGGAGACAATGTTCAGCGTACATATGCTCGAGATGATATGGATATTGAAAATCAGATTGCTGCAAATCCCCTTCAAGTTACAGGGGTGGTGGAATCTGATGACGAAGGGAAAAAGAAGGAGCCTGAAAGGCCTAAGGGTTCTGACCAACAAGCCACAAGGTGCGGAAACTCGAAAATCGTCGAGACTCAAATGTTTCCAATGAGTAATCAACTAATTTGGAATATCTGAGGAGTAGGGAATAAAGCTTCTCTTCGTCGTCTTAAGACTTTAATTTCCTCGCGTTCTATTTCAGTTGTTATTTTATTGGAGCCTATGTTACCATCTAATAAGTTGGACGAGATGAAAAATAAAATTTGATTCAAAGAGGCGTATTAATCAAGTACTGGGAAGATTTGGGTATTTTTTTTCCTTCTGAATGGTCTGTACATCTATTGGGAGGTTCGGATCAGGTGTTACATTTTGAGATGGAAAGTCCAAAAGTTGCTGGTAAGATTTTTATTTCGCGGCAGTGTATGCGAAATCGACAAGGAATGAGCGGCGGTCTCTATGGTCAGAATTGCAATTATTTTCCGATCAAATGGATGGTTATCTGTGGATGATTGGAGGGATTACAATGTGATTAGAAGTCTGGATGAATATGAGGGAAATTCGCAACCGGATTAGGGGAGCCATGGATGACTTCAATTCCTGGATTAATAGTTGTGGACTCATCGAAATTACTCCATTGAGGAATCCTTTTACCTAGCCTGGCAATCGATAGAATGGTCGTGTCTTGAAGAGGCTGGATCAAATTTTATTTAATCAGGCGTGGATACAAGTTTTTCAAGAGTCTTCGGTGCATCACTTGAGCAGAACCATGTCAGATCATGCTCCATTACTGCACCATTTCAAAGCTGCTACAGAAACGCGGCCAAGCATATTCAGATTTCCAAAAATGTGGACGAGGAGGGAAAACTTTCTGGACATTGTTAGAGGAAGCTGGGAGCAGCGGATGCAAGCAACCGGCATGTTGAGATTTTCTCTAAAGTTGCGTCGGCTAAAGGTGTGTTTGCGGGAATGGAATAAACTAGATTTTGGAGACGTTTTCAGAATTTTAAGAAAGCGGAGGAGGCAATTCATGAGAAGGAGCTAGAATATGATCAATTTGGTATTGATTTTGCACGAATGGAGTTGCACTGACTGCAGGCTGTTTTGCTACAGAGGCTGCGTGAGCAGGATGATTTTTGGCAGCAGAAATCAAAATTAAAATGGCTAAGGGATGGTGATGCTAATTGTCGAGGGTAAATCCCGGGTGCAGAGAGTCAATGATCTGACCTGGACAGGAACTTGCAAGACGGAGGTTAGTACTCCGAAGATTAAGTCAGTTCTAGGGAGAGAAACAGGTAATTAACACACTTAGAGAGAGAAACGATAGTGTGGAATTGAATTCACAATAAATGTTTAAGGAGTATTTATAGGTCCTAATGGGACAATACCTGTGGGCCCCCGTGTCAGGAGGGGCAAAAGCGTAAATAGACACCGTAACCCGGCTGGGCCTTTAGAGAAGGATAAACGGACCACTTGGGCTTATAAGATAAGCCCAAGTGGAGTGAACAGTTGGGCCGCCAGAGTGGGTCAAAGTTGACCCCCAACAAGTGCCCCTGTCAAGCCCAACGAAGCAAAGCCGGATTGGGCTTGACAAAAAGGAATTGAGAGCCCAACAGATCAGCCCAGCTTCTGGAATCTTCCTTCTTCTAATCGCCCTAGATCCAACGGCCCTGGGTTTTTCCCGCCCAAACGTGATGGACGCGTAGGATTTCGTGGGAGACCGCGCTGCAATGATAGCGCCTGATGGGAAATCGAGACACCTGAATTCCCCACAGGACGCCTGAATTCATTTTCCTCCCTTTTGCATTTAAATTTCAAACAGACAGAGCTCCGATTTCCTCTCTCTTTTAGCGAATCAGAGCAACATTACCATTCGGGCACCGGAATCACGGTCGGCGACTGACCACTGCGGCTCCTAATCGACCATTAACGAGTAAGTCTTCACCTTCTTTGTAAGTTCGAATTACGGTATGGCTAAAGAAGTAGTTAGGGTAGAGGACATTCGGTGTTCGCTAGACCAAGATAGGTTAAGCGATTTAGAAAACCACTATAGCCTTACGGCTATCAACCCCACCTTACCAGAAAGCGATGAGAGAGCCAGTACTCCCCCTCCGGGGAAAATTACAATTTATGAGAAGTTTTTGGAGTACAGGCCACACTTTCCTCTTATGCACATGTTCAGAATGATAGTAGAAGCCTACGGCCGACCTCTAGCCCAATACACCCCGAACCTCATAACCATCGTGTTAGCCTTCGTACACATATGCAACAAGACGGGGGTAGAGCCAGACATCTTCCTATTTAGATGTTTTTACAAGCTCGTCCGATGCGGGTAGAGTTTTCCCGGGTGGTTCAGCTTCACGAAAAACCTAAACAGTCCCTCCAAAGAGTTAGTAGCCAAGAACGAGAGTTCTAAGCATTCGAGGTCGGGCTTCTTTTACGTGGACGCGGACTTTGTTTCCCTTTATCCATGGACGCCGAATGAGGGGGGAGCGGCCAGTTTAGATCCGTGGACCAAGAAGGATAAGAAGGATATGGAGGCCCGAAGAGGAGACCTAGAGAAACTGGTCAGGTGGAGGAAGACTTACACCTATAGGCAAATTGCGTCGTTGAGTGACACGATCAGCTCTTGTAACCGAGGTATTTTACCTGAAGACTAACTTTGGTTATTTTTCTATTGATAGGTATATTTGCTAATCTCATGGGTAAACGCTTGGCTTTTGATGATTCAGACGAGGAGGAACAATATCCCGAGGAGAGGCTGCAAGAAACTCCTCAACCAGAAATGGGGCAAGTGCCCTCCTGTCAGATGATGAGGGCGCATGCAGAAAGTTCGAGGAAGAGGAACCCCTCAGGCCAAGCCTCGAGCCATCAAAAAAGAAAGCAGGGGGATCCTGAGGTGGTGGAGGTCGACCCCTTGTCCTTCAGTCTGCCCGCAATTCAAGAGCTGTCCTCCATTGACGAACTCTTGAAGGAGGGATACGAAGATCAAGGGCGAGGAGTGGGCCAGTTCGAGGGCGTTCCCGAGGGTCAAGCTCTGCTGACGTTCGACCCTCCATGGGTCGAATGCGCGGACCTGCCCACCGCAGAGGCGCCGCGACTGGAGGATGGCATGAGACAGGTAAATCTTTCTTCCTTAGTATTTATACTCTTCGCATTCGGAGGAAGACCCCACGGATCAAGAATGTCCACGTCATGCAGGCAGTGCAAGCAGTGAACTCCTTCATGACCGGGTGCATGGACTTGGAGAGACAGCTGGCCTCGGCCAGGAGGAAGGTTGCCAGTGAGGCCGGCAAAGTTAGAGAGGCTGAGGCGCGGCTCCAGGCCTTGGAAGAGGACAAGAGGCGACTGGAGGAGGACATCTCCAGAATGAGAGGGGAGTTCGAAGGTGTGGAACTGGCCCACAGTCTCCAAATCGAGAGCCTCTAGGCGACGAGTGTCCCCAAATCCTGTCTGGACGTGTACATTCTAGTGGGAGTACAGAGGTACTTGCGGTCGTCCGAGTTCGCCCTCGGGATAAATGACGTCATGGACCTGGCCATGGAAAGAGGGGCGAGGAAGGTCATCATGGAGATAGAGGCGTCCCGGAGGAAGAATGAGAACATCCAACCCATCCTCGATAAGTACGCTAATAGGGAGATGAAGGGAAAGACGTCCGCAGTAAGGCTGCGGCGCAAGGCACGGAAGCACTTCCGGGACATGAACTTTGCACTGCTACCTATCATGCAGCAGATCGCTGAGACTTGCCCCTCCATTTCTAAGCCCGAAGACATTCTGGACATCCCAGGCAGTCCTTCCTTCGTCTTCCAGATGCCGAGGGGAACTCAAACGCCTCCGAGGAAGCCACCGGGGCCTGACGAGGAGCCGGAGACGGTCGGACATGCACCACCCACCAAAGGGCACAACTCCGGGAGCCGCGGAGGGGGCGGCACTTCGACTGACTCCAACACCAACAACGGAGACAAGGTGAATGATGCGTAGGGTTAGGACATGATAGTGATCATCTATCCCCGTCCCCTTTGTAAAATTTTCACCCGAACGATAATGAATTTCAATTTTATTCACGATCGACTTATTCGTTATTTGTTAGTAATTTCATGTTTTTGTTCGTCGTCTCAATTTTAATTCTACTTTTAAGGGTTCTTCCTAGCCCGCGCTCCCTAACCTTCTGGTGGGTTGTCGAAGCCCCCAAAATAATTTACCAACTTAAACTGTAGATAGGATAAGTCAGGTCGATCCCACCGGGACGGTTAAACTTCAAATAACCGGAACACAAAATTGGACAAACAAGAAAGAAAGTTGCAGAGTGTCACTCACTTGCACGAGTGGGTAAAGTCACTCAGGTAAGTGACTCTGCAGAACTAAAGACAAAGAAAGACAAATGGAACCTCACTCACGGGAGTGAGAATTCCGACTCAAGGGACTGACTCAACAAACTGGATATTCATTCTCTTTTCCCTATGTAATCAAGTTGTAATCTTGCACTCTTTTGGTATGAATTCATGCTCATTCAGGCACTTATATATCTCTAAGTCACTTTCGATTTTTCCTAGAGGTATCTTTATCAACTCAATTAAACTATTTTTCAATGATTAATCAAGTCATAAAGTCATGAAGTTTTTCAAGCCTTATATGAATACTTATGCTAACCAAGTATATTCCTATCTCAATTAGAACCTTGGACTGTTACCTTCAAGTCATAAGTTGAAGCTAAATGATTCTGAACCTTGTTTACCCTTCCGGGATTCACTTAGTTCTGTGCACAATAATCAAATGGCCAATTTAATCAAGAGGTAGATGAAAGCTTTAACTTCAAAACACAAAATCATCCGAATGCATTCACAAACTTAAACTACATAGGTTCCAGAGAATGAAATCTAATTAACTACACATACAAACTACGAAAATACAAGAAAAGAAGGAAATCATTGAGAAGAAGCAAATCTGGATGCACGAGCAACAGTCACTCGCCCGAGTGACAAAAGTCACTCAGCGAGTGAGGTCTGTTACTCCTCTTTTCTCGCTCTGGACTTCTTCTTCCTTTGGAGTTTTCTCCCCTCTCTGCTCTCTTCTTCTCTCTCTGTTGTGTTTTGTGTGTTGTATGTCCACTCAGATGTGTGTTCATGCTGGGAATGCAGCTCCCTTTATAGAGCTTTGAAGCCGGTTCTTCTTCCAAGATAGCCTCCCCATGCTTGTGAATTATTTATTCCTCCCAATGCTTTGTGTCTTGAATACGAGAATTGACTGGTCTCTTGCCCTTCTCCAGCACTGGTATCAGCTGTAACATTGATCATCATGGGCGGTTGGGAGTCTAACCAAGGGGACAAGCATGCCCTTGGATGGGACACACTTATTAACTCCCAATGTGTCTTGTGTCTTGGAGTTCCTTTTTGACCAACTCAGCCCTCATTTTAAATTGGAATCAGCAGCCCAATTATTTCTCCATAAGCCCCCATTTTCAGCATTTGTTCACTCCGGTCCTCACCTATTTAGAAACACAAAACTAGCTATGTAAAATGAACAAAATCTAAGAAACACCCCTAATTTCTAACTAATTAAAGAGCAAAATTGCAATGCTTTTATGTAACAATTTAACCGTTATCAACTCCCCCAAACTGGAAGAATTGCTTGTCCTCAAGCAAAACAATCTAACCCCTTAAAAACTACTCATAGAAACAAGAAAACAATAGCTAACCACTGACTCCCCTGAGTGACAAAAGTCACTCAGGCAAGTGACACTGCAACAAACACACAAGAACTTCATAGCAACTACCAAACATAGCTAGTTCATATGACAATCGGATACAACATCTCAGACGCAAGAAAAATATGTATATCTTCATCCAAATTCGAATTTCACCTAGTCTTTACGAAATCACCTCCGTGTGTGTGTGAATCATGCCAAGTATGCAAAGTAACAAATTAGTATAAGGTAAATAACTGCTCATGGTGCATCTTTAGATATTTCTTAGCCTTATGACTCATTCTTTCTTACCACAATCATGCTAATGTGGCCAATATAGCCTCAGAGATATAAGGACTCTCACAATTCATTTCTTTTCAACTATTCTCCCTCATTCCCTTTTATTTACCTCCGAGTCTTTTGGCCTTTTCTATTTATGACTCATGATTCTTTTTATTTCCACTTCCGACCCCTCCTATCGAGAGCTTTCGATAGGAGACTTTGCTTTCCAGGCCAAAGCATCACTCATTGTTGCCATTTCACTCTAAGAGATTTAGCATTGATGCTCTACCTTATGCTCCCTCAAGTTCTTTTGAACTTTTTTATTTACTCATTTTTTGAGCATTCCGCCTACCAATTCCCAAAGAAGGTATTAGAGAGGGTCATTAAGCTTGCCTTAGTCAACTCTTTAGCATGTAAACAAACCACACTTTGCATTCAAGTGGTAGTAAGAAAAGTCATTTAAATATTTTAACCAATTTAGAACACCACAGAGCATGCTATAAAACTCAACTTCAATGTAACTAAACATAAAAGGCATGTGTGCTTAAGTAGTGTAGAGATGATAACCAAGAGTTAGGTAAAATCAAAATTTGAATTAGATATAAGAAATTAAGTACATTAGTCTTCATAGATATCCAATTATCATAGAACTAGCATTCACAAAAAATAAAAAAATAAAAAAAATTATAAACATGCTCCCTGCTACTCCCCCAAACTTATTCAAAGCATTGTCTCCAATGCTGACAAATAGATCACACAAAAACAAAAATAACAACAAAAACAGTTCACAGAAACAAAAACAATTCACAACAAAAACTGTGTTGTCACTCGCAGGAGTGATATTCTCATTCCTGTGAGTGAGGTAGAGGACTGATGACTTCCCTGAGTTGGAGCAATTGAAATGGATAAGGAGGGCTTCATGATGCACATCATTCAACATATCTGTTCGATTTGTTGCAAGCTCTATGTTGTGTCGAAATATACTCCATACAAGGGATCGCGACTTCCTTGTACAACAGCCTGGAATTGCAACATCAGAACACAAAAAAGATTCAACAGCTATAAGAGTTCAGAATTTTTATTTTTCTACAGTGTTACTCGTTGGAATGACTTTGGTCACTCGTGGGAGTGACTCTACAGTCCTTCTTTAGCTGCAAATTTAGTTTTCTCAAATACCAAGGATTAAAATTGAAACACAGACTAAAGATATCAAAAATTAAGCTCATGAAGTTCCTTGGTTCATACAGTTAAGCACAGAGACCATAGAAAGCAACAAAGTAGAAACACCATAGTTCCATAAATAGATTTAGCTTTTTAACAATAATGGTCAGAAAGAACTAGGTGACTCATATGCAATCGAACATGTTAAATTCTGAAAATTCTCCCTAAACTTGCTAGATATGGCATCAATGCTCATAAAGATATTAGAAGTTTACCCCAGACTAAAGCCTAGAAGTACACATTAAGCACACCAAATTTCATAATTAATAAGCTACTAAGGGATATGACATACAAAAGATGTCTCAAGAACCTAAAAAAGAAACAAAACAGAAAGGTAAAACAAAATATATGGGTGGGTAAAAGAAATAAATTGACTTCAAACATCAAGTAGGTTCAGAGTCACTTTGCCGAGTGACATGAGTCACTTTCCTGAGTGTCTTAGAACTTTCAGCAATAAACACACAAAATTTCAAAGTCAACAGCTTCTGTTTTCAAAATTCCCATATTTAAGTCAGAAACAAAATAAACTAACAATAATCATGCGTGATCAGAGCAGACATCAATTCTCCCAAACATAAAATAAAGCACAGATCCTATGTAGACTAAAAGAAATCAAAAGCAAACCAGTCACAGCAACTCAGTTTGTTGCAGGTACGCTCGGGAGAGTGACTAATCTCACTCTCCAGAGTGACTGATATCAGAATTTGCTGCATTTTTGGATCACCCATTGAATTGGGATGGTATTGATACTTCTTCTGCACATGGAAGCACACACATTAAACAAGAAAAAATTAAAATCATACAAAAACAAACTAAAAGGAAAAGAACATGGGTTGCCTCCCATGAAGCAAGCAAAATGTTGAAATGCAAGATGCATTCCATAATCAGCTCTTGTGGCTTCAAGTCACTTAGAATAGCCATCTTGATACCACAAGAATGTGCCATCAATTAGCCTATCATGCCTCCAGGAAGCATACTTTTGAATCATCCAACATAGAGGAAAATCTTTCTTGCTCCACTCTTCCAACATCTCGGGGTCCTTCTTGGTTTGACATTGATCGAAATCAATATACTCTATTTGCACACCCCAAGTGAATTCACCCTTACCTCTGCCCACATGACTCTCATCAAGGGAGATAATTGACTCTTCTTCATTCGTAAACAAAGTTGTATCCTCCGAGTCAATTATCTCTCTTTCTGGAGAAAGAGTCTCATGAAATCTTGAACACGGCTCACCTTCAGCAAACAGTCCCTCTAAACACAACTCCTCATCAAGTGGGTTACTAAAATCTTGTTGCACAACTTTCTGCTTGGCAGAGTTTTTAACGCCACTTGAGGAAGTGTGTTTTGTCACTCCCCTGAGTGGGAATGGCAGAGGTGGAACATAAGGAGGTGGTTTCTGATATGGTGGTGGTTGCATCTCCAACTTTGGTTCTTCCTTTACCTCCTTCACCTCCACTGATAGGACTAAATTCTGATGAGAAAATTGCTCTTCCTTCCTTTCTGAGATTTCATTCAACTTTTGGAGCCCTTGTATTTGTTCAACTCTTTGCTCCAACTCCTTTAAAGTTTCCTGAAATTTGTCCCACTCTGTTTGACTCAGCTCCCAGTCGAGCTCACCTTCATAGCACGCGGACATTGGTGGATCAGAGTAGTAATAATCCTGCTCATAAGAATCAAAACCGTTAAAAGCACAAGGGGGATTAAAACTATAACTAGGTGGAATTTGTTGGTAATTATTCCAATAATAAGAATTTTCTATATATGAAGGATAATCTTCCATTAAATTTTAGAGTTGGCACACTCTTCTCAAATCAAAAAACAAAAGGAAAAAAAAACAAAAACAAACAAATGGTTAAAAGAAGTTTTTCGCCGTCCCCGGCAACGGGGCCACTTTTGGTGGGTTGTCGAAGCCCCCAAAATAATTTACCAACTTAAACTGTAGATAGGATAAGTCAGGTCGATCCCACAGGGACGGTTAAACTTCAAATAACCGGAACACAAAATTGGACAAACAAGAAAGAAAGTTGCAGAGTGTCACTCACTTGCACGAGTGGGTAAAGTCACTCAGGTAAGTGACTCTGCAGAACTAAAGACAAAGAAAGACAAATGGAACCTCACTCACGGGAGTGAGAATTCCGACTCAAGGGACTGACTCAACAAACTGGATATTCATTCTCTTTTCCCTATGTAATCAAGTTGTAATCTTGCACTCTTTTGGTATGAATTCATGCTCATTCAGGCACTTATATATCTCTAAGTCACTTCTGATTTTTCCTAGAGGTATCTTTATCAACTCAATTAAACTATTTTTCAATGATTAATCAAGTCATAAAGTCATGAAGTTTTTCAAGCCTTATATGAATACTTATGCTAACCAAGTATATTCCTATCTCAATTAGAACCTTGGACTGTTACCTTCAAGTCATAAGTTGAAGCTAAATGATTCTGAACCTTGTTTACCCTTCCGGGATTCACTTAGTTCTGTGCACAATCAATCAAATGGCCAATTTAATCAAGAGGTAGATGAAAGCTTTAACTTCAAAACACAAAATCATCCGAATGCATTCACAAACTTAAACTACATAGGTTCCAGAGAATGAAATCTAATTAACTACACATACAAACTACAGAAAATACAAGAAAAGAAGGAAATCATTGAGAAGAAGCAAATCTGGATGCCTGAGCAACAGGTCACTCGCCTGAGTGACAAAAGTCACTCAGACGAGTGAGGTCTGTTACTCCTCTTTTTCTGCTACTGGACTTCTTCTTCCTTTGGAGTTTTCTCCCCTCTCTGCTCTCTTCTTCTCTCTCTGTTGTGTTTTGTGTGTTGTATGTCCACTCAGATGTGTGTTCATGCTGGGAATGCAGCTCCCTTTATAGAGCTTTGAAGCCGGTTCTTCTTCCAAGATAGCCTCCCCATGCTTGTGAATTATTTATTCCTCCCAATGCTTTGTGTCTTGAATACGAGAATTGACTGGTCTCTTGCCCTTCTCCAGCACTGGTATCAGCTGTAACATTGATCATCATGGGCGGTTGGGAGTCTAACCAAGGGGACAAGCATGCCCTTGGATGGGACACACTTATTAACTCCCAATGTGTCTTGTGTCTTGGAGTTGCTTTTTGACCAACTCAGCCCTCATTTTAAATTGGAATCAGCAGCCCAATTATTTCTCCATAAGCCCCCATTTTCAGCATTTGTTCACTCCGGTCCTCACCTATTTAGAAACACAAAACTAGCTATGTAAAATGAACAAAATCTAAGAAACACCCCTAATTTCTAACTAATTAAAGAGCAAAATTACAATGCTTTTATGTAACAATTTAACCGTTATCACCTTCCAATTAACACGCGCTTCCTTTCAGGAGAAGGACGCGGGTTTGGACTTGCCCCCTCAGCCCGAGGGAACCTCTCGAGGCGTGCCGGCGACTCTGGGCCAGGGGGAAATGTCCGGGGTTCCCTAGATCGACCTGCAGTTGCCCGACCCTCACTTCAATCCGACGACCTTTCCCCTGTATGCGACTGTCGGAGGTGCTTTGGTAGATCCGACCGTCAGCCAGCTGGAAGAGGCCTTAGAAACTTACAGGGCATCGGAGTTGCACGAGGCTCGCAGGGTCGTCATAGAGGCGAAGGCCAAAAACGATCGGCTGGATAAGTTATGGAGGAACACGGAGGCCTACTAGGAAGATCATCTGAAGAACTCTATACAGTTGGAGATATTGGCCAACAATCGCCTTCGGACATTCGAGGCTAAAATCCGAAAGAAAAAGAAGGATGAAGGCTTGCCCGAACCGGACCCAGAGGATTTTATTCCCCGCAACTATTTCGAGAGCGTCTTGGTACATCTCTGAAAGGCTTATGCCTTGGGCGCCGTCAAGTAGGATCGGTCTTCCGACAAGATTGAGGCTCTTCGGGCGTATGCTGGTCAACTTCGGGCGGCTTTGGAAACCGCAATCTCTTTTATTGTAGAGACGGAGAAGGAGTACGATTTTGAGGCATTGTGGCCCGAGCCCTGTCCGGCCATGCGAGACGACCCCACTTCCCCAACTCGCGAAGCCGAACGCCTGATATATGAGAACGACACTCTATTTTACGAGTTAGGTCGAGGGTCTCACTAGGGACTTATGTAATTAGGTAGTTTGTTAAAGTAATTAGGTAGTTAAGCAATTTTTGGTGTGTTTTTGCCAAGTGTATTTATCCGAGGGCCATACCTTCGAAAATTCACACATATAATTGATTCTTGTTTTTGAACATCGACTTTTTTGCTTTTCCTCATTTATTTGTTTTATTATTATTCAAGCTTTTACGGTTGTATATGTAAAATTCTGTGTATAGCCGATGCTCTTTGCTACGATCCGACGGTGGTAATATGAGTATCTTCCCCCGGATTTTATATTTCAACTGTATTACTAATGTTGCAAAAATTTAGTCGATGGTTGGTTGAAATCGTACCTTGTCAAGGGCCGCGGGAACCATAGGAATTCCGTGGGCCGTGGGATCTGCTAGGTGCCGTCGACCACTGGGGTTGAGACGGCTTTGTAAATGCCCCAAGGTCACGGAGACCGTAGGGGTTCCGTAGGCCACGGAGGCCAGACGGTGCCGTCGGCCACTGGGGTCGAGATGGCTTTGTAAATGCCCCAAGGTCACGGAGACCGTAGGGGTTCGGTAGGCCGCGGAGGCCACACGGTGCCGTCGGCCACTGGGGTCGAGATGGCTTTGTAAATACCCCAAGGTCACGGAGACCGTAGGGGTTCCGTAGGCCGCGGAGGCCACACGGTGCCGTCGGCCACTGGGGTCGAGACGGCTTTGTAAATGCCCCAAGGTCACGAAGACCGTAGGGGTTCCGTAGGCCGCGGAGGCCACACGGTCCCGTCAGCCACTGGGGTTGAGACGGCTTCAGGAAGGATGGGATTTTTACAAAGGTACGGGGAGAAGTCGTATATTAACAGCAAAAGTCCTGAAGTTCTCCTCTTTGGCTACGTCTATTACAAAAGTAGGCAGTAGCCTTCAGACATTGAACTTCCTAAGGTTCTGGATGTTCCACCATCGGGGAATGTTGCGAGGCTCATCGTCACATGTGCGCAGGCGATAACTCCCTAAGGGAGAAACTTCCACAACCTTGTACGGTCCTTCCCAGTTCGGAGCTAGTTTTTTGGTTGGTTCTGCGTGGCTCGCCTCGTTTCGTCGGAGGACCAGGTCCCTGACTTCAAAGTTCCGAGCCCGGACCTTGGCATTGTAGTACTTGGCTATAAGTTGCTTGTATTTAGCTTCGGGGGCTTTGGCCAGATCTCGTCTTTCATCCAGGAAATCAAGGCAAAGACGGATTTCATCTTTGTTCATTTCCTCCGCGAAGTTGACCACCCGGGGACTGGGTACCTCTATTTCAGCTGGGAGAACGGCTTCCATGCCATAGACGAGGCTAAAAGGGGTTGCCCCCGTGGCCGTTCTCATGGTAGTGTGAATGGCCCAGAGGACATGGGCCAACTCCTCAGGCCACAGCCCCTCGGCTCTCTTAAGCCGTGTCTTCATGCCTAGTAAGATGGCCTTATTTATATTTTTAGCCAACCCATTGGCCTGAAGATGGGCCACGGATGAGAACCGTTGTTTGATCCCAAGCTGCTCATCCCAAGATTTAAAAATTCCCGATTCAAACTGTGTTCCGTTGTCTGATATAAGGATCCTTAGAATCCCGAACTGGCAGACGATGTTCTTCCAGAAGAATTTTGCCACGTTTGCCCCTGTGGTGGAGGCCAGAGGTTCCGCTTTGACCCATTTAGAGAAGTAGTCAATTGCGACGATCACGAACTTGAGCTTACCCGGGGCCAATGTGAAAGGTCCTATTATGTCTGTTCCCCACTTGTAGAAAGGCCATGGGCTGCCAATCGGGATCATCTCATGCTGGGGAAGCCGCGGGATAGGGGCGTGCTTTTGGCATTGAGCGCACCGAAGGATAATGTTAAAGCAATCCTGGGACAAAGTACGCCAGTAATACCCAGCGCGGATCAGTTTTTTGGCCAGGTTACGTGAACCTAAATGAGCCCCACAAGCGCCTTCGTGTATGCTTCTGATCAACGTCTCCGCTTCCCGTGGCCCTACACAGCATAGCAAGGGTGTTAGATACCCTCGCTTGTAGAGGATGCCATCCCTCATTAGGTATCTTGGCGCCTTGAGTCGGATCTTCCGGGCCTCCCTGGGGTCCGCGGGTAACACCCCATTTTGGAGGTACTAGACAAAGGGTGTCATCCAAGATGCCTCGTCCAACGTCACAGGCAAGACCTCTTCGTCCAGGATACTCGGACGCGTTCTAACTTCCATGTGAATTTGTTGGGTAAGATGCACAGCGCGGGAAGAAGCCAACTTGCTCAGGGCATCGGCCTTCTTGTTCTGTGACCCTGGGATATACTGAATTTGGAAAACATGAAAGCCGCGTTCCAACACCCTGACCTTCCGAAGATACTTTTGGAGAACCACCTCCCGAACCTCATACAGCTTAAGGACGTGGTTAACAACCACCAGAGAATCACTGCAAACTGAGATTTCCTGAAAATCGAGCGCGCGGGCGATAGATAGCCCCGCGATCAGCGCTTCATATTCAGCCTCATTATTTGTGGTAGGAAAGTCCAGCTGGATAGCATAAACAATCTTCGACCCGTGGGGGTCGATCAAAACCACGCCCGCGCCCGAACCCTCTTCAGAGGAAGATCCATCGACGAACAAAGCCCACGTTTGTGATCCGGTGGGAGGAGATCCCTCAGGGCCTTGATAGCATTCATTAGCCTCGGCTTCCACCCTCCGAGGGATTTTGACAAGGAAATCGGCCAAGGCTTGACCCTTGATTGAGGTCCGGGGTCGAAATTCTATGCCATGCTCCCCGAGTTCCATAGGCCACTAAGTCATCCTGCCCGACATGTCGGACCTCCGGAGGATCTGCTGCAGGGGCTGATCCGTGAGAACAAGGATCGGGTGCACCTGGAAATATGGGCGTAACTTTCGGGCCGCGGTCACGAGGCAAAAAATCAATTTCTCAGCAGGGGTGTACCGAGACTCGGCGGGTAGGAGGACCTTGCTGACATAATAAACAGGGATCTGGTTTCCCTTATGCTCTCGAACCAAGGCTGCACTTACCGTGGACTCCCCCACTGCTAAGTACAAAATCAGAGTTTCCCACGGGTCCGGTGTGCTCAGAGTCGGGAGAGTCCTCAAGTGGTCCTTTAGCTCCATGAAAGCCTTCTGACAAGCCTCGGTCCAGCCGAAGGTATCGGACTTCTTGAGAACCTGAAAAAATGGCAAGCTTCGTTCGGCCGCCTTTGACAGAAAGCGTCCTAGGGCGACAATAGAGCCTGTAAGCCTTTGTACTTCTTTGATGGACCGAGGAGGTTGCATTTCTAGGATGGCTTGAACCTTTGAAGGATCCACATCGATTCCTCTCCGGGAAATCTGGTAACCCAAAAATTTCCCTGATCCGACGATGAACACACATTTTTTCGGGTTCAACTTCATATTAGCAGCTCTGAGGGTCTGGAAGGTCTCCTGTAGGTCGTTGACTACAAGGTCAATCCGACGACTTTTCACCACCATGTCATCCACGTAGACCTCTATATTTCTTCCTAGCTGGGCCCCGAAGACGCGATTGGCCACACGTTGGTAGGCGGCGCCCGCTTTCTTTATACCGAAGGGCATTTTTACATAGCAGGAAACCCCCTTTTCAGTGACGAAGGCCGTCTTTTCTGCATCATTCTCGTGCATTAGGATCTGGTGGTATCCTTTATACGCGTCCAGAAAGCTAAGCACTGGGTATGCCGAGATAGCATCGACCTTCTGCTCGATTGCCGAAAGAGGATAGCAATGCTTAGGATAGTGTTTATTGAGATCCCTTATAATCCACACACATACGCCAAGAGGAGTCGGGCTTCTTGACCATGACCGGATTGGCCAACCACATGGGATAGAAGATCTCCTTGAGAATGGACGCAGCCAATAGCTTAGTAACTTCCACATCGATAGTGGCATTGCGCTCGGGAGCCATCTTCCGCCTCCTCTGCTGTATGGGCCGCACACTAGGGTCTACATTCAGTTTATGCACGCCCAATTCGGGAGGAATCCCTGTCATGTCGCTGGGACTCCAAGTGAAGGCGTCTTCAAACTGCCTCAACAATTCGACCACCATGTCCCGAAGGCTGGGAGGCAAAACACCTCCTAAGCTGACGACCCTTCATTCCACAAAAGGATTCAGAGCTATAATTGTAACCTCGTCATCCACGAGACGAGAGCCCCCGCTTCCTTGGTCCTCGTCTTCAGAGATCGGGGCCTCCTGGACGGACCCGACGGTTGCCCCTCCCCGAAGGAAGTCACGCCCCTTTTTAGCGGCGATGATCATGCACTGTCGGGCCAATTGTTGATCACCCCAAACTTCCGCAACCCCAGCCTCGGTTGGAAACTTCATGACCAAATGATACGGTGAGTAAATGGCCTTTGCTTGACTCATCCAGGGTCGCCCCAAAATGATATTGAAAGGGGCCACGACATCCACCACCGCAAAGTTGACGATAATGATCCGATCCTTGGGATAAGTCCCTACGGTAACGGTCAAGCTGATTATGGCTAGTGGCATTATCACGTGGTTGGAAAAGATGACCAAGGGCATGGACGCGGGGCGTAGCTAAGTCTTGTCAAGGCCCAATTTCTAGAAAGAATCACCATACATGACATCCAATGCGCTGCCATTATCAACGTATACACGTCGAACTTCCCGATTGGCGACTATGGCCGTGATGACCAATGCGTCGGAATAATCTTCGGATCCATCCACCAAATCCTATTCTGAGAAGGATATCACCTCCCCGGGACGAAGGCGTTTAGCCTCGGACTCATCTGGCGGTCGGGGGCGTGAACTTCTGCGGAGAGCAGAAACACTCTGGACCCCCAAGGGCGCCCCATATATAGCACCCACGGGAGCGGCCAAAATCTGCCTTGCCTGCACTGGATCGACACCGTCCTGAGCTTTGGCCCCGTCCCCAGCGGGGATTTGATTGGCGGCTTTAGCCTTGTTTTCCTCCACCTCCGGTTCTTGGGTTGGCCTGGTGCTTTTTCTTGGGATCTCGTTTGGACACAATCTTGAAACTTACCCGCCTTAAGACCCTGTTCGATCTCCTTCTTCAGCCTGTAGCAATCTTCAGTATTATGCCCCTTGCTTCGATGAAAGTCGCACCACTAGGATGAGGATTCATTCTGAGATCTGCCTGGGGGTGGAAGCTTGAACTCACTCTTGTGAATTTGAAGAATCTCCTTTCTAGTTTTTGTAAGGACGGGTACTTTGGACTCGAAATTCAGAGATCCAATGTTGAGTTTCTTTGCCTCCGACTTCCCTGCTTTCTTCTCACCTTCTGCAAAGGCTTCTCTGGCTCTCTTCATGGACTCGTCCGTTCGAATCTCCTTTTTGACTATCTCCCATAACTTCTGGGTGGTTCCCGGGGGCTTGGCTGTGAGCTTACTCCTTAGGGCAGCACCCGCACCAAAGGGGGAGAGGCCGTTCACGAAGTCGACCCTTACCACCAAATCATCGACTTGATCTATCATCATGAGCTCCTTCGTGAACCGCTCGTAATATTCCCCCAAAGACTCGTTCCGACGCTGGCGAACCGATGACAAGTCGTGGATGGTGCGCTTGGCCCTCTTGCTAGAAAAGAATCGGACGTGGAGTTTCTGCCCCAAGTCCGCGTAGGAAGTAACGCTTCCTGGGGAAAGGCTGTCGAACCATATCTTAGCGGCCCCCGTTAGGAAGGTAGGCATCGCTTTAGTAGAGAACTCCCGGTGTGAGTCTCGCAGGTCCATGGCCGCGGTGTAATCAGCCAAGAAGCTAACCGGACAGGTATCACCCCCGTATTTTGGGATGTCTATTGGGAGCTTCAAGTTTACCGGCCGTGGATAGCACCGGATATGTTCCGCGAAAGGACTTCCCAGTGCCTCCCTACTGTTGAGTATAGCCTCGAGCCGGGGATCTGACACACCCTCGCGGTCCACCCGCGGCTCGGGTCTTGGTGGGGTTTTAGGGTCACGTTCTCTAGATCGACCTCGACCCGGGGTACCCTTCGTTCCCCCATGAACATGAGGCTGTCGTCCGGACCTTCGCCTTTGCCTCCGTAATACATATCTTCAAACTTGCGGAACTGCTCTTCGAATCCGGGGAATCTCCTGGCAAAGGATCTCCAGAAGCGGTTGTCATGAGGTCCTCGTTCAGGTGAACAGGACGGGCGAGGACGCTTGGAAGGCTCTTTGATCCTTTCTGCTTCTTTACTGGTCCGGCGGGATCGGCTCCTCCGGTGTTCGGCTGATTCATGGTCACGACCCTCATGGGGATCGTCAGACCTCCTGGAGCGACCCTGACAGTCATTAGTTCGGGAAGCCCCTTCAGCATCTTCCTTATCTCGGCGTTCTCTGCGGGACCGGGCGGATACGCGGGAACTCCCCCCTACCACCTTCGATCTCAATCCAGGCCTGCGACTCGTCCCTTCGTTAGGCCTTGTCCGGGTAGAGACCATAACTCTCGTAGAGCAATTGGATCGGCCCTCGGCCAGTTGGGAATAAATGTCCCCACAGTCGGCGCCACTTGTCGAGGGTAAATCCCAGGTGCTGAGAGTCAATGGTCCTACCTGGACAGGAACTTGCAAGATGGAGGTTAGCACTCCGAAGATTAAGTCAGTTCTAGGGAGAGAAATAGGTAATTAACATACTTAGAGAGAGAAACTATAGTGTGGAATTGAATTCGCAATAAATGTGTAAGGAGTATTTATAGGTCCCAATGGGACAATACCTGTGAGCCCCCGTGTCAGGAGGGGCAAAAGCATAAATAGACACCGTAACCTGGCTGGGCCTCTAGAGAAGGAGAAACAGGTCACTTGGGCTTATAAGATAGGCCCAAGTGGGGTGAACAGTTGGGCCGGCCAGAGTGGGTCAAAGTTGACCCCCAACACTAATACAAAATTTTTTCATGCCTCCCTGATTGAAAAGAAGACTCGATTAGGTATACATAAAATAAGGAGGCAAGATGGTTCTTGGATCTCAGACAGAAAAGAGATTGAAAAGGAGGCAGTGTTATTTTTTACAAAGCTTCTTAACGACGATAAGTCTGAAAATCAGGAGGAAGCAACAAGAAAGATATTGGCATGTATTCTGATAATCTTGGAGGGGATGATAATATTAGTCTTTTGCAACCAATTACATCCGAAGAAATAAAAGAGGCGGTATACAGTTTTGATCCTGAAAGTGCTCCAGGAGCATAATCTATCCAAACTTGATGGCTGCTTGTGTGGATTTTCTAAATGGCACTCCTCTGCCTAGGGCAATCACTATCACAATAATAACTCTGATTCCGAAAAAGGTGACAACAACCTCTTTTGCAGACTTCCAGCCGATTAGTTTGTGTAATTTCATCAATAAGATTTTTACGAAAATCCTCACTAAAAGAATGAAAAATCTCCTTCCTAGATTGATTTTTGAGGAACAATCAACATTCTTAGAAGGCCATGATATAATGGATAACGTCCTCCTCACTCAAGATTTAATCCAGTTTTTGGACCAAAAAGTTCGGGGGAGAAACCTAATCTTGAAAATGGACATGATGAAGGCCTTTGATCGAGTCTCTTGGGGTTTTCTACAGCAACCTCTCGCCCTGTCGCTTTATTTTGTTGTCTGAAGCACTAACGAGGAATATGCAAAAAATGATAAGGAAAAGAAGAATAGATTTATATAGAATGCCAGCTAAAATAGTCCTTCCATCTCATCTGTGCTTCGCGGATGACTTGATTGTCTTTACCAACAAGGCTTGAAAAAATCGATGCAGCAGTTGATGATTTTCTTTCAGGATTATGAGGATGCTACTGGTCAAAAGATGAATAAGCAGAAGGGCACTTATCTAATTTCAGAAAAGAGTGGAATGGAACATATTGCTTTGATTAAAGATACTTTGCAAATGCAAAGGGGAGTTTTCCCTTTCATGTATTTGGGGTGCAAATTATTCAAAGGGCAAAAGAAAGAAGAATATTTTCAGCACATCCTTGATGCTCTAGATGCCAAGTTGTCGAGTTAGAAGAATAAATTTCTATCGCAAGGAGGAAGACTGTTGCTTACCAAACATGTACTTTCTGCGATTCCACTTCATACCATCGCAGCCATTGTTCCTCCAAAATCTATCTTTGAGAGTATGGAACGCAAATGTCAAAATTTTCTATGGGGGGAAATGGAGTTTGGAAACAAGCGACATTGGGGAGCTTGGCGTAAGTTGACTTTCCCCATTTCAGAAAATGGATTAGGTATTCGCAATTTGTCAGATTTTACTCAAGCCTTCTCCATGAAATTGTGGTGGAAATTACATACTAATCAAGGAATATGGGCGAAGTTTATTGACTCTCTCTCAGCTACTCAGAAAGGGAAAACATCTTGGTCTCGTATTAATTCGGTTCATCATCTCGCACCTGCAAGGAGTTCATTAATGATCTGTGATGGTCCATCTTCTTTTTGGCATGATTGTTGGCTGGAAACTGATGTACTATGGAATAATTCAGATGATCCTCTAGCATCGGACTTAACTGCAAAAGATTTTTTTTCTTTCCAAAGATTTGTTCTTGATTGTTTTTGCAGGATTGCTAGGCGAGCAAAAACTGGAACAGTTGTGGAGTTTGGACTTTGCGGAGGAAGCAGATATACTTGTGTGGAAACTGACATCAATGGGCCTTTTCTCCATTGCTTCAGCATATGAGGAAGCTCGTCAACATAGAGAAGAGTTTCTTTCCCTTAAAACTCTTTGGAACAAGCTTATTCCTTTAAAAATATCTTTTTTTGCATGGAAACTTTTTAATCGTTTGCTTCCATTTCCAGAATCCTTGCAAAAAATTGGTTTTGTTTTAAACCCCTCGAGATGTCCCTTTTGTCATGCAGCTGAGGAAACTATGGATCATATTTTTTATGCATTTCAAAATATAATTCTTGTGTGGAAAAATTTTGCTTCCCTTTTTGGAATTCTAATTCCAGAAAATGCAGGATGGTGGACTAGCCTTCAAACTTGGCAAAAAATGGGGAGCTTCACTTCCGCCAAAAATTCCATTTTAATGGTTGCACCGGTTTCCCCTTGTGGGAAATATGGAAGATGAGGAACAAAGTCATTTATGATGGTGTTACTTTTTCTTTCAGTCTTTTGCAAAAGGAAATCATAACTGATATTTTGAATATGTTGAGTGTACATGATTTGTAGGCTAGGAATTTGGAGGAACTTAATGAGCTACAAAGCTTATATAGAGTCAAGTGGGACAACCAAAAAGTAAAGCAATGAAGGTACTACATTGGCAACCTCCGGACCCAGGAAAAGTTGTACTCAATACTGATGGATCAGCGCTTGGACAGCCGGGAAATGCTAGTTGGGGATATATCATCTGAGGAGGGGGGTTTATATTCGCAGAATGCCTCCACATGGGCATAGCCACAAGTTTTGATGCGGAGCTTGCTGGAATTCTTCATGGACTCAAGACTTGTGAATAGAAAGGGATACATCAAGTGATTGTCCAAATTGATAATGCCAGTATTGCTTCCTTATTGAAGCATGGTAAGCACTTTCCCTGGAAGCAATACATGGCTCTTAAAGGAATTCAGGAAAAGATGAGCACTACAATTTCGACAATTGTCCACATTTATTGTGAGGTTAATAGTATTGCGGATGACCTTGCAAGACAAGGCTCTATGGGAATCTCATTGCAATATCACTCTCAGGATTCTCTTCCTACATCAGTGAGAGGTAAGCTATACTTAGATCGGAATAGATTTCCTTATTTAAGAATTAGATAGTTTACTACATAGCATAGGTAAAATTAGAGATGTCATGGGATTTATGTTTTAAATCTTTGTAATACATTCTCTTAGTTTTATCTTTCAGTTTAATAAATATAATGAACTGTCAAGGGATAGTTTTTAGAACTATCTTTGTAAGATAATTCATAGATACTTTTTGTTAGAGAACCGTCATGGGGTTTTTTAGAAAAACTTTTTGTAAGACGGTCTCTTTTTGAATTATGTAAGTCTTAAGCATTGCCCTTTGTATTTTGTTTCTTTATATTAATAAAATCAGGGGGATGTCCGCCAGCAACCGTCCTGGTTCTCTTAAAAAAAAATCACTGAGTTTGTTTAAAATTTTGGTCCTCGTTCTCACACGTATTAGTCTTTCACAAGTATAAGTCTTTACCTCTTTTTCTTCGCTGTTGTGAACCAAAGGTATGTATGTATAATAGAAGTAACCATTAATTTTAAGGTATTCATTATCATCTAAGATATATAATAGTAAAATATTAATTGTTTTAAGAGAACTTTCAAATAAGTTAACCACCAGTTCATCATATTTTTCGCTTGTAAATATGCGTATATAGTCTTAACTAAGACACAAAGTGCATGATAATGCAGCTCCGAAACAGGAAGTTGAATTTGTTGCTTGCAGATGTGGAATGAGATACTTTAGGCGAGTTCTAAAACTTATGTCTTCTTGTACAAAGACTTGCCAATCCCGATCCAGACAAAAAAAAAATGATACCAAAGTTGATGCCACGTTCTCCCTCCGTTGATACTGAACCTTGATGACATGGAGCATCGGGAAGATTGTTCCGACTATGAATTCATAGGCCACTATGTTGTCGAAGTGGATGCCATTTTAGTTAATGTCAACCGCAACATCCCTTGCTTACACCACCAGTTTTGACATTAAGATTGGAATACCCGGTTGACTCCTTGCAACCCAACGGTGAATATGCATCTTAGTCGTTTCGATATGAGCAATATCTCTAGATATATTGGTGTGGATATTATGAAATGATCGGTCCACTTGACCATATATATGATAAATTGAGGTTTATCTCTCAGTTTTCAACAAAGACGTGGTTGAGCATACAATCAGTACTATACAACAATTTTCATCCTTTCATCTTCATTTTCATTATTATCGTTATCAATCAAACTAAATTTAAGCTCTTCTTTTCGTTTCTTCTCATTGATGTGGAAAGTGAATTTAACTTTTCATCATTTTCATTATTTAATCTAACACAATCATTATTTAGGTTACACATAATTTCTTTTCTCTATTTAAATCTAGATTTTTATTTTCCTCTCAACGGTTACAATGGGGAAACTAAAACCCGACTCTTCTTCATTTATTCTTAAAATTACTTATAATAATAAAAGTATTTCTTGGAACTGTTGGTTAATTATTTTGTTGTCCGCCCCTCATTTAGTATAAATCACCCCTTCCCAAATACTAATCATTACAAATTTTCTAGTTTCTAAATCTTTCTCTTTCTCTTCTTTCTGTGTTTTATTTGCTCTTCTATTTCTATTTTGTAGTTCTAATCTTGTTTTGTTTTCGACAGAAAAATAGATCCCACAAAACATATAACCACGAATGATAAGAATCTCGTAGATGAAGCAAATTTCGTTAATGCAACCATCAAACAAGAAAGTACGAAGATAATTTATTTATCCCGTGAAACTCAAAAGAGTGCGAAAAATTCACAGTAAGACGATCGTTTATCTAAGGATTTCTATCTCTTCACTCAAATCAAGCAAAGAACACATCATCTATGAAAGATTCGAATTAAACAACAACACACACTAAGAATAGTAAGGACACTATTCAATATACTCGATCAGTCATCATTCAAGAGACTCAAGAAAGGTAGGAGCAAACAATACTCAACTATGAAGGAATACTATTGATTAGTAATCTCCATAACCAACAAAGATATGCAACGCATACACTATCTCAAAATGCTTATGCCAAAGCACAATTCATCTAACAAAAGTAGGACAAACCCCACAATGGACCTCATGAACACACTCATCATGAACTCGAAAACCAAGCCTAAAGAAAGGCTCATCAATCGAACTACTAGAAGTAGTATGAAAATAAGAAGTTTAGTTTTTAAAACAATTCTATCAAGAAGCATACTTGAAAAAGAACGGTTTCTACATGATCAAAAAATCCAAGACAAGATGAAAACCCTCTTGGTTAAATCACACTTGACACGAAAAATGGACACAGCATTTAACAAAAATTCCTCACAGGAAAACTCTCATTAGAGAAGACTCAAAATGATCACACATGGGTGCTTTAATTTTCGACCATATCCCCCCCTCCCCTATTTATAGGCTATGAATTTCGTCCAAGCACCAAAAAGGAAGACCAACTAGGACTCTCTAATCTTATCTCACGCAGGAGTAGAAGTAGAAGAGTATTTGATCTCTTTGACTCTATCTAAAATCTAGAAAACCTTATCTAAATGACTTATCCTCAAATAGGATAATACTTAGAAGGTATCTAAGACTCCTAATCAAAACACTCTAGTTTAATTCAGTCCACATGACTTATTTAACTAGATAAAACCGAAAATAAACTCCTAGACTAGATGATACTCTAATTCTTGAAAATCAGCTCCAAATATTGAAGTAAAATGTCTTGAACGCCCTTCCAAAAGTGGAATATTGGTCTTGCGCCCCTCAAGTTGTAGAAAACTCCAATTTACTCCAAAACTTGTAGAATTCTCTTTATTGACTCCAAAAGATTGGAAAAACACTTGAAACAATTGAGATAGTTTGCAACCTATCCAATTGTGTAGCAATGGACTCAATCTTGCATACTTTGATCAAATAGGCCATCCATTCAGGAAACTAAATGATTCTTCTCTCTAGCTTGATCAATGATCTTCATGGAGCACCTAGAGTCAAACTCCTTTGATACTCTTGAGCACTTATTTCCACGAGTAAATCATCTCCTTTGGTTTGAACCCCAAAGTTAATGACATTCGCATCACCTTGATCATAGCTCTCTTGAACCAACTCCCTATCACATAGGTAGTCAAGATCCATCATTTCTTCCTTGATTGGCCTGCAAAGTAAACTTGGCATTTTAAAACTAAAATGAAGGACTAGCACATTCCCCTTACTAGGTAAATCACCATGGAAGGCTACATGATTCTCATCAATGAATACATAAAATCATGAATGAATTTGAGTCTTTTGGAAGATTTGAATAACAAATAATGAGTGTTTTGGAGAAAAATCAAACGTATCTATGGGGTGCATATGTACAAAAACATGTTAAAAGTGGCTATGTTTGTTTAAATAAATTTTATTTTATTAATTGTATAATTGGTTGTATCCTAGATTTCTTTTGTAGAAGAGGGTTACCATTGGTTTTTCTTACTTATCATTCATGTTTTTCTAATGGGACTCAAAATGATATGAAAATAAAATGTTAATCATTGTTAAAATAAAGATTTATGTAGGTGTGATTAGATTAACATTCTTAAAACGTGTTTTTTTTATTTACAATTTTTACTAGTATTTGTAATTTTGCCGTTTTTAACTAGTGTATTTGTTGTAAACTAGAGAGGTTGAACTCGCTTTGTGCGTGCATGGTGGAATTTGTATCAATATTTTTGTTTGGAGTATCACGTTGTATTATTTAATTGAATTAGTTGTACATAATTATATTATAATTACTTGAGTTCGTACTACTTGAGGTAAAAGATCAAATGTAACAAATTTCCCTTTCTGTGAGACTCGTAATTCAGAGAGAATAACAAAAGATCTAATTCTTAATCTTAAAATAAAACAACTACAATGTATATGTCATCTCATCTTGCATTCGATTTTTTGATATGTATTGAAAATGTGAAAAGTTTCTGAATGAGTGTTAAAATAACAGGTTTAATTCAAAACCGAACCTTACAAACAAACTGAAAAAAAAAAGCTTACAAAGTAACTCAAGTTTGAAGAGATAAAATAATCCAACTTCAAATTAACTACCTCAAGAACATATGAGTTGACCGAAAAAATCTTCAAAACTTTCAAACTTCGAGAGGAGTTTATGAAAAACTTGTTTATTCCATTATTAAAATTTTGCAATTGAGATGTGTTGTCACTTCGAAGAGTTCGGCGTGACTTGATTACCGGTGGGATAGTTTAAACAAAACTACAACACGTGAAGGCTAAGAGAGGGAAAAAATGGTGTTTATACCCAAAATTTGGGGGTTATCATCAATTCTATCCTATTAATTTTTTGCTAGCCAATTTTATCTCTATTGTTTGAAATTTTTGTCAATTCCACCCAATTAGGCTAATTTCCGTTAAAACTAACCAAAAAATACCCTGATAGTTTCAAAAAATTATAAAAATAACCTCAAAATATATAAAAATAACAAAATAGTCGATTTTTTTTAATTTCAATTTATTTTTCTTTGCTACTGTTCATAACCATCAAAAATATACTATGTGACCTTTAAGAAAATAATTATTTATTTTCAAACTCTATTTTTCCATGTGCAACACATGTGATTTGGGTCCAGGGATAATTTTGTCATTTTAAATTTTTTAAAATTTTAATTATTTTTTTATTCGTTATTTTTTGAGATTCTTTTTCTTATATTTTCTAACTTTTATATATTGATACTAGTATAGTTATTAAATTTTAACAATTAGATGGGATGAAATACCTATTCCAGAATAACGGGTTATAGAAAAATCTGGTAATATTCGGTCACAAACAAATACAGAAGTGAGTTCTATTGAACAAACTCCTGAAGGACATGTTTATATACAAATGAGAAATAATCCATTCTTATTGAATAATAACAGATCTTCTAGAGCTGGACTGTCTAGATCATATTCAAATCATTATATTTCACCTCTATTAGAGGATAAAGATTTTATTCCTAGTCGTGCTTCCACCTCATATAGTGAACATCCTTATCATGTTTCTACTTCCCAAGTTAGTGAACGTGATGAGAATAATCGTCATGTTGATAAATTGGTAAAAAATAAAGAAAATATTGTTAAAGGTGTTTATAACACTAAAGATGAAGAAATAACTGAATCAGAAATGGCATTTTCAATATGAATAAGATAGATTTCAGTCCTGGTTCTTTGGCTAGAAATCAAGTCAAAGAAGAATTTAATCTTCCAAGATGGGAACCATTTAGAAAATGGTTTTTCCCAAATTTTTCTTTAGAAACACAAAAATTTATTTCAGATGAATTTTATAAGTTTTATTTCCTTTTGTGCCATGGTTTATATCAATTTATATTGAACCACATATATGCGTATTGGAAAGAGATTATAAACTTTTGAACGGAAATATGTTAAAAGCAATATTTCCTCCACAACAACCTTTTAGAATAGAAAAAGAAAATAATGTTATGAGTTTTTCTGCATATTCAAAATTATTTGACGATGAAACATTGGTTATAACTGTAAAACAAATAAATAAAATAATAGAACAGAATAATTATACAAATGTCTATTTGAATGTCTTAGGAGAACAAATTTTATCTTTACAAGATAGGTTGGATAAATTGATACATTTAATAGAAAAGAACAAAGATACTAGTCTTAGTAATACTAGAGAAGATGTTGTTGCAGCACCAACTCTTCAACCACCACCTGAGATAAAAGATTTTAAATTAAAATCTTTGTCAGAATTAGAAAAACTATTAGATACTAAATTTAAAGATTAATACTCTGGAAGAAGAATTCTCAGAAAAATTAGAAGAAGGGAAAAATTATAAAACTATAATAAATGATGAGATTAATAAATTAAATAAGTATGCTAATAAACCCACTCAGAGACTGTATTATTATAATAGACCTTCTCCTGCAGATATTTTACATGAAGAGCAGGAATATATATTAAATAATAGTTACAGTGGGAAATGTATTTATGAATGGAATATAGATGGATATACTGAAAAAAAAAAATTTACAATTTGACCCATAGAATACTAATGTACAGTACTATTTGTAAAACAAATGGAAATAATGATGTAGGAATTGCAAAAATGATAGTTGCAGGATTTATAGGCCAATTAAAGGGCTAGTGGGACCATTATTTGTCTCCACAAAATAAAGAAGAAATTTATAGAACAGTTAAACAAGAAGGATCTCATATTATAGAAAATGCAGTTTATACACTGATTGTTACTATATTATAATATTTTACAGGAAGAATCTCAGATAATAGTGAAAATATTCGTACTCTATTACAAAATTTAAGATGTAAAACATTATCTGATTTTAGATGATATAGAGATGTTTTTCTCAATAGAGTCATGGAATTGCATGACAGTAATAGTGTTCATTGGAAATCTAAATTCATAGATAGATTACCAAGTTTATTCGCAGAAAGAGTTAGAAAAGTCTTAAGAAAAGATAGGATAAATATTCCGTATGAAGATTATACTTATGGAAAGCTAATAGGAACTTGTATTCAAGAAGGATTAGCTTTATGTAATGAAATCAAATTAAATCAACAGATTAAAAGACAACGATTGACTGAAAGAAAGCAATTAGGTCATTTTTGTAGTCAATTTGGTATGGAAATTCTATCAGAAAAAAGAATGATAAAAAATTTTAAAAAAGATGATAAGTATTATAAGAAAAAGAAGAGAAAATATTCTCAAGAAAAGTTAAATAAAAAAGCAATGAGAAAAATGAAAAGACTTGAGAATAAGAAAGATAGAGCCAATATAATTTGTTATAAATGTAAACAGCCAGGACATTTTGCAAACAGATGCAAAATGAAGAAAAGAATAAATAGTTTAGATATTAGCCAGGAAATTAAAAATGAATTAATTAATTTGTTAAACTCGGAATCTGAATCAGAAAGCTCAGATGAGGCTGAAATAGATCAGTTAGGTTATACGTCAGAAAGTTCGGAAACTGAGACTGAGTGTTGTGATCCTTGTATGGAAAATAATAATTGTATAAAAGAAATTAATGATGAAAATGAAGAATTTTATAAAATTATATCTCAATTTAGAGAATCAGATATTAGTGTTTTGACTAGTAATAATATATTAGAATTCTTGAGATCAATAAAAGACCAAGAATTAAGATCAAAGATAATTGAACAAGTTAGTGATATTCCAAGTAGTAGTAATGAATCATTAGAAATAGATAATAATCCATACACAATGGATAAAGTATATAAGATGCTTGAAGAAAAATCTAATAAGATAGAAAAAGCTCCTACCACAGTCAGTGATTTAGGAGAAGAGATTAATAATCTTAAAGAAGAAATAAAAATTTTAAAAAAGCTTAATAAAAGCTTAGATGATAGAGTCTCTAATTTAAAAAATAAGAAACAAGCAGAATCCTATAAAAATATATTAATAAGTGAAACAGGAAATGAGAATTCCTTAGGATCTTTAGATTTAATCACTTCCTTTAAATTCCATGTTATTATTAAATTATTAATAGATCATAATTATCAAATAGAATTAATAGCACTAATTGATAGTGGTGCAGATGTTAGTGTCGTACAGGAAGGAATAATTCCTACTAAATATTTTGAAAAAACAACTCATGTGGTAAGACATGCTAGTGGGAAAGCATTAGACATAAATTATAAATTGTCTAAAGGATATATTTGTAATAATCAAGTTTGTATCCCTGAAAGTTTTTTAATAGCCAAAAATATAACTAGCCAAGTTATACTTGGAACTCCTTTTATAAAAAGAATTTTCCCTATTACTCATATTGATATTGATAGTATCACAGGAACGTATGATAAAAAACTTGTATCTTTTAAATTTATAACTGAACCTAATACAAAATTTATAAATGAACTTAAAGATCTTATTTTTAGGAAAAATAATCAGATTAATTTCTTAAAATTTGAAATTAACATATTTTCAATTGAAGAAGATTTAAAAAATCCTAAATTACAAGAAAAGATTAAGAAAATATATAATAATATCTCTACTGAGATTTGTAATGAACATCCTAATGCTTTTTGGGATAGGAAAAAGCATGTAATTAGCCTTCCATATGAAGATGATTTTGATGAAAAAACAATGATTAAGACAAAGGCAAGACCTTGTCAAATGAATTCTGAATATTTAGAATTATGTAAAAGAGAGATGAATATGTTATTAGAAAAAGGATTAATTACAAAATCTAATTCTCCATGGTCATGTACTGGTTTTTATGTCAATAAACATAGTGAAATAGAAAGAGGAAGACCAAAGTTAGTAATAAACTATAAACCTCTTAATAAAGTACTAAAATGGATTAGACACCCAATCCCAAATAAAAAAGATTTATTAGACAGATTATATGATGCATTAATATTTTCTAAGTTTGATCTAAAATTTGGCTATTGGCAGATTCAAATTGATGAGCCAGATCAATACAAAACTGCTTTTAATGTTCCTATTGGTCATTTTGAATGGAAAGTAATGCCATTTGGATTAAAGAATGCACCTTCTGAATTTCAAAAAATCATGAATGATATTTTCATTCCTTATAGTGAATTTATCATTGTATATATTAATGATATATTGATATTTTCTAAAGATATACAATCACATTTTGATCATTTGGGCATATTTCAAAAATTAATAAAACAAAATGGATTTGTTATATCTCAGTCAAAAATATCGTTGTTTCAGACAAATGTAAGATTTTTAGGGCATAATATTGAGAAAGGAAAAATAATTCCTATTGATAGGAGTATTGAGTTTGCTTCTAAATTCCCAAATGAAATCTTAGACAAAACTCAATTATAAAGATTTCTAGGAAGTCTGAATTATATTTTACCTTATTATAAAAATTTAGCACATGATACTGCTATTTTATATGATAGATTAAAAAAGAATCCAATGCCTTGGACAAAGGAGCATACTAGGGTTGTGCAAAAGATAAAAAATAAAGTAAAAATATTACCATGTCTAGTTTTGGCAAATCCCAAATGGGAAAAGATAGTAGAAACTGATGCTTCAGATATAGGATATGGTGGGATACTTAAACAAGTATGTCCTGATGATAAGAAAGAACAATTAGTAAGATATTATTCAGGAAAATGGACCCAGAGTCAAAAGAATTATGCCACTGTGGCTAAAGAAATTCTTGCAATAGTTAAATGTATTTTAAAATTTCAAGATGATTTATATAATCAAAAGTTCACGATTAAGACAGATTGTCAATCAGCAAAATATATGTTTAATAAGGATTTTAAACATGATGTTTCTAAACAAATGTTTGCTAGATGGCAAGCTAATTTAGCTCCTTTTGATTTTGATATTGTATATAAGAAAGGAAAAGATAATCATCTTCCTGATTTCTTATCACGTGAATATTTGCAGGATGGAGTGGAAAAATTATCGATACGTTAAACCTCGAACTATACTTCATCATCCCTGTAATAATATATTAACCGAATATAATTTGCTAAAAGCAGATTACTATTATGAAAGCGATCGGTTGGATCATTTTATGAGAATCAGAAGGATGCTAAATGAATGCGAGTTGGAGTTTTGCCAACAATGGAACATTAAAGATGATCTAGAATATGTTAATGATATGATCATCATGTTCTCTGAGAGATTAGCTCAGACAACAGGATTCTTACAACGTTGTGAATTTCAACTATCAGTCATAACTTTATAAAATTTTTGCAGAAATTATGTATCTGCCTGATCGTGGACGAAGCGGCCCTTATAGAGGTCGTGGAGGACGAGGGATAAATCCTGTTATACAACATGGGAATAAAAAGCGTATAGCTGCTGATTTTTCAAAATCCCAGGAGGAATCCTCCTCATCAAATGCTAAATTGGTTCAAATAATGGACTTTATTCAGCATGATTCTGCATTATATAAGCAGATTATGGATCAAATCCAAGAGCAACAAAGTGATACCTTTGCTGCAAAAGTAAGTGAAACTGACCAGGATGATATCAGGTCATATGAAAAAGGATCCACAAAAGAAATAATATTTCTTCTTGAAAATACTGATATTCAGTGGAAAAATGATCCATGGGTAATATTCCGAAGATATCTATCCGAAAGGGTGATGATACCGGGTGAGTCATACAAACCCAGAAATTATTATGAGAATATTCTCAAACAAACATGTGAAATAACACATTTCCAGTCTAATCAGACTACTACTGAAGTTTATAACTTCTCAAAAATTGTTATTAAAAAAATCCTATCTTCTGAAGAATGGGGAATTTCAACCCTTTCTGAAAGGGAAGTACGTAATACTCCTACTTCTCCTCCTTTGAAATTTACTTACTGGGATTATATTCAAAGTTTTTATAAAACCTTTTATTATGAAAACCCTCGAAAAAAGCATACTTGGTTCATTAAAATATGTTCCAATGTATATTCCTCACCTATACCTAATTGGTTTATCCAATGGTGGGCATTATATGGCCCAACAACAAAAATTTTGCCAGAAAACTTTTCAAAATTATATTATCAATGGTTAAAATCTTCCCCTATCATTGATAAGCTTCAACACAGTCATATCTGTGCCCCTGGAAAAATCACTTTGTTATACTTCTTTATTGAATTCTCAATTCCCTGGATTTATAAATGGGTTCCAGAGTTTGGATTTAATGAATTCCAAATTCCGTGTCTTTATAAGACATATTACACCAAATTTTGGGATAAATTGACAAAAATAAATCCCAATACCAAAAAACTGGAAGGACAAGATTTGTTGGATGAAATAATCCAGAAGATAGAAGAATATACCAAGGAAAAAGGACAGCTTAAATAAAATCAAGATGAAAAAGTCCATTTAAGCACATCACAAAAAGAATACAGCTTCAGCAAGGTGCCATAAATAAGGATGAGATAATATCCACCTACATAAAAGAAGTCAAAGCAGATCTGATGAGAAATTTAAAAAATCTTGACAATGATAATATCTCAGAAAAATCAGATGTTTCGATGAAAAGCATTACTTCCAATGAAGAAAATTCATTTGCAGTATTAGCAGGAGAATCTCAGTCACAAGACAATGATGACGACCATGATGAATTCATCAACAATCTGTTACATCAGATCCAAGAAACAGCACAACCAGGAAAAGGAAAAGAAAAGCAATGACAAGATAAAAAAGGAATCTCCTTTTGACAAAAGAAAAAACAAAAGCGGTGACAAGACAAAAGAAGGAATCTCCTTTTGACAATTAAGGCACATGGATCCCGCTCGAATCATATCTGAAAAAGACATTCACAATAAGTGAATGGATTTCAAGTGAATGGATTTCAAATCTATTTGTAAAATAGAATTTATAATTTTAGAAATCTGGGGCCTATAAATAGAGATTGATAGTTTAGTAGGAAAAGCACTGATTTCCTTACTAGTTTCCCTTTCCCCTTTCTTCTCTCCTTCCTCATTGTAAAATAATTCTCAGTGTTAAGAAGTTTGGAATAAGAAGAGCCCTGCTCCCCTTCTTCTCTGTAAGTATTTCTTCTTTGTTTGTATTTGTAAATATAGGCTAATAACCAGGTGGTTGGGATAAGAGGATATTATTACAAGAATTATCAGAGCTCCGTTCCTGATGAAGGAGGGGTAATTTACTAATTAAGAGAAATTTTTGCCTAGGGTAAGAGTAATTCTGACTGGCCATGGTATTATAAGTAGGGTTAGCCCTGTTTAAAGCCGTGAGAAAGGCGTCAAGGGCGTTGATCCCAGTTTACTTATAACTACTCATGTTGACGGACTTAATTACTCTGTAATCTCCCCTATTTGGCTTAAGATTTCCTGAATTAGTCTATGTCCATTTAATTGTTCTTCTAGTAGTAATTTTTGATTTATTGAAATTAGTTTTGATAAAAACTGTTTCATTTATTTTTTTATCAATTAATTTACAATTGGGATTTAAAGTCATTAAAGGTTTATAATAAATTCTATAACATATACAAATCAATTTTGATCCAGTCATATAATTATATCCATGAGTTTTAACATTCAAAGTTAATGCATCAAGTATATTAACGTCACTCAAAGATAATGAAAGATTTGGATAAACATTGAAATAAACTGGTCCATGAGCTAAGCTAGATTGTATTATCCCCATTAACGATTGTTTCCAATTTAAATTTCGAGCATCTCGTAAACAAGCTATGAAGCTTTCTGGTAGTCCTTCTAAGGTTAATGGTTTAAAAGCAATTTGCACCAAACCAATATGAATGAATTTATACAATTGACAATATCTACTAATATCATCTGATTGCAATAATTTGATTTCTATTTCATCATTATCTAACGAAATAGATTCTTCAGTTGTTTTAACAACTTGTTTTAATCCTAATTTTTCAAAAGTGCCTAACTGATATACAGTTTTTAATTCAATCTTTGGAATCGTCCATTTATTCAATTCTTCTAAATTTTCAGGAATATCATATTCTTGTTTTAGACTATTTTTAACAGTCTTCTTATTCTTTTGGATTAAATTCATTTGAATATCAGGAGCGGTTTTTGGGATAAGGATCAGTAATTACAATTCTTCTCATGGCTCTGATACCATCTCTAAGGAGTAAATAAAATACATTGTGTAAATATATTGTTTACACCTTCTAATATTTTAATATTTTAATGATATTTTGATTTCTAATATTTTAATATTTTAATATTTTGATTTCTAATATTTTAATGATAGGCTAATAACCAGGTGGTTGGGATAAGAGGATGTTATTACAAGAATTATCAGAGCTCCGTTCCTGATGAAGGAGGGGTAATTTACTAATTAAGAGAAATTTTTGCCTAGGGTAAGAGTAATTCTGACTGGCCATGGTATTTTTATTTCATAGATTATAAAAAATTTAAGATAAAAAAAAAATGAGAAGAAAAGATTGAGTTGAAACAAACATGAAAATTAATAGTTTATCATTCTAAACAAAAAGCAAAAAACTCTAAAAAGTCTTTCCTCCTTGATTTCCTCTAATTCATAGATGAGTTACGAAACATAAATTTTACTTCATCTAACCTAAAATAATTATTTTGTTCGTTGTAATAAAAATAATATATAAAAAATAGACAATCATTTGAAACATTAAAATATACTAATTTAATTATTCCACGACGATGCATTTCTGTAAATTTGGTTAAAACTATTTTTATTCTTTTTTAATAATTTTTTTTTCCGATTGGCAATTGCTAAACTATATAAGCAATCATTGAATTCATGACAAAGATAAATACGTGTATTTTTTATCAAAATAATTACTAAATTATACTTGACTTGTATTATTTATATTACAACGAACAAAATAATCATTTTAGGCTAGATCAAGTAAAATTTTTGTTTCGTAACTTACCTATGAATTAGAGGAAGTAAAGGAGGAAAGACTTGTCTTTGCGGTTTTTTTTAGGTATTTTTTTTTTTTTGTAGAATGATAAACTATTAATTTTAATGTTTATTTCAACTTAAGTTTTTCTTCCTCATTTTCTTTATGTTAATTTTTTTCTAATCTATAAAGTAAAAAGGTAAATTAATTATCAAAATTTAATAATTATACTAGTATCAATATAGATAAGTCTAGAAATATAAGAAAGAAAATCTCAAAAAATGACACATAAAAAAATAAAAATAAAATTTAAAAAAATTAAAATGACAAAATTACCCCTTGTCCTAACTCACATGTGTTGCACATGAAAAATAGAGTTTTAAAATAAATAATTATTTTCTTAAAGGCCATATAGTATATTTTGATGGTTATGAAAAGTAGCAAAGAGAAATAAATTGAAATAAAAAAATTGAATAAAAATGCACTATTTTGTTATTTTTATATTTTTTAGGGTTCTTTTTATAATTTTTTGAAACTATCAGGGTATTTTTCGTTAAAAAATAACAAAAATTCGTTAAGTTTAATGAAAATTGAGCCAATTGGGCAGAATTGACAAAAATTTCAAACAGTAGGGGTAAAATTAGCTAACCAAAAAATAATGAGGTAGAATTGACGATGAGCCAAAACTTTGGGTATGAATGCCATTTTTTCCGCTAGAGAGATGAAGTGTTTTTATAGGTTTCGAAAAAAATCCAATCAAGTGTAAGAGTAGGCGAAAGAATTACAATCATATAATTAGATTTAAATGATGTGTGATGATTAAAGTAAAGATAAATGAGAGAAACGAAAGGATAATAATAATAAATTAAATTTAGGGAGTGTTTGGTTGATGGGTTTTGGTATGAGGGAATGGAATGATTTTAAATTTTTATGTTTTGTTGGCGGATTTTGATTTAGAGGGAATGGATCGATACCGTATTATTTAGGAATCATCTTAATCCTCCAGAGGAGTTGGGTTTTGATTTGATTCCCAATTTTAATTCTTTTTTATTTTCTCATCTTTTATAATATTTCACAATGCACCAAGTTTTTATTAAACTTTTATGATAAAGTTTTTTTCTTAAATTATAAACTTCAACATTCAAACGGAATTTATAATCATATCAAAATTACAAATATGTTCAAATATGAATTCAAACTACATAGTTTATTGTTATTGAATTTCATATTTTGTTTAATGTATTATGTTTGAACTTAAACTTGAACTATTAAACATTGAACAAACTCAATTGCTTTAAGTAAAAATAATAATATAAGTTCTTAAAATTGAATTAACACAAATAATTATTGAGTTTTAAGAAATTCGATATTAAAGTTTTATATCTTAAATTTAATAAAATAATAGTTAACATAATTATGATATCTAAACCCGATTGATATGCCAAACAATATTTATATTGAAACCACAACCTCAATGTAAACATACCCATCTCCATAGTGAAACCCGTGACTGAACCAAACGCTACCTAAGGTAATTACAGTAGAGTCATATAAAACATATCCATTAATTGTAATTCAAGTACTTTCTACGTGAAAAAGAAATGTTGAAAAGAGGACTGGCACATATAAGGGATTACAAAAACCTCAAAAATATTGTCAATAATCTAAACTATGCACTAACATTAAGTGCATAAATACCGGAGGAAAAGTTTAAAAAATGAATAGGTGTGATCATTCTTTGTCATTTTCTCTTGTAATTTTTTTTTTTTTCATGTAGGTATCATTATTCTAATGTATATATGTTGATAAAAGGTATTACAATCATATAAGAAAGTCACTCTTAAGTGACGAACACATGATATCATGCCCCACGAGCAACAACATTCTATTTCAAGATTTCTCATCATTTGTCATGCGTGCATGTAATTAGCATTCCCCCCTTTCCAAATTTATTACCTATATCATCACTTTTGTTATTATTATTATTTTACTACTCTAGCGAAAATATCAAATCAACAAAAAAAATGTAATATCAAATCACAAATAAATATTTGTGTCAAGCATAACAACAACGAATGTACGACGTCGAAGTTAGTAGCGGTTTAAATCTTAATGGGTGATATATTTTTTTATAAGGGTTTTTTAAATTCATTATCAAATCAAATACAAATCAATTAAATTTCCAACTTGTCAAGATATTTTGTTGATTTGATGAGTTTTCATTAAAAACCTATATTTCACGGATCCACTTAAAAATTGCATATACAATAGAAATAGAGTTTTCGTTAAAAACCTATATTTCACGGATCCACTTAAAAATTGCATATACAATAGAAATACTACTGCCGTCCAAGAAAAATAGTCTAATTTAAAAACTAAAATATAAAAATTAGATTACTTAATCTTGCAAATTAAAAAATTTTTAATATGAAAAATAGAATAAAGTTTCATCACTGTTTATCAATTTAATCAATTGTAGATTATATCAATCTCAAAAATCTAAGTTTAAGATTTATATTTCTAAAGTTGGACTATTTTTTGGAGTAAAATTTATTATAGGAAAATTCTAGAATCCCGTCACTTATTTTGAGGGTTTGATCCCGTTAAAATCTAACCAATAGGAAAGTGGCACGTCAATATAATATTAAATTTTCCTAATTTTTAAATTTTTTTTGTGACCTGCTAAGCAGATAAACTTACCAAGATTTAAAAATTGAATAATTTAGGAAAGTTTCAATATTTAAAATAACAAAATCATCATTAATTAATAATTGAGTTTCCTTTTTTCATTATATGTGTTGCACGAATACTTATATATGATTGCACATTAGTTTGTAAAACATTGCACGTAATTCATTAATAATTAATTGAACCGTATTTTGTTCCTTTTATTTTTATGGTAAGTTAATAATAAATATCCAAGCATTGCACTTTTGATGATCTAATTGCACATTCAAGTAAAATATATTACACGTTCACTTTTAAACAATTGCATTATACTAAAACTTTCCATAATTCTTAATTAAACTTTCTTATTTTATTTTTACATTACAAAAAAATCTACCTGTGATTGGGCATTTGCTCATTAGAAATTGCATTTATATTTATACATAATTGCACATTGGATTAAAAAACATTGCACCAGTTCTTATATAAGTTTTATTTAGTAATTTTATTTTTTTATGTAGAATTTTCTTGTAAGCCTTACTAAGCTAGTATTAATGTATTATTTTGAATAACATAATTTTATTTGATAATTATTTAAAATTTTTTAACATAATAATATATTTTTGAACATGACATATTTGTATGTAAGTTATTTCACATATAATAAAATAGATTGTACATCTCATTAAAAAAAATTGCACTAGCTACTATATAAGCTATTTTTTGCACATCATCAACAATTAGAATTAATTTTAGTATAGTCATATATATATAAGAAATGTATATTTATCAAAAAAAAAAAGTATTGTACAGTACTGCATAACTAGGAATTGAATCTTTATTACAATGTATTGCACTCTCAACAAAAGAAGTTTTACAGTGTATATAAATATTAGTGTGCCCTTCGTTACAAAACATTGCACACTTAAATTTGACAATGGACAAATTCCATTTTAAATAAGCTGAAATTTACTACAGAAATTTGTGCCAATTACCTCTACCATTTACGTGTTAATGATAATGAAAATATTAAAAAATTTTAAACAAAAATAAAGTACATTGCTCACCTAAAGAAATTACATTGTTGGTAATTGCAAAAAAAAATTAAAAAAGATGTTCGCACCTTTTGATTTATTTTTGTTTAATTTTTATCTTTTAAATTTCTTAAATATTGTAGTATTTTCATTTATCTAAAATCAGTTCATCTTCTTCCATTTTCCCTTATTCCAAAATCTCTAAAAATTTCCTGGAAGCAAAGAAGAAAATAGATTGGTTTCGTAAACATCAAAAACAACAACTAACAAATTAAGGTACATTATTCATTAAAATAAAATAATCAATTTTCATCAATTTTTTTTTGGCAAGAATATGAAACTGCATTGGTACAAAAAAAAAAAAAAGAAAGAAAAAGTTCCACTAGCGAGAGAGAGGGAAAAAGAAAGATAGAGAGATATTAGGAGAAGATTTCTAATTAAATTATATATCTTCAATAGTTACAGGTTGTCTATAAAAATTTTCTTATTATTTTTTTCAATTAATGCAAATTCTATAGTTGTGATTAACTTAAATTGATCTAATGGCTATTAATCAAATAACAGAACTATACCCTCAAAATTGTGAACGAGACTATAGCTTTACTCTTTATTATATTAGTATTGTTAAATAATTAATGTACATTATTTAATTTGCGAGATTGAATTCATTAAATTCTTGTTTATTTTCTCTTGTTATAACATTTTCTTGCATGACAAGTAGTACGTATATAGTTTGTAATGGGCATCTTTTTGGGCATATACTTTGGCACGTGGGATCCAATTCACGTCACAAAACGGCTTAATATATACCGCACTGATAATCTTTTCCCCCTTGGATATTATTATTATTACTCTTATATAAAACATAAATAATATTAAATAGTAACACTTTGTGTTGTCCAACCAAAAATTTTATTAAAAGTTATTTAAGCTGAATCTCTTCTCTTTTAATCATTTTATTATTATATGTATCCTTTTTTTTTAATCTGAATTAATGGCAGCTTTTTCCTTTTTATTTTTGATATAAAGAATTAATGGAACTAAAAATAGGAAGCTAAAAAACCGAGACCGGTTGAATCCGGACCCGAACACCGGTTTTACTACAATACTGCGAACAAAATATTTGACGGTTCCGTCAACGGAAAAAAGGAATCACGTGACTTGGCCATTCAATTCGCTTTCGTGTATATAAACCAACCCTTCGTTTACAAATCAGCCCACACACAGTAGTACACAGACAAACATCGCTTATTGGTTTCTCCATTGTTCCAGAGTGAGTATTCACAAGGAGAAAAGTGCTTTGTTTCTCTGTTTAGTTATTTTATTTAATATAGCGCGATCTGTCTTGATCTGAGTTCTTCTCGGTTGAGATTTTTGTTGTTGCTTTTAATCTTTTTTTTTTTTAATTTTTTTTCCCTGCTGTTTTATTGATTGAAGATTTTTGAAGAAGAAGAAAGACAACTAGAAGATGGGCAGCTCCGGATTTTCGTGGAAATTGAATGATCACCCCAAGCTTCCGAAGGGGAAGGTTATTGCTATGGTTGTTCTGGACGGATGGGGTGAAGCCAAACCCGACAAATACAACTGCATCCATGTCGCAGACACCCCTGTCATGGATTCGCTCAAGAATGTAATGATTTCTTTGTTGTTATTAAGTTTCGATGTTTTCTATTAATGGGCTTTTTTCTAATTTTTTTTTTTAAATTTTTATTTCGGTTTATTACAGATATGATTTTTATGGTGTTTGTTGTAGGGCGCCCCTGAAAAGTGGAGGTTGGTGAAGGCTCACGGAAAAGCTGTGGGTTTGCCTACAGATGACGATATGGGGAACAGTGAGGTTGGTCACAATGCCCTTGGTGCCGGAAGGATCTATGCTCAAGGGTAAAACCAATTTAATTTAAAAATTTAGAATCTTTTTTTCCTTCTTTTTTTGTGTGATTATTCTTTTTGTTGCTTGAAAATTGTAAATATATTGTGCTATATTACGGACTATGAATGTTGTGCTATAGTACTGACTAAGAATAAGTTAACACTTGTTTTAACTAGGCTTTCTAAAGTTATGGATTTATTTGGAGCTTGGTTATAGTCTACTTGTTAAGTGATAGGAATGTTTTTTGGTTGTGAATTGAGTCAATTAATAATGTAAACCACCTGTGGATTCAAGCCAAGCAAGGTAGTCATGACTGTAATTTACTTGCTGATGTTTTGTTAAAGTAATGATTTCATTGGTTATAGCTAAGAAACTATTGAGGAAGCCCAATACAGATAGATAATGCGTTCCTATTATGTGATATTGGTGCAGAGATGGACTAGTTGATGGTTGCTTAACTTCCGTTGTTTTATTTTGTTGGTACATAAACATACTTTTGCATGTTAAGAGTCTTTTTTTCTCATGCCTTGATTGTTTGTCAAGTTGTACTAGTTGGTACTTCTGTTTTGCTTTTATTAACCTTGCCTGGAGGGAGTTAGTAAGCTGGGTAAAAGGGAATGCCTCTGTGCCTAAAAATAACTGAACCTTGCATGTCTGTGCAGTGCAAAGCTGGTTGACCTAGCTCTTGAGTCTGGAAAAATATATGATGGTGAAGGGTTCCAGTATATCAAGGAATCTTTTGAAACAGGCACATTGCACCTCATTGGGCTGTTGAGTGATGGTGGCGTGCACTCTAGACTTGACCAGCTGCAGGTATAATTTTCTGAATCTTGAATTCTGCTTCCTTTTGAGTTTATTGTCCTTTTAGACATGTTTGTGTCTCTTAAGCTTTGCTTGGTATGCTTATCATGACACTTCTTTGTATTAACCACTTCGCACTGCACTTTGCATGGGTTTTGTGTCGGAGATCGGTAGAGGCCCCGGTTAGGAGGGTAGAAACTATAGAATCAAGAATTCAAATTTAAAAGGTAGACCTAAGAAAACATGGAAAGAAACTATCAATAGTGATTTGAAATATTTAAATTTGACCGATGATTTATGCACCGATCGAGCACGATGGCGACATATGATCCATATAGCTGACCTCTCCTAGTGGGAAAAAAGGCTTCTTGTTGTTGTTGTTGTTGTTGTTGTAACCTCTTCTCTCTCCAAATGCTGACTGTATTTTTGTTTTGGGTTGCAGTTGTTGCTTAAAGGTGTTAGTGAGCGTGGAGCCAAGAGAATCCGAGTCCATGCTTTGACTGATGGTCGTGATGTGTTGGATGGTTCGAGTGTGGGGTTCATGGAAACACTTGAGAATGATCTTGCCAAATTGCGGGAGAAGGGTATAGATGCACAGGTTGCTTCTGGTGGAGGTCGTATGTATGTCACAATGGATCGTTATGAGGTACAAAGTAAACTGTGATGCATAGCAGTTTACTCTTATTTTGAATGGATCTCTATTGCTCTCTGTATCTAGCAAATGCACCGCTTGCTATGTTGACAGTTCATTGGTCTGCACACGGTGCTGATATTAAATAAACTGCTTATCAAATAGACTGAGATCATTATTTTCTCTCAGTTATTGTTTTGAAGCTTTACTTTCAGAATGTTAAGTGTTTATAAGATATGCTGCTAGGAATTGAAGATGAATATCTAGCTCTGAAGAAATATATGATTTTATAAATGCATGAAATGTGTGCAGTAATTGGATCAAATGTACCGTCTGGTTCCGATAAGCAATGATTAATACTTATATGTACTTGTTCACAGTTTCCAAGACGCACAATTTAGTATTTGCTTTGTTCTTTGAACTTAACTAGTTGGGTATTGATGTATATGCAGAATGACTGGGATGTTGTCAAGCGAGGTTGGGATGCTCAAGTTCTTGGTGAAGCTCCACACAAGTTTAGAAATCCCGTTGAGGCTATCAAGACATTAAGAGCTGAACCCAACGCCAACGATCAGTATTTGCCTCCATTTGTTATTGTTGATGAGAATGGAAAGCCTGTTGGTCCAATTGTTGATGGCGACGCTGTTGTGACAGTCAACTTCCGTGCGGATCGCATGGTCATGCTTGCCAAGGCCCTTGAGTATCCTGATTTTGATAAATTTGATAGGGTTCGGTTCCCTAAAATTCGATATGCAGGAATGCTTCAATATGATGGTGAATTGAAACTCCCAAGTCACTACCTCGTTTCTCCGCCAGAAATTGAGAGGACATCTGGTGAATATTTGACGCACAATGGTGTCCGGACTTTTGCTTGCAGGTGAGTTTTTTTTTTTTTTTTTTTTTTGCAGCCCTGGTGTGTTTATCCTCCATCCGGGAGAACAGATGATGGCTTTCAAACAAATACTTCACATCTTAATTTGCTAAGTTCCAGTCATGAAAAGAGGAGTGGTCTAGTTTGACATGAGTTTTTTACTCTCTAGCTTGATAGGAATGGATGATTGAGGAGTCAACTGTTTAACTACGAGAAACTCTTTAGGAGTACTAAGGTTTCTAGTTGTGATTGTATGGCACTATAATATGACTTCAGACTATCCATTTCTAGATAAACTCACATGTGTATATTTGCTGTTCCTTGTCAGTGAGACTGTGAAATTTGGTCACGTAACCTTCTTCTGGAATGGCAATCGCTCTGGTTACTTCAACTCAGAAATGGAGGAATATGTTGAGATTCCAAGTGACAGTGGTATTACCTTTAATGTCAAGCCGAAAATGAAGGCATTGGAGATCGCTGAGAAGGCTAGAGATGCTATTCTTAGTGGAAAGTTTCACCAGGTAAATTTCTTAACATTTGAAATTGAATACCCCCTAAGACTTGTAGTCTGTTGCAAATAGCATTAACTAAAACGATGATGGTCCTGACCAGGTGAGAGTGAACCTGCCAAATGGTGACATGGTTGGACATACAGGTGATATTGAGGCTACAATTGTGGCTTGCAAGGCTGCAGATGAAGCTGTCAAGGTAATACTGGCGTCTCACATTTGTGCTTTTCATCTTTTTGTGTCTCGGCTTTAAGGGGAGGAGTATCTACTGTTGCTGTTTTTATCATTTCTGTGCTGGATTTTCTATTGTATTCTTTAGAAAGTATTATCGGCATTTGGGGCTCATTTGGTTCAATCGAAGATTCTACTTGTACTAATTGATGGATTATTGCCTAATCGTGTGCTGGTAGTTTGTGTTGTTATGATGATCTGCTTCTGTTCCTTAACAATTGTATGTCATTATGCAGATGATCCTTGATGCAATTGAGCAAGTAGGCGGGATCTACGTGGTAACTGCTGATCATGGAAATGCTGAGGATATGGTGAAGAGAAACAAGAAAGGGGAGCCTCTTCTTGACAAGGCTGGCAAAATTCAAATCCTCACTTCTCACACTCTTGAGCCAGTAAGCACTATTCCAAATACTTTTTCTTCCTTGCTAACATGACTGTAGACAGGGAGCGGTTAAGCGTTATTATTCATTTAATAGGCATATGGTTTGTTAGTTTATTGGTTGCTGTAAAAGCTAAGTTCTCGTATCTTCTGCAGGTCCCAATTGCAATTGGTGGTCCTGGATTGACAAAGGGGGTGAGGTTCCGTCAAGATCTACCTGGTGCTGGCCTTGCCAATGTTGCTGCAACGGTTATGAATCTACACGGTTTTGAGGCACCTAGCGATTATGAGCCAACCCTAATTGAGGTTGTCGACAACTAGATCATCAGACGATCTACAAATTTTGCTTTAAGAGTATTTGAATAAGAATTGAGAAGTCCCTATAGGAGTGTGTTTCTTGCAGTTGATTTGGCATTTTTTTTTTAATAACGCCGGAACTTCACTAGAAATGGTAAACTCACGCCCACTGTAATAGTTTACGAATCACAGTGGAAGGCAAACCACCTTAGGCAAGTCCAGGGTGACAAGCTCGGGTTTGAAATTTTAGAGGTGCTAATAGACAAGGTGAGAGTCAATCCTTCACTTTTTGTTAGAGTGGAAGATTAAATTTATGACCTCCTTTTGAAGCAAAAGTGGCGTTACTACTGAACCAACTCTTCATTCGTCATTTGGCATCTTTTTGTTATATCATATCTCAAGTTTTGTTAGTAAAAAAGATTATATACCGTCTTGAATGTTGATGACATTAACTTTGAAATCCGAATCAGAGGTACCCTTCAAACTGCAAGATCAACTTTGCAAGATCAATTTTGTGGAAATTTTGTTCCTCTTAATATGGAGATCATTCAAACTCGCCCTTCATCATATTCTTAGGTTTGAAAGATAGTTTAACGAACGAAAGCACAACATAATCCTTTTCCTCCAATTCAAAAGGGAAGCTTTTTATTTTCCTTTTCTTTTCTAGGAAGCAACATCATTCATGACAATGGGTTTGTGTGAAACTGTGAATGGATGGCATATCATTTTGCTCTTTTTCGCTTATCGGGAACAACATATTCAATTGCGACCTTCTGCTCGTAAATGCAAGAGACCTTTGAATTAGAAACATTATCCCACCTACAAACTTTAGAACTTTGTGGAAGTAACTTGCTATTCACACACAGAGTCCAGAAGGAATTTTTCGTTGTGGCGAAGATCAATCATCAAGTTGGGCAAAGACGCATAAATGTTAAGGACTCCTCTCAAGTCTCAACCCAACCCACAAAGCCATTTCCAGAGCTTGAAGCAACCCAAATCCCTTTTGTCTTTGGCGTCATTCATCATTATAAAACAAAAAAATAAAAATACACACACGACTGAAAATGGTTATCCCCACGTAATGTGTAATCTTCTTCTCCTTTTCCATTTATTTTTGTTAGTATATTTTTAAGGTAAAAAGTAAAAACAACAGCCTTCGTTAGTACATTTCCTTAGCAAAACAAAACTTCTCCCCAATAAATCCATCACAACCCAAAATTGCTCTGAGAAGAATAAAATCTCTAATCTTTTTGTAGTTTATACTGTGAAAACCCAATTACACTGAATTTATTGGGTACTAATTATATAGCAGACTATGATAACAGTACATCCAATCTTTTAAGTTGCAGAATTTGCGTGCCGAACCGACAAGAAATGATAATAAATTATAATTGCAACAATTGAAATAAAAATTTTAGATTTAGCTATTATTATTCTTGCTATTTTAATTTAATTTAATTTTTTTTGGCCTTTTGGGGGTCTATTTATCTTCTGCCCTTGACACCTTTACCCCATTCTAATTCTTCTTCACAGTGCTTTGCCTTTTTTTCTATCCGGAAATAAGTTTCCCCTGCATCTGTATTGATCTGGTAACCGAGGATTCCTATCTGGGTCGTCTCGCAGATTCTGCCTATTTGATCTTTTTTCATCTGGGTAATTTTTCTTCTCCATTTTATTTTCCTTAAATTTGTGTATTTATTGAGGTTTTGAGTTGGGTTTTTTGTGATTGCCTATTGGGGTTTTTATTATTGGTTGGTTGGTTGGCCTGTTGTGGATTCGTGTAAGTCGGATTGTACTGCTCTGGAATGAATAGATTGTTGTTGCAGAACGATTATATATATTTAAATAAGTTTGTGGAATGAACTGATTGTTTGCTTTCTCTTTGTGGGTTTTGCCATATACCCAATCTTCTTTATTTGATTGCTGTAGTTTATTGGCTGTAGATACTTAGACTTCACAATCTAGAGTCCATATCTTGGGTAGGAAATTTGCTCCTTTCAGCTGCTAAGTTTTGGTTCAACTTTGTGTATGTGGAGGCTTGTTTGTTCATTTTCAACTGTAGGGGAGCGAGTATTTTTGCTGAATTGAGCCAAATAAATGTCATTGAGGTTTTTGCCGTTGTTTGTTGTTTGCTGTTGTCGTCTTGGCATTGGAACCGATGCTTTAATGGATAAAATGGTGTGGGTGTAGAGTGGTCGAATTTTTTAGTTGAATGGATATGGCAGGTAGACAATTGGATGATTTGCGACATGTGATGTTATATCTAGAATTTTAGTTTTTATATGTTCTCCAGAATCTGAACATTTTTGAAATACTTGCCTGATTTGTCGTGCATTCTGGGTTAAAATGCAGCTTTTGGAATTAAAATAAGACTGAATCGTATAAACATTGCTCTGGATCATGCTTTACACAAAATTTTTGAATCTGAGTTTTAATGAGTATTCTCTTGGATTTTCCATTAGTATGTTAATGTTCTCTTCATGTTTCTTGAAAGCTCACACTTTTGGTTATGAAGAGGGAAAGAAAGTGACATCGTGTTTGTCCCTTTCTTTATCAGGGACCTAAGGTGCTCAAGCTTTTCGTTATTTTTAAAATTTTATTGTTGTGACTGTATGCCAAGGTTCTTGCAAGTAAAATAATTGAGTGTGTGTACTTGGATTTATCACTACATGTTCCCCATATGGCTTGTGATATTTCCTATATTCGGTAGCAATCGGACTGCGGTTGTATGAACTTGCCTTTCTCTTCTTAAAGTTGTATATTTCTTTCCTGGTGTACATGCAGTAGAAGCCATTCCTGTAAGCAGTATATTTTCTGGCAATCAGAAGGTCGATTTCTGCACTGTGTTGGTTCAATCCAATCATATATGGGCTGAGCTGTGCATTTCATGGGAGGTGTAGACGATGAAGAACCACCTTCAAAACGTGTGAAAGTATCCTCTGTAGTCTTAGGAGGTCTTTCCAACGGTATATATACTAGGGAACTCGCAAGTTGCTCTTACAGTGAATCAATGGCCCGGCCCCTATCATCTGAGGGGGACAATGAGGTTGTTGGTCAAAAAGGTATTGTTAGGAAAGCAGAATTTATTCGGATCATAGCCGAGGCATTATATTCACTTGGCTACGAAAAGAGTGGTGCATATCTGGAAGAGGAATCTGGGATATCGTTGCACTCGTCTGCTGTTACTTCTTTCATGCAGCAAGTTCTTGATGGCAAATGGGATGAAAGTGTTATGACATTGCGCGAAATTGGTCAAGTGGATGAATCTATTGTTAAATTGGCATCTTTTGTTATTCTGGAGCAGAAATTTTTTGAACTTCTGGATGGAGAGAAATTGATGGATGCTCTGAAGACATTAAGGACTGAAATTGCACCATTGTGTGTGAACAGTGATAGAGTTCGTGAGCTCTCCTCCTGCATTGTTTCTCCTTCACATCGTGATCATTTTGGAATTTCTGGTCAAGATGCGAAACGGTCAAAGTCACGGTCAAATTTGTTGGATGAATTGCAAAGATTGCTGCCACCGACAGTAATGGTCCCTGAACAAAGGTTATTACATCTTGTAGAACAAGCTCTTGACCTGCAACGGGATGCTTGTAAATTTCACAACTCGTCTGTTGAAGATATGTCACTGCTCACTGATCATCAGTGTGGAAGAGATCATATTCCATCTCATACTTTACAGGTATATTTTCAGTTGTTTATTTATTGGAATAAGTTGTCAAAGAATTGTTGCTTCTACACTATCAATACTCATATATGGCATGAAGGGACAAGCCCCTCTCTCTCTCTCACACACGCAATGATGCAATTCCTAGTGTTTAGATTGTTTGTCAACTATTTTGGTGCGACACATGGCCTGTATTTTATGGGTCATCAAGTACCTGTCCATGTCTTCTTAACTAATACATATGGGTTTTCATTATCCTTGTACTTTCGAAACTAAGCCTGTGGAGGCTGTTTGTACGTGAAATGTTCCATTTTTCTGCCATGTGTTGCTACCTGTTTGTTTTGTTTCTCCTTCTATTTTCAAATATGAAAAGATACATTTGCACAAGGTAAGAGGGTTGTCGTGTGACCTGGGATCACATGTTCAGATTGGCGAAACACTGTCTTGTAGAAGACTAAGGTACTTCTGTGTGCTTCAGGCGTTGATGGCCTGGTCCTTCTTTTGGACCATGCACATGCAGGAAGTTTTTGCAAACTCAAACCACTCGTGTGTCCTTCATTCTCTCATTCTTTCCCTTGCGTTCATAAATACATTGTTGTTGAAGTGGTGATAAGAAGTGAAGTCAACTGAAGGACGTGTCTCTTTTCTTCATTAATCATAGTAGGCCTGTAGGATGTAGTTACTGCCATTAGAGAAGAAAACAGGCGTCTGCTTCTCTCTTTGCCCTTTAGGCTGCCTCTTTCACTCATCTTTTAGTTCTATATTTGAACTTTTTTTTTGGAGTTTTTTATTTATTATTTTCGGTCTTCTTCTTGGCCAGACCCCTTTTTTTTTTGTTACTCTTTTCTAATATTTCAGGTTGTTAGAATCTGAAGGCACCCTTATTTTTTGTCAAAAAAAATCTGGCAGCAGCTTGTTCACTTTTTCTTTTGTCTAGGATTGTCTCTATCTCTGAGAGGTGTAGACCATCTGCTAGAAGCTCTTATTTAAAGCTTGACATGTTATCTTTTCATGATGCGATGAGGGAATGCTGTTATATAAGTTTACTAAGCTTAAAATGTCAATGGTAATGCTGTGCATTTGGTTCATACAGTAGTGATTTGATTTGAATTTCTCTTGCTGGCACAGATACTTAAAGAACACCGTGATGAAGTCTGGTTCTTGCTATTTTCCCACAATGGGAAATATTTGGCTTCGTCATCAAATGATCGCACAGTGATTATTTGGGAGGTAACTGAAATTAACTTGAATTTGGTTAGGGTCTTCCTCATTTTCCATGAAATGTTCTCTTACAAGAAATTTCTGTTTGGCATCGGCACCTATGTAAAAACTAGTAAGATTCTTTGGAAGTAGTCCTTTTTTTTCGTATGTGTGTGTGTGTGTTTTTTTTTTCTTTTTTTTTTTTTCTAATGAATCCTCTTAAGTCATGTTTTCCTTAGACAAATATGTAAGCGTGGTTACATGACACCTGATGCTTGTGGATCCATGTATTGGTCAGCTAAAGGTGAAAGTGAACAAAAAGTCCCAGATATAGAATTGAGATTGTTGAGATGGATGTGCAGGAACTCTAGACTAGATTGAGTATGGAATAAGGAAATTAGGATAGCCCCAGTAGATGCAAAAATGAGGTAAATATTCCTGCAATGCAAAAATTAGTGACTTTGTTATTTGAAAAAACATGATTTTTATATCTCTATACACGGTTTCTTGATATGACCCATATACAACAGGCCCATATATTGGAAAACAACTTAGTTTCTGTTCAGTGACCTTTTTGTTTCCCTCCAACTTGAAGAATTAAGAGGGTGCTACTTGATATATTTGCAACATACATGCGAACATTTTTCTGCTTATTATGACATGGTGGAACTTTTTCAATTCATAATCCACTAGCTAAAAATGGGGAACTTTCTGTATTCATAATCCACAATCTAAAAATGTGGAAGTTTCTCTATTGTTTGTCTGCATGATGTGCTCTAATGCTGGAAGTCAAATCTAGCTTTATAACATATTGAAACAAGAAGGGCATGCACTGTTTGAGTGAATAATGTTGTTTTGTGTTTGACTTGGTTCTCTTCATCTGGGATGGCGATCTATCTAGCTATGTGAAATACACAGGTAGGTTGTCTTTCGATCCCCCTGTTAGGAAGGTAGAAACTGTAGAATCACGAACTCAAAGAAGAGTAGTAGTAGACCTAAATAACATTGGAAAGAAAGTGTCAAAATAACTTGGAAATATTTAAATTTGAGTGATGAATTGTGTATTGATCGAGGATGATGGCGACATAGGATCCATATAACCAACCCCACATATTGGGGAAAAGGTTTTTTGTTGTAATTTTAGAGGGAAAACAACAAAATAACCTGTTTGGCCCTGTCGTCTACTAAAATGGTTGATGCTTGTTGAAGATGTGGGGAAGATTATGAGGCAGAGCTTGAGGATGATTTTAGAGTTTGGACTGCGAACTAATTATGGCCTTATTTATGTTTTACTTTGTTTTGGTATTCGATGGGTTTGAATTGTGATGCAGTAGTGGTGATTTCTTGCCCCCCACTAGTGTAGGTTCTTAATACAATTGCCGATGACGCTCCACGTGTTCTCCATTTTGACGCTAAACTAGGACCTCATGACACTATCTTTTTACCTTACACGCAAGCACAAGAAAGCTACATTCAGGGAAATTTGAACATGCTGGATTGGACTTATAATCCATAATACATATAGCTGAACCCCTAGACAGCCAAAACCTTTACAAGGACCTTGTCACCTATTTTCCCAGGATCCTGTAATAATAAGCCACAATAGGGACTTCAATTGAAGCTGTTTGAATTTTCTTCTTCAGTTGAGCTGCTATGAACTTGAGGCCTCATGACGCTTAAGCATTTGTTGCAAAACAATTGACGGTATTGAGAGTAAACGGAAGAAGGAAATGCACACGATATAGATAAAAAGGAAGTATCATCACATACATTCTTTATAAATTACGACATGACAAGGAATAGTTTGCCATTCTATCTATGCCCCATCATTCACTCTCACATTTTCTCTATGCCCCAATATTGTTTACTCCTGGCACTTTCCCATGTGCATTGTACACCATTATCATTTCTTCATCTGATGGCTAGTTTCTGAATCTTGATCTATTGTACCATAAACAATTGTAGTGACATCACTGCAATTTCAAAAAATCTGTAGAGTTGAATCAGTTATGGTCTTCTTGTAAAGCTTTATTTGTCCTTCTGTTATATTAAAGGCTCTGTTAGGTTGAGCTGTCAATTATGATACCTGTTGTGCACTATTCTTTATTCCAACTAGGTTTTTAATTCCATCTTGCAAACGTTTTGATTAACTGTCCGGTTAATTGGTGAAGTTTTGGGGTTTTCCGGTAATTTTCAAGGAAATGTTAAATCTTGGACAATTGTAATTCTATGTGATTGCATGAACCACCCTCTCATTTGCAATCTTGTTGGTTGGTATAATCTATTGTAATGTTTCCTTTTTACAGGTTAAAGTGGATGGCAAACTCTCTTTGAAGCATAGATTAAATGGTCACCAGAAACCTGTCTCCTACATATCATGGAGCTCTGATGACCTTCAAGTCCTGACATGTGGAGTGGAGGAGGCGGTTAGACGATGGGATACTCTGTCTGGTGAGTGTCTCCACACATATGAAAAGGCTGGTCTGGGTTTGGTGTCATGTGCATGGTCTCCAGATTGCAGAAGCATATTTACTGGAGTAAATGACAAGAGTATCATCATGTGGGACGTTGATGGGAAGGAGCTAGAGAGTTGGAAGGGGCAGCGGACAAGCAAGATATCGGATTTGGGGGCATCTAGTGATGGGAGGCTTATTACCGTTTGTAAAGATAATATGATTTTATTATTTGGATGGGAAGCAAAGGATGAGAAAATAATAGAAGAGGATCAAACAATTATTTCATTTTCACTATCCAAGGATGGAAAATTCCTGCTGGTTAGTCTCTTAAATCAAGAATTACATCTGTGGAATATCCAAGATAATGCAAAGCTCGTAGCTAAATACAAAGGTCACAAGCGCTCTCGTTTCGTTGTAAGATCCTGTTTTGGAGGCCTAGAGCAAGCATTTATAGCTAGTGGGAGCGAGGATTCCCAGGTACTTTCCTGCACAAGATTTTGTCTTCCATTTAATGTTAGTATTGAAGGTCACTTTAAAGATGCCAATGTCGAATGGAATATTGAATATCACTGTATTGACATGCCGAAGTATTGATCTAATGCTTAAGCTATTCAGTTTGATCTCTTTTAGTTTATAGCTTCTGATAGTTTTTAGAAAGTGGAGGGGAGACCTGTTAAAGCTTTGCCTATTGGTTGCTGCTCCATGTCCAATTATGAGTGTCTTTCTATAATCGAGCTTAAATCTTGCATAATATTTAGAATTATTTTTGCTGAGAACATTTGACATCTGCATATAAATATATCTTTTTTCCAAAAATAAATGCTTGTTATGTGTTGTTGTTGGGGGATCACTGATTACTAGGTCTCGCTCTGTGTAAGTGCCCAAAGATATGTTTGCTGTAATCAACAATTGTCTCCTACTTGTTTAGGCAGTATATGCTGTCTTCATTTAAATTACTACCTCGTGCTGAAATTTGGTTGATAGTTTAATTTCAGAGGAGGTATAAAAAAATTTCCTTAGACCAGATTTCAAGTGCAGTTTACTTATAAGCCTAGATTCTGTCCTCCTTTCAGTTATAACGTGCCCTTGTAGTTATTTTTGAAATTTTTTGTCGATTGCTTTCCTAATTCTTTAGGTTACTTGTTCACATCCAATTAAATTACTAATTAACCATTTTGGTTTCTGATTCATTGCCTGGTTTAGAAACTGTTAACGTCCTTCAATACTAAATAAATAAAGTTTGGTTTGACATCCCGATGGAGGCATAAGGACTCTAATGTTCTGCTCAAACCATGGTACTAGTTTTAAGTTCCTAGTCGACCTTTGGCTTCTTTGTGCACTGAGGTGCATATAAATGAGTACAGGCCAACCACATGTGCAGGTGTCTGCTTAAGTTTCAAAGAAGTGATTAAGAATATAACTTACTGTAGTAGCAGCTACATTTGCTATAAGTTTTCCTTTTCGGAGGTAGTACGCAGTGTACTTCATTTTGTTTGTGTTGTTTTTGGGTGAGGGGAATTCATGAGCTGAGTCAATGAGATCCGTAGAAGTTTCATATATTAACTCATATAATGCAGCATGATTTTAGAGCTGATTTTATTTTTGAAACAAATATGATGGAGGAAGAATCAGTTTTGATGTTTGATCACAATGCATTATGAGGATGATGTCTCATGGCTCATCCTATTGTTATTATTCACTGGATAAGTGGTTCTGTAACCTGTTAGATAAAGTGTTCACAGTTTCTGATCCACAGTTTCTTGTTCACTATGGGAGCATCATTTCTCTTTAGTTTGATTGAATCACTGGATGCTCTTCATGGTGGGTGTAGAATGTATGCCTCATCACTCGTTCTTGACCTGTGTTATTTAGCAATCGCAATTTCCTTCAAATGGATCCGCCACTCTAAAAGGGTTGTACCAATTGTTTAATGTGAGAATGGTGAGTATTTGTGGTTGGATGATGTCTCTAGTTTTGGTCAGAATTTTGGCGAGAGGGAAAAACAACTTCGTCCTGTGGGCCTTGGCATGGTGTGGATGCTGGTTATCTATTTTGTCTTGATCGATGATCTTGAATCTGTATAGTTGGCAATTTTCCTGTTTTTTAATAGGGTACTCGGTTAAATCATAGGTTCTGCCCATGTAATCTATTTATCTGTAAAAGGTGAACTAATGATGATCTACACCTGATTTATAGGTGTATATATGGCACAGAAGCTCAGGAGAGCTGGTTATGACATTACCTGGACATTCTGGCACTGTTAACTGTGTAAGCTGGAATCCAGTGAATCCTCATATGCTGGCTTCTGCAAGTGATGATCATACAATTCGCATATGGGGTCTAAATGAGGTGAAGGTAAAGCACAATGGAGTTCATACTAATGGTGTTCATTACTGCAACGGTGGGAGTTGAGGTGTTTGTCGCAAAGCACACAAATATTTTACATTCTTGATACATCTCAACTTAACCATGGTTTTTGTGTAAATCCTTTTAGTTTTAATGTTCAGTCCGACATTTATAACAACAAGAAGAATGTAAAATGTGCATTCAAATTTCTAATAATTTCTGAACACTTTCAAGCCTCAATACTTGATTAGAGTTTCTTTCTCGCTTGTTTTTATACCTTTGTTTATGAGGTGATTGTTCTTCTCTTTTCTGGTTTTGGGGGTGCTTGTCTGGGAGGATCGTTGGTTCATAAAGCGAAACCCGGCTAGTTTTATTTTTTAAAAAAATGCAGTCTTTAGTTCCCTGAAAGACCTTTGTTAATGGTTGAAAAAGGAATGAAGCTTCGTAATGATTTGTAGCTCTTTCGGGAACTTCTAGTTTGAGTTACCAATCAAAGAAAGAATAGCCATGAATATGTCGGAGTGTGATGTGATTTATCTGTCACCAATCAAAGAAAGTGCAGTTATGAATATGTTGGAGTGATATAAGGATCCTAACCAAGAAGTTAGATCCATCATCAGCTCCGGTTGAAGCTTATCGGGGCTATCTCTGAACTTTCTACTCTAGTAATAAACTAATAGAAGGGAGGTCCAAGATATTATAATATGGTTTACTCCCTAAACCAATGTATGAATATTTCCATAAATCAATAATATACAGGTACGATTTTCAAAAAAAAGAATAAAAATGTTGGAGTGTCTTGTCATTGATCATCTTGGTAAAAATGAACGCCATTACTTTAGTTTTCATTCTTTCGAAGATTCAGATGGCATTTTTGATTTTTCTTGGCATATGTTTTTTACCCTGAAGTTGTGTCATGGGCTATAAGGCAACTTTTACATATGTGTTCTGTAATGGAAAGAACACTTCGTGGTAGCTGTTGTTTCACTTCTGATCAATGTAGAACCAGAAAGTTCAACCAGACAAATGGTTTGATCATGGAGATTCAGAAGGTAAAACGGTTTTGAATTATCCACATTATCCTTGAGCAGTTCTGATATTTCTGGGTACAAAGTTTTGAAGAAGAAAAAAACCTCAACCAAACCAAAACATTTCAAAATAATTAATATTAAGGTGAATTGATATTACATACAAAAGCAAAAGGCAAAAGATGGATAGGGTTCTCTTTGTTAAGCAAGACTGAAAGAGCTAGCTGCGCTCTCAACATACTTCCTGGCACCTTTGAACCATCTCTTGTCTCCAGCTTGTGCTTTGCAGATGTAAAGCTTGCCGTCGGATACGGTCGCCGTGATCAGCTGGTGCTTCCCGCCTTCATCACCATCTGCAGTCCTTGTTAACACGGTCACGAAGTAGTATTGTTTCCCGTTGACTGTTGGAGTTGCCGTCTCCAGTATGTTAGCGGTCGCGACCTGGTTATCTGTGAACCCTCCCTGAGGAGATGATGATGATCCAGTTGTATATAGTTAGTTTTGCAGGGTTCAAATTTTGATGGCAAGATGAGCTAGTTAAACTCTTTTGAATACCATATAAATGTTCTGAAGAGGATCTTACCTCAGCGTCGGTTTTACCGGAGTAGGCTTGTTTTCCTAGAAGGTAATCAACCTGTGGGAATCCCAGAATCAGTCATTCTCTTCCACAAAAATTGTTTGATGCTATCGAAACATTGGAAATTGAACTTAAGAAACGCAAAAGATAACATATTGGTAAAATGGGTTATATACCTTGGAGAGGAATTCCTCAGGAGAACCATAGTCAGTGATGGACTTCTTGTCAGTTGGTTGGACCAAAACACAGAGATTGCTGGTGGAATCGAAGTTGTCCTCGTACCTAAGAACTTGACCAGGGAACTCGATTTCTTTGCTCGGGTTCCATTTAGAGGGAATCTGCAACTTGAATCCGTCTCCAGTGTAATTAATGAATTCTGTGTTGGTTTTTGGTTTTCCGAAAACATTGGCTGCCATAAAAAACAAACACAAAATAAGTTTACTGTAATGAACATGATGTTGTACTCAATTTATCTGTTCTAGTTAACCATGAACACAAAACATTTCCAATTGTGCAAACAAACTTGTTCATATCCTGATTTTGATAATTTAGGCCTTAAAACAGAGTAGCCCACATCATAAAATCTTGCGAAATTTTGTGCAGGAATGTTGATTTTCATCCAGAAGAATCAGAAAAAAACAAATTACCGGCTTCTCCGTAGGCGGCATCGGCCGGAGAAACTTTGGACCCAACGGCAGCAGCGCCAATGAGAACTGTAAGAGCCAATCTACGGGAAACAGAGCCGCCATTAATGGCATCATCTTCTGCAGTACTCTGCTTCTGGGCACGGCAGACTAATTGGTTGGGCTTAAGGGATGATGGCTGAACATAACGCTGTGATGATGTTCTTGCTGGCGTGGAGATTTGCAAGAAACAAGCAGCAGCAGTTGATGCCATTCTTCTTCTTCTTCTTCTTCTTCCAAAAGCTTTAATCTTCTCCTGGATTGGTTTGGGTATGAAGAGAATGGGAAAAATGGTTTGTTTCTTTTGTTTTTTTACCCCTGTTTTCTTTTTTTTTTTTGGTTTTTGATTTTCGGGGTTTTTGTGATATGTGAAAGGGGAATTTGGTTGTGGATATCGGGGAAGATTACATTTATCGTTGGGATAAGGTATTTGAGGCCATTGATAAGGCCAAGTAGGCAATGACATTGTGTTCCAGTTGGTTCGAAATGCTTGATGAAATCTCCAGGTCAAGTAGTAGGGTCCAGTCAGATTGAGAAAGATGAAAACATGCATTATTTTGAATAACTCGACGCTTTGAAAAAAATTCCATAGTTTCGTCGGGTGAATAGTAAGAAAGTTACATGCATTATGTACGTTAATGAAAGTTGTGTTCTAATACTTTGGATTATTAACCACAAATTAAATCCAAATCCAATGTAATGTAAGAAAGGCGAATGATCAATTTAGTAAACTGAATTTCTTCTTAATTGACAACTCCATCAACATATTGAGTTGAATTATAAACTTTATAAAAGTCCATCAAAAAAATTTCAGAAACTCCATTAATCAAATAAAGAATGATTATGAGCATTAAAAAAATTAATTAACACCCTATCATTTTTAAATTACAACTCCATAAAAAATTAAAGGTGGTGGGATAGGAGTTCACAGACGCCGTGTTGGAATTTTTCGCATCTGGCCAGGTATTTAAACAGTTGAATTCTACTGTTTTAACTTTGATTCCAAAGATTGAAGTACCATTGAATACTGGCCATTTCCGTCCAATTGCCTGTTGTAATGTATTGTATAAGTGTATTTCTAAAATCTTATGCAATAGGCTGAAATTAATATTACCTATATTAGTAGATGAGAATCAAAATGCCTTTGTTCTGGATAGGCTTATTCTACGTAATATTTTGATTACTCAAGAACTAGTTAGGTTATATTGACGGAAGGGGACAAGTAGAAGATTGATGATGAAAATTGATTTTAAAAAAGCATATGACTCTGTTAAATGGGGCTTTTTAGAGGAGATGTTATTAGGGTTTGGCTTTCCATAGGTGTTTAGGGGGTGGATAATGGAATGTGTAAAAATAGCTTCATTCTCGCTATCATTGAATGGTAGTCTAGTTGGATTCTTTCCAGGGAAGAGAGGGTTAAGACAGGGGGATCCCGTCTCCCCCTTCTTTTCGTTCTAGTAATGGAGTATTTAACTTGTAGCTTGAAGCGAGTGGCTGATAGTAAATTCAGGTTCCATCCAATGTGTATGAATTTGCGCCTAACCAATATCTGCTTTGCGGATGATCTGATTGATCTTCTGCAAGGCAGACTTGGTAACGGCAACATGAATTATGGAGGTGTTCGAAAGTTTTTCGATGACTAATGGACTGGTTGCAAACCAATAGAAGTCCTCAATTTATTTTGGGTGTGTAGAACAAAACTTACAGGAGAAGATTTACAGTATAACTAAGTTAAACATAGGGACATTTCTAATGAAATATCCAGGAGTGTCACTATCTCCTAAGAAATGGCCCCGGTGGTCTGTCAGGATATCATTAATCGTATCAAAATAAGGATTAAGTGTTGGAGCACCCGTCACTTATCCTATGTTGGAAGATTGCTCTTAGTGAACTCAGTTTTGATGGCGATGCATTCATATTGGGGGTCAATTTTTATCTTACCAAATTCAGTCACTAACATGGTGAATAGAATCTGTCGAGAATTCTTGTAGGGTACGAAAAGTAATGGCAGAGCTATTTCATTAGTAAGCTGGGATGATGTGTGTAGAGAAAAGAAGGAGGGCGGTCTAGGCATTCGGATGCCAAGTTATGGAATAAAGCCACAATAGTGAAACAAGTCTGGCACTTAGCTCTACAAAAAGAATTCTTGTGGGGTTCAATGGGTGCATGGTGTTTATATCAAAAAAGCTTTTTTTTTGGGAAGTGCAGCTGAAAGCGGATGCAAGTTGGCAATAGAAGAAAGTTTTGAAGCTGCGGGATCAAGTCAGGAGGGGCTTTGATAATAATAAATGGAAAGCTGAGAAGAATGGTAAGTACACCATTAAGTTTGGCTACAACTAGTTGATTGGTTCAGGAGAAGAGCAGGTAGTAACCCATTGTATTTGGGCCAGAAATGTTATACCAAAGCATTCCTTTATTGCATGGTTGGCCTGGAGGAATCGACCGCTTACTAAAGAAAGACTGAGAAGTATGCACAAGATGATTGCTGATGTTAATTGTATACTCTGTCAGAGGAAAACTGAAACAGTTGCGCACATCTTTTTTCAATGTGAGTTTGCGGAGGTTCTGATGGAAGGACTGAGCAAATGGCTAAGGTGCGGGAGGTTCTCGCCAAAGTTCTCTAGATGGAAAAAACAGATAATTCATATGTGGAACGGGGCAAAAATGAAGAGGAGGATATTCCTGGCAGAATTCATGGCGTGTATTTACCACCTATGGGAAAAAAGGAATCGAAAACTACATGGACAAGATGGAAGATCTGCTGATGGAATCTTACGCCAATTGCAGACATAACTAAAATACAGATTTGCTTACTGGCAGGAAAAGAGGAATATTGGAGCTGAAAGAAGAGTATTGCAACAGTATTTTGATATGGTATATATTCAGATATGTACATATTGTTTAGAAGTTTAGTGAAATCTGTACGTAAAAGTGAGTTGGTAGAGTAGCACTTTTGTCAGCTTGAAGGAGGGAATCGGATAAGAAAGCCTTGTATTTTTTCACTTTGGTGATTATGTTCGTGTGTACATATATATATATATATATATATATATATATCTACTACTATATAAAAGCAAGAGTCCCAAAAACAACAGTGCCCTTCGTCGTTGGAACAACATCAATAAAGCAGTGAAAATTTTGTAATTTAATTGAAAAACATGCATAAATATTACAACTTTTTCAAGCCCAGACAAAAACACGTGGCCCTTTTAAGTTTTAATCCCAGCTCCTTTTCATTCACTTTAGATTTTGGATTTTACTTAATTTTTTGGGCCTAAATTATGGCGTCTCAAGGGAAAAAGAAAAAAGTTTGGCTAGATGCTTAACATTTATCAATTTTATTTATAAATAATTAACTTTTGATGAAGATTGATATATAAAAAAAGGTACATGTCATTTTATTCTTATTATGTATAATTTCATATGGAGTATAGTCTACTACTATTATTATCAAAGGAAGAGAGGGACAACTACAATATTTTTCATCGTTGGTACACTCTAAAGGTATTTATATACTTTCAGAAAGATTGTCTGAATTTTTTAATCAAATGGACCATATCATTTGGACATTTGTCATTAATGCAAGAGGGGAAATTCTTATTATGGTCATTGTCCCCCTCAAGCCTTTTTCTTTTTTGTCTTTTTCTTTTTTTATTCAACTTCTAAATTATATAAAAAACTAATATTACATGTGACGTCACAAAGGTTGGAACTTAGACCGATTGGGAGAGATGGATGACGATGGCCAAAATATTACCTTCAAAATGCAAACTGGAGTTCACTTGATTGTTTTTATATTTAATTTAAGTGTTATACCAAAATATGTATTGTTTATCATTATCAATTCCAATTGCTACATATGACCATTGAAGATATTACGGTAAATAATAATATAAAAAATTATAATGTTTTTGTTAAAAAACTTTCGATATTAAGCACACAAATTGATTTTTTTTTTTTGGAAGTACATATATTGTGTATTAATTTAAGCAATGAATGACATAATTCATCAATTTGTGTATTTTCTTAATGTCTTACCATAAAATCCTTCTTACTTTTCTTCTTAATTTTTGACACTTTAAAGTTTAAATATTATGAATGTATCCACGATCTTCTACACTAATGCAAAAATGTCTTAACCCTATATTACAATTAAATAATAATCTCTATATAACAGAAAAATAGTCTACTTTTGTATATTATAAAAAAATTTTTTAATAAAAAATTGGTCAATTCCATAAAGGTCTAACCATTAATTATCATACATTTTTAATTTTTCAACTTAAAATAGTAACTTACATCTATTTTTATTATAAAATAATACAAAAGCGTTACAAAAATTCAATTACATTTTTCTTATGGAATGCCCACCTTACCTCTACTTTGAAAAATGAATAGATATTACCAAAATAAAAAAAGTGATTGAATGAGATGGTAAAAATTGACAATTACTTCAAGAGATTTGAATTTAAAGAATTTATTTGAATAACTCAATTTAAAATAAAATGAAGCCAAAATTATATTAAAATTATTAAAGTGTAAAATCTATTCCCCCGAGTAATCGCGGGCTAGAAAAATCTAGTATATATATATATATATATATATATATATATATATATATATATATAGATACCTTTTCATAAAAGTGATTATGTTCATATATATATATATTTACCTTTTCAAAAAAAAAAATTAGAGTTGGATCACAAGAATGAAAACTTTTTAATAACAACTAATCGTAAAAAGTAGAAAATCCGTTATTGCAAGAACTCGATTAAAAAATTAATAGAAATTCTATTTTTTCTTTCGCAAAAATGTTAATAAAAATGAAATTGAGTTATTTGTATTTTAAAGAACCTCAAAGTCAATTACATTTAGATAACAACTACATTAAAAAATAGCAGAAAACCGATATTTCAAAATAACAATTCTAAAAAAAAAGAATTTAAAAATCCATCATTTTAAACGATAATTCCACAAAAAATAAATCATGGCATAATCTTTGTAATCTTTCAGCAAGAACTCCATAAAACAAGATTATCATTTTTTAAACAATCAAACCATAAAAATTAGAGTGAACTACAAAACATGTCATTATATTTTTCGGTAATTCCATCACAGGTCTTCAAACGAATTTGTTTCCAAAATAGGTCACCATAATAAGCCAAAATTTCTTCCAACATCATTCTGTTAATTTGAACGTTAAATTGTGAGGGAAAGCTATTTTACACATGCTTTTGAGTTTAGGAGTATTTTCGTCATTTTTTTATTATTAAATTTTTATTTTTTAAAATTTTTTAAAATTTTATTTTTTTTTACAATTATTTTTCTTATACTTTGTAACTTGTATATGTTGGTAATATAATTACTAAATTTTAAAAATTAATTTAACTTTTGTATTTTAACTTCTAGATTATAAAAAATTTTTTAAAAAAATTTAAAAATGAAAACAAAAAATTCGAGTTGAAGTACACATGAAAATTAATATTTTATTATTTTTTTTAAATAGATTTAATTATTAATTTTCACGTTTACTTCAATTTCAACTTCTCTTCTTTATTTTTTTTCTTCATTCTTTTATAATCTAAAAATTAAGATACAATTGACAAATTAATTTTTAAAATTTGTAATTATAATAGTACCAACATACTCAAGTTAGGAAGCAAAAGAAGAAGAATTTCAAAGAAAAAATAATATTTTTTTAAGGAAATACGAAATGATGAAATTACCCTAGACCCAAAAGCATGTGAAAAATAGGTTTGTGTCACGATTTAACGTCTAAAATAGCTTTGTGCAGCTAAGACAAGTTGTTTCGTCTTAGTTTTTTTTTTTTCGGTTTAAAATAATAAAATATTAATTTTCATATTTACTTCAACTCAAATTTTTCTTCTTCATTTTAATTTTTTTTTTTAAAAAATTTATAATCTAGAAGTTAAAATATAAATGTTAAATTAATTTTTGAAATTCAGTAATTATACTACTAACATATATAAGTTAGGAAGTATAAAAAGAAAAAATGTTAAAAAAAATTAAAATTAAAAAATTTGGAAAAAATAAAAAATTTAAAAATAAAAGAAATGACAAAAATACCATGAATTCAAAAGCATGTGAAAAATAACTTTCCGTCACAAGTTAATGACCAAAATTAACATAATGATCTCGGATAAATTTTTGGCTTTGTACGGTGACCTATTTTGGGAATAAATTTGATTACTAACCTGTAATGAAATTACCGAATAGCTCAATGGTCTGTTTTTTGGTTCATTCTGAAAATTAAACCACCTTTCCATCATTTCTCAACCAGAACTCCATTATAAAACTATGGGCAAACTACATTTTACCCCCCCAGTTTTGGTCACTCCACCATGTCCCCCTTGAGTTTTTCCGATACTATCAATACCTCCTTGTATGTAAAGTCAACTCACAAAACACACCCTGCTGACCGGAAAGTGATGTATGTGATGATGTCTGCCAAACAAAATTACAGAGCAAGTAGCCGCCGCTTTTTTTCTCTTGTCACCACTCTTCCCGAAGTTCATGTTTTTTTGTTTCATCTCAATCTCAATTCGTTAATAAGACACAAGAAATGAAGAAATCCAACCTAATCCACCGTAAAATTGTCACAAAATTTTACCACCCAATTAACCAACTAATTGTTCAGGAAGAATTCTTTACAGGAACAACAATTTTGGCATCACAAAGAAAGGAAGCCACCAGCTTTTTCTTATTGTTTTTTTTTTTTTTTGATGGAGTCCACTAGAATTCTCCACCACATCTACTCCACAAAATTGAAAATTTGAGTAAAAAGCATGAACATAAGAGGTTGGGAGTTTTACTTCTCCAGTAATGGTTGTTTGGCCTTCTCTGCAATTACTCTGCCGTGATTTCTTTACTTCCTTAAGGTCGAAACACAACTATTTGAAACCCTTCAATGTCGTCAACAACGTTATCCATACTGACCCTAAAAAAAAACAGACCCTTTAACCAAAATCTCAGAGAGGCTTTGATGATTCTTCCTCCGAAAATCGAATTTCAGATTGATTTTTGAGCTTAATATGAATCTTGGCTGGAATCTTTCATGGATTTTTGCAGCTATGTCGGAATTAGGCTTATTCTCTTTGGCCTAGGGCAGATCTGAGCCTCAATTTTAAGATTGACGCGCCGTGGATGCAGTGGAGGAAAGGGTTCTTATTTTTGGGTTGTTGTCGAGATCTCAAAATGAACAGAAAAAATGAAAGACATGGTTAAGTGACCAAAACTCGGATTTTCGGCCTGGGTTTTTTAGTCATTTCGTGGATTCCCGGCGTTGACTTAATGTTTCACCCTATCAAAGGGGGTATCGGTGGTTTTAGGAAAACTCAAGGGGGACATGGTTAAGTGACGAAAACTGGGGGGGTAAAATGTAGTTCGCCCTAAAACTATTGAATATCCATCATTTTAGACAATAACTCCATAAAAATAACGCACTGATCCTTATAAAAGTATTAGAATTTTCATCATTTCTTCCATACGAACTACATAACAAATTCATAGGATTCATTATTTTAATTAGATAACAACTCCCAAAAAAAATAAACAGAAACTGAATTGATTTTAAGCTACATTTCAATAAATAAAGTTGAATTGTAGATATTAAAAAATAACAGAATGTCCATCATTTATAAATAAGAAATCCATCACAAAATCACATAAACTCCATTTTATATAACCTCCATCAAATGTTACATTGATTTATGAACACTGTCTGTAATATGAAAGAGGGAGTTTAAGAAAGGCATGCTTGCTTCAAAGTTCCAGAATAGTTTAATTAGAGAAACTAAATCAACATACGCAACATAAATCCAATCAAATTGGGATATAATTAAGAAAGCAACTTTACCTGTAGTAGTTAAATATATGTGTAATTTGATGTATTGATTTCAACAATCTCACAAATTGAAGAGCTATTTGGTTGATTTTATTTAATAGAGTCATTTATATCTAGTTTATCGTGAGCACAATGTTAGAGTGTCAATAATGATTCTTTCCAGCCCCATTTACAATACAAATTCTAGAGAAATTAAATCCAAAATGATTATCTAATTTGTACTTAAAGTGAAAATCCAAATTAGATAATAATTTTGGATGTAGGGAGTATGTGTGTATATGTTTTTTTTTTTTTTTTGGCGGACAAACTGAGTGTATGTGTGAGGGTATTGTTTTCCATATTACATTGTTCGTACCGTGTTTTTATCTCATCTTTTTTTTTTATTAATTTTATATATATCTCATCTCTAAAATGTTTGCATATCATTCGAAGTAATTAAGCGAAATTGAGTGATTAAGTCAACTTTTAAGTTAAAAGTCCAAGACAAACTAGCCCAATGCTACAATTCGGACAAGGGCACATGCATGTGTTCGATATACTTTGGAAAATTAAAATACTGATAATCCAACTTGCATAAATGGTTCATTTCATAACTGCATAACTGCTCTCGCGAGTAGATGCAGACTCTATTATAATCCAACTTGCATATATAATTCACGAGTTGTTAGTTTCAATTGGATTAAGAAGGAAAATTTAGAGGGGGCGGTTGGAGATTTATGTCAATGTGGTGTTCATAATTTAGGGAGTAACAGAGTATTTTGTTGAATAAAAATTATGAGTAAATTTTTTTCAGGAGAGTAAGTGGTTCATTTCATTCATAGGCACTGGAAATCATCCAATTATACAGTTGATCGACGATTATTACGGCCATTCTTTGCTACAAGCAGCTAACTAGAGACTAATTCTATTTTCACTCTTACCAAGCTGAAAAAATCCCTCTAGAGAAAAAATTGGCAATCTTGTGTCTCAAAGATTCCAGAATGGTTTCTGTATAGCTTTCGATGGCCTGAAATTCCAGCTGGGCTGCAAGAAGCACTCCCTATGATAGATGATGGCTACAATGAAAAAGAAATAAAATTCGACTTCCATGTAGAATATCAAGTTATTAGGATTGAAGAAGCACTTTTATAAGTTTCTCCAAATTGGAGCAAGAAGAACCACTTGCACTTTTAGCAGCTTCTCCAGCCTTGTTTTTCCAATACAAGCTTTTACTCTTCATATCTTCACCTTTCTCCCCAACCATTAACTCTCTAACAAGGCTCTCAACTTCATCCCTCTTGACATTGTTGTCGATTTCCATGCCGATTCCCCATTGAGTTCGACAAGCCCAGCAATTGGTTTGTTGATCAGCGAAAAATGGCCAGCAAATCATAGGCACACCATAGCTAATACTTTCAAGGGTTGAATTCCATCCATTATGAGTCAAAAACCCTCCAACAGATTTGTGCTTAAGAACTTGTTCTTGAGGACACCAACGGACTAATAATCCTCTTTCTTTGACTTCCTCCAAGAATTCAGGAGGAAGAATCGCGGAATCACCCGAAACAAGATCCGGCCTAATGATCCATAAAAATGATGTTTGACTATTTGCAAGCCCCCAAGCAAACTCCACAAGTTGTTCAAATGTCATGACAGTGATGCTCCCAAAGTTGACATAAACAACTGATTTGGGATCTTTCCTGTCAAGCCAATCAAGGCATTCTGGTTCTTCTTTCCAGAGATTTGACCCTAAGACAGCTAAAGTTTCATCCTCATCATTTACCTGTTCTTCCAGCAGATTTAGTGGCCCAATGGTGTAAATAGGAGGATAAATAGTTGAAAGTGGATCAAGAAAATCTTGCTCGAGTTCATCAAATGTGTTTAGAATGACCGCAGCCGCCTTATGGGATGATCCCGTTGCCTGAAGTGTGATTTTCACCATGATATCATCTGGATCAGTAGTTCTAATGGAACTTGGAAGATCTCTCAACCGTATATTTTTCATCCCCGGCATCCAATCCAAAGTTTGGTCAAGATACCCATTTGTCAAATAGCTGGCATCTGCAAAGTAACAAGTTCAATAGTCCACTAACAACAGAACCAATAAAGTACTAATGGGTACAACAAGGTCAGAGATAAAGGACAAATGGTGTGATTTCCTCAGGAAAAGGAAAGCTCTATGAATACTATACCTTTGATTGGTATGATGCCCTTCTCAATGAAGACAGAAAAGTGGCCATAAGCCAAAGATGCACAAGCACTTGAGCACCAAAATAAGACCTCAGGGATTCCCAACTCTTCGGCAGCTTCAAGGGTGAAGCTCATGGCCACATCAGAAACAATGCAACTAACTGGTGGATTCAGTTTTGCAAGAAGATCCTTAAAAGGGCCAATACAATTTGTAGAAATGGATTGGGTAAGGGATGGAATATCTTGAGTGGCATCAACATCATCTGATGGAGGAAGTCCATCTGGTATGGTTTTGAATTGGAAAGAAGGCAAGCCATTTAAAGAATCTGGACCTCTGGATTTGAGTAAGCGTTTGTGGTTGAATTCAGTGTTGATAAAAGTGATATGGAAACCTTTGTGATGAAGAATCTTTGCTAGTTTCAGCATAGGATTTATGTGTCCTTGTGCTGGATATGGAATGCAAACAACATGAGGTTTTTCTTTCGGAGAAGACATTAATCCCGTTTTCCCCTCCATCTCTCTTCTCTAAAAAATTTTCTGATGAAACTAAACGTAAGGTGGAAATTGGGGATGTATAAGGTCAATGCTTGTTCTAGATCAGTATTTGCTATTTAGTACTCCGTTTGTCTAAAAAAGATTGTCGACAAATTGAACAATTGGACAGAAGGCGTGTTATGTTTATAGTTTACTATTTACATGCACTTGCATTTTCACGAAATCTTTATGGTATATGTATGGTTGATTAATTGATTTAGTGAGGGAATCAATATTAATATAATATACGTGGTTGAATAGTACAATTAGCATCTATTTCTGATTCCGAAAAAAATTACTCCCTCCGTCCTAAAATAATTTTCCAGTTTGGGTTTTCATTTCTAGTATAAATTGTACTAAAAGTTAAAATTTAAATTGGATAATAATTTCGGAATAGAGGAAATAGTATTGACTAAGACAAGAGAGGTAAGTATACTTGACTCTTCAGTTCACATGGATTGAAGACACAACACTAATTAAATTATTGAAGTAGTAACAAAAACCCTCTTTCCTTCAACTTTCCTCACTTGTGCAACCACGCGAATTGGGGGAAGTTCAGAATGCTTAGTTAATTGAAGCTGTTAGTCAACAATTTTAGAGTTCCGTGATTGATGATGATTGGTTCTCTTTTTACTAAACAAATGCAACTGGGGATGGAATTTATTTAGGCCTTTTAATTTGGCAATATATTCTTTCCTCCCATACCCCCTTAAAAAAGGGGGGAAAGAGGGGGAGAAGAAGAAGATCAAAACAAATTAATCAAATTGTAAAAATTCATTATCAAAACAAAATTAAGATACACTAAATAAAGCTTTTATTTAATAGAATCTGCCGGGTTGACCAAAACTGTGCATTGAACCTGGATAATCTTAGCTCTCCGGAGATTATCGTTTCTTAATTGGAACCGATATTGTGTGGATATGGTTTACTTTGAATATTTAGGAATACACATCACACATAGCTTATTATTGATGAACTTTTTCTAATAGCTGATCATATTACGACATAAAAAATTAGCTGTCCGAGTAAAATTAAATTGTTGTTTCTAAAATAACTTTAGTGGGTCAAGCCATTCTTCTTTCTCATCGTTTCGGATCCTTATCTTCTCGTTGACATATTTGATTTAATTCTGCCTAATTCTTCTTCTTTACTATTCCTTTCTCTCTCCCTCTCTCCCAATCTATCACAATCTACATATACCAGCATAATTGATACTAGATGCTTGGTCCGGACGGATGCCGGGCGAGCCCCTAAATATTTATATTGCCGCTAAATATTATATATGTTGTGAATATGTATTTATATAATTGCTCTGAATGAATGTTCGGGGACTGCCTGTGTTTCAGAGTAAGATGATGTAGAATTTTGTGCCTGTAAACAACGATCCTAATTGGTATAAATAATCTTTGTTCTTAACCCTGTACATGTCCGACAGCTAATAACAAATTGCAGATATACTCAAAATATCAGGATATTAAATCATCTAGTTATCAATATTTAAATAAAATGACTTCCTAAGTTCCCTAACAAACCTCCAGCTACTCTTCCAAGTCAAATCAATACGAATAACCACATCTCAGAAGAAATTTGGGAAACAAATTTTCATGGACGTGTTGATTTATGCTTTTCTTTGTACATTTGACAAAATAATTAGAAGTAGGGGATTACTGCATAAATAAATACACAAATCTTGCTTGATAAATGAATGGGGATAATAATCTACAAATTGAAGTACAAACAGAGTCAGAGTCAACATTAGACCCATCGCTCCTCTGCCGTTGAATCTTCCGACATAATCTCGATTTAAGATTGTTCACTGCATGCTCAACCTCAAGCTCCCGGGCGCTTGACCTGTTTTTTTCATCTCTCATTTTATTCTATAATTAAACACCTACTGATGCGATAATTTAGATTACAAATACATGTGTTCGAACCTACAGAAATTAATTTTGTTATAAAAAACAAAGGTATCAAGTTAAGAGGAGATGGACTGTGCATAAGAGGCCATACAATAAACACATAAAGAACATGACAGAGTGTAACTAAGTATGACAGGGTATAACTAAACATAGAACATGCCAAGCTAAGAGGAAAACCTGATCGAATTCTTGGAGTATACCCCTATTTCTTGCCAATTTGTGATTAACTGAAGTAGTAGAGGCAGCAGACGCTACACATTGGTTCATTGAATTATTTACATCCAACAGCTTTTTAAGCAAAGATTGAATCTCCATTTTCATGAATTTTCACGACCTGCTGGTCCCTTTGTTTGTAAACCACCAATCTGCACAGAAACTATTTCAACAGAAGATGATTACAATGTGCTAGTTACCAATTTCAATAAAACGGATGAACTAAAAGCATGGATTGAAATTTAGGTTAACTCAATCGCAATACAAATCTAAGAAAATGAATAAAACTTCAGCAAATTCAATCAACATAGAAACTGTACCTCCTCCTTGGCTAACAACCCCCGACTGCTAATATTCATACTTTGTTGTTACAGCCGCCGGTCGGACACATCTTGTTGCTACAAAATCTACTTGTTTTTCTGTTTCTTAAGCTCACGACATCATTAACTTGTCAACCGCTCCGTATCCTCACTTCGACATTTTGTTTGTATCACCGTGAAACTTTAATGAAGGAAAAGACTTTATCAGTATATTTTATTTGTTGAAGATCACTGCATCGACTCCTTTATTCCTAGCTATTTTCAGCTTCAAGATCATCAGCGGCTTCATCCGTTATATTTTTCATAACTTCCAAATTAGTCCCATTACGTTGCCAAAATGATACCGCAAAGGGAATTTTCAAGCAATTAAAAAGCCCAATAGTAGAGCAAGTACAACACCTCAGTAGGAAGTTTATCAAAGAGGTATAAGAAAATTGTGAGAAAATCAATATAGGAATAAGATGTAACAAAAAAGACTATCGCATCCCCGTGGAAGAAATAAATAATAAGAAAAAATGTGCAACAATTTTATAAATTACATAACCATTTAAATCGCACAAATAATCCAATTAGTTTCATCTTCCTTCCTCCTAATTGAATCAATAAAGAAAACCCAACAAAGTACCAACCAAATAAACTACAATATTTCAAGTGTATAATCTCGGAAGAAATGTGAATACAACTACATTCTCAAAAAATAGCATCCCCATTACACAAAACAGCAAAACAAAACAATGATAAGTAGAATTTTTTTTTATTTTTTTATTTTTTTTATTTTTTGGCTTTTACCTCAATGGCTTTGCTGGGGGCAACTCTGATCACATTAACCAAATTGCACTGAAACAATCCTTTCCAACCATCATGCTTCATTATACTATTAAATACCTCACTAACAGAATGGCAGCTACTCCCAACCCTCAAATGAGTTCTTACTCTTTCTGATGGTGGTACAACAGTTCTGGAAGCTGCACCTAAATGTAGGATTTTCAATATTAACCTTGAATTTCATCCCACCTTTTTCTTCTTAACCCCAAATTCCTCAGGTGATGATGAATATTTCACATTAAAATCAGTTTATGGTAACTTAAAAACTTCTTTTTTTCTGTTTTTGGAATTTTTATTTGGGGGAGAAGAATTTCGGGCAACACGAACTCCCATGTTCTTCCCCATTTGGCCCACATATGCAAAGAGACCACCAACTCCAGGATGGTAAATTTCATGCTTGCAATCATCAGCTATTGGGAGTAACTTACATTGAAACAAACCTAATTGAGAATTTGGCCATATATATATATATGTATATATATATTCATAAGGCTAACCCGACACCAAAACAAACAGCTACAATACCTTGATTGATTTGCCGACCCCAAGTGAATCCGCTCGATTCATCCATAAATGTGAAGCAAATGAATTATGAAAGCACCCTAGACAAAGAAACCTATGATCTCAGATAGACAAACTCTGTTAATCCCAAATCAGGAATCTGAAAAATAAAAATCACTCTTACAACATGCGAATTGCAATTATGAAAGCAACTGGACTGAGCATGGACGGAGGCACTTACCGAAATCTAAAATCCTTGCCCTCTGAAATCGATCGAATGGAAGAGATCCTTTGAGAGGCCAAGCAGAAAGCGGATTTTTTTTTTATGGCGATTGGCAACTTCAAGTGATCGAATAGATGAGATTCTTTTGAATTGGAACAGATCACGTTGGTTTAGAGATTTTTAGGGGCTTGATCTGCGTATTAACATTACATTAGGAAGAGGATTCTTGATTTCAAAAAAAAAAGGAACAGGATTTTGATTTCAAAAAAAAGGAAGAGGATTCTGAGTATGAAATCAGGAGCATAATCTACACGTCTGTTTATTAGGGAATTATCTCTTACTATCTCTCAATATAATTGTTACATATTTAGGCCCCTTTTAAATTTTACCCATTGTTTTACTCATTATCCTACTATATTAGAAACAAAAACCTCCCTTTCAAACACCTCATATGATTGCCACGTGGCACGTAGAAAATACTAAATTGCCCTTTTTTGTCTAACCATAACTAAATTACTAAATCTCCCTTTGCACTTTACGTGACACGTTTTTTTTTTTTTAATTTTTTCTTTATGCTTCATTCAACTAGAGTGGTTTTTTAAATTGAATTGATCAATTAGGTTTTTTGTTACAAAGTGTCAATTTTGTTTTAAGAGTATACCCTTCGGATGAAGCTTATTACAAAGCTATTAAAAATCTCCAAAACTAAGTATTGATTTGGCACGACCAATGGAGAACGTCAATAAATCATCTTACTAATATTTAAATTTATTAGGATGCTTTTATATTTTATCTAACATTTACTTCAACACATATATTCGATTAAGCTATTTATATTTAATAAGTAACACTTATAAAACATTTCTAAAACATACATGGGGAAATACAATTTTTTTTTTTTTTTTGCGAAATACAAATATTTCTATGATCACACTTATAAAACATTTCTAAATCCTTCAAACATTTCTAAAATATATCGCTCTAAATACAAAATTTTATTTTTTTCAAATATAAACATTTCTAAGATCTACAGATAGACTGGGCCAGGGTCGCGCATTGCGCGACCAGACATCACTAGTCTTATTTATATTTAAATACTGCTTTCCTTATTATCTGATCATAATTAGATGGTTTTTTTTTTGTTTTTTGGGGGTTTGTTTAAGGCTGACTTTTATCTGAAAATCTAGAGTGCCACGTGTCAGTTTTCATTTTGTACTAAAAAAGCCTTTTGGAGAGAAAATTTTCATTGTGAAGCTGACATGTGTCCTTTTTGTTTGTTGCTTTAATTAAGTACTATAGATCAGCACTAGTCCAGAGAAGCTAGCAACACTAGGACTTCAAGCAAGTTTAGCTCCGGTGATTGATCAATTAGCAAAATTTCATCCCTTCAAACTTGGATTCAAAATCAAAGGCGGGCAATGCATTTTATATGCTCCGCAAAGGCATAATATATAATGATTTTGATGTTTCTTCATTCTGCAAAATTTGGTGGTTTGAGTATTACTAGTCAAATTATGGAAAAACCATAATTCTTTTGTATTCACTTTCAAAGCAAATTTATTAGGAAGATGATAAATGGTGGCGTTGAGAAAAAATTGATCAAGTGGTTGATTGGATGTGAAAATTAATTAATCAAAAAATGAGAATTGTCCGTTTAAATTTCACTCATATTGTTTTAATCTCTAAAGTCAAATCACCAAAACAAATCTCTCAGTTTCGCCCCATCTCTCTTTGCAAAGTTGCATATAAAATCATGTCAAAAATGCTAGCTAATCGTTTGAAACTCATTTCACCCCACATCATTAGCAAATCTCAATCAGCATTTGTAGCGGAAGGCTCATAACTGATAATGTTTTAATTGCACATGAAATTCACGATACGATTCATACAAAGTCTGTGGGTAAAGAGGGTCTGATGTCACTCAAATTAGATAAGCTTTTGATAGGATAGAATGGAGTTTTTTTGTTAAACGTTTTGACTGCTCTCAGTTTCTCGAATTGTTTTGTGTCTTTGATCAAACTGTGTATTTCCACTGTCTCATTTGCTTTTCTCTTAAATGACCAAGAAATTGGGCAAAATCCCCTTATCGTGAGCTAAGACAAGGAGACCCTTGGTCTCCCTATCTTTTCATTATATGCGCAGAACTTTTTCCCATCTTATTACAGGATGTTCATCAATCAGGCAATCTGAGAGGTATCCAAATATCACCAACTGCACCAAAGATCAGCCACTTATTTTTTTGTGGATGATACACTCCTTTGTGGACATGCAACCTTTGTTGAAGCGATACAATGCTGAAAATCATCAAGTTGTATAAAGCAGTCTCTGGTCAAGTCATTAACTATGAGAAATCGACAGTTGTTTTTAGCAAAAATACGCCTTAATTTTTGCAAATCCATTTAGCAGCTCGCCTAAAGATGAAAAGACTAGTTAACCATGACAAGTATCTTGGTCTTCCATCTACATTTAGCCGGAAAAAAGAAAGAGTTGTTCAACTATATCAAAGATAGAGTAAGAGTTAGAATAGAAGGTTGGTCTAAAATATCTCTTTCCACAGCTGATAAGGAGGTCCTCATAAAGTCCGTTGCTTAAGCAATTCGAACCTATGCCATGACATGTTTCAAACTTCCGGGAACTCTATGCGATGAATTAAATGCAATACTTAGTGACAAAAGGAAAATCCACTGAAAGAGATGTGATCTCTTATATCATCCCTGACGAATCCAAACTGAACCCTAGGCCTATTAGGCCTAGGATTAGATTACTTGGATATTAAACTACCACCCAAACCTATTCCGTTAGGGTTTCAGGAAACATGTAACACCATCTCTATATAAAGAGATAGTGCCTCTCCCATAATTCATATCCTCTACACCTTGTACACACACAACTACCTCTCTCTCTCTCTCTCTCTCTCTAATATCTCTCTACCCTCGAGAGACACCCGATGCCATGTCTTGCAGGTTTTAGGCCGTTCACCGCCGCCTAGATCATCATCGCCGCCCGTCCTAGAGCACCGTACAGATCAATGTTTCGTCAAGTGGCACGTCCAGTGGAGCCAATTTGTTTGGTCATTACAACCAAATATTTCTTAAGAAGCCCAAATTTGCTTGTTTTTCATGGTGATCATCGGGTTAATATGATCTGAAAGTCCATGTACGCGAAAAGCCAAAATCAAGAATTAAAAAATTTGGCAAACTGACCGTCGTCGACTTCCACATCAACTGCCTCCAATCGATGATCAGATCGACAACCATTCTGGCGACTTTCTTGTCGAGTTACTCCAGCTGACAACGAAGCCGAGAAAGCTGTTGTCGACTTCCATGTTGACCTAAACAAACCGACGAACAGGCGACAAGGGGCAAGAGGATCAACCGAGAAGAATTTCAATAATTTTAGAAAATTTGAAATTCAGCCCCTATACTTTTTATCCTATGGTTGATTAACCCTAATACTTTTATAATTTTACAGATAAGCTCTCAAGCCCTTCGAAGCAAGGTGCAATTTCAAAGATTGAAGTTTTGAGAGATACATCTCCTCGAAGGGGCAACCATCCCTCGAGCACTATACTACTACTCAAAGTATTCGAGAAGATGCATCTCGACTTTTATCTACTCAACTACCACCTTCTCGAAATCGAGGTAACACCTTCTCGAATAATCAATTTATCTCAAGATCAAGATACTTCTCAAACCTTGTCATTATTATATGCTTCTTGAACATAAGTTCGTATCTCACTGACTGATGTGAATCAATTACAGATGTTTTTATGTCCGATTTCCCGCTTCATTTGCTTGTATTTGAACTCATCTAGATGGTTTTGAGATTCATAAGTGCACATTTCTTATATTTTGTGTATCATTGTAGAGTGGTGAAATGGAGCAAAACCGGTTAAAAATGTCAAAATTCACTCATGTGAATCAACAGCAAATAATTCATCTTAAAAGCCACATAACTTGAGCTAAGAGTCTCCGTTTTGAATGAATCAAACACGCTTGCGAAGTCGAAAGACAGAGCTACAACTTTCATGAAGACTACATTTCCCAATTCAAATGATACAATGGTCAGGCACGCATATGAAGTTCAGTTATCAATTCCGCCCAGAAAATTTTCAGGTTTCCAGCAAACATAATCTATTCTGCAGAGGTCATAACTCTCAAACCAAAACTCCAATTTCAGTGTTCAAGGTACCATTGTAAAGCTAGAAAAAGGATCTTCAACTTTTGTGAGAAATCAGCTCCAAATTGAGGCTCTATCTTGGAGAAAAAGGCAAATAATTAGCTCACTCAAACTGAAAACGGGAGCATTTCATCAAACACTTGAAAGTCAAGCACTAGAACTCCTTGAATTCGAACTAAGAACTCAAATTATGGGCTGAAAAAATTCTTGGAAGTTGTAGAAGGGATAGAGAGGAGAATTTTGATGCTTATTTTGTGGTCTTTGGTTCACAAGTCATAGAGATAATCGGAGTTGAAGATTCCGGCGAGAAGATGAACATCAACTACTTGAACACCTTGTTTTCGGAATTAAAACTGAAAAAATAATCTCAGAGGTGTTTAGATCTATCAAGGAGGAAAGTTTTGGCATAAGTTGTGTTCATTTTCATGAAGAAAGGATGGAAATCTGAGAGATTCCGGCGACGGTTCCCGGCGGCCGGCGATTCAAAACGAAACGAAGGAGAAAAGAATTTTCAGAAATTGCAAAAAGAGGGGCCGTGTCCAGAAACCCTCACAACTAAAGGCTCAATTTCTTTAAAGTTTTCTGTTTTGGACAGATATGTTCCAGGTGTTGAGCAATTTGGTTCCTAAAGTTGGACTTTCAACTTAGCAATACATTCAATTGCACCTGAAACTTTTCTAACTTATGAACTTTAGTCCATCCGTCCCATTTGCCTATAAATACTCCATTGTGTATCAAATAAAAGGGAAGCTCCTCTTTAGTTCAACTTTAGACAACTCTTAGCATATTTTCTCCTCCTTTGCTTCAATTCTTAGCTAGGATTTATATTTTGTGATTTAAACGAAGACTTTTTAGTATGTAATTAATCAAGGGGCTTAGACATTAGCCCAGGGGTTTTGTTCAAGGTCCATGATTAAAGAGAAGACACCAACTCTTTTGCTACTCTATGGAGTTGTTGAATTTGTGGAGAAAATTAGAGCATGAATCTAATTTCTCTTTGGAAAAGGGAGCTTTTCTTATCCCTTTTATCTTCACTTGTGATTTATTTATCATGAGTTGTGTTTGCCCTTAATTATGGTTGTTTAAAATGCATAGTTTCTAAGTAGATGTTTGGTTCATTATTCTTTCTCCTAACTTATGCCATCTAAGCCATGAGATGTGTGTGATTTGAGTTCAACAATTAGCTCTGTAGTGTTATAGCATACAATTTGAATGGTACCTTTGAATTGAATGTTTTTGGACCTTTATGGATAACTCTTTATCTTCATGAAGGTGTGACATTAATTATTGAAACTCTTGTAATTATACTTTAGGCATAAATAGAATGAATGAGTGGATAAAAGATGTTAATGTGCTTAATCTAATTGGCTACGGTCACTTAGGCATAGGGGATTAGTCATACCATTCTAGGGACTAGGCACAGAAACTAGAGAGAAAAGCAACATTATCCCTCAATGAAACACCTCTCATTGGTGATTTTGTATGAATTATTGCTTGAGTCCAATGATAAAATATGAAATGGATGCTTGTGTGTTATAAGTTCTTGTGTAGACTTTGATTACATGGAAAGTAAGATCACTTGGACTTGAGATTGTAGTAACTCTACGACACGAAAGTGTAAAGAGTTAATCAATGGGCCTAAACCACCACACTTAATCTAATGACTAGATGAGATCGAAAGAAGATTCTAATATTGAGTTCTAACAACTAGGAATAGAAGTTAGGCAATGGTTCCGTAGTCTCCAAAATCTTATTGGTATAGTTAGGGTGAATGAACAATACCTTCATCACATTTTAGGAATACATTAGTAACCTTATTGTCCTTCCGATTGTCCTAGCCCTACTTTCCTTGTATTAATTTCCTTTTCTTGCTACTTCTTTGCTATCCTTAGTCTTTCATTGTTTGTGTGTTTAATATTTTGTTCTTGTGAAATCATCTCTTTCTCTCAACCTCTCACAATTTAGCACTAGTTTAGGAAATAGCCTCCTTGTGGGATCTACCCTTACTTGCACGACACAACGACGAGCTTCTTCTTGGGTCTTGAGTGCGTGCAAACAACGTTTTTATTATTTGTTTGCGTGTGTGTAGTTCTCATATGCATCCGATTCGCACCACAACATTGACATCATAATTCTCGTATATCACTAACATCATTATTCTTGCCATTAGAATATTATCTTTTTTAAGCACGATGAAAGGAACTCTTCAAATTACTAAACCTCGCAGTAAAACCCTGTCACCCTTCAACGAGGAAAACGTACTCGGGGCATAAACGGGGACATATCCTTGGGGCAAGGAATTTGAGGGATCATCCTAATATCTTCTGCTTGAACTGATATTCTTTACGAGCATCTTATTACTATATGTCATTCTTTTATTATTATTTCTGGAAAAATCTTTGTTAGTTTAATGGCAAGATCCACAATCTCGAGCTATTCGAGCTCAATTTTCTAGAAATCCTTATGCACCATGTTTCTCGAGAAGACCACCATCTATCGACCATTGTCCTTCCGAGGACCTTCCTCTGTCGATCATTGTCTTCTCGAGAACTCTTCTCCAGCGACTACTCATCCATTCAAGGACCGTCCTCACGGACCATTGTCTCTCACAGAGACCGTCTTTTCATAGACCATTGTCCTCATGAAGATCGTCCTTTGAAAAGATCTTCCATTGTCGACCATTGTCCTTCTGAGGACCACCCCTTGTCGACCATTGTCTTTCCAAGGACCCTGTCATCGTCAACCATTGTCCTCTCCAGGACCTTCCTCTGTCGACCATTATCCTTTTGTTCTTCTTGCAGAAACACCATGTTCGAGCACTAGGGCAACACCACGAAACTAGAGTAGATATCAACACTCGTAGCAACCCATATTCTTCTCGGTGAACCTCGAGAATATGGCTTGCTAGGGGCACTTGACAAGTCCAAACTGAACCCTAAGCCTATTGAGCCTAGGATTAGGTTACTTAGAGATTAAACTATCGCCTAAACCTATTCCGCTACGGTTTTCGGAAACCGGTGACACCACCTCTATATATAGAGGTGGTGCCTCTCCCATAATTCATATCTTCTACACCTCATACACACACAACTACCTCTCTCTCTATTATCTCTCTATTCCCTTATTCACTTAAGCATCGGAGAGTTTACCATTGGGAGACACCCGAGGCTTTGTCTTGTAGGTTTGGCCGTTCACCAGTGCCTAGATCATCATTGCCGCCTGTCCTAGAACACTGTGCGGATCCATAGTTCGTTAGTCCCAAAGAATCTAGAGGTATAGACTTCAAAGACATGAAAATTTTTAACCTTTTCCTCCTTGGGAAACAAGCTTGGTGTTTACTTACAAATCTAGGATCCCTCCTAGCTAAGCTATTGAAAGCAAAATATTATCCAGATGGCAATTTCATTGAGGCTTCCCTCGGCCCTTCACCTTCTTACATTTGGAGGTCTATCACAGAAGGCAAAAATGTTCTCCTCACGGGCTATAGATAACGCATTGAGAGCGGGGCACATACTTGACATATGGAAGGATCCTTGGCTTCCTAGTCCCTTCACGTTCAAAATTAACTCCCCCAGGCCTCCAAATCCAGTCAATGCCAAAGTAAGTTTCTTCATCAACACTATCAAAAGGACCTGGAACCATGATCTACTACATAATACATTTGGCCAGAAAAAGCTATATTAGTCGAAAGCATCCCTCTGAGTTGTACCTAAAACCGGGACTTCTAGACATGGCATTATACTCCTCATGGTAAATTCATGGTTTCATCAGCTTACAAAGTATTCCTTACTCATCCGAGTTATCATCCAACTCTTGCAGGTGCCTCATCGAACGATACTACATCGATGGTGTTATACAGGAAATTATGGACTCTAGACATTTTCCCAAAGGTCTCAAACGCTTCATATGGAGAGTTATCAACGACTCATTGACCACACATCTTAATCTGCAACGCAGAAACTTGGATGTTAATCCAAATTGCTTTCATTGTGGCTAGCTGTAAGGCACCAAACACATGTTATTTTTCTACGAGTTCTGCAAAGAGTTATGGTCAAAATCTAACCTGTGGGATTCCATTGCAAATCACCTGAATGGCTTGCTTCCTGATTGCATCTTCTCCCTCCTCGAGCTGATGCCCAGAACCACTCTTCAAGCTTTTAGTCTCAGATGTTACAACCTTTGATACACCTAAAAACAACTCCTGTTTGAAGACTGCTACACCTCAGTGGAAGTTAACGAGTCTATATCCACCACTGAAGACCGGCCCATCCGCCGAGGAAAGGGCCCAACCGACTTTGCTGAGGCGGGTAAGTAACACCAAACCTAGTAGGACTCAGAGATCTTCCAGGTTATTCGATGCCTATAAATAGGGATGATTATTCCACAATTACGGTACGCTATCTCTAGCTCCAATAATCACATACACACTTGTTCATAACCCTATTTTCTGACTTAAGCTTCAGAGTGTCTATCCTCGGGAGATCCCCAAGACTCTGTTTTGCAGGAAACCCTATCAGAGTTCTGCTATAAAACCCGCGACACAATTTTAGGCTTTGTCAAGTGGCACGGCCAGTGGGACCCGAAGACTAGGGTTTGTGTCACAAAGCTTTCTCAATCTTCCTAGACTTTCTCAACCTTTGATCACTGTAGATAATTAGGGTTCACCCCCGAAAAAGATGGTGGTAATCGACAACCCCCAATCCAGCACGGCGTCAACAGGCAGGCGACCAAGCCCTGATGACAATGAAACCCTGGCAAAATTCCAGGAGAAGCACAGGCAAAAGAAGAACAACCGCCGGTCAAGAAAATGAAATACTCCTACGGGACCATCCAATCCGGGGGAAGAAAGGGAGGAGAACCCTAGCAATCATCACAAAGCACCCAATCCACATGATGAAACACGGTTGGCTGAAATCGAAGCAGAACTGAAAAAAGTTGCGAGACAATAACAGTCTCAATCAGAGGAAGAAATAGTACATATTGGAAGAATATCGACGCCGTTGTTTGCTCAGTCAACCTAACCCAACAGATCAAGAATTGTAAGATTTAATCGACGAGAAAGAGGTACGCTGGATATTGGCTTTGCTCAAGAAGAAAAAGGGCAAACGCAAAGTCCCGAGCGAGGAGACCGAGAGCGCCTATAGGGAGACCCCTAACTGCAAAATCTCTCGGGAAGAACACTCAATTGGTCGTAGCACAGCCTTCTGGGTTTCCTTTGAAAGCGTACCCTGCATTCCCGATAGCACTCGAGGAGTTTGCCAAGGAACGACAACGCAGGAAACAGTCCTGTACCTATCATCGCCACGACTCACCTAGTATCGAGATGGTGTCTGGAAAAGACTGGAATCCCCCATCAAAAGCTAACGTGCATTCTCGTCTGGGACCCAAAGTTCCTGTGGAAAGACCCCACCTTGATAATGATCATGTATATCGGGCACCTCCTCAAGGCACAGATTATTCTCGTGGAGGTCGTTACCCAGACGACCATTATGGCCCACGACAATCTCCTCAACCTCGACATACTGAGTAGCGCCCCCAAGAAGAACCTTATGTCCCTCGACGTCAGGCGGAATATGGGAATCAGAACCTGTCCATTTGACAATCAATGAGAAGAATGATAGGGATGATTGTTGACAAAAGTCCATTCGTACCAAGGATTCATGACTGTCCAAAACCCCGGGACTTTGACTTCCCCAAGGATTTCGTAAAGTACTCGGGAGACTCCGACTCACAGCAATTCCTCCATGGATATGTCCAAGTCATGAGAAACCGAAACGCATCACTCAATTTCATGGCTAAAGCCCTTCCATTCTATCTCGCTGGACAGGCACACCGGTGGTTTAGGCAGTTGCCGGAAGCAAGTATTACCAGCTTTGAGGATTGTCAGTCAAGTTTGCCACACGCTTCTTTCCAAGCAAGCAGATCACAAGAATGTCAATTAATCTTTCCTCGATTAAACAAGGACAAAACGAGAGCCTTTCTGATTTCCACCGTCGTTTCACCCGAGAAACTCTCCAAGTTGATTGCCTCGATGACAGAGACGTGCGAAATGGATTCATTCAGGGTCTTAAACCATTCGGGAAATCTGCTACTTTGAGAGTGAAATTGTCTACCAAACCTCCTCAGAATATGCAAGAGATGTGGCCACGGTGGAAAGTTACATCTAACGATAACAGACACTTAAATGCTCATAGGAATCCTTCTCGATAGCAGGAGATCAAGGCGGAAGGGACAGGCTCAAGTCTATAGTAGAAGCCAAGCCGGCATTTGCCTAAGCTCGACAGACAACTAACTTACTGTTGAGGCCCCGACGAGAAATCCTCCAAATCCACAAGGACGAGCTCCCTATTCCAAAGTCCTTGGCTCGCAATCCTAACAGGTCCATGGATCAGTACTGTGAGTATCATAAGGACCACGGCCATGAGACTGAAGATTTTAGGGAGTTTAAACGAGAAATCGAGGCTGGAGTAAAGTCTGGGAAATTTCAACAGTATGTACAGAATACTTCTCGACAAAAGGGAGGAAATTTTGCGGGACCCCGTAACTTTCCTAAGAAGAACCCCCGAGGTCCTCGAGTGGATAACCGTAGGAATAATTGGACACCAAGAAACAATGCGTAGCAATCCACTCAGCAGCCCCTCGACGGCGATCTTCAACCACTCCAACAAGTCCCTTCGTCCGATCCTGCTAAGCAATGTGGGGGCAATCTATGGTGCATCACTCAAGGTTCTTTCTACAATAGCTGTGAAGGCATCAGTTCAAGAGGTAACTAAAACTCTTCCATAAGAGCCCAGGCATAAACGGTTCAAGGGAACCGAGGCAATAGTGTTTACAGACAGTGACGTGGTTCCAGGCATCTGCCCACACAGCGACGCCATGGTTATTGAAGCCATTATAGGAAACGTTCATGTGAGCCGCATATACGTCGATAACGGCAGCGCAGTCGACATCATCTATAGCTACTGTTTTAAGAAGATGAACATATAAAATCCTAATTGGTGTCCAACAACATGAACATTAATGGGCTTCTCTGGGCACAAGATTATCCGTAGCGGAATTGTAAGGCTTCCAATCAAGGTAGAGTCGCATCCTCTAATGGTAACCTTAACCATGGATTTCGCCATAATTGATGCACCCTCGCCGTTTAACGTGATTTTAGGACAGCCGTAGATGTGCTAAGCCCATGCTATTTGGTCACCTTACCACCTGGTAATGAAATTCCCAACGGAGTATGGGATAGGGATAGTACAAGGGTGCCAACACAGTTCTCGAGAATGCCTCTTCATGGTAGTGAAAACAGGGAAAAAGGCAGTGAAATCTGGAGTTACCAGCACCACATCAGGGTGTTACTCGGTCCAACAAGGAGTTTTATCAGTTGAATCCAAGAAAGAACGACAACCCATGGATCTCAACCATCTTCACCAACCGCCACTCAGCAGCAAAACAGAGGAGTTAGTCTTAGACTAAAAGGAGCCGGAAAAGACAATCCAACTTGGAGTATCTATAGACGGAACATTGCGGGCAGAGCTAATCGCCTTGCTACGTGTGTTCCGAGATATCTTTGCTTAGGCACCATCTGACATGACTGGAGTTCCTCAAAAAATTATCAAGCGCAAGCTGAAGTAGATCCCAACGTCAAACCAGTACAACAGAAAAAGAGAATCTTTGCTCGAGATTGCAATGACGTTATCAACGAGGAAATGCTCAAGTTAGTCCGTGCCAACATTCTTCGAGAAGTTCTTTGGCCCACTTGGTTAGCCAAACCAGTCATCATCGGAAAGCCGGACAACATTTGGTGCATGTGCCAAGATTACACCGACTTCAACAACCATTGCCCCAAGGACTGCTATCCTTTGCCGGTCATTGATCAAATAGTTGAGGGAATCACCAGGTTTAGAACTCTGAGCTTCCTCGATGCCTACAAGGGATATCATCAGATCCTTATGGCCCAAGAAGATGCTGAAAAAAAGGCTTACATCACTGAAATTGGAGTCTACTGCTACGATAAAATACCGTTTGGACTAAAGAATGCTGGAGCCGTTTATCAGCAGTTGGTCAACAGAGCCTTTCACGAGCAAATCGGACGTAACATCGAGATCTATGTAGATGATATAGTCATCAAGAGTAATCTTGACGAGGCGATCAACATGAAGCTCAATCCAAAGAAATGTTCCTTTTGCATAGGTTCAGGGAAATTCCTAGGTTTTTCAAGTCTCCAAGGACGGCATAAGTGTGGATCCTACAAAGGTCGAGGCGATCCTCACTACGAAGGCTCCCAAGACGGTTAAAGAAGTCCAGAAACTTATCGGTTCCCTCGCCGCGCTAAACAAATTCATTTATCTTTCAGTTCAGAGAAGCCTTCCCTTCTTTAAGGCACTAAGAAAGGGGAGGAAATTTGAATGGAACGAGGAACGCCAACAAGCTTTCCAAGACCTGAAGGTACACCTCAAGCAGCTCTCTATGTTAGGAAAACCTGAGCCAGGAGAGGTCCTGTATATTTACTTGGCTGCTCAGGAAACAGCTATATCTGTGGTCCTAATTCAGAAGAAAGACGAAAAGGAAATCTCAGTGTACTTTGTGAGGAAGGTTTTACAAGGAACAGAATCCCGATACACTCCGATGGAAAATCTGATAATAAGCCTTGTGTTGGATGCTCGACGGATATGCCCCTATTTCCAAGCTCATCCAATCCAAGTCCTGACCGAGCAACCAATTCAGCAGGTCCTCCTTAAACCTGAAACCTCTGGTCGAATGATGAAGTGGGCCGTCGAGTTAGGAGAACATCATATCGAGTACAAGCCTAGAACAATTATAAAAAGGCACGCGTTTCCAGATTTCCTTGTCGAAATGCCCCGTACTTCTAGTACCATACTCGAACCACCTTCAAAGAAGCAAGTGCACAAGCATGCTCCCATGGATCCTCAAGCCTGGACTCTTTACGTCGACGGCTCATCTTGTGAGGACGGGGGAGGGCCGGCATAATCCTGGCCAAACCAACCGCACCACAAGAAATTGAGGAGATAAAGGAATATGATACGGAATACTCTTATGCCTTGCGATTTGACTTCCCAGTCACTAACAATATGGCCGAATACGAAGCAATGATCACGGGGTTGAATATGGCTCTAAGACTGGGGGTTCAGAATTTAGAAGTTTTTAGCAATTCTCAGTTGGTTGATAAGCAAATCAATCGTGACTACACCATCCACGAGGAACATTTAAGGCCATATCTTGAGAAAGTCCTCAAAATCAAGGATAAGTTCGACAAATGTTCCATATCTCACATCCTTAGAACTAGCAACAAGAGAGCCAACGCCTTAAGGAAGCTAGCTTCGTCCAATTGCACACACCTCAGTCATAAAGTTTGGGTCGAGATACTCCCCGAACCTGGCATCCAGCCCCGGGTATCACTCACGATCACTGAAGATGGAGATACATGGATGACACCATTTATCCAGTTTCTCGAAAACGGGACTCTCCCCAGTGATAAGTTTGCAGCTCGAGCATTAAAGTTAAAAGATGTCAAGAATACTTTGAAGGACGGAATCCTCTACAAGCACGGGTATCTACTACCAATGTTGCTCTGCATCGGCCCAAAACAGGCAACCTATGTCCTTGAGGAAGTTCATGAAGGATCATGTGGTGCTCACATGGCAGCACTGGGATTGGCCAAAAAGGTCCTTCAAGCAGGTTATTTTTGGCCTACAGTTTTCAAGGATGCCTATCAGTTTGTGCAAAAGTGCGATAGATGTCAGCGATTCTCTCCCATCACTCAACAACAACAACATGAGATGGTAACTATCCAAATCCCTTGGCCCTTCTACCAATGGGGAAGCGACATCATCGGCCCTTTTCCAAAGGGGGTAGGAGGGCTGCGATGGGTTATCGTAGCGGTGGATTATTTTACTAAGTGGGTAGAAGCAAAGCCGCTGGCCTCGATATCTGGAAGGAAGGTGTTGAATTTTTTCTGGCAATACGTGGTTTGCCGCTTTGGAGTGTCCAAGGTTATCGTATCAGACAACGAGACACAGTTTGAGTGTGATCCTTTCAAATCGTGGTGAGCTGAAATGCAAATAGAACGCTGATTTTTTGCTGTTGCTCATCCGCATGCAAACGGCCCAGCTGAATCTATCAACAGAACTATTTTGCATGGAATCAAGACCAGGTTGTAAAATGCCAAGGGGGCATGGGTCGACAAACTATCACATGTCTTATGGGCCTATCGCATTACAACTCATTCCTCGACTGACGAAACTCCTTACAGTGGTCTACAGTATGGACGTTGAACTTCCAATCGAGATTGGTCTCGCCAGTCCTCGAACCATCAATTTTGTTAAAGACACAAACAATGAAGATATGTTGGCTAACCTTGACCTGCTCGAGGAACGGCGAGACGTCGTTAAAATTCGAGAAGCTAAGTACAAAAAGATCCTCAGAAAGCACTATAACAAGCGAGTCAAAAGCACTGACCTCGCGGTCGGAGACTTGGTACTTAGGAAGAATGAAGCCAGTCAAGCTGAGACTCCTGGCAAGTTATCAGCAAATTGGGAAGGACCTTATCGAGTCATCCAGGCTTCCCCTTCTGGTAGTTATCGCCTGCAGATAACAGATGACACAGGAACCATCCTCCCTCCATGGTGGAAGTTATCGAGATTGGCAAGTTTTTCCCTGCTACTTGCTAAATTACTTGCTCTATGTGATTTGTTGTCTTTATTCCTTAATATGTAATGTTAACCCGGGTCCTTGGGTAATTATTCAATAAAATTCATTGCATATTTTTCATATTTTGAATGCGTTGACACTATCTTATGACTAGTCTACGAGATGGACACCCTCTTCAGGGCCATCCATGAATTGAACCGTGTATTCAACATCCGGACACAAAAACCAAGGAATTCTCGTCGTACTTGCCGCAGATCGTGTTATGTTACCATCGGGGAACCCGTATTTGGTTCCCTCGAGAGAGCCGTGTACTTTACATCCGGCCATCAAGTGCTATATAAATTATACTCAAGTATGAATCAACAAACGATGCCGACAAGGCTCAAATCAAATGCATTGCCCTCACACCAAGTGCAGGGTTGGATAAATACACCTATCCTTCCTTAAATACTTAGATCTTCCCCCTTGGGGTTAAATCTAGATGGCTTAATGACACCAGAGAATCCTAACATTCTAAGATGGTTGACACACTGGTTCAGCTTGTCCTTCAAGTCCACGATCTCCCAGTCTTGCTCGTTAAGCCTAAGCAGGTATTCTTCGGCAACCGTCCTCTCTTTAGCTTCTTCATTCTCATCTAGGTCCTCAAGAATGGGAAGTGGAATCTCACGATGGGCCAGTATATTCTGTAAAATGGCAGATTGCCTCGAGAAAAACTCGGCTTCCTTGGTCCTCTTTTTCAGCAGCTCTATCGTAGCAATAAAGTGCTTCGTCCTAAACTGAATCTACTTCTCGACAAGCGAAAGAATGTGAAACTTCTCGAGGAACCACAGAGATACCATGATTCCTTCATGATGCTTCAGCTGGGAGTTCTCCTTTCTTAACTGAGCATCTCCTCGTTTACATTTGTCTCTAAGATTAGAGAGTCTTGGTAGTCGAGATCATATTGATGGAGATGGCGTTGATATTCTTCTTCCTTCTGTTTGAAACGCTATACCAGTCGAGAGTGTATCTGTACATTGTATGCCTGGACAGCATCGATAATGTCCTTCTCAAGAATCCTTACTGCAGAAATATTGTGTATTCTCCAACTTTGTCATCGCTGAAGAAACCATAGCATACATGGGAAAGTTTTTTGCTTGGTTCTCATCCAAGATCATCAGATGTACCCGTGAACAAAGTATGATTTCAAGCATAAGACACGGAATAAAATCAAGAGGCTGAATACCATAAAAAGTAACAAGAAATACTTAGAAAAGATGTTCAAAATCACTACCGCGGGCAATGTTACAAGGGATCCTTAAATTCAAAAGAAATTCTATCACAAGAAGATAAACTCATACAGCTGCTTGGACGTGAGGAGTATTCCTTGGCTGGTTTTCAGACGTCCCCTCGACGGGGGGATCATTCTCCTTGGCCCTGCAAGCATTCTCCTGGGCAGGGGGATCTTCTCCTTAGCTCCAGAATTGGCCGTCTCGCCCTCCTCCGAGGCGTCATCCTCGTCATCCTCCTCGAGATCAATGCCCAAATACTCTTCGGGGACACAAGGAGCCTCCAGTTCCTCACTAGGTCCCCTTGATAGGATAGAGTCAACATCCACTACAAGAAAATATCCTCAGGGGCACCCATCTTAGCCAGGGCCTCACACAATGGTTCCAACAATGGAAGATGCTTGATTCCAAGTTTAGAAAGGCACTTGACCAAAGCTTCATGTATGACTTTCTTAGGGTTCTCCCTCAGAAATTGTTTGAGCCACTTGGCTTTGATAGGCCTTTTTTACTTGAGTCTCTTTTGGCCTGCAATAGCAACTTCATGGCCACCATACGCAACCGAGGCCGTGTTGACCTCCTCTACGGCTGCAGTCATCCCACCTGTGGATAACATCCTCCACCAGAAAGTGGTGCACCACTTGTTGATATCTTTCTTGGAAATGTGAAGATTACTGTATTCCTGGAGTTTTCGATTCGGATCCTCAAGCTGCGTTTGTGCCACAGCCAGCTCCTTCTCCTTGGATTGCAGCTGTTGATTTTTCTCCTCGAGTGCCAGTTGCTCGATTAAAGCCTGGTCCCTCGCGGCACGAGCTTTAGCTAGCTCCAACCTTAAGTCCCTGGATCTCTTTGTATAGTTCATCATCACTGTGCTCATCTACACAAACCAAACAAAGAATATGTGCACACTCATACCCAAATATGAACTTCGGGTGTATAGCACGATATTAGACGTACCATTTTCAGGCCGTCAGCCTCAGTCAGAGAACAAGCAAACTCTTCCAGCAAGGGACGTTCAATTGTTGGCGGATCGCCAAAGGTATAAACTGCAGCAGAAGGGCCTCCTGCAGAATGGTTACGTCTCCCTCGAGGAGACCCTTGCCTTTTTCCATGGGTGGAGGTTGAGTGCGTGCCACGTTTCCTTCACCAGGTGTGTCTCCTTCTGGACGTGTGGCGGCATTATAGGTTTCTCGAGAACAGAAGGAATGGTCTTCTCTCCCTCCTTTGTCGGTCCTGTTTCTTCGAGACAGAAACATCAGTCTTGGATTTCTTGGTGCTTGGCACTATAGGTTCCTCAGGAACAGAAGGAATGGTCTTTTCTCCCTCCTTTGCCGGTTCTGTTTTCTTCGAGACGGAAACATCAGTCTTGGATTTCTTGGTGTTGGGTCCCTTCTTGGAATCCTTTGGGTTCCTCTTCTTCTTCTTCTTCTTCTTCTTCTTCTTCTTCTTCACTTTCTCCACCATTGTTTTTGTCGTGGACAAGTCTTCATCTGAGTTCACAATGTTAAAGAAGTAGGAATCACCATATAGCCCAGGACCGGCATTTTCTGACAACATGACCTAAAAACAAAGAGATAATAAAGAGATTAGTACCTTTCTGCTCCTTGACAGGGTTATCGAGGGTGTCATTAACTTCCTTCTCTTCAAAGGGAACATCGGGAATGAAATGCTGCACAGCGTCCCACTTAACCACTTTGGAGTACTTCTCGAATTTCTTTAAGTCCTAGGCGAACTCCTTAATCTTTTCTTTATCTTCGTCTGTGCAGTCATCCTTTATTGCCTCAAATCCATTGATTTCTCGATAATTCTAGGCAACACAATACTTTTAAGATACCTTTAGGTACAGAAAGTTTGGTTTCTATATAGGAGAACTGACGTGAAAATCCCTAGGCCATTAGGGATTATTCCAAGTCATGATGATCACTACATTATTTTGTTTATACATGACTTGAATATCTTCAAGATGGTTATTTGGTAAGTGTTGATATCAAAGATTGAGACCAAAGTTAGGCGTGTTGAAATCAAATCGGCGGAACAACGCGATCAAGATGATGAGATCTCGTCGACCTCGAATGTCAGCCGACAATAAAGTCAACAGTCTATCATCGACCTTGCCGTCAAGGGATTTATGTCGACAACAAATTCGACAAAGGGTGCGTCGAGTACTTCGCCGAGACGAGACAACCGACGGTAAAGTCGACAGCAGAACTCTAGTTTCCGAATAAGGGGTTTTCAACAATTTTTCTTGAAGTTTTACAAAATTTTTGGCCTTTCACATGTCAAATCAGACTCAAAGGAGGATTTACAAGGTGGTGGACGAGAATTGGAATTCTTATTCAAGAGAAATTATATTTTATTATGTTTTCCTTTTTAGACTAGGTTTTATTTTCTATTTGCGTTGGGTTTTGAATTTTCCTTGATATTTTCGACCCTCACACGTTTTTATTACTATTTTTGGAATACTTTTAATATTAAATAATTATGACATGTGCAATTATTTAATTATTTCTTAATTTCTAAGTTTTAGGAAACTTGTAGTCTAAGAAATCCGAATAAGAGTTGTAATCGGATTTCTCATCCTCTTTGGCCGACCTAAACCCTTCTTTTGCCTATAAATAGAGGTCTTGGTCATGGCTTTGAGGGAGAATATGATATTTTCTTGATGAATTATTATTTAATACAAACTTGTGAGGAAAACTCCTTATTTCTTAACCTTTTGAGGTTATTTTGGCTTGTGCAAGAATAGGGTTTTTGCATTAGTAACAAGCATGCTTTCGAGTTGTGTGTTTCTCGAATAGTGGAGCTTTGTTTGTCATTTCGTAGAACATTGTCAAATCGTTTTTGTCACAAGTATTAAGGAGGGTTATTTGGAGTGTATCTAAGGGGTTACAAATCGAAACACTTCTCCTTTTCTTTCTCTCCATCATATTCTTTTTGTTTCGGATTTTTGTGGTCCGATTCTTTCTTTTGGTCGCGTTTGTGACTGTCTTGGAGCAAGAACTCAAGTCTTGGGATTTGCTTCCGCATTCATAGGTAATTTTCATATCAATTTAGTATCAGAGCTTAGGTTCTTGATACTTGCCAATTTTTGAAAGCTTTGAGAATTAGAATTGTCATATTTTTAGCTAATTTCATATCAATTTGGTCTCAGAGCTTTTGGTTCATTGATTTCTTGCATGTGTTATATCTAATTAATCAAGGTTCATTTTTGGTTAATTATCTTTGTGTCTTTTGTGTCTTTTTCTTTAAAAATCTCGCATCTTTTGTTTTCTTATAATTCAGCCATAGTGATTTATTGGGAAAAAAAAATTCAATTTGGTGTTGATTTTGGTTCGGCCATGTGTTGATTTTGATTAATCAAATTTGATTGGTTCTGTTTTGGTGATACTTCGGCCTTGTGTTTATTAAAAAAAATATTATTAGAAGAGTGCTGCTTGTTTGGTTTTCGTTTGATTCGGCCGCATAGAGGAATATATATATATATATATATATATATATATATATATATATATATATAGAGAGAGAGAGAGAGAGAGAGAGGTGTTGTTTGCTTTGTTGATTCGGCCGCCGTGTAGGAGGAAACAATAGAGGTGCTTGTTTGGTTCACATGTTGAGGTGCTTGCTTGGTACTTTCTGATTGCTATTCACGTGAGAGAAAACACCAAGTAACTAGGTGATTACGCATTCTGTTTGGTGTGTTTTCTTTGCTGATTTTGGCCAAAAAAAAGTAATAATAATAATAAAAGAGGCCGCAGCTTGTTTAAAAAAAAAAAAAAATAGATCCTACAAAAAAAAATGGAGTACGTAGTTGCTGAAATTTTGGAGTGTTCAAATTAGGGTTTGAAAAATTCCCTAAAAGTTATTAGTTTGGACATTAGGGTTTTCGAAAATTATAAACCCTAGAAAGTTAAGTTTGGCCGAGAATTAGGGATTACAATCTACCACCCTAGTTCAAATATTTTCTTTTTATATTTTGCTCCACAATTTGATCCTTTCTTTACGAGATTTCTTTTCATATTTGTGTCATCAATAATTTATTTCGTATTTTTCATAGATTTGTTGCAAATATTTAGGATATATCATAGTTGTTCGCGCTTCTAGTGTAAAATCGTTGTTAGTAATCTCATTGCACCAAGTATAAGATACAAGGACCATGATTTCCTTCACGAATTATGTTTGCTGTGTTATTTTCTCATAACAAACAATGCGAGTTTATGGTTATTTTGATACGAAGTTATTGGAAGACACTTCGGTTGATCCTAGTGTCATAAGACAATATGTCTTGAAGCGTAAAAAAGAATTTGAGTTAAAATTACAACGACTTGAAGCTTTGCAAGAGAAGAAAGAATACGAAGAATGGCAACATGAGTTTGAGCAAGAGAGAATTCTTAAGAGAGAAGAAGTTGTGTGCGTTTCGCCTAAACAAGGTAGAGATGCTATTTTTCGTATGATCCTCCTCCTAAAGACATTGTTTGCAAGGCATTGATTCTACATGAGCAAGCAATAACTGATGATGTCCAATCTATGGAGGAAACCAAAGACCACGAAAAAATAGTTGTTGAGAATGTTCCTACCAATGTTGATATTTTAATCTCCAACGATCTTATATATGGTCCACATAAGAATGTATCTAAACAAGAAGATCTTACTTTCATATGATCATATGAAGCGGTTGAACATATTGACTTTGTGTTTGGTGACTTCTTTTCCAAGAAAGAATTGGTTTTCAATCCATTCAACAATTCTGAAGTTTTTGTTGGCCAATGTTCACATGTGAAGAAGCAAAGGAAGTTTATGAAGAAATTCATCCTCCATAATTACATGTTGCAAGATTCGAGGATGAATCTTTTCGAAGAAAGGGGGAGTGATGTAAAAATCCTTAGGCCATTAGGGATTATTCCAAGTCATGATGATCACTATATTATTATGGTTATACATGACTTGAATATCTTCAAAATGATTCATTTGGTAAGTGTTGATATCAAAGATGATTGAAGATTGAGAACAAAATTAGGCGTGTTGAAATCAAGTCGGCAGAACAACGCGATCAACATGATGAGATCTCGTCGACCTCGAATGTCAGCCGACAATAAATTCGACAATCTTTCGTCAACCTCGCCGTTAAGGGATTTATGTCGACAACAAAGTCGACAAAGGGTGCGTCAAGTACTTCGCCGAGACAAGAGAGCCGATGGTAAAGTCGACAGCAGAACTCTAGTTTCCAAATAACGGGTTTTCAACAATTTTTCTTGAAGTTTTACAAGATTTTTGGCCTTTCACATGTCAAATCAGACTCAAAGGAGGATTCACAAGGTGATGGATGAGAATTGGAATTTTTATTCAAGAGAAATTATATTTTATTATGCTTCCCTTTTTGGACTAGGTTTTTATTACTTATTTTTAGGATAATTTTAATATTAAATCATTGTAACATGTGTAATTATTTAATTATTTCTTAATTTTTAAGTTTTAGGAAACTTCCAGTCTAAGAACCCGAATAAGAGTTGTAATCGGATATCCTTTCCTCTTTGGCCGACCTAAACCCTTCCTTTGCCTATAAATAGAGGTCTTGGTCATGGCTTTGAGGGAGAATATGATATGTGCTTGATGAATTATTATTCAATACAAACTTGTGAGGAAAACTTCTTGTTTCTTGACCTTTTGAGGTTATTTTGGCTTGTGCAAGAATAGGGATTTTGCATTAGTAACAAGCGTGCTTTTGAGTTGTGTGTTTTTCGAATAGTGGAGCTTTGTTTGTCATTTCGTAGAATATTATCAAATCGTTTTCTTCATAAGTATTAAGGCGAGGGTTATTTGGAGTGTATCTAAGGGGTTACAAATCGAAACACTTCTCCTTTTCTTTCTTTCCATCATATTCTTTTTGTTTCGGATTTTTGTGGTCCGATCTTCTTTTGGTTGTGTTTGTGGCTGTCTTGGAGCAAGAATTCAAGTCTTGGGATTTGCTTCCACGTTCATAGGTAATTTTCATATCAAGAACCACCGTACGCCTCTACTATCTTCTTGGTGCCTGAGTTGGGGTTCTTCTTAACAATATACCAATCTTGAAAAGATGTCGAGGACATGGATACTTTAAAGAAATATCTCCACAGCAACAGACACGGTTTCACTTTCACCCATTGACATATTTTCACAAAACCGAGAACGTATGCTATCAGATTCTGTGTGAATCGTGCCAAGGGGGTTTTATAGTGTTGCACAATCTCCTCGGACAAAGGAGAAAGGGGGAACCTCAACCCTAGATACATAAAGCGATCATACATTGTAATTTTTCCTTCTGGAGGAGTATTGCCCTCTCGGTTCCTAAAGGGGCTCTAGCTTCTAGATCTAGGGGCAAGTCATATTCCGTCTTCACAGATTTTACCTTTTCATCGGAGTCTATGGTGGACACAAAATCGTCGGCAGATTTCTGATTCGGGTTCCTAGCCATAGTTATCTACTTACAGCAATAAATAGATCTACAAATTCAAAGGGCTGCAAATGAAATACAGATGTGGGAATCTGGGAACTTACTGCTGGAATAGGTTTCCACTCGCCTTTTGAGTTGTAGCCACCCAGGATTACAGAGATTCCGGCAGCGGCTTCTGCAAGTGTTCCGGCAATAGAGACAAATAACTGGGGCAATTAAAAAGATTGCCGGCATTTGAATAGTGAATCTCGAGATGGCCTCTTCCGAGAAGTTATGACTACTTCTGGAACGGAGGCGGAGAAAAACTTAGGATCTTGTGTTTTGGTTCTAAGACTGAAATGCGAGAATTAATCTTCTCTCGTTGGATTTTAAAAGGAAAAAACCAGGGGCTAGGTACTCCCACGATGTGACGGTTTCTCTATTTTCAAGGAGACCAATGGCTGCCGTTTGGGAAACGTGCGGAGTAATGGGGCATGTCTGCACCCATTTAGGCGGGATTCCACGTCGGGTCGCCTTCTGAGATTCTCAGGCCGAATCCTGACCCGTGAACTATTTCGTCAGGCCTGCTTGATGCAACATGGGCCCAGGCTTGTCCACTCAACTTGGCCGAGTCCAGGTACCATTTATTTTGTGTCAAGTCTTATTTATTTCATATAATTAACACTTGATACGGACACTTGACGAGTCCATATCCACCACCGAGGTTGGACCGGCCCATCCGCCAAGTAAAGTACCCAACCGACTCTGCTGAGGGGGTTAAGTAACACCAAACCTACTAGGACTCAGAGATCTTCCATGTTATTCCATGCCTATAAATAGGGATGATTATTCCACAATTACGGTACACTATCTCTACCTCCAATAATCACGTACACACTTCTTCATAACCCTATTTTCTGACTTAAGCTTCGGAGTTTCTACCCTCGGGAGATCCCCGAGGCTCTGTTTTGCAGGAAATCCTATCGGAGTCCCGCTATAAAACTGGCGACACAATTCTAGGCTTCATCAGAAGTTGTTCTCGCCAAAAACTCATCACAACTGGAATCATGGAGGAACGGAAGATTCCAAGTTCACATAAAATCGGGCCCAGGAAATCGACATGCAACGTCGTTAGAAGGTCTGCATGGCCACTTAGCCTGGTTTGATGGAGCGATCAACAAAGATTTGAACTGCTCAGCAACAGGAGTACTTATATGGAACTTTTCTTCTGGTTTCGTTGGCTGCATGGCTAAGAGCTATGTAGGCACCTTTTCCTCTAAAGTGATAGAACGCTTAGCAGCTAGGGGTAGAGTTTCTTCGGCTCTCACCAAGGGTATGACGTATTTTACATTGGTGGGTGATTCCTTGATGGTAATAGCCCGCCTGCAATTAGAAAAAAACGACCTCTCAGACGAAAACCTGATCATCTCTAATGTTAAAGTCCTGTTTGAAGATTTAATTGACTTTAATTGTTGTTGGGTGAACCAAAGATTTAATGTTTTTGCTCATTCACTAGCCCAATCTGCTAAATGTAAACCTGGCACTGAGAAATAATGGGATCCTATTCCCCAATATGTACCTCAAATCGTACTGGATGTTCTTCCAGTGATTGAATAAAATTTCATTTTTCTTTCTAGAAAAGGAAAGAAAGAATTGTAGTTTGAAATTTTGGCTTTTGAAGAAGTAGATATTTGATCTTAGCACTATTCCAAAGAAGCTAGAAACACTAGGACTTCAAGCAAGTTTAGCTCCGGTGATTGATCAATTTGCAAAATTCCATCCCTTCAAACTTGGATTCAAAATCAAATGCGAGCAATGCATTTTATATGCTCCGCAAAAGGCAAGATAATGATTTTGATGTTTCTTCATTCTGCTTTGAGTATCATTAGCCAAATTATGGAAAACCCATAATTTTTTGGTATTCACTTCAAAGCAAATTTATTAGGAAGATGATAAATGGTAGCGTTGAGTAAAAATCGATCAAGTGGTTGATAGTGATGTAAAAATTAATTAATCAAATAATGAAAATTGTCCGTTTAAATTTCACACATATTTTTTTAATCCCTAAAGTCAAATCGCCAAAACAAATCTCTCAGTTTCGCCCCATCTCTCTTTGCAACGTTGCATATAAAATCATGTCAAAAATGCTAGCTAATCGTTTGAAACTCATTTTACTCCACATCATTAGCGAATGTCAATCAGCATTTGTAGCAGAATGCTAATAACTAATAATGTTTTAATTGCTCGTGAAATTCACCATACGATTCGTACAAAGTCTGCGGGTAAAGAGGGTCTGATGTCACTCAAATTAGATATGAGCAAATCTTTTGATAGGATAGAATGGAGTTTTTTGTTAAACGTTTTGACTGCTCTCAGTTTCTCGAATTCTTTTGTGTCTTTGATCAAACTGTGTATTTCCACTTTCTCATTTGCTTTTCTCTTAATGACCAAGAAATTGGGAAAATCTCCCTCATCGTGGGTAAGACAAGGAGACCCTCTGTCTCCCTATCTTTTGATTGTATTTGTAGATGTTTTTCCCATCTTATTACAGGATGTTCATCAATCAGGCAATCTGAGAGGTATCCAAATATCACCAATTGCACCAAAGATCAGCCACTTTTTTTTTTTTTTGGATGATCCACTACTTTGTGCACATGCAACCTTTTTTGAAGCGGATACAATGCTGAAATCATAAAGTTGTATAAAGCAGTATCTGGTCAAGTCATTAACTATGAGAAATGGCAGTTGTTTTTAGTAAAAATACGCCCAAATTTTTGCAAATCCATTTAGCAGCTCGCCTAAAAATGCGAAGACTAGTTAACCATTTGGCCGAAAAAAAGAAAGAGTTGTTCATCTATATCAAAGATAGAGTAAGAGCTAGAATAGAAGGTTGGTCTAAAAAATCTCTTTCCACAGCTGGTAAGGAGGTCCTCATAAAGTCCATTGCTTAAGAAATTCCAACCTATGCCATGACATGTTTCAAGCTCCGGAGAACTCTATGCGATGAATTAAATGCAATACTAGCTGGCTTTTGGTGGGGAGATTCTAGTGACAAAAGGAAAATCCACTGAAAGAGATGTGATCCCTTATGTCGTCCCAAAGAATCTAGAGGTATAGATTTCAAGACATGAAACTTTTTAACCTTCCCCTCCTTGGGAAACAAGCTTGGTGTTTACTTACAAATCTAGGTTCCCTCCTAGCTAAGCTATTGAAAGCAAAATATTCCAAACAGCAATTTCATTGAGGCTTCCCTCAGCCCTTCACCTTCTTACAGTTGGAGGTCTATCATAGAAGGCATAAATGTTCTCCTCATGGGATGTAGATAACACATCGGATCGGGCCACATACTTGACATATGGAAGGATCCTTGTCTTCCTAGACCCTTCACGTTCAAAATCAACTCCCCCAGGCCTCCAAATCTAGTCAATGCCAAAGTAAGTTTCTTCATCGACACAATCAAAAGGACCTGGAACCATGATCTACTACAAAATACATTTTGGCCGGAAGAAGCTATATTAATCGAAAGCATCCCTTTGAGCTGGACCTAAAACTGGGACTTCTAGACACGGCATTTTACTCCACATGGCAGATTCACGGTTTCATCAGCTTACAAAGTACTCCTCACTCATCCGAGTTATCATCCGATTCCTGCAGGTGCCTCATCGAATGATACTACATCAATGGTGTTATAAAACTAAATTGTGGGCTCTAGACATTTTCCCAAAGGTCAAACACTTCATGTGGAGAGTGATCAACGACTCATTGACCACACATCTTAATCTGCAATGCAAAAACTTGGATGTTAATCCAAATTGCTTTCGTTGTGGCTAGCCGGAAGACACCAAACACACGTTATTTTTCTACGAGTTCTCCACAGAGTTATGGTCAAAATCTAACCTGTGGGATTCCATTGTAAATCACATGAATGGCTTGCTTCCTGATTGCATCTTCTCCCTCCTCGAGCTGATGCCCAGAACCACTCTTCAAGCTTTTAGTCTCGTATGTTACAACCTTTGGTCCACCTGAAATTAACTACTGTTTGAAGACTGCTACACCCCAGTGGAAGTTGTTCTGGCCAAAAACCCATCACAACTGGAATCATGGAGGAACGAAAGATTCCATGTTCACATAAACTCGGGCCCAGGAAATCGACCAGCAATGTCGTTAGAAGGTCTGCACGGCCAGTGAGTCTGGTTTGATGGAGCGATCAACAAAGATTTGAACTGCGCAGCAAGAGGAGTACTTATATGGAACTCTTCTTCTGCTTTCGTTGGTTGCATGGCTAAGAGCTACATAAGCACCTTTTCCTCCGTAGTGATAGAAAGCTTGGTAGCTAGGGATGCACTTTCTTTGGCTCTCACCAAGGGTATCATGTATTTTACATAGGTGGGTGATTCCTCGAAGGTAATAGCCCGCCTGCAATCAGAAGGAAGCGACCTCTTGGACGCAAACTTGATCCTCCCCGATGTTAAAGTCCGGTTTGAAGATTTAATTGATTTTAATTGTTGTTGGCTGAACTGAAGATTGAATGTTTTTGCTCATTCACTAGTCTAATTTGCTAAATGTAAACCTGGCATTGAGAAATATTGGAATCCTATTCCCCAATTTGTACCTCAAACCGTACTGGACGTTCTTCCAGTGATTGAATAAAATTTCATTTTCCTTTCAAAAAATTGTAGTTTGAATTTTTGGTTTTCGAAGAAGTAGATGATTGTTGAGCTCCCAGTTTACTATAGAGCCATGGGTTCATTGAAGAAACACACACTAGAGAGTGAATTTGTATTTTGACCCTTTTTAAGAGTATTATTAAGAAAACACTTTATTTTTGACTCTGACAGCTAATTTGTGCGCTGATAATATCGCAGGCCTTTTCTAATATATCTCCAACAGTTACAAATTATTAGATCTTTCAAGTTAGTTGCATCGTCCAACCTGGCTTTTTTTATGTATTAATGACTGAAGACAAACATATAGGAAAAATAAATGATACATTATTCTGAAGAAATCCCTCAAAAACTGACCATATACAGTACGCCATTAACAAGAAAAATGTCGAACTCATTGTACCCTAGGACAAATAGAGAAATTATTTTAACACTAGCATTGGCTGCACCGCACGAGGTGCGGTGTTCGGGGAAAATATACCCGGTCTAGTATAGTATTGTGGAATCTATTGAAATAAATTCTCTACATTTTTTTTCCTTTTTGTTGCTCTCTTCATCACCAAGTGCGTATAAACTCAAAACATAGAGCAGTTTCAAATAAAGAGATGATAATATAGATGTTAATTGAGATTCACAATTCGGGAGCACCTCTGAATCTAAAATGCATATGAAGAAACAAGTTAGAACCATACTCAAACCTAACATATACAACCACTATTTTTATTCTCATCTCCTCTAATACATGTTAGATAAAGATACAGCCAGTATTTTCATTCTCATCTCTTCTAATACATATATCAGATGAAATTGTTGTGTATATATGCTAGCTGCAACCTAGAGGTGAACTGCAACAATCATTTGAGTCTCAAGGTAGCTCCTTCTATGCAGTCCTGTTTGAGCAACGCATGAGGTAACGTCTAGCTGGAAAAATGGCTGCTCCATTCCTCATAATTTGCAAATCGCCATCTGTAAAAGTTGGGAGTCTTCCTGTATAAGTTATACATCAATCAAGTTTTTTAATCAACACGTGTATTTCCATGGAAACAAAGATATCTAAGAATAAGATAGAGTGTTGTCTTTGTAATCATTGGTTGAGGCTCATGAAAGTTATATGAATGTTAATCCTGCAAACAAATGCCATCTCAAGGCCTTCTATCCAAGATAAAATAACTGTAAAAATTATACAATCTAACCACCGTTGTATCTATTCCGAACTCCATCCAATGAAAGTAGTTAAATTTCAGGCAAAGACAAATTTGAAAGCTGGTCATTCTTTTGCCAAGTTACAATCATCAAGTCAAGTTGCAGCATCCACAAGTTAGTAATTGACAACCTTGGAGTGACACTAATTACTTCACTTTGGTGATGACATCTTCATCCTCTGTTTTCCCTTATTATGTTTCTTCTTCATCTGGAATGCCTTAGTCTCAAATGACTTATTAATATGATTATCCTCTGTTTTTAAATACATTCAGGAATAAAAATAAATAGTAAAAAACCCAAAAAGAGGAACCACCTCTGGCTTTCTTGTCGATGCTAATGATACGTTTACCAAGCAAGTCTACTATGATTAATAGTAAGTACAGCAAAATTTAGAATGTGAAACACACAAATGTCAATTGTCCGCATGATCCGATCATCCTTTACATATAAATTAATTTAGCTACAACTGCAAATTCAAACACGCATCATCAGAATTAGGAAATGTCAAATTGATAATTGTAGCAATTTTAACTTTCACTAAGGCAAATCAGAGAACAAAATTGTTCTCGATCTCTTTTTCCGTATTCTCTTCAGACTATAAACAAACACATAACATGCATTACCTCTCAAGTAAAATTTTAACGTGACATGAAGTGACTGAGAAACAACAGATCAGAGACTTAAGACGAAGGGTGAGCTTTTAACTAAACTCAAAAGCAAACCATTTCATAATCATTATAACACTACAAAATCCAATTCCAGAGGCATAACACTAGTCAGTTTGACCCAAAAAGAAATACAAATAGAAGCTTAGTTACAAATTTAAAATCAAGATCTTTATCATCTTCTTTTTCTGCTCCGTGGATTTGAATTCACACGCCAAACATTTTACTTCGAATTTTGTTTTCCGCCGAAGCAATATCATTGGATCTAACAAAATTGCAAAAAGATTTGAACGAGAGGAAATTGAAGAAAGAGGAAAAGCAGGGAAGACTGAAAAGAGAATCGAAGAAAAGGTCAATCTTAGTGAAATCGATCTGGTTTGTGGGGTAAAGTTCTACAGAAGATGGTGTGTTGGTGGTGGAGTTCTTCCATATGCTGCGGAAAAATGAAAGAGGAGGAGAGATTGCCAACCAGAATAAACTGTCACCACAAAGGAAAACAAAAGATAGGAAAGAGAAGAAATGATCCAGCCAAAGCTTACCACGTCACCGGTTTCAACCCACAACTTGTCTTTAACCGTACGCAAAAAGTGCTTCCACACTTTATATAATGTAGATACACACATCCATTCTTATATATGAAGTGGAAAGGCCAAAATGAATAGTATCTCAGTTGTCACCCATTTTACTCTCACAATTCACATAAAGACTTTAAACTTTCAAGAACAAGTGAAATAGTTTACATGCCCAATACAACAGTGCTAGACTTCACCTAATAATACTGCTAGACAATTCGTTAACTAATAAATATCTTTAATAGTAATCTATGAAAGAGTGTAATCCGTAATATTAATTGGGACGACGAAATTTCAATCAAGCAATAGAAATGTTGAAGTAACAACACTTGTGATATTTAAATACAAGAAACAATTTTCATAAAATTTTACGTATAAGTGAAATCCATTTAACTACAAATAAGAGTGTGTATATGTTTTTAACGTGCAATTGGACCTATTTTATTTTAAAGAAATAAATTATTTTTCTTGAAAAAAAAATACATCGTACTACAAAATTTACAATTGATTATAAATTCATAAAACTTAAATATTTTCAGATAAGACTCCAACATAGTTTGAGAAAAAGCAATCAAGTGGCAAAACATCCTAGGCCTAGCCAACATAATTTTTTTTTTCGATAAATCCTTCAGATAAGAGATTATTGAATTCATGGGTAGAAACTTAGCAAAGCCTACCAGTAGAGATGTAGAATCATGTAACTAATATATTATTTTACTTCTGAGTGCTTTTCCTTAGTTCAGTTTACAAATTATAGACATACAAAACAAAATAACAACAAATTTAAATTTATAAGTCAAGTAGCCCACGAGTAGCGTGAGGGAAGAAAAACAACAAATTTACGATGGAATCCATGCTGTACAAAATATTACATCAATTTTTTATCTAATCGATCTTTCGTGGTCGTACTTCCAATGCGCGTTGAACATATGGGATCAGGATGATCTCAGCTTCTTCAGAAATTAAGTTCATATATAGTTAAATCATACTGTAAGATGAATACTTTAGGCATACATGATTAATACAACTGATCATCATTATGTATTATTATTATTATTATTATTATTACTACTACTACTACTACTACTACTACTACTACTACTACTACTACTACTACTACTTCATCGTCTTTAATTAATGATCGGATTAAATCTTTGTTTTTATTACAAATTAAAAGTGATAATCCAGGCAGGACAATCATTAAGGAGCTGATAAAAAAAAGGTTAATTTTATTATCTTTGAAAGATTTTCGTATACAATTTTCACGAATCTAAAAAGCACAAGCACTCAAGAAATAAGAGTTGAATTCAGATCTAATCATAGGATAAAAAAGATAGAATCCTCCTATTAATGACTATTGGATTGTGGCTAAGTCTTTTGCACCATGTTTGTACTTTTACCAATTTAATTAGGAATGTTTTCTATTGAAACAAATCGAATATTCAGACAAATCAAGATAACCTCTCTGATCACCTAGACTCTTTAATTGGCTAGCTCATTTGAAACATACATTGTTCTTATTAGTAGCAGTAGTACTTCTATTGCTTTGATTTGCCCTTACTAATCCAAATTAATCCAAGCCTTGAGATCCCCTGTTATAACTTAATTATCATAGATATAGTTCATAGTTGATTGTCCTTTTTTATATCTATTTTATGTTCCTAAGTTATCATTCCTATCGTTACATTTGATGTCTACATTAATGTCTAAAAACTATTCTAAATTGACCACAAATGTAATGAAAGATAACTCACACATATGCCGGTAAAATTCCTTATTACTGATCATACTCCTTGGTAAGTGTTGCAGATTGAAACCCCTTATCATACTCATAAACACACACAGCGAAAATCAAACACGCACAGAACATACAATTTAACGTGGTTCAATCCTGAACAGGACCTACGTCCACGGAGAAACAAACCATCACTATATGTATATATATATATATATATATGAAAACTTGAAGAGTTTACAAGTCTAGAGCCTCTCTCGATACACACTATCTCTTGCCCTCAATTCTATTTTTCCTCCTCTTTCGGCGTAACTGTTACATTGTGTTTTCCAACTAATTTTAGACAAATCTCACATGTTTATACTAAAACTCTAACTCACTAACCAGTCTAATAATAACCCAACCTTAATAGGCCTTGGACTTTGAGGAGATAACCCTTTAAATCCTACCTCTGCTCAAAGTCCCACCACAACACCATCTTCTGAGAACAAGAATTGTATCTCTTTCACTTGAGCTCTTCCCTCTAAATGTCAAGCGAACCACAAAACTTGTATCTCAGACCAACAACTCTTTAACCCTTAACCACATGATCCAATCATCTCGTACCGCCTTTCTCTACGAACGGAACACACTGCTTGGAAACCTCAACCAAGAAGACTTTCGACACAAGGAACACCACATGGATAAAATGGTTCAACTCAAAACATTCCACAATCGCAACACTTCTCTCATCCCAAGTGCACCACAGGATTCAAACATCTTTACTTCCGTTCCCAACCAATGGGACACGCTGCCTGACAACCTCATTTAGGAAACTTTTGCCTCAAGGAACCACACAGACAAATCCACATGGTTCAACTTGAAACACACATCAACACCATAAACACTCTGCATTCTCCACAAGTACCACATCCTAAATACGGTCAAATCTCACTTCTCTCATCAAGATTATCCTCCTCGGGTAAATCTTGGATCATTACACTCCACCACGTTATTAAAGTTCAACTCTCAAAAGATTGGAGACATACACAACCATCTCCACATCTTTTACATTTCTCCTACACCCCTAACACACTTTAACCAAGCAAAACAAAAACATAGAAGTGAATTTGCTCAAACCAATGCCAAAAACAAACTCAGGATGTCCAAATAAGGGTGGAAAGGTTACTTCAAAAATTTTGATGATGTGGCAGTCAGTACATTGATTTTGACCGGTCAGCTCTCTCATTGATGACGTGACACACATTTAGGAACACATCAGCAACACGAGGCACATCTAGCAACCGACAGGTGGTCACACCACATACTGCCACCTGGCCTCGTCAACACATCATCTTCAATAGGGCTGGCAATTCGTGACACGACCCGAATTTCAGACACAAATATGATACGAAATAAACAGGTTCGGGTTGAGATTTTTAACCCGTATAAGAAACAGGTCAGGTTAGGGTTGACCTGTTTGTTATACGCGTCGGGGCCGGGTTAACTTGTCGAGTTGCCCGGGTTACCCATTTATATGCAATTTATATGTTTTAAGGGGTATTTTGAGAATTCCACAACATTAATAACCCTAATCCTTAGGACTACATATAGCACGCATTCACTTTTATTCTTTAATTTTCGTCTTCTTCCTGATGGCCGACTCAAAACGCCCTTCTTCAGATCCTTCCAATCTTTCGAGTAGTACCTTTAAATTTTCCAAGCTGAAGGGTTTTGAAGTGACGAGAATTTTGTCTTGAATGGGCTTTGGTGAATCTTTATTAAAATGGGCGAATCGATTTATAAGCTATCATCATCGTCCTCATCGTTAGCACGGTTCTCCTGAATTTGATTTTACACTACGGGATCATTTAAATGTTGATGGTGCAATATTATGACATTTGGGTGGGGGATGCTCGATGTATTTTTAACTAAAGGATGAATTTCTTCTTTTTTTTTTCTTTTGGCACTGGTTTGTTCCTCAATTTGTCTTTTTTTGTAAATGTATTATTTTTTCTTGGATTGTAGTTTCTAATTGGCAATTGGCAACTGAAGTACTTCTACTGTCTCTGAATTTGAGTCTTTATGGATGAAGGATGGATTTATTATTACATGGTCTTATTTTTTTGTGTGAGACTGAGGTTTAGGTTTTTCGCTCTTTGGTTATGTTATGCAATTTTTATGTGTGAGTTTGAGATTCCTATATGGAATTACGGATAAATTGAAAATTTTAGAATTATTTTTTTCACGGGTTAAACAGGTCGACCCAAGTTGACATGGTATTTAAAAGGTCGGGTTAGGGTTGAGATTCCTGACTTGTGTAATTAAATAGATCGAGTTCGGGCCAGCTATTATTTTTTCCGGGTTTGGGTTTGACCTGACTCGCCAACCCAAACCCGACACAGATTGCCATCCCTAATTTCTGATTTATCCGACCTTGATAGGTGGTGCTCTCACACCTTGACACGTGGCACAACTTTCAGTTGACACGTGGCATTGCCTCGGAAACCCTAGCCGCCAATCAGCTCCACACAAACCAACTGTCTAGACCACTCCAACTTCGAACCGCGATATCTCAATATCTAATGTTCAAAATTGTCTCAAACTTCACCACAAATACAACTCAAACGTGTAGATTACAGATCCAGTGTCCAATTGGTCAGATTTTGCTCCATTGGCCAAAAGTTGAGACAACGGCCGAAATTCTTCTCTCTCCAATATCTCTCACTATAACAGTCTGATTTCTCTCAAACTTGGGCTTCTAATGTTTTCTGATGTAAGGAAACCAACTGCACACTCAGATTGCCGAGTTGATGACTCCTTCATGCCAATATCAAAATTAGCATTGTCTCACTGCTCAAAAAACTATACCAGATTAACAAACCTCCCCTCAAACACAAGACCACACACTCGGGCCTCCTCTTCAATGATAACCCAACTTGTACTGCCATTATCGTCCACGAAACCCGCCGCCTGACCACCTTTGTTAGATAGACTTTCGACGTAAGGGTTACAACTAGGCACCGACTCCACTCCTTGAGCCCATGAGTTGTTACAAGATCAAACTAAGAGAACACGCCACCCTATCCGCATATCTACTAGACTAGAATCGTGGCTCTGATACCACTTCTTAGGGATCGAAACACCTTATCATACTCAATAGACACACACAGTGGAAATCAAACATGCACACAACACACAATTTTATGTGGTTCGATTCTCAACATGACCTACATCCACCGAAAAACACACCATCACTGTATATCTGAAAAATAGAAGAATTTACAAGTGTAGAGCCTCTCTCGATACACACTGTCTCTTGACCTCAATTCTATTTTTCCTCCCCTCTCTGCATGATGGCTACATTATGTTTTCAAACTGATTTTAGTACAAATTTCACGTATTTACACTAACCGGGCTAATAATAACCCAACCCTAATAAATTTTGGAGTTTGAGGAGATGATACAACACTATGTTATTCAAAAGAAAAGGCCTCGACTTATAAATAAACAATATTTATATGTAACAATTTAAGCGGGGAATGTGAAACATAATACTTCCTACAATCAAAAATGCATCACATATAAACCATATTTATAGCTAGAGGGAAATGATGCGTATGAATATAGTTGTATATAAAGGTATTTTTTCCCTTAAAAATTCACTGCAATTGACTCCACCTTAAATGTGGGTAAAACTCCGTTTAAATACTATTTGGTAGAAATTGAACCCAGATCTAATATAAAGAAAAATAACATTCTAACACTATATTGTTATTCAATTCTCTAGTTGTATATATAAGTATATACGAACTCTTAAGTATTTTTTTTTGAGAAAGAGAAGAAAATAAGAATTTTAAGAACATGAATAAAAGAGAGAAGAATGAGAATAATATTTGAAAACTACATTGCGATTAACACAATTACAAAAGAAAGTGGTTGCCTATTATTAGGGGCGCTAGTTAATCAGGTCAACCCAATAAGCAGACCGAACCGATTCAAATTCGGTCAGTTCGATTCGGATAATTTAAAATTCAGTTGAAATTTTGGGTTCACCCGAATAACCCATTCCTTATACGGTTTGGGTGTCGGTTTACAGAAATAGGCCCGAAAAATCGAATAAGAGATTAATATTTATTTTATATTTTAATTATTGATTAATTTTACGTTAATTTTTTAGAATTTTTTATTTTAATCCCTAATAATATTATAAACTCTTGACCCATTTCCCTTGCCCTCATTTCCTTCCGTCGCCACTCGCCCGCCGCCACCCCCTTCCTCCTCCTTTCTTTCTCCGCTCTCTTTTTCTTCCACCCATTTCACTTTTTTCTTCCCCTTCTCCCCTTCTTCTTCTCTTCCCTTCTTCCCCTTCTTCTCTTCTCCATCTCTCAAACGGAAGCCAGAACTCCGAACTCGGAATTCTTTTGGTGGGTGAAAAAAGAAATTGGAAGAGGAGCCATAAATTGATACTGGTGGAAAGCTTTGGCATACATCTTGAAGAATTTCAGTCTCTAAAATCCAAATCTTCGTCAATGGTAGCTCTACTTCAGCCTTCAACTCTAAACTCTCATCTTCCATCGATAAAATGGCCCTCACTTTCCTTTCTTCTCTCTCCATCTCCCTGTCTTTCCCCTTTTTAAAAATTCTTTTGATTTCTTGTTGAATTGATAGAGGATTGCTTGTGGTTGTTGATATCTGGAAGTTGACTTTTGATTGTTTTAAAAATCTGGATAAATTGCTCTCTCTCTCTCTCTCTCTCTCTCTCTCTCTCTCTCTCTCTCTCTCTCTCTCTCTCTCTCTCATGCTTCAATAAATTTTTTTTTAATTTTCTGGGAATAAAAAAGTTTGGTTATGCGGGTAACCTGAAAACCAAACCGATAAATCCAATTTTTTTTTCGGTCGATTCGGTTCTGAATAATAAATTATACGGTTCGATTTCAGAGGGGTGAGGTGAGAGGAAAAAAACTGATTAACCCAAACCGAATTCTCTCGAACCGCATTAAATTAGCAGTCCTATAATTTATAAGTATGTGTACAATATTAGATAAAAATTGTTATTCATAATTATGAAATTAAACTAATCTTGATAATTATTAAATTATATCTACCACTCATGATAATTCTTTAATAAAAATTATCATTAAAGTAAATTCTTCCTCAATGACTATTAATGGTGATCTTTAACATCCTCCCTCCAACTGAGTCGGGGTTACAAACTCAGTTTGCGCTGACTGTGTTGACGGCTTTCTCGTCCTTAAGAACAGGAGCAGTGAAAAACTTGTATACTCGGCCTTCAGTTATTCTGGCCATGTGTTGGACAAATTGCCTGAAATTTATTATTAGATTGTTTTATAGCAAGTCAAAACTCTTCTTTTGGAAAATATCAGACTTTTGCCATAATAGGAATGTTTTGTGGATTGATAGACTGTTGTATGACAAGTCATAATTCTTTATCTGAGAGAAGATCAGACTTTTGCTATAATGAAAATCTTTGTAGATTGACTTAGAGGTAACTTTCCTCTTTGTCTGAAATTTGTGAATCAACGGACGTTGGTTTGTAAGAAAATAAAATAAAATAAAATAATTTGTAGTTCAATAGAATTGATTTATGACAGGTTTATGGGACTGACTACTCTTGGAAGAATCTAAATGGATTATAAGATTAGTAATAGAGGAGGAATGCAAGATAGTGATTTGGGATGAATTTGAAATTTAAGAATGACACAATCGCTAGTATGTACATGATCAGGAAATCATGATTTATTTTCCTGAAGAGAAAAAAAAAAGATACTATTTATGAATGCACATGATCAAAAAATCATGATGTATTTTCTTGAAGAGAAGAACATAAATAAATAAAATAGTAAGCAGAAGTAGCAGAAGCAGAATAAAACCCGCTCTGATACCAAGAAGAAAATAAGAATTTTAATAACATAAATAAAAGAGAAAAGAATGGAATAATATTTGAAAACTACATTGTGATTAACACAATTACAAAAGAAAGTGGGTGGCTATTTATAAGCATGTCTACACTACTAGATAAAAACCACTATTAATAATTATTAAATTAAACTAATCTTGATAATTACTAAATCATATCTACCACTCATGATAATTCTTTAGTAAAAATTATCATTAAAGTAAATCCACCCTCAACTACTATTGATAGTGATTTTTTTTTAAAAAAAAAAAAATCCACTCAGTGGACCCCACTTAAATGTGAGTACCCCTCCCACTCTTACAAACCCTGGTGAGAATCGAACCCTGATATATTACCAGAAAAAACAATAACCTAACCACTAATCGGTCATCCCTATTGATGGTGATCTTTAAAAGAAAGTACGAACACTTAAGTATAAGCATAATCAATAGATGGTGATGGATTTACATTACAATATGAATCATGGTTCATGTAACAATTCGCATATGATATATGTAACTGTTACAGCGAAAAAGCTACAAGACATGGAGGGAGCCTAATGTCTGGAACTAATTAAAGACATTGAAATTAGGATTGAAGAAGCAATTTGATAATCTTCTCCAAATTGGAGCAAGAAGAACCACTTGGACTTTTAGCAGCTTCCTCACCTTTGTTCTTCCAGTACAAGCTTTTTTCCTTCATGATTTTCCCTTTCTCCCCAGCCATTAACTCCCTAACAAGATTCTCAACTTCATCCCTCTTCACATTACTGTCGATTTCCATGCCAATTCCCCACTTAGTTCGACAAGCCCAGCAATTTGTTTGTTGATCAGCGAAAAATGGCCAGCAAATCATAGGCACACCATAGCTAATACTTTCAAGGGTTGAATTCCATCCATTATGAGTCAAAAACCCTCCAACAGATTTGTGCTTAAGAACTTGTTCTTGGGGACACCAACTGGCCATTAATCCTCTCCCTTTGACTTCCTCCAAGAATTCAGGAGGAAGAACCGCGGAATCACCCGAAACAAGATCAGGCCTAATGATCCATAAAAATGGTGTTTGACTATTTGCAAGCCCCCATGCAAACTCCACAAGTTGTTCAGATGTCATGACCGTGATGCTCCCAAAGTTGACATAAACAACAGATTTCGGATCCTTCTTGTCAAGCCATTCAAGGCATTCTGGTTCTTCTTTCCAGAGATTTGACCTCAAAGCTGCTAATTTTTCATCATCACTGTGCACTTTTTCTTCCATAAGATTTAGTGGCCCAATGGTGTAAATAGGAGGAAGAAAAATGGTTGAAAGTGGTTGAAGAAAGTCTTGCTCAAGTTCATCATACGAGTTTAAAACTATTGCACAAGCCTTTTGGACCGGCGGGCCAGTTACTTGGAGTATGTACTTCACCAATACATCATCTGGATCTGTAGTTCTCATGAAAGTTGGGAGGTCTCTCAACCGTATATTTTTCATTCCCGGAATCCAATCCAATGTTTGGTCAAGTTCTCCATTTGTTAAATAATGTGCATCTGCAAATAAAATGTTCACGTCATCAACAACATAACTTGTCATACTTTATCCTCTGTAAGAAAAAAATATCTTGTTATAGTGCTCTCTCCACAATACATAGAAATCTTGTTAAATTACTACTCCCTCCGTCCCATAATTATTGTCCACTTTACCCAAAAAATTTTGTCCCAAAATTATTGTCCAATTTGACTTTTTATGGATCAAGTTACACATTTGTCCTTAGTAAAAAACATTATCCATAAAATTTTAATGGTTAAACAATTACTTATGTAAGGGTATATCCGGTTGTTTAAGGTAAAATATAGTTAAATTTGACCAATAATAAAATCTTTTATTTTAGTAAAATTAGACAATAATTATGGGACGGAGGGAGTATGTTTTTTGGGACAATGGAGTATGTTTTTACTTGTACTAAATGTGCAACAAGCGAAGTTTAGAGTTACTCAAGAATTGTAAGATTGAAAATGTAAAGAGCAATGAGTTCGGCTTAGTAATTTAAGTCGGCTAGATATATCTAACGAGTGTGGGATCCAAATTAATTCAATTCTTCGTCCACAATACACCTAATCTATGGTTGGTTTTCATATATTAAGGAGAATGCATGTTCTGATTCCGTAGTTGTTCTTTTTGGAATGGTCAACTTTGTGGTGAAATAAGTAAAATTTTGATTTTTATGTAAAAAAAAAAGAGTAAAATTTTGATTTTTAACCTAAACAATATGATCTATTTGCTCTTCCTTTCGAATAATGGCCGCTCAGCTCAATATTAAACATATTGAAGACATGGGTTACTTATCTAGGTTCATTTTTTGACTAAATGTGAGGAAAGTAAAACTAAGTTGTATCTCGGTCGTTATTTTAATGGTATATTTAATACTCCCTCATGTCCTTATTATAAGCCATTTTGATTTCATTCTACGTTTAATCTATGATGTCTTTTTAATTCAAATAAAACCCTGAATATATTTTTAATTGGAAAAAAAATATTAAAATTATATTTTGACATTCATTGTGTTCCCCTTATTATTATGAAATGTTTTTAAGAATTTTATTTAAATTAAAAAGACATTATAGGTTAAACTTAGGACGAACTCCAAATGTCATATAATAAGGACCCGAGTGAGTACTTTATAATACTCCCTCCGTCGCATAATTATTGTCCAGTTTGAGTTTTTATTTTTAGTTCAAAATGTACTAAAAGTGAAATCTCAAATTGGGCAATAATTTTGGGAGATAGGGAATACATTATTTTAGTTTAATATTGCCCAGCTAGTTTTCGTGAGATGAAAGGACTACCACACTACAAGTTTACGAATATTTCTCCAGTAACTTTGACTTCCCAACCAATTCTGTCATGTAAAATGTAAATGTGATTGTTCTTGTTTCTTGTTCCTTTCAAGTCCATCTAGTAACTATGTCTCACATCCCCATCCTTCAGTTGGCATAATTAAAAACAAAAGTGAAGTTCCGAATCGACCCATATTCTCCCCCAACCCCCAAACAAAAAAAAAAACCTCAAATGAAAAACTTGGTTGAAGGTCAAAGTTGAGTAACAATGGACTGATTTACTATTAAAAAAAAAAACAACAAAGAAGCTAAAGAAGGTAACCAAAATATTGAGTTTTTTTTTTTCTTTTAAATGATGTCGAGAACCCATGATAGATGACTAAAATTGAATGAAGGTAACTAAAACTCTCGAGTGTTTATCATTTGATCAGTATGAATTACCTTTGAAAGGTATGATGCCCTTGTCAATAAGCTTAGAAAACTGGCAATAACCCAAGGAAGCACAAGCACTTGCTGTCCAAAATAACACTTCAGGGATGCCAAACTCCTCAGCAGCTTCAAGGGTAAAGATCATCCCTCCATCAGAAACAATACAAGAAACCGGCGGATTAATCCGCGGCGAAGAAACCGCGGCATCACGATTAAGTTTTGCCAGTAGCTCCTTAAACGGGGCTGTACAATTTGTGGAAATGGATTCACTAAGGGATGGGATATCTTGAGTTGCATCAACATCTGATGGAGGAAGCCCATCCGGGATGGCTTCGAATCGAAAAGTAGGCAAGGCATTTAAGAAATTTGAACCTCTGGATTTGAGTAAACGTTTGTGGTTGAATTCAGTGTTAACGAAAGTGATGTGGAAACCTTTGTGATGAAGAATTTTGGCAAGTTTTAGCATAGGGTTTATGTGGCCTTGTGCTGGATATGGGATGCAAACAGCATGTGGTTTTTCATTTTGCAAAGAGTTCGATCCCATCTTTCCCTTCTCTCTCTCTCATTTACTTTCTTTCTTTCCAGATTTGGGATGTTTGGGGTTAATATATGCTCTAAAGACAGTTTTATTTATTAGTTATTGAAATCAACGTCAATGTGATACTACCGGAATTATTAGCACGCCTATTTCTGAGACACAGAAAAAAAACGAAAAAGATAAAAAAGATCTTGAACTAAGGACAAGAAAATGTGTGTGTATAATTGATTCTGTACTCACAAGGTCACATGGATATCGAAGACAAATCGTCCCTCAATTGCTGATAATAGAAAGAAGAAGAAAAAAAAATTAAAAAAAAATAAATAGAAAGAAGAAGAATCCCATTTTTCTTTGTTTCGTCATGTTTCCTTGTCTTCTTCTAACATGTGACCAATTTTTGGTACTAGAGTACACAATTAGAGGTCAAGCTATATCTTTGTTATCACACAATGTAATAAATATAGGATGGCTCATCTTACAAGTGCTAGAAATTAAGAAAAAAAAAAAAGCAAAAATTGGATTCCGACAACTTCATATTTTTCGTTAAAGACCCCCTTTTTTAGATCTATCGGAAGGGAAAATGAATTAATTAGTAAAAATCATGGTTACAGTAAAAGGGGAAAAAATAGGACAAACACCGGCGATTTATTCACAAAAAAAAAAAAAAATGTTCATAGGACATGGAGTGATTTTTATTATTTTTTTTAAAAAAAATTTGGGTGAATATGGGATAATTTCGACTTCGGAAATTGTTGTTGTTTAATGATTGATGTGCTTCTTCCCAAAAAATGATTGATGTGTGGATATGGTTATTTGAGGGACACACATCACATTACTATTTTCGTTTTGGCATATTCACAACTTGCCCATCTCAACAATTTAGCAATGGCTAATAATAACGCCAGAACAATTTTTAGCCTTCGGAACAAAAGAAGAGTGTCTTGCCCAAATTATCCTCAACTCCCTAACCACTTTCTTTCTTTCCGACGTTAGTCTCTCCTTGCCCATGCCAACTTCAAGTTTCCGTCCCCGTTGAAATCTTTCTTAGCCGCCACAAATAAATTCCAACCCACATGATTATTTCTCTGGAGATTCTTGATTTATTTTTTGGTTATCTTTCTCCAAGGCTCCATCTGTAATTATTAAGCCTTTTTAATTCATAAAAACTGCCTCAAATTCTTGTTCCGTACTTATTATTTGAAAAGTTTTCAAAAAAAATTTGTTTGAATTTCCGAAATGAATGAGTTTTTTGTGAGCCAATTCGTCAGTAAAGTTGTTGAGTGGGCATTAGGACCGTGGCATTCTCTGTGAATAATGCATCGGATATCGGCGCAACTAATAATTTGGTATACTTTAATTTACAACTTATTGGTGTTTGTCTACAGGGAAGTGGTCAAGCCATACATGAAAAACTTATTCATTGAAAGTGCGTCCCTTGAATTCTTAGTTAGAGATGCTTAGAGATGCAAAAACAAAAATACTCATTGTTAAAACATCATATGTTGTGAAAATTTTGGATTGAGGTTTTTGAGATTCAATGATATAGGTAAGAACTTTATGGTCTTCATGAGGAGTCGAATTCTGGTTATTATAATCGGTGTGGTAGGAATTGAATTGATGAAGTGATCGGAACCCATAGTGACATTGGGATTAAGGTGGATGGTTTGTTGCAGAAAGAGCGGCTGATGGTTGTAAAGGATAACAAATAGCTTTTACCCAATATAGGGGTAATTTTGGAACCACAGCGATTTTTTGCTCTAGGAACTAATTTCTACTTTGGCAATATCGCAAGCTTTTAGCAATTAACCTGCCATTGAATTATAATCATCTTGATAAGTAAGATAATTAATTAAAAGATTTATGGTGGGTTCTAAACATGCGATCAATGATTGACGATCGATAATTGAGTTATCACCACATTATTCTTTCGGGATGGTTTTTTTTTAAGGGAGTAAAAATCAGGATGTTGTTTGTTATGCATGTCTCCCGATATTATTAATAATAGAATCAAATCCTTTCCGACCGTTTCAATAAAATTACATGGAGGAAGTGCCTGAATGTAATCAACGTCTTTGTTCAATGTCCAACAAGGCTTTTGATTCATTCAACGTCGGAAATTTTATTATTCCAATACATGGGGAATTCCTAAAGTAATTATCCAATTACGTGAGTCAAAAGAAACTGGGGCGAATTCACTGAATTGCAAAACAATTTGAGGCGACGAGTACCCCATACCTTAATCCTAATTCTATTTTGTATTTGGGTACAAATGTGTTTTCTTTTTAAAAAATGGTGGTATCTTTGTGATCATGAAAAATATTTCCAACAAAATAGTCTACATTAAAAATAGAAATTACTGTTTTTGATGTAATTCATAATTTACAATGTAAACTATATTTTTGGGAGAAGAAGTATACTCTTAGACATGAAAGAAAAATGAATTTACCAGTAAATTCAACTCTAAAAAACGGAACTTTTACACGGAATAATATACATAACCATGCTTTTGCACTGCGCTGAAAATTTCTTTACTTTATCTATAAATTCACCAAGAACCGTCCTGGTTTTAAGCCAAAAAAAAAAAAAAAAAAAAAACCATGCTTTAAGCTCTCTCATTACAAGACAACCTGTTCATGTACTCCTCTGCAATACATTATTTTAGTTGAGTAAAGTGAAAAACTAAAATATGACAGAAGAAGTACTATTTCACACAAACATAAAACTTAAATAAACAAAATCCTTTTTATTACAACCATTGTCAATATAATATTACCGCTTATGATATATTGCAACGTAAATAAAATGCTCAACTTGCATGAATGGTAGCGTATGATTTCCTTATTCCGAATTCATTTCGGGTTGATGATCACTTTTGGAGCTGCCCGAGTGCTTTTTCTTTTCCTTCTTCCCATGGTTATGGGAAGGATGAGATGCTGCTGACGATGACAAAGATGGCTTGTTGTCCAAGTAATCCGAAATATCCATATGAACACCTGGATCTTGTGTCGTATAGCTCCCTCCCATCATGATTGAATTATTGATGGCCTGAAAATTGCTATTCACATAAGTGCTCAATGTTTCATCCTCTCCCAATGGTGGAACTTGACTCGGATTCGCTCCGGTTGCGTTTTTATCCTCGATCTCCCCTCGCATGGTGGCGCCGACATTGTTTCCGGCCAAAGTGATGATTCGCACTCCGCGATCGACTTCTAAATCCTCCTGATTATCGTGATCCATGGTTTTCTGAAGGCGTTGAAGATTAGTGAGACGATTCGTGAGTGTCGAAATCATGTCCCTAATCTCAAGATCCAAGTTTTTGTGCAGCTTTTCAGTGCCATCATCCGAACCAAGTTGAGGCATTTTTTAGCTTGATTTTTTAATAGGTTGGGAAGAAGGATGTATATATTAGGGTGATTAACTCAAATAATACATTTATAAGCTGTACTAGTATATGTTTTGCTTTGTCTTGTTATGCACATGATTCGTTTCCCCAAATGAAAAGAAAAGCATTGCTTTAATTATTGTCTACATTCACTTTTTCCATCTTCTTATTTTTCATTTTCCCCACTTTTTCCAAAGCCCAACTATTCAGTATAGCTTTCACCGGACGCTTGATAACTCTCTACCTTAAGCTTCAACCTCCTTTAGACCTTTACTAACTAGGGTTGAGATAGAGCATTAATCCTGAGCTGGAAAGTTTTGGGCTTTAAAGTTAATATTTTCGCATTTAGTCATATGATTACTCGTCAAACTTACAAGAGACAATTCTTCCATTTTTTTTTTCAAAATAATAGCACTCCCTATAACGTCCCGAACTAGATCACTCCTGTTATTAGTGAAGTGATCGAGTTAGGACACCTACCAGACTCGCGACAGAACTTATTAACAGTCAATTGTCAAGAGCGATCAAATATACACATATAACAAGAAATACTTTTATTTATAATGCATCGAATTACTCAAGCACCTATAGCCATTCACTTTGGTAATTTTGTAGAATACCGTCACTCCTTCCTAATTATGCCCGTCGCCGACTCGTCGGTTTTGATTTCTTAGAATGGGCGTGAATCCACTTTACTATAACACATAATTCACTTAATAAATTGTACATTAAACAATTCACCGGAATGATAAAATACACCCCCAAGTCAAACACATATTCCATGAATAATACCACAAATAGTGAAACACCCACTTAAATTTTCTGTATTACAATCAAGCTCCGACAAGTATTCTGGACAAATATTTAAATTGCAATAGTTAAGTTCATTTCCTAAGACAAAGTAAGAATACTTTTATGTCATGAAAAGAAAATGGAGCCAAAAAATATAAACATCACGATTTGTTTTCTTTTTTTTCTTCCTCCCTTGTTTCTGTCATTTAGATTAGTACTATTACCCCTTTTTTTTTTAATTGAATTTTTTTCCTTATATCAGCCCATAAACCCCAAACCACCAACCCAAACAAAATGGAAGCTATCATGTGAATAGAAGGTGGATAAATTTGGCCCAAAGGCCAGCAACACAACCCCACACTCCATAAACGCAAAGGCAAAAGAAAAAAAATACAAATGGCCTTCTAATTCTACTGACTATGGTCCAGTATTAGCAAGCCCAGGTTTCTTTCCTTTGCATCCATACCCAATTCTTTCAACACTATTCATCATCTTCTTCATAAAACAAACACACGCACACACAAGCCTTCTTGTTCTTCTTTGTCCCGGAAACAAAACCAAGAAGAACACACGGGCACATGCATTTCTTTCTTCTTCTTCATTTTTTCTTTTTTTTTTTCTCCAGAAGACAACAAAAGCAAAAACACGCACACACACCAAAACAATCCAGATCGATATCTTCTAATAATACTGGGAAAATTTGATTAAACGCCGTAAAAACATATCAAATTAATAAAAGTGGTATGATCTTAAAATATTTTATATGAAAGACGATAATTTATTTGTTAAAAATCACAGAAATAATAGTTTAATTTAATATTGACATACTTATCCTTAATTTCTTATACCCTCTTCAGTTTAATGAATCACCCTTAACAGCTCGAGAACTGTCCCTAACCTTTGTTTCTCTTTGTATTTTGCTGGATACGTACAAAGTCACGCAGGAATCAATCTGCAAACTTCAGGAATCAATAGATATTAACTGGAGTAATTAAGAAGACAAAGAACCAAAAACCATTTAAAATAAATTGGGGTAAAATTAAAGCTTGAACCTAAACGATGCCACACACAAAGCTTTCACCAAGCTCTCTGTTCTCAGATACGTACAAAGTCACGCAGCCGCACCAATGCAATTTTCTGCGTAAAAACTAATCACTCCATAACCTGACCAATCCTTATATACATAGTGATTTTGGATTCTTAAAATATTATGAAAAAGCTCAACAAGTTTACAATTGAATTGTCTTAAGAGGAGAATGAAGAATCAGAACTTGAAGTTAAAAGATGAAGGGCAAAGTCAGCTTGCTGGCTACGAAAATTAGAATTTCTAACTGATGCTCTTTCTTGAACTGATTTGGGAGACTTCCTGATCAAATCTATAATTCTAGACTTCTACTCAGAATAGGGTATTCAACCGAAGCCTACATCACTCAATCTACATATTATTTCTCTTTTTTTGGGCTTGGTGTTTTGTTCAATTGAGGATAGATGGTATGGTATTTATGCTGTTGTAAATCTGAGGTGTGGGGGGCCTGGGGGTACTTCAATGGGGGAGGTGGGGGTGGGTGGGTAACCCGTATCTGATTATGAGATGGACATGTGTACACTTTAATGTTGTGCCAGGCTTTTATTCTTACCCCTCAAATTTATTTTAGATCCCTATATTTATGCATCCATAAGTTTTGTTCCTAAAGTATTCTGTCGAATATTATACAACCCGTCTATTTTCCTTTTTTTAATTACATATAAGTCCTTTTGTTTATTTATTTATTTTTTTAACCTAATAAATTATCCTTTCAGTAATTTAGGAAATATAAAAGAAAGATAGTAGAGGGACCTCACATTCTTTCTCCCTTTAAAGAATTTCGTTCTCTAAATTCTCTTTTATAAATAATTCAAGATACTTTTTTCTCATCCCTTCTTCTGGTTCCCATGTTGCTTCTTCTAATCCTTGATGCCAAATACTTTAACGAGATTAATCGTTTTACTTCTCAAAATTTTCTATGGACGATCCAAAATTTTAACCGGCTTTTCTATGTACGTAAGTCGATCATCAAGATCTAAATCCTCGAGTTGAAGGACATGGTTTGAGTCTGGATGATATTTCTTTAGGACTGACACATGAAAGACGTTTGTGCATCCTAGTCAAATTCACCGGACAATCTAGCCAGTGTGCAACTGTTCTAATTTTTTGAATTATTTTAAATGGTCCGACATATCTCGGGCTTAGTTTTCCTTTCTTGCCATTATGGATAACTCCTGTATGTGGGGTTAACTTGAGAAACATTTTATCTCCTCCCTGGAACTCAATATCTTTTCTTCAATTATCAGTATAGCTCTTTTGTCTAGTTTGAGCTGTTTGTAGTCTTTGACGAATAAGTTTAATTTTTTCTTGGGCGTCAAGGACCCATGGAATAATTATTGGAGGGTTTACACTTCTTTCTCCCACATCATCCCAAAAGATAGGAGACCTATATCTTCATCCATATAGAGTCAAATAAGGTGCCATTCCAATGGATGCATGGTAACTGTTATTATATGCAAATTCCACCAAAGCAGGATAGTTGTCCCAATTTTCACCAAAGTCGAGCACACAAGCTCTTAGCATGTCCTCTAATGTTTGGATAGTTCACTCTGATTGGTCATCTGTCTGAGGATGTCACGCAGTGCTGAAATTTAACTTTGTTCCAAGCACAAGTTGTACTTGTTGCCACAAACAAGAGGTGAATCGTGGATCTATGTCAGATTCTATATTTACCGGAACTCCATGAACCTTGATCACCTTGTCTGTATAAAGTTGGATAAACTTGGAGCTTCTTGATCGTCAATGCCATAAACTCGTGCTTCCACTTTCAATCATCCTGAAACCTCCCTCTGTATTTACCTATGGCTCATCCCTTTTTATTTGTGGACATTCAGAGATTCGATGTTCTGAGCTGCCACACCTTAGACACTTATGTTGTTTCTTCCAACAATTTTTTCCTTCATTATTTCCCTTTTTGCAATAGTTACAACGCGAGGAATGGGCATGTATGTTATTGGGCCTATGGTTACTGGTTGATGTTGCTATTTTTGTCAGGGCCACCAATACTCGTTTAATTTGACTTTCATTTTTTTGACGACTAGTGAAAATCTTGAAGTCGTGCCTTTGTAACTTTAACTCTTGTGGTTGTTTCTACAGCTCGGACGAAACTGGGTTGTTGGAAATGTTCCAGAGCATCCCGTAATTCAAGTCGCAACCCCTATATGAAACGTCTTTTGTGTTTTTCATCCATGGTTACCATCTTCGGCATACACTTACACAGCTTTAAAAATTTTGCTTCATATTTAGGGACATATATGACTCCCTGCTTGAGATGGTTAAATTCCACCTCTTTTCTTTCTCGGAGTAAGTTAGAAATATAATTTTTCTGAAATTTCAACTCAAAATCGTCCCATGTTTTAGGAGTTTTCTCAGTTTCCCATTTGTGCAGGACTAACTTTCACCAATCTTTTGCAGAACCACAGAATAAAAAACAAATTTAATCTTTTTTTCTTTAGAGTAATCTAAAGCTTTGAAAGTGTTACCCATGCTTTCCAGCCACCATTATGCTTCTTCGTCATCCTTTTCCCCGTAAAATAGGGGTGGGTGAAACCTTTGAAATCGTTCTAGGGCTTGGTCATCTCTTTCAAAGATTGTTGTTCATGAGCTGAGTTTTCCAATGTGTTGAGAAATTTGTTAAGACATAGCATGTACAGCTTCTGTTAGTGAATTAGCAAAACGTTCAAGCCCTCCTGTATTGATCGTATTTCCTTGCTCCGGAAATTCCTCCATCTTTTTTTTTTTAATGGTGATGGTCCTATTATTATTATTATATTTTTGAAAACTAATAAATTAACATTATAACACAATAGATCAATAACTTCTTTACGACAAATAAAACAAAAATCTAAAAGAAGCAATAAATAAAGCAAAGAAAGAAAAATCTAACAAAGGCAATGAATAAAAATAAAAAAGAACCAAGACATACCCACTCCTTCATATTTACAATATGGGTTAGTTAGTGAATTAATCCCAGAAGCTTAGGGCTACTACATATGCACACAATTTATGTACATATTTCAAACTGGGGAAATTTAAACTATTACACAAGTTTCCTCAGTTTGCCAAAATTAGCCTCTTCTATTCCATGTTAGGCCAAGAAACCTACAACATCACAATTTCCAACAGACTCCGCAGGCTGTGCAGGAGGTGGTGGTTGAGACACGAGAAGCTAACTTATAGCCTTGCTAACAACCTTTTTAATTTCATTAGAAGTATGTAAAATGTCATGAAAACGTTCTCTAGAAATTTGAAGAGCGATGTCTCCCTGCAGTTTCATGTGTTGAGATTCCTGAATTATTAAAAACAAGGAATTGTTAGTTTTCTCCTGTAAGTTAACGGAGTTTTGAAGCATCCCTATTATTTGATTTTTTTCCTCCTCTTACACAGTGTCTCAGTAGTGGTGCCTAGTTGGTTCTCTAGCTCCCTAACTCTATTAAGGAAAGATCTAGATCTTTTTTTTTTTTTTTTTTTTTTTTTAACCAGTGCTTGCACAATACCATTATGAAAGGAGTAGTTATGGTGACAGTTACAACCTCCTTTTGGAGGTCTTGCACGGGACTAACTGATCACATACGCTTGGGTACCATCATTTCATAAGAGAACGGTTTTCAATTGAAGTCAATAAGAAACTCACTAGACATTATTAATGACCTACAAAATAAGGTAATGTTACAAGCATTTTAAAATATCATAGTTACTAGAAATACACATAAAGAATCCGAAGAAAGTATACTACCCCACAAGTTCAAGGTCATAGATAATTTAGATAGCATGCTTAAGCATCGATGCTTACAACGCTGTCAAAAGAATAAGCAACATAGACAAAAATTGTGCTAGTAGTATCACAAACAATTCAACCAAGAAAAAAAAATCACCGGTAGTAAACATTCTAATGGTTTTGGCTATTTTCTTGTTAAAACAGAACGTTTTAACCAAACCAAACCAAACTTATTTAAGATAATACATTCCCAAAACTTAATACTAATATATTAGACAATACTTTGCTCACGTAACAAAGTAAAATTGGACCAGCATCAGTCTCTCTCTCTCTCTCTCTCTCTCTCTCTTTTAATGTGTAATGGCCAGTAGAATTTTTTTTCTTTTTTTTTTCTTTTTTTTTTAATAAAAATGAGCGTTTTAGTTAAAACCATGCTCTGATACCACAACTGTAACGTCCCGCATTGGACTCTTTCTGTTATAAGTAAAGCGGTCGAGCTAAAGCGTCTGTCAGACTCACGTCGAGACTTACTAAAAGTCGATTGTCAAGAGCGATCAAATATAAATACATAACAAGAAATAATTTTATTTATAATGCACCAAATTGGTCATATGATACAAGGATGTAAACGTCCATTATTTCTGTTTTACAAAGAGAAGTCCACTCAATAGCGAAGAACTTCGCTCTATGAATCAGCTAACAATTAACTTGATCACCATCACTTAAAGGAAAACAAAAGAGTACACAAAATGAGCTAATGCTGAATGAGGTTCCACTTTTAGTCAGCAATTAATAAAACAAGTTAAAATCTTGAGAATAGATCATATGAAAGCCACGAGATAAAAAAAAAAAAAAAAAAATTCACACATTAAAAGAATACGACTGCTTCATTCTTCAATATCTGCAAATCGTCAACAACACCCAAGTATTTGTGACCATTCACTATGGTAATTCTGCAGAACACAGTCACTCGTTCCTAATTTATCTAGCCGACGACCAAGACCGTCGATGGCTAATCTGTTTCGACTTCTTAGAAAGGGCCTGGATCCACGTCATTATAACACATAATTCACTTAACAAATAGCACATTAAAAAATTCTCCGGAATAATAAAGTACACCCCGAAGTCAAACAAATATTTCATGAATAATACCAGAAATAGTGAAACACATTTGGATTTTCTATATTACAATCATGTTCCAGTATTTAAATTAAAACAGTTAAGTTCAATTCCTACGACACAGGAAAAATACTTTTATATCATGAAGAGAAAATGGAGAAAAAAAAACATAAAAAAAAAAAACATAAACATCACTATGTGTTTTATTTTTTTTCTTCCTCCTGTGTTTCTGTCTTTTAGATTAGGACTATCACCCCTTTTATTAATTAAAAATGTTTTTCTTGTTTCAGCCTATAAATCCCAAACCACCAACCCAAACAAAACAGAAGCTATAATGTGAGATGTGGGTGGTTAAATTTGGCCCAAAGACTAGCAACACAACCCCACACTCCATAAACGCAAAGGCAAAAGAAAATAAATACAAATGGCCTTCTATTGACTATGACCCAGTAGAATCTGCAAGCCCAAGTTTCTTTCCATTGCTTGCACCCAAACCCAATTCTTTCAACACTATTCATCTTCTTCACAAAATAAACACACGCTCACAGAAGCCTTCTTCTTCTTCTTCTTTTTTCCGGAAACAGAAACCAGAAGAATACACGGGCACATACATTTCTTTTTTTTTCCCCAGAACACAACAAAAGAAAGAACACACGCACACAGAGCCAAACAGTCCAGATTGGTATCTTTCAATAATATCTATGAACAAATCAAAACTTGAAATCAAAAGATGAAGGGTATAGTCAGCTTAGTGGCTACGAAAATTAGAACTTCTAATTGTTGCTCTTTCTTGAACTGATTTGGGACATTTTCTAATAAGATCCATAATGAAAAGGTTATTCAACCCATGCCTACATCACTCAATCTACAGAATATTTCTCTGTTTCTGGGCTTGGTGTTCAATTAAAAATAGATGAGAGGGTATTTATACTGTTGTAAATTCTAACTCAGCTCAAAGGGAGGAGGCGTGCCCTTACGTACTGTTTGGGGGGTGGGGGGGTGGGTGGGTGGGTGGTAATACTTATCTGATTATGAGATGGACATGTGCACACTGTACTTTTTTGGCAAGCTTTTATTCTCATCCCCTCAAATGTATTTTAGTCCCTATAATTACGCATCTATAAGTTTTGTTCCTCCAAATATTATACAAACCTTCTATTTTTCTTTTAAATTACATATAAGTGCTTTTGTTTATTTATTTATTTAACCTAGTAAATTATCCTTTCACTATTTTTTTTAATGAATATTGAGGGTAAGATGGCTTTTAGGTTCCAACTAATCCAAAAAAAAGAGTTTTTTACCGAAAAAATTATCAAAGGAAATCCCTGAACAAAAATAATTTGAAGAGAAATAAAGTGGACAGAAGTAGATGTCTCGCATTTGCCAAATCCGAGAGGCACAAAGAGTCAGATTTAGCAAATCCGAGAGCAAGACAACTCAGATTTGTCTAATTCGAAAGCCGTCCAAGCTGAAATTAATTAAATTTAACTAAATGATTAATTAAAATTAACCAAGTTCCGGATTTGACAAATTCGAAAGGTTTCAATTAAAAAATAATTTATATTTTGAAAAAAAAAATATAAGTGTTCGAAAATGAAATTTGACTAGAAACGGATCAGCCAAATTCGAGACAAAGTATTTCGGATTTGAAAAATCCGAGTTGTTGAATAAAATATTATTTTAAATTTTGAAAAAAAAATTCCAAGGGTAAAAAATAGATAGGAGGGGTCTCGGATTTGCCAAATTCGAAAGATCTGCAGAATCTGCGGAACTCTCGGATTTACCAAATCTGAAAGAACCCCAAATGGTATATTTCGGATTTGCCAAATCCGAGACATACTAGAAACTTGACAAAAAATAACGGACTAGTTTTCACCAGTCCTAACCCTGTTTAAACAGTATCAACAACAAATTCATAACAAATTAATTCAACAACAAAACGATCACATTTTCATAACAAAATAATGTAAAATTCTCAACTAATAATCCAAAATCATTCAAAAACACTAAAAAAGACTAATCAACAATCAATTTTTTCCCTCTCCTAGGAATAGTGGGTGGTGTAAATTTAACCAGCGGGTTGCGCGGCCTGTCGGATTTGCGAACCCCTTGTTCCTGCGGCTCTGGACGGATTGTAAGAATTGACTCTACATTTAGGACTTGCGATTCTCCTCCGAAAGTAATGGTGAGAGATACCTCTTCTTCATGTGGAGTGTAAGATCCTCTCGAAGAACCAACATCGTCCTCTCTTCTCACATTGTCTCCTCCCATTTCCTCCCCTCCTCCCACATTCTCTCCTCCTGGGTTCTCTTGCTCGTGTTGGCCCGAACCTTCCGCGTGATCATGTGATGGCCTGAAAGGACTCCTTCACTTTCTTCCCTCTCCAATTTTATCTCTTGGCCACGGCTTCATTGTTTCACCGCGCGGACCTGGTGAGGGGCGACTCGTATCATAATTCACAAGGATTTGGGAATCCTCAATTTCCATCTCATCGTCCTTTCCGAGAGTTAAAGCAGTATGGGTTACGTCAGTGAAATAGTCGAGCACCTTTTCGAGCTCGTCGTCTAGGTCATGGGCTCTACGACGTTCTTCTCGAAACGATATGGCCCTCATACGCACATTGTTCAACACTTCACCTCGGAAATCAAATAATGCGTTAACTAAAGGAGTATAATTCAAAATTTATATAGATAGAGTAAAATGCACTTCCATACGTAGATTAATTGAAAATAAACACTTACACAGACTTTCACCCGGCTCGAGCAAGCCTCATATCCGGCTGATGAGTAGTGTCTCGAATCGCTTATCAATTTCACCTAACCCTTGTTATGCCACGCTTCGTACTTCTCATTAGTTTGACCGTGCTCCCCTTCCTCCAAATCCGTAGGAATGTTTCGGGTTCTCCTATTCCAATGGGGGTGTACTTTACTATAGTGTTCCACCCAATTTTTCTCAATAAGCCCAGACATGTTGTGTTCGTGAGCATTTATATTCTCTTGGATATTGGCAATCATAGGCCATCGGGGAATTCCTTAAATGTAGCCAAACTGTCTCACGACCCTGTCGATTTCGTGGGGTTCTCGGATAGCCCAGTAGAACATCCACGTTCTTGCCATCCAAATGGCACTTCCATATTTAAAACAATCAGGGAGGGTAGGGAGGAGATCCTCGTAGGGTTGCCAAACAAACTGTAAAAAAATTGAGAAAAACCGGGTTAATTCACATAAGAATGGTGGGAAAAAAATAATAAATTGAAAACCTTTTCATGCTTACATCACTGGCTTTTAAGGCAGTCAATTGGTCTCTACAACCAGGGAGACTAGACCTTGGGACATCCTTGTAGGAGTATGAGCAATTCCACCTTTTAATACAAAAAAAATTCAAAGGTATTATTTATCCAATAAAAATAATAAAAATATTAGTAATTTTTACCTTAAGAGTATAGGAAATAAACTCACCGATAAGCTAAAGGAGTTGTAGGATCCTTTTCAAATCTCTTAAAACTCTTTGGGGCATGATTCTAAAGATCTACTCGTATGCCCAAACCTAGATCAATAACAATAACAATAAATAATAATACTTCACAATATAATAAATGTTTTCCAAATTGAATTGCCACGTATTGAATAAATAAATACCTGTAGAAGATACACACAGCCGATTACATCACGTTTCTCATGATGACTAGCCTCGCACAGGCTAAAATACAAGTAAGCAAGTATAGCCGATCCCCAACTAAATTTTGCACAATGATTAAAATCCCCAAATGGTTCAATAAATATAAACTACACTATTTTGGCTTCTGTCTGGAAACATAAAAGAATCCATAAACCACGAGAGCATTAATCGGGCCCTTTGTTGATACACGGCCTCCGGAGAACCTACAAAAACTACACTTCAAACCTTAATATTTGTTTGGCAAAAAATGTAATTAATACAAATTATATTAAAAAATATAAATAAATTTAAATATTACCTTCAGGGATTGCACGTTTCGCCGCTTCCTCTACGACCAAAATCTTAAGAGTATTTCCACTTATTCGACCCTCGGCAGGGGTGAATCCCAACATCTCTTGGCAAATTGATTGCCATTGCGCCACACCATGTTTGGTGCCACACTACAAACCATGTCCCCATCGGCCCGGAGACCAAATAGGACTTCCACATCTTGCAATGTCACCATTGCCTCACCGAATGGAAAGTGGAAAGTGTGTGTCTCAAGTCTCCATCGTTCCACCAATGCGGTGATAAGAAAATTATCACACTTTTTGCAACCTATTTTCAATACCCCCTCGAACTTGGCGCTTTCCATGAGCGTTCGTACCTGTGGAGGGGTTTTATCACTATAGTAGCACTCCCAAAACTTTGATCAAACCGACAATTTTTTAAAGGTTCGGTTTTGATCGTTGAATCGGAAGCTGGTGCTTGCCGAGTTCACCAAAAAAAAAAAAAGATAAATATTACTAGCTTGGATTATGAGTTTTGTAGATAATGGAAGCTAGGTCGATCCCACGAGGACAGCTAATTACCAAATTTGTTGTAAAGAAAAACTGCCAGTCAACAAGGTGTCACTCAGGAGAATGGAAACAGTCACTCAGGGGAATGGGGGCCAGGGGTGTTCTTCTCCTCTTCCTGCTGTTGTAGTTGTTTTATTAGCACAGTAATGGTTGAGTTCTTGTTCATTCAGCTCACTTATAACTCTAAGTCAGTTCCCATTTTTCCTAGAGTCATCTTTGCAACCTTAACAACCTATTTTCCAATGGTTGATTCCAGCTACAAAGTCATTAAGTTCCTAGGCCTTCAAGAATGCTTATGTTAACTAAGTATATTCCTATCTTAGTTAAAACCATAGACTGTTACCTCTATGTCATAAGTTAAAGTTGAAACAATCCAAACCAAGTTTATCCTTCCAGATCTCCCTTAGTTCTAGCATGCATTCAATTTAGTGATCAAGTAAATGAATGTAGAAAAACTTTCAACCATAAAACAATGAACAAAACCAGTGCTTTGACAACTACAACATCGGTTGAGGAGAATAACCCACAGAAACTGTCTAGCTACTCATACGAATAAATGCTACATCTACTACATCAAAGGACATCATAGAAGTATGCATAATAAATAAAGTTCAAGCTAACAGTCAAGAGATGAGAAGGAAGCTTGTGCAGTTTCTGAGTCACTCCTGGGAGTGAAAGGGTTCACTCGTGGGCCGAAGAAGAAACTGGGTTGCTATTCTTCAACTTAGCTTCCTCACTGAGTTGTTGCTGCTTCTTCTTCTTTCTTGTCTTCTACCTGGAGTTTTTCTGAGTGTTTTTGCAACTAAGAAGCTAACCAGAGACTGATGGATCCCTCCTCCCTCTGTGAGAGTGCAGCTCCCTTCTTTATAGTGCCTTGCAACCGGTGTCTTCATCATGAGAACCTCCCCATGCTTGGAGTTATTTAAGCCTCCCAATGTCTTGAGCCTGCAATCCACTTGGGCGTTCCTTTTCTTTCTTCCAGCAGTAGCCGCTTTGCTCTCATTGATCAGCAGTGGTGGCTGGGATTGCGGCTGGGGGACAGCATGCTCTAGGAGGAAGCAAGGTTATTAATGGCAAGATGCTTCTTGTCTAAGAGCCTTCTCTTTCGTCCAGCTCAGCAATCTTGCCTCAGCAGCCCATAATTTGCTCCTTTAGCTTCCAATTTTTGGCAATTATTCAGTCTGGTCCTTTCCTAACAATAACATGAAAATGAGCTAAGTAATTTGCATCAATGTTAGGAAATACCCCCAATTGTTCATCAAATATAAAGTTAAGTGTGATGCTTTTATGTAACATTTTAACCGTTATCAGAAGCATGGTAGACTGCTAAACTCTGATGTTCTTTTTGAAGATACAAAAGTTCCCCTCGTATGGGACTGGGCTCAAGAAACCACTCGTTATATTGTGGACTGGGTGGTGGACTGGGTGAATCCTCCTCCATCAAAGACTACACCACAATAAAAACAAAAAAAAACACTATAAACAACATATATACATTAAAAAAAAAATGAAGAACAATTCCACAATTCCATACATTCTAATCCAGGATATTAACCTAGACGGTGATTGAACCATCCAACATACATGCATGCTCCTTTTCAAAAAATAAAAAATAAAAAAAATACATGCATGCTTAGAGATAATTATAGATTTTTCTCAAATAATCACCATCCAACATTTACCCAATTCTAACATTTAAGGAGGAAATAATCCTTCGGATTACCCAATTCTAACACTTTCAATAACAACACTATAAAAATACAATCTCGAATTACCCAATTCCAACATTTCGGGAGGCAAAAAAAAAAATCACCATCGCATCAATAAAATATGCACAATAACAACAAATCCGAACATATTAATCATTCAAATACTATCAGGAGCAACAATTCAAAAAAAAAAAAATCGGGACAAAATTAAATTGGGGCAAAAATTAGGGCAAATCTGAAAGGGGGAAGGATGTTACCTTTGTAAGGTGGAGAGGGGGAAGGATGACGGCGGCGGCAGTGGAGCAGTGGAGGAGTGGTGGTGGTGTTGGCGGAGGCGGTGGTGGTGTTCACGGAGGTGGTGCGTGGTGGTGGTGTGGGAACGGCGGTGATGGGGGAACGGCGGCGGCGGAGTGGATTTGGCCGGGAGTGGCAGATTTACATGGTGGAGGAGGGAGGAGCCGCGGCGGTGGTAGGGCAAAATCAGAGGGGGGGCTGAAAATGAATTGGGGGGAAAGAAGGTCAACGCCTTATATACCCCCGACTGATTCGGATTTGGCAAATCTGAGAGACCCCTTTGCAAGAACTCTTGGATTTGTCAAATCCGATATCAAAGAAACGGGACACTCTCGGATTTGCCAAATCCGATATCAGAGAACCGGGCACACTCTCAGATTTGGCAAATCCGAGTCATCTTACTCTCAAACAAACAGAGAAATAGGACAGACTTGGATTTGATGAATCTGAGCCGTGTACTAAATGGTAAGTTTCGGATTTGGTAAATCCGAGGGTTACCTAAATGTTAATAAGGTCAATTTCGTTTTACCAATTCCCAAATCCTGTAAACGTCCAATAACTTCCACCACACTATACTCTATGATAATAGTTCAATACAAACATCAAGCAAGATACGAATTAAACGATCAATCCAAGAGATAACACTACATAATAAGGTGTTCTATAAAATACAACAACTAATCACTTTCATGCTCCTATTCGTCCACCAAACGTGTTCTATCTACTTGGGGATGCGAGTGAGGACACAAATTAGTATCGTGATCTCCTCCGCATCTCAAGCACAGTAATCCATTTGCATTACTTGTTCGCCGATCACGGTAATCCATTTGCATCTTACGTCTCCTTCTTTGGTGTCGGCCTGCATCGCCATTTTGCACGAGCTTCTCGTAATTAGGATAGAGTTTCCAATCAACTATAGGCCATTGTCGCTCATCAGGCACCGGTGAAAAACCATTGTATTCGAATTGTTTGATCTATGTTTGGCGCCTCCAACACTTATGGTATACGGAAACATGCCGATCACCTTTTTTACGTGCGACGGAAAGTGCGTGCGTACACGGCATTAGGTACTCTTGACATTTCTTGTACGAACACCTTTTGGCGTTATAGGTGACTGTATCCACCGTCCCATCTTTCCCACTAGGCCGTGTCAGCGTTATCACCTCCCAACTATCATTGTTGCCATCGAACGGTTCAGCATCATAGGTGGCGGCTTTGTTGTTCTTCTCTTCGTAGACTTTCCATAGCTCAGTGGGGATGGGCGTATTACAACTCATCGTCAATAACGATTCTTCTCGGTAAAATTTCATGGTTTTGTGTAATGTAGCATCGATCATAGCTCTAATGGGCAAAAACCAGATCCCTTTTAGGGCATTGTTGTAACTCTCGGAAATGTTGGTGGTTGTGACTCCCCAACGACGACGTCCGGCTTTCAAACGAGTCTAATTACACCCCCCTATGTCACAAAGATACTCCCGTGCTTTAGGTTTTAATTCGCGGAGCTCTTGCCTCAGTCGCTTGAATTTTTCAAAATAAGCATCTTCCCCATATTTTGGCATAATCGCTTGATTCTCGCACTCCTATACTTCGACACTAGATTGCTCCGAATGTGCCGGAGGCAATACACGTGGGCCCCATAACCCAAATTGCTCCATTATGGTATTTCCAACATTGCCCTCAAAAGCGCAGGGTTCTGGTCATAAATCACACTAACTTTGGTGTCACCCACAACATGATACCTCAAACGTTTCATGAAAAATGTCCAACTTTCGGTGGTCTCTTCATCCACGACTGCAAATGCAACCAGTAAAATGTGTTTGTTTGCAGTATAAACCACATCAACTAGCAACTTACCCTTGTATCCCCTACGTAGGTGTGTTCCATGATGAGAATTTACAAACCTACATTCCCATCATTGAAGAAAATAGCACACCTTCGAGTTCAAAGCTTTTTACAAGATCACAAGCTAGGAAGCTCAAGGCAAATGTGGCAACACTCCTCAACCTCACAATGCACCATGAAGAAGCAAAGATGGAGGCAACACCTCAATGGGTCAATTTCCTCCATTTCTGCCCAAGAAGAAGTTAACCAATTTTGAGCAGATTTAGGCCAATTCATATCACTCCTTTTTGGCCATCTTTTTCAACCATCTTTAAGGTATTTTGGAACCTTACAATCTGGTCTAAATTCATTAAAATTTCGGCCAAACCCTCAGCAATAAAAGGTGGCCAGATTTGAAGGGTAAAAGCAAGTCATGGTGTAATCCAAGTGGAGCCACTTTTGTTGACAACTCATGGTCCAACTTTGCAGCCATCTTTGACCATGTTTTGAAGACTTAAAGGTGAAGAAATCCTAGGTAAATGATAGCTTCACCAGCTGCCCTAGTCAACTACAAAACAAGGAACCATCTTAGCATTACTTTTTATATTTTATTAAGCAAGTTGTCTAGTTCTTTTGTCCTTTAAACTCGAAAAAGAAACAAGCATTTTGGGTAGTTTTTGAAGTCATTGTTCATGTATGAACCCTTGAGAGGAAGACCCTTTCAGAATTCCAAACTTCTTCAAGTTTGGTAGCATAGCACGGCTTGTATCTTGTTATGTAGTAAGTGTGCAATTTAGTTTATGATTTAACTAGATTGTGGAGCTTTTTGTGAATTGTTGAAATGGTTAAATTTTTCATACCTTAGTTTTTTCAAATCTGATTCTCATCTAGTGTTTGAAAGGGTTAAGGTACCATTTAGGCATTCATATCATAAATTATTCTACCCCATTTCTATCCTTTCCACCCGAATCCATCTTTGTGTTCCTTTGAATACACTTTGAATTCTCTTCATATCCAAGACCTTTTGATTTTGGATCATATCAAACTGATCTTGTTGTGTAAATTTGTATGGTAAAGTCAGGGACAACCTCTAAATAAATTTGCTTCCGATTGTGCGCATGAAATCTGCATCATTTGGTAGAAATCTACATCATTCCATCAACAGAAATCACCGGCAGACATTCAAGGAAAGTCGCAGCCACTGGTGCAAATGACCAAAACACGTATTTAAAAGTCCTTCTTCCCATATTACAACCTTCTTCTCCCTCCTTCTATTCCCATTCCACTACAGTTTTGGGATTAGTACTCTTAAGTGATTCAATTTACCTACACATCAATTTTGCTCGAGTTAAACATATGCCAGTACAAGTAAAAACTAAAACAAATTAATTGAAATTTATCAAAATTGAAATTTACCTAGGAAGATCTTCAAAATTGGAGGACCAATTGCCATAAACAGCTTCTATGGCTTTCCTCCTCCCGTTCCACGCCCTTTTGTAGGGGACACCAACTTTTAGCAACTCCTTCACATCTTTTTGCACCAATTTTACCATGTAATTCACGTTGTTTGCAACCTTTCTCATCATTAGTCTAGCAATAAATGCCGAGTCAGCACAAGGGTTGTCATTTCGTTAACCACCCTCATGCAATTGTGTGCGGACCGCCATGTCACTATTTGATGCAAGCCATGCTTTCCTAGTGACAAGCGGATCCTCCATTTGCATATAGGTTTGCCATCTTGGGGGGGGAGGGATCTAATATCCTACATTGAACCACCCACGTCATAGGATTACTCGCGATAACTTTTAACTCCCTTTTATGGTGGATGTTCCACAACTTCACAGCGTGTTTCGCTTCTCCTTGAGACTTGAAACAAACTTTAATGCCCATCCCTTCGGGAGTCTTGTCTCACATTTTTATATCAAGATCATCCTTGTAAACACGCGACGTATTCCATTCACCCATTTCCTTATACGCATGGTGCCGGGGAAATGGATTTAGTTCTATTTCTTCATTCACCAATTCTTCATCATCACTTTCATCATCATCACTAGGATCTCGTGCTTCCGAGCTTTTGCTTGGAGCTATGTAGTCGGAATCATTAACATCCATGTGATCATCTTCTGCAAATAAACTTCCACCATCTTCTTCATGAACCCGTGAAGTACTTGCTTATTCTTGCCTTGGACCATCTTGTTCACCCTCATCCATGTGATCATCTTGTGCAAAGAAAGATCCACCATAATGATTGTTCCCATCTTCTTGGTTAATGATATCTTCCGTATCAATGTACAAATACACACTTGTCATTGGCTCGAGGTGATAGATGATCCCAACATGCGAATCATTCTTTATCTTCATGGCACGCCTTACACCGTGAGTTACAAATATTAATGAAATGTGGAGTTTCCTATCTATTTCAAGATTCCAACCAAACGTCACACAAATCAAACCAACCAACTCATCATATGACAACCTACTATCAATAACAAGAGTGTCGTCCGACTTGTTCTCAAATGTGTTCACTACACCATTCTCTATCACATACTTGCTTCCATGAAACAAATTAAGTATGTATAGCCTGTGCGTGGACATTTTAACTGTTTATTAAGGGACAAAAAAATCGTTAACTATATTAATCGTAATTTCACCTTAAAAAAAACAACAATTCTCACCTAAAAAAAAACAACTCCTTTCTCATTAAATTATCCATACAAATTATCCCTAAATCCTACCAATTATCCATAAAAACAAAATCCATCCAAATTAATTAAATTAACCTCTATCAATTCTTAAAACAACAACAATCCTAACCTATAAACTCAACAACAACATTTACATTACCATATTACATTCACAATCATCAATCCTAAGCTCTACCAATCTTTCATCTTCAAAACAATATAAATACATAACAAAACAACTAAAAAAAACATTGATTTAATGACTAACCTCATTAGAATAACGATTCTTGTTGCATTTAGCGGTAATGTGCGTAAAAAATCCTGAAGAACTCCGGCCACAACCTTCCCTAGCCATCAAAAATTGAAAAATCCGATCTGAAGAGAACCTGCAACTTTTTCTTTTTATATCACGTTGTTTCGGATTTGGCAAATCCGAGAGTCACTATTCATGTGGGGCTCTCGGATTTAGAAAATCCGAATGTCCGTCACCGATTTAATACATCCAACAACCTTATCCACAATGACGGATTACCCTTCAATTGAAAGGCAGCTCTCGGATTTGGCTAATATGAATCCTAACCCTAAACCCTAAACCCTAGAAGTCGGATTTGGCAAATCCGAAACCACTATTCTAAATTTTGAATTTGCCTGCTATTTCTTTAGCATTTTTGGAATATTAAATTTTAAAACTTTTCTGATTTCTCAAATCCGAGGTCACTGGTCACCTGTTGACCCTATTTTCCTTATTTTCCAAAATAACAAGGACATATAATTTTTATTATATTTTATTGGTTCGGATTTGGGAAATTCAAGTGTCCGTTTAATTAGGGTCTCAGATTTGTCAAATCCGAGACAACTAGTTTTGTCCACAAATTTTTTTTTGTCCACATCAATTCTTTTAAATTTTTTTGGCCAAAGCACTCTCCAGAAAAACTCAAGGGGTATACCCAGGAGGTAAATTTTTTGACCAGCTAGTGCTAGATAGTACCATGCACACAAGGGGTATACCCAAGGGATGGACATGTATACTATCTAGTTCCCTAGTTTCACCCCTCCCTTAATTTATTATTATTAAAATAACAATAGCAAATGGCAAAGTATAGATCATACCATATTATATAGTACGAATGTCCATCCTTTGGGAATTATATAGTACGAATAGACATTCGTACTATATAATTCCCTAACTTCACCCATCCCCGAATTTATTAAAATGTGGAAAAAGGAGGGCAGTGTTTATGTCTTACCCTTGTACAAAGCCATAGAACTACTTTTGTACATATGGAAAGGACAATTGATCTAATATCAAAAGTCCCTTTACAAAACGAGGCAGTGATACAAAACAATTGTAAGCAATAGATACTCCACTTGATGCTTGTTTAGCTAAACAATCTGCAACTGCATTGCCTTCCCTGTAGATATGAGAGACCAAGAAATTATTCCTTGAAATGATAGAGCACATCTCTGTCAACTCCAAGTAAAAATGCCATGGAAATCCTCTCTTCTCATTCAAAATACAAGACAGAGAATGATTATCGGTTTGTACCCTAACATTTGAAAGTTGTAGGAGCTCGCACCTGCGAAGTCCAAATAGAATACCAAAGATTTCTGCTTGGAAAAAATCTCCCTCACCCAAATATCTACTTTCTCCATAAATGAAGTTACCACCGTCTCCTCGGATGACAAAACCATAACCAACCCCATTAGCATTAGATGAGCCATCCAAATTCAAAACAACATAGTTTGAATCTGGGGGAATCCATCTCACTATTTTAGGATTCCTTTTAGTAGCTCGAGTCAAGTGATAGCCAAAAAGGCTTAAAATAAAAGAATTTTCAGCTTCATCCACCACTTTTAAGCCATAAATAAAGATTAAGTCTTTAACCTGATGATGGATAAGGTGAATGACCGAGCTTACAGAGGGCAACTTTCCCAGGGGTCTCTACTGGGTTAGAAATAGCTCTCTTCATTCTTGATTTGGGTTGTTCTACCATTGAACTCTTGAATTGATCTACGTGAGGTCAAATGTCTTTTACTTCTTTATTTTCGTGTGTTTTTGTGTCTTTTGTTATCCGAATCTTCCAAATTCCGCTGCCTACAAATCTCTGTTTTTTCGAATCAGCAAAGGTGATCTTTCATTAAGATTGGTTTTGTCACGGATTGCTATCATATTTGGTTATTAGAACATTCTTATGATTTTACCATAGTTGACATATTTGTTTATTAGAGCCATAATTGGTATATGAAGATTCATCTTTGGTTACCATAGTTGGTCTCAAAATTCGGATTTCTTGTTCTTTCTTATTTTCGAATTTTCCTCTCCCAAAAGAGGGTATTCACAATATTTTGCTTTTAAGTTGTTCATCACTTGGACAATTCCTTTTAGTTTCGTGCTTTTCATTTTGTTTATCATCCAGTAGAAAACTTTGGTGATTGTGGTTGATATATATCTGTCGATCCAAGATCTCTATATCTTGGGGGTGATTGATGTTCAGTCATTCATTGTTGAAGGAGCTTTTGGGTTGAAGGTGTTTGTTTGATTTGATCGTATATATATATATATATATATATATATATATATATATATATATACAGAGTCTTCTTGGTCGCGCCCTATATTACAAAAACAAAAGAAGAAATAGCCATGCAAAAAGAAAAATCAAGTCATCATAGAAGAAAAGGAGTCTTCTTTGATAAGGTAGATTAAATGTTGCCTTGTATTAGAAGATTTCAAAGAGTTGGAAGTCAAGTTGGAAAGAATCTTCTTGAAGAAGTATATTCAAAGTCTATCTCTATCTAAGAAGGTTAGTTAAAGTTGTGTTTGATTGGGAGTTTATCTTTACTATTTAATTGCCTATATTCTCTCAAAATATTCTCTTAAGATAAGATAGAATTTTGAGGATAATCTTATCCTTATCTTATCTTATTAGATAAAATCTTATCCTTATCCCATAAGAGTTTGAGTTTAAGTTAGAGTCTGAGTCATAATTTGAGTTTGCTTGTAGTTCTAAAAGCAAGATCCCTATTTTTCTCCAAACACTCGAACGAGATTCGTGTTCTCCCTCATCCTTTTCTGGAATTTCCCTAAATTTACTCTACGGTGCTAATTGATTTTGTCCGCTTTTGGCTGTGTTATTCGAGTGGATTGTTTAATTAATTATTGTGGTGCATATTGCTATTACTTGAAAATTGAAGCCGATCCGAAACTTTACCAAAGGTCTTTGAGTAGTAAAAAGCTTGAATGTTTTTCTTTCTATTCCACTTTGATATATATTGGGGGAAAAGCCAAACAAATCCCAAAGAGAACATACAAGAGGTGAGTTGTGTGTGATACTACCAAAAGGGGGGAAAAGAAAAAGATCCTTGGTTAGGGGAAGTGAGGTAGGAACATTTTCTACTAACATCCTATATACTTGTTTGTTCTTTGATCTTAAAGAATGTCATCTGGAGATGATAATGAGCAAAGAGACTACCGCTCTCAAGATGCTATGCGAGAAACTCTTGCTAGATTGTATAATGTTACTACTCAATTATGTAGTAGAATATAAGATCTAGAACTAGAGGTTTGCAATGATCGCACTCAAGGTAATGAATGTAATGAAAATTGTAATAGAGCTCATCGTGTTGTCAATAGGAATGATCCTTATGAACTTGGTAATTTTAAAGTTAAAATTCCTGAATTTAGTGGTACTAATGACCTTGAAGCCTATCTTACATGGGAAAAAAAGGTAGAGCGTGCTTTTTCATTGCAGGATTCTGATGATTCTAAGAAGATTAGAATGGCCGTTTACCAATTCAATAACTATGCTTCAGAATGGTGTGACCAAATTGTCAAGGATAGGAAGCTCTATGATGAGGATCCCGTATCCACTTGGGATGAAATGAAGAGACTCATGCGCAAAAGGTTTGTTCCCTGTTATTATTATCGAGATTTGTGTAAACAAATTCAAAGTCTTTCATGGGGAACCAAGTTTGTGGATGAGTACTATCAAGAGTTAGAGTTGGCATTAATACGTGCAAATATTAAAGAGGAGCCTGAAGCGATGATGGCAAGGTTTCTAGGAGGACTTAACAAAAACATTGCCAATGTTGTGGAGCTTTCACACTACCTAGATCCAACTGAGATGTTACACAAGTTAGGATTGTGGAGAGACAATTGGCAACGAAGAAGTCAGATTCACATAAGTCTTCTACACCATGGAAGAAAGATGATTCAAAGAAGTATAGTAATTCTTCAAAGTTTGAAAAGGGAAGTAGTTCTAATGCTTCTAATACTCCTAATATTCCTAAACCATCTTATAATGTTAAGAATTCTACTTCATCTAGTAATACTAACAAAGTCAGAACTAGAGATGTTACTTGTTTCAAATGTCAGGGACGAGGACATGTAGTTTCTGATTGTCCAACTTTAAAGACTATGATCCTTGAAGAGGATGGAAGTTTTGAAAGTGAAACAGATGAAGAAGATGACAAGATGCCAAGACTTATTGAAGAAGTCAAGAAAGAAGTTGTAGAGATTGATGCTGAGGTTGGATAAGTGTTTGTCAACCTTCGAGCATTACAAAGTCAAGTAGCTGAAGATGATCAACAAAGGAATAATATTTTCCATACTAAATGTCAAGTAATGGACAAGGTATGTTTAACTATTATAGATCCAGGATCGTGTACTAACGTTGCTAGTTCATATCTTGTAGATAATCTTAAGTTACCTACTATCAAGCATCCGACACCCTATTGGTTGCAATGGTTGCATGATTGTGGCAATCTTAGAGTCACTAGGCAAGTGAATGTACTTTCTCTATTGGAAAATATGAGGATGAAGTACTTTGTGATGTGGTACCTATGGAGGCAAGTCACCTACTTTTAGGACGACCAGGGGGGTATGATCGAAGGGTAAAGCATGATGGGTACACAAACAAGCATTCGTTTGTGATGAATGGTCGTAACTATACCCTTTCACCTCTTTCACCTCCTCAAGTTCATGAATGTAATTTGAGAATGATGCAAGAGAGAGAGAGACGAAGGAAAGAGAAGCGCCCTAAAGATGAATCTACCTTGGACGTTTCAAAGAGATCTCCAAATGAACTTGCTAATCCCAAATCGGTGGAGAAGTGTTTTGCAAAAGGAACATGTATGATTTTAATGCTTTTTTGTGATAATTCTATTTTACTAACCGAAGTTCCTAGCAATTTGCTTAAGGTGTTTCAAAGGCTACTTCAAGAGTAAGAGGACATATTCCCCGAGGCGTTGGCTAATGAACTTCCTCCTATACGAGGAATAGAACATTAAAATAATCTAATTCCTGGCGCAGTCATTCCGAATAGACCTGCGTCTAGAGCAAATCCTGAGGAAACAAAGGAACTACAAAAGCAAGTTGAAGAACTCCTTGCTAAAGCTCAAATTCGAGAATGTCTCAGACCTTGTACTGTTTCTATTTTACTTGTGCCTAAGAAACATGGTACGTGGCGAATGTGCATAGATTGTCGTGCTGTTAATAAGATAACTGTTAGGTATAGACATCCAATCCCTAGATTAAATGATATGCTTGAAGATCTTTATGGTGCTACTATCTTTTCTAAAGTGGACTTAAAATCTGGATACCATCAAATATGACTTAGATAAGGAGATGAATGGAAAACTACTTTCAAAACAAAATTTGGTTTGTATGAGTGGTTTGTGAGGGCTTTTGGGTTAACTAATGCTCCTAGTACTTTCATGAGATTAATGAATCGTGTTTTGAGGCATTATATTGGTAGGTTTGTTGTTGTGTACTTTGATGATATCTTAGTATATTCTAAAAGCTTACAAGAACATGTTGAACATGTGAGAATTGTTTTGCAAACATTGAGAGAAGAGAAACTTTATACTAACATGCCTAAATGTTCATTTTGTGTAAATGAAGTTGTGTTTCTTGGTTTCATTGTTAGTTCAAAAAGAATTCATGTTGATGAATCTAAAATACAAGCTATTAAGGAATGGCCTACACCAACTAATGTGACACAAGTAAGATCTTTTGATGGTTTGGCTAGTTTTTATAGAAGGTTTTTAAAGATTTTTCAACTAAAGCTCCCCCTTTAAATGAGTTGGTTAAAAAGGAAGTTAAATTTGTTTGGAGACCAACCCAAGAGAAAACTTTTAATGACTTAAAACGAGACCTTTCTAGTGCCCCTTTTTTAGCATTGCCTGATTTTAACAAAACATTTGAGTTAGAATGTGATGCTTCTGGTATTGGTATTGGTGCTGTTTTAATGCAAGTTAAACGTGCTATAGCTTTCTTTGGTGAGAAGTTAAATGGAGCTTGCCTTAATTATCCTACTTATGACAAGGAACTCTATGTTGTGGTTCGTGCATTAGAAACTTGCTAAGGAGTTTATTTGTTGGCTAAGGAGTTTATAATTCATACTGATCATGAATCTCTAAAGCATCTTAAATCACAAAACCGTCTAAGTAAAAGACATGCTAAGTGGGTTGCATTCATTGAAACATTTTCTTATGTTATCAAGTATACAAAGGGAAAAGACAATGTTGTTGCCGATGCTTTATCTAGACGTTTCACTTTGTTAAGTTCTTTACATGCAAAATTGATGGGATTTGAGTTTATTAAAGATCTATATTGTGAAGATGTTGATTTTGCTAATATTTTTAATGCTTGTGAGCAAAATGTTTTTGAAAAGTTTTATAGACATGATGGTTATCTATTTCGAGAAAATCGACTTTGTGTGCCTAAGTGTTCACTTTGAGAACTTTTGATACACGGGGCGTATAGTGGAGGTTTGATGGGACATTTTGGTGTGGCTAAGACTTTGGATGTGCTCCAAGAGCATTTCTTTTGGCTCAAAATGAAATCTGATGTTCAGACTATCATTAATCAATGTGTGGAGTGTAAACAAGCGAAGTCTAAATCGCTTCCTCATGGACTTTACACGCCATTGCCTATCCCTACACAACCATGGATGGACATATCTATGGACTTTATATTGGGCTTACCTAGAACTCAAAGAGGTATGGATTCTATAATTGTAGTTGCGGATATATTTTCTAAAATGTCGCATTTCATTGCTTGCAGAAAAACAGATGATGCACGTCATGTTGCGGATTTGTTTCTAAAAGAAATAGTGAGACTTTCATGGTGTTCCAAGAACAATTGTTAGTGATAGGGACGTTAAGTTCCTTAGTTACTTTTTGAAATCATTGTGGGAAAAGTTTGGTACTAAGTGGTTATTTACCACAACTAGTCATCCACAAACTGATGGTCAAATGGAAGTGGCGAATCGTACTTTAGGAGCTATCCTGAGAGCGATCATCAAGAGTAATTTGAAGAAATGGGAAGAGTGCTTACCTATTGCTGAATTTGCTTATAATGGAACTGTTCACTCTTCTACTCAGTTTTCACCTTTTGAAATTATCTATGGTTTTAATCCATTAACTCCTTTAGATCTATCACCTTTGTCTTTGAAAGATCATATTAGTTTGGATGGAGTTAAGAAAGCTAAGACAATCAAGAGATTTCATGAGAAAGTTTGCCTCAATATTGAGCTTAGGACTCAACAATATGTAAAGTCGGCAAATCATAGTCGTAAACAAGTTGTATTTGAACCAGGTGATTGGATTTGGGTACATATGAGAAAAGAGAGGTTTCCAAACACTAGGAAATTGAAGTTACATCATCGCGGAGATGGACCTTTTCAAGTAGTGTCAAGAGTAAACAACAATGCTTATAAACTCGCGCTACCAGGTGAGTATGGTGTTAGTGCTACATTCAATGTTTCTGACCTATCTCCTTTTGATTTTGATGAAGGTTTGAATTCGAGGACGAATTCGCTTAAAGAAGGGGAGGATGATGGAGACCATCGAGCTAACACTAATGGAGAGGGACATATTGCTGCCAATAATGGAGAGGACGAGCATGTTGAGGTCGTGAATGCTAATGGTGGATCTAAAGATGTTGCTTTAAAGAATAATCCTTACATCCATGTTCCACTTTCAAACATTGTTAGACCAATGACTCGTGCTGGACGCAAGAGGATAGATGAATAACTTAATCGTCCAATTGTTACTACATGGGTTAAGGAAGAAATTAAGCTTGAACATTATAAGCCCAAGACTATTAATTCGTTGCAAGTGACACCAAATGGACTTGGCCCATTTGCAGGGAAGGAATCTCGGCCCTCAATCCAAGGAGAGACCGCCAGCCACACTCCTTATGGAGGTCGAATGGATCCCTAAAGTTTACGGATGAGATAATTCAAATTTTATCTCTTTGAAAGATAAGACTTTATCTCTTTAAAGGATAATATTTGGGATGATTCCTTTTATCTTTGCTTTTTGAGTTTTCTTACAATAAGGAGTCAACTCATTGATGTCTACTCAACCATTGGATAAAGACTACATCAAGATGGATGGTTAAGATCACTCGACAAAGAAGATGATGATAGAGTTTTTACTCAAGGGAGATTCTATCTCTTCGCATGATAGGATTCTTTTTATGAGATTATCTCTTTGTATTTTGAGTATTAGTTATTTCCTACATAGTCTTAAAAGTCTTAAGACTAGTAAAAGTGTCTAGGTTCGTTATCTTATCACTTAAGATAACTAGGAATCCTTAGAATTTGATTTGATTCAAATTCGTAGAGATAGGAATAGAGTTGAAGATTTGTGTTATTCCTCTACTTCTTGGGTAGAAAATTCGGCCACCCCCTCTATAAATAGGGACCGAATTTCTCTTGTCCAACACACATTGTCATTGATACTTTCTGAGTGAAATCAAATTGGTTAGAATTTTATTCCTTTCGTGGAGTTCTTGTGAGGACTTCTTGTTTAGTTGTTGCATATGTGTTGTGACAATTATTAGACTTATCTATCTTGTTTAGTTCACTTGATAGTGGCGTCTTTAGCATTGGATCTTTGAATTTTGGTTCTTAAGCTCATAGATCTCATATCTATTGGGTTTTCCTACACAATTTTTCAAGGGGTCTCTGCTTGGTTAGAAATAGCTCTCTTCATTCTTGATTTGGGTTGTTCTACCATTGAACTCGTTAATTGATCCACGTGAGGTCAAATATCTTTTCTTTCTTTGTTTTTGTGTGTTTTTGTGTCTTTAATTATTCGAATTCTCCAAATTCCATTTCCTACAAATTTTTGTCTTTCTGAATCAGCAAAGTTGATCTTTCATTAAGATTGATTTTTTCACGGATTGCTATCAAAAGCTCTACCAAAAGGTTATTGGACCAAATCAATAACATTCAAGGAAAATTGCAGATCAGGCCAAATGATCTCACTCTGCAAGTAAAGCAGTTCATCAGAGCCAGTAAAGCAGCTGAGACTTTATGTATCAAAACTAAAGAGAGGTGGATTAAGGAAGGTGAATCAAATAGTGCCTTCTTTTATGCTAAGCTAAGAGCCAGAAATATAAGAAATAAGATATTCTCAGTAACAGGAGAAATGGGGAATTAATCAAGGATTAGGAAAGAGTCTGCAAACATTCTTTTGAGTTCTTCCAGAATCAACTAGGTCAAAAAAAGAAGCAGAGAACCAGCACATGCAGACATATTTAAAAGAGGACCAAAACTGCAGTGGCAGCAACAGATGACATTACTTCGAAAAGTAACAACTCATGAGGTAATGAAGGCAATGTGGAAGATTCATAAAGGAAAAAACCCTGGTTCTGATGGCTATGGAAGTAGCTTCTTCAAAGGGGCTTTGTCAATAGTAGGAGAGGATGTTCCAAGGGTAGTAGTGGGATTTTTTCAAAAGGGTCTAATGCATAATTAAGCAGTTTAATGCTACCTTGCTAACCCTAATTCCCAAAACTGATGTTCTGAAATATGCATCTGAATATAGACCCATTGCGTGTTGCAATGTGGTACATAAATGCATCTCAAAGATCATTAGTGAGAGGATAAAGCCTACCTTGTGTGTTCGTAAGTAATCGCCTCATCCTTCGTAATGTTTTGTTAACTCAGGAGCTTATAAGGAAATATGGAAGAAGCAACATTAGTGGTCGATGCCTGTTGAAGATAGATATAAAAAAAAGCCTTTGACTCATTAGAGTGGAACTTTATCCATGATTGCTTGAACAATTTGGTCATCCAGAATCTTTTATAAGTTTGGTGATGGAATCTGTTACAACGACCTCATTCTCATTAAGCCTAAATGATGTGAATTATGGTCACTTTAAAGGAGCAAGGGGATTGAGACAGGGTGATTCAATCTCTCCTCTACTGTTTGTTTTGGCCATGGAGTATCTAAACAGAAAGATAAAGACAGTAGCTGAGGACAGCAAGTTCAAATTTCATCCCCAATGCAAAGAAATGAATTTAAATAATATTTTCTTTGCCGATGATCTAATGATCTTTTACAAATCAGATGAGTACACAATCAGGAAGATAGTGGACGTATAGCAGCAAATCAGAAACCGCAGGCCTTTTAGCTAATCCTTAACAATCAGAATTGTTCCGTGGTGGTGTTTCAGATGAGCTCAGGAGCAAATTATGTTGGATCACGAGATTCAAGACTCGTAAGTTTTCCATGAAATATTTAGGGGTCCCAATCTCCCCTAGAAAATGCAATCAAATGGATGAGGTTCTTATCCAGAAGATTGCTTCCAGGATCAGATGTTGCAGTTCAAGGAACTTGAGTTACGCCGGGAGATTACAATTGGTAAGCTTTTTTTTGATGACTATTAATAACTATTGGGTTGCAATATTTATCCTGCCTCAGATTATAATTCAGCAAGTTAACAGAATTTATCGAAGCTTTCTTTGGAGAGGTAAGGAAGATGGAAGGGGTCTAGCCTTGGTCACCAGGGATCAAATTCGTAGGCCTAAGAGTAAAAGTGGCCTCAGTATTCGAGAGGCAAAAAGTGGAACGAAGCTGCCTTGATCAATCAAGTATGGCATCTGGCTTGCAAGAAAGATAATATGTGGATCAGATGGATTCATGGTAACTATATGAAAAATCAGGATGTATGGCATGTCCAGGCTAAACAGGATGTGAGTTGGTATTGGAAAAAGCTTAATCAAGGAAAAGGTCAAGAATGAGTTCACAGGCTCGAAATGGAAACATTCTTCAATGTACGTACATTGTTTCATCTGGTTATAACTGGATAATTGGTGAGAATGAAAAGTTAACAACTACTTTATTCATTTGGTCAAATTACAATGTACCAAAGCATTCTTTCATTGTTTGGATGTTTTGGAAGAATAGATTGTTAACGAAGGATAGGTTGATGATGATGCAAGTCCTCAGAGGTGACCAAGATTCTATTTTCTATCAGAATACTTTGGAAACCTTTGAACACCTGTTTTTTGAATGCCACTATTCCACTGCACTACTGGGTGAAATAATAGATTGGCTGGGGATACATGGACTGTCAAGTACCCAAAGACTATGAAGAACTATGATAATGTTGACATTGAGGAATTCAAAGTTGAAAAGGAAGATTGTTCGCTACAATTGCTGCATTGATCTACCACAAATGGGAAGAACGCAACCATAGAATCTCCATTGCTAAAACCAGAGGAACACAAATGGTTCTCAATTGTATCAAAATGGAGGTGCAATGGAGGGTTAGTCACTGTCTTGGGAAGAAAATCTCAGATAGTCAAGCAAGAATTTTGGCTGATTTATTTCATGTATAGAGATAGCTAGCGTAGGAAATTAAAGAAGGCAGACTAAGGATTTTTCTGGTTGTAAATATCTTCTTTCTTTAATATGATCAATATATTTACATTTTACCCCCAAAAAAAGATTATCCTCAAATCCAATTTTTATTTTGGATATTCTTTAACTTATAAAATTTTAGGGGACTAGATTTACATAATAGATCCCTAAAAGATAATCATCTTCTTAACTATGTTCTTTTTAAAAACTAATCTCTAAAAGTGTTTACCATTGTATAATAGCACTTTGATACCATTGTATAATAGCACTTTGATACATTAATAATATATACTAAATAGTAGTTTTTTTTGATTCGTCAGTATGACAAGTAAAAAGAAATAAGAAACTGAAGATAATGTTTTTTTTTTGAGTAATCTACTATGTAAATCTTGTTTCCTAAGATTTCATATATTTTAAAAAATATTTAAAATAAGAAATTAGATTTGAAGATAATCTTAAATTTTAAATAAATTATTTTTTATGTTAGTGATTGCAATAAACATAGTATTTTTACTTTATCCCAAGCCTATTAAATTAAAAGTAATATAAAATTTGTGCAAAAAAAGTTCTTTTGTTTTTATTTTTTTTTCAATTTTAGTTTTAAAATTTAAGTTTTTGACGTTTTTATTGATTTAATATATTTTTAAATTTATTAATTTTTTCCTAATATAATTATTTTCAAATTTAACTCCGCCTGCGGTAAACTCTAGGGTTCGTTAGTTGTCTAGAGTTTATCGTTGATTGTCCCAAGCCAGTGTAAAGGAGGAGGATTTGCGTTAGGTTGGCAGCCAACATTAATAAACACTGCCATTCTCATGAATATGGATCATATAAGAAATCGTTTAAATGTTAGGACGCCACCCGTTGTACGTGGCGTGCTGCAGGGTCCGACTGCGTCGTCTTGGCAAGGACCGCTACATCTCCATAACTTGGGTGTAGTGCAAAATGTGCAAGAGGCCCCGTACGGCAAGAAAGCATTACAAGTTAAATCTTTTACTTCTTGGCAAGGACCACTACACTCTCATAAAGGTGTGGGAGTAGTGGGAACTAGGAAAAATACCCAATGTAGAAAACAACCTAAGAATAATCCTAGAAATGATAAGACTTGTAGGTTAGGGAGTTGGAACATAGGGTCCTTAACAAGTAAATCTCTAGAGCTAGTAGAATGTATGAGAAGGAGGGTCAATATAATGTGTTTGCAAGAAACCAAATGGGTAGGTTAAAAGGCCAAAGTTTTAGATAACACGGGGTACAAACTTTGGTATAGTGGGAAAGATAGGAATAGGAATGGGGTAGGTGTTATAGTGGATTCATTATTCATAGACCAAGTAGTAGGGGTGGTTAGGAAGGGGGATAGATTAATAACCTTAAAAATTATAATAGGACATGAGGCCATAAATATGATTAGTACGTATGCGCCTCAAGTGGGATTAGATGAAGCTACTAAAACAAAATTTTGGGAAGATTTGGAGTCATTGATCCAATCAATCCCTCAAAATGAAAAAATCTTTAAAGGTGGGGATTTAAATGGACATGTAGGAAAGGAAAATGAAGAATATGAGAGAGTTCATGGGGGTTATGGTTTTGGGGTACAAAATAATGAAGGTAAAACTATATTGGATCTTTCGTTGGCATATGACTTTGTCATATGTAACACCTTATTTAAAAAATGGGATGAACACTTGATTACATATAAAAGTGGCTTTTAACAAATAACAAATTGATTACCTTTTAACTAAAAAGAGTGATAAAAAACTTTGTAAAGATTGTAAGGTGATACCGGGAGAGTGTCTAACAACTCAACATAGGTTGTTGGTCATAGATCTAAGAATTAAAACCAATATATGTAAGAGAAAAATACCTAAAATACCTAGGATAAAATGGTGGAATCTTAATAACAAAGATAAAAAAGATAGGTTTATTAAAACGTTACTTGAAAAAGTTAATTGGAACATGGAAAAAGAAGCCAATAAAACTTGGGAAAAGGTAACTAAAGAAGTAAGAGCAATCGCTAAAAAAGAACTAGGAATCTCAAAAGGGAATAAATGCAATAAAGAATCATGGTGGTGGAATCAAGATATTCAAGAAAATGTAAAATAGAAAAAAACGTGCTATAAAGCATTGTATACTTGTAGGAATGATGAGAATGTTGAAAAATATAAAAATGCTAAAAAAAAAAAGTGAAAAAAGTAGTAAGTGAGGCAAAGACAAAGGCTTTTGAAAACTTTTGCCAAAAACTAGATACTAAGGAGGGAGAAAAAGACATTTATAAAATTGCAAAAATAAGGGAAAAGAAAACAAAAGATTTAACCGAGATTAAATGCATAAAAGATGAACATGGGCATGTCTTAGTTGATGATAAGATCATCAAGGATAGGTGGAAAGATTATTTCTATAAACTATTGAATGAAGCAGATAATTGGGAAACAACACAAGGTGAACTAGAGCTAAGTGAGACACATAAAAATTTCACATATTATAGGAAAATCCAAATTAAAGAGGTTGAGAAAGCTTTGTACAAAATAAAAAAGGGTAAAGCCGTAGGTCCCGATGATATCCCAATACAGACATGGAGACGCCTTGGCGAATTTGGGATTAAGTGGCTTACGGAGTTATTCAACATAAGCATGAAGAGTAAGAAAATGCCTAATCAATGGAGGAAGAGTACACTAATACCCTTGTTTAATAATAAAGGAGATATACAAAATTGTGCTAATTATAGGGGTATAAAACTAATGTGTCACACAATGAAATTGTGGAAAGGGTAATAAAAACTAGGCTAAGGCAAGAGACAAACATAATGGAAAATCAATTTGGCTTTATACCCGGAAGATCAACAATGGAAGCTATACATTTATTTAGAAGATTATGTGAGCATTTTAATGTGAGAAAACTAGATTTACACACAGTTTTCATTGACCTTCAAAAGGCATATGATAGAGTTAATAGCGATATAATGTGGCGGGTGTTGGAAAAGAGGGGAGTGAGAGTAGGATATATAGAAATAATAAAAGACATGTATGATAATGCAACAATTTGTGTGAGGACTCCTGTAGGGTTTGCATCAAGGGTCGGCATTGAGCCCATACCTTTTTTCTATAGTAATTGATGAAATCACTAAACACTTGCAAGTAGCCATCCCCGAATGCATGTTATTCGCGGATGCCATAGTTCTAATAGATGAAACAAAGGGGGTTAATGCCAAGCTATAGGCTTGGAGAGAGGCGTTAGAATCTAAAGGTTTTACAATAAGTAGGGCTAAAACGGAATATATGTAATATCATTTTAGTAACCGTAAGAGTAATAACATGGTAAATATTAAGATTGGAGAACATAAAGTGAACACATCTAAAAGTTTTAAATATTTAGGATCCATTATAGAAGAAAATGGAAATATTGATAAAGAAGTAACACATAGAATCCAAACCGGGTGGAATAAATGGCGTAGTGCCTCATCAATACTTTGTGATCGTAAAGTACCATTGAGTTTGAAAGGTAAGTTCTATAAAACGGCCATTCGACCGGCGATGCTTTATAGATGAGCCACTAAATATGAAAATGAGCAGAAAATGAGGGTAGTGGAGATGTGAATGTTAAGATAGATGTGTAGGCATACTAGATTAGATGGGACTAGAAATGATAGCATTAGAAAGAAATTAGGGTAGCTCCAATAGACGAAAAAATGAGAGAAAAGCGTTTAAGATGGTTTGGGCATGTGCGTAGGATACCGGTAGGGGCTCCGGTTAGGAGGGTAGAAACTATAGAATCAAGAATTCAAATTAAAACGGGTAGGGGTAGACCTAAGAAAACATGGAGAGAACCTATTAAAAACGATTTGAAATATTTAAATTTGTCCGATGAGTTATACACCGACCGTGCACGATAGCGACATATAATCCATATAGCCGAGCCCACTTAGTGGGAAAAAGGCTTTTTGTTGTTGTTCTTGTTATAATTATTTTCAAATTTATATACATATTTTATTCAATATAATTTTTTTAAAATACAAAAGAAAATTTATTTCAAAAATTACTCCGTTGACTTGGTCCTAAATCTGGTAAAAATTGCATGAATAGTGTTAAAGAAAAAAAATAACGTTTTGAAATATAGAGGACCATTTTATTGAAATGTTAATATAGAAGACCAAAATATTCATTTGATCTATTGTAAAGGATCATTTTTAGATTTTAGTCTAGCATAAAGGGAAGAAGAAAAATATACAAACAATGGACCAAAAAAAAAAAAAAGAAAGAAAGGAAAAAAACAAAAAACAAAACTCCAAACATATTCCCTGATAAAATTCAAAGCTCCATTTCTCTCATTTGTGGATGAAGAAAAAGAGGCGGGATACTTTGCTCTGAAAAGAAGAAATTTTCAGGATCAACTTCACGTTTAACTGTTGCCAGCCTCCTGAAATTATCTCCAAAATACCTAGATCCCCATGTCCTATAAGCTTTTGAGTAAGGAGAAGTAGTAGTCCAGCTACCACAAGCAATATGTCCATCACCATCATTAGTGCCTAAATCGAAATCCCTAGCATTCACAATAGCACCTCTTGGCCCTTTTGACACAAACGGAGTCATGAAATCATACAATCCTCTCAGCCAATTCATGTAGGATTCAGCATTAGCATTATTTTCATCTTGATCCAACCACGCCACGATGTACAATATCTCATACAGAACACCTTTCCTGTGCGGAAATGGAGTTTCCGATTTCGAAATCTCATTCATCTTTCCTCCATAAGGATAGAAATCAATTTGTATGATAGGGGGAGTGGTGGTAGTTGTATTATTAATACGATCATAATCTTTTGATGAACATCTTTTCCACAATTCATCCAATGTTTCGTAAGGTATAGGTTTGTATACCAAATCTACCTTGCCCTTGAAATAAGGAGGAGGAAAAGGGGCAACTCTATTCTTCAAGGCATCTGAGGTTACCCCTTTTGGATACAATGAAAAGCGCATAACTGATTCAATCCAACTCATCTCCTCACAATCTTGTTTCCTCAACCCGATTTCGGGGAAGATTTCTTCCATCATCTTGACAAGATCATCAGATCTTCCAAGGAAAAGTGACCTAAATGTTGCTGTTGTTTGAGCAACAGTTGACCCTCCTGCTGATGATAGTACTACACTGAGGAGCAAATCTTCGTGGGCTTTGTGTGCAACTTCTTGCCATTTGTGGATTAAATCAATGGCTCCGTGTTCCAAGCTCCTGGAAACTTCAAAAACAGTGACAATTGGTGAAACTTTCACGAGACTGATTTTCCATGCCAGGATGACTCCAAAACTTGCTCCTCCGCCCCCTCTGATAGCCCAGAAATGATCATCCCCATTGAATTCTTATCCAGAATCCGGCCATTGGCATCCACGATCATCGCATCGAGGACGTTATCAGCAGCAAGGCCGTATTTTCTGATGAGATTTCCAACTCCGCCACCGCTGAAATGTCCCCCAATGCCGACCGTAGCAAAAAGCCCCCCTGGAAAGCCATGAACAGGGCTTTTCAGGGCAATGGCGTAATACAATTCCCCGAGACTCGCACCGGATTCCACCCACGCGCTGTTGTCTTCCAGGTCAACTTTAATGGACCTGAGATGCTTCCTCAGATCCACCATTACAGACGGAGGCGAAAACATGGACGACGAAGAAGCGTGTGACGATCCTTCGAAATCGTGCCCGCCGCTTCGGATAATGATCCGAAGTCCACTGTTCCTGCAACATTTGACAGTGGTTTGCACTTGGGAATAGCTTTCAGGTGTGATTATGGCCAGGGGCTTCTTCTTCTTTCTGTTACTGCTAGAAATTTCCAGGAACCTGAGATTTTCAATCCCAGATGACCAAATTGATTCGTATGATGAATTAATGCCTGGAAAATGCAACAGGGGATTTAGGATGGAAGCGTTTGATCTGAATTCATGTGAAAGGCAGCGGATGAAATTTTCAGGAATAGAACTAGAATGATAATCAGCTGATACAGAAGGCTGAAAAAGAGATAAAGAAATAATTAGAATTGGTAGCAACATGGCTCTGGATTTTTATTTACGTTTAGATTTGGATGATTTTGAGACCTATTTCGTGGTTTCCTTGGGCAAAGCAATTACAATTCCGTGCTAGCTATCTAATCCTAAATATAGGCGTCACTGGAAATACCACCAAAGGATTATAATTATTACTAAATAATTTATGAAAGCCAACTTTTCTGCATACTGTAAAAATTCATTGTATATAAACATATGAAATTCCAATTCAAAAGTAAGACAACGAGTGAACAGTGGTTATGATCTCTGCGGAAAAATTGTGAAGCAAACCTTGAGCTGGGAAGAGCAGCAAAATATTCTACTCCCTCAGTACTAAAGTTTGCGAATTGTACTAGAAATAATATAATTGGCAATAGTATGAAGGGAGAAGGATTATTGTTTTTTCTTTTTTTTTATATTGTAGGGCGTCCACCGTCGATAACAATGATTAATCTCTCTCACTCATGGTAGGCACCTCGATGGATGGGAGAGCTAACCAAAGGATTTATGGTTCCTTCATGTTCATGATGAGAATTGAACTCTCGATCTATAATGAAAGGTGGAGGAGTCCTTATCACTCCATCATAACTACTTTGGTTATGGTTAAGGATTATTGTTAATTTAAAAGAAAGATTCGTCAGGATTTGTCTTTGCATAAATCCAATCTGCTGATGATATTTTGTATTATTCAGATAGAAATAAAGCTTATCTCACCCACTAAAATCCAAAATTGGAGAACATGTTTATTGAAGTTACAGAGATTAGCTGATTGTCGACTTCAAAATGATATTACATAGAACCCAGAAAGCATCATCATTATTTAATGTGCAAACATTTTCTTTCATTTTTGTAATAATGCTTTATATTTCCTCCGTCCAAAAATTAATGTTCAATTTAAATTTTTATTTTTAGTTTCAATTGTGCTAAAAGTGAAATTTCAAATTGCACAATAATTCTGGGTCAGAGAAATAATATTTTAGCCGCCGGGTCCAAACTTTTATTTTGATTTAAGCATCAATAACTAACAATGTTTAGCAAATGCTTTTTCTGTTTTTTCATCAAATGCTTCTCTGTTTTTCATCATCCATCATGAAAATTGTCCTCAGCAATTACCGCTATACTAGAATTTGAATGCTTGACCTTCCCGAGCTTGGGCTATGATTTATTCCCCAATTATTAAACGGAACTGTATATAGTATCATGAACATGCACAAACCATGACATCAAACGAAAGCTCTATTGAAAAGAGAGAGAGAGACAACAAATATGCATACTAGCAGCATAATCCAAGTAACTGCTACATCATCATATTGATCATGATCATAAATGTGGATAAGATTAAATGTGTTTCAAGAATGTTTAACAACTTTTTTTAAGGGTTATGCTATTTATTGCCCCCTAAATCTTAGGGATACTCCTGTCATAATTTGAAACCCACAAATCATTTTGTTCCATTTCTCCGAATTCTCTCAAACTCTAAGCCAAAGAAAAAAACATAATTCTGATGAGAATCATGTAGCCTTCCATGGTGATTCTCCTAGTAAGGGGAATGAGCTAGTCTTTCATTCTAGTTTTAGAATGCCAAGTTTACTTTGCAAGCCAATCAAGGAAGAAAGGATGCATCTTGACTACCTATGTGATAGGGAGTTGGTTCAAGAGAGCTATGATCAAGGTGATGAGAATATCATTAACTTTGGGTCCAAAGGAGATGATGACCTCATGGAAATAAGTGCTGAAGAGTATCAAGAGAGTTTGACTCTGTGTGCTCCATGAAGATCATTGATCAAGCTAGTGAGAAGAGTCATTTAGGTTCTTGAATGGACGGCCTATTTGATCAAAGTGTTCAAGATTGAGTCCATTGCTACACAATTGGATAGGTTGCAAACTATCTTAATTGTTTCAAGTGTTTTTCCAATCTTTTGGAGTCAATAAAGAGAATTCTACAAGTTTTGGAGTAAATTGGAGTTTTCTACAACTTAAGGGGCGCAAGACCAATATTCCACTTTTGGAAGAGCGTTCAAGACATTTTACTTCAACAATTTGGAGCTGATTTTCGAGATTAGAGTTAGTCTAAGTCTAGGAGTCAATTTTTGAATTTTTATCTAGTTAAATAAGTCATGTGGAATGAATTAAACTAGAGTGTTTTGATTAGGAATCTTAGATTCCTTCTAGATATTATCCTACTTGAGGATAAGTCATTTAGATAAGGTTTCTTAGATTTTAGATAGAGTCAAAGAGATCAAATACTCTTCTACTCCTAGTGAGATGAGATTAGAGGGTCGTAATTGATCTTCTTTTATTGGTGCTGGCCGAAATTCTAAGCCTATAAATAGGAGGCTTGGCCGAATTTCTTAAGCACACTTGAGTGGTCATTTTTGTTGTTTCTTTTGAGAGTTTTTCCTGTGAGGAATTTTTGTTAAATGGAGTGTCCATTTTTCGTGTCAAGTATGATTTAACCAAGAGGGTTTTCATCTTGTCTTGGATCTTGTTGATCTTGCAGAAACCGTTCTTTTTCAAGTATGCTTCTTGATAGAATTGTTTTAAAATAAAACTTCTTATTTTCATACTACTTCTAGTAGTTCGATTGATGAGCCTTTCTTTTGGCTTGGTGTTCGAATTTCATGATGAGTGTGTTCATGAGTTCTATTGTGGGGTTTGTCCTACTTTTGTTGGATGAATTGTGCTTGGGCATAAGCATTTTGAGATAGTGTATGTGTTGCATATCTTTGGTTGGTTATGAAGATTACTAATCAATAGTATTCCTTCATAGTTGAGCATTGTTTGCTCCTACCTTTCTTGAGTCTCTTGATTGATGACTGATCGAGTATATTGAATAGTGTCCTTGCTATTCTTAGCGTGGGTTGTTTAATTCGAATCTTTCATGGATAATGTGTTCTTTGCTTGGTTTGAGTTAAGAGATAGAATCACTTAGATAAACGATCGTCTTACTGTGAATTTTCCGCACTCTTTTGAGTTTCACGGGGTAGACAAAATTATCTTCGTACTTTCTTGTTGATGGTTGCATTAATGAAATTTGCTTCGTCTACGAGATTGCTATCAGTTTCTTGGTATCAGAGCTTGGACTATCTTAGTGATGGTATTAATTGATATTATCATATTAGTTTCTATTATCAGTTTGATTTTCAAGAGATTTCTTTTTGATTGAGGACTTCATAGTTCTTGGTTTTGAGAATATCTTGAGTTGCCACGGAATCCGTTACTTGGTGTGGTAATCAAGCTTTGCGCTACTAACGAGTAGTACTATCTTTATTTGTTTCAAGGTTCCTTCTTATTACAGAATGAGTTTTGAAAAAAATAAATCAAATTCTTGTGAAAACTACGTTTTCAAAATTGATCTTGTCTTTTGTGTGGTTGTGCGAGACTTCTTACACATTTGTTTGATCTTGTGGTGTTATTTTGAGGTCTATGCGAGAGCTTGATGATGGTACATTTGTATCTAGTCAAAGTGGGCGCTACATCTTGAAATTTGTCCTTGATTTGCAAGTAGAAAACTGTTTCTCCTATGAGCAAGTTAGTGGATCTTATGTGTTGAATCTTTAAGGAGAGAATTGATGCCAAAGAAGAGCTTTTTTTGCTCGAAATAGCCTTTTCTTTCTAAAGAGATGTCTTTACATAAGGAGGATTTGAGAGTTTATCTTGTGGTAAATATATTGGATCTATTCTTTGAAAGGTGAAGCTTAGTGATTTTGTACTTTCTACATAAGGTATAAATGAAAAAGCCTTCCTTCTTGTTGGTTTCATTTGAATCTAATGAGTGAAATGGAATTTATGAATTTTCAAATAATGAGAATTTCATAGAGACCGAATGTTGTTGATTATTTTGTTTTTTGTTTAAATCTTAGTGTCAAAAGATTTTTCAAAAGTAACAAATGTTGGTCTTTTGTTTTCTCGAGTTTTATACTTTGAGATTGAGTCAAATTAGTGGATCTTCCTATTATTGGACTTTCCATGATTCTTAACTTGAGTTTCAAAACTTTCTTTATCATGTGATGAGGAATGAATTTTAGTGATATCAGTTTTTGGTATCAAAGTGTTTAAAAGGTCTTTGAAGTTGAATTGTACCAACTTTAAGGGTTGAAGTCTTTGACTTGTGTTCAAAAACTTGATTTTCGAAAATTAAATCGAGGATTAAGTGAAGTTTTACAAAAAAAAAAAAGATTTTCTTATTTATGACAAGAAATCTTATAGGCTTTGAGATATATTCTTAAAAGTTTACATATTTGGTTGTTGGAAAATTTGATTTTCAATGGTCACTTATGAAGATGGCGTTGTTGAGTCTTTGAGTTTTAAGAATGATTTATGTTAAATTGAGTATTACGAAGTAAATGTCATAGTTGAATGAGGAATTTTAGTTTCCTACTTCATTATAATTATGGTGTTCTTGATACTTTATTTGCCATGGATTGTTTTTGTAAAAAGTGATTTTTGTTAATTCCATATACGATTTGGAAAAGGGTTTTTAGAAAGATTCTAAAAGTTGTTGTCCATTTTTGGAAAGTGGTAATTTTCAGGTTTCCTTTTTAAGTGAGTCAAAAGTAATTTTTCAAATTTTAACTATGTGGTAAAAGGTTAATAGCCAAAATTTTGCTGACTTTTTGCATGTGTATGCGTGTGATTTATGTGGAATTCTAAGCCTAGTTAGTTTTGAATTTTAGAGTCATAGTATAGCCGAAATTGTGAAGCTAAAAATTAGGGTTTCCTAGTCCTAGTTGAACTCGAATTTTGGTTATCTATTTGTGTTACACTTGGAGACCTATTCGGTCTAGTATTTGTGTGTTCACATGGCCGAAAATTTTAGCCCTAAAATTAAGGTCATTGAGTCCAAATTGTGTAATGATTTGAGTCCTATTCGGTTTTGGATTCTTGTGTTCACATTGGCCGAGAATTTGCTGTCTTTGTTTCCTAATTGTAATACAATTTTATTGTGTGTTTTATTTGAGTCCTACTTTGATTTAAATACTAATTTTTGTATGTGTTAAGTTATAATTTAAGTGAGATTATAATTAGAGTTTTAAAGTGAGTCTATTTTCGGAAACTATTGAGATAAGAAAGTCTTATCCTAATCTGAAAATTTTTTGAGTCTTCTAATACAATTGTGCATGTGTGTGGCCGTGTATTTGAGTCCTTTTAGTAGTAGGGGGGTCGAAAATTTTATCTCTAATAAGTAGGGATGAGTTTTCCTAATTTGTGTCCAAAAAGGATTATGTTTACCTAAGTTTTAGAACTCTATCCATGTCAATATATATGAGGCCGGTTTTTCTTCTTCTTTATTCCACATTGTCGAGTAGCCTTAATCCATTAAAGGGGGGGAATATTTTTGAGAAAATTTAGGTCCTATCTTGTAGGAGTTTTCTTGCACAAAAAGACTTGCATTGCCTATAACTAAGGGTGCTGTTTTTCGAAAATTCTCACATCACTCTACTCCAATCTTCTTCTTCTTTCTTGCCGCCGAGATCAAAAGAGAAAAACAAGAGAAGCACTCTTCTCTTTAATTCTGAAATTTTGAGAGTTGTGTTCTTAAAAGCACAAGAGAGTTTTTGTTTTTGGGGAGAGTTTTATTCGAACCTTCCTTTGGTTCTTGGGGAGGGGTTTCGGCCGAACCAAACATTGGTTCTAGGGTTCAAGGAGTTCTTTGTGTAGTACCAAAAGGACAATTACTTCTTTTTGGTGGTTTTTCAACTTTGTTGATTAACAATGAGTTCTGAACTTGCTGGTTGTTGTCAAACAGCAATATAGGGTGTTGTTATACAAGCTAAACCCAAAGATAAGGAGGCAATCAAGGCTCTATAAGGCATATTATGCTTCCTTAGAAGTGGAAAGAGAGCATGATACTTCTTGTGGTTGGAATGGTGCAATTGAGAATCAGGGGTTGGTGTTTGGCGCTGAAGATGGTGATCAACGGACTTGTATCTTCCGTACTAAGTGTTCGGTTGGGTGGTCGAATGAAGTTGATTTGGTAATCGATGGTGGGTCGAGTACTGATTGTATAAGTGAGGAATTTTGCATAGCAAACGAAATCAAGATGGATCCGCATACTAGACCATACAAGCTTCAATGGTTGAGTGAAGAGATGGTTGTGGATGTTACTACGAAGGCCATGGTACCTTTTCAGATTGGTGAGTATAGGGATGAAATTTACTTTGATGTAATTCATATGTCTCTTTGTGATATTTTGCTAGGTAGGCCTTGGCAGTCAGATGTAGATGCTGTGCACCATTACTCTAAGAATATCTTTGTCTTTACTAAAGAGGACAGAAAATATATTCTTAAGCCTTTGGCTTATGAAGAATTTGAATCTGTGCGAGAGAAAAGACGTAAGATAACCTATACACAAGGGAGAGAAAAAGTCGAGAGAATGACGCAAGAAAGTAAAAAGGGTCACGTTGAGGTAAGACTTGAGGCGAGAGAAAACCATGAAAATAGCGTGAAAACAGAAAAAAATGCACGCAATGAGAGAAAATCAGAGTGTAGTGAGGGTGAGGATTTTACTAACCCTTATATCTCGTTTGTTCCTTGTGCAGGTGTAGAGGTTGATGATTCGAGGACGAATCCTCTTAAAGAAGGAGGGCATGATGAGAATCATGTAGCCTTCCATGGTGATTGTCCTAGTAAGGGGAATGAGCTAGTCCTTCATTCTAGTTTTGGAATGCCAAGTTTACTTTGCAAGCCAATCAAGGAAGAAAGGATGCATCTTGACTACCTATGTGATAGGGAGTTGGTTCAAGAGAGCTATGATCAAGGTGATGAGAATATTATTAACTTTGGGGTTCAAACCAAAGGAGATGATGACCTTGTGGAAATAAGTACTGAAGAGTATCAAGAGAGTTTGACTCTGTGTGCTCCATGAAGATCATTGATCAAGCTAGTGAGAAGAGTCATTTAGGTTCTTGAATGGACGGCCTATTTGATCAAAGTGTTCAAGATTGAGTCCATTGCTACACAATTGGATAGGTTGCAAACTATCTTAATTGTTTCAAGTGTTTTTCCAATCTTTTGGAGTCAATAAAGAGAATTCTACAAGTTTGGAGTAAATTGGAGTTTTCTACAACTTAAGGGGCGCAAGACCAATATTCTACTTTTGGAAGGGCGTTCAAGACATTTTACTTCAACAATTTGGAGCTGATTTTCGAGATTAGAGTTAGTCTAAGTCTAGGAGTCAATTTTTGAATTTTTATCTAGTTAAATAAGTCATGTGGACTGAATTAAATTAGAGTGTTTTGATTAGGAGTCTTAGATTCCTTCTAGATATTATCCTACTTGAGGATAAGTCATTTAGATAAGGTTTCCTAGATTTTAGATAGAGTCAAAGAGATCAAATACTCTTCTACTCCTTGTGAGATAATATTAGAGAGTCGTAATTGATCTTCTTTTATTGGTGCTGGCCGAAATTCTAAGCCTATAAATAGGGGGCTTGGCCGAATTTCTTAAGCACCCTTGAGTGGTCATTTTTGTTGTCTCTTTTGAGAGTTTTTCCTGTGAGGAATTTTTGTTAAATGGAGTGTCCATTTTTCGTGTCAAGTATGATTTAACCAAGAGGGTTTTCATCTTGTCTTGGATCTTTTTGATCTTGCAGAAACCGTTCTTTTTCAAGTATGCTTCTTGATAGAATTGTTTTAAAATAAAACTTCTTATTTTCATACTACTTCTAGTAGTTCGATTGATGAGCCTTTCTTTTGGCTTGGTGTTCGAATTTCATGATGAGTGTGTTCATGAGTTCCATTGTGGGGTTTGTCCTACTTTTGTTGGATGAGTTGTGCTTTGGCATAAGCATTTTGAGATAGTGTATGTGTTGCATATCTTTTGTTGGTTATGAAGATTACTAATCAATAGTATTCCTTCATAGTTGAGCATTGTTTGCTCCTACCTTTCTTGAGTCTCTTGATTGACGACTGATCGAGTATATTGAATAGTGTCCTTGCTATTCTTAGCATGGGTTGTTGTTTAATTCGAATCTTTCATGGATAATGTGTTCTTTGCTTGGTTTGAGTTAAGAGATAGAATTACTTAGATAAACGATCGTCTTACTGTGAATTTTCCGCACTCTTTTGAGTTTCACGGGATAGACAAAATTATCTTCGTACTTTCTTCTTGATGGTTGCATTAACGAAATTTGCTTCGTCTACGAGATTGCTATCAAATTCGTTAATCGGAGGCGACAGTAATGGAGGTTTAAATTGGTGAATATGAATATTCTTGATTTTTTATCTGAAACTAGTATTAACCCCGCACGTTGTGCGGTGATATAATATAATATATATTACTTTAATAATTAAAAAATATATTGCTCCGGAAGAGAGTTGTATAGTTAGAAAAAAATACAACTTCTAATTGAATATAGTCTTTGGTTTATTGTCTTTGGTTTATTTCACTATGTAATCCGGTTTGGCTATGAGATTTTTATTTTTCATGTATATACATTTATACATAAGTATAAGTATATTTTTTTTTTAACAGAGATTTGATGATAAATTTTGAATCAAATAGAAAAATCTTCTAACTGAATTAATAAGAATCAAATTTTAAATCAAATTTAATTTAATTATGATATATATTTGTTCCTTATTTATCCTATCGTTCAGAATATTATTATTTTTTATTTGAAGAGTAAATCTATTTTAGTTTATTATTATGAAAACTTGAAAGTAATATATAACAAGGATTAAAGAAAACCCTAAAACTGCCGTCGCACTCTTATGAAATTTTATTAGTTTCATTCTTCAGCCACGGCCGCCCAGATTTCTTCTCCCATCATCATCCTCGCCATTATTAGTAATCACTCCATCATCATCATTCATCACTCCCAACAACCACCCACGCATCGTATCACTCCATCATCTTCATAATCATCCAAAGCACCAAAAAAAGAGTGGCAACAATTGAATACAGGGAGCAATCAAAAATCAATAAAGGGATAAATTGTGATTTCACAACTGAAAGATGGCGACGAATTCATGCCGGACTACCACATCGACTTTGTCTAAAAAAGAAACGCGGCGTATAGCCTACACAAATTCAAGCATGGAACCCCACCGGAGTATAGATCCGGGAAGCATTGAAGATTACAGAAGCTGTATATATAGTATCCGGAGATTACCCAGAGATTAGCCGTCAATGTCGTCAAAGTCATCAATGCTGTGTCCGGATACTGTGTATCATTATCTGATAATTTTGGATTTTAGGGTTTCGATTAAAATCGGTTGAAAATTTTAACCGTCAATAGGTGAAAGTTAATTTTTTGAAAAAATATAACTATTTTACTTTTATAAAATACACATATAAAGTCCAGTAAAGAATCCACGACGAATTAGAAGATGACATGTGTACTACAAAAATTTTCAACAAATGAGAAAATGACATGTGTATTTGAAAATTATCGATGGCCTCATTGACTGACATGTGTCTTTTGAAAAAAATTCCTTTAATATATAATAAGATTTATTTCAAAAAAAGAAAAAACAAAAAAGGGGTTCTAGCCAACCGGGTGTCTATTGATCACGCCCAACCAGCGGTAGAGGCGTCTGCATCCGACGCCATACCATAGGCAGAAAGGGTCAAATCTTGACATCACTACCTTTGGTCAGGCGTAAAATTTAGGCATTTAACCAGCACAAGGTTCGTCTAAACCAGACGCTTACATGGTAGGTTCACCACTGGCCAGTGGGGTGTTCGGCGATTGCACCTAACCAGCGGTATTGGCGTTTAACCTAGACGGCCCAACCAGGTTGGCGAGTCCATATCCATCACCGAGACTGGACCGGCCCATCAACCGAAAGGAGAGTTCCGACCGGGACTCTTGAGGCGGTTTAGGTTCCCGAAACCTAATAGGACTCAGGGATTTTCCAGGTATTCTCATACCTATAAATAGGGTTGCTCATACCACAATACAGGTACGCAATCTATAGCTTAACACACCACATACCTAAATCTTCCAACAACCCTTTATTGAATTAAGCATCAGAGCGTCTACCCTCGGGAGACCCCGAGGCCCTGTTTTCCAGGAAACCCTAGCTGGAGTTCCACCGTTAGACCGGTGGTGCGAGACCAAGCATCGTTAAGTGGCATGCCCAGTGGGACCCAAAAACTAGGGTTTGTGTCACAAAGACCTCAGGTTTCCTTAACACCTCCCGGTAAAAACTAGGGTTGAAGAAATGATCAACACAATGGTTAAAGTTGAAGAAGACACCGGAGCACAGCATCTTCCGGCCAACGGCATAGTCTAGGGGACAACACCCCCCTAGCCGTATTCCAACGCAAGCAAGAAAAAAAGAAGACAGGAAAGAGCCATGGAGAAGAACCTGAAAAAGAACCAGCAAAAGAGCACTTGGTCCTTGGCGCTTCCCCACCTGATCCGAAGAAACAAGCTAAAACCAATCTTCCACCCGAGAAAGAGGATATACCTCCTCCTGGAAATACCCCTACTGCCAAAAAGCGTTTGGAGGATCAGAAGCTAGCCAAGATCGAGGTTGAACTTAAGAAGCTAGGAGATGATAGCAATCAGCAACAGAGGATGCGGAGATATGTCCTCGAAGAAACCAGGCGGCGCTGTCTCCTTGGACAACCCGATCCCACAGAACAGGAGTTAGAGGATTTGATTGACGAAAAAGAAGCTCGCAAAACCCTAGCCCTTCTTGACAAGAAGCGGGGGAAGCGGAAAGTCCAAGAGGATGAGAATTATCAAGAAGCCGAGGGGTACGAAAACCCCCATGAGGAACGCTCGAATGCCAACTGAGATACCATACTCTGGAATGCTTTCAGAGAACGATACCCAGCCTTCGATATGGCCCTCGAGGAATTTGACGCAGTATACCGATGTAGAAACACTCGGGATCATCACGATCCCCCGAGTGTCGAGATCATCGAAGGAGAACAGGGGAACCCCCCAAGGCAAACTAATGGACATAACCGCCTGGAGTCCAATTGGAATCGAAGGAGCCCTCGAAGAGATGAATATAGACCTGGCTACGAACCACACTAAGGCCACAACAACATCGAGGGCAACTATAACCAAGGATACCATCACCGTCCTCGATACTCACCTCCTAGACATCAGCAATATAACAGGCATAGAGAAAATCCACCGTACTTCCAGGGGGATCAACAAGGAGCAAGAGACCAGAACCTCTTGATTCAAGAAGAAATGAGAAAGATTATCGGGATAGGGCTAGATCGAAGACCGTTCATCCATGACATTCGAGATGAACCTAAGCCCCGAGACTTTGACTTCCCTAAGGAATTTAAACCGTATTCAGGAGATACTGATGTCTCCCAATGGCTGCAAGGATATGTCCAGGTCATGAGAATTCGAAACACAACCATGAATTTCATGGCCAAGGCGCTACCCTCCCACTTGGCCGGGTCAGCACAACGATTGTTTGGGCAATTGCCAGAGGGGAGTATAACTAGCTTCGAGGATTTGTCCGTCAAGCTAGCTACCCGATTCTTCCAGAGTAAACGAATGTCGCGGATGTCCATTGACCTCTCCTTGATTAGACAAGGGCAGCATGAGAGTCTGACCGACTTTCACAGACGGTTCATACAAGAAACCTTATAGGTCGACAACATCGATGATCGGGATGTTCATAATGGATTCATCGAAGGCCTTAACCCCTTTGGAAAATCCTCAATGTTGCGAGTTAAGCTCTCGACCAAGCCCCCCAAGAATGCTCAGGAGATGTGGGCCACTGTCAAGAACCATATACAACGAGAACACACACTCAAGAGGTCCCAGGAATCTTTCGCGTCGGTAGGACTAAGGGACAAGCCAAAAATCCCCATGGAAAATAAACTGGCACTGCCCAAGATGGATAGACAATTAACACCCTTAACCAAGCTGCGACGAGAAATCCTCCAGATCCATAGGGACGAGTTACCAGTCCCGAAACCTTTGGCACCTAACCCAAACAGATCAACAGAACAATATTGTGAATATCACAAAGATCACGGCCATGACATGGAGGATTGCCGAGAGCTTAAGAGGGAAATCGAGAATAGGGTCAAGTCTGGTAAGTTTCAGCAATGCGTACAAGGAGGCTCTCGGTAGAAGAATAACAAACCCCAGTCACGAGACTACCCTAAAAGAAACTTCAAAGACCCGCCACTGAGAGATGGCCGGGGAAACAGTTGGCAACCGAGAGCCTACACCCACGATCTCTAGGTCCTGAGCATGCACCCTCATCAACAGCTCTTCTCGAGAACTCCGAGTTCGAGGATCCACTATTTCCTCCGAATGTTCAAAAGCCTTGAAGTCAATATTGTTGTCTAGTAATAGATTTTGCAATTTGACAATTTAATCCGTAAGGAGCTCGATCTCACGAGCCTTCTCTTTCAGTATATCCATGGCTGCCATGAAGCGGTGAGTTCTGGTCATAATCATGTGCTGAACTCGGGCTAGCACTTGATGCTTCTTGAGGAACCAAGGGGACACGGTAATCTGTTGTCTTGCCCTCAGCCGAGCATTCTCCTTCTCCAAGGTAACCAATTCATCATGGATCTCGCCCTCGAAAGTCAAAGAATCACCGTAGTCTTTCAGACTTTGAGCTTCCTGACGTTGCATCTCCTCACGAAGTCCTTTAATCTCGTTTATCAGATACTAATTAACCTTTACATTATGTGTCCTCATTCTATCGGGAAGGTCATTCTCTAAGTTTGCCACTGTCTGGATACTGTGCACATTGGCACGACATCTTAGAATTCTGCTAATCATGGAATACAGCGGGGACTCACTCGATTGCTCCTCCGATAGCACCATGAGGTGAACACTGTGGACGGGCCAATTATCCTACTTCACAAGAGGAGTGTAAGATGTTTACATCAAACCAAGAGAAAAAAAAGGGGGAGGGATGCTTGTATAAGTACGCAAAAAGAAAGAATGAAGTAATCAGTTCATTACAAAAAACTGTAGTTTAAAAGGCCTAACAACTATTACAAAGGGCAGGATTCATACAGCATCACTGCCTGGAGGGGGGGGGGCTTGGAAGGGTCTTGAGAAGCATCCTCGACATTTCTCCGAACTCCAAAATGGCCAGTATCAGCAACATCCTCCTCAGTGGCTTCGTCGGCATCCTCGAGCTCGATACCCATGTAATCGTCCGGTACATCAGGTATGGAATCTTCCTCACTTGGGCCCCTGGCAAAGATAGCAGGTACGTCACCTGGGAACGAGGCAACGTCTGCGGGAGAACTCATTTTCGGCAAGGCACCGAGTAGAGCCTCCCACAGGGGCAGTTGCTCGAGGTTCAACCTCGTGAGGACCTTCACCATCGCCTCGTGCATGGTCTTCTTTGGGTCCTTTATCAGGAGCTGCTTAAACCACTTGGCTTTAATTGGCCTATCCTGATCGAGCCTCCTCAAACCTGCCATGCCTACACGGTGCGCCCCGCACTTGGTGGCAACCAAATTCATCTCCTCGAGGGCTGCGGCCATCCCTCCTATAGACAGCATCTTGTACATGAACGCAGCACACCACTGGTGTAGTTCCTCCTTCGAGATGTGCAAACTGGCGAAAGACTTCATCTTCTCGTCCAGCTCGTCATACTTGGCTTGTACCAAGGCGATCTCAGCTTCCTTCGCTTGGACTTGACGGGCCTTTTCCTCGAGGGTCACCACCTCAAACAGAGCTTCATCTCTTTCAGATCGGGCCGCGACCGGGTCTTCTCGCAGTTTCCTCAGCTACACCAAGTAGGCCACCGAAGCCGCGCTTATCTACATCTGCAAAACACATTAGTAATACACCAGGGGGGTACCGGTTTGTGATAAACACTCATAACAGATAAAACTCCCTTACCAGTCTCAGACTGTCAGCCTCGTTCAGTTGAGCAGCGAATTCCTTGAGGACGAGACACTCCATCATCGGTGGGTTGCTGAAAGTGTGCACAGCCGCGGATGGACCTCCCTCGAACAGTTGAGGGGGAAAGATTATTGCCTCTCCTTCGAGGGGGCCTTTGCCTTTTTCTGATGTAGGGGGAACAACACTTGGCCCTGCTTCCGACGGAGGATTTTGAACAGTCTCAGTAGCAGGGGGCACCGTCTCGTTACCCGGTGGTGTGGCTTCTTTCGAGGGCGCATCTGTTTTGGCCTTCTTAGATCTCGCCCTATCACTGACCTTCACGATCCTCTTCTTCTTCTTCTTTTGAGGCGCTGCAGTGATGGTAACATCCTCATCTGAATTCACAATAGTAAAAGGATCTTCGTCACCAAACAATCGAGAACCAGTGTTGCTTGACGACATGACTTAAGAGCAGACAAGGAAAAAGCAAATGATTAGTACCTTGGTTTTCTCCAACAGAGGTTTCGAGAAAGATTCTGCTTATCGACATTAGTATTATCATCCTCCTCGGCGTACATAGGAGGTACGTAATATTGTACGTCGTTCTATTTAACGACCTTAGAATATTTCTGAATTTTCTCCACATCTGCATTGAGCTCCTTGATGCACTCTTCGTCTTCTTGGGTCCACTCATCCTTTATGGGTCCAAGACCCTCCGTTTCTTGGTGATTCCACGACAGCCAGTAGCTCTCGGATGCCCTTACAAACAAGAAATCCGGCTTCCATTTAGGAGAGCCGCCATACGCCTCGACCATCTTTTTCATGCAGGATTTAAGGCGCCTCTTCACAATGTACTAGTCTTGGAAAGAGGTCAAGGTCACGACTACTCGGAAGAAATACCTCCACAGTATCAATCGAGGTTTTACTTTTACATGTTGGCATACTCTTGCGAATCCCAGCACAAAAGTTATTAAATTTGGGGTGAAACGAGCAAGGGGAGTCCTATAGTGTTGCACAATCTCCTCAAACAGAGGAAAAAGGGGGAATCTAAGCCCTAGATGCATAAATCGGTCATACACAGTAATCCTTCCCTCAGGAGGAGAATTGGCCCTCTCGTTTCCTAACGGGCTCTTGCCTCTAGGCCTGAAGGAAGGTCATATTTTGATCTAAAGTTCTCTATCTTATCGACAGAATCTATGGTGGATGCAAAGTCATCAACAGTTTTCCCTTCTGAATCCTAACCATGATTCCCGTACAAATCTAATCTGGCTACAGTTGGAAAAGATAAAAACTTCGAATGAAACCGGCGGTAGTCAGATCTGAAAACTTACTGTTAGAGGAGGATGTGATCACTCGCCTTTCGTGTTGTAGCTTCCTAGCGTTCTTCCTGAATCCTGATGGCAAATCCCGTGGAAATAATGTCGCTGGGTCAGTATGTAGGTGGAGGCTTGAATATTCCGGCGAAGGTGGTTGGAACACTCTGACGGAGAGGAGAATTTTGAGTTTTTGCGAAGAAGGAAAAGTGATAAGTGACAGGGGAATGGTAGATCCTTCTCCTTAAAAATAAAAATTGTTCTCCTACCTCTCCCTAATTACAGCCCACGATATGGCAGTTAATGCGAATTTCAAGGGAGTAATGATGGTAAAGCCGCCGTTTGGGGAACGTGCTCACTAATAGCGCATGATTGAAATTTTGGGCGGGACAAGAAAACGGGTCACCTTCCCGGGTCAGGACCTAACCCGCTAGTTGCCCTCGGGCTTCCAAGGCTGAGAGTTGTGTCTTTGTGTTGAGGCTATACGACGAATTGCTCGACAACTATCTGAACGAGAGTGACCTATCCATTCTCGGGTTTGTCCAGCTAACTTTGTGCCAAGCGTTGTTTATCTTATATAACTAACACTTGACAGGGGCACTTGACGAGTCCATATCCATCACCGAGATTGGACCGGCCCATCAACCGAAAGGAGAGTTCCAACCGGGACTCTTGAGGCGGTTTAGGTTTCCGTAACCTAATAGGACTTAGGGATTTTTCAGATATTCTCATACCTATAAATAGGGTTGCTCATACCACAATACAGGTACGCAATCTATAGCTTAACACACCACATACCTAAATCTTCCAGCAACCCTTTATTGATTTAAGCATCAGAGCGTTTACCCTCGGGAGACCCCGAGACCCTGTTTTGCAGGAAACGCTAGCCGGAGTTCCACCGTTAGGCCGGCGGCAGACCAAGCATCGTCACAGGTTGAATGTGTTTTTTTTTTCTGGAAATTAAAACTTGATTTTTGAGATGTAGTGTATCATAAACAAAAAAACAAAAAAAAATAAATCATTCTCCCCCACACACAATCGAAAAGATCAATGATCATAAAAGCTGTGTTTGAGAACATAAGGGCTCCATATGATTCCTGCAACTCCCTGTTTCAGCTGTGGACCTGAGAGCCAAATGTAGCCACTTTTCGTGGTATAGTGCCTCCCCTGGTTTCCTGACCAAACTCCATTTCTTACCCCTGACTTCAGCAGGTCCCTGATCTGTAACATACGTTTCCAATGCCAGCTGCAATCTTCAGGGGATCATATTATTCCCATAAATATATATATATATATATATATATATATATTTTAAGAGTTTGGGAGGATTTGGAGAGAAGAAACAAAAGAATTTAGGACAAAAGGATTTATAACGGGGGTAAATTCGTCCAAAGGGGGCGCTACCTAGGATTTAGGGGGTAAAATAGCAGCCCACTTGTTTTAATGTGAATTAATAATTATAAACAATTAATCGTTTCGGAACGGGGTGAGTATCCAACATTTCTTCATGTGACCTTTGGTACTCCGGATCGGCTGAACAATTAAAATAGTTTGTTTGATGGAGGTTAGTCAAATGTATAACCCTTAAAGATGACAAATTAATAATCATGAACAGCCATAACATTTGTGACCTTTAGTGGCTGATCCAATTGAAATTTGGATTTTTTTATACATAAATTTTAGAAATATGGTTAAAAAAATAGAAATATTCAGACAAGTTTGACACCAGTACATGTATGAAATTATTGGAGTATTGTTGTTTTATAACAGCGAAAATTAATTTCATGGCGCGCACACCCAAGAAAGAAAAAGCCTAATCAAAAGGAATCTTATGGAACCAGATCCAATCTTGGAAAACAACTGAGCTGTAGAAGACTGTCAGTTTACTACCTATTAGTTCATAGATCCGCAGGGATTCCTGACGACAGAGAGTTTGTCTCGACCTTTGTGTACGTGTGTTTTTTTTTTTTAAAGAAAATTAAATTGATGGAATAGTTTTATTGTTTAGTTGGTACTAGTTTTATCTTCTATATAAAGAGCAAGTGACCTGCTGCTTATACAAAAGTGTAACTGGATAGACTCATACGACACTGACAGCAAATTTGTTTCTTCTCGTAGACGCATGTATCAAACCTGGATCTCTTCACCATCGCTGGGCCTGGAATTGTTAGTCAAGATTTATTACTGCATAGTTCTGTCCCGAAAACTAGTTAAGAGAGTTTTGAAATTTACTTTGAATAGTTCACATTGAATTTCAAAATTCTCAATAGTATGAATTTAAAATATTTGAACTGTTTTTTTCAGACGAAAGGAATAGTATAATTCATCTCTCATTGTTATAACCACAGGTTTATCCCACATCTAGCTAGTTCGCAATAAGTTCGTCTACCCATAACAAAAATACAATGCTTTTTTCTTTCGTTAAAATGAATATGTGGAGAAGATCACATGCCATCAAGCACATCACCGGTTCCAAATACGTGATTGTCGTTATGTACATTAAAAACTATCTCTTGCGTAGTTGGTACTAACATGCGACGGTCATATATATGGGCGCTGATTCATGAGTTAAAAGTAAACCAGTTACGAGATTAAGTGTGTCTGTTAGATTTGGTCCCAAAATAACAGTCTTATTCTTCTCATAGAAATATACAATTCTCTACAGCCCACAAAAGTTGCCAAATCCAGAATATAACGCATATATAACATTTTGACTCTTTTCTTTGCCTTACACCAGAAAACACCATGCACCAAATCATCATTCTTCTAGGTGTATTAGTTCTTCTATACTTCCTACTCGTCAGGTTCATATATTTCACCCTATGGATCCCATTCAAAATCCAACGTCATCTCAACAGACAAGGAATCAAAGGCCCCCGATACCGTCCGATATACGGAAATACTTACGAGTTCAAGAATGAACTCGACCGGACTAACGAAAAACCCATGGGATTAATCAGGGCATCTCCAACCCAAAGTTCCTCTAAACTCTATATTTAGAGTTGAAACAGTGAAATCCCACTACTTTTACAGTTTAAACAGTGTCAGTATCTCGAACCCATTCCTTCTATAAAATCCCTCTAAAAGGAATATTCTCAGTATATTCTCTTATTTATTTTTTTTTGTAAAATTAATTTTATTATTTGTATTTTATTCTATTCTATTACTAAAATAAATTACATTTAAGAAATTTTATAATTTACGCATATGATCGTTAATTTAAATAATAATGAGTAATATTAATTATTAAATTTAAATTACATAATTTTTATGTAATTAATTAATAGTAATTTTTTCACCATATATTATGCCAAATAAATAAAATTATAAATAGTAAACTAACAAAAACATTTGGCTCAATGATAATAATAAAACACCATTACTAATATTACATTTAAATCATTAAAAATACATAACAAATACAAGTCGAAAATATTGCAAACATTAATTTAACAACACACACATGAAAATACAAATGCATATTTTGTGGAGAAAAAAAAACATAACACTAATTATTACTATGAGAATATTGTTCCCACATATGCTCAACCAAAGTATCACGAAGTTCAAAGTGTGCCTTCCTATTTCTGATTTTTTTGTGCCGTGCCAGAAACTGTTTAAAGCGATCTCCCTCACGAGGCATTAGCGTAACATTTGAAGTAGGAAATTCCACATTATCTCTAATTGGTGCACTGAGATCACGTTCATCTTCGATAATCATGTTGTGCAAAATAATGCATGTTGTCATTATATCATGAAGTACTTTCTTTTGCCATAAACGAACGGGACCTGCGATAATAGCGAATCTCCTTTGCAGAACTCCGAATGCACGTTCAACATCTTTTGTACATGCCTCTTGTCTCGTTTTAAAATATTAATGCATGGGATTAGTTGGTGCTGCAAATGACTGTACTATAGTAGCTCATTTGGGGTATATACCATCAACTAAATAATAACCCATATCATACTGTTTGTCTCGAATAGTGTAATTAGCCGAAGGAGCAATACCTTCTGCAAGATTAGACATTAGATGAGATGCTTCTAACACATTAATGTCATTGTTAGTACCTGGCTTACCGAAATACACGTGCCATATCCAAAGATCATAATCCGCTACAGCTTCCAAAATGATAGTTGGATGTCCAGAACGTCCACTATATTGGCCAGCTCATCCGCTAGGACATTTATCCCATTGCCAGTGCATACAGTCCAAGCTACCCAACATACCTAGAAAACCACGTTGTTCACCAATATGAAGCAGCCTAGCGATATCAGCAGCATTTGGTGCCCTCAGATACTGAGAGCCAAAAATTTCTACGATTGGCCGACAAAATTTTTTTAAGAATTCATTTGCTGTTGACTCGGCAATTTGAAGATATTCATCAGTCTGATCCGCCGGGACACCATACGCCAATTGACGCAATGCCGACGTTATCTTTTGATTTGTTGAGAGTCCAGGTCTACCAAGAGCATCATTTTGCTTTTTGAAATACCTATCATGACTTTTTACTGCATTAACAATACGCTCGTAAAGAGTGAGAGACAAGCGAAACCTTCGACAAAAAGTGTCCGCGTCGTAGGTAGGATTGTTACTGAAGTAATGCTAGTACAAAGTTTGATCTGCACCTTCTCGATCACGATGGACGACTCTATGCCCTGGGACCGAACCCCCCAGGTAGGTTGGCTACTTTCAGCAGAGATAGCGTGTGACATCATAACATTAGAACTGTTTATGAAAAGAGCAATTGGTAGATGGAAATCATTTTCAAATGGAGGATATTCTGAATCTAAATTCTCCTCATCTGAATCATGATCAAATGGTGGAAGATAACTCATTTCAATGATTATTGGGAAAACTACGGGATAGAAAATATGAATAGAAGATGCTCTCATTGTATGACATGTTGGTTGCTGTTTATATAGACAAATGGAGGAATTGATTCCAAAGTATTGACTTAACGGCATGACTAATAATTCTAATTTATTAATTTCTTTTCAAATAAAAAAGAATCCTATGCTTCCCTTTTTTTTTTGGCTTCATGGTCCAAGTTTAGTACAAAGCATTTTTTATTACCGGTCCCAAAAGTCATCGCGTGTATTATCGGTACAATAAGGAATCAATGTTATTCTTGAATTGACAGTGACTATTGGTTCCAATAAAAGAAAGAATCCGGTTCATTTATTTTGAATTGACGGTGGAGAATTGTCGGTATAAGGAATCCTATGCCTTTTTATTAAATGATCCAAGTTGATGATTAATTTGTTGTCAAATACTAAATCCACTACTTCTTTAACTTCATGGTCCCCGTTGATAACAAATGCATTTAGAGTTTTCAGTCAAAAACAGAATCCTACGCATTTTTGGTTGGCTTGGCATGACTAATAATAGTAGTAGTAGATTGAGTATTTTTCAGTCAAAAAAAGAATCCAATGTTTTTTTGTGACTTGATGGTGACTTTTCAATCTATCACATTTTATTGTCGGTACAATAAGAAACAATATTTTCTTATAATTGACGGTAGCTATTGGTCATATGCTTCTTTTTTATTAAATAGTCCAAGTTGATTAATAATGATCCATGTTGATGAATAATGAGTAATGATGGTCCAAGTTGATGAATATTGAATAATGAATAATGATGGTCCAAGTTGATGAATATTGAATAATGAATAATGATGGTCCAAGTTGGCTTGATAGTTGGTTCCAATAAATGAAATAATCTGATTCATTTATTTTGAATTGACGTTAGATATTCAGTCAAACGCATTTTATTGTCGGTGGCATAAGGAATCCAATGTTTTCAGTCCAAGAAAAGGAATCCGATGCATTTTTTTTGTTATTGGTCAATATACACACTTTTTTCTATAAAAAGAATTCTACCCGAGTACTTCATTCAAATTCGCATCCACTTCTCCTTCTAATCTATACCTTCAAACACTCTCAACAACAAAAAATAGCTTCTAAAAAGGGGGTTAACTATACTAGGGCAGAAGATGAACTTCTTGTAAATGTTACATCCATTTCAGAAAATCCAATTGACTCAAACAAGTAGAAAGCACAAACATTCTAGGAAAGAGTAAGTTCCGCATATAACGAGAACAAGAAGATTGACATGGAAGAAAGAAGCTTTAGCTCATGCAAATCTCGCATTCGTATAATTGAAGGTATTTGTAAGAAGTTTAATGGATGTTTACAATAGATCGAGAATCGCAACCCTAGTGGGACACAAGTCGGAGATTGGATGAGTTTATAATTTTTATTTTTTTCTAGTTTCAATTTCACTTTAATCGTAATGTCTATTATTGAAAGAATCTTATGTATGTTAGTCTTATTTTGTTTTTCTTTTGTAGATGAAACAAGCCGAAGAGTTATTTATTCAGACAACAAAATTTAAAACTGGGTTCAAGTTTGGCCATATGTTTGATTTGTGACAAAATTTTGGCAAATTTAATGTCCCCCAACCAAAATATAGTTCTCGGGAGTGTACTACAATCAACGACTCGTCGGAATCTGAAAATCCTAATCCCGAACAACCAACACCCGAGTCTCCAATGTTGTCATCTCTTAATCCTAAACAAATCAACGATAGTGGTAGCGGAAGTGGACCATCGTCTCGACGCCCGATGGGAGTGAAGAAAGCCAAACTGAAGAAGAAAACAGAAGACCATTTGAGTAAGATGTTTAGTACTTTTAATGCAAAAACTGATGTTATGCTTGATTTTATGAAGGTACAAGATGAACGCCAAAACCAACAACTTGAAATACAAAAACAAAATTTGGAGTACAAAAAAAAAACAACAAGAGGACAAAGTGCTGATGATGGACTTGAACTCTATTCCGAATGTATCAGTTCGTCGATATGAAATGGGAAAGAAAGCAGCTCGAAATTATACAAGCAAGGGATTTACAAGAACAACAATCTCAAGGACAATCATCGTCTAACATGGGACAGTTTGGCACACCATCAAACGATGGACAATTTGGATTTCTCAATGATACCGGACATAGTGGAGGCAATTTGAATGATTATTATGGTAGTGATGATAATTAATTTGTGAAACCGTCTACTTGTCGTTTGTATTAATGTTTAGTTTCCTAATTGTTATTTTTATTGTCGTAGTGTTTTTATTTGTGAGTTTCAATGATGTATTTCTTTTAATTTCTGTTATGTAATTTTAAGTTTGTCATCAAAACAACGTATTTGTTTTGAATGTTTGTAGTGTTTCCTTTATGTAATATTGATTATGTATTTTTAATCCATGTTATAATATATCTACACATTCTAAAAATCCAATGGTTGTAAATTAGATAAGAAGAAGATAAGAAAGATAATATAAAAATCAATCCAACAGCTAATATTATAATGAAATCTAGAATGACGGCCGAATTTATCATTATTGTGTTTTTGGTGTTTGGTTTTGTGAGTTTAAATGATGTACTTTATTTGTACTTATTGTATAATTTAAGTTTATAAATAATAAAAACAATGTATTTGTTTTGATTGTTTGTAGTTTATTTTTATGTGATTTTATTAATAATAATGTGTCTTATGATTTTATAGTAAATCAACAATGGTATCTTAGTTCATGTTAAAATACACATATATATATATATATTTACTATTAAGATTTAAATTCATTCATTAAAATTATAATTATGATTATTAATGTTTCCTATTAAAACGTACAATTACACATACATATATTTGCTATTAAGACATAAATTCTCTCATTAAAATGATAAATTATAATTATTGGATTTTAATTCTACTAATTAACATTAATTAAAAACAAGTATATAATCAAAGTATAATAATTAAACTCATTAATATATAACTAGGGCCAAATTGACCCAACTAAAAAGTCCTAAATGTTTTAAATGACCCAAATGAAAAATAAGCCTAATAAAAAACCCACATTTCAGTCCAAATTTAGGAAAAAAAAAAAAAAAAGGAAGGTTCACCCGCTTCATAGCGGGTGAACAATGCTCCGCCACATTTGAAGGAAGACGGAGCACTTTGGCGGAGCGGAGCGCGTTGGAGTGCCCGCTCTGCCAAATCCAACGCGTCCGCCCAGTTTAGCGGACACGTTGGAAATGCTCTCAGCCATGATATCATTCATCGTGTAGATCGATGCTATCACAAGTGGAGTGCCATGTACGGTAAAACTATGTTGTTTTGGCACGGGTCAATTCCGAGGCTAACCATAGCTGAGCCGGAAATGCTGAAAGAGGTTTTCCTTAACAAATGGGGTAAGGTTATCAAAGTCAGCCTTCCGCCGCTTGCTAACCAGCTCTTCGGTAAGGGACTTGTTCGGGTGGAGGGTGAGAATTGGTCCGTTCATCGGAAAGCTGCCAATCCGGCTTTCTTCGTCGACCGAGTAAAGGTTTGTTTTTCATTTTAATTTTTTTTAAAAAAATTATTTTTCTTTTTTATACATAAGTTATGCCCCAAGACTTAATTAATTTAACAAGTAGTAGTATAAATTAGTGGTTTTTCTTGGGTATATTTCGTGAAGGTGAAGGTTGAAATAATTTGAGGACAACATTTGTAGTCCAGTAATAAAAGGAAAATGATATATACCAGAAAAATAATAGTGAAATGTGATAGTTGTTACTATAGTAAATACTTTATTTAATTAATTATCAATTGTTACGTTAGTAGTTATGAATTTTGAAAGATAGTGATTTTATCATTTATAAATTACTATCTTATTTTACTGTTGATGTTCACTGTGGTGCATGGTGATAACTATTTAAGTGAATCTCTTAAAGGTCCATCTTCTTTGGTATATACGGTAGATCCAAGGTCCACCCTCGGCAATCTATCTCAGTATGCAGTTTATGCATGTGACATCCCCTGGAGTCCAACCTCCGGATTTGATGGAACATTATTTTTAAAAGAAACAAAAATGAATATATTATGGTCGTCATAGTTTTGTGAACCGAATATGAAATACAAGACAATACTAATTACAAAAATACACAGGATTGTTCCATCTCAATACTAAATGGAAATAGATGAGGTCACTCGTGTAATTTATAAAGTGATATCATCAATCTCTCCTCATTGATGCACGATAAAGAAATGTGTAAGTTAATAAAAAGAATAACATATGTGGATTTCAAATATTGTACATTTCACTCATTAAATCTTTCCATTTCGGAACTTCTGGCAGTCATGGATTCCCGAAGTTGTAGATAGTACTAAAAAGGTTGTTGAAAGGTGGGAAGATGACCTAGGAGTGGTGGGTGAAATAGAAGTGGATGTGCTCAAGGAATTCCACATTCTATCCACAGAAATATTGTCGAGAACAGGATTTGGTAGTAACTTTGAGGAAGGAAGGCGCATTCATGAATTGATTGATCGACAAGCTCAGTTGACAATGCTGGCTTTAAGGACTGTTTACATACCAGGTTTCTGGTGATTCTTAATCAACCTCTTCTTAGGTTTGACCACTAAATTTCGTAATAATACCAATGATTCGATTCCCTGCCTAAATAAAAATTCTTGCCACAAAATATAGGTTCTTGCCGACTCGGAACAACCGATTGAGGCGCAATCTCAGTAACCAAACCCGACGGCTGATAAGGGATTTGATTGAGAGGCAGAGAAAAGTAGGAGGGAATTCAAACTGCCTTCTGAGCTTCTTAATCAACGGCAAATTGTCAACTGAAGAAGTGATTGACGAATGCCAAACTTTCTACTTTGGAGGAAAAGAAATCCTCGCGATATTCTTGTCTTGGACACTTTTACTTTTAGCATTGCATCCAGAGTGGCAAACTAAGGCTCGAGAAGAAGTGTTTCAAGTCTGCAAGAACGACGAGTTTCCGAATGGCGATGCTTTGAATGACATGAAAGTTGTAAGTGCACTAGCTAGCCTAATCAACTGCTAAGCACCAACCTTACACTCCTTTGGTCCTAATATAACTGACGTATTAGCACTAAAGTTAATTCAAACTTTCACCTTATAAGTTATAATTATCACAAGCAGTAGTAGAATATTTGGAAATTTTTATTCTGATTGATGTTTGCTGTTAAGAGAGTTATTTATCCCCTATCGCATGCATTAAAAATCATTGATATACACTATTGGCAAATAGATTTTCGACGCGAGTTTAAATTACATATATAATTTGACATCTCTTGACTAATTAAGTACTCTCATTTTATAAACAGGTAACTATGATACTCAATGAAACACTTCGGCTCTACCCTCCAATTGCTGTTGTGGTGAGGCAGGCACAGGCACGCAGTTTTATTTGCCTATTGCTGCTGCTCATCATGATCCTGATATATGGGGTCCAGACGCGAATGAGTTCAATCCACAAAGATTTTCAGAGCCCCGAAAACATTTGGCCTCGTTCATTCCATTTGTCATAGGGTCAAGAATGTGCATTGCTCCAAATTTTTCTATCATGGAAGGCAAAATCATCCTAGCCATGATTCTCAAGAAATTCGCCTTCCAGCCCTCGCCGGCATATGTTCATGCTCCCGCAACTTTCCTTACTATTACTCCACTTTATGGTGCTCAAATTCTTTTCAGGAGGATTTGAAAAAAACAACTGTTGCGGTTTGAGTTATGTGCTATCTTGTTTGTATTCTTTTTGGAGAAACTTTTCAGTTTATGAATTCTAAGGACTATTCTTAATTAATTGAAAACCACTTTCATCAGTGCATGTCTTCATACATACATAAAGCGCGGCGCCTAAGTGTCGTGACCAATGATAAATAAGGAGAGCACAAGTCATGTCGACATGATTGGATTCCGCCCGTTTTGTTTCTTTAGAACTTCTACAGTGAAGTCCCTCATCTCATGGACGTGAACTATGAAATTATTTTCGCAGAATATATACATGTTCACTTTTAAAAATGGGAGAAGATAACCAGTTTTGCTAAGCTTACATCTTTTTTCATAGATAGCCAAGCTACTCTCTACCTCATTGTTGTTAAACTCGGATCAGACCGGCCGGTTCAACCCGTTAAATTGGGAACCGGACCGAGTGACTTGAAAACTTTTTTTTTGTGACTCGGTCGAAATCGGTCAAAACCCCGAGTAAATCGGAAATCGGGCAGAACCGGGTTGACCCGGGATTTATGTTTTTTGCATTTTTGGGCCAAAATTTTTACCTTTTCTCCCCTCGTTTTCCGTGTATTTCTCCCTCTTTCTTGGTTCAAATATTTGCATTTTGTTTTTAAATGGCCCAACAACTTTTATTCATGAATTAATTTGTCATTTTAGTCCCAAATTTTCTAGTTCAACTTATAAAACAACCATGTTCCAATTAAATTCTTTATAAATATTTTCCTCACATATGAAATCCTATTATTTTACACAAAATTTAACTATACTTTGAATATGATGAAATTAAATTACATACATTCATTTTATTAATAATAAAAGTTGATTACCTTGTATACCTTTATAAATTTTAATCCTAAATAATTAATATACTTATCTTAAGCTGTAATTACATGCTCTAAAGAACTATTGTTGACTATTACCATAAAAAAGATTCATAAATATTAAGTTTTTCTAATTACTAATATATTTTTAAATTATATATTATTTATTACGTTGTAATGACGTCATCCGAGTCGATCCGAATCGACCCCTAAAACCCTTGACCCCTACCCTCTCCGAGTTAGTGTCCGAGCCGAGTCTGACAACATTGCTCTATCTTCTTCTTATTCATATTACCTCCATTCCAAAAAAATAGTTCCTTGTAGTTATTGCAAGCAGTGTGGTGTCTCAATGTCCATACATGTGACATTTACAATATTAATAGCAACTTGGCTTATATCTCCTAGTACTATTATTCTTTTCTTAGCAGTGTTTATAATGTCTAATATTTTCTGCCAGCTTTTGACAAAAGGCATCTTCTTGTTAACGGCCTTTTGGATGTTCCTCTTAACAGCTCAACAACATCTAGTTGAATTAATAGTCCTTCACAACTATTCATTTTCCTAGTTCCTTTAGTCAAATATCAGTTTTCCTAGTTCCTTTAGCCAGCATTACAGGTACCCGTAGCTCTCCCAGTTTTGTTTTTTTTTTTAAAAAAATAATAATTCACCCAGTGGACCTCACTTAAATGTGGGTAAAATCATCCCTGGTGAGAATCGAATCCTGGTCTATTTTCAGGAAGGACAATAACCTATCCAGTAGGCTGTCATTCAATTCCCACTCTCCCAGTTTTGTTATTAAGGAAGGGTTAGACTTTTTTGGATTAAATTTTTTTAATTTTTTATGTTCGCCCCTGCTGTAAGGAGAAAAAAAATATTCCATCCATCCCAAAATTAGTTTTTAGTCTGAATTTTTTCAATTTAGAATAAATTGTACTAAAAGTAAAAATTCAGACTGGACAATCATTTTTAGACAGAGATAGGGAGACTATCATTTTTCCCTCCTATTTGAAATTTCTAACTGCACTACTGATTTTGATGTTTTGGTTTGGCTTTTATAACGTGTTGTTCTTAGTGAAACACTTATGTAAATCATAAGATATAATCACAAGTTAGTTTATTTATCGTCATCATAAGACTAATATCAAGAAAACCATAATAAGACTTGGAAAAGATGAAAACATTTTTTGACTTGTACATGAACAATTGGTTTTGAGGTACGGACTCCTGAAAATAACAAAAGCCAATGGAACCTCAAATTAAGCTTTAAAGATGACGTAACGACTATTCACCGCAGCTTGTCAAGTTCTAATTTCCAGAGATATCCTCCACTACTACATTTTCATTATTAATTTTTTACTTGTACAAAGAAGTACATAACAGAAAATAACAAAAGTTGATGCCACCTAGTGCAGTGACGAGCCAGTACACATGTAAAATCGAGCCATTTCCCATGTAAAATCCAATGCCAATACATAAAGAAAAAACCGCAGTCGAAGTGCTTTTCAAGTGTTTAGGAAACTCTTTGTAGTAGAATGAAATTTGTCCCGGAAAATGAAATCCTTCTCCAATTCCGGCAAGAGCTAGTGATGGCACCAACCAGAAAATTGACATTGGCACCACAGCATTAATGTCTTGGCCCTGTAAATTATGCAATCGAGCCATCTTCAGCCTCTTCGCCTCCACTAGCGCTAAAACCGCCATGCTTACGACATTGAGCACGTGACCTATTCCTACACGTTGGAGGGGAGAGATGGGCTTGCAGGTAATCTTATTCCACATTTTGAGTAAAAGTCTATCAACAAAGAAGATGGTGATGCAAGTCGACATGAAAATGAAGATCGGCATTGTTCCAGCCGGAATCTCGAGTTTCTGTCCAAGGTGACGGTCCATCGATAAAGCCTGGAGATTTACCATACTAAGTTGGATGACTAGTGGAGTGGAGACAATCAATGAACTTATCCATAGTGGAACCAGTTTGATTAGGCATTTGAAGTCTTCTACTTCTGTCACTGTACAAAGTTTCCATGATTTTGTCATCTTCCCCTGTTGTCCAATATCCCATTCAGTTCTAAATGCTGCACCATTTAAACACCTGTTTCCAACCAATTAGGTTACTGCCCATGTTTTGAGGTCTCATATATCAATGATGAGAATGATACATCTTGTGATAAATTAATACATAGTGATTTTTTTTTTTTTGGTTTTGAGGTCTCATATAATTAATTAGGTAATCATAGTGATTAGATAAACATGGTTTTTAAACATGTAAACCAAAACTTAGCCTTATGTCACTAGCAGATGCTGACTACATCATTAATTAGTTACTACAAATAACGGTACAAGCAGATTTTACCATAAGAATTTCGTAGGCAAAGCAGGAGTCCCATAGTCATGACCTTGGCAGTAATCATCCGGGTTATGTGAATGTGTGACACCACTTTTTCTGACAGCTGCAACAACAACACGAGCCAAGCTCGCGAAAGGGCTACCGTGAGGTTTCATCTGTCGATAGAAACTAGTTCCGGCCAGAAAAAGCATTAATGCAAGTGTATTTGTCGCAAAACAAATCCCAAATCCCCACGCCCAACTCACATAACTTTCAACATAAACAATAGCTGTGGAGCTCATGACATAAGAAATGTAAATGACAAATGTGAACCAGTTGAAGAAAACTCCTTGTTGCTTTGATTTATCAAATTGGTACGCGCCAATTGATCCTACGGTGAATCGTGTTCCAGCCAGTCCAACAGATACTAGTCCTAAGCCAAGATAAAGAGCCGTATGTTGGATTAATGTTGGGGTTTTGCAGGGGTCTGATGATCCACTTTCACATGGAGGAGGTCTTAGTTTACTTAAGGCTGCTGTTAAAATTAACAGCAACAAAACCTGCATAATAATTAAACACAATTTTTTTTTTCAGTATTACAATTAATTATTATTAAAAGGTGCCTTCATCTAATAAGCTAAAGCCATAGGTTTATTTTAATTCCTAAAGCCGGAATTAAAGTCACGGACACTAATTGATGCAAGGATCAGATGTATTCGTAACAATAACTTTTGAGGATATCGTGCAAATATTAATACTGCCGCCAGTTTGAGTTTTACTTTTGGTTAAAATTGTAGTAAAAGTGAAAATCTAAATTGGACAATTATTTTGAGATAATATGTCTCAACGAAAATACGACACTTAATTGAGAAAGGAAAAAAAGGATTAAGTGGGGTGCAGATTCGTAAGACTGACCAGTGATGTAATGAGGAAGAAATCCAGATGACAGAATAACATCCCAAAAATGAGTCAGCTAAAATGGCAGCTGCAACCGGTAAAATAGAAATAATGGCGTTGGTTGCATTGTAAATTTTAGCGGCACTGATTCTCTCAATATTGAATTCTTGAATCAGATACACTTCAAGATTTGAAACCAGGCCTCCATACGCCATTGATAACCCAGCCACGGTTGCTGTTTACATTAATTTTCAGTTTTAAGAATAAAAGGCAAGGGAAAAAAAAACCAACAACAACAAGAGGCAGTTACCTAAAATGAATGGCAAGGTGATCCAACCGCCTTTCTTAGCTGTCGGAATCGGACCAAAGTCCCCAGAATCTTCGATACTCTTATTATTGGAAAAGTCTTCCATGGTGTTATAAGCAAGCTGTAAGTGTACCAAGCAGCTAACTCTTGGAGGGATTTTATTTGAGTTATCGCTTTCTACTATTCAGTGATCACTGTACTTAATATATAAGCTCATGATGCTGCATAACAAAAGGAATTACGGGAAAAGCTAAGGACTAACCAGCTTGAAATTAAATATTGGTTTCAAGTGGATATTAATTTATTTCTTTTCTTGTTTTTCTTTTGGGAGGTGTAATCACAAGAGTAAGCTATATGCTCCTCATCTCTAGACCGCAACTTGGTTTGAAATATATACGAACGGTATGCTGATATTGATGTTGATATGGATATTGGTTTTTTAAGAGGAACAATTTAGGATTACAACTACGAATATTTCTATGTCCTCAAAAACATTCTCCATCTATTTCGGAATGTAACTTAGATTGAGTTTTGAGATTTATACTAACAAGGCATTTATTTGAACTACAGTAAAACCTCCATAATACATTTGGGACTCCAAAAATTTATTAGAGTTATTAATTTATGAATAAATTAATAATTATAATTTACTGATAATTAATATTTTATTAACTTAAAATAGTTTTTCAATTATATAAGTGAGAAAATAAAAAAATAAAATATCTTTAGATCAAGAAACATCAGTTGCAACCCTTACCATAATATTATAAATTTTTTAATTGAACACAAATATCATAATTGCAAACATAAACAAAAATACTTCAGTAAAAAATCTAAATTAATCTTCAAATCTATTTATTATCTTGGTATTTATTAATTTATGAAATTGTGGGGACCTACATTTACAAAGTAGATTTTTTGAAAATTATTATCTTATAAACTAATCGAGTTTTTTCATTTTTTGTACTGGTCCCGAGTTGAGACTGGAGAAAAATATTATTTAACAGAAGTTATTCATTAAAAGAGTTAACTTATGGAGGTTTTACTGTATCTAACAGTAATAACTATATTTAGCAAAGTATTTTATTCACAAAAATAAACCATATTATAGGTAAGTATATATTCAAGTTACATTTTACAAAACGTACAGATACTCCGGGGTAGTGTTTGCCTAGTTGTGCAATTAGTATAAAATCTTATATTCACGAAATATATAAATAATGAAAAACAAAACACATGGTATGTAGTTCTGTTCTGTATCATTCGGTCCATCGATCATGTAGGAGTAAGGTTATATCATCTTAAAGTTTTTTAAAACTTACATTAATGAAGGTAAGAAAAGCTTGCATAAAGATTGAGACTGCTCCTTTAAATCATTCAGGCGGGGGAGGGGGGGGGGGTGGGGTTGTGTTGTAGATGTAGGAAAATTTTCTAACTCGTCCCAAGAAGAAAAAAAATTAAAATTATTGTACGGATTGTAAACTATTTTTTGGGTTAAGGGAATTCAATCATGTTGTTTTCATTAGTGTATCAGAGTCAAATGATTTCCATCACCACAGTCTGCTAAACGGTTGTCATGGATGGTGGGTAAAGATAATGTTAGATTAAACTATGCGATGAAACATTAAGGTTCTATTTGATAATTAATTATTACAGTGACTTTTCCTTTTTTTTTTGTTATCCAACTCGGTGATGAAGCATGAATCTGAACGGTGCTCAGGACGGGAGGCGGCAGCGGACGGCTGATAACGGTTAAATTGTTACATAAAAGCATCACACTTAACTTTATATTTGAGGAACAATTGGGGGTATTTCCTAACATTGATGCAAATTACTTAGCTCATTTTCATGTTATTGTTAGGAAAGGACCAGACTGAATAATTGCTGAAAATTGGAAGCTAAAGGAGCAAATTATGGGCTGCAGAGGCAAGATTGCTGAGCTGGACGAAAGAGAAGGCTCTTAGACAAGAAGCATCTTGCCATTAATAACCTTGCTTCCTCCTAGAGCATGCTGTCCCCCAGCCGCAATCCCAGCCACCACTGCTGATCAATGAGAGCAAAGCGGTTACTGCTGGAAGAAAGAAAAGGAACGCCCAAGTGGATTGCAGGCTCAAGACATTGGGAGGCTTAAACAACTCCAAGCATGGGGAGGTTCTCATGATGAAGACACCGGTTGCAAGGCACTATAAAGAAGGGAGCTGCACTCTCACAAAAGGAATCTATCAGTCTCTGGTTAGCTTCTTAGTTGCAAAAACACTCAGAAAAACTCCAGGTAGAAGACAAGAAAGAAGAAGAAGCAGCAACAACTCAGTGAGGAAGCTAAGTTGAAGAATAGCAACCCAGTTTCTTCTTCAGTTCCACGAGTGAACCCTTTCACTCCCAGGAGTGACTCAGAAACTGCACAAGCTTCCTTCTCATCTCTTGACTGTTAGCTTGAACTTTATTTATTATGCATACTTCTATGATGTCCTTTGATGTAGTAGATGTAGCATTTATTCGTATGAGTAGCTAAACAGTTTTCAGGGGTTATTCTCCTCAACTGATGTTGTAGTTGTCAAAGCACTGGTTTGTTCATTGTTTTATGGTTGAAAGTTTTTCTACATTCATTTACTTGATCACTAAATTGAATGCATGCTAGAACTAAGGGAGATCTGGAAGGATAAACTTGGTTTGGATTGTTTCAACTTTAACTTATGACATAGAGGTAACAGTCTATGGTTTTAACTAAGATAGGAATATACTTAGTTAACATAAGCATTCTTGAAGGCCTAGGAACTTAATGACTTTGTAGCTGGAATCAACCATTGGAAAATAGGTTGTTAAGGTTGCAAAGATGACTCTAGGAAAAATGGGAACTGACTTAGAGTTATAAGTGAGCTGAATGAACAAGAACTCAACCATTACTGTGCTAATAAACAACTACAACCGCAGGAAGAGGAGAAGAACACCCCTGGCCCCCATTCCCCTGAGTGACTGTTTCCATTCTCCTGAGTGACACCTTGTTGACTGACAGTTTTTCTTTACAACAAATTTGGTAATTAGCTGTCCTCGTGGGATCGACCTAGCTTCCATTATCTACAAAACTCATAATCCAAGCTAGTAATATTTATCTTTTTTTTTTTGGTGAACTCGGCAAGCACCAGAAAGTGGCGCCGTTGCCGGGGACGGCGTAAAACCTCCAAAAATTTGTTGTTTTTGTTTGTGTATACATATATAAAACTCTTCTCTGGTTACCTCACTAAGCTTCCAGTTTCTTTTCTTTGGTGTATGACTAGAAGGCACCAACGAAGTGAACCTGTTTTTGACCCAGAAATTGAAGCTACCATCCGTAGTACCAGAGCGGCAAGAAGAAGCCAGAACCGGGCGCAACAGGACAACCAAGAAGGTTCATCTGAAATGGCTAAGCAAGGTGGCAATCCGGAGAACAATAGAAACCCTGGTGGGGATCAACAAAACCGACCAGAAAGGCTGCTTAGAGATTTCTTCATCCCACAGCAAGAAGAAGTCCAATCTCCTCTAGTGTTCCCTGATGTAGAAGCAACCAATTTTGAGCTCAAGCCACAGATGATCCAATGGACTCAATCAGCCTGCCCATTCCATGGATTACCTCATGAAGATCCTAATGACCACATCCGAAGTTTTCTGCGTTTATGCAGTACTTTTAAAATTCAAGGCTTATCTAATGATAACATTAGACTGAGACTATTCCCTTTTACATTGCAGGATCAAGCCCAAGCATGGTTCAACACATTACCTAACAACTCCATTTCCACTTGGGAAGAGTTAAGGCAGTGTTTCCTAACAAAATTCTTTCCACCTGCAAAAGCTGCACAACTCAGAACAGCAATAATGAACTTCAAGCAGCATGGAACAGAAACACTTTATGAAGCATGGGAAAGATTGAAAGAAATGGTCAGAAAATGCCTCAGCATGGTTTGGAAGAGCATCTTCAACAGAGCATCTTCTACAATGGTCTGCTACCAACTACAAGAGATTCCCTTGATGCTGCAGCTGGTGGTGTATTTATGATGAAGCCAGTTGATGCAGCAAGGCAGTTGCTCGACAATATGACCACCAACCATTCAAGATGGCAATCTAATCCAAGGGCAAATACAAAACAGCCTGGGATGATGGAACTTGATCCCAGTACACATTTGCAAGCTCAAATGGCTGTTATGATGAATGAAATGACTAAGCTCAGAAGTGAGCTGTCCAAATCCAAGGCAGAAGTATGTGTATTATGTGATGGATCCCACAGTTTGGACGACTGCCCTTCCAAAATGGAAGCTGTCCAGTTTGTCAGACAGGGCAATGCAGGGGGATTCAACAACTTCAACAATTGGAGAAATCAACAACAGACCAACTGGAACAATGCTCCACAACAAGGAAATTATCAAAGGCCTGCTCAACCCCCAGGATTCCACAGACAAGACGGTCAGCTACCCAACTTCCAGAATCAGCAACGTTCTAACCAACAATACATACCAAGGGAAGATGAATGGATTTCTGTACAAAATGCAATCAAGAGTTTGGCAGTGTCTTGTAAAAGTTTGGAAAATCAGTTGGCCCAGATTGCAAAACACAATGCTGAAAGACCATCTGGGAGCCTGCCCAGTGACACAATTGTGAACCCCAAGGGGAGTGACCAAGAGCAAGCAAAGGCTGTCACTCTCCGAAGAGGAAAGCAACTCAATCAACCAAGTGAAGAAGTCACTCCTGCGAGTGACCCTGCAGGTAAGAATGAAACTTTTTCTGAGCAAATATCTGATAATGATGATATGGGTGAACAGGAGGAACCCGCTGAAAAACCTGGAATGGAGGGAATTCAGTTTCCAGCACCAATTCAGGAACCACACAGCCAGCTCCAACGCCACCATATCCAATAAGACAGAAGAAGGCGAAAATGGATGAAGGACTCAACAGGTTTATTCAGAATTTAGAAAGTATACATATTAATGTACCGCTTGTTGATGCACTTAAACAAATGCCTAAATACTTTAAGTACTTGAAGGATTTGGTGGCGAATAAGCCACAAATGCATAACTCTGCTTTTGTCACTCTAAATGAAGAATGTAGTGCAGCTATCCTGAGAAAATTACCACCAAAGCTAAAAGATCCGGGTAGTTTCACTCTTCCTTGCACTGTAGGAATCAGAAAATTTTCAAAAGCATTACTAGATCTTGGTGCAAGCATAAATCTCATGCCATTATCTCTATTTAAATCCCTTGATCTGGACAAATTTCTGGTACCAACTAACATGACCTTGCAGTTGGCAGACAGATCTCTTACTTACCCAAAAGGAATCTTACATGATGTTCTTGTGAAAGTTGGTAACTTTGTTTACCCAGCCGATTTTGTGGTTTTGGACATGGAAGAAGACAGGGATGTACCCATCATCTTGGGGAGACCTTTTCTGGCAACAAGCGATGCAATCATTAAGGTGAAAAAGGGAGAAATCACACTGCACTTTGATGGGGAAAAGGTTACCTTCAACATCTTCAAAAATATGAGATATCCCGCTCAAGTCCACGACTGCTACATGGTAAGAGATGTAGAAGCAGAGGAAGCAGTGACGGAAGATTTACTGCAAGATGATCTCCTCAAGGAACTTTGGTGCCCAGACTATAATGAGGAACAGGAAGGAGGGGATGAGTACAGGACCACTTGCCTGAGCTACCTGAACCACTCCCCCAAGTGGCATCCTACACAGCAACCCTTTGATTTGATAGACCTGACCAAGGAAGGGAGATGCCTCAAACCTTCAATTGAAGAACCACCTCATCTCGAACTTAATCCTTTGCCCTCACATTTGAAGTACGCCTATATTGGAGCAAGTAACACCTTACCTGTGATCATTTCTTCTATGCTTACAGGTACTGAAGAGGACAAATTGCTGAGAGTACTGAGATTGCACAAAGAAGCCATTGGATGGTCAATTGCTGACATTAAGGGCATCAGCCCCTCCATATGCATGCACAAAATCCTGCTTGAAGATGATGCCAAGCCAACCATTGAAGGACAAAGAAGACTCAACCCAGTCATGAAGGAAGTGGTGAAAAAGGAGATTATCAAGCTGCTGGATGCAGGGATTATCTTCCCAATATCTGACAGCAAGTGGGTGAGTCCAGTGCAGTGCGTGCCCAAGAAGGGAGGAATCACAGTGGTAAAGAATGACCTCCAGGAGCTAATTCCAACAAGGCTGAACAATTCATGGAGAGTGTGCATGGACTATAGAAAGCTTAATAAAGCTACCAGAAAGGACCACTTTCCCCTTCCTTTTATTGATCAAATGTTGGATAGATTGGCTGGATTCATGTATTATTGCTTCCTTGATGGTTTCTCAGGTTACAACCAGATTGCCATAGACCCCGATGATCAAGAGAAGACGACTTTCACCTGCCCTTATGGCACATTTGCCTTCAAGAGAATGCCATTTGGACTGTGCAATGCACCGGCTACTTTTCAAAGATCTATGATGGCCATTTTCTCTAACATGGTGGAAGATATAATTGAGGTCTTTATGGACGACTTCTCGGTCTTTGGTAAGTCATTTGATACATGTTTGGACAACCTCGGGCTGATACTAAAAAGATGTATCGAAGCCAACCTGGTTCTCAACTGGGAGAAATGCCATTTTATGGTAACTGAATGAATTGTCTTGGGGCATAAGATCTCACAAGAAGGAATTGAAGTGGATAAGGCAAAGATTGAAGTCATTGAGAAGCTCAGCCCACCAACCACAGTCAGGGGAGTGAGAAGTTTCCTAGGCCATGCTGGTTTTTACAGGAGGTTCATTAAAGATTTTTCAAAAATTTCTAAACCTTTGTGCAATTTGCTTGAAAAAGACACTGTTTTTATTTTTGATGAATCCTGTTTAAATGCATTCACTGAATTGAAAAACAAACTCATCACTGCACCTGTAATCATCACACCCGAGTGGTCACAACCTTTTGAACTAATGTGTGATGCAAGTGATTTTGCAGTTGGTGTTTTACTTGGACAAAGAAGGAACAAGGTGTTACATGTGGTTTACTATGCTAGTAAAACCCTTAACTCCGCACAAGTCAACTACACCACTACAGAAAAGGAAATGCTGGCAATTGTATTTGCATTTGACAAATTCAGAGCTTAATTGTTAGGGATGAGAGTCATAGTCTATACCGACCATGCAGCCATCAGGTACTTGATCAACAAAAAAGAGTCTAAACCAAGGCTGATTAGATGGGTGTTGTTGTTGCAGGAATTTGATTTGGAGATAAGAGACAGAAAGGGTGCTGAGAATCAAGTAGCAGACCATCTGTCAAGGCTTGAAGAAATTCCAGAAGACACAACTCCAATCTCAGAAAAATTCCCTGATGAGTCACTCTGGCGAGTGACAGGCACACTCATGAGAGTGACAGGTAACAGGCCCTGGTTTGCAGATTTTGCTAACTTTGTTGTTGCTGGTGTTATTCCCCCAGATCTTACCCCACAGCAACGCAAGAGATTCTTGCATGATGCTCAACTCTACCTATGGGATGAACCCTACTTATTCAGAAGATGTACAAACCAATTGATCAGGAGATGCATTCCAGACTCTGAATTCACAGAGGTGTTACACAAATGCCACAGTTCACCCTATGGTGGACATTTCAACGGTCAAAGGACGACAATAAAGGTTCTACAAGCTGGACTGTACTGGCCAACCCTGTTCAGAAATGCAAGAGAGTTTGTCAAAAGCTGTGACCGATGCCAAAGGACAGGAAATATTTCCTGAAAAAATGAGATGCCACAGCAGAACGTGCTTGAAGTGGAACTGTTTGATGTGTGGGGGATAGACTTCATGGGTCCCTTCGTATCATCTTTGGGAACTCCTACATCCTACTGGCAGTAGACTACATTTCAAGATGGATAGAAGCTGTAGCTGCAAAGAACAATGATGCTAAAACTGTTCTCAGGTTTCTAAGAAAAAACATTTTCGCCAGGTTTGGTACACCCAGGATGATACTCAATGATGAAGGATCACACTTCTGTAACAAGTCATTTGCAGCCATGGTAGAGAAATATGGAATCAGGCACAAGGTATCAACACCATACCATCCACAATCAAACGGGCTAGCAGAAGTGTCAAACAGGGAAGTGAAAAGAATCCTGGAAAAGGTTGTTAATTCTACCAGGAAGAATTGGTCTTCAAGGCTGGATGAAGTTTTATGGGCATATAGAACAGCATACAAGACTCCCATTGGTATGTCTCCGTTCAAACTGGTCTATGGAAAGGTATGCCACTTGCCAGTAGAGTTGGAACATAAAGCTTACTGGGCTATCAAGGAACTGAATCTTGATCCGGGCAAAAGCAAGGAATTAAGATTAATTCAGTTGAATGAAATGGAAGAATTCAGGCTAGAGGCATACGAATCATCCAGAGTCTACAAAGAGAAAACTAAGGCTTACCATGATCAACACATTGTCAAAAAGAACTTCCAAGAAGGACAAGAGGTCTTGTTGTACAATTCCAAACTGAAATTCTTTCCAGGGAAGTTGAAGTCAAGATGGACCGGGCCCTACAAAATCAACAAGGTCGTAACTCAGGGAGCAGTGAAGATCATGAATCCACAAAGTGGCAACACCTTTTTGTTCAATGGTCAGAGGCTTAAGCCATACCTTGGATGGATAGAAGGGAGTAAAGAACAGAACTATCAAGTTCTGGTCTCGAAAGAACTTTACTAAAATTTCTTTTGAAGTCTGGCATGAGACTTAAAACCAATGCGCTTTATGGGAGGCAACCCATACGTTTTTGCTTTTGTACGGCTGACAATGTGCTTTCTCTAATTTTTTGCAGGATTAAGACAAGAAATTTGCCACCCCAACAGATTTCAAAAGGTGTAACAAAGAGGGCCTCAGGTAAACTCACTCCTAGGAGTGAAGAAGGTCACTCAGCTGAGTGAACCTACAGGAAGGAATCCTACAAATATTCTAACCCTGACGTCACTCACGCAAGTGGAAAAGTCCACTCGCCTGAGTGAGAACAACTGTACGACACTTTCTGCAAAAAGTCACCTTTTGGGTTGCAGTTATGGTTTAAGTTTGGGGGGGAAATTTTCCGGAAAATTTTAAATTTTAATTTTAACCACGTCCGCCTCTTTGAGTCACGTCAGTCAGCCACGATTTCCAAAAACTTTAACTGCTGTGCATTAACTCATAACTCCTTCATTGCTTCGTCTTCTTCATTTTCTTCTTAATCCGAGAATCACTCCTGCAACCACCACTTCCCTGTGTAAACATACTAACAATTTCTCTAAGTTTCCAGGCACACAAGGCAATTTTCAGATTCAATCACAAAACCCCTCTTTCAATTTTGCCAATACAACTCTTAGGGTTTGTCACAAGATGCCGCCGGCAAGGAGAAGGGCTGCTGCCCGCAAAAACGCCTCCAACACAAGGAGAAGGGTATCATCCTCCTCATCCTCGCCCTCCCCTGAACGGCAAAGAACGCCCTCTCCACCAGCATCCCCTGCCAGAGAACCCACCCCACCACCACCTCCACAACCACCAAGGGCACTGCAAGAACAAGCCCTCAATGCCATCACAGATGAATGGGAGCCCAGGTTATTTCCAAGGAAGAAGGGTTGGGATTTCTTTTTAAAACACATAAGGCGAAAATTCATTCCAGAAAGGGGAATCGGTGAAGATGGCGCAACTTTTGCCTACATCAAGTGCCATGGCTGGGAGACCTTCTCCAAACCACCTATCAAGCCACGGATCCAGATTGTGCAAGAATTTTACGGCAACTTCCACACTGCTCCCAGAGATGGAGTATTCGTCAGAGGCATCAGCGTCAATTGCAGCACAGAGGCCATCAGGGCCATCTGGAAATTACCAAGAATAAACACTGATTACAGAGAAACCCTGGCTGCCCTGCATCCAAATCAACCGCTGGAACATGCCATTCTGTCCAGATTGGCAAAAGAGGGCACAAGCTGGGAAATGGACGACCAAGAAAACCCTTTGGGATTTCCAGCAAACGCTTTGCAAACGCCTGACTTGAATCTCTGGCACCATTTCATCTGCTGCAATCTGATGCCAACATCCTACACTGCTAAGGTCACCTACGAGATGGCTCTGCTGCTGTATGCTATTGCCACAGACACACCATTTGATGCAGCCTCAGTCATCCGGGAGCAACTCACCCGATGCATCACTGATCCAAAGGTGAAGAGCTGGTATTTCCCAGTTATGGTCACCATGCTATGCAAAAGGGCAGGGGTGACCTTCCTGCACACAGATGCAGAGAGCAACTTGCAACAACCATTGCGGATGCATAAGCTGGACCAGAAACCCCCAGGTGCCGCATGGACGGGACAAACAACATCTACTCCCACTCCAAGTGGACAATTGAAGCAGAGGGATTTCAACAAGCAGATCAGGTTCATCCTGGATTACGTCCACCAGTGCCAGACAAGGACGGAGAAATTCCTGCAGGAAATGCACAAGTGCATTGGATGCCCTGAAAACTGCCCAATGCCGCATGACCCGCCAGTCCACCCACTTCACGGAATGCCTCAATAACCACTCAGGGAAGTGCTGTTCTGCTTCCCTTAATCAGCAATTTATTTGTTGCCTGTTTTACGTTTCATGTGTTGTTTTCTGTTTTTTTTTATTATTGTTGTTACCGGGTTGGTGTTGTTAAGCATTGGGGGCAATGCTTAGGATAAGTTTGGGGGGGAGTACTGCAGCAGTAGTAGTTAGTTGTACTTAGTTTTCGGTTAGGTCGGTCAATGTCAGGACAATGCCATTTAGGTCCATTAGGTTCATGTCTAGATTGACTCTGTAAAATATTTGTCAAAACAAAATGAAAATCTTCTAAGGAGCTGTCAACAGTCTAGGATGATAATAGTTTTGAAAAACAATTTTGCTAAACCACTTTTTGATCACTTTTTGATACCAAGTCTGATGCATGAAAGAAAAAAAATGGCTGACACTCACTCACACACATGAATAATGCCACTCGTGGAAGTGAATGCCTAGAACATAAATCTTAAAATTTGGTATGACTAATCCACTGTTGTGAGCTGTGTCTAGTCCTGAGCTACAATTAGATGAGAAATGCCGTAAATCTGAGACTTCCTTTGTGGTACCCATTCACAGTCTGCTTGCTTGTTTCAAAAAAAAAAAAAAAAAAAAAAAACTTAGGGAATGGATCAACCGAAACCTTAGGGGTAACAGCAAGGAACCACCACAAAAAGTTCCAAACTGTTGGAGTAATAAGGGTTGAGGTATAAGGCAGTGGAGAGATAAGGTTGAATAACACCCCTGTAGGTTGGTCCATTTACATCTCCTTAAAAAAAAAAAAAAAAAAAAGATTTCCTAAATAAATGAAGCATAAAGGCTGTGCAGGAACTCCAGGATTGAAGTCTCAGTAGGTAAATCGAGTCAAGTAACTTGGGCAAGACCAGATCACAGGAATGACCACCAAAAGTTTAACCGGTTAACTTAGAATGGATTGGTAGGTTTGGCATGAACAAACACTTGTGGCATATGCATTCCAATTCCCTGTGAAGGTTGGTTGTTTGACTCTGGATTGCAGAAAGATTTGGCATCCTCAACGTATGTTTTCTTCACTTGAATCTGAGACGGGAAAGTTGACAGTACCTATCTAGTTGTGTTTAAGGTTGTTGCTTGTTTAGTGTCACTTACCTGAGTGGGAATCCTTACTCAGGGGAGTAAGTCAATCGTCAGTCATTTTGTCTCCCCTATTTGCTATGTGCAATTCTGAAAGTATCAACAAGAGTTTAGTGTTTTGCTTGAGGACAAGCAATTCTTCCAGTTTGGGGGAGTTGATAACGATTAAATTGTTACATAAAAGCATCACACTTAACTTTATATTTGAGGAACAATTGGGGGTATTTCCTAACATTGATGCAAATTACTTAGCTCATTTTCATGTTATTGTTAGGAAAGGACCAGACTGAATAATTGCTGAAAATTGGAAGCTAAAGGAGCAAATTATGGGCTGCAGAGGCAAGATTGCTGAGCTGGACGAAAGAGAAGGCTCTTAGACAAGAAGCATCTTGCCATTAATAACCTTGCTTCCTCCTAGAGCATGCTGTCCCCCAGCCGCAATCCCAACCACCACTGCTGATCAATGAGAGCAAAGTGGTTACTGCTGGAAGAAAGAAAAGGAACGCCCAAGTGGATTGCAGGCTCAAGACATTGGGAGGCTTAAACAACTCCAAGCATGGGGAGGTTCTCATGATGAAGACACCGGTTGCAAGGAACTATAAAGAAGGGAGCTGCACTCTCACAAAAGGAATCCATCAGTCTCTGGTTAGCTTCTTAGTTGCAAAAACACTCAGAAAAACTCCAGGTAGAAGACAAGAAAGAAGAAGAAGCAGCAACAACTCAGTGAGGGGAAGCTAAGTTGAAGAATAGCAACCCAGTTTCTTCTTCAGTGCCACGAGTGAACCCTTTCACTCCCAGGAGTGACTCAGAAACTGCACAAGCTTCCTTCTCATCTCTTGACTGTTAGCTTGAACTTTATTTATTATGCATACTTCTATGATGTCCTTTGATGTAGTAGATGTAGTATTTATTCGTATGAGTAGCTAAACAGTTTCCAGGGGTTATTCTCCTCAACTGATGTTGTAGTTGTCAAAGCACTGGTTTGTTCATTGTTTTATGGTTGAAAGCTTTTCTACATTCATTTACTTGATCACTAAATTGAATGCATGCTAGAACTAAGGGAGATCTGGAAGGATAAACTTGGTTTGGATTGTTTCAACTTTAACTTATGACATAGAGGTAACAGTCTATGGTTTTAACTAAGATAGGAATATACTTAGTTAACATAAGCATTCTTGAAGGCCTAGGAACTTAATGACTTTGTAGCTGGAATCAACCATTGGAAAATAGGTTGTTAAGGTTGTAAAGATGACTCTAGGAAAAATAGGAACTGACTTAGAGTTATAAGTGAGCTGAATGAACAAGAACTCAACCATTACTGTGCTAATAAACAACTACAACCGCAGGAAGAGGAGAAGAACACCCCTGGCCCCCATTCCCCTGAGTGACTGTTTCCATTCTCCTGAGTGACACCTTGTTGACTGACAGTTTTTCTTTACAACAAATTTGGTAATTAGCTGTCCTCGTGGGATCGACCTAGCTTCCATTATCTACAAAACTCATAATCCAAGCTAGTAATATTTATCTTTTTTTTTTTTGTGAACTCGGCAAGCACCAACGGCCTAAAACCTACAAGATAGAACCTCGGGTGTCTCCTGAAGGTAGACTCTCCGATGCTTAAGTCAATAAGGAAATAGAGAGAATAAAGAAAGAGGTGGTTGTGCATGTATATGAGGTATAGAAGATAGGTACAAGATATGTGTTATGAGAGAGACACATCTCTTTATATAGAGGTGGTGTTACCTGTTTCCTGAAACACTACCGGAATAGGTTTATGCGGTGATTTAATCTCCATGTAACCTAATCCTAGGCCCAATAGGCCTAGGGCTCAGTTACGACTCGTCAAGTTGCCCTAGCAAGCCATATTCTCGAGGTTCGCCGAGAAGGATATGGGTTGCTATGAGTATTGATGTCTTCTCAAGTTTCGTGGTGTTGCCCCAGTTCTCGAACTCTTTCGTTCTCGGGTGTCACCTATATAAGATAAAGAGAAATAGATATATTTGAGAATCATGTTCCCAGGTTAGTTCATGTATGACTGTGGTGCAGGTCTTGTGGCTGTGCCCATCTAGTAGGTCTTATTTGGCCGTTGCCTGTCTAGTAGGTCTTTGTGGGTCGTGCCTGTTGAGCAGGTTTTATTTAAATCCGGTGCCTGTATAGCAGGTCTTTCGGTTCGTTTCTTATGCGGGGTGGTCCTCAATACCTGATTTGAAGGGTGACCCCTATATGTTTGAATGCTCGAGATGCAATATAGTAAGACATGAAGTAATAAAATGGTCGTAAAGAATGTCAGCAGTAGATTACTTTATATTTGAGAAATATATAAAAAATAATTTGAGAAGCACCTTGATTTCGAGATAAATTGTTTATTCGAGAAGGTGTTACCTCGATTCCAAGAAGATAGTAGTTAAGTAGAAGAAATATGAGATACGTCTTCTCGAACACTTTGAGTAGTAATAAGGTGCTCGAGGGATGCTTGCCCCTTCGAGAAGATGTACCTCTCGAAACTTCAATCTCAGAGGTTGCCCCTTACTTCCAGATTAAGAGAGATAATCGTCGATCTTGTCGTCGATTGAAGGATGTTGACGTAGAAGTCGACGGCTGGCAGGTATACAAAAATTTCCTAATTCTTAATCTTTGCTTTTGGATCCAAATTAAGACACCATGAAAAACCAACAAATTTCGGCTTTTTTTTAAGAATTTTATTTGGTTGTAAGGACCAAACAAATCGGTCCCACCGGGCGTACCACTTTGATGAAGCATGGATCTGCACGTTGCTCAGGATGGGTGGCGACGATGATCTAGGCGGTGGCGGACGGCCTAAAACCTGCAAGATAGAGCCTCGGGTGTCTCCCGAAGGTAGACTCTCCAATGCTTAAGTCAATAAGGGAATAGAGAGAATAGGGAGAGAGGTGATTGTGCATGTGTATAAGGTGTAGATGATAGGTAAAAGATATGTATTATGAGAGAGGCACCGCCTCTTTATATAGAGGTAGTGTTACCTGTTTCTTAAAACACTAGCGGAATAGGTTTATGTGGTGGTTTAATCTCCAAGTAGTCTAATCCTAGGCCCAGTAGGCCTGAGGTTCAATTTGGACTCGTCACCCAGGATGGTACTTAATAGTCTTCTCCCAATTTTATTAATCTAAGAAAAAAATTGAACATAAGTAGTGCTTAAAAAACATTATCGAATCAAACTGATACTGTCAAAGATTTTCTAAAATTCTAATGACATGTTTGATATTAAAATGTTTAGCTAAGACACTCTCTTACAATAATTATCAAATAATCCCATGTCAACTCTATACTTAAGAAAATCACTAAGAGTTTGTCTTACATTGATAATCTCGTATCCCATGACAGTTCTATATGTTTCAATTAAAAACAAGTAAAAAAAAATGAATACAAATCCCTATATATTACAGTAGAACTCTATATTTATGGATACGTGAATACGGGAAAGATATTTTATCCGATTAGAACGTTCTCTTTAGGTTAGCTGACAGTTCTATATGACCTCCATATCTCATGGAAACACCATTACATGCCTGTAGTGATACTTCATCTACCATTACATTTATTTATCTATAGATATGCACACCATTAAAACCAAAAATATTTAACATTCTTTTTGTTTCTTTTAGTAAAGCATGGTATTGCCAAGGGTATGCTTTACAATTTTGAAGAAAACTCAATTATTTTGCTGTCAATTTGGACCGTGACTACTGATTCTTCTCTCTACATAGGCTTCTAGGCCATGAAATACTCCTATTTCTGTTGCTAAATTGTAGCTTTCTCCAATAGCATTTACTTTTTAATTGGAATGAAAGCTCCTTGCTCATCATGAAACACATATCCTGATTCGGCAACTTTAGGTTGATCCGTCCGGGTAGCCAACATAGTCGGGGTTGTTTACTAGCATTGAAACTCTTTAGGTGCACATAGTTTAAGGAAAATTTTTTTAACACAATAAAATCAATACTAATAATTAACACAATGCAATTTAAATTAAAAATGTTTTCAAATACCTTTTTTGTACATTTATTATTTAGCTATATGTTTTTTTTTTTTTTTTGGATAAAATGTAAAGCTTTGTATTACTTTCTGCACAACTTATTTACACGACTATCCTTTTATTACAAAGAGTGATCATCCTTGTCTTGATTCCAATTTTTTCTAAGTATTGTATATCATCATTACTACCTTTCTGACAATTGAATTCAATCTTCCATTTCACCTTATTCTTAATCACTCCACCTTTTATTTGCTGCCATGTGATCAGTTCCAAACTTTCTGGATTTCCTCTCCATCCAAATGTGGTGTATTGCTGCATTCATGCTTGACCAGAACACCTGCTACTTCATCTTCCTGAACCGCCATATCCTCAATAACCTTCTCTGATTTAAAGCCTTGATCTCTGATATCACACCCAGCCATGAAGTAATATTTTGAACCATCTCTTGTGCATACTTGCAAGTGAAGAAAAGATGCTTTCCTGTTTCTTCCTCCTCCTGACAAAGCACACATTGATGATCATTTACTGGCACATTCATTTTCTTGAGCCTGTCAGTAGTTAACAGCCTTCCTTTCCAGGCCATCCAACTGATAAAACTATGTTTGGGGACACTAAATCGACTCCAAATGATTAACTTTCTCCTTCCTTCCCCAGCCAATGGTAACCAGACTATGTTGTGTACAGTTTGCCATTATTCCCAATCCATTTTCCATTATGTACACCACCTTTAGTCAAATCTCTAACTCGGACCAGTTTCTTCCAGTGCCAGCTGGAATCATTTGGAGCCTTATTGTTCCAAACAGATTTGCCCTTCAGGTAGTATGAATGAATCCAGCTGATCCATAGACTTTCTTTCCTTCTTTCTAAATCCCAAAGCTGTTTAGCCATTAGTGCCGTATTCCAAGTGTCAGCTTCCTTAATGTTCAAGCCACCTTCACTATTCCTTCTACAAACATCATCCGAAGCTACAAGTGCCCATACTTTACCATTCTACTTTTTTCCCCAGAGAAATTCTCTACACTTACTAGTAATTTGTTGAATAACATTCTGTGGAATGAGGAAGATAGAAACCCAATAAGTATGCAAGCTCCATAATACTGAGTTGATTAGAACTGACCTTCCACCATAAGAGACATGTCTAGAAGTCCAGCATCTGATTCTGTTTATGATCCTGTCCACCATAAACTGACAATTACCCTTGTTCCAAGCTATTGTAGAAATAGGCATTCCTAGATATTTCAAAGGAAAGCTACCAGAATTAAACTCCATAATTTTCTGGATCTCCTCCTGTACACCTTCAGTGTTTTCACTAAAGTAGATGTTAGATTTCTGAGCATTAACCTTCAAACCTGTTGCACTGGCAAAATGGTTTAGTCTCTCCTTGATCAGCTTAATAGATGGAACATCAGAAGCACAGAAAATCATCAGGTCATCTGCAAAACTTACAGAGACTACTTTCAGCTTATCACAAGAAGGATGGAACTGAAACTCCTTCTACTTTGCCATGATTTTGAAACATCTTGTGAGATATTCCTCCATCACAAAGACGAGAGGAGAGATGGGATCTCCTTGTCCCAGACCACTTCTACTAGGAAAGAAACCCTTACTGCATCCATTGATGTTTAATGAATAAGAACAGGAATATACACAGTTCATTATCTAGTCAACAAATCTCAAAGGAAACTTATATTAAACCAGGATTTCTTTTATGAAGTCCCAATGAATGGAATCATATGCCTTCCTCAAATCCACGTTTGTCACACAACGTAATTTGAAGAAATGGGAAGAGTGCTTACCTATTGCTGAATTTACTTATAATAGAACTGTTCACTCTTCTTTTGAGATTATCTCTTTGTATTTTGAGTTTTAATTAATTCCTACATAGCCTTAAATGTCTTAAGACTAGTAAAAGTGTCTAGGTTCATTATCTTATCACTTAAGATAACGAGGAGTCTTTAGAGTTTGATTTCATTTCAAATTCTTAGAGATAAGAATAGAGATGAAGAGTTGTGTTTTTCCTCTACTTCTTGGGAAGAAAATTTGGCCAACCCCTCTATAAATAGGGACCGAATTTCTCTTGTCCAACACACATGGTGTCATTGATATTTTCTGAGTGAAATCAAATTGGTTAGGATTTTATTCCTTTCGTGGAGTTCTTGTGAGGACTTCTTTGTTTAGTTGTTGCATATGTTTTGTGACAATTATTAGACTTATCTATCTTGTTTATTTCACTTGATAGTGGCATCTTTAGCATTAGATCTTTCGAATTTTGGTTCTATAGCTCATAGATCTCATATCTATTGGGTTTTTTTACACAATTTTCCAAGGGGTCTCTGCTTGGTTAGAAATAGCTCTCTTCATTCTTAATTTGGGTTGTTCCACCATTGAACTCGTGAATTGATCCACGTGAGATCAAATATGTTTTCTTTGTTCGTTTTCGTGTGTTTTTGTCTCATTACATCCGAATTCTCGAAATTCCGCTGCCTGTAAATCTCGGTCTTTCCGAATTAGCAAAGTTGATCTTTCATTAAGATTGGTTTTGTAATGGATTGCTATCATATTTGGTTATCAGAGCCTTCTTGCGGTTTTACCATAGTTGGCATAAATATTTGGTTTATCAATAACCAATTTTGGTTTACACCATAGTTGGTCTTAAAATTCGGATTTCTTGTTCTTTCTTGTTTTTTGAATTTTCCTCTCCCAAAAAGAGGGTATTCATAATATTTTGTTTTTGACTTGTTCACCACTTGGACAATTCCTTCTAGTTTTGTGCCTTTCATTTTGTTATCATCTAATAGCAAACTTTGGTGATTGTGGTTGATATATATCTCTAGATCCAAGATCTCTATGTCTTGGTGGTGATTGATGTTCATTTATTCATTGTTGAAGGAGCTTTTGTGTTGAAGGTGTTTATTTGATTTGGCCGTATAAAAAAAAAGTATTGTTTGAGTCTAGGGTTTTCTCGGCCGCCCTATATTACAAAAAAAAAAAAGAAAAAGCTGTGCAAAAAGAAAAGTCAAGACGGAATAAAAGAAAAGGAGTCTTCTTTGGTAAGGTACATTAAAGGTTGCCTTGTGATTAGAAGATTTCAAAGAGTTGAAAGTCAAGTTGGAAAGAATCTTCTTGAAGAGGTATATTCAAAGTCTATCTCTATCTAAGAAGGTTAGATAAAGTTGTGTTTGATTGGGAGTTTATCTTTACTATTTAATTGGCTATATTCTCTCAAAAGATAAGATTCTATTTAAATCTTATCCTTATCTTATCTTGTAAAATATAGATCTTATCTTCATTTCATCTTGTAAAAGATAAGATTCTCTTCAAATCTTATCCTTATCTTATCTTAAAAATAGGATAAAATCTTATCCTTATCATATAAGAGTTTGAGTTTAAGTTGGATTCTGATATATAATCTGATTTGGCTTATACTTTTAAAGACTATGATCCTTAAAGAGGATGGAAGTTTTGAAAGTGAAACAGATGAAGAAGATGACGAGATGCCAAGACTTGTTGAAGAAGTTGAGAAAGAAGTTGTAGAGATTGATGCTGAGGCTGGACAAGTGTTTGTCAATTTTCAAGTATTACAAACTCAAGTAGCTGAAGATGATCAACAAAGGAATAATATTTTCCATACTAAGCGTCGATTAATGGACAATGTATGTTTAACTATTATAGATCCAGGATCGTGTACTATTGTTGTTAGTTCATATCTTGTAGATAATCTGAAGTTACCTACTATCAAGCATCAGACATCTTATCGGTTGCAATGGTTGCATGATTGTGCCAATCTTAGAGTCACTAGGCAAGTGAATGTACTTTCTCTATTGGAAAATATGAGGATGAAGTACTTTGTGATGTGGTATTTATGGAGGCAAGTCACCTACTTTTAGGACGACCATGGGGGTATGATCGAAGGGTAAAGCATGATGGGTACACAAACAAGTGTTTGTTTGTGATGAATGGTCATAACTATACCCTGTCACCTCTTTCACCTCCTCAAGTTCATGAATGTAATTTGAAAATGATTCAAGAGAGAGAGAGAGACGATGGAAAGAGAAGCGCCCTAAAGATGAATCTACTTATGACGTTTCAAAGAGATCTCCAAATGGTCTACACATTCGAGAACCAGTAGGTAAAAATTTCTTTGCTAATCCCAAATTGGTGGAGAAGTGTTTTGCAAAAGGAACATGTATGATTTTAATGCTTTTTTGTGATAATTCTATTTTACTAATCGAAGTTCCTTGCAATTTGCTTAATGTGTTTCAAAGGCTACTTCAAGAGTACAAGGACATATTCCCCGAGGCGTTGGCTAATGAACTTCCTCCTATACGAGGAATAGAACATCAAAATAATCTAATTTCTGGCACAGTCATTCCGAATAGACCTGCCTCTAGAGCAAATCCTGAGAAAACAAAGGAACTACAAAAGCAAGTTGAAGAACTTCTTGCTAAAGGTCAAATTCTAGAATCTCTCAGCCCTTGTGCTGTTCCTATTTTACTTGTGCCTAAGAAAGATGGTACGTGGCAAATGTGTATAGATTGTCGTGGTGTTAATAAGATAACTGTTAGGTATAGACATCCAATCCCTATATTAGATGATATGCTTGAAGATCTTTAGAGTTAGACAAGGAGATGAATGGAAAACTACTTTCAAAACAAAATTTGGTTTGTATGAGTGGTTAGTGATGCCTTTTGGGTTAACTAATGCTCCTAGTACTTTCATGAGATTAATGAATCATGTTTTGAGGCATTATATTGGTAGGTTTGTTGTTGTGTACTTTGATGATATCTTAGTATATTCTAAAAGCTTACAAGAACATGTTAAACATGTGACAATTGTTTTGCAAACATTGAGAGAAGAGAAACTTTATACTAACATGCCTAAATGTTCATTTTGTGTAAATGAAGTTGTGTTTCTTGGTTTCATTGTTAGTTCAAAAGGAATTCATGTTGATGAATCTAAAATACAAGCTATTAAGGATTGGCCTACACCAACTAATGTGACACAAGTAAGATCTTTTCATGGTTTGGCTAGTTTTTTATAGAAGGTTTGTTAAAGATTTTTTGACTAAAGCTCCCCCTTTAAATGAGCTGGTTAAAAAGGAAGTTAAATTTGTTTGGAGACTAGCCCAAGAGAAAAATTTAATGACTTAAAACGAGACCTTTCTAGTGCCCCTGTTTTAGCATTGCCTGATTTTAACAAAATATTTGAGTTAGAATGTGATACTTCTGGTATTGGTATTGGTGCTGTTTTAATGCAAGTTAAACGTGCTATAGCTTTCTTTAGTGAGAAGTTAAATGGAGCTTGCCTTAATTATCCTACTTATGACAAGGAACTCTATGTTGTGGTTCATGCATTAGAAACTTGGCTAAGGAGTTTATTTGTTGGCTAAGGAGTTTATAATTCATACTGATCATGAATCTCTAAAGCATCTTAAATCACAAAACCGTCTAAGTAAAAGACATGCTAAGTGGGTTGCATTCATTGAAACATTTTCTTATGTTATCAAGTATAAAAAGGGAAAAGACAATGTTGTTGCCGATGCTTTATCTAGACGTTTCACTTTGTTAAGTTCTTTACATGCAAAATTGATGGGATTTGAGTTTATTAAAGATCTATCTTGTGAAGATGTTGATTTTGCTAATATTTTTAATGCTTGTGAGCAAAATGTTTTTGAAAAGTTTTATAGACATGATGGTTATCTATTTCGAGAAAATCGACTTTGTGTGCCTAAGTGTTCACTTCGAGAACTTTTGATACGCGGGGCGTATAGTGGAGGTTTGATGGGACATTTTGGTGTGCCTAAGACTTTGAATGTGCTCCAAGAGCATTTCTTTTGGCTCAAAATGAAATCTGATGTTCAGACTATCATTAATCAATGTATGGAGTGTAAACAAGCGAAGTCTAAATCGCTTCCTCATGGACTTTACACGCCATTGCCTATCCCTACAGAACCATGGATGGACATATCTATGGACTTTATATTGGGCTTACCTAGAACTCAAAGAGGTATGGATTCTATAATTGTAGTTGCGGATAGATTTTCTAAAATGTCGCATTTCATTGCTTGCAGAAAAATAGATGATGCACGTCATGTTGTGGATTTGTTTCTAAAAGAAATAGTGAGACTTTCATGGTGTTCCAAGAACAATTGTTAGTGATAGGGACGTTAAGTTCCTTAGTTACTTTTGGAAATCGTTGTGGGAAAAGTTTGGTACTAAGTGGTTATTTACCACAACTAGTCATCCACAAACTGATGGTCAAACGGAAGTGGCGAATCGTACTTTAGGAGCTATCCCAAGAGCGATCATCAAGAGTAATTTGAAGAAATGGGAAGAGTGCTTCCCTATTGCTGAATTTGCTTATAATAGAACTGTTCACTCTTCTACTCAGTTTTCACCTTTTGAAATTATCTATGGTTTTAATCCATTAACTCCTTTAGATCTATCACCTTTGCCTTTGAAAGATCAGATTAGTTTGGATGGAGTTAAGAAAGCTAAGACAATCAAGAGATTTCATGAGAAAGTTTGCCTCAATATTGAGCGTAGGACTCAACAATATGTAAAGTCGGCGAATCATGGTCGTAAACAAGTTGTATTTGAACCAGGTGATTGGGTTTCGGTACATATAAGAAAAGAGAGATTTCCAAACACTAGGAAATCGAAGTTACATCCTCGCGGAGATGGACCTTTTCATGTAGTGTCAAGAGTAAACAACAATGCTACTCGCGCTACCAGGTGAGTATGGTGTTAGTGCTACATTCAATGTTTCTGACCTATCTCCTTTTGATTTTGATGAAGGTTTGAATTCGAGGATGAATTTGCTTAAACAAGGGGAGGATGATGGAGACCATCTGATAGCAATCTCGTAGATGAAGCAAATTTCGTTAATGCAACCATCAAACAAGAAAGTACGAAGATAATTTGTCTATCCCGTAAAACTCAAAAGAGTGCGGAAAATTCACAATAAGACGATCGTTTATCTAAGTGATTTCTATCTCTTAACTCAAACCAAGCAAAGAACACATTATCCATAAAAGATTCGAATTAAACAACAACCCACACTAAGAATAGCAAGGACAACATTCAATATACTCGATCAGTCATCATTCAAGAGACTCAAGAAAGGTAGGAGCAAACAATGCTCAACTATGAAGGAATACTATTGATTAGTAATCTCCATAACCAACAAAGATATGCAACACATACACTATTTCAAAATGCTTATGCCAAAGCACAACTCATCCAACAAAAGTAGGACAAACCCCACAATGGAACTCATGAACACACACATCATGCATTCGAACACCAAGCCAAAAGAAAGGCTCATCAATCGAACTACTAGAAGTAGTATGAAAATAAAAAGTTTTGTTTTAAAACAATTCTATCAAGAAGCATACTTAAAAAAGAACGGTTTCTGCAAGATCAAAAGATCCAAGACAAGATGAAAACCCTCTTGGTTAAATTATACTTGACACAAAAATGGACACTCCATTTAACAAAAATTCCTCACAGGAAAAACTCTCAAAAGAGACAACAAAATGACCACTCAAGGGTGCTTTGAAATTTCGGCCATCCCCCTCTATTTATAGGCTAAGATTTTCGGCCAGCACCAAGAAAAGAAGATCAATTAGGACTCTCTAATCTTATCTCACAAGGAATAGAAGTAGAAGAGTATTTGATCTCTTTGACTCTATCTAAAATCTAGGAAACCTTATCTAAATGACTTATCCTCAAATAGGATAATATCTAGAAGGAATCTAAGACTCCTAATCAAAACACTCTAGCTTTATTCAGCCCACATGGCTTATCTGACTAGATAAAATTTGAAAATAACTCCTAGACTTAGACAAACTCTAAAATCCGAAATTCAGCTCCCAAATTATTGAAGTAAAATTTCTTGAACGCCCTTCCAAAAGAAGAATATTGGTCTCGCGCCCCTCAAGTTGTAGAAAACTCCAATTTACTCCAAAACTTGTAGAATTCTCTTTATTGACTCCAAAAGATTGGAAAAACACTTGAAACAATTAAGATAGTTTGCAACCTATCCAATTGTGTAGCAATGGACTCAATCTTGAATACTTTGATCAAATAGGTCGTCCATTCAAGAACCTAAATGACTCTTCTCACTAGCTTGATCAATGATCTTCATGGAGCACATAGAGTCAAACTCTCTTGATACTCTTGAGCACTTATTTCCATGAGGTCATCATCTCCTTTGGTTTGAACCCCAAAGTTAATGACATTCTCATCATCTTGATCATAGCTCTCTTGAACCAACTCCCTATCACATGGGTAGTCAAGATCCATCCTTTCTTCCTTGATTAGCTTGCAAAGTAAACTTGGTATTCCAAAACTAGAATGGAGGACTAGCTCATTCCCCTCACTAGGGGAATCACCATGGAAGGCTACATGATTCTCATCACCATCGAGCTAACACTAATGGAGAGGACGAGCAAGTTGAGGTCGTGAATGCTAATGGAGGATCTAAAGATGCTACTTTAAAGAATAATCCTTACATCCATGTTCCACTCTCAAACATTGTTGGACCAATGACTCGTGCTGGATGCAAGAGGATTGATGAATCACTTAATCGTCTAATTGTTACTACATGGGCTAAGGAAGAAATTAAGCTTGAAGATTATAAGCCCAAGACTATTAATTTGTTGCAAGTGACACCAAATGGACTTGGCCCATTTGGAGGGAATGAATCTCGGCCCTCAATCCAAGGAGAGACCGCCGGCCACACTCCTTATGGAGGTCGAATGGATCCCTAAAGTTTACGGATGAGATCATTCAAATTTTATCTCTTTGAAAGATAAGACTTTATCTCTTTAAAGGGTAATATTTAGGACGATTCCTTTTATCTTTGCTTTTTGAGATTTCCTACAATAAGGAGTCAACTCATTGATGTCTACTCAACCACTGGATAAAGACTACATCAAGATGGATGGCTAAGATCACTCGACAAAGAAGATGATGATAGAGTTTTTACTCAAGCGAGATTCTATCTCTTCGCATGATAGGATTCTTTTTATGAGATTATCTCTTTGTATTTTGAGTATTAATTATTTCCTACATAGTCTTAAATGTCTTAAGACTAGTAAAAGTGTCTAGGTTCGTTATCTTATCACTTAAGATTGACTAGGAATCTTTAGAGTTTTATTTGATTTCAAATTCGTAGAGATAGGAATAGAGTTGAAGATTTGTGTTATTCCTCTACTTCTTGGGTAGAAAATTCGGCCACCCCTTCTATAAATAGGGACCGAATTTCTCTTGTCCAACACATATGGTCATTGATACTTTCTAAGTGAAATCAAATTGGTTAGGATTTTATTCCTTTCGTGAAGTTCTTGTGAGGACATCTTGTTTAGTTGTTGCATATGTGTTGTGACAATTATTAGACTTATCTATCTTGTTTAATTCACTTGATAGTGGCGTCTTTAGCATTGTATCTTTGAATTTTGGTTCTTAAGCTCACATATCTCATATCTACTGGGTTTTCCTACACAATTTTTCAAGGGGTCTCTGCTTGGTTAGAAATAGCTCTCTTCATTCTTGATTTGGGTTGTTCTACCATTAAACTCGTGAATTGATCCACGTGAGGTCAAATATCTTTTCTTTCTTTGTTTTCATGTGTTTTTGTGCCTTTAGTTATCCGAATTCTCCAAATTCCGCTTCCTACAAATTTTTGTCTTTCTGAATCAGCAAAGTTGATCTTTCATTAAGATTGATTTTTTCACGGATTGCTATCACAAACTCTACCAAAAGGTTAATGGACCAAATCAATAACATTCAAGGAAAATTACAAATCAGGCCAAATGATCTCACTCAGCAAGTAAAGCAGTTCATCAGAGCCAGTAAAGCAGCTGAGACCTTTATGTATCAAAACGCTAAAGAGAGGTGGATTAAGGAAGGTGAATGAAATAGTGCCTTCTTTCATGCTAAGCTAAGAGCCAGAAATATAAGAAATAAGATATGCTCAGTAACAGGAGAAATGGGGAATTAATCAAAGATTGGGAAAGAGTTTGCAAACATTCCTTTGAGTTCTTCCAGAATCAACTAGGTCAAAAAAGAAGCAGAGAACCAACACATGCAGACATATTTAAAAGGGGACCAAAACTGCAGTGGCAGCAACAGATGACATTACTTCAAAAAGTAACAGCTCATGAGGTAATGAAGGCAATGTGGAAAATTCATAAAGGAAAAAACCCTGGTTCTGATGGCTATGGAAGTGGCTTCTTCAAAGGGGCTTTGTCAATAGTAGGAGAGGATGTTCCAAGGGTAGTAGTGGGATTTTTTCAAAAGGGTCTAATGCATAATTAAGCAGTTTAACGCTACCTTGCTAAGCCTAATTCCCAAAACTACTGTTCTGAAAGATGCATCTCAATATAGACCCATTGCGTGTTGCAATGTGGTACATAAATGCATCTCAAAGATCATTAGTGAGAGGATAAAGCCTACCTTGTGTGTTCGTAAGTAATCGCCTCATCCTTGATAATGTTTTGTTAACTCAGGAGCTTATAAGGAAATATGGAATAAGCAATATCAATGGTCGATGCCTGTTGCAGATATAAAAAAAGCCTTTGACTCATTAGAGTGGAACTTTATCCATGAATTGCTTGAACAATTTGGTCATCCAGAATCTTTTATAAGTTTGGTGATGGAATCTTTTACAACGACCTCATTTTCATTGAGCCTAAATGATGAGAATTATGATCACTTTAAAGGAGCAAGGGGATTGAGACATGGTGATTCAATCTCTCCTCTACTGTTTGTTTTGGCCATGGAGTATCTAAACAGAATGATGAAGACAGTAGCTGAGGACAGCAAGTTCAAATTTCATCCCCAATGCAAAGAAATGAAGTTAACTAATATTTTCTTTGCCGATGATCTAATGATCTTTTACAAATCAGATAAGTACACAATCAAGAAGATAGTGGACGTATAGCAGCAAATCAGAAACCACGTGCATTTAGCTAACCCTCAACAATCAGAATTGTTCTGTGGTGGTGTTTCGGATGAGCTCAGGAGCAAATTATGTTGTATCACGAGATTCAACACTCGTAAGTTGTCCAGGAAATATTTAGGGGTCCCAATCTCCCCTAGAAAATGCAATCAAATGGATTGTGAGGTTCTTATCCAGAAGATTGTTTCCAGGATCAGATGTTGCAGTTCAAGGAACTTGAGTTACGCCAGGAGATTACAATTGGTAAACTTTATTTTGATGACTATTAATAACTATTGGGTTGCAATATTTATCCTGCCTCAGAGTATAATTCAGCAAGTTAACAGAATTTGTCGAAGCTTTCTTTGGAGAGGTAAGGAAGATGGAAGAGGTCTAGCCTTGGTCACCAGGGATCAAATTTGTAGGCCTAAGAGTAAAAGTGGTTCGAGATGCAAAAAGTGGAACGAAGCTGCCTTGATCAATCAAGTATGGCATCTGGCTTGTAAGAAAGATAATATGTGGATCAGATGGATTCATGGTAACTATATGAAAAATCAGGATGTATGGCATGTCCAGGCTAAACAGGATGTGAGTTGGCATAGGAAAAAGCTTAATCAAGGAAAAGGTCAAGAATGAGTTCACAGGCTCGAAATGGAAACATTCTTCAATGTACGTACATTGTTTCATCTGGTTATAACTGGATAATTGGTGAGAATGAAAAGTTAACAACTACTTTATTCATTTGGTCAAATTACAATGTACCAAAGCATTCTTTCATTGTTTGGATGTTTTGGAAGAATAGATTGTTAACGAAGGATAGCTTGATGATGACGCAAGTCCTCAGAGGTGACCAGGATTCTATTTTCTATCAGAATACTTTGGAAACTTTTGAACACCTGTTTTTTGAAGGCCATTATTCCACTGCACTACTGGGTGAAATAATAGATTGGCTGGGGATACATGGACTGTCAAGTACACAAAGACTATGAAGAACTAGGATAATGTTGACATTGAGGAATTCAAAGTTGAAAAGGAAGATTATGTTCGCTACAATTGCTGCATTGATCTACCACATATGGGAAGAACGCAACCATAGAATCTCCACTGCTAAACCCAGAGGAACATAGATGGTTGTCAATTGTATCAAAATGGAGGTGCAATGGAGGGTTAGTCACTGTCTTGGGAAGAAAATCTCAGATAGTCAAGCAAGAATTTTGGCTAATTTATTTCATGTATAGAGATAGCTAGCGTAGGAAATTAAAGAAGGCAGACTACGGACTTTTCTGGTTGCAAATATCTTCTTTCTTTAATATGATCAATATATTTACATTTTACCCCCAAAAAAAAGATTATCCTCAAATCCAATTTTTATTTTGGATATTCTTTAACTTATAAATTTTAGGGAACTAGATTTACATAATAGATCTCTAAAAGATAATCATCTTCTTAACCATGTTCTTTTCAAAAACTAATCTCTAAAAGTGTTTACCATTGGATAATAGCACTTTGATACATCAATAATATATACTAAATATTTTTTTTTCCGATTCGTCCTTATGACAAGTAAAAAGAAATAAGAAACTGAAGATAATGTTTTTTTTTTTGAGTAATCTACTATGTAAATCTTGTGTCCTAAGATTTCATATATTTTAAAAAATATTTAAAATAAGAAATTAGATTTGAAGATAATCTTAAATTTAAAATAAATTATTTTTTATATTAGTGATTGGAATAAACATAGTATTTTTACTTTATCCCAAGCCTATTAAATTAAAAGTAATATAAAATTTGTGCAAAAAAAGTTCATTTTTTTTTTTTCAATTTTAGTTTTAAAATTTAAGTTTTTGACGTTTTTATTGATTTAATATATTTTTAAAATTATTAATTTTTTCCTAATATAATTATTTTCAAATTTAACTCCGCCTGTGGTAAACTCTAGGGTTCGTTAGTTCTCTAGAGTTTATCGTTGATTGTCCCAAGCCAGTGTAAAGGAGGAGGGTTTGCGTTAGGTTGGCAGCCAGCATTAATAAACCCTGCCATTCTCATGAATATGGATCATATAAGAAATCGTTTAAATGTTAGGACGCCACCCGTTGCATGTGGCGCGCTGCAGGGTCCGACTGCGTCGTCTTGGCAAGGACTGCTACATCTCCATAACTTGGGTGTAGTGCAAAATGTGCAAGAGGCCCCGTACGGCAAGAAAGCATTACAAGTTAAATCTTTTACTTCTTGGCAAGGACCACTACACTCTCATAAGGGTGTGGGAGTAGTGGGAGCTAGGAAAAATGCCCAATGTAGAAAACAACCTAAGAATAATCCTAGAAATGATAAGACTTGTAGGTTAGGGAGTTGGAACATAGGGTCCTTAATAAGTCTCTAGAGCTAGTAGAATGTATGAGAAGAAGAAAGGTCAATATAATGTGTTTGCAAGAAACCAAATGGGTAGGTGAAAAGGCCAAAGTTTTAGATAACACGGGGTACAAACTTTGGTATAGTGGGAAAGATAGGAATAGGAATGGGGTAGGTGTTATAGTGCATTCATTATTCATAGACCAAGTAGTAGGGGTGGTTAGGAAGGGGGATAGATTAATAACCTTAAAATTATGATAGGACATGAGGCCATAAATATAATTAGTGCGTATACGCCTCAAATGGGATTAGACAAAGCTACTAAAACAAAATTTTGGGAAGATTTGGAGTCATTGATCCAATCAATCCCTCAAAATGAAAAAATCTTTAAAGGTGAGGATTTAAATGGACATGTAGGAAAGAAAAATGAAGAATATGAGAGGGCTCATGGGGGTTATGGTTTTGGGATACAAAATAATGAAGGTAAAACTATATTGGACCTTTCGGTGGCATATGACTTTGTCATATGTAACACCTTATTTCAAAAAAGGGATGAACACTTGATTACATATAAAAGTGGCTTTAGCAAATCACAAATTATTTACCTTTTAACTAAAAAGAGTGATAAAAAACTTTGTAAAGATTGTAAGGTGGTACCGGGAGAGTGTCTAACAACTCAACATAGGTTGTTGGTCATAGATCCAAGAATTAAAACCAATATATGTAAGAGAAAAATACCTAAAATACCTAGGATAAAATGGTGGAATCTTAATAACAAAGATAAAAAATATAGGTTTATTAAAACGTTAATTGAAAAAGTTAATTGGAACATGGAAAAAGAATCCAATAAACCTTGGGAAAAGGTAACTAAAAAGTAAGAGCAATCGCTAAAAAAGAACTAGGAATCTCAAAAGGGAATAAATGCAATAAAGAATTATAGTGGTGGAATCAAGATATTCAAAAAAAAGTAAAATAGAAAAAAATAGTATAAAGCATTGTATACTTGTAGGAATGATGAGAATGTTGAAAAATATAAAAATGCTAAAAAAAAGTGAAAAAAGTAGTAAGTGAGGCAAAGACAAAAGCTTTTGAAAACTTTTGCCAAAAACTAGATACTAAGGAGGGAGAAAAAGAAATTTATAAAATTGCAAAAATAAGGAAAAAAAAATAAAAGATTTAACCGAGATTAAATGCATAAAAGATGAACATGGGCATGTCTTAGTTGATGATAAGATCATCAAGGATAGGTGGAAAGATTATTTCTATAAATTATTTAATGAAGTAGATAATAGGGAAACAACACAAGGTGAACTAGAGCTAAGTGAGACACATAAAAATTTCACATATTATAGGAAAATCCAAATTAAAGAGGTTGAGAAAGCTTTGCACAAAATGAAAAAGGGTAAATCCGTAGGTCCCGATGATATCCCAATAGAGACATGGAGATGCCTTTGCGAATTTGGGATTAAGTGGCGTACGGAGTTATTCAAGATAATCATGAAGAGTAAGAAAATGCCTAACCAATGGAGGAAGAGTAAACTAATACCCTTGTTTAATAATAAAGGAGATATACAAAATTGTGCTAACTATAGGGGTATAAAACTAATGTGTCACACAATGAAATTGTGGGAAAGGGTAATAAAAACTAGGCTAAGGCAAGAGACAAACATAATGGAAAATCAATTTGGCTTGATGCCCGGAAGATCAACAATGGAAGCTATACATTTATTCAGAAGATTATGTGAGCATTTTAATGATAGAAAATTAGATTTACACACAGTTTTCATTGACCTTGAAAAGGTATATGATAGAGTTAATAGCGATATAATGTGGCGGGTGTTGGAAAAGAGGGGAGTAAGAGTAGGATATAGAGAAATAATAAAAGACATGTATGATAACGCAACAATTTGTGTGAGGACTCCCGTAGGGATTTCGGGTGAGTTTCCCATCACGGTTGGCTTGCATCAAGGGTCGGCATTGAGCCCATACCTTTTTGCTTTGGTAATTGATGAAATCACTAAACACTTGCAAGTAGCCATCCCTGAATGCATGTTATTCGCGGATGACATAGTTCTAATAGATGAAACAAAAGGGGTTAATGCCAAGTTATAGGATTGGAGAGAGGCGTTAGAATCTAAAGATTTTACAATAAGTAGGGCTAAAACAGAATATATGGAATGTCATTTTAGTAACCATAAGAGTAATAACATGGTAAATGTTAAGATTGGAGAACATAAAGTGAACACATCTAAAAGTTTTAAATATTTAGGATCCATTATAGAAGAAAATGAAAATATTGATAAAGATGTAACACATAGAATCCAAACCGGGTGGAATAAATGGCGTAGTGCCTCATCAATACTTTGTGATCGTAAAGTACCATTGAGTTTGAAAGGTAAGTTCTATAAAACGGCCATTCGACCGGCGATGCTTTATTGATCCGAGCGTTGAGACACTAAATATGAAAATGAGCAGAAAATGAGGGTAGTGGAGATGTGAATGTTAAGATGAATGTGTGGGTATACTAGATTAGATAGGACTAGAAATGATAGCATTAGAGAGAAAGTAGGGTAGCTCCAATAGACGAAAAAATGAGAGGAAACCGTTTAAGATGGTTTGGGCATGTGCGTAGGATACCGGTAGAGGCTCCGGTGAGAAGGATAGAAACTATAGAATCAAGAATTCAAATTAAAAGGGGCAGGGGTAGACCTAAGAAAACATGGAAAGAACCTATAAAAAACGATTTGAAATATTTAAATTTGTGCGATGAGTTATGCACCGACCGTGCATGATGGCGACATATGACCCATATAGCCGAGCCCACTTAGAGGGAAAAAGGCTTTTTGTTGTTGTTATAATTATTTTCAAATTTATATACATATTTTATTTAATGTAATTTTTTTAAAATGCAAAAGAAAATTTATTTCAAAAATTACCCCGTTGACTTGATCCTAAATCTGGTAAAAATTGCATGAATAGTGTTAAAGAAAAAAAATAACGTTTTGAAATATAGAGGACCATTTTATTGAAATATTAATGTTGAAGACCAAAATATTCATTTGATCTATTGTAAAGGATCATTTTTAGATTTTAGTCTAGCATAAAGGGAAGAAGAAAAATATACAAACAATGGACCAAAAAAAAAAAAGAAAGAAAGGAAAAAAACAAAAAACAAAACTCCAAACATTTTCCCTGATAAAATTCAAAGCTACATTTCTCTCATTTGTGGATGAAGAAAAAGAGGCGGGATACTTTGCTCTGAAAAGAAGAAATTTTCAGGATCAACTTCACGTTTAACTGTTGCCAGCCTCCTGAAATTATCTCCAAAATACCTAGATCCCCATGTCCTATAAGCTTTTGAGTAAGGAGAAGTAGTAGTCCAGCTACCAGAAGCAATATGTCCATCACCATCATTAGTGCCTAAATCGAAATCCCTAGCATTCACAATAGCACCTCTTGGCCCTTTTGACACAAAAGGAGTCATGAAATCATACAATCCTCTCAGCCAATTCATGTAGGATTCAGCATTAGCATTATTTTCATCTTGATCCAACCACGCCACGATGTACAATATCTCATACAGAACACCTTTCCTGTGCGGAAATGGAGTTTCCGATTTCGAAATCTCATTCATCTTTCCTCCATAAGGATGTAATTCAATTTGTATGATAGGGGGGGTGGTGGTAGTTGTATTATTAATACGATCATAATCTTTTGATGAACATCTTTTCCACAATTCATCCAATGTTTCGTAAGGTATAGGTTTGTATACCAAATCTACCTTGCCCTTGAAATAAGGAGGAGGAAAAGGGGCAACTCTATTCTTCAAGGCATCTGAGGTTACCCCTTTTGGATACAATGAAAAGCGCATAACTGAATCAATCCAACTCATCTCCTCACAATCTTGTTTCCTCAACCCGATTTCGGGGAAGATTTCTTCCATCATCTTGACAAGATCATCAGATCTTCCAAGGAAAAGTGACCTAAATGTTGCTGTTGTTTGAGCAACAGTTGACCCTCCTGCTGATGATAGTACTACACTGAGGAGCAAATCTTCGTGGGCTTTGTGTGCAACTTCTTGCCATTTGTGGATTAAATCAATGGCTCCGTGTTCCAAGCTCCTGGAAACTTCAAAAACAGTGACAATTGGTGAAACTTTCACGAGACTGATTTTCCATGCCAGGATGACTCCAAAACTTGCTCCTCCGCCCCCTTTGATAGCCCAGAAATGATCATCCCCCATTGAATTCTTATCCAGAATCCGGCCATTGGCATCCACGATCATCGCATCGAGGACGTTATCAGCAGCAAGGCCGTATTTTCTGATGAGATTTCCAACTCCGCCACCGCTGAAATGTCCCCCAATGCCGACCGTAGCAAAAAGCCCCCCTGGAAAGCCATGAACAGGGCTTTTCAGGGCAATGGCGTAATACAATTCCCCGAGACTCGCACCGGATTCCACCCACGCGCTGTTGTCTTCCAGGTCAACTTTAATGGACCTGAGATGCTTCCTCAGATCCACCATTACAGACGGAGGCGAAAACTTGGACGACGAAGAAGCGTGTGACGATCCTTCAAATCGTGCCCGCCGCTTCGGATAATGATCCGAAGTCCACTGTTCCTGCAACATTTGACAGTGGTTTGCACTTGGGAATAGCTTTCAGGTGTGATTATGGCCAGGGGCTTCTTCTTCTTTCTGTTACTGCTAGAAATTTCCAGGAACCTGAGATTTTCAATCCCAGATGACCAAATTGATTCGTATGATGAATTAATGCCTGGAAAATGCAACAGGGGATTTAGGATGGAAGCGTTTGATCTGAATTCATGTGAAAGGCAGCGGATGAAATTTTCAGGAATAGAACTAGAATGATAATCAGCTGATACAGAAGGCTGAAAAAGAGATAAAGAAATAATTAGAATTTGTAGCAACATGGCTCTGGATTTTTATTTACGTTTAGATTTGGATGATTTTGAGACCTATTTCGTGGTTTCCTTGGGCAAAGCAATTACAATTCCGTGCTAGCTATCTAATCCTAAATATAGGCGTCACTGGAAATACCACCAAAGGATTATAATTATTACTAAATAATTTATGAAAGCCAACTTTTCTGCATACTGTAAAAATTCATTGTATATAAACATACGAAATTCCAATTCATAAGTAAGACAACGAGTGAACAATGATTATGATCTCTGCGGAAAAATTGTGAAGCAAACCTTGAGCTGGGAAGAGCAGCAAAATATTCTACTCCCTCAGTACTAAAGTTTGCGAATTGTACTAGAAATAATATAATTGGCAATAGTATGAAGGGAGAAGGATTATTGTTTTTTATTTTTTTTATATTGTAGAGTGTCCACCGTCGATAACAGTGATTAATCTCTCTCACTCATGGTAGTCACCTCGATAGATGAGAGAGCTAACCAAAGGATTTAAGGTTCTTTTATGTTCATGATGAGATTCGAACTCTCGATCTATAATAAAGGGTGGAGAAGTCTTTATCACTCCACCACAATTACTTTGGTTATGGTTAAGGATTATTGTTAATTTAAAAGAAAGATTCGTCAGGGTTTGTCTTTGCATAAATCCAATCTGCTGATGATATTTTGTATTATTCAGATAGAAATACAGCTTATCTCACCCACTAAAATCCAAAATTGGAGAACATGTTTATTGAAGTTACAGTGATTAGCTGATTGTCGACTTCAAAATGATATTACATTGAACCCAGAAAGCATCATCATTATTTAATGTGCAAACATTTTCTTTCATTTTTGTAATAATGCTTTATATTTCCTCCGTCCAAAAATTAATGTTCAATTTAGATTTTTATTTTTAATTTCAATTGTGTTAAAATTGAAATTTCAAACTGCACAATAATTCTGGATCAGAGGAATAATATTTTAGCAGCCGGGTCCAAACTTTTATTTTGATTTAAGCATCAATAACTAACAATGTTTATCAAATGCTTTTTCTGTTATCAAATGCTTCTCTGTTTTTTATCATCCATCATGACAATTGTCCTCAGCAATTACCGCTATACTAGAATTTAAATGCTTGACCTTCCCGAGCTTGGGCTATGATTTATTCCCCAATTATTAAACGGAACTCTATATAGTATCATGAACATGCACAAACCATGATCAAACGAAAGCTCTATTGAAAAGATAGAGAGACAACAAATATGCATACTAGCAGCATAACCAAGTAACTGCTACATCATCCATATTGATCATGATCATAAATGTGGATGTGATTAAATGTGTTTCAAGAATGTTTAACAATTTTTTTAGGGTTATGCTATTTGTTTTCCCCTAAATCTTAGGAAGCGCCACTTTTAACAACTAGATTTTCATTTTTAGTTTCATACTAAAATTGAAATTTTATACTACACAATAATTCTAGATCAGAGGAAATAATATTTTAGCAGCCGGGTCCAAACTTTTATTTTGATTTGGGCATCAATAACTAACAATGTTTATCAAATGCTTTTTTTTTTTTCATCAAATGCTTTTCTGTTTTTCATCATCCATCATGACAATTGTCCTCAGCAGTTACCGCTATACTAGGATTTGAATGCTTGACCTTGCCGAGCTTGGGCTATGATTTATTCCCCATTTATTAAAGGGAACTGTATATAGTATCATGAACATGCACAAACCATGACATCAAACGAAAGCTCTATTGAAAAGAGAGAGAGAGACAACGAATATGCATACTAGCAGCATAATCCAAGTAACTGCTACATCATCCATATTGATCATGATCATAAATGTGGATGTGATTAAATGTGTTTCAAGAATGGTTAACAATTTTTTTAGGGTTATGCTATTTGTTGCCCCCTAAATCTTAGGGATACCCCTGTTATAATTTGAAACCCACAAATCATTTTGTTCCATTTCTTCGAATTCTCTCAAATTCTAAGCCAAAAAAAAAACATAATTCATTAATCGAAGGCTACAGCAATGGAGGTTTAAATTGGGGAATATGAATATTCATGATTTTTTTATCTGAAACTAGTATTAACCACGCACGTTGTGCGGTGATATAATATAATATATATTACTTTAATAATTAAAAAATATTTTGTTCCGGAAGAGAGTTGTATAGTTAGAAAAAAATACAATTTCTAATTGAATATATTCTTTGGTTTATTATCTTCGGTTTATTTCACTTTGTAATCCAGTTTGGCTATGAGATTTTTATTTTTCATGTATATACATTTATACATAAGTATATGATGCGAATCATGTAGCTTTCCATGGTGATTCTCCTAGTGAGGGAAATGAGCTAGTCCTTCATTCTAGTTTTGGAATGCCAAGTTTACTTTGCAGGCCAATCAAGGAAGAAATGATGGATCTTGACTACCTATGTGATAGGGAGTTGGTTCAAGAGATCTATGATCAAGATAATGAGAATGTCATTAACTTTGGGGTTCAAACCAAGGAGATGATGATCTCATGGAAATAAGTGCTCAAGAGTATCAAGAGAGTTTGACTCTATGTGCTCCATGAAGATCATTGATCAAGCTAGTGAGAAGAGTCATTTAGGTTCTTGAATGGACGACCTATTTGATCAAAGTATTCAAGATTGAGTCCATTGCTACACAATTGGATATGTTTTGCAAACTATCTAACTTGTTTCAAGTGTTTTTCCAATCTTTTGGAGTCAATAAAGAGAATTCTACAAGTTTTGGAGTAAATTAGAGTTTTCTACAACTTAAGGGGCGCAAGACCAATATTCCACTTTTGAAAGGGCGTTCAAGTCATTTTACTTCAATAATTTGGAGCTGATTTTCAAGATTTAGAGGTTTTCTAAGTCTAGGAGGTATTTTCAAAATTTTATCTAGTTAGATAAGTCATGTGGGCTGAATAAAGCTAGAGTGTTTTGATTATGAGTGTTAGATTCCTTCTAGATATTATCCTATTTGAGGATAAGTCATTTAGATAAGGTTTCCTAGATTTTAGATAGAGTCAAAGAGATCAAATACTCTTCTACTTCTACTCCTTGTGAGATAAGATTAGAGATCCTAATTGATCTTGTTTTCTTGGTGGTGGCCGAATTTCTTAGCCTATAAATAGGAGGCATGGCCGAAATTCAAAAGTACTCTTGAGTGGTCATTTTTGTTGTCTCTTTTGAGAGTTTTTTCTGCGAGGAATTTTTATTAAATGAAGTGTCCATTTCTCGTGTTAAGTATGATCTAACTAAGAGGGTTTTCATCTTGTCTTGGATCTTTTGATCTTGCAAAAACCGTTCTTTTTCAAGTATGCTTCTTGATAGAATTGTTTTAAAACAAAACTTCTTATTTTCATACTACTTCTAGTAGTTCGATTGATGAGCCTTTCTTTTGGCTTGATGTTCGAATTCATGATGAGTGTGTTTATGAGTTCCATTGTGAGATTTGTCCTACTTTTGTTGGATGAGTTGTGCTTTGGCATAAGGATTTTGAGATAGTGTATGTGTTGCATATCTTTGCTAGTTATGGAGATTACTAATCAAAAGGATTTAGGACAAAAGGATTTATAACGGGGTAAATTAGTCCAAAGGGGGCGCTACGTAGGATTTAGGGGATAAAATAGCAGCCCACTTTTTTTAATGTGAATTAATAATTATAAACAATTAATCGTTTCGGAATGGGATGAGTATCCAACATTTCTTCATGTGACCTTTGATACTCCGGATCGGCTGAACAATTAAAATAGTTTGTTTGATGGAGGTTAGTCAAATGTATAACCCTTAAAGATGACATATTAATAATCATGAACAGCCATAACATTTGTGACCTTTAGTGGCTGATCCAATTGAAATTTGGATTTTTTTATACATAAATTTTAGAAATATGGTTAAAAAAATAGAAATATTCAGACAAGTTTGACACCAGTACATGTATGAAATTATTGGAGTATTGTTGTTTTATAACAGAGAAAATTAATTTCATTCGGCGCACACCCAAGAAAGAAAAAGCCTAATCAAAAGGAATCTTATGGAACCAGATCCAATCTTGGAAAACAAGTGAACTGCAGGGATTCCTGACGACAGAGAGTTTGTCTCGACCTTTGTGTACTTGTGTTTTTTTTTTTTTAAAGAAAATTAAATTGATGGAATACTTGTATTGTTTAGGTGATACTAGTTTTATCTTCTATGTAAAGAGCAAGTGACCTGCTGCTTATACAAAAGTGTAACTGACAGCAAATTTGTTTCTTCTCGTCGATGTATGTATCAAACCTGGATCTCTTCACCATCGCTGGGCCTGGAATTGTTAGTCAAGATTTATTACTGCATAGTTCTGTCCCGAAAACTAGTTCAGAGAGTTTTGAAATTTACTTTGAATAGTTCACATTGAATTTCAAAATTCTCAATAATATGAATTTAAAATATTTGAATTATTTTTTTCAGACGAAAGGAATAGTATAATTCATCTCTCATTGTTATAACCACAGGTTTATCCCACATCTAGCTAGTTCGCAATAAGTTCATCTACCCATAACAAAATACAATGCTTTTTTCTTTCGTTAAAATGAATATGTGGAGAAGATCACATGCCATCAAGCACATCACCGGTTCCAAATACGTGATAGTCGTTATGTACATTAAAAACTATCTCTTGCGTAAATGATACTAACATGCGACGGTCATATATATGGGAGCTGATTCATGAGTTAAAAGTAAACCAGTTACGAGATTAAGTGTGTCTGTTAGATTTGGTCCCAAAATAACAGTCTTATTCTTCTCATAGAAATATACAATTCTCTACAGCCCACAAAAGTTGCCAAATCCAGAATATAACGCATATATAACATTTTGACTCTTTTCTTTGCCTTACACCAGGAAAAAAACACCATGCACCAAATCATCATTCTTCTAGGTGTATTAGTTCTTCTATACTTCCTACTCGTCAGGTTCATATATTTCACCCTATGGATCCCATTCAAAATCCAACGTCATCTCAACAGACAAGGAATCAAAGGCCCCCGATACCGTCCGATATACGGAAATACTTGCGAGTTCAAGAATGAACTCGACCGGACTTACGAAAAACCCATGGGATTAATCAGCCATGATATCATTCATCGTGTAGATCCATGCTTCCACAAGTGGAGTGCCATGTACGGTAAAACTATGTTGTTTTGGCATGGGTCAATTCCGAGGCTAACCATAGCTGAGCCGGAAATGCTGAAAGAGGTTTTCCTTAACAAATCGGGTAAGGTTATCAAAGTCAGCCTTCCGCCGCTTGCTAACCAGCTCTTCGGTAAGGGACTTGTTGGGTTGGAGGGTGAGAAATGGTCCGTTCATCGGAAAGCTGCCAATCCGGCTTTCTTCGTCGACCGAGTAAAGGTTTGTTTTTCATTTTAATTTTTTTTAAAAAAATTATTTTTCTTTTTTATACATAAGTTATGCCCCAAGACTTAATTAATTTAACAAGTAGTAGTATAAATTAGTGGTTTTTCTTGGGTATATTTCGTGAAGGTGAAGGTTGAAATAATTTGAGGACAACATTTATAATCCAGTAATAAAAGGAAAATGATATATACCATAAAAATAATAGTGAAATGTGATAGTTGTTACTATAGTAATTAATTATCAAATGTTATGTTAGTAGTTATGATCTTTGAAAGATAGTGATTTTATCATTTATAAATTACCATCTCATTTTACTGTTGATGTTCACTGTTGTGTATGGTGATAAATATTTAAGTGGATCTCTTAAAGGTCCATCTTCTTTGGTATATACGGTCGATCCAAGATCCACCCTCGGCAATTTATCTCAGTATGCAGTTTATGCATGTGACATCCCCTGGAGTCCGACCTCGGGATTTGATGGAACATTATTTTTAAAAGAAAATAAAATTAATATATTATGGTCGTCATAGTTTTGTGAACCGAATATGAAATGCAAGACAATACTAATTACAAAAACACACGGGATTGTTCCATCTCAATACTAAATGGAAATAGATGAGGTCACTCGTGTAATTTATAGAGTGATATCATCAATCTCTCCCCATTGATGGACGATGAAGAAATGTATAAGTTAATAAAAAGAATAACATATGTGGATTTCAAATATTGTACATTTCACTCATTAAATCTTTCCATTTCGAAACTTCTGGCAGTCATGGATTCCCGAAGTTGTAGATAGTACTAAAAAGGTTGTTGAAAGGTGGGAAAATGACCTAGGAGGAGTGGGTGAAATAGAAGTGGATGTGCTCAAGGAATTCCACATTCTATCCACAGAAATATTGTCGAGAACAGGATTTGGTAGTAACTTTGAGGAAGGAAGGCGCATTCATGAATTGATTGATCGACAAGCTCAGTTGACAATGCTGGCTTTAAGGAGTGTTTACATACCAGGTTTCAGGTGATTCTTAATCAACCTCTTCTTAGGTTTGACCACTAAATTTCGTAATAATACCAATGACTGGATTCCCTGCCTAAATAAAAATTCTTGTCACAAAATATAGGTTCTTGCCGACTCGGAACAACCGATTGAGGCGCAATCTCAGTAACCAAACCCGACGGCTGATAAGGGATTTGATTGAGAGGCAGAGAAAAGTTGGAGGGAATTCAAACTGCCTTCTGAGCTTCTTAATCAACGGCGAATTGTCAACTGAAGAAGTGATTGACGAATGCCAAACTTTCTACTTTGCAGGAAAAGAAATCGTCGCGATATTCTTGTCTTGGACACTTTTACTTTTAGCATTGCACCCAGAGTGGCAAACTAAGGCTCGAGAAGAAGTGTTTCAAGTCTGCAAGAACGACGAGTTTCCGAATGGCGATGCTTTGAATGACATGAAAGTTGTAAGTGCACTAGCTAGCCTAATCAACTGCTAAGCACCAACCTTACACTCCTTTGGTCCTAATATAACTGACGTATTAGCACTAAAGTTAATTCAAACTTTCACCTTATAAGTTATAATTATGACAAGCAGTAGGAGAATATTTGGAAATTTTTATTCTGATTGATGTTTGCTGTTAAGAGAGTTATTTATCCCATATCGCATGCGTTAAAAATCATTGATCTACACTATTGGCAATTAGTTTTTCGACGCGAGTTTAAATTACATATATAGTTTGACATCTCTTGACTAATTAAGTACTCTCATTTTATAAACAGGTGACTATGATACTCAATGAAACACTTCGGCTCTACCCTCCAATTGCTGTTGTGGTGAGGCAGGCATCCGAAAATATGAAGGTAGGAAACCTTGATGTTCCAGCAGGCACGCAGTTTTATTTGCCTATTGCTGCTGCTCATCATGATCCTGAAATATGGGGTCCAGACGCGAATGAGTTCAATCCACAAAGATTTTCAGAGCCCCGAAAACATTTGGCCTCGTTCATTCCATTTGTCATAGGGTCAAGAATGTGCATTGCTCCAAATTTTTCTATCATGGAAGGCAAAATCATCCTAGCTATGATTCTCAAGAAATTCGCCTTCCAGCCCTCGCCGGCATATGTTCATGCTCCCGCAACTTTCCTTACTATTACTCCACTTTATGGTGCTCAAATTCTTTTCAGGAGGATTTGAAAAAAACAACTGTTGCAGTTTGAGTTATGTGCTATCTTGTTTGTATTCTTTTTGGAGAAACTTTTCAGTTTATGAATTCTAAGGACTATTCTTAATTAATTGAAAACCACTTTCATCACTGCATGTCTTCATACATACATAAAGCGCGGCGCCTAAGTGTCGTGACCAATGATAAATAAGGAGAGCACAAGTCATGTCGACATGATTGGATTCCGCCCGTTTTATTTCTTTAGAACTTCTACAGTGAAGTCCCTCATCTTATGGATGTGAACGATGAAATTATTTTCGCAGAATATATACATGTTCACTTTTAAAAGTATGGGTGAAGATGAACAGTTTTGCTAAGCTTACATCTTTTTTCATAGATAGCCAAGCTACTCTCTATCTCATTGTTGTTAAACTCGGATCGGACCGGCCGGTTCAACCGGTTAAATTGGGAACTGGACCGAGTGACTTGAAAAGTCTCTTTTTTGTGACTCGGTCGAAATCGGTCAAAACCCCGAGTGAATCGGAAACCGGGCAGACCGGGTTGACTCGGAACTTATGTTTTTTGCATTTTTGGGCCAAATTTTTACCTTTTCTCCCCTCGTTTTTTGTGTTTTTCTCCCTCTTTCTTGGTTCAAATATTTGCATTTTATTTTTAAATGGCCCAACAACTTTTATTCATGAATTAATTTGTCATTTTAGTCCCAAATTTTCTAGTTCAACTTATAAAACAACCATATTCAAATTAAATTCTTTATAAATATTTTCCTCATATATGAAATCCTATTACTTTACACAAAATTTAACTATACCTTGAATATGATGAAATTAAATTACATATATACATTTTATTAATAATAAAAGTTGATTTCCTTGTATAACTTTATAAATTTTAATCATAAATAATTAATATACTTATCTTAAACTGTAATTACATGCTCTAAAGAACTATTGTTGACTATTACCATAAAAAAGATTCATAAATATTAAGTTTTTCTAATTATTAATATATTTTTAAATTATATATTATTTATTACGTCGTAATGACATCATCCGAGTCGACCCCCCCAGTCGACCCGAATCGACTCCTAAAACCCCTGAACCCTACCCTCTCCGAGTTAGTGTCCAAGCCGAGTCTGAAAACATTGCTCTATCTTCTTCTTATTTATATTACCTCCATTCCAAAAAAATAGTTCCTTGTAGTTATTGCAAGCAGTGTGGTGTCTCAATGTCCATACATGTGACATTTACAATATTAATAGCAACTTGGCTTATCTCTCCTAGTACTATTATTCTTTTCTTAGCAGTGTTTATAATGTTTAATATTTTCTGCCAGCTTTTGACAAAAGGCATCTTCCTGTTAACGGCCTTTTGGATGTTCCTCTTAACAGCTCTACAGCTTCTAGTTGAATTAATAGTCCTTCACAACTATTCATTTTCCTAGTTCCTTTAGTCAAATATCAGTTTTCCTAGTTCCTTTAGCCAGCACTACAGGACCCATAGCTCTTCCAGTTTTGTTTTTTTTTAAAAAAAAAAAATCTACCCAGTGGATCTCACTTAAATGTGGGTAAAATCATTCCTGGTGGGAATCGAACCCTGATCTATTTTCAGGCTGGACAACAACCTAACTAGTAGGCTATCATTCAATTCCCACTCTCCCAATTTTGTTATTAAGGAAGGGTTAAACTTTTTTGGATTAAAATTTTTTAATTTTTTATGTTCGCCCCTATAAGGAGAGAAAAATTTTTCCATCCATCCCAAAATTAGTTTTCAGTCTGTTTTTTTTTCAATTTTAGAATAAATTGTACTAAAAGCAAAAATTCAGACTGGACAATCATTTTTAGACAAAGAGAGGGAGACTATCATTTTTCCCTCCTATTTGAAATTTCTAACTGTGCTACTGATTTTGATTTTTTGGTTTGGCTTTTATAACGTGTTGTTCTTAGTGAAACACTTATGTAAATCATAAGACATAATCACAAGTTAGTTTATTTATCGTCATCATAAGACTAATATCAAGAAAACCATAATAAGACTTGGAAAAGATGAAAAAAATGTTTGACTTGTACATGAACAATTGGTTTTGAGGTACGGGCTCCTGAAAATAACAAAAGCCAATAGAACCTCAAGTTAAGCTTTTAAGATGACGTAACGACTATTCACCGCATCTTGTCAAGTTCTAATTTCCAGAGATATCCTCCACTACTACATTTTCATTATTAATTTTTTACTTGTACAAAGAAGTACATAACAGAAAATAACAAAAGTTGATGCCACCTAGTGCAGTGACGAGCCAGTACACATTGTCCAATCTCCCATTATTTAAGTTTTCAGGCAACCAATCCGTTGAACCCCTAACAATGTCAATCAAGCCATTTCCCATGTAAAATCCAATGCCAATACATAAAGAAAAAACCGCAGTCGAAGTGCTTTTCAAGTGTTTAGGAAACTCTTTGTAGTAGAATGAAATTTGTCCCGGAAAATGAAATCCTTCTCCAATTCCGGCAAGAGCTAGTGATGGCACCAACCAGAAAATTGACATTGGCACCACAGCATTAATGTCTTGGCCCTGTAAATTATGCAATCGAGCCATCTTCAGCCTCTTCGCCTCCACTAGCGCTAAAACCGCCATGCTTACGACATTGAGCACGTGACCTATTCCTACACGTTGGAGGGGAGAGATGGGCTTGCAGGTAATCTTATTCCACATTTTGAGTAAAAGTCTATCAACAAAGAAGATGGTGATGCAAGTCGACATGAAAATGAAGATCGGCATTGTTCCAGCCGGAATCTCGAGTTTCTGTCCAAGGTGACGGTCCATCGATAAAGCCTGGAGATTTACCATACTAAGTTGGATGACTAGTGGAGTGGAGACAATCAATGAACTTATCCATAGTGGAACCAGTTTGATTAGGCATTTGAAGTCTTCTACTTCTGTCACTGTACAAAGTTTCCATGATTTTGTCATCTTCCCCTGTTGTCCAATATCCCATTCAGTTCTAAATGCTGCACCATTTAAACACCTGTTTCCAACCAATTAGGTTACTGCCCATGTTTTGAGGTCTCATATATCAATGATGAGAATGATACATCTTGTGATAAATTAATACATAGTGATTTTTTTTTTTTTGGTTTTGAGGTCTCATATAATTAATTAGGTAATCATAGTGATTAGATAAACATGGTTTTTAAACATGTAAACCAAAACTTAGCCTTATGTCACTAGCAGATGCTGACTACATCATTAATTAGTTACTACAAATAACGGTACAAGCAGATTTTACCATAAGAATTTCGTAGGCAAAGCAGGAGTCCCATAGTCATGACCTTGGCAGTAATCATCCGGGTTATGTGAATGTGTGACACCACTTTTTCTGACAGCTGCAACAACAACACGAGCCAAGCTCGCGAAAGGGCTACCGTGAGGTTTCATCTGTCGATAGAAACTAGTTCCGGCCAGAAAAAGCATTAATGCAAGTGTATTTGTCGCAAAACAAATCCCAAATCCCCACGCCCAACTCACATAACTTTCAACATAAACAATAGCTGTGGAGCTCATGACATAAGAAATGTAAATGACAAATGTGAACCAGTTGAAGAAAACTCCTTGTTGCTTTGATTTATCAAATTGGTACGCGCCAATTGATCCTACGGTGAATCGTGTTCCAGCCAGTCCAACAGATACTAGTCCTAAGCCAAGATAAAGAGCCGTATGTTGGATTAATGTTGGGGTTTTGCAGGGGTCTGATGATCCACTTTCACATGGAGGAGGTCTTAGTTTACTTAAGGCTGCTGTTAAAATTAACAGCAACAAACCCTGCATAATAATTAAACACAATTTTTTTTTTCAGTATTACAATTAATTATTATTAAAAGGTGCCTTCATCTAATAAGCTAAAGCCATAGGTTTATTTTAATTCCTAAAGCCGGAATTAAAGTCACGGACACTAATTGATGCAAGGATCAGATGTATTCGTAACAATAACTTTTGAGGATATCGTGCAAATATTAAGACTGCCGCCAGTTTGAGTTTTACTTTTGGTTAAAATTGTAGTAAAAGTGAAAATCTAAATTGGACAATTATTTTGAGATAATATGTCTCAACGAAAATACGACACTTAATTGAGAAAGGAAAAAAAAAAGGATTAAGTGGGGTGCAGATTCGTAAGACTGACCAGTGATGTAATGAGGGAAGAAATCCAGATGACAGAATAACATCCCAAAAATGAGTCAGCTAAAATGGCAGCTGCAACCGGTAAAATAGAAATAATGGCGTTGGTTGCATTGTAAATTTTAGCGGCACTGATTCTCTCAATATTGAATTCTTGAATCAGATACACTTCAAGATTTGAAACCAGGCCTCCATACGCCATTGATAACCCAGCCACGGTTGCTGTTTACATTAATTTTCAGTTTTAAGAATAAAAGGCAAGGGAAAAAAAAACCAACAACAACAAGAGGCAGTTACCTAAAATGAATGGCAAGGTGATCCAACCGCCTTTCTTAGCTGTCGGAATCGGACCAAAGTCCCCAGAATCTTCGATACTCTTATTATTGGAAAAGTCTTCCATGGTGTTATAAGCAAGCTGTAAGTGTACCAAGCAGCTAACTCTTGGAGGGATTTTATTTGAGTTATCGCTTTCTACTATTCAGTGATCACTGTACTTAATATATAAGCTCATGATGCTGCATAACAAAAGGAATTACGGGAAAAGCTAAGGACTAACCAGCTTGAAATTAAATATTGGTTTCAAGTGGATATTAAATTTATTTCTTTTCTTGTTTTTCTTTTGGGAGGTGTAATCACAAGAGTAAGCTATATGCTCCTCATCTCTAGACCGCAACTTGGTTTGAAATATATACGAACGGTATGCTGATATTGATGTTGATATGGATATTGATTTTTTAAGAGGAACAATTTAGGATTACAACTACGAATATTTCTATGTCCTCAAAAACATTCTCCATCTGTTTCGGAATGTAACTTAGATTGAGTTTTGAGATTTATACTAAAATAGTACAAATTCAAAACTTAATATAGAATATTTTTTTGGACGCACTAAATTTTAACTTTTTATTGTTTAACATTGAATTTTAAAATTTATACTAAAAAGAATAGTATAAATCTCAAATTTAATATGGACTACTTTTTGGGTTAAAGGAAGTATTCCTTCCATCTCTAAATAATTGGTTGTCCAATTTCAAATTTAACTTTTATTTCAATTTATACTAAAAAAAGTGAAAACTTAAACTAGAGAATATTTTTAGACAGATGGAGTTAAAAATCAATTGTTTCTCCCTTTTGGTGCGTTGTTAATTGTTATTATTGGGCAACACTCAATTTAGTGAATTTGGAAACTCTATATGTTCAATAATTTGCTTGCCAAATCGACATATAAAACACTTGCTTACATATGATAGATAAACAAATACTATATTTGATATTTGGAGTTTATAAAGAATGTCTAGCTAAAGTTAAAGTTAAAAACACTTTTTATGTGGTTAAGCCTTACACGAGCTCGAACTAGCTTTTCTGATTCTCTAGGTTTAAATTGTAAATAGTGCTTTTGAATATTGTTTTGCTTTATTAACAAGTTGCAAACGAGATATTCTCATATAAAATCATTTATTTATTAAATATTTATACATACTTTGCAGAAAAGGTTCATTCCCGGCATCAGATTCCTGCTATATTTATTACTTAGCAAAAAGCCATATTGTTATAGTTTAATTTCAACCACCTTTATTTTTGTTAACAAGGCATTTATTTGAACTACAGTAAAACCTCCATAATACATTTGGGACTCCAAAAATTTATTAAAGTTATTAATTTATCAATAAATTAATAATTATTAATTTACTGATAATTAATATTTTATTAACTTTAAAGATTTTTCAATTATATAAGTGAGAAAATAAAAAAAGAAAATATCTTTAGATCAAGAAACATCAGTTGCAACCCTAACCATAACATTATAAATTTTTTAATTGAACACAAATATGATAATTGCAAACATAAACAAAAATACTTCAGTAAAAAATCTAAATTAATCTTCAAATCTATTTATTATCTTGGTATTTATTAATTTATGAAATTGTGGGGACCTACATTTACAAAGTAGATTTTTGAAAATTATTATCTTATAAACTAATCGAGTTTTTTTATTTTTTGTACTGGTCCCGAGTTGAGACTGGAGAAAAATATTACTCCCTCCATCCCATAATTATTGTCCAATTTTACGAAAATGAAAGATTTTTTTTTTGTAAAACTTAACTATATTTTACCTTAAACAACCGGATATACCCCTACATAAGTAATTGTTTAACCACTAAGATTTTATGGATAATGTTTTTTACTACGGACAAATGTGTAACTTGATTCATAAAAAGTCAAATTGGACAATAATTTTGGGACAAAATTTTTTGAACAAAGTGGACAATAATTATGGGACGGAGGGAGTATTTAATAACTATATTTAGCAAAGTATTTTATTCACAAAAATAACCCATATTATAGGTAAGTATATATTCAAGTTACATTTTACAAAACGTACAGATACTCCGTGTTAGTGTTTGCCTAGTTGTGCAATTAGTATAAAATCTTATATTCACGAAATATATAAATAATGAAAAAAAAAACACATGGTATGTAGTTCTGTTCTGTATCATTCGGTCCACCGATCATGTAGGAGTAAGGTTATATCATCTTAAAGTTTTTTAAAACTTACATTAATGAAGGTAAGAAAAGCTTGCATAAAGATTGAGACTGCTCCTTTAAATCATTCAGGCGGGGGAGAGAGGGGGTTGTGTTGTAGATGTAGGAAAATTTTCTAACTCTTGTCCCAAAAAAAAAAAAAATTATTGTACGGATTGTAAACTATTTTTTGGGTTAAGGGAATTCAATCATGATGTTTTCATTAGTGCGTCAGAGTCAAATGATTTCCATCACCACAGTCTGCCAAACGGTTGTCATGGATGGTGGGTGAAGATAATGGTAGATTAAACTATGCGATGAAATATTAAGGTTCTATTTGATAATTAATTATTACAGTGACTTTTCCTTTTTTTTTTTTCAAACCCAGTGACGAAGCATGGATCTGAACGGTACTCAGGACGGGTGGCAACGATGATCTAGGCGGCAGCGGACGGCCTAAAACCTGCAAGACAGAGCTTCGGGTGTCTTCTGAGGGGTAGACTCTCCGATGCTTAAGTCAATAAGGAAATAGAGAGAATAGATAGAGAGAGGTGGTTGTGCATGTATACGAGGTATAGAAGATAGGTAAAAGATATTTATTATGAGAGAGACACATCTCTTTATATAGAGGTGGTGTTACATGTTTCCTGAAACACTAGCGGAATAGGTTTATGTGGTGATTTAATCTCCAAGTAACTTAATCATAGGCCCAATAGGCCTAGGGTTCAGTAACGACTCGTCAAGTGGCCCTAGCAAGCCATATTCTCGAGGTTCGCAGAGAAGGATATGGGTTGCTACGAGTATTGATGTCTTCTCAACTTTCGTGGTGTTGCCCCAGTTCTCGAACTTTTTCGTTCTCGGGTGTCACTTATATAAGATAAAGAGAAATAGATATATTCAAGAATCGTGTTCCCAGGTTAGTTCATATATGCCTGTGGTGCTGGTCTTGTGTCTGTGCCCATCTAGTAGGTCTTATTTGTCCATTGCCTGTCTAGCAGGTCTTTGTGGGTCGTGCCCGTTGAGCAGGTCTTATTTAAATCCGGTGCCCGTGTAGCAGGTCTTTCGGTTCCTTTCTGATGCGGGGTGGTCCTCAATACCTGATTTGAAGGATGACCCCTATATGTTTGAATGCTCGAGATGCAATATAGTAAGACAATTAGTGATAAAATGCTCGTAAAGAATGTCAGCTGTAGATTACTTTATATTCGAGAAATATATAAAAAATAATTTGAGAAGTACCTTGATTTTGAGATAAATTGTTTATTCGAGAAGGTGTTACCTCGATTCCAAGAAGATAGTAGTTAAGTAGAAGAAATATGAGATATGTCTTCTCGAACACTTCGAGTAGTAATAAGGTGCTCGAGAGATGCTTGCCTCTTCAAGAAGATGTATCTCTCGAAACTTCAATCTCAGAGGTTGCCCGTTGCTTCAAGATTAAGAGAGATAATCGTCGATCTTGTCATCGATTGAAGGATGTTGACGTAGAAGTTGACGGCTGGCAGGTATACAAAAATTTCCTAATTCTTAATCTTTGCTTTTGGGTCCAAATTAAGACACCATGAAAAACCAATAAATTTCGGCTTTTTTTCAAGAATTTTATTTGGTTATAAGGACCAAACAAATCGGTCGTACTGGGCATATCACTTTGATGAAGCATGGATCTGCACGTTGCTCAGGACGGGTGGCGACGATGATCTAGGCGGCGGCGGATGGCCTAAAACCTGCAAGATAGAGCCTCGGGTGTCTCCCAAAGGTTGACTCTCCGATGCTTAAGTCAATAAGGGAATAGAGAAAATAGGGAGAAAGGTGATTTTGCATGTGTATAAGGTGTAGATGATAGGTAAAAGATATGTATTATGAGAGAGGTACCGCTTCTTTATATAGAGGTAGTGTTACCTGTTTCCTGAAACACTAGCGGAATAGGTTTATGCGGTGGCTTAATCTCCAACTAACCTAATCCTAGGCCCAGTAGACCTGGGGTTCAGTTTGGACTCGTCACCCAGGATGGTACTTAATAGTCTTCTCCCAATTTTATTAATGTAAGAAAAAAATTGAACATAAGTAGTGCTTAAAAAACATTATCGAATCAAACAGATACTGTCAAAGATTTTCTAAAATTCTAATGGCAGGTTTGATTTTAAAACATTTAGCTAAGACACTCTCTTACAATAATTATCAAATAATCCCATGTCAGCTCTATACTTAAGAAAATCACTAAGAGTTTGTCTTACATTGATAATCTAGTATCCCATGACAGTTCCATATGTTTCAATTTAAAACAAGTAAAAAGAAAATGAATACAAATCCCTATCGATTACAGTAAAAATCTATATTTATGGATACGTGAATACGGGAAAGATATTTGATCCGATTAGAACGTTCTCTTTAGGTTAGCTGGCGTTCTATATGACCTCCATATCTCATGGAAACACCATTACATGCCTGTAGTGATACTTCATCTACCATGACATTTATTTATCTATAGATATGCACACCATTAAAACCAAAAATATTTAACATTCTTTTTATTTCTTTTAGTAAAGCATGGTATTGCCAAAGGTATGCTTTACAATTTTGAAGAAAACTCAATTATTTCACTGTCAATTTGGACCGTGACTACTGATTCTTCTCTCTACATAGGCTTCTAGGCCATGAAATACTCCTACTTCTATTGCTAAATTGTAGCTTTCTCCAATAGCATTTACTTTTTAGTTGGAATGAAAGCTCCTTGCTCATCATGAAACACATATCCTCATTCGGCAACTTTAGGTTGATCTGTCCGGGTAGCCAACATAGTCGGGGTTGTTTACTAGGATTGAAACTTTTTAGGTTCACATAGTTTAAGGAAAATTTTTTTAACACAATAAAATCAATACTAATAATTAACATAATGCAATTTAAATTAAAAATGTTTTTCAAATACTTTTTTTTGTACATTTATTATTTAGCTATATGTTTTTTCTTTGGATAAAATGTAAAGCTTTGTATTACTTTCTGCACAACTTATTTACACGACTATCCTTTTATTACAGAGAGTGATCATCCTTGTCTTGAATTCAATCTTCCATTTCACCTCATTCTTAATCAAGTCCACCTTCTATTTGCTGCCATCTGATCAGTTCCAAACTTTATGGATTTCCTCTCCATCCAAATGTGGTGTATTGCTGCATTCATGCTTGACCAGAACACCTGCTACTTCATCTTCCTGAACCGCCATATCCTCAATAACCTTTTCTGATTTAAAGCCTTGATCTCTGATATCACACCCATCCATGAAGTAATACTTTGTACCATCTCTTGTGCATACTTGCAAATGAAGAAAAGATGCTTTCATGTTTCTTCCTCCACCTGGCAAAGCACACATTGATGATCATTTACTGGCACATTCATTTTTTTGAGCCTATCAGTAGTTAACAGCCTTCCTTTCCAGGCCATCCAAGTGATAAAACTATGTTTGGGGACACTAAATCGACTCCAAATGATTGACTTTCTCCTTCCTCCCCCAGCCAATGGTAACCAGACTGTGTTTTATACAGTTTGCCATTATTCCCAATCCATTTTCCATTCTGTACACCACCTTTAGTGAAATCTCTAACTCGGACCAGTTTCTTCCAGTGCCAGCTGGAATCATTTGGAGCCTTATTGTTCCAAACAGATTTGCCCTTCAAGTAGTATGAATGAATCCAGCTGATCCATAGACTTTTTTTCCTTCTTTCTAAATCCCAAAGCTGTTTAGCCATTAGTGCCTTATTCCAAGTGCCAGCTTCCTTAATGTTCAAGCCACCTTCACTATTCCTTCTACAAACATCATCCAAAGCTACAAGTGCCCATACTTTACCATTCTCTTTTTATCCCCAGAGAAATTCTCTAAACTTACTAGTAATTTGTTGAATAACATTCTGTGGAATGAGGAAGATAGAAACCCAATAAGTATGCAAACTCCAAAATACTGAGTTGATTAGAACTGACCTTCCACCATAAGAGACATGTCTAGAAGTCCAGCATCTGATTCTGTTTATGATCCTGTCCACCATAAACTGACAATCACCCTTGTTCCAAGCTATTATAGAAATAGGCATTCCTAGATATTTCAAAGGAAAGCTACTAGAATTAAACTCCTAATTTTCTGGATCAACTCCTGTACTCCTTCAGTGTTTTCACTAAAGTAGATGTTAGATTTCTGAGCATTAACCTTCAAACCTGTTGCACGGGCAAAATGGTTTAGTCTTTCCTTGATCAGCTTAATAGATGGAACATCAGAAGCACAGAAAATCATCAGGTCATCTGCAAAACTTAAAGAGACTACTTCCAGCTTATCACAAGAAGGATGGAACTGAAACTCCTTCTACTTTGCCATGATTTTGAAACATCTTGTGAGATATTCCATAACCATCACAAAGACAAGAGGAGAGATGGGATCTTCTTGTCTCAGACCACTTCTACTAGGAAAGAAACCCTTACTGCATCCATTGATGTTTAATGAATAAGAACAGGAACATACACAGTTCATTATCTAGTCAACAAATCTCAAAGGAAACTTATATTAAACCAGCATTTCTTTTATGAAGTCCCAATGAATGGAATCATATGCCTTCCTCAAATCCACGTTTGTCACACAACGTAATTTGAAGAAATGGGAAGAGTGCTTACCTATTGCTGAATTTACTTATAATAAAACTGTTCACTCTTCTACTCAGTTTTGACCTTTTGAAATTGTCTATGGTTTTAATCCATTAACTCCTTTAGATTTATCACCTTTACCTTTGAAGGATCAAGTTAGTTTGGATGGAGTTAAGAAAGCTGAGACAATCAAGAGACTTCATGAGAAAGTTCGCCTCAATATTGAGCGTAGGACTCAACAATATGTAAAGTCAGCGAATCGTGGTCATAAACAAGTTGTATTTGAAACAGGTGATTGGGTTTGGGTACATATGAGAAAAGAGAGGTTTCCACACTCTAGGAAATCGAAGTTACATCCTTGCAGAGATGGAACTTTTCAAGTAGTGTGAAGAGTCAACGACAATGCTTATAAACTCGCGCTACCAGGTGAGTATGGTGTTAGTGCTACATTCAATGTTTCTGACCTATCTCCTTTTGATTTTGATGAAAGTTTGAATTCGAGGAGGAATTCACTTAAAGAAGGGGAGGATGATGGAGACCATCGAGCTAACACTAATGGAGAGAGACATGTTGCTGCCAATAATGGTGAGGACGAGCAAGTTGAGGTCGTGAATGCTAATGGAGGATCCAAAGATGCTGCTTTAAGGAATAATTCTTACATCCGTAATCCACTCTCAAACATTGTTGGACCAATGACTCGTGCTAGACGCAAGAGGATGGATGAATCACTTAATAGTCTAATTGTTACTACATGGGCTAAGGAAGAAATTAAGCTTGAAGATTTCAAGCCCAAGACTATAAATTTGTTGTAAGTGACACCAAATGGACTTGGCCCATTTCAGAGAAGGAATCCCGGTCATCAATCCAAGGAGAGACCGCCGGCCACACTCCTTATGGACGTCGAATGGATCCCTAAAGTTTAGGGATGAGATCATTCAAATTTTATCTCTTTAAAAGATAAGACTTTATCTCTTTAAAGGATAATATTTGGGATGATTCCTTTTTATCTTATTGTTTTCGAGTTTCATTACAATAAGGAGTCAACTTATTGATATCTACTCAACCGTTGGATGAAGACTACATCATGATGGATGGCTAAGATCACTCTACAAAGAAGATGATGATAGAGTTTTCCTCAATGGAGATTCTATCCATAGGAATCTTTTTATAAGATTATCTATTTGTATTTTGAGTTTTAATTAATTCCTACATAGTTTTAAATGTCTTAAGACTAGTAAAAGTGTCTAGGTTCGTTATCTTATCACTTAAGATAACGAGGAGTCTTTAGAGTTTGATTTCATTTCAAATTCTTAGAGATAAGAATAGAGATGAAGAGTTGTGTTCTTCCTCTACTTCTTGGGAAGAAAATTTGGCCACCCCCTCTATGAATAGGGACCAAATTTCTCTTGTCCAACACACATGGTGTCATTGATATTTTCTGAGTGAAATCAAATTGTTTAGGATTTTATTCCTTTCGTGGAGTTCTTGTGAGGACTTCTTTGTTTAGTTGTTGCATATGTTTTGTGACAATTATTAGACTTATCTATCTTGTTTAGTTCAGTTGATAGTGACGTCTTTAGCATTACATCTTTCAAATTTTGGTTCTAAAGCTCATAGATCTCATATCTATTGGGTTTTCCTATACAATTTTGCAAGGGGTCTCTGCTTGCTTAGAAATAGCTCTCTTCATTCTTGATTTGGGTTGTTCCACCATTGAACTCGTGAATTGATCCACGTGAGATCAAATATGTTTTCTTTGTTCGTTTTCATGTGTTTTTGTGTCATTACATCTGAATTCTCAAAATTCCGCCGCCTATAAATCTCTGTCTTTCCGAATTAGCAAAGTTGATCTTTCATTAAGATTGGTTTTGTAACGGATTGCTATCATATTTGGTTATCAGAGCCTTCTTGCGGTTTTACCATAGTTGGCATAAATATTTGGTATCAATAGCCAATTTTGGTTTACACCATAGTTGGTCTTAAAATTCAAATTTCTTGTTCTTTCTTGTTTTTCGAATTTTCCTCTCCCAAAAAGGGGGTATTCATAATATTTTGTTTTTGACTTGTTCACCACTTGGACAATTCCTTTTAGTTTCGTGACTTTCACTTTTTTATCATCCAATAGCAAACTTTGGTGATTGTGGTTGATATATATCTCTCGATCCAAGATCTCTATCTCTTCGTGGTGATTGATGTTCATTTATTCATTGTTGAAGGAGCTTTTGTGTTGAAGGTGTTTATTTGATTTGGCCGTATAAAAAAAAAAGTATTGTTTGAGTCTAGGGTTTTCTCGGCCGCCCCTATATTACAAAAAAAAAAAAAAGAAAAAGAAATAGCTGTGCAAAAAGAAAAATCAAGACGGCATAAAAGAAAAAGAGTCTTCTTTGATAAGGTACATTAAAGGTTGCCTTGTGATTAGAAGATTTCAAAGAGTTGGAAGTCAAGTTGGAAAGAATCTTTTGAAGAGGTATATTCAAAGTCTATCTCTATCTAAGAAGGTTAGATAAAGTTGTGTTTGATTGGGAGTTTATCTTTGCTATTTAATTGGTTATATTCTCTCAAAAGATAAGATTCTCTTTAAATCTTATCCTTATCTTATCTTGTAAAAGATAAATCTTATCTTTATCTCATCTTGTAAAAGATAAGATTCTCTTCAAATCTTATCCTTATCTTATCTTAAAAATAGGATAAAATCTTATCCTTATTATATAAGAGTTTGAGTTTGAGTTGGATTCTGATACATAATCTGAGTTTGCTTATACTTTTAAAGCAAGATCCCTATTTTTCTCCAAACACTCGAACGAGATTCGTGTTCTCCCTCATTCTTTTTTGGAATTTCTCTAAATTTACTCTACTGTGCTAATTAATTTTTTTTTTTTTTGAATGTTTCTAGTGGATTGTTTAATTAATTGTTGTGGTGCATATTGCTATTACTTGAACATTGAAGCCGATCCGGAACTTTACCAAAGGTCCTTGAGTGGTAAAAGGCTTTAGTGTTTTTCTTTCTATTCCACTTTGATATTGGGGAAAAAGCCAAATAAATCCCAAAGAGAGCATACAAGAGGTGAGTTGTGTGTGATACTACCAAAAGGGGGAAAAAGTAAAAGATCATTGGATAAGGGAAGTGAGGTAGGAACGTTTTCTACTAACATCCTATATACTTGTTTGTTCTTTGATCTTAAAGGATGTCATCTGGAGATGATAATGAGCAAAGAGACGACCGCTCTCAAGATGCTATGCGAGAAACTCTTGCTAGATTGTATAATGTTACTACTCAATTATGTAGTAGAATACCTGATCTAGAACTAGAGGTTCGCAATGGTCGCGCTCAAGGTAATGAAGGTAATGAAAATCGTAATAGAGCTCATCGTGTTGTTTATAGGAATGATCCTTATGAACTTGGAAATTCCAAAATTTAGTTGTACTAATGACCCTGAAGCCTATCTTACATGGGAAAAAAAGGTAGAGCGTGCTTTTTTATTGCAGGATTATGATGATTCTAAGAAGATTAGAATGGCCGTATACCAATTCAATAACTATACTTCAGAATGGTGGGACCAAGTAGTCAAGGATAGGAAGCTCTATGATGAGGATCCCGTATCTACATGGAATGAAATGAAGAAACTCGTGTGCAAAAGGTTTGTTCCCTCTTATTATTATCAAGTTTTGTGTAAACAAATTCAAAGTCTTCCATAGCGAACCAAGTCTATTGATGAGTACTATCAAGAGCTAGAGTTGGCATTGATACGCGCAAATATTAAAGAGGAGCCTGAAGCTATGATGGCAAGGGTTCTAGGAAGACTTAACAAAAACATTGTCGATGTTGTGGAGCTTCCACACTACCTAGATCCAATTGAGATGTTACACAAGGCTAGGATTGCGGAGAGACAATTGGCAAAGAAGAAGTTAAATTCTATGTCTTCTACACCATGGAAGAAAGATGATTCAAAGAAGTATGGTAATTCTTCAAAGTTTGAAATGGGAAGTAGTTCTAATACTTCTAATACTTCTAATATTCCTAAACCATCTTCTAATGTTAAGAATTCTACTTCATCTAGTAATACTAACAAAGTCAGAACTAGAGATGTTACTTGTTTCAAATGTCAGGGATGGGGACATACAGCTTCTGATTGTCCAACTTTAAAGACTATGATCCTTAAAGAGGATGGAAGTTTCGAAAGTGAAACAGATGAAGAAGATGACGAGATGCCAAGACCTGTTGAAGAAGTCGAGAAAGAAGTTGTAGAGATTGATGTTGAGGCTGGACAAGTGTCTGTCAACCTTCAAGCATTACAAACTCAAGTAGCTGAAGATGATCAACAAAGGAAAAATATTTTCCATACTAAGCGTCGATTAATGGACAAGGTATGTTTAACTATTATAGATCCAGGATCGTGTACTAATGTTGTTAGTTCATATCTTGTAGATAATCTGAAGTTACCTACTATCAAGCATCCGACACCTTATCGGTTGCAATGGTTGCATGATTGTGGCAATCTTAGAGTCACTAGGCAAGTGAATGTACCATTCTCTATTGGAAAATATGAGGATGAAGTACTTTGTGATGTGGTACCTGTGGAGGCAAGTCACCTACTTTTAGGACGACAATGGGGGTATGACCGAAGAGTAAAGCATAGCGGATACACAAACAAGTATTCATTTGTGATGAATGGTTATTGCTATATCTTGTCACCTCTTTCACCTCCTCAAGTTCATGAATGTAATCTGAGAATGATTCAAGAGAGAAAGAGAGACGAAGGAAAGAGAAAAGTCCTAAAGATGAATCTACTTTGGACGTTTCAAAGAGATTTCCAAATGGTCTACACATTCGAGAGCCAATGGGAAAAAATTTCTTCGCTAGTCCCAAATCGGTGGAGAAGTTTTTTGCAAAAGGAACATGTATGATTTTAATGCTTTTTCGTGATAATTTTGTTTTACTAACCGAAATTCCTAGCAATTTGCCTAAGGTGTTTCAAAGGCTACTTCAAGAATACTAGGACATATTCCCTGAGGAGTTGCCTAAAGAACTTCCTCCTATACAAGGAATAGAACATCAAATTGATCTAATTCCTGGCATAGTCATTCCGAATAGACCTGCCTATAGAGCAAATCATGAGGAAACAAAGGAACTACAAAAGCAAGTTAAGGAACTCCTTGCTAAAGGTCAAATTCGAGAATCTCTCAGCCCTTGTGCAGTTCCTGTTTTAATTGTGCCTAAGAAAGATGGTACATGGCGTATGTGCATAGATTTTCGTGCTATCAATAAGATAACTATTAAGTATAGACATCCAATCCCTAGATTAGATGATATGCTTGAAGATCTTTATGGTGCTATTATCTTTTCTAAAGTGGATTTAAAATCTGAATACCATCAAATAAGAGTTAGACAAGGAGATGAATGTAAACTGGTTTCAAAACAAAATTTGGTTTGTATGAGTGGTTAGTGATGCCTTTTGGGTTAACTAATGTTCCTAGAACTTTAATGAGATTAATGAATCATGTTTTGAGGCATTATATTGGTAAGTTTGTTGTGTCTACTTTGATGATATCTTAGTATATTCTGAGAACTTACAAGAACATGTTGAACATGTGAGAATTGTTTTGCAAACATTGAGAGAAGAGAAACTTTATGCTAACATGCCTAAATGTTCATTTTGTGTAAATGAAGTTGTGTTTCTTGGTTTCATGGTTATTGCAAAAGGAATTCATAACGATGAATCTAAAATACAAGCTATTAAGGATTGGCCTACACCAACCAATTTGACACAAGTGAGATCTTTTCATGGTTTGGCTAGTTTTTATAGAAGGTTTTGTCAAAGATTTTTCGACTAAAGCTGCCCCTTTAAATGAGTTGGTTAAAAAAGAAGTTAAATTTGTTTGCGGACCAGCCCAAGAGAAAGCTTTTAATGACTTAAAACGAGACCTTTCTAGTGCCCCTGTTTTACCATTGCTTGATTTTAACAAAACATTTGAGTTAGAATGTGATGCTTCTGGTATTGGTATTGGTGCTATTTTAAGACAAGATAAACGTGCTATAGCTTTCTTTAGTGGGAAGTTAAATGGAGCTTGTCTTAATTATCCTACTTATGACAAGGAACTCTATTCTGTGGTTTGTGAATTCGAGACTTGGCAACATGATTTGTTGGTTAAGGATTTTATAATTCATACTGATCATGAATCTTTAAAGCATCTTAAATCGCAAAACCGTCTAAGTAAAAGACATGCTAAGTGGGTTGCATTCACTGAAACATTTCCTTATGTTATCAAGTATAAAAAGGGAAAAGACAATGTTGTTGCCGATGCTTTATCTAGATGTTACACTTTGTTAACTTCTTTAGATGCAAATTGATGGGGTTTGAGTTTATTAAAGATCTATATTGTGAAGATATTGATTTTGCTAATATTTTTAATGCTTGTGAGCAAAGTGCTTTCGAAAAGTTTTATAGACATGAAGGTTATCTATTTCGAGAAAATCGACTTTGTGTGCCTAAGTGTTCACTTCGAGAACTTTTGATACACGAGGCACATAGTAGAGATTTTATGGGACATGTTGGTGTGCCTAAGAGTTTGGATGTGCTCCAAGAGCATTTCTTTTGGGCCAAATTGAAGTCTCACGTTCAGACTATCATCAACCAATGTGTGGAGTGTAAACAAGCAAAGTCTAAGTTGCTTCCTCATGGACTTTACACGCTATTGCCTATCCCTACACAACTTTGGATGGACATATCTATGGACTTTATGTTGGGTTTACCTAGAACTCGAAGAGGCATGGATTCTATATTTGTAGTTGTGGATAGATTTTCTAAAATGTCGCATTTCATTGCTTACAGAAAAACAGATGATGCACGTCATGTTGCCCATTTGTTTATGAAAGAAGTAGTGAGACTTCATGGTGTTCCAAGAACAATTGTCAGTGATAGGGACGTTAAGTTCCTTAGCTACTTTTGGAAACTGTTGGGGAGAAAGTTGGGTACTTAGTTATTATTTAGCACAACTAGTCATCCACAAACTGATGGTCAAACTGAAGTGACGAATCGTACTTTAGGAGCTGTCCTAAGAGTGATCATCAAGAGTAATTTGAAAAAAATGAGAAGAGTGCTTACCTATTGCTGCATTTGCTTATAATAGAACTGTTCACTCTTCTACTCAGTTTTGACCTTTTGAAATTGTCTATGGTTTTAATCCATTAACTCCTTTAGATTTATCACCTTTACCTTTGAAGGATCAAGTTAGTTTGGATGGAGTTAAGAAAGCTGAGACAATCAAGAGACTTCATGACAAAGTTCGTCTCAGTATTGAGCGTAGGACTCAACAATATGTAAAGTCGGGAAATCCTGGTCGTAAAAAAGTTGTATTTGAATCAGGTGATTGAGTTTGGGTACATATGAGAAAAGAGAGGTTTCCACACTCTAGGAAATCGAAGTTACATCCTTGCAGAGATGGAACTTTTCAAGTAGTGTGAAGAGTCAACGACAATGCTTATAAACTCGCGCTACCAGGTGAGTATGGTGTTAGTGCTACATTCAATGTTTCTGACCTATCTCCTTTTGATTTTGATGAAAGTTTGAATTCGAGGAGGAATTCACTTAAAGAAGGGGAGGATGATGGGGACCATCGAGCTAACACTAATGGAGAGAGACATGTTGCTGCCAATAATGGTGAGGACGAGCAAGTTGAGGTCGTGAATGCTAATGGAGGATCCAAAGATGCTGCTTTAAGGAATAATTCTTACATCCGTAATCCACTCTCAAACATTGTTGGACCAATGACTCGTGCTAGACGCAAGAGGATGGATGAATCACTTAATAGTCTAATTGTTACTACATGGGCTAAGGAAGAAATTAAGCTTGAAGATTTCAAGCCCAAGACTATAAATTTGTTGTAAGTGACACCAAATGGACTTGGCCCATTTCAGAGAAGGAATCCCGGTCATCAATCCAAGGAGAGACCGCCGGCCACACTCCTTATGGACGTCGAATGGATCCCTAAAGTTTAGGGATGAGATCATTCAAATTTTATCTCTTTAAAAGATAAGACTTTATCTCTTTAAAGGATAATATTTGGGATGATTCCTTTTTATCTTATTGTTTTCGAGTTTCATTACAATAAGGAGTCAACTTATTGATGTCTACTCAACCGTTGGATGAAGACTACATCATGATGGATGGCTAAGATCACTCTACAAAGAAGATGATGATAGAGTTTTCCTCAATGGAGATTCTATCCATAGGAATCTTTTTATAAGATTATCTATTTGTATTTTGAGTTTTAATTAATTCCTACATAGTTTTAAATGTCTTAAGACTAGTAAAAGTGTCTAGGTTCGTTATCTTATCACTTAAGATAACGAGGAGTCTTTAGAGTTTGATTTCATTTCAAATTCTTAGAGATAAGAATAGAGATGAAGAGTTGTGTTCTTCCTCTACTTCTTGGGAAGAAAATTTGGCCACCCCCTCTATGAATAGGGACCAAATTTCTCTTGTCCAACACACATGGTGTCATTGATATTTTCTGAGTGAAATCAAATTGTTTAGGATTTTATTCCTTTCGTGGAGTTCTTGTGAGGACTTCTTTGTTTAGTTGTTGCATATGTTTTGTGACAATTATTAGACTTATCTATCTTGTTTAGTTCAGTTGATAGTGGCGTCTTTAGCATTAGATCTTTCGAATTTTGGTTCTTAAGCTCATAGATCTCATATCTATTGTGTTATTCTACACAATTTTCTATGGGGTCTTTGCTTGGTTAGAAATAGCTCTCTTCATTCTTGATTTGGGTTGTTCTACCATTGAACTCGTGAATTGATACACGTGAGATCAATTATCTTTTCATTGTTTGTTTTCGTGTGTTTTTGTGTCATTACATCCGAATTCTTGAAATTCCACTGCCTACAAATCTCTGTCTTTCCGAATTAGCGTAGTTGATCTTTCATTAAAATTGGTTTTGTCACAGATTGCTATCAGGTTCTTTTCTTAAAAAACTATAATTAATTTTTATTGATAACTACTTGGGTCATGACTTTAGAGATTTTCTATATATCTAATTAGTTTATCTAACCGTGGTTTATCAATTATATAAAAAATTTTACAATTCACAAATTATAATGTAAAATATTTTTATAAGATGGAATAAACAATATTTCTACCACCAAAAAGTTTTTTAAAAAAAAAACCATAAGAGGAAAAAAAATAATAAAACTAGAATGCCTATGTAGAAAATTTTGGCCAAAACACCTAACTCAACTGGGCGGCCCTATTGGTGGGAAATGCCTATGTAGAAAACTTTTGTGAAATTGCCCCTCAACTCTAGAGCCAGATAGTTTTGTCAAGTGTTACTCTGTCCTACTCTGTCTGGGGCGCAAAATAACAGAGTTACAGATAGTTTAACTCATTCATTTAATTTTCTTTTTTCATTCCCTTGGTCGTTGACTTCCGAGGCATTCACTGCAATCCTTTCGACCCATCCCTATAATCCTTCAATCCCAGCATGGTTTTTGAATTTCTAATGGATAATTTCATGTTTTCAATTTGGGGAGATGCATGATATGTCAATTTTGTGCTTGGGAAGGTTTTTATTTATTTGTTTGTGATAGTTGTTCTGTTTCAATCCGATTAATTCCGTCACCTCAACTAATATGATTTTACTCATAACCATAGGCAAGAATGAAGGGTATTTTGGCTGGCAAAGTGGAAAACATGAAGGGAACATGGAAGAAGTGGACGAGTTCTTGAGACTTAGAATAGGAAAATTGTATTGAATTCATCATATGTGGTACACAATATACAGACTATATATAGACAATAACAAACCCTAAACTAGAACATAATAGGAAATATACTAAATATTACAATACGCCCCCGCAAACTTACGGCGGAGAGGAGAGAAGCCGAAGTTTGTCCCGGAATCGAAAGAATAACTCTTTGGACAAGGGTTTTGTCAGAATATCAGCAAGCTGATCAGCAGCAGAGATAGAATTGACCGAAAAAAACTTACGCCGAACATGATCTCGAACAAAGTGAAAATCAACCTCAACATGTCTTGTACGAGCATGGAATACAGGATTGACAACAAGGAAAACTGCACTACTGTTGTCACACCAAATAGAGGGAGGGTGATGTAAAGAAACGCCTAACTTGGACAACAGATGACACACCCAATGCAGTTCAACACAGACATTAGCAACTGCACGAAACTCAGCCTCAGTAGACGAGCGAGCCACAGTGGGCTGCTTCTTAGATGCCTAGGCAATGAGATTAGGTCCCAAATAAATGAGAAAACCAGTAGTAGAACGACGATCATCCGGACAACCAACTCAGTCAGCATCACTAAACGCAGTAAGAGTACCCAAATCTGTAGGATGCAGAACTAAACAGCAATCAACGGTACCACGAAGATAGCGAAGAACCCGTTTGAGAGCCTGAAAATGAGAAGTGCGAGGCTGATTGATTAACTGACAAAGCTTATTAACCGCAAAGGAGATATCTGGACGAGTGAGAGTGGTATACTGCAGACTGCCACACACCCGACGATAAGTAGTCGCATCATCAGGAGACAACAGAGTACCATCCAAATGGGACAACACAACATGAGCCTGCAAAGGAGTGGAAATTGGTTTGCAAGTATGCATATTTGCAAGTGGTAGCAAATCAGTGACATACTTGCACTGAGAGAGAAGCAAACCCTTGGAAGTACGACGAACCTCGACCCCAAGAAAGTAACTCAACGGACCTAGATCCCGAAGTGAAAACTCCTTAGCAAGACAAGAGATAAAATGTTGGACCAAACTAGAAGTGCTGCCTGTAAGAATAATGTCATCCACATAGACCAGCAACAAATACAACTGAGACCCACGACGATAGACAAAGAGGGAAGGATCACAACGAGACTCCACAAAACCCAAGGTAAGCAGAAATGCTGCCAGCCGAGAATACCAGGCCCGAGGAGCTTGCTTAAGACCATATAATGACTTATGCAGTTTACACACATAATGGGGATGCACCGGATCAACAAACCCCTGTGGCTGAACCATATACACGGTCTCACTTAGAACACCATTAAGAAAGGCATTACTGACATCAAGCTGAGAAATGGACCATCCACGAGCCAAGGCAACAGTCAAAACCGAGCGAATGGTGACCGGCTTAACAACCGGACTAAATGTGTCAGTGTAATCAACCCCAAAAGACTGAGTAAAACCTCGAGCCACCAACCGAGCCTTATACCGCGCAATGGAGCCATCAGCATGGGTCTTAATCTTATAGAGCCATCGATTGCCGACAACATTGCCGGAGGAAGGAGGGGGAACTAAAGTCCATGTGTTATTTTTGAGGAGGGCGGAAATTTCATCCTTCATGGCATTCTGCCACTGAGGAAAGGATTTGGCTTGGGTGAAGGATGTAGGAGCTGTAGACAAAGCTGGGGAAACAGAGGTAAGATGAGCCGAGCGATCAAAGATTTTCTTGGGCTTGGGTTGTGAACGAAGTGTCATTGAGTGCTGACAGGAAGAAGGAGGAGGAGGTGACGGCGGAGGACTGGAATCAGATGATGAAGAACTAGATGCAGGAGAACTAGCTAGAGATGATGAGTCGGGAGGGATAGGAGGAGAGGAACGAACTGGTGTACTAGAAGGAGACGAAGAGGACGCAAGCATACCAGGAGAACTGGTTACACGCAACCAAGGGGTAGCAGGAGACTCTGGCAGCGAAGAAGGAGAACTAGAAATAGGGCGTTTAAAGGGAAAGAGTTTCTCATCAAACTCAACATGACGAGCAACATAAAGACGGTTATGGACCACATCAAAACAGCGACAACCAAGATGAGATGGAGAATACCCAAGAAAGACACACCGAGTAGAACGAAAGGAGAATTTATGTTTATTATAAGGGCGAAGAAGAGGATAGACAACGCAACCAAAGACACGAAGAAAGGTATAATCAGGTGGCTGGTGATATAGTATAGTGAAGGGTAGGTGACCTTGAAGAGGTTTACTAGGGTGGCGATTAATCAAAAACACAGCAGTTTCAAAAGCAAAATCCCAAAACCGAATGGGGGTACTGGAATGGCCAAGGAGAGCAAGTCCAATGTCGACAATGTGACGAATTTTGCGTTCAGCAGTGCCATTTTGCTCATGAGTGTGTGGGCACGCTAAACGATGAACAATACCGACATCCTTAAAGAAAGAATTGAGAGAGCAAAATTCACCACCCCAATCAGAACATAATAGGAAATATACTAAATATTACAATATTGAGGAGATTGTAATACACGAGTGGCTTTGGTGGCGGAAATTAATTTGCAAATTACAGCAACTATTGCAAAATGATAGGGTGTCGTTTGGTGGGTAGATTTCCTTTGGTATTCATTTGAACTGGGTATTTGGCCTGCTATGATGTGAAAATTAGTACTATTATTTTGGTTTTGGGTGAAAATTGCATTGGTTGATTCAGTACAAAAGTTTGTATTTTGCTTGGTTGGTGCTAAATTTTTTACTTGAAATTGAAAATTTGAATGGTCCTGAATTCTTGAATATTTCTCATTCAGAGAAGAAGATTGGATTGTCAGACGGTCAACAAACAGAGTGTTCTGGGTTCATCGACTGTAGTTAGTATGAACCCACTAAAATAAAGTTATCAAATTAATAAGGGACTCAAAAGAAAACAAAAAAAAAATTAAGTTGAAGATAAAATAAGTTCAGACTTTTTCTTAGCAAAACGTCGACATTTCGACTCATGGACAAAATAAGAAAGAGTAAGAATGGACAAACAATCTGCTACCATAAATTTGGCAGTTGGATGAATAAGGGATCTGTTTAGGGTCGTCTTCTTCGTCCAATTCTCTGTGATTTACATTTTATATCGTCCTACTGTGAATTAATCCTTAAGTACAAATTATTTTGAAAAAATCTGCACTCAATTGCAGTGTTTGAAGTTTGACTGTAAAAAGAGATTATGGGGGAGCGTGTGCCTCATTAGTTAAGGCGAAATTTGTATCCCTTTTTCATATTGATTGATTGCAGATTCGATCCCCTTTCCCTTCTTGACTGAAATTCTTTACAACTTTGAATTGTATTGCCAATAGAGTTTTCAAAAAAGTTCAAATTTTTCCCCAAAATTGTTTTCAGACAAATTTCTGCATTTTGATTCGTAAGGGAAAATTTTGTGTAGAGTGACTCACCTGAATGAATTTAGGACTTACGTGAATGAGATTGAGCTTACATTGCTTATAGAGTTTTGAAATTCTTATTATGCTCAGTTACTAGAATCGTACCTAACGAAGAAAAAAGAAACTAAAGGGTATTAGATATTATCACTAAAATTAAAAATAACCATAGGTTGCCTACTCTGCAGCACATTTTTTAAAGTCATATGCCAGACTTAGCCAAGTGATCATCAAAGTTGAGTCAGATGCAGCACCTGATTGCATTGATCATGTTCCTCATTCTGTGTCCCATGCTTTTCCAGTAGCTTTGTCCACTTTTGGTTGCACAGACATCTCAGTTCCTTGAGCGAGGTGGTTCGTTCAGCTTGATTCGGCTAAGATCTGCAATGTGGATCTTATCATCATCAATCCTCCCTTCTGAAATCTAGTGTCCAAGTCCTACCCTGTCTGTAACCGTGAAATGGCATTTCTCCTAATTGAGTATCAAGTTATACTCAATAACTTTTCCAAAACCTTTCTCGAGTTCTTTAGACATGTATTAATGGTTTTTCCAAAAACAGGAAAGTCATCCATGAAGTCTTCAATAATATACTCCACCATTTTTGAGAAAATGGACATCTTGCACCTCCAAAAGGTGGCAGGGGCATTGCATAATCCAAATGGCATCCTCCTAAAAGAAAATGTCCTGTAAGGACAAGGGAAGGTAGTCTTCTCCCGACCTTCTGGATCAATGGGAATTTAATTGTAAGCTGAGTAGCCTTCTAAAAAACAATAGTACATGTGCCTTGCTAATCTGTCCAATATCTGATCAATTAAAGGCTAAGGAAAGTGGTGTTTTCTGGTAGCTTTGTTGAGCTTCTTGTAGTCCATACACACTCTCCATGCATTCACAACTCGAGTATAAATCAGCTCTTCCTGCTCGTTCTTGATCATTGTTATTCCTTTGTTTGGCAGACATTGAACTAAATTCACCCAAGAGCTACCTGAAATTGGAAAAATTATACTAATATCTAGCAACTTGATGGTTTCCTTTTGGACTACTTCATTGTGGAATTAAGTCTCCTTCAATTGTAGGCTTAACTCCTTTGAGCAAAATTTTATGCATACAAACTAATATACTTATCCCCTTGATATCAGCAATTGACTACCCTATGGCTTCCTAATGCATTCTCAGAGTTCTGGACAATTTTTCCTCTTGAAAAGTTGTCAAATCATTAGCAATGATGATAGGAAGTGTGTTGTTGGATCTTAGATAGGAATACTTAAGTTGTTGTGGTAGAGGTTGGAGTTCTAAGTTGGGTGGTTGTTCAACTGAAGGCTTCATCAGCTTTCCTTCCTTAGATAAATCCAAGACTTTAACTGGTCAACGTCCTCATGACAACTTAGGTGAGTGATTCAGGCACTCGGTTGAGTGGCTCCCGACTCTGCATCTTCAGCTTCCTCATCTGATGGGATTGTCAATATGCTCAACAATTTCCTTCTGCAATGTTTCTGATGATGCATCTTCAATCATTGTTAAATTGTGTCAACCATATAGCAATTTTTCTCCTCAGTTGGATACTTCGTATTGTTGTATGTCAAATGTGATCTCCCCCAATGAACTGTAGAGTTATAGCTCCCTTTTTTTTACGTTAATCACAACATCACTTGTAATTGATAATACTAAAATATATACACTTTTAGCAACAACTTTTTACTCATTTGTACTTAGAATCAGGTGTCAATTAAATAGAATTAGTTTACTTTGGGTTGATTTTCATTTCAGGATGTTCAGAGGACCCATGTTGAATATCAGCATAAATTGGGGCCAAATTACACAAAAGAGCATAAAAAGGAACATATTGGAAGCTGCTTGAAATCAAGGGCTGGAAGGATCAATTAGAGTTAAAGCAAGTGGAGGAATCCTTGTTGAAGAAGGAAGATTGCTTGCAGATGATCTAAAGTTGATGAATTCTTCAGCAGCAAACTCAAATGAGGAAGAAGAATGGCAGCCACACTACTGCCAAGTTGCTGCTGTAGTAATTGTTGCTGCTGTCAATCAAGAGGAGCCACGAGCTGAAATCTTGCTGCCAAAGGAAGGAATCGCTTTACCATCACTTCAAGTTGTTACTGCTGCAAGTGGAAGAAGAGAAAGGGGGAGAATATGAAGAGAACAACAGCTGCAACTCTGTTACTTTCCATCTGATGCTGCTGGTGATTCAAGTGAAAGATGGGCTGCTGCAAATGGGTGAGAAATGGTGCTGGAAATGATCCCAGGAGACAAGGAAGAAAAGAGCAGAAGATTGAGGCTGAATTAGGGCCGGAACACAAAAATGGAAGGAAGCATGGTGCTGATGTTGCTGCTTGCTACTGCTGCTAGTTGTGCTGCTAAGGATTAAAGAACGAAGAAATGGAGATTTGTGGCTGAAACTAGTGAGGATGCACCGGAGAAGAAGACTAAGAGGAGAAAGCAATGATGAGTAGAGGTGGTTGATTGCGGCTGAAGAAGGAAGTAGCAGCCAAAGAGAAGGTCGGCAAGTTGTTGAATAAACAAATCCTTCAGCTGCTGCAAGTTGCTGCCTCCACCAATCTGCTTCAAGGAAAAAAGACAGAACCCAGCCAATCCAAACCTCTCTAAATCTCTATAAATAGTCAGTGAATAGCATTAGGAAAACAACAGATTTTATAGTTAGAATTAGCCCAAAGACACTTTTGTTAGTTAAGTTAGTTGGGTAGAAACAGGGTCTTAGCAGGAGCAAAGAGTGCAAACTATCACTCTGTCAAGTGGCAAAGGCCACTCGCCAAAGTGAGTAGACAGAAACTGCCCTACTACCACTTTTCCCTTCTACCCTCTAACCTTTTGACCTTAATCATGACTGATCTTTTCTACTTTGTATCTCTCATGTTTAACTCAATAAACATGAGTAGCTAAACTCAGTTACGGGTGTAATACCTACTATCTATATGTGAAAGTTTTGATTCAGTTTCTTAGATGAGGCATTGTTCCTAGTTAAGTATTTAAATTAACCTTTTAATTAAATTGGCCGTTCAATTGAATGTTCATGCATATTTATGGAGATCCGAGAGGGGGAACATAACTTTAGAACGGTTTAAACTAGTTTATGACAAATGATGAAATCTACCCTTTGGTTTCAATCATCAACGAGAGTTAGGTGCATGGGCATAGGTAATCAATAATGCTTAAGAACTCAATGGTTTGGATTAATGAATTATTCTAACTGAGAGGTAGGTAATTTGTTAATCTGGGACTCTTTATTTTGTCTAAGAGAAATTGTAAAGAATACAAGTGCCTGATCAAACAATAAATCATATGCGACAAGAACTAAAATGGATAAAAACCGAATTATATAGATAGGAATGTGATTGACCCTTCTACTCCTTCACTCTGTCAAGTTACTATTGTCACTCTCCCAAGTGACAAATCTTTTCAGCTTATTTTCCTTTGCTTGCACATTAATCAGATTTTAAGCGGTTAACTGCCATCTCTGTAGAACGACCCTACTTACTACAAGCGAATAGTTTTAAGTAGGTATTATTTGTTTTGGGAGTGTCAACGACTCATTCACCAGTAACTAAGAATGGCCTTCCTAGGATGATAACACATCCTTGTTTTCTTCCATACCTGGCACTACAAAATCATAAGGGTTGATGAACGGTCCAACTCTGATCATTCTATCATACCCTTATGATAGGTCCAAGATCTGTCTTCTAGCTGCAAAGTAATGTTAGTAGGCACAAGTATCTCACCAACTCCTAAAGATTTAAAGACAGATAGTGGCATGAGATTGATACTTGTACATATATCCAACAATGATTTACCAAACCTAGACTTATCAACATAGCAGGGAATAGGAAAATTCTTTGGATCCTTAAGCTTTGGTGGCAACTTCCTTAGGATTGCAACACAACAGTCCTCAGTCGGAGTGATAAAAGAAGAATAATGGTGCCTTGGTTTGTTGGACACCAATTCCTTGAGATGCTTGAAAAATTTAGGCATTTGCTTCATAGCATAATGGAATGTTGATATGCAAACTTTACAAGTTTTGAATGAATCTTATAGCTTCTGCATTCTTCTTTGGTTCCGTGAGTGGATAAGGTGGTGGAGGATACTTCCGTTTTTGCTTCTGATAGATAGGTTGCTGCTCTTCCTCCATTGGTGGATTCTTGGTCGCCTCCAATTTTGGTTCAACTTCTACTTCTTCTTTTGCCACAACTTCTGGAATGATAGATTCAACAGTGTCCCTTCCAGCATTTGCGATAGTACTTTTTCGACTCCTGAGAGTAACAGCCTTGGCTTTCTCTTGATTGCTCCTTCCTTGATTTTCTACAATGTCACTAGGCAAACTTTTAGATTGTCTCTCCGTTACTTGCTTAGCCAACTGAGCAATTGTGGTTTCCATGGTCCTCTGTACAGTTGCCAGAGTCTTTTTTTTTTCCTTTTTTTTCTGAGAAACCTAGGGCGGAACCTGGAGGAGATGACACCCTTTTTATTAATATTCTAGAAATAAAAGGTTGTCAGTGCTTAAGACTTACAAAGATACATATGAATGATTTTTAGTGCAAGCTTATGAGAATTAGGGAAAAAATTGTTATCTATTTTGAATATATGGAAATCCTTGCTGATCAAGAATTAGAAGCCCTTTAGAAGCATTTAGAAGATCTTCATGGTAGCGGAACCTCTGAGATAAACCCAAAGAAGCTGCATGAGCAAGGCTATCGGAAACTACATTTGTTTCTCGATATACAGTTGCCAGAGTATTAATCATGTTTCTTATCTTTATAAATTCATCCTCTCTGACAGTATGCTACTAGATCTAAAAACTAGGAGGGGTTGTTTGGTCTTTGGTAACTTCCTTGCTATTGGCTGTAACAATTTGCTCTAGATTCACCTCTCTAGTTGTCATAGTGGTTGATGTTGTTGAAACCTCAAGCATTGCCTTGCCTAACAAACTTTACGATTTCAAACTTTGAAGGACAATTATCAAATTTGTGAGCTCGAGCACACAACTCACAAGAGTTACATTTCGACTTGGCTAAGTCAGATTTCAATTTGGCTAAGTCAGATCTCAACCTTGTAAGTTCATTTGCCAAAGCTACCATCTGTGAAGGTGAGAATTTGCATCTAACTCCAAAACTCCAGCTTTCTTCACCATAGCTTTGGGGTCTATCTGCTATCTGAAATGATTAGTTGCCACATTCTCCATCAGTTGTTTAGCATTGTCAATCATCCCCATCATGAGGGCTCCATCAGATGCTGAATCTAGTCAATCTCTTGATGACTGTGTTAATTCTTTTGTAGAAGACACGAAGCTGCACTTCAATGCCATGTTGAGGACCTTTTCTCAACTTTCCCTTGAATGTTTCCCATGTTTAATATAAGGTCTCCTTCCATTGCTGCAGAAAAGTCATAATTGCAATTCTTAAATTTCCAGCCTTAGATGGTGGGAAAAATTTAGCTAGAAATGATTGCATGAGCTCATTCTAGCTTGTACTGAAATTATTTGGGAGCATGTTGAGCCATGTCTTAGCCTTGTCCTGCAGCGCAAATAGAAATAGCCTTATTAACTTAACACAATCACTAGACAATCCTTGTGTCTTGAAGAATGTCCTAATGTGATCATTGGGTCATCATTGGCTTATCCATGGAAAGGACAAGCAGCATCTAACCATTGAATCATTGTGCTCTTTAGCTTGAAGTTGTTTGCTTCAACATCAGGGTAAACCAAAGGAAATTCCACTTCCTTATGAAATAATCCATGAGTTGCCACTGTTGTGGATTATGGTTTCCATTTCCTTGATTCTTCCAGTGTTCTGTGTCCATCTCCAAAAATTCAAATTTGTGCTACCACTAAGAAGTTTGAGCTCTCTTCAAAGATTGAGCCTTTCGGATTGGGAATTCAGTTTCTCGATAAAACAATAGAGTACATGAGGGATTTCTTGTGGTTAAACACAAGGTATATAAAAATTAAAACTACATCTAAAACTACAAAATCAAAAAACAAAAAGAAAAACTAGAAAAACTTTGCATAAGTAGGTTAAAAGATGTTTTACGCCATCCCCGGCAGTGACCAACAGTCATCAAATTGTCCAAAAGAAAATCAACTTAAAACTAGTAGATAGTAGTAAATCAGGGTGAATCCGCATGAATAGACGCGATTGTTTAAGAACAGCCTATAACACAGAAAGACTTAACAAAAACAAAAGCGAAACAAATTTGGGATGGTCACTCACACGTGTGTTGTCGCACTCACTTACAACCTTTTTGTCTTCCTCATAGAACTACAGCACGAAAACACCAATAACAAGAAACAAGGGAAATGTATGCAGATAGGGAATAAAATATAGCAGCCTAAGCAAGAAAGCAAGGGACTAGACATAGTAAAAGATCATCGTGATCTTCCATCCTTTCTATTTCACTTCTAAAATGATTATGCATCCATGTGATATGAAATATGTTCGATAAGATGCTTAATTATCCCTAGGTCTCTTCCGATGTTCTTTAGAAAGTCCCTCGGATGAGTAACAAGTTCTCTTCCAAGTAAAATGTTTAGCTTCCTTTATGCCATTAAAAGCTTAAGTTTTTGTGATCGCCTCATTCCAACTAGGTATCTTCTAATCCTATTTGAAACCTTACACTCTAACCTCTAAGTCACCGGCCAATTTTAGTCATTCTAAACTGAGCTTACCCTTCCGAGATTCCTCTAGTATGCATGCACAAAAGCCTAATTGATCAAACTAAAGTAAAGTAAATTCAAACACTTAGATTGTGCACAATTACATCGTCTGAATGTAAATCATAAGTGTTTTCACATAGAAAGAGGGATCCAAGCCCAGCAAAAAACTTAGCTACTCATAATCAGTATTTTAAAGGCAAAATCCTTGCATAATTGAGCATAAAACATGATTACAAGCCAAGAAAGAGCAAAAAGAGAGCTAAAAATATCAGGTTTTATAGAACAGTAGATCACTAAGGCTAATTGCAATGCCACTCCCCTAATTCTAACATAAATTCTCTACACTAAACTACGATTCCTAGTTCATTCTCTAAAAATATGCATAGTTTCCTCTTTTCATAGAGTGACAGTAGATTAATTCTTCATTAGGATGAAGCCATGTATGCCAGTTATTAGGTTCATTAGGAGCGTACATGTTTTTCTTGCCACTTCAGGAGTGATTCCAACTGCATCTTAGCATTTTTGCATTGATCTTTTAAACCACAAGGCCATGTAGCTTGCCTCTTCCTTGCCGCTACAGTTTGCTCAATTTTGATAAGAATTCAGGCCAAGAAAATGGTTCCAAAGTTACCTCCTAGAAACAACCTAGAGCATAAATGGTCATGAAGTTTGTCCCCCCTGAATTGCATTTCAGTTCGATTGTCAAAGTTTGAGTTTTTGTCAATTTTGCTAAGAATATTCGACAATTTGTAATTGGGGTCGTGATCACAGAAAAGTACAAAAATTAGTTATAATTATACATTTCTAAGATATTAAAATGCGAATGTGACTAAAAGTAATGCTTATTGGTGGAGTTGTCATTGAAACACTTCCCAAAAGAAAGATTTATAAACCTACTTAAAACTATTAGCTAGCGGTAAGCAGGGTCGTTCCACAGAGACAGTAGTCAACCGCTCAAATCTGATTAAAGTGTAGGAAAGAAAGAAAATGTGTTGAACAGATTGTCACTTGGGAGAGTGAGAATAGCCACTTGGGAGAGTGAAGAGGTAGAAGGGTCAATCACCTTCCTACCTTTATGATCCAATTTTGATTCAAATATTCCTGTAGTGTATGATTAGTTGTTCGATCAGGCACCTATATTCTTTATAATTCCTTCCAGACAGAATAAAGAGTCCTAGATTATCTAAATCACCTACCTTCCAGTTAGAGTAATTCATTAATCTAAGCCATTGAGTTCTTAAGCGCTCTTTGATCGCCTATGCCATTCACCTAACTTCTGTTGATGTTTGGAACCGCAGGGTAGATTTCCTCCATTGTCATGGATTAAATTAAGTAGTTCTAAGGTTATGCTCCCCCTTCTAGATATTCATAACCATGCAAGCATATTAAATTAAGTGGCCAAATTAATTAAAATGTTAATTAAATCACTTATCTAGGCACAACATCTCATCAAGGAAACTGAATCAAAACCTTCACATAAAGATAGTAGGGATTGAACCTTTAACTGAGTTAGCTACTCATGTTTATTGAGTTAAACATGAGAGCAACAAAGTACAAAAGATAAGACTTGAATCAAGATCAAAAGGTTAGAGGAAAGAAAGGGAAGATGGTAGCAGAGATAGTTTCTGTCTGCTCACTATGGCGAGTGGCGTTCGCCACTTGACAAAGTGACAGTCTCCCTCCTTATTCCTGCTACTACCATGTTTCGAACCCACTAACTAACGACCTAACTACTTCCTTTGTGACTAAATCTAACTACCCAATCTGTTGTTTTTCTAACTCCTATTGGCTGACTATTTATAGAGATTCAGAGAAGCTTGGATTGGTTGGTTTCTGGCCTTCTTCTCTGCAGCGGAAAGGTGAGGCAGCAACTTGCAATAGTAGAGGTTTGTTTATTCAGCAACTTGCCTAGTTGGCAAGTTGCAGTCTTCTCTTTGGCTGCTCCTTCTCTTCAGCCGCAATCAGCCACCTTCCTCTCATCATTGCCTTTTTCTCTGAGTCTTCTTCTGCGGCCAGTTTCTCCAATTTCCAGCCACAAATCTCTATTTCTTCATTCTTTAATCTGCAGCAGCTCAACTAGCAGCAGTAGCAAGCAGCAGCATCAGCAGCATGCTTCCTTCCATCATTGTGTTTCAGCCCCCAATTCAGCCCAAATCTGTCTGCCATTTGCTTCCTTGTTTCCTGTAATCACTTGCAACACCATTTCTTACCTGACTGCAAAACCCAATCCATCAATTCAGCAGCAGCAGTCACAGCAGGTAAGTAGCAGGTTGTAGCTGCTGTTTTCCACATATTCTCTCTCTTTCTCTTCTTCAACTTGCAGCAGCTATAAGTTGCAGTGATGGCGAAGCAATTCCTTCCTTTGGTAGCAAGAATTCAGCCTTGGTTCTTCCTGATTGACAGCAGCAACGGCAACTTCAGCAGCAACTTGGCAGCAGAGCAACTGCCATTTCTTCTTCCTCTATTGAGGTAGCTAGTGCAGAGTCTTCCACTTGAGTCCATCTGCTATCAATCTTCCATCCACATCAAGGATTTCTCCACTTACTTCAGCTCTGATCGATCTTCCAGCAGCTCAATTTCCAGGAGATTCCATTCTAGTCCATGTTGATGTCCTTTTGTGCAATTTGACCGTCTTTTATGCTAATTTTCCACATTGACCCTCTGAGATACCTGAACTGCAAAATCACCCTAAAATTAAACTAATTCTAACTAATTGACACTAAGTTATAAGTAGAAATGAGTAAGAAATGCATGCTAAAAGTTATATTTTTATGTTATTACCTATAAACATATAAATTTGAAAATTCTGAATTGGCCCTGACTCTAGAAAAAAAAAAAGGAACTCTTAGTGTCCAAATATGCATGGTATTTTAGGATGACTGACAATAATGATTTTAGGTGTGGAGCGAAGGCCTTATTGATTTTGTTGATAAAATGATGTGATTCGATGAAGGCCGTTAGGTGTAGTTCTATACCATGATGATCATTAAATTGATTTTGTTGATAAAATGATTAGTTTTAATCTTTGTTATATTGGCATCAAAGATGATGAAAGGTTAAACCCAAATTATGGAATATTTGAGCAAAAAGTAGTTTCGTCAGCCACTACATAGACTAGAGAGACAGACGACAAAGTCGACGACAGAAATGCTATATATTTTTCTTCTTGAGTTTTAACCAATATGATACCTGGCCGGCACATCCTCCAATGTTATTGCCACATAAAATGAAAATTATAACTGTAGTACATAAAACTTACCATATGCCAAATTAGTCTAATCGACTTCAAAAATATGGAAATGAAACTTGATGAAGAATCAACAGTCCACACACTGAATTTGGTAAGCTGGAAAAATATGGAAAAATTTTAGAGCAACCAAGAGATGGTTGGCGCACCAACCTATCAGCTACTATGTTTGCTTTCTGTAAAAACGGGTTATTGAAAGATTTTGTCTATGCATGAACAGAAAATGCTCCATCATTTGAAAGTAACATGTCGATGGAAATACTTTTGTTCTATTCAGGATATCAGCCAAGATCTTGTTATATATACGCACTGAAATGTGGGATGAGTTCAAATGCTCACACTTTCGCAACCCAAGCAAGACTTCATAAATTTCAGACCCTAAACTTTCTCCATTTCCTAGATATCTACATTCTTTATATAGAAAAGATCCTCCATCTCCTTGGATCCCACACCATATCCCGCATCATTATTCACTGATGATCCATCTAAATTCAAACTGAAATTCTTCTCCACCTCATTCAGAACCTTAAACTCATGCATTGTTAACAAATTCACAATGTAGGCCAATACTGTAAGGCCATGTGATGAAAGAATTATTTATTTTTGTAGTCTTTCTTTGTGCCTACTATAAGGCCATGTGATGAAAGAATTATTTATTTTTGTAGTCTTTCTTTGTTTTGAGTCGGATTTGATTTTAGTAATTTTCTTTGTATATTTTTTGTCCATATAATTTATCGTCGACCTAGGAATTACTTTAATAGTATTAAATGATTATGACATTTATAATTATTTAATTATTTAGAAAATAATTAGTAGCCAAAACCAAATATACAGGACTTGGAGTTATTTGGAAGAGGCTAATTGTCATTTGGAATCGAAGATTGTTTATTCGGATCAAAGGAGAATTCAAGTAGTCAAGTGGTCTCCTCCAGATGCTAATTGTTATATCCTTAATTCTGATGGTTTGGCTCTTGGAGCTCCTAGCCTGTCAGGGTTAGGGTTTGTCATTCGTGGGGAATATGGCAAATTCATATATGGGGAGGCTAAATTGCTACATTTTGGCAATAGTTTGAATGCTGAGGTACAAGGCATTTTATGTGGTGCTAGGAAATGTGACGAATTGGGGCTGCTGAATGTTGCTATACAAACAGATAACAAGCTTCTTGCAGATATGCTACTTAATCAAGCTAATTTTCCCTGGAGGCATTCTTTAGAGTTAGAAGAAATAATGGCGATCACCCGGAGAGAAGGGGATATAATATCTCCCATATTTTTTGAGAAGCTAATTCAGTCGCGGACGGATTGTCTAAAGTTGCTTCTTCTGGTGTAAATGTTATTTTCAATACCTTAGAAGAGTTAGCAATAAAGGAAAAGGTCTTTTGATCCTCGATCAAAGGTCTTTTCCTTATATTCAAAGCAAGTAGGTTTCATCTGCAAGTCATCCGTAATAGTATAATCTTAGCATCTTTTTATCTGTCTTTTGTGTAAGGGTAAGGGTAGTCATACATCTGCCCCTTTTTTTCGAGATTTAATAGAACATGGAAGAAAGGTACTAGAGAACTACGTGATATTTATGTCCATTCCTTGGGTATACTCCTTGGGTGCGTGATATCACCTAGCACTGATTGATGCAGAGAATAACTTTTGGGTAGACCCCTTGAGTATTTTCTGTGTCATTTGGGACCTAAATACATCTCCATCCTTTTTTTTGCTAAAAAAAAAAAAGTACTTGCAATTGGTTTTCGCCAACCATATGCCCGATAAATAGGGGTCCTACGCCACAAAATTAAGGGGTAATTGTGATGAAGTTTGGTGAATGCTTTTTATAAGAATGAATGAAGTTCTTTTATGTTAATGTTGCGGGATTAATTTGGTGCATAAGCGTAAATTGAGTTTGTTAGAGGATCAGATCAATCATCGCTTCGTTTTGACTCAACTCCATCGTTTTCCTTATTTCCTATGCTCTGAAGTTTCAATATCATCAATTTTTCTCTTTTATTATTCGATCAGAATTTAAACTCTCATTTCAGCTTTAAATCCCAATTTCACATGTTTCCTCTCGCTATGTAAACTCTTTCGAATTCATTAATTAGTTCAGATAAAAGAAACTAATTTGTGCAATAATGTGATCAAGTCTTAATACTATAATTTTATTTCCCCCACACACACGTGTGTGTAGGGGAAATCAATTGTTAAGTACAAGTGCCACCATCTGGAGATGACAAAGTAGAAGATTGGTTATACCCATACCACAGAAACAATAAATGGCAGGACAAAAAATAGAAAGAGCAGCGAAGGGTTATGTTCTTGAGAATAATTTGGGTGATCGCCGAATTGCGCTTGTATGGAGAAGTATTATGTTTTCATCTCCATATAATTTATAATAAAGGGATTTATTTTTTATGCGCAATGGAAGGATAGGAGATTTGGCTAAGAACACGATTTGTGCTGCTTAGTTAAGTGGAAATAAAGAAGGATGTTGATCTATGATGTGAAACTTAAATCACAGAGTAATGATTTTTGCAATAAAAATTTGTAAGCAAAATATACATGGAATGAATCATAACAGTCCATAGTTTAACCTTTCTTTGACGAATTTATCCATTGAAGGGTTAGGGGATGGTTAAATTCATCCACATCTTTCCTTGTTAAAATTATATGTAAAGGTTTCTTGCATGTATCACTACTCTAAACTAAAAGTTATCTCAATGTGTGTTTGGGATAGTTTTTTTATGATTGAAAGGATTTTTCGTAATGATTTTGGAATGGATTTTAAATCAAGTATTTCTCTATCATAATTTTTCAAATTATTTTAATTGCCCATATGCTAGATCTATCCCATTAACTATTTGGGTGTTCGTTTTGGCTATATCCAAAATGATCAACACAAGTTACCAGTAAACCATCAGCTTGAAGCTTATGAACCAATCCCTTACCCCTCCGCTAACCGATGTGAGACTAAGGGACATGCTTGCTTACCCATGGTTACCACATTCGATCTCTTTCGGATCCTTACATTCTCGCAAGGCCCAAGACAGACAACACAACACTTAATTGGTCCTATGCACCCCTATAACAGATACATTTCACTTGTCACACATCCCATCAGCTCAATATCTCGCCGCATTTCAGAGTTTGTTGTAAATTTTTTTCTTTTTAAATAAAAAGACACAGTTTATGGGGGTTTATCACATGTTTTAGAGGTGGTACCATGTAAAAAAATACTAGATTATGAGTACTCGCTTATCTTGGGGATTCCTAAAGGATAATCCTAGCTATTATTAACGATAAAGAATATGGTTCGATGAAGTAATTAAAAGTTGATTGATCAGACTCCAGAGAAAAGAACAATTTTTAATTCACAACTGAATAATTAAGTTCCATAACTCAAGAAATATCTATATTAAAAAGGACAGTTAGAAACACGGAAATAAAAGAACAAATGAAACACTTTAGAACATGAAACTTGAACATAGAGTACCAAACAATTAACCTTACATCTGGGTCCTTATATGTATTCATTTTATCATCCTCCCTCTTTATTATCTCTTCCATACATCATCATCGTGACGACAATTGAGATTGTTAGTGCCAATCTTTCGTTGGCCCGTGTTGAGAGACTCAAGGTCAACTTTTGTTACAGTGAGGTTCTTTAGGGACGAAGCTTGAATTTGCACCGCCGGTATAATTGTGGAAATCCAGTAAGGTTTATCTGCAAAACACGGCCTTGGGCGTCTCGCGAGGGTAGACACTTCCATCCTTAAGTCAGAAAAGGGTTGTAAGGAAGCGTATGTATGATAATTAGAGCTAGAGATAGCATACCTCAATTGTGGTCCGATCAACCCTATTTATAGGCATGAGATTACCTAGTCGGTGTCCGAATCCCACTAGGTTTCATATTATTGAACTGCCTTTATAAAGTCAGTTGGACTGTAATTGACGGATGGGCCGGTCCGATGATCTTCGGTGGATATGGACTCGTCAAGTGCCCTGTCAGCTATTAGTTGTATGAAATAAACAAGGCTTGACACAAAGTAAAACTAACCTGGACTTGGCCCAAGTTGAATGGACAAGTCTAGGCCCAACTTGTGTGAAGTAGGCCTGATAGAATTTGCTTGCGGGTCGAAATCCGACCCGGGGAGGCGACTTGCTTCAGAGTCCCGCCTAAACTGAAACTGTGCCCCATTAGTGGGCACGTTCCCCAAACAACGGCTTCATCATCATTGCTCCCCTTGGGACTCCGTCCAAACTGTCAAGTCGTGGGAGAGTGGGATTGCATATATCAAGAGGAAAACCAAAATATTTTCATTCTTCATCTTCTTTCAAATTACAAGCCATAATCCGCAAATCTTTTCTGCACCATTCTAGTGCCCTTGGCGCCGTTACCGAAGCATTTACATTTGCTGCCATCGAGGAAAGCTACTGCTGTGGAAAACTACAACGCGTAAAGCGAACATCTGAAACTGGTTGCCCCAGTGACTTTGTTGTTGCCACTGGAGCATTTGTAGATTCCGTCATCGAGAAGGACCATCGACGTGGGAAGATACAATTCCTAAGGTAGGTGGGAATTGATTCCAGTAAGTGTCTGAAAACCCGAAATCCCTCTTTTGTTTCCTAATTATACTTCAATCTTGATTTGTGTTGTTGCCGATATATATGGCTAGGAACCCAGATCTGAAAATGGTGTATGATTTTGAATCCACCATAAACTCTTCTTAGAAAGCTAAAAGTATAGCTGAGAAGTATGGTTTCCCTTTAGATCTAGAATATCGAGCCCCAATAGGTAACGAAAGAGCTAATGCTCCACCATAGGAAAAAATCATTGTTTATGACCGATTCATTTTCTTAGGGCTTAGATTTTCCTTTTCCCTTTTTTGGAGCAATTGTCCAACACTATAAGATCCTTCTTGCTCGATTTACCCAAAATGTAATAACAGCTATCCTTGGATTCGTAAAACTGTGTGAGTTGGTACACATAAGACCTCGACTACTCGTATGGAGATATTTTTTTAAAGTCTACGTCCCCTCGACCAACTTTTCAAGGACTGGTATAATGTGAACAAAAACCCAAAATCTGGTGAAGTACGGATCGCGAAGCTCTTTGATAGGGCCCAAGTGTGGAAACCTGATTATTTATATGTGAAAGCCCCGGAGGATTTCTGCCTCTCTTGGGATCATCGAGAGACGAATGGTCTTGATGTAATAGTAGATGATTGGACCAAGATTGATAAGAGCAAAATCAAGAAATACATATCCGACATCAACGCTATGGAAAAATATGACAATTTTATCCTTTGGACTGATTTGCAGTATTACATTCCCCCTATTCCAGTCGAGGAGAAAGAAGGTACTAATCTCTTGTCATTTCTTTGTTGTGTTTAGGTCATGTCGTCGGTAAATGCTTGCTCTAGACTTTATGGTGATGCTGATCCCTTTAATGTTGTGAATTCAGATGAGGAGTTGTCGACAACCAAGACAGTGGCAGGAAAGAAAAAGAAGAAAGAATAGTGGAGGTTTCCGAGAAGGGACCAAGGAAGAAATCTCGTATCGAGGAAACAAGAAAGCTAGCGAAGCAAAGGGAAAAAACCATTCCTCCAGTCGTCAATCAACCAAGGTTGCTCCCAGTGGAGTAGACTGCAATACCACGCATCGAGGAGACGCACATCGTGGAGAGAGCTGGTCCAAGTGTGAAGCCATCATCTGTGGACAAGGGCAAGACTCGCCTCGAGGAGAATGTGACTATACTACCCTCTCAACATTTCGAGGAGGATCCAACTGCCGCAGTCTACACATTTAGCAATCCACCAACGATCGATTGCCCCTTGCTAGAGGAGTTTGCCTCCACGTTGAATGAGGCAGACGGTTTGAAACTTGTAAGTGTTCTTTACTGTTCCATGTTGCTTTGTCTGAACTACCACATATTGAATGTGTGTATGCGTTCTTTGTTTGTTACTTTGCAGATGAGTACTGTCATGATGAGTTGTACGATGCGCTCCAGAGAATTAAGGCTATAACTAGCCCATGCTCGCGCTGAGAAAGATCTGGCAGTGAAGGAGAAAGTGACCCTCGAGGAGAGAAATTTTGAACTGCAGACCAAAGAGAAAGAACTAGCTTCTGTCTAGGCTAAATATGAAGAATTGGACCAAAAGCTCAAAGACTACAACAATCTGCACATCTCGAAGGAAGGTCTCCGTAAGTGGTGCTCTGCTTTTTGGTTGAGGATACTGCCCACAGGTGGGATGGCCACGATTGTGGAGAAAATCAACAAGGTTGCAGTGGAGTATGGAGGCCATGGAGATGCAGTTGCAGGCCTAAAGAGACTCGAGAGGAATAGGTCCATCAATGCCAAATGGTTCAAGCAGTTTTTAAGAGAGAACCCAAAGAAGACCATGCACGAGACTTTGTTCAAGGGCCTTACCAAGCTTACCATCGAGTAGCTTTCCCTATGGGAGCCTTTATGTGAAACCCTTGCCAAAATGAGTGTTCCCGAGGACATCTTCTCGTTTCTAGGCGATGTTGCTACCATTTTATCTAAAGGACCTGGTGATGAGTTGAGAGTCCCAGAAGTTCCTGACGAGTACATTGGCATCGAGCTCGAAGAGGATGATGATGACGACGTCTCGGAAGAAGGCGATACTGGTAACTCGGGAGCCAGGGAGAATGATCCTCCAGTCGAGGAGAATACCAGAGGATCTAAGGAGAAGGATCCCCAGTCGAGGGAATATCCAAGAGTCATCCCGAGAATTCTGCCAACAACCAGGACGCTGTATGAACTCCTTCTTTGTGATAGTTTTACGGAATTCATTTAAACATTCACTTTTTGTAAACAATTCTCCTATCTTTTGGGCTTTATATGAAGGATGTGTTATTTTGCCTTGTTATCTGATGTTGGCTACGCGTTTTCATATGCAACAGGACAATTGACCTTTCATCGTGTCCATCTCATGATCTTGAAAGAAGTACAATCCAAGTAGTACCCTTTGTATTCCATGATGTCGAACATTATGAGGATAAGAGTGGACATTCATAGCATCGAAACTGTGAAAGCTCTCGAAGAGGATATCCTCGATGTTGTCAAAGCCTACAGTGTAAATGTTAACCATCGCTTGATCGAGGAAATAAAAAGGCTCCGCCAGGAGATACACATGTGAGACTATCACAAAGACCAAGACTACCATGATTCCCTGATACTTGAAGCAGACATACATGACGAGATAGCCGCACTACAGAAAGAGAATACCAAACTAAAAACTGATAAGGAGATAGTTGTATCTCCGTGGTTTCTCGAGAAGCACCACGTACTTGCTCTAGTACAGCATATGATTGCTGTGAGGACTCGCTGATTCATCATTGTGATGGAGTTGCTGAAAGAGAGAACCCGTGATATGGAGCTCCTTATTGAATAGTGTGGTGTTCCACAGAATTTGCTAGTGGATCAAAGGATTGAGTTTCCGAGTTTCGAAACACCAGAAGAGTTTTTAGATCCAAGGACCAGGAGCTCACGGGAAGAACTACTCTTGAGGATGAATGAGCAAGATGAGGAGATTGCTGACTTGAAGGACAAGCTCAACCAATGTGTTAATCTCCTTAGCTAACATGGGTTTAGAGGCATCATACATCCTTCTTCGGATAATCCAAGGAGGCAAGTCCTTGTAACAGTGTAGAAAAATAAGCGTGTTTTTCACAACCTCGCCCAGTGTGAGAAGGTAATAAATGTGTATTTATTATGTGAACTTGGGTAATATTATTTATATAGCGCTTTATACGTGGAAAGATGTAAAAGTACACGGCTCTTTCCGAGGGAACCAGGTACGGGTTCCTCGATGTATAATACCGCAATCTACATCGGGTACGAGGAGTGCTCCTCGGTTTTGTGTCTGGATGTTGAATACACGGCTCAAAATCCAGAATGGCCCTAAAGAGGGTGCCCATCTCGTAAACTAGTCATAATATAGTGTCGACACGAATAAAGGATGAGAAAATTTTGAATGACTTTTTATTGAATAATTACCCGAGGACCTGAGTTAGCATTACATATAAGGGTATAAAATCAACAAACCATGTAGAGCAAATAAATTAGCAAATAGAAAATAAAGACTTAAACATAGAACCTACGAAGGTTCTAGACATTCCACCACCGAGGGAGGATGGTTTCAGTGTCGTCTCTTGTATGTAGGCAGTAACTGCCAGATGGGGAGGCTTTGATGACTCGATAAGGACCTTCCCAATTTGGTTACAACTTTCCAGGAGTCTCCACTCGACTGGCTTCATTTTTCCTAAGTACCAAATCTCCGACTGCGAAATCAGTGCTTTTGACTTGCTTATTATAGTGCTTCATGAGAATCTCTTTGTACTTAGCTTCTCGGAATTTAATGGCATCTCATCGTTCCTCGAGCAAGTCTAGAAGGACAGCATCCATTCTGTAGACCAAACTATATGGTGTTTCATCTGTCGAGAAATGAGCTATGGTACGATAGGCCCATAGGACATGGGAGAGTTCATTGACCCAAGCACCCTTGGTGTTCTATTGCCTAGTCTTGATTCAATGCAGGATGGTTTTGTCAATGGATTCTGCTTGGCCTTTGGCTTGTGGATGAGCGACAGCAGAGAATCGACGCTTGAGTGTCATCTTAGCGCACCAGGATTTGAAGAGATCACTCTTGAATTGAGTCACATTGTCCGACACAATTACTTTGGGTACCCCAAATCGGCAAACCACCTTTTTCTAGAAAAAATTCAACACCTCTCTTCCAGATATCGAGGCTAATGGTTTTGCTTCTACGCGCTTAGTAAAATAATCCACCGCTACGATAACCCATCGTAGCCCTCCTGCCCCTTCTCAAAATGGGCTAATGATGCCTGTGCCCCACTGATAAAAGGGCTAAGGGCTTTGGAGAGTGACCATCTCATGTTGGGGTTGTCGAGTAATGGGAGAAAAGTGCTGACATCTATCACACTTTTCACAAATTTGTATTCATCTTTAAAGATTGTCGCCCAGAAATAGCCTGCTCGGAGGACCTTTTTGGCCAATCCTGGAGCTCCAATGTTCGCGCCACATGATCCTTCGTGAACTTCCTAGAGGACATAGGTCGCCTGCCTTGGACCGATACAGTGCAGCATTTGTAGCGGGTACCTATGGTTGTAGAGAATCCCGTCTTTTAGGGTATACTTGACGGCTTTTAACTTCAGCGCCCCAGTTTCAGACTTGTTATTGGGCAAGGTTCCATCTGTGAGAAACTAAATGAATGGTGCCGTCCATGTATCTTCGTCTTTCGTGAATGCCATTGCCTGTGTTTGTTGGATGCTTGTTTCAAGGAGGATCTCGACCCAAACCTTATGGCTGAGATGTGCAAAATTACTCGAGGCTAGCTTATTAAGGGCGTCAGCTCTCTTGTTCCTCGATCTAAGGATGTGAGACATAGAAAATTTCTTGAACTTATCCTGCAATTTGAGAACATTCCCGAGGTATTTACTGAGATGTTTTTTAGTGGTGTAATCCCCTAAGATCTGATTGACCACCACCTGGAAGTCACTAAAAACTTCAATTTTTCGAACTCCAAGTCTAAGAGCCATATTTAATCCCACAATCAGTGCCTCGTATTCAGCTATGTTATTGGTGACTGAGAAACCAAACCGCAGAGCATACGTACATTCAGCGTCATATTCCTACATCCCCTTAATTGCTGGGTCTGCCGCTGGTTTTGCTAGGATGATAACAGCTCCTCCCCCTTCTTCACAAGATGAACCGTTGACATATAAAGTCCTGGATCAAGGATCTTTTGCCACATGTTTCTGTATTTGTTTCTGGGGCAAGGGACCCGTAGAGACAGTTGGAGTACGGGGCATTTCTACAAGAGAGTCTGTGAAGGCTTGTTCTTTGATCGCCGTTCGCGGCTTATATTCAATGTGATGTTCTCCCAACTTGACTGCCCACTTCATCATTCTGCCGGATGCCTCAGGCTTAAGGAGGACTTGTTGGATAGGTTGCTCTGCCAAGACATGAAAAGGATGAGCTTGGAAATAAGGGCGCAAAGACATCGAGCAGCTAATACTAAGCTTAGTATAAGCTTTTCCATGGGGGTTTAACGAGACTCTGCTCCTTATAAAACCTTGCTCACAAAGTAGACTGGGATTTCCTTCCCTTCTTTCTTCTGGATTAGGACCGGGGATATGGCCGTTTCTCGAGCGGCCAAATAGATGTATAAGATTTCCCCCGGCTCAGGTTTTGATAACATGGGAAGTTGCTTTAAGTGTTCCTTCAAATCTCAAAAAGCTTGTTGGCACTCCTCGTTCCACTCGAATTTCCTTCCTTTTCGTAATGTCTTGGAGAAAGGAAGGCTCCTTTCAGCTGATCAAGAGAGGAATCTGTTTAGCACCGCTAGAGAGCCGGTGAGTTTCTGAACATCTTTAACTGTCCGGGGTGCCTCCATGGAGAGAATTCCTTCGACCTTCGTGGGATCCACACTTATGCCGTCTCTGAAGACTTGGAAGCCAGAAATTTCCCAAATCCTATGCAGAAGGCACACACTTCTTTGGATTAAGATTTGTGTTGATATTGAGGAGAATCGTGAAAATTTCTTGCATATCTTTCACTACCTTGTCGTCGAGGTTGCTCTTGATGACCATGTCGTCCACGTAGATCTCGATGTTACGCCCGATTTACTCATGGAAGGCTCTATTAACCAACTTTTGGTAGGTAGCTCCGGCGTTCTTCAAGCCAAACGTCATCTTATCATAGCAACAATCTCCGATTTCTGTGTTGTAAGCCATTTTTTCTGCATCTTTCTGAGCCATGAGTATCTGATGGTATCCCTTATATGCGTCAAGGAAGCTGAGAGTTCTGAAACTAGTGATTCCCTTGACCATTTGATTGATGACCGGTAAAGGATAGCAATCTTTGGGGCAATGCTTCTTGAGGTCAGTGTAGTCTTTGCGCATACGCCAGGAGTTATCGGGCTTTTGGACAAGGACAGGGTTGGCAAGCCATGTGGGGGCTGAACGGAACGTCAAGGTCCATTGGGCGTTCTTCTTTCTTGGATTCAGGCTGTACAAGGCTTTGTTTAATCGAGGAACACGCTGACATTGCTATGCTAACTCCAGACTTTACTATTTTCTTCCCCCTCTTGCTGGCTGTAAGAAGGCACTCTCGAGAACTGCGTTGGCATCATTGTAGTACTCTTATTCCATACTTTGTTGGGAACTTCATGATGAAATGGTAGGGGGACCAAATGGCCCGGGCTTGGAACATCCACGGGTATCCTAATATTACATCAAACGATGAAAGTGCATCTATAATGGCGAAATCCACGGATAACGCCACCATGCGGGGATGCAACCCTACCAAGATTGGAAGCTTGACGATTGCCGTAGGGATGATTGTGTGACCGAAAAAGTCCATCAATGACAAAGTGGCTGGACGCAAGTTTGGATTCTTGATATTTATTTATTTTTTAAGCAATCATTATAGATAATGTCGTCTGCACTGCCATTATCGACATACTCGGCTTACTCGGACATTCCCTATGATCGCCTCGATGACCATCGCATCGCTATGTGGACAGATGCCTGGGACTATGTCACTGCCAGTAAAGACTATTGCCTCAGTCCCCTTAAACCGCTTATGGCTAGGCTCCTGTGGGGGAGTCTTAGTTACTTCCGAACAGAGGCCTTCATTGCCGTTTTGGAAAGAACTTCATGAGGCGCACCGTAGATTGCCCCTACATTGTGAGTGATCTGCTTAGCAGGACCTGTTGGAGGAACCTACTGGAGTGGTTGTGCCCTCCGTCGAGTGATTGCTGAGGAGATTATTGCGCATTGTTCCTCGGTTGCCAACTACTCGCTCGATTATCCCCTCGAGGGCTCGAGGGTTTTGTTTGGGAAAATTACGGGATCCCGTGAACTTTCCACCTTTTTGTCGAGTAGAACCTTGTACATACTAGTGGAATTTTCCTAACTTTAAACCAGCTTCGATTTCTCGCTTCAACTCCCTCCATCTTCAGTATCATGGCCATAATCCTTGTGATACTTGCAGTATTGATTCATCGACCTATTAGGCTTTGGAACCAAAGGCTTTGGAGTAGGAAGCTCGTCCTTGTGAATTTGGAAAATTTCCCGATGAGGTTTCAGTAGTGGAGTCAGTTGTCTGTCAAGCTTGGGCAATGCTGGCTTAGACTCTGTTGTCGACTTGAGTCTATCCTTTGATCCTCAATCTCTTGTTAACAAGAAGGATTCCAGTGAATGCTTGAGCGTTTGTTCTCATTGGATGTAATTTTTAACGGTGGGCCACATTTCTTGTGTATTGTGAGGAGGCTTGGTTGACAGTTTTATTCTTAGATTGGCAGACTTTCCAAATGGATTGAGGCCCTGGATAAACCCATTCTGCATATCTCTGTCATTTAAATGATTAACCTGAAAGGTTTCCCGAATGAAGCGCCGATGGAAGTCGGAGAGGCTCTCATGCTGGACTTGTTTGACTGATAAGAGATCGATAGACATTCTCGTGATTTGCCTGTTAGGGGAAAAACGAGTAGCTAGTTTGACGAATAGATCCTCGAAACTGGTTATACTTTTTTCTGGTAATTATCCAAACCACCGTTGTGCCTGTCCGGTGAGATAAGAAGGAAAGGCTTTAGCCATGAAGTCTAACGGGGTGTTCCTGATTCTCATGACCTGGACGTATCTGTGCAGGAATTTTTGTGGGTCAGAATCTCCCGAATACTTTATGAAATCCTTGGGAATATCGAAGTCTTGAGGTTTCGGGTAGTCTTGAATCTCAAGTATGAACGGACTTCTATCCCCGATCATTCTTATCATTCTGCTAATCTCTTCTCAAATGGACAGGCTATGGTTGCCGACTTTTCTCTGATTCTGAGGGATATAAGGTTTCTCTCGAGGATACCGTTCCCTCTGTCGAGGTTGAGGGGAGTGTCGTGGATGATAACGATCACCTGAGTAATGATCCCCCCAAGGATAATTTGTGCCTTGTGGTAGTTCTCGGTATACATCATCGTCACCATGGTGGGATCTCTCTAGCTGGATTTTAGGTCCCAGTCGAGAATGCACATTAGCTCTTGGTGGGGGATTCCAGTCTTTTTCGGCCACAAATTCGGTGTTGGGTGAATGTTGGCAACGTTGGTTGTGAGAAGCCTTTTGGCGCTGGTATTCTCTATCAAACTCCTCAAGTGCTATTTCAAATGTTGGGTACGTCCTTCTAAACGAATCCCAGAAGGCTGTGTTACGGGTGGCAGTTGAGCGTTCCTCGTGGAAGGTCTCGTTGTCTGAGGCTTCCTTATAGCCCTCCTCTTCCAAAACCTTGCATCCCTTGTTTGTTTTCGAGCGGAGCCAACGTCCTGAGTGCTTCTTTTTAAATCAATTATGTCTCTTAACTCCTGCTCAATTGCATCCGGTTGTCTGAGCAAGCAACAACGTCGAGTCTCCTCGAGCACATATCTCTTTAGCCTTTGATTGAACGTGCTATCAACGCGTAATTTCTTGAGTTCCACTTTGATTTCAGCCAATCGTTCTTCGTCCCTGGGGGGATTAGACATTCTGGTTTGTCTGTTAACCTTCTCAATAGAGGGATTAGTTGTTGATGGTTTAGTAAGAGATTTCTCCCTACGAGATCGAGCGTTATCGATGTTCAGACGCTCGTTACCCGTTTATTTCCTTGGCTGCCTGCTACTCTTTTTTCGCTTTTGTTGTTCCTAGAACTCAGCCAAGGTAGCGTTGTTGTCGGGACTGCGCTGCCTAGTGGACAACATCGTGCTGGATTGGGATTCAGCAACTACAACCATCTTTCTTCAGAGAATAACACTAATTTGCTAATGGTTATTGAGGTTTGAAAGCTTAAGAAAGTTTTGTGACACAAACCCTAGTTTTCGGGTCCCACTGGGCATGCCACTTGACGAAACTTGAATTTGCATAATTATGGAACTCCGATAGCGTTTATCTGCAAAATAGAGTCTCGCGTGTCTCCCAAGGTTAGAAACTCCGATACTTAAGTTAGAAAAAGGTTGTTTGGAAGTGTATGTATGATAATTAGAGCTAGAGATAGTATACCTCAATTGTAGTACGATTAATCCTATTTATAGGCATGAGGATACCTAGTCAGTGTCCAAATCCCAATAGGTTTCATATTATTGAGCCACCTTTGTAAAGTTGGTTGGACTGTAGTTGGCGGATGGGCCGGCCGATGATCTTCGGTAGATATGGACTCGTCATTTAGATTTCAAAAAACCACTTGTGTTCTCCCACTCCTGATATTTCTTATGCCTCTGAAATTGAGAGAAAGAAAGAAAACTATTTGTAAGCTGAAATGTAGTGAGAAAGTTCAAAAGCGAACTGAAAAAATTCTACTTCAATTATATGTACATCATAAGAACATGTGAAGAGATCACTAAAAATGTACCAACAAAAGTAGCTGAGGAAATGAAGATCTTCATAATTCATTTTTTTATAGAAAGAAAGATGCTTACAGTAAAACATATATAATCAAGAATAGTCGAGTACTTCTAACTTATCCAATAAAGAAGGTATAAAGCACAAAATCCAAACATATTATAGATCAATAGTATAAAATACTAACGTATCTTAACTCAATCTTTAAGAACCCTGCTTAGAAATAAGATGGAAATGGATGTTTTTTTAGGGAAACAGTGGCCAAGAATCTGCATCCACGATTTTATATATACAGCACGCGACTTTCTATTCGTTATTGATACTAACATAAACAATTGTAGGAGAGTTGGAGAAAAAATTGATTGAGATCAAACCTCAAGTGGTTATTATTAATTATCATGGCTACTTATTAGTGGATCAATTGGTGGCTGGACTTTGTGGTATTGGAGTGGAAGTTTGAAGGGAGTACTTTGAGAGGACTACAATTGGAACAAAGGTTCCGTTTGAGCAACAAGAGTCTACTTGCAGAGGTGATTGAGGAGGCATGACTGCATGTTGCAAGAATTCCAAATTGAAAGATGTGCATAGTATGAAAGTGTTAAAAACCAAAAATTAGGCTTAAGTCTTCTTACCCGTTGTGTGTATGTGTGTGTGTGTGTTTTTGTTTTTTTTTTTTTTTTTTAACAATACTCGTTGAGAACGTTAGCAATGCGACGGAAGAGCATTGCTACAAAATTTGTCCAATGGATTTGTGCCCTCAAGAATGAGACTTCTTGTTCTTCTTCCCATAATTAAACTAAAATTGAAATCTCACACTGAAAAAATAATTTTAGATTTTAACTAAAAGTGAAATTCTAAATTGGATAATAATTTTGAGACGGAAGAACTATTAGAAAAGAGGGACATTTATATGATTTAAGATTCTTTTTCTTCTTTTCGATTAGGTAACCATCCATTTTATCCATTTTTATTTCTATTTTTCCAAAACACGGTATCATATCAAAAAGTTCTTTAAGAACCACTGAGATGATAGTTAATGGTAAAATCTCTGTTACTCTTTAGATTAGTTCTTGAGTTCAATCTTCAATTTCAATAAAAATAAAATTTGACTCTGTTTTTGTGCATCGGTATCTCGAAAGGGTTCGTTATAGTTTCCGAATTCACACCAAGATTTATCAGTCTAAACTTACCTAAGATGATTTATCTTTCACCGTAGTTTACTGTTAACTATTACAGTGGGCATGTGTTTACTTACCTATAATGAAGTTTTTCGCGTGAAGAAAGAAAGGATTAAAAAAAAAAAAAGTCAAAGTCCGACAATTGTCCACACTAGGACACTGGTTTACACTATCTTTAAACGGGCGATATATCATTGGACCTACGTCTGAACTTGGGCAACCACTAAAACATGCTTTTTCCAAATTTCCAAAAAAGGAGTTGGCCCTTAAAATCATTATAGTGCTGAAATGAAAACCCAAATAAGTCGCGTCAAAAATTAAATAAACAAATAAAAATTCGTGAGCATGATTGCTTGCAATTTCCATTAGCTTGGCCCCTGGCTTTCTAAAATCTGCTATAAAATGTTGGGAGTGTACTTACAAACTCTCATCGATTAAATCATTAAAAAAAAAAAAAACAAGAAGGAATGGTTAGCTATCTCAGACCATCGTTCTTACCCGCCGTGACAGCGGCATTGTTGTTGTTTTCAGCATTCATCAGCTCCGGCGAAGCTCGCGGCCTCGCCACATACTGGGGACAAATCGGGAAGGAAGAAGGCAGTTTAGCCTTAGCCTGTTACCTAAGCGGCTTTGACTGGGCCGTCATTTCCTTCCTCAACAACTTCGGCGGCGGCAAGACCCCGAAGTTGAACTTAGCCGACCACTGCGACGCCGCCGACGGCAACTGCGCCTTCCTGAGCACCCAGATAAAAGCATGTCAGTACCTTCAAGTCAAGGTCTTCCTCTCCGTCGGAGGCCCGGACCCGAATTACAGCCTGGACACTCAGGAAGACGCCGATTTCCTCGTCAGCTACCTCTGGGACAACTTCCTCGGCGGCACGGCGGAATCCCGTCCGCTGGGCGACGTCGTTTTGGACGGGATCGATTTCGCCATCGAGAGCGGTTCGAACAAGTACTGGAAGTACGTCGCCGAGAAGGTCCACGCGCTGAGCACTCCGGCGAAGAAAGTGTACCTCACGACGGCTCCGAAATGCCGGATCCCGGATTATTACATGGACGGAGCGATCAGGCTCGGGATTTTTGACTACGTTTGGGTGAAATTCTACAACGACTCGTCCTGTCAGTACGAGGAAATCTCGAACGATTTCGGGGTTAATTCTCAGAAGCTTCTCGCGAGTTGGTACACGTGGCACGATTATCCAGGGATTAACAAGCTGGTTATGGGAACTCCGTCGTACCCTGAAGCTACGCCCGGTGGCGGATACATGTATGTTGATCCTTATTACTATTACATCCTTCCGATTCTTCAGAAATCGGCCAAATTCGGTGGGACCATGTTTTGGACGGTGAATTACTCCCCGGAGAAAACTGTGGGAGGATCGGTTTCAGGTTCAAAGGGCTTGGCTATCGTGTAATAATGTGTGCTATAGATTTTTGTGTCATGTCGGAAAAGTAATTAGTACTCGCTAGTTATATAATAAGATCTTCCGGCTTGAGTTCAGTTTCTTTACTTGAGGGAAAATTCTAGCTTAATTTGTAATGCCACTTTTTTTGGGACACACTTTAGTTCCATACTTCCATTTTAGCTTTTTGGTTTGGAAACCTATGGTTTTTATTTGTCTTGCGAGTGAATAAAAAATCCAGCAAGATTTATGGTTTGTCTCAGATGTTCAAACTTCAAATTAACAGCACAACAATTTATATCGAAGTTGCAAATTTGAATTTTTTTTTTCTTCATTCATTGCGCTTGTTACATTTGCAGTTATATAAGAACTAGTGATTACAATCTTTCCACTACTTACAAGTTTTAAGAGGAGTTTTAATCAAGTTGCATTTTCGTTCTAGGCTTTTTTTTCCGAACGGAAGTTTTGATGCCACGGAAAAAATGGATGACGAGGACATATGTTATTGTTCTTCAAATGGGGAAAATGAAGAGAATGATTAAGCAGTTTAATTGAATAAAATAATCTCTATGCTGATTATTTTTGATGAATTAACCTTGTTTTATTATCGAATTTATATACTCCCTCTGTCGTAAAATTATTGTCTAGTTTGTATTTTCATTTTTAGTTCAAATTATACTAAAAATAAAATAATAATTTTTTGGACAGAGGGAATATTTTTTTTTAAATGCCTGAAACCACACTGCAGAATTAACCTGCGCACATCCACTATAATAATTGATAAACAACTGTGGAAAAAAAATCGATGAACTACTGGGATGAGAGATGAGTTTTTACTTCTATACTCAGTGCTATACTACTTAAATGATTAATACATGAAATTATCATTAATGATTTAATACTATGACTCAAATCAAATGAGAAGTGAATTTATTCGACTAAATGATTATTCAATATTTTAACTGGTGTGGAATGTAACTAAAGTGTTACACAAAACCTTTTATTGGTTCTAAACAAGTCTTGAGCGATAAATTCAGGAGCAAAACGGGCAATTCCTGCATGGATTTGCCTCAAAACATTCTGCAGAATTGCTTTTATAACTAGTATTCATTTAGTTTTAGTGTATTACGGTATATCTTTGTGAAATCGGAAATCATGCAAAGATTTGTCTTGACAAACCATCTAGAGATGCGTTTGAAATTTGTATTTGATGTAGTTTTAGTGAATTGCGGTATTTATTTATGAAGAATTTGCCTTTTCATCTTTTTTAAAAAATTCTATGTCGCGTTCATTTCAACTTCATTTTTCTAATACTCTCGTTTGCCTCGTGCACCAAGTTTCTGATACTGTCACCATCAACCATCAATGATGGTGGAATTTAATTAAAATTAATCTTTTATGCACAACAAGTGAGACTGTGTAGGACAAATTCGCTTTAACATTTGTGGCCACAATGTACTTATATTGCCATCTATTCCTTTTGGCCACTGGCCATTATTTCACAGGAAAACAAAACACAATTCATCAATATATTCCACAGTATATAGTTTGTGGGGTTGCTTCCAGGTGAAATTTCTTTTTTGTCCAACTTGACAGCGAATCGAAAAAGTTTATCTTGAAAGTAAAATTCCAACAACATATTTCCTGATAGAGGGAGTAATATTTTCGTTGCAGAGTGATGATTTTTAGCACAATATCTCAGTTTAACGGCTACCGTACGTCTTAAAAATATTTTTAACGACTACCTTGGTTTCTTTTTAAACCGAAAAGAAATTAGTCCGATTTCCAAAAATTTATTTTACATGGAGAACTAAAACACTTCTCCGTTTTTTATTAACTTTTAATTAAAAGAAAAAATTGATATACATTATATTACTCCCTCCATCTTGAAATCAATATCCAGATTAGATTTTCAGTTTTAGTACTCCATCTCGAAATTAATATCTAGATTAGATTTTCAGTTTTAGATTTCGAGACGGAGGAAGTAATCCATTTCATCCGCATAGTAATACAATTGAAGCATTTATTAGCACGGTTCCTAAGTAATGGCGTTTGACAATCACTACATATCTTGGATCTTCATACCTGACGTGCTTACAAAATTGTGAGAATGCGTCTTTCTATTCTCTGAAATAGAGTAAAATCAAATTCCATCTTTTAAGTAAATACATCATGGTGACCATCTAATATTGGTTATGCGTAAAATCTATATTCAAATCAAAATTAAACTATAATTTTTTATATTGCCTTTATCCTTAGTTACTTCGAAGTTCAAAGTAAGGGATTACAACATATCAACAGAATAAAAAATATACTGTAAACATAAGGAAGCATAAATTTCACAAACAACCAGTAATCCAGTATTAAAAAACTACGATTCTTTGCGACACATTAAATTTCAAATCAGATTACGTACGTTTCAAGCTTAGTTATGTTATAAACCACCTACACTTTACAATGCCTTACATCAAGCCCTCAAAGAGATGAGAGATGAACAAAAATGGATAGATGTTTAGGAATGAAATTAATGCTGAAATCACAATATGTAATGAGTATATGGAGTGCGAGAATGAAGAACACGGCACGGGGCGCATAATTATGTTGCAAAGAATATTGGGCTGAATGCCACGATGAAGTGAGTATCTTGGGTGAAGAGAGTTTACAAATGGACTTTAAGTTCATTTATGACGGACATTTGTTTGTTGATGATTTTTAGTTCATTTTTATGGATTGAGTTTGAGTTCACTTAAGCTTCTGGCTGATTAATTTTTATCACTACCCCACTTCTTTTTTTTGAAAAAAACTAATTAGTTGGTTGCCTAGTCATCAATATACTCGTTCAGCTTACACTACAAGTGAGAATTTTCTTTTTATAACTTCATTTCGAAACCGCAATATTTCTATCTTGTCAAATAATTTTTTCATCCGATCTGATGTTTATTCTTCGATCCTTTCTTCGCGGAGTTCAGGTGCAGAAGATGTGGGGGAAGGTTAAGGTACGGAAGATGTGGAATGGACTTTAGGAACAGTGGAGCACTGGACTAATGGACCAAATGAGTTATGGATGTTTATTTATCATAAAAAGTAAAGGAGTCCGGACTCCGGAGTCACTCTGTTAATGACAAGAGTTACCCTGAAAATAACGATTGATGGGTACATGGGGTAGAAGCTTTTCTTGGAGGTAAATGAAATTTTAGCTTAATGTAATTCTTATACTGTTCTTAATGTAATTCTTAATTTGTAATCAATATTTATGCTACTTTTGTAGGGTTGAGGGGTTATTTTATTTTTAATATTACAAAATATATAAATTACAAAAATGTAAATCATTGGTATACCATCCTCAAATCATTGAGCAGAGATTGCCGATTGGGTTTGAAATTCACGATGGGTCTTCTTTGTAATAAATTGTACCTTTTGATATTACTACAGTGGCTTGAAACATGATTTGGTCAAGATTTGTAACCCACCGGTCATAATTTAGTATAACAAATATATGTGTTACAAAATGTAAATCATTGGTATACTATTATTGAAGTTCATGGGTTCCACCTCAAAACCATTTGCCAATGAGTAGAGTAATCCATTGAGCTTATATATTGATAAAAAGTTACTCCCAATATCAATGTGGGACAAGAGTTTCATCACTCCTCCTCAGACCCAACGGACACGGACTAGATCACCCGATATGTTTATGGGTTAGTCTGATCGCCTTTGGCCCAGTAGGCATGGATTTAGATAAATCCGATCGCCTATTATAATACTGGGTCTGACCTGCTCTGATACCATATAAAAATTTATGGGGTTTCACCTCAAAACTATCAGATCCGGCGACGATCGACATGGTGAAAGATAAAATCAAAGAAGAAAAATTAAAGAAAAAACAACAAAATCAATTCAAATCTTCGCTAATCTCCTTCTCTTAGAGACGGCCGGTTTTATCCGTCTGATTTTCCCTAATTATTACATAATTACAATTGAGCCCTTACAATTCTGCTTAATATAATTTAAACCCTCAGTTCATGACAAATCCCTCCCGCTAAATTAAGTCTTGTCCTCAACACTTGAACGGTTAAAACTGAACCTACACATATAATACTCAATACAGCTTCCATTTCTAGAACCAGAAAGAATAAGATAATCATTGCCCTTTGAAGTAATGGCTTTTGAAAGTAAAAAGGTTGCTGCCAAGACTCCAAATTTGATAGGCAGGAAGCTCTGAATGTAATTTCCAGTAGATAACTCTTGAGTAGCAGATGATCCCTTCACTTTGTAATATATGAAAATGGTGCCACCCTTGAATACAGTGACAACCTTGTCCCATGGTGCTTGAAGTCTATGCAAACGATTCTGATCACCAACAGATGCAAGACACATATAGAGGTATGATAGTTGTGGTTGCCAAAATTTTGCCGTTGGTTCTACATCTTCTTCCATCTTGGTGGTGGTGATGGATATGAGTGGTTCATCAGTTCCTTTCACTGATGTTATATTCTCTTTCATCAAGATAAAACTTCCATTGGTTCCACTTCAGCCATCAACCTTCTTCAGTCCACCAACAACCAGAGAATAGATAGGTAGCTCAGGTCTGACTTTATACAGAAACAGCTCATTGATCACCAAAGGAAATGAATCATCTCCTCCTATCATAGACAGATTTAAATCCCAACAGTGATTAAGGTTACACATTAACATGCATTCCAGAATGTCCCAGCAGGAAAAAGAACTTTGAAAACTGCTCTTTTCCCCTTGAAAGTACCATTTTCCTCAAGGTAGAAAAATGAATAAGAAGTTTCAATCCTTTTCCAAATAAGTAGTTCCAGGTGAACATCAACTTCAGGGTTGCTTGCTGCAAACTTCAGTGGTTTCAGCTTCCATTTCCTTGCTTCTAATACCAGGCTTAAGAAGAGAAGCAATGTAGGATTCTGCTCAAGAACAATCATACCAAGAGCAATGTTTTCATAAACTAAGATCACAAATTCAGGATTAATATCATTCAAATTCAGATCTCTAGAAAAGCTCAATTGCATCAAAGAACTCACAAAGTTCAGAATTCCATTCAGTTGAAACTTCTTCTTTGAGAATCTTTCTGATGTTATACCACCTCTGATTTTTTGAATACTTTAACACAATGATCATGAAGTTCAATGAACTGCTGAACTTGAAGCTCGTAAAGATTTCCAAAGACAACCCAAGCAACCAAATTCACAAAGATCACATGAGTTCCAACTTGAATACCATAAGCAATTAAACCAGAATTTCTAGATGTCATCCCCTCTTTCGGGATCGCATGATTAACAACAATCACAGGGGCAAAGATCCAAGTTGTTTAGAACTACACGTAGAAAATCAACAACCTTCGCTATCAATAAATCCCATGCATCCACATTCTTAGAGAAATTAAAATCTCCAAACTCGAGATGATAAAGAAACCATATCAAAACCTTCATAACTTCCGATCCGATGGGGTGTTGACTAGCTACAACAACCAACCTATAACTACCCATATTTTGAGTCAACTGGTTAAAGGCATTATACCCAACCCACAAACAGAGATCAGTCTTAAAAGAGCTTCCAAAATCATCAAACTCAAGTTCAATCACCACAGACTCATCTGCAAATATCATTTACAAACATGTAGTTTGCAAAAATAAAGTACTAGTACCTCCCAGGAATCCCGAAATGATCTCTGACCATGGTTTGTATCCTCCCTCAGTCAAACAATTTTTATCAATATAATTCAAGTGCTCAACAATTTCCACTACCCAGGGATTTTTCTGAACTAAAATACCAGTTCCTCTCCTAAATGTAGTCACCCTGTCAACCCATAATTCATGCAATTTCTTGACCAGTCTAATTTTGTTCAAACCAACAAATGATTTACGGATCTCAGTAGCAAAAATACTATCACCCAACTTCTGTAAAGGGACAACAGTGTCTCCCACGATCAAGTCATCAGTACATTCCTTGAATTTTAGGCAAAGAGAATTTTATCTGCGATGTACCATGCTACCAATTATGAGATCCCATAGGTTACAACAGAACACATAATCATCTGAATTCTCAAATAAAATATCATCATCAGAATGCACACTTTTACCAATAGTTTCTCTGATATAAAAATTTATCATTCCACCAGGCTCAATAGCAAATAAAGTCGCAGAGAGAAATTCCTTAACCACAAATTCAGACATCACCGACCTATAACAACTCACAGGATCATCATATAAATCATTGAAAATCATAGAATTTGCAACCACTTTTTCAAGCAAAGCACGTGCATTGTCATTAGAATTCCACAGTTCACCAAAAGCCCGAAAATCATCATCAGAACTCAACAATGCATCACAAACCAGAAAAGCATTAGCACCTTCTTCTTTCAAAAACTCAGAATCAACAACCCAATCCTCGTCAATTTGAATTTCATCAGTCAAATCCAAGAAAACAATATCATGCATAAATAGAAAATCATCTTCTAAAGCCACATGGCCAACTAGGTTCATATTTGAAACATCTTCATCACACGAGCTAACAGTTGAACTCATCAAAGCAGCACTAGCCCCATTCAAATTTTCAGAATCATGAACCAAATGTTCTAAAGAGACATTGTTATCATCATCACAATTCGACAACTTGTCAACAGTCAAAAATTCATCATCATTGATCTCAAAAAAAAAAAAAAAAATCATCCTCAAGCTTAGCACAGATAAACTCATCATCAGAATAAATCATTTCACCTTTCCCAGTCACTAACGAAGCATCATCAATCAAAAAGTCATCATCTTTTACCCCTTTTAAAGACTGAGACAACTTCCACATACTTATCAATTGGAGTTAAAATTTCATCAGTCAACTTAAAGAAGACAAAATCGTCCTCTTCATTCAAATTTACTGAATCAATCATCACTAGATTATCACCCAAATCCAACAACAATCCATCATCAACAGAACCTACCATTTCGTTTAAAACTTGAGAAAGAATGGTATTACCTCCTTCTTCCGATGTCAAGGGCTCCAAGAGTGAAGAATCAGTTTGGCTTACTTCACTCCCCAAATCAATTTCGTCGTGACTCATCTTTTCCTCCAAACGCTTGATGAAACCATTGGAGACTTCCAACCAAGTTATATTAGGTTTCAACATCATCATTGCTTCGAGCCAAATCTCGGCAACATCTTCTAAGTATGGTTTAATCATCTCCAATCGATCAGATTCTGGAATAGACAAAATTGAGAAGTATTCGTTGCAATTTTGGAGCCACGCCTTTGTTTCATTTTCGGAGAATTTGCTCAATACAAGCTGGTTCCTCAAGTCGTCGAGTAGCTCTAGCATTTGTCGAGTTTGATCCCCCCATTCTTCTTCGAAAATCTTAAGAAATTCAGGAATTTTCGACGCCCGAGGATTCGACTCTCCTTTCGGCGGAGGATTGCTCCGACGTGGTACTATCTCCGGCCAAGGAATGCTTGGCGTTTCCGGCCAAGGACTGCTTGGCAATTCAGGTCGAGGATTGCTCGGCTCTGATACCACTTTGTCAGACGAGGATCGACATGGTAAAAGATAAACTCAAAGAAGAAAAATTAAAGAAAAAACAACAAAATCAATTCAATTCTTCGCTAATCTAGATGGCCGGTTTTATCCGTCTGATTTTCCCTAATTATTACATAATTATAATTGAGCCCTTACAATTATGCTTAATATGATTTAAACCCCCAATTCATGACAAAAAACCAATAAACAATGAGAGGTGTAGTCCATTAAACTTATATATTGATACAAACTTACTCCCAACACCGATGTGAGACAAGAGTTTCATCACTCCCCTCAGGCCAACGGGCATGGACTAGATCATGCGATATTTTTATGGGTTAGTCTGATCGCCTTTGGTTAGTTTCAAAACACAAAGGAAGGTTTTCTTTTCAATATTGTTTTTTAAAATTTCATGATTAGGCTGTCGTATTTTGCTTTGAGTTTGTTTCTATTTTTGGGTTTCAATTCACTGCTTTGGTTTTGATTTAATTTGCATGCATAGGTGGTATTGGGTGGTAGCAGTAAAGTAAACAAGAAACCAAGAGACATGAATTCGGGCGGTGAAAACAGCTTATCTGTTCCCAACTCGAGTACTTTATGGAAGTCTTCCGGTGATGGAGGGTTTTCCCCTAAATTTCTGAATGGTATCCGTGTACTTGTGGTGGATGATGATCCCAACTATCTTATGATATTGGAAAAGATGCTTATTAGCCTTCATTATGAAGGCATGTGTCTCTTTTTTTTTCCTCTTAATTGAAATGCGATTACTTATACTTTGTTGGTGAATTTCAATTACTATTGATGGTTGTTCAAGTCAATTGCTGAATTTAGAGTTCCAAGCAAATCATAAAAACAACAATATGTCATGTTCAATTGCTTTGAAGGGGGAACAAAAACAAGAGGCTTCTTGCAAATTTGAGTTATGCTAAATGCTCATGGACCGACCTTACGCACCAACACTAAAGTTCGAAATTATATGATATATGCTTGGGGGTGTTTCTTCTATGGATATATTCTTGTAATATAAAAAAAAAAAAATTTAACTGGTTCGATTATTTGGTAATTGTTTCTATTAAAATGTTGGATTTGTGTCCAATTTCGGATTAACATTAAGTTATATATTAACTACTTCGATCGTGAATCATGTTGAACGGCTCAGTAGTATATTGAAGTTTTATTACTATAATTTTGGTTTCTTGTTGTTTACAGAATTTTTAACAGGATTTTCGGAGACATCCATTGGTTGATAGATAAGTGTCATTGATTTCTTTTAGGTTCCTAACTAATCCCAAAATCGGATGATAAATATGATCTATATTCATGTGATATTTTTGTATTATATTTCGTGTGACACTAGTTGAGTGTTTTGTTTGACACTATAATTATTTTTAATATTAATACTATAACCAAATGATAATTAACCTTGATAAAAAAAAATTAATTAAAAACGCCAAACGTGTCAATTATCTAATTAGTTTCACAAGAATGTAGCACAAAAGTGTTACACAAGATTTCACATATAGTGTAATAGGTGTTACTGTAACATTGATTGCAAAATAATAGAGTTCTAATAACTGCAATCTAAGTTTTCTTGGTTGGAAATAGATGCCGCTTGCTGCTGGACCCTTTACTTTGGATCTATTTTATAAGGATGCCCGTTAATGTATGGTATAGTTTAAATAGTTTTGAATTTCCATTAAATCTTCATCAAGAATAGCAAGATACGATACTAGCACTTGCACTTTTGTTTTTGGTCTTGAATTATATTGGAAAAGTGTTTGCTTTCTAATTCTCTTTTGGTTTCCATTTTATAGTTACAAAGTGTAGTTTGGCGGAGACCGCATTGGATTTGCTCAGAGAAAACAGAGAAGGGTATGACATAGTGATAAGCGATGTTCACATGCCTGATATCGATGGCTTCAAACTACTCGAAAAAGTCCGGCTCACTACAAGAAAAAGGAGCTTTTATGACATCAAAGAACGCCTCCATATATATGTTATAAAGGCACTGAATTTTTAATGGCATTGTCCAAATGTGTGGTATATACTCATGTCATGATAGCTTAAGTAAGTTATTGTGACATTTATAATTGCCTTTATAAAATGAAAGGTTTTACCATGATTTTTTACTCTACTCATCTATCGTGACACTTGCTATTACTAGTAACCGTTCTCCAGTTTTTATTTTATTTATTTATAATAAACTCAAAATTGACATCTTCATTATTACGATGTACAAAAGAAAATAGACAGCAATTAACACTTTAAATAGAAGCCACACTTTGAATCCGAAAATCTTTACAAAACAGAACAAAAAGAAGTAAGAATCTCCACTATAAAACCTCATGCTACCAACCTCTTCGATTACAAAAAAAATCTAAAACCAAAAATTAAATATTCTGAATCCTAATCTATTTGAAACTAGAATACGCCCAATCTTTGGTTGTGGAACTTAAATCTGAGACTCCCTTCCAATCAATGTTTGTAAAACTCAGAACATGTAGCTTTCTTTCAATATTTGTCCAAGCAAAATAATCAGCTGCAACAATCAATTTTGCTTCCTTAGTGGTATAAAGTACTCATGCTTCACCATTACATCCTCTGGGATAAAATCAGAGCAGGGTTTGGGAGAAGTATTTTACCAAGAATATGTCCAGAGTACAGGCATAAATCTCAAAAAAAAAATAAATAAATAAATAAGAAAGAAAGAAAGAGCTTACATGTAAACAACTCCATAGACATTTAGATGCATCAGAAATCCAAATGATCCAGTGCCATTCTATAAATTAATATCAGTCTCTCTTTCCTTCCCATGAGACCCCAAAGTGCTAAAAACACAGTAAAAGAATAACAATATCATCATTTTCAAGTTGTTTGGATACATGTAGCTCTAATAAACTATTAGATTTGTAATCTCAAATAATAAATTGAAGAAAATTGAAGTGTGCAAAAAGACATGCTTAGGAAGGTATTAAACACATGAGGATGGGAATTATAGAAACAAACCTCTGAACATTAGAATTATTATTGCTGTCAGTCCCTCCGGAAACTTTACAAACTAACAAGCTATCCAAATGTGAGAGCTCCTCTGCAAATTCCAAATCAGGTTCATAAATTGGGACTACTAAACATGAAAAAGATTATAGATAGCAATAGATAATCATTCCATTTGAAAGGCTAGTTGTAAAACTAAGAATTAAGTTACAGCAGAAACTTTTATTTCGAGTGAAGAACGTACCAAAGACACAGCTCTTCTCCAAACTATAGAAACATCATAAGTTGTGCAGAGTTGAGACATTGCAGCCTGATTAGCATGATCAAGACTGTTTGGAATAAAATAGGTATACTTTAGCAACACATAATTTTGACAAGAAAACCATCAAAAACTACTTTGTGACATGAATTTCAATCAGATGGTCCTCCTCTCTTCCTAATGTCGTAGAATCTAGCAAAGTTACGACCATCACCCATGCCAGTCTCCACAAAATCTCAAACTTCCAACTCATCCTAAACCAATTTCTCATGCTCAAATCTTCAAGTAAGACTGTAAACACTTTCCCCTAATGCCTCGATTCCCAAATATTATTTGGTGATCAACACCACAAATCTTATCTCCTCTCCAAGTACCACACCAGCTACAACAGTAACATAAAAAAGTTCAATGTCAGACGTGAGATGACAGAGATCCTAAGGACTATATATTATTGCCAGTTGCAATGTAGCATCTTGTAGAAGAAACTCTTGTAACATCCTCTTCCAAAAAAAAAAAAAAAACCTCTTGTAACTTATTAAATACTTCCGATCGAAAGATTATTTAATTTAAATTCCCCTGAAATAGGTTAAAGACGACTAACCTCTATGAGACAACACCAGCAGAAGTCGACTATTGAATTTCAGAAAATCAAACAACTACCAGAATAGAGTAAATATAGAAAAGGAGAAATAAGATCAAATCACTTCATTCAAATTCAAAATCAAGATAGTATTACTCTAAGTATGGGCTTACCCCAATTGCATGGCTTGATGAATACAACAATGGAAAATGAACTTATCAGCACCAGAAAAAGTCTGTCATTTTGTGCCACCGAATTGTTGGCTTCTTCCAGATTTACTGAGTCACTGAATTTCCAAACCCCAATTGATCGACTTCCCAATTGAGAACACCCAAGTTACTGCAGTTGAAAATCAAACCCTCGGCCACTCCCCACCAATCCCCTCCACCGGTTCTGGTCGTCCACAAGACGTTTCCACCAACAGTAGGCTTGCAGCATCAATTCCATTACCCCTCCTCTCCTATTACTCGCAAAACCCAAACTCTAATCCTGATAATGAATCAAATTAGCACAAATTCAAAAAAAAAATCTAGAAACTCTAATCCTATCAGAGTCCTGTATAAGAGTTCTGTATAAGTTGGGTGGGAATACTGAGTGGTGGTGGTGTGTTGAAGGATGAAGGGCGTCGGTTGCTTTAGTTAAGAAAAAAAAAACAAAAGTGAAAAGAAAATGTAAAAGTTGGAGTTAGGCGTGAGTGGCTGAGGGTTTTCACCTTTGTTTTATTTTATTTTAATTTATGATTGAATTTATTTCTTAAATTAGTGGGTTAGATTATTTTTTCTTTTTTCTTTTTTTACAAGTGCCTTCTTTCATGTGCCATTAAAACTTTAGTTCACTATTAGGAGTTTAAAGTGCCTTATTTGGCTATGTAATGTGACATTTTACCATTAATGCCTTTATATATCTATTCTATTGTGACATTTTCTTAATTATGCCTTAACATCTATGTCATTTTAGCTATATTTTCTTGTAGTGGCTGGAAATGGACTTGCCTGTTATCTGTAAGTCACCGGAAATTGTAAAAACATGTCGTTGGAACTACAGTAAAACATGTTTCAAACAACATTGAATTTTTTATGATGTTTCCATATGTCAAATTTCGATCTGCAGTGACGTCCGCTGATGGTAGTATGCTGGCTGTCATGAAGGGCGTGACTCATGGTGCTTATGATTATTTGATAAAAGCAATTCGAATTGAAGAGTTGAAAACTAGGGCTGGCAATCTGTGTCGGGTTAGGGTTGGCGTGTCGGGTCGGACCCGAACCCGAATAATATACAATCAAATCTAATCCGACCTGTATAAATAAACAGGTCACGTTTTGCAACCTTAACCTGACCTGAAAATATTTAGGTCACCCGTGACCCGACACGGCAACCCGGAATTTTAAAAAATAAAATAAAAAATTCCAAAAAAAACTAAAATATGAAACTTTCATTTTCATATCACAGATTCACACTGTGATCACACAAATCTGGCAATCTAAAATTCTAGCCATTTTGATAGTACACAATCTAAAATCTGAAAAATTCAAGTCCAAATCACAACAATTACAAAGTACCAGCATTCAAATTACAACATTAATTTAAATCCAAATTACAACCTTCAAAGTTATCAAGAGAGAATGATTAAGATGACATTTGAAATTTGGCATGACCAAGTTGGTACTCTGTAGGAAGTTGGTACTCAGTTGAACTTGAAACTCTTGTGTCTTGAGGGAAAGCTCAGCTCCAAGAAACTGCCAGGAGTAGAGCAGCACATCCTACAAGCAAAAAAAATAAACCCGTGAACTCAAAGCATAACATTCAGAGCAGATTTCAGTGCAGGAAACATTCTGATTTCAGAGCAGATTTCAAAGCATAACATTCTGATTATATACCAATGATTTCAGCAGAACATTCAGAACAGATTTCATTAATCAAAAACTCCAGAACATTCAGAACAGATTAATGAAAACTCTAGAAACCAATGATAAAAAATTCAGAACAGATTCAGAACATTCACAAACTTACCAAATATATTATCAAGTTGTATTAGAACTTCCCCCTTCAATCAATAGAACACCACCACCATTGTTGATATTCAAGTTCATTATGTCTCTGGTCAACTCTTCCAAGTTTAATTCATCCAATTCTGTTTAGAGGGAAAAACATATGCAATAAATATTTTACATTTACATATGAGATTAACTGATTAATAAACCAAAATGCAAACAGCAAACACTTCACCTTTGTGTCCAAATAACTAATCTCAAGAGCAAATCAAGGCTTCGACAATATCTGGAGTCATTGAGCTACGATATTGATCTAGAATTCTTCCTCCAAGGCTAAAAGCGGACTCGGATGCAACGGTTGATACGGGAACACAAAGTATGTCCCTAGCAAGCCTAGCAAGATCAGGATACCGATATTGTTGGGATTTCCAAAAATCAAGTACATTGATTTTATCGGTCCTGTTATGCTTTGGGTCAGCTAAATACATCTCTAGCTCAGTTTATTTGCCACTTGAATCAAACTCAGCACTCTCAAATTCATCAAATTCCTGTAAACAGTAAACAGTGAGCAGTTGTCAGAATAAATCAGAAATAAAATAAAAATCAGATTATGACATTAGAATAGAAAAATATATAATACACTTACTTACCATCATTAAAGTTGAAGTATGACTCCCTTCAGTTTCTCTTCGATGCTCATTGTTACTACCAGAAGAACAAGATGATGATGCCTACATCCAATTGTCACAGCTGGTTAGTAAGACATATAACAGGACAGCTGACCCAAACTGAAATTAAACCCATCCCCCAAAAAAGAAGAAGAAAATGACCTGACCTGATTAGATGGTGAAGCTAGCAAGTACTCATCATAAAGAGCAAAGAGGGCAGCCTTAAAATCAGCCAACTGTTGCGAAGATGGGCCATAAAGCTTCCCATAACAGAATTCTATGAATCGAAACTTGTACCGAGGATCAAACACCGCCGCAGGTGACAACAAGAGATTAAAATTAGACCAATATTTGTCAAACTTATCAACCATATTCTTAGCAATTCTTTCCAAGTATGAATCACTGCTTGAGATTGCCTCTTGCAACTTTTGTTGAATTGGAAATACCTTTGGAAGATACATATTTGCTGTGGAATAAAGAGTTCCAGAGAAGGTATTTGTAGCATCATAAAAAGATTCAAGAAATCCACATATCTTTTCAACCCTTTCCCATTCATCCAAAGTAGGAAAACACTTAAAATTCATATCAGCCCACTGAAGATGCTCAAAAGCCCTACGATATTAGAGAGCAATTGAAAGCATCTTATAGGTCGAATTCCACCTAGTAGGCACATCTTGCTTTAAACCTCTCTTAGAATCTAAAGAGGTTTGTGCAATAGACAGCTCAAACTTTTGCTTTCTAGAACTTGAACCCTTAACAAATTTGACACATTCCCTTATTTTGATCACAGACTCATCAATTTCTTTCAAGCCATCTTGAACTACCAAATTAAGTATATGGGCTGAGCATCTTACATGAAACAGTTCACCTTTATACACCAAAGCATTATTAAGCATCAATTGTTTTTTCAGAATATCAACACAAGCATCATTAGCCGATGCATTGTCAAAAGTAATTGAAAACAACTTTTTTTCAATACCCCAACTACAAACCAAAGAATAGATCTTTTCACTCAATGCTTGTCCCGTATGTGGAGGTGGCATGCAAGGAAAATTCAGTATTCTCTTTTGCAATTTCCAATTAGCATCAATAAAGTGAGCAGTTAAACTCAAATAACCATCAGTAACAATGGAAGTCCAAGCATCCGATGTCAAGGCTATTTTATTAGGACAAGCAAGTAATTCAGCACGAAGTCTACCATATTCCTTGGAATACATCTTCCTAATATCAGATTTTGCAGTGTTTCGAGTAAATTCAACAGCTTTTGACTCTAGATACTTAAAAATATTCCAAATTCCTTCATACTCCACAAAAGAAAAGGGCATGTCATGTCTAATCATTGCATGAACAACTAGCTCTCTAAACTTTTCTTGAGAAAAATGTGGATTTCTAGTTCCTAAACAGGTAGCATCCTTATCAGAGACAATCAGAAACTGCCCAATATCAGTGGTAGTCATCTTCACACAACTTTTAATATGGCGAAGTAAATTACTGTGCCATTCTCACTTCCAGCCAAGTATTTCTTACCACATTTTTTACATTCACAGTGAAGCTTTTCATTTGGTTTCTGGGGCAGAATTCGAAAATGATGCCAAACTGAAGATGTTAACCTTCTTTTCTTTCGCCCTCCTTTGTTTGCAGGAGCTGCTTCATCACCTTCTTGTGTGCCAGTTGTGTCAGTTCCACCATTGATTGAAACTTCAACATCATTAGCAGCATCGGTCTCACTGCCGTTAACCTCAAAACCGATATCAAATTCAGCTTCTTCGTCAATTGGTTCCATTCCTAGAAAACCAGAGACAAACAAACAAAAAATTTCAGTAAACACTAATCGACCCAACAAAGCAAATCTAACTAAAGATTAACTAAATCAACTAAAGATTAACATGCAGGGCTAAACTAAATCAGTAAATCTTAGTTCTATCCCTTAAAAGTTAAAAGCTTCAAATCGGATTCACTATACCAAACACAAATCCGACCCACAGTTAAGCTTTCTTTCTTTTCTTGAAATTTACAAATTAAACTCCAACCGATAGGAGAACAAGAAGAAGAATAAGGAGGAGGGTGAGACATAACTGATTCGGTGACCGCCGTGAAGTGATGATTGATGACCGGGGAACACCAATTTGTGAAGAACCGTAACTGGGGTAGACGGCGGGAGAGGTTTCAAAGGCGTATAAATGGCGGAGATCGGGAAAATAGACTCTCCAAAGTGGAGGGGAATCAGAGCCGCCGTCGCTGAGAAGAAGAGGGCGGAAACCCTAAAGGGTGAAAAATTTGTGCCAAAATGAAGAATAAGAGTATTTATATGAGCTGACATTAGGGTTGGGGATGGCTGCAAAATTCCCAAAGTACCCCTATAATACACATAATTTACATGTTCGCGGGTAACCCGCCGGGTTGACCCTACCCGTATATTAAACGGGTCCAAATTTTCAACCATAACCTGACCTATTTAATATGCGTGTCGTGTTCGTGTTGGGTCATTCCGTGTCGGGTTCGTGTCGAAATTCCGAGTCGTGTCAGAGATTGCCGGTCCTATTGAAAACTATATGGCACAGCACGTAGTTCGTAACAGGAAGCATGAATCGATGGAAGAGGTGGATAACTCCTCATCGACAAAGGAAAGGAACACTAGTGTTAAGCGATGTTCAAAGAAGATAAATGAAGAAGAAGAAGAAGAGAACGCGAAGAAGAGAAACGAAGAAGAAGAAGAAAAGAAAAAAGATAAGCATGGGTCCAAAAAAAAAAAGATTTCGAGAAATCTGGAAGGGAGAAAGAAGAAGGATGAGAAATATAACCCATGCCCGCCAAACAAGAAATTGATTACACTTCTCCATTGACAAATGAAAGAAACTCGAACAAGTCAAAGAAGTCGAAAGAGGATGAAGAAGATGAAGTACTCGATGATAAAGATGATGATGCATCCTCCTCTATGAAGAAACCATGTCTAGTTTGGTCGGCATCGCTCCATGAACTATTCGTCATGGCAGTAAATAAGCTCGGGATTGACAGTACGCAAACAATATTTCTTTCACTTATTCTCTTCATTGGATCTCGCTTTTGGTTGTAAATTAGTGGTCATAAGTATTCCGGTTCTGTTGGATTGTTGTCCTTAATTTTTATTATCATTTCTTTTTAAAGTGATCTTCAGAAATTTTTGTGATTTTCTGATTTTGTTATTAATGCAGAGGCTGTTCCAAAAAAAATAATGAGCTTGATGAATGTACGTTGGCTGACTAGAGAAAATGTCTCAAGTCATCTTCAAGTAAGGGAAGCTTTTATTTTGGTTCGTCGTTGTATAATGCTGCATAGTTGTTAAGCTTTGTTTGTTTACAGCATGGAAGTAACATAAATGAAACTGATTTTTCTTCTGCAGAAGAATCGGGTATATCTAAGAAGAAAAAAGCATGGCGCACTTTATCCAAATCAGCACTCTTATATGGGGCTCCAAAATTCGACTTTCGAGTATATGCCTTCTTTTTTCGGTGGGGTTGATCATATTCAAGCATTCGCTTCGGCTGGTTTGGGTCTCGATTCTATTCAAGCACATGGTTTGGCCAACCACGCAACCTCAACTCTTCATTCCTGAGGTTGATCAGACAAGACATTTCAGCTTTGGAGAGAGACCGCAGAATTTGACGGGTTACCAATGGGCAAATAAACCAAGCTATTGGTAGTAGCTTCGAACCCATGACTAATACGCTCTCTCCTGGAGGACATATGCTAAATTGATATAAAGTTGGACATCTCCCAAGCATCAATCTTCGAACCCTATCCTTGATTGAACCTATGATCTTGAAAGTATTTTTCTTATTAGAGTTGTCAGTATTAATTCATGGTTACTTTTTCTTATTACAGTTTGTTTTAGATTTAAGAGACTAGCAACGGGTTTAGGTTTAAATATAATTTTTTTTTATATATCATTATTTCGACTAGTCTGGATTCAAATCGAGTAGATCCTTTTCGGAAGTGAAACTCACCAACAAGTAACACTACTGCATACCCATGTTTGAATTTGAACATGAGTCATAATTAAATTGGCCAATTTACCGCTTGGATTAAGTAATTATTGATACTTTAAATATACTAACTAATTACTTGCTCGTGGGTGATACATAAGAATATATATGTATATATATATATCTAATATATTAAAGTAGAGTTTTCAATCGAACACATGGTGTGATATTAGATAGGCTAATCCACGTGGCGCAAAATTAGATACTCAAGTCCACATGTCACAACCTTATCACTCCATCATTTAATAGTAACTTTTAATTTATAAATCAGTAAAATATATAAATAACTAATTTTATCTGGTTTAATTTCTTTTTTTTTTGTCATAAAAAGAAATAAAAAGATATTTTTTTCTAACATAAATTAAAATCAGAATCCTTACCTAATTAATCTGTTCCATTGGCTTCAATTTTTTTGACAGTTCATAGTTCTATCCTTTTGTTATTTTAGCGAAAGTAATTTATACTAATAAGCACATAAGTCACTGCTTTGGAGTATGTTATTTTTTCCACTAAAACGTTTTCCATTTCAGAATTTTTGTATAATTTTCTTCGTATCCTGCATGTACATTGCAATATGTTTGTATGATCAAAGGATGAAATTATTAATTTAATTTTTATACTCCATTCAAAATTCCATTAAATGAGAAAAGAAAAATGTTTTATTCGAAATTTCAATTTTAGTTGTTAACAGTAATTAGCATTCTTTTTTCCCCTTTATATTTTAGTGTTATAACAAAAATAAAGATAGTATGATATGCGTGAATTATTCCAAATATATAACCCCGGCCATTCATAGTCAAACTATTGTTCGTTCTATATATGATTATTTTTGTTGTAAACCACGTAGTGAAAGTTTTTTTTTTCTTTTGCACCATGGTTAGGAATTTAATTTTTCAAATTCTTGGGATCAATTTCTTTATGAAAACAAGCGCTGATCCGTAGAGTTGATTATGCTTAATTAACTTTTATTTTTCTTGCAATCACATTTTTAAAATTATCTTTTGTCTTAATTAACTTTACGAATTTCTTATTGGTAGGGTTAATTTTTTACCACTTTCAACAAAAGACAATCGTTGAAGATACAATTAAATTTGTGATTAAGGTATGAATTTAAGACGCATAATGTTGGGATGACGGATGCTTTTAGCCAGGAAAGGCACACGCAACATTAGCTATGGAGTTTGGCACAATTATACAATGAATTTTTACAAAATGAGTTATTACATGAACTATTTCTGTATCAAATATGAGTTTTGTGTATCACTTTGGCTAATAACCTTCTTTTGTACTTTCATGCAATTACTGTTTGCCAAAATAATTCTGCTACGAAGAGTATATATATATGATATAGTAAGGATTTGTTGAGTAGGAATCGTTTTGTGAAAATATAGGATTGTCTCTTTTATTATCCACCCATAAATTGCAAAAGATAAATCAGTATTTAAATTTTATTTTAATTTTACTAATCGATTCGCAAAATATTTTTTTTTTGGGAAAATACAAACCACAAGGCATAATATTTGGACTTACACTATAGTAGAGGATAAACAATCTCAATAGAACAAGTCACGATTTTGCACTCGGAGAGAATTCCACCACCAAATATTCGTTTTAAATAATCTAAAAAATTTATAACAAATGAACTTATTTTACCCCCAATCATTAAAAAGGTATAAATATCGAAGAAATGGCTCAAACAGGTCCTTCATATTATTTGATGAAACTGTATGCACAACATTTAAAATTTCTATTGTTACTGATGAAAGGGAAAACTTTAAACTACTTAAACAACACTAATAACCGACATTACATAACTACATATTAATCTAGAAAATTAATTTTAAATCCAAAAAAGTCCGGAACTAAAGAAATAAAGCATACCAATTGGGTCCTAAATAGTCACAGAATTTACGTAGATCAATTAGCAATTGCGAGATGAAACAGAACATCAGATTTTATGAAGAGAAGAAATGCACCCCAAAATCTCTACAATACTAAAATTAGTAAAAGAACTTTTAACTATCGATTATAAGTCTAAATTAATCAAGAGAAAAATATGAGTAGATGAAGATTTATCCAACAGTTAAATTAAATGCTGGGGAGGAAACTTCAAAGCCTGAAGTAGAAGATGTATGTTGGGTTGTAACTTCATTCAAGTTACATTGATACGGGTAGAAAATTTTTTGTTAAAGGGAGAGTTTAAAAGATATGACATGGATAGAAATATTTCAAAAGATCATTATGAAAAATTAAAAGAATACTTTTATCCAAAAATATAAAATCATAAATCAACAAAACGAAAAAGATGGACACTAAGTTATATGGATGTTTTGTGAATATTGAGAATTATTCCAAATCTACACAAAGTTACACAATTGCAATTTATGTCAGTAAAATTAATATCATTCCGTCAAAATTGTCATATAATCCTTCAATCATTAAACTTATATATATCATGAATAACCCGTACAAAGTGCGGGGTAAATACTAGTATATAATAAAGGAGAGTTTTCAATCGGACACATGACGTAAAATTAGATAGGATAATCCACGTGGCACGAAATTAAATAGCCAGAGTCCACATGTCGCAATCAAATCACTCTATCATTTAATGGTATGTTTTTAATGTACAATTGTAAATTTATAAATAAAACAAAATTAATTAAGAGATTTTTTAAAAATCAAGGAAATAGTAACGAAATTGTACTCAATCTTTAATTGTGTTGTAATAACCCTGCGGCAATTCATGTATCACCTATGTATTACGCCTATGTGGTATTAAAATTCCACAATTTCATTTATGTATTATGTCTTTTAGGTTTATCTCATTTGTTATATTTTATCAAAAACATAACACTTATTCTACCACGGCCGATTAGGGTCTTTCATCTACGTGTCATCGAACTTGTCCAACGCATGGAGTGAAATTGTACTCTATCTTTGATTACTTTGTGTAAAAATTACAAAAGAAAAAAAATAAAATAATACTACAACTTACTAATAATATAATTTTGTATTAATAGGCCAAACAAATATGTAGATCCATATTACTAATAATATAATGATACATCCCCCTCTTTGTATATATATATATATATATATATATATATATCTTACTATATTAGAAACAAAAACCACACTTTAGAGAAAGTACCACCATTTGCCATGTGACATTTCCACATCATATTTTTAAAATAAATTTTTATTTACACATCTCCTAGACTTAAAAAGCAAATACAGTACAGATCCACATTCACCTCCTATTTTCGCAAAAAAAAAATAAAAAAATTACGTGTTCATAAAAAATCCAAATCCCCATCCCCATCTCCACAATAAAAAAAAAAAATTTCTCATCAATCATCAATTGAGAATATGTGGTGAAATATACTCCTTTCCTATTAGCATGTTAAATTTTTTTCATTGGTGATGATCAACTATATCCTAATCTGATAAAATTTCGAGTTCAAAAAATATTCTCTTTACTTCACTATATAAAACAAAGGAAAAAACAATTCTCATTGATCTTCGGCCATTATGGTGGTGCCATTATAGGTATTAAAATTTAAATGATTTTATATCAGCAGATCATTTGTTTGGCTTTTATTATTTTATTTTTTCCCGTTCAAGAATAATGTTATTACTATTATTTTTATGCGTTCATCCGTTACAGCTACTGTACCCGCTGTTAGGTAATATGATGTGATTTCTTATATGGTTAGTTAGCCTAGATTTTTTGTATGATTTTAGTTCTGTTTGTATTGAATTGATTAATTGGGTTTTTGTTACAAAGTGTGATTTTTTAAATTTCTTTTTTTATGTTTCATTCAATTAGACTGGTTTTCTTTTTTTAATTATGGAGTCTCAGGTTTTTTTTCGTATATGGTTAGTTATGAAGTGTGTTTTTTTCTTTGTTTAATTGCTTTTGATTTTGTTTCATACTCCCAATTGACCAATTATTATTATTATTATTTTATTTTATTTACAAATGAATTGCTTTTTTTTTTGTTCGGTCTTTCGAGAATATACTTTTTTGGATTTGATTTTTGGACTTTTTTTTGTTCGTCATCATATAAATAGTTCAAGTCGTTTCTTCTAACTAATTTATGGGGAAGCTTTTTATGAATTTTAGGTGGAGAGGGAAGGAATGATTTTTTTACGTTTATTTGTGTTTTTATACATCATTTTACCTACAGAAAAAAATAAATTTCTCAATTTTTAATGGGCTATCTTTTACTTTTTTTTTTTTTAATTTGCCGTGGTGAGGTGAGTTCTTTTTTGCTATAACTTGAAACCTATGTAAATTTACATTATTGTCATTCTCATATTTGTGATCAACCAGTTTCAACAATTAACCAGTTTCAAAATCATATTTTTGATATTTTACTACCTATAAACTTTTGGAAGAAATAGTTTCAACAATTAAGCGTATACCCTTTGGAGGAAGCTTACTTCAAAGCTATTATAAATCTCCAAAACTAAGTATTAATTTGGCACAACCAATGGAGAACATCAATAAATTATCTTACTAATATTTAAACTTATGAGGATGCTTTTATATTTTGTCTTGCATTTACTTCAAGACATATATTTGATCAAGTTTATTTATATTTAAGAAGAAACACTTATAAAACATTTTTAAAATCTTCAAACATTTATAAAACGTATCGGGCCAAATACAATTTCTTTTTATGCTGCATACAAACATTTCTATGATCACACTTATAAAACATTTCTAAATTCTTCAAACAATTCTAAAATATATCGGTCCAAATATAAAATAATTTTTTTCCAGATACAAATATTTCTAAAATCTATAGATATATTGGGCCAGGGTCGCGCATTACGAGACCAGACATCACTAGTGTATATATATACTAGATAGGTGATAATGGTTAAATTGTTACATAAAAGCATCACACTTAACTTTGTATTTGATGAACAATTGGAGGTATTTCCTAACATTGGTGCAATTTACTTAGCTCATTTTTATATTATTGTTAGGAAAGGACCGGACTGAATAATTGCTGAAAATTGGAAGCCAAAGGAGCAAATTATGGACTGCTGAGGCAAGGGTGCTGAGCTGGACGAAGAAGAAGGGCCTTAGACAAGAAGCATCTTGTCATTAATGGCCTTGCCTCCTCCTAAAGGCATGCTTGTCCCCCAGCCGCAATCTCAGCCACCACTGCTGATCAATGAGAGCAAAACGGCTGCTGCTGGAAGAGAGAAAAGGAATGGCCAAGTTGGATTGCAGGCTTAAGATATTGGAAGGATTAAACAACTCCAAGCATGGGGAGGTTCTCATGATGAGGACACCGGCTGCAAGGCCCTATAAGAGGGGGAACTGCACTCTCAATGAGGGGAATCTCAGTCTCTGGTTAGCTTCTCAGTTACAAAAAAAACACTCAGAAAAACTCCAGGTAGAAGACAAGAAAGAAGAAGAAGCAGCAGCGACTCAGGGAGGAAGTGAAGTTAAAGAATAGCAACCCAATTTCCTCTTCAGTTCCACGAGTGAACTCTTTCACTCCCAGGTGTGACTCAGAAACTGCACAAGCTTTCTCCTCATCTTTTGATTGTTAGCTTGAATTTTGTTTACTATGCATACTTCTATGATGTCTTTCGATGTAGTAGATGTAGCATTAATCTGTATGAGTAGCTAAACAGTTCCCAGGGGTTATTCTCCTCAACTGATGTTGTAGTTGTCAAGCACTGGTTTTGTTCCTTGTTTTATGGTTGAGAGTTTTTCTACATTCATTTACTTGATCACTAAATTGAATACATGCTAGAACTAAGGGAGATCTGGAAGGATAAACTTGGTTTGGATTGTTTCAACTTTAACTTATGACATAGAGGTAACAGTCTATAGTTTTAACTAAGATAGGAATATACTTAGTTAACATAAGCATTCTTGAAGGCCTAAGAACTTAATGACTTTGTAGCTGGAATCAATCATTGGAAAATAGGTTGTTAAGGTTGCAAAGATGACTCTAGGAAAAATGGGAACTGACTTAGAGTTATAAGTGAGCTGAATGAACAAGAACTCAACCATTACTGTGCTAATAAAACAACTACAACAGCAGGACGAGGAGAAGAACACCCCTGGCCCCCATTCCCCTGAGTGACTGTTTCATTCTCCTGAGTGACACCTTGTTGACTGACAGTTTTTCTTTACAACAAATTTGGTAATTAGTTGTCCTCGTGGGATCGACCTAGCTTCCATTATCTACAAAACTCATAACCCAAGCTAGTAATATTTATCTTTTTTTTGGTGAACTCGGCAAGCACCAGAAAGTGGCGCCGTTGCCGGGGACGGCGTAAAACCTCCAAAAATTTGTTGTTTTTGTTTGTGTGTATATATTAAATTCTTCTCTGGTTACCTCACTAAGCTTCCAGTTTCTTTTCTTTGGTGTATGACTAGAAGGCACCAACATTTGACCCAGAAATCGAAGCTACCATTCGTAGAACCAGAGCGGCAAGAAGAAGGCAGAACCGGGCGCAACAGGACAACCAAGAAGGTTCATCTGAAATGGTTAACCAAGGTGGCAATCCGGAGAACAATAGGAACCCTGGTGGGGATCAACAAAATCGACCAGAAAGACTACTTAGAGATTTCTTCATCCCACAGCAAGAAGAAGTCCAATCGCCTCTAGTGTTCCCTGATGTAGAAGCAACCAATTTTGAGCTCAAGCCACAGATGATCCAGTGGACCCAATCAGCCTGCCCATTCCATGGATTACCTCATGAAGATCCTAATGATCACATCCGAAGTTTTCTGCGTTTATGCAGTACTTTTAAAATTCAAGGCTTATCTAATGATGACATTAGACTGAGACTATTCCCTTTTACATTGCAGGATCAAGCCCAAGCATGGTTCAACACACTACCCAACAACTCTATTTCCACTTGGGAAGAGTTAAGGCAGTGTTTCCTAACAAAATTCTTTCCACCTGCAAAAGCTGCACAACTTAGAATAGCAATAATGAACTTCAAGCAGCATGGAAAAGAAACACTTTATGAAGCATGTGAAAGATTGAAAGAAATGGTCAGAAAATGCCCTCAGCATGGTTTAGAAGAGCATCTTCAACTGAGCATCTTCTACAATGGTCTGCTACCAACTACAAGAGACTCCCTTGATGCTGCAGCTGGTGGTGTATTTATGATGAAGCCAGTTGATGCAGCAAGGCAATTGCTCGACAATATGACCACCAACCATTCAAGATGGCAATCTGATCCAAGGGCAATTTCAAAACAGCCAGGGATGATGGAACTTGATCCCAGTACACATCTGCAAGCTCAAATGGCTGTCATGATGAACGAAATGACTAAGCTCAGAAGTGAGCTGTCCAAATCCAAGGCGTAAGTATGTGTATTATGTGATGGATCCCACAGTTTGGATGATCGCCTTCTAAAATGGAAGTCATCCAGTTTGTCAAACAGGCAATGCAGGGGATTCAAAACTTCAACAATTGGACAAATCAACAATGAGACCAACTGGAACAATGCTCCACAACAAGGAAATTATCAAAGGCCCGCTCAACCCCGATTCCACAGACAAGATGGTCGCTTCCCCATTATCGAATCAACAACGCTCTAACCAACAATACATACCAAGGGAAGATGAATGGATTTCTGTACAAAATGTAATCAAGAGTTTGGCGGTGTCTTGTAAAAGTTTGGAAAATCAGTTGGCCCAGATTGCAAAACAAAATGCTGAAAGACTATCTGGGAGCCTGCCCAGTGACACAATTGTGAACCCCAAGGGGAATGACCAAGAGCAAGCGAAGGCTGTCACTCTCCGAAGTGGAAAGCAACTCAATCAGCCAAGTGAAGAAGTCACTCCTGCGAGTGACCCTGCAGGTAAGAATGAAACTTTTTTTGAGCAAATATCTGATAATGATGATATGGTTGAACAGGAGCAACCCGCTAAAAAACCTGGAATGGAGGGAATTCAATTTCCAGCACCAATTAAGGAACCACAATAGCCAGCTCCAACGCCACCATATCCAGTAAGACAGAAGAAAGCAAAAATGGATGAAGGACTCAACAGGTTTATTCAGAATTTAGAAAGTATACGTATTAATGTACCGCTTGTTGATGCACTTAAACAAATGCCTAAATACTTTAAGTACTTGAAGGATTTGGTGGCGAATAAGCCACAATTGCATAACTCTGCTTTTGTCACTCTAAATGAAGAATGTAGTGCAGCTATCCTGAGAAAATTACCACCTAAGCTGAAAGATCCAGGTAGTTTCACTCTTCCTTGCACTGTAGGAATCAGAGAATTTTCAAAAGCATTACTAGATCTTGGTGCAAGCATAAATCTCATGCCATTGTCTATATTTAAATCCCTTGATCTGGACAAATTTCTGGTACCTACTAACATTACCTTGCAGTTGGCAGACAGATCTCTGACTTACCCAAGGGGAATCTTACATGATGTTCTCGTGAAAGTTGGTAACTTTGTTTACCCAGCCGATTTTGTGGTTTTGGACATGGAAAAAGACAGGATGTACCCATCATCTTGGGAGACCTTTTCGGCAACAAGCAATGCAATCATTAAGGTGAAAAAGGAGAAATCACACCGCACTTTGATGGGGAGAAGGTCACCTTCAACATCTTCAAAAATATGAGATATCCCAATGAAGTCCACGATCGCTACATGGTAAGAAATGTAGAAGTAGAGGAAGCAAGTGACGGAAGAATTACTGCAAGACGATCTCCTCAAGGAACTTTGGTGCCCAGATCGTAATGAGGAACAGGGAAGGAGGGGATGAGTACAGGGCCACTTGCACGAGCTACCCGAACCACTCCCCAAGTGGCATCCTACACAAAGAACCCTTTGAACCGATAAACTGACCAAGGAAGGAGATGCCTCAAACCTTCAATTGAAGAACCACCTCATCTCGAACTTAATCCTCTGCCCTCACATTTGAAGTACGCCTACATTGGAGCAAGTAACACCTTACCTGTAATCATTTCTTCTATGCTTACAGGTACTGAAGAGGACAAATTGCTAAGAGTGCTGAGATTGCACAAGGAAGCCATTGGGTGGTCAATTGCTGACATTAAGGGCATCAGCCCCTCCATATGCATGCACAAAATCCTGCTTGAAGATGACGCCAAGCCAACCATTGAAGGACAAAGAAGAGTCAACCCAGTCATGAAGGAAGTGGTGAAAAAGGAGATTATCAAGCTGCTGGATGCAGGGATTATCTTCCCAATATCTGACAGCAAGTGGGTGAGTCCAGTGCAGTGCGTGCCCAAGAAGGGAGGAATCACAGTGGTAAAGAATGACCTCCAGGAGCTAATCCCAACAAGGCTGAGCAATTCATGGAGAGTGTGCATGGACTATAGAAAGCTTAATAAGGCTACCAGAAAGGACCACTTTCCCCTTCCTTTTATTGATCAAATGCTTGATAGATTAGCTGGATTCATGTATTATGGTTTCCTTGATGGTTTCTCAGGTTACAACCAGATTGCCATAGACCCTGATGATCAAGAGAAGACGACTTTCACCTGCCCTTATGGCACATTTGCCTTCAAGAGAATGCCATTTGGACTGTGCAATGCACCGGCAACTTTTCAAAGATGTATGATGGCCATTTTCTCTGATATGGTGGAAGACATAATTGAGGTCTTTATGGACGATTTCTCGGTCTTTGGTAAGTCATTTGATGCATGTTTGGACAACCTTGGGCTGATACTGAAAAGATGTATAGAAGCCAACCTGGTTCTCAACTGGGAGAAATGCCATTTTATGGTAACTGAAGGAATTGTCTTGGGGCATAAGATCTCACAAAAGGGAATTGAAGTGGATAAGGCAAAGATTGAAGTCATTAAGAAACTCAGCCCACCAACCACAGTCAGGGGAGTGAGAAGTTTCCTGGGCCATGCTGGTTTTTACAGGAGGTTCATTAAAGATTTTTCGAAAAATTCTAAACCTTTGTGCAATTTGCTTGAAAAAGACACTGTTTTTATTTTTGATGAATCCTGCTTAAATGCATTCACTGAATTGAAAAACAAACTCATCACTGCACCTGTGATCATCACACTCGAGTGGTCACAACCTTTTGAACTAATGTGTGATGCAAGTGATTTTGCAGTTGGTGTTTTACTTGGACAAAGAAGGAACAAGGTGTTACATGTGGTTTATTATGCTAGTAAAACCCTTAACTCTGCACAAGTCAACTATACCACTACAGAGAAGGAAATGCTAGCAATTGTATTTGCATTTGACAAATTCAGAGCTTATTTGTTAGGGATGAGAGTCATAGTCTATACCGACCATGCAGCCATCAGGTACTTGATCAAACAAAAGGGTCTAAACCAAGGTTGATTAGATGGGTGTTGTTGTTGCAGGAATTTGATTTGGAGATAAGAGACAGAAAGGGTGCTGAGAATCAAGTAGCAGACCATCTGTCAAGGCTTGAAGAAATTCCAGAAGACACAACTCCAATCTCAGAAAAATTCCCTGATGAGTCACTCTGGCGAGTGACAGGCACACTCATGAGAGTGACAGGTAACATGCCTTGGTTTGCAGATTTTGCTAACTTTGTTGTTGCTGGTGTTATTCCCCCATATCTCACCCCACAACAACGCAAGAGATTCTTGCACGATGCTCAACTCTACCTATGGGATGAACCCTACTTGTTCAAAAGATGTGCAGACCAATTGATCAGAAGGTGCATTCCAGAATCTGAATTCAAAGAGGTGTTGCACAAATGCCACGGTTCACCCTATGGTGGACATTTCAACGGTCAAAGGACGGCAATCAAGGTTCTACAAGCTGGACTGTACTGGCCAACCCCGTTCAGGGATGCAAGAGAATTTGTCAAAAGCTGTGACCGGTTCCAAAGGACAGGAAATATTTCCTGGAAAAATGAGATGCCACAGCAGAACGTGCTTGAAGTGGAACTGTTTGATGTATGGGGGATAGACTTCATGGGTCCCTTCATGTCATCCTTTGGGAATTCCTACATCCTACTGGCAATGGACTACGTTTCAAGATGGATAGAAGCTGTGGCTGCAAAGAACAATGATGCTAAAACTGTTCTCAGGTTTCTAAGAAAAAATATTTTCGCCAGGTTTGGTACCCCCAGGATGATACTCAGTGATGAAGGATCACACTTCTGTAACAAGTCATTTGCATTCATGGTAAAGAAATATGGGATCAGGCACAAGGTATCAACACCGTACCATCCACAATCAAACGGGCTAGCAGAAGTGTCAAACAGGGAAGTGAAAAGAATCTTGGAAAAGTTTGTTAATTCTACCAGGAAGAATTGGTCTTCAAGGCTGGATGAAGTCTTATGGGCATATAGGACAGCATACAAGACTCCCATTGGTATGTCTCCATTCAAACTGGTCTATGGAAAAGCATGCCACTTGCCAGTAGAGTTGGAGCATAAAGCTTATTGGGCTATCAAGGAACTGAATCTTGATCCGGACAAAAGCAAAGAATTGAGATTGATTCAGTTGAATGAACTGGAAGAATTCAGACTAGAGGCATACGAATCGTCCAGAGTCTATAAAGAGAAAACTAAGGCTTACCATGATCAACACATTGTCAAGAAGAACTTCCAAGAAGGACAAGAGGTCTTGTTGTACAATTCCAGGCTGAAATTCTTTCCAGGGAAATTGAAGTCAAGATGGACCGGGCCCTACAAAATCAACAAGGTCCTAACTCATTGAGCAGTGGAGATCATGAATCCACAAAATGGCAACACCTTTTTGGTTAATGGTCAGAGGCTTAAGCCATACCTTGGATGGACAGAAGGGAGTAAAGGACAGAACTATCAAGTTCTGGTCCTGAAAGAACTTTACTGAAATTTCTTTTGAAGTCTGGCATGAGACTTAAAACCAATGCGCTTTGTGGGAGGCAACCCATACGTTTTGCTTTTGTATGGCTGACAATGTGCTACTCTAATTTTTGCAGGATTAAACAAGAAATTTGCCACCCCAACAGATTTCAAAAGGTGTAACAGAAAGGGCCTCAGGTAAACTCACTCCTAGGAGTGAAGAAGGTCACTCAGCTGAGTGAACCTACGGGAAGGAATCCCACCAATTTTCTAACCCTGACGTCACTCACGCAAGTGGAAAAGTCCACTCGCCTGAGTGAGAACAACTGTATGACACTTTCTGCAAAAAGTCACCTTTTGGGTTGCAGTTATGGTTTAAGTTTGGGGGGGAAATTTTCCGAAAAATTTCAAATTTCAATTTTAACCACGTCCGCCTCTTTGAGTCACTTCAGTCAGCCACGATTTCCAAAAACTTTAACTGCTGTGCATTAACTCATAACTCCTTCATTGCTTCGTCTTCTTCATTTTCTTCTTAATCCGAGAATCACTCCTGCAACCACCACTTCCCTGTGTGAACATACTAACAATTTCTCTAAGTTTCCAGCACATAAGGCAATTTTCGATTCAATCACAAAACCCCTCTTTCAATTTTGCCAACACAACTCTTAGGGTTTGTCACGATGCCGCCGCAAGGAGAAAGGCTGCTGCCCGCAAAAACGCATCCAACACAAGGAGAAGGATATCATCCTCCTCATCCTCGCCCTCTCCCGAACGGCAAAGAACGCCCACTCCACCAAAGATCCCCGCCGAGAACCCACCCCACCGCCACCTCCACAACCACCAAGGGCGCTGCAAGAACAAGCCCCGAATGCCATCACGAGATGAATGGGAGCCTGTGTTGTTTCCAAGGAAGAAGGGTTGGGATTTCTTTTGAAACACATAAGGCGAAAGTTCATTCCGAAGGGGGAATCGGTGAAGATGGCGCTGCTTTGCCTACATCAAGCGCCATGGTGGGAGACCTTCTCCAAACCACCGATCAAGCCACGGATCCAGTTGTGCAAGAATTTTACGGCAACTTCCACACTACTCCCGAGAGATGGAGTGTTCGTCGAGGCATCGGCGTCATTGCAGCAGAGAGGCCATCGGGCCATCCGGAAATTACCAAGAATAAGCACCGATTACAGAGAAACCCCGGCTGCCCCGCATCCAAATCAACCGCTGGAACAGGCCATTCTGTCCAGATTGGCAAAAGAGGGCATAAGCTGGGAAATGGATGACCAAGAAAACCCTTTGGGATTTCCAGCAAACGCGTTGCAAACGCCTGACTTAAATCTCTGGCACCATTTCATCTGCTGCAATCTGATGCCAACATCCTACACTGCTAAGGTCACCTACGAGATGGCCCTGCTGCTGTATGCCATTGCCACAGACACACCATTTGATGCAGCCTCAGTCATCTGGGAGCAACTCACCCGATGCATCACTGATCCAAAGGTGAAGAGCTGGTATTTCCCAGTTATGGTCACCATGCTATGCAAAAGGGCAGGGGTGACCTTCCTGCACACCGACGCAGAAAGCAACTTGCAGCAACCATTGAGGATGCATAAGCTGGACCAGAAACCCCCAGGTGCCGCATGGGCGGGATAAACAACATCCACTCCCACTTCAACTGGACAATTGAAGCAGAGGGATTTCAACAAGCAGAGTAGGTTCATCCTGGATTACGTCCACCAATGCCAGATGAGGACGAAGAAATTCCTGCAGGAAATGCACAAGTGCATTGGATGCCCTAAAAACTGCCCAATGCCACATGATCCGCCAGTCCACCCACTTCACGGAATGCCTCAATGAACACTCAGGGAAGTGCTGTTCTGCTTCCCTTAATCAGCAATTTATTTGTTACCTGTTTAATGTTTCATGTGTTGTTTTCTATACCTTTTGTTTTCTGTTATTGTTGTTGCCGGGTTAGTATTGTTAAGCATTGGGGGCAATGCTTAGGATAAGTTTGGGGGGAGTAATGCAGTAGTAGTAGTTGTAGTTAGTTTTTGGTTAGGTCGGTCAATGTCAGGACAATGCCATTTAGGTCCATTAGGTTCATGTCTAGATTGACTCTGTAAAATATCTCTCAAAACAAAATGAAAATCTTCTAAGGAGCTGTCAACAGTCTAGGATGATAATGGTTTTGAAAAGCAATTTTGTTAAACCACCTTTTGATACTGAATCTGATGCATGAAAGAAGAATGGCTGACACTCACACACACACATGAACAATGCCACTCGTGGAAGTGAATGCCTAGAACATAAATATTAAAATTTGGCATGACTAATCCACTGTTGTGAGCTGTGTCTAGTTCTGAGCTACAATTAGATGAGAAATACCGTAAATCTGAGACTTCCTTTGTGGTACCCATTCACAGCCTGCTTGCTTTTGTAAAAATAAAAAAAAAAACAAAAACAAAAACAAAAAAAAAATATATTTTTAGGGAATGGATCAACTGAAATCTTAGGGGTAACAGCAAGGAACCACCACAAAAAGTTCCAAACTGTTGGAGTAATAAGGGTTGAGGTATAAGGCAGTGGAGAGATAAGGTTGAATAACACCCTGTAGGTTGGTCCATTTACATCCCATTCAAAAAAAAAAAAAGAAAAAAAAAAGAGGATTTTCTAAATAAATAAAGCATAAAGGCTGTGCAGGAACTCCAGAATTGAAATCTCAGTAGGTAAATCGAGTCAAGTAACTTGGGCAAGACCAGGTCACAAGAATGACCACCAAAAGTTTAACCGGTTAACTTAGAATGGATTGGTAGGTCTGGCATGAACAAACACTTGTGGCATATGCATTCTAAATTCCCTGTGAAGGTTGGTTGTTTGACTCTGGAGTGCAGAAAGATTTGGTATCCTCAAATGTATGTTTTCTTCACTTGAATCTGAGACGGAAAAGTTGACAGCACCTATCTGGTTGTGTTTAAGGTTGTTGCTTGTTTAGTGTCACTTACCTGAGTGGGAATCCTCACTCAGGGGAATAAGTCAATCTTCAGTCATTTTGTCTTCCCTAGTTGTTATGGGCAATTCTGAAAGTACCAACAAAAGTTTAGTGTTTTTTGCTTGAGGACAAGCAATTCTTCCAGTTTGGGGGAGTTGATAATGGTTAAATTGTTACATAAAAGCATCACACTTAACTTTGTATTCGATGAACAATTGGGGGTATTTCCTAACATTGGTGCAATTTACTTAGCTCATTTTTATATTATTGTTAGGAAAGGACCGGACTGAATAATTGCTGAAAATTGGAAGCCAAAGGAGCAAATTATGGACTGCTGAGGCAAGGGTGCTGAGCTGGATGAAGAAGAAGGGCCTTAGACAAGAAGCATCTTGTCATTAATGGCCTTGCCTCCTCCTAAAGGCATGCTTGTCCCCCAGCCCCAATCCCAGCCACCACTGCTGATCAATGAGAGCAAAACGGCTGCTGTTAGAAGAGAGAAAAGGAATGGCCAAGTTGGATTGCAGGCTCAAGACATTGGAAGGATTAAACAACTCCAAGCATGGGGAGGTTCTCATGATGAGGACACCGGCTGCAAGGTCCTATAAGAGGGGGAACTGCACTCTCAATGAGGGGAATCTCAGTCTCTGGTTAGCTTCTCAGTTGCAAAAAAAACACTAAGAAAAACTCCAGGTAGAAGACAAGAAAGAAGAAGAAGCAGCAGCGACTCAGGGAGGAAGTGAAGTTAAAGAATAGCAACCCAGTTTCCTCTTCAATTCCACGAGTGAACTCTTTCACTCCCAGGAGTGACTCAGAAACTGCACAAGCTTTCTCCTCATCTTTTGACTGTTAGCTTGAATTTTGTTTGCTATGCATACTTCTATGATGTCTTTCGATGTAGTAGATGTAGCATTAATCTGTATGAGTAGCTAAACAGTTCCCAGGGGTTATTCTCCTCAACTGATGTTGTAGTTGTCAAGCACTGGTTTTGTTCCTTGTTTTATGGTTGAGAGTTTTTCTACATTCATTTACTTGATCACTAAATTGAATGCATGCTAGAACTAAGGGAGATCTGGAAGGATAAACTTGGTTTGGATTGTTTCAACTTTAACTTATGACATAGAGGTAACAATCTATGGTTTTAACTAAGATAGGAATATACTTAGTTAACATAAGCATTCTTGAAGGCCTAAGAACTTAATGACTTTGTAGCTGGAATCAATCATTGGAAAATAGGTTGTTAAGGTTGCAAAGATGACTCTAGGAAAAATGGGAACTGACTTAGAGTTATAAGTGAGCTGAATGAACAAGAACTCAACCATTACTGTGCTAATAAAACAACTACAACAGCAGGACGAGGAGAAGAACACCCCTGGCCCCCATTTCCCTGAGTGACTGTTTCATTCTCCTGAGTGACACCTTGTTGACTGACAGTTTTTCTTTACAACAAATTTGGTAATTAGCTGTCCTCGTGGGATCGACCTAGCTTCCATTATCTACAAAACTCATAACCCAAGCTAGTAATATTTATCTTTTTTTTGGTGAACTCGGCAAGCATCAATAGGGTAGTCCGCAAGAGGTGCGGTCTTCCGGGGAAGCAGGGATAGTAATATTAATCCGAAAACCATTAGCAATTGGACTGAAGAAGTTAATAGTAATTTATTCAGAAGAAGCTAGTTATGTGTCTCTTCACACGAAAAATTTTGACTGAAGCAGGGATACAACTGCTTTCAATCATTCAAACGGAAAATTTAAACATGTTTTACATCCAATGCTAAATTGATTATTGTAGGAAATACGAATATCTTTGTAGATGCAAACCCATGTTAAAAATAGAAGCAATCTGTCTCTGTTCGAATTAGAATGTAATAGACCGGGACATTTTTTTTTTTCAATTGCAGCCATGACAGGAAAATGGTCTTTGTGACATATTATCAAACATTTTCGACACACTAAACACTTCTAACATACCTTCAACAAGTTGAGACTAATCGAAGAAGGAGACGAAACTAATCTTCACACCTTCCACACATTTGGAGACTAATCGAAAAGGGCCCCGAACTAACCTTTGTTCTGGTAGCAAAAATGTACTCCGGTTCTCCTATTGTCGTAGGTCTGCAAGATAAAGACAAAGAAAATACACTGGAGGACTGAGATATCACCGGCAACTGAAAGAGAAAGTGAGGCAGAGGAAGCGAACGACGAACATGGATGAAGAAGCGGTCAAATAGAACGGCACCACGTCAGCAAATAAAGCGGGTAACTGGCATGAAACCGTGCCACAAAAGCGGATCCCCCCTTTATATGAAGTAGATATATATGTTTATATATATATATATATATATATATATATATATATCTTGAACCAAGCCAGTACCTGGTTGAGACTTAACCCAATATAAAAATTTTAAACTAATAATCTAAAGATAACCAAATGAAATAAAAACTCAAAAAAACCAATGTGATATTTAAAAAAAAAACAAAACTGACGGCCATGATGAGAAAAACTAATTCACCGATCAATATTGATTTTTATAATTATGTGTTAAAGAAACAATTATTTGGGTTTTTTATTTTTTATTTGTTAGTGTATTGGTTTTTATTTCAGTAGGTAGTACTTTGATTGTAAATTTTTATAATAGAAATATTGTTAAAACTTCTTAACGGGTACTACTAATAAGTGATTATTGTTAAACACTGTATAAAATTACAAAGGAAAGAAAGTAAGATAATAATAAAGGTCAATATGGATAAAGTTTTTAAAATGATAAAAAAAAGGTCTTTGTGAGAGACAAACAATAGAAGGAAAGCATATTGAGAAATTTAAACTAATGATATGGAGGAAAAAATTATGTAGAAAATAAGAACATATGAAAAAAACGAACTGAGATAATAATGAAAAATAAAATAATTATTATAAATTTTTCAAGAAATGAGGCTTTAAAAAGGGGTCATCAAATTTAGGGAAAAAAGAAAAAGGTGAAGACTATGCAACCAAGAAAAAAAGAAGAAGTAAACACCATTATGAACAAACTTTTAAAGAAAGGTTGCAAATGTATGTAGAGAGATGGTTTTAAAGACATGTTTATGGAATGAAATGATGAGGAATGTTGGAGGGAGAGTTTAAAAGATATACTATGTGTAGAAATATTTAGCGACGCCATTATAAAAAGAGCAATGATACAGATAGTGAGAAAAAATAGTGAAAATACATAGTGACTGATGTGTCAATAGTAATTAAGGACAAACGGGTAATTTTGGGGGGAAAGAAAAAATTTCAACGACAAAGTAGCAACAAAATAGAGGATACACATCAGTCACTATATTTTCTCACTATATTATTTCACTAAAAGTATCATTTTCTTATAAAAAAATTAAGAGAATAAATGATATAAAATCATAAATCAACAAAACAGAAAAAAATGAACAATAAGTTATATTGAATGATTTCGAACATTGAAAATTATTGCAAATTACTAAAAATAACAAAACATATTTATTTAAAAGACATTATTTTAATTTATATCATTAATATTTATATATATATATATATATCACCCCATCGCAAATGACATATAAATTTTAAATATTAAACTCATATATATCTTGAAAAACCCGCACAACATGCGGGATACACACTAGTATATACTAAAGGAGAGTTTTCAATTGGACACAAGGCGTAAAATTAGATAAGCTAATCTAATGTCAAAAAAATAGATAGCCAATTACGCATGTCACAATCACATCGTCCCATCATATAATGGTAATTTTTTTATTTCTAATTACGTAAAATCTATAAATAATCTATTAAATCTTTTATTTGTAAATCCTTAAAATCTACCTTTTTTAGTACAAAAAAAAATGTTTGGAAAAAACAAAACAAAAACGTTATCACATCAAAATATTTCTTAATGAACCGAAAATCCGGACGTCCACCACTTCACAGTAAAATCAAACATTACAAAGACATTTGTTAGTAAGGAAACTAATTGAGCAAAACATCACCATCACAAGTAAGCCACATAATAATCAATATATAATTCAACAAAAAAATTGGCAAAGTTGAAAAATGTTCTTAACGATTTTTTGTTTTTGGGAAATAAATCCACATGAAAAGTGGATAACTAAACTAGAATGGTTTTAAAAAAATCAAACTTTTTGTTTTTGCCTTTGGAATAAAAAAACTCTGAGACAAAATACAAATTAATTTGAAAACCTCAATGTATTCAACAACATGTGGACAAAGTACTTTTGTTCCAATCAAAAGTAGTAAAGAATGAAAATGGAGTTAGTTTCCGAGATTTGCTCTTTTTCTTCAAAATTTATTCAAATCGAACTATTAGAGACAAATTCTACTTTTTTTTACAGTGATTATCTGCAAATGACCCCCCTAATTTTCTCTCTCTAGAATATTCTCTTCTCGCTTCTCTCTAGTTTCTTTGTTTGAAAATCCTTTTCTTCTTTAGCCGCCGGCCTCCCGAAGATCGGCCTCTGGACAAAGAAGGCAATCCCCCAAAATTCTCTTTTGTGCAAGTAGGTGGTTCAAAGCCAAACCCTCGCATAATAACAAACAAATCTGATTCATCATATTCAAAAAAACCAATAATTTTTTCGGAGCCTACAATTTAAAGGGAGAACCAAATTTTTTACATACGAAAGAGGAAGATGAGCAACTGGCGTTGCCTTTCCGATTAGCTCTGGTCGGAAAATTTTCAAAAGGCAGACCTCGCATCGATTTCTTGTGGAAAGAATTTCATACCATAGGGTTCAAAGGAAATTTTTCTTTGGGTATGATAGATCATCGCCATGTTCTCTCATCTATTTTGATCTAGATGAAGATTATCAACGGTGTTGGATGAAGGGTTGGTGGGCTTTTGATAAACATATGATGAGGGTTTTAAAATGGACAACTAGTTTCAATCTGGAATTTGAATCACCGATTGTCCCAGTTTGAATCTCTTTTAAAGGAATTCCGGTCCACAAATTATATGAGGAGTATTTACATAAATTTGCAAGCATCATCGGCAAGCCTTTGAAAATTGATGTCACGACACTGAACGTGTCACATCCATCAGTTGCTCGAGTATGTATTGAGGTGAATTTGTTGGAGGATCTGCCAAAAAGGATCTGGCTAGGCGTGGAAGGTAACTCTTCTTTTGAGAAAATTCTATATGAAAATCTACCAGAGTATTGTAAATTGATTGTCAAAAGATTCGACACTCTGCTAGTTCTTGTCGTCACAATAAGGAACACTCGAATAACCATGTTGGGATTGTTGTCAACAAGCAAGAAGTTAAAAAAGCTGAGGAACCAGGAAAATCAAATGTAGGGATAAAGGCTACACAACAAAATACCAAGAGCATTTGGAAGCCGAAATCACAAGGCCTTGCAGAAGGTAATTCTTTGAGTAATAATGATCCATCTTCATCAGGATAACCTTGTTTGAAAAACAGGCAGTCTGAAGAAATATAGAATAACAAAGAAGAAATTGGGGCAGACGGCTGGAATAATGTCTCAGTCCGTCTTGTCTCATTAACATTGATATTAGGGTTAATTTATACACAATATTTAGGGTTATAGTAGTAATAAAAGTAATTACAATATTTACTAAACCCTAACTTAACCCTAATACCTTAACACCCCCCTCAAGTTGGAGCATGAGGATTTCGAATGCCCAACTTGCCGAGGAAAAAATTAAACTGCCCCAAAGCTTTGGTGAAAATGTCTGCAAGCTGCACCTGAGTAAGAACATAATTGGGAAGAATAGTGACCTTCAAAATCTCATCCCGCACAAAATGACAATCAACCTCAATGTGTTTGGTGCACTCTTGAAACACAGGATTAGCAGCAAGATGTATAGCTGCCTGACTATCAAAGAAAAGGCGAGCCGGCTGAGAATGCTCAAAACCAAGAAAAAACAACAGACCCTTGAGCCATTGGAGCTCACAAACAACAGAAGCCATGGCATGATATTCGGCTTCAGCAGAGAATTGAGCAACAGTCTGTTGTTTCTTAGTCTTCCAAGAGATAGGAGAAGACCCTAACTGAACAAACCAGCTAGAAAGAGATCGCTGCGTTAAAGGACAACTGGCCCAATCAGAATCACACCAAACAGTAAGTCGCAGATCAGAATCAGCCCGAAGAAGAAGACCTTGACCTGGACTGCCCTTCAAATAACGAACAACACGTAGAGCTGCATCCCAGTGTGCCTGCATCGGCTTCTGCATAAACTGTGCAAGCATATGGACACAATAAGATAATTTTGGCCGAGTGACAGCCAGATAAATGAGACGCCCAACTAATCGCCGATAACGTTTAGGATCAGAAAGGGGATTATCTTTGGCAAGCGGAAGCTAATGATTCTGTTCTAGCGGAAAGGCCGGCTTGGCCCCTAACAAACCGACCTCAGAAAGAATGTCCAAGGTGTACTTGCGCTGGCATAGGAAAATACCAGACGAGTTGCAAGCAACCTCAATCCCCAAAAAATACTTCAAAACTCCAAGATCCTTCATATGGAAGCAGCGACTCAGATAAGCCTTAAAAGACTGAATGGCAAAATTGTCATTCCAGAAATGATAAGATCATCCACATACACCAGAATAGTCAACTGATGAGTAGAACGTCACAGGGTGAAAAGAGAATAGTCAGAGGAGGATTGTTGAAAACCATACTGACACAGAGCAGTAGCTAACTTAGAAAACCAGCTACGAGGGGCTTAGTGCAAACCATACAATGAATGGCGAAGCCGACAAACCTTAACCGGATGTGCAGAAGAGAAACCGGGAGGTAAACGCATATAGACTTCCTCATCAAGATTACCATAAAGGAAAACATTGTGAACATCCATCTGATGAAGTTCCCAACCTTTCACAGCTACAACAGTAAGCAAAGTACGAACAGTTACCATTTTAGCAACCGAGGGAAAAGTCTCGTTATAATCCAAACCAGCAATCTGATTATTGCCAAGATTGGTGAGACGGGCCTTATAACGTTCAACCGACCCATCAGAAGGATGCTTAATTTTAAACACCCATTTGCAGCCAATGGCCCGTTTTCCATGAGGCAAAGTCTCCACACTCCAAGTACCATTATTCTTAAGGGCCTGAATCTCGTATTGCATGGCTGTTCGCCAACAAGAATCCTGCATAGCCTCATTAAAACTGTGAGGTTCAACATCTGTAGCAATGCTAGCAAGAAAAACACGATGATTCGGAGAAAAAGAATCAAAAGTCATAAACTTATGAATAGGATACGACGCCTGAGGAAATTGACGAAGAGGATGAGGCGAGAGGAAGACTATGAGGGCAAGTAGTATGTGTTGAGAAATCCTTGAGACGAGTGGAACGGAACTTGACCCGATGCCCACGGCCCAGAAGTTCTTCCTGTTGATCAAACAAAGATGTACCCCCATCTATGATAGTATCGAATGTACCCCCATCTATGACAGGATCAGAAAAAGGCACAGAAGATGAAGAAGGGGAAGGTTGTGGAGAAGAAACAGGTAGGTTAGATCCAGATTCATTATCATCATCAAGAATAGGATCAGAAAAAGAAGAAATCTCAGGCACAGAAGAAGAGATAAAACTCTCAGACATAGAAGTGTAAGGGAATTCAGACTCAGAAAACACTGTATCCCGAGAAATAAAAATTTCCTTGGTGTCCAAATCATAAACAGGCCATCCCTTTTTCCCAAAAGGATAATCTAAAAACAGACAACGTCGACTCCGACTAGAAATTTTATCACCATGGCGATTTTGATTATGGGAATAACAAAGACAGCCAAAAACCCGCAAGTGAGAGAGAGAAAGAGATTTGCAATATAAAAGTTCAAACCGAGTTTTCGCACCGAGTACACTAGACGGGGTACGATTAATCAAATACCCTGCCATCAAAATACACTCACTCCAGAAATCAATTAGCAAATGTGCCTGAAAATGCAAGGCACGAGCAACATTTAGAATGTGTCGGTGTTTACATTCGACACGACCAACTTACTCAAGCCCAGGCTCGCCGTGGACGCGGTCGTCGGCATGGAAAGGACGTAGTTCTTCTGGTGGTGCCGGTGGTATAACCATGGTGGAGTAGATTTTATTGATTCTCGGCAACGGATCCTGGGCAAGGATGTGAGATCGTGCCGTCCCATAAACCGAATCATCCAAACCAAGTAAAGATTGATGAATTTTCTCTTCTTCAACCTTCTTATCAATAGGCAGTAGCAAGGTTGCATTCGCATTTACTGCAGGAACACACCGAAGGTCGATCACAGTTGCCCAAATCTTCCCAAATCTTCTTGAGCCGGCCGTAATACACTGCCATGGTGGAACCTTTCTGCTTGCCAGCAGCCAGTTCAACCTTAAGCTGCTGTATTCTCGGGCCATTCACCATAGTGAAGCATTCCTGAAGATCGAAACACAAAGAAGCCGCCCTCTCCATATGAGTAATGGTTGATCGGAGAGATGGTTCAATGGAATTCATAATCCATGATACCAGCAGAGAGCTGATAGTCCACCAGTCTTCATGATGGGGGAAGCAACCGGTGGCTCCGGGATACCATTGTCAACAAAACCAAACTTTTTGCAGGCACGAAGGCCGGTTTTAACACTCCGAAACCATTCATCAAAGTTGCTTTTGCCCTTGAGTTGAACTTGAGTGATGCTGTTGCTGGGACTATCAGTTGTTGTTAAATCGTACGGACAGATAGTCTTCCATCGAACAACATCCTCTCCAGTTGACGCAGCACCAGCCCAACGAAGAGGAGTCTCATCTGAAACAGAATCTTCAGTGGCCTTCGTCATGATCACAGGAAGGCAGATGATGATACCATGAAGAAATATAAAATTAGGGTTACAGTAGTAATCGAAGTAATTACAATATTTACTAAACTCTAACTTAACCCTATTACCTTAACACAGTCCTTATCGATGTTAATAACCAAAGTCCGATCTTGCAATCATCCGAGAATAAAAGAATGTCAAAGGATGTGTTGGAAACAATATTAGAGAAGAGTATGCTGATTTATCCGCATCAAAATCTTGGGAGATAGAAGAAACCAATGCAATTGAAGACAATTCGGGAAAATTCAAGAAAATTCAGAGAAACAGCACGCTATTTCGAGACAGTGTACTGTCATAACTTCTAGTCTAGATTTATCTTCAGATTCAATGTCTTGGTAGAGCTTTCAGATAATGAGCTGATTTAGGCCAAACAGACTATTCACGATGATCCAAACTATTACAGAAGGTTTACACTAAGTGGTAGTTGTTACGGAGGAAGAAGAGAAAACTGAATCTTTCGAGAACATTTATGATCCAAATTTGAACTCAAAAATTCAAGAAATTTGCAAGCCTTGGTACTGGTATCTGACAATGGTAACGGCAATGATTCTGAAGAGGTAGAAGAATTTTCTACAGAGGATTCAATTTGTATTGAACAAGGACTTGATCTGGATTTTCGCTCAAAGGATGATATGCCAATTGGATCAAGTGAGAAGTGTTTATATTTGAGAGGATCAGCCTCTAATGGGGAACAGGATAAAGGAAACAGGGGAGGCCTAATGGTTCAAGAAAGATTATCCAATTACCGGCTACCAAAACTCGCCATTCGACGAGACTCTCCAAGGTGACCTCAATCCAAAATCTTTATAATGAATAGTTGTATAATTTGGAATGTGCGAGGTATTTCAAATAAAGCATCACAAATTAGACTTAAAAATTTAGATTGTATTCATTCCATACAATTTCTAATCATTTTAGAACCTATGGGGAAAAACACAAGAATAGATTAATTTAGGCGTTTTCTGCATTTTGATGTAGCTTTTCATCTAAATTGTAACAAAATTTGGTGTTTTTGCTCTTCTTTTTTTTCCTCCTGTTTTGATAGGAGGGTCAGGAAAAGTCTTTCATGTGGACGTTTCATTGCCAAATACAGTGGAAAGGGCTATTCTTTTGGCAGTATATGCCAAGTTATCTCGAACTAGTCGACAGGAATTGTGAGATGAACTTGCGAATTTTTTTTGAAAATAAAGGAAGCAAACCTTGGATGATTGGGTGCGATTTCAATGTCATTCGATAATTGGATGAATATGATGGAAACTCAGAGCCAAATAGGTCTTCAATGGATGATTTTAACAACTTCATACATGAATGCAATTTGGAGGAACTCTCAGCACTAGGTTATGTTTTTACTTGGGAGGAGAATTGAATTAATGGCGGAGTACTAGAAAAATTGGACATAATATTTTTCACCTCAGAATGGCTATCTTTGGTTCCAAAATCAACTGTTTCAACATTTGAATCGTACAACATCTTATCATAGTCCGCTCTATTTGAGTTCAGAATGGAAATTGAATCTAAACCTCGGTCGTTCAAGTTTCAGAACAAGTGCGTTCAAAGAACTGACTTCTGTGATGTGGTGCGCACAAATTGGGAAGAACATACAGGGTTATATGGTATGCAATCCTTCTCTTTCAAGCTTCGTCGGTTGAAATTTCATTTAAAAACTTGGAATAAAATGGTTTTTGGAGATGTGTTTCAAAACCTCAAGATAGGGGAAGAAGATGTCAAACAAAAAGAGGAGCTTTATGAGATTATGGGGAACCCTTTGGATAGGAAAAATCTGCAAGAAGCTAAAGCTAAACTATTATTGAAGTTGCGGGAACGAGATGACTTCATGAGGCAAAAAATGCGACTAAAATGGCTCAAAGAAGGAGATGCCAATACTGAGTATTTTCATGCCACTTTGAAAGAAAAGCAAGCTCGGCAAGGAATCTATAAACTTCAAGCTTCGAATGGAGATTGGCTTGTGGATAACTCGAAGATTGAAAAGGAAGCATCGGAGTTTTTCCATAAGGTCTTAACTGAAGAGGACTTGTATGTGCGATTGGAACCAATCACCAAAGAAGATAATGATCTCTTGTTGCGGAATGTTACAAAGGAGGAACTAAAAGCAGTGGTCTTCGGTCTTGATTCGTCTAGTGCTCCGGGGGTAGATAGTTATTCGGGACTTTTCTATACTCAGTATTGGGATATTATCAAAAAGTATTTGCTGGAAGCTTGTGAGGATTTTTTAATCGGTACGCCATTACCACGTGTTATAGGAAGTACAATCATCACTTTAATTCCAAAGAAGAGTTCAGTGCTGACTTTTGCGGATTATCGGCAAATCAGTTTGTGCAACTATATTAATATATTTTTCACAAGGATCATGACGGATAGGTTGAAGCTGATACTTGGGAAGCTAGTTAACGACGAACAATCTACTTTTTTGGCCGGTCGAGATATCTCCGATAATATTCTTTTGACTTGGGATTTTTGCAAATTTTTGGATAACAAGACCTATGGAGGGAATATAATTTTGAGGGTTGACATGATGAAGACATTTGACAGGGTTTCTTGGAGCTTCTTGAAGAAGATTATGGATGCTTTTGGTTTTCACTCAAATTTTATAAAGCTCATCTTGAACAATCTAAGTGGTAGCTGGTTCTCGGTGATGATCAATGGAAGTCCAATAGGCTTTTTCCAAGCAACAAGGGGAATTAAGCAAGGGGACCCTCTATCTCCGTATATGTTCCTCCTCGTATCAAAAGCTCTATGTAGAAGAACCAAATATCTCAACTCACTTAGAAAGATAGAAAATTATGGAGTTCCGGCTAGAACTTTGGCCATATCACATTTATCCCTAAGAGTGCATAACAGAATTTTGCCTCTCCCTGATGCCATAAGTAAGCTAGGAATTTATGTCTTCCCAACAAGGTGTTCTTTTTGTCATGCACATGAAGAAACACTTGATCATATCTTCTTTGGATACGCCATTCTCAAGAGAGTATGAAAGTTTTTTGAAGATGACATGTTTTTGCTTATTCCGACAATGAAGAGCCTATGGGCTTATTTGCAAATTTGGTTCTCCGTGGGAAGTTATTCCACAGCAGAGAAGACAATTGTCATGTCACTTCAGGCTTTTATTCTGTGCATCATTTTCTCTATAAAAGCTAATGTTTCAGGTATGATGAGAGTTCACAATTTGAGAGCAAGTTCCATTGAAGCAAAACAAATGCTAGAGAATGTTTTTCATGTTAGAGTCTGTCCGCCAAAAAAGAAGATGATATTTGTAGTCTCCTGGAAGCCACCGGAAACAGGAGGATTTACTTTAAATACTGATGGTTCAGCAACAAGAAGTCCCGGAGAAGCAGGATGGAGCTATATAGTTCGAGGAGATCAAGGAAATCTAATTCATGCGGCATGTCGATATTTAGGAGGTCAATAGAGTTTTTATGCAGAAATAACAAGTATTTTGGAAGGACTCAGGTACTGTTAGAGACAAGGTTTAGAAATTGTACATGTCCACACATACAACAAAGTAACTATTGATCTTCTTCAAAAAGGTAAAAATTTTCCTTGGAAGTATTCTATTGTCTTATTGAAATAGCAACCATCATCAGGAGGAAGAATTATCAGTTTGCACGTGTTCTGGGAAATCAGTTTAGCAGCTTATGCTCTAGCTAAGCTAGGGTCTGAAGGTGTTTCAATGGAATTTGACACATGTTTGACACTTCCTAATACAGTCAGAGGGTTTAATGAACTTTATCAGAGATCTATGCCATATGTTCGAATCCGATGATTATTGATGTAATATTTAGATTCTCTTAAGTGTAAGTATAAGTCAAAAGAGCTATTATGAGATTCTTAAAGGATCTGTGTAAAAAAATTTCTTAGAATAGATATTTTTACTTTTGGACTTCAAAATAGAACTATCATGAGATCATAACATGAATCCTTGTAAGACAGTTCTTAGCGCTTAGTCTGTACCAGAACAGTCATGCGATTCTAGAAATCTCCATACGAGGGTTCTTCTCTTTGAGTAAGTCTTAAGCACTACCCCTTGTACTGTTTATTTTATATTAATAAAATTGAGGGATGCTCGGTAAGTACTGTCATGGTTCTTCTATAAAAGGGAAAAAAGGGTATACCTATGAGATGAATATTGTACCATTCTATCCTTAAGTACAAGCACCTGGATATTATTATAAATTCTTTAAAAGAAATGGCAGCGTGTAAGTATCACCATTCATACATCACCTAGACTTAATATGAATATTGGGAAAGGAAGATTGATCCAAACTAAATAATCCTTTTACATATCTAGGAAGAAAGCTAGGGCTAAAAACATTTCTAACTATCCAGAAGATGAATTCTTTGCAAGTCTATCAGCTACTGCATTTGTTTCTCTATATATGTGCATAACCTGGTATTTATTCCTCTGTATGATAGAAGACATCTCCTGATACAACATGAAGTACTTCCATGGAAATCCCGAGTGATTCTTCAAAGCATCGGCCAAGGCTTTGTTGTCCGTTTGAACACATACATTTGAGAGATTTAACATTTCACATTTTCGCAACCCAAAAAGAACTCCAACTGTCTCAGTCATATAACTGTCTCCACCACCTAAGTAGCCACTTTCCCCATATTTAAAACACCCCCCTCCACCTCGGATTATAAATCCATCACCTGTTTCATTTAAATTTGAGAATCCATCCGTGTTTAAAATGAAGCCTCCAAGTTTAGGTGGCTGCCATTTAAACTCCAAAATAAACTCAGTTGAGGCCGGACCATGCTCTCCAAATATACTCCAAAATAACTCTCAAAAAAGACTTTTTTTTTTCTACACTTACAACCTTGAAATTGTGAATTTTCAATGAGGAATAATTGATTTTTGATGGTACGAATGATGACAGGAATCTCTATTGCACTGTCTTCAAAGATAAACTTATTTCAAGCTTTCCAAAGTTCCCAAATGATTAGTAAGGAAAGTAGATTGTGTAGAAAACCATTTGTCATTTTAGGGTTTCTTCTTTTCCACCACCGTTGAAGGCAAACCACGGGGGACAGCACGCCAACCAATTTAATCCTCAACATTATGGCAAAATAACCCCACAATTCCTTAGCTTTGCAGCAAGAGAAATAGGTGTGCTCAATTCCTTCACAGTGAGAATATCAAAGATTGCAAATGGATGAAAGACATTGTATTCCGATTTTACTCAGAACCTCAGGAAATGGCAATGCTTATTGCGCAGCTTCCAAGCAAAAAAAGAAATCCGTAATGGTACCTGCGAGAGCCAAACATAACGCAACCAAGGCTATTAATTACGTCAATGAGGCAATGCTTCATAAGCCGATTTAGAAAAATCACCAATTGGATTATGCTGCCATATTAGTAGATCAAAATCCATTTGAAACTCTTCTTCATGATCCTCAAAAAAATTCAAACCATGAGTTGGAAGGGCATGCTGTATTTGCAACAAATATTGCTACTTATCATCGAAGAATTCTCTTAAGATCAAATGTGGACAAGGCGGCTACTAATGACCAACGTCCCAAAGCACTCCATGATGCGACCAATTGTCAAACCAGAAAGATCGATCACCTCCCCGAATGATCACCTTTGTGTATTGCAGTACCCTACTTTCAATTTTTAAAATTCAGCTCCAAGAATTTTTCCTTCTAGCTGAATGAGAAAGTGATGCTATAAATTTGCTCCAAATGCCTCTTCGTTGCTTGTACTTCCACCACAATTTAACCGTCAAAGCATCAATTACACCCTGAAAGCTCCTTACCGCCAATCCATTTTCTATAGTTGGAAAAGTAAGCCTCCCCCATGATCGCCAATGTCATCGACTTTCTTCACTTGCTCCACAGCAAAGAAAGTGTTGGCATTTACTTTCCATTTGTCGAATTATTGATAACAGTTAAATTAGACCCCTTTTTGCAGGCATTTCTTACTCATTTTTATTTAAAAATAGATGCCAATTAAGTAGAATTAGTTTTCTTTTGGGTCAGTTTTGTATTTCAGGGTGATCAGAGGGCCAATGTGGAAAATCATCATAAATTGGGGCCAAATTGCACAAAAGAGCATAAAAAGGGACCAAACTGGATGATGCTGGAAATCAAGGGTTGGAAGGATCGATTGGAGCTTATCAAGTGAAGGAATCCTTGCTGGTGAAGGAAGATTGACTGCAGATGTTCTCAATTGGATGAACTCTACAGCAGCAAATTAAGGAGGGAATGAGAATGGCAGCCACTCTACTGTCAAGTTGCTGCTGCAGTTGCTATTGCTGCAGTCAATCAGAGAAGAATAGAGCTGAAATCTTGCTGCCCAAGGAATAAATTGCATCACCATCACTACAAGTTGTTTCTACTACAAGTGGAAGAAGAGAAAGAGGGAAAATATGAAGAAGGAAGTACCTGGAACTCTGCTACTTGCCATCTTGATGGAGACCATCGAGCTATGGAAGAACAAGAGGATGATCATGCTAAAGAGGAAGAACTTGGGAAGGTTGTGAATGTTAGTAATGAGCCAATTTTGAAGTATCCTTATATTAGGGATCCATTGACTAACATTAGGCACGATCACCCATTCAAGATCTAAGACTGGGAAGATTGCTCTTAACAATCTTGTTAAGTCTACATGGGCTAATTAGATGGTTAAATCTGTTGGATACAAGTCCAAGATTGTTAATGTGTTGCAAGTGCAATTAAATGGACTCATGGACCTAGATGGAAGCGCAACTCAAGGCCCGTTAAAGAGCCAAGAGCCCATTGGCCGTGCAAGTGAGCCGCGCACGCCTTAAACCCCAGCTTAAGCATTAAGGGAGCCAAGATTCCTTCCTTTCCTACATTATAGGAGGAGTTTCGGCCACCCCCTATTTTAATTATTTATTTTTGGTAAATAAATACTCTACAATGCAGATATTAGTTGAGTGGAGCTCAAAAAAAAAAAAGGAGATTACTTTTTCACCAAGACTTGGCGCAAGGAGGAAGCTTCTTTTTCGAGAATATCTCCTTATTAATAGGAGTTTGAATTTCTTTTCACAGTTAGATCTAATGTATTAAGTCTATGGAAGAGTCTAGGCTCATTTTCTTGGTCATAAAAACAACTAAGAGTCAAAGAGTCCAATTTGACTTTGAATTTGTAGAATTAGGGAAAGTGTCCTCTTTTCTCTCTTGGAAATTTGGCCAACCACTCCTATAAAAGGGAGGGGTCGCACCTGAAGTTCTACAAGCTGAGTTGAATTGATTTTGTGAGGTTTTAACCTTTCTGAGTTTTTGTTCTTGTGTAGAGCAAATTGTTTGGTTGTTGCTTTGAGTAGTGACGATCTTTAAGATTTATCTTTCTTGTGTGGTTCGCTGGAAAGTGGCATGTATAGTAACTTTGTCTTTTGATTTCGATACTTAAGGGTTATAGATCAATATCTATTGGTTCTTCTTGTAAGATTTTCGAAAGGGGCCTTGCTGGAATTCAATAGTTCCACTCATCGGATTGAGTTGGGTTGTTGGATCTTTTGAACTCCTAAATTGGTCTACGTGAGATCAAATATCATCCTAATCTGTGTCTCCGGTATTCAAGTAAGTATTCGAGTTTGTCATCATTCCGCTACACATTCTGTCCAATTCAATATTTAAAGTTGATAGTTGTTTAAGCATTGGTTTTGTTCTTCAGTTGCTATCATATTTTGATTATCAGAGCTATCTTTGGTGTATACCATCGTGGTTATATACTCAAATTGTGTGTCTTTCTTCTTGTTTTGATTTTTTAGATTTCTCTCTCCCAAAAGAGGAAGTCTTAGTCAAAAATTTCTGAGTTATTCGCCACTTGGACAATTCATTTTTGTGTTCTTCATACTTATCTTACAAGATTCAAGTTGTACATCATCACATATAGCCTTTTGGTCCATTGTTTGGGTTGATTGGTGTTGATCTTAGTGGTTTGGATTGATTAGTGTGAAGTTGTAGTTGTTATTGTTGTTGTTGGTATCGCGGCTGCTCCAAGAAAGGGGGGGCGGAAAAACCTTAACCCTAATTCAATGGCAAGTCTAAAAAAAAAACATAAAAGCACAAGAAAGAAGAGAAGTTCGGAAAAAAGAAAAAGAAAACGGAAAGAAAGAAAAAGGAAAGTATCTCTATTAGAGAATAGTAGAAGGAAAGAAAATATATTTATTTGGTGGAAGGAAACTTACCTTGATTAGATTTATTCTTTTCACACATCAAGAAGGTAATTTCCAAATTTGTGTCCCTACTTTCAAAATTTTGGGTATTTATAGCCAAATTTAGCTGAATTACCCTTTAGGAGACTTAAGGAATAAGTAATCTTTATTACTTAAGGATTAAGATAAGTATTTACACAGTAAGGGCCCCGATTTTTATCTCTGAAATTCTATATACAAGAACCTTAACTCTCTTGTATTTATCTATCTTACGTGCTAAATTATTCTCTGTGCTATAGAATTGCTCTTTAAGTGGGTTTACAAGTTAAGTTGATTGTCCTTTTTGCTCATTGTGTGTGACCTTGAACAATTGTGCTTGAGCCGGAACTTGAACTACAAAAGGTTGAGTGGAAAAAGGCAAGCGTGCATACTCTATTACTTTGGGGAAAAGCCATAACGCCCATATATTGAGAGAGTAGAAATAGTTGGTGAATGTTATCTATTGGGGGGAATATTTGGTTAGGGGAAGTGAGGTAGGAAATTTGTTCTAATTTTGCAAGATGACTCAAATGTTCGATCAAGACAATGAAGAGTTAAAAGAGACGCCTGAGGAAAAAACCAAGCGAGAGGTTGTCGTTACTCTAATGGAGAAAGTAAAAGAGATGTCCGTTCAAATGAAGGAGTTAAAAACTGAAATACGGACGCCTGATAGAAGAAACCGCAATCATGAAGAAGGATGTGACGAGAATACAATCCATCATTGAGCGAGAGGTGGAAACCCTAATAATCCATATGATTTTGGGAACATGAAGATCAAGATACCCGAGTTTCAAGGTCCTAATGACCCTGAGGCGTATCTTGCATGGGAGAAAAGGATTGAACGAGCAATTTCATTGCAAAACTATGGTGATTCAAAGAAGATCCGTGTTGTTGCTTCTGAGTTTTACAACTATGCCTCCAAAAGGTGGGATAAGGTGGGATAAGGTTGTACCTTCTTATTACTATCGTGAATTGTATAAATAGATTCAAGTGCTTACGCAAGGGAACAAGACCGTAGATGAGCACTATCAAGCATTAGAGACTGCATTGACACATGCAAATGTTAGAGAAGATCCTGAAGCCACGAGGAGATCCTGAAGTCACCATGACTAGGTTTGTTGGAGGTCTCAATCGAAACATTGCTGATGTAGTTGAGTTGTCACACTAACTTGATATCACTGAGATGTTACATAAGGTGAGGATAGTGGAGAGAAAATTATCAAAGAAGAGTACCTCAAAATATTCAACCGTCTGGAAGAAGAAGATGTCAAGAAGATGTCCACACCTACAAAGACCGAGAAGGGAGGTAACTCCAGTGTACCTAAAACATCTTCTTGTACTAACTCTGTTTCTAAACCTTCTGGAGATTACAAGGCTTCAAGTAGTGCGAGTAAGTCCCCTACTATTTGCTTCAAATGTGGAGTAAGAGGACATTATTCTCGAGATTGCCCTGGAACAAAGGCAATGACAATTAAAGATGGGGAAGTCGAAGATCATGAGACTGAGGAGGAAGAGGAGGAGAGAATGCCCCAACCCGTGTTTGATGAAGAAGAAGATGATGAGGTAGAGATAAGGGCCGAAGATGGACATGTGTTCGTTAATCTTTGAGCATTGTCAACTTAAGTTGCTGAGGAGTTACAACAAAAGAACAATATATTTCATACAAAGTGTCGCGTGAAGGACAAGGTATGTTGATTATTATTGATCCTGGATCATGTACTAATGTTGCTAGTTCCTATCTTGTTGAAAACATGAAGTTGCCTACGATCAAGCATCCTACACCATATCGATTGCAATGGTTACATAATTGTAGTGATCTTAAAGTCACTAGGCAAGTGAGTATTCCATTTACAATTGCGAAATATGAAGATGAAGTTATGTGTGATGTGGTGCCAATGGAAGCAAGTCATTTATTGTTGGGACGACCATGGGAGTATAATGGCAAAGCCAAGCATGATGAATTTACGAATAAGTATTCCTTTGTAAGAGATAGCAAGTGTTATACTTTATCACCTCTTTCACCTTTACAAATTCAAGAATGTAATCTACAAATGTATAAAGAAAGAGAAAAGAGGTGAACAGGTTCCAATGAAACTGAGGATTCAACTGCTAATGTTGAAAAAGGAGGTTCCAAAGAAGAATCAAAAGCGAGGCAAGACTAGCAAGAATTTCTTTGCTAGTCCTAAAATGGAAGAGAAGTGTTCTGCAGAAGGCAAAGGTATGTATTTTGTTCTATTTAATGAGAAAAATTATGTGCTAACCGATTCTATTAGTAATTTGCCTAAGGTAATTCAAAAGCTACTCCAAGAGTACGAGGATGTATTTCCTGAGGAGTTGCCTAACGAACTCCATCCATCCGAGGGATAGAGCATCAAATTGACCTAATACGTGGTTCTGTTATACCTAACCGACCGGCGTATCGTAATAATCCGGAGGAAACGAAAGAGCTGCAAAAGCAAGTGGATGGACTCCTTGCTAAAGGTCAAATTCAAGAATCACTTAGTGCTTGTGTTGTTCCTGTTATTTTAGTTCCTAAGAAAGATAGTACATGGCGTATGTGTGTTGAATGTCGTGCTGTTAATAAGATTACTATTAAGTATAGGCATCCAATCCCTAGGTTAGATGATATGCTTGAGGATCTTTATGGTGCCATGATATTTTCTAAGATTGATTTGAAATCTGGTTACCTTCAAACTAGAGTTAAATAAGGAGACGAGTGGAAAACTGCATTCAAAACTAAGTTTGGATTGCATGAGTGGTTAGTAATGCCTTTTGGATTAACTAATGCACCTAGTACTTTTATGAGGTTAATGGATCATGTTTTGAGGCATTATATTGGGAAATTCGTAATAGTGTATTTTGATGATATCTTAGTATACTCTAAGGATTCGCAAGAACATACTAAACATGTGAGGTTAGTTTTACAAACGCAAGAAGTGAGAAATTATATGCTAACTTACATAAGTGTAGTTTTTATGTTAAGGAAGTAGTGTTCTTAGGATTTCTGGTTAGTAGAAATCGAATTTATGTTGATGAGTCTAAGGTACAAGCTATTAAAGATTCGCCTATACCCACTAACGTATCTCAAGTGCGATCTTTTTATAGTTTAGCTAGTTTTTATAGGAGATTTGTTAAATACTTTTCGACAAAAGCTGCCCCATTGAATGAGTTAGTGAAAAAGGATATTAAGTTTGTGTGGGGACCCTCTCAAGAGAAAGCGGTTGAGCAATTGAAGAAAGATTTATGTACTACCACTGTCTTAGCATTACCTGATTTTGATAAGACTTTTGATTTTGAATGTGATGCATATGGGATAGGAATAGGAGTTGTACTTATGCATTTAAAAATCCCAAAATCGTCTAAGTAAAAGGCATGCTAAATTAATTGTATTTATTAAGACATTAGCTTATGTCATTAAGTTTAAAGAAATTGTTGATGCTTTCATTAGATGGTTTGTGAAATCGATAGGGATGTTTGATAGGAATTCCTATGCTACTAATGGTTTTGTAGTATGTGTTGTTGAGAATTTTCAAAGAAAATTTCGAAGGAAAGCTGGAATTGCTGCGGAGCTTGCTAGAAGTGTTCAATGCAATGGAGCTGCGGCAGAAGGAGAGAGTGATGATACCTACAAAACGTTCAATGAGTCCAATCCCTCTCCTTATGAGTTTGACGAAGGACTGAATTCGAGGACGAATTCTTTCAAAGAGAGGAGGGATGATGGAGACCATCGAGCTATGGAAGAACAAGAGGATGATCATGCTAAAGAGGAAGAACTTGTAAAGGTTCTGAATGTTAGTAATGAGCCAGTTATGAAGAATCCTTATATTAGGGATCCATTGACTAACATTGTTGGCCCGATCACCCGTTCAAGATCCAAGACTGTGAAGACTGCTCTTAACAATCTAGTTAAGTCTACATGGGCTAATGAGATAGTTAAATATGTTAGATACAAGCCCAAGATTGTTAATGTGTTGCAAGTGCAATTAAATGGACTCATGGACCTAGATGGAGGCGCAACTCAAGGCCCGTTGAAGAGCAAAGAGCCCATTGGCCGTGCAAGTGAGCCGCGCGTGCCTGAAGCCCTAGCTTAAGGGTTAAGGGAGCCAAGATTCCTTCCTTTCCTACATTATAGGAGGAGTTTCGGCCACCCTCTATTTTAATTATTTATTTTTTGTAAATAAATACTCTACAAGGAAGATATTAGTTGAGTGGAGCTCAAGAAAACGAGATTACTTTGTCGCCAAGACTTGGCGCAAGGAGAAAGCTTCTTTTTCAAGAATATCTCCTTAGTAATAGAAGTTTTGCTTTATTTTCACACTTAGACCTAATGTATTAGGTCTATGTAAGAGTCTAGGTTCGTTTTCTTGGTCATAAAGAAAACTAGGAGTCAAAGAGGCCAATTTCATTTTGAATTCATAGAATTAGGGAAAGTGTCCTATTTTCTCTCTTGGAAATTCGTCCAACCACCCCTATAAAAGGGAGGGGTCGCACCTGAAGTTCTACAAGCTGAGTTGAATTGATTTTGTGAGGTTTTAACCTTTCTGAGTTTCTGTTCTTGTGTAGAGCAAATTGTTTGGTTGTTGCTTTGAGTAGTGACGAATTTTAAGACTTATCCTGCTTGTGTGGTTCGCTGGAAAGTGGCATCTATAGTAACGTTGTCTTTTGATTTCAATACTGGGCTATAGATCAATATCTATTGGTTCTTCTTGTAAGATTTTTGAAAGGGGCCTTGCTGGAATTTAATAGTTCCACTCATCGGATTGAGTTGAGTTGTTCGTTCTTTTGAACTCGTGAATTGGTCCACATGAGATCAAATATCATCCTAACTTGCGTCTCTGGTATTCAAGTAATTATTGGAGTTTGTCATCATTCTGCAGCATATTCTGTCCTATTAAATATTCAACGTTGATACTTGTTTAAGCATTGGTTTTATTCTTGAGTTGCTACCACATCTGCTGTTGCTGCTGACTGAAGTGAAAGAATGACTGCTGCAGGAGTTGAGAAATGGTGCTGCAAGTGATCCCGGGAGACAAAAAAGAAAAGAGCAGCAGATTTGACCCCCAAATTGGGGGATGAAAAGGAAGAAACATAATGATGGAAGGGAAGAATGCTGTTGATACTACTGCTATTGATGCCACTAAGAATTAAAGAAAGAAGAAATAGAGACTTGTGGCTAGAAATGGTGAAGAGGCGCCGGAAAGAAGACTAGAAGAAAAAGCAATGATGAGAGGAAGATGGCTAATTATGGCTGGAGAAGAAAGAGCAGTCAAAGAGAAGACAGCAACTTGGTAATTTGGACAAGGTGTTGAATAAACAAATCTTCAGCTGCTGCAAATTGCCACCTCTGTCTGCTGCAAAGAAGAAGGGCAGAAACTCAACCAATCCAAACCTCTCTAATTTTCAATAAATAATCAGCCAATAGTAGTTAGTAAGATATCTGATTAAGAAGTTAGAATCAGATAAAAAATAGTGTAGTTGGTTAAGTTAGTTAGGATACAACAGAGTAGTAGCTGCAACAAGAGTGCAGACTGTCACTCGGGCAAGTGACGAAGTAGACTTCCCCAGGTAAGCAGACAGAATCTGCCCTACTACTACTCTCCTATCCTCCAACCTTTTGTTCTTTATCATGTTTAATCTTTTGTACTCTATTCCTCTCATGTTTAGCTCAATAAATATGAGTAGCTAAACTCAGTTAAGGGTCTAATCCCTACTATCTATATGTGAAGGTTTTTATTCAGTTTCTTATATGAGGCATTGTTCCTAGTTTAAGTGTTTTAATTAACCTTTTAGTTGGACTAATCAATTAGCTAATTGTGCATGCATAATTATGGAATCCTGAGAGGGTGAACGGCTTAAGTTAGTTTATGACAAAAGAGACAACAACCCTTTGGTTTCAATCATCAATGAGAGTTAGTTTATTGTCATAGGTGATCAATAAGGCTTAAGAACTTAATGACTTGGAATAATGGATAATTATCACTGAAAGGTAGTTAATTTGGTTAATCTGAGGCTCTTTATTGGTAACGAAGGGGAAGGTAATGATTATAAGTGCATGATCAAACAATAAATCATATGTAACAAGAACAGAAACGAATCAAAACTGGATCATATAGATAGGAAGGTGGATGACCCTTCTGCTTTCTCACTCTGTCAGGTGTCTGTTCTCACTCTCTTACGTGACAATCTGTTCCGTGTATTTTCTTTTGGTTTCACATTGATCAGATTTTAAGGGGTTCACTACCGTCTCTGTGGATCAACCCTACTTACCGCTAGCTAATAGTTTTAAGTATGTTATCATTTCTTTTAGAGGTGTCAACGACCGTCTACCAAAAGTGGCGCTGTTGCTGGGGACATCGTTTAAAATTCTAAAAATCTGATTCTGTGCTTTCTTTTTCTTTTATCTTTTCTTTTCTTTAGCTTACTATTTTTACCAAAGTTTACACATTCATCCGAATCTTTTGTTGCTATTTTCACGCTTGATTACTGGTTTATGACTAGAGGCAATCCATCTGGAGAGCTGAGTTTTGATCCAGAAATTGAAGTCACGACAAGGAAATCCAGAGCCTTGCAAAATAGAGAAGCTGCTGCTAACGTAACAAAAGAAGATCAGAAACCAATGGCAGAAGTAGCAAGAGCTTATCAGAATCGAGAAGGAGAGCTATAGCCAGCTCAACCTAGATTGCTAAGAGACTACTTTATACCTCAAGAGGAGGATGTTCAGACTCCACTTGTGTACAATAATGTTGAAGCAGAGAACTTTGAGCTCAAAACTCAAATGATTCAATAGGTGCAAGTTGCTTGTCCCTACTATTCATCCAAATTCTGAATGACATTGAAATTGCCACCTATCGTCCATGGACCTTTTACTTAAATTGGTCACTAAACTAATTGTGCATGAATGTAAGGGGGCCTGATGGGTAATCTTAACTTTGAATGTCTAGGATAAGCTGGTCACGAGGGGGTAACAGCCCAAGGTTTCAAACAATAACGGACGTTTGTTGTTTAACACAAGGCGATCATAAAAGTTTAAGATCTTAATGAACAAGTAGTATTATGGAATCAAACGGAACTTACTGGGTTTGTTTCTACTAGTATTCTATCTGGAACAATCAGAGGTAACCTTAGGGTGACTTTGTGCCTGATCCGAGACAGCTTCATACCACAAAGAGCAAATGAATCAAAGCAAACAAGTACAAAAGTAGAGATGAAGACTACCCTAGGGTTCATCCACTTTGTCAAGTAAGATACCCACTTGCGCAAGTTGCAATTTGCCTACAGCTTACCGTTTCTGTGAGATGGACCCTTCTTATCTCTTATTATAAGTTTTAAATAGGTTTATTTTGGTGGATTTGACACCCATTAACTGGTTTGTAATCTGGAAACAATGTTCAAGCTACATAAAGCCCGGTCAAATATTGTAAAGGGTATCGTGAAATTCATTTTAAAGAAATACGGGTTCAATTGCTCTGTTCTTCCATTCTCCATGCAATCTCCAAGAACCCTAATCTTCCTTCCTTCTGATTCATGAAACAATCTACTTCGTGCATCCTCAATTATTCCTTAAATCATGTGTCTGACATCATGCTGCTAAGAGTGTTAATTCGGACAGTTTGGGTGGGTTTCGGCTTATTCAGGTTAGGGGAATTAGTTTTTTCCCCGATGAACACCGGCCCACAAAACGAAGCGATATTGTACACACCCGCATCCCACCAACCGTATTACACTTCAGGTTAAGCAGTTTGGTTTTAAGGTCACCCGAATCAATCGTCTTCTGGTTCAAACTTGCACAAGTTAAGCACAAATAGAGGCCAAAAAGAAGAGAAGAACAAGACTAATCAACGGCTTGCTGAGAAGTTAGACTTCATCTCAGCCGAGAAAAGGCAAAAAACAAAAAAAAGTTTGATAATATTTAGATAGAGTAATCAACGGCTTGGAGACATCACTCTGTTCGTCTCTTGAGATGGATTAGGAGTCAGAGGAGAGGCAATTGAAGGTGCCGGAGAGGGGAGGGAAAGAAAAAAAACGTATCACCGATGGAAAATTAGAGATTGAAAGGTACCATTGAGAAGAAAATTGATGGGCATGCAGGATTGAAGTGAAGATTGGAATTTGGAAGAGGTGAATCACTGGCGGCCATAGCTTTGTGGCTGTGTAAGAGAAAGAAGGTGAAAATAAAGAAGCCCAATCTATGGTCAAGAACTCATTGGAGAAAAATAGGAAAAATTGAAACCTAATTATGTTTTTTTTTTGTTTTTTTTTTGCCAGAAAAACTGGTAAAGTCAGTAGTGTAATACCTCTAAGATAAATATTGAAACCATCCTATCTTTAGTCAGTAGTTTCCTGGATTAATTTATTAATGTTAAATAGAATAATTTGGCAGCACTTAAGACTTACCAAGATACACAGAAAGCAAAATTCTACTTTCATAGACTACTTGAAATGACTACGTAAATAAGAGAAAGAAGTCTGGTCAAGAGTTACAAGTCCAAGAATCTGGTCATTATATTATATATTTTTTGTATTTATTTATATGTTATATATTCGTGTTTTCGGTGTGGCCCAAAATTTTTTTAGCACTCACCCCGAAACTGAATTTGCTCTCTTGTTTTTCAGGTTTGCCAAAAATCCGAATCGCAATTGTTTTACCTGAACTCAATGGTACAAACCTCAATCGGCTCGGGCAGGTATTCAGGTTGGCCAGTTTAATTAACACCCCTACCTGCTGCTGACAAAGCGGTAATAACTCAAGCGGTAATATCTTCATGTGGAAATTGCGTAATAGATTGCGACCGTTTCCAGAAATTTTGGGGAGAATGGGTATTCATGTTAATCCAACTGTTTGTTTGGCTTGCCGAAATGAAGGAGATGGAATCTTGCATTGCTTCTTTGATTGTCAATTTGCAAAACATTTTTGGCATCATTTCTGAGCATTGGTTAATATCAACATTGTTGGTGTGGCATCGGTTTCATCCATGCTTGGTAGATGGTGGAGAGGAGGTGACATTAAAACGGCTTCTGGAGGGTTGAGCAAGGTGCTACTTTCCATCATAATTTGGGAGATTTGGAAGCATCAGATAAACTAATTTTCAATGAAGTCCAACTGGATGTTTGCTTAGTAATTCGAATCATCAAGGAGGAGTGCGTCACTTGGTTATGATTCATGATCTAAAAATATATAATGAGGGTGAAAAGCGGTTTCTCGTAGCCACCTTCAAAGTCACCCTTGGACAGTTTCTTAAACCTAGGGTTTTGTAGGTCAAATGGGCACAACCTGCGCCAAATACATTTATTCTTAGCTCCGATGGTTCATCAATTTTAAATGAGGCTGGATATGGTTTTATCATAAGAGGGGAAGGTGGTTCTTTGCTTTACGCGAAGAATGGTTACCTTCGTGATGGCGATAGCTACAAGGCTGAGGTTTTTGGGGATTTATATGGATTGCGCAAGTGTGAGAATTTGCACCTTTTGAATGTAATGGATCAAACAGACAATAAGGCACTAGCGGATGCTTTAGCTGGAAGATCGAGGTTTCCTTAGAAGTACTATTTGCAGATGCAAGAAATGTCATCCATCATTCATAGAAATGGCTTTGGAGTTTTTCATATATATAGGGAAGCGAATTCAGTTGCTGATTGGCTAGCGAAGAGGGCTTCTTCAGGGATCTCAGAAGTTCATTTTATCTTTTGCTAGTTTGTCTTCATTTGTAAGAGGATTGTTGATCTTGGATCAATCATCCTTTCATTATATTAGAAGTCGCATTAGATGATGTAATAGTCACTTATTGTAAGAAGCCAAGGGTTAGACCATACTCTGCCCTTGTTTTCTTTTTATTTAATTGAATAAAATCAAGGAGGGATGAAACTTGAGAACTAGATAGTACTTATGTCCATCTCTTGGGTGGACCCCTTGGGTGTATAGTACTATCTAACACTGCACCCAAGGGTTAGTAGAGGCTGGATATGGTTTTACCATAAGAGGGGAAGGTGGTTCTTTGCTTTATGCGGAGAATGGTTACCTTCGTATAGAACATATCTCTTGGGTATACCCCTTGAATATTTCTATGTCAGTTGGAACCTTAATGTCATCCTAATCTTCAAATTTATTTTAAAACAAAAATTAATCATATCATTATTGTTGTGTTTCTTCTAGATAAAACTCTCTACATCTATTTAATAGATCAATGGTTATGTCTCGTATCAGATAACCAATCTAATCAAGATTATATGTATCTCTAATTATCTGTTGAAAGCCTCAAATCATACATATGTTTGATAGATCTATGATGATTAAAACTTCTCAAACTTGTGCGAAGCAACAAGTGAAACTACAATTATCAGGAACAATAGAAGGACAACATGGATATATGCTGCAACAAAAATCCCACCCTCTAAATAGATTACAATCTATTAAAGGAATAGTATCTCTCAATAGACTATGCTATTGAAGGACACAATTTCAACAATTTTAAGGACAAATTCCATTTATTAAATTATGAAAAGAACTAGAAAAGTAAGAAATAAAAATTAATTTCCCAATCTACCCACTAGGGAAGATGGGGGAATGAGAAACTTTTTATTTTGAAGGAGGCAGCTAAAGTTTAGAGGATAGGGCAGAAGGATTTGTTTCAATGAGCAATTAAATTGTCTACCTTAGTGTGCCTTGTAATAATTTTAACGGCATAAAACATTATTCATGAACATGTTGATGAGAGGTGTTTACTTAAGGTTGTTACTGTTAAATTGGGGCACAATTATTACTGTAAAGTGGTTGCTGACATTTGGTCGTCAATTGATGAATTGAATAGTATAGTGATTAAATTGTAATGACGTTTGGTCAGCAATTGATGAATCGTAACCAATAAGACTTTTGAGGTAGTGTCAATGGTGATAGTAAGAGTAAAACTTTTAGCATTGAAGTTCCATTGAACTTGTTTGATGTTGAGCTTGGTGAAGCTAGTAAGTTTTTTAGCATTGACCTCTTAGTCCTGAGTAAAAGTAATTATGAAAAGGAATCTTTTCCAGATGATGTGAATGATGATGACTTCGATATTTTGTTAAATTTTCGATTGCAAATAGTGAAGATTTTTTGCTAAATATTTTGAATGCAACTCGAAAGCTGAAGAATAATCGTAATACTAAAAGCAGTAAGCTATATAGACCTTGGAGTGAAGTTAATTCAACAAGATTCAGAGGGGGAACTGTGCCTATGGAAATGAAAGTTTGGATTAAAAGGGCAACTTGTGTTAGAAGCGGGACAAATCTTTGTGATGGCAGTGTCAAAGTTAAGATGCTGCTTGATGAAGTGAGATTCATTTTGATGATTGTTTAGCTCAGTTTGGCTATATGAAGTTCCTTTGTTGATTGTCTCTACTTAGTATTTTTGCGCTGGTGGTTTCGTGTGTGGCCATTTCGTTGCAATTGGTTTATAAGTTGTTCCTGATCCTAACAATTATTTTTGGGTGATTTGGCGGTGTAAAGTTGGTTATTTTCAGCAGTTCTCTTGTTGCTAGTTTTTACCACGAGTTGGTAAGGTGGCGGAATAGCCACGAATTCGGGTTCTATTCACCTAGTTATTGGTAGTTATTAGTCTAGTTCCTTATTTTCTTTCTGTAGTATTTGGTTTAATTCCAAGTTTAGTTGCATTTTTTTTTACTGTAGTGATACAAATGTTATGGAATAGTAGGTGTTCTCTGCTTGGTGTGGGTTTTATGTGAATATTAGTCTTAAGGACAAGACTTGTTTTGAAGAGAAGTAGTGTTGTCATGCATTGGACTTGTGTTTTGCATATATTAGAGAATGTAGGGACTGGTTTTTAAATCTTGAAAGAATGGTCAAATATTTTAATAGGCGTCGTGAATTTCATTTTGAAGAAATACATATTCAGCTTCTTCCCAGTTGCTCTATTCTTTCATTCTATTCTTTCATTCCCTTCTGGTTCTTGAATCAATCTTCTCCTTTCAACCTCAATTCTCCCTTAAATCATGTTTAGAATGATGAGAATTCAATTCATAAGATTGGCTCGTGCAAAGTATTAAGAGACTGGCAAAAGCCTAGTATTCCATAAGCACACTAGTCCACAATCAAAAGTCTAGCCGATAAAATGTTAATAGCATATTATAATTTGGAATTGATCCTTAAGTACAGGTTCAGGATTCAAATTTCGTTATTAGGATTGCGTAACCTTAAATATTTTATTCAACTTTTGAAGTGATTGGAATGAGATATTTACAATTCAATTAGGACAATTAGTCATTGTTGTGTACGGTAAGTATCTGGAACAAAAATAAAAAAAAAAAAGAAGGCGTCGAACTCATGACTAAACCTAATGGATTTATAGAAGGACTTTTTATGTATTGGCGTTAAATTTGGGTACCTTCCGATGTGGATGGTGGTTGAAATTCTAAGAAGAGGATAGCTCGGAAGTTAAAAAGGAGATTATCCTCATGACAAACATATTCAATTATTTGGAGCAATAACATGTTCAATTGTCGAGTCAGGTCCTCAGTAATTTGAAAAGAGTGAATTGCCCGGAAAGTCAATAAACTACCCAAAAGTTCGCGGTTTGGTTGTTATTAAAGTTTAATTTATGAGAAGGTAATTACACTTATGAACAGTGCTTGAAACTGGACATTCTGTTAGTCAACTATTTTCAGTCAATAATTATTATCTTTATCTTTTTAATCCTTCTAGTTATGATAATTAACGGTTTGCACCTCAATTCTCGTTTAGCCTCATGTTTACCAGTTTGTTCTTTTCTATTTTTCTTTTCTTCTTTGGTAGCATTTTTGTTAGAAAATGCTATTTAATTAAAAAAATATCATTAGAGAATTTTTTATTTTTCCTTTAATACTCAATAGTTAGTTTTTTAGCTATCTTAATTTTCTTTTATTTTGAATTTTTTTCTTTCATATCCATTTTTAGAAAAAATAAATTAGTTTACATTTTATTTTTCAAATTATGATTTTCAATAAATGTTTTTAATAATACTTTTATTTTAAAAGAAAATATCCCATCATTTAATTATTAACTTTTTAAATATTACTATTCAAATTTAAATTTACAATTTTTTTATTTATTTCAATATTTTAATAAAGTTACTAACATAATCAATTTTAATTTATCATTTTTATTTTATTTACTATTGTATTTAATATTTAAATTAATTTACTAACAAAAATTTTATTTTAGTGACGAAGTTATAACAGTTAAATTATAAGTTTTTATTTGGTTTTCATTTCATCACTTTGTTTAAATGAAATTATAAATTTTAAATTTGATAATTAAAAATGAATAATCAATATTTGATTTGATATATTAAAAATTAAAATTATAAATTTTTATCTTATTGGTGTAAACTAGTAAAAGTCAAAAAAAAGTTGAAATAAAATTCTTATAAATTAAAGAACGGTATTCCAAAAATAGAAGAAAAATGACAAATAGAAATATATAATCAGTGAATAAGAAAGAAAAAAATTTAAAATATGCGATATTAACTTTTCTTGTAAAATAAAATTTTCTAAAAATTAATAACAAAAGAAGAAAAAAAATTAAAAAAAAAAGAGAAAAGATTAAAAGGAAAAGGTAGGACCAAATGAGAATTGATGGCAAAACATTATTAATTTTAAATAGAAACAGTAATAAGTTAAAAATAATAAATTGTTATTAACAGAAAATTGTTGACTAAGGAAGGACCAATTTCAAGCACTATTCATTAGTGTAGTGACCTTCACATAAATTAAAACTGAATACTGACTAAACTGCGGATTTTCTCATAGTTTGGTGTGCCCCGAAAAGTTCACTTATCTGAAAAAGATATTCCCTTGACGGGTCCTAATCACAATGATTATTGATTATGCTGATTAAATCATTAATTATTTACTAAAATGATATTGTGCCACGATTATTCTTTTTCTATGGAAACAGTGTCGCCTAACTTCAATTACTCCTTGAAATTTTAAACTACCAATTTCTGGTAGAGTAAGACACTCAAACTGCTTAGATGCTCCATAACATTACGAAAATGTAGCGACAAAACAATGTAAAGGACATCAGCCTATCTAGAAAACTCAAACCTGAATATATTACCTCTGTTCTAAAATAAAAAATTCACATTAAATTTTAAGATTTTTATTAAAAATTGTATATTAAAATTTAATGTAAACTATTATTATTATTTTTATTTTAGACAGATGGAATAGTATTTATCTTTTATGCCGAACTTCCTTGTCCTTTTCTTTTAAAATTTTCATTTTTATGTTTTTCTCATTGGAAATGTGACAAATAAAACTATGTCGACTGTAGTATTTTGCACACAACAGCATCCTTTAACAAACTCCGGACGGTGGTCGTAAAATATTTGCAATTCAAGTTTTGTACAACTGGACAAACTGCATTGACTAAAATAATTGTGAAAAAAAGTTCCAGCTGGAAGAAGGCAATGAAGTTTGTGATTAATTTTGATATCTTCTTATCCCTCCAAAATGAAATCCTACTATATTAGAAATAAAAACCCTCCTTTCAAACGCCTTCTATAATTGCCACGTGATATGAAGAAAGTATTAAATTGCCATTTTGTCTAATCATAACTAAATTACTAAATCCTCCTTTGCACTTTACGTGACACGTTTTTTTTTTTAAATTTTTTCTTTATGTTTCATTCAATTAGAGTAGTTTTCTTTTCTTAATTATGGAGTCTAAATTGAATTGATCAATTAGGTTTTTGTTACAAAGTGTCAATTTTGTTTTAAGCGTATACCCTTCGGATGAAACTTATTACAAAGCTATTAAAAATCTCCAAAATTAAGTATTGATTTGGCACGACCAATGGAGGACATCAATAAATCATCTTACAAATATTTAAACTTATTCGGATGTTTTTATATTTTGTCTAACATTTACTTCAACACATATATTCGATTAAGTCTATTTATATTTAATAAGTAACACTTATAAAACATTTCTAAAACGTACATGGCGAAATATAATTTCTTTTTTTGTTAAATACAAATACTTCTATGATCACACTTATAAAACATTTCTAAATCCTTCAAATATTTCTAAAATATATCGCTCCAAATACAATTTTTTTTTTAAAATATAAACATTTCTAAGATCTACAGACAGACTGAGCCAGGATCGCGCATTGCACGACCAGACATCACTAGTAATACAGATATCAAAACTAAATACGACTTTTTTTTTTTTTGACCAGTGTTAACATCAGTTAAGTACTATGTAGCAGGTATCAATTGACACTGAAGGCAGTAGTTCATACAATTTATTATTATTATTATTATTATTATTATTATTGCGATTAAATTTGGCTTACAATTGCCAATGTGAGGGGAGTATTTTTCAGTTAGTTTTCATTTTGAAAGGGATCTTTAGCAGAAATCCTTACTTCCATCGGAAATTAAGCAACAAGCTATTCTGAACATTCTCTTTGTGTTGTTAAGTACAATAAGGTCTTGAAAATACTATGCACAACTCGGCCAACCCACTACATACAAAAATCAGTATATTCCAAGTAGGATAATGAATGATAACATAAAGTCAACAGATCTGATTACGTTGAAGTAATTGCAAGCCTGTAATGATCATTTAATGATCGTTAAATTATAGTGGTTGAATAGTTCGTGTCACGAAGAGGAATATTTATTAATGAACCACTTGGTAACATGTATGTTTGACAAACGAAATATATTATCTATAAATACTATCATACCTCCAATTGTTTGCTGCACCTTTCTTCTAAAACACATAGCATCTCCTTCAAAAAAAAAAAAGAGGGAAAGAGAGATTGACATGATGAAAGTAAGCTCCTCATTGTTGGTGTTTGTAGCCACCTTAATGGTGGCCCTAGCACCATTAATGGCCGCCGGCAGTTCCGGCGAAACGCCCAAGGATGTGGAAAAGTGGTACAAACAGTTGTCTGGCAAAAAAGAGAAGCTGACAACGATTCATTTCTTTTTTCAAGATGTTGTTTCCGGGAAGACTCCGACCGCCGTGGAAATCGCCCGGTCCCGTCTCACCGGACCACCAACATTTTTCGGTTTGACTAGGGTGTTTGATGACCCATTAACGGTTACCGGATCACCCAAATCGAAAACCATTGGATATGGTCAAGGGATTTATTCCTTAACCTCACAGGAGGACTTGGCTCTACTTTTCACCTTCAATTTTGTATTTACCGACGGTAAATACAAAGGTAGCACTCTCAGCGTTCAGGGCCACAATCCTCTAGAAGAGAAGTACAGGGAAATGGCAATAATCGGCGGTTCAGGGATTTTCCGGCTGGCTAGAGGAAGTGCGGTGGCCTCAACTTACTGGGCTAATGCTACCAGTCAAGATGGTATTGTTGAGTTTACTCTCTATGTCTTGCATTATGAATGAGGAGGAGCTTCGATTAAAAAAATGTAATTTCCTTGTTTTAGCTGTTTGTTTTTCTTTTGGGATCGGCCGGTTCTGTTGGTCGTTGTTTAAGTCTCTCAAGCATGCGCATGCAAGATTTGTTCCTTGTGGGTGATTTTCAGGTATTTGTCATAATAAAGTGTTGTATTCCCATTCGACCAGTGCTTGGATTTTTATTTCCGATTTTATTTGTAGTTTTGAAAGTATACACTATTGAGAATCCCAGTGCCACATTGGTGCTGGAATAGACTGAATGTCTATATAAAAGTACATGGACTATTCTCCTCATTATCAATTGGTTTTGAGTTGGAATGCCATGGGCATTCGAACTTCAAAAAACCCAACCAAAAAAAAAAAGGTTGAGACGTGAGGCGGTGTATGGACTGAAAAAAACAAGTTAAGCCCAACCCAAAAAAATATGTTGGTCTTGCGTGGGAGTATTGAGAATCCCAGTCTCGTATTGGTGCTAGTACACCTCTTCTACGTACACACATAGTGGAAAAGTATTGTTTACATTTATGGTTCTTTTTGCTTTTTGGGGGCGGAGGGATTTTCGTATGCATGGGGAAAAAAAAAACCAAATTTATGTCGCACGAAGAATTTGTCCATTCAAACTAGTGAATACGTTAGGTTACAACTAAATATCTCGAACTTGTTGTGCTTACCGAAACCCTACGAACCGCCGTAGTGGCCGGCTCTCCTACCCTTTCTCTACTAGTGGTCGGAATTTACACTTTCCAGTCTCGTTTCACGGTCTCATGACCGGTGAACAGGCCGAGGAGCTCCCCACTGGACCTCCTCACACATTTACGAGTTTTTTCCAAAAGCCAATAGACAATCTTTCGTCTAAAGGCTCATTAGTCAAGGAAGTCCGATTCGTTAATGGTGTTCCCATTTTGGAGTATGAAGAAGATGAATATGATCAATTGGTAGCCCCACACCAATTGAGTCTAATCAGGAAGTTTTCCTATGGCCGGCCGAAAATGGAAGAGGTTCACAAAGAATTCAAGAAGCTAGGGTTCCATGGAGGCTATACTCTTGGCCTTATGAATCCTAGGCATGTCCTCATTCGCTTTCAAAGGGAAGAGGATTATCAAAGATCCTGGATTGAAACGTCTTGGAACATCGCCAGATTCTCCATGAGAATTTTGAAATGGAGGCCGGGTTTCAAATTTGAGAAAGATCCCCCCATTGTCCCAATCTGGGTCTCCCTTTTTGATCTCCGGATTGAGAAATCAATCTGGAGGTAGTTTTTTCGATGGCAACCGCGATTGGGAAGCCATTGAAGGTGGATGCGACTACTCTCAACATGACAAGGCCTTCGGTAGCGCGTTTTTATGTTGAAGTTGACCTTACAAAAGAATTCCTAAAATCTGTGAAGGTGGGAAAGAAAGGCAAGAAGCATGATCAGATTTTCACCTATGAACACATTCCGGCTTATTGTACTAAGTGTAATAAGATCGGGCACAAGAAAGAGGATTGCCGGGCTGGCCTTCAAAAGGCTGTTGACAAGAAGAAAAAGGCTCCGGTGAAGATTGTTGATAGAGCCAAAACGAAGGAGCCTTTGCATGTTCATGCCGCTAAGCCACAGGAGAAGTCTGCCTCAAACCCTAGCGCGCAGGAGAAAGCCGCGACTAAGCAGGATGCGACAAACCCTAGCGCGCAAGGTGGGGCTGCAACTGCTTCCGTTGCTGCTACAGACCGACCATCATCTTCTGGACTTTTTGCTAAGGAGAAGAAGACGATTCCAGTGGATGTGCATGATACAGCAACAGAAGATCAATCCAAAGAGGCTTCCCGTTTACCGGATTCACCCCCGCAAGTGAAGGAACCAGGTAGCGCGCCAAACCCTAGCGCGTAGCCTGTTGCGGAGAAGAACAGGTATTCGGTTTTGTCTTCGATTCTGGAGCTCGATGATGAAATAGGATCAGATGAAGACTTCATTGAATCAGTTTATGTGGAAGACTCCCCAAATAAGGAAGTAGAGGAAATGTGTCGGGTTGATGATCATGTTGAATCGCGTGTTTTAGCGCTGATGTCTTTGACGGAGACTCCTCATATTTTTTCTGATGATGGTGACATCGGATTGCATGGAGCTGGTTTGGAGAATGATACGGGAAGCTGGTCTAAGGGTGAGAAAGATGAGGTCCTGGTGCATGGGGACGTCCGGGGAGATTTTATGATTACAAAGAAACGTGGTCGCAAGTCTAAGGAGGAGCGGGCTAGATCACAGGTGGGTTTGGTGCTGCGGTGCTCAGCCTACTTAAACTGATTTCTTTCTGATTTTCTATCCCATGTTAAACCAAATAATATGGAATATCCGAGGCATAAAAAACCAGGCGTCCCAAAGGCATTTGAGGTGTTTGCTTCGGATTTATAATGTTCGGATTCTGGTTACTTTGGAGTCTATGCTTCAGGTTGATAAGTTAGATGAAATAAAGCCCGAGCTTGCTTTTGATACTGCTTACTCCTCAAATAACAGCAAAATATGGTTTTTTTGCAAATCTGAAATTCATGCTTCATTGTTGAGTGATGATGATCAAGTGCTGCACTTTGAAATTAAGCATCCTCTAGTGTCTCGATCTTATATCTTGTCGGCTGTGTATGCCAAATCGACAAGGGCCAGGAGACGTGAACTTTGGCAAAGTTTGGAAGGGTTAAACGTAATAATATGGGTGCTCCATGGATGGTATGTGGGGACTTTAATGTTATTAGAAGCTTGGAGGAATACAGCGGTGTCTCGGTGCAGGACCATTCGGCCATAGAGGATTTCAACATGTGTATTCAGGCTTGTAATTTGCTAGAGATTGAAGCTGTTGGCGAGGATTTCACTTGGGGTGGAACAAGGAACACAGGTTGGGTGAGTAAAAAATTAGATAGAGTCCTTTTCTCGGATGAATGGCTGGATACCTTTCAAGTTAATTCCATTGAGAATTTGAGTAGAACATCGTCCGATCACAGCCCCATGCTACATATGTTTGGAGTGCAAGGAGTTTCCAAGCATAGAGTTTTTCGGTTTCAGCAAATGTGGCTGCGAAGATCGGAGTTTCTTTCAGTAGTTAAGGAGAATTGGGAGCAGCCTACAGAGGGTTTTGGAATGATAGCTTTCTCTCTTAAATTGAGAAGGCTAAAAATCAAGCTTAAAGAGTGAAATAAATCGTGTTTTGGTGATGTCTTCGCCAACTTGAAGGAAGCGGAAGCAAAGGTACAAAACCTAGAAAATCTTTATGATCTATCCGGCATGGAGGGTGACAGAATGAACTTGCATAATGCAAAGGCTTTGCTGCTGTTGAGACTTAAAGAACATGAGGATTTTCTAAGACAAAAAGCACGAATTAGGTGGTTGAAAGAGGGTGATGCTAACACCTCCTACTTTCATGCTTCTCTAAGAGAAAAACGGCTGAGACAAAATATCCATAAAATTCAGGATCGGCAAGGAATCATGCTAACGGAAATAAATGCCATTGAACAAAAAGCTGCCGGTTTTTTTGAGGATCTCTTGCAGGAGGATGCTGCCTATAGCTCTTTGCATGAGGCCGTGCATGAGGTCTTCTTGCAACACATCCCGGTTATTTTGGGGGCTGATGACCATGACCTTCTCTTGCGCCCCATCTCACTTGAGGAAGTCAAAGAAGCTGTCTTTAATCTGAATGAAGAAAGTGCTCCGGGAGTTGACGGATACACTGGTGCTTTTTACGGAAGTTGTTGGAATGTCATCTCGGATGATCTTTGGTCCGCATGTAAGGAATTTATTCTTGGGGTGCCAATTCCACGAGCTATTGCTAGCACTTTGATTACCTTGCTTCCAAAAAAGCAGACTGTAGAACTTTTTCAGATTTTCGCCCTATTAGTCTTTGAAATTTTCTCAACAAGATTTTTACCAAAATTTTGACTGAGCGTTTGAAGGTGGCGTTACCAAAAGTTATTTCTGAGGAACAATCAGCTTTTCTGTCTGCTAGGGACATCATTGATAATGTTCTGTTGGCACATGATCTTTGCTAGTTCATAAATCGCAAGGCGGAGGGAGGTAATATTGTCTTGAAAATTGATATGATGAAAGCATTTGATAGGGTTCAATGGAACTTCCTTGAATCTATTTTACTGAAGTTTGGTTTTCCACCAAATTTTGTAAAATTGGTCATGAATAACCTTCAGAACAGTTAGTTTTCTGTGTTAATAAATGGTAGTCCTGCTGGCTTTTTTAAAGCTTCCCGGGGAATTAAGCAAGGAGATCCGTTGTCGCCTTACTTGTTTATCATTGTTTCGGAGGCCTTAACTAGAAGATTGAAAGCTCTAGTTTTGGACGGTAAGATTGCTCCTTATGGATCTCCTGCGGGTTCACTCGTGGTCTCACACTTATGTTTTGCAAATGATTTGATTATTTCTACGAAGGAGACTCAAAGATCTTTACGAAGGCTAAATTCTTTCTTTGAGCAATATGAAAAAGCTACTGGTCAAAAAATCAGTAGGGGTAAAAGCTCTTTTGTGGCTTCAGAGAAGTGTAGTTCAAGAAGAATTGAAATGATCAAAGAAACATTAGGAATGCAACATGGCTCTTTTCCCTTCACATATTTGGGATGCCGAATCTTTAATGGAAGGAAAAAGGCGGCTATATTCCAATTTCTCTTGGATGCTATGGATGCTAAGCTCCTGAATTGGAAAAACAAGTTTTTATCTCCGGGACGCCGACTCATGCTCATTTGGTATGCTTTGAGTTATATGCCGCTTCATGTTTTTTCAGCAATCCCTCCACCTAAGTCGATCATTAGGGCTATGGAACCTCGCTGCCAAAAGTTTCTTTGGGAAGGATCAAGCGAGGTTAAGAAGAGGCATTGCCGCTCTTCGGAAAGAGTCACTTTTCAAGAAAATGGCCTTGGATTGAGAAGCTTTGATGCTGTTATCTCTGCCCTTACTTCTAAATTATGGTGGAAATTGAAGAACAACAAGGGCATTTGGAGCGCCTTTCTTCACTCTTTGTCTCACTCGGCTAAGGAGAAGACCTCTTGGGCTAGAGTAATGAAAGTTGGTGAATTAGCTATAACTTTTTCTAAGATTATTGTACGGAATGGGGATCGATCATTCTGGTATGATAATTGGGGCCCCAATGGTGTCTTTTGAGTTAATGCATCTGATAAGCCTCCATGGCCGGACCTTTGCATTCGAGAATTTCAAGAGAATAAAGACCTTTATCTACTGGCTTTACAAGGTTACCTCAGTCCAGCAAATTTTGCCTTCTTGGAAAATTTTGATATAGTTTTTATGGAGGGTGATGATATTCTTGTTTGGCAAAGCACTCCTCAAGGGCAATTTACGGTCAAATCCTCTTTCGAGTCCCTTCGACGGAGGCAGTAACCGGATTTGATGCTTAAGCCTTTGTGGCACAAGTTTGTTCCTTCGCGCATCTCTTTCTTCCTCTGGAGATTGCGCAATGGTTTACTTCCATTTCCTGAAACCGTTAGTGCCTTTGGTATACTAACAAGGCCTTCTATGTGTCTCCTTTGCAGAAACAAAAGTGATGATTTGCATCATTGCTTTTATGGTTGTAATTTTATTACAGCTATATGGGATCATTTTGCTCTTGTAATGAGTGTAGAAGTTCAGGGGCATAGCACCTTGTTGGGTCTCTTGAAGAGGTGGTGGCGCCATGGATCTTTCACATCAGCGATAAAGTCTTTTTATTACTTATTCCCCATCTTTATTCTTTGGGAAGTTTGGAAGGCAAGAAATAAGGCAATCTTCGAAGGAGTTCAGCCCTCTTTAACCTTGGTCATTCACTTAATCCATCATCGGGTTAAAGACTTAATTTTCATTCATGGTTTAAAAGTAGTTGGTGATGCTGAAAATTCCTTTATTTTAAGTCTTTTTGGATTTCACTTGACTCGAGCTAATAAAAAGAACCCTAAAGTAGTAAGATAGATTCCCCCAGATTCGAACTGTTTTATTTTGAATTCAGATGGTGCATCAAATGCTAATGGAGCAGGATATGGTTTTGTCATCCGAGGAGAAGGTGGTAAGTTCATTTATGGAGAAAGTGGATACTTGGGTGATGGAGATTTTTTCCAAGCAGAAATTTTTGGTCTTCTATTTGGACTTCGCAGGTGCGAGCTCCTACAACTTTCAAATGTTAGGTACAAACTGATAATCATTCTCTGGCTTGTATTCTGAATGAGAAGAGAGGATTTCCACGGCGTTTTCATTTAGAGTTGATTGAGATGTGTTCTGTCATCTTAAGGAATAATTTCTTGGTCTCTCATATTTACAGGGAAGGCAATGCAGTTGCAGACTGTTTAGCCAAACAAGCATTAAGTGGAATATCTAATACTTACAATAGTTTTGTATCACTGTTTAGCTTTGTAAGGGGCTTTTGATATTAGATCAATTGTGCTTTCCAGATTTACGAAAGTAGCTTCTATGGCCTTGTATAAGGGTGAGACATAAACACTGCCCTCTTTTTTCCATATCTTAATAAAATCAGGGAAGGGTGAAGCTAGGGAACTATATAGTATAAATGTCCATCCCTTTGGTAGACCCCTTGGGTGCATTGTGCTATATAGCACCTCCTATCTCAAAAATTTACCTCCTAGGTAGACCCCTTGAGTTTTTTTGAGATAGTTCGAACCTGAATGTCACCCTTGCCTTCCTGTTGAGTTAAAAAAACGTTAGGTTACATTTCAATTCCATGTAATTCTTCAAATTCTAAGCACAACTTTCGCCTAAAGAGAATCCCGAATTTCTAAATTAATAGCTCTATCGCTTAACATATTGGCCATTTCTCGAGCAACAACTTCCTGGTACCTCATCTTGTTTTCGAATTCTTGAATATTCCTCTCTTGTCACAAAGTATATACAAGTGGTGCAAACAAGATACGAAAAGCCAGATTAACTAAGTGTGAAGAATCAGCAAGTTTTGATCCAGGATGAAGGCAGTGGAAGGATTTCTAGCCAACCGACTAAGTTTGTACAGTTTTGTCCTTTTGATGAGTGTAGATGTATAAGTTAAGTGGAGGTTAATATGGACCTTTTACTAAGGGTAGTTATAGGACATATTAAATACAGCTAATCATTAACTGTTAATTGTGTAGATATATGTACAGATACGGTAGCTGGTAGGATATACATACATATTCATACAAAACTGTATACTGAATGAAAAATTCCCAAAATCCATTCTCTCTATTTCTCATAAACCCTAGAATATGAAGTTTTTGATTCTTCTAGATGGTATCAGAGCAGGTTAATCCTGCTTCTGAAAACTAGATGGTATCAGAGCAGGTTAATCCTGCTTTTGAAAACTGTTGTAGTGCACAAATCTTGAAAAACCTCAACCACAACATCCGTTAATTCAAAGAAATGGCCGATAATCAATTCGCAGAAGGTTTGTGACGAACAGCAGCAAGATCTGATGAAGCTCGAATTGAGCGAAGGAATGAAGATTTCTTGGATGATCGAACCTTCTCTGAGGTTTGCAGGGAGAATTCAGCCGTGAATTATGGCAGATACACTCATCCTCTAACTTTGCTTCCGTCTGATACTCTGAATCTGTCAATCATCAATTGTCAGTTAACGTCAAACAATTATGTGATCTCGTCACTCAATGAGAAGAGCTGTAAGCTCGAAGAACAAGCTTGGATTCATTAATGGTACTGTTGTCAGACCAACAGAAGGTAATCAAGATTTTGAGCAGTGGCGTAGAGTAAATGACACAGTGACATCATGGATTCTGAATTCTATTTCAAGTGAATTGCTTGAAGGATTTAATATGGCAGAAGATGCTAAGGAATTGTGGCAAGTCTTCAAGGATAGTTTTGGGACAAGTAATGCGCCTTAGATCTATCAGTTGAAGCGTGAAATTAGCAGGTTCATAAAAGGCAATTTAAGTTTACCAGGATACTACACAAAGTTGAAGAAGCTATGGGATGAGTTAAGTAGCATTGATCCACCTGAGGTTTGCACTTGTCATGGTTGTGTTTGCAGAATTAATCGAAATAGTGGAGGAAAGGAAGAAAGGGATAGATTGATGCAATTTCTGACAGGTCTTAATGAGTCTTACTTGCCTATAAAGAATCAAATCTTAGCCACAGATCCACTTCCAGGTGTTAAGAAAGCCTACTCAATGGTTCTGAATGTTGAGAGACAGCAACAATTACATACCTCACTGGAAAGTCATGGGGAGCAGAGTGCAATGCTGGTCAACAAAACGAATTACAACTACAACAAAACTGCTAAGACTATCTTTAACAATGCAGGAAGCAGCAATGGACAGAAAAGTAGCTATAGCAATATTGGGAAGGAAAACGAGATCAGGTTGGATAAGGCTGCAAAGAAACTTTTGAAGTGTGATCATTGTGGTATGACAGGACACTTGAAATCCGGATGCTTCAAGCTTATTGGATATCCAGAATGGTTCAAGGAAATGAAGGAACAAAGGAATTCACAGACAGGGAGAATTTCTGCACATGTAGCTGAAGCTCCAACAGATGTAGAGAGTAGATCAAACATTGCAGGAGCTGGTGATCTGCTAGGTATGATGAACAATATCAAGAGGATGGAACAGGAGCTAAGCCGCATGATCAAAGGAAAGGGACAGGCACAGGATGGTGATCACATCAACTTTGCACATTTCACTGAATTTGCAGGTATGACTACTTTTAAGGCATTAAGTTCATTAGACAATTTATTGCTTCTATGCTGGATAATAGATTCAGGTGCTACCAGCCATATGACCTCAGACCTGCAGCTCTTATCTTTTTTTAAACCATTGACAACCTTTACACCAGTTTACTTACCTGATGTCAGTGTTACACAAGTTGAACATATAGGACAAGTGAACCTAGGCACAGATGTTACATTACATGACTGTTTGCATATCCCATCCTTTAAACACAACCTTATATCTGTGAGAAAGTTGGCATCATCATCTAAGATTGATTGCTTCTTCTCAACCACCTTTTGCCTATTACAGGACCAAGTGACTAGGCAACTGGTGGCTGTTGGAAGGGTGGTGAACCAACTCTATGTCATTGACCATCAATCATTTTCCAAGGAGAGAATCTTAGACTTCATTAAGGACCATGTTAATCATCCTTTTGTATCAACAGTGAAAACTGTTTCTTATCATTCTTCCAATCATGTAAATAGTCCAAATAATGCCATTTGGCATAGTAGACTTGGCCACCCATCTGAGAAGATTGTAAGAATGCTTTCTCTATATAATCTTTCTGATATTAATGATAGTGTGTGTGAAATCTGCCCTTTGGCAAAACAACACCGTTTACCATTTCCTACAAGTGTTATTCATACTAATGACATTTTGAGCTCATTCATATTGACATTTGGGGTCCTTTTGGAAAAAAAATCTTTCTGTGGTGCTCAGTATTTCCTCACCATAGTAGACGATTTCAGTAGGGCAACCTGGACTTTTCTCATGAGGGATAAGTCACAAGTTTACACTGTCATCAAAACCTTTTTCAAACTCATGCAAAATCAGTTCCAAAAGTTCATAAAAACCATCAGAAGTGACAATGGTTTAGAATTTCTTAGCCAAGACTGCGAGAGTCTCTTCACAGATTTAGGCATTATCCACCAAAAATCCTGTGTTTACACACCACAGCAAAATGGTGTTGTAGAACGCAAACATAAACACATACTCCAAGTAGCTAGAGCACTTCTATTTCAATCAGGTTTACCTAAACTTTTCTGGGGGGATTCCATCTTAACAGCTACATATCTGATAAACAGGCTGCCATCCACAGTTCTTGAGGGTAGAACACCTTATGAAGTTCTATTTTCTAAACCACCAGACTATACTCATTTGAGAACTTTTGGTTGTTTATGTTATGCAACCAATACTCTTCCACATAAAGCCAAATTTGGTCCTAGGGCAATCAAGTGTGTCTTCACAGGATACCCTCCGGGTCAGAAGGCCTACAAACTATTTTCCCTTCCAAGAATGATACATCATCGTCAACACCTTTTGTTTCACCTCCTGTTCTTATTGATGAATCTTGGCCTGATACACCATTACCTCCAAGTCTTCATTCTACACATTCTGATCATTCTGATCATTCTGTACATTCTAATCAACCCATAAATTTGCCTACTCCTGATTCATCTCCACACACCATACCTTCTGACACATCACATCCAACCATCTCTACATCCAAGTTACCAGTTTCAACATCTCTTAGAAGAAGCACTAGAAACACCAATCATCCAGTTTAGATGAAAGATTATATCTCACAGCATGTCAAGAGAAAACCTTCTGTTTCTCAGTCATCCAATTTCTGTATGGATCATAGTCCACCTGATGTATATACCTATCAACCAGTTTTCTCACATGATCATATGACCTTTTTAGCCCAAATTGATAGTGTTCCAGAACCTAAAAATTACTTACAAGCAAGAAATTGTCCAGAATGGGTTGCAGCAATGAATAATGAACTGAAAACTTTAGAACAAAACCACACCTGGGAATTAACAGTTTTGCCTCCAAGAAAGAGGGCTATTGGTTCCAAATGGGTGTACAAAGTCAAATACCACTCAGATGGAACGATTGAACGTTATAAGGCAAGATTGGTAGCAAAAAGTTACAATCAGATTGAAGATGAAGATTTTTATGACAGTTTTTCTCCTGTAGCAAAGATAGTCACTGTCAGGATTCTGTTAGCTCTAACTGCTGCAAATCAGTGGTCCCTTCATCAGTTGGACATCAATAATGCCTTCCTTCATGGCAATTTGGAGGAGGAAGTTTACATGGTACCACCTGCTGGTTATACTTTAGCTCAACCTGGACAGGTTTGTAGATTGAAGAAGTCTTTATACGGGTTGAAGCAGGCTTCTAGACAATGGAATGCTGCATTCACCTCTAGAATTCAGTCTTATGGCTTACACAGTCTATGCATGATTCTTGCTTATTTATCATGCGGACAGAAACTCAGTTTATGGCTCTTCTTGTGTATGTGGATGATATTCTTATCACAGGATCAAATAAAGCTGCAATCATCCAGGTCAAGCAATATCTTCATCAGATGTTTACCATCAAGGATTTGGGGTATGCCAAATATTTTCTTGGCGTTGAGATTGCTAGATCTCCAGAAGGTATGCACCTTAATCAAAGAAAATACATTTTGGATATCTTGAAAGAGACAGGCTTGAGTGGTTCCAAACCAACAGCTACACCCTTACAGAAAGGCCATCAATTTGGAGAAGACTGTGGTCCTCCAATTGCTGATGCTTCCCTTTATAGAAAATTGGTAGGCAAGCTGCTCTACTTGAATTTTACCAAACCTGATCTCTCCTATGCTGTACAGCAACTTAGTAAATATGTTCATGCTCCATGTATGGAACATTGGAATGCACTTCTTCACACCTTGAAATACCTAAAAGGCACTTCTACTACTGGGTTGTTCTATTCATCTCACTCTGATGTGAAACTTGAAGTGTATGCAGACTCAGATTGGGGCACTAATCCAGTCCACAGGACGTCTCTCACAGGTTATTGTATCTTCCTTAGTTCAGCATTGATTTCCTGGAAATCTAAACAGCAAACTACCATATCCTGTTCTTCAGCTGAGGCAGAATACAGGAGTCTCAGCATTACTAGCAAGGAGATGTTGTGGATTTCCTACCTGCTTCATGATTTTAGAGTTTTTCTTCATCTTCCTATCCCGTTATGGTGTGATAATTAGGCTACTATCAACATCACAGAGAACCCGGTCTTCCATGAACGCACCAAATATCTTGACATTGATTGTCATTTTGTCCGGGAGCAATATCTCAAAGGTTTTCTTGTGCCTTTACATATTTCTACTCATGAGCAAATCGCGGATTTGTTCACAAAGTCACTGGCTTTTCTCCAGTTTTCAGACTTATTGTCCAAGTTTGGAGTGAAGACACTTCACTTTTCAGCTTGCGGAGGGGATGAAGAATCAGCAAGTTTTGATCCAGGATGAAGGCGGTGGAAGGATTTCCAGTCCACCGACTCAGTTTGTACAGTTTTGTTCTTTGTACAGTTTTGTCCTTTTGATGAGTAAAGATGTATAAGTTAAGTGGAGGTTAATATGGACCTTTTACTCAGGGTAGTTATAGGACATATTAAATACAGCTAATCATTAGCTGTTAATTGTGTATACATATGTACAGATACGGTAGCTGGTAGGATATACATACATATTCATACAAAACTGTATATTGAATGAAAAATTCCCAAAATCCATTCTCTCTATTTCTCATAAACCCTAGAATATGAAGTCTTTGATTCTTCTAGAAAGTGCTTACATTTTATGGTTGAATACCGTTAGAGTCGAGTAAATAAATCACGTGGACGCAACACTAATTTTGGGTTCTGATCATGGTTTCTGTACCAAGAATACACCATTATATTTTCCACATTTTCAAAGTTCCACTTGGACTTCGTTATGAAATTTTAACCAGTTTAAAAAATTACTACTAGGAGTAAAATGTTAAAATCACGTTCAATATATGCGACTGGTAGGTATATATGAAACTTTGACTTATAATTTTGTCGTGATTGAGAATAGAGATTAAAATTTGGAATCAAAGGATATATGAAGTTTTACAGGAAAAATAAAAAGGAACAGAATAGAATGAACAAAAGGATTTTACAGAACAACAAATTCAGGGACAGATGGTGATGATTTTCCCGATAAAAGGATTATAAGTGTTCGTGTATTTTTTTAGTTTGTTATTATCAGCCAAAAAAATCCCCTTCTCTATTAAAGATGCTGATTAATTAATTGACTCCTCTAGCCACGAAAAAAGAATTGATAGATTACAGCTGTTGTCAGATTGCTGAACGGGAATTAAATTAGAAAGTCATTCTAAGCGACCAAATCAAATGGATATTGCATATTTATATTTGTTCAGACCATGTCCCCGAATTTAATTTATTTATTTTAGTTTTAACTTTTATTTACAAGGCCATGTTCTCCAAGTTCTTAATTTGAGAGCACTGTCTTGGCGTAAAATATTGGTTCTACTGTTTCCACTCATCATTTTCGATAACTAAAGGTTGTGAAAGAGTGACGAGGACTCCACCTTTAACAATACGTGACTGTTCGAATTTCGTCAAGGGTGTGGAGCAACTATAAATATTTTGGTCAACTTTCTCACTCATTGAAATGCTTGTTATAAATAAAAAGAATTAGTCACTATTACCAACGGTGGAAAACGCTGCAATATAAAAAAAATAATATACCCCATTGATTTTATTTGAATTTATACCATGCAAATTAAAAGAAAAGATTAGTTACTGTTGTCAATGATAGAAACCTTACAATATGCAAAACAATAAAAAAGAAACCCTACGGTATAAAAAAAAATGAAAAATAAAAAATTATGTACCCCAGTTCGATTTCATTTAAATTTATATCATTTGAAATTAAAAAAAGAAAAAAAGTATAGTCACTGTTACTGACGGTGGAACCCTACAATATAAAAAAAAATAAAAAATTATATATGCCATTTCGAATTTATTTAAATGTATAAAAGAATTTAATTAAATTTAGAATATAGAAGAAACAGTACTATGCTAGCTAGGCTTTTACGTACATGAATTCCATTAATATAAATAGTTTTCATCCAATCTAAAAACTGTTGAGCAATTCTTTTGTTCAATTTGTTTTTTTTTTGTTTTGTTTTGTTTTGTTTAGGAAAACTAATAATTAAACCAAAGGGAAGAATATATAGTCAGAGTTAATTCAAAGAAATCCTTTTTTGTTTTTTTTTTTTCTATTTCAATTCGATACTTTCTAACATGGATGAAAATGTTGAATAATTGAAGATGTTGCCTCCGTTTCCGGAAAAAAAAAAAAGTGTTCGCCAAATGATTACGGGTAAACTTTTATCGAGTAAAAGGAGTCGGATTCATCCAAATCAAGTAGAAATTCATTTAAATGGTAAAATAAAACAGTAATTGAGTCAAGTAATTATTTATCGATCTTATAGAAAGACTCCAAATCAGTGCTGCGCAGACAACATTATGGTTACGGAATTCGATGGATTCTTGCGGACATTGACTTAATATTTAATTAATTACTACTTCCGTCCCAAAAAAATTAGTCCATATTGAATTTTTAAATTTGTACTAAAAACAGTACAAAACTCAAAAGTCAAAGTGTACTATTTTTGGAACGGAGGTAGGATTCAAAAAGAAAGTAGGCAAGCAATTATCAAATACACCAACTTACGTGCATTTCTGCCAATCTGCCTTTTGATTTGTTTGGGAAAAAAATAGAATTTTCATAGAGCATGGCCCTATATGTTGTTGAAATTCAATTACGTGGTGCAAGAATTTTTCTGATGTAGAGCAGGCTTTTGGCTGTGTTTTTCAATTTTAGGGAATACATAGTCCATCATTCAATATTATCATAAAAATTATCCGCTACTTGGTGACTTTAGGGACAAACATGGATTCTTTCTTTTTACGACACTCTGCCTTGGAAATAGTGTTAATTAAACCAATGGATCAAGAAATTAGTCAACGCCATCCTCTATGGCGTACTTTCTAAGTTTCAATTATGTTTGAATTTATGGCATTTCAGTAGTCAAACAAGTAATTGGGATTAATTATCGCCGGACAAGTCTCCACCGTATTACTACTGGTTCAAATACGTTGGAGCAGATGGTTTATGGAATAGTACTTGGTATTCCGACTCTTTTTGTAAGACCAACTTTCTCTTGGTTATAAATAATGAAAACTTAGGTAGTAAAATTATATTCCCTTACAAAAATTAAGAGGGAAAAAAAAAACACAACGGAAAAAAAAAAAACACCAATTATCAAAATTGGAAGGATTCGCGACCATTCATTGTTTGTATTAGGGGGAAGGGGAACAAAGACCATTTATTTAGGTGAGACCATGGATCATCATTCGTCAAATTGCATTAGCAGGTTATATTTGGCTTTTTAATTGCCAAGGAATAAAGTTGTCCGAAGCTGTTTGCTGAGAATATCCACGGTTACTACCCAACGTTTATACCTAGTTTTTACATTCATGACAAACTTTTAAAATTAATTAATTATATTCCAAACTTATTAAAATTGGATAACTCCATCCAACATATAAAAGAACCAGAGTTGCAGATACAGAGAATTGAATTTGACCAATAACTGCATTACTAAACGTACTAGTTAACAAAACTTTACTGAAGTGGTGTTTAGGTCAAATTTAAGGCGCAATGTATATGTACTACATTCTTAGTGTGAGGTGAAAATTAAACTGCATGCATGTCAAAGAACTAGTTATTAGCATGATCGATCGCTAGCTATGATACAGATTTCTTATCCAAATACGCGGAAGTTTGAAACGGTCCAAGACTTGATGATCTTGCCTTCTGAATCCTATGAATCAACAAACCAAAAAAAACGATTTTGTGCAATCCAAGGATGGAAATAATGAAAATAAAAAAAAAAAGGATGGAAAGGAAGAAGAGGAAGAAAAGTTTGGGGTTAACAACCCTATCGGCCACCTCTCAACTAACCTTAACCTTACGATTATGACTAGAATGAGCGGACTAAGGCTCCAACAAAGTGGTTAACTACTAATTCCACCTAAAACTAAATCTTTTAGGTTCAAAGGCATGCTAAAATAAAACTCCAACTTAGAAAAGTTGTGCAATACACCTATTCTCGCAAGAATAAGACAAATAAGGAGAGATCTCACAAGTGTATGAATAAAATTCTTTATTATTAAAGTCATATCATATTCTCCCTCAAAGCAACAACCAAGACCTCTATTTATAAGCCAAGGGTTTAGGTTGGCCAAAGAGGAAGAAAATTCCAATTACAACTCTTATTCGAATTTCTTGGACTAGAAGTTTCCTAAAACAATTTTTTTTTAAATGAAAAATTAATTAAAAATAAAGAAAAACATATAGGGCATCGAATATACTAACCCTATATCAAATACAATTTTGATCTTAAAGTAAAGTTTAATCCTTGTGCAATCAAGCAGACCGACGAACTAGAACTTCCTTTTTAACCTTGACTTTTTTCGTATGATTGTGATATGTTGGAGAAAAAATTTACTGTAAATAGACTCTTATTCCATTGCATATTCCATGTCGAAATCTTCATCATCAGAACAATTAAAAGCATGATTTTGTTCTCCTTCGGAATTGATTTGTTCAATCTAATAACTTGTATTTGAAGCTTCTATATTCTTTCCTACCTCTGTATCATCCTCAGATATATAATGTGTATTTTCCGGAGCTGAAAGAGGGATTAATACTTGAAGGAGGCGTATATGTGGTCGAGAGGAATCGGAAAACTCCAGTGCAGCGGGGTTTCATTTGTGAGCGGTGCTTTTTGTAGGGATTGATTACGAAATTATTTTTCCTGAATTAGAGGAAGAATGAGGTGGAATTAGAGAGCTTGACTTTGTATTTTCCTCAGATTGTGATTGTTGATTTGGGGGGATAAGATTCTCCTCTTTTGACTTCACGGATTTGGTCGCTGATGTCGCAACCAACGGGGGAGGCGATTCTAGCGCAACTACCACAATTATTGCACATGTCACAATTATTTAATATTAAAAGTATAAAAAATTAAGGGTAAAAACGTGTGAGGACCGAAATTAATAAGGAAAATTTAAAACTCAACACAAATAGGAAAGAAAACCTAGTCTAAAAAAGGAAAACATAATAAAATATAATTTCTCTTGAATAAAAGTTCCAATTCTCTTCTTCAAGTTCAAGTTGACATGTGGAAGGCTGAAAACCTTGTAAGACTTCCAGAAAAATTGTTGAAAACCCATTATTCAGAAATTAAGGTTCTGATGTTGGCTTTTGCATCGGCCGACAGGAAGGTCGACGAACTGTGAATCCTTCAAAATCCATTAAAGTAATGCATAAAATCCACTTTGGTTGAGCTACCTCTTGAGCTTTACACTTAGCATGAATTTCCATGATCAAAGTATTAAGTGCCTCATTGAGTTTTTTCTTTCTTAAACACGTCATAGGTCTTTGAATATTGCTCAATGGATCTTGAACTTGAACTTTAGTTTGAACACCGCTGAGATCGGATTGCGGAACATCTCCTTTCATGATTTTCACATCATTCCCCCCTTGCTCAGAAGGATTCATCCTCAAATCTGAACTCTCCATTGCCTTAGCATCTGTATAATCGAAAAGAGAAAGATCAGAAACGTTAAAGGTAGCACTTATATCGCCATAGTCACTTGGAAGATCAAGTTGATAAGCATTATTGTTTAAACGCTTAACAACTTGAAAAGGACCATTGCCACAAGGAGATATCTTTGAAGCACGCTTATTAGGAAATCTAATTTTGCGTATATGAATCCAAACTCAATCACCAGGTTCGAATATCACTTCCTTCCTTCCCTTATTAGCCATCCGAGCAAAATGCTCATTTTTATTCATAATGTTGTTGTACACTTTCTCGTGTAACTCCTTCACAAATTTAGCTTTCTTGGCTCCATCTACATAGAGAAACTCAGAAACAGCTAATGGGGACAAGTCCATTAGGGTTAATGGATTAAAGCCATATACAACGTCAAACGGAGAGTATGGGGTAGTAGAATGCGAAGTACGATTATAAGCAAACTCAGCAATAGGCAAACAAGACTCCTAATCTTTCAAATTCTTTTTAATCAAAGCACAAATCAATGAACCTAAAGTACGACTAACAACTTCCGTTTGTCCATCCGTTTGAGGATGAGCAGTTGTAGAAAAAAACAACTTAATACCTAGTTTTCCCCACAAAGTTCTCCAAAAATAGCTTAAGAACTTAACATCTCTGTCAGACACAATAATTCAAGGTAAACCATGCAACATAATAATCTCATGCATAAAAAGATCAGCTACATGCTTAGAATCATCAGACTTCTTACAAGGAATAAAATGTGCCATTTTGGAAAATCTATCAACTACCACAAAAATAGAATCACACCCTCTTTGAGACCTAGGTAATCCCAAAATAAAATCCATAGAAATATCAATCCAAGGGTGAGATGGGGTAGGATGCGGTGTGTAAAGTTCATGTGGTTGTGATCTAGACTTAGCTTGTTTACAATCTATGCAAGAAGAACAAAGTTTTTCCACATCTCCATACATATTAGGCAGATAAAAATGTTCATGCAACACGTCATATGTTTTATGCATACCAAAATGACCCATAAGACCACCACCTATGTGACTCTCACACAAGTAACTCTCGCAATGAACAAGCAAGCAAGCATAAATGATTAGCTATGAACAAAAACCCGTCATGCCAATAAAACTTGTTACCCACATGCTTCATAAATGGATGAGAAATCAGAATCCTTTGGGTAAAGATCCTTTATATATTCAAATCCTAACACTTTAGAATCAAGCACAGAAAGCACAGAATGTCTTGGAGACAATGCATCAGCAACAATATTATCTTTACCTTTCTTGTACTTAATCACACAAGGAAAAGATTCAATAAAAGCACTCCACTTAGCATGTCTCTTATTTAGTTTGTTTTTTCCATGGAAATATTTCAGACATTCATGATCACTATGGATAACAAACTATTTTGGCATCAAGTAATGTTGCCAATTTTCTAAATCCCTAACAACAACACACAACTCCTTATCATAAACAAGATAATTCAAAGAAGCACCATGAAATTTTTCAGAGAAATATGCTATAGGCCTACCACCTTGCATAAATACAGCCCCTATACTTACACCAGAACCATCACATTGAATTTCAAAAGTCAAATCAAAATTAGGTAATGCAAGTACAGGTGCACAAGTTAGGTCATGCTTAAGTGTATCAAATGTAAGTTGTTGTTCTTCACCCCATTCAAACCTAACATTTTTCTTTACTAAGTGATTTAAGGGTGCTACCTTAGTAGAGAAATCCTCCAGAAAATGACGATAGAAACTAGTCAATCCATGGAAGGAACAAATGTCAGATACAGGTTTAGGTGTAGGCCAGTCGCGTATGCCTTTCACCTTCGTTTCATCAACTTTAACACCATCCTTACTAACGATAAACCCTAAGAAAATAACTTCGGGAACACAGAAAGTACACTTAGGAAATTTAGCATAAATTTTACGAAAACGCAAAGCAGAAAAAACGTTTTGAAGATGTATGGCATGTGTTTTAACATCTCTACTATAAACCAAGATATCATCAAAATAAACGACCACAAATTTTCCTATAAAAGACCTAAGTACATGATTCATCAACCTCATAAAAGCCAAAGGAGCATTAGTAAGACCGAAAGGCATTACCATCCACTCATACAATCCAAACTTAGTTTTAAAAGCAGTTTTCCATTCATCTCCTTCTTTCATTCGAATCTGATGATATCCTTGAGCTAAATTAATTTTACAAAATATGCATGAACCACACAAATCTTCTAGCACATAATCTAGCCTAGGTATTGGATGCCTATACTTAATGGTTATTTTATTCACAGCACAGCAATCAATACACATATGTCAAGTACCATCCTTCCAAAGAACAAGTATGACATGACGGCACAAGGACTCAAAGACTCACGAACCATATCTTTTCCAATGAGTTCATCAATTTGGCGTTGCAGTTCCTTTGTTTCTTCTAGGTTTGCTTTGTAAGCAGGATGATTTTGAATCACCGATCTAGGAATGAAATCGATTTGATGTTCGATACCACGCAAAGAAGGTAATCCCTTAGGTAATTCTTCGGGAAAAAACATCCATATAATCCTGCAAAACAGCATTAATTTATCAAGTTCTTACTGTATAACGAAGTCATCTCTGTATTGATGGTGGAAAAAGGATTAAGTAAACAGGATACCAAGTAATAACTCAATATGATGCTAATAATATTTGGACCGGCTTCAAGATAATCCAATCGTAGTTGTCAAATGAAGTAAAAGGCCATAGTGGAACAAAAGTTGCGTTCTAATAAAAGTTGTATATTCCGTTCGTCCTAGAAAATCATACTCCCTCCGACCCAAATAATTTTCCAACTAATTGAAATTTTATTTTTAATATAATTTGAACTAAAAATAAAAATCTAATAGACTTATAATTTCGAAACATAGTGAGTTTTTCTTTAAGAGATAAAGGGATGTTGTGAGGCATTTATCACTCCAAAGAGTGTTATTCAAGTCCGCACCATAACTTTCAAGCTGAATTCGTGATGGGTGTCGAGACCACCAAAAGAGTTAACCTACTTAAAACTGCAAACAGTGATAAGTAGGATCGATCCCATAAGGATGGGTGAAACTCTAATTAACCTCAAATTATTCAAAGAAGAGATGGTTGAGATAGCAACATAATAGTAACTACTGATTATTACTTGGGTAAGTAACAACGTGACTCCCCCGAGTGGATCGACAGAAAGATAAACAAAAAAGAACCTAGGGTCATCATCCACTCTTCTCTATACAGTTGTATTATTGTTTCATTTGCTCCTTTTGCGTATATGAATTATGTTTCACCAGGCACTCGTATACCTTACGTTTACTCTCGATACACTGAAAGGTGTCCTAGCATAATCAAACCAATTATATCTCTATGTCATTTTGCATTATGCCAATATATTAAGTACTTAAGCCTTACATGATCATAATGCCAAACAACTAACTCTCCTTGTCGGTTTAAACCAGAGGTTGTAATGCCCCTATTATAGACAAATTTAAGCAGTTCTAAACTATGTTTTACCCTCTTAAGATTCGATAGTATGCATGCACAATTAGTTAATTGATAAGTTTAGCTAAAAGGTTGATTTAAACACTTAAACTAGAACCAATAAATCATATAAGAGCATTACCAAAACAAACTGAATAGATAAGAGGGATTAGACCCAAGAGAAGAGTTTAGCTACCTATAATTACATTTACAAATACAAAAGAATGCATTACAGAGTATTAAACATTAATACAAAACAGAGAAACAACTAAAGGAAGGAAAAGAACTTAGGAGATGTTGCTATCTTCATGTGACTTCCTCGAGTAATCTACTTCTGACTTCCCCGAGTGCTGTAGTGCCTGCTCCTCCTAGCTGCTCCTATTCACTCCTTTTTGGTTTGTATTTAACTCTCTTCCTTACTGTCTTCTGATATGCTTTAAATTTACCTATTTTTAATATCCTTTTATGCGAGATTTTGCTAGTATTTTGAATACATGTCTGCTATTTATGTGATTTTATCTTTAACCGTAGGAATTGTACTCAATTGGAGGAATGAGGATAAAAGCAACTCAAAGGGAGAATTGAAGATTTGATAAATTGACAAGGAAAAATTTGAAGTACTTGAAAAGTTGGAGGATTAAACAAGCAATTTTGGATTTGCGTTTATAGAAATTGGCTGAACAACAATGATGGTACGGTTGATTTGGGATTGGAATTGGGTAAGAATTTTAATCCTAATATTATTTGGGAAATAAGTTTTCTTCCTCTCCAATAAGTAGGGTTTTGAGGAAGCCTATAAAAGGAGGATTAGGGATTTATTTTTACAACAGAACTTGACCAAAAACTCACCGAAACCCTACGGTTGAACACTCCCTCCACCGCTGCAATTTCTTTCCTCCTTGTCGATCACCTCCACTTCCTTGCTGCACCAGCCGAGCTTCTCCTCCTTCACCGGCAGCATCACCACCACCTTGCTTCCATAACCACCACCTCTCCTCCACCTTATCACCACGCAGCAGCATCAACAAAACCATCATCACCTTCATCCATCACCTTGCTCCTTGCCAACCTCCACGCGACCGCACAACACTTCAAACCACCAGCACCATCATCAACCTCCGCGCACCGAAAAGAAGCACAAAAACCCCACGCAGCACCACCGAAGCAAGCAGCAGAATTTGACTTGATTTCTAGCTTTCGGTTTCGGCGGAGTTTTCCGGGTTTTAGTGTTTTTGTTTTAATTATCTAATTTAGATTTTTTTTTGGATTATATCTCTAAATATTATTGAATTATTTTTGATAATGTTTAGTGGCTAAATTCTTTTGACCTAGGGTTTGGGTGTAGTCACCGAATTTATTTAGTTTATTTGGTTCATTATTTATTTGATTTTTCTATTAATTAATATTTTTTATTCTTGCTTTAATCCGTGTAAGTAATTGGCCACTATTTACATGTCTGAAGATACAAATCGAAGTAGCGAGAGTGGAAGATTAGTATTAGTTCGTAGGAATAATAAACTTAGGTTGTAAGCTACGAGAGTAAGATTATAACCTTTGCAATGTTTGATTCTTAATGGTTTTAATGTGCTTTTGTTAATACTATAGTCACGAGAGTAGTCATAGGGTTAATCTAAGTAAAAGAATTATAACACGAGAGTGAGTAATTCTTAATTAGGTGAATCGTTGTGAGATTAATGGAAGTTAAAAGTCAGATATTTATAAATTGAACTAAACCAAATATTCGGTAGGTGAACCCAATGTCCTAGGTTTTCTTTGTCTGATTGTTTGAATTAATATTATTTGTTTTTATTTTATTTATTTTTGTTTTAAATTTTATAAATCTGATATCATCATTTATCTAGATAATAATAGGAGTAATTTATACCTGGTAATTAGTATTCTTTCTCTGTGGGATCGACCCTGCTTGCTACTTTACTGCTAGTAATTGTATTAAGTAGGTAATTATTATTTGACTAATGTGATGACGGCTTGTCAAATTTGGCAACGTTGCCGGGGAAGGCAGCTAATATCAAATTTAGATTACTTTCTTTTATTAGTTTAGATTTATATTTTTTTTCTTTCAAATATTTTTGTTGTCTTGTTTTTATATGCGAAGTGCTAATTCTAAGACTTTGCAATTTGATCCAGAGATAGAAAGAATAGCTCGTGCAAACAGAAAAGAAGCAAGGCTAAGAAAGGAGAAGAATAAGAGTGAAACCATGGGTGATAGAATTCGGACACTGAGGGATTATTTCACACCTACGAGAATGTTGCTAGGTCAAGTATTACTAGGCCTACCATTGCTGCGAATACCTTTAAGCTCAAGCCAGCATTGATCCAGATGGTGCAGCAAAATCAATTCTCCGGTTTTAACAATGAGGATCCAAATGCGTATATTGACAGCTTTTTAGAGATCTGTGATACTGTTAAGATAAATGGTGTGACGTCAGATGCAATCCGACTGAGACTTTTTCCTTTTTCATTGAGGGGAGAAGCGAAGAATTGGTTGAATGCTTGCGATCCTGGTTCCGTCGCAACTTGGGATGAGCTTTACAAGGAATTCCTGATCAATTTCTTCCCACCAGATAAGGCAGTGAAATTGAGAAATCAAATTACTGGGTTTATTCAAGAAGATGATGAGACATTTCATGCTGCATGGACAAGATTTATGGAATTGCAAAGAAGATATCCTCACCATGGTATTGAGAAAAGTACTCTAGTTCAGACTTTCTATCAAGGATTCACAGATTTTGCAAGAAACAATGTGGATGCTGCAGCTGGAGGTTCATTGATGGATAAGTCAATTGATGATGCCTATGAATTGTTTCAAACTATGGCAAATAATAGGAATCAATGGTCGAACTCGAGAAATGTTTCCAAGAAGGCTGCTAGAATGTATGAAGTCAATGAACTAAGTGTCATGAATGCAAAGATAAATGCACTGACAAAGGCGATGGGTAATCTTGTAAATGCTAATGCAGTCTTCCATGCCACTGTCTGTGAGTTCTGTGGAGGTCCTCATTTGAGCACTGAATGTATGCAACTGGCAGGTGCACAATATGTCTCTAATTTCAGCAAGGCTCAGCAACAGAACAATCCATACTCCAACACATACAATCCTGGTTGGCGAAATCATCCAAACTTTTCTTGGAATAATCAAGGGGCTCCGGACTTTAATGCAATACCTCAACCCTCCTGGTTTCCAACCAAAGTCATACCAGTCTGCACCTAAGTCAGCAACGGAGGCAAGTTTGGAGAGAATGGAGAAATTGTTGACTGAAAACACTGAACGGTCTAACAGAATAGAAGCAATGTTAGATCAATTGAGTATTGCTCATAGAACCTTGGAGATGCAAGTGAGTCAAATGGCCTCCGCAATGAATACTCGTGGGCAAGGTCAACTGCCAAGCAAGTCAGAAATCAACCCTCGTGAAAATTGTAGTGCTATCATGTTAAGAAGTGGGAAGCAGTTGGGTGACAAGGAGGAACCAAAGACCATTGAAGTGAATGTGACCACTGATGAGAAGAAAGAAGAGAGTAAAGAGAGTGATGAAGAGAAAGTGAAGAAAGTGAAGAAAGTGGAACATGAAGAAGAAAAGATATATGTGCCACCACCGCTTAAACCTTATGTTCCACCAGTACCTTTTCCACAGAGACTCCATATGACCAAGCAAGATAGGTTGTTTGAGAAATTTCTGAAAATTTTTAGGCAATTGCATATTAACATTTCTTTTGCAGATGCTTTAGCTCACATTCCTGCTTATGGGAAGTTCTTGAAGGAGATCATCTCCAACCGAAGGAAAGTGAAAGACTTTGAGACAATTGCATTATCTGAGGAGTGTAGTGCTGTTATTCAGAGAAAGTTGCCTCCAAAATTGAGTGATCCAGGGAGTTTCTCTATTCCTATCTCTATGGGTGATGTTTGTTTTGATAAAGCTTTATGTGATTTAGGTGCTAGTGTGTCATTGATGCCTTTATTTGTTTGTAGAAAGCTTGGGTTGAAACATTTGAAACCAACTAACATCACTTTGCAGTTACCTGATAGATCCATAAGTCATCCGAAAGGGATTTTGGAAAATGTGTTGATAAAAGTGAAGAAATTTTATATCCCTGTTGATTTTGTTGTGTTAGATATGGAAGAAGATGCTAATGTGCCAATTATTTTAGGTCGACCATTTCTAGCCACAGCTGGTGCTGTTATAGATGTTAAAAAAGGGAGTTTAAAATTTCATAAAGGAGAAAAATCTGAGCGGAGAGTCCTCAGGCCCGGTGAGGAAAAATAGATATATAGAGTGTCCTAAGTTGCTGAGCCACTATGTATAAGAGCGGAAAAGTGCTCTAGGTAGTGGCCTGAGTTGGAAAGAGTCCTGAAGAAAAGTCGTATGGACCGAAGAATGGGTTACGAGGGGGAATAGGTTGTTTGTGAGATAAGTCCTTCTAATTCATAGTATGTTTAGTGGTCCATTGCATTGAAATATGGTATGAAATGTGAATCTGTGTTAAAGTCTTAATATATGGCATATTTGCAGTAGAGCTTTTGTTTTCTATGTCGAATGTAAAGTGATGTCCCTAAGAAACGGATCGCACACACACACAAGCGTGGGGGCTAAAAGTAGCTATAGTTTGCATATTGTTGGATAGTCCATACTAGAGTTAGTCGAGGTCTTTGTGTCATATGATGATTGAATCTCTGAGGCCGCCAAATTAAATAATTAAATGTTTTTGTTTGTTTAATCTTTGGGATGCTTGAGGACAAGCAATAATTCACGTTTGGGGGTATTTGATATGCTTTAAATTTACCTATTTTTAATATCTTTTTATGCGAGATTTTGCTACTATTTTGAATGCATATCTGCTATTTATGTGATTTTATCTTTAATTGTAGGAATTGTACTCAATTGGAGGAATTGTTAAAATTTTAGGCTACAATGAAGATAAAAGTAACTCAAAGGGAGAATTGAAGATTTAATAAATTGACAAGGAAGAAACTGAAGTACTTGAAAAATTGGAGGATTAAACAAGCAATTTTGGATTTGTGTTTATAGAAATTGGCCGAACAACAATGATGGTACGGTTGATTTGGGATTGGAATTGGGTAAGAATTTTAATCCTAATATTATTTGGGAAACAATTTTTCTTCCTCTCCAAGAAGTAGAGTTTTGACGGAAGCCTATTATAGGAGGATTAGGGATTTATTTTTACAACAGAACTTGACCGAAAACTCACCGAAACCCTACGGTTGAACACTCCCTCCGCTGCTGCAATTTCTTTCCTCCTTGCCGATCACCTCCACTTCCTTGCTGCACCAGCCGAGCTTCTCCTCCTTCGCTGGCAGCATTGCCACCACCTTGCTTCCATAACCACCACCTCTCCTCCACCTTATCACCACGCAGCAGGATCAACAAAACCATCATCACCTTCATCCATCACCTTGCTCCTTGCCAACCTTCATGCGACCGCACAACACTTCAAACCACCAGCACCATCATCAACGAGGCTGTATCCAGTATACCCGGGGGCACCGTGCCCCCCTCCTATTTTTTGCACGAGTAGTCCTTATTGTACCTTTTTATCAATTTTTCAATATTTTGCAATTTTAGTCCCTGTCATTTTTTCTCTCTCTTTCAAAAAAAACATCTCCAATCTTTCAACGAGCATATCTCCCAATCCGTGAAGAATTTGTGAACGAATTATACATGAAAATTATAGTACTCGTTGAGATCTATTCAACAAGATCCATTTCGATTATTTTTTTTGAGTTTAAAAATGATCAAATTTCTTTGGGCAGAATAAGTTGGATATCCAGTAAGTTGGATAACCAGTGTGCACGAGTTGGATAACCAGTATGAACATAGTGGATAACCAGTTCAAACAATTTGGATAACTATGTAAATCCATTGGATAACCAGCATTAGCGCATTGGATAATCCAATACAAACCAATGATTGGATAACCAATACAAACGAGTTGGATAACCAACTTAGTTTATTATTTTTTTAAAAAATAAAAAATAAACAGGTTGGATAAATAATACTAATTAGTTGGATAAACAGTATTAACATAAATAATCAAGATGGATAACCAACTTATTTTACATTCATATTGTTGTGTTCCTTGTATCTTTTGATTCGTAAAGAATTATAACACGAATTATATATGAAATTTATAGTGCTCGACGAGATCTATCCGATAAGATCCATGTTGAATATTTTTTTTTTGAACTTTTAATGCATTTAAATTTTACGGGCAAAAATGAAGAAATGCGTTTTTCGTTTTTCTTTGAAAAATGGTTATCCAATCGGTTTGGAATGATTATCCATTATGTTCGTACTTGTTATCCAATCATATGTTTGACATTCACTCTTCAAAAAAAAAAAGATGATGGATAACCACCTCTATTCTATTCTGCCCGTCAGAAATTAAGTCATTTTAAGCCCGAAAAATGTTCACTTTGTGGATTTCGTTGGATAGATCTCGACGAGTACTATCAATTTCATATATAATTGGTTCACAAATTCTTCACGGATTGGGAGATATGCTCGTTGAAAGATTAGAGTTGGATATGCATACAAACCAAATGGATGGATATCCAGTACAAACAAGTTGGATAACCAGTATGAACAGATTGGATATCCAGTTTAAAAAGATGGATAACCAACTTATTTTACATTCATATTATTCTTTTCCTTGTATCTAATGATTCGTAAAGAATTATAACACGAATTATATATAAAATTTATAGTACTCGACGAGATCTATCCGATAAGATCCATGTTGAATATTTTTTTTGAACTTTAAATGCATTTAAATTTTACGGGCAGAAAATGAAGAAATGCGTTTTTCGTTTTTCTTTGAAAAATGGTTATCCAACCGTTTTGGAGTGATTATCCATTATGTTCGTACTATTTATCCAATCATATGTTTGACATTCACTCTTCAAAAAAAAGAAGATGGATATCCACCTCTATTCTATTCTGCCCGTCAGAATTAAGTCATTTTTAAGCCCAAAAAAATGTTCACTGTGGATTTCGTTGGGTAGATCTCGACGAGTACTATAAATTTCATATATAATTTGTTCACAAATTCTTCACGGATTGAGAGATATGCTCGTTGAAAGATTAGAGTTGGATATGCATATAAACCAAATGGATGGATATCCAGTACAAATAAGTTGGATAACCAACATGAACACAGTGGATAACCAGTTTAAGAAGATGGATAACCAACTTATTTTACATGCATATCGTTGTGTTCCTTGTATCTTTTGATCCGTAAAGAATTATAACACGAATTATATATGAAATTTATAGTGCTCGACAAAATCTATCCGATAAGATCAATGTTGAATTTTTTTTTGAACTTTAAATGCATTTAAATTTTACGGGCAGAAATTAAAGAAATGTGTTCTTCGTTTTTCTTTGAAAAATGGTTATCCGTTGTATTTATGCTGATTATCCAACCGGTTTGGAGTGATTATCCATTCTGTCCGTACTTGTTATCCAATCATATGTTTGACATTCACTCTTCAAAAAAAAAAGAAGATGGATAACCATCTCTATTCTGCCCGTCAGAATTAAGTCATTTTTAAACCCGAAAAAATGTTCACTGTGGATTTCGTTGGATAGATCTCGACGAGTACTATAAATTTCATATATAATTCGTTCACAAATTCTTCATGGATTGGGAGATATGCTCGTTGAAAGATTAGAGTTGGATATGCATACTAACCAAATAGATGGATATCCAGTACAAACAAGTTGGATAATCAGCATGAACACAGTGGATAACCAGTACAAATAATTTGGATAAGCATGTAAATCCATTGGATAACCAGTATTAGCGCATTGGATAATCAATATGAACAAAATGGATAACCAACTTATTTTGAATTAAGAAGTTGGATAACCAAATGGATAAGCAGTAGAAACAAAATGAATAACCAGTTCAAACGGATTGGGTAATCACCATGAACACAATGGATAACCAATTTAGAACAAGTTGGTTATCCATCTTGTAAAACTGGATATCCATTCCTATTCTGTCCATCAGAATTAAGTGATTTTTAAGCCCGAAAAAATATTCACTATGGATTTTGTTGGATAGATCTCGACGAGTACTATAAATTTCATATATAATTTGTTCACAAATTCTTCACGGATTGGGAGATTTGCTCATTTAAAGATTAGGGATTTTTTTTGGAAGAGAGAGAAAAAAACTCACAGGGACTAAACGTGTAAAATATAGAAAGATTGAGAAAAAAGTACAATAAGGACTAAAAATGTAAAAAATAGGAGGGGGGCACGGTGCCCCCGGGTACACTGGATAATTTGCCATCATCAACCTCCACTTACCGAAAAGAAGCACAAAAACCCCGCAGCACCACCGAAGCAAGCAGCAGAATTTGACTTGATTTCTAGCTTTCGGTTTCGGCAGAGTTTTCCGGGTTTTAGTGTTTTTGTTTTAATTATCTAATTTAGATTTTTTTTTTGGATTATGTCTCTAAATATTATTGAATTATTTTTGATAATGTTTAGTGGCTAAATTCTTTTAACCTAAGGCTTGGGTGTAGCCACCGAATTTATTTAGTTTATTTGCTTCATTATTTATTTGATTTTTCCATTAATTAATATTTGTTATTCTTGTTTTAATCCATGTAAGTAATTGGCCACTATTTACATGTCTGAAGATACTAATCGAAGTAGCGAGAGTGGAAGATTAGTATTAGTTCGTAGGAATAATAAACTTAGGTTGTAAGCGATGAGAGTAAGATTATAACCTTTGCAATGTTTGATTCTTAATGGTTTTAATGTGCTTTTGTTAATCCTATAGTCAAGAGAGTAGTCATAGGGTTAATCTAAGTAAAAGAATTATAACACGAGAGTGTATAATTCTTAATTAGGTGAATCGTTGTGAGATTAATGGAAGTTAAAAGTCAGATATTTATGAATTGAACTAAACCAAATATTCGGTAGGTGAACCTAATGTCTTAGGTTTTCTTTGTCTAATTTTTTGAATTAATATTATTTGTTTTTATTTTATTTATTTTTGTTTTAAATTTTCTAAACCTGATATCATCATTTATCTAGATAATAATAGGAGTAATTTATACCTGGTAATTAGTATTCTTTCTCTGTGGGATCGACCATGTTTGCTACTTTACTACTAGTAATTGTATTAAGTAGGTAATTATTATTTGACTAGTGACGACGGCTTGTCATCTTCTCTTTATTCTTGATTGATTCCCCCTCTTTTTCTGTTGGCCTTCTGAATATATAGGAGTTAGAGGAATGGCACTTTTTACTATTTTACTCTCCATAGGAGTCAAGATATCACTTTTTGGAATTGTCATTGATTCAATTTCCTCTTGATTTGTCCACCTTCCTGGATCTTTTCGCCCTCAAAATAAGCAACATAATATCAGCTTTCTTCTTTAGCTCCTAAGCTTTCATAAAACTTCCAAAATATGATCCTTGAACCTCCTTTAGTGTGGCTCCTTTTTGGTTCACGTCCCATCAGAAACAGTAACAGCAGCCACTCTGCGTAATGATGTTCTTGGCTTTCCCAAGTGACAGTCTTTCAAAACCTTACCCCATTCTGACATTTGAGCCCATATTTTATTGCACATTGGAGTACCATGATCACCCAAATACAGAAAATATACGTAAAACTAAACAAATTCTAACTAATTAAAATCATTTACAAGTGAAAAGGAGGCTAAATAAGCTTGTTAATATGTGTAAATCTGACCTTAATCATTCCCCCAAACTTGAAGATTTGTTTTTCCTCAAGCAAATAAACGCGAAACTTGAAGAATTACTTGTCCTCAGGCAAACAAACGTAGACCTCTTCCTACTGACTTTATTAAGAAAGGAACACACAAATAGGAACAGCACTACAGACAAAAGAAATATATATATATATATATATATATATAAACAACCTAATAGACTGTTAAAAGGACTCCAAACACACAAACATTGACCATGTATATACAATCAACCACTCCCCCAAAACATAAATACAACATTGCCCCCAATGCTGCAAAACAAAGCCAAAACAAAAACAAAAATACATAAGAATACATAAACAGAAATGACTTGCTTGAGTGCACAGATTACTTCCTAGAGTAACGAAGGTGTAACTTATGGATAAAACACTGGCAAAACATAGAAGAAAACAAAATTGGCACTGTCAAATTGTGCCTCAGATTCAGGTTATGTACATGTACACCATGGATCATCACCATTCAGATAGAATAAAATAGTGCAAACTAGTGTGTGTGTACGTGCGCACGTGTGCGTGTGTACCATATCACAAACAAGAATGCAACTTATCCTATTGTCCATTCTATGATTAGGTTCATTTCATTTCAAAAGGGCATTCTTGTTATCAGTACCTATTTACTTCCTGCATTCAACTAGGGTATTCTTATTGAGCTTTAGAACTAAGGTCTTTCTCTCATATCTACAAGAATCATTAGCTGCATCTTTTCACCTTCATACCTTTACATCCATAGTCCAATTGGCTTTTCTTCAGGACTCTTTCCCACTCAGGCTTATACCAAGCACATTGCCAGCATTGTTAGCATTCTACATTTAATTTCTTTTAACCTCACTAGGCCCATCGACTCTCCTCTTTTTGGTGTCATACCTCATCTCTGAAGGGATTAAATGCCACATTAGACATTCTGCATGTACTTCCTCAGTTAGCAAAACACTTAGCCTCATATTCAACCGCTAACTTTTCCCTTTTCCAAAGTATTTCAGACTATTATAAACCACTATGGGCTCAAATCAAGACTACCATAATATAGAGGGTTGCCTTAGTCTAACTCTCAGATTTACAGTTCCCCCAGGCCTCTGACAAGTAGACTTCAGTACAAGATCACAACAATGCATTAAGCATTCAAGATTTTTAAATACAAGCCCAAAGCATACATTCTGGCAAGTGACATGTTGAGCTCATGGAAGTGGTAGTGAACTGGATACTTTGTGCTAAGCTGAATCACAGGTGTAAAATTTAAAATTTTTTGCACTTTGCTCTTAGACCATTGACAATTCCATATGCTTATTTACAACATTCAAATGGCTTGGAAAGACTGTACAAACAAATCTAAATCCAACAAGGACTCACAAAAATCCTTTTTACTTTAGCCAGGAACAACCCGATCATGGCTCTTACAAGACAGACAAAAAACACAATAACAGACACAAACTCCCACAAACTTAAGTTAAGCATATAAAACAGACAGACAACAGGGGAAGCTTGAAACACAACCATTCAAGAAAAGATATACACAACAAACTATAGACATATACCTATATACATCAACACAAATTAATAGGGAAAATAGAGCTATCTATAGACACATACAATGAATGAAATAGATATATATAAATATTAAAATAAAAATAAAAAGACTCAACTGTACAGATGAAAAGAAAAAAAAAAGCCACAGTGGAAGGAGAAGAAAACTCTCTGGTGATAAGGGGTGCATTCTTGCAAAGGAATGAGGTGGGCTTCTTGCTGCTTATTTTGAAGCATATGAGTTTGAGTTGCTGTAAACTCTTAGTTGTGGTCAATGTATTTCAGTCCAGCTAGCTTTGGTGAATACTCAACACAACGGTTGGCCAGGTTCTTGTTATGGGAAACCAAAGTTGTAACTGGAAACCAATAAGATCACACAGCTTTCTCAAATTCCAAGGGTTAGCATGTACATGCAGATTAAAAATATCAGAAAATAAGCTCATCAAGTATCTTGGTATATATCATTAGCGATAGAAACAAGAGAGAATAATCAAATCAAAAGTACTATAGTTCCAGAATTAAAGGCAAGCAAGCAGATACTCATATGCAAGCAAGTCTGCTTAACCTAAAAATTATAATTAAATTTGCTAGATTACATCAAAGTTCATAAAGATAATCAGAATATCAATCTTGACAAAAGTCTAGAAAATACAAATTAAGCCCAGAAATTTCAGAATCAGCAATCTTCTAAGGGACATAATTTTCACAAGATCAAAATATTTGGGTAGATTTTACAAAGAAACAAAATGAATTAAGCATCAAGTAGGTTCAGAGCCACTTCGTAGGGTGACAAAGTCACTTCCCAGAGTGTCTCAGAACTTTCAGAACTGGAATCAGTAACTTTAATGTCAACAACCTTTGTTTTCAAAATTCCCATATTTATTCGTTTCAGAAACAAAATAAATTAACATCAACATACATGGACACACCATACATTAATTCTCCCAAACGTGAAACAAAGCACATATCCTATGCAGACTAAAAGAAATAAAAACCAAACCACTCACAACAACTCAGCTTGTTGCAGGCAGACTTGGCAGATTAAAAATCTGACTCCCCAGAGTGACATATATCAAAATGTGCTGTATTTTTGGATCACCAATCGATTTGGGGTGGGATTGACGCTTACTCTGCACATGGAAGGACACACATAAAAAATACAGTAAAATGAAACTTAAAATAAAAGGCAAACTTAAAAAGAAAAGAACATGGACTATTGGTGGGTTGTCGAAGCCCCCAAAATAATTTACCAACTTAAACTGTAGATAGGATAAGTCAGGTCGATCCCACAGGGACGGTTAAACTTCAAATAACCGGAACATAAAATTGGACAAACAAGAAAGAAAGTTGCAGAGTGTCACTCACTTGCACGAGTGGGTAAAATCACTCAGGCAAGTGACTCTATAGAACTAAAGACAAAGAAAGACAAATGGAACCTCACTCACGGGAGTGAGAATTCCGACTCAAGGGACTGACTCAACAAACTGGATATTCATTCTCTTTTCCCTATGTAATCAAGTTGTAATCTTGCACTCTTTTGGTATGAATTCATGCTCATTCAGGCACTTATATATCTCTAAGTCACTTCCGATTTTTCCTAGAGGTATCTTTATCAACTCAATTAAACTATTTTCCAATGATTAATCAAGTCATAAAGTCATGAAGTTTTCAAGCCTTATATGAATGCTTATGCTAACCAAGTATATTCCTATCTCAATTAGAACCTTGGACTGTTACCTCCAAGTCATAAGTTGAAGCTAAATGATTCTGAACCTTGTTTACCCTTCCGGGATTCACTTAGTTCTGTGCACAATCAATCAAATGGCCAATTTAATCAAGAGGTAGATGAAAGCTTTAACTTCAAAATACAAAATCATCCGAATGCATTCACAAACTTAAACTACATAGGTTCCAGAGAATGAAATCTAATTAACTACACATACAAACTACAAAAAATACAAGAAAAGAAGTAAAGCATGGAGAAGAAGCAAATCTGGATGGCTGAGCAACAGGTCACTCGCCTGAGTGACAAAGGTCACTCAGGCGAGTGAGGTCTGTTACTCCTCTTTTTCTGCTACTGGACTTCTTCTTCCTTTGGAGTTTTCTCCCCTCTCTGCTCTCTTCTTCTCTCTCTGTTGTGTTTTGTGTGTTGTATGTCCACTCAGATCTATGTGTTCATGCTGGGAATGCAGCTCCTTTTATAGAGCTTTGAAGCCGGTTCTTCTTCCAAGATAGCCTCCTCATGCTTGTAGTTGTTTAATCCTCCCAATGTCTTGAGCCTGCTATCCAACTTGGCTGTTCTTCTTTTCTTCTTCTAGCAGTGGTAGCATTGCTCTCATTGATCAGCAGAGGTGGCTGAGATTGCAGCTGGGGGACAAGCATGCCTCTTTGAGGAGACATAGTCATTAATGACAAGATGCTTCTTGTCTAAGGGGCTGCTTCTTCGTCCATTTCAAGAACATTACCTCAGCAGCCCATAAATTATTCCCTTGGCCTCCAATTTTCAGCAATTATTCAATCCAGCCCTTACCTAACAAAAACACAAAGACGAGTTAAGTAAAATGCACTAATGCTAGGAAATACCCCCCAAGATGGAAAAAATTTCAGCCAATATGATAAATAAGAAGGAGATAGTGGGAACCTTGTCCGATGCCACGCTTAGGAGTTAGAGAAATTCTAGACCACCGAGCATGAAAGACTAAGATACTGAAGTTATGCATTCTTTGATCAATGAGGCAAAAGAAGAGCTAAAGCCTACCATTACTCTTAGCACGAAGTGCCATTCTACTCTATCAAACTAATTTAATAGAAATGAGTCCCACTTTATCGGAAAAAGATGGTGGTTGTACCCAAAACTTTGGCCTCATCGTCAATTCTACCGTATTGATTTTCAGTTAGTCAATTTTGTTCTTTATATTTGAAATTTTCGCCAATTTCATCAATTGGCCAGATCTCTATTAGATTTAACAGATTTCCGTTAGTTTTTATCAAAAACAACCCAATAATTTCAAAAAATTATAAAATAGCTCCTAAAGTATGTAAAAACAAAAAAATAATCTCTTTTCACATTTTATTCTTTTTTTATTTCATTTTATTTCTCTTTACTACTTTTCATAACCATCAAAACATACTATATGATCTTTAAAAAAATAATTATTTATTTTCAAAGTCTATTTTTCATATGTAAAACATGTGAGTTGGATCAAGGGGTAATTTCGTGATTTTATATTTTTAAAGTTTTAAATGTTTAATATTTTACTTTTTTTTATTATCTGGTTTTTACAATTCATTTTCGTGCACTTCCTAACTAGTGTAATTACTAAATTTTAATAATTAATTTACCTTTTTATCATAGATTATAAAAACAAATTATAAAATAAATAAAATGAGGAAGAAAAAATCGAGTTGAAATAAACATGAAAATTAATAGTTTACCATCCTAAACAAAAAGGAAAAAAACAGAAAAAAATCTGATAAGACAAGTCTTTCTTCGTTGACTTCTTGTAATTGATAGGTAAGTTATAAAATATAAATATTATTCGATCTAGTGGTAAACGATTATTTTGTTCATTATAATAATAATAATATGAAAATAGAAAATCATTTGAAATAAAAAACTTGCTGATTTAATTAGTCCGCAACAATGATTTTATGTAAATTTGGTTAGCACTATGTTTCTTCTTTTTTTAGTAAAGATTATTGTTACTTTACCGATTGCTAAACTCTGTAAGTAATCATTGAATTTATAACAAAGATAAATATGTGTACTTATTAACAGTGTATTTTTTAATATTTTTATAAACTTCGAAGTTAAAATACGAAAGGTAAATTACTAGTATAATAATTACTAGTACAAATATAAATATATGTTGGTACTAGTAATTAAACTAGTATCAATGTATACAAGTCAGACAGTATTAAAGAAAATCGTAAAAAAAAAATTAAAAATTTAAAATTTTTAAAAATATAAAATGACAAAATTACTCGAAGGATCCAACTCACATGTTCTACATGAAAAATAGAGTTTGAAATAAATAATTTTTTTAAAAGATCATTTAGGACATTTTGATGGTTATGAAAATTAGTAAAGAGAAATAAAATGAAATAGAAAAATTGAATAAAAATTAAAAAGAGATTATTTTGTTATTTTTACATGTTTTGGTTATTTTTATATTTTTAATTATTGGAGTGTTTTTGTTAAGAATACTAAGGAAAATCCGTTAATTTAATGGAAATTGGGCCAATTGGACAAATTTGCAAAAATTTAAAATATTAAGGACAAAATTGGATAACCGAAAAATCAATGGATTAGAATTGACTATGAGACCAAAGCTTTCGATATTACGGCCATTTTTTCCCTACTTTATCTGTCATGTTGTTCGGTCGAGTGATTGATTTCCGGGGCTACAACGACATAATCAGTAATGAGTGTCCTTAGCATAAGCTCCAATTGGGAACCATTTCAAACGGTTGGCTAAAACTTTTGGGACAAATTTTTATGTCGCACAATGAAATTGACCTAAACGAAGAAATAAATTTTGGAGTTTTTATTTTGGAATCAAAACAATGTATGGGTAGCTTAACGTGATCAAATTTGCGATCATTTATGAAGTTTAAACACATTTAGTAACATTACCAACAATATGTCAAATTTTTAAGTAAAATAAAGGGGGAATACCATCCGGCCCTGGAACTTTTAGAGGATGCATTGGGTTGATTGCTCTCTTTATTTTCAGAGCTTAATATGGTTGCACAAATCTTTTGTTCATTAATCCCTCTACATTTTGCAGTACTCTATCCAAGACAAGTATGACATCCGCTTCCGGGGTATTTCAGGCTGTGAACAGGTTTCCGAAGTGGTGTTCGATGACTCACTCCAAATCGGGTTTTGTCGTGCACCATTGTCCATTCATATTTTAAAGTTCTTTGATCTCATTTGTATCTCCACGCTTGGTCGCGACAGCATGAAAATACGGGGTATTTCTGTCTCCATCTTTGTGCCAATATTGTTTAATTACTTGCCGCCATTTTTCATCTTCTTCATTTAGAATGTTTTCAAGCAGTTCCTTCTTCTGTGTAAGGAGGTGGTGTGATCATGATTTGGTCATTCTTGTAAGGTTTTTCACCTCTTCTTGCAGTCGGCTGATCTCTTTTTTCCTGGTTTCCAATATGTCTTTCACTCCAGTTTATCAGACCAACTGCAAAATTGGATAGTTTGCTTGTTAGGTCTGAACCATCATCTTTCCATGAGTTTGCTATGACTTCTTCAATTTCGTCTCTCCGAAGCTAGCACGCTTCACATCTGAATGAATCATGTGACTGGATACAGCCTTTATTTCTTAAAGAGAATATGATAGTGATCAATAAGATGAGAGAACAGGTGATAGACCTTGTGGTTTGGGAATTTTCTGCGCCAACTCTCATTAGCACAACAACGATCTAGTCTGGCTTTCACTATATCAGGTCCTATTCCAAAATCACGTGAATGCTGTGTAATCGTCTAAGTTAAAGAAGTCTAAGGTATGTGAATGCTGATAATTGCGAATCTGGTCTGTTGCATATCTACTAGAGATTTCATGGTGGAAAAACACTTCATTAAAATCACCCATAAAAAACCCATTGAATATTTGATAGTGATTTCAAAGATTTAAAAATCTCCCGGGCGATTCATCTTTGGTCTTTATTAGGCTCACCATAATAACCCGTGAAGCGCCAATGTAGCGAGAAGCATCAGTGTAACAAGAAGAAGAAGATTTTATTGCAACATCTAAAGACTTGACAAAAATTAAACCAAGACCACCAGACTTACCACCTGAATTGACAATGAATTACCAAACATGTTGACGCTATTCGTCACCTTAATGAATCTAGACTGACTACACTTCGTCTCACTAATAAAAATTAATGAAGGATTATTTGCATAGATAAGACTCCTTAATTCACCGCTGGGATCTTGTTTCCATCAATCTTCACGTCCCTAATGTAATAAGGCACAATTGTTGCATTTGTGTCCCATTATATTATTCAACAAGACACCGAAAAGTGTCCCAAAATACAACATAAATTTGTCATTTTAGAAGTGTCCTTTTACAATGTTTGATTAATGTAGCAGTTAAAAGCGTACCATGGAAGAATTATAAAACACTAATATGTGACTTGTAATCCTTTATAAATCTAACTTTACGTTGGGAAACTTCTGTAGAAATGTGTATCATCTATATTGTAATAGAAAATTTCGCATTAAATTTGAGAAAGTGTCCTATTTAAATAAGATGTATATATGATTGTTGTACTGTCCATTTAAATTTTATGTCCCATTAGATTATTTAATAAGACACCTAAAAGGTCCCAAAACAAAACATAAAGTAGTCATTCTAAAAGTGTTCGATGGCAACTTCATATTAATATAACACTTAAAAAGTGTACCTTTGCAGGAATTATAGAACAATTATTATAGAAGTGTCATATATTTCTCAAATTGAAGAGTTTAAAGCGACACATTGTTCCAACACTTTAGTTAACCTCATGAATTTATTTTGTAACAAGAATTTTTCTTGAGATTTTTGGGAAAAGTATGTGTATAATAAGAATACAATTTGTTGAGAGACAAAATATTAAGATTAATTATTAAAATATGGGATTACTGAAAGAAAAACTATTTAAAAAAAAAAGTTATAATTTTAACAAACAAAATAACTGTTGCAAGAAGAAAAAAAAACAAAAAGGAAATATGGTTTTTATAGTAAACTGCACTGTTTCTTCTTCAGGTAGAATAACATCTATCTTTCTTCTAGAGTGCTACATGCGCTATGAATGTCTGTCTTCGCTTTCAATTCATGGTAGCATGTAGGTTTGTGATGTATGTTTCCCGATATCATATTTTTCTACGTATTCTACGATGTTGATTAAAATGGGTGAAATTTTTGCAAACCGAGAAAATCAAAACTGTCAATAATTTTTCTCTTACCATAATTATATTTCTACTCTCTAGTGCCGCTTCTTTCCTTCAACATTTCAATAGGCCGTCCAGCGTTGGACACCCTTGTTACAAATGTTGTTGAATTTCGTATGGGTTTAAACCAAAACATTTTCAATAGGCCCGTAATTGTGTTTTTCCTTTTTTCTTTTTTTTTAGAAAACTTTAAATATATTATATTCTCAATACATGTTTCTTACCAAACTAACGACTTTCACAAAAACTATGTTTTACAGCAACTAGCAATTTAAGAGGTGAAAAATCTATTTGGGATCTGACTTTCCTTTATAGACCAAGAAGTATTCATAATTTCAAACTCTGAACTAAACCTCATCTTGAATTGTCTGGAATAAACCTCGCCTTGAAATATCACAGCATAGAATACCTTTTCTGCAATTTCGATCTTTTCCATTTGCTATGGACTTCCTTCATCCACTTGAGTTGATTAATGGATAGTATTCTAGTCCCAAGCCAATTCTTATTTTTTCAAAACTGAACCCTCGAAATACTTGCATTCAAAGAAGCGTTTCTTCTTTAACCTCACACATGTCGTTTTCAACAGTAGTTCCCAGATGAATTTTGGCCAATTAAATCTTGACCAAACCAACGGAGCAGCTACCATGCATTCTTTCTCCTCTTCCCAATAGCCATTTATACCCTTTTGTGATAGTGTATTTTTGTGGTCCTTTACATTTGCCAAAAAACACATTTTGGTCATCTACATTAATATTTGGTTAAAATGGTTCTCTACATTTTCATTTGTAATATTTTTGGTTCTTTGAACGTTGACACTATTCTAGAAGTTTTGAGTTGGGGTATTTTCGGAATAAAAAATACTTATTTTTTTAAATTAATATTTCATAAAGTAATATTAACTTAAATAAAAATGAAAATAAAAAAACTTGAATGAAAATTTGTTAGCCAATTTCTTGAACCCAAGTCCATTCCGTAGAATTTCCATTGCACATACCATGAACTACCATAAAACCCTATACACCCGTTATCTAACCTTTCAAATCGGGATCTCAGGTTGTTAATGAAATAATTCATAATAACAAACTTGATAAAATATTATATTTCTTAAAAACTTATGTATTTTTTTAAAAAAGGGCTAATTTTTTAAAATTGTAAACAGTTTCAGAGTGTAGAACGTTATATGATATTTTTAAGAAAATTATTTTAAATCTTATGTAATTGTTGAGAATTTCAAAATTTTGTCTTTTTTAAAAAAGTACATAATTACACTCATTTGCATCAATAATCTCTATTAGATAATAAAATTTTTCAGTCTATAATTAGGATAAGTAGAGAAATGAAAAAAAACCAAAAAGGATTTTTTTAAAGGAATCTTCCATGTAAATATAATTTTCTAGAATTTTAAAAATTAAAAGATATCCAAAAACAAAATTAGATTACAATATGATCTTGGATTTAATTATTTTTTATATTGTTAGAAAAGTTAGTTTTTACTTTATTCCAAAACTATTAATTAAAAATAATATAAAAAATTTGTGCAAAAAAAGGTACACATATTTTTATTATTTATTATTTTAGTTTAAAATTTTAATATCTCGTGCAAATAATTTAATATTTATTTTAATTCTTAATCATTTTATGAATATGATTATTTTAATAATTATAAAAATGTTTTATTCAAAACTACTTTTCTTTATATTTTTAATACTGAAAATACTCTTGTTCATTTGAATCCAGATATGGTCAAACTGTTAAAATAGTTCTAAAAAATCAAAAACGTTACAAATAGAAATGCAGGGGGCTGTATGAGCCAAATATTAATATAGAAATCAAAATGTATATTTGACCTAATGTAAAGGATTATTTTCATATTTTAGTCTTCCTCTCCATTCCGTTGCTTGTCTTTGAATTTGATTACATGTTATTTGACCAAGAAATTTTGACAACACACCACATAAATAATGGCGGGTATATCTTACTATATTAGAAACAAAAACCACACCTAAGAGAAATTACCACCATTTGCCATGTGGCATTTCCATATCATATTTTTAAAATAAATCTTTATTTTCACATCTCCTAGACTTAAAAGGCAAATGCAGTCCAAATCTACCTCCACTTCCTATTTTTGCCAAAAAAAAAAACGGGTTCATAAAAAACCCAAATCCTCATCCCCATCTCCACGACAATCGACTCTCTAATCAATCCCTTCTCTACAATAAAAAAAAAAAAAACAAATTCCCCATCAATCATCAATTGAGAATATGTGGTGAAATATACCCATTTCCTATTAGCATGTTCAATATTTTCATTAGTGATGATCAACTATATCCTGATCAGATAAAATTTCGACTTCAAAAAATATTCTCTTTACCTTTCTATATAAACACAAAGGAAAAAAAAAAATTCTCATTGATCTTGCTTCGGCCGTTATGGTGGTACAGGTATTAAAATTTAAATGATTTTATTTCCAAAGATCATTTGTTTGGCTTTTATTATTTTTTATTTTTCCCGTTCAAGAATAGTGTTATTACTATTATTTTTATGCGTCCATCCGTTACAGCTACCGTAGCCGTTGTCAGGTAATATGATGTGATTTCTTATATAGTTAGTTAGCCTAGAAGTTTTGTATGATTTTAGTTCTATTTGGATTGAATTGATTAATTGAGTTTTTGTTACAAAGTGTGGTTTTTTAAATTTCTTTTTAATATTTCATTCAATTAGAGTGGTTTTCTTTTTTTAATTATGGAGTCTCTGTTTTTTTTTTTCGTATATGGTCAGTTACGAAGTGTGTTTTTTCTTTGTTTAATTGTTTTTTATTTTGTTTCATACTCCCAATTGACCAATTATTATTATTATTATTATTATTATTATTATTATTATTATTATTATTATATTTTATTTGCAAATAAAGCGCGTTTTTTTTTGTGTTCGGGCTTTCAAGAATATACTTTTTGAATTTTAGTTTTTGGACTTTTTTTAGTTTCTCATCATCTAAATAGTTCAGGTCGCTTATTCTAACTAATTTTTTGGGAAGCCTTTTATGATTTTGAGGCGGAGAGGGAAAAAATGATGTTTCTACGTTTATTTGTATTTTTATACAACATTTTTACCTACAGAAAAAAAAAATCCTCAATTTTAAATGGGCTATCTTTTACTTTCTTTTTTTTATTTGCCATGATGAGGTGAGTTCTTTTTTGGTATAACTTGAAACCTATGCAAATTTACATTATTTTCTTTCTCATATTTGTGATCAACCAATTTCATCAATTAACCAGTTTCAAAATCATATTTTTGATATTTTACTACTTATAAACTTTTGGAAGAAATAGTTTCAACAATTAAACGTATACCCTTGGGAGGAAGCTTACTACAAAGCTATTATAAATCTCCTTTACTAAGTATTGATTTGGCACAAACGGAGAACATCAATAAATTATCTTACTAATATTTAAACTTATTAGTATGCTTTTATATTTTGTCTAGCATTTAATTCAAGACATATATTTGATCAAGTTTATCTACATTTAAGAAGTAACACTTATAAAACATTTCTAAAATCTTCAAACATTTCTAAAACGTACCGGGTCAAATACAATTTCTTTTTATGCCAAATACAAACATTTCTATAATCACACTTATAAAACATTTTTAAATTTTTCAAACATTTATAAAATATATTGGGCCAAATACAAATTTTTTTTTTTTCAAATATAAATATTTCTAAGATGTACAGATATATTAGGCCAGGGTCGCACATTGCGCGACCAGACATCACTAGTACATTATATAAGATGGGTTTTGACATCTTGTACAATGCGCCATTTGTCATCAATGATGTTGTGTGGATCTTACTGTACACGTGGATTTTTAACTTGTGAAACCATTTTTGTGAAGTGACATCTTGTATCAGTTTGTCCATCTCAATTTACGTGTTCTGAATTTTGGAAATAAATATAATTGTACATTGTCTACAATCTTGAACTAAATAATAGTTTATATTATAAACAATAAAATAAAATAAAATATTAAATATCTATTATTGTGAATAAAATTATGCAAAACATTTGTAATTAGGAAACTCGTAAGTGTTAAAGTAATGAATAGGATATTTTAAAACGTCTTTTTTTTTCTGTGACCAGTCAATGTATGGGACACAAACATGTCTCATTAGAGGTAAATTTAAGAGGACACTTTAGTATTTAGAAACATATGGGACTCAAAAATAGAACAGCCTTTGTAGGAAAAATTGGCCCATGTATCGAAAGATTAACATGCGTTGTCAATTTTACCCTATTCTCTTTTTCGTTAGTCAATATTACCCTAATCTACCAAATCGTTAGCCGATTTTGTCCAATTGTCTAATTTCTGTTTAAATTGACGGAATTCTGTTAGAATTAATTACAAAAATACCATATTAGTTTTAAAAATTATAAAAATAACCCCAAAAATTTTTTAAAATAATAAAACATTCTCTTTTCAATTTTATTTTAATTTTTTATTTATTTTTACTATTTTTCATAACTATAAAAATATATTATATGATCTTTTAAAAACATATTTATGTTTTAACTCTAATGTAAAAATTTATAATTACATATTTTTAACTCATGTTTGATTTACATAAACATATTAATTTTTAATAATATGGTTTTACATTAATGATACTATTTTTTTAGTCCATTTTTTCAATTTAAAAAATAAGATTATTTAACTAAAAGTAATTTTGCACAAAAAATTAAACATTTAGCATAGATTAAAAAGTTTTTATTGGTTTACTTTAATGTATTACAATTTAATTCAACATAATTTAGATTGTATTGTAAAATTAAAAAAATCATTTTAAATTAAAATATAAATTTTCTTTAAATGGCCAAGTACGAACAGAAAATAAAAAAATGGTATAAAATATTTTATAAAAATATGTATATTTATCATTACGAGGGTTTAACATTTCGTGATAATTTTGTTTGAGATATTAACATACCTAACATTAGCAAAAAGTTTTTTTTATAAAAAAAATAAAGAAAATCTACTCCAGTACTGGACTCCACCTTTTTTTTTAAAAAAAAAAAAAGATTGCTCCAGTGAGAATCGAGGCCCCGAACACAGTAATAATCATCTTTCATCTTAAATCACCTGACCATCCAACTCAACAAATGTAGATAAAATCACTCTCCCGGTTAGAAATCTTTTGGTGAGAATTAATCTTATATATACTCTCATGAAGCTCAACACCCTAAACATTATATGGTATTCTATGGCATTCTATATTTTAGTTTAATTATTTTTTGAATTGGATAATACAATCTATAGTCTATTTAGTTAATTTGTAATAAATTTAAATGTACTAATATATTAATTTTTAATCATGCTAAATGTTTTAATTTTTGCAAAAAAATTAATTTTTAGTCATAAAATCTTTTCTTTGAATTGAAAAAAAGGATTAAAAAAATAATATCATTATTGTCAAGTTATATTACGAAAAAAATTAATCTATTTATGTAAATCAACAATGAGTTACAAATATACATATCTATAAATTTGCATAGCAGTGTTTAAAAATAAATAATTTTTTTAAAAGATCATGTAATATAATTTTATAGTTATGAGAAATAGTAAAAAAAAATTAAAAACAAAAAAATTATATGAAAAGTGAAAAAGATTGTTTGTTATTTTTACAAATGTTTTGGTCATTTTTATAATTTTTAAAAATATTAGGGTTTTTTTTGCAATTAAAACTAATAGAATTCTATTAATTTAAACGAAAATTGACAAATTAGACAAAATCAGCTAACGGTTAAATAGTTTAGAGTAATATTAGCTAACCGAAAAAAAATAGGTTAGAATTAATAACGCATGTCAACCTTTGTATGTATGATGTATCCCATTTTCAGTACGCAACCAAAAAAAAAAAAAGAAACGAAGAAAGGTGTTCCATGTAATTATATTAACCATTTCAGTTGTAGTGGTAGTAGTTGCATTGTAGTGGAGTAGTTGCATTCACGTGAGAAGATACTAATAATTTAATAATAATAATAATAACGATAACAATAATAATAATACTAATAATAATAAGGGCAATAAGTCAAGTTGTTCTTCTTCTATTAATAAGCAACTCCGACCATCAATATAAACCACAAGCTTTCCTCTATCGCCATTCTTTTGTTTTGACTTTTGATCATAGCTTCATAGATATTAAGGGCGACGCCGAAAAGAGGTCTCGGAAATTCCGTTCAATTCTTTTCATTCTCTTCATCATTTTTTCGTTCGATCCTATCGAATCCAGGAAACTTAATCCTAAGAAACCATGCAAACGTTTTTCTGTTTATTTGCACGAGATATTGTTCGACGGCAAAAATGCAGCGAACGCAACTGCTGCCACAGCCGTGAACCAAACCAAGCTTAACAACTATGGATTCGGAGAATTCGTCGTTTTCAATGACAAACTGACGGCCAACAAAAATCTGGAAAATTTACTTATTAGTAGCTGAAAAATAAAATGAAGAACAAAATATGCTTAGGGTTTAAATTGTAGCCAAAAATAGCTTTCTCGCGCTTCAGAAACACGAAAAAATCAAAATCCGCGTTTTGAAAACGCTAAAAACAAAAATTCGCGTTTTGAAAACGCGAATATATGTTTTTCGCGTTTCAGAAACGCGAAAAAGAAGGAGACGTAATTAATTTAACATAATCCTAATTAATTAACTTGAATCAATAAGATTTCGCGCTTTCAAAGCGCGAAATCAATTAAAAAAATATTTTATTTAATAAAAAAGAAAATAGGCATAAAAATATGATTAATTTGACTAGTTTAAAACGTTATAGGGAAATTGACTTCAAAAAATTATGAAATTTGAATAATGGTAACAGAAAATTTTAAAATTATAACTGTTAATCATTAAATTTTGAATAGAGCTATAAAGAGAAAAATTATATTGATAATTTTAATAATACGAAAATTAAATTTTGAATAAGAATATATTATTATAATTGATACTCATTACATTAAATAGAGCTATACTAAATATAAATTATTAAAAGTATGATATAGTTATTATAATGTATTAATTTTTTAGAACATTATATAAAAAATTTAATAATGATTATATTAAAAATTTTTATTAAAAATGTAATCATTATTTTAAAAAATAATTTTATATGAAAAATTTTCAATAATGATAATGACGTAATTTTATGGATTTAATGAGATGTAATTTAATTTACAAATTATTTTTATTAATTATGATGGTTTTAATATAAGAAAAAGCTTAAAATAGGAATAAATTTTATTAAATATTTATTATAATTTACCAACACTTAAGATGAAACAACTATTAATTATGAAAAAATATAAGAAAGTTTAAATATGTGTTTCGATTTGATCGGCGAAGATGTGTTTTATAAATATTAATTATTGTATTTACGATGCAGTGAAATCAAACTATTAAGAATATTAATACAAGTCATAACAAAATACTACAAGTCATAAAAAAAGGTAAAAAATAAAACAAGTCATAACAAAAGGAAAAAAAACAGAAATGAACAAAAGGGAAAAAAAAAATACAAGTCTAATAATACTACATAAGAAGTCTAGTACCCTACTTCTTCTTGGGCTTTTTAGCCCGAAAAAGGCTATAAGTCAATCTATCGGGCTCCTTCGTCACTCTCTGGCCTTTACTCACAGCCAACGGTGGAGTCCCTAGAGTCTGACTCGATCCCTGCTCCTCATGGCGCTGATAACCCTGACCCTCAAACTGATCATCCTGGTTTGCATCCTCAGCCTCATCCTCACCCTGACTCTCACGCTCACCCTCAGCTGGGTCATCAGCTTGATGCTGACCCGCAACACCCTCGAACATACTCGAAAGAAAGTTACTCGTGTAATGTATCGACTGGCCATCTAGCGAACTCTGCTGAAACCCAGAAAAGTCAATAAAAGAATCTCCAAACTGACGCTGAGAAGTCTGAGGGGAGGAAAACTGAGTGAAGGCAAAATTGGACTACTGGTGCTGGGGAGACATAATCGGACGGTAAAACGCCTGTTGGGTCGGCGAAGAATGATGTGGAGACTGATGGGATGAATGATGTGGAGACTGATGGGCTGAATGCTGTCGAGAATGGAGTGGAGACTGATGGGATGAACCGCCAGTGAAGGGAATATGAGACTGCTCATGCTGGGAGGACTGATGTGGCTGAGATGATGTGATTGTCTCTTGCCCCCCACGCCCACGCTGAGACCTGCGCGAACGCCTCGGAGGTCTGGGTGGTGGATGTTGTTGGGTCGGGTCTACAGGTGCAAGTTCTTGATTCAAAATGTCATGAACCTCAACATGCCTATCGAGATCGTGACGTACAACATTTGTTGCATTGACGGACAACGCCCGCTCAGCAACCTGGGCAATCTCGCCTAAGCGATCATAACCAAAGGAGTCCGCGTCGAAAGTACGCTGGCCTATAATACTCAGACTACGAACGTCCTCCATCAATGTGGCCTGAAATTTTTATTAGAAAGAATCATAAATCGACAACAGTGTCAATAAAAAGAACCAAATGGACTGTAGGCGAAAAACTCATCATAAATCGCAAGGTCTCTGCAGAACCGTGAAAACCCCTCGCATTTTCAGAGTCCGTCGGATCCGTAACATACTTCACAGTAACCTGATGGTACCACAAGAGATACTCCGGATCTGCAGAAGGCTCGCCAACATAATCATCATCAGTCCCCACAAGTTGGCCGTGGCGATCATTCCAAACCTGGAGATATATCCCTAGTTGTTGTAACCATCTCCTATCGGATCCTCCAAACGGCTTCCTCTTGAGCAGGCTAGTAATTTCCGCCGCAGTGAGAAGTAATGCGTCGCCGGGTATCTGCTGGTGATAACCAAATTGGCGAAATACCCTACTAGGGTTGTGTGGCGCAACGACATCACCGCAGATGAGCCATGTCTGAGATCGCCATATGCCCTGTCCCACAAGACAAACCCTGGCAATACGACCCAAAAGAGTCGTGTACGGCATCCATACAAACTGCAATGGTAATTAAGTAAGAGACGTGTAATTAAAAGTTCGACACCGTTAAAAAAAATGAATAAAACATAAGTTATACTAATTGAATAGAATACTAACATCAGACTCTGCGAGAACTGCAAGCTGATCCCGGTACGCGGCCAAATTGAACCGCATGATACCTTGAACTTTTTTCTCACGGGACCACCTGCACGGAGAAAGTAACATTAAATTGAGACATGGCAGTACAAATCAAAATGTCAAAATTTACGAAGGTTTGATGTATAAGATTACCTCGTGCCCAATGGACAATCAGATAGATCGAGATCCCCACCCAGTATCTTGGGCTGAACCGTCAAGATCCGCTCCCGTGCCCGAGCTAATTCGAATGAAGAAATCATTAGCTAAAATCACCAATAATAATGGGAGAATATAAAATGAAACTAGAGAGAAATGAAAAGATAAAATACTTGAAGAAGAATCACACAGCCGGTAATAGCCTTGGCGAAGCGGCCGAGATGACTTGGACATGTTTGCGTACAAGTAACATAGTGCCGCACTACCCCAACCAGACTCGAGCAAATCTCGGGAGTATGAAGAAAATGCACAAGATCGAGAAGAAAACTGTTTCTCGTAGTGTTTGAGAACAGAATCCGCCAACGAGCCATCCAACAAAACAACGGGCTCATTGTAGGTGTGCATCGTCGGGGACAGTCCGTCAAAGGATTATTCTCTATGTGAGTCTTTATTTCGATGATGGAAACGCTCGTCAATCTAGACTCCTCTGTCTGGAACCTAAATCCAAACATCCTCTCCAAATAGGTGCCCAACCACCATCGGGCATGGTGTGATGTCCTCAGAATGGACGTCCATCAACCCGAAGACCAAAAAGAACCTCGACGTCCTGGAGTGTGATAGTAGCCTCCCCAAAAGGTAAATGAAATGTATGGGTCTCTGGGCGCCATCGCTCCACAAGAGCTGTAAGCAGGGCATGGTCACATCTTATGGACCCAACTCTAGAGAACGGTCCAAAACCAAATTTCTCAATATATTCCTTTGTCAACCTCGGTGCATCTTTTATTAATTTCCACGCGGCGCTATCTACGCGCCTGGGCTCCGAAATCCCTATATCATACTGTGCACCATGGAATATATTGTGTGACCTATGGGCGTTTTGGAGAAACAACAAACTACTGTCTCTGGGTCCCTGATGTAGCTTCTTTGAGGTAGATTGGGAGGAAGAAGATGATCCAATGTCCATGGCTAGTACAATTTACAAATAATTTTAGTAAGTACAGATTAATCTTATTATTCTAATCTAATTATCCTATACATTAAAAATTCCAACCCTACATTTTAGTAAATACGGATTAATATTATTATTCTTTTCTAATTATCCTATACATTAAAAATTCCAACCCTACGTTTTAGTAAATACGGATTAATATTATTATTCTTTTCTAATTATCCTATACATTAAAAATTCTAACCCTACATTTTAGTAAATACGGATTAATATTATTATTATTTTCTAATTATCCTATACATTAAAAATTCCAACTCTACATTTTAGTAAATACGGATTAATATTATTATTATTTTCTAATTATCCTATACATTAAAAATTTCAACCCTATATTTTAGTAAATACGGATTAATATTATTATTCTTTTCTAATTATCCTATACATTAAAAATTCCAACCCTACATTTTAGTAAATACGGATTAATATTATTATTCTAATCTAATTATCCTATACATTAAAAATTCCAACCCTACATTTTAGTAAATACAGATTAATATTATTATTCTTTTCTAATTATCCTATAATTAAAAATTCCAACCCTACATTTTAGTAAATACGGATTAATATTATTATTCTTTTCTAATTATCCTATACATTAAAAATTCTAATCCTACATTTTAGTAAATACGGATTAATATTATTATTCTAATCTAATTATCCTATACATTAAAAATTTCAACACTAAATTTTATTATCCTAAACCCACTCCTCTAAACCCAACCCAATCCCCAACCCAAAATCCACTCCTCTAAACCCAACCCAATTCCCAACCCAAAACCAACCCTCTAAACCCAACCCGATCCTCAACCCAAAACCCACATTCTAAACCCAACCCAATCCCCCAAACCCTAAAATCCCTAAGCCCAACACCCCAACAAACCCTAAACTCCCCCAAACCCTAAACTCCCTAAGCCCTTCCTTTCCCCCGCCGCCCCCTCCCATTCCTTCCCCCGCCACCCGCCGCCCCCTCCCATTCTTTCCTTCGCCGCCCGCCGCCCCCTCCCCTTCCTTCGCCCCGCCCGCCGCCCCCTCCCATTCCTTCCCCCTCCGCCCGCCGCCCCCTCTCCTTCCTTCCCCCGCCGCCCGCCGCCCCCTCCCCTTCCTTCCCCCGCTGCCCCCCTCCCCTTCATTCCCCCCCGCCGCCCCCCTCCTCTCTACAACAAAAAATGAAAACAAAATATAACGGAGTATACAACAAAAATATAACGGAGTATACAACAAAAAATGAACACAAAATTCCACAATTACAAGCATGAATTAAAGCATGAATTAAAAAAAATATAAGGGAGTATACAACACAAAATTCCACAAAATTCCACAATATATGAATCGAAAATTAAAGCATGAATTAAAAAAAACGATTCAATGAGAGCAAAAAATGCAACTTACCTCGATATATAGCCTAAAAACTGCAAAAAATTGATGCCGAAACTCGATTCCGGCAACTCTCCCGGAAAAACCGCCGGTTTCAATGGAGTACGCCGGATATATGGTTCTATTTGAGAAATATCAACCCGAAACGCGAAAAATTTATTTAAGCACCTATTTTCGCGTTTCAGAAACGCGAATCGGATTAATACCCAAAACTCGCGTTTCAGAAACGCGAAACGTCTCCTCTCCCTATTTTCGCGTTTCAGAAACGCGAAAACAATGTCCACCTTGTCTTTTTTCGCGTTTCAGAAACGCGATTATTGGGGTAGAACTAAAAAAAAAAACGTCTGATAGACATGGCCGGATATATGGTTCTGTTTATTGCGGTGATGAATAAACAAATAATTAATTTTCTTACCCTTTAGTGTTTATTACATAATTAGTGCTTTATTCGACATGTATATATCATATCACTCTACCACTATAGTAATAATTAGTAATATTACTAAAATGAACAGCGACGTTTTTTTTTTCAAAAATATTACTAATATAAATTATAGAAACATCCAAACCAACACACTAACACAAATACAAACGCAAACTGATTCATCCTCTGAGGTTTACTACATGAATGTTCAAAACAACACAAAAATACGAACACTAACAGAATCATCACAACAGACAATGAGGAAAATCATCACTACGCATCATCATCATCATCAGAATTGATATTAGGCACACCATGAATTCCATATGGATCGTACAGTTTATCAATAGCGGTCCTGTCAGCAGGTGGATGAGAAAAAGGGCATTCCATAGCATCATGATCTAAACTTCCACATCGTGCGCAAACTCTCGCATATGGGCAAGCCCTGGCATTATGGCCTTGTAGCTTACATAAACTGCAAGTTTGGAGTCTTCGCCGCGATTTGCTTGTATAATCCATCACACCTTTTTTCCGATTCACACGCTTCCAACCTCGGCCAGCATGGTGGACAAGTTTAGTGTCATCTGGCCTGATCTGCCACGTTGCCTTTGGCCATGGTTCCATGATTGGGTTGAATTCTCCAGAAAACTGCTGGTACCATTGATGCGTAGTGTAACATGGATCAAAAAGTGGGAAGGGATCGTCACCTAGCTCACGGGCAACTCGAAGTGCATGGGAACAAGAAAATCTGAAAGTCTGCCACCTTCCGCAAGTGCACTCTCGATTTGCATACAGCACAACTTGCTTCTCGTCAGCCTTCCATGGCTGATTATCAGGTGCTATTGTAACCACTTCGTACTTCTGGTTTCTCTTGCTAAGTTGACCTTTTGCCTCAATGATTTCTTCCGGGTCTCTTCATACAGTTTCATTGGAGTAGGAGGTAGAACAGTCTGACATTTTTGGATCATATCAATGTTTGCCTGAAACAGATTGTTGCTTTTCTGAAAGGATGCTAGGATCAATACTGTAATCGGGAAGAATCTAGCACCTTTCAGCACATTATTGAAACTCTCTGAGATGTTAGTGGTCATTTCTCCCCAACGATGCCCTTCATCGTGTAAACAGGTCCATTTCTCAACACCCAGCTTCTGAAGCCAACGAGCAGCAGGCTCATTTTTTTCTTCTAATTTTTGCCACTCTGCCAAAAACCTTGTCTTTTGCGTCGCTGAACCAATCATTTGACAGTTGCCTCGCAGTTTCTCCTTTCGAAAATGCCCAACCAAGTTTGCTTTAACATGCTCTAGACAATACCGGTGGACGCCCATCTCTGGGAATTTTTGCAACATGATGTCCATGGCAGTAAGGATACCCTGATTTCGATCGGAGATAATACAGTCTTCCTATCCCGTAGAACAAACTTTTCAAATACTTCAAAACCATTTCCAGTGTGTATAGTCTCTTCGTCCACAAGAGCAAATGCGATGGGAACAATCGTGCCATTTGCGCACTTTACGCATGCCACAATTAGTTTTTCTTTGTAGGATCCTCGCAGTGAGTGGCATCGATGGTTATTCTCGCCAACAAGCATGAAATAAGCGTATAGATGGCCCAAATGCCCGAAAACATACCTACATACAAACCTTTGCGAGCTTCCTGAATTTTCCTTAAACTTGAATTGCACACAAGTGTCCGGGTTTGACATGAACAATGCATCGAGGAAGCTGGGCAGTTGTTGAAAATTACTTTCCCATGTACCATACAGAGCCTCAAGTGCTTTTCTTCTACCATGCCATGCCTTCTTGTAGCTACATTCGACTTGGTACCTCTTCAAAACTTCTATTTGAATTTGGGCAACTGCAAAATCTGGATGTTTTCGCACATTTTGGGCAACCAGTCTAGCAGTCATAGAAGACGTGACGTTTCGGGACTCGTTTCTCTTGTTTTCCCCAAGACAGTTGTGGGAATCGGACCATACCACCATTTTCCAAGTATCGGTGGCCTTCTGTAGCGAAACTCGCGCCTTCCACAGACAATCATAGCCGTGAAGACGCTCTTTTGGATATTTAGGTCCACACGTCTCGCATTCGACATACCATGTTCGTTTAGAGCTCGTTTTCACCCGGAAAGTCCGACCATGTACCAAGTTCCATTCTCCCACTGCCACTTGTGCCTCAGGCTTGTTGGCGAAATGTATATCAAGGCCTAGCGTCAACGGATTGCCATCCCACATTTTAATTCCATCGTTTTCTACTTCCTCTAAAGTCTTGTCCCATCCACTTATGTCGTCGAAAACATATGGGACTGAAGAAGATGACTCAAAATCAGTGTCGTCATCTGAGTCCTCATCCGATGGGACATACTCATCATCACTGCTTTCGACACCCTCGCCATCTTCATCTTCATCTTCATCTGCATCTTCATCTTTATCTTCATCTTCATCTCCATCTTCATCTCCATCTTCATTGTCTTCAACTGTTCTACCACCACTAGTGCTGGCACCAATATCCTGGCCGATGTACTTGCATAAACATGGCCTCGATCTCTCAACATTTTCAGGTACAATTCTGGCCATTTATCAGACAAAGATAAATGAACCGAACAATATTATCATCATTAATGTGCACACGAGACCTTTTCCCGACCTCTCCGTCCATACCAAAGAAAAATCAATATACACCCTTCTCTATCAACTTCCATCACACTTAATACCTTATTAACAAGTTCCAAGAAATCTAACATACGATCAATGATAAGATAACCGTCCGGCGCATCCCACTGTCCGTGATAGTCCCATCGGGTTCGGTTGTATAAGTAGTATTACAAGATAATTTGAATTTAACTGTCTCCGTGAAAGACATTTGTGGCTGCAAAATCAATTCCTATGAAATCGAACACTAGCATACATTTTGATTTTTAGTTCATGAAATGAGATATTTACCCCGTTCTGATTTAATAATTTCAAAAGAACAACTATACGCCTGAATTTACAAATTCATTTCTATGCTAAAAATTAATATAAAATCTAAACCTTATGCCCGAATTACATAATTTATTCTTATGCTAAAAATATTCAAAAATTCAATATCATTACTATAATTTTATTTTATTTTACAGAAATCGATATACAATAATTTACAAAACGCTAATCTAATTTAACATTCTATTAACTAATATTTCTTTCAATTCACTTTATCAGCCTAATTAAAAAATCACCGTTAATTGACTAAATCACAATTATTTATTAACTAATAATAATGCGTAAATCATCCTATGCTCACAATAAGGCATAAAAAAGTACATATTTTCTTTTGGAGAAATTAACTTACCTGAATGTTGAAGGAAATGAGAGCTTTTACGGATTCAGGACTCAAATCAATCTTCTTTAACTTCGGAGCAATTTCTCAAATTGAAGGAAATGAGAGCTTTCACAGAATCTTAAAATCGGACTTGAACAGAATGAACGAAAAAATACTGTTATTTTGCTTGGTTTAGTATATGAACCTTAAATTTCGCGTTTACAAAACGCAAATACACTGAAAGACTTATCATCAAAATACACGTGGAGCCGAATGAGTGGCTGATGAGATTTTCTGGATATTTCGCGATTTCAAAACGCTAGAAAAAAATTTTCGCGTTTTGAAAACGCTAAATTCTTATAAACTGCAATTTATTTTAAATAATTTTTCGCGTTTCTGAAACGCTATACACATTTTTCGCGTTTCCAAAATGCGAAAAATGATCACCCTTTTTTTATTCAATTTCTTCTCTCAACGGAATTTTTGGACAGATGATTAAAATAATTCGCGTTTCAGAAACGCGAAAAATGATTAAAACAATTTTTCGCGTTTCCAAAACGCGAAAAATGATTGTGCTTTTTTTATTCAACTTCTTATCTCAACCGAATTTTTTGAAAGGTGATTAAAATGATTCGCGTTTCAGAAACGCGAATTGTTAATCCAAATTTCTTGTTTCGCGTTTTCAAAGCGCGAAAACATTATATTTGTCCACAAAAAAAACCCTACACATTTTTTGTTCCACATTTTTCGGTTTGGCCTACCCAAAAGTCAAGCACCCACTAAAATCTTCAGTCACCTCCGGTGGGTAGTGGTCAAGGGTTCTATGTATTCGACATGCGGACGGCAGCTTTTAATGCATGGTACGCTCTTAGTTTGGTCTTCAATTCTTCCAAATACAAAGGTACAATTACTATAACTGGGGCGGATTTGATAAGTCAAGGAACTAGAGATATCCCTGTGGTTGGAGGGACGGGGGATTTCTTCATGGCTCGAGGTATAGCAACAATTACTACTGAAGTTGAAGGAGACATTTATTTCCGACTTCGGATAGATGTCAAATTGTATGAATGCTACTAAATCAAAGGAGAACAACACTTTTCTCAACCGTAATCCCAAAAGAGTCCTTCACTGTCATCACACATCGATGGCATGCAAATGGGAGGATGAGAAATAATTTGATGTAATCTTTTTTATTCTGATTTTGATGTGTTATGAGAACAAAAATTACCCACTAAGAAGGATTAATTGTAACTTTCAATTTGCTTCATTTAGTAAATCATAAAGTTTTTGTTATAGTTGTAGTATTTCTTCAAGTAGATCTCAATTTCAGTCTACTGTTTGGGCAAACTTTATTGTGTGTTTTGTGGCTTTATGATTGATGCTTCCTGATTTAGCATGTATGGTTTAGACAAGGCCACTACAAGTAAATTTATTACTCCACAAGTTATGATTTAGGACTTTTATGTAATTATTATCCATAATATTGTATTGGAGACTGAACTTATACACTGGTGACTGATATATCAGAGTACAGACCGGATTCGGTGATGCGGTCCCCTGCTGATCGCTTCTCAAAGGTGCAGCGGAAAAGATTAATTTGGGGGGTTTTCGGGAGATGATAGATTAAGGGTGGTAGTAGAAACGAAACAATAAACTCTACTAAATGCGTGTACAGAAACGTACGCTTAATTCTCTCAAATTCTTGAACATTTATATTTTCACAACAGTTCTTTCAGGGGTTCTGACTAAATTGAAATGATACAGAAAAGTTAACACATGGCCCTTGCGCAAAGATGATCCGACGTAAAAAAAACATTTCCATCACCCGATATTTTCTTTACATTACAAGAATGAGACGGCTGATAGGTTGTGGATTCCAGCTGAAAGAAAAAGAAAAGTTTTCTCCCCTCCGCCCCCGAACAATTACTATTGTTAATGTGATTATTATTGTTGTTTTGGATCGGAGGCTTCATAGACGTTGCTTCTTATCTTTCCTAAAGACTTTTTAAAATATTTTCTGTAGTTATTATTACTCAATGATGACGAAAACCGCGAGAACGAGTCAACACTACAAAATGTTGGACCAAAAAATGAGTTTCTTTGATCTAAATCATCAACCAAGTGTCTTCACACCTAGAAGATTTGTCTATTTTAGTATATATTCCTTTCATTAATTATTCGTTTGTGTATCCATTTAATCCAAGTTGAAGTAATTCTTGCGAATATTCAACCAATACTACTCATTTAGCTTGTTGCTACTGACATTTTATATAAAGAAATTAGTTATCGAGAGAGTTGATAAGACACCAGTATTCAACTAACAAAACTTCATACTCTCTAGATCTGTCCCAAAATTTTTGTCTAATTTGAAATTTCACTTTTAGTATAATTTGAACTAGAAATGAAAATTTAAACTGGACAATAATTATGGAACAGTAAAGTATTTTTTATAACTTTATTCAATAATTATGATCATTAGCAAGACACTTGACCATTCCCCAATCATTGCTCAAAAGTCAAATTAAAGGAATCAATCTCTAGTTGGGTTTAATTTGTCTAACTCATCAGTCTGACTTTTGATACATTGCCCTTCAGAATGTCAATAGTTAAGCGGTAGCGTACTATTTTCAGCAAATTACGTATTCTGCATATCATAAGGTTATTTACTAACTTGGAAATTACTTTCTTCTTTAATTAATAGAACTGGGAGCAGGCTTTCAGCATCACTCGTCCACGTAGATTCCGTGGGTCACTTTTAAATTTGATTAAGAGCTACAAAAGTAATATTACTTGCATCATCCTCTCAACTTTATAAATGTGGAGTCTATGCGGATAATCTCAAGAACAAATTCGTCTCACTCCCAAAGTCATACATTAACAAGCGTGTATGTATCTTTTTTTGTTTCGTTTTTTTTTTCTTTGTTTTTTTTGGTAAAATATGTATTATATATTAAAAGACATTTTTTCAATTTACACGTGTCGCTCAATTAGATAATTCAATATCTTCTTTGTCACATGTCTAGTTCAGAGTTTTGTCTTGACACATATCAATATCAGAGACTCCCTTTCATTGACGTGTTAAAATTTTTTATAAATTGGTTATTTCCGTTTATTATAACCAATACGTTTCACCCATCTTTATTACATGCCATATATATTTTATTATCTACTTAATTAATAATGGAAAATCCATGCGTTCCATTACTAAATATTTTTAGCTTTTTTTATTGGTTGATAAGAATGATTTTTTATATATATTTTTAAGCAGGGTTCACAGTGGCGGAATTTTTTTTATAAAATTCGTAAAATTAATTTCAATAGATGAAAAGTCATAAAATATGTTTTTTTTTAACGCAGAAAGAAAGAGAAACAGATGAGCTGTGAGTAGAAAGGCACAAAATATATATATATATATATATAAAACTATAGATCCTTACATTTGTTTTACCTTTTCGCGTTCGCTAAAACTTTCATTTGAGTTTATTAAACTTATTTGTAAAAAGTTAAAAAATTACAATCCTAACTTATTATTAATTTTATCTTTAAAAATATACACTATCTTGAATATGAAGTATAAAAAAAGATAAATGTACTTTACACAGCAAAACAAGAACAAGAATGATTATATCACAAAAATCAACACAGAGTTTATCATATTACAACGATAACACTCAGGTCACACGTGATCATAATTTTACCATTTTAAACAATATATGTAACATAATCCGTACAACACTCAGGGATAATTCTAATATAAATATACAACTAATTACTGCAAAAGTACCAAAAAGTTGCACTTTGTCTTCATTTGATACCAAATATTTAAAAATAGACCACGCGCCACTGCAAAATTAAATAGTGTCCCCTTTTGCTTTTCCGTTAGGTTTCCGGCCAAAAAGTAACGGTCAACGTCTTACTCACGTGAAAGGCTCGTGGATTAACCGAAGGATATTTTCGTGTTTTCATAATATTGAGGGTCTGCGTGGTCATGTGACCTTCACATGACTTATCCCGCCATTTACGTTTAGGCAGGAAATAAATTTTAAATTTTAAAATTTAAATTTTAAATTTTAAATTTTAAAATTCAAATTTTAAAAATAAAAAAATGTCAATAAAATATGTTTTTATTTTCTTTTATAATTTTTTTTCCGGTTTCTTTTTTGTGACTTCGTTATGGACTTTAGACTTGGAGTTTGGCCCAAGTTAACTTCGGGCTGAACCTGCAAAACAAAACTAATCATAAAAACCCAAGTTAATCCAAAAATCTAAAAACCCAAATGCGGGGTTCTACAAAAGTGGAAAACACCACAAAACAAATTCATTCCTCCTCCTTTTGTTGCCGTCGTCCATCGCGCTTAACCGCCACCACCGACAATCATTCCTTTGTTCCTCTCTGTCTCCCTCCTTCTCAAATCTATCCAGAATCCTCTCTCTTTACATTTGATTTTTGTCAATCTTGACCTGGCCTTTCTTTCGTCATTTTTCGTTTCAGCGGGGAGGGAGGAAGAAATTGGAGCTTGGAGGGAGATTAGGGTTAATAGAAAGCAGAGATCTACGGGGTTTTCTTTTGGGTAGGGTCGTACAAAACCATAAATTGACTCGATGTGAGGGAATTAGGGTTTGAATTCGTGTAAGTTTTGAATTTCAGAATTAGGGTTTCTATATTTCAACCCATTCACCTCTTTCAAAAGGTCAACCTCCCATTCACCTCTTCCAGTCAGTCCTTCTACCAAAATTTTCAAAACCAGAGATGAATAGAAGTCCAATTCGGCCAGTCCCGCCGCATTTTGTATGTTTTTGTGGTTTATCAGCTAACATCCGCACGTCTAAAACTCAAAATAATCCAGGGAGGAGATTTTTTGGCTTTCCATTGTACGATATTGGGGGTGAGCATGATTTTTTTTACCTGGGTTGATTATGAAGTTTGTGATAGATGCATCCATCTATTACCTGGGTATTGTAGAGCCCTGTTGGAGAGGAAGGAACATATTGCTGCTAAAGAGGAATTGTTGGAAGAGAAAGAGTATCTAATGTTGAAGAAAGACGAAGAATCAGTAGAGAAGGCTCAAGAAATTGCTGCTGCAAAGAAAAAGATTAATATGTTGTCGTATATCCTTGTTTTGACGTGGGTATGGTTCCTTATATTTTCTTAAATATGTTTCTGTTATGGCCGTGCGGGATAAATTATGTACTGGTTGTTGAAATGCTAATATGGTTGAGTGTAATGTTGTAATAACTTTGTTTCATGTATGAGTGTGTTGTAATAGTTGTGTTTGTATGGGTAGTAGTCAATTTCCCTTAGTAGCAGTTTTAGTATCAATGCAATTTTAGTTTAAAAACTGAGTTCCCGGTTGGAATTTAAAGCTTTTTACCTGAATGTGATCTTGGTGGAATTTTTGTTCAAGGGAGGGGATATGATGATATTAGTGGGTGATGATCATTTGGTTGGTACATGGATCTGCAAAAAAATATTCAGGTTTCTTTCTTGCCTGTATGAATCTGCAAAAGGAAAAAAAAATACCTTTCCCAGGGAAGAAAAAAGCGTGTATGAATTAGTATAAGTGTCAATCAAGTCCTGTTTAAGGTTCGTGGGTCGAGTTCGACACAAAGATAATTTTAATATACTAACACGAACACGACCAGGTTCAAGGTTCGAGTTTCAGACGAACACGAATTGGACAATTTACTAACAAAAACACGATCCATTTCATTATACGGGTCAATTTTTTGTGTCGTTTCATATCGAAGATTGACACCCCTAATGAATCTACAAAAATAAAATGGCTCCTTAGGAAAAATAAAGCTCAAAAATTAGAGACTTAATCTGTAACGTATCCCAGAGACTCCTATATGTGTTACCTAAATCCGAAATAAAACGACGAAAAGCACAAGAATTAGAAGCAAAATTTGATGGTACGCTCACCATCGACATAATTACCATTACCGATTCATAGTATGCAAGTTCAAACCTATCTATTACATTTTAGATAGCTTCTTGCAATCTACAAATGCAAAATGCTGAAATCCAGAAATTCAAAATAACAAACTGGGCAGGCTACTTGACATTCCTTTTAGCTTTGGAAATTGGATGACTTGGTGGATTTGTGTTTGGTTGTTGTAAAATAGGCTCCTGAGACAAAATTCCAGAGGTACATGAATTGAAACGACCATATTACTTCATCAATGGTTAACCCTAATTTTAGACCAACGTCAAAAATTCAGACCATTTTTACCTTTGCTAGAATGTTCTCCGATGATGGTTGTTCCTGCTCAGCTGCCAGAATATTCCTCTGCAAATTAGTGGCAGGTGTGAAGACAACCAATAAATATTCAGTCCTTACATTAACACAATTTCATATGCAAATGTATTGAAACTACTATATTATTGTTTAACATTGCGAAAAAACTAAACTTCAGACAATTTTTACCTTTGCCTGAATGTTCTGCGATGATGCTTTTTTCTTCACAACTATCAGATTATCCAGCTACCACATAAGTAGTTTCAGAGGTAAGATCAACCAATAAATCTCCAGTCATTATAGTAATACATAATAAATACTATAGAATTGTCAGGTGATATACCTCAAGCTCAGGGCAATCTACTGGTGTACGTGCAAACTTCTTGCAATATGAACATTGTGTATCGAGTATGCGACAATTATCATCATTGTGATCATTGCGTCTACATGTAATCATCATCATCAGTGTACCCAGATGGTTCAAGGGCATCTGGTGCTCCAGGGGTGCAAAATATCTGAAATGCCACCCTCACCATATAAATATAACAGTTAACTGACATATATCCATAAAGCAAAACATGCATGAAACTTACCTCATTAGGCTTACAACAACGCATCTGCCCTTTAGCTTTTAGTACCACACAACTCTCAGTAGTGTGGTTTCCATATCTACAAAGATCATACCAGAAATTAATTCCCACATTAGGGCGTAGGCCTCTTTGGATTTCTCTTTTATTTTCAGAATTGCTGCCTATCTCAGAACCATCATTGTGGTTTCTTTTCGCATTCACATTCTCAGCATTTTCCATCTATACACAAAATACATCAGTCAATCCAACATAAACCCAAGTATGGAACAGTAAAACAAACACTAGTAAAAAATTAGTGATACCTGTATTAAATCCTCATCTATCAAGAAATGTTGATTCGTTCTTGTTTTTCTCCCAATCCTCCGTCTCTTGGGTTGAGCCAGCAATATGGCTACGTTAAATACACATCCAAGCTAACCCAAATGATAGCATATATACACTTCAAACGAAAACCAACTCAACTTGCAATATTACAAACGTACCTTAGTCTTTTGATCACTGCCAGACGCATCACTATCAATCGGCTTCCTTAGTTTTTTCAGGATGGCTTCATCAGGTTGGTTCTTCTCTTTGTTTTTTACAACTCTTCCTTCAGTAGCTGGCTTCTTCCCTTTGATTTTTTCAGCCCTTCCTTCGGTTTGGGCAGCTGGCTTTTTCCCTTTGTTTTTCTCAGCACTTTGTCTATTTTCAGCAGTTTGGTTCTTGTCTAGGTTTTTTTTCAACCCTTTCTCTGGTTTCGGCAGCTTGGTTCTTCTCTGTGTTATTGGCAGCCCTTTCTCCGGCTTTTGTAGAATTAGGATTTTTCTCCTTGTTTTTTTTAGCCATATCTTCAGCTTCCAGAGTCAACATAAACTAATGAATCTGCAAAAAAGAGATATATTACATGCGGCAACTGTTGCATATAATTACAAAAATAAAAAAAATAAAATAAATATTACCTCGTCCTCATCTTGTGCCAAGATAGGACAACTATCTTCTTTATGTCCTGGTTTATGACAATATGTACACTCCCAGGGCCTCAGAGCAGCTCGCTCTTCTGCTAACTGTTTTCGCTTTAGTAGATCCTGGCATATTGATGCATAATGGCATGTTTTCTTGCAGAACTTACAAAATGAGTTCTGATTGGGTTTCCTTCCTCTCCTCTGTGGTTGAATGTCCACTGTTGCATTCTGGTTTACCTAACAAAATTAGTAGCAGGTAAATAAACTTGCCATTACAGGTCAATTAATGCACATAAAGAAATTATACCATGATTCAAAAATAATAACTTGTCTTACATTTTCAGTTTCAGTGTTTTTCCTCTTTGGTCTACCCATTTTTTTGGGTTTACGTGGAATAACATACTCCCCTCCATCCTGCAAGAGTAAATCAGAAGTAAATAATTCAGTCATTGATATCTGTTTATAAGGGGTTTCCAACCTTGTAAATAGAAAAAAAAAGGAGATTGAAAAATAAGAAATCAAACCTGGGCATTCGTAACATCTCTCAAATCAGGGCAAGTTCTCACACTATGGCCCTGTCGGTTACATTCTCCACAGTGGTTCACTCCTCTTCCACTCTTCCTACATGCCTTTAAGGCCCCATTCTTGTTTCTCTTGCGAGGGGCATCGCCATTTTTCTTATTTCTGCTCCCTTTAGGCCTTCCAATTGGAATTGTGTAATGAGGTGGCTGAAGGGGTGATTCACCAACTTTTTTCCAAAATCTTTTCCCATTGGTAGGGTGAATCACGGGGGCATAAGCAGCCATGTAACTTTCCTTGTTGTAGTACTCATCAACATAGGCATCTACATCAAGTTCATTATCAAAAATTGCCCGAATTGCATGAGGGCAAGGGATACCTGTGAGCTGCCATTTCTTACATGGACACGTCTTCAATTCAAGATTGACCACCACTTGGTCATTATCAGGAGTCGTAACTTGAAATTCAGGCCCACCTGCATGTAGGCATGAGTAGCTAGCAGATTTTTCTGAATACATCTCTAATCTTTTCCTAATTTTAGAACCAAACGCTTCATCTGTTTTTTTCAGCTTGTCTATCTTCTGGTAATGTCTCTTTGTGAGGTACACACGAATCCACTCCAACATTCCAATGATGGAATATTCCCTCGCACTTCGTCATTTCCCTGAAGAAAGCCCTACACCAGAACCTATATGGTTCATTCTTCAATCATTTTGCAGCTTCAGGATAATCTTTTTCTAGCTTCTCCATCAATTCTACATGATGTTCAACAAAAGTGGCTTCTGCAATCTCCCAATTTTTTTGCTTCAGCAGAAGTCTGGGATTCTCTTGCTTAAAATTTGTCCACGGATGCTGGACACAATGCCTATGTGAAACTTTATCCAATATTTTTGTCACAGCTGGACAAAGGCCCTTCAACAAACCAAACAAGAAGACGACAAAATACAAACTTGTCAACTACAGAATAATTTAAACAAAAATCAAATTATAAAAAAAAAACGTGTTTACCTTCTGTCTATCTGACATGATGACCCAATCAGGAGAGTCTTCTATTTCCAAATCTTTGATCAAAAAGTCCAGAAACCATCCCCAACTATCCTTGTTCTCTGAATCAACCACTCCAAATGCCACTGGAAAGATGTTGTTATTTGCATCAAAACCAACAGCTGTCAGTAGAATTCCTTTACTGGTGTCTTAAAAAGGTTCCATCAATGCCGAAAATTTTTCAGCAACCCTCTTTGAAACCTTTCTTTGAAGCTGCAAAGGCAAGATACAGCCCTTTGAATCTGTTTTCACCTGGCTCACATAACAACTCCATGGTTGTCCTGGGGTTTGTCCTTCTAATCTCTGCAATATACTCAGGCAGTCGGACATACTCTTCATCAATTTTTCCTCTGATTTTTTCCACAGCCTTGTTCTTTGCCTTCCAGGCTTGCGTTCTAGAAATAGACACCTTCTTCTCATTCAATGCCCTAAAGCATATAGTTCTCACACTCATTTGTAAGTCATGCGCAATGTCCGGAAGAAACCATTCAGCCACAATGGAAGAGTTCACATTCTTGCTGCTCCATGCCCTTCCACGTGTATTTATCATTAATGGTCCTAATCTCAAATGTTCCCCCACCATCCACTTTGACTCCACTTACAATCCACTTACATTTTTTAACTTTACAATAACCCCTAACAAACTCCAAATCATTCTTCATGAAACTAATATTCCTTCTATCAATAATAGCATGCTGTCTAAGTGCCCTCAAACAACACCCACTTAGATGAGAATTTTTTTATTGAGTTCAAAAGTGGGATTATGCATTTCTAAGTGAGGCTTGAACTCCCTTGTTTCTTAACCCTCTGTCCTTCATCATCCGAATCATGAATTGAGCCCCCCTACTGAGCAAGAACCACAATCATCTTCAGAATCATCTATTACTCCATCATCTAATTCATAAGGCACAAATTCTGTTGGCTTTTGCAATGTACTCCAACCCGATGCTCTCACAGAATCAACAGCAAAATTAATCAATCCATTCTCCTAATCAGAATCATTCCCATCAGATTCTTCTACTCTATCTTATGCTGCAATTGGATTTTCGCCACCAGGGTTGGGCTTATCAAAAGGTAAGGTATCAAGTTCATGGATCCCAATCCAATAAAGTATAAGAACTGGGTTGTCAGTTGAAAGTAGGCGAATGAGGTATACCAAATCTTCATCTCCAACTAACCTCCTCATACCAGAATGTTCTTTCACACTCAAGTCCCTGAAATAAATCTTATGAGGCCCACAATATCCTAAACGCTCTATGAAAAACTCAACTTCTTCAATAGAAATACTCCCAGATTCAACATGGTCAAAATAATCAACCTGACCCTGAATATAAAGTAATATACCATTCCTCCTCACAAAACCCCCACCATGATAAATTTTTACTGTAAGTTTTGAAGACCCGACACCTAAACATTTACAGAAAACAATTACTAACAATATTATATACAAAATTTAAACTTTACTATATAAAAAATCCAAGTTACAACAATAAACATAAAATATGAATGTTGAAGGTCCCAAAACCTAAAATAATACTAATTAAAATAAAATAATCCACCTAAAGTATACATTGAAAATTGGCAAAACGTTAGGGTTATCAAAACCCTAGAATAATATTAATTAAATCAGCTCTTTCTAAAATATTATTTACAGATCGAATAAAGAACACATGCCAACTAAAAATTTGGATATTATGGTTTAAGGCAAATCGATTGACTTATCGTAATCCGGAGCTTCCTTACCCCCGCCGTCCTGAAACTCATAATCTTCGCCCCTCCACATGTTTAATCACACTGCCACTTCTCGAAATCTATTCTGTTGGAGAATCAGGGGAAAACCCTTACCGAAATGGCCGTCGAACTTGGAAAACCCAAGAACCCTAACTCGCAAAAACCCCAATTAAACTTATTCACCCCCTGATTACCCCACCTCCACTTGATTCGAAGCCTTTTACAATCAACACATATTGTTCTCACCACTAATTTCAAACTACAAGATTGTTTTCTGAAATCCTAATCTTCCCCCCTTGAAAACTTCGTCGCTCCTGTTTTTTTTAATCTCTCCCCGATGAAAATAACAAGGAAAAAAAAAATACAAGTTGCTATCTTTTACTCTTGGTTTTGTCTTTTATATTTCTTTTATCTCTCCCCCCTTGGGTTTATTTATTTTCTTTTTTTTTTGTTTTGTAGGTTTGAGCCCAAGTCAAAGTTCCTCAACTATGAAAAAAACCTTGGCCCAAGTCTGATTGCCAATGGCAGGAAACATTGGGCGGGAAAGTTGGGTTGGAGAGGTTGGTCCACAAAAAAAAATCCTGGAATAAATTAATTATTAAAAATAATATTTTAATAATTTTAATAAATACTTTTTTAAAAAATTTAAATTTCAAAATAATTTCCCGCCTAAATGAGAATGGCGGGAGACTTTGGGCGGGGAAAGGTTTAAGCACGTGCATGTCAGATGACCACAATGGACTGGTCAATATTGTTAAAAGACAGAAATATCCTTCAGGCAATCCACGCTTCCTCCACGTGCGTTAGGCGTTGACCATTACTTTTTGCGTTGAAATTTAACAGATGTCCAAAAAGTGACATTATTCTGGTGGCTTACGGTCTATTTTTAAATATTTGGTATCAAATAAAGACAAAGTGCAACTTTTTGGTACTTTTGCTGTAATTAATTAATAAATATATCATAAAATTTGGCATTCAAAGTTCTTATTTACAACCAAACTGCTTTATTACAAACATTTTCTATTTGTCACCAACTAACTAAATTATTGCCTTGTCACTTTCTACTTCTTGTTCAAAAGACCGTACCTCCTCTTCGGCCATTTTGAGATTGTCAAATACATTACCAAAAGAAGTCTTATTCCACTCTTTTAGAGCAGCCTTCAATCTGTGCAACTTCCTTGAAAAAGCATGCATTCCATACCCAAACAATAGGCTGCTCCCAATTGATGCGAACCAACTCAAAAAAATCTGGCCGGTTGAGCCACATATGCTGAAATCTAAACATTTCACGCTTGCTCACCACCTCAGCTGAAAAAGTATACAAGATCGGGCAATGATTAGAAGGTGTCTTATTAAGATTCTGAATAGAAGAAACTGGAAAAGCCTCAAGCCACTTTTCAAAAAATAAAACACGATCAAGTTTCTTGCTTATCCAACCAGATTGTCTTGTTCCTCCCTAGGTAAACTCCTTCATTAAAGATGGCAACTCTGAGAGATTACATGCTTCAACTCTGTCTTGGACCGAAAACCCCGAATATTCATCCAATGAACGTATCACATTAAAATCTCCTCCCGCCATCCATATCTCTCCTTGATGCGCTTGATAGAAAGAATGAAGATCATCCCATAATTGTCGACGCCCAATCTTAGTAGACTTGGCATAGACAGCGGACAAGTAGAATTTATTAAACAAATTCAAATGAGAAATCTCCAAGTGCATGACCTGCATTTTATTCTTCAACACTCTAGATGAGAAACCATTTTTACTGAAACGCCAAATTTTATTAGTAAAAGAAGAGAAAGCAACTTCAAAATTCAACATAACCCCAATTTCATCAATCTTATGAGCATCCACCATAGGTTCTAACACAATCAAAAGATCAATTGAATGCATCCGAACCAAGGACTTCAAACGTTATTGAGCAGCGTTGTTACTAATTCCTCTAATATTCAAAATCAATTGATTTATCATCATTAAAAAAAGAGGGAAAAATTTTACGGTACTGCACGGAACGCCTTAGAACAAGGCCTTCTTGCATACTCAAACGCTCCTTTTGCGTCTTACGACCTCACCTTTGCTTAACGGTCACAAAACCCTGGCTCATTTCATCCAATTGCGGATCTTCCATCTCCCCTTCAGACCACCTACCCTCTGTGTCCGCCTCTTCCACCTCCTTTCCTCTTTTACGCGCAAAATTTTTTTCATCCAAAGCATAGTGCATTAGTTCCGGAGCCGTACTCCCGACAGAAGTATTTGCCAAAATAGCTTCGCGTTCTTCATCAAAACTATCATTAGAACTATCATTAATGTCCACCTGATTGACTGTATCAGATAGAAGCCCAAACTGATTTCCAGAAAGTCGCGTGACAGGATCACCTTGCAACTCATTTTCGGCAACCACAATCAAAGGCTTATCAGTCCCTGCACTTACCACATCCGAAATCTCTTTCCCAGTATCAAGCTGAGATCCAAAAGTCTCCATGACATCAACTGGTATCACCGCCTTTTCAGAAGCTGTGAGTCCAGAAGAAGTCGCATTCCCCGGGTCTAGGGTTTGTGCAGCATGCGAACAAACTTCCGCAGCCTGCGTGCATCCGGCATCTAGGGTTTGCGCAACCTCCTCCGCAGCAAGTTGCGTCTCCACATTTTCCTTTCCAAATGGTAAAGCCCTAACAATTAAGGGATTTGATTGTAAAATCTCAACGTCCACACTAGAGACATCTTCGTGAATCAATCCACCCTGTCCAGATTCCACACTTGTTGGCTTTTCTGGCTTCCATTTCGGGATTGGCTTAGGCATCACAAAATTAAACTTCTTTGATTTCTGTGTTCCCTCCATGTTCCGCTTTGAAATTTTTTACTTCTCCTTGTGATAGCAATCTCATAGATGAAACAAATTTCGTTAATGCGACCATCAAACAAGAAAGTACGAAGATAATTTGTCTATCCCGTGAAACTCAAAAGAGTGCGGAAAATTTATAGTAAGACCATCATTTATCTAAGGATTTCTATCTCTTAACTCAATCAAGCAAAGAACACATTATCTATGAAAGATTTGAATTAAACAACAAAACACACTAAGAATGGTAAGGAGACCATTCAATATACTCGATCAGTCATCATTCAAGAGACTCAAGAAAGGTAGGAGCAAACAATGCTCAACTATGAAGGAATACTATTGATTAGTAATCTCCATAACCAACAAAGATATGCAACACATACACTATCTCAAAATGCTTATGCCAAAGCACAACTCATCCAACAAAAGTAGGACAAACTCCACAATGGAACTCATGAACACACACATCATGAATTCGAAAACCAAGCCAAAAGAAAGGCTCATCAATCGAACTACTAGAAGTAGAATGAAAATAAGATGTTTAGTTTTAAAAAAATTCTATCAAGAAGCATACTTGAAAAAGAACGGTTTCTGCAAGATCAAAAGATCCAAGACAAGATGAAAACCCTCTTGGTTAAATCATACTTGACACGAAAATTGGACACATCATTTAACAAAAATTCCTCACAGGAAAGACTCAAAATGACCACACATGGGTGCTTTAATTTTCGGCCAAACACCAAAAAAAGAAGACCAACTAGGACTCTCTAATCTTATCTCACGTAGGAGTAGAAGTAGAAGAGTATTTGGTCTCTTTGACTCTATCTAAAATCTAGGAAACCTTATCTAAATGACTTATCCTCAAATAGGATAATACTTAGAAGGAATCTAAGACTCCTAATCAAAACACTCTAGTTTAATTCATCCTACATGACTTATTTAACTAGATAAATTCGAAAATAAACTCCAAGACTAGATAATACTCTAAATCTCGAAAATCAGCTCCAAATATTGAAGTAAAATGTCTTGAACGCCCTTCCAAAAGTGGAATATTGGTCTTGAGCCCCTTAAGTTGTAAATAACTCTAATTTACTCCAAAACTTATAGAATTCTCTTTATTGACTCCAAAAGGTTGGAAAAACACTTGAAACAATTGAGATAGTTTGCAACCTATCCAATTGTGTAGCAATGGACTCAATCTTGAACACTTTGATCAAATAGGCCATCCATTCATGAACCTAAATGATTCTTCTCTCTAGCTTGATCAATGATCTTCATGAAGCACCTAGAGGAAAACTCCTTTGATACTCTTGAGCACTTATTTCCATGAGTGAATCATCTCCTTTGGTTTGAACCCCAAAGTTAATGACATTCTCATCACCTTGATCATAGCTCTCTTGAACCAACTCTCTATCACATAGGTAGTCAAGATCCATCCTTTCTTCCATGATTAGCCTGCAAAGTAAACTTGGCATTCCAAAATAGAATGAAGGACTAGCTCATTCCCCTCACTAGGAGAATCACCATGAATGGCTACATGATTCTCATCACGCGCATCACATCATTCAAGCCGATTGCAGATTTGGATTTTTCTTCTTGCATTCCTCGATCTTATGACCTATCTTACAACAATTATGGCAATAAGAGGGCACAAATTCATATGAGAAAATCTGCTCATACTTCCTTCCTTTCGTCCCAATTCGAATGGACTTAGGGAGCTCCTTGGTCAAGTCTACCTCCACAAAAACAGGCCACTGAGGGTCGCGTTAAATTGAGCGTAGGGGCATTGACTCGCAAAGGATTACCAACTGCCAAAGCAATTGAATACAACACCTTTGGATGTGTTTATTCTAGCGGCAACTCATGTAGTGAAACCCATATCATGACTATCGGGGGATCTTCTTCAAATTTGAAACCCGGTCACCACTTCAAGATCCTCATTTGGTAGCCACTAATACTCCAAAGAGAAGCAATTCAGCAGCGGTGATAGTCTTCTTCCAATTCAAATCGAATGAGGACATGGCGAGGGTTCATAAGGACAAGAAAGTAAGAGCCTTTAAACCCTAATTTTTGAAATTCATCCCTAAGTGTCTCCATCTTAGGCCGTCCATATGAGAACTTCCTAACGAGACTCATCTTGTGCGGTGCAATGAGCTCCTCGAACTCATCATCATCAAACTCCAATTCGGGCATACCATTGAAGAAAGTGACTTGTTTGAAGTCATGTAATTTCGGAGCTACGGTAGGGTTTTCCATGGGAATTTTGGTTTCCATTGGCTTGTTAAAAAGACTTGAAAAGGATCGACTAGATCCAGTGGGGATCGTCGATGAGAGGCTGACCATATTGGCCAGAGAACAGTCAACAATGCTAGGGTTCTTTGGCCGGCGAGAGAGAGAGAGAGAGAGAGAGAGAGAGAGAGAGAGAGAGAGAGAGAGAGAGAGAGAGAGAGAGAGAGAGAGAGAGAAGTAGTTGTCCCACATTCAGACCCACTTCATTAACTCAAACAATGTGATTTTAGTTATCAAAGGCACTTAATTTATAAGTGCTTAAGTAGTTCAACACTTAATTCATTAAAACCTTTCAATGGTGATTACCAAACACAATTAATTTTATTTAGTAATTGAACGGATTAACTGGAAGGTGATATATGTATTAATAACCTGACTGGAAGGTGAATTGGTAAGTTGGTCAGGTCATGGGGCGACCAGTTCGGCCGAATTGCTCAGTCATTGAAACCAGTGAAAACTTTAAAAATATTATAAATGTTTAATGTAGATTTCTAAAATATTCAAGAGTTATACAAGGATCTAATATTTATAGAGATAGTATTAGCTTGCGCTTATCCATGTATTTATTAGTTTATTCTTATCTTTGTATCTAGTTTGTATATCTAAGGAGATCAAACTTTGTGAATTAATATACTGATCAATTCTTTATCTATCTAACTATTCTCTCCCTACTTGTTCTTTCTCTACAATTGCATATCTTTATTCTTTGGGTTTATTTTATAATACGTTATCAACACGAGTCTCTAGCCAATTGAGAAAGCAATACTATATACCATTGACATGAATCATTCTGTTTAATCCTACCTAGGCTGAAGAAGTATATACCACACATGTTTATGGTGTTTATGAAGAAAGAGGTATGCTTCTACCCATTTTGTGAATTATATAGTAATGATCACTTAACATCTCGCATGTGTTTTGATTTTCTATTAATATGTGAATAGATAGCCGCCTAATCATGTAAAAAGTGTATGATAATGCTTGTACTTCTAATCTACATGGTTAATTCATATTTGTCCTATTGATTGCGTGTGGTAGTTTAATATGTGCAATTCTGAATTATAGAGTTATTATGTTAAAACTAAAATTCAAGGATGATTTTATTAAATAAACTGTTATTCTATTAATTGGTGAGATGCATAAAGTTATTGTTGTTGCAAAGAAAAGTTTTTCCTGATTTTAAGTGACTAGTTGGTATATTCAATTGCATCCACATATTTTCATATCTACAAGTCTAACATGAAATTGCTCCTTGAGTAGCAGCTTATATGGTTTTTTTGTGAAACATACTTTTATGGTTTTCCTAAAGAAAATCATGATACCCTTGATTTGGTAGTCTACATTTCCTGAAATAAACGGGCAATTACCTAATTTTATGAGTGAATTTGTTGACAATGAATTTACTGTAAAAATATGATAGTCATAAATAAAATATAATTTTTCACTCAAAAGACAAAGAAAATTTAAAAATTGTTCCTGCGGCAGCAATTTATTTTCCTGTTAGTATTAAAAAAAATATTGAGTTTTTGTTGAAAAGTTATTAGGCTTGTTTCAAATGGTTGTTTACTGCTTTTCTTGAAGCAAATGTGATAACCCAAATTGTTACGAATTACTATAAGTGATAAATTTTAACGAAATAAAGGTAACCACAAGAAGTTGAGAACTTGCAGAGAGCAAAAAGGTAAAACATAGCAAGTACTATTGTTATGCATAAAAGATCACTGATCTCTTACCTACTTTGTACAAAGAACAAACTGTTACTCTCTATCCAAAATGGAGAACATGTTCATGATAAATACAATGTCGATGATACTATTATGGATGCTTTTGATAATAACCCTAAAGGTGATGTCACTTCTAAGTTACTTGGTTCATAAAAAAAACATTTAAAGTAGCATTGTTTTATATTTTAAATGAGAAATTTCTTTATTATATGCGTTATGGGGTATTTTAATATTTCTTGTGATTTTATGAATTTAGAAAATGTTGTAATTATTTTGTTAGAACAAAATTAATTAAATGCTTTTGAATTTTTCCATAAAATTGGACAAAAAAAACTCCAGAAGAGCAGAATTCGATATGCCTGCGTAGAACAACTTGAATGCTTTCTAGCTACAAGGAACATGTAATTGAATTTCTTCATAAAGTTAGTTGAAATTTCCAGTAGAGCATCATTCATCGAATATCTCAAATAGATTATAGAGTGTTCCCATAGAGTAAGAACACTTTGGTCGAATGCATATAACACTGAATAGACAAATTTTGAATTGCATAAACAAACACTCTTGTTGAGTAAGACAATTTCGTTAGAGGAAACGTGCCTCTAAAGGAGAGTTTATCAGACAAAGTTGTATAATTAATTTAATGTTGTCTTCATAAGAGTACTTGTAAATTTTGCCCCTGAAGAGTAAACAAAATATGGTTTTTTTTATCAAAGGTAAATTGTGTTACATGAACGCACAACTGTGCAAGCCTACTATCTTTGCTATTACTTTCAATTTTTATAAAATAACACGAAGTTATTCTTAAAATCAAATATCATCATTACTCCTTTTTTTTTTATGATTATATTGAATCTTCCATATAACCTGCATTTTGATGCTTTTAAATGTGTCAATTGCTTCCATTTTCTGACGCATGAATTTCCTACCATTTCTCTCAAAGCAAAGGTGATTGACGAAGTTGAAATCTGCACGGTACTTTAGGACGACCATAAAGCAAGAATTAGGGTTTGAAGAAGTAAGAAAAAAAGAGATATTATTATTGTATTGTGTAGAGAGAACTTGTCCCAAATGGGGGATTGACCACCCTATTATAGAGGGTTGGATTACATAGATATTGTGATTCCTAATTGGAGTATGTTTACTAATAATAGGTAATTTACAAGAAGGAGGTGAGATAGGTAGGAACGCCTTGCACATGAAATCGTTGGAAGCATTCCTCAATCTCTTAGCGCTCTTATGAATCTGCAAGAATACCATAGGATCGGTATCTCCTCCATAAGCCTTCAAATCTAGAAGTTCAAACTTCTCGGGCATGGGTGTGCCTCGTATGCGTTGGATGAATGGATGGTTGTCTTCCTCCTTGCCTCCTTTAGATCCGAGAACCTTTGCAGTAGCTCCTCGATTGTTGAGGGTACTCGAGGTGGAGGTATGCCCACTCGAGAGGGATGAGTCTCTTCTCGAGTTATAATGTAATGTCCTCGAAACTTGCCTTAGGGTTTGGTTCACCTTATTTTGAGAAGGTACCCGGATTGTTGACCAAGCATTGTCATTGATTGCTACCAAGTACATGAAAACTCTTCACAAAATCCTGAAACTTATTGAACAAGTTGGGTTGAAATTCGAAGAAAGCATCCATGATGGTTGGATCGAAACAAACCATCAAACGGCCTATTAGATGATGATTTGGCCAGCTTCTTGTCTTTTCGGTGGCAGTAGTGACAGTTTGATGTTTTTCTTGTGACATGGTGGCTGAATCCCAATCAGGGACTAATCTGCAAAAATTAGAAACATTTGGGGTCAAAATATCTACATTAGTAACTTTAGGGACCAATATGCAATTTTTTGAAATGGCAGAATTCCTTCACCAAACTGAAACGCCGCTACTCCTTTTGGCACTGAAAGTTGGTCAAGAGCAGTAATAACTTAGATCAATATCTGATGAGTGCATTTCGTACTATGCTTTTAGGATTCAATTTTACCTCTTTATGCTTTAATTATAAGTCTATTAGGTTAGGATTATATGTTTATAGGTTAATTTGGTGACTTATGGTAGTCCAGGAGCTGAAATGCAATATGAGCATAAAAGGGGGCAAAATGTGACAAATTGGTGAAGTTTGGGGCCAAACTGGAAGCTACTACAGGGAGTGATCGTGCAAGGGCTGAGATGCGCTGAATCCGGCAGGAAGAAGGAAGAAACTGGAGAGATACTTCAAACCTAAGGAAGAAGAGCCGTTGGTGAAGTGATGATGCTGACATTGGAGAAGATTGATGTGCCTTAAATCTGAAGTTATTCAACTAAATCTCTCCAAATAATGATTAGAGGTAATGTGGAAGTTGGGAGAAGTATGGGTCTCCTCTCTTTTGCATAAAACCAATCAGGTAAAGAGGAGACCAACATGGCTAAACAAGATCATTCCCCCAACCTCTATAAAAGGCACCAGCAGCATGAAGATGAAGGCATCGAAGACTAGAAACACTTAGAAGTAGAATAGTTAGTGTAGTTTAGTTCAGTTAGGAAGAAACAGAGTATAACTCTGGAAGGTAGACTCAGGGGTATCACTTGGAGAAGTGAGAAGCTGACTCTGCGAAATCAGCTGCACTTTACCACACTCCCCGACTTTACTCTTCCCATGTTTTCTTCTCTTTCTGTTGTAATCAGGATGGAGTCTTAACACCTGAACTTTGTGGTGTTTGAGCTCAAACCCATGAGTAGCTAAACTCATTGCTAGGGTCTAATCCGTCTACAATATATAATTATGTTTTAATTCATGCTCTCAAATGATATTTGTATGTTTAATTCTAGAGTTTCAATTATCCTTTTAGGTTGAACAGGCCATTCAAACTAATTGTGCTTGCATGTTAGGGGAATCCCGGAAAGGTAAACTTAAATTAGAACATCTAGAATAGCCGGTGACGAGGGGGTAACAGCCCAAGGTTTTCATAAGTATTAAGATTTTAAAAGAATTTCAAAGGGTTTCTACTTGTCTGGAGCAAGAATAATGAAAGATTTTGAGTAGAATTTTGGTCTTAGTGGTTTGACCATAGCATATATATATTTAACAATTGATGAACGCACTTGATTAAGATCTTGGGGTGTGTGTGTGTGTGTGTAGATCCCTTTCTCCGACCTTTCATTAATGATGTAAATTGATTTGGTCCTGAAGTACTATATTGCTATACATATAAAGTTGGTGGGTTGTCGAGGTCCTGAAAATAAAACCAACTTAAAACTACAGACAGCAGTAAGTTGTGTTGATCTCACAGGGACGGGTGAAACTCTAATAACCCCAAATGATTCGTCTAAAGAAACAACAACATTGAAGTAACAAATGATGACTCACGCAAGTGGCTTCACCATTTATGTGAGCAACAGTCGGACTGACAGACAATTTTAGAGAATGTAAAAATAGAGTATACAACTAAATTGAGCATTATAGGCAACAACTTTAGCTAAGTAAGACGAGCTACATAGAGTGAAAGAGCCCGGGGATCTTCCTCTCTTTCTATGCTACTTCTACGATGATTATACATCTATGTGGTACAAAGTGTGCTCGATCAGACGCTTATACATCCGTAAGTCACTGCTGATGTTCTTAAGGAAATCCCTCTAGTGATTAACAAGCTCTTTTCTGAATAAAATGTTTAAATTTTATGAGGCTATTAAAACCTAAAAACTTAGTTATCGCCCATACCAACTAGGTATCTTCCGATCCAAATTGGAACCTTTTTACCTCTAAGTCACCAGCTAGTTTTAATCATTCTAAATCATGTTTGCCCTAGTCGAGATTCACACAGTTTGCAAGTACAATTGTCTAGACAATCGGGCTAAACACAAGGTTGATTCAGTCATTAAAACTGGGCACACTTACATCATCCGAATGCAACTCTAAAGTACTTTCACATAGAAAAAGGGATTCAAGCCTAGCAAGTAGTCTAGCTACTCATATAGAACTGAGAAAAAAAACATGATCACAAGTTGAGAAGAATACAATAGAGATATAAAGATGCAATCTTTTCCAGAACTACAAACCACTCAGGCGAGTCGAGATATCACTCCCCTGAGTGTATGTCTCTGATGAACTCTCTGAGGTTTACGAGCTCTTCTCTCTTTCTCTACTTCACTAAACCCTAATCTCTCTATGCTATTCTTTGCTCCTCTTCTCCTCCTTACGAGTGGTCATCGCTTCCACTTTTTATAGACCTGAGCCACTCGTGATCACCATTGAGATGCAGCCACGTGTGCCAGTTATCAAGGGCATCAAGAACATTGCTTTTTCTGCTTGGCTCTTTAGCCATGATTCCATCTGCAAATTCTTGTCATTTTCTAACATCTTCAGGACCTAAATTGTGACGACCCTTCCTTGGCCTCTAATTATTTATCATTTCAATGAAGTTTTATGCCTTGAAAGTGGTCCTGAAATTGCCTCCTTGAACCGGCCTCCTTCTAAATTGGTCCTAAAAGTTGCCCCCTGATTTGTGCTTTTGATCCAATCGCCGAGTTCTGCCTTTTTCGAATTTTTCCTGCTATTTTAGACATTTTCAATTTAGTTGTAATGTTGAAAGAATAATGGTGAAAGTTGGCTTTTATCATAAATTTATCGCATTGGTGATGGCTGATCTCAAGGATAGTTGGTTCTCCATACTAGTCCATAGATGTTCCACCGGGCTTTTTCAAGAAACTAGGAATCAAACAAGGAGATCCATAGAAAGTCTTGCTCATTGTGGCGGAATTGGAAAATATTTTGTTCCTAGTGGTTCTTTTGTCACGTCGCTTTTGTGTTTTGCAAAGGACCTCATAGTCTTTATGAGGGGTTTGAAAAAGTTGATGGAGCAGTTAATGATCTTTTTCCAAGAATATGAAGATGCTTTAGGGCAGAAGATGAACAAGCAAAAAAGCTTCTTCCTCACTTCTGAAAAAATATGCAATTGAGCGTATGTATATGATTTCTAGAACCCTAAAAATGCCAAAGGGGCAATTTCCATTCACATATCTGGTTGTATATTTTTCAAAGGAAGAAAGAAGACGGTATATTTCCAATATTTATTGGATAGTTTTGAGAATCAATTACAAAGTTGGAAGAACAAATTTCTCTTAACTTTTCCAGTTTTGGAAAATGGACTTGGAATCAGAAGTTTGCAAGACATCGTTGATGCTTTGACCATTAAACTATGGCGGAAACGGAAGCGAAAAGGGGGCATTTGGAGCAGGTTTTTGAGTTCTTTATCACATTCAGCAAGAGAAAGAACGTCATGGAAACAAATTATCAAGGATGAGCAATGCGCAATCCGTCATACAACTATTATTCTACAGCGCGGCAATGTTTCTTTTTGGCACGACAATTGGCTGCTGTTTGCAGTGCTTAGTGATGGATTTCATGAAGACCTTCCTTTTCCAAATATTAGCGTCAAGGACTTCTTTCTTGACAGGCAGCATATGCTGAATGTGGTTCAGGATTTCATTCCAGCGCGAGTTGCTCAATTTCTTGCTGACTTCGTTCATGATTTTCAGGTTGATGATGATTTGCTTTTTGGGACGTGTACCTCTAGTGGAGGATTTACAATCAAAACAGCTTATGAGGTTATACGACGTCGCAATTGGAGGAAAGGTGGATGAAAAACGTGTGGAATTCGATTATCCCAGTAAAGGTATCGATTTTTTTGTAGCGACTGCAGAACAATTTGTTGGCTTTTCCTGAAGTTTTTGACAAGCCGTCGTCACACTAGTTAAATAATAATTACCTACTTAATACAATTACTAGTAGTAAAGTAGCAAGTAGAGTCGATCCCACGGAGAAGGAATACTAATTACCATGTATAAATTACTCCTATTATTATTTAGATAAATGTTGATCTCAGATTTATAAAATTTAAAACTAAAATAAATAAATAAAACAAAAGAAAATAATATTAATTCAAATAATCAGACAAAGAAAACCTAGGACATTGGGTTCACCTACCGAATATTCGGTTTACTTCAATTCATAAGTATTTGACTTTTAACCTCCATTAATCTCACAACGATTCACCTAATTAAGAACTATCCACTGTCGTGATATAATTCTCTTACTCTAATTAAGCCTATGACTACTGTCGTGACTATAAGAAATAACTAGAGCACATTAAGAACTTAAGAATCTAACGTTGCAAAGGTTGTGTTCCTACTGTTGTGGTTCACTACCTAAGTCCAATATTCCCATGAACTAATATTAATTTTCAACTGTCGTTCCATCAATTAATATCTTTAAACATGCAAGTAGTGGCCAGATACAAACATGGAATAAAAGCAAGAATATTAAATATTGATTAATGGAAAAATCAAATAATAATGAACCAAATAAACCAAATAAATTCGGTGGCTAGACCCAAGCCCTAGATTAAAAGAATTTAGCCACTAAACATTATCAAAAATAATTCAATAATATTTAGAGACATAATTCTAAAAATTTCTAAATTAAATAATTAAAACAAAAACAATAAAACCGGAAGTCTCGGCCGAAAACAAAAGCCTTGAATCCCTTGTTTGCTTCGGTTGGCGGAGTACTTGGCTACTTCGGTGGTGCGTGGATGTGATGGAGAAGAGGAAGAAGTTGGTGCTGCGTGTGTGGTGATGGAGGAGAGGAAGCAAGGTGGGCTGGTTGGACTTGGGCTGCTGGTTCGAAGGATGATGGTGAAGAGATGGTGTTGCGTGAAGGTGGAAGGGTGTTTTTGTCTCGGGTTCAAAGGAGGTTGGTGGTGGGAGGCAGCGCGAAGGTTAAGGTGATGCGTGGAGGTGATGGTGATGGAGGAAGCAAGAAGGTGGACAGCGGGGAGAGGGAGAAATTGCAGCGGTCAGGGTTTGTTTTCAACCGTAGGGTTTCGGTAGTTTTCGGTCAAGTTCTGTTGTAAAAATAAATCCCTAATCCTCCTTTTATAGGCTTCCGTCAAAACCCTACTTCTTGGAGAGGAAGAAAACTTGTTTTCCGAATAATATCAGGATTAAAATTCTAACCCAATTCCAATCCCAAATCAACCGTACAACCTTTATTTCGGCCAATTTTCCAAAAACTAAAAAAATTCCAAAATTGCATCATCGGCCCTCCAATTCTCTAAACTCATTAATTTCTTCCCCATCAATTGCTCCAATCTTCAATTCTTTCCCATTGAGTTGCTTTTAATTCGATTTTAGCTTCACAACTTCAACAATTCTTCATTTGAGTACAATTCCTATAATCAAAGATAAAATCACATAAATAACATATTTGTACTCAAAATATCAGCAAAATCTCACATGAAGGGATATAATGAAGAGGTGAAATATGAGCACATCCAATACCCCCAAATTTGAAATATTGCTTGTCCTTAAGTATTCCCAAAAATCAAAAAAAAATATTAAATTATTTAATTAGGCGGCCTCATCAAAGAACACAAAGACTTCAACTACCTCTAGTATGTACTAGCTAACAAAATGCAAACCATATGCACTTTTAGCCCCCCGCTTGTGTGTGTGTGCGATTCGTTTCTTAGGGACATCACTTTACATTCAACATAGAAAACAAAAAATCTACTGCAAATATGCCATATATTAAGACTTTAACATAGATTCACATTTCATACCATATTTCAATGCAATAGACCACTAACCATACTATGAAGTAGAAGGACTTATCTCACAGACAACCTATTCCCCCTCGTAACCCATTCTTCGGTCCATGCGGCTTTTCTTTAGGACTCTTTCCAACTCAGACCACTACCCAGAGCATTTTTCCACTCCTTTACATAGTGGCTCAGCAACTTAGGGCAGTCTATATATCTATTTTTTCTCACCGGGCCTGAGGACTCTCCGCTCAGGTTGCCAATTCCTCACCTCTCAATGGGCTAGCATCAACATTGAATGCTCTTCCTTTCTCCCTCATTAGAATTAACCTAACCTCAGAAGCATCCGCCAACACCCTTCCCCCAAACTTACTTAACACAAAGTGTCAAAGCAATAAGGTTTCTAAGGCTGATATTGGGTTAATGCCTTGCTTTTTCTTCAAAACATGATGGGTTCCACATACAAATTATATAAGTATAAGTGAATCAAACACAACTTTTCATGGCATATCTACATCAAACTTATGCAACTATGTCTTACTTGAGGCTCATCCCACAGTCACGACTAAGTGCATAAAAAACAGGGTAATCGAAGCAACATATAGAAATACATAAGCTAAGCAGTACAATTCAAAATAGTCTAATTCTTACATGTTATAGATAGTCAAACCATCTTCATCATAGGCCTTTTTGGATTTTTCAATTTTTTTCAATTTTTATGGTTTTTAATGAAAATAAACACAAAACACACCAAACACAAAACACAAATTCCTCTCCCCCACACTTAAAGTATACATTGCCCTCAATGTATAAAACACAAAAGGCAAGACAACCAAGTGAAAAGAAAAGAAAAGACATAAACAAAAAGAACGAAAAGAAACGACACAACCTTAGGAATGCAAAACAGAGGACCGGAATTGTTGAATAAGCTGTTGCAACTGCCATCCAAGCACACGACCAACTTCTTCAGACTTCTGGATGTTTCATTTTCAACACCACTGGACACCAGAGTTCCGCCCTTCCAACAAACCTAATTGGAAACTAAAAGAAATTAGAAAAACAAACCTAAAAATAGATGATTAAGAAAAACCACGAAAATCCAGAAATCAAAGATCTCCAGATAATCAGGAAAAAAAAACTTAACCATCAACTTATTAATGAAAGAAAAAGAAAAATAAAACAAGATAAAGAATTGGGTTGCCTCCCAATAAGCGGTTCTTTAAAGTCATGAGCCGGACTTTATGGCTGATCAATCATGTGAACGGTCACTCAAAAAGTAAGAAACTTCTTGAGGTACCATCTCTCCAGCTACATATAACTTCAGCCGCTGTCCATTAACCTTTAAAGGACCATGCACATTATTTTGTATCTTAACAGCACCATACGGGAACACCTTAGTCACGGTAAATGGTCCAGACCACCTTGAACGAAGTTTTCTAGGAAACAACTTTAGTCGCGAGTTAAAAAGTAAAACCTTCTGACCTACTTCAAACTCCCTCTTCTGAATATGCTTATCATGCCAAAATTTAGTTTTCTCTTTGTAAAGCTTTGCACTCTCATAAGCATCCAGTCTAAACTCTTCCAACTCACTGAGTTGCAATAATCTCTTTTCGCCAGCAGCCTTCAAATTCATATTCAACTCTTTCACAGCCCAATAAGCTCGATTCTCTAACTCCACTGGTAAATGACATGATTTCCCAAACACTAATCGATATGGAGACATATCCAATGGTGTCTTAAAAGCTGTCCTATAAGCCCAGAGAGCATCATCCAATTTCAAGGACCAATCTTTCCTTGAATGCCCCACTGTCTTCTCAAGAATTTTCTTCAATTCTCGATTCGCCAACTCTGCTTGCCTATTGGTTTGAGGATGGTAGGCAAGAGGAACCTTATGAGTAACACAATATTTCTTCAACAGCGCATCCAAATTCCGATTACAAAAGTGGGTACCTCCATCACTAATGATAGCTCGTGGAACACCAAATCTTGTAAACATATTCTTTTTGAGAAATTTAATCACCACACGAGAATCATTAGTTTGAGTGGCTATGGCCTCGACCCATTTTGACACATAATCCACCGCAACCAGAATATACTGATTGCTGAAAGAAGATGGAAATGGCCCCATGAAATCTATACCCCAGACATAAAAAAGCTCCACCTCCAGAATACCATTCAAAGGCATCTCATTACGCTTGGAAATATTACCCATTCTTTGACATCTGTCACATTTCTCCGCAAACTTTCTGGCATCTTTATACATGCTTGGCCAATAGAATCCTGACTGCCAAACCTTAGCTGAAGTTTTAGATGAACTGAAATGGCCTCCACACTCTAAAGAATGGCAATGTGTAAGTATATCTTCAAACTCATCCTCTGGCACACATCTTCTAATAATCCCATCAGCACAAAACTTGAATAGTAGTGGCTCTTCCCAGAAATAATGCTTTACGTCCCATAAAAACTTCTTCTTCTGCTGATAGCTGAATTCAGGGGGAATAACACCACTTACTAGATAGTTGACCAAATCTGCATACCATGGAACCGAAGAGAGCTAAAATTCTTTCATCAGGAAATTCTTCATTGATTGGAAGCTCTACTTCTTTTGCTGGCATTACAATTCGAGACAGATGATCAGCTACTGCATTCTCAAGCCCTTTTTTATCCTTGATCTCTAAATCAAATTCCTGTAATAACAACACCCAACGAATAAGTCTTGGCTTTGCATCTTTCTTAGCCAACAAATACTTGATTGCTGCATGGTCAGTGTAAAGTATAACTTTTGAACCAACTAGATATGATCTAAATTTATCAAAAGCAAAAACAACAGCAAGCAATTCTTTCTCGGAAGTTGCATAATTAATTTGAGCATCATTCATCAATTTACTAGCATAGGAAATAACATGCAACTTCTTATCCTTTCTTTGACCAAGAACTGCACCTAGAGCATAATCACTAGCATCACACATCAGCTCAAAAGGTAAACTCCAATCAGGTGCTGCTAAAATAGGGGCTGTAATTAAAGCTTTCTTCAAGGCATTGAAAGAAGTTAAACAATCATCAGTAAACTCAAAAGCCACATCTTTGCTCAACAAATTGCACAAAGCTTTAGTAATCTTGGAAAAATCTTTAATAAAACGACGATAAAAACTAGCGTGTCCAAGAAAACTTCTAACTCCCTTTGTTGAAATTGGTGGAGGCAATTTCTCAATAGCTTCTATTTTAGCACGATCCACCTCAATACCTTTGGAAGAAATCTTATGCCCCAAAACTATACCTTCCTGCACCATGAAATGACACTTCTCCCAATTCAAAAACAAGGTTAGTCTCTTCACAACGTTGTAAAACCAAAGAAAGGTTAGCAAGACAAATATCAAAAGAAGATCCAAACACAGAAAAATCATCCATAAACACTTCCATAATCTTCTCAATGAAATCAGAAAATATAGCCATCATACAACATTGAAAAAAGCAGGAGCATTACACAAACCAAACGGCATCCTACGAAATGCAAAAGTACCATAAGGACATGTAAAAGTAGTCTTTTCTTGATCTTCAGGAGCAATAGGAATTTGATTGTAACCAGAATATCCATCAAGAAAACAATATAATTTATGCCCAACAAGTCTTTCAAGAATTTGCTCAAGAAAAGGTAAAGGAAAATGATCTTTCCTAGTAGCACTATTCAACTTCCTATAATCAATGCAAACTCTCCATCCATTCTGATCCTAGTAGAATCAATTCATTATTTTCATTTGCAACCACAGTCATCCCACCCTTCTTAGGTACAACTTGAACAGGACTAATCCACACACTATCAGAAATAGCAAAAATAATACCAGCATCTAACCATTTCAGAATCTCATTTTTAACTACTTCTTTCATGTGAGGATTCAACCTTCTTTGATGTTCAATCACAGTTTATGATCATCTTCCATTAAGATCCTATGCATGCAAACAGAAGGGCTAATTCCCTTCATATCAGAAATTGTCCAACCAATAGCTTTCTTTCTCAATCTTAAAACACGCAACAATTTCTCAAGTTGTGCATCAGTCAACAAAGAACTCACAATCACAGGCAATGTATTATTCTCACCTAAAAATGCATACCTGAGATGTGGAGGAAGTGGTTTCAACTCAAGAACATGAGCTTCCACTGAAGAAGGTGGTGGTAAAGACTTACCTTTAACCAATTCTTCAAAACAAACCTTCTCTACACGGGGAAATTTCATAGTACAAGCAACTTCAACAACTTCTTCCCTTTCATCATCAACAGTACCTGTAGTACTCAAACAAAGCTCAAGAGAGTCTTTGGAAATACCTAGCAAAGAATAAGCTTTTGTTAATTCATCAAGTACATCAATACTGAAAACATGATCAGTAAAAACAGGATACTTAGTCCTTAGAGAAGGTAAACTCTACAGAGTCTTCACCAACATGAAATTTCAAACTCCCATTTTTAACATCAATTACTGCACCGGCTGTAGCTAGAAAAGGACGGCCTAAGATAATTGGAATTTCAGTATCTTCCTCCATTTCCAACACAACAAAGTCAACAGGGATATAAAATTTCTTTACTTTAACTAGCACATTTTCCAAAACTCCCTTAGGATAAGTTAAAGACCTATCAGCTAGTTGCAAAGTAATGCTAGTGGACCACAATTCTTTCAAACCAAGTTTCCTACAAACAGACAAAGGCATGAGTGAAACACTAGCCCCTGAGTCACACAAAGCTTTTCTAAAATCAACATCACCAATAGTAAGAGGAATAAAGAAACTCCCTGGATCTTTCAGCTTTGGAGGCAACTTCTTTTGAATGATTGCACTACACTCCTCTGATAATGCTTTTGTCTCAAAATCTTCCACTTTCCTTCGGTTGGAAATGATCTACTTCAAAAACTTCCCATAAGCTGGAATCTGAGCTAAAGCATCTGCAAAAGGAATGTTTATGTGTAATTGCCTAAAAACTTTAAGAAATTTCTCAAATTGCTTATCTTGCTTTGTTCGCTGCAATCTCTGCGGAAAAAGCACTGGAGGAACATGAGGTTGAACTGGTGGCGAAACTGGTATCTTTTCTTCCTCTTTTTCGACCTTCTTTTCATCAATCTGTTCACTCTCCTTATTCTTCTCATCAACCATCACAAAGTCTTCATCAATTTTGGCTTCTTCTTGGTTACCTACTTGCTTTCCACTTCTCAAGGTAATAGCTTTACAATGCTCTCGAGGGTTGATATCTGGCTTGCTTGGCAACTGACCTTGCTCGCGAGTATTTGTTGATGTAGCCCTTTGACTCACTTGCATCTCCAAGGCCCTATGAGCAGTAGTCAATTGATCTAACCTTGATTCTATTCTGTTAGACCGTTCATTATTTTCACTCAACGATTTCTCCATTCTCTCCAAACTTGCCTCCGTTGCTGACTTAGGTGCAGACTGGTTTGACTTTGCTTGGAAACCAGGAGGGTTTTGAGGTCTTGCATTAAAGTCTTGAGCCCCTTGATTATTCCAAGAAAAGTTTGGATGATTTCGCCAGCCAGGATTGTATATGTTGGAGTATGGATTGTTTTGTTGCTGAGATTTGCTGAAATTAGAGACATATTGTGCACTTGCCAGTTGCATACATTCAGAACTCAAATGAGGACCTCCACAGAACTCACAGACAGTGGCATGGAAGACTGCATTAGCATTTACAAGATTACCTATCGCCTTGGTCAGTGCATCTATCTTTGTGTTCATGGCACTTAGTTCATTGACTTCATACATTCCAGCAGGCTTCTTGGTAACACTTCTCGAGTTCGACCATTGATTCCTATTCTTTGCCATAGTTTGAAACAATTCATAGGCATCATCAATTGACTTATCCATTAATGAACCTCCAACTACAACATCCACATTGTTTCTTGCAAAGTCTGTTAATCTTTGATAGAAAGTCTGAACTAGAGTACTTTTCTCAATTCCATGGTGAGGATATCTTCTTTGCAATTCCTTGAATCTTGTCCATGCAGCATGAAATGTCTCATCATCTTCTTGAATAAACCCAGTAATTTGATTTGTCAATTTCGTTGCCTTATGTGGTGGGAAGAAATTGATCAGGAATTCCTTGTAAAGCTCATCCCAAGTTGTGATGGAACCAGGATCGCAAGTATTCAACCAATTCTTTGCTTTTCCCCTCAATGAAAAAGGGAAAGTCTCAGCCGGATTGCATCTGATGTCACACCATTTATCTTCACAGTATCACAGATCTCTAAAAAGTTGTCAATATGCGCATTTGGATCCTCATTGTTAAAACCGAAGAATTGATTCTGCTGCACCATCTGGATCAATGCTGGCTTGAGCTCAAAGGTATTCGCAGCAATGTAGGCCTAGTAATACTTGACCTAGCAACATTCTCCGTAGGTGTGAAGTAATTCCTCAATGTCCGAGTGTTTACTCTATCGCCCATGGTTTCACTCTGATTCTTCTCCTTTCTTAGCCTTGCTTCTTTTCTGTTCGCACGAGCTGTTCTCTCGATCTCTGGATCAAATTGCAAAGTCTCAGAATTAGCACTTCGCATATAAGAACAAGACAAAAATATTTGGAAAAAATAACTAAAATAAAAAAATCTAAACTAATAAAAGAAAGTAATCTAAATTCGATATTAGCTGCCTTCCCCGGCAACGGCGCCAAATTTGACAAGCCGTCGTCACACTAGTCAAATAATAACTACCTAGTTAATTCAATTACTAGTAGTAAGTAGCAAGCAGGCTCGATCCCACAGAGAAGGAATACTAATTACCAGGTATAAATTACTCCTATTATTATCTAGATAAATGCTGATCTCAGATTTATAAAATTTAAAATTAAAACAAATAAATAAAATAAAAGAAAATAATATTAATTCAAATAATCAGACAAAGAAAACCTAGGACATTGGGTTCACCTACCGAATATTCGGTTTAGTTCAATTCATAAGTATTTGACTTTTAACCTCCATTAATCTCACAACGATTCACCTAATTAAGAACTATCCATTGTCGTGATATAATTCTCTTACTCTAATTAATCCTATGACTACTGTCGTGACTATAGGAAATAACTAGAGCACATTAAGAACTTAAAAATCTAACGTTGCAAAGGTTGTGTTCCTACTGTCGTGGTTCACTACCTAAGTCCAATATTCCCATGAACTAATATTAATTTTCAACTGTCGTTCCACAAATTAATATCTTTAAACATGCAAGTAGTGGCCAGTTACAAACATAGAATAAAAGCAAAAATATTAAACATTGATTAATGGAAAAATCAAATAATAATGAACCAAATAAACCAAATAAATTCGGTGGCTACACCCAAGCCCTAGATTAAAAGAATTTAGCCACTAAACATTATCAAAAATAATTCAATAATATTTAGAGACATAATTCTAAACATTTCTAAATTAAATAATTAAAACAAAAACAATAAAACCCGGAAGTCTCGGCCGAAAACAAAAGCCTTGAATCCCTTGTTTGCTTCAGTTGGCGGAGTACTTGGCTGCTTCGGTGGTGCGTGGACGTGATGGAGAAGAGGAAGAAGTTGGTGCTGCGTGTGTGGTGATGGAGGAGAGGAAGCAAGGTGGGCTGGTTGGACTTGAGCTGCTGGTTTGAAGGATGATGTTGAAGAGATGGTGTTGCGTGAAGGTGGAAGGGTGTTTTTGTCTCGGGTTCAAAGGAGGTTGGTGGTGGGAGGCAGCGCGAAGGTGAAGGTGATGCGTGGAGGTGATGGAGGAAGCAAGAAGGTGGATGGCGGGGAGAGGGAGAAATTGCAGCGGTCAGGGTTTGTTTTCAACCGTAGGGTTTCAGTGAGTTTGCGGTCAAGTTCCCTTGTAAAAATAAATCCCTAATCCTCCTTTTATAGGCTTCCGTCAAAACCCTACTTCTTGGAGAGGAAGAAAACTTGTTTTCTAAATAATATCGGGATTAAAATTCTTACCCAATTCCAATCCCAAATCAACCGTACAACCTTTATTTCGGGCAATTTTCCAAAAACTAAAAACAATTCCAAAATTGCATTATCGGCCCTCTAATTCTCTGAACTCATTAATTTCTTCCCCATCAATTGCTCCAATCTTCAATTCTTTCCCATTGAATTGCTTTTAATTTGATTTTGGCTTCACAACTTCAACAATTCTTCATTTGAATACAATTCCTATAATCAAAGATAAAATCACATAAATAACATATTTGTACTCAAAATATCAACAAAATCTCACATTAAGGGATATAATAAATAGGTGAAATATGAGCACATCAGTTTTGGCTAGAATGCAGATCAATATTTTGCCTTCTGTTTGTTACCTCTGTTTTGCAAATTCCGATGGCCTTGGCCATTGCTTTACTGAGTGCTCGTTTATTCGAAGATTATGGTCGCATTTTGCTGCGTTAATCGGGCTTAATGTAGCGGGGACTCAAACCCTAGACATGATGCTTAAAAAAATGGTGGATAAAGGGGGATACGACGACTGCTCATGGTGCATTTCGTATGATTCTTCCGTCCATTATCCTCTGGGAAATTTCGAAGGCGCATAACAAGGGATTCAATGAAGGAATTAGAGCTGACTTTCAGACCATGGTGCGTGCAATACTGGATCAAATTCGTTTTATCATGATGATACACAATTTCAAGGTTCGCAGTGAGGAAGAAAAAGGTTTTTTCATAACCTCCTTGGTGTTAACCTAAGTCAAGTTATTTGGCCTAGGGTTTGGAGAGTGGCGTGGATACCTCCGACAGCTGGCTATTATGTTTTAAACATGAATGGTTCATCATGCTTACAGGAAGCAGGCTATGGATTTGTGATCCGAAGGGGGTAGGTAGTATCTTCTTGTATGGAGAAGGAGGGTATCTGGGAGACGGAGATAGTTTTAAAGCTGAAATCTATGGTGCTCTTTTTGGCTTAAGGAAACGTGATCGTTTGGGACTTCCAAATGTGACACTTCAAACGGAGAACAAAGCCCTATCTGATGTCCTGCACTCAAGTAAGGGTTTACTGTAGTCTTATTATGAACTTTTGCAGGAGATGCTTTTTATCATCCAGGAGAACATTACAAGGTTTCACATATATACAGGGAGTCTAATTCGGTTGCTGGTAGATTAGCAAAAGGTGCATCAAATGGTTTCTCAGAATCATATGCTAGTCTAGAATCTCTTCCAAGAGTTGTAAATGGATAATTGATTTTAGATCAATCTTCCTTTCCATATGTTAGAACTCGTCTGATTTGATGTATTATGGGTAAGTCTTATGCACTCTCATTTTCAGCTATTCAGAGAAATGGAATAAAAGAAAGGAGGATGGAACTAGGGAACTAGGTAGTATACATGTTCATCCCTTAGCTAGACCTCTTGGGTACATTATAATATATGGAACTGGTTATCTCAAAATTTTTCCTCTTGGGTATAGCTCTTGAATTTTTTGGTTAGTTGACACCTAAATGTCATCCTTTCTTTTGTTTTTTGTTTTAAAAAAAAAGGAATAAATTTCTCTCAGCTAGTGGCGCACTAGTTCTCATTCAGCATGTCCTTTCCGCTATTCCGAGACATACTTTCATAGCTATCGCACCACCCAAGTTAATTATCTTAGCATTAGAAAGTCAAGCTTTTCTTTGGGAATCAACGAAATTTGGTGAGTAAGAATTGGAGAGCTTGGAAAAGATTAACTTATCCCACTAAAAATGGTTTTGGCATTCGAAGTTTTCAAAGAAACATAGATGCGTCTTCAATAAAATAGTCGTGGAAGTTCAAATGTAAAGAAGGGATTTTTGCAAAGTTCGCTACCTATCTCCAGCAACGAAAATGAAGACAACTTGGGTTAGAGCGTCAAAGATGAAAAAATGGCAAACTCAAGGATGATAGCTGGATGGAAGACGGGCATATATGGCAAAAGTTGATACTTGGAGAAGGGCGTGTTTCGTTTTTGGAATGATAGCTGGATGGAAGACGGGCATATATGGCAAACTCAAGGATGAAAAAAGCCCCCATATAAGGATTTGCAGGGAAAATAATTTCTTACAAAAAAAGATTTTTATTTAACTGAATTATCTTCTATTTTGCAGGCACTGATAAAGCAAAGGTTACAAGGTATGGACCTGGTTTCTCCTCAAGTCAAAGATCGCCATGTATGGAAAGCTAACAATAGAAGGAACCTTTACGATTGCATCAGCCTTTTCGGAGCTACGAGAAATAAATGAAACAAGCCCAATCCTGAAATGCGTTTGGAATCGATATCTTCCTAAGAAAATCTCCTCCTTTGTGTGGAAGCTATTCAATAACCTAGTCCCTTTTCCAGAGATTTTGCAAAATTGGGTTTCTACTCGCAACCTTCTAGCTGCCCATCCTATTTGGAAAAAGAAGAAAGTATATCCCATATTTTCTTTCAGTGTCCAAAATCTCAGCAGATATGGAGGTACTTTTCGAAACTGTTGGGTATGTTTTTTGCCTTATCATGCAGGACATTTGAGTTATATTCAAAGCTTGGCTCTCGAGGTGTAATTTCCAATTGGCAAAGAAGACTGTGATCTCTATTGCTCCACCTGTGAGGATCCAACCCGACATTTGCTTAAACCAAGACGGCGAGGGTCGAATCGTAACCGTCTGCTTAGCTCGTGCCAGGACTCAAGCAGTAATCACTAAATCCATAATACAAAACTCCAAACTTAATACACTCACTTTCACAGTTTTACAACAAGGAGTTTCTAAAGTATTACAAAACTTACACCAAATGGAATCAAACTAAAACCATTGCAGCTGGAGGTCCAACTAAATCCAAAACACAATCATCACGTACTCACCGGTTCCTATTCCTATAAAATAGAAGTAAAAATACGGGTGAACTATACGTTTTATAGCCCGTGAGTATCCTCAAATAGGGAAAGTGTTTCTTTAAACAAAACAAAATTTGTTTATAAACAAAGAGTCAAGTAATCAAAATGTTCAGTTGGGAGCAGGGAATATTCAAAAACAATAATAGATCATTAACACGTTGAGAACAAAGTAGGAGATGTTTGACCATATCTCATTCAACAATTCAAGTACACACCACAACCGTTCCGTAACGACAAGTTTTAGCCACCGAGCGGAGCAGATTCCAGAAAGCTCGTAGGCTGGTTCAGATTCCGAAAACTCGAGGCAAATCACATGGATTCGGGGATTCAACCATCGAGCGGAACAGATGGCAAAAAGCGCATAGGTTGGTCCAGATTCCGGAAACTCGAGGAAGAACCAAAGAGATCTCAGCCTGGTTCAGGTTTTGGAATCGTAGTTCCAAAAAGGTTGGGCGATAAAGAGATGAGATGCCACGTGCACGGGCTTAACGATAAATTCAGTACATAATAAATGTATCAAGACAGTCAATAGGAGTTTGGTCAAACAAGGAAGTAAGGTTTACAACAAAACAAGATAGAAGTATATTGACAGCAAGGATGTCCTTTAGAGATTTATTCAAACAAACAACAACGAAAGTGGAGTGTTAGTTCGAAGAAACACTAGAAATGAAGAAAAGCAACAGCTTGGCACAAAACAGTTAGCTAGCCAAATCTTTTAGAAAGTAAGGTAGCTTTAAAAGCCAACTTTAGCAAGTGAGAATCAAAGCATAGATTGTCGCGGATTAATTAAGAATTCACTGGTTGTCTTTCAAAATGAAAAGGCATTCTTTTTAAAGCAACACTGGCTAATTATGGCGTACTTAACTCAGTTGATAAAATCATTTATAAAAGAAAGAAACTTGAAACTAAAAGTAGCCAGTGATAGTAGGAAACCATTAGCTCATCCAAGGCACTTAACTTTGTTCATAAAAACATTTAGAAAGGAACTTTAACTAATCACAACCAGGGATATTACGAAACTCAAAACTATTTCTAAACTGTTGGTTCTTGTAAAACGATAGAATGTTTGAGAGAAAATTTATACAATTAATTTCTCTTTTCACAAAACCAAAATTTCAGCCCAAAACCTTTCAAGGACAGTGATATCTTAAGCAATACAGAGATGTTTACAAGGATTACTAATGTAATAAAATCAGAGCAAAAGTAAAGAAGCTTTAAAAGCTAACACTAAGCAGTGAGCAATCATTTTCATAAAACTAGGAACATTTGAAAGCACTTAAAGATATCACAGCCTTCCGATTACAAATATTTACAGGAAAGATAGTTCCTAAACATTCCAGGAACACTAACAAAAGTAGTGAGAACAACTTTTTAAAGAGAATTTTTTGTAAAGAGAACAGAGAACACTCACCTAGGTCAGGAGCTACGACTATCAACCTAATCTTTCTTCTCGTTCTACTTCGATAATTAACCTAACAATAACTCCAGTTAGTAATTAACGAGGTTGTACGCCTAAACCAGCTTCCCATATATTTGTGCAAGTACTTTGTGAATAATTGATTAATCCCCGTCCTAGAGAATCCTACCGAAATAACCATCCATCCTACTGTTTAAGAAAAACTTAAAAACACAAGTGGGAGTATGGTTATCTTACCGTTTAGAGGGGTTAGAGGACCAATTTCCAGATCCCTAATTTGAAGGCTCCAAGTTTCGTGCTTCCCTTTTCTTCTCAAGCTTTAATTCTTCTTAGTTGGTCTCCCTTTTGTCTCCGGCCGATCCAACTGCAGGGAAACCGACGGCCTTGATTAAATTAAAGGGAATTAAAAGGGAGAAAGGGACGTGGTACTGATGGAGGTGACTCTCGGCTGACAAGAAGAAATGGAAGTGAGCCGATGGTGGAGAGAAAGAGGTTGCCGGCTGGAAAGATGGGGAAAGAAGGGAAAGATGATGTTTGCCATGATGGTTGATGCCTGTGTTGATGTTGATCGGGGTGATTCAAGGTGGCAGAGAGGAAACAGGTGGAACCCGGTGGTCGTCGTGGAAGGAATCGGGGAGGAGGTGGTGCGTTTTTGCCGGAAGAAAATGGAGCAGAATGATGGTGATGAACGACAGAGGGAGAGTGTTTTTTGGAATGATATTTTGGGTGGGCCAGATTTTTTTTTCTTAAGTCGGTTAGGAAAAACACTAGTTAATTTGGGGTTCTAGTTTCTTTTCTTTCTGTTGGGCCAGTTTTCTTCGATTGGCTTTGGAAGATTTGGGAGAAAGAAGCTTAGTTATTGTTGGGTTAGAATTGTGAACCGATTGGGACTTAAGCACTATTTAAAGGAATCGGCGGTAGGAGGAAGGACACAATCAAATTAGCATCAAATTGCTTCTTTAAATTTTCAGACTTTTATTTCCGATTTTATCTCTAAAATTAGGGTTCCTCAAGAACTCTCTAGACTAGGGCGATCATCGGCGGCTGTACTTGATCATTCAAGAATTTAATAAAATCTGGCCTACGGCCGATTCTTATTATTCCGAAATTCTTATTTTCAGTTTGTTTAGCACAAATTATAAAGAACAACACACAATCGTTTGATAGAAATATTGCGTGATTTTCCTAGGACGAAAATTGTGCAAACATATTTTTTGGCACGCCGGTGGAACTATACAACAGATGTGATCCCTCCTGATCAATCATTACCACCAGCAAGCACGCGCGGGCCCAGCACAAACGTCAACTCAGACCTTAAAGGGGCTAACGCCGAACAATTCACCAAAACAAACGAGTACTAGCGAGTCCGTGCTCAGCAAGGATATCATGAGCGCCATGGCAATATTGGTTGACCAGTAAATTCGTTGCAAGCAGAACTGGGTGCCATCAAAGCTCCGGGACAATGGCCGGTTACACCAAGTTTCTTAGGACAGGAGAAGCAGATGAATAAGATGCCAGAGAATTTCAGTATTAACCCTTTGCACTTTTTAGGTCATGATACTCTGGGATCGTCCCACTTTACAGTAGGTCCGTCCTCGCGTTTGTCGGGTGACACATCTGGGACGAAACAAACACCTAGTAGTTGGTATGAAAAAGTGGTACCAAGCCAACCAGCTTTTATTGCTCCTTATGGGAACTTTACTTTGGATGGTAGGACAGACCCACCGATTTCTGATCAATATCAGCCATATTCAGCAGCAGTAGCCACAAAAGGGGTACCTCCAGATCCTAGTACCGCAGGGCCATCTAAAACTGATGAAAGCAGTTAGCGGATGTATGCGGAAGAAACCGTTTGGATACAGGACCGATTGCCTGACGGGAGTTTCGGACCAATGACTCCGTGCAAGGTTCTTAAAGGAACGATTCCTCCTGCAGCCTTGTAAACAGCCTCAACTATCGAACCAGCAACAGAATCGGCGGTTGCCAACCAGCAAACTCAAAAGTCGGTGGAGTAACAATCGGTGACTGCTGGTAACAGGCTGTTAGTGTTATTGGGGGGATCATCAATGCCGCCTCATCCTACAAGAGAAGAGAGAGGTACATGAAAATCGATTGTGGATAGGTGTGGAGCATGAACAAAATAGGAATCGGGAAGCCGTTGCCAGAATTGCTGCCGCAGGCTCTAACCCGGCTCAAAACACTAATGTCTTTAGGACACCGACTCAAACACCGGCAGGAAACTCTCTAATCATTACCCACCGGTAGTATGTTACAATGGCTAATCAACATGGGCAACTTCAATATTTTCAAGTGTTACAACTCTCTAATCATTACCCACAGTTGGTGTCGGTTGTTAATCCACCAAATAGTGTGATAGGGAATGGAACCCAAGTAGCAAGGGTTCCTTTGGCACATCAATGTCCTCCGCTTAATGGGATGAACAACCAGTCACAGGAACCGGTGGTCAATCAGGTGGTTGTACTTGGTAGTAATAACCCGGCTGGTAATCAAATACTGACAGCTCAGGGACATATGGAAAACACCGGGCAACAACCAACTGGTGCAGGGCAGACGCCGCCAATTAATAATCCAGCATTGACGCCTGATCAGATTGAATTGCACCGATTGATGTCAGAGGTGCTACGGCGAGATTTGGGGTTCAAGATTCCAGAGGTTCCAGGAAAACCATATCCGAACCTAGTCGACTTGGAGCCTTTTCCCCGGAATTTCAAAATGCCCACATTCACTAAGTTTTTAGGTGATGATAGTACGAGGCCGGAGCATCACATATGGACGTACGAGCTGGAGCACAGGCAATTGACGAACAATGAATTTCACAAGCTGCGATTGTTTCCACAATCATTAACCGGCACGGCGTTGGAATGGTATCAAACATTGAGACCCAGATCGGTGGCCAATTGGGATGTTCAGAAAGATTTGTTTTTACAGAACTTCTACGTAAGCAAGCCAGAGTGTACCATTGTGGACCTTCATGGTGTTAACCAAAAGACTGCTGAAACTGGAGAACAATATTTGTTAAGATTCAGACAGATGAGAGCCACGATATCAGGGGAATACCCGGAGCAAACTATCATTACTATGGCTATAGTGGGTTTAACTAATTTTTTATTGAAGTTCGGATTGACAGGAAGGACTTTCCCTAACCTAGGCGAGTTGACTGAGGCGATTTGCCAATTAGATAAAGTCATTGCGGAAGAAGCTGAGAGCCGCAAAAGTCGTGGTAGGCAATGGTTTAATCCTCCTAATCAGCCGTCTGTAAACCAAGCTCAGTATTTTGGTTTGGATGAAGAGGATGAGCTTGAGGATATCAATGTGGCTGAGATAGTAAACATGAAGGGATATAGGTGTAGCGCTTTGAGAAAACCTAATACTCCACAAGCATATGGTATACCACCAGGACCGGGAACCGCTACTGGGGCGAAACCATGGTCTGATACTAATAATCCGGGATGAACTTATTCATTTGATATCACTCAGCAGGAAGCAATCTTTGAGGATATGTTAAAAACGGGCCATGTGACTTATCGGAAGAGACAGAAACAACCAAAACCTACTGAGATAGAAGGGAAAACGTACTGCAAGTATCATATGTCAATGACCCATGGAACGAATGATTGTGTGGTATTCCGCAATGTCATGTAGAAGATGATTAACAGTGGAGAGATTCAAGTGGAGAAACCAGCCACGGTAATGATAGAGCCGTTCCCGTGAATCACATGGTAGGAATGATAAATATGGATCCCCGAGCAATCGCGTATGCAAGACAGAAAGTGAGAATAGGTTGCCAAGACTGTGATTGAGTGATGGACTCAATGAAAGAAGTTTGCCAATTAGGAAGCGCAAACGGTGGGCATTTGCATCAATGTAGAATACTCCCGCAACAAAGAAGAGATAAATATTGAGGTAGATGGGCAGCTACAAACCTGGGTCAAGAAACTGCAAGTGCAGGAGGCGCATGAGAACTATCAACAAAAGGTAGCAACGTCTTTAACGCAGGCACTTCAGAACAGGCATGTTGAATGTCCGGGATTGTTAAACAAAGATGTTGGTCAGTATGACGCCAGACTGGGACCGAGACAGCCGATCCATGAATGGCTAGGTTCACGTATACCTCAAGGACTTGGAGAGAGCAGATTCCAGCCGAGGACGGCTAAAGACAGGTTATCTTGGCCAGACCGTCGTCAGGGAGTAAGTTTCGGAAGGTCCGCTTAACCATTCTTGCCGCCTATGAATAACACCACGGCAAGGATGGTGAGGCCCAATCAGGTTACGGACATTTTTCTGGCACAGAGTGGAACATCTCAGATTCCCGACTCCAGTGTCGGCAAGTAGTGGTATGACTCGGACTCAACGTTGGAGGTTGCAGCGTCAACGAGCAGGATGGTATCAGGAGTCAAAACGAAAGAGGAAGTTTCAACAATCACCTTACACTGCGGCTAGGAAATAGACTCGAGTAGTCAAGCAGTGGCGAGTCAAGGAGTAGGACAATATGGATATTAATATGGTGTATGTACTTCCCAAGGAGTTCGCTGTTAGACAAACCGTGGCAGAACTATTGAAAGTAAAGGTTGTTAAGCCAGAAGAAGTACCAATGCCGAAAGCTAATCAACAGTTGAAAGAAGTATTGGGTATTAAAGTGACAACTGATGGAGATTCTCCAACAGTAGTAATTTCTGTGCCAGAATCGATGTCTACTAGCCATGTGAAGCCGCTATATGTGCAGGCTTTGTTGAATGGTGTTCCTATAAATAAGATATTAGTTGACAATGGCACGGCTGTAAATATTATGCCCACTTCCACTTTATGAAGGTTGGGAAAACAAGAAGTGTATCTGGTCCCTACTGAGATTGCAGTCAGTGGTTTTACGAGAGATGTGACAAGTACTCGGGGAATATTGTCAATTAAGGTAGAGTTAGGCTCTCAAGCAGTCATATCGGCTTTCTTTATAGTGGATACCACAGGATCTTACGATGCTATGTTAGGCCGTGACTAGATTTATTCGGTCAAATGCGTTCCTTCATCTTTTCATCAAGCTCTGGTAACCTGAGGGGCAGGCGGACCAGAAGTAATAAGGTTTGATGCTAAGCCTTTCATGGTTCAAAGCAATGCGGCTGAGGCGTTTTATTATAAAAAAAATGTTGGACCATGTAGGTTACTCGGGATTGATAAATATGGTAGACCTATGACCGCAACGCCTATGAAGAATATAGGGTCAGGGAGTGGAAGATGTTTTTGCAAGAGATCCGAAGGCCATGTCAATATTTGGCACCCAAGCCGCAGGATGCTGGATCGATTATAGAAGAGGTTTCCGATGATGGTGAAGGATTCAATAATTGATTGGTTGGAGTCATTGGCATTATGTATAGTAGATGTTGTTTGTGAAGATGAACCAGTGGTTGAATATGATGATATTGAATTATCGGAGTTGGCAAGAGCAAGTAGTAAGCTTGAGGATGACGCCGTGGTGACAAAAGAGCCAATTGAATCTTTGAATTTGGGAATCGGCGGAGAGCAAAAGCCAACATTTATAAGTGCGTTACTTTCTGGCGATCAGAAGAAGGCATTGACAAAGGTATTGATGGAGTATCGGGATTGTTTTGCATGGGATTATACCGAAATGCCAGGAATGGATCGTAGTTTGATTGAGCACATGATTCCCACAAAGAAGGAATTCAAGCCAAAACAACAGGCGCCACGAAGGTTTTCAGATAAAGTAACTGCTAAAATCAAGGAAGAGATATTAAGGTTATTAGCGGTTGGTTTTATAGAGGTGGCAGTTTACTCGGACTGGTTGGCAAATGTAGTACCGGTAATTAAGAAGAATGGTAAGACCAGAGTTTTCGTGGATTCCGTGATTTGAATCTGGCATCTCCAAAGGATGAATATCATATGCCGATTGCGGAGATATTGATCGACTGATTGGTTGGTTATCTATTTAAGAGCTTCGTAGACGGGAATGTTGGGTATAATCATATTTATATTGCTGAGAAGGATGTCCCAAAGATGGTATTTCAGTGCCCAGGAGCGTTAGGAATCTTTCAGTGGAGAGTAATGCCATTTGGGTTAAAGAATGCCGGAGCGACATGTCAAAGGGCCATGAATTATATTTTTCACGATACGATTGGAAATATGGTGGAAGTATATATTGACGACGTGGTGATAAAGTCTCATACTTTTGAGGAACATCTGGATCAGTTGGCTCAAGCTTTTGCCCGGATGAAGAAATATAAGCTAAATTTGAATACATTGAAGTGTGCATTCTGGGTAACTTCTAGAAATTAAATGGGATTCTTAGTCCAAGAGAAAGGGATAGAAGTTGATACTGAGAAAGCCAAGGCTATTATAGATGCTAGACTGCCAAGAAATAATAAAGAGTTGCAGAGATTGATTGGCAAGATGAATTTCTTGAGACCGTTTATAGCAAATTTATCTAGAAAAATCAAGGTGTTTTTGCCATTGTTGAAGTCCAATAATACCGGTGAGTTCGTTTGGGGAGAAGCACAACAAGAAGCTTTTGATCGGTTGAAGAGATATTTGGTAAATCCGCTTGTGATGACATCATCACAAGGTGGGAGGCCATTGAAACTGTATATATCGGCTACAGAGGATTCTATTGGGTGTTTCTTGGCTCATGATGGTGAAGATGGGCTAGAAAGAGCAGTGTATTGCCTAAGCCGGTTGTTGAATGATGCCGAAAGGCGGTATCCGCCCATAGAGAAGCTATGCTTAGCTTTATATTATGCTGCTGTAAAATTAAAACATTATATGTTACCAGTTATTGTGTATGTGATTAGTAAAGTGAATTTGATTAGATACATGTTATATCGGCCGACTATGAGTGGCCGTTTGGGAAAATGGGCGTTAGCGTTAATGGAATATCAATTCCAGCATGTACCCCAGTCAGTGGTTAAAGGACATGCGTTGGCGGAGTTTTTGGCAAAGTATCCGTCATTAGATAGGGATTGGTCTGAGAAAGAGGTAGAATCTTATGAAATTGTGGCCCTGGAAGAAAGACCATGGGATATATAGTTTAGATGGGTCTACTACTTTTGTAAAAAGAGGAGCTAGGATTATGATGTTATCACCAAACGGTGTGGCCATGAAGGTGCAGGTCAGAGTGGGATTTAAATATACTAACAATCAGGCGGAGTAAGAAGGCATCGTGTATGGTTTGTTAGGCTTTGCTGTTTAATAAAGTAAAGCGTGCAAAGGTGGTTGGTGATTCTTGGTTGATTATTCAGCAAGCTTCGAATGAATGTCGTTGCAATGATGATGTGCTAGTTAAGTATTGGAAAATTGTAGAAAGGCTAAAGGAACGGTTTGATCACATCGAGTTTGAATATCGACCTAGAGAGTGTAACCAAGACGCTAATAGATCAGTCGCTTTCTTTCTATGTTGTTGACTTAGATCGGCCAGCATATGAAGATTCGGTGGCAGTTATAAATAATGTAGGTACAAAAACAGATTGGAGGGCACCACTGATCGAGTGTTTGGCTTTCCCGGAAAGAAAGGTTGATTCGAAACTCCGAAAACAGTAAGCTAATTACTTGCTCATTGACGGGTTGTTGTACAAGAAAATAGAAGATGGGGTATTGCTGAAATGTGTTAGCAAACCAGAAGCGTTTTTAATTATACTGGAAGTGCATGAAGGAGTTTGTGGTGCTCATCAGGGTGGAAGGAAAATGTCTTGGTTGATTCAAAGGTACGGTTATTTTTGGCCAAGTATAACCAAAGATTGATTCAAAGGGTGTAAGGAATGTCAAAAGCATGGGTATATTCAGAAGATGCACCCAGAGCCGATGCAGATCATAGTGAAACCATGGTCGTTTAGGTGCTGGCAATGGATTTGATTGGGATAATTTATCCTCTGTCAAGTGAAGGCCACAAGTATGTTATAGAAACTACCGATTACTTCACTAAATGGGTAGAGGCGATTCCAATAAAAGAGGCCAATCAGAAAATTGTAATTAAGTTTGTGAAAGAGAACATCATTTATAAATTTGGAATTCCAGAAACTATAGTTACTGATCAGGCCCAGTACTTTGTTGAAAAATATATGGTAGAATTTGCTAAGGAGATTGGATTTGCTTATACGCATTCTTCTGCATATTTTGCACAAGGGAATAGAAAAGCTGAAGCTTCTAACAGAATTCTTAAGGGGATTGTGCAAAAATCTATAGATGAAAACCCAAGAGAATGGCATGAATTGGTTCCCCAAGCTTTATGGGCTTATCGGACAACTAAGCGAGGAGGAACTGGAACTACTCCTTATGAGTTGGTTTATGGGCAAGATGCAGTATTACCGGTTGAACAATTAGTCAAGTCGGTAAGGGTAGCTGATCAGTATCCTATCAATTCAGAGGAGTATCAACTGGCAATGCATGAGCAATACGAAAGGGTAATGGAAACAAGGAAACAAGCTATCCAACTTATTCCAGTTAGAAAAGGAGAGAATGTTCAAGCAATATCAGAGGAATACAAGGCAGAGGATGTTTGAACTTAGGGACAAAGTTTGGAAAGCGATTTTGCCGATTGGACAGAAAGACCACAGTTTAGGTAAATGGTCATATACATGGGAAGGTCCATTTATCATACATCAGAGTTTAGGCAAAGGGGTTTATAGGCTCAAGTCATCAACAGGAGAAGTTCATGCAAAAACAGTTAATGTTATACTCCTAAAGAAGTATCATGCATCAGCATAGGATCAACTAAGTGCCACAGATCAACAGATAGCCAAAGAGTTAGCAAGGCAAAGATATGAATAGTAAAGCAGTTTTGTTCAGAGAAAGAAAAAAAAAACCATCGAAAAGTAAAAGAAATATCCCAAGCATAATGCACGTGGCCAACAAGATCAAGAGAAATAAATTGTTTTAAGACCCACGCAGGGACCAATGGTGATAAATTGTTCAGAACAAGGGATTTACTCACCCTTCGATTCACTAGAATGTTCTGGAATAGGTCCTGCACTAGCATCAACCATCAATTGTCTCAGAGCGGCTACCACTTTCCCCCATGTTGAATGAGTATCCATCAGTTTGGCACCAACTTGATCATTTAATGGCCTAGCAGTTTCAGCTTTGTAGTGCTATTATTCAACCTGATTAAGAGCTTTAGCCGCCTGATCGGATAACGGGACCAGCTCTCAGTTCTTGGCTGCAATCTGATCCTTAATCTCTTGAAGTTTCATCTCCAAATTCTGTTGGGACAAGGTCGATTCTACCAATTCTTTTTCAACTGGTTCCATCTGCTAAGCACAAGTCTGAACCCGTTCTTGGCTTTTGGCTAAGTTAGCTTCATAGATGGGCAGATTCTTCCGGATGTCCGAGTTGGAGATGTATTTCTTTTGTAGATCATCGAACTTAGCAAGGAACTCATTTATAATTTCGGCGGTGACGCTGGTCATGCCCCTAGCCACAAGAGCTTCAAGGTCCTTCTTGATCTGATCAGATTGGCCACAAGGGTTCCTATTGTTCTCCGGATTGCCACCTTGGTTAGCCATTTCAGATGAACCTTCTTGGTTGTCCTGTTGCACCCGGTTCTGCCTTCTTCTTGCCGCTCTGGCTCTACGGATGGTAGCTTCGATTTCTGGGTCAAACACGGGTTCACTTCGTTGGTGCCTTCTAGTCATACACCAAAGAAAAGAAGAAGCTTAGTGAGGTAACCAGAGAAGAATTTTATATATACACACAAACAAAAACAACAAATTTTTGGAGGTTTTACGCCGTTCCCGGCAACGGCGCCACTTTCTGGTGCTTGCCGAGTTCACCAAAAAAAAGATAAATATTACTAGCTTCGATTATGAGTTTTGTAGATAATGGAAGCTAGGTCGATTGCACGAGGACATCTAATTACCAAATTTGTTGTAAAGAAAAACTGTCAGTCAACAAGGTGTCACTCAGGAGAATGAAACAGTCACTCAGGGGAATGGGGGCCAGGGGTGTTCTTCTCCTCTTCCTGCTGTTGTAGTTGTTTTATTAGCACAGTAATGGTTGAGTTCTTGTTCATTCAGCTCACTTATAACTCTAAGTCAGTTCCCATTTTTCCTAGAGTCATCTTTGCAACCTTAACAACCTATTTTCCAATGATTGATTCCAGCTACAAAGTCATTAAGTTCTTAGGCCTTCAAGAATGCTTATGTTAACTAAGTATATTCCTATCTTAGTTAAAACCATAGACTGTTACCTCTATGTCATAAGTTAAAGTTGAAACAATCCAAACCAAGTTTATCCTTCCAGATTTCCCTTAGTTCTAGCATGCATCCAATTTAGTGATCAAGTAAATGAATGTAGAAAAACTTTCAACCATAAAACAAGGAACAAAACCAGTGCTTTACAACTACAACATCAGTTGAGGAGAATAACCCCTGGGAGCTGTTTAGTTACTCATATAGATTAATGCTACATCTACTATATCGAAAGACATCATAGAAGTATGCATAGTAAACAGAATTCAAGCTAACAGTCAAAAGATGAGGAGAAAGCTTGTGCAGTTTCTGAGTCACTCCTGGGAGTGAAGGGGTTCACTCGTAGAACTGAAGAAGAAACTGGGTTGCTATTCTTCTACTTAGCTTCCTCACTGAGTCGTTGCTGCTTCTTTTTCTTTCTTGTCTTCTTCCTGGAGTTTTTCTGAGTGTTTTTGCAACTGAAAAGCTAACCAGAGACTGAGAGAGCCTTTCATTGAGAGTGCAGTTCCCTCTCTTATAGGGCTTTGCAGCCGGTGTCTTCATCATGAGAACCTCCCCATGCTTGGAGTTGTTTAATCCTCCCAATGTCTTGAGCCTGCAATCCAACTTGGCCGTTTCTTTTCTCTCTTCCAGCAGCAGCCGTTTTGCTCTCATTGATCAGCAGTGGTGGCTGGGATTGCAGCTGGGGGACAGGCATGCCTTTAGGAGGAGGCAAGGCCATTAATGACAAGATGCTTCTTGTCTAAGGCCCTTCTTCTTCGTCCAGCTCAGCACCCTTGCCTCAGCAGTCCATAATTTGCTCCTTTGGCTTCCAATTTTCAGCAATTATTCAGTCCGGTCCTTTCCTAACAATAACATGAAAATGAGCTAAGTAAATTGCACCAATGTCAAGGAATATCCCCAATTGTTCATCAAATACAAAGTTAAGTGTGATGCTTTTATGTAACAATTTAACTATTATCAACTCCCCCAAACTGGAAGAATTGCTTGTCCTCAAGCAAAAAACACTAAACTTTTGTTGGTACTTTCAGAATTGCACATAACAACTAGGGAAGACAAAATGACTGAAGATTGACTTATTCCCCTGAGTGAGGATTCCCACTCAGGTAAGTGACACTAAACAAGCAACAACCTTACACACAATCAGATAGGTGCTGTCAACTTTTCCGTCTCAGATTCAAGTAAAGAAAATATACATTTGAGGATACCAAATCTTTTCAATCCAGAGTCAAACAACCAACCTTCAGAGGGAATTTAGAATGCATATGCCACAAGTGTTTGTTCATGCCAAACCTACCAATCCATTCTAAGTTAACCGGTTAAACTTTTTGGTAGTCATTCTTGTGACCTGGTCTTGCCCAAGTTACTTGACTCGATTTACCTACTGACACTTCAATCCTGGAGTTCCTGCACAGCCTTTATGCTTTATTTATTTAGGAAATCTCTCTTTTTTTTTTTTTTAAATGGGGTGTAAATGGACCAATCTACAAGGGTGTTTTTCAACCTTATCTCTCCACTGCCTTATACCTCAACCCTTATTACTCCAACAGCTTGGAACTTTTTGTGGTGGTTCCTTGCTGTTACCCCTAAGGTTTCGGTTGATCCATTCCCTAAGATTTTTTTTTTTTTTTTTTTTGAACAAGAGCAAGCAGGCTGTGAATGGGTACCACAAAGGAAGTCTCAGATTTACGGCATTTCTCATCTAATTGTAGCTCAGAACTAGACACAGCTCACAACAGTGGATTAGTCATGCCAAATTTTAAGATTTATGTTCTAGGCAGTCACTTCCACGAGTGGCATTATTCATGTGTGTGAGTGAGTGTCAGCCATTCTTCTTTCATGCATCAGATTCAGTATCAAAAAGTGGTTTAACAAAATTGTTTTTCAAAACCATTATCATCCTAGACTGTTGACAGCTCCTTATAAGATTTTCATTTTGTTTTGAGAGATATTTTACAGAGTCAATCTAGACATGAACCTAATGGACCTAAATGACATTGTCCTGACATTGACCGACCTAACCAAAAACTAACTACAACTACTACTACTGCATTACTCCCCCCCAAACTTATCCTAAGCATTGCCCCCAATGCTTAACAACACTAACCCGGCAACAACAATAACAGAAAACAAAAGGTACAGAAAATAACACATGAAACATTAAACAGGTAACAAATAAATTGCTGATTAAGGGAAGCAGAACAGCACTTCCCTGAGTGTTCATTGAGGCATTCCGTGAAGTGGGTGGACTGGCGGATCATGCGGCATTGGGCAGTTTTCAGGGCATCCAATGCACTTGTGCATTTCCTGCAGGAATTTCTCCGTCCTCGTCTGGCATTGGTGGACGTAATCCAGGATGAACCTGCTCTGCTTGTTGAAATCCCTCTGCTTCAATTGTCCAGTTGAAGTGGGAGTGGATGTTGTTTGTCCCGGGCCATGAGGCACCTGGGGGTTTCTGGTCCAGCTTGTGCATCCTCAATGGTTGCTGCAAGTTGCTTTCTGCGTCGGTGTGCAGGAAGGTCACCCCTGCCCTTTTGCATAGCATGGTGACCATAACTGGGAAATACTAGCTCTTCATCTTTGGATCAGTGATGCATCGGGTGAGTTGCTCCCGGATGACTGAGGCTGCATCAAATGGTGTGTCTGTGGCAATGGCATACAGCAGCAGGGCCATCTCGTAGGTGACCTTAGCAGTGTAGGATGTTGGCATCAGGTTGCAGCAGATGAAATGGTGCCAGAGATTCAAGTCAGGCGTTTGCAACGCGTTTGCTGGAAATCCCAACGGGTTTTCTTGGTCATCCATTTCCCAGCTTGTGCCCTCTTTTGCCAATCTGGACAGAATGGCCTGTTTCAGCGGTTGATTTGGATGCAGGGCAGCCAGGGTTTCCCTGTAATCAATGCTTATTCTTGGTAATTTCCAGATGGCCCTGATGGCCTCTGTGCTGCAATTGACGCTGATGCCTCTGACGAACACTCCATCTCTGGGGGCAGTGTGGAAGTTGCCGTAAAATTCTTGCACAATCTGGATCCGTGGCTTGATCAGTGGTTTGGAGAAGGTCTCCCAGCCATGGCGCTTGATGTAGGCAAAAGCTGCGCCATCTTCACCGATTCCCCTTTCTGGAATGAACTTTCGCCTTATGTGTTTCAAAAAGAAATCCCAACCCTTCTTCCTTGGGAACAACCTGGGTTCCCATTCATCTGTGATGGCATTAAGGGCTTGTTCTTGCAGCGCCCTTGGTGGTTGTGGAGGTGGTGGTGGGGTGGGTTCTCTTGCAGGGGATGCTGGTGGAGTGGGCGTTCTTTGCTGTTTAGGAGAGGGCGAGGATGAGGAGGATGATATCCTTCTCCTTGTGTTGGAGGCGGTTTTGCGGGCAGCAGCCTTCCTCCTTGCCGGTGGCATCTTGTGACAAACCCTAAGAGTTGTATTGGCAAAATTGAAAGAGGGGTTTTGTGATTGAATCTGAAAATTGCCTTCTGTGCCTGGAAACTTAGAGAAATTGTTAGTATGTTCACACAGGGAAGTGGTGGTTGCAGGAGTGATTCTTGGATTAAGAAGAAAATGAAGAAGACGAAGCAATGAAGGAGTTATGAGTTAATGCACAGCAGTTAAAGTTTTTTGGAAATCGTGGCTGACTGAAGTGACTCAAAGAGGCGGACGTGGTTAAAATTGAAATTTGAAATTTTCCGGAAAATTTTCCCCCCAAACTTAGCCCATAACTGCAACCCAAAAGGTGACTTTTTGCAGAAAGTGTCGTACAGTTGTTCTCACTCAGGCGAGTGGACTTTTCCACTTGCGTGAGTGACGTCAGGGTTAGAAAATTGGTGGGATTCCTTCCCATAGGTTTACTCAGCTGAGTGACCTTCTTCACTCCTAGGAGTGAGTTTACCTGAGGCCCTTTCTGTTACACCTTTTGAAATCTGTTGGGGTGGAAAATTTCTTGTCCAATCCTGCAAAAATTAGAGTAGCACATTGTCAGCCATACAAAAGCAAAACGTATGGGTTGCCTCCCATAAAGCGCATTGATTTTAAGTCTCATGCCAGACTTCAAAAGAAATTTAAGTAAAGTTCTTTCAGGACCAGAACTTGATAGTTCTGTCCTTTACTCCCTTCTGTCCATCCAAGGTATGGCTTAAGCCTCTGACCATTAACCAAAAAGGTGTTGCCATTTTGTGGGTTCATGATCTCCACTGCTCCATGAGTTAGGACCTTGTTGATTTTGTAGGGCCCGGTCCATCTTGACTTCAATTTCCCTGGAAAGAATTTCAGCCTGGAATTGTACAACAAGACCTCTTGTCCTTCTTGGAAGTTCTTCTTGACAATGTGTTGATCATGGTAAGCCTTAGTTTTCTCTTTATAGACTCTGGACGATTCGTATGCCTCTAGTCTGAATTCTTTCAGTTCATTCAACTGAACCAATCTCAACTCCTTGCTTTTGCCCGGATCAAGATTCAGTTCCTTGATAGCCCAATAAGCTTTATGTTCCAACTCTACTGGCAAGTGGCATGCTTTTCCATAGACCAGTTTGAATGGAGACATACCAATGGGAGTCTTGTATGCTGTCCTATATGCCCATAAAACTTCATCCAACCTTGAGGACCAATTCTTCCTGGTAGAATTAACAACCTTTTCCAGGATTCTTTTCACTTCCCTGTTTGACACTTCTGCTAGCCCGTTTGATTGTGGATGGTACGGTGTTGATACCTTGTGCCTGATTCCATATTTCTTTACCATGACTGCAAATGACTTGTTACAGAAGTGTGATCCTTCATCACTGAGTATCATCCTGGGTGTACCAAACCTGGCGAAAATATTTTTTCTTTGGGAATGCACCTTCTGATCCATCTTGAAACGTAGTTCACTGCCAGTAGGATGTAGGAATTCCCAAAGGATGACACGAAGGGACCCATGAAGTCTATCCCCCATACATCAAACAGTTCCACTTCAAGCACGTTCTGCTGTGGCATCTCATTTTTCCAGGAAATATTTCTTGTCCTTTGGCACCGGTCACAGCTTTTGACAAATTCTCTTGCATCTCTGAACAGGGTTGGCCAGTACAGTCCACCTTGTAGAACCTTGATTGCCGTCCTTTGACCGTTGAAATGTCCACCATAGGGTGAACTGTGGCATTTGTGTAACACTTCTGTGAATTCAGATTCTGGAATGCACCTTCTGATCAATTGGTCTGCACATCTTTTGAATAAGTAGGGTTCATCCCATAGGTAGAGTTGAGCATCGTGCAAGAATCTCTTGCGTTGTTGTGGGGTGAGATCTGGGGGAATAACACTAGCAACAACAAAGTTAGCAAAATCTGCAAACCAAGGCCTGTTACCTATCACTCTCATGAGTGTGCCTGTCACTCGCCAGAGTAACTCATCAGGGAATTTTTCTGAGATTGGGGTTGTGTCTTCTGGAATTTCTTCAAGCCTTGACAGATGGTCTGCTACTTGATTCTCAGCACCCTTTCTGTCTCTTATCTCCAAATCAAATTCCTGCAACAACAACACCCATCTAATCAACCTTGGTTTAGACTCTTTTTTGTTGATCAAGTACCTGATGGCTGCATGGTCGGTATAGACTATGACTCTCATCCCTAGCAAATAAGCTCTGAATTTATCAAATGCAAATACAATTGCCAGCATTTCCTTCTCTGTAGTGGTGTAGTTGACTTGTGCAGAGTTAAGGGTTTTACTAGCATAGTAAACCACATGTAACACCTTGTTCCTTCTTTGTCCAAGTAAAACACCAACTGCAAAATCACTTGCATCACACATTAGTTCAAAAAGTTGTGACCACTCGGGTGTGATGATCACAGGTGCGGTGATGAGTTTGTTTTTCAATTCAGTGAATGCATTTAAACAGGATTCATCAAAAATAAAAACAGTGTCTTTTTCAAGCAAATTGCACAAAGGTTTAGAAATTTTTGAAAAATCTTTAATGAACCTCCTGTAAAAACCAGCATGGCCCAGGAAACTTCTCACTCCCCTGACTGTGGTTGGAGGGCTGAGTTTCTCAATGACTTCAATCTTTGCCTTATCCACTTCAATTCCCTTTTGTGAGATCTTATGCCCCAAGACAATTCCTTCAGTTACCATAAAATGGCATTTCTCCCAGTTGAGAACCAGGTTGGCTTCTATACATCTTTTCAGTATCAGCCCAAGGTTGTCGAAACATGCATCAAATGACTTACCAAAGACCGAGAAATCGTCCATAAAGACCTCAATTATGTCTTCCACCATATCAGAGAAAATGGCCATCATACATCTTTGAAAAGTTGCTGGTGCATTACACAGTCCAAATGGCATTCTCTTGAAGGCAAATGTGCCATAAGGGCAGGTGAAAGTCGTCTTCTCTTGATCATCAGGGTCTATGGCAATCTGGTTGTAACCTGAGAAACCATCAAGGAAACAGTAATACATGAATCCAGCTAATCTATCCAACATTTGATCAATAAAAGGAAGGGGAAAGTGGTCCTTTCTGGTAGCTTTATTAAGCTTTCTATAGTCCATGCACACTCTCCATGAATTGTTCAGCTTTGTTGGGATTAGCTCCTGGAGGTCATTCTTTACCACTGTGATTCCTCCCTTCTTGGGCACGCACTGCACTGGACTCACCCACTTGCTGTCAGATATTGGGAAGATAATCCCTGCATCCAGCAGCTTGATAATCTCCTTTTTCACCACTTCCTTCATGACTGGGTTGAGTCTTCTTTGTCCTTCAATGGTTGGCTTGGCGTCATCTTCAAGCAGGATTTTGTGCATGCATATGGAGGGGCTGATGCCCTTAATGTCAGCAATTGACCACCCAATGGCTTCCTTGTGCAATCTAAGTACTCTCAGCAATTTGTCCTCTTCAGTACCTGTAAGCATAGAAGAAATGATTACAGGTAAGGTGTTACTTGCTCCAACGTAGGCGTACTTCAAATGTGAGGGCAGAGGATTAAGTTCGAGATAAGGTGGTTCTTCAATTGAAGGTTTGAGGCATCTCCCTTCCTTGGTCAGGTTTATCAGTTCAAAGGGTTGCTGTGTAGGATGCCACTTGGGGGAGTGGTTCAGGTAGCTCAGGCAAGTGGCCCTGTACTCATCCCCTCCTTCATGTTCCTCATTATAGTCTGGGCACCAAAGTTCCTTGAGGAGATCGTCTTGCAGTAATTCTTCCGTCACTGCTTCCTCTGCTTCTACATTTCTTACCATGTAGCAGTCGTGGACTTCAGCGGGATATCTCATATTTTTGAAGATGTTGAAGGTGACCTTCTCCCCATCAAAGTGCAGTGTGATTTCTCCCTTTTTCACCTTAATGATTGCATTGCTTGTTGCCAGAAAAGGTCTCCCCAAGATGATGGGTACATCCCTGTCTTCTTCCATGTCCAAAACCACAAAATCGGCTGGGTAAACAAAGTTACCAACTTTCACGAGAACATCATGTAAGATTCCCTTTGGTTAGTCAGAGATCTGTCTGCCAACTGCAAGGTCATGTTAGTAGGTACCAGAAATTTGTCCAGATCAAGGGATTTAAATACAGACAATGGCATGAGATTTATGCTTGCACCAAGATCTAGTAATGCTTTTGAAAATTCTCTGATTCCTACAGTGCAAGGAAGAGTGAAACTACCTGGATCTTTCAGCTTAGGTGGTAATTTTCTAAGGATAGCTGCACTACATTCTTCATTTAGAGTGACAAAAGCAGAGTTATGCATTTGTGGCTTATTCGCCACCAAATCCTTCAAGTACTTAAAGTATTTAGGCATTTGTTTAAGTGCATCAACAAGCGGTACATTAATATGTATACTTTCTAAATTCTGAATAAACCTGTTGAGTCCTTCATCCATTTTTGCTTTCTTCTGTCTTACTGGATATGGTGGCGTTGGAGCTGGCTGTTGTGGTTCCTTAATTGGTGCTGGAAATTGAATTCCCTCCATTCCAGGTTTTTCAGCGGGTTGCTCCTGTTCAACCATATCATCATTATCAGATATTTGCTCAAAAGAAGTTTCATTTTTACCTGCAGGGTCACTCGCAGGAGTGGCTTCTTCACTTGTCTGATTGAGTTGCTTTCCACTTCGGAGAGTGACAGCCTTCGCTTGCTTTTGGTCATTCCCCTTGGGGTTCACAATTGTGTCACTGGGCAGGCTCCCAGATGGTCTTTCAGCATTGTGTTTTGCAATCTGGGCCAACTGATTTTCCAAACTTTTACAAGACACCACCAAACCCTTGATTGCAATTTGAACAGAAATCCATTCATCTTCCCTTGGTATGTATTGTTGGTTAGAACGTTGCTGATTCTGATAATTGGGAAGCTGACCATCTTGTCTGTTGAATCCTGGGGGTTGAGCAAGCCTTTGATAATTTCCTTGTTGTGGAGCATTGTTCCAGTTGGTCTGTTGTTGATTTCTCCAATTGTTGAAGTTGTTGAATCCCCCTGCATTGCCCTGTCTGACAAACTGGACAGCTTCCATTTTAGACGGGCAGTCATCCAAACTATGGGATCCATCACATAATACACATACTTCTGCCTTGGATTTGGACAGCTCACTTCTGAGTTTAGTCATTTCGTTCATCATAACAGCCATTTGAGCTTGCAGATGTGTACTGGGATCAAGTTCCATCACCCCTGGCTGTTTTGAAATTACCCTTGGATCAGATTGCCATCTTGAATGGTTGGTGGTCATATAGTCGAGCAATTGCCTTGCTGCATCAACTGGCTTCATCATAAATACACCACCAGCTGCAGCATCAAGGGAGTCTCTTGTAGTTGGTAGCAGACCATTGTACAAGATGCTCAGTTGCAGATGCTCTTCCAAACCATGCTGAGGGCATTTTCTGACCATTTCTTTCAATCTTTCCCATGCTTCATAAAGCGTTTCTGTTCCATGCTGCTTGAAGTTAGTTATTGCTGTTCTGAGTTGTGCAGCTTTTGCAGGTGGGAAGAATTTATGCTTGCACCAAGATCTAGTAATACTTTTGAAAATTCTCTGATTCCTACAGTGCAAGGAAGAGTGAAACTACCTGGATCTTTCAGCTTAGGTGGTAATTTTCTCAGGATAGCTGCACTACATTCTTCATTTAGAGTGACAAAAGCAGAGTTATGCATTTGTGGCTTATTCGCCACCAAATCCTTCAAGTACTTAAAGTATTTAGGCATTTGTTTAAGTGCATCAACAAGCGGTACATTAATATGTATACTTTCTAAATTCTGAATAAACCTGTTGAGTCCTTCATCCATTTTTGCTTTCTTCTTTCTTACTGGATATGGTGGCGTTGGAGCTAGCTGTTGTGGTTCCTTAATTGGTGCTGGAAATTGAATTCCCTTCATTCCAGGTTTTTCAGCGGGTTGCTCCTGTTCAACCATATCATCATTATCAGATATTTGCTCAAAAGAAGTTTCATTTTTACCTGCAGGGTCACTCGCAGGAGTGACTTCTTCACTTGGCTGATTGAGTTGCTTTCCACTTCGGAGAGTGACAGCCTTCGCTTGCTCTTGGTCATTCCCCTTGGGGTTCACAATTGTGTCACTGGGCAGGCTCCCAGATGGTCTTTCAACATTTTGTTTTGCAATCTGGGCTAACTGATTTTCCAAACTTTTACAAGACACCGCTAAACTCTTGATTGCATTTTGTACAGAAATCCATTCATCTTCCCATGGTATGTATTGTTGGTTAGAACGTTGCTGATTCTGATAATTGGGAAGCTGACCATCTTTTCTGTGGAATCCTGGGGGTTGAGCAGGCCTTTGATAATTTTCTTGTTGTGGAGCATTGTTCCAGTTGGTCTGTTGTTGATTTCTCCAATTGTTGAAATTGTTGAATCCCCCTGCATTGCGCTGTCTGACAAACTGGACAGCTTCCATTTTAGACGGGCAGTCATCCAAACTATGGGATCCATCACATAATACACATACTTCTGCCTTGGATTTGGACAGATCACTTCTGAGTTTAGTCATTTCGTTCATCATAACAGCCATTTGAGCTTGCAGATGTGTACTGGGATCAAATTCCATCATCCCTGGCTGTTTTGAAATTGCCCTTGGATCAGATTGCCATCTTGAATGGTTGGTGGTCATATTGTCGAGCAATTGCCTTGCTGCATCAACTGGCTTCATCACAAATACACCACCAGCTGCAGCATCAAGGGAGTCTCTTGTAGTTGGTAGCAGACCATTGTAGAAGATGCTCAGTTGCAGATGCTCTTCCAAACCATGCTGAGGGCATTTTCTGACCATTTCTTTCAAACTTTCCCATGCTTCATAAAGCGTTTCTGTTCCATGCTGCTTGAAGTTCATTATTGCTGTTCTGAGTTGTGCAGCTTTTGCAGGTGGGAAGAATTTATGCTTGCACCAAGATCTAGTAATGCTTTTGAAAATTCTCTGATTCCTACAGTGCAAGGAAGAGTGAAACTACCTGGATCTTTCAGCTTAGGTGGTAATTTTCTCAGGATAGCTGCACTACATTCTTCATTTAGAGTGACAAAAGCAGAATTATGCATTTGTGGCTTATTTGCCACCAAATCCTTCAAGTACTTAAAGTATTTAGGCATTTGTTTAAGTGCATCAACAAGCGGTACATTAATATGTATACTTTCTAAATTTTGAATAAACCTGTTGAGTCCTTCATCCATTTTTGCTTTCTTCTGTCTTACTGGATATGGTGGCGTTGGAGCTGGCTGTTGTGGTTCCTTAATTGGTGCTGGAAATTGAATTCCCTCCATTCCAGGTTTTTCAGCGGGTTGCTCCTGTTCAACCATATCATCATTATCAGATATTTGCTCAAAAGAAGTTTCATTTTTACCTGCAGGGTCACTCGCAGGAGTGGCTTCTTCACTTGGCTGATTGAGTTGCTTTCCACTTCGGAGAGTGACAGCCTTCGCTTGCTTTTGGTCATTCCCCTTGGGGTTCACAATTGTGTCACTGGGCAGGCTCCCAGATGGTCTTTCAGCATTGTGTTTTGCAATCTGGGCCAACTGATTTTCCAAACTTTTACAAGACACCACCAAACCCTTGATTGCAATTTGAACAGAAATCCATTCATCTTCCCTTGGTATGTATTGTTGGTTAGAACGTTGCTGATTCTGATAATTGGGAAGCTGACCATCTTGTCTGTTGAATCCTGGGGGTTGAGCAAGCCTTTGATAATTTCCTTGTTGTGGAGCATTGTTCCAGTTGGTCTGTTGTTGATTTCTCCAATTGTTGAAATTGTTGAATCCCCCTGCATTGCGCTGTCTGACAAACTGGACAGCTTCCATTTTAGACGGGCAGTCATCCAAACTATGGGATCCATCACATAATACACATACTTCTGCCTTGGATTTGGACAGCTCACTTCTGAGTTTAGTCATTTCGTTCATCATAACAGCCATTTGAGCTTGCAGATGTGTACTGGGATCAAGTTCCATCACCCCTGGCTGTTTTGAAATTACCCTTGGATCAGATTGCCATCTTGAATGGTTGGTGGTCATATAGTCGAGCAATTGCCTTGCTGCATCAACTGGCTTCATCATAAATACACCACCAGCTGCAGCATCAAGGGAGTCTCTTGTAGTTGGTAGCAGACCATTGTACAAGATGCTCAGTTGCAGATGCTCTTCCAAACCATGCTGAGGGCATTTTCTGACCATTTCTTTCAAACTTTCCCATGCTTCATAAAGCGTTTCTGTTCCATGCTGCTTGAAGTTCATTATTGCTGTTCTGAGTTGTGCAGCTTTTGCAGGTGGGAAGAATTTTGTTAGGAAACACTGCCTTAACTCTTCCCAAGTGGAAATGGAGTTGTTGGGTAGTGTGTTGAACCATGCTTGGGCTTGATCCTGCAATGTAAAAGGGAATAGTCTCAGTCTAATGTCATAATTAGATAAGCCTTGAATTTTAAAAGTACTGCATAAACGCAGAAAACTTCGGATGTGATCATTAGGATCTTCATGAGGTAATCCATGGAATGGGCAGGCTGATTGAGTCCATTGGATCATCTGTGGCTTGAGCTCAAAATTGGTTGCTTCTACATCAGGGAACACTAGAGGAGATTGGACTTCTTCTTGCTGTGGAATGAAGAAATCTCTAAGCAGTCTTTCTGGTCGATTTTGTTGATCCCCACCAGGGTTCATATTGTTCTCCGGATTGCCACCTTGGTTAGCCATTTCAGATGAACATTCTTGGTTGTCCTGTTGCACCCAGTTCTGCCTTCTTCTTGCCGCTCTGGCTCTACGGATGGTAGCTTCGATTTTTGGGTCAAACACGGGTTCACTTCGTTGGTGCCTTCTAGTCATACACCAAAGAAAAGAAACTGGAAGCTTAGTGAGGTAACTAGAGAAGAATTTTATATATACACACAAACAAAAACAACAAATTTTTGGAGGTTTTACGCCGTCCCCGGCAACGGCGCCACTTTCTGGTGCTTGCCGAGTTCACCAAAAAAAAGATAAATATTACTAGCTTCGATTATGAGTTTTGTAGATAATGGAAGCTAGATCGATCCCACGAGGACAGCTAATTACCAAATTTGTTGTAAAGAAAAACTGTCAGTCAACAAGGTGTCACTCAGGAGAATGAAACAGTCACTCAGGGGAATGGGGGCCAGGGGTGTTCTTCTCCTCTTCCTGCTGTTGTAGTTGTTTTATTAGCACAGTAATGGTTGAGTTCTTGTTCATTCAGCTCACTTATAACTCTAAGTTAGTTCCCATTTTTCCTAGAGTCATCTTTGCAACCTTAACAACCTATTTTCCAATGATTGATTCCAGCTACAAAGTCATTAAGTTCTTAGGCCTTCAAGAATGCTTATGTTAACTAAGTATATTCCTATCTTAGTTAAAACCATAGACTGTTACCTCTATGTCATAAGTTAAAGTTGAAACAATCCAAACCAAGTTTATCCTTCCAGATCTCCCTTAGTTTTAGCATGCATCCAATTTACTGATCAAGTAAATGAATGTAGAAAAACTTTCAACCATAAAACAAAGAACAAAACCAGTGCTTTACAACTACAACATCAGTTGAGAAGAATAACCCCTGGGAGCTGTTTAGCTACTCATATAGATTAATGCTACATCTACTATATCGAAAGACATCATAGAAGTATGCATAGTAAACAGAATTCAAGCTAACAGTCAAAAGATGAGGAGAAAGCTTGTGCAGTTTCTGAGTCACTCCTGGGAGTGAAGGGGTTCACTCGTGGGCCGAAGAAGAAAGCTGGGTTGCTATTCTTCAACTTAGCTTCCTCACCGAGTCGTTCTTGCTTCTTCTTCTTTCTTGTCTTCTACCTGGAGTTTTTCCGAGTGTTTTTGCAATGAAAAGCTAACCGAGAGGCGAGAGAGCCTTTCATTGAGAGTGCAGTTCCCTCTCTTATAGGGCTTTGCAGCCGGTGTCTTCATCATGAGAACCTCCCCATGCTTGGAGTTGTTTAATCCTCCCAATGTCTTGAGCCTGCAATCCAACTTGGCCGTTTCTTTTCTCTCTTCCAAAGCAGCCGTTTTGCTCTCATTGATCGCGGTGGTGGTGGGATTGCAGTGGGGACAGGCATGCCTTTAGGAGGAGGCAAGGCCATTAATGACAAGATGCTTCTTGTCTAAGGCCCTTCTTCTTCGTCCAGCTCAGCACCCTTGCCTCAGCAGTCCATAATTTGCTCCTTTGGCTTCCAATTTTCAGCAATTATTCAGTCCGGTCCTTTCCTAACAATAACATGAAAATGAGCTAAGTAAATTGCACCAATGTCAAGAAATATCCCCAATTGTTCATCAAATACAAAGTTAAGTGTGATGCTTTTATGTAACAATTTAACCATTATCAATTGGTCACGGCCAATTGTTGCCTAAAGACATCAGGGTTGCCTGGCATAATGATCAAGAACGTCTGTTGCCAGCACAATCTGAAAGCTACTGTGCATATCGGTCTTGGAGTGAATGGAACAATGGTTGCGTCTTGCATCAGCACATTCATGAGATTGACCCGGCCGGCGACTGTAGATGGAGAAATATGAAACCTGTCGATTCTCTAGTTGTTCCAGTAGTTGAAATCAAAGCTGGGAAGAATTTGCACTAGGCCAAGCTGTCGAGCCACCATGTTCCCATGGGAGGCAGAGAAGGTTAGAGGTGGTTGACCAAAAGCGGGCGGCAGTGCTAAACTCAGCCGGATCAAAGGGGACCCCAATTTTACAGAACTAGATTAGGTCATAGATTCCGGCATCACGCCAGACTTCCTCGAGCTCCGGCTCCAGATAATCACACCAATTGACCCAGCAGGGATAGATTTTGACTTTTGGGGACCAAGGCCAACTACGGTGGCTATGAACGCTCTGGCAGTTGCTGTGATTGACGAATTGGTGATGAGGACTTGGGGGATGACATATCGGAACATGCCGGAAGAGCACCGGTGGAGCAGCATCGAAACCCGGCCCTAAACTGTAGGACTGAATTTATTCATTGACTGGAGCTATGGTATCCGGGTAATTAGGCACTAGTGATGGGGCCTCAGCTTCACGGATATCCCGTTTGTTGGCGAGTACAACAGAGTAATCCCTTACAGCAGCCATGGAAGTGATGAACAGAAGGTCACCAGAGAAAGGGGCAGAGAGTTTGAGAAAGAAAAGAGGAAAAAGAGATTGGGAGAATCGATGAGAATGATGGTGTTTTGAGAAAAAGGGGAACAACATATTAATAACATCTCGGGGAAAGCATTAACAGACTGATATTACCAAATCAATAGGGGATTTGGATGACATTGAAATCCCACTTCTCTGGGGATCAGCCAATAATAGAGGAGATGTGTTTCAGTAAGGGAATATTTGAATTTTGCCTGGGAAGGTTAGAAAACTTGTTCAGTGCATTTCACAATTTTTCTCGAGAGGCATTATGTTAGGCTAGTTTTTTCCGATTGGGCTTTGTAAGATTTGGGAGAAAGAAGCCTAGTTGTTATAGGGTTAGAATTGTGAACCGACTGGGATTTAAGCACTATTTAAAGGAATCGGCGGTAGGAGGAAGGACACAATCAAATTAATATCAAATTGCTTCTTTAAATTTTCTGTCTTTTATTTCCGATTTTATCTCTAAAATTAGGGTTCTTAAAGAACTCTCTAGACTAGGCCGATCATCGGCGGTTGTACTTGATCATTCTAGAATTTTGATAAAGTCTGGCCTACGATCGATTCTTATTATTCCGAAATTCTTACTTTCAGTTTTCGTAGCACAAGTTGTAAAGAACAACGCACAATCGTTTGATAGATATATTACGTGATTTTCCCAGGACAAAAATTGTGCAAACACTTTCTAAGCATTTCCTAGTGATTGGGTTGTATTCAACGTGGATGAATTATAGTTATGGTCAGGAATTAATATTCTTGTACAAACCATATTTAACTAGCCAAACTTGAAGAGTACTGAGCTAACATGGTAGTATAATTTGCGGTTATGCTTTATTTATCTCTTTTGAATTATTCAGTTAGGATTTAAAATTGAGTTAAAAGTTTATTTATATATTGATTAAATGAAGCTAAAAGTTACAATCTCCCAGCTAGAAGCGAAACAAAGTGGTCCTGCGGAGCAGGGTCTTACACCATCTCTCCTTCTATGGGAGCTATGGTAAATTAAGAACAAAATTAGTCATGAAGGTGCACTTGTTTCCTTTGATCTTGCAATTCGTAGAATTCAAACTAACGTTTCCATGATCTTAAGTGTTCATGAATTGCAAGCACAAACTACCACTGAAGTGGAAAAATTGGATAAAATTTTGAGTGTCAGAATTATGGAACCAAGGCAAAAGAAAATACAGATGCTTTCCTGGAGGCCCCAAAATATTATAGAATATATTCTCAATATGGATGGATCTGCACTAGATTCAACGAGTGCTGCTGGCTGGAGCTATATAGTTCGAGCCGACAATGGAAGATTTCTCAGAGGTGAAGCTAAATATATTGAAATTAAGGTTTACAGCGGAGATTGAAGGAATTCTACATGGATTAACATGGTGTGAAACTAAAGGACTTCGCCGCATAAAAGTCCAAACTAATAGTGGTAAGTCATTTCCACGGCAACATCATGCATTCCTTAAGGAAATTAGGGACATCACATTGTTCGGCTTCTTAAATTGAGCATATATATCAAGAAATAAATACTCTTGCAGTCCCTTTATCTAAAAATTCATCAAGTGGCATCTCCATTATATACGACAACTATGATGTCTTCCAACATCATTGAAAAGAATGCTACTATTGGATCAAAAAACCTTTCCATACATGTGAATTAGGTAGAGAGATACTTTCAGGTTTTAATGTAACAATTAGATTTATTTTAGCTATTAGTAGATTGGTTTATCTAAAGAATTGATAAGAGGTTCTGAACAATCTTTGTAAACCTGTTCTTGATTCTAAAATTGATAGATAGTTGAACTGCCAAGAGATATTAATATAATCTTTGTGAGACAATTCATAGTTGTCAATTTTACTAGGACTGTCATAGAGTTTTTAGACAAACTTTTGTACGACGGTTTCCCTTTATTTGGGTAAGTCTTAAGCATTGCTCTTTGTACTTTTCTTTTTAAATATTAATAAAATTGTGGTCCTCCCGCCAGGTATCGCTCTGGATTTTCTTAAAAGAAAACTTAGAAATATACAATTGATATGGAGCTCCAGCAGGATTGAGCATCCATTCTACATCCTTCTCCCACAGGGTAACAAGTATGTGCTCGCTAAAGTCTTCTCCATGGTGGAGGGTTTGAAGTGTTTCCTTGTAATCAATCTCTACCTGAGGGAGTTCTAGAACCTCCTTAATTGTAGCAGGACTGATATCCACATGACGTCTTCATACATACACAACATCCCCCTCTGCACTCTTCAGGTTGCTATAAAATTCCATAATGACATTCAGCCTTGGGTTGAGAGTGGGATTACTAAATTTCAGTCACTGATTCTTTGTCCGATCGAGGGTAGGGCCATCATACATATCAATTCCCCTCTCCATGATTACAAATCTCCCCCTATTTTCTTTGTAAAATCCCAAGCTACTTATGTGGGGAAAAACACCTCATGGCGATCTGTCAATAGTACCATTCTTGGCGGCTTGCCTCCATTCTCTGCTCGACTGTGGTGTGGGTCTCTGAATCCAACACTCCTGTCTGATTGGTCCTCTTCCTGGCAGATTGTTTGGTTCTTGGAGGCATCTCTCTACGAAACAAACACACCTTTCCTTGAACAAGAGTTAGAACTGTTAAATCTTCTAGGAAATAACCCTAACAAAGAAGATCACTAAGGCGAGTGACTTCCTAGCTTTTTTGAGTGATATAAAATCTTAGAAGGGTTTTGCAGTGAACTTTGAAGAAAAGTCTAGCTTTAGAGCTTGAAAAAGGCTTCTAAAATTGAATAGCAGGAAATTCAAAGGTGTGGTTGCTTCCAAAGGAATCAATAATCTTTTAAATTGAATGAAAACAAGTCGTGGGGAAGGAGAGTGGTTAGTTGCAGCCTTTAAAGTTGATTATGAAAAGATATCTTGGGAAAGTGGGAGTCTCATCAATTAAGGCAACATTTGTAACCCTTTTTCAGGTTGATTGACTGAAGATTTGATTCTCAATTCTTCCTTGACTAAAATTCTTTTCTCTTTGAAACTGTAGTGCCGAAAGAAATTGCTGGAAAAGCCCAAAATTTTCCCCCAAAAATATTTTTCATAAATGTCTTCTTTACTTTGACTTGTCCGGAAAAATTTGTGCAAAATGACTCACATGAGTATAGATATGGCTTACCTGAGTGAGAGATTTACCTATTTAAGCAGCTCTGAACTATATGTTTTGCTAAGTTGCCGCATTTCTACCTGGCTGAAACAACAAAAAAAAACAAAAAGAATAATATTTAATAAGCTAAAAATACTAATTACCGTAGGTTGCTTCCTATGCAGCACATCGTTTAGTGTCCTATACCAGACTGAGTCGAGTGATCAACCATGGTTGTTGCATGTTCAACACCTATTTGGGTTGACCTTCTTCAATTTAGATCTCAGTTTTGTAAGTTCATTAGCAATAGTTGCAATATGAGCTTGGAGGTGAGTGTTCGCATCTGACTCCATAATTCCAATTTTCTTCACTACAGCTCTGGGTCTGATTGCCATCTAAAATGATTTGTGGACATGTTCTCCCACGGTTACCTAGCTTCATCAACCATCCTTACCATGAAATCTCCACCAGATACAGAATCTAGTGAGCCTCTAGATGACTGTGCCCATCCACTGTACAAGATACCGAATTGCATATGTTGTGGACACTTCCTCGACATCTCCTTGAATCTTTCCCACGTTTCATACAAGGTCTCATTTCCATGCTGCTGGCAAGCCATGATTGCAGTCATTTAATGTGCAACCTTAAAATGTGGAAAAAATTCTGCTACAAATACTTTCCGCAGTTCATTCCAAGATGAAATCGCATTGCTGGTTATAGTGTTGAGACATGTTTAAGCCTTGTTCTTCATAGTAAATGGAAGTAGCCTTAAATTTACATTGTCACTGGACAATCCCTGAATCTTGAATGTGTTACGCAGTCAAAGGAAAGTCTGAATGTGATAATTTGGATCCTCATTGGCTAATCCATGGAAAGGACATGTTGCTCGTAATTATTGGATCATAGTTGATTTTAACTCAAAGTTGTTAGTTTCAACATCTGGGAAAACAAGAGGAGATTCAACTTCCTCCTCATGGGGAATGAAATAGTCATTAGGGAGTCTCTAAGGTGGGTGTTGCTCTCCATTTCCCTCATGATCCTGATATTCATGATCCATCTCCTCAGATTCCCTAAACAGCTGCTCTTCAAAGCTTGAGCTTTTCTTGCTGTGGTTTCAATTTCAGGGTAAAAAACCGAGTAACTGGGGGATTTCTTCTAGTCATACACCAGAAAACCAAAAAATCAAAACAAAATTTAATAACTAAAAAATAAAAATCATAAGAGAAGAGAAGAAAAGAAAAAAAAACTATGAACTAAGCAAATTCAAAGATGTTTTACACGGTTGTCGAGGCCATTTTCTGGTGGGTTGTCGAGGCCTCCAAAAATAAAACCAACTTAATATTATAGATAACAGTAAGTAGGGGTCAATCACACAAGGACGGTTGAAATTCTAATAACCCCAAATGATTTGACTAAAGAAACAAGAATATTGGAGTAAGAGATGATGGCTCACGTGAGTGGCGACAGTGGCACTGATAGATTTAATTACAGAGAATGTAAAAACAGAGCATACAACTAAATTGAGCATGAAAGGCAACAACATTAGCTAAGTGAGACGGGCTAAACTGAGTAAAAGAGTCTAGGATCCTTCTCTTTCTATATATGCTACTTCTAAATGATTATGCATCTATGTGGTACGAAATTAGTTCAATCTGAAGTTTATATATCCCTAAATCTCTACCGATGTTCTTAAGAAAGTCCCTCCAATGATTAACATGCTCTCTTCTGAATAAAATGTCTAGATCTCCTCAGACCTAAAAGATAAAAATTTATTGATTGCCCATGCCAACTATGTATCTTTATACCCTACACTACAAGAAAAATGGCCTTTGGCGACACTTTTACAGGTGGTGCCGCAGAGTAGTGCCGTAAATTTGAGGCGAACTTGCCATTGTGCTGTATATTTGTGGCATAATTGTGGTACTTTATAATGTGCCGCAATTTTGCGTCTTATATACGACATCAATTTTTTGTGACACAATTTTGCGTCACATATTTGCGACACTAGAATAAAATGTCATTACTTTGCGACGTAATTTGATTTTTGCTGCAAATTTGGGACTCAATTGCGTCATTTTGAAAAAATGCTGCGAATTTGCTTCAGCTATGCGGCATTATATTTTGTTGCCGTCTTCACGGCACTATAATTTATAATTTCCTTGTTGATTTTAGCTTTTAGTACAATCAAAGTCAAACTTTAAAATTTATATAAAATCTTTTTAAATAAATGAAAGAAAAAAAAACTGCAAAAGTCCGCACAAAAGTTATTTTCCGCTTTTTCTAAAGTTGTTGCCGCAAGTCTTTCTTCCTCTAGAATTTTTTGGCCAAAAAAGAAATCCCTCCAACAATTTCCATCCAAAATTTATCTTCAAATTGCTCATTGATATTTATCATTTGCCAAACTAAAATGTTTTTAGATTCTACAAATTTAATTATGAAAGATTTAAATTAGTGAATTTGACCAAAAAAATACTTGAATTACTTTAAGCAAGAGAAACTTATTTGAAGATATTACCCATTTTGTGCATGTATGAATAAAAATATAATTAAATAAATATTATCATCTGTCTATCGCATATTATAGCTTAACATTATTTTTTATTTTTCAAAATTTAAGATCAAAGACGTAAAAGCTTAATTTTACAAGTGTCTCAATATAGTGTTCTATTATGACATATTTGTTCAAGTGTATCAACAAAATTTCAACAAAATGTAACAATATAAAAGTGTCCCAAATACATATTTATTAGGACATAGAAAATATTGTGTCTTAATACAAGTGTGTCAATAGGGGTATTTCTCTAGTAGTGAGAATATTGCTATTTGTGACGTAGGTTTTGCATAGTATTATGTAAAATGAAAATTAATTTGACCTTTCAAGATCTTGGAGCAACTAGGGATCGGGTAATATTCTTTAGTAGAAGATGAAATATTAGTGTGTTGTCTACTTATGTTTGTGTTACATAACATATTTTACACACTATATTATAATTTATCTATAACCAATTAAATCATTATGTGTATCATTGAAATATAATCATTTTGCCCCTTTGCAAGACTTAACTTTTAAATAAAAGGAAATTAAATGCACACAAACAACATTAAAATTAATAAACAATGGTGAACAATACATGATTTACGCATAATGCATAGATACTTAAACAATGCACAAAAAAGTTGTGTGTATACAGTAGTGTACATGTGGGAAACTCAATTGTTTCTATAGTTAAAACTTTCAAGTTTTTATTAATAAATCATCAAAGTACATGAGTTCAATTGAAATAATGAAATGTTTCAATAGGGATGTACTTGATAAGAATTATTACTTTATCGGGGTTAAAATTAAAAGGGTGCGCTTAAGGGTGTCTTTGTAAAATATATAAGGTGTCACTTAATGATTTAAACAATTTAATTGGCTCCAATGCTAATTAGTATATACAGTATGATGAAAATAGAAGTGTCCTTAAAAAAATAATGAATTGTCCTCCACTTAAGAATTAGGACTCGTGTGTTAGCATTAGGGTTTAAGTTACTTTATTATCTCATATTGTCATCAGCCGCCACCACCCCTTTCAATAGACAATTTTTCCATTAAACTTCACCATCCTCTTCAAGCTCAATCCCCCTTAGAATGTCAAGCTCCTCTAATGCGGTTGCTTCTCCGGGAAAACCACCAATGTAGCTTTTTTTTTTTCACCGCTCCACCATCGACCACCTTCCTCAGCCGCTCTTCCTTCTCCTTATAACCTCACAAGGAGCGTAATGATATTTAAGATTCAGATCCGAACAAAAAAATCCCCATAATCATGCTTCCGTTTCAGATCTATACATCGAAGCCCTCCTTCACCTCCGTAGGCATCATCAACTCACACGCCATAACTGTAGCCTTGCCGTTCGAAAATATTTCCAAGGATACGAAAACTTTCATCTGATACTTCTAAATTTTCAGTGCCAATCAGGGAAAAGAATTTGAAAAGGTCAGATTTTTTTAGTTTCGAAGTTGGTTCCATCTTCATTTCTAGGTCATGGTTTTTTTCTTTAATTTGGTTGAGTTGTTGGGATTCAGTTTTCGCCTTTGAAATTGTTCTTGGTTTGATTCATGTTTTGGCTTTTGATATAATCCAGGGCGCCTAATTGTGTAAGGAAACAAATGAAGAGATTTGAATTGGAGAAGGCATAGTGACGGAGATTAATATTTGACTCTCAGCCTTTTTGCCAAGGAAATGACCTTGTTTTTTAACTTCTAGCGTGAAGTTCGATATAATGAGTAAAATGTTGTTATGTGTTTCATCTAGAAAATCAAAATTTTGTTAACAAAAATTTATCTTTGTAATAGTAATTTCTTACGTATGTCCTCTCTTTTTTGCAGGATAAATTGGACTTGGAAAGTCAAGATTTCATGAATGGGACACATGAAGTTAGAGAAAAAAGAATCTCTCTTTTTTTTTTGTATGAATTTATTCGTGAGTGGCTAGTTATTTTAGTAGTAATATTTGTAATTCTACATAATTGATGCAATGTTTACTATTCCTCTGTAATTTTTGGGAATAAATTTAATTGACATCAGATTTGCTTTTCTTTCAAATTCTTTAATTGACATCTATATACAGTATTGTATTATATTATTTATACTATTTAAATTATTATTTAATTATAATCATATTAAAGCTCCAAGAAGAAATTAAAATATTAGTAATTAAATACAAAAAAAAAAATTGACATGCCTGTTGTAATTTTGCGTCATTTGTTAATGACGCAATTAGTGATGCAACGCTTGAACATGTGACGCTAAAAAAGGAGCCGCATCACTAGTGTGGCATTAGTAAGTGACGAAAATAATTGTCGCAAAGCTTAATGCGGCAAATAAAATAAATGACACGATAAATGTCGCCAATTTTTTGAGGCAATATATCAATGTCGCAGAAGTGCCGCATTTACTCGCGACACTTTCTAAGAAAGTGTCGCAAAATTTACGACCGCACTTATTGCGACACTATGAAATATGCCACAGTTTCTGTCGCAAACACCTTTTTGCGACACTTTTCGTACTTTTTGCTGCACATTTACTGTGTCGCGAAAAGCCATTTTTCCTGTAGTGCTAGTTGAAACCCTAGACTATTACCAGCTAGATTTAATCTTTCTAAACAATGCTTACCCTAGCCGAGATTCACACAATATGCAAGCACAAGATTGACTCAATCATTAAAATCTGGCACACTTACATCATACGAATGCCAATCTAAAGTATTTTCACATTGAAAAGGGATTCAAGCTCAGAAAATAATCTAGCTACTCATAATCAATAACTTAAATACAAAATTCATATAGAATTTAGCGTAAAACATGGTTACAAGGCAATGAGAGTACAACAGAAATATAAAGATGAAAGTTTATACAAAACTGCAGACCACTCAGGTGAGCCAAAATATCACTCCCCTGAGCGTCTGTCTCTATTTCATGGCTCTTTTCTCTCTCTACTCCACTAAACCCTAATCTCCCTTTATTATGTGCTCGTCTCTGCCTCCTTACAAATGACAATCGCTTCCTTTTTTTATTTTTTATAGAACCGAGCAGCTCGTGATCATCATTAAGATGCAGCCACGTATGCCAGTTATCATGGGCATCAAGATCGTTGCTTTTCTGCTTGGGCTCTTTAGGCGTGATTCTAGCCGCAAATTCTTGTTATTTTGTTAGATCTTCAGGACCACGATAGCTAGGATGACTCTTCTTTAACCTCTAAGGATTTCTCATTTCGGTGAAGTTTCATGCCTTAGAAGTGGTCCAAAAATTGCCTCTTGGAACTGGCCTCCTTCTAAAGAGGTCTTGAAAGTTGTCCCATCGATTTGCACTTCTAGTCCAATTGCCTGCTTTTTTAAAAAAAATAAATAAATAAATAAAATTCTTGCTATTTCAGCTATTTTTCAATTCAATCCTTATAAGAGGAAAGTCTAAACATAAAAATATACAATTCTAGCCTAAATTCTACTTTATTATAATGGAAAGAAGACTAAAAGCAATACTCATAATCATGTACTTTAACACTCATCAAAAGTTTCAGTTTATTCTATCAATTACTCAATACATTGAAATATTGCATATATTGATACCTTTGGTGTATGATGGTTATGGATCTCTATTATAAAACACTAGTACTGTGCCCGCGCTATATGATGGCAGGGATAGATTTGATTCTTTAAAACTTCTACGATCAACAATTTATTTGAATAGACTATTCCTGCTAAATTCTGGAACTTGCATAAATATATTTACAGAAAGAAAATAACTGAGTTACACATAAATGCAGGGGTGTATGCTATGAGATTTCACAAATATTTTAACCCGATCTACATGGAAAAAAACTACGGCAGGTTAAACTCACGGGAGACTAGAATAAACTGATTGAAGACAACAGAATTGTAGAAGAGAGTGAATGGAAAATTCGTGTGGACAAAGAAAGTGTCCGACCTTTGAAAAATGATGTGAAGCTTACATTTACTGTCCATGATTGATTTCATACTTTAAAATAAAAGCACATCATTTTCTTATGTTGTCAACTTGAAAGAGTTTGTTTATTTGTCAGTTATAAGAAGTTTGTTTATTTTATTAATCCTATTTTACATTATTTAAGGAGAATATCGTAAATGAAATTAGGAGACCATGATTGGAAGGATCAATTATAGTTATCTTTTGTTTTCTGGAAAATATGGGTAGGATTTGGGATCGATAAACTCACGATGGGTTGTTTAATTTATTTAATAAGTAGGCCAAAAAAAATAAGGCAAAAGAAATGGAAGGAAATAAGTAGGCCAAAACAATATATATATGCCGCAAAAAAATAGAAGAAAAAACATATTCAAACAGAACTTTTTTTTGTTTCTTTTTTGATATGGCTGTTTGCAATTCCATACAACAAATACGAACTAAATACGAAATAATAACTGTTTAAAAGGAAAACGACCGTAGATATTTTTTATAGCCTTTGTTTTTTAGATAAATATTTCAGGGAGATGATATGAGTATATTAATTGGAATCTTTTCAATTTAAAGGATGAGGCCGGAATTTAAGGCAAAATAGAAACTAATATCAATCATTAACCAAAATGGACAAATTATAGTTAAGATTAAAGTACACTTAAAATTTGAAATGTTAAGATGAGTTTAAGTTTATTTGAAGAGAGGATAAATCCAAACGTAATACAAATTTTATCTATACATGGTGGAAGTTTTTCGTGTAGGGTTTAGGGTAGTTTGAAATTTGTTTATATTGCAATTACATTTTCTTTTAAAAAAAATAAAATTTTATTATTATTGAAAAAGATAAGATAAGATTTGTTCAAAGGTTGATGAATAAGAAAACGATCATGAATTATCAGGAAGTTTAAATTATTATTGGAAAAGATGATTATTTATGTTTAGTAACTATATAATTAAAAAATTTGTTTTTCAGGAAAAGATAATGAATCTGGCCAAATCACATCTACAAAGATTAGATCAAGACACGGTTTTCCTTTTCGTTTAATTTGCAATGACTATTTTATTTCTATTAGAATTTTTAAAAAAACCCAATTTATATAACTATCATAACTTAAATTATGAGTATATAATTTTGTTTCGCCTCATGTATGGTAATTTCACGTTATTATAAAGTATTTCAAAGAGCAAGATAAACAGGTGTGGAATTTGATACGGTAAGCGACCGTATTTATACCCGAAGAAGCACCACCAATTCTTATTAGGGTTGATGCAATTACGCGACATTACGATAATAAAATAAGTTTTAAATTTTGAATCTGATTCGTGTATTGAATTGAATCAAAGTTGGTGGTTTGATTATGGGAAAGATAATGGTTGTTGTATGAGAAGGATGATGGCCGAAATTTCATAGTGATATTCTGTAAATAAAGAATTATCTCATAATTAATGTGTATTGGATATATTCCTTATTTAAATGTTGATTTTGTGATTTGATAGCAATCAAACTTCAATCATTTCAGAAATTAAACTTGGAACTTATCGTCTGTTAACTAATTTCGCGTGGATGTAGTAAATTAACTCCCGAATTTCCGCAGTTTAATTTTACAGATCCCAAACATCAAGCCGAAAGAACTTTTGGTCCTTGTATATCAGGATGGTCAGCTAACAAACCCTACACCCAAAATCCACGAAAATACCAAAGTCAAGCCACCCATGAGTGCATGGATAAACTCACGTTATCGGAGTTCATCATCGAGGCCGAACAAAATTCTCATTTGGGAAGAGTGGCGACAAATCGCAAAATTGCTCGACAAAGGCATAATTTGAGTGATATGAACGACAGTAATAGGCGACGGTGGCGATTAAATGGCCATTGAAGATAAGGAATAGCCGTAAGCAGAGACAACAATAACAAATGGAGTTTCAGTACATACGAGAATGAGGAAATTCGGGCGAGTGTGTAGACGATAGAGTTTAATCCGTGATACTCATCAATGTTACGAAGTTATTTCATGAATCGGTTCGGATCAAATTGCCATAGCATTCCCATTGTGTTGAGTCACGTTTTAACAGAGTTGTTTACACAGTATCGTGATCGGCTGCCGGAATGTAACCGTCGATCACCGGACAGATTTATGCCGGTATAGAACCGGGAGTTAGACAACGGAGTAGTTTTTTTGTCGATTTACTGTTTTTATCTCGGTGATAAAACAATAAATATAAAAAATATTAATATATTAATAAGAATAACATTTTTATACATGTAAATAAAAAGTTAATAGTAAATGTAATGTTACCTTTTTTACTAAAAAAATTTACGGTGAAACCTATTAGTATCCTAATCGAGCGACACGTGACTCGGAGAAAAAATTCATTTCATATATATCTAAGATTCAAGATTACACATGAAATGTGAATATGACTATCTCTATGAGAACATGAAGTGACTATTTAGAAATATATCTATTATGGATTTCACAGTGGTGAAACTGTCAGTATGTTAACATGCGCCAAGAAGATTACATCTGATGCGTTCACTGGGGAATAACTCCACTGTATTTTTTTTCCTCGATTGAAGTTTTGTCCTAATGATTTTTCATGACAAGGTTTTTAACAGGAGTGTTATATTTGAGAATGTGCTCTTTTTTTGTTCATTGATTTTTTGTCCCACTGGATTTTTTTCAGGAAAAGTTTAATGAGCCATTATCCAATAATGTGGATGTCTACAAGATACAAGAATTATGTAAGAACTCTGATAAAAGTAAATTGAAATTTACTCAAGTGACTCTCTTCTCTCTCTCTTACTCATCCTCTCTCGGTGCACGTTAACTAATATGAGGCCATGGCCAGGGAGCGAGCTAAGGGCAAGGGAGTGCTGAAAGAAACGATTGCGGTTCCAGGAAGTAAGACGAGTTCATTCACGCCACAGATCTTAAAGAGAAACGACAGTCAAGGGCCAGATCTAAAGATTGGGGAAAGCTCAGTTCGATCGATTACAGATGGATCTAGGTCAAAATTGGGAAACGACCAGTGTAATTCAAGTAAGGAGATGGAGGATTTGCAAGGTCAAGCGAAGAAATTGAGTGAAATTCTTGGCATAAACACAGCCAGGAAACTCGATTGGGGTAACCCTAAAGATGAGCATGAGTTTAATTGGAACAATTTAGATGTGAAGAAACTTCGCAGAGGTGGAGTTCCTCTGGACTATGTTGAACCAGTGGAGAAAGAAGGCATGAAGATTGCGTTTTTTCTACAGCCGGATGTCCAACCGGAGTTAGAATATTGGCAATCGTCGGTGATTAGTTTCGTACTGGGTGCAACCCCTCCGTTCAAAGTAATGGATGCGTACTATCGCCGGATCTGGAAGCATTTGAAGATTGATAAAATTCTATTACTACCTACTGGTCTTTTTGTTATCAGGTTCAACACCTTGGAGGATAATGATGAAGCATTAGCAGAGCCTATTCATTATCTAGGTTCTAATCCGGTGATAATTAAACCATGGAAGGTGGAGAAGGGTTCCAACTACAAAGAAGTGAAGCATATCCCAGTATGGATTCACTTTCCTGGCCTTGAATTTAAGTTCTTGAATCCGACAACTCTGAGTTGGATTGCAAGCACTCTTGGAAGACCTATTACTACGGATGAGCTTACTGCTGCCTGAGATAGAGGTTCGTTTGCCAGAGTTCTAGTGGATGTGGAGATCTGTGATAAACCACCATTAGAAGCTAGATTTGTGGATGAGTATGGAAACGTGGTTGAACAAGGGGTCTACTATGAATGGAGGCTAACTCAATGCAAACACTGCCTTAATTTTGAACATGGGGTTGAGGATTGCAAAAGAAAGGCAAAGATTGAACATATAGTTAGTAAAGAGAAGGTGGAAAAGGAGAAAGGTAGCTCGCAAACTGAGTCGAGGAAGGTGATTAGAAAAGTAAAGCCAGGGGAACATCAGTTGGAGGAACAAGGGAGTAAGGTGTTAATTCAACGGGAAGATGATAAGGCTATAAGAGATGTAGCCAGTCAAACAGTAACAACCTCTAATGGTTTAGTTCACTTGTGCTCGATGAGGAAGCAGAAAATCCAGAACTGGGTGTGCAAGTGCAGCTGACGATGGATGGAAATCCTAAGGAGCAGATACAGAAGGGTGATGACAGGCGGGGAATGTCTATTGATCCAGGTATATCTCAATGAGTAGCTTACATTGGAATATTCGGGGGCTTAATAGTTCCCTTAAACAAAAAGAAGTGAGGAGAATTAGTACATTATATAAGGCTGAGTTGATCAGTCTAGTAGAAACTAAGTTGGATGAAATTAAGATTTTATCTATGATGAATCAATACTGGCCAGGGTATGAATGTTGTAGCAATGGATTGAATCAGGAAAAGGGGAGAATTTTATTGGTCTGGAACCCAGCTCAAACTTAAGATAAACATTATTCAGAAGAGGCAGCAGTTTATTCATTGTTGGATAGAAACTGGAAAAAATGTCGTTTCTATCCAAAGGTTTGCCTTCGTCGTCAATTATACCCAATAAATTCTCGGTTAGCCAACTTTACCCTTATATTTGAAATTTTTGCCAATTTCGTCCAATCGGCCCATTTTCTGTCAAAATTAACGGATCTCCGTTAGTTTTTTAATAAAATAATAAATTTAAATACAAAAACACCCCAGTAATTTTTTAAAATTTTAAAAATAACCCATAAAATTTATAAAAATAATAGAATAGTCCTTTTTCACTTTTTTTTATTTTATTTTTCTCTATCTTATTTCATTTCTCTTTACTACTTTTAATGACCATAAAACTCTATTATATGAGTTTTAAAATTTATTTATTTATTTTCAAACTCTACTGTAAAAATTAATCTTTGTATAGTTGTAACCCATGATTGTATTTATATAAGTATGTTAATTTTTTTAATAATATATTTTAGCAATACAGACACTATTTTTCTGATTTATTTTATTCTTCCTAACATAAAGATTAAAAACATTTAAATGAAACTAATATTCCAGATAAAAATAAAATATTAGCTCAAATAAAAAAATATTAATATATTTTAGTGTATTACAATTTAACTCAAGAGACTATAACTTGCATTAATATAATTCATAAAAAAATAACTAAAATATAAAATAATTAAAACCTTAAAAAAATCCTCCAAACATAAGTTTTCCTTCTTGAATCTAAAACCTATTTTCTATCACAACAACTTATTACTATATTGTTACCTCCATTCATTTATTTAAAACTAAAATCATATAGAATAAGCTAGTAAGACTTCCTCTATAGTAAGATATATTAATATCTCAAATAATTATTACAAAATGTTAAATCTTCGCATTAAAAGTAGTTGAGAGAAATGGAACAAAATAGAGAAAAATGAAATAAAAAAGTGAAAAGGGACTATTTTGTTATTTTTATATATTTTTGGAGTTATTTTTAAAATTTTTAAAAACTATTGGGGTGTTTTTGTTTTAAATTTATTTTTTTATTAAAAAACTAACGAAGATCCGTTAATTTGGACGGAAAATGGGTCAATTGGACGAAATTGGCGAAACTTTCAAACATTAGGGTAAAGTTGGCTAACCGAAAATCTATTGAGTATGATTGACGACGAGGGCAAAGCTTTGGGTAGGACCGACATTTTTTCCGATAGAAACTCAGAATTGGTGTTGTTTCTATTGTACTACAATGTATAGCTCTAATAGTCAGTCTGAAAGGAACTTACTAAGGGATGACCTTATCACTATATCTGCAAGTATCCAAACTAGATGGTTAGTTCTTGGGAACTACAACAATGTAATTGGAGTCTTCTGAAAGAGAGGATGGAAATAGTGTAACTTTGCATGAAATGTTGGTGATGAGAAAAATGGTAGAAGTATGTGAACTACAGGATTTGAGAAATCAAGGGCCAAGTTTCACCTGGTCTAATAAGCAATTAGGATCAGGAAGAATTGTCTCTAAGATTGATCGAGCTTTGGTCAATGGGTAGTGGGTTATGGAATATCCTGATTCTTTTGTTGCTGTTTAGGTAGAAGGTGTATCTAAGCATACCCCTCTACTGGTTCAGTTAACAGGAGAAGCCAGGCAACGTTCTAGATCATTTCATTTTTTCAATATGTGGAGTCAGTCCAAGGAGTTTCTGAACATGGTTAAAGAGTCATGGAATGAACCAGTGCAGGGAACTAGTATGTACAGGTTGGTGGTGAAGCTCAAGCGATTAAAACCTGTGTTGAAGCAGTTGAACAAAACTCAATTCTCTGTTACTCAACTCAAGGCTGAGTGCTTAAGAAAGGAACTGGAAAATGTACAGCAAAGTATACACCTAAATGGAGCAGATGAGACGTTACTGCAAACTGAAAGGAGGGTGTGTAAAGAATATTTGCTAGCTCAAAAAGCTTATGATAGTTTTTTACAGCAGAAATGCAAGGAATTATGGGTGAAGCATGGTGATTCTAACAGTTGTTTCTTCCATGCGAAATTCAGAATTCGAACTATGCAAAACAGTGTAACTTTGCATGAAATGTTGGTGATGAGAAGAATGGTAGAAGTATGTGAACTACAGGATTTGAGAAATCAAGGGCCAAGTTTCACCTGGTCTAATAAGCAATTAGGATCAGGAAGAATTGTCTCTAAGATTGATCGAGCTTTGGTCAATGGGCAGTGGGTTATGGAATATCCTGATTCTTTTGTTACTGTTTAGGTAGAAGGCATATCTGATCATACCCCTTTACTGGTTCAGTTAACAGGAGAAGCCAGGCAACATTCTAGATCATTTCATTTTTTCAATATGTGGAGTCAGTCTAAGGAGTTTCTGAACATGGTTAAAGAGTCATGGAATGAACCATTGCAGGGAACTGGTATGTACAGGTTGGTGGTGAAGCTCAAGCGATTAAAACCTGTGTTGAAGCAGTTGAACAAAACTCAATTCTCTGTTATTCAACTCAAGGCTGAGTGCTTAAGAAAGGAACTGGAAAATGTACAGCAAAGTATACACCTGAATGGAGTAGATGAGACGTTACTGCAAACTGAAAGGAGGGTGTATAAAGAATATTTGCTAGCTCAAAAAGCTTATGATAGTTTTTTACAGCAGAAATGCAAGGAATTATGGGTGAAGGTGAAGCATGGTGATTCTAACAGTTGTTTCTTCCATGCGAAACTCAGAATTCGAGCTATGCAAAACAGAATTAGTGCAATTGTTCAAGAGGATGGAGTAGTAGTTACTGAATGGAGTTGTGTCAGAGACCATTTCATTGCTTTTTATAAGAAGCAATTGGGTCAATGCAGTAACAGGGAAAGATCCCAACTTGAAATTTTTCAGAGGGGCTATGTGTTGGATGGGTTGGCAGTGGGTTCTACAAAGCAGCATGGTCAATTGTTCAAGATGATGTTACTCAAGCTGTGCTGGACTTCTTTGAAACGGGTCATCTGTTGAGACAGGTAAACTCCACGTTACTTGCTCTTATACCGAAGAATAGTGCTCCTCAAGATGCATCTGAGTATAGACCTATTTCATGTTGGTCTATAAATGTGTATCTAAGATAATATGTGAGAAGTTGAAAAGTGTGCTTTCTGATTTAGTAGATCAAAATCAAACTGCTTTCGTAAGTAATAGGTTAATCTTGCATAACATATTACTTACTCAAGATTTGATTAAGATGTATGGTAGGAAGAATATTAGTAGAAGATGTTTATTAAAAATTGATTTAAGAAAAGCATATGACTCGGTTGAATGGAGTTTCTTAGAAGAGATGTTAGATGGATTTGGTTTTCCTCAGTCATTCTCTAAACTGGTGACTAGTTTTTCAATTTCTTTGAATGGTGAAAATTGCGGGCACTTTTGAGGGAAGAGGGGTCTGAGGCAGGGAGACCTGATGTCTCCTCCACTGTTTGTGCTGGTCATGGAGTATTTGACCAAGTTCATGGCAAAAGCAGCAGAGGATCAGGGATTCCAATTCCACCCCCAATGCAAGGGCCTTAAACTAACTAGCATCTGTTTTGCAGACAATCTAATAATCTTCTGCAAAGCAGAGGTTTATACGGTCTCTAAAATCATGGGGGTGTTGAAAAGGTTTTCAGGTACTACCGGTCTGGTGGCTAACTCCAACAAGTCAGAGATATTTTTCGGAGGTGTCTCTACTAAATTGCAAGAGCAGCTGGGGAGGATCACTGGATTTCGGATTGGACAGTTCCCCGTGAAATACCTGGGTGTGCCGTTATCTCCTAGGAAATGGAACAAATCTGACTGCGAGATGCTAGTTCAGAAAATAGCTGCAAAGATCAAGTGTTGGAGTACCAAGCATTTGAGCTACCCCGGCAGACTGCAGCTGGTTAACTCTGTTCTGATGGTCATTAATAATTTCTGGGCTACTGTGTTTATCCTGCCTGCTAGTGTGTCTTAGGAGATTAACAGATTATACATGTGTTTCTTGTGGGGTATTAAGGACACAGGGAGAAGTTTATCTTTGGTGAGTTGGGACTAGGTATGTAGGAGGAAGATAGAGGGGGGATTGAATATTAAGGATATACATAAATGGAATGAAGATGTTTTGATTAAGCAGGTCTGTTGGATTGCTGAAAAAAAAGATAATTTGTGGATCAAATGGATCCATGAACAATACATAAAAAAGGGGACTTTTGGCAGCTGAAACCTAAGCAAAGCTCTAGCTGGCAGTGGAGAAGGTTATTAGAGCTAAAGGAGAGAGTTAAAGATGAGTTCCAAGGCATAAGATGGAAGCACTCAACGTCTAGGAAATTCTCTGTAACTTCAGGGTATAATTGGTTAACAGGTCAGGGTGTTGTAATGCAAGCAGCCAAGTTTGTTTGGGCTCAAGCAAATGTGCCTAAGCATTCATTCATTCTATGGCCGTGGTGGCAAAATCGGTTACTCACAAAAGACAGATTACTGAGATTAAACATGCTGAAGGCTGGCTGGAATATGTTTTCTGTCAAAGGGAGCATGAAACTTCAGCTCACCTCTTTTTTGAATGTAACTTCCCCTCTGAGTTACTCAAGTCAGTTGGACAGTGGGTGGGTTTCCCAGGAATTACAGTTGGTCAGATGCAATGGAGGAATCAAATGATGACAGTATGGAAGAATCAGAAACTGAAGAGGAGAGTTTTATATGCTGCTTGTGCTGCTATGGTCTACCATGTGTGGGAGAAAGAAGCCAGAGAATTTTTGCTGGTACAAGTAGAACAGTAGCTCTGGTGATGAAGTTGATCAAACAGGAATTGAACTGGAGGTTTGAACATTGCTGGTCTAGCAAGAGATCAGTTACAGTTGAAGATTTGTTACAAAAGTTGTTTGTTTAGTTGCAGGAAAATTTTGATGTATAGTATGAGCTGGTAGCTAGGTTTCAAACATGGACGTTTTGGTTGTAAATATGTTATACGTTTTAATGATCAACTAGATGCTTGTCCCGGGCAAATGTCCGGGGGTGTCCTCCCACCTAATAAATTGATATGTAAATAATCAAAACTGATTAGGAATGAATTTAGTTTTTTATGAAAATAATTGATTGACCGAAAATGAATTTTTTCGAAAGTCCTAAATAAGTGGAGAAGGAAAGTTCCATTCACCGTTAAATTCAAAATTTAAATGAACATGGCCATCTGATCTCTTCGTTAATATTGTAAATATATTTTTTGTTTTTAAAAGGGGGTGACACGTGGCAGAATGGTTTATGCAATATGGTACATTTGGAGCCAAAACATTTTAATAAGAAATTGCTACATCAGCATCCTGTTTTTTACTTTAATAGGGTAAAAGGGCTATATATTCACATTTTACCAAAAAAAGAAAAGAACTCTGATAATATTTATCTAGCTCTAATCCTTGTATATATCTTATTTTTGTAGCAGTTCAACCGGTTCAGATCCCAGTCAAAGCATGGCTATGTCCGAATTGGATAGAGTTTGACCCGGTTTGATTTAAACCTTGTTTTGACGAACTCTGGTCCTAAGGCTAATCGGTTCGACTCCTGGTCTGGTCGGGTTTAACACTGGGATTCAGTACAGTTGTCATAAGGTCCAATAATACCGTGCCACGTGCAACCTACGGAGTTTCTATTGGTGCATTTTACGCGTGCCCCAGTTTTTCGCATCTATTTGATTTTTCAGTCCAGTCTGAATAAACGGGTGGAAAAAGTCTTTTGCTTGTACGAACAGTGAAATTGCCGTTCAGATCTTCGACAAAATCAAAGCAAAACTGAAGAAACCATAACAAATTCAGAAGATGGACGCTGTCGATTCAGTCTTCGATCCCCTCAGAGAATTCGCCAAGGACAGTGTTCGTCTCGTCAAACGTTGCCACAAACCGGATCGCAAAGGTACTTTTTATCTTTTAACCTTATAGATCTTGTTGATTGTTGCTGGAGAATATTTTCGAATTTCAATGATTTTCAGTTTTATGTTTATTCGTTGTTTCCTTTTCTTCGTCTTTTCTTTTACTTTTTTCCTGCTGTTTTTGCTTGTAGAATTTACAAAGGTGGCGACGCGAACCGCGATCGGATTTGTAGTTATGGGATTTGTTGGATTCTTCGTCAAATTGATCTTTATTCCCATCAACAACATCATCGTCGGCGCTTCGTAATCGATGAGGTACTTGCCGTTAATTTTGTTGTTTTTTTTCCAACCCAGAAAGCCGTATTTTTTGTTGGTTAATTAGGCTATGCGTTTGTAAAAGTCTATTTGCATTCCATTTGTTTATTTGAGTTTTTTGCTCTTTTAATTTCTCAACTGTATTATCTCTTACAAAGAGTTTGAAATTTTGGACTAATTAGATTAATGGTATTCATTTGTTTGTTTGTATGGATATGTTGATGTGTAAATCAGCACTTGAACAATGTATGGATATTTTTTGATGTGTAGAGCAGCACTTAAATGTTACCCATGCTACAATGATGTAAGGAAAGGTTTGATTTGTTAAAATCAAGGGATCCCTCAGATGTTGCATTAGATTGTGTATTGTTTCCCTTTGTTCTTTGGTACAAGGTAAGTCTTTTTTTGGAAACCACATGTTGAAATAAATGCATTCATCATCAGATGCAGCTCTGTAGTTGAGATTCGAGGCTGCCGAAGTTTCAGTATTTGGAGCATCAGCTTCAGATTAAAACATAACTTGATGTACTTCATTTGTTTTTCTGTCTTTTGATTTTTTTTTTTGGGAGATTTTTAATGTGGAGAAGGTGTTTGGAGTTCATCGGAACTGATATATCCATGATTATTTATAGAGTTTTTCCTGTTCTTTAGGCTAGTTATACTGTTAAGTGTGGTTCTTCCATTTGATGCTTGTTTGTTTAATTTAGAAGTTGGAATGTGAGGAAGTTAATTTCGTCTGCGAGTTTGAGTTATGTAAGTCTGCGTGGCCTGAATGAAATTATCTATTATTTTTCATTGAATGTGGGGACAAGACGAGTGTAGTCCATTATGTGTCTGTAATTGTTTCCTCTCCTTAGAGTTGAAATTAGTTCTAAGTTACATAAGTATATGGGAATTTATATTTACCGTGGAGTTTTCTTGTTTATTTTATTTAAAGTTTACAGTATCAATGTAATGAAGAGATCTCATTTTAATATATGATGGTTTTGTTGTATTGATGTATGTAAGCAAAACATTGGTTTGGCGGCACTTGTGTGTTCAACGGTTACAAATTTCAAAAACAAAAAATGATGTTCAAAGTTTTATTAAGTTTTATTTTATGTCCAGGAAAGAAATGTAAAATGACCTCACCTTTTGCTTGGTTTTGTTGAATGTTTCTGTTTATAGTTGTGTTGCTGTTTTGACATGGCTTGTGCTGCTGTGACTAGTTCTTACTTTATTTTCATTGAATGTTTACTCTGCTTGTAGCGGTGTTGCTTTTTTGAGTGCTTTGGCTCGTGATGCCATGACCAGTTAGCCCTTTTTTGTCATCCCATGTTTCTTCTGGTTATAATTGTGTTGTTTTGAGTGCTTTGTCTCGTGCTACCTTAACTAGTTAGAGCTTTCTTTGTGTATTTGTTGAAGTCCATCTGTGCTTTGTGTGTGCTTTGATCAACGAACAGATGTATGCTTTCAATTATTGAATGCATGGCATCTTTGTTGATGTCACCCTTTGGTCTGAAGTGACGATTGAGTTAATTGAATGTAATCTTGTTTGTCTGGCAATTGTTGGGTCAACACTTCTTGTGTTTTGTTTTCTACAAATATATATATATATATATATATATTTTTGTGGTTCCGGTATTTTTTTTTTTTGGTTTCTTGCAACGGGTTACTTGAGAACAATACTTATTCAATTCGTCATCATTTTCTGGAACAACATTTTCTTATGCTTCGTGTTACCAATTTTCTTGATTTATTTACCTATTTTTCCCTTTTATTACTTGACTTACAGGAATGAATGAAGCTCTGTGGCCAATTATGGAACTTGGGATTGAGTCCTAAAGAATCATTTGGACCAACATTTTGCTTCGTGTTAGCTTTAGGACTCATACCGCTATCTTTGTATCAATGGATCTTTTGATCTGGATTTAATATTTTGAATCACAGGAGGCATTTGTAAGTTGTACCATTTATGTTGTTTGACGAGTCCTTATATCATTTCAAGCATCTCTCTAGATTGGGAATGAATTCCAGCCTATCTTTCTGCATTCTCATGTTTTATTCAGATATAGTGAAGCAGTAATAGTGTTTCACTGTTTTATGTGTCTATTTTATTCGGAAATTTGGGTGTTTCTACCAGAAAAAGTAACGGTAAGTACATTCTCTCCATCCTAATCAAAGGGAAGAAAAACTCTTAAAACATATTCTCTTCCTCCTATTCAACAAAAAAAAAAAAGAAAAGAAAAAAGCAGAGAGATTCTGAGGGTTAAGCGAATCGTTTCATTTTGACCTTTCTGTTGAGACCAACAGCGTACTGGATAATTTATGAGATTTGAATTCTTAACCTGTTGGATCAAAGAATTAGGGGTTCTGTTTGTGGCAGTAATGGAACTGGTAGATGATTGGTCAAGGAGTCTGATTGTGTATTACCTTGCTTACTCTAGCTAGGAACCTTCGATGATTAGGACATCTTTAACCACAAACTGGTTACCTCCATCTTAATATAAAAATAGTTCATCTTGAGTTTTGAATTTGTACTAGTTTTAGTGAAATTTAAAATTCATTGTGCACTATTTTTCTAAGATGGATAAACAAAAAAAAAAATATCAATTAACTGAATAAATATATATATATTTTGAAATAGTACTTGTTTATTAATTAAAGGTATCTAACCTATTATATTGCATCCTATTAATTATAAACTAACTTATGCAATTCATGAACATTTTGTCTATTTATTTTAATAAGTTTACATGACTGAAAAGAGGAAATTATTGAGAATAATAATGAGGCGATTTCCTGAGTTTCGTTATGAATTAAAGTCGACCTTAGATTGTGTTAAGGCTTCACAATTGGTGTGAACTTTAATTCGAGTTATACCTAGATTTGCAGCCCCCTGTAATGCTAAAAGGTATATCATTCCTTCCGTTTAAAAGGGAAAAAAAGTATTTATATCAACCGTCTTAAGTTGCATAACCACATTATGTCGGGAGATGATTTTTCCAGGCCCCCGACGCTTTTCTTATTTGTGGGTTAAAGGAGCCATCAAATGTGATTAAGGAATCCAAATTTTTGATGGACTGCTGGCACGACAGCAAGGCTAGATGCTCTAATTTTTGTTGGTTCTGTTTATGAAGATTTACCTCACTTTGTATGATCCTCAACGAAATTACTAGATCATGGTTTTGGTTCCTCCAAATTTTATCATTTCTTTCTATCTAGATTCACCATATAATAATAAAAAATAAATTGACCTCCTCTCTCTTTGGATATGTTTGAGACCATCGAATGAACCACTGAAGTAGTGATATGTTGAATTGAATTGAAGACGACTGCAAAGGTAGGAAAAGCCGTACCCCAAATAGCTTGTGAAGCCTCACATGTGAAGACAAGATGCATACTATCTTCTTCAATGAGGACAAGATGTATCCATGGGAACACCATGTTTGCTAAGCTCGGTTCTTGTGGATTGAACATTCAGAAGAGCCTCCCAAAAAGGAATTTTTGTTTTGGTTGCATTGAATAATTCTAGAGACTTTTCCAAGCTAATTTCTCTGAATTTTGAGTTGTCGAATCCTAAGTAAGCTCTAAGATCGGTGAAGTTGTTGCTAGATGATATCATGATTTGACCGTAAGCCATTAGAGCTTGTCCTTCTGTGCCATTCTCACCGGGTCTATGAATATTCATGTTATGTAAGAAATGATATACCCCGAAAAATTGGTCCTGAGAGAGTTAATTTTCCACTGGACATTAGGCTTGATGAACTTATAAACTCTCATATTAGAATGAGTAGCCAAAATTGACTCATTATTGATGAGATTGACATGATTTTGAATCCAGTTCGTAGCAAGAGGCATGTTTCGTCCTGAAATGACCTTCTATTTAGTATGCTACTAAAATAGTTATGCTCCCCACTTGATACTTTTGAATCCCCAGCATGGATAGCCCTTAGAGGAGGGAAAGTACCATTAGAGCAATATTTGGCACGGATGAGTCAGGATAGCTGTGAATTTGGTGCAGACATGATCTTCCATGCATGTTTTACCAGCAAGGCTTGATTGAATTTCTTCAAAGCCTCTAAATCAAGCCCTCCATGAAATTGTTACTTTGTAATCTTCTTCTAAGCTCTCTAATGAATTTTTTTTTTCTACATGATCTCACGCCTCCTCTCTTCTTGGTTTATATTCATGAACTTTCTTGCCAAATTTTTGACCACATTAGGTTTTTACATGTTCATGTATAAATGGAGGGCCACCGGTCAGTATAAACTCCCTCATGCACAACCATTGAGGGTGCTCTTTTTTTAAATGAACATTAAGGATAGGATGACTTTCAGATTCCAACTGACCAAAAAAAAAACTCAAGGGGTATACCCAGGAGGTAAATTTTTGAATCAGCCGGTGCACCCAAGGGGTATACCCAAGGGATGAACATATATGCTATCAAGTTCCCTAGTTTCACCCCTCTCTTATTTATTATTATTAAAATAACAACAGCAAATGGTAGAGTATAGATCATACCATATTACATCATGTAGTCTTCCTACGAATATAAGGGAAGGAGGATTGGTCTAAGACCAATAATCCCTTTACATATCTAGGCAAAGAAGCTAAAACTGGAAACATCTCTGAGCTACCTGAAGATGCAAGTCTAGCTAACTTATCAGCTACAAAATTCGCTTCTCTATAAATATGAGTAACTCTATAGCCATTTCTAAGAATTATAGAAAGCATTTCCTGAAACACAAAGATAATATCTCCAAGGAAAATCTGAGAGATTCCTCAAAGCATAAGCCAAACCCTGATTATCCGTCTGTAAACAAACATTGGGAAGTCTCATCATGTCACATCTTCTCAAACCAAAAAGATTCCTCGCCACCTCCATCATGTAGCTATTATCACCACCAAGATATCCGCTTTCTCCATAAATAAAAGAACCTCCTTCTCCTCAGATGGCAAACCATACCCCACATCACCTAGTATAGATGAACCATCCAAATTTAGCACATAAGAATTTGAACAAGGAGGAGACCACTTAACCTTCTTACAAGTAGGCTGGGGCTTCTTACTTAAACACGCACCAAAGAATTTTTCAAAGAAATCCTTTTCCGCCAAGTTAGCCACCTTCAAATCATGCACCTTCATAAGCATAACAACATGATCCTTGATTGCCAAAACAACTCTCGACACTTCCATGACACAATCTTCAAATATCTTTTTGTTACGTGCCTTCCACGTTTCCCAAACGATAACCATTGATATGGAAAACTCCATTAGCCGACTTTTGATCCACTCTCCGTCACCACCTCCGGAACATAGAAGCCAAAGAAACACACCCTACCGTTTTGATACTCATCTTCCAGCAAAGACATTCCACACTTCCGTAACTTTATGACACCGGAGGAATATATGCTCAAGATTTTTAGAATGCATATTGCAAAAAGAGCAAATAGAAGGCAATATTTGCAGCCCCATACGGCTTAAGATTTCTGGAAATGGTAAGAGCTTATTATGCAATCTCCATATAAAGAAGGTAACCCTTAACGGAACTTGCTTTATCCAAACCAACCGCAGCCCTTCCTCCTCCGTGCGCCTGTTTTGCATAACCTCATAAGAAGATTTGACCGAGTAATCTCCTTTAGGGGATGGCGTCCAAGACAACACATCATCACCTTCGTAGAAATCCTGCTCAAAATTTTCAAGAAAAATTCTAACATGGTTAGCCAGAACATTCTGAAATTCTAACAAGAAGTGTTGCTTATTTTCAAAAAACTCCCGTATAGTAAGCTCTGGAATAGGTGGTTGTTGATGATCAACATCCCATATCACTCCAAACTTCGCCCAATTGTCAAACCAAAAAGAGCTCTCCCTTCTGTGAACAATAGTTTTAGAATGACTAGTAGCCCTTTTCTGAATTTTTGAGATGCGCAACCAAGAAGTTTTTTTCCTTGCAGTGTGAGACAAGGATGTTATAAACTTGCTCCACAGCCCCCTTTTTGTTTTGAGTTTCCACCATTGTTTATAACATCAAAGCATCAATCATTCCTTGGAAATCTCTAATTCCCAAACCATTTTTAGAAGTTGAATAGGTAAGCCTCTCCCAAGATCTTCAATGATGCCTATTCTCATCATGAGCTCCATTCCAAAAAAATCTTTGACACTTCTTCTCCGTTTCTCGTAGTATGGCTTTAGGAGGAAGAGTAGCTGAAAAAACATGTATTGGTATTGAGGATGACACATGTTTAATCAGCACTAAACGACCTCCTGGACTTATCAACCGGTTCCTCCAACTTAGAAGTTTTGCATCCAAAGTATCCAACAGAAATTGGAATCTTGCAGCTTTGCACCTTCCATTAAATAAACGACACCCTAACTATAAAAAAGGCAATGAACCTTTCTGAATACCCAAAGTGCGATTAATGATTCCAATCCTTCTAACATGGCAATTCTCGGCCACCATAAATGAGCTCTTTTGCCGATTGACTTTTTGCCCCGAAGCTTGCTCATACATAGATAGAAAATCATCGACCGCAACAAGAGATCTTTTCAGCCCCTAGTAAAGATGATCAAATTATCAGCAAAAGCCAAATGAGATACCACAAGGGATCTACAAGGTGTACCATAAGCTGCAATTGCACCCCTTCCCACTAAGCTTTTCAACTTTCTTGTCATAACTTTAGAAACCATAATGAATAGGTATGGCGACAGCGGGTCTCCCTGTTTTATACCCCTAGAAGATTGGAAAAAACCGACAGGACTTCCATTAATTAAAACCGAGAACCAACTGCCATGAAGATTATTCATAATCATCAATACAAAAGCATGCGGAAACCCAAACTTGAGAAATACTTTCTCCAGAAAGTCCCATTTAACACGATCAAACGCTTTCATCATGTCTAACTTCAGAATCATATTACTACCAACAACTTTACTATCAAGAAATTGACATAAGTCTTGAGCAAGCATTACATTATCCATGATGTCTCTTCCTTCCAAAAAAGCTGACTGTTCCTCAGAAATCGGCTTAGGCAAAACAACCTTCAATCTTTCCGTTAGTACTTTACTAAAAACCTTATTCAGGAAATTGCATATGCTGACTGGCCTATAATCAGAAAAAGTATTAACCGATATCTTCTTTGGAATGAGTATAATCAAAGTGCTTGCCACCGATCTAGGCAATGGAACCCCGGCAAAAAAATTCTTGACAAGCATTCCACAAATCGATTGCAATGATGTCCCAACAACTTCTATAGAAGCACCCTCGAAACCCATCAACTCCCGAAGTCGCATCCTCATCTAAATTGAAAACCGCAGCCTTAACCTTCTCTAAGGATACATGAGCCATCAGCAAGTTACAATCTTCAACCTCTAAGGAAGGAGGAATGTGTTCAAGCAAGGTGCGCTGCGTAGCCTCCTCATTTAAATCCGAATTGTCCCCATGTAGTAGCTCATTAAAGAAGTGGATGGCCTCTTGCTCGATTTCAGCCATATTTGTTAATGACGTGCCTTCATAAGACTGAATTTTAAAAATGCTTTGCCTCAATATTCGTTCTTTCAAAGAAGCGTGAAAATAAGACGTATTAGCATCGCCTTCTTTAACCCATTTGATCCGCATTTTTTGTGCCCAATAATCATGATGCTCTTTTAATTTTTGAAGCAAGGTAGCTTTGGCTGCATTTAATAGGATTCTATCTTGCTCAAGCCCAGAAAAATCATACAAGTTCTCTAAATGCTGGACATTTTTTTTCAGCCACTTTCAAATTCTCAAACACATCCCCAAATGCTTCCTTATTCCACTCTTTTAATTTAGCCTTCAAACGATGTAGCTTTAAAGAGAAGTCATGCATACCATAACAACCCAAAGGCTGATCCCAACAATCCTTAACTATGGCTTTAAAATCATTCCGGCTCAGCCACATTTTTTGAAAGCGAAAGACCCTCAGTTTGCTGTCCATTTGCGGACCAAAGAGATGTAAGATTGGACAATGATAAGATGTTGTGCGACTTAAATTCTCAACCGAGGATATCGGGAAAAGCTCAGTCCACTCCTTGGAAAGAAGAACACGATCCAACTTCTTACTTACGCAGCCAGTGCTTCTAGTAACCCCCCTAGTAAAGTCTTCTCCAATGGCCAACAATTCCATTAAACCACAGTTTTCAATACACTCATTAAATTCCATCATTGCAACATTATCTTGGACTGACACTCCAGAATACTCATCCAAGGATCGGATTACATTAAAATCGCCCCCTATCATCCAAGGCGAATGCAAATATTGCTATCTAAAGTGAAACATATTTTGCCACGGCTCTCGCCTTTCCAATCTAGTAGACTTTGCATATACCGCAAAGAAATAAAATGTATGAGGAACCGATATGTGAGATGCTTCAAAATGGAGCACTTGACTATTGCGTTCCCGTAAGGTAGCTGAAATTTCTCTTGAACAAAAAACCCACACCTTGCTATTTTCAGAGGAAAATGCCGAATGAAACCCTAACAAGAGCCGGATTTCATCAAGATTATGAACAGCTATCATTGGTTCCATAATCATGAGGATAGAGATTTTATTCATCCTTATTAAGGCTTGCAAACGACGCAACGAGGCCTGGTTTCTAATGCCTCTAATATTCCACATAAGTTGTCCTATCATTGGAAACCATGGAAAGAAAGAGACACACCAATTTATTGCAACCTAGGGGACCTCCTTGGAGCTACCCCTTCCTGCAACTTAGCTAATTCAGCTTTCAATTTATGTCAATGTTTCTTGGCAGCCGAAACCACCCCTTGCACTGTTTCATGCTCCTGAGTATCATCTTCTTTCACATCATCGTCGGACCAACTAGCGTGATCAACATGGACCTCTTTCTGATCTTCGGACACCCTCCCAGCATCACCATCATCCGCAAATTTACCAACCAAGAGCACCTTGTCAGCATATAAAGAAGAAGTATCATTCTGGAAATTTTCCGAACTAGGGTTTTCAAGAAAAGAATCAGTTGCTAAAACAGTCTGTCGCGGAAGCTCTTCCTGAAACACTACCTCAACGTTATCATCATCCTTGTCATCCTAGAATATCTTCTCGGACTCTACTGCAAGCAAAGCAAAACGGTTGGCACCAATCATCGTAGCATCCGCGGGAGTCACTGTCGTAATTCCTTCAGTCAATGTGGGTGCTAGGGTTTCAGTCGCAGTTGGCTCGACATGATCAATCGAAGGGGGTGCGACTAATGCTGTTGCAGGGGGCACGACCATCAATTCCACTTTTGTGGCCTGCTCAATCAGTGCTACTTCTTGTGTGTTTTGTTCAGGGCTTTTTATCATTTTTTCAGTGGGTTGCAAATCTTGGACGTCCACTAGAATAGAAGCTTCCCCATGTCTGATAAACCAGAGGGGGAAGCATTGGATTTTCCAACCGTCAAATCCTTCACCTCCGAATTAGGGTTTTCAGATTTCTTCAAAATACGTCTTGGCAGTTGGTTCAATTTTTCTGTAGTTTTTTGCTTGACTGCTTTGAATGGCTTCTTGGCAAGACCTTTGTTGCAATCCTTATATTTATGGCCAATTTTATAGCATTTATAACGATATGTCGGAATATGTTCATATGTAAAGCATTGTTCATGATTTTTTCCCTCTTTTCCCAACACGCACTGACTTGGGAAGATCCTTAGTCAAATCTACTTCAACAAAAAACGAGCAACCCAAGGCCTCGTTAGATTTAGGGTAGGCGCATCAACCTTGAGTGGCTTACCAATCGCTGTCGGCATGGAGAAAATCACCTCCGGGTTCAAAAACTCTATAAGCAGGTCTAGTAGAGAAACCCAAATTGGGAAAATGGGTGGATCTTCTTTGAATTTAAAGCCGGGTTTCCATTTCAAGATTCTCATGGAGAAGGCAGCTATATTCCAGAAAGTACGCATCCAACAATGCTGATAATCATCCTCTCTTTCAAATCGAATCAAAACGTGCCTAGGGTTCATCAACCCTAGGGTATAGGAACCATGAAAGCCAATTTTCTTGAATTCTTTGTGGATCTCCTCCATCTTGGGACGCCCATAAGAGAATTTGCCAACCAAACTCAACTGATGAGGTGCTATTAATCGTTCATACTATTCATATTCATATTCAATTGACGCCATACCATTTACAAAAGCAACGGGCTTGATAAGGGAACCTTTTTGGAAATTACCAATGCTTGGCTTATGAAATAAACTTGCCAAAGTCGGTGGAAGCCCGGTGGCTAGGTTTCTGCAAAAGTAGCAGAGAGAGAGAGAGAGAGAGAGAGAGAGAGAGAGAGAGAGAGAGAGAGAGAGAGAGAGAGAGAGAGAGAGAGAGAGAGAGAGAGAGAGAGAGAGAGAGAGAGAGAGAGAGAGAGAGAGAGAGAGAGAGAGAGAGAGAGAGAGAGAGAGAGAGAGAGAGAGAGAGAGAGAGAGAGAGAGAGAGAGAGAGAGAGAGAGAGAGAGAGAGAGAGAGAGAGAGAGAGAGAGAGAGAGAGAGAGAGAGAGAGAGAGAGAGAGAGAGAGAGAGAGAGAGAGAGAGAGAGAGAGAGAGAGAGAGAGAGAGAGAGAGAGAGAGAGAGAGAGAGAGAGAGAGAGAGAGAGAGAGAGAGAGAGAGAGAGAGAGAGAGAGAGAGAGAGAGAGAGAGAGAGAGAGAGAGAGAGAGAGAGAGAGAGAGAGAGAGAGAGAGAGAGAGAGAGAGAGAGAGAGAGAGAGAGAGAGAGAGAGAGAGAGAGAGAGAGAGAGAGAGAGAGAGTCCTAGGAATAGTACCGTGAGGGTGTTCTTATTCATAAACAATTTAAGCAGTTAAGGAGTCTGTGTATTACCTTGCTTCCTTGATATCCTTTTTTAAATTCCACTTTATGTATTATACATTTAAGTAAAAATATGTTTTTCGCTTGTGTACTTGAAAATGTACATATTCGTATTGTACGTTCATTTTCAAAATTTTATACATCTCAAACCACTATTTTGACCAACTTCGAAGGGTATTTTCAATAATTTACCTCGTATGGGTTTTTCACAAATTGGAAAATGAGATAATAATAAGAATATATTAAAATATTTAAAAATATAAATAATTTCAAAAATTAAATTTTTGTTACTTTTATTTTTTTAAAAGAAATCCACTCCTATGGATCCCATAGATATTGGTAAAAAATCCCCTTACAAATTACTGGTGGAAATTGAAGTTGAGTCTACTCTCGCAACATTAGCCATTAAATCCTTATTCAATTCTCAATTTTTTTTTTCCTTTTATCTGGTGACGCCTACTAATAATTTTTTAGTTTCTTTTTTTTTTCTTTTAAAGTTTTTCTACAGATGTTTAATGTATATGTTTTTGCCAAAAAATAGTTTTTCTAAATATGTTTAATGTACTATATGTTTTATCCAAATTTACAGAATGTAAAGTGAGATTTAATATTTAAACCATCTTCCTGGATTTGTAAATATTATTTGCATGAGTGTAAATTACGCAAGGATCGATGTGACGAGACATGTTTAGGTTTGCGTCGCTTGATTTGATTATCATTTGGTGCTGATTATCATACGTGTAGGCTTTTCCTAGTCTCGACAATGCATATATTTTGATTTTGATTTTGATTTTTTTTTTATATTTTGATAACAATGGCGTTTTTAAGAGATGATTATGGAGTATTTATCAAAATGATTGGGAATTGCTTCTAATAAAAGAATTATTTATTTATTTTTTTAGAGAAATCCAGGGTGGTACCTAGCGGGAGGACCCCGATATTATTGATAAAAAGAGAAAAGTTACACAAGACAGTGCTTACGACTTGCCCAAACGAAAATGAATACAGCCTTACAAAGGTTTTACTAAAAACTTTCGACGGTTCCTGTACAATTACGACTAAGAATTGTCTTACAAGAATAATGCAATATCCCCTGACAATTCTTCCTTGCTTAAAAGTTATACCTAGGAGTATGTCTTACAAAGATTTAAGCAGAAATCCCCTGATTCCTCCACCTACTTTAGGAAGTAAAATAAACAACTACCTAACCCTAATGTAGGGGAATGAGCACTTGTCTAAGTACCATTTCCCAAGTAGGGAGACTGGAAGTTGCTCCCTTGATATATATCGTATAGAAGTACCTGCTGAAGCCATTTTTGCTAATTCATCCGCCATGCAGTTGACCTCTCTATAGACATGCAATATTTTGGAGTTAGAAAGGAGAAGCAAACGCTTGATTTCTTTAAGGTGGTGATGATGCTTCCATGGAAAGGATTTGTTCTGGCTCAGAAAGTTGACCTCTGACATGTTGTTAGATTGCACAACCGCTCGAGTTATTCCTTTATCCAAGCAGTATTGAAGACCACTAAGTGCTGCTAGTTCTGCTTCAAAACTTGTTGCCATGCCCATATATTGACACTCTGCAGTGAGAAAATCTCCTTTGTGATCTCGTAGCACATATCCCTATCCCACTGCTCCCAGTTGATCCAATGCCGATCCATCCATGTTAAGTGCTGTTTCTCTCGGATTAGGTGGCTGCCACTTATGGATATCACATTTTTTGGTTTGAAGGGTGCCATTTTGAAGTGAAAAGCTTGTTCTATCTCACTTTGTTCCACTAAATCTCGAGCCTTGAGCTTATGTATACTCAACAAATTGAAAATGTGAGATTTAATAGCCTTAATGAGAAAATCAGACAAAAAACCAATACCTCCATATATCATTTTGTTCTATATTTCCATATCTCCCATAATATGAAGGCAGGTAAGACCATGATTATTGTTTTTTTTGGCGGAGGAGAAACTTCCTATTTGTTGCCACGCGTGTATTATATTTCGCCATCCTGCATTATTAACAAAAGAAATGCCAAGGTCAGCTGAGAGACATTGCCATAGAGGTTTTATGTTTTTGCTATTGAAGAAAATTTGATCAATATCTTCTTCAGCTTCCCTACAAAAAGGACATATGGATGGCCTTAAATTCAAACCCATTCTTTTGCAAAACCTCAGGAAATGGCAACATTTTGTTATGAAGTTTCCAAATGAAAAAGGATATTTTAAGTGGAATGCATTTATGCCAACAATTTGCAATGAAAAGATTTTCAGCATGCTTTTCCCGAATCTCAGAATATGTTGATGAGATAGAAAAACTCCCAGAAATCGAAGGCATCCAAACAAGTTGATCCTTTGATTCGGTGAAGTAAACATTCATAGCAGCAATTTGAGACCTCGCTGCTTGGCTTAAGTGATTTCCAAATTCCTGCAAAAAATAAGTTTTGGAGGCAAAAAACTCTTTAACTGTTAGAGAATGAAAAGGTGGATCAGAAGAGTCCCTCCATAGCGAGCTCGCATCCAACTACGGATCAAACCAAAATGAAGATGAACCATCCTCCAATATAATTTTGCATTTTGATCGAGCCAAATTATCCACATTCTTAACATGCCCCCAGCTTGTTTTATCCCTAGCAGTATTCAGAGTGAAGAAACAAAATCAGCGCACACTCCAATTCTAAATTGAACTTTACACCACAATTTCATAGAAAAAGCAGTGATGGTATCTTCAAGATCCCGAAACCGAAACCCATTATCAGCAACTAGAAACCCTAGCTTTTTCCATGCACGCCAATGGCGATTCTATCCATACTCATTCTCTCCCCAAAGAAAATCTTGGCATTTCTTCTCAATAGCTGAAATAACCGACTTGGGAGGCACCAAAGAAGCAACAGTATGTATGGGTAAAGCACTTAGAACATGCCTTATCAAGATCAACCGTCCTCCAATAGAAAGCCATCTATTCTTCCAATTATTTATCTTTGCGTCCATAGTTTCTACAAGATGATTGAAATACTCCGCTTTCTTCCTTCCTTTAAAAATGTTGCAACCAAGATACTTGAACGGAAGTGACCCTTGTGGCATTTGGGGCGTTTGTGAGATGGTTTCAATCTGGCGATCGCTGCTTCCATCCGTAGTTATGAAGAAACTTTTATGCTTGTTCATTCTCAGGCCAGTCGCCTCTTCATAATCACTGAAAAAATCATTAAGCCTCTTCATTGAAGTCTTCAAACCTTTTGTGAAAATGATAAGATCATTTGCAAAACTAAGGTTTGAGATTATCTTTGCCCCTGCTGGAACACCATAAAGCGCGACCTTCCCGGTTTCAGTTAGGGTTTGCATATTCCTGGATAAAGCTTCTGATGCTATGATGAATAAATAAGGAGACAGGGGATCTCCTTGCTTAATCCCTTGAGTAGCCTGGGAGAAACCCACCGGTCCACCATTAAGGAGAATCGAAAACCAACTTCGTTCTAGATTTGATATTACTAGACCAATGAATTTTTCATGAAAATCGAATTTGTTGAGGATCCTTTGTAAGAAGCTCTAAGAAACTCTATCGAACGATTTCATCATGTCCACTTGATAAGCAAATTACCCCCTCTGGATGGATGATCGAAGAATTGTAGCAAATCTTTAGTCATTAACACATTATCTACAATGTCACGTCCCTTGATGAAAGCTGATTGCTCCTTTGAAATTACCCCGGGAAGTATTGGCTTTAACCTTTCAGTTAGTAGCTTCTTGAAGACCTTGTTGATGAAGTTGCACATGCATATTGGCCAGAAGTCCGCAAAAGAGGTTGCCGTAGACTTCTTTGGAATCAAAGTTATTACTGATGAGAAACGAGAACATAGTCGCTCTTTCATATGATTTCACACGGGTTTTCTTTAATTTTGACTCATTTCTTGTGGAATTATTGAGTTAAAAGTGCATATTTCTCATGTCTTATTTTTTATCATTGTAGAATGAGTAAATGGCATAAAGAGAGGTGGAAAATGAAGCAAAATGAGCCATTATGCTAAAAATGCTCAAGTAGGAAACAACTTGAATATGACATTTTTGGAGGAACGCAACTTGAGCTACAAAACTCGGATTTGGATGATATTGATATCGATGTGAAGCTGAAAGAAAGAGTTACAACATTGTTTCAGAAGCTGAAACTTGATCTTGGGCAGAAGAGGTTCAAATTTGCAAGAGAGTGCTGCTGGTTGCCAGTACAAAGCCGTCGACCTCTTTGTCAACTTCATGCATCTCGACATCAAAGTCGACAATTAAACAGAGAGGTTAAGTATACTGTGTCGACCCAACAGTCAACTTCAACACCTTTGACGTTAAAGTCGACGCACGAAAACAGAATGCTCCACTGATTGTCGTCGATCCGAACGTCAACCAAACACTCCTCGACGCCAAGCTCGACGACGGCTACCAAAAATCCGACCAAAAAGACAAAATCCGGCGGAGAAATCAGATTGGTCGCGTCTTGCTCTCGCCAAATCCAGTATCCAACTGAAAAAATCAACAAAGGGATTTGTAGATGCGATGATAGGGAGACGCTTTATGTTTATTTGAACGGGTAAGATTGCATATTCGGCAAGATTGGAGCGGTGGCGGCGGCGGAATGCGGCGACGTTGGTGGCTGGAAAAGTGCAGGACGAAGAAGAAGAAATAAACTTTCCAGAAATTGCACAAAAGTGGCTGTCTTCATAAGCCCTTGCAACTAAAGGCTACACCTTTCAAGCGCCAATCAATTTAAGCCCAAAATGTTCCAAATAGAATGAAAATCAAACCCACAAGTCTATGAATTCTCCATTTTGAAGGACGAATAATTGTGCCCATAATTTTACTATAATTACACTTTTGTCCCTATGTGCCCCTCCCCTATAAATAGCACAATCTACACGAATTTGGGAACTTTTGTCTCATTTTTTAGCATCTTTTATATAACTTTTAGCTTTGTTCTTCATTTCTTAGACTAGGGTTTATTTATTTACATTAATTATAGTTAGTTTTACATTTTAATTTGTTAAAGGAGAGAGAAAGAGAGAAAGAGGGGGGATTTGTTAGCCATTTGGGGACCATTGAAGATGGAAATTTAGGCATGAAGATAGGAAGGTTTCAAGTGCCATTGGGAGACCAAAGTGCCAACTCTTCTTTCAAGTCTTGAAGCCCTTGGTCCATTTTGTGGTTTGGATTTCTTTTCCCTTTATATGGCTAGTTACTTCTTCCTATTGAATTGTGATTGTTTACCCTCATAAATTGCTAATATTATTAGTAGATAATTCCATTGTTGAGTTAATATTAGATTGTTTATTTGTTGTTGAATGTTTTACTTGATTGTATTGGAGAGGGTAAGATTGATAAGTGAGTTTATTTATGATCTTTTGGGGAAAAAATTACATAGGCGGGATTAGCTTGTGAGATTTAGGACCCATTAGAGGAAAGTTAACTCAAGAAAGATAAAAAATCGGGCAATATTTAAGGTAGGTAATGACATTTACCGTGATGGTAATGGGAACATGACGAATTGAGAGTTTGGGGTGGAAGAACGGGATTAGTTAATCCACCTTAGAATAGGAATTCGAAAAGTTGAGAGTTACTTAGCGGCACAACGGGTAACTTAGGTTTGCTTTGTAGCCTACTACTAGTAAGGTTAGTGAATCGAGGTCAAATGGGTTGAGATTGCTAATTAGTGAGATGGGTGACGAGCGCTCGTGAGCCTAGGGACTAATAAGGCGAGGGAACCCGACCTACTTCGATGGAGCCGACTAATTAGCGAAGTAGTGACAACTTAACTTATGCTCCTATTATGGAGCCTTTCCTTATTGATGAAATACTGAGAATGGTTTGAAAGTCATATCCATGGGTGGTGCGTGCCGAGTTCACCAAAAATATTACTAGCTCGGATTATGATTTTTGTAGATAATGGAAGATAGGTAGATCCCACGAGGACAGCTAATTACTAAATTTGTTGTAAAGAAAGACTACCAGTCAGACAAGGTGTCACTCAGGGGAATGGAAACAATCACTCAGGGGAATGAAGGCCAGGGGTGTTCTTCTCCTCTTCCTACTGTTGTAGTTGTTTTATTAGCACTGTAATGGTTGAGTTCTTACTCATTCAGCTCACTTATAACTCTAAGTCAGTTCCCATTTTTCCTAGAGTCATCTTTGCAACCTTAACAATCTATTTTCCAATGATTGATTTCAGATGCAAAGTCATTAAGTTCTTAGGCCTTCAAGAATGCTTATGTTAACTAAGTATATTCCTATCTTAGTTAAAACCATAGACTGTTACCTCTATGTCATAAGTTAAAGTTGAAACAATCCAAACCAAGTTTATCTTTCCAGATCTCCCATAGTTCTAGCATGCATTCAATTTAGTGATCAAGTAAATGAATGTAGAAACACTTTCAACTTCAAAACAAGGAACAAAACCAGTGCATTAAACAACTATAACATAGGTTGAGGAGAATAACCCCTGGAAACTGTTTAGCTACTCATATAGGTTAATGCTACATCTACTACACCAAAAGATATTATAGAAGTATGCATAATAAACAAAGTTCAAGCTAACAGTCAAGAGACGAGAAAAAAACTTTTGCAGTTTCTGAGCCACTCCTGGGAGTGAAAGGGTTCACTCATGGAACTGAAGCAGAAACTGGGTTGGCTACTCTTCAACTGGGCTTCCTCACTGAGTTGTTGCTGCTTCTTCTTCCTTCTTGCCTTCTACCTAGAGTTTTTCTGAAAAGGGTAACCAGAGATTCCTTTTCTGAGAGTGAAGTTCCCCATTTTATAGGGTCATGCAGCCGGTTTCTTCATTATGAGAGCCTCCCTATGCTTGTAGTTGTTTAATCCTCCCAATGTCTTGAGCCTACAATCCAACTTGGCTGTTCTTCTTCTCTTCTTCCAGCATTGGCAGCCTTGCCCTCATTAATCAGCAGAGGTGGCTGAGATTGCGGCTGGGGGACAAGCATACCTCATGGAGGAGACATAGTCATTAATGACAAGATGCTTCTTGTCTAAAGGGCTGCTTCTTCGTCCGGCTCAGCAACATTGCCTCAGCAGCCCATAAATTATTCCCTTGGCCTCTAATTTTCAGCAATTATTCAATCCAGCCCTTACCTAACAAAAACACGAAGACGAGTTAAGTAAAATGCGCTAATGCTAGGAAATACCCCCCAATTTCCTACTAACTACAGAGTTATTTGTGATGCTTTTATGTAACAATTGAACCATTATCAATGGGGTGATCAAAAGCAATTCATAGGACCCTCGAGTATCTTGATTTCTCCCCCTTTCTTATTTTGTTATTTATGTTTTTTAATTTTAAATTAGTTTCATTAATCACCATCTTTTCATTAACTTTTGCTTATTAGAGTATCTTAATGGTTCAAATCACTACTATTCTCGTGGGATCGACCCTTACTTGCACGACACAACGACGGGCTTCCTCTTGGGTCTTGAGTGCGTGTAAATAAGGTTTTTATCATTTGTTTACGTGTGTGTAGTTCTCATGTACATCCAAATCGCACCACAACAATTACGGTGCTTCCAATTGCTCGTGGTAAGGGAGTGCCAGCAAAGAAATCCTTACAAGCCAATTTGAGGTCTTGGCTTATAATACTCCAGCAATTTTGGTAAAAGTCGCCTCCAAATCCATCAACACCTTGAGAACTCGCAGAATCTAGGCTGAAAACCGCAACTTTGATCTCTTCCATGGTTAATGGCTTCAATAAGCTAGCATTTTCTTCCTGTGTAACAACGGATGGAATGGTTCTAAGGATTTTATCACACGCTTCATCATGATTGAATGATTCTTCCTTCATGAGGAGGGTTTGGAAAAACGTCACCGCTTGCCGTTCAATGCATGATCGATCATTAATCCATGTACCATCTTCCTTTCTTATTTTATGGATCCCCATCTTTGCCTTTTTCTCCACCAAAGAGGCATGAAAAAACGGTGTGTTCAAGTCTCCATCACGCAGCCATTTGAGCTTGGATTTCTACTGAATAAAGTCTTCCTGCTCACGCAATTTGTTAAGCAAGTGTGCTTGGGCTTTATGAAGTTCTGCGCGATCCCTCGCATCCCCAGTTTGATCATGAATCAATTCCCTTTTGCAAACCTCATCTAGCGTATCCTTTAAGTTCTGATACACATTGCCAAACTCTATCTTGTTCCAAACTTTTAAACCTTCTTTTAACCTTCTTAACTTGAAGGAAAAGGCAAGCATTCCTATTGAGCAATCGGCTGTTCTCAATTGGCCTTTACAACGTCAAGAAAATTCGCCATTCTTAGCCACATTTTCTGAAACCTAAAAAGCCGCGGCCTGGTTTCTTCCTCCGTTTTATACTCTAATAGCAAGGGAGAATGATCTGATGTTGTCCGGTTGAGATGATGGACAGAAGCAATCAGAAATAGAGTTATCCACTCTTGACTAAAATGCATTCTGTCCAAACGTTTTCTAACTCTTCCATTTTGATGCATTTCCTTTCCAAGTATAAAGATTTCCCACCGGCGTCAAATCGATGAGTTTACAGTCATTAATCCAAGCATTAAAATCCTCAATTGAGCCCATATCCGGCTGTGATGATCCCTCGTACTCCTCCAAATTACGAATCACGTTAAAATCCCCTCCGACTACCCAAGGCTCCTTGTCGTAACGTTGTTGAAAATCACTCAGTTCTGCCCAAAAACCATATATTTCCTGTTAGGTTGACTTCGCATAAACTGCTGACAATAAAAAACCTTTAGAAGAAGTGACATCAACCAGACGAAAATGCAGGACTTGTTCAGAACCCCCTAGCTCTATTAAGCCCCATTTACTCGAGCTAAGCAGCCAGATTTTCCCTGTAATCGATGACTTTGCAAAAGAGTAATTCAGCATGTTTTTCAAATCTTCTAACTTAGAATCAGGTTGCATTGGCTCCTGCAATATAACTAAAGAAATAGAGTGCATACGAACAAACTTTTAAGTCGTCTGATCGATGCTTCATTACAGACACCACGAATATTCCATATAAGTATGCTACACATTGGGAAACATTCTTCGGAGATCCACCTAGCAACCTCGTCGATTGACGAGTTTCCGACCCTTTAACGCGTTGTTCCTTTGTTGAGCCCCGCGGTATCCCGCGTTTTTTCTTTTTATCTTCTCCATCAGACGCAACCAGTCTTGCATCCTCCAACACACCTTCATGGAGACCCACCATAGCATCATCCCTAACCCTAGTTTCAGTTAGGGTTTCTTCTTGCCCATCTATGGTTTCGTCATAGGCCACTTCCGTGTCTGAGTCACTCGCAATCTCATCAACAATTTAATGCGCTGGATTCATAGCCCCATCCTCTATATCATTAGCTTGATCCTCCTATCAATTCGCAAGAATATCAAAACGAGACAAGAGATTTATTGGCGGAATCGAAACGGATGGCTCCTTGTACACCACCAGTTGCGATTAAACATTCACTGTTGAACCATCCTTTCCTTCGTCTTCCCAGGTCGTCTTCAAGTTTTCCTCCTGTGAACTCTTCTCAAGAATGGCGCTTAATTTCTCCTTAGTTAGCAGCCTATTCTTTTGTTCGGTTAGTGGACTGAGATGGCTCACATCCGTTGGGATTTGCTCCTTCTCTCTCTGTTACGCCAGACGTAGATCCTTCATGTCTCTTAGCAGCATCCATTTTAGGTATTGGTCTCAAATTTCCACTTTTTCCCCAGGATTTTGATGCTACTGAAGGCTTTGAAGGAATAGCAACAGCAGCTTTCTTTAATATATTCGAGTTTTTTCCCCTCCGTCAGACAATTCACAGCTACTGGTTGCGTTACCCTTGATTTACCATGTCGACAGTGTGTGGCGGAGTGCCCTATCTTCTTACAATCCATACAAGAATCCGTACGTAACTTGCTGGAAATAAGAATAATCTTCCGTTCCCAACAATATTCTTTTTGGCAATTCATGTAACAAGTCAACTTCCACACAAACCCTAGCAATAGATGGTCTTGATATGTTAAGAGTAGGAACATCAATTTTCAGTGGCGTACCAATAATAGTCGAGAGCTTTCTAAGATACTCTTCATTGAATCTATGAACCGGAAAGCCTTCAAACAAAAACCACACCGGTGTGATGGATGATTCTTGCACCAAATTGAATCTGGGGGTCCATTTGAGCACCCACATTATGTGGTGATCAAACAACCATAGACCCTTGGTCCAGCATCTATGGTAGTCTTCTTCAAGGTCAAAGTAAATGAGTCTGTGTCGATGGTCGATCTTTCCTAAAGAGAGGTTGCCCTTATAGCCAATCGTATTGAAACAATTCCAAAGATACTCCATTTTTTGCATGCCCTTTGAAAACTTGCGGACTAAACAAAACTTTAAGGGGGCAGCGAGTTTGTCATCTTCCTCTTTAGAAAGCAAGAAAGCTGGTTCACCCTTAACCATTGTAGGTTTTGAGGTGATGAATGGGGCTTCCGGATTGGGTTTTTCTGATGGTTGAATAAGGCTACGTGGATTCGGTTTAGAAACATTTAGAATTTGAGCGAAAGAAGGAGCCTTTTGCCGGCCGTCGCCCGGAGGCCTTGAAGCTGCCATGGTTATTTTCGGACAAAATTAGGGTTTATCCTAGAGAGAGGCGAGAGAGAAAAAGAGACTTAAAAACAATGTTTGATTTCGTATTTAATAAAAGAATTATTATCTAGCCGATCAACATTATTTGGTGATAATGCAACAAAATAAAAATAATAGAGTTATCATTTTTCATAATACAATAATTTTTCTTTTCTTTCCAATGGAATAAAGTTGTTAAAAATCATTACTAAGATTGAGGACACACAAATGTGTTAAACATTTTATTTTCTGAAAATGTGAATTCAAATGTTCAAACTGGTTTTTTTGTTAGTGGAAGCACTTTTTGTCCATTCAACTAAACAGTGTAAATCATGCAAAATATTTACTTCCTCTCTTGTCATGAAAAGGACTTGATTTTCAATAATTTATTGCATGAGTAGAAAGGAAAAAAAATTCATGTATCATAAAGGTCATCGCATGCAATTCCTGCTCAAGTGGCCATGTGAATAATGTTACTTTGTGATGGATGTCGAATCCACCAAAATAAACCTACTTAAAACTTGTAGCAAGTGATAAGAAGAGCCAATTCACAGGGACGGGTGAAACTCTTATAACCGTAGTGATTCAACTGAAAAATGATAAAACAATTAATAGAAAGAACAAAATATAAACTATGACTTGGGAAAGTGGTGATGTGACTTGACCAAGTGCATTGACAGAAACACAAAAGAATGGAACCTAGGGTCTTAACCTACTCTCTTCTATATAATTATGTGATGAATTATGTTGCACTCTTTGTGGTATGAAGTTGTGCTTGATTAGGCACTTATACACTGTAAGGCCACTTCCGATTGTTCCAGACAGAGTCTTAATAACAATAAACCAACTAACTTCTATTGTTAATTCTAGAATACTATTAAGGCATTAAGTTCCTAAAGCCTTATGACCACCTCACGCCAAACATCTAACTTCCGTTCTTATTTGAAGCCTTGGGTTGTTACCCCCTCGTCACATGTATACACCACATGCATGCATAATTGACTAGTTGATCATGCTAATCAAAAGGTTAAGTCAAACTCTAGTATTAGGCAAACAAATATCATCCAAGTACTAATTCATAAACGTAACACATAGATTCAAGGGATTGAATCCTAGAGAACAGTTAACTACTTATAATTACAAGCACAAATACAAAAGAATGCATAACAAAGTAATATACATAAATACAAATTAAAAGAGATAGCTAGAGATAGAAGGAACTCAGGGGTGTTCTGTTCTCCTCAGGTGACTTCGCCAAGTCATGCTTTAGACTTCCCAAAGTCTTGCAGAGCCCTGCTCCTCCTTGCTGCTCTCTCTCTCTCTCTCTCTCTCTCTCTCTCTCTCTCTCTCTCTCTCTCTCTCTCTCTCTCTCTCTCTCTCTACTTTCTTGTATACTATATATGGCTAACTCTCTCTCCCTCTCGTCTATGTCTTCTTGACTCAGATTTTACCCCTCTTATAGAAAAGTTATGGCGTGTCTCTGCTTTGCTTCATGGTTGGTTTTGCTTAATTAAGAAGAAAAACTTTAATTTTTTGCTTAGTATGGGTCCCATACTTCCATGTCTTCTTTGTCTCTTGACCAAGCTTCCTTGTCTTATTTAGCCTCTAAGCATCCAACCATCACCTTCTTCCTTTGCAGTCCCAAAAGCATCATTTTCCTTAGTCCAATCAGCCACCTTGCACTTTGCAATGAACCCAATTATCAACTCTCCAATTTTGCGCAATTCGGTCCTTAATTTGCCAAAATTCTCGCTCAAGCCCTTTCACTACACAATAATACTAAATTAACCTATTAATATACTAATATGTATTATATATTACAATTTATTAAGTAGAAAGAGGTAAATCAAGCCTGATTTTAGATGTATACTTTGACTCTCATCGGATCCCCACACTTGAAGATTTGCTTTTCCTCAAGCAAACAAACTCGAAGAGTTGCTTATCCTCAAGCAAACATAATAAAACCCTTTCTTATAAACTTTAAATTACACAATATGAATGAAAGTCATCAAGTTTTGGGTGTCAGAAACAGTTCTCAAAAGAGAAAGATGATAGACACCAATGTTTATCAGAGCAGCTCACTTCCATGAGTGTGTGAAACAGACTACACAACATAGTGTTGCATATCCTACTGTCTATTCTAAGATTAGGTTCATTTCAGTTCAAATATATATTCATGTAATCAGTACCTATTTCTTTCCTGCCTTCAACTACGCTATTCCCACTGAGGTTTAGATCTAAGGGCTTTCTCTCATTTCTACAAGCATCATTGAATGCATCTTTTCATCCTCGTACCTTTTTATCCGGGAGTCCTTCGGCTTTTTCTATTTTATGGACTCTATTTTCTTTCTCACTGAGGCCTTTACCAAGTGCATTTTAAGTAACTTATGGTAATCTAAATATTTATTTTCTGTTATTCCTTACTAGGTCTAAGGACACTCCTCTCGTTAGTGCCATACCTCACCTCTCAAGGGATTAAATACGCATTGAACACTGATATGCTTATATTTTACCTATTTAGTATATCCCTAATTTGTAATTTTTACAATATATTTTGAGTACAAATATGCTATTTATATGATTTTATCTTTATTTGTAGGTTTTGTACTCAAATGGAAGAATTGTTGAGGTTTTGGACTAAATTGAAAAGAAAGAGCAACTAAAAAGAGCCTAAATGAAGATTATAAGAACTAATGAGGAAGAAATCACAAGAATTTTAATCCCAATTTTAATTGAGAAATAAGCTTTCTTATTCCTGAAGAAATAGGATTTGACAAAAGCCTATAAAAAGAGGATTAGAGTTTTATTTTTTTGAACCAAATCCATCACCTTCTCCATCACCACCAAACCCTCACGCCCAAAAACTCCTTCCGCACACCAAAAAGAAAAGAAAAACCCCTTTGCCCAAAACCCTACACGCCTTCACCATCACCTCCCCATCTCCACTCCCTCATCAACATCATCTCACGCACATCGACACCAAACCCCACGCGCAGCACCATCATCGCCAAGAGGAGCAGCAACGCATCAACCTCAGACTCAACTTTCGGCTGACTTTCTCCCAGTTTCATTGTTTTATTTATTCTTGAGATGATGTGTAGCTAAATTATTTAATCTAGGGTTTTGGATGTAGCCGCCGTACTATTTAATTTAATTTAATTCATAATTGTGACTTTTTCATTAGTTGATATTTAATATTCTTGTTTTTATTCAATATGAGTATTTGATCACCACTTGCATGCTTTAAAGGTGTTTAATTGAAGGAACGACGGTTGAAGGTTAGCATTAGTTCATGGGAATATTAAACTTAGATAGTGAGCCACGAAAGTAGGAACACCGTCTTTGCACTTATAGATTCTAGGGTTCCTAATATACTCTAATTAAATCCTATAGTCACGACAGTAGTCATAGGGTTAGTTTGAGTAAGAGAATTATATCACGACAGTGAATAGTTCTTAAATAGTTGAATCGTTGTGAGATTAATGAAAGTCCAAAGTCACATATCTATTGGTTGAGTTAAACTGAGTAGTCGGTAGGTGAACCCTTTGCCCTAGGTTTTTCTTTTACTTATTTATATCTTTAAATAATTCCAATTGATAGTTTTAGGTTTAGATTAGTTTAAATTGATAAATTGTTAATCTAAATAATAATAAGAAATAATTTTAACTGGTACTTGGTAACCTTCTCTGTGGGATCGACACTGCTTTCTACTTTACTGCTAGTAATTGTATTAAGTAGGTAATTAATATTTGACTAGTGTGACGACGGCTTGTCAAATTTGGCGCCGTTACTGGGGAAGGCACTAACCAATATCAAAACTAGATTATTTCTTTTATTAATTTAGATTTGTATATAGTTTCCTTTGTTTTATTAATTTATTATTTTTATTTTTATTTTAATTTTTATTCTCTTTTCTTTCTTGTGTCAATATTTTTGTAGGATATTTGAGCTATTATGGAGAATTTTAACTATGGATATGGAGAGACTCCGTATTATGGTTATGATTCTGAATATGGAGACTATCCTATATATCAAGAAGATCAGGACTCTTAGAACAATTTGTTTTCTGATCCTTACTATGGTTGTGATTATCAAGGGTATTCATTTGATGCTGGGTACGATTCTTGTTTTGAGAGTGCGTATATGAGTCCTAAGATATTGTCATGTTTGGAGAAAATTGATAAATTGCTGGATGACATCGAGAAGAAAAATCTTCATATTTCTCTCAAGAGGATTGTTACCACTCAAATGCATCAGTATATCAACCACCACCTTCTCAACCCACTCTAAGAGAGTTAGCAGCTCGTCAACCTACTCTAAGAGAGTTAGCAGCTCGTCAACTTACTCTGAGAGAGCTAGCAGCCTTACAGTCATCACCTTGTCAACCCACATTGAGAACAGTTAGGATCTTCGTATCAACAGCCACCTGCTCAACCTTAACTTACTATTAGAGAGGCAGCTCTTCGAGATTTTCAAAGTGAAAAAGGCCAACAACTTATCGAAGAGGTCAATCAATATAGGTTGAGTGTGGGGTTGGCAGAATATGATCCTATAGGAACACCGTCTTTGCAGCTATAGATTCTAGGGTTCTTAATGTACTCTAATTAAATCCTATAGTCACGACAGTATTCATAGGGTTAGTTTGAGTAAGAGAATTATATCACGACAGTGAATAGTTCTTAAATAGATGAATCGTTGAGAGATTAATGAAAGCACAAAGTCACATATCTATAGGTTGAGTTAAACTGAGTAGTCGGTAAGTGAACCCTTTGCCCTAGGTTTTTCTTTTACTTATTTATATCTTTAAATAATTACAATTGATAGTTTTAGGTTTAGATTAGTTTAAATTGATACATTTTTAATCTAAATAATAATAAGAAATAATTTTAACCGGTACTTGGTAACCTTCTCTGTGGGATCGACCCTGCTTTCTGTTTTACTGCTAGTAACTGTATTAAGTAGGTAATTAATATTTGACTAGAGTGACGACGGCTTGTCAGACACTCTGCCTTTACTCCCTCAATTAGCAAAACACTTAGCCTCATATTCAACCGCCAACTTTTCTCTTTTTTCAAGGCATTTCAGGCTATTATAAACCACTATGGGCTCGATTCGAGACTGTCATAATGCGTAGGGTCGCCTTAACTTAATTGTCAGATTCAAAGTCCCCCAAGTTTAAGACAAGTGGACGCCTGTACAAAATCACAACATGCATTAAGCATATCAAATTTTTAAAAATTTACACCCGAATCAGACACATTACCAAGTGGAATGTTTTGCATAAGAGTGTTTTAATTCACATTTTCCACATTCTGAATCATCCTAGACTATTGACAACTCTCAGACATAAAAGACTCAACAATACACTTACTTACATGACTAATATAGACTCCAAATACCAAAAACAACTTTTTTAAACAGACAAAAAATTATAAAATAGACTCAAAACACACACAAGAACTAACAATGTCCATACTATTACAAACTCCCCCACACTTAAACACAACATTGTCCTCAATGCTACAAAATACAACCCAATAGAAACCAATAATTTATCCAAAAAGTATCAAAAATTCGAGGTCTATATTCATTTTCCCTATTAAGTTGAAAAATAAGTACCACCGTAAGCTATGAGTTTATATTTTTCACTTTTAGGTCCACTTCCCGTTAGAAAACTAATGATCAACTTTTTTAAGCTTGACTTCTGAAGAGTGCAGTTTTGTCTTTTCATTCCTTTTCTTTCTTGGTATTTTTTTTCACTTCTCTTCCTTTCCCCAATTTTCTGGAAGATCTACGACCAAAGCTCTCGTTTCACAGCACAACCACCACCCTTTCTCAAAAAACCACCCCATGGCCGCCGCCAGTACCTACGTGAAATCCCCTAAATCCTAAAAATAAATTTAGCTGCCCTTGTTTTTCTATCTTCCCCAAATTCCACCACCTCTGTTTCTGTCTTCACTTCTTTTACCTCCTCTAATTATCTCACCACCAACGCTTCTCTCTCCTCTGTCAACTGCATAGAATAAACTAATAGCCATAGCAACAATAGCGCCGGAATGGAGATAACTCTATGATAGTGGTCAAGAGGTGAGAAAAGAGATCGATCTTGTAGCGATTTCTTAGATCCACTTGTCGATTTCTTAGATCTTCAATTCTTCACTTACTGCTTGTGTTGTGCGAAATTCTAGCCGAACATTTTATTTCCACCTCTTAAGGTTTTTATCGGTGAGAACGACGGAAAATTATGATGATGTGAATGGTATGTTGTGATTTTGTTCCGTTTGAGTTTGAGATTTGAGCATAATATGAAACCACTTGGTGGTTCTTATTTACGAAATAAAGTTATTTTAATTTTTATAAGTGCAGGCCAACCGTTACAAAAAAATCATCGTTCTGGGAAACAAACTGGAAAAAATGTTTATCAGAAAGATTAGATGTAAATTAAATTTTCATAATCATTAGTAACAAAAAAGGATTCATAATGAAAAAAAATTATAAGTGAAAAGACAAATTGCCTTTCACACAAGTCAAGCGTTAAAACATTGACGGTTAATTTTCTAACACTGATTGGAGGAAAAAGTAAAAAAATATAAACTCGCAACTTATGGTGGCAGTTAAATTATTTTTCAACTTAATGGGGGAACGAATATAGACTTTGAAGTTGTGGTACTTTTTAGATAAATTATTACAATAGAAACAACAGAAACAAAAATACATTCAAATACATTAATAGAAATGACTTGAGTGAGTGAATAGATGGCTTTCCTGAGTGAACAAGGTGTCATCCTATTGAAGTGGATGTGGTGGACTGCGTGATGCATATGATTCAACATATGGGTTTGATTCTCTGTAAACTCTTAGTTGTGATTGAAAAATTTCAGCAGCTACCCCCTTTAATGTCCACACAAGTGTTGGCCACGTCCTTGTCAGAACAAGTTGAAGTTTTAACTGCCAAACATTTTAGATCACACAACAAAAGTCTCTCTCGATACCAAGAATTATCTTATTAGCACATACTAAATATATCAGAAATTAAACTCATCAAGTATCTTGGTATATAGAAATAGGCATAGAGACCACAACGAACAAACATACCAAAGGTATCATAGTTCCCAAAAAAGAACTAGGTCACTCATATATATTCAAGCATACTTAATCTGAAAATGATCATTAAATTTGCTAGATGACATCAAAGCTGATAAAGATAATAACAAATTAATCCAAACTAAAATCTAGCAATTAAACATTAAGCAAAAAAATTTCAGAACTAGCATTAAAACATCTACGGGACATGGCATTCAAAATAATCTTCAAGAGTCAGGACCTCAAAAAGCAGGGAGGGAATATTACCTTGATCAAAAGAATTGGGTGGGTCATTAAAAGAAATGGATTGACTTTAAATATCAAGTAGGTTGAGAGTCACTTTATAGAGTGTAGACAGTCACTTCACAAAGTGCTTCAAAACTTTCAGGAATATAAACAAAAGTCTAAAAGTCAACAGCCTCTGCTTTTCAAAATTCTCAAATTCCATTTTATTTAAAAATGAAATAAACTAAAATAAAACACATATCCACAGACCATGAACTAACAGAGTGTAGACAGTTACTTCACAAAGTGCTTCAGAACTTTCAGAAATATAAACAAAAGTCTAAAAGTCAGCAGCCTCTGCTTTTCAAAATTCTCAAATCCATTTTATTTAAAAATGAAATAAACTAAAATAAAACACATATCCAAAGACCATGAACTAACCCCCCCCCCCAACACTTAAAACAACATATCCTATACAGACTAATGAAAATAGAAAACAAACCAGTCACATCAACTTAACTTGTTGCTGAAGGACTTGGGGGGTAAGATTCTGACGTACTCCACATAATGAATTAGGGTGAGACTAATACCTTTTCTGCACATGGTAACACACACATAAAATACTGCAAATAAAATCACAAAAAAAAAGAAACCAAACTAAGGAAAAGAACACGGGTAGTCTCCTATGAATTAAGCAAAAGGGTAAAATGCATGATGAACTTAATCCTCAATTCTTATGGCTTCAAGTAACTCGGAATAACCATTCCGATACTATAAGAATGTGCCATCTACCACTCGATCATGCCTCTAGGCAAATCCATCATGCTCCACCTCTCCATCTTGGTGGGGGCCTCATTGACTTGAAATTGATTGAAATCAACATACTCTTTTTGCATACCCCAAGTGACGTCACCATTATTTGTACCAACATGACCATCACCAATGGAGGTAGTTGACTCCTCTTCATTCCACATATTTGTATCCCCCAAGTCAACTATCTTTTCCTTTGGAGAAAGAGTCCCGTTAAGAGCTAAGCACAAATCGTCCTCACTAAACAGTCCCTCTAACATCAACTCCTCATTAGGTGGGTCCTTAACAACTTGTTGCACCATTCTTGGCTCAACAAATTTTTCCTCATCACTTGGGGAAGTCAATTTCTCACAAACCCCAAGTGGGTATGGTGGTAGAGGATCTCTAGGTGGTGGCTTTTGGTAAGGTGGTGGGTCCACTTCCACCTCCATTGTTTCTATTGCGACTTCCACCTGTGGTTCTGGTTCATTCTCTTCTATTAACGAGACTATTTTTTCGTGGGCATGCTCTCTATCCAGTCTTGCGATGTCTTCCACCTTTTGGCACAGTAGATCTAGTTGTTCAGCTCCTTGCACCATCTTCTTTATCCTTTCATTGCACTCCTCCCACTCTATATCCAGCGGTGCTTCTTCAACATCATGGCAGGAATACATTGGTGAATTGAAATAGTAATAATCATGTTCATAAAATTCAAAACCATGATTTGCATAACAAGGAATAGAACTATAACTAGGTGATAGAGACCATCGAGCTAACACTAATGGAGAGGGATATGTTGCTGCCAATAATGGAGAGGACGAACAAGTTGAGATCATGAATACTAATGGAGAATCTAAAGATGTTGCTTTAAAGAATAATCCTTACATCCGTGATCCACTCTCAAACATTGTTGGACCAATGACTCGTGCTAGACGCAAGAGAATGGATGAATCACTTAATAGTCTAATTACTACTACATGGGCTAAGGAAGAAATTAAGCTTGAAGGAAAACTGGATACCATCAAATAGTCTAATTCTAAAGTGGATTTAAAATCTGGATACCATCAAATAAGAGTTAGATAAGCAGATGAAGGGAAAACTGCTTTCAAAACAAAATTTGGTTTGTAGGAGTGGTTAGTGATGCCTTTTGGGTTAACTAATGCTTCTAGTACTTTCATGAGATTAATGAACCATGTTTTGAGGCATTATTGGTAAGTCTTCTGTTGTGTACTTTGACGATATCTTAGTGTATTCTAAAAACTTACAAGACCATGTTGAACATGTGAGAATTATTTTAGAAACATTGAGAGAAGAGAAACTTTATGCTAACATGCCTAAATGTTCATTTTGTGTAAATGAAGTTGTGTTTCTTGGTTTCATTGTTAGTGCAAAAGGAATTCATGTTGATGAATCTAAAATACAAGCTCTTAAAGATTGGCCTATATTTAAAAATCAACATCATCAATGTGATTTTGCTAATATTTTTAATGCTTGTGAGCAAAGTACTTTTGAAAAGTTTTATGGACATGAATGATATCTATTTCGAGAAAATCGACTTTGTGTACCTAAGTGTTCACTTCGAGAACTTCTGATACACGAGGCGCATAGTAGAGGTTTAATGGGACATTTTAGTGTGCCTAAGACTTTGGATGTGCTCCAAGAGCATTTCTTTTGGCCCAAAATGAAGTCTGACGTTCAGACTATCATCAATCAATGTGTGGAGTGTAAACAAGCAAAGTCTAAATCGCTTCCTCATGGAATTTACACGCCATTGCCTATCCCTGCACAACCTTAGATGGACATATCTATATACTTATATTGGGTTTACCTAGAACTCAAAGAGGTATGGATTCGATCTTTGTAATTGTGGATAGATTTTCTAAAATGTCACATTTCATTGCTTGCAGAAAAACAGATGATACACGTCACGTTGCGGATTTGTTTCTGAAAGAAATAATAAGACTTCATGGTGTTTCAAGAACAATTGTTAGTGATAGGGACGTTAAGTTCCTTAGCTATTTTTGGAAATCGTTGTGGGGAAAGTTGGGTACTAAGTTGTTATTTAGCACAACTAGTCATCCACAAATTGATGGTCAAACTGAAGTGATGAATCGTACTTTAGGAGCTGTCCTAAGAGCGATCATCAAGAGTAATTTGAAGAAATGGGAAGAGTGCTTACCTATTGCTGAATTTGCTTATAATAGAACTGTTCACTCTTCTACTAAGTTTTCACCTTTTGAAATTGTCTATGGCTTTAATCCATTAACTCCTTTAGATTTATCACCTTTACCTTTGAAGGATCAAGTTAGTTTGGATGGAGTTAAGAAAGCTGAGACAATCAAGAGACTTCATGAGAAAGTTTGCCTCAATATTGAGCGTAGGACTCAACAATATGTAAATTCGGCGAATCGTGGTCGTAATTGTATTTGAACCAGGTGATTGGGTTTGGGTACATATGAGGAAAGAGAGGTTTCCAAACTCTAGGAAATCGAACTTTCATCCTCGCAGAGATGGACCTATTCAAGTAGTGTCAAGAGTCAACGACAATGCTTAGAAACTAGCGTTACCAGGTGAGTATGGTGTTAGTGCTACATTCAATGTTTCTGACCTATCTCCTTTTGATTTTGATGAAGGTTTGAATTCGAGGATGAATTCGCTTAAAGAAGGGGAGGATGATGGAGACCATCGAGTTAACACTAATGGAGAGGGACATGTTGTTATCAATAATGGAGAGGACGAGCAAGTTGAGGTCGTGAATACTAATGGAGGATCTAAAGATGCTGCATTAAAGAATAATCCTTACATCTGTGATCCACTCAAACATTGTTGGACCAATGACTTGTGCTAGACGTAAGAGGATGGATGAATCACTTAATAGTCTAATTACTACTACATGGGCTAAGGAAGAAATTAAGCTTGAAGATTACAAGTCCAAGACTATTAATTTATTGCAAGTGACACCAAATGGACTTGGCCCATTTGGAGAGAAAGAATTTCGGCCCTCAATCCAAGGAGAGACCGCCGGCCACACTCCTTATGGAGGTCGAATGGATCCCTAAAGTATAGGGATGAGATCATTCATATTTTATCTTTTTGAAAGATAAGACTTTATCTCTTTAAAGGATAATATTTGGGATGATTTCTTTTTTTGCTTTTTGAGTTTTTCTACAATAAGGAGTGAACTTATTGATGTCTACTCAACCGTTGGATGAAGACTACATCAAGATGGATGGCTATAATCACTCTACAAAGAAGATGAGTCTAGAGTTTTACTCAAGCGAGATTCTATCCATAGGAATCTTTTTATGAGATTATCTCTTTGTATTTTGAGTTTTAATTAATTCCTACATAGTCTTAAATGTCTTAAGACTAGTAAAAGTGTCTAGGTTCGTTATTTTATCACTTAAGATATCTAGGAGTCTTTAGAGTTTGATTTGATTTCAAATTCTTAGAGATAAGAATAGAGATGAAGAGTTGTGTTCTTCCTCTACTTCTTGGGAAGAAAATTCGGCCACCCCATCTATAAATAGGGACCGAATTTCTCTTGTCCAACACATTGTGTCATTGATATTTTTCTGAGTGAAATCAAATTGGTTAGGATTTTATTCCTTTCGTGGAGTTCTTGTGAGGACTTCTTTGTTTAGTTGTTGCATGTGTGTTGTGACAATTATTAGACTTATATATCTTTTTTAGTTCACTTGATAGTGGCGTCTTTAGCATTGGATCTTTCGAATTTTGGTTCTTAAGCTCATAGATCTCATATCTATTGAGTTTTCCTACACAATTTTCCAAGGGGTCTCTGCTTGGTTAGAAATAGTTCTCTTCATTCTTGATTTAGGTTGTTCTACCATTGAACTCGTGAATTGATCCACGTGAGATCAAATATCTTTTTTTTTGTTTGTTTTTCGTGTGTTTTTGTGTCATTACATCCGAATTCTCCAAATTTCGCTGCCTACAAATCTCTGTCTTTCCGATTTAGCAAAGTTGATCTTTCATTAAAATTAGTTTTGTCACGGATTGCTATCACTAGGTACATTCGGTTGGTAACTATCCCAATTGTTAAAATTGGGATGGCTTATACTACACATCTTTCTCGAGTCAATCTCTCACTGTAGCATGTGAAGTCCAAGATTAATCATGTCGAGCAGCTCTTGGAGTTGTGAAGTCGAGCCCATCCCATAAAGATCATTCTTTTGGACTCGTTCTGTGGAGTAAGAGGATATCCTAGATATGAAAGATTATCATCCATTTTAAGCTTAGATTTCGGCACACGCTTCAGATTTAAACTGATACGACTTTCGCAAGTAATAAAAAACACTCCACAATGTGACTAACAAAAAACAAAGAAAAAAAAATCAGTTAGGGCTACAAAATTTTGTCGCCATCTTCAGCAACGACGCCACTTTTGATGGGTGTCGAATCCACAAAAATCAACCCACTTAAAACTTGTAGCAATTGATAAGAAGGGTCGACCCCACAAGGACGGGTTGATTCAACTTAAAAATAAAACAATTAATAGAAAGAATAAAATATAAACTACGACTTGGGCAAGTGGCAAATGAGACTTGACCAAGTGAACTAACAGAAACACAAAAAGAATGGAATCTAGGGTTTTCATCCACTCTCCTCTATATAATTATGTAATGAATTATGTTGCGCTCTCTATTATATGAAGCTGTATTCGATCAGGTACTTATACGCTGTAAGGTCACTTCTGATTGCCCAAACAGTTTTAATAGGAAAAAACTAATGGAATCAGTTTTGTGATGGGTGGCCTTATTGCCAAAACAAAAAATAGGGTCCAGAACATATTTTGTATGAGTTATCAAGTTTACCCTTAAAAGTTCTATCAAGTCACCACTCCCCAAAATTCTCTCACCTCATCATTCATGGTCGTCCCCACCTGGAAAAGTGCTGTGTAGTTTTGTTTTTCTTTTTTCTTTATATTCTAGCATAGAGTTTTCTTTGTTTTTTTTTTCCAATTATACGCATAGATTTTATTTTTCCGTTAATCTATCTTTTAGAAAAATTTTATAAAAGCAATTATGAGTTATATTATAATATATCTCCTCCCCATCGAAGATTCAACCTTTTAAAATTTCCGAAGAGTCTTAAAATACATATACATAATTAAAGTCACTATTTTTCAATTAATAATTTTTTTTTCCAACAAATTTTTTTGTTCAAGAAACAAGATAAGAGGTAAAATATCATCATCGCTTCGTGAAATTCTGCTTGTTTAGAATCAGAATTAAAATTTGGAATGTCAATATTTTCGACATCATTTGTCACAATTTCACTAATTGGAAATTTGTATATGAGCAAATATGAATAAGAAATATCATTATTTTCTTTTGCATAATAAAGGTTAAACAAAGGGAACCAATCTTTCTACTACAAAAAAATATTAAAGCACTGTTAAAGGTCAAATGTTTCAGGAATTATCAGTGGATTTATGATCCTAAATTTTGTGTAACTTAAGTCGTTTAAACTGTAACGAGTTCGAGTGATACTGGGGTAAGTTGAGCACCACTATTGATATCTTTTTCTTAAAAAGAAAAAAATTGTAACGCTTTGTCTCTTTTTCTTTCCAAAAAAAAAAAAGAGAAAAAAGTGTACTAAGCATTCAATGAATTGGGAAAAGATAAAGAAAGAGAAGGGAACATTCGATAGAAAGAGAAGGTGGAGAGAAGAAACAAGTAAGTTTGACTTAAATGGAGGGATAAGTTCACATAAACTTTGTTTTGGACTCTATTTTTTGTTTTGGCGATAAGGCCGCTCTTTTGTAATAGGGTTTTAGAAGATATCATACCAACTTTTATAAACCAGGTAGGCATTGCAGATAGATTGGGGATCAATTTTTGTAAGAATTTCACAGAGGATGTTAGGCTGGATTTTTTGAATGTGGTATGCGAAGGGAAAGGGGATCGAGAGTGAAGATTAGTTTTTTTTTTTTTTTTTTTGGTGAATGAAGAACAATGGAATTGACCATATTGGAAAGGATGAAAAATGGCTAAATGTGGTAGAAGTGCAAGGCAAATTTTCTGTACTTTGTTAATAATTAACAACAAACGGTATTTATAGAAATGGAAAACTTCTGTGTACTGTGCACTCATGTTAATATCATGTTTATAATAAATTAAACACGGAAAATATACAGAGAGTTCAAAGGAAATAAGACAATGATCGAAGTACGTACATTAAAAAAAATGTAAATATTCAGAAATAAAATTAATTAATCATGTGCTCATTAAACAGTTATTTTCAAAATAGTAAAGATGCATAAACATTTAGAAGTTATATTAGAAAAATTATTCGGAACTATATTAAATCAAGCACTTGGAAAAAATGTAAACTTCACATCATTCTTATTGGGTTGGATGGATTCAATGTCCAAATGAAACTTGCATTCACTTCCTGGTGCAACTCCGTTCTCTTGAAGCAATGTAGTCCAGTCGCCTGTGAGCTTTTTTTTTTTTTGTTTTTCAAGCAAAAAAGAAAGATTAGGATGACATTCAGGTTCCAACTAACTAAAAAAAATTCAAAGAGTATACCCAAGAGGTAAATTTTTTAACTAACCAGTGGTATATAGTATAATTCGGGTCATAGGATTTTTGAAATTTTATTACATAAACACCTGCTTTTGTGTATACATCAGCTGTTCTTTTTGTGGAAATACTTTTACGTATGTGCCAGAAATCAGTTGGAATAGTCTGTAAAAACAGAATATAAGTATGAAATAAGTAATCGACCAAAATTTAGTAATCCATGAACTTAGCAGCATTAAATAATAATTATAACTTACGATTGCTTTCTGATGATAATGGTTCTCTTCAATTTTAATGTGGAAACAAAGTTCCTGTGAAACATTGAAAGGAGCTCCGATTTCGACACCGTCGAGCCTGAAAAATCTTTTATTCAAACGCGTACTTTCAGCATATGACAACAATGCGAATTCCGCATCTTTAATCATATCTGCGTTATCTGAAAATAATCCCGTGACATACCAGAGAGAACGAACACGGGCTCATCTTGTGGTGCAGAGTAAGAAATATCAACCAGGGTTGTATATTGACCATAATTAACAGTCCAGAAAGAGTACGAGGAACTATTCAATAGGTTATCTTCCTTCATCTGTTTAGTTATTCCAACTGATAGTATCTGTCATAGGTTTGTACTATATAAGCCATTACAACAATAGGAAATTGCAAAATGATTCAATAACAAAATAAGTAAAGGCAATTTCATACCATTTTATGCATGATTTGCTTGGAATAATCCCACATCATTATTGGTCATAAGTTGTCTGTCAGAATCTTTATTTTATCAAACACCTGGACTGGACATCAATAATACCTATCCCTTTAACAGTGAGATAGAGGGCAAATTCGTAAAGCAATTTGTTTTTGGTGACGAAGTATGTCCAACTTTTTCTTTCCAATTGGATTGCGGTCTTTTGTTTGTTGAAATTGCAGGAGATCTTGAACTCCCTGCTGTTAATTTATCTGTCGCTTTAGAGTTTGTACAAATATTAAGGAAATAAGGATTGTCGCTTTGAGTTTTTTAAGTGTATTTTCCTTTTAGCCCCTAACTAAAAGTAATAGAACTCTACACGTTAGTGTATATTACTGAAAATAGAGAGAGGTAGGGGTGAAATTAAAAAAAAAAAAAAGTTAATGCTACATTGAAAATGTAGTGCAACATATAAAAATCAATATATTTCACTCGAAAACGATAGATTAAAGTAAATGGAGTTAATACAGGTGATGAAGGAGCAAAAGGTGTTCTTGTGTGGACCAAGATTGTTTCCTTTCAAGACTAGTGGAAAGTTTGTTGTGAGAAGTTGGTCTTCTTTAAAAGAATTATCACCAACACCTTGTAGTAGGAACAATGAGGTGAGAGAAGAATTGCTTAATCAAGAACAAGAGTTAAAAGAGTCAAAGTGATGACTTTGCTAGCAATTGAAGTGATTCAAGTGATGAAGATTCAAGTGATGTTGTTGAGATCGATTCTAATGAGTTTGTTCCAAAGAATAAGCGTCATGAATACATAGAAGATGCACATTTAAATGTGTAGATGACATCTTTGAAGCTTGAAGATTTGAATTGAGCCATGCGCGCCAAAAATGGAGTGAGAGCCGCGCGGGAAAGGTTATTTAAATTATTTACTACTTTATTGAGTCCATACATAGGTTAAAATTTATTTACTTAAGCTAAATAAAATTAGGGTTTAAGAAGCTAATGTATAGCCGGCTCTAGGTCCTTATTTTATTAAGGGTATTTGAGTCTTTTGCCATTAAAAGAAGTAAAGTTAATTACTTTACTTAATGATTAAGTTAAGTTAGAGTTTGAGTCAAAATTGACATCATCTTTCCGTTCTGTGAATTGGATCCAGTAGTTTGCAAGGAAAGTGATCTTTTCTTTAGGCTAAAGTATAGGTAATTTTAGGGTTTATGCCTTGGAGAGCAGGAGAAGCTTTCCTATAAATAGGTGGCCGAATTCTCTTCCAAAATATGTCAAGTTGGAATCGAAAAATTGAGTTATTCAATAAATTGAACCTTTTATGGTTTTTGATATAATGAGCGTTTCTCGTTGTTTTGAAGGAGTTGGACGGTTAGTCAATTCTTTCTTTCTTAGGATCTAACGGGACTTGGTTCTTTGAGTTAAACCGTTTTATCATGTTGAGCATATTGCATGATTTAATTGTTTTAAAACTAATTTTCTTATTATCTTTTGTTGTGATAGCCGATAGGTTGAGCATGTTTGATTGCTTGGTTTGCTCGAGTTTTGTGACTTTAGATCGTAGGGAAACTTTGTTGGTTTATCTATTGATATAGATGAGTTTGCTTGGAAATAGCAAGATGAATAATGTGTTTTGTTTGCTTATTTCATTCGTTATGAATGTGTCCTTTCCAATATTCTAGTATATTCGATTGGTTTGTTTGTAATTGAGTGAGTGATTTGTTCTTTGCATGTATCGTCAATTATATGGGTGATTGTTCGATTATATTGAAGGGTTTCATCTTTTATTAGATTAAGTTGTTAAATCCGAGTGATTATTTGGATGTTGTGTTTGAGCTTGTGTTTGAGTTCATAAGATAGTGAATAATAAATCTCCACAGTCAAGTTTATTTGTTATATTCTGCACTCTTTTTGAGTTTTACTTTTAAACAATCTTTTCATACTTTCTTGTTGATGGACGAAATGTGGTTCGTCTACAAGATTTCTATCAGTGTTTGGTATTAGAGAAAAGATTTAGAAGATATCCGATTCTCTTTGAGTGTATGGTTCGAAACCCTAGTAATGTACTGGAATTGATGAGACTATCTTTTATTTGGACTGAGGTTCTTTTGTTTCCGAAAGAGATTTGAGAAAAATAATCAAACTTAGATTAAAAATACAGTTTCATAAGTTCTTCTTTATTGAACATTTAGAGCGAAATCTAGGTATTGGTTTTAGATGAATTTTTGTGTGTTTTGGTTTCAAAAAATTAGTGAGTCCCGATGAAGTTGTGCAAACAATTAATTCAAGGAGGGTTTCACTCAAGATTTCCTATGCAATTGAGATTGAAGATTGGTTTCTTCATGATCAAGTAATTGGGAACTTATGTGTACTATATTTTTCGTATTAGGGTTTGATGCCAAAAGCGAAAGCGCATAGCATTGCCTTTTTGAGAGACATTGTGTATACATGAGCAATGTGTGCGTGTGTGTTGGTCTAGGTTCCTTTTGAATTTGTGATCTATGATTTTATAGGTGGAGTTTTCATGAAAGTATATGTAGGAGTATATGGAAGTGTTGATCTTTCCTTCTTGACTTTAGTTCTTTTGAATTAGAGAAAAGTAAAATCTAGGGTTTGGTGGTGTTTCAATCAATGAGATGTCCATAATCACTAATAGGTGTTGAAGTTGAGTCTTATGTCGAATTTAAGTATATGTCGACTTAATGGGCTATGTGATGTGTCTCGTCGGGTTGCTTGTGGACTTGTGTGTTTCCGCCGATTTCTCTGTCGAGTTGTTCATCGACTTTTGCGTGGTTTGATTTCAAGCTTTCTAAAAGTTTTAAATTCAGTATATTTGCAAGGTATATATTTGCAAGGTAACTTAAAGAGATCAATATGTTCTTTGAACTTTTGGGTTATTGTTAAATTCTTTGAAGTCTTTTTCAAGAATAACGACTTTTTTTGGAGATTACATTTTTTATTAGTTTAAGATCTGGTTTTTCAAGAGTTTATCTTTTATGTGACCATGTGATTTATTTCTTGGGGAGTCATATAAATGAGATATGAGTTATAGGGTTTATACTCTAGGGTTTACACGTATAAGAGTTTCCATGACGTACTTTGGGAATTGCTTGTGTTAAAAGTATCTAATTTGTATTGTTTAAGTATCTTTAAACAAAATATTTTTGAAAATTAGGTCTTAGAATTTTTGATCCAATGTATTTTGGGTTGTTTTCATTTGATGAGTTCTTTGAGCTTGGTAAATGAAATAAATTTGCTAGTATGCATGATTAATATTTTTGCTGTTCAATTACAATATTGAAAGAAGATTTTTAGTATTTGGCTAAAAGTTTTTGACCTGGTTTTTAATTGAATAATTTTGAAACTTGGTGATAGTGTGTTGGCCGAAATTTTTAATTCCTATCACAAGTGGGAAAAGAAATTTTGGGTTTATGTGCGAACATGTGTGTCTCGATTTTCTTTTTAGGTATTCATACGCAAAAAGAAAATTAAAATTATTTGTTTGTATTACCTAAATAATAGGAAAGAAATTAAAGGAAGTTCCTAAAACATTATTTTTTTATATTACTTGTTTATTTTGAGTCTTTTTGGCCAAAGCTTCATTAGAAGATATGTTTCTTAAAAATTATTTTTCTTACTTATTAAGTAAAATTTAAAAATTAAATTTTCTATTTTTAAAAGTTTTTTACCGAAATATTTGTCTATATTTTTGGATTTATATCAGAAATTTACTATGGTTTTATTAAAGAGGAAATTTGATAAAGTAAAATAGAAAAATTACTTTTATATGAGACCTATTTTGGATCAGAAAGTCCTTGTAGGAAAAGCCATCTTATGCCTATAAAAGGGGGTACCATGGCCGAGATTTTCATATAACCCAACCCGAAAAAAAAACTTTTTTTTAATCTTTGAGCCAAGTCTTTAAGGGTTTTAAGGGTGAAGGAGCTAAACTACGTCTTCTCTTCTTCTTCTTTTCTTTTCAAGAGAGTGTCACCTCTTAAAAGGTGAAAGAGAGATTTGTTAGTTAGGTTGGGGAGTGTCATTGCCGAATCTTCCTTTGATTCGAAGGGGGAGGGTTCTCGGATTTACATGAAAGAAATCCCGAGGGAGTCTTAATTACTTAGTTTAAGTGGTTATTTGCTCATCATCATGAGTGACGAAGTTGTTAAGTCAAAGATGTGTTGTTCATACAGTGGACTTGAAGCACGAGTGCGAGAATTGGAAGAATTATTGCAAGATTTTGAAGCGAGCAGAATTGGTATTCGTTGTGAATTTGTCATCAAACAATTGGCGGATTTCTATGACAAATTGTTTAATGTGGAACAAAAGCTTTATAATCTTAAGCAAGAGCATGATGGTATGAAGGAAGACGTCTTCAAGAAGATCGAGTCTTTGAAAGAAGATTTGATTCATCACCTAATTGAATCGAATTCTCATATGAATGCAATAAGGGAGTCTACTTGTCTTGGTAAGTTGAAACTTGAAATTCTGACTTTCTATGGTGGGATTTGCGAGGGGGTGGAATCTTGGATTGTTTCTTTGGAAAATTTGTTCGAATTGTTAGAGTAACTAAAGATAGTAGTAAGATTTCAATTGCTATATATGGTTTGAGGAATGTTGCTAAAAGTTGGTATATGCTATACTTGCGTAATTTGAATGGTAGTGTGCATACATGGCAAGAACTTTAATTATACAATAAGTTTTGGAGTTATGAAGTGGCATACGACTTTTGAACTGAATTGTATGATTTAGTTCAAGACTACAAGGATGTCGAGTCATATATTACTAAATTTGAAGAGTTTGAATAGTGACACCCATAAGTTGAATGAAGTGTTAACTGCGAGATTTCTTAATGGCTTGAATTATTGGTACAAGCATGAAACTTCTATAATGGATGATAATGACTTGTATAGTTCTTTTTGCATGGCCGTGGTATTGGAAGGGCAAATAAATAGGGATGTTGAATAGGGAATCTTTGAGGGAACAAGGAGTTGCAATGCGTTACACTCAACATAGTGTAGAATCGAATGTTGATCATGTCTTTCAGACTTTAGGTACAATAGGATGGTTGGATAATTTGATTATTACTATTGTTGGAAGATTGAATATGTACTCTTATCTTGATAATGAGCATAATATGGTAGAGTTGAGATCATTGTCATCTTGGGAGAGTGACCATATCATGCTTAAGAGACGTGTGCTTGAGAATGAAGTTTGCTTAGTGAACGATGTACAAAAGAATAAAAAAGAAGGTACATTCGTGGAGGGTAAATCGAGAGGTGGTGTAGGAGGAACACTCAGCGCTAATCATGATATTATCGTTTGTTCATTTTGTAGGTACTGCTTTTCAAGAAGGAAAGGATGATGAGAATCACAGGGCTTCCCATCAAAACTTAAACCAAATGAAGGAGCAAAATGTATTCTTGTCAATTGGTGAATCAAAATCGTTTCCTTTCAAGACTAGAAGAAAGTTTATTGTGAGAAGTTGGCCTTCTTTGAAGGAATTATGCTGGCAATCTCGTAGACAAACCAAATTTCATTGATGGAACCATCAACAAGAAAGATCTTAAAAAGATGTTTCAAAGTGAAACTCTAGAAGAGTGCGGAATTTTCACAAATAAACTAGACCATTTGAAAAGAATCCCTATACCTTATGAACTCAAGAAAAAGATCATAACACAAAATCCAAATAACCATTCGGATTGAATAACTTAATCTTAAAAAGAGAGAATCGGATATCTTCTCAACCTTTGCTTTGATACAAAATATGATATCATAGATATCAATTTCGCTAACATTGCATTAAACCAGCTCTGATACTAAAATATGATGGCAATCTCGTAGACGAACCAAATTTCATTAATGGAACCATCAACAAGAAAAATGAACAACTTAATCTTAAAAAGATGAAACCCCTCAATATAATCGAACAATCACCCATATAATCGACGACACATGTAAAGAGCAAATTACTCACTCAACTACAAACAAACCATCAAATATATCTCTATATTGGACCGTATACATTCATAACCAAGGTAATAAGCAAAACAAAACAAAATATTCATCATGCTATTTCCATGCATATTCATCTATAAAATAGATAAACCAACAAGGTATCCTACAATCCTAGGACACAAAGAATTCGAACAAACTAAGCAATCTAACATGCTCAACCTATCGGTCTTCATATCAAAAGTTGATAAGAAAATTAGTTTTAAAACAATTAAATCATGCAATATGCTCAACATGATAAAACGGTTTAACTCAAAGAATCAAGTCACATGTTAGGATCTAAGAAAGAAAGAAAGAACTAACCATTCTACTCTTCCAAAACAACGAGCAATGCTCATTGTGTGAAAACCATCCATTGATGATATTTCATTAAAACCATAAAGGTTACAACTCAAAGTTTTCGACCCATATCTACATATTTTTGAAGGCAATTCGGCCTCCATTTTTAGGCAAGCTTCTCTGGCTCTCCTAGACACAAATCCTACTATTTATGCTTTACTCTAGGCCAAAGAAACTCTACTTTCCTTGTACTACTTGATCCAATTCACAGAAAGGAAAGATGTAGTCAATTTTGACTCAAACTCTAACTAAACTTAACCATCAAGAAAAGTAATAAACTTTACTTTTTTTAATGGTAAAAGACTAATCTACCCTTAATGAAATTAAGGACCATTCGGTCGCCTTCCTAGGAAGTTACCTTAAGGATAAACCTTTTATTTAACTCTAGGTAAATAGACTTATTATCTATTTACGGACTCAACAATAATTTAAATAAAATAAATTAAATACTTCCCGCGCGTTTCCCTCCTTTTTATTGGCGCGCGCAGCTCCAAGTCAAAACTCCAAGCTCCAATGATGTCTTCTACATACTTGAACGTGCATCTTCCATCTCTTCAAGACGCTTGCTCTTTGGAACAAACTCACTTGCATCAATCTCTTGGACATCACTTGAATTTTCATCACTTGAATCACTCCACTTGCTAGGAAAACATCACTTGACTCCTCGGACACTTGTTGTTAATTAAGTAATTCTTCTTCAACCTCATTATTCCCACTAGAAGGTGTTGGTGAATACTCCTTCAAAGGAGTCCAAGTTCTCACAGCAAACTTTCTTTTATTCTTAAACGGGAACAATCTTGGACTACCAACTGACAAAAACATCTTTTGCTCCTTCATTTGATGTTGACTTTGATGTAAAGCTATATGATTCTCATCAAATTATATCTAACACCTTCTAATAGGAACAATGAGGTGAGAGAAGAATCTCTTAATCAAGAACAAGAGTTAAAAGAGTCAAGTGATGACTTTGCTAGCAATTGGAGTGATTCAAGTGGTGAAGATTCGAGTGATGCTATTGAAATCGATGCTAGTGAGTATGTTCTAAAGAATAAGCGTCATGAAGACATTGAAGATGCACACTCAAATGTGTAGAAGACATCATTGAAGCTTGACGATTTGAATTGAGCCGTGCATGCCAAAAATGGAGAAAGAGCCGCGCAGGAAAGGTTATTTAAATTTGAACTATTTTCTTGAGTCCGTAAATAGGTTAAAATCTATGTACTTAAGTTAAATAAAATTAGGGTTTAAGAGACTAATGTATAGCCGGCCCTAGGTACTTATTTCATTAAGGGCATTTGAGTCTTTTGCCATTAAAAAAAGTAAAGTTAATTGCTTTACTTAATGGTTAAGTTAAGTTAGAGTTAGAGTCGAAATTCACTACGTCTTTCCTTTTTGTGAATTGGATCGAGTAGTTTGCAAGTAAAGTGAGCTTTTCTTTAGGCTAGAGTATAGGTAATTCTAGGGTTTATGACTTGGAGAGCAAGAGAAGTTTGCCTATAAATATGTGGCTGAATTCTCTTCCAAAATATGTCAAGATGGAATCAAAAAATTGAGTTATTTAATAAATTGAACCTTTTATGGTTTTTGATACAATGAACGTTTCTCGTTGTTTTGAAGGAATTGGATGGTTACTCAATTCTTTCTTTCTTAGGACCTAACGGGGCTTGGTTCTTTGAGTTAAACCATTTTATCATGTTGAGTATATTGCATGATTAATTGTTTTATAACTAATTTTCTTATTATCTTTTGTTGTGAAAATCAGTAGGTTGAGCATGTTTGATTGCTTGGTTTGCTCGAGTTTTATGACTTTAGGTCCTAGGAATCCTTATTAGTTTATCCATTGATATAGATGAGTTTGCTTGAAAATAGGATGATGAATAATGTGTTTTGTTTGCTTAATGCCTTGGTTATGAATGTGTCCTTCCCAATATTTTAGTATATTCGATTGGTTTGTTTGTAGTTGAGTGAGTGATTTGCTCTTTGCATGTGTCATCAATTATATCGGTGATTATTCGATTATATTGAATGGTTTCATCTTTTATTAGATTAAATTGTTCAATCAAAGTGATTATTTGGATGTTGTGTTTGAGCTTGTGTTTAAGTTCATAAGATAGTGGATACTAAATTTGAACGGTCTAGTTTATTTGTGATATTCCGCACTCTTTATGAGTTTCACTTTTAAACAATCTTTTCATACTTTCTCATTGATGGTTCTTTTAACGAAATTTAGTTTGTATACAAAGTTGCTAACTACAGGTGTCAAACTCATTGTTGGTATAGGATACAATTAAAACTTACTTCAGGCTTATTCTGGACTTATGGCAAAACTGCACCTCATGTGATTAGTATGAAAGTGTCGAACTATATTAACTCGCATAATTGCACGGATCTGATCAAAACTGGTATTATTCTTCCTACTTATACAGTGAAAACTAATTTGCTCATCCAATTTGCAATCAGTATTGTCATTGTTTCCAATTAATAGACAAGAACGTTGTAATTGTTTTAGCCATAATTTATTTGCAATCAGTATTCTCTTTTGGGCTCTCTCCCCTTCCTATTAAAGTTAGATTAGAACTCAAGAACCAACGGTAATATTTTCTCTAAATAACCATAATAGAAGTATTCATCAAAAGTCTAGTTTCAGTTCACGAGTGATCCAGTCTAAAAATATTTGATAAAGTAACATGAAATCCTCAACCAAATTTCAGAACGAATTATTCTGTGTTATGAATATTGTGTGTATACACCGTTTAAAATTTCCTACTACATTTCGAACCCTCTTCTTCCCCGTTCTGAATAGTTGAATACTGTATACACTTCGACTAACAAGAAAAAGATATATGGAGTAGACATTAATCTAAATTCCTTTCTCAGTTAATCTTAATATACTTGCGTAAATGCAGTAGAACTTTTGAATAAACCAGTTGTGAATGTTAAGCATTAAATACCCCAAGGACCTCTGATGAAAGAGGAAAAATAGATAAATAAATAAAACTGCTCAAACAAATAAAGAGAGATCAAGCAGATCACCAAAACAATAGGACTGAAAGACGGTTCGGTAGATGCCGTAAACAATTTGCAACTGATCTATGTAGATATGTCCCGTTGGACGGATAACGAGCTTGAGGCAAATGGCTAAGATCCAATTTACCAATTAGTCAGTTCTTTACACGTCGAAATAGCTGTTGGACTGGAAAAGTGCTATTCAGCTAAATTCATTAATGTAACACTCAGGTACGCTTGCAATCTGGATAGACTTAGTACTTCCTCCGTCCCATAATTATTGTCCACTTTTACTAAAATGAAAAATTTTATTTTTTATCAAACTTAAATATATTTTACCTTAGACAACCGGATATACCCCTACATAAGTAATTTTTTAACCACTAAGATTTTATGGATAATGTTTTTTACTAAGGACAAATGTGTAACTTGATCCATAAAAAGTCAAATTGGACAATAATTTTGGAACAAAATTTTTTAGGCAAAGTGGACAATAATTATGGGACGGAGGGAGTAGTACAGTTAAAAGTGCTCAGAAATCTAAGTGGTGACTAATGTGCCAGATTCCAGCTTTTACAAAATATAAAAGCCTTCAAGATGAGAGAGAAAACCCTGTTTTAACTAAGACAATCAACACGCAAAAAGTGCTGCCCTACATATATGTAGGACACAAACACTATATAGCTAGATCTTAGTATGTGACAAGTGAGCCAAAAAAATGTCTACTGTAGATTTTAACTCTTAGTACTAATTAAGTTAAAAGTAAAAAATCAAACTATATAATCATCTCGAGATGGAAAAAATTTAAAAATTCAAAACACAAATAGATCAAAAAACTAGAGACTAATTAAAGTCTAGGAGCTAGGTGCCAAGATTCAGATATAATCATGTCGATAAATATATATATATATATATAGTGAACTAAATATTAGGTTCTCGAAAGATACATGTTGAACAACAAAGATAAACTTTTTTTTTTTTTAAGAAAAAAAAGAGAAATAGACTTTTAAAAGCTGTCATTGAATTGCATATTAGGGCTACAAAATATGCTTTTATTTACTCTTGCTCTGATACAGATTAAGGATGAATGACATTTTCTCTTCACTTCTATAATGGTGCATAATACGCATAAATTACACTAGCAAAACAACATCACTTTTAATTTTACAGTTTAGTAATTACCCGTCGAACTTATTCATCCACCATTTATTTCACTTCATTAGAGGGCTTCAGCAATTACTAAATAATTAAGCTGCTGGTGCCACGTATGATCCATCATCATCGTCGTCGTCATCGCCGTCGCCTTCATTTGCATCATAGGTTTGAGCATGAACTGCTTCCATGACGTTGGCAAAGCAGTTGATGTAAATGTAATCAACAACTTTCTGGCTGCTGCTTACAACCACCATAGTGTAATTTTTTTTAGAAGTGACTCTCGAACACTTTGAACTTGAAGCAGAACTTTTTTCTACCCTTTTATTTTTGGTTTCTTTCCGACGTTTGTTTTTTTTTTTTTCCCTGTGTGTATTAGGTTTTAGTACACAATGAATAGAAGACTCCCCAAGTATGTACCTATTTATACCTTGGAAAAAACAATCAACTTTAGGCATTACAAAAGTGAAATTGCAATCTTAGAGAATCCCTTCAAACTATTTATGGCAAGAAGAAATGTGAAAAGAAAAAGGGGTGACATGGTAATATTAGTCTCCACACATTTATCCTAAATGGCAAGAGAGGTCCCCTTGCATGAGCCGAACTAATGGAGGATGGCTGTATATCGCATTCCCGCACGTGCTAGAATCAGTTCATGCACACTCTTATGTTGCATTTTCACGTGTAAATAAAAAGGGGAACCTCATGCTTTATCACCTCAAAAGTGAATTACTAGGGTTTAATTTGTATGATCACAAAGGGCACATTATAGATATCATTATTATTGCCTCTATAATCGTTATGAATGACCATTTTATGTTTTATCTAACTTTTTTCATATATGTAGGGACATCATAGTGATTAATGTCACTTAATAAACTGTGAACATCTCGATATATAAATGAAATAATTAGCCAAAAAATTATTATTACACTATGTTTATGGTGGGTTTCGAGACCGTGCAAGTCATGATGGCTGAGTCGTCATTATTCAACCACAACCTCAGCTCGTTTAGTTTATGAATGATTCCTTTGTACAGGAGGAGAAGCCTCTGGAATTATTGAAAGCAAATCTGGGCACGAGCCTATGTACACAGGTTTTAAACCGGAAGTACGACAAGCGAGACCACCATTTCAAGATAACGGAAGTAGTTTTGTTAGTAGTTTGTCGGAGAGGAACATGCTATTTCATTTTTATTTGACGACCATAAATGTATGAGTATAAATTAGAGAGAGCACAATTATATAACAGGAAACTAGGTTTTCTCCGGTGCCTTACAATGTATATCGAATTATAGACACTCCAAAGTGATACATTCAATATTACTATAGAAATGTTTGTATCTGGAAAAAAAATATTTTGTATTTGGCCCGATATATTTTAGAAATGTTTGAAAAATTTAGAAATGTTTTATGAGTGTGATCATAGAAATGTTTGTATTTGGCATAAAAAGAAATTGTATTTAACCCGGTACGTTTTAGAAATGTTTGAGTATTTTAGAAATGTTTTATAAGTTTTTCTTCTTAAATATAAATAATCTTGATCAAATATATGTCTTGAATTAAATGCTAGACAAAATATAAAAGCATCCTAATAAGTTTAAATATTAGTAAGATAATTTATTGATGTTATCCGGTTGTGCCAAATCAATACTTAGTTTTGGAGATTTATAATAGCTTTGTAGTAAGCTTCCTCAAAAGGGTATATGCTTAATTGTTGAAACTATTTCTTCCAAAAGTTTATAAGCAGTAAAATATCAAAAATATGATTTTGAAACTGGTTAATTGATGAAATTGGTTGATCACAAATATAAGAATGAAAATAATGTAAATTTGCATAGGTTTCAAGTTATACCAAAAAAGAACTTACCTCACCATGGCAAATAAAAAAAAAAAGTAAAAGATAGCCCATTTAAAATTGAGAAATTTATTTTTTTTTCTGTAGGTAAAAATGTTGTAATAAAAATACAAATAAACGTAGAAACATCATTCTTTCCCTCTCCGCCTCAAATTCATAAAAGGCTTCCCCAGAAATTAGTTAGAAGAAGCGACCTGAACTATTTAGATGATTAGAAACTAAAAAAAGTCCAAAAATCAAAATTCAAAAAGTATATTCTTGAAAGCCCGAATTCAAAAAAAAACGCGCTTTATTTGTAAATAAAACATAATAATAATAATAACAATAATAATAATAATAATAATAATTAGTCAACTGGGAGTATGAAACAAAATAAAAACAATTAAACAAAGAAAAAACACACTTCGTAACTGACCATATACGAAAAAAAAACTGAGATCCATAATTAAAAAAAGAAAACCACTCTAATTGAATGAAACATTAAAAAGAAATTTAAAAAACAACACTTTGTAACAAAAACTGAATTAATCAATTCAATCCAAACAGAACTAAAATCATACAAAACTTCTAGGCTAACTAACTATATAAGAAATCACATCATATTACCTGACAATGGCAATGGTAGCTATAACGGATGGACGCATAAAAATAATAGTAATAATACTATTCTTGAACGGGAAAAACAAAAAATAATAAAAGCCAAAGAAATGATCTGTGGAAATAAAATCATTTAATTTTAATACCTGTAATTACATCACCACAACGGCCGAAGCAAGATCAATGAGAATTTTTTTTTTCCTTTGTGTTTATATAGAAAGGTAAAGAGAATATTTTTTGAAGTCGAAATTTTATCCGATTAAGATGTAGTTGATCATCACTAATGAAAAGATTGAACATGCTAATAGGAAATGAGTATATTTCACCACATATTCTCAATTGATGATTGATGAGGAATTTGTTTTTTTTTTTTTTATTGTGGAGAAGTGATTGATTACGGAGTCGATTGTCGTGAAGATGGGGATGAGTATTTGGGTTTTTTATGAACCCGTCTTTTTTTTCGGCAAAAATAGGAGGTGGAGGTGGATTTAGACTGCATTTGCCTTTTAAGTTTAGGAGATGTGAAAATAAAAATTTATTTTAAAAATATGATGTGGAAATGCCACATGGCAAATTGTAGTGCTTTCTCTTCAGTGTGGTTTTGTTTCTAATATAGTAAGATATATATCCTACTATATTAGAAACAAAAACCTCCCTTTCAAACACCTCATATGATTGCCACGTGACATGTAGAAAATACTAAATTGCCCTTTTGTTTAACCATAACTAAATTACTAAATCTCCCTTTGCACTTTACGTGACACGTTTTTTTTTAAAATTTTTTCTTTATGTTTCATTCAACTAGAGTGGTTTTTTAAATTGAATTGATCAATTAGGTTTTTTGTTACAAAGTGTCAATTTTGTTTTAAGCGTATACCCTTTGGATGAAACTTATTACAAAGCTATTAAAACTCTCCAAAACTAAGTATTGATTTGGCACGACCAATGGAGAACATCAATAAATCATCTTACTAATATTTAAATTTATTAGGATGCTTTTATATTTTATCTAACATTTAGTTCAACACATATATTCGATTAAGTTATTTATATTTAATAAGTAACACTTATAAAACATTTCTAAAACATACATGGCGAAATACAATTTATTTTTTTTTTTTGCGAAATACAAATATTTCTATGATCACACTTATAAAACATTTCTAAATCCTTCAAACATTTCTAAAATATATCGCTCCAAATACAAAATTTTATTTTTTTCAAATATAAACATTTTTAAGATCTACAAATAGACTGTGCCAGGGTCGTGCATTGCGCGACCAGACATCACTAGTATATATATATATAGAGAGAGAGGGGGTTTGCTAGAGCATGCTCACAATGCGTTTCGAATGAGGAGGTTTTTACAAGGATTACGAAGAAAGAAGTCGTTTACCCAAAAAAAAGAAAGATGACACCTACGCTTGAGTGGCGGCTCCAAGACACCACAGTTTAATCAAAATTCAATTGGTTAACCACTGGGTGATATTTTGGGCCATTGATTTGGTGGCAGAGCATGATAAATCTGACCCTTAATTTGTGGCGGCTTTAAAAGATCATGTTGCACAAAAGTAAGATAAGGCTTTGATTACAAACGAAAGGTGTGGTGTAATGAAACCCGAAAAGGCAAAAGGCAAACAAAAAAAAAACAAAAGATTGAAAAAAGAAGATAAAATTGGTTGCAATTTCACGTAAAACTAAGATTGTTAAACTTTACATAATTACATAATATTAGGTAAGGAAAAAGGATCATTACAAAAAATGCATATATAATGTGCCAACACCACATTGTTACCTCGCACATTAAATAAATGGTCTTGTTCTGATGTATCAATGCTCAACGCCATCTCTTCGATTTCTTTATTTTTCATTTTTTTGGGGGCTCCCTTTCATTCATATATGTGGGGAATCGTCATGACTGATGGCCATAGACACTCCAAAGTGATACATTCAATATTACTATTCTAGGCTTATATAGCAAGCTCACATGCTATTTTATTCTCACAACATAGAACCCAAAAAAAACCCCCAACGAATGGGTCAATTTAAGCAAAGAAGGGTTCGAAAGCTCGTATCTGAAACTACTTCTTAAGCTTCAAGAATAGTGTAACAAATACAGTGAATCCAGTGTAGAAAAAATTTGCCAGTTCACACTCCTGAGCGAGTAAGCAATGCATCGAGCTTCTCGGTCATCTCTGTCAGACGGAGTTTGACCTGACGTCTAATTTCAGTTTCTTAATTTCCCTCTTCCCGAAATCGATCTTTTTTGGAACGTTCCCCACAGAATGTTTACTCCAGTTAAGCAAGCCATTCTAGACTAAGAACTAGTATGATTTAGCGCGACAATTTTTACGCTTTGGTCTTCCGGAATTGCAAAACACAGTATCGCAATTTTGGAAAGCTTTGGTAACAGACTTCTTGTTACCCTAACCAAAAGGGTCGGATCAAAACTGTCATTCTCCATCACATTTTTTGTAGCAAACAAATTCTTAAGCAAAAAAATTCTAAAATAGTGTATTTACGCAATATTTCGTAAAACTTCGAAATATGTTAGATACTCTCTCTGTCCCAAAATTATTATCCAGTTTGAGATTTCACTTTTAGTACAATTTAAACAAAAAATGAAAACTCAAACTGGACAATAATTATGAGACGGAGAGAGTATCATTTATGAAACCCGCACACAATTAAATCACTAAAACTTTCTTCTTTGTGACATATCATAATCAATTATAAAAAGAATGACTACACACATCATATTTTCGGGAAAACATAAAATGATAATCTAATACGACGCTGACTACGGCTGTAATTCATATGATCATTGCATCTGTTGTACAGTGCGATCTTAATCACTTTTCTTCCCCATGAATTTCCTCGTCGGAATCTTGCGAAGGAAACCAGTATCCAGTTTCCGGTAATGTCCCTGAAGCTGTCTGAGAACACTATATATAAATCCATCCACCTGATCTTCGTACCTTTCATAAAGTACTGGCAGCGTGTGGGCGGCGACAAAACCTTAAGCACAAAATTTTAAACCACATGTTAACAGACTATCAAGAGCAACGGATCGATAGCGTAAGCTAATGCCAAATAAAAATACAAATGGTTGTAGAATCCAAAAAATCAGCGATTTTAAAGACAGCAATACGACGAAATCAAGCAGCAGCCAAAAAGGGTCTCTTCAGGCACAAATAGATGATTGAAACAATCAGAAAACATGTAAAAGTTACTCCCTAGTTCTTTCTCTATTGTGCCTACAAGCATTAGAAACAACATAAAAGTGATTCTATAATAACGGGTAAAGGAGGATAAATAAGGGTAACGGGCAAAAAGAAGTCAATATGAGTTACGTCATCCTCACAAATCTTAGCACGATATAACTTGCATTCAGTTTATAATTTGGAGATTCTTAACTACGTACCTAAGAACAGAATTGTCATAAAGTTGCACCAGCTTGATATAATAGCAACCGCAAACAAGCTCATTAGAACCTGAAAGAAACAAGAAAAGTTTCGAGGTAGTCCTCAGGCATTCTATCTAAAAAGTGGATTATACACTCAAACAAGGAGGACAAAGAGACCACAGAACTTTTCAAGGTAGAATCGCTACGACCGGAATAATAAAAGAACAAGATGAAGAACCTTTTGCTCCTTGAAATAAAATAGTACAAAAGATACAAGTATCAAGTCTGAACATGTAGACCAGATTGTAAACAATTTTCAAATAGGTGACCAGAACAGAAGAGGGCAAGATTTGCATACCAAAGCAATCAATCAAAAGAACTAGTTTTGAAAGAATAGGACACACAGAAATGATTCCACAGTATTTCTCTGAATAATTCAAGTAGAACAACATATTTGGCTTTTCCTCTATGATTAAGAGAAGGTCTAAAAAAATTCATGTCTGAACATGTAGACCAGATTGTAAACAATTTTCAAATAGGTGACCAGAACAGAAGAGGGCAAGATTTGCATACCAAAGCAATCAATCAAAAGAACTAGTTTTGAAAGAATAGGACACACAGAAATGATTCCACAGTATTTATCTAAATAATTCATGTAGAACAACATATTTGGCTTTTCCTCTATGATTAAGAGAAGGTCTAAAAATGCTGTTTCCGCAAGACAACAAAATCTTGCTTAAAAATATTACCATTTGAGTTCTAGAACAGCAAAGGGAAATGACATCAAAGTGTCAACCTTGGTTTGAAAAGGAAAGGGAGGGGGATATGGCACTAACAAGAATGGCATAACTGCAGTGAAAACAATAAATTAAAGGTACCTCAGCCATGGAGCTCTGACATACTGGGATAACAAACTTTGGACAGGTTCCAGCATCAACGCTATCTAAGCTATAAAATAGTCTAAGCTAGAGACTTAACTCGAAATTTCAATAGCTATAAACTAACTTTCCAAGCTAATCAGAATGGAAGCTGGACATGTTCCTTGTGCAAAGTCTGTCCAAGCTTGTGTACACGAAATTTACAAATCCCAAATTTATCAACCTCTTAAATAACATATGCCCAAGAACACGAATTCATGATAGATAGCTTACCAACAGAAATTGCTTGAAGTCTCTTCCACATGCAACGCCCTGAAGGTAAGCAAGAAAATGATTGACCTGAAGACTAGCAGTCTTGGCTACATTGATGAACAAGTCCTCGGGAATGACAAGGCGCGGAACTTCAGAGCGTGATCTAATATCGTCATCCAAAGTCAAGTGTTAGTAAGAGTCAAGTTTATCCAAGAAAAGATCATTTATATGTTTAGAGAAGTTACCTGTTCAAAAGGCCTGAAGCATTTGACAGCACAAACTGAGCAATCATGCCAAAAATAAGGGCAAAGCATATCAAAGACAGGAAATGGTAATTGAGCCATTCAAAAAGCACCCAAACAGCAGCAGCACCAGCAAGAACCCCGGCTGAGATCTTCTTATTTCTCCATAACAGGACATCAGCAGCTGTAAACCAAGGCAGAAAGTTTTATTACGCCTATGATAGAGTTGACTATGCGGGGTAACAGTTGACACTATGCAATAAAAACACGACGACACCTTTGTCCAACTACGTGGCTCAGCTTTATGGTTCAATCTCCTATTGTGTTATATAAAAACAATAGGTGAAGAATGATCCATGTAGTGAGCCCTACATACCCTACATACTAAGATAAATGCTCAGTTGCTGTTACTGTCCTTTTGTGTGTAAAATAAATTGAACATGATCAGAGAAACTTACACTTGCCACCCCCTAAAATATGATGAACAGGTTTCTGTCGTCCAAACAATCTGTTGAACTGAGAAGAGACAGAACTTGATTGGTCTTCAAAGAATGACCCGGATTTCTGCCTTGACATGCCATCCGAAAGTGTATCCATAATATTATTTACAAGATCTTCAGCTGATATTCCCTCAGGCATTTTGATTCTGCTGTGGAATATGAACAAAGATATCATCACCAATAAAAACTATGGCAAAGAACAACATGAATCAAGATAATATACTAGATGATGCAAAATTAAAACTTTTAACTAAATACAACTCTAAGGTAAAACAAAAGATATTTCAAATGAACATGGAAAGCAGCACAGAGAATTCTGGTGAACCAATGAACATGGAAAAAATATTCAAATAAAGCATAAAAAATATAAGCTGTTATCTACTCATCCTGACCAAAAAAAGAAAAATAAAAATAAAAGGGAAGATTTCGCAATTAACAGCATAAGAAAGTGATAAAATGAAGCAGCAGTAAATAGGGAAATTGAAGAAACGAAATTTTCAAAGATGCCAAGAAGGTAGAGCATCCAGAAGCAAGAATACTTGGTTATCACATCCAAACTTGGCAAAGCGAAGAGTAATGATTGATATGTTAAAATTTTTGCACGCAGCAGATAGTATTTACAGCTTTTGTCCCATTAAACAAAAACTTTTTCCAGGCTTGGATAGCTTTTTCTTTAGACTCGTTAGCAGCAAAACAGTTCATAGTAGCAACAAAAATAATGTACTATCCTTACAGTCAGATTACTGCATTAAAGAGAAAAATTTCTTAGTTGACCAATCCCTCTGTCCTAGTGAAAATGATTAAGCTAATAACTTGAAAGTGAACAAGGAATATTAGATTAAAGGGAAAAACACACCCCTCTTTCTCTGCTGCTATGTAAGAGCTGTTAATTGATGTCAACAAATGATATAGCATGTATTCCTATAATTATTGGTCCCTCTACAGGATTATCAGAACCATCATTGCAGATTTGAGGCGCTGAAAAATGTTGGCACGGCATGGTTAAACATTAATTTTGTTGCAAACAGTAAAAGACTAATTCCCTGTTCTTCCAAGACATTCAATATCATCGTAGAAGCTTCAATAATACATCTTTAACCTTGCCAGGTTTTTTCAATGTAGCGGAAACAACGAATTTTTTTAGCTATTCTTTTTTACCATAAAATTTATCCCAGAAGTCACATTTGTTTGCATAAAACTAAAGAATTGCTATCTTAAAATCCTCCAAAGCCTTTAAGCTTCTATCCCAAAATTTCGAATCAATATGCATAAAGGTTTCACCCAAAACTGTCACCAGTTATCTCTTCTAACTAAGATCCATTATTTTTGTGTTTTAGTTGGGGGAAGGCCAGAAACACTTTCCAAGTACAGAATAAGTTCAAAAGACCATGGATTAGGCTGCTACCTTTTCAGAATAAGTGCATATCAACATCAAGGTAACTCTATCCTATAGTAAGTATAACCTGTAAAGTAGTGGCTTTTTCGGGTACACATTGCAACGGTAGTTCCGTAGCTTTCTCAAAATCAATAAGGAAAAATAAAATAAAGCTCTTCATCAACAATCAAATGGAATTACTATAGGAAACTTTGGAGCAGAACCCAAAACTACTGAAAGTCAAATTTTACATTCTATGCTTTTTAAAGTCTAAATCAATCAGCAATTGAAACTTTGCATTCCGCAGATGAAATCAGAAGGACATATTTACAAACTTTACATAACCAAGAACTTTACATAACCAGAAATAACCAATACCACAAATTTCCACAAAACTAAGGAAGAAGAGTTGCAGCAGTCTCAAGTTTGAAGTCAACACAGAAAGCATAGCGAATTAACTTCAAAGATCACAGCTACAGAAGTATAAATAAACGACAAGAAAGAGATGGGCGGGGTGGAATACTCATATGATTATCCGATAACCATGACCGATAAATTCAAGAAACGGGCAACATGGCGCAAGAAGACTATAATCCAGAAGCCAACAACAGATTTTGATAACCAAATTCGGAGTTGAAAACAACGAAAACAAGAGAATTAAGTTAATCAGAAGCATACAATGGCCCGCTTCCTCTGAAAAAGAAGAAAAACAAAACTGGGCTGCAAAATGGAGCAACAAATGGAGGAAAGCAACTAACCAAAGTTTGATGGTAACGACCCGTTGTGATGAACGTGGAGAAGACTAATCCAAATGGGTCGATGATGATAGATAGAATTTGGTAGTAGATATTTTTATTGGTATTTTTTTGAAAAAAGAAAAGAAAAAAAGAAAAAGGAAGCAACGATTGGGATAAAACGATAGGACAGAATTTTGAATTCATCCCACTAAATACGTAAATATTTTTACATATATATATATATATACATATATGTATATATACTTCCTCCGGTCCTTAATATTGGGCATTTTGATTTGTCCAAATTTCACTTAATACTCTTTTTTTTTTTGACAAAAAAACCTTAAAAATATTTCCTGACAATCAAAAGAACACAACGAATGTAACAATATATTTTTAAGATTTTTTAGTCAATTAGAAATACTAACTACATGAAACCTAAGAAAAGTCGAAATGCCTTATAATAAGTACCGGAGGGAGTATTATTTTTACTTATTTATTTTTCGTTTCAAAGTATATTTTTCATCTAATCATCATTTTTTTACTATTAAATAAAAAAAAAGTGATATACCATCATGATAAATGTAAATAACAATGGTCGACACAAACTTTTTCTTGTATTTCACAAGCCCGAAAGAGGGTATAAATACGAATACATCAAGTCATGGGGTTACCGAAAAACAAGTATAATGACATAAGTACCCTTATGTAAATTCATAACTAGGTTTACACTAACACCCCCGCGAATAGGAGCATGCGGATTCTGAATGCCTAACTTAGACAAAACCTAACTAAACTGACGTTATGTCAAAGTCTTGGTGAAGATAACCTCCAATTGAGAATGAGTATAGACAAAATGAAGGGAGATGACACCTTAAGCAAAAGCATCAAATAAAAAACGACAGTCGACCAAAATGTGCTTAGTACGTTCGTGACAAACAGGATTGGCCACAAGATGCAAGACGGACTAATTATCATAATGAAGGCGCATAGGCTAAGAATGGGCAACATAAAGACTCAGCAAAAGAGCCTTCAACCACTTCAGCTTGCAGACAGTAAAAGCAATAGTACGATATTCGACCTCAGCAGACGAATGAGAGACAATTTGTTGTTTCTTAGTACGCCATGAAATGAGAAAATGACCAAGAGTAGTAAACCAACCAATAAGAGAACGACAAGACAATGGAGAAACTAGCCAAACCAAAGTCATACCAACCATACAACTGAAGATCACTATTAGCACGAAGCAAAATCCTTTGGCCAAGATTGGACTTCAAATATCGAACCACACGAAGTGCAACATCCTAATAAGCCTCATGAAACTGGGCTAGCATATGAACAGAATACGAAATATCAGGCGAGTAACCACCAAATGGATCAACTTGCAGGCAATCAAACTTTGATATCGTTCAGGGTCAGAGAAAAGAGGATCCTCATCTAGCGGAAGTTTATTATTCTGTTCCATAGGAAATACAACAGGTTTCCCACTCAAAAGGCCAACTTCAAAAAGAATATCCAAGACATATTTTTGTTGATAGAGATAAATGTCAGAGGACAAGCCACCTCGAGACCTAAGAAATAATTAAGGACTCAATTCTTTAAAAGCATAAATAGCGGCATGATCATTCCCACTAATAAAAGATAATCAACATACAACAAAATACCAAGAAATATAGAACCTCGATGAAATGTAATAGAGAATAATCAACCGAAAACTGGAAAAAACCACAATGCTTTAAAGCATGCGCCAACTTAGGAAACCAGCATCGAGGTACTTGATTAAGGCCATAAAGAGACCGATGGAGGCGGCACACTTGACTTGGAGCCCTAGAATGAAAACCGAGAGGAAGTTTCATGTATACCTTCTCAAGTAAATCACCATGGAGAAAAACATTGTGAACATCCATCTGATGCAAATCCCAATGCTTTCAAGGAGTAACAGCCAGAATCGTATGGACTCTCACCATTTTTGCAATAGGTGCAAACGTCTCGGTATAGTCCATCCCTTCAGCCTATTCATTTTCAACAATAACCAAACGGGCTTTACAGCATCTAACGGAATCGTCAACAAGATATTTAATTTTTAAAATCCTTTTGCAAATAATGACTCGTTTACCAGGAGGAAGGGAGGTAAGCTCCCACGTATGATTATTCTCAAAGGCATGAATTTCACTGGGGATATGGCATGGCCTCACAAAATGTGCAAGGTTCAACACCAGCAATAGAAGATGCAAAGAAAGCCCGATGACAGGATGAAAAAGATTTACAGTTTACAAATTGTGTTATAGGATAAGGGGTAGCTCAGCAGATTGACAGGTTTGGGGAAGTAGAAGTGGGGGGTATAGGGGACACAATCTAATGTGCAAAATCATGGAGACGAGTAGATCAAAGTTTAGTACGAAGTCCAGGTCCCAAGTTTTAGGAGGAGCTATAGAGGAAGGACTATTGATATCTGAACGCTCATGAACAAATAGTGATCCTGAGGGAGCCGAAATCGAAGGGTAACCAACAATGGGCACAGTAGAAGACACGTCACCAGGAACGACACTCTCATCATCATAATCATCAAGAAAAACAGAGGGACCCACTTCAGCAACACAGGATGGAGAAGTCAAAGGCACAAAGGGGGTAGTAGAATAAGGAAATTCATTATCACAAAACACAACATCCCGGGAAGCAAAAATAAGCACAATTCAATGTCACCTACTAGCCACCCTTTCTTGACCACATGATTATCCACAAAAGCACATCTGCATCCCCGAGAAGCAAACTTATCATGCCTCCTGGTTGGGTGATTTACATAGCTAATAAAACCAAAAACACTCAAGTGCTGTAAAGATGGAGTTTTGCCATATTGTATCTCAAAAGGATTTTTTTCCATTCAAAATAGAAGGAGTGCAATTGATTCAATAACCAAAAGTCAAAACACAGTTACCCCAGAATTCAATAGGTAGATTAGCTAGGAATAGCAACAGCCCCACCATGATAATATGTTGATGCTTGCGTTCAACACATCCATTTTGTAGAAGAGTGTGATGGGTGTCGAATTCACCAAAATAAAACCTACTTAAAAATTATAGCAAGTGATAAGAAGGGTCGATCCCATAAAGACGGGAAATATCAGAGAAAATTGGGTTCCAGTGCAAGAAATGCAAAGTATGAACAGACAGTGAATTGGCAAGTGAGTAAATGACTTGACAAGTAGATGAAACCTAGGGTCAGTCTCCTCTCTACTCTATATGCATATGTTTTGATTCTATAGCTCTCTTATTGTATGAAACTCTATTCAATTAAGCATAATTACACTGTAAGGTCACTCTTGACTGTTCCATACAGAGTCCTAGTAGCAACAATCCCACTAACTCTCGTTGTTGACTCTGAAATACTACTAAGCCATTCAGTACCTAAGCCCTTTTTTTATTTTCTCGTGCCAAACAACTAACTTTCTTTGTTGTTTAAAACCTTGAGCTGTTACCCCCTCGTCACTGGCTAATCTTAGACATTCTAAGTTAAGTTTACCCTTTCGAGATTCCCCTAACATACAAGCACACTTAGTTAAGTGGCCAGTTCAACTAAGAGGTAATGAAATCTCTAAGATTAAGCGCACTATCATCCGAGAGCTAAATCAAATCATAATTATATAGAGTAGAGAGATTAAACCCTAGAAAAGAGTTTAGTTACTCATGCTGGAAAAAGGTCAAACACAAAGGAAACTATGTGCAGAAGCTCCAACATGTTTACACTCAGAAAGGAGAGAAAACAAGGGAAGAACAAAGTCAGGGAGTATGGTGAAGTTTTGGTGACTTAGATAAGTCATCTTCTAACTTCCCCAAGTGACACCCTTGAGTCTGCTTCCAAACTGATGCTCTGTTGTCTCCTACCTGAAACTACAAAAAGCTAATTCTAGTTTTCTTCTTTCCCAATCTGATGCCTTCTGCTGCTGCTTCTTCTCACGTTTTGGCACTCCAAGGGTGATGATCGGTGATGAAGACTCTCACTTCTGTAATAGAGCATTCACCAAACTGATGGCTAAATTTGGCATAAAGCACAAGGTTTCTACACCTTATCAACCACAATCTAATGGCCAAGTAGAGGTGTCAAACAGAGAGATCAAGAGGATATTGGAAAAGGTAGTCAGTATCACAAGAACTGTCTGGTCTGGAAACCTTGATGATGCTCTCTAGGCATATAGGACATCATTCAAGACTCCAATTGTCATGTCTCCGTTCAAGTTGGTGTATGGAAAAGCATGCCATCTTCCTATTCAGTTAGAGCATAAGGCTTACTGGGCCTTAAGAGAATTGAACATGCATCCAAAACTCAACAGGGAAGCATGGGTACTGTAGCTGAATGAGCTGGAAAAAATTCAGGCAGGAGGCTTATGTCCAAGATCTACAAAGAGAAGGCCAAAGGATTTAAAGACAAGAAGTTAATCTAGAAAACATTTAGAGCTTGGCCAGCTGGTCCTACTCTACAATTCCAGGTTGAAACTATTACTTGGAAAGTTAAAGTTAAGGTGGGCAGGGACATACAAGATCAACAAGATCCTGAGCCAAGGAGCTGTGGAACTACTCAACCTGCAGGAGGGCAACACATTCCTGGTTAATAGACAAAGGCTGAAGCCATACTTGGGAATGTAATCTGAAGGAGAACAAGGCAATATGTCTGGCAGTCCATGATCTTGAGTAATCTTGTAGCAAAGTCTGGCATAAGACTATAAACCGTGCGCTTTTTGGGAGGAAGAGCAAAATTCCAGGAAGAGTAAGGACAATATCTGACTAATGTAGGCGTAAAGAAGCAAACAACATTGTTTGTCTCTTCAGGAATTTGTTGGCCACATCCTAGAGTCAGTTTCTGACTTGCGTAAGTCATTTTGAACATTCAAAATCGAATGTAAGTCTGTTTTTTATTTTACAAACTGCTCTTTACTTTAAGTTTGGTGGGCGGAATTTTAACTTTGGTAACTGTGTCTTGGCAGCTAGAAAGGAATAAACCAATTTAGCTTTTGAAAGGACTAGACGTGGGGAGTGCTTGCCTTTAACTGCTGACGATGCTTGGATGTGCGCCGCCGGTTTAGTGGTGGAACTCCGGTTAGGGTTTCCTGCAAAACAGGGCCTCGGGGTCTCCCAAGGGTAGACACTCCGATGCTTAAGTCAGTAAAAGAGTTTCTAGAAAGTTTAGGTCGTTAGTTTGTTTGGCTATAGATTGCATACATGTATTGTGTTATGAGCTACCCTATTTATAGATATGAGATTACCTGGAATATTTCCGAATCCAACTAGGTTTCAAGAGTTTACACCCCCCTAAGAGTCCCGGTTGGACTCTTTCTACCGTTGGCGGGCCGGTCCAGTCTCGGTGATGGATATGGACTCATCAAATGCCCCTGCCAAGTGTTAGTGACGTAAAAACAAACAACGGTTGGCACAAAATAAGTATTACCTGAGACACACCCGAGAGTGGATAGACTACCCTCATTTGGTTAATTATCGAGCCACATACCACACAACCTCGATGCGAACGCACAACTCTTGATCTCGGAAGATCAAGGGTAACTGGCGGGTCAGGTCTTGACCCCGGAAGATGACCCGCTTCCCAATCCCGCCCAAATTTTCAACTGTGCGTTATTAGTGGGCACGTTCCCCAAACGAAAGCCTCAATATCATTACTTCCTTGAAACCCTCAATAACTGTCATATCGTGGTCCATAATTAGAGAAACGTGGGAGAATCAATTTTGTTTTTAAGGAGAAAGCTCTACCGTCCCTTTACACTTAATCACTTTCCTTCTTTGCAAAAAAAAACACAAAATCCTCTCCTTGGCGAAAGCAATCCAGCCCCCAATCTACCCTCCTTTACCAGAGCATTCTAATTCGCCCCCCCTCCCGGACCGGAACATTCACCTTTCCGCCGGAGATACTACCCCAGCGACGCTGTTTCCCCGGGTGTTGCTGACTGAAGTTTGTGAAGAACGCTGGAAAGCTATCATTCAAAAGGCGAGTGGTCACGTCCTCCTCCCGTAGTAAGTTTTCAGATCTGAATCTCCGGTTTGTTCCAAGTTTTTGTCTTTTCCAATTGTAGCCAGAGTAGATTCTTGCCGGAATTATGGTTAGGGACTCCGAAGGAAAAACTGTTTTGGACTTTGTATCCACCATAGATTCGGTTGATAAGGTAGAGAACCTTAGATCCAAGTATGACCTCCCCTCAGCCCTAGAGGCGAGAGCCCCATTAGGAAACGAGAGAGCTAACTCTCCTCCAGGGGGAAAGATTACCGTGTATGACCGATTTATGCACCTAGGGCTTAGATTCCCCCTCTACCCCCTGTTTAAGGAGATTGTCCAACACTATAGGACTCCTCTCGCTCATTTTACCCCAAATTTAAGTACATTTGTACTGGGGTTTGTGAGAGTATGCCAACATGTAAAATTAATACCTCGATTAGTATTGTGGAGGTATTTCTTCCAAGTGGTGGTGGCCTCGACTTCTTTCCAGGACTGGTATATCGTGAAAAGACGCCTTAGAGTCGGCGTGAAGAAGATGATCGAGGCGTATGGCGGCTCCTCGGAATGGAAACCGGATTTTTTGTTTGTAAAGGTGCCTTCGAGCTATTGCTTGCCATGGAATCTCCGAGAGACAAAGTGTCTCGAGGCCATAAAGGATGAATGGACCCAAGAGGATGAAGAGTGCATCGAGGAGTTCCAGGCAGATGTGGAGAAAATCCTGAAATATTCAAAGGTCGTTAAATGGAACGACGTACAATATTATCTGCCCCATGTATATGGGAAGGAAAGTGATACGGTCAACATCGAGGGAGCAACAAGAATTCCTCTCGAAACTCTGTTGAAGAAGATCAAGGTACTAATCATTTTCTTTTTTTTTCTTCTTTATTGTTAGGTCATGTCGTCGAGCAATGCTGGGTCTCGATTGTTTAGTGACGAAGATCCTTTTGTCATTGTGAATTCAGATGAGGATGTCACTGTAACTGCTGCCCCTCAGAAGAAAAAGAAGAAAAAGATTGTGAAGGTGGGCAATAGGGCAAAATCCAAGAAAGCTAAGATGGATGCGCCCTTAAAGGAAACCACACAGTCGGGTATCAAGACGGTGCCCCTGGCCACCGAGTCTGTTCAGGAACCTGTGCCGGAAGCAGGGCCAAGCATAGATCCTCCCGTGGCGGAGAAAGGGAAGGGCCCTCTCGAGGGAGAGGCAATAGTCTTGCCCCTTCAGCTGTTCGAGGGAGGCCCGTCTGTGGCAGTTCACATCTTTAGCAACCCACCGTCAATCGAGTGTCCTATTCTCGAGGAATTCGCTGCTCAGCTGAATGAAGCTGACAGCCTGAGACTGGTAAGTTATTTTTCAGATTAGGTTGTGAATGCATATGCATATCAATGTGTTCCTAATATGCTATGTTGGTTCAGATAAGTGCGGCCTCGATGGCCTACCTAGTGCAGTTGAGGAAACTTCGAGAAGACCTAGCTATAGCTCGGGCAGAAAGGGACGAGGCGTTATTCGAGGTGGTTACCCACGAGGAGAAAGCTCGCCAAGTTCAGGCTAAGGAGGCTGAAATTGTCGAGGTGCAGGCTAAATATGATGAGCTTGATGAGAATATGAAGTCGTTTGCCAGACTGCATATTTCCAAGGAGGAACTACATCAGTGGTGTACCGCCTTCATGTATAAAATGATGTCTACAGGGGGAATGGCTGCAACCCTCGAGGAGATGAACTTGGTTGCCACCAAGTGTGGTGCGCAGAGTTGGCATGGCAGGGTTGAAGAGGCTCGACCAGGACAGGCCAATTAAGGCTAAATGGTTCAAGCAGCTCCTGATGAAGGACCCGAAGAAAACCACGCACAAAGCCATGGTAAAGGTCTTGACAAGGTTGAGCCTCGAGCAGCTTCCTCTGTGGGGAGCTTTGACTGGTGCCATGTCGAAAATGAGTTCCCCTGCGGAGATTGCCTCGTTTCTGGGCGACGTTCCTGTTGTCCTGACCAAGGGTCCAAGTGAGGACGCTGATGAGGAAACCGAGGAGGACGTTGCTGATACCGGCCATTCCAGAGTTCAGAGAACTGTCGAGAACGCCTCCCAGGACCCTTCCAAGGACCCTTCCAATGACCCTCTTCAAGGCAGTGATGCTGTATGAATCCTGCCCCTTGTAATAGCTGCTAGGCCATTCAAACTATTTCTTTTCTTTGTAATGGACTAATTTCTTTTTCGCGAATTTATGCAAACAGCTCTTCCCCTTCTATTTCTTTGTCCTCTGTTTTCTTTCTTTTTGGTTTGATGTAAGTACCTTATACTCCTCTGGTGAAACAGGAAAGTTGGACCATTCACCGCGTTCACCTCATGGTGTTGTCGGAGGAGCAATCGACAGAGTTCCCGTTATATTCTATGATTAGCGGGATTCTGAGAAGTCGTGCTGATGTGCATAGCCTCGAGACGGTGGCGCACTTGGAGATCGAGACGGTGGCGCACTTGGAGACTGACCTGCTCGATGCCATGAGGACGCACAATGTAAAGGTTAACCAGCATCTGATAAATGAGATTAAAGGACTCCGCGAGGAGATGCAGCGTCGAGATGTTCAAAGCCTGAAAGACTACAGTGATTCTCTGACTTTCGAGGCCGAGATTCATGATGAGCTGGTGACCTTAGAGAAGGAAAACTCTCGGCTTAGGGCAAGACAACAGATTACTGTGTCTCCCTGGTTTCTCGAGAAGCACCAAGTGTTAGCCCGAGTCCAGCACATGATTATGGTCAGGACTCGCCGTTTTATCACAGCCATGGATATACTGAAAGAGAGGTCTCGTGAGATCGAGCTTCTTACAGACTATATTGCCCAACTGCAAAATCTACTGCTGGATAACAACATTGACTTTGAGGCTTTTGAGCGTCCGGAGGAAACCGTGGATCCTCGAACTCCGAGTTCTCGAGAAGAATTGTTGATGAGGGTGCACGCTCAGGAAACAGAGATCATGGACCTTAAGGATAAAATAAATCAATGTGTGAATCTCCTTAGCCTACATGGGTATAAGGGGATTATTCATCCCTCCCCCGACAATCCTGTTAGGGAGGTTCTTGTAATAGTGTAGGAGAATGCATGTACTTTCTGTGAGTTCGCACAGTAGTGTGGAATGAATTATCATTTATTTTACTCGAGTATTGATTTTTAAAGCGCTTTTTAGGCCTGATGTAAAGTACACGACTCTATCATAGGAATTGGGTATGAATTCCTTGACCTGACACTGCGTTTCGCAGTGTGTGTGAGGAAAGTTCCTCGAGTTTGTGTCCGGATGTTGAGTACACGGCTCTTAAACGAGGATGGCCCTAATGAGGGAGTCCATATCGATGACTAGTCGTGAATGCATTGCTATTAATGAAAAGAATATGTAATGTCTTTTATTGAATAATTTCCTGAGGACCCGGGTTAGCATTACATATGAGAGTATAAAACTGACTGGGTAAATAAAGCAAATAAAACACATAATGGGCAAATAGTGGACAAAGACTCAAACATAGAACCTGTGAAGATTCTGAATGTTCCACCATCGAGGAAGAATAGTTCCGCTATCATCCATGGCCTGTAGGTGGTAGCAGCCTGCTGGGGAAGTCTGGATAACCTTGAAAGGCCCTTCCAATTTGCAGTGAGTTTTCCAGGGGTTTCTGCTCGACTGGCCTGGTTTTTCCTTAATACGAGGTCGCCCACAACGAGATCCGTGGCTTTCACCTTCTTGTTTTAATGTCTGTGAAGAATCTCTTTATACTTTGCTTCTCGGATTCTGACGGCGTCTCGACGTTCCTCAAGCAGGTCAAGGTTTAGCCAGATGTCATCATCATTGGTACTTTCGACGAAGTTTATTGTTCGAGGACTCGACAAGCCTATCTCAATTGGGAGGACACCGTCCATACCGTAGACTAAGCTATATGGTGTCTCGTCGGTCGAGGAGTGGGCAGTTGTACGGTATGACCACAGGACGTGGGGAAGCTCGTCGGCCCATGCCCCCTTGGCGTCATACAACCTGGTCTTGATTTCATGCAGTATTGTTCTGTTGATGGATTCGCCCTGCCCATTAGCTTGGGGATGAGCTACGCTTGAGAAGCGGCGCTCGATCTGCATTTCATCGCACCATGACTTGAAAGTATTGCTCTCGAACTGGGTCCCATTGTCGGAGATGATAACCTTTGGGATCCCAAAACGGCATACTATGTTCTGCCGAAAAAATCCAAGACTTTCCTCCCTGTGTTCGAGGCCAAGAGTTTGGATTCTACCCATTTAGTGAAGTAATCTACTGCTACAATGACCCATCTTACTCCTCCTACTCCTTCCGGATGGAAGGGGCCGATGATATCAGTGCCCCATTGGTAGAATGGCCAAGGGCTTTGGATGGTGACCATCTCGTATTGTGGCTGTCAGGTGATGGGAGAGAAGCGCTGACACTTCTCGCATTTCTGTACCCATTGGTAGGCGTCTTTGAAAATTGTCGGCCAGAAATATCCTGCTGGCAAGACTTTCTTGGCGAGTGCTCTTGCTCCCATATGAGCTTCACATGATCCTTCGTGTACTTCTTCGAGTACATAAGCTACTTGCTTTGGGCCAATACACCTTAGCATGGGTAGTAGGTATCCATGCTTGTATAGGATGCCATCTCGCAATGTGTATTTGACCGCCTTTAATCGGAGGGTTCTGGCTTCTGCTTTTCCGCTTGGCAACGTCCCATCTGTAAGGTATTGGATAAATGGGGTCATCCAAGTGTTGCCATCCTCGACGATGGTCGTTACGGGGGCATCCTGGATGCTAGGATTGGGGAGAATCTCGACCCATACTTTGTGGCTAACGTGTGCAAAGTTCGAGAAGGCTAGCTTGCTAAGGGTGTCGGCTCTTTTAGTTTTTGAGCGGACTATGTGGCACAAGGTGCATTCCTCAAACTTGTCCTTGATGTCGAGGACCTTCTGGAGGTAGCACTTGAGTTGCTCGTCGTTTGCTGTGTATTCTCCCAATATTTGTTTCACCACTACCTGAGAATCACTAAAAACTTGGATTTTGCGGACCCCGAGTTTTAGTGCCATGTTTAGCCCTACTATCATTGCCTCGTATTTTGCTACATTATTGGTGACCGAGAAACCGAACCTTAGTGTGTATGTATATTCTGCGTCATACTCCCTCATGCTCTCGATGTTGGGATCAGCTGGAGGTTTGGATAATATGATGCCGGTTCCTCCCCCTTCATCGCAACGAGATCCGTCGATGTATAGTGACCAGGCTCGAGGGTTGATGTTGACGCGAGTAGTGGGATCATCTTTAGGCTCCGCCGTTTCCTTGACTTCGATAGGTCGGGGCGTTTCTACTAAGAAATATGCAAAGGCTTGTCCTTTGATGGCTGATCGAGGCTTGTATTCAATGTGGTGCTCACCCAATTTGACTGCCCATTTCATCATCCTGCTGGACGCTTCTGGCTTTAGCAGGACTTGCTGAATTGGTTGTTCCGTTAAAACCATGATGGGGTGTGCTTGAAAGTATGGGCGCAGACGTCGTGCGGCTAAGACTAGGCTGAGGATAAGCCTTTCCATGGGTGTGTAACGGGTTTCCGCTCCTTGCAAGACTTTGCTAACAAAATAGACGGGGACTTCTCTGCCGTCTTTGCGCTGCACGAGTACTGCCGAGACGGCTTTCTCTCGAGCCACCAGGTAAATGTATAGTTTTTCTCCTGGCTCAGGCTTGGCTAGTGTGGGCAACTGCTTGAGGTGTTCTTTTAGGTCTTGGAAAGCTTTCTGACATTCTTCATTCCACTCGAATTTTCTGTTCTTGCGGAGGGTATAGAAAAATGGAAGGCTTCTCTCCGCGGCTCGAGACAAAAACCTGTTCAAGGCTGCCAAGGAGCCTGTGAGTTTTTGAACTTCCTTGACGGTTTTTGGAGCTTCCATGGCTAAGATGGCCTCGATTTTAGCCGGATCAACACTTATTCCGTCCTTGGAGACTTGGTATCCTAGGAATTTCCCTGACCCTACGCAAAAGGTGCATTTTTTAGGATTCAGCTTCATGTTAATCTTGGGTAATATTGTGAAAATCTCCTGCATATCTGCGGCCACTTACTTATCCTTATTGGTCTTTATCACCATGTCGTCTACGTAAATCTCGATGTTCTGGCCGATTTGGTCATTAAAGGTTCTGTTTACGAGATGCTGGTATGTGGCTCCACCATTTTTCAGTCCAAAGGGCATCTTGTCGTAGCAATATACCCCTATCTCGGTGATTTAAGCTGTCTTTTCTGCATCTTCCTTTGCCATGAGGATTTGATGATATCCCTTGTATGCGTCAAGGAAGCTGAGGACTCTGTATCCAGCAATGCCTTCCACCATTTGGTCTATGACTGGTAGAGGGTAGTAGTCCTTGGGGCAATGTTTGTTGAGGTCGACGTAGTCTTGGCACATACGCGAAGAGTTGTCGGGTTTTCGTACTAAGACCGGGTTGGCTAACCAAGTAGGCCATAGGACTTCTCGGAGTATGTTGGCACGGACTAGCTTCATTGTTTCCTTGTTGATGACATCGTTACGTTCTCGAGCAAATATTCTTTTCTTCTGTTGTACTGGTTTGACATTTGGATCAACATTTAGCCTATGTTCCATGACTTCTCGAGGGACTCCTATCATATCCGCTGGGGACCAGGCAAATATGTCATGGAACTCGCGCAGCAAGGCGCTGATCTCGGCCAGCAAGGGGTCTTGGAGAGAAACCCCAATTTGAACGGTCTTGGTGGGATCAGTCTCACTCGGGATTAATTCCCGCGTCTTGCTAGTGAACGAGGGAAGGCTGGAGATCTCGGGATTTTCCACCTCTGGTGGGTTGACCGTTTGTCGAATTGAGTAGCATTCTGACACGACGGAGCCTGGGTTAAGATGTGTGGTCTTCTTTCCGATTCTAACTGCAGTGAGCAAGCACTCTCGAGAGCTCCGCTGGCATCCTTTCACTACTCCCACTCCATATTCTGTTGGGAATTTCATTACCAAGTGATAGGGAGACCATATTGCGCGTGCCTGGCACATCCAGGATCGCCCTAGGATCACGTTGAACGGCGAGGGCGCATCTATTAGGGCGAAATCCATGGTTAAGGTGACCGTCTTAGGATACGACTCTACCGAGATGGGTAAGCTAATTATTCCTGAGGGGATAATGGTGTGACCTGAGAATCCCATCAGTGGCATTGTAGCTGGGCAGATACAAGTGTTTTTGATATTCATTTTCTTGAAGCAATTACTATATATGATGTCGACCGCGCTGCCGTTATCCACGTAAAGCCTTCCGACCTTTACGGTTGCGATTATTGCTTCTATCACCATAGCGTCACTGTGGGGACAAATGTCTGGGACCACATCGCTATATGTGAATACGATGGCCTCCGTTCCTTTGAACCTTTTGTGGCTAGGCTCTTGTCGTGGAATTTTGGTAACGGCTCGCAATGAGTTCTTCATGGCTGTAGTGGATAAGACTACGAGGGGAGCTCCGTAAATAGCTCCTACCTGGTGAGTGATTAGCTTCGTTGGATCCGCCGGGGGTAGTTGTTGCAGTGGCTGTGGTGCTGCTTCAGTGATGGGATAGTGTTGTTGTTGGGCATTGGCTCTCGGCTGCTAATTATTTCCTCGTCCATCTCGCCATGGTGGGCCTCTGAAGTTTCTTTTAGGGTGATCTCGTGACTGGGGTCTGTTATTCTTCTGTCGGGAGGCTGTTCCTTGCACATATTGCTGAAACTTCCCAGACTTGACCCCATTCTCGATTTCACGCTTAAGTTCTCGACAATCCTCCGTGTCGTGGCCGTGATCTTTGTGATACTCACAATATTGTTCAGTTGATCTATTTGGATTAGGTGCCAAGGGTTTCGGAGCTGGCAATTCGTCCCTATGGATCTGGAGGATTTCTCGTCGGAGCTTGGTTAAGGGTGTTTATTGCCTATCTATCTTGGGCAGTGTCGGTTTGTTTTCCTGGGGGATTCTTGGCTTATCCTTTGGTCCTACTGAGGCGAAAGATTCTTGGGACCTCTTGAGCGTGTGTTCTCGTTATATGTGGTTCTCGACGATGGCCCACATCTCTTGAGCATTCCTAGGGGGTTTGGTCGAGAGTTTACAACATTGAGGATTTCCCAAAGGGGTTAAGGCCTTGGATGAATCCGTTGCAAACATCTCGATCATCGATGTTGTCGACCTGCAAGGTTTGTTGTATGAACCATCTGTGAAAGTCGGTTAGACTCTCATGCTGTCCTTGTCTGACTGATGAAAGGTCGATGGACATTCGCGATATCCGTTTACTCTGGAAGAATCGAGTAGCTAGTTTGACGGACAAATCTTCAAAACTAGTGATGCTTTCTTCTGGTAATTGCCCAAACCATCGCTGTGCTGACCGGATAAGTAGGAGGGTAACGCCTTTGCCATGAAGTTCATGGTTGCGTTTCAGATTCTCATGACTTGGACATACCCTTGTAGCCATCGGGAGACATCGGTATCTCCTGAATATGGTTTGAGTTCTTTAGGGAAGTCGAATTCTCGGGGCTTAGGTTCATCTCGAATGCTGGGGATGAAGGGGCTCCGGTCTAACCCTATCCCAATGATCTTTCTCATTTCCTCTCGGATCAAGGTATTCTGGTCTCTTGTTCCTTGCTGATCTCCCTGGAAATATGGAGGATTTTTTCTATGTCGATTATGCTGCTGATGCCTTGGAGGCGAATATCGAGGATGGTGATGGTATTCTTGGCCATAGTTGCCCTCGATATTGTTGTGGCCTTGGTGTGGTTCGTAACCATGTCTGTACTCACCTCGTCGTGGGCTTCTCCGATTCCAATTGAATTCTTCGCGATTATGTGCGTTAGTTCGCCTTGGGGGGTTTCCTTGTTCTCCTTCGATGACCTCGACACTCGGGGGGTCGTGATTCTCCCGAGTGTCCCTACGTTGGTATATTGCGTCGAATTCCTCGAGAGCGGTATCGAATGCTGGGTATCTTTCTGTGAAAGCGTTCCAGAATATGGTATCTCTAGTAGCGTACGAGCGTTCCCCGTGGGGGTTTTCGTACCCCTCGGTTTCTTGGTAATTTTCCTGCTCTTGGACTTTCCGCTTGCCCCGTTTCTTCTCGAGAAGGGCTAGGGTTCTGCGTGCTTCTCTTTCGTCGATCAAATCTTCCAACTCTTGTTCTGTGGGGTCGGGTTGTCCAAGGAGGCAACGCCGCCTGGTTTCTTCGAGAACATATCTCCGCATCCTCTGTTGTTGATCGCCATCATCGCCTAGCTTCTTGAGTTCGGCCTCGATCCTAGCTAATTTCTGATCCTCCAAATGCTTGGTGGCAGCAGGGGTATTCCGAGGAGGAGGTATATCCTCTTTTTCAGGTGGAAGATTGGTTTTGTTTTGTTTTTCCGGATCGGGGTGAGAAGTACCAAGAACCAAACGCTCTTTTGTTTGTTCTTTCCCTGGTTCTCCACCATGGCTCTTTCATGTCTTCCTCTTTTCTTGCCGGCGTTGGAACTCGGCTAGAGGGGTGTCGTCTCCTAGGCTATGCTGGTGGCCGGAGGATGCTGTGCTGCCCGCATCTTCTTCAACTCTGACCATCATATTGATTATTCCGGCAACCCTAGTTTGTATGGAAAGGTGTTAAGGAAACCTGAGAAGGTTTCTGTGACACAAACCCTAATGTTCTGGTCCCACCGGGTGTGCCACTTGACGATGCTTGGATGTGCACCGCCGTTTTAGTGGTGGAACTCCGGTTACGATTTCCTGCAAAACAGGGCATCGGGGTCTCCCGAGGGTAGACACTCCGATGCTTAAGTCAGTAAAAGGGTTGCTAGAAAGTTTAGGTAGGTAGTTTGTTTGGCTATAGATTGCGTACCTGTATTGTGGTATGAGCTACCCTATTTATAGGTATGAGATTACCTAGAATATTTCCGAATCCAACTAGGTTTCAGGAGTTTACACCACCCTAAGAGTCCCGGTTGGACTCTTTCTACCGTTGGCGAGCCGGTCCAGTCTCGGTGATGGATATGGACTCATCAACTGCAAACCCACGCGCGTCCCAAAGTCATTAAACCTACCTTTTTGCCTTCCCTTCATTCCCTCCTTCTTTCTTCTTTTTCAAACTGACAGCCCATTAGTTTAGACAAATCTTCTTTTGAACCAAACAAACAAAACCCTTCCAAAGATAACTTTTGTCATTATAGAAATCAGGTCTCACTTATCTTTGACAAAAGGTTGAATCCTTGCAGATTAACAATGGTGAATAAGAAGCAGTAGCCTAGAAAAAGAACCTCCAATAGGCATTTAGGCATCAATGTTCCACAACCTTCACCACCTAAACCTAAGCACCCAAGTAGATCCCAACGAGAAGCGGCAGAGGCAGCCTTGCAAAGCGAAAGGGATCCAGCCTTTTACTGCTCCAATGAAGCTTGGGCCTTTTACAGAACAACCATAATAGCCCAGTCATCATGGAAAGGGGAATTGATTCTGATGATTTCCCAACCATGTACATCCTCTTGCTCAACTGGACCAAACTCTGCAACCCAACCATGGAGCCAACGATGCACGTGGTGCGGGAATCTTACAACAATCTCGTGTCAGCAATAGATGATGTGGTGTATGTAAGGGGAAGACATGTGAATATATCTCCTGCTGCAATTCAAGGTGTTCTTGGACTCCGAATCATGGATACCGATTATGTCAAGGCGTTGGAGGATCTACACCCTAATGAAAATCTGCCAAAATCCGTGTTAAAGGATCTATGTGAAAACCCCGTAGGAGTTGAATGGGATTTGAATAGGGAAGTAGCCCTGGATTCATTCCCTTATGCTTGGTTAAAGCCTGAGAATAAGGTTTGGCTGAAGTTCATCACAACAAACATCATGCTTACCATGTTTAATCATATTGTCACTTACGAGCGAGCTTTGCTCATTCATTCCATCACCACTTCAACTTGCGTTAATGTCGCAAGTATCATTAGAAAACAGATGACAAGATGCATAACTGATCCATCTGTTCAAAGTTGGTGTTTAACAGTGTTGTTCACTATGCTCTGTGCTAAGGCGAATGTGAACTTTGTCCTAGCTAATTTGCATGAGCCCGTCTCTTAGCCATGGAGCTTGAGAACACTGTCCAGGGATCCACCACCAAGTGAGGAACCACCTCCAATCATCAGTGTCAGAAGAAAGAATTTCACCAAGCAACATAAGTGAACTTTGTTTCTTAGGTCTCTGTTTTATGGGTCTGTGTATATGTGTTGTGTTCTTTTTTGGGCTCTTTGCCCTATTTTTCTCTTTTTCTTTTTCTTGTCTTTCTTTCTGTGATCGAGTCAGTTAGGTCTTTTGTGTCTAGGTCAATTGAGAATGCATGTTAAGTAGATAGTCAAATATCAAGGATGAAAACAGAATTAAGGCACACATTTGGCTGAACACTTGTTTAAAAGCCAATTGACCAAGATTGAGACTTACTTCCACTTCCTTAAGCACACAGTTCACTTGGCAAAGTGTTATTCTGGACTTAAATGCTAAAGTTTTGAAAATTTTCCTGCATTGTTGTGATCTGTACTGGAGCTCACTTGACTGTTAAGGGAGGACCGTGATCCTTGAGATACATTAAGGAAGCCCTACGCACTATGGTAGCTTCGATTCGAGCCCATAGTGGTTTGGAAAAGCTTGAAATACCTGGGAAAAAAGGGAGTGGGCGGTTGAAAATGAGGTTAAGTGTCTAGCTAATTGAGGGAGTATAGGCTGAGTGCCCAATGTGGCATTATAAACCCTTGAGAGGTAAGGCATGACACCTAAAGGGAGGAGTTTCCTCAGGCCTAGTGAGATGAAAAATATAGATGCTTAGAATACCATATGAGTGCTGAAAAAAGTGTGCTTGGTATAGGCCTGAGTGGGAAAGATCCAGAAGAAAAGACAACTTAGACAAAGGTAGAAAAGGTATATGGGTGAAAAGATGCAGCGAATATGCTAGCAGTTCAGAGGGAAAGCCTTTAATCTCAACTCCAATTAGAATACCCTAGTTGCAGACCTGATGGAAATAGTACTAATCCAGGAATGTCCACTTGTGCTGAATTGAACTTAACTTAAAAAGGAAAATCAACACTTTGTTCTGTGTTCTGTTACACACACACTAGGAGTGAGTTTCTGTCTTGCTCATGTGGTTTTGAACTTTAGTGTGCATAGCCGATCTCTGATGAGACCTGTTTCTGAGACAAATTTTTGATTATTCCCTTTGTTGCATTCTTATATTAGAGTCAATATGAGGGGTTAGATGTTGTGTTTGTCTGAGGACAAGCAACTCTTCAAGTTTAGGTGAGTTGATGAGTGTCAATCTATGCAAGTATTTAGACACATAATTGCCTGTTTATACTTAGTATTTAGGTCAATTAGGTTAGGATTTTATGTTTATAGTTTAATTTGGTGAGTTTTGGTGATCTAGGGACTTAATTGAAAAATCCATAAAAAAAGGTGGACAAAATGTTGCAAATTGGTGAAGTTCTGGGCGCAATTGAACGACGCATGATTGGACATGTTGTGCAAAAACGGGGCTGAGGCTGAATCCAGTAGGCATTGGTGCTGGAATTTAAGAATTCAACCAAAACTTCGAGGCTAAGGAAAAGAAGGCAAGGTAATGAAGTAATGTTGCTGACAAGGGGAGAGATTGATGTGCCTTAAAGCTGATTAATTCAACCAAAATCAACCCTAAAGGTGATAAGAGGTAAAGGGGGAGGGTGAAGAAGTATGTGTCTACTCTCTTTCGCTAAAACCCATCAGGTAAAAAGGAGACTAACTTGGTGATGGGTGTCGAGACCACCAAAATAAAACTGCTTAAAACTTGTAGTAAATGATAAGAAGGATCGATCCCATAGAGATGGGAAACACTTAATGTAAATTGGGATCCAGAACAAGAACACAAAGTAGAAGTAAAAACAGAAGATTGGCAAGTGAGTTTATGACTTGGCAAAGTAATAGTATCCTAGGGTCATCCTCTACTCTACTCTATATGCATATGTATTGATTCTTTTAGCTCTCTATGTGAAATGAAACTGTATTCAATATGGTACATAAACACTGTAAGGTCACTTCCGATTGTTCCAGACAGTAGTTCTAATGGTAATAAGTAAACTAACTTCCATTGTTGTTTGAAACCTTGGGTTGTTACCCCCTCGTTACCGATTAATGTAAGTTAAGTTTACCCTTCCGGGATTCCCCTAACATGCAAGCACAATTAGTTGGAATGGCATGTTCAATCTAAAAGGATAATTAAAACTCTAAGACTACGCATACAAATATCATCCGAGAGCATGAATCATAATATACTTATATAGAGTAGAGGGATAAGACCCTAGAAAATGAGTTTAGCTACTCATGAAGAGGAGCTCAAACACTACAAAGTCCAAGTGTTGAGACTCATCCATGGCAACGCTAGATGGTACAGAAAATCGGGGAAGAGTAATGTCAGGGAGTGTGGTAACGTGTAGCTGACTTTGCAGAGTCAGCTTCTCACTTCCCCAAGAGACATCCCTAAGTCTATCTTCCAGAGTTATACTTTGTTTCTACACTACAAACTAAACTACACTATCTAATCTTTTACTTTGGATCTGATGTTCTTCGATATCTTCTACTTCATCTGCTGCTGCCTTTTATAGAGGTTGGGAGAGAAATCTTGCTTAGCCAAGTTGGTTTCCTCTTTACCCGATAGGTTTTAAGCAAAAGAGAGGAGACACATACTTCTTCCAACTTTCCCCTTACCTCTAATCATCTTTTGGAAGGATTTGGTTGAATTATTCAGATTTAAGGCACATCAATCTTATTCCAATGTCAGCAGCATCATTTCACCAATGGCTTTTCTTCCTTAGCATCAAAGGTTTCCTCCAATTTGGCTCTCTTCCCGCCGGATTCTTCCTCTTCTTCAGCCCTTGCACATTAGTCCCTGCAACATCTTCCAATTTGGCCCGAAACTCTGCCTTTTTGTCACTTTCTGACCACCTTTTTGCTCATATTACATTTCAGTCCCTGAATTACCGCAAAGTCACCAAATTAGCCTATTTATTTATAATCCTAACATAATTGACCTATAATTAAAGTATAAAGAGGTAAAATTTGTGCATAAAAATATAGTACAAAATGCACTCATCACTTGGCTAAAATAGATTTCTCCCCCCAACCTTTATATAAACCAGCAGAAGATGAAGGTGACAAGAGTTAGGATGATAGAATTGAGAGTTAGTTTAGTTTCAGTTTGTTTACAAACAGAGCATAAGTCTGGAAAGAGACTAAGGGGTGTCTCTTTGGGAGTGAGAAGCTGACTCTGCTTAGTCAGCTGCACTTTACCACACTCTCTGACTTTGTTCTTCCCTTGTTTTCGATCATTTCTGTTATAATCATGTGGAAACTTTTGTACTTTGATTCCTTTGTGTTTAAGCTTCCCAGCATGTGTAGCTAAACTCATATCTAGCGTCTAATCCCTCTACTCTGTATAAGTATGTTTTGACTTAGCTCTTGGATGATATTTGTGTGCGTAATCTTAGAGTTTTGATTATCCTTTTAGTTGAATTGACCGCTTAACTAATTGTGCTTGCATGTTAGGGGAATCCCGTAATGGTAAACTTAAATTAGAACGTCTAAGATTAACTGGTGACAAGGGGGTAACAGCCCAATGTTTCAAACAAACAACGTTGGCACGAGCCAATCATATGGGCTTAGGAACTTAATGACTTAGTAGTATTCTGGTGTCAACAACGTGAGTTAGTGGGCATGTTGCTACTAGGGCTGTCATTTGAAAAATCATGAGTGACCTTACCACAGTATTCTGCTAATTGAATACAGTTTCATACCACAAAGAGATCAATTAAATCATAGCATATTCATAAAGAGTAGAGAGGAGGACGACCCTAGGCTTCTTCCATTTTGTCAAGTCATAAACTCACTTGCTCAAGTTTTAATTTTGTTCATACATTGCATAACTTGCACTGGATCCCAATTTTCATTTGATATTTTCCGTTTATGTGGGATCGACCCTTCTTATCACTTCCTACAAGTTTTAAGTAGGTTTTTTTCGTGGTCTTGAAAACCATCAACTGCAGACCCTCAAAAAGGTTCTTAGATGGTTGTTGGGGTCATCATGAGGCAAACCATGAAATGGGCAAGCTGTTTGAACCCATTGAATCATGTTGGATTTGAGCTCAAAGTTTTCAGCCTCAACATCAGGAAACAATAGTGGTGACTAAACCTTCTTTTGTCGAGGGATGAAGTACTCTCTCAAAAATCAGGGTTGAGCCTACTGAATTTCAACTCCACCATTGCTCTCGATGTCTTCTCGTTCTAGAGCTTCGATGGTGTCAAAAGTTCCCTCCTTGGCTTCAACAGCTGTAGCAATGTACTGTCGTCTGAGGTGTCTAATTTTCCTAGAAGTGGCTTCGATTCCAAGAACAAAGAACAATTCCTTAGGGGGATTGCTCCTAGTCATGCGCCAGAAACCAAAAAGCCAAAAAGTAACATGTCAGAAAAAAATAGTGGGGTTGGTTTTTAACACTACTCTACTGGTAAGAAAAAAACTAAAGAAAGCAATAACCAATTTTCAAGGATATTTTATGTCGTCCACTTTTAATGGGTGTCGAATCCACCAAAATAAAACCTATTTAAAACTTGTAGCAAGTGATAAGAAGGGTCAATCCAACAGAGACGGTATATATGATAGAAAATTGCGTTCCAATGCAAGAGATGCAAAGTATGAACAAACTTTGACTTGGGCAAGTGAGTAAATGACTTGACTAAGTAGATGAAAGTTAGGGTCTCTCTCTTCTTACTCTATATGCATATGTTTTGATTCTATTGCTCTTTTTGTGGCATAAAACTGTGTTCAATCGACACAATTACATTGTACGACCGCTCTCAATTGTTCCAAACAGAGTTGTAGCAGCAATAAGTCCACTAACTCTCGTTGTTGACTCCAGAATACTACTAAGCCATAAAGTACCAAATCCCTTTTTGATTGCTTCGTGCCAAACAACTAACTTTCGTTGTTGTTTGAAACCATGGGTTGTTACCTCCTCGTCACCGGCTAATCTTAGACATTCTAAGTTAAGTTTACACTTTTGGGATTCCTCTAACATGTAAGCGCAATTAGTTAATTGACCAATTCAACTAAGAGATAAATGAAAACTCTAAGATTAGGCACACAAATATCATCCAAGAGCTAAATCAAAACATAATTATGTAGAGTAGAGATATTAGACCTTAGAAAAGAATTTAGCTACACATGCTGGAAAGCATAAACACAAAAGAAACTAAGTACAAATGCTCCAACATGTTTACACTCAGAAAGGAGAGAAAATAAGGGATGAAGAAAGCCAGGGAGTGTGGTGAAGTTCTGGTGACCTAGATAAGCCTGCTTTTAACTTCCCCAAGTGACACCCTTGAGCCTGCTTCCAAACTACAAAAAGCTGACTCTAGATTTCTTCCCTCCCAATCTGATGCGTTCTGCTGCTACTTCTTCTGGATTTTATAGGGGCTGGAGGGGATAAGCTAGCTCTGGGAGGCTGATCTCTTCTTGTTCATTGGCCCAAGATTAGAGTGAGGAGACCCATACCTCTTTCACCTTCCCCTTTTATCTCTAATCACCTTTTGAGGTTTATTTGTTGGTTTAAGTCAGGTTTAGGCATGTCATCCCCTTCCTTTGTCAGCAGCAAAACTTCACCTCCGTGCCCATTCTTCCTTAGCTATGAAGGTTGGGTTGAATTTCTTCTTTTTCAGCTCCAATTCCTGTCGGATTCACCTTAGCCACAATATTGCACCACCAGTCCAATTGAGCCTTTTCCAATTCTACCCAGAAGTTCACCAATTTGCTCCATCTTGCCCGCCGTTTTCTAGATTTTGCAATTAAGTCCCTAGATCACCAAAAGTCACCAAATTATACTATAAACATAAAATACCTAATAAATTGACCTAAAACTTAAGTATAAAGAGTCAAAACACATGTATAAGTTGACACTTATCAGAGTGTCGACACAAGAGGTTTCGTAAACAATCCTACGGACGAAAACACCCACTTGACGACACCATATCTGCATCGAGTTATTGGACCGGGCCAATCCATCGCATATGATCCAACTGACTTTATAAGGTAGATATACTAGTTGAAACCTAGTGGGATTCGGACATTCATAAGGTAATTCATGCCTATAAATAGGGTTGATCACACCATACTCAAGGTACGCAATCTATAGCATCATATAGCTATCACATAATTTTCGAAAACCCTTTTACTGACTTAAGCATCAGAGTGTCTACACTCGGGAGACCCCCAAGATCTTCTCTTGTAGATCACAAAGCCTAACTAGAGTTCTCTGTTCAACCGGCAGACGGATTTCGGCTTCTTCAAGTGGCACGCCCGGTGGAACCCCGACATTAGGGTTTGTGTCACAAGCTTTCTCAAGTGTTTTTTAGGATATAGGTTAGGGTTTTGGAACCAACCAAAGATGGCTAAAGTAACAGAGTCACAATCTAGCTCTGTGTCACAGGAAAAATAGAATAGCCTGGACAACAACTACACTTTAGCAGAAGTTAAACTTCAAAGGCAAAAGAGGGGGGATACACAGCCTTCTAGGGAATGCTTGAATTTGGGAGGTACTCACCCTAACAAAGAAGAACTTCCCCACAAGCAAACACTCATCGATCCTCCTGTGTCCCCGGAAAAGAAAGTCTAGCACACTAGGGCGTCTAAGCTCCACAAGGATGATGCAAAACTCACCGAAATTGAGATGAAATTCAAGAAGTTGCACAATGAAAACGGCGTTAACCAAAGGATGAAGAAGTGGTCGTTGGGAGAAAATCAAACGTTGTCAACTATTCAGATCACATGAAGCAACCAAGCAAGAGCTCGACGAGTTAGTCAACGAGAAGGAGGCTAGAAGAACTATGGACTTGATCCAAGCAAGACGGGGTATACGCAAATCCTTCGAAGAATAGGATTTCGAAGCAGTACCAGAACTCAAAACTCGTTGAGAACAATACTCAACTTCTTCTTGAGATACGGCTTTCTGGGAGTCTTTCACAGCAAAGTACCCATCTTTTCAACAGATTGTGGTGGAGCATGAGGAAGAATATAGGCTCAACAAGGCCTCCCGCGGAACTACACATAATCATCATCATTACAGAGCCTATCAAGAGAGGTCCTCGAGTGTCGAGTGTGTAGAAAAGAGATACCAGCATCCATCTCCTTAAAAACATGACATCCATTCTCGACTAGAGCCCAGGTAACGCCAAGTGAAATAAGAGAATTCATACATAGAAGACAATGATAGGCATCAGAGACACCACAGGCAGCGTTACTCACCTCGAGAAGAACGCTACCCACGATATTCCCCTAAGCATCAACGAGAAAACCCCTATCGTCGAGAAGGCCGATACACGCTACCCCTTCCTCGAGATCAAATGACGCAAGGAGGGGAGAACATGTCCATTCAAGAGGAGATGAGAAGGATCATTGGAATAGTCGTGGAGCAAAATCCCTTAAGGGCTAAAATTCAAGATTGTCCCAAGCCTCACAATTTTGATTTCCCAAAGGCCTTCGCAAAATACTTAGGGGATACCGATCCCACTCAATTCATGTCCGTGTATGTCCAAGTCACAAGGATTAGGAATGGTTCAATGAATTTCATGGCAAAAGCCATCCCATCATATTTAATGGAGCAAACACAGCGGTGGTTTTGACAATTACCCGAAGAAAGTATAGCTAACTTTGAAGATTTATCCGTTAAGCTCGCCACTCACTTCTTCTTGAGTAAATAGATTATCAAATGTTTATTGATCTCTCATCAGTTAAGCAGGGCTAGAACGAGAGTCTCTCTGATTTCCATTGATTGTTCATCAAGGAAACTTTACAAGTGGACAATCTTGACGATCATGATATACAGAATGGGTTCCTGCAAGGGCATAACCGGTTTGGCAAATGGGCAAACATGTGCATAAAGCTCTACATTAAGCCTCCTCACAGTACACAAGAAATGTGGGCAATTGTGGAGAACTATATCAATAGAGAATAAACACTGAAGCACTCACAAGACTCCTTCTCTATGACTGGGGATCAAGGATCCCGTGATAAGGCGAGAAATGTGCAAGAACAAAAACTAGCGCCTCCCAAACTCGATAGACAACTGACACCATTGATCAAGTCTGGGAGGGAAATTCTTCAAATTCACGAGGATAAACTTCCCATTCCGAAACCACTGGCTCCCAACCCTGATCGCTCACAAAATCACTATTGCAAATATCACCGAGATCATGGTCACGACACTGAGGATTTTCGGGAGCTAAAGTTCGGAATGACCCAACAGTATGTACAAGGAGGGTCTCAACAAAAAGGAGGAAAGTATTTTGGATCATGAAACTCCCCTAAACAAGGTTTTAGAAGTGGCCCGCGATGAGACTCTTGAGGGAGTAACTGGCAACCTAGGAACAATGTACAGCAACCATCTCAACAGATGATCGACGGGGGACCATAGCCTATCTAGCAAATCCCTCCAGCTAATCCAACTAAGCAAATTACTACACATGTTGGAGCGATCTATGCAACGCCCCTCGAGGTTCTCTTCACCTCTGCTATTAAAGCCTCCATTCGAGCAGTGTCCAAGACTCCTCCACAAGAACCCAGCCACAAAAGATTTAAGGGAACAGAGGCTATTGTATTCACGGATAGTGATGTAGTCACTGACATATGCCCTCACAGTGATGCTATGGTTATTGATGCAATCATAGGGAATGTTCGAGTGAGTAGAGTATACATCGACAACAGCATCATGGTAGACATCATTTACAGTGATTGTTTCAAAAAGATGAACATTCAGAACCTGAATATATATCATTCTACGTTGCCATTAATGGGTTTTTCAGGTCATTTGATTGTTCCAATCGGAATCATTAGGCTCCCCGTCACCGTCGGAACCAATCCTCGAATAGTACCCCTTGTCACAGATTTTGCTATTGTCGACGCTCTCTCTCCTCTCAACGTCATACTCAGACGGCCATGGATGTGCAAGGCCCGAGCAATCTGGTCACCTTACCTCTTGGTAATGAAATTCCCCACAGAGTATGGTGTTGGAGTCATGCAAGGATTAATACAAGCACTGCTCTGTCAGGTGGGTACTCGATTCAACAAGAAGTAATACAGATTGACTCAAGTACTGAAGCTCAACCCATGGATCTTGACTGTCTGACCAGCCCTCCTTAAGTTACGAAACAAAGGAATTGACCCTGTATGAACATGAATCATCCAAGACCATTCAACTTGGAAAATCCCTGCAAGGAGCATTGCGAGCCAAGGTAATCGCCTTGTAGCGCATGTTCCGGGATATATTCGCTTGGGTTCCCTCCAATATGACAGGAGTCCCTCGAAACATCATTGAACAGAAGCTAAATGTGAATCGTAACGTTAGACCTGTACAGTAGAAGAAGAGAGTTTTTGCTCGAGACCGCAATGACATTATCAATGAAGAAACACTACAAGAAAAAATAGCTATAATGGCACTCTAAAGTGCCTCATTAGCTAGTCTTTTATCACATTTCTTCTATCATGGGATTGCTTGTAAGTGTGGTTTATACCAGTGTCTCCATAGGTTAATTAGTTACTAAGGCATTTTACTAGTGTCATAATAATCATCTATTGGGACACTTAGAAACGCCATGATAGATATGTATTTTTATATTCAAAAAAATTCATTAATTTACTGATCATAACACTAATTAGACATTTTTCCATTAAATTCCAATTGCTATATCTATTATATCTGAATAGAATCTTACAAAAATTACTACTGAAAAAAAATCTAAACCTAAAAGGCAATTGTTAACTAGAAGCACTGGACTGCTAATTGGAAGCTCAAAATGGCTCTAGAAACTCCGTCAAATCCCATCACACAAGTCCGAATCACGGAACTCATAGTCATGGCACCGTTGTGCTTGTATTTAACTGCAACATGAAGGATTTTGGCCAGCTACATTTTGGCACTCTTTAATTGTTTCTAATTCCTTTGAAAAAATCAGAGGACAAACTGTAACCAGAGAAAATAATAAGAGGTATAACGCGAAGAAAATATACAGAGGTTGCTAAAATATAAATCATGCCAAAAAAGTAATGTACTATTCTACAAACATCACTAACGCATCTATGAGTAATGTACTATAAATCATTTTCTTTCTTTGTTAACGTATCATTAGAAATTCAGCTAATGAAAACAAATAAAAATTCCCAAAATTCACATCATCTGAGTTGAAGATTAGATGAGATAAAAATTTCTGAAGACTTTAATGAAAATCATAAGGGAAAATATCGATACTAATTAATTATCTCTAACGAAAACAATTTACGATTTTCCATCTAACACAATCATGAAGATAGCGTTGAACACTCCAGCAAAATTCAGAACTGAAGAGCACCCCACATACTTCAAAAATTAAGAGCAAATAAATTCAAAGATTCAATGAACACAATAAAAAAAATTAGGGGAGAACTTTATGTGCGGAATCTGAACCTTGAAAATTTTGGCTACAATACCCATGCTCATGGTAGCAATTTGGATAAAGATTCCAAATTAAAGTCATCTGGATAGAATATTGACAACATAATGGATTTTTTCAATCCGTAAATATTGATTAGAATAACCTATGGCATGCAATCTCATTTGATTATCTCAAATTACTCACAATCCTTCCGAATCCAAGAAACGAATTCCACCTGTTTGTTTCGACTTGCGTTTGTTGTGCCTTTGCAATTGATGGTGGGAGGATTTCTTCTTTAGAGCCATGAAAGCCTACAATTCTATAGAAGACTTTATGGAGAAAGGGGAGTGAGTTATTGATGGAGGAAATTGAGAGGTGGTGTGAAAACTGAAATTGATTAAGCGAGGAGGTTGGGTGGTGGAGAAATTGACTAGGGAATTACTGAAAAGTAGGGAACGGAGTTATTTTACCTTTTTCCATTTTTATCCTAGTAAACTAATAAACATGAAGAAATGCCAAAATAGTAGTGTCATTAAAAGATTTTCCTTCTAAAAAGGATTAGTACAAACACACAATATAAATCAAAATTCCATAATAGATATCTTTCCTGACGTTTTCTCTAAAGTGCCATAATACATGTCAGCAAAGCATCTTTTTCTTGTAGTGAAAGCCTCAAGTTAGTGTGTCCTAGGACTCTTCGACAAGTCCTCTGACCCAGCTGGTTAGCTAATCCAGTTCTAGTCCAAAAGCCTGATAAACCATTGCACAGGTGTCAAAAGATTATAACGATCTCAACAAATACTCTCCGAAAGATTGTTACCCCTTACCGATTATTGACCAGATGGTTGAGGGCATTATTATAGAATTCTTAGCTTCCTCGATGCATACAAAGGATATCACCAAATACTCATGGCTGAGGAGGATGCTGAGAAAACGGTCTACATCAGAGAAATATGGGTATATTGCTATGAAAAGATGCCTTTGGATTAAAAAATGCCGGAGCAACCTACCAACGGCTAGTCACAAGAGCATTCCAAGAAAAGATAACGCAAAACATAGAGATTTATGTGGATGACATGGTGATGGGTGTCGAGACCACAAAAAAGACAAAATCCTGCTTAAAACTTGTAGTAAGTGATAAAAAGGTTCGATCCCATAGAAACGAGAAACAATTGATCAAAATTGGGTTCCATGGTTTCCATGGTTTCAGCAAACTCCTTCTGGGCTTCAGCAGCGGCGTGCTGACGTCTGAGAAGTCTGATCCTTGTGGAAGTGGCTTCAACTTCTGGGTCGAAGAAGAATTCCTCAGGGGAATTACTTCTTTTCATAAACCAGAAATCAAGAACCAACAAATAACAAGTGAGAAAAGTGAAGGGTTTTTTATTTTTAAATTAACAGCTAAAAAACAAAGTATGAAAGTAATTAACAGTAACTAGTTTTCAAAAGATACTTTACGCCATCCCCGGCAATGGTGTCACTTTTGATTGGTGTCAAGATCACTAAAAAAAACCTGTTTAAAACTTGTAGTATGTGATAAGAAAGGTCGATCCCATGGACACGGGAAACAACTGATGAAAATCGGGTTCCAACGCAATAATGCAATGTATGAATAGAAATACGACATTGGCAAGTGATTTTATGACTTGACAAAGTGCTAAAAGCCTAGGGTCGTCCTCCTCTCTACTCTATTTGCATATGTGTTGATTCTTTTGCTCTCTATGCGGTATGAAACTGTGTTCAATCAGGCACATTAATGTTGTAAAGTCCCTTTTGATATTCCAAACAGTAGTCCTAGCACCAACAAGCCAACTAACTTTCGTTGTTAACTCTAGAATACATACTAAGCCATTAAGAACTTAAGCCGTTATAATTGCCTCGTGCCAAACAACTAGCTTTCGTTTTTGTTTGAAACCTTGGGTTGTTACCCCCTTGTCACCGGTTAATCTTAGAGTTCTAAGTTAAGGTTACTGTTTCGAGAATCCCCTAACATCCAAGCACAATTAGCTAAGTGGCCAATTTAACTAAGAGGTAATTTATAACTCTAAGACTAAGCACACAAATATCATCCGAGAGTTTGAATCAAAACATACTTATATATAGTAGAGGGATTAGACCCTAGAATTGAGTTTAGCTACTCATGGACGGAGGCTCAAACACTGCAATGTTCGAATGTTGAGACTTCTTCATAGTTACAACAGAAAAGATTAAAAAAAACAAGGAAAAAGCAAAGTCAGGGAGTGCGGTAAAGTGCAGCTGACTTCGCAGAGTCAGCTTCTCACTTCCCCAAGGTATACCCCTGAGTCTGCCTTCCAATTGATGCTCTGTTTCTAACCTAACTGAGCTAAAACTAACTTCGACTATCTAACTCCTATTTCTCGTTGCCTTCATCTTTTGCTGTTGCTTCTTTATATAGAGGTTAGGGGGAAGTAATCTTGCTAAGCCATGTTGGTCTCCTCTTTACCCGATGGGTTAAGCAAAAGAGAGAAGACCCATACTCGTCTCAACTTCCCCCCTTCCCTCTAATTACCTTTTGGAAGAGATTTGGTTGCTCTAATCCACCAATCAAAAAGTCATCCATGTATACCAAAATACTGAGACAAATAGTACCTTCATGAAAGATAAAAAGAGAGTAATCGGCAGTAGACTGGACAAAGCCGTATTGTTGTAATGCATGGGCCAACATAGCAAACCAGCAACGAGGTGATTGTTTAATGCCATACAGAGACCAGTGAAGGCGACAGACTTGACCGGGAGCACTAGAGCAAAATCCTGGAGGGAGCTTCATGTACACCTCGTCATGTAAATCACCATGAAGAAATGCATTATGCCCATCCATCAGGTGTAATTCCCAATTTTTAGCAGCAAGAACAGCCAAAAATGTACGAACCTTCATCATTTTGATAACAAGTGAAAATGTTTCTTGATAGTCAACCCCTTTGATCTGATTAATGCCAAGAATACCTACATGGGCTTTATAATGCTCAGCCGATCCATCAGCATTATATTTGATTTTGAATATCCACTTCAAAGCAATTGCGTGTTTCCCTGGGGAAAGAGATGTGAGTTCCCTGGGGAAATATATGCGAGGTCCCATGTTTGAAAATCCATAAATTTCATTATCCACGGAAGAACGCCACTTTGAATTTTCCATAGCCTCGCGAAAAGTATGAGGTTCAAAACCAGCAGTAACTGCTGCAAAGAAAGCCTGATGATGTGGAGAAAACGAATCACAGTTCACAGTTTACAAAATGTGTTATAGGATAAGAAGTACCTAAGGACGAATACAGAGCAGGGGAAGCAATAGTGGGGGGTGAGGGGCACACACTATGACATGCAAAATCATGAAGACGAGTAGAGGGAAGCTTAGTACAATGTCTGCGGCCCAAGAGTTCGGGGGGGGAGGGGGGGCGGGGGTTCAACTAGTCCGGAGACAACTCAGTAGTAGGTGGTGAGTCAGAAAGAGACGGATTAAGAGAATCAACCGGCATAGAAAGAGGGATGGGAGTAGCAAATACATCACCATTAACCACACTCACATCATCATCATCATCATCAAGGAAAATAGAGGTACTCATTTCAACAACCCTAGAAGAGGACTCCAAAGGCACAGAACAAGTGGTAGCATAAGGAAATTCATTCTCACTAAATACCAAATCATGGGAACCCAGAAATTGTCTCAATTCAAATCATACACTAACCAACCTTTCTTGCCAGTAGGGTAACCCACAAAACACATTTACAACTCCGGGGGGAGGGGGGGCAAATTAATCACTCCCTGGCTTGGTTATGCACATAACAAATACAGCCAAAAACACGCAAGTTTTGCAAAGATGGGGTTTTTCCATACACAAGTTAAAAAGGAGTTTTCCCTCACAAAACAGAAGAAGGAGTCCGATTTATTAAGTAACAGCAATTGAAACACAATTGCCCCAAAACTCAATCGACAAATTTGCCTGAAAAGTAAGGCTCGTGCTACATTGAGAATAAGGCGATGCTTGCATTTGACATGCCTGTTTTGCTGAAGAGTGCCAACACAAGAGGTTTCATGCACAATTCCATGTTGGCGATATAGTCACACAAGAATAAAAATTCAGAACTATTATCCCTACGTATAACTTTCACCAATTTACCAAATTGTCGATTCACCATGGCAAGAAAATCACACAATTAGAAACATTTTTCTTATCTTCAAGCAAATAAATCCAACTTGAACGAGAAAAGTCATCCATTATTGTCAAAAAAAAATATTTAGAGTGGAGGTTCTCTACTTGTGTTGTTCGAGTGGAGGTTCAAGTGTAACTTGATTTTCAGTACTATGCGAACTAGTATAACATTGAGATCCACCTCTCTTGAAATCATATAAAGGATAGGTAAAGTTCATAACTTCGTCGATATCTGGCTTTTCTATTTTGGCATACACAGGTGTATTATCAACAAGCCCATGATAGCTATAATAAAAAATATGTATGTGCATGTGTGTTCTTTTTTTCCATGAAATGTACTCTTAATAGAAATCATACAACATTGTACAAAGCTAATGGCTTTAGCAAGCCTGTTCACTACCTCAACTAAATCCCTACTTTAATTAACTATAGACAATCTAACCCGTAAGCTATATCTTTAATATCTTGGAAAAGGTAACCTAAATGAGCTGGAACTTTCAACCTTTGATAATATATTTGTTGGGCAATCTGTCTGTAGAAGACAACATGTTAGCTTCCGACTGTGCACCTCTTGAAAGCCTCTGAGACAATCAATTGCTTCAGCCTACAATGCAATTAATGCGTAAAAGCATTCGCTGTACATATATACTGCATAGTAAGAATTTATATATATATGTGTGTGTGTGTGTGTGTGTGTGGACAAAGATACATAGTCAATTGGCTTGTCCCGTATAACACGTTTGACCCCAAAAAAGTCAAAGAATAATGCCAGAGCCTACGGTAAATTTAATATTAGAGCCTTATTCATCAAAATAACTGGTCACTAGGTTTAGTCACTCACAACACGTTGTTTTGATCTTGAAAGCTTTTACTTTGCTACAAGTATGGATCATTCTTCATAAACTATTAGGATTTTGAACCTTTTGTTTTGTATGCTTAAAAAAATATAATTAAAAAATGATGGGGTATTCTCCAAAAATGCTTAATCAATGAAATAGTTGAGTTATGCAAAACTGCATTATCCTAAAGAAACCATTTTGCCATCCTAACAAAGCTTCAAATTATATTAGAGGGAGCAGGAACAACAAATATATAGAACCACCAATTAGAAAGGTTGAAAGCTCAAAGAGAAGACAAGAAGAGAAACTAACTCCTTACGGATGATTTTACGAATGGTTACCTTCTACTTATATTAAAAAAAGAAATCAGAGGACGTTCACGCAGGGAGTGTAACATCATCAATTTAAGGTTTAATAAAGCTTTGATAAAGATAGCCTTAAGTGATTAATTAATAAGGTTTAATAGCAAAGAGGCAAAAGCATTAAGATGGTTACTATGCCTAAATTCACTTGAAACATCTTGATCACTATTAATGAAAGATTTAAAGAAAGAGTAATGATAGGGAGCTCATCTAAATAACTCACCTTCCCATCTTACCTTATGTGGCTTGCTGATCAAGGATAAAGTTATCCTAGGATTTTCCTAAGTGTTTTTGGTGCATGGCTGCATTTGTTTCGTTCATTGGTTAAAGCCATGAGTTAGGTATAGCTAAGAACATAGAGCCAAAGGGATTAGATTCAAGTTAGGAGTTAGTTTGTCATTAGTTACTAGAGTAGTTTTATTTGGAGGGTGAGTAGTTATTTTAGTAATTTGAAAATGTAATTAATTGACTTGTAACCTAATGGCCTAGACAATTGGGGTTGTTAATCATATGCTTATAAATACTTGTAGACTTGTATTTATAAGGAGAAGAGAGGAAGGCTAGAGTTTAAAAAACCTTGAGTTTGAGAGAGCATATTTGCTGAAAATTGCCTAAGTGTAGGTAATTGACCCAAGTTTGAGTAGGAAATCTTTTGTAAACGTTTTTGTGAGTTGAATAAAAGCTTGTGAGGCATTTGAGACTTTGGTCCATTAAGTTCTTATGTGTTTTAGATTTGCTATTATCAATTTCTAGACATACATTTTGGCTAGTATCGGGTTTATTTTTTTTGTTGCCTTGAGCAATATTTAGTGAGGACTGGTGGAAGTTTGTTAGAACATCTCAGGCCATTAGATCTTTAAATTCATAGGAAGAATTTGGAGGGTCTAAAAAGTTGGTATCAGAGCCAGGTTAGATTGGGGCCTGGTGCTTGTTGAGGCAAAGAAATGGCTGGGCCAGGGACGCTTACCAATCATGTTGAGAAAATTGAAGGTGCAATTCAGCAGATTCTTGAGAAGTTGGAAGGGGTTCCACAAGATCAAGTGGTGGTGCTGGCGGATCTGGTGGATTTGAAGTATCTTGTGATGGGTCTTGTGACAATTATCAAGAAGATGGAAGAAACAATTTCATTCGGGGCTTGATCATCAATTTGTTGTGAGTTTTATAGTGATTGTACCCGTATGATTTGTAATAGAATAATGCTGATTATTATTAGCTCAGTCTCTGTATCCTGGTAAGTCTTAAACACTGCCAGTCTCCTTTATATAATTATTAATAAACCGGGGAGGGATGAAACTAGGGAATTGGATGGTATATATGTTCATCTCTTAGGTATACCCCTTGGGTGCATTGTACTATCTAGTACTGGCTGACTCAAAATCTATCTCTTGGGATACCCCTCGAGTATTTTTGTGTTAGTTGGAACCTGAATGTCGTCCTAACCTTTCAATTAAAAAAAAGTTACTAAGGTTGGTGGTTTAATAACTGATGTTGCTCTCTTGAAGTGTGCAAGGGTGAATGCACCATTGGTTGGGAAGAAGATCAAAGTTCCTAAGCCTAAGAAATTCAGTGGAGAAAGGAGTGCTAAGGAATTTGAAAACTTTGTGTGGGATATGGAGCAGTATTTTAAGGTTGTTCATGTGCCAGAGGAAGAACGTGTTATGATCACAAATATGCATCTTGATGGTGATGCAAAGTTGTGGTGGAGAACATGGGTGAAGGATCAAAGCAGGCCGGAAGTGAACTCATGGATCGTGATGAAGAAGGAGTTGTAAGCACAATTTCTTCCTACCAATTCAAGTTGGATGGCTACAGAGGCTTTGAGAATGCTTAAACTCGTTGGTTCTGTTCATGCTTATGTTAACGAATTGTTATCTCTTATGTTGGATGTAGATGGAATGTCCGAGCAAGACAAGGTGTTCGATTTAGTGGTTGGATTGAAACCTTGGGTGCAAAGTGAATTGTGTCGGCATCATGAGAAAGATATAACTCATGCCTTGCAAGTTGTTGATGGGTTAGTTGATATGCAAACACCAGTTGGTGGAGATGCTAAAAAAGAGTCTAAGAAAGAAAAGTTCTTGGCAAAAGAGAAAGTTGTTGAACCAGTGAAGGTTGATGGCAATGGAAATGGCTCTAAGGGGAAAGGCAAGGGCTGTTTCAAGTGTGTCAAAGAAAATCGTCGAATTGGAGAATGTCCATTGTGGGCGAAGAATGGGGCTGCTACTGCAAATACTCTCCAAGTGGAAGAAATGAAGAAGCAATCATTTCAAGATGGGGCATTATGCGGGTTGTTGAATGAAGTCCATGAAGACTTGGGGGCTGTTTCGTTTAGGGGAATCGATGCAGCCGGGGGGTTCGTCTTCTTGAGTACGAGATGAACATGGTGATTGTTGGTGATACTTTTCAAACGTAATTGGAGTTCATGGAGGAACTATCGAGATTTATTTGATGAGGACATCAAACTCTTAAGTGGGGAGGTTTGTTACAAGGATAAAGTTATCTTAGGACTTTCCTAAGTGTTTTTTGTGCATTGCTGCATTTGTTTGGTTCATTGGTTAAATCCATGAATTAGGGATGGCTAAGAAAATAGAGCCAAAGGGATTGGATTCAAGTGAGGAGTTAGTTTGTCATCAGTTACTAAAGTAGTTTTATTTGGAGGGTGGGTAGTTATTTTAGTAATTTGAAAGTGTAACTAATTGACTTGTAATAATGGCCTAGACGGTTGCGGTTGTCAATCATATGTTTATAAATACTTGTAGACTTATATTTATAAGGAGAAGAGAGGAAGGCTAGAGTTTAAAAAGCCTTGAGTTTGAGAGAGCATAGTTGCTGAAAATTGCCGAAGTGTAGGGAATTGGCCTAAGTTTGAGTGGGAAATCTCTTGTAAACGTTTTGTTGAGTTGAATAAACGTTTGTGAGGGATTTGGGACTTTGGTCCATTAAGTTCTTGTGTGTTTTAGATTTTGTTGTTATCAATTTCTAAGCATACATTTTGGCTAAGTATCGTGTTTTTTATTTTTTTTGCCTTGACCGATATTTATTAGGGGCTAGTGAGATTTTGTTAAAAGAGCTCACGCCATTAGATCTCTAAATTCTTAGGAAAAACTTTGGGGTCTAACACTTGCCTACATAGATTTACATGTCATAATTTTTATTATTGGAGGAGATTTTAAAAAAATTTCTACTTACGGTAAATCAAAATTGACTTTGCCCTCCTATTCTATTGTCACCGTTCTTCCCCATTCCCCTTGAGAACTCATCTGTCGTCGGAATTCTCCACGTCTAAAGCTTAATAATCTTGTCGAAATTCTTTTTGAGATCAAAGAAGAACCACATCCAAGATGACAAAACCAACACCACAGCGACTCGCATGTACAATCCATATCAAAACGTGGAAGAACCTCCAAATTTCAGCCTCATTTCTCTATGAAAACTCATCCCATGTCACCTTTATTTTTATGAATATTGAGAAAGAAATCAGAGAAATGGATCGAAAGCTTGCGGTTCTGCAGTAATATATGCTAATGGAAACCTAAAGAGAAAATCGGATTTTCCGGGTCATGTTCCAGAAACGAATCAATTGGTCTAATTTTAGCTTTTGCCTCGGCAATGAGATAAGTAAAGGGACGCATGGGTTTTGGTTTTGCAATTGATTGAGACCTGAGTCTAGTTTCAGTGTGTGTAAAGTGGAGAAAACCAATCAAATGACAATTCTGAATTTTATAAAGCAAACACAATCCAAATCTACAACCAGGAGTGGAAAATATTGGCGATAAAGAAGAACACCAACAAAGTATGCAAAAATTTGTACACAATCTTACTTATCCGAATCCGAAATATCACAACTTAACTAATTATGAAGTTTTAGACGGGGAGGATTCCGATGACAGATGAGTTCTCAACTCTCAAGGGGAATGGGGAAGAACGACGACAATAGAATAGGAAGGGCAAAGTAATTATGATTTATCGTAGGTAGAATTTTATTTTATTTTTTACTCTCCTCCTAATAAAATAATGACATGTAAATCCATGTAGGCAAGCCACATAAGATGCGATGGAAAATATGTTATTTAGGTGAGCTCCCTATCATTACTCTTAAAGAAAAATGATGTTATCTTTTTGAAATAAACATCACTAAAAGCCAAGAGAAATAAGAATGTTTAGAAATGAAACTACGACGGTAAAATTAGTTCTAATATGTGGTGAAGTGGTAATTTCTGATCAGTTGTACAGAAAACTATTCCATTCATGAATTGTAACACAGACTAATTTTCAAGGTTGGGGTGATTATGATAAACCTAAGTCTATAACAAAAGTTTTCACAAAAAGAAGTCACATAATGAGCTTAATTATGTGTCATATTATTGCACAAGTACACAAGCGTGCTTGGTTCAACTTGCAAACGAATATTCGGTTGGCAATTGGAAAGATGTCATTGAAAGTACTGCTCTAAATTAAAACTAAACAATTAATTAATCCCTCTATTAGATAAGAAACAGACATTGATTAGTTAGCTAATGTGCTTGGTCAGCTTTAGGCCGTTAAATTTTTATCTTGATAATCGACGTCCCACCAACTTCATTATATTGATTACATAATTATAATTATATGCGACTGATATGTTTTTCATTTCAAAATAATTATTTAATTTAAATTTTTATTTAGTTCAAATTATACTAAAACTGATAACTTGAACTGAATAATCAGTTTGGGACAAAGGAAATACTATTATCAATGATGAAACTCCATCCATCAACGTCTTTTGTATAGGGACATAAAAACAACACCTTTCTTGTACCATTTCATGAATCTCGTTTGTAGACCTCTATAAATACTCTCTCCAACTTCTCATCATTTCACATATCCATCATAAACTCTTTTGTTCTGAAACTAATACCACTTTACATTTTTAACAACCAGAAAAAGAAAAGGAGAGGAAAACATCATCAGTAATCAAGATGATGAAAGTAACCATGTTGTTCGCAGTATTGCTGTTTGTGTCCATGGCTCCTTTGGGACATGGAATCCCTGATCAAACTCCCCAAGGAGTAGAAAGATGGTTCTGTTGAACAAAACAAATATATTTCAAAAAGATTTTACTATATAATTAAATTTTACTAAGTTTATAAGTAAAAGTTAAATTTTGACTTGGTTGTGTTTTACTCATAGTTAGGATAAAGATTAATACCAAGTCAAGAGAAGAAAGAGTCCAATACTTGAAATCCTTAAATTTGGACACTAACGGAAGATTTAATCTAATCAAGTGGGAGATTTACTTTCTGATTTTTAGGGGCAGAAACTTGCAAATTTCAGCACTATAAATAGATGACCAAATGTGAGTAGAAAGATACACCACCAAAAACATTTTCTCTTATCTTTAATCCCATTCTTCCTTTATTTGTTTCTTTCGGCAGTTCAAGGCTTTAAAGCCATTTTCTTCATTCACGACTACAAAGCATTTTGCTTTCTTCGTTTTCTGGTTTTGGCAAACTAGGAAATAAATTCTAGTTATTTTATCACTATTTTCGATCGTCTTCAAATCAAAAGTTTTATTCCTTTTGCTGGATAAATATTATTTTAGCTGTTTCTGTTCCCTCTATAATTTGGAGGAAGACTTGTTTAATCCTGGGGAAACATTTCAATATCATTGGAATAGTTTCTTAAGGACGGTGCTCTTTAGCACGACTCAAGTATTATTTTATTTTATTTATTTTGTAATTTTTAGCATTGGCCTACATTTTTCCTACAATCTTAAGAAACTATGAATTCCGACCATGCTAATGCTACCAATGCTGATGGAATTATCAATGTTGATGCTACGCAATCCACAGTTATTGTACCAGCTACACCCTCGGTCCCTGTCGGCTTAACATACGCCAAACCTTTTCCCGATGTTTCGAAGATTGAAGTTTTTGCCAATGAAAATTTCAAACATTGGCAAGAACATGTCTTTTCCTTGCTCGACATCCATGGAGTTGCTTATGCTTTGACTGATGCCCAGCCCGACTCAGCTGCTGATAGCAAGATTCAAGAATCGTGGCAACATGCCAATAAGGTATGTCGTCACACCATTTTGCAAACTCTTTCTAATGAGTTATTTGATGTGTACTGTAGCTACAAAGTAGCCAAATCCATCTGGGACGCATTAATCAAAAAGTTCACCGCTGAAGATGCCACGAAGCAAAAGTTTGTCGTTGGAAAATTTTACCAATGGCAGATGGTTGAAGAGAAAGAGATGAAGGCTCAAGTCAACGAATATCAGAAGCTGCTCAAGGATTTGAAGGCTGAAGACATTGTACTACCTAAGAAGTTTGCTGCAGGAGTGCTGATCGAAAAACTTCCAGATTCGTGGAGTGAGTACAAGAACAACCTGAAGCACAAGCAGAAGATCTTCACAGTCGAGGAGTTGGTGACGCACATCCTGATCGAAGATACTAACAGGAAGGAGTCAAAGACTGCCAAAGCCAAAGAGATTGCGCTCAAAGCAAACTTGGTGCAAAGCAACAACAAGAGGTACGATAACAAGTCCAAAAATTACAAGCCTAATAATCCCACTTTTAAGAAGAAAGGCAATTGTTTTGTTTGTGGAAAGCCAAATCATCATGCTTCTGAGTGTAGGCAGAGAAAGAGGAATAACGATGCCGAAGTGAATCCTCCTAAGGCTAATATAGTCGAAGGAGATGAAATAATTACTGCCGTTATTTCTCAAGTGAACATCGCTGCCAATGTCAAATAGTGGGTTGTAGACTCTAGGGTACTCAGCACATTTGTGCAAATTGAGAAGCATTTTTTATATGAATCTTGAGGCAAAGGTGGCAGATTTACCTCGACGCGGAAGCTATGAATTTCCCACAACTTGAAAACTTGCAAATCCAATATTATGGACTCCACAACTCACGAAAATTAAAAGAAAAGAAGAGATGCAAACCACAAAAAATTGCACCAAAAAGGGATGGAAAAGTTTAGAAGATATAGAAAGTGTTTAAGGTTAGCAACCCAATCGGTCACCTCTCTAACAACCCTATCCCTTCGATTTATGGATAGAACGGCTAGCGAAAAGGCTCCAATGAACAACTAACAAAGCTCCACAAGTAGAAAAACACCTATTCTACTCGCATGCATCAACAAAGCACAAGCTTGTGTGCAATGCACTAATCTTCGAAAAGAGTAGAAAAAGAACAAAGAGTTTCCTCTCGTCTCATATTGAAATATCAAATTCATCAAAGGTACAAATGAAATGCTGGCCAAACACCCCTATTTATAGTAGAGGGGGCCGAAATTCTCCTATGAAGTAGGAGAAGAGTTTGATCTCTAACTCTATTCCTACTTTAAAGAACTAGAAATCAACTTAACCTCTAATTGACAACTTGTGTCTTATCTATTAAGGCAATGTATCTAGACACCTTTATAGACTTAAGACACACTAGTCTATTGAAAATAAAACTCCAAATACAAAGAGATATTCTCTCAAAAGAATCTTATCCTTATCTTGAAAAGAATCTTCCTGAGTTGTTAACTCTATCAATATCTTCTTTGTAGAGTAATCATAGCCATCTAATCTTGATCTAATCTCCATCCAACAGTTAAGAGTAGGCACCAAGGAATAGACTTCTTATTTTGAATAAACTCTAAATTAGATAAAAGAGAATCATATCAAATCTTATCCTTCCATGTGATAAGATTTCAATGATCTTATCTCTAAAAGATATGGAATCTTCCAAATCTTATCCTTCCACAAGTGTGATAAGATTTAAATGATTTTATCCCTAAAAGATAGAGATTCCAACTCCTAAAAATTACGAGATAGGTTGTCCTGAAGCTCACTTCAAGAAAAACTTTAGCCCTTAACAATGTGCTGCATGTTCCAAACATTAGAGCAAATTTGGTTTCTGTTGCTTTACTGGGGAAAGCTGGGATAAAAGTGTCATTTGAATCTGAAAAGATTGTTATGACCAAGAACAATGTGTTCGTGGGGAAAGGCTATTGTAACCAAGGACTCTTTGTCCTCAACATTTCCAATGTGATCAATGAAAATGCATCTGGTTCTGCTTATATTGTTGATTCTATTTCTTTATGGCATACTAGATTAGGACACACTAATATTGGTTACATAAAGAAAATGCAATCACTTTGTTTAATTTCTGGTATTAATTTTACTAATACGGATAAATGTGAAATATGTGCTGAAACTAAAATCACTAAGAAAACTTGTAAAAGTGTTACTCGAGAAACTGAATTATTAAGTCTAATTCATACAGACTTAGGGGATTTAAAACAAACTATGACTAGAGGAGGTAAAAGATATTATGTCACATTTGTAGATGGCTATTCTAGGTATACTAGACTTTATTTACTTCGAAGTAAAGATGATGCTTATAATGCATTTATACTTTATAAAATTGAAGTAGAAAATCAGCTTAATAGAAAAATAAAAAAAGTTAGGTCTGATAGAGGAGGTGAATATTTTGCCTTAAATGAACATTGTGAAAAAGAAGGTATAATTCATGAAATAACGCCTCCTTATTCACCTGAATCAAATGGAGTAGCTGAAAGGAAAAATAGAACACTAAAAGAAATGATGAACTCTATTTAGTAAGCTCTCAAGCACCTGATAATTTATCGGGTGCGGCTATACTATCTGCATGCCACTTACAAAATAGAGTTCCTCATAAAAAGACTGGCAAAACACCTTATGAATTATGGAAAGGTTATAAACCTAATTTGAAATATTTAAAAGTGTGGGGTTGCCTTGCTAAAGTATTACTACCAGACCCTAAAAAAAGAAAAATTGGTAGTAAAACTTCTGATTGTATGCTTATTGGATATTCTGAACATAGTGCTGCATATAGATTTCTTGTTTTGAAAAGTGATGTGCTTGATTGTAATACTATTATTGAAACAAAGAATGCTGAGTTCTTTGAACATATTTATCCACTGTCGAATAAAAATACTCATGCCCCTATTGAATGTGATAAAGAAATTCCCGTTGAGGAGGAATTTAGAAGGAGCAAAGGGCAAAGAAAACTTTTTTCTTTTGGAAACGATTTTCAAACTTTTCTTGTTGATAATGAACCTTCAAATTATAATGAAGCAATAAACTCTTCTGATGCAAAGTTATGGAAAGAAGTTATTCAAAGTGAAATTAATTCCATTGTTAAAAATAAAACTTGGATTTTGGTAGATTTACCACCTGGTGCAAAACCAATCGGTTGCAAATGGATTTTTAAAACAAAATTTAATCCTGATGGATCTATTGATAAATATAAAGCTCGTCTAGTTGCAAAAGGTTTTTCACAAAAACAAAATATTGATTATTTTGATACATTTGCGCCTGTGACTAGAATTTCTTCTATTCGAGTACTATTTGCTTTAGCCTCTATTCATAAACTTCTTATACATCAAATGGATATAAAAACAGCCTTTTTAAATGGTGACTTAGGAGAAGAAATCTATATAGTTCAACCTGAAGGATGTGTTGTTTTTGGAAAAGAAAATAAAGTTTGTAAATTAGTTAAATCTCTTTATGGCCTTAAACAAGCTCCAAAACAATGACATGAGAAATTTGATCAAGTCTTGAGAGGAGATAGATTCTCTTCTGTTGAAGTGGACAAATGTGTCTATACTAAAAGTATTAATAGTGAATATGTGATTGTATGCCTATATGTGGATGATATGCTTATATTTGGTACTAGTTTACATGTAATAGATAGTACTAAATATTTTCTATCATCTAATATTGATATGAAAGATTTGGGTGAGGCAAAAATGATATTGGGTGTTAAAGTTAAAAGGAGAAGCGATGGTATAATGTTATCACAAGAACATTACATTGAAAGGCTTCTTAAGGAGTTTGAAAACTTTGATGTGACACCGGTGAGCACTCCTTATGACGCTAACACTAAGTTGAAAAAACATCGTGGTGACCCAGTTGCTCAGTCTAAATATGCTCAGATTATTGGGAGTCTGATGCATTTGATGAGTTTTACACGGCCTGATATTGCATATGCTGTGTGTAGACTGAGTAGATATGCTCATAATCCCAATCATGAGCATTGGTCTGCAATTGTTAGACTAATGAAATACTTGAGAGGAACCATGAACTATGGTATCCTATATAGTGGATTTCCCACTGTATTAGAAGGATACAGTGATACTAACTGGATCTCTGATTCAGATGAGACAAAATCTACTAGTGGCTATGTGTTTACCCTTGGAGGTGGTGCTATAGCCTGGAAATCATCGAGACAGACGATTTATGCAAAATCAACTATGGAATCAGAGTTTGTAGCTCTTGAGTTAGCTGGTTCCGAAGCTGATTGGCTAAGAAATCTCTTAGCGGGCATCCCTTTATATAAGGATACAAAGTGGTGTATCTATGCATTGTGATTGTGAAGCGGCAATTAATACTGCTAAAAAGAAATCTTATAATAGCAGAAATCGACACATGAAATTGAGACATGATGTTGTAAAACAGCTGTTGAAGGATGGAGTTATTTCCATTGATTATGTGAAGTCAGAAATGAATTTAGCCGATCCTCTGACGAAACCTTTGGGAAGAAAATTAATTCTTCAAACCTCAAAGGAAATGGGACTTAGACCAACTGACTATCAATAAACATGGTAACCCAACCTATGTGATTGGAGATCCCATGAAGTAGGTTCATGTGGAGTACTTTGAGTTAAAACTCTATTGTGATGGGTGCTTAAACTGCTACCTATTGTGAGGCTGAGTTAAACTCTTAATGAATTCATATCTCTTACGAGTGGTGTATCTAAAACAGTGTACGCTAAGTGAATTCACCTATATGAGAGTGGAGTGGGGCCGCTCCTATAAGATCTTATGGTCGGATCTTTAGAGCTCTCATGAATAACCAGGCGCGCGCATGGCCTATTGGCGCAAAACTGCGTGAACAGTAAAATATGGGTTTGCATTGTTGTTAATAAAACCTCTGTCTTACAAATAGAATACTTGGTTCATAGAAATTTTGATTTCACCAATTATTCTATGAGTCATGCTTTATTAACCTAAGTTTGGTTCATAGTCCAAAAGACACCAGACTGATTGTACTGCACCCAAACATATCCAGCAAAATTTGTTTATTTTAATTTTATGGTTTAAAATCTTTTGAAATATGTGGGGGATTGTTGAACAAAACAAATATATTTCAAAAAGATTTTACTGTATAATTAAATTTTACTAAGTTTATAAGTAAAAGTTAAATTTTGACTTGGTTGTGTTTTACTCATAGTTAGGATAAAGATTAATACCAAGTCAAGAGAAGAAAGAGTCCAATAGTTGAAATCCTTAAATTTGGCCACTAACGGAAGATTTAATCTAATCAAGTGGGAGATTTACTTTCTGATTTTTAGGGGCAGAAACTTGCAAATTTCAGCACTATAAATAGATGACCAAATGTGAGTAGAAAGATGCACCACCAAAAACATTTTCTCTTCTCTTTAATCCCGTTCTTCCTTTATTTGTTTCTTTCAGCAGTTCAAGGCTTTAAAGCCATTTTCTTCATTCGCGACTACAAAGCATTTTTCTTTCTTCGTTTTCTGGTTTTGGAAAACTAGGAAATAAATTCTAGTTATTTTATCACTATTTTCGATCGTCTTCAAATCAAAAGTTTTATTTCTTTTGCTGGATAAATATTATTTTAGCTGTTTTTGTCCCCTCTATAATTTAGAGGAAGACTTGTTTAATCCTAGGGAGATATTTCAATACCATTGAAATAGTTTCTTAAGAACAGTGCTCTTTAGCACGACTCAAGTATTATTTTATTTTATTTATTTATTAATTTTTACTTATTAGCATTGGCCTATATTTTTCCTACAGGTTCAAAAGACTTCCCACTGCAAAAGAGAAGCTTACTAAGCTCCACTTCTTCTTCCAGGACGTTGTTTCTGGGCCCAAGCCCACTGCTGTTGAGGTTGCCAGGTGGAGCCTTACAGCAAACTCACCCAAATTTTTTGGGCTAAGCGTTTTTGATGATCCATTAACAGTTACAGGCTCACCTTCTTCCAAGGCCATCGGTTACGGTCAAGGGATCTATGCGTTGACTTCATAGGAAGACGTGGCTTTGCTTGTCACCTTCAACTTTGTTTTCACCGACGGTAAATACAGCGGCAGCACTCTCAGTCTTCAGGGCTACAACCCACTTGAAGCCAAGTACAGGGAGTTGGCGGTGATCGGCGGTTCCGGTGTTTTCCGGCTGGCAAAGGGAAGCGCGGTGGCATCCACTTACTGGGCTAACGCGACCACCCAAGATGGTATCGTCGAGTTTACACTGTATGTTCTTCATGATGACGAGGGTGATAACGATGAACAGTATGCTCAGGACATGTAATTTTTCTGTTTTGTGTGTGTGTGTGTGTGTGTGTTTTTCTTTTCTGAGTTATGAATCTCCATCAGCTGTGCGGCTTTGAATAATGTCTGTCGGGTTTGTAATTTTAATAATTGTGAGAATGAACAACGTTGCTGCTTTTGAAAAGTGAACTGTATTTTGATCAAAATGCAGCCCAAGCTTCATAAATTCTTGTTCTGTGCGATAGTGAACTGTATTTTGAAAAGTTTAGAAATGATGATTGATCATCATCATCATTTTGAGTTGATTAAGAAGCACTACTTCATTTCGAAAAACAGATAAAATGTCTTGCCTCCGCCCCCAAAAAAAAGGAAAAAAAATTATTAAATATTTTTTAGAACTGAAAAAAGTTGGTAAATTGTGTAAATTAGTGCCAATAGCACGCCAACTATGCTTAATAATTTAAGTATGAAGTCAAGGCACTATCGAAATTCCTCTAAGCTCCATCATTTGATGCTGCGAAAGGTCGCATCAGTAACATGTTAATTTTACTAGCAACAATACTAACTAATTTGTCTCAAATGATGAGAATGACAGATTTGTTTTTTTAAAAAAGAAGTGGGTGTCAAGTTGAAACTTCAGTGACATGTTAATTTCACTAGCTACATTACTAACTAATTTGTCTCAAGTGATGAGAATGCCAAATTTGTGTTTTTGGGGTGTCAAGTTGAAACTTTATAGCAAGACAGGGCGTATTTTCGGTTTGGTAAACAAAAGTCTCATTCTCGTCATTTGAGACAATTTAGTTATTTGAGGCAAAGGAAGCCAATTACTTTGAAGTATAAAAATTTTTACAATACCAGAAAAAGGGAGAAGGAAGGAAAAAACCAAAAAAAATAAAATCAAAAGTAAAAAAATAGAAGTTAAATAGTTATGTATTGCAAGTAGATAGTAAAATAATACTACTAAAGATAATAAAAGGAAATTGAAAAGAAAGAGTAAACGAGTTAAAATTGTAATTTGTTTTTTAAGTACCAAAAAGAAACCCTAAATTTTGGGTATATTAGTGGGCATAAAACTTTTTTACTTGATTCGGTCGAATCTCTTAATTGCAAGATAGTTCATTTGACCGAAATTGATATTTGTGGATGTAATTTAAAAAAATTTACAGAATTTATTAAATGCTCTCTTGTTCCAAAACAAATCTACTTATAAATAGTTCATACACTTTAAGAAAAACTTTCATTACGGTGAGCAAGTCACTAATTTATTTCTACCTACTGTTATCATAACACATCTTTTAATATTGGCCCATTTATGTAATTTTAAAAAAGTTTGACATAGTTAGAAATCATTAGAGAAAAGAAATTACTGAACATTTATTTTGAAGTATCTTGTAAATAAAATGGCGAAAGCCAGAGAAGCCCCTACAGTACTTGAATAGTAACAGATGAATACACTTGTTACTATGCGTTTTTTTATTATCATTTTTAAGCGACGTAAATGAACGGGTCATCGTAATCTTGTTTGTTAAAAAGTAAAAGATCTCTTATTTCTCATTTTCCAATAAACGAGGCACATATAAAAAAAAACACCTTACAGTACTTGAATAGTAACAGGTGATTCATCTACTAACAATAAGCTATTGCTCTTCTCATTCAATATTAGGTGAGGATGCTTGGTTCGAGATGGTGTAACATTTACTATTTACCATTTCCATATTAAAACTCGTAAACTAAGTTTACTGCTATTTTGAAACTAAATTTTGAAATACTTAAAACTAATGTTAATGGGTGATATCTCAACGAACAATAATGACCTTTTATTCTCACCCTCACCCAAAAAATTTATTTTTAAAAAAGAAGGAAGAAGAAAGATTATGTAGCACTAAATTTCCTTGATGAGAAAGATTATGCAGCACTAAAGATTATATTATTTCACTATAGTAGTATTCATGACAGACTTTTTTAATTTCGGTCAAACAAGGCCTGCTACTACTAATTAATCCTCATCCGTATTAGGAAAAAAAAAAACAGAATCTTGCCGTTCAATTTGGCTGTCGTTCATTTTAATCATATCACCAAGTTGGCATTTGGAAAAGAAAATAATAATAAAAGGACAATTGGATAATTATACCTAACACTATTCCTACTATTCCTAGAAACGCCATTGAGTCGATAACGAAATAACATTAAGGCTCCATTTAGACAAGAGTTTTGAAAAGTTGTTCACAAAAATTTGTTTGAAGCAAAAGTTGAAAAAGTAATTTTTAAAAAATAATGCATTTGGACAAGAATTTTCCAAAACCTTTTTGCAAAAGTAAAAAATATGAAAAAGTCATTTGAATTAGGTCTTTTTCAAAAGTACTTTTTGTTAAAAAAATATTTAATTAACTTTTTTTAAAAAATAAAATTTATTCTTTCACAAATTTTTATTTTCATTTTTTCACTTTTCTTTTCTAAATTTTTTTTATTGTTCACAATTATCTTGTTCTAAATTTTCTTTAACACACTTTACCTTTTCAACAGAAATCAAAACTAGAGTGTAGATTTAAAAACATTCTAACTAAATTAAATGCATAATATTTATACCATTCTAACTTGTTAAGTACATAATAAGTTATGATAAACAAATACTAACAGATAATTTTTAATAAATTTCTAATTTCTATCATTACAACAGTTGTATTCGTGCTAGCAGTAAATTTATTATATTAATGACATCATTAAAAAGAAAATAAATGTGATACTAAAGTATTATTTTTCTAAAAAAACAAAAATTAAATTCTTATACACTCAAAGACAAATAATTTGTGAAAAATATTTTTCAAAGAAAAATATATTAAAAAGAAAAAAATAACGAAAAATTACAAAAAAAATCAAAATGTAATTAGTGAAGAATAAAAATATAATAAAAGAAATAAAAATTTACTTTTTTTTGGTAAAAAAAAATAATTCACCTTTTCATATATATAATATTAAAACAACATATACATTAATTTTGATAAATAAATTTGAATGAAATTTTTAATTCTAAAAATATTAACAATGGATCTTAATAGAAAGATCTCATTGCGTATATTAATTTGATATATAACATGTTATCTAATTATTTATATATTAAAAGATATAATCATTTAAAAAAATAGGAGAAAAATTGAAAATAAATAAAAATTAAAAAGAAAAGTGGGGTTGAGAACAGAGTGAGGAAGAGATGGGAAGGGTGAGGGAATGGGAGCCGCGCGTGTAACGTACCATTTTTTTTTTTTTTTTTGTTAATAATATTCATGACCCGTTTTTTTATAACTCGCTTTCGACCCGAATTTATACCCTCGAACGGAGACAAAAAAGACTATTTCAAAAAATTAAAAAATACCCCCTACCTATTTTCTAAATAGTCTATTCCAAACCTTCTTTTTTTCAAATTAATGTTTAGAAAAGACTTTCAGTATTTTGTCCAAACGCATTTTAAACTTTAAACAGACTTTTTAGCCTTAAAATTCTTTTTAAAACTCTTGTCCAAATGGAGCCTAAGTTTTTTTATTCAATTAGAGCAAAAGTTACACCATTTTTCCATTTCATCTCAAAGATTAATTAATAACATTAGTGTTTAAGTTCTTTCATAACAAAATAAGAGTCATGTATTTATTGCATCAAAACAATACAAACATATGTTTATATTTTTTAAAAGAAAGAGTACTTTTTAATTTCAAAATGTTATGCTCAATTAACAATTTTTCAACCCTAACTGGACCTTAAGTGTTTCATTACGGGTTCTTTTTTTTTTTTTTTTGGTTGCCTGTCCGTGTGTTACAGCAAAATTAGTGTAACATCAAAACGAGCAAATTAAAGTACTAATGAAAAATGTTTAAATTTATTTTTTTAAAGGAAAATAAAAGCATATCACGTCAGAATCGAGAGTTTTGGCACAAAGATTAAAGAAAAGAAAAAATAAGAAATAAAAGATCAGAGATCTGAAAATGCAGGGAAATCGTCAAAATTAGTGTTCGTACCTACTCTTTACATACCGTATCATTCATCTTTGAGGTGAAATCGAACTATGATCTAGAGATCATTGTTTTCAATAATAATGATAATAGTAATAATAATTTCTTGTTTGAGGAAGCAATGATGTTATATACTGTAAACACGGCCTCGATTTGAATGTGCAAAATTAAATAAGTTCTTCTAGACTGTGATGTGAACGTGATTACCAGCGAGATATGTGGCAGACCCACAAATAATATTTCAATAGTCTCAATTATTACTACTGCTGATCCTCATTCATTATTCATTAATTTGGAATCATCAGATCTACCCTTTTTAGATTAAAATGTCACATCGATCTCGTAAGCGCAACATGTGGGCAAATAATATTAAGATACTAAGTACACCTTGCAAGGTGTACTCAGGCAGTGCGTGTATCACAAACTTAGGAGAAAAAGTGATCATTTTAGTCCGAATTTTTAGTTCTCACACGCGCATTTAATCATCGAATTTGATCCCTATTTTTTTAGCATTTAATCCCCATAATTTTATACCCCTTTTTTTGGCATTTAACTCCTTGATCTTATCCTCTTTTTTTTGACCCACGTTTAATTTTAAACCTTTTTTTTTTTGCTTATCATGTTAGTTTTTATATTATTTTATTTTATGAGATAATTTTTTTATAACGATGGATTTTATTTTAGTAAAATTGACTATGGTTAATCATTGAGACTTATGAATATGGAGAATCATTGTGTATTTTCCCAATAATGAATAACGAACATTTAGACAATGAATAATGTTATGCAATTATTGAAAGATGATTGATGTAGAATGTATTCGTTTTATTGATGAATATATATGCGTAAGGGAATGCATATTATATGGTTAATGATGAACAGGAATTTTATTGTTATTTTCTGACCGATGGTGTATTATCTTATTACATTTTTATGATGAATATCTTACGTTAATTAATGAATAATGAGTTCTTATTGATGAATAATTGGACGATGTTTCAACTCTGAGGAAGAGGCTTTTACTGCTTATAATTCTAGAGCATTGTTTTTTCAATAAAAAGGTTCAAAGATTGGAAAATGTCCAAATCTGGTGTTGTATATTTGAAACAATTTGCATGTAGCAAACAAGGAGTAAAACATTCATGAGGTAGATGATATACAACAATGAATAATTATACCAAACTGATGAATACGGCAATTTCAACAATGAATAATTATACCAAACTGATGAATAATACAAAGATCTACTAATTTACCAAAAAAATAATACTAGTTTACAAAACTGCTGAATAACTCTCTATATCAATGTCTACACTTATTGTGGTTTGGTCTTTTTGCAGATTCAGATATCCTGCTTCTTTCGGCTTCTGATTGTTGTTCTTTGCTCACGCTTCTTTCAGATTCTGTCTGATATTCTTCGCTCATGCTACAATATGTTTACAAATTCCATGAATAGCTTGTCAGATGTGATGAATTTTTTAGTGTGTTTCTTAATATCAACGTATCAAATGTATCACAAACTTAATGAATGACTGTTCGATGAATTAATGAATAAATGTATATAGATGATGAGTAATCTGGGATTATGAAATCGGAAAAATTAATAATAATTGCTGACCCAATGAATAACATCCCTTTACGGATGATTATCCCAAAACAAATTTTAAAACAAATTATGATGAATACCAATTACCAAATTGATGAACAAATTTAACGAATAAATAACACATAGTTGTGATAAACGATGAATCTGGCAATTTCAACAATGAATAATTATACCAAATTGATGAATAATACAAACATCTAGTAATTTAACAAAAAAATAATACTCCATAGTTATAGTAAATGATGAATCTGACAATTTCAACAATGAATAATTATATCAAACTGATAAATAATACAAAGATCTAGTAATTTACCAAAAAAACAATACTACATAGTTATGGTAAACGATGAATCTGACAATTTCAGCAATGAATAATTATACCAAACTGATGAATAATACAAATATCTACTAATTTACCAAAAAAATAATGCTACATAATTATGGTAAACGATGAATCTGACAATTTCAACAATGAATAACTATACCAACCTGATGAATAATACAAAAATCTACCAATTTCCCAGAAAAACAACATCCAATAGAAGAACAAAACTCTAAAATTGATGAACAAACATCGTCAATCTAGTGAATATACCTTACATCTACAGAACCCAAACAAAAAAAAAAAAAATCAATGGTTGAATATGAAGAAAACTTTAAACTTGATGAACAGATATGCATAATCGAATGCATATAGATTAAATCTACAAAACCCATCAAAAAACGGATCAATAGTCCAAAAGATTAATAGTATTACCTTTGTTCATCTTCACTTTCCGAACTGCTTCTGTTCGGTTCAGGATCCTCAATCGGTGGTTTCTGCGTGTATGAATTTTTTTCATGTATTATCTTAAATCGCATCTTGAACAGAGTATATTTCCACAATTTCCACTGGATTTGATGTATAATCTGATTCCGTCCCAAAAATCCAGCCGACGAGAGGTTTTCTGGCCAAATCGCTGTAGAGAAAATTTAATTTTTTAGTTTTTTTTTTGTTTGAGACGGATTGTGATGAATGGGTGGAAGATGGATATGATTAATGGCTGAAAATTAGGAAGAAATGGTGTACCTAGGATCCCTATATTATAATTGTGGGCAAATAATATTAAGATCCTAGTTACACTTTGTAAGGTGTACTCAGGCAGTGCGTGTATCACAAACTTAGGAGAAAAAGTGATCATTTTAGTCCGAATTTTTAGTTCTCACACGCACATTTAATCATCGAATTTTATCCCTATTTTTTTAGCATTTAATCCCCATAATTTTATACCCATTTTTTTGGCATTTAACTCCTTAATCTTATCCTCTTTTTTTTTTTGCTTATCATGTTAGCTTTTATATTATTTTATTTTATGAGATAATTTTTTTATAACGATGGATTTTATTTTAGTAAAATTGACTATGGTTAATCATTGAAACTTATGAATATGGAGAATCATTGTGTATTTTTCCAGTAATGAATAACGAACGTTTAGACAATGAACAATGTTATGCAATTATTGAAAGATGATTGATGTAGAATGTATTCGTTTTATTGATGAATATATATGCGTAAGGGAATGCGTATTATATGGTTAATGATGAACAGGAATTTTATTGTTATTTTCTGACCGATGGTGTATTATCTTATTACATTTTTATGATGAATATCTTACGTTAATTAATGAATAATGAGTTCTTATTGATGAATAATTGGACGATGTTTCACCTCTGAGGAAGAGGCTTTTACTGCTTATAATTCTAGAGCATTGTTTTTTCATTAAAAAAGTTCAAAGATTGGAAAATGTCCAAATCTGGTGTTGTATATTTGAAACAATTTGCATGTAGCAAACAAGGAGTAAAAAATTCATGAGGTAGATGATATACAACAATGAATAATTATACCAAACTGATGAATACGGCAATTTCAACAATGAATAATTATACCAAACTGATGAATAATACAAAGATCTACTAATTTACCAAAAAAATAATACTAGTTTACAAAACTGCTGAATAACTCTCTATATCAATGTCTACACTTATTGTGGTTTGGTCTTTTTGCAAATTCAGATATCCTGCTTCTTTCGGCTTCTGATTGTTGTTCTTCGCTCACGCTTCTTTCAGATTCTGTCTGATATTCTTCGCTCATGCTACAATATGTTTACAAATTCCATGAATAGCTTGTCAGATGTGATGAATTTTTTAGTGTGTTTCTTAATATCAACGTATCAAATGTATCACAAACTTAATGAATGACTGTTCGATGAATTAATGAATAAATGTATATAGATGATGAATAATCTGGGATTATGAAATCGGAAAAATTAATAATAATTGCTGACACAATGAATAACATCCCTTTACGGATGATTATCTCAAAACAAATTTTACAACAAATTATGATGAATACCAATTACCAAATTGAGAAACAAATTTAATGAATAAATAACACATAGTTGTGATAAACGATGAATCCGGCAATTTCAACAATGAATAATTATACCAAATTGATGAATAATACAAACATCTAATAATTTACCAAAAAAACAATACTACATAAGTATAGTAAACAATGAATCGGACAATTTCAACAATGAATAATTATACCAAACTGATGAATAATACAAAGATCTAGTAATTTACCAAAAAAACAATACTACATAGTTATGGTAAACGATAAATCTGACAATTTCAGCAATGAATAATTATACCAAACTGATGAATAATACAAATATCTACTAATTTACCAAAAAAATAATGCTACATAATTATGGTAAACGATGAATCTGACAATTTCAACAATAAATAACTATACCAACCTGATGAATAATACAAAAATCTACCAATTTCTCAGAAAAACAACATCCAATCAAAGAACAAAACTCTAAAATTGATGAACAAACATCGTCAATCTAGTGAATATACCTTACATCTACAGAACCCAAACAAAAAAAAAAAAACACCTATGGTTGAATATAAAGAAAACTTTAAACTTGATGAACAGATATGCATAATCGAATGCATATAGATTAAATCTACAAAATCCATCAAAAAACGGATCAATAGTCCAAAAGATTAATAGTATTACCTTCGTTCATCTTCACTTTCCGAACTGCTTCTGTTCGGTTCATGATCTTCAATCGGTGGTTTCTGCGTGGATGAATTTTGTTCATGTATTACCTTAAATTGTATCTTGAACAGAGTATATTTCCACAATTTCCACTGGATTTGATGCACAATCTGATTCCGTTCCAAAAAATCCAGCCGACGAGAGGTTTTCTGGCCAAATCGCTGTAGAGAAAATTTAGTTTTTTGGTTTTTTTTTTTTTTTGTTTGAGACGGATTGTGATGAATGGGGTGGAAGATGGATATGATTAATGCCTGAAAATTAGGAGAAAATGGTGGGATTTGAAATTCCAAAAATCACACAAAATGGGAAATTAAATGAGATTGTTGTAAATATTTTGAGAGATGTCCATTTTTGGGTCACGTGAGATTCACACTAGGTAAACCTAGGATTCCTATATTATAATTGCAACTTGTGATTGAATTAGTTTAACTAATCTAGATCTTGTTATTACTAGACTCATCCGGAAAAAAAGTTTTTGTACTCAAAATAAACTAGTTCGTAGAAAATTCAAAGTTAACTTTTTTATATAAGAATGGTGATACCTGCAAGAAAAAAAATTTGACAAGGAATTTATGGGGAATGTAGTGGCTAAATCTTAACTATCTCCTAAATTTTAAATGGATAAACTCCTTAAGGAAATGTATAAGTATGAGTGGTTATGATCTATTTCCTATTACAATGATTTATAAGATTTTGCTGCACCAATAAATCATTATCCTTTAATACTCCATCTAATCCTAATTATATGACTTCTGTTGAAGTCTTTTCCTTGGTCTTACTTAAGACATCGAATATGTTTAATATGTTTCATTTATAGTGCATCATTTTAACTTTGATCATATTTAAATTGACTAAACTTTAATTTGATTAGCTCCCGAAAAGGCAAGACACATTTAATGGGCAATATAGGTTGTTCACAAAAAAAAAAAAAAAACTTACTTAACTTCTTAAGTTTTATAAGCTAGTTATTTGTGTAAATTATTAAGAACCGGAGGGAATAATTACAATAGCTCCGTACTTACTTTGTTCTAAAATAAGCGTTATTTTAATAAAATTAAGAAAATCTAAAAAAAAGTATCGTTTTATAATTTTAATACACTTTTTGTCAAAATGGACAAATAGTATTATTGGCAATCATTTATTTTAATATGGTTACTTGAGAATATTTTAGTAATTTATCTATCTTATTTAAATATTTCTTAAACTGTGTGCAAGTTGTCTAATGACATTTATTTTAGAAGGAATAAGTAGTTAATTAAAATCACAAAAGTTTTTCACTATTTCAAATAGGACATGCATAAACAATATTACCTCCGTCTACAAAAATAATTCATATTGAGTTTTTAAATTTGTACTAAAAACAGTACAAAACTTAAAATTCAATATGAACTATTTTTTTTTTGGATGGAGGGAGTATAACGGAAAAATATCAGCTAAAAACCCTTATATACACAAAAATGAAACCTAATTCCTCCACATATATGTAATATTACTTTCAAATGTCTAACTACTGCTACTAGGTTCTCAGTCATTCTCGTTCACAATGATTGTAGTTATTTCATAAGCGTACGTTCAAATTATTAGCGCGGTTGTTAAGAAAAGAGAGGCTAGTAAATCGAGTTGAGTTCATTGTGTATTGATTCGGATAGCACGTAAGCCGGCTTTTTTTTTTTTTCCCTTTCTATATTGTCAGAAATGATTGCTATTCTATTCGTTCTGTTGCACTACATACTTCCGATACATAAAATAAATAAAATTCTTGAAATAATTTCACGTTCAAGGCTGGAATTCGAACGCCTCAGTTCAGTAATGTTCAGCCAACTTTTAAATCTGCCTCTAAACGGATCAAAACTCTCATTATTGTACTCTGTGGTAGCATTAGCTATCCTATCACATCTCTACTTCAATACTTCAGTTACTCTTTTCTTTTTCTTCTTTTTTTTTATGGGGGGTTTTCCAAAACTTCAATCTATATATATATATATATTTTGAAACACTTCAATCTAATGACTTCGTGGATTAGTATCTGTCAGCCTTTGTATCTGTCATATAAGTTTATAAAAAAAAAAAAAAAAAAAAATCTGTCATATACTAGTATTATTAAGATACTTTTCCCACGTGAATAATGCACAAAGATCAATGTGAATGCAGCTTTTGTTTTTCCACCATTTGACCCACCAACTTTCATTAATTTACTAATTCCAGTGCTCAATTATAGGGTTAAGCGCGACTATTTAAGCATGCATAGGAAAAGGAATTTCTTTTTTCTTCCCAAGCTGTACAAAAAAATAATACTATATCTATATAAATACACATTAATCACCGTGCAGGAAAAGAGACATGATCCGTTTATAGCGTAAACCTTTTGGTCAAACTAGAATATCACAATAATCCCATTCATCACTATAATTAGTCTCCTCCGCATCACTTTCATTCATCCATTCCTATTCATTCATATTATTCTCTTCTTTCTGAATATACATAGTTTTCGAAGACAAAAACTTTCCAAGATGATGAAAACAACCACATTGTTGGCAGTACTCCTTGTGGCAGCCATGGCTCAAATGGGCCATGGAATCCCAGACCAAACCCCACAAGGAGTGGAGAATTGGTTCAAAAGGCTTCCCAATGCAAAGGAGAAGCTCACTAAGCTCCATTTCTTCTTCCAGGACGTTGTTTCTGGGCCAAAGCCCACAGCTGTTGAAGTTGCTAGGTCCAAGCTCACAGCAAACTCGCCCACATTTTTTGGGCTTACCAGGGTTTTCGATGATCCATTAACAGTTACTGGATCACCCGATTCCAAGATCATCGGTTATGGTCAAGGGATCTACTCGTTGACTTCACAGGAAGACGTGGCTTTGCTTTTCACCTTCAACTTTGTTTTCACTGACGGCAAATACAGCGGCAGCACTCTGAGTCTTCAGGGCTACAATCCCCTGGAAGCCAAGTACAGAGAAATGGCGGTCGTCGGTGGTTCCGGCATTTTCAGGCTCGCCAAAGGAAGTGCAGTCGCATCGACCTACTGGGCCAACGCAACCACACAAGACGGTATCGTTGAGTTCACAGTGTATGTCCTCCACTACGACGTTGATGGTGATCAGTATTCCCAGGACATTTAACCTTTTTTTTTTTTTTTGGTTTTCTTGTTTACCGGATCTCAAGTACTGTTGCAGTTGTTTTCTAGTTTTTCTTGGCTTTCTTATGGTCATAATCAATGTCTGTAGATGGGCTTTGATTATGGAATAAAACTTTGTATTTGGAAAGATTCGACTTCGAATGAATGATGAATTTTTCCTCTTTCTTCTTATAAGTAATTAATTTCTCGTGATACATGCAAGACTACTACTTCCGTTGATAATAACTAGTGCTTATTGTACGGGTAGAACAATAGATAGTGGTGTTCTACAAAATCTAATCCCTGAAAATAAAAAATAAAAAAAAATCACAAAAAATGATAATAAAAAAAATATTGTAAATTGTGCCACCATAATCACTAATCAGAAAGACTCAGAAAGCTTAACAGGTAATGATGTAAAATAATCTTCTGCTAAATATTAAGCAATCTAACCAAGTCCCTGCTTTCTTATCTTTTGTACTTATCCTCCCTATGGAAATAAGTAAAATTAGTCTCCCAAATCTACTTACTTATATATCCTGCGGGATGGTGGTCGCAGTTTGGGTAGTTTTGTTGTTATTGCCAACACACTAGTTCCCTGAATCATTTCATTAACGATCTCCAATCTAATTAATGAAAACAGATCATAAGTGATTTTGTAAATTAAACGAAGGAGATAAATATCTATTCACATTTATTTGAATTTTGGTGGAAAACAGCAATAGTTTTGTATATGCCAAGAAATGCATCAGCAAGAAATCCCCCAATCAGACAAAACATAGTTTCCAAATAATCTTTCACAATATTGGCTGAAGTTGCACTTGTGAGGTGCATGGTAACTCCCCAACTAAGTGGCCAAGTTCACTGATATTCCAAGCGTCAAAAGCCTCTCGACAACTTTGATTCCTGTACACAAATTTTGTACAACCAATTTCACATCACAAGCCTAAATATTAACCAACTCGCATGCATTCACATAGTTCAACCATAATTAAAATTAAAAAAAAATATATTAGTCGCTGGAAAACATACTAAAAAGTCTGAAAATTAACGAAACATAATTCATTTTCAATGATAAAATGGAAACCTGCTAGCGCTCATGATACATACGTAATAGCTGATTCTCAGGTCTTGTCAATATGAAGTTCTTTTACTTCAGTATAACAACAGACAGGTAAACTGATTCTCCAGACCTCCTGGTTTAAGTGTGAGCTGGAGAAAAAAGTCATATTTACTTGTCAAGTTTCAGTTATGAATATTGTTTGTACTTTATATTAATTATTTGTTGGTAAGTGTTTCAAATCGAGTTAAACTAATACATTATGAATTAAATCGATTGATACTTTACAAAAGACTAGATTTCAAAGAACAAAAGAACATGTGATTTAGATTGAGTGAATTGAAATGTTAAGGACTAAGTGGAAAATTAATGGAAGGACTTAGGTAACAATTTATGTTAACTATTTCTGAAACTCATTTTCTGATGTCACCGTCAGCTTTGTTAGTAATTCTTGAATTTGCAATCATTGTTCTAGAATAGATGCGTTTAGAATCTGCATTGTAGTGTAAGTGTTCATCTCTTCCATTTGTCCTTATACACAGCGGATACTTTGTGAATGATATTGAAATCTTTAACTTCTCTAACTACTTTCAATTGGTGTTCTATGTTTAGATGTTGCATCTGAGAAGGAAGACAGTTCCAGGGGGCTGAGATTTATGTCCGTTACTTTTATGAAAGAAACTTCCAGTTTGAGACTCAGATATAGGTTATGGCAAGAAGATAAGCATTTGGAAAATATTGTAGAAACTAGGACAAAGATAACTAACCACTAAATATGCATTCGTTGTAAGTAAAACGTAGAACAAGATTTTAAGAATCCTCGAACCTAGTCAAAGTGATAACATGGTAGTTGGGATTAACTCTGAAAACTTAGTTACTGTATGAATGAGCATATTAGCTCAAGAAAGTAACATGATTGGGGCCCACGCATGTTTAGTTAATAACTAACTAAACTAGATTAGTTCTATATTATGTATATACGTTAGCCCGAAAAGAGAATGTGATCATTGAGTGACATAAACTCATTTACAACTTACACAAGGACTATTACAGGTCTATAATAAAAGAGAATGAATGGGAAGAAAAGAAAATATTGATGAGTTCGAATAAGAAACCAACAAACTTTTAATAGTGATAAGATAAAACTTCCATCTATGGCATAGACCTTACAGGCTGAGAGTAACTTGTGGAAATTCATAAAGTGCTAAAAGCCATGCATAAGGGAGAATAAGTAACAAGAAACTTGGTAATTTGGACTTATTGAAAGGAAATATAAAGATATGAATGGTGAACATTTTGTCATCGGGTAATTAGACCGTTAGTAACTGAGAGAACTACATGTAGGACAGAAGTTATATAAATAAAATAAAATATTCAAAGTAGGACATTGATATGCTAGGAATAAATCATGATATAAAGGCAGCTTCTCTGATTTTGCCTTAAAAGGATAAATAGGAGACATCATTGATGATTGATCTAACTTGCTAAACACTAACGTAGACGAGATAGTGGTTTAAACAAAAAGAAAATTGAGAGACATTTGACTAGGTTAATGGTAAATGGATAACCATGCTATATGATCATATTAAAATAATGCTAGCTTTTGATGAAGATGTATAGTTCAAAATACCCTTTATGTGTTATAACGAATCATCTAATGAAGAGCTTTCCCGTTTTCTCCATAAGCACTGTTGACCATGAGTTTGAATGAAAGTTACTTTAGTATCATAATAATATCTCTTATTACTTAGGAGTGTGATCCTTAGGTAAATGTTAGTTGAAAACATGATTAAGATAATAGTGGAATAGGAATATATATATATATATATATATATATATATATATATTTGAAAAGAACTATGACGGTATCTGGCGGGCATATCCCTCGATTTTATTAAGATAAAAAAGAATTACAAAAGACAGTAATTAAGACTTACTCAAATCAGAAGAGACCGTCTTATAGAATGTTTTTCTAAAAACTTTATGACGGTTCTCTAACAAAAATAACTATGAACTGCCTTAAAAAGATAGTAAAAATCTTTCCCCTGGCAGTTCGTATTACTTCAAAGATAAATTTAAACTAAGAGAATGCCTTACAAAGATTTGAAAACATTAATCCTTTGACATCTCTGTTTAACTTATTCTATGTCATAAAAATTATTTAATCTTAAGTAAGGAAAAGAGTTCCGATCTAAATAAGCCTCTCAATAATGCCGAAAGATCCTCTTGAGAATGATATTTCCATGTTCTTCCCATTGAGGCTTTTTTTGCAAGCTCATCTACCACACAATTTACCTCTCGGTAAATATAAACAATTTTGGAATTTCTGAGGCTCAATTTTTGTTGGATATTTTTCAAAGACAAGTATTATTTCCATGGAAAATCTTTGCTTCGTTGTAATAAGGAGACAATACTTGCATTATCTTTTTGAACTATCACTTGATGCAGTCCTCTCTCTTCGCAAGCTTTGAGTCCATTATATATTCTAGCAATTTCTGCTTCAAAGCTTGTAGCGATGCCCATATAGCTGCATTCAACAAACATGAAAGTACCACTCTCTCCTCTAATGACATATCCCCATCCCTCATTTCTTGGTTGTCCAAGTGCAGATCCATCTGTATTTAGTACTATTTCCGCAGGATCCGGAGGTTGCCACCACAACGTCTTTATCTTTTTATTTTTTTGGCTTTAGTACCTTCACCTTGAAAGATCTTCTAGCTCTTTATGCTCCCCAAAAGCCCTTGCCGTTAAACCATGAATACTCAACATATTAGTCATGACCTCCTTTATCAAAAAATTCATAGAAAAATTCATACCATCGTGAATGAATTTATTATGCAACTTCCAAATTTCTCACAAGAGGAAAATAGGTGTGACCATAATTGTTGATTTTTTTGCTGAGGAAAACCCCCCATCATTTGACAAGTTTGCAATATGTTCCACCATTCTGCATTATTCGAGATCATAATTATAAAAAGGGAGGCAAAGTATTTCCAAATTGGGGCTATACTTTGACAAGCATAAAAATATGATCAATCGTTTCTTAATCTGCATGACAAAATGGGCATCGTGAAGGGTTCATTACTAATCAAATTGTCTACAAGATTTCCGGAAAAGGAAGCAAACGAGTAAAAATTTTCCATCAAAAAAAAAAAACAAAGAAATCTTGAAGAGGATAAGCTTATTCCAAAAACTTTTTAAGAGGAAGAAATTCTTCTCCATGATGACAAGCTTCCTCATGAACTGAAGCAGTTGAAAATATTCTCGTTGATGTCGGCTTCCACACTACTTTAACCGATTCATCCACAAAGTTTAGCTCCAAGCTCTACAGTTGACCAATTTTTTGCTCGCCCAAAAGACCTGCAAAAACTAGCAAGAAAAAATCTTTGGAAAAATAGAAATCTTTTACTGTTAAATCTGATGCTTGGGGGATGCCTGAACCATTTCAAAGTATGTCTGAATCTAGCCATTAATCAAGCCAAAAGGAAGATGAACTATTGTTGCTCTGGGAAGCCCCAAGTTGATCCACCTTTATTACTCTCGACCAGCTTGTTTTTTCCTTCGATTCAGTTGAGAGAGAACAAATAAACTTTGCCCAAATTCCTTGTTTGGTCTTAATTTTCCACTAGAGTTTCATGGAAAAAGCTTGAGTAACATCTGCGAGGCTTTGAATGCCTAATCTATTTTCTGTGTACCGGAGGTTGTTTTTGTTCGTTTTATTGTTAGCAAAGATGGTGTTAAAGTTGATGAGGCTAAGGTTAAGGCAATTCGAGAATGACCTACACCTAAGTCCATCTTCGACATTCGTTCCTTCCACGGTTTAGTTAGTTTCTATCGTGGTGCATTTAACAAGTTCTATAGGCATGATGGTTTTTTGTTTAAATTAAGATAATAAATTATGTATATATGTTTGCTTGTTCTTTACATGAGAAATTAGTGTGTGAATCTCATAGTGTTGGTCTTATGGGTCATTTTCTCGTAATTTAAAGACATGTGATTTTTTGTGTGAACATTTTTACTGTCCTTATATGAAATGTGATGTGAAAAAGCTTTGTTCTACTTGTATTGAGCGTAAACAAGCTAAGCCCAGGCCACAACCACATGGATTGTATACGCCTTTACCTGTACCTTCCCACCCTTGGACTAATATTTTAATGAATTTTGTTTTGGGATTACCTAGATCTCAAACTAGGTGTTATTCGGTTTTTGTGGTAGTAAATAGGTTTTCTAAAATGGCACATTTTATTCCTTGTCGCAAACCTGATGATGCTAAGCGTGAAGATGATTTATTAATGTGTGAGGTCATTAGATTGCATGGTTTACCTAGAAATATTGTATCCGATAGAGATTTTAAATTCTTGAGTTACTTTTGGAAAACCTTGTGGGGGGAAGTTTGGTACAAAGTTGTTATTATCAACGAAAACTTATCCTTAAACAGACGGCCAAACAGAGGTGGTTAATTGGACTCTGGGTTCTTTGCTTCTTTTCTTGGTCCAAAAGAATCGTAAGAATTGAAAAGCATGTTTGTTTTTTGCTGAATTTGCATATAATCTCCATTGCCTGTTTCTGAGTATCTTGATGCAGATGGAGCCAAGAAAACTAAATTTGTGAAATCTCTTCACAAGAAAGTGGACATAAATATTTTGAATAAAAAGGAGAGTCGTGGAATGCCAATAAAGAGCGCAAAAAAGTGATCATCGAACCTGGAGATTGGGTTTGGGTAGATTTGCAAAAGATTCGGTTTCCAACTAAAGTTAAATCGAAGCTTGACCCTCGTGGCGCTGGTCTTTTCCAAGTTATCAAGCGTTTGAACAACAATGCTTATTAACTTGACCTTCCTGGTGAGTACAATGTGAGTGCACATTTTAATATTTTTTATTTATCTTCTTTCGATTTCTCATATGCCCAGGAAGTCGAAGGGTCGATTCGAGGAGAAATCCTTCTGAGGAAGGGGGAATGATGTGGACATCCTAGGAGATCAAACTCAAGAACAAGTCAATGATCAACCGTACAACCAAGTTCCAAGCTCAAAAATTAATTCAAGATACACTAGCTAATATTGGAGGTCATCTGACGAGGTTTTGAAGGAAGAAAATTAATGAATCGCTCAATAACTTGTTCATGGATGTTCAAGCTCTCGATATGGATCAATTCCATGGGTTTCATATTTGCTTTGGAGTGAAATTGAAGCTTTTGATGCACGTCGACTTGGTGGTCAAGAAAAAGAAGTTAAGAAGGAAGTCGACAGAGGCACGTCAAGAAGACTGTCGGTCGACGAGAAAGTCGGCAGAACTGGGGCAGAATTTGCTAGTTTTCCTAGTTTGAATGGGATAAGGATTTTCCCGTAATTTTCTTATAATGTCCAAATCTTCAAACTTATAGAAGATTCTAGTTGGTTTTAAATAGTTGTGCCTTGTGCAATTATTTATTTAATTATTATTTTAACTATATTAGGAAAATTTATGAAGACAAAACCAATTTGAATTTGTATTCAGATTTCTTTTTCTCCAAGAAACTTTATGCCTATAAATAGGTGGCTGAACATCAAGAATATATGTTCATTTTATTATTATTGAATTTCAATATGAGACGAGAGAAAACTCTTTGTTCTTTTACTATTCTTTGCGAAGATTAGTGCATTTCACACGTGTCCGTGCTTTGTTGCAATCGTGTGCATGATTTAAGTGTTCTTCATGTGTATGACTTTTGTTTGTTTGCCCAATAGAACCTTTCCACTAGCCGTTCTATCCATAAATCGAAGGAATAAGGTTGTTAGAGGGGTATCCGATTGGGTTGCTAACCATAACACTTTTTGTTGGGGTAATGCTCCAAAAATGCTAAATCAATGAACAAATAAAATACTTGAGTCATGCAAGATGCACTGTCTTAAAGAAACTATTTCGGTGTAACGAAATGTTCCCCCAAGATAAAACAAGCCTTCCTCTTTTAAATTTAAAGGGCACAGGAACTAACAAGTATATAGATGCAATATTTAAGTGGAATTGAAAGAGGAAGAAAAAGACTCAAGAAAAGTTACTTAAGGGATGATCTTGAAGGACAAAAATAGTGGTACTATTTATAGGCCTGAAAACCAAAGCTCAAAGTGTAGTCCGGCACTTATGATATGCTTATATTTTACCAATTTATTATATCCCTAATTTGTAATTTTTGCAATATATTTTGAGTACAAATATGCTATTTATATGATTTTATTTTTATTTGTAGGTTTTGTACTCAAAAGGAGGAATTGTTGAAATTTTGGGCTAAAATGAAGATAAAAGCAACTCAAAGGGAGAATTGAAAATTTGATAAATTGACAAGGAAGAAATTGAAGTACTTAAAAAATTGGAAGATTAAACAAGCAATTTTAGAATTGTTGTTTATGGAAATTGGCCGAACAACGATGATGGTGCGGTTGGTTTGGGATTGGAATTGGGTAAGACTTTTAATCCCAATATTATTTGGGAAACAAGTTTTCTTCCTCTCCAAGAAGTAGGATTTGATGGAAGCCTATAAAAAGAGAATAAGGGATTTATTTTTACAACCGAACTTGACCGAATATCACCGAAAAACCCTTACGTCTTTCACCTTCACCGAATCCCCGTCGCTCCACCTTGCTGCCATTCCATCTCTTCCTTGATCATCCACGAATCTCATCATCATCATCCCACGCACCACGGCTGCAAAAAAAAAAAAAAAACCCCACACAGCTCCACCTTCTTTCTTCCTTGCCGTAGCACACCCCTACACCCTTCTTCAACACCAGCTCAACATCATCTTCCTGGCTATGCAGCATCACCGAAGCAGCCAGCAGCACTTCTCCTCCCTGCCACCACGCACCAGCAGTCAGCAGAAGCCGAGGAAAAGAAGAGAAAGCAAGCAGCAGCAACATTCAACTTTGTGCGATAACTTCGGAGTTGTTTTCTCGGCTGGAGTTCGTTGATTTTTAGCACCGGGTTCCCTTTTCAATTTTACTTTTAATTTCAGAATTTTGGATCATGAATATTATTATTATTGCATCATCAATTTTAATAATGTTTAGAGGCTAAAGTTCTATAACCTAGGGCTTGGGTGTAGCCATCGGATTTATTTGGTTTATTTAATTCATGATAGTTTGATTTTTTTCATTGATCAATATTTAATATTCTTGTTTTTATTCCATGTTTGTAACTGGCCACTACTTGCATGTTTAAAGATATTAATTGATGGAACGATAGTTGAAAATTAATATTAGTTCATGGGAATATTGGACTTAGGTGGTGAACCACGACAGTAGGAACACAACCTTTGTAATGTTAGATTCTTAAGTTCTTAATGTGCTCTAGTTATTTCCTATAGTCACGAAAGTAGTCATAGGATTAATTAGAGTAAGAGAATTATATCACGACGGTGAATAGTTCTTAATTAGGTGAGTCGTTGTGAGATTAATGGAAGTTAAAGGTCAGATATTTATGAATTGAATCAAACCAAATATTCGGTAGGTGAACCCAATGTCCTAAGTTTTCTTTGTCTGATTATTTGAATTAATGTTATTTTCTTTTATTTTATTTATTTATTTTAGTTTTAAATTTTATAAATCTGAGATCATCATTTATCTAGATAATAATAGGAGTAATTTATACCTGGTAATTAGTATCCCTTCTCTGTGGGATCGACCCTGCTTGCTACTTTACTACTAGTAATTGTATTAAGTAGGTAATTATTATTTGACTAGTGTGACGACGGCTTGTCAAATTTGGCGCCGTTGCTGGGGAAGGCAGCTAATATCAAATTCAGATTACTTTCTTTTATTAGTTTAGATTTGTTTTATTTATTTATTTTTTTCTCTTTCTTGCTATTTTAGTTATTTCTTCCAAATATTTTTGTCTTGTTTTTTATATGCGAAGTGCTAATTCTGAGACTTATCAATTTGATCTAGAGATAGAAAGAACAGCTCATGCGAATAGAACAGAAGCAAGGCTAAGGAAGGAGAAGAATCAGAGTGAAACCATGGGTGATAGAATTCGGACACTGAGGGATTATTTCACATCTACGGAGAATGTTGCTAGGTCAAGTATTACTAGGCCTACCATTGCTGCGAATACCTTTGAGCTCAAGCCAGCATTGATCCAGATGGTGCAGTAGAATCAATTCTCCGGTTTTAACAATGAGGATGCAAATGCGCATATTGACAACTTTTTGGAGATCTGTGATACTATTAAGATAAATGGTGTGACGTCAGATGCAATCCGGTTGAGACTTTTCCCTTTTTCACTGAGGGGAGAAGTGAAGAATTGGTTGAATACTTGTGATCCTGTTTCCATCACAACTTGGGATGAACTGTACAAGGAGTTCCTGATCAATTTCTTCCCACCAGATAAGGCACCGAAATTGAGAAATAAAATTACTGGGTTTATTCAAGAATATGATGAGACATTTCATGCTGCATGGACAAGATTCAAGGAATTGTAAAGAAGATATCCTCACCATGGTATTGAGAAAAGTACTCTTGTTCTGACTTTCTATCAAGGATTGACAGACTTTGCAAGAAACAATGTGGATGTTGCAGTTGGAAGTTCATGATGAAGCCTATGAATTGTTTCAAACTATGGCAAAGAATAGGAATCAATGGTCAAACTCGAGAAGTATTTCCAAGAAGCCTGCTGGATGAAGTCAATGAACTAAGTGCCATGAACGCAAAGGTAGATGCACTGACTAAGGCGATGGGTAATCTTGTAAATGCTAATGCAGGCTTCCATGCCACTGTCTGTGAGTTCTGTGGAGGCCCTCATTTGAGCTCTGAATGTATGCAACTGGCAAGTGCACAATATGTCTCTAATTTCAGCAAGCCTCAGCAACAGAACAATCCGTACTCTAATACATACAATCCTGGGTGGCGAAATCATCCAAACTTTTCTTGGAATAATCAAGGGGCTCAAGACTTTAATGCAAGACCTCAAAATCCTCCTGGTTTCCAAGCAAAGTCATACCAACCCGCGCCTAAGTCAGCAACGGAGGCAAGTTTGGAGAGAATGGAGAAATTGTTGAGTGAAAATAATGAGCGGTCTAATAGAATAGAATCAAGGTTAGATCAATTGACTACTGCTCATAAGACCTTGGAGATGCAAGTGAGTCAAATGATCCCGCCATGAATACTCGTGGGCAAGGTCAACTGCCAAGCAAGTCTGAAATCAACCCTCGTGAAAATTCTAGTGCTATCATGTTGAGAAGTGGGAAGTAGTTAGGTGACAAGGAGGAACCAAAGACCACTGAAGTGAATGTGACCACTGATGAGAAGAAAGAAGAGAGTAAAGAGAGTGATGAAGAAAAAGTGGAGAAAGTGGAACAAGAGGAAGAAAAGATATATGTGCCACCACCGCTTAAACCTTATGTTCCACCAGTGCCTTTTCCACAGAGACTCCATATGACCAAGCAAGATAAGCTATTTGAGAAATTTCTGAAAATTTTTAGGCAATTGCATATTAACATTCCTTTTGCAGATGCTTTAGCTCAGATTCCTGCTTATGGGAAGTTCTTGAAGGAGATCATCTCCAATCAAAGGAAAGTGGAAGACTTTGAGAGTGTAGTGCTGTTATTCAGAAGAAGTTGCCTCCAAAATTGAGTGATCCAGGGAGTTTCTCTATTCCTATCTCTATGGGTGATGTTTGTCTTGATAAAGCTTTATGTGATTTAGGTGCTAGTGTTTCATTGATGCCTTTATCTGTTTGTAGAAAGCTTGGGTTGAAACATTTGAAACCAACTAACATCACTTTGCAGTTAGCTGATAGGTCCATAACTCATCCGAAAGGGATTTTGGAAAATGTGCTGGTAAAAGTGAAGAAATTTTATATCTCTATTGATTTTGTTGTGTTAGATATGGAAGAAGATGCTAATGTGCCAATTATTTTAGGTCGACCATTTCTAGCTACAGCTGGTGCTGTTATAGATGTTAAAAAATGGAGTTTAAAATTTCATATTGGAAAAGAATCTGTGGAGTTCACTTTTTCTCAAAATTACAAATGCCCTGCATTTACTCATCATGTGTTTAGGGTAGATTCTGTTGAGGAGCTAGATAAAACTGATGTTTTCATTGCTAATTCTAAAGATTCTCCTGACATATGTATCAGTGATGTAGGCACAGATAGAAATGGAACAAGAATGATGTATGAAAGAGTTTCACACTCTTTGATTGAGCGTCCACCTGATTGATCCATAAAGTCCGGCTCATGACTTTAAAGAAGCGCTTATTGGGAGGCAACCCAATTCTTTATTTTGTTTTATTTTTCTTTTTCTTTCTTTAATAAGTTGATGGTTATGCTTCTGGTTTGATCAATGGTCAAGTTTGGGCCGTATATGGGACATCCAGGATACGGATCCTCCAATGCCAAATCTTACAATCCGGGAATTTTTCTCAATGAAGAATCTCTACTTACAAGCGATTCGGGGTTGGTTGGAGGATAGAGCTTTTTATGTCTTGGAGGAAATGGATTTATTCTTCAACGAGGGGGAAGATAAACTGATTTGGAAACCGACCCCATTGGGAGTATTCACAATCAAGTCCGCATATGAAGCATTGCGGAGGAGGCAAGTTGAAAACCCTAGCCTGCGGAATGTATGGCATAAATTCATTCCCTTGCGCATCTCCTTCTTCATGTGGAAGTTTGGTAACTTACTTCTCCCTTTTACGGAGAATTTATGTAGAATGGGCATATATTTGCAACCTTCAATTTGCTGGAAGTGTAAGTCTTCCTCTGATTCAATGAGGCATCAATTCCTTGAGTGTGCTTTTGCGCGCCAGGTCTGGAATTTTTTTCCTGATCTTTTTGGTCAGGTTGCGCATGGTGCAAGCCTTGGGGAATACTTGAATTCATGGTGGCTATCAGGAAACTTTAAAACAACTATTGGGGTCATAAAGAAGGTTTTGCCATCCTTTGTAGTGTGGGAATTATGGAAGGCGCGAAACAAGTTTTTTTTTGAAAATGTTGACTCCACTTTTTCAGGTGTCATCAAAGCTGTCAAAGAGCATCTTCATGGAATGATGCTAGTCCATATACTCAAGGCTCGAAATATTGTAGAGAGGGAGTCACTTCAGCAGATCTTTCCAAATACACCTTTCAGTCTCAAACAGAAAAAGGTGCGCAAGGTTTCTTGGCAACAACAGTGCAAGTATGTGCTGAACACTGATGGATCTTCCAACTCCCAAGCTGCTGGGTACGGCTTTGTGATCCGGGGTGAGAAGGGGCTTTTTCTTTATGGGGAAGCTGGATTTTTTGGAAGTGGAGATAGTCTTCAAGCAGAGGTTTATGGCCTATTATTTGGAGTTCGGAAATGTGAGCATCTTGATATGTTCCAGGTGGAAGTTCAAACGGATAACCAATTTCTGGCAAACATTCTTGCCTCTAGAGGTCCTAGTCCGTGGAGATTCTATTTCGACTTGAAAGAGATTCTAGCAATTCTTGAGAGAAGGGATTACTCTATACATCACATTTACAGAGAAGCGAATGCAGTAGCAGATAGTTTAGCTAGATGTGCTTCAGATGAATTTTCAGCAGGATTTTTATCCTTAGGAGACCTTCCGAGTTTCACTAGGGGTCTCATTACTCTAGATCAACAATCTATGTCGTATGTGAGAGTGCGGTAATATTTCGGATGTAATAGTGAGATAATACCTTTCTTGTACCCTGGTAAGTTGTATGCACTGCCAGCTTTGACCTATGAATTTTAATAATATATATGGTAAGGAGGGAACTAAGGAACTGGATGATAGATATATGTTCATCCCTTGGGTACATCCCTTGGGTGCGTTTATATCATCTGGCTATAATTGACTTAAGAATCCATCTCTTGGGTAGGCCCCTTGAGTGTTTTTGAGTCACTTAGAACCTGAATCCTCTTCCGAACCTTCTTTTTGGCTTAAAAAAAAAGTTGATGGTTAAGTTTTTTGTTCCTGAATATCAGGAGATCTTTGATTTCTGGATTTTTGTGGTTTTTCTAAATCATCTGTTTTTAGGTTTGTTTTTCTAATTTATTTTAGTTTGTAATTAGGTTTGTTGGAAGGGCGCAACTCTGGTGTCCAATGGTGCTAAAAATGAAACATCCAAAATTCTGAAGAAGTTGGTCGTGTGTTTGGATGGCAGTTGCAACAATTTATTCAACAATTCCGGTCCTCTGTTTTACATTTCCAAGGTTGTGTCATTTCTTTTCATTCTTTTTGTTTTTGTTTTTTCTTTTCTTTTCCCTTGGTTGTCTTGTCTTTTGTGTTTTATACATTGAGGGCAATGTATGCTTTAAGTATGGGGGAGAGGAATATTTGTGTTTGTTTTGTGTTTTGTGTTTATCTTTCTTAAATAAAAAACCCATAAAAATTGAAAAAAGTGAAAAATCCAAAAAGGCCTATGATGAAGTTGGTTTAATTATCTATAACATGTAAGAATTAGACTGTTTTGAATTGTATTGCTTAACTTATGTATTTCTGTATGTTGCTTTGAATACCTTGCTTTTTATGCATTTAGTCTTGACTGTGGGATAAGCCTAAAGTGAGACATAGTTGCATAAGTTTGATGTAGATATGCCATGAAAAGTTGTATTTGATTCACTCATACTTATATGATTTGTATGTGGGACCCATCATGTTGTGAAGGAAAAGCAAGGCATTAACCCAATATCAGCCTTAAAAAACCTTATTGCTTTGACACTTTGTGTTTAGTAAGTTCGGGGGAGGGGTGTTGGCAGATGCTTCTGAGGTTAGGTTAATTTTAATGAGGGAGAAAGGAAGAACATTCAATGTTGATGCTAGCCCAATGAGAGGTGAGGAATTGGCAACCTGAGCGGAGAGTCCTCATGCCTGGTGAGGAAAAATAGATATGTAGACTGCCCTAAGTTGCTGAACCACTATGTATAGGAGTGGAAAAATGCTCTGGGTAGTGACCTGAGTTGGAAAGAGTCCTGAAGAAAAGTCGCATGGACCGAAGAATGGGTTACGAGGGGGAATAGATTGTTTGTGAGATAAGTCCTTCTACTTCATAGCATGTCTGGTGGTCCATTGCATTGAAATATGGTATGAAATGTGAATCTGTGTTAAAGTGTTAATATATGGCATATTTGCAATAGAGCTTTTGTTTTCTATGTTAAATGTAAAGTCATGTCCCTAAGAAATGAATCGCACACACACACAAGCGTGGGGGCCAAAAGTAGCTATAGTTTGCATTTTGCTAGGTAGTGCATATTAGAGGTAGTCGAGGTCTTTGTGTAATATGATGATTGAATCTCTGAGGCCGCCTAAATAAATAATAAATATTTTTGTTTTGTTTTAATCTTTGGGAATGCTTGAGGACAAGCAATAATTCAAGTTTGGGGGTATTTGATATGCTTATATTTTACCTATTTATTATATCCCTAATTTGTGATTTTTGCAATATATATTGAGTACAAATATGCTATTTATATGATTTTATCTTTATTTGTAGGTTTTGTACTCAAAATGAGGAATTGTTGAAATTTTGAGCTAAAATGAAGATAAAAGCAACTCAAAGGGAGAATTGAAGATTTGATAAAATTGACAAGGAAGAAATTGAAGTACTTGAAAAATTGGAGAATTAAACAAGTAATTTTAGAATTGTTGTTTATGGAAATTGGCCGAACAACGATGATGGTGCGGTTGATTTGGGATTGAAATTGGGTAAGAATTTTAATCCCAATATTATTTGGGAAACAAGTTTTCTTCCTCTCCAAGAAATAGCGTTTGACGGAAGCCTATAACAAGAGAATTAGGGATTTATTTTTACAACCGAACTTGACCGAATATCACCGAAAAAACCCTACGTCTTTCACCTTCAGCGAATTCCCGTCTCTCCACCTTGTTGCTGTTACAACTCCTCCGCCTCTGCAACTTGCTGCTGTTCCATCTCTTCCTTGATCATCCACGAATCTCATCATCATCATCCCACGCACCACGGCTGCAAAAAAAAAAAAAAAAAAACCCACACAGCTCCACCTTCTTTCTTCCTTGCCGCAGCACACCACTACACCCTTCTTCAACACCAGCTCAACATCACCTTCCTGGCTATGCAGCATCATCGAAGCAGCCACCAGCACTTCTCCTCCCTGCCAATCACCTCCACGCACCAGCAGAAGGTGAGGAAAAGAAGAGAAAGCAAGCAGCAGCAACATCCAACTTAGTGCGATAACTTCGGAGTTGTTTTCTCGGCTGGAGTTCGTTGATTTTTAGCACCGGGTTCCCTATTTCAATTTTACTTTTAATTTCAGAATTTTGGATCATGAATATTATTATTATTGCATCATCAATTTTAATAATGTTTAGAGGCTAAAGTTCTATAACCTAGGGCTTGGGTGTAGCCACCGGATTTATTTGGCTTATTTAATTCATGATACTTTGATTTTTTTTCATTAATCAATATTTAATATTCTTGTTTTTATTCCATGTTTGTAACTGGCCACTACTTGCATGTTTAAAGATATTAATTGATGGAACGATAGTTGAAAATTAATATTAGTTCATGGGAATATTGGACTTAGGTGGTGAACCACGACAGCAGGAACACAACCTTTGCAACGTTATATTCTTAAGTTCTTAATGTGTTCTAGTTATTTCCTATAGTCACGACAGTAGTTATAGGATTAATTAGAGTAAGAGAATTATATCATGACGGTGAATAGTTCTTTATTAGGTGAGTCGTTGTGAGATTAATGGAAGTTAAAGGTCAGATATTTATGAATTGAATCAAACCAAATATTCGGTTGGTGAACCCAATGTCCTAGGTTTTCTTTGTCTGATTATTTGAATTAATATTATTTGCTTTTATTTTATTTATTTATTTTAGTTTTAAATTTTATAAACCTGAGATCATCATTTATCTAGATAATAATAGGAGTAATTTATACCTGGTAATTAGTATTCCTTCTCTGTGGGATCGACCCTGCTTGCTACTTTACTACTAGTAATTGTATTAAGTAGGTAATTATTATTTGACTAGTGTGACGATGGCTTGTCAACTTATCCTTTCAAGTCATAACTTTTTCATTATCTCATGCAAGATAAAGGTTATTAACTAAGATGAGTATTATTAACCTTTACTAGAGAAGATTAGATAGTTAAGAAATCTGACTTAATATACTAACTCCTTTATGAACTAATATTAAAACATCTAACTCAGACCCATTGAAGAAAAGTGGTTTCAAAATTCACACGGCATAAAAGAGTTTGTAGTAATTAAAGTCATATTTTGAAATAAATTTATTTAAAACACCAACAATCCACCACATATTACAAAAGATTTTTAGAAAAATAAATATTGGATCTATAAGGTAACAATGCATCAGTTTGGTGTCTTTCAGACTTGAACCAAACCTAGATCAATAGAACATGGCATACAGAATCACTGGTGAAATAAATTCTTGAACCAGAAAAATTTTTTGTTGTATGACAGAGGTTTTACCAACCACATTGCAACCTACAACTTGTTGTCAACGCATTTTATGCGCATTATTTTGGCCGTGCGCATGCTTGGTAGTTCACGAGAGCTCTAAGGGTTCGACCAATAAAACCCTATAGGAGCGGCCCCACTCCACTCTCATATAGGTGATTCATCAAGTCTACACTGCTTTAAATACAACATCCATAAGGAATATGAAATCATGAAGAGTTTAAAACTCATCCCTCCAATATAGTAGCAGTTAAAGCAAAATCACACAATGATATAAAATCTAGTGCAGAGAGAACCTAACATCGATTTGTTATTACCCATATGAACCTACTTCCTGGGGTCTCCAATCACATAGGTTAGGTTACCATCTTTGTTGACTTCAAGTTTGGCCTAAGCCCCATCTCTTATGAGGTTTGAAGAATTAATTTTCTTCACACAGATTTAGTCAGTGAATCGGCCTAATTCATTTCTGACTTCACATACTCTGGAAATAATTCCATCTCTAAGTAATTGTATCACAACGTTGTGTCTCAATTTTAAGTATTCTTTTACAATTATATAATGTATTCTTTGCATTTATAAATTGTTGTTTGACAACCACATTACAAAGACACGGGAGGCATCACATCCTTCTATAAGGGAATATCGGCTAAGAAGTTTCTTAGTCCTCGGCCTCTAAAGTAGCCATCTCCAAAGTTATAAGCTTTGACTCCATAGTGGATGTAGTAGCTATAGTTTGCCCAGCTTCAGAGTTACAAACTCTGACTCCATAGCGGACCTCGCAACTATAGTTTGCTTGGCTGATTTTCTCACAATTGCACCCCTCGTAAGAGTGAACACATAAACACTAGTGGATTTTTTGTCACATTTGAATCAAAGATTCATTTAACATCACTGATACCTCCAAGATTCATATCACAATTTGTCAAAGATGTTCCAAGAGCTACTCCAAGAGTTTCAAGACATTTTTCTCGAGGTGTTCCCTAACGAGCTTCCTCTGATACGAGGAATTGAACATCAACTTGATCTGATCCGAGGCGCTATAATTCCAAATAGACCTGCATATCGTGCAAATCCTGAAGATACAAAGGAACTACAATAGAAAGTCGAGGAACTCCTTTGCTAAAGGTCAAATTCGTGAATCTCTTGTCCTTGTATTGTTCATGTTTACTTGTGCCTAAGAAAGTTGGTACTTGGTGTATGTATATAGATTTGTCATGTTGTTAATAAGATAATTATTAAGTATGTACATCCAATACCTTCAAATTAGAGTTAGACAAGGTGATGAATGGAAAACTAATTTTAAAAAAATGGTTTATATGAGTAATTAGTGATGCCTTTTGGGTTAACTAGTGGTACTTTCATGAGATTAATGAATCAGATTTTGAGGAATCATATTGGTAAGTTTGTTGTTGTGTACTTTGATGATATCTTAAAGTACTCTAAAAACTTACAAGACCTTGTTGAACATGTGAGAATTATTTTGCAAACATTGAGAGATGAGAAACTATATTCTAATTTGCCTAAATGTTCATTTTGTGTCTAAAGTTGTACTTCTTGGTTTCATTGTTAGTACAAAAGGAATACAAGTTGATGAATATTATACAACTAATATTTTCGATATTGCCAGAAAGTGTGTTTTTAAAATGGCCTACAAAAAAAAAATAGATGATGCACGTCATGTTGCGGATTTGTTTTTGAAAGACATAGTGAGACTTCATGGTGCTCCAAGAACAATTGCGAGTGACATGGATATAAAGTTCCTTAGCTACCTTTTCGAAATCAGTATGGGAAAAGTTGGGAACTAAGTTGTTATTCAGCACAACTAGTCATCCACATACAGATGACTAGACAGAAGTAACTAATCATACTCTAGGAACTATCCAAAGGGCAATCATGAAAAATAATTTGAAGAAATGGGAAGAGTGTTTACCTATTGTTGAATTTGCTTATAATAAAACTATTCTACACAGTTTTCACCTTTTGAAATTGTCTATGGATTTAATCTATGAACTCCTTTATATTTATCACCGTTACCATTAAAGGATCTAATTGGCTTGGGTGGAGTTAAGAAGGTTGAGACAATCAAGAGGTTTCATGAGAAAGTTCATCTTAATATTGAGCGTCAAACTCAAAAGTATGTCCACTCGGCAAACCAAGGCTGTAAGCAAGTTGTTTTTGAACCCGGTGATTGCAGTTTGGGTACATATGTAGAAAAAGAGGTTTCCAAACTCTGGGAAATCAAAGTTACATCCTCATCATGATGGACCTTTCCAAGTAGTGTCTAGGGTTAACAGCAATGCTTATGAACTAGAACTACTATATGAGTATGGTTTTAGTGCTACATTCAGTGTTGCTTTCCTATCTCCTTTTGATTTTGATGAATGGTTGAATTCAAAGAAGAATTAGCTTAAAGAAAGAGGGTATAAATGGAGATTATCGAGCTAACACTAATGAAGAGAAACATTTTATTGTCAACAATGGAGAGAACGAGCAAGTAGAGGTTGTGAATACTAGTGGAGGATCAAAAGATGTTGTCTTGAAAAATAATCCTTACATCCGTGATGTACTATCAAACATTGTTGGACCTATGACTCGTGCTAAACACAATAGGATGAATGAATCACTTAATAGTTTAATTACATATATATGGGAAAAAAAAGAAATCAAGTTTGAAAATTACAAGTCCAATAATATTAACTTGTTGCAAGTGACACTAAATGGAGGTTGCCCATTTAGGAAGAAGGATTATCGACCCTCAATCAAAGAGGAGGCTGTCGGTCCTACTCCTACACTTTGGGAGCTTGGAGTCATCCCTATCATTTAGGGATGACATCACTCAAATTTCTCTCTTTTTTTTTTCCTTTTTTTAAAGGAAAATGCAAGCAGTACCTGACAGGAAGACCCTGATTTTATTAATTTTAAAAACAAATAAGGTACATTCAATGCTTATGAACTAGAACTACCAGGTGAATATGGGTTTAGTTCTACATTCAGTGTTGCTTTCCTATCTCCTTTGATTTTGATGAAGGATTGAATTCAAGGAAGAATTCGCTTAAAGAAGGAAGGGATAATGGAGACCATCGAGCTAACAGAATGGAGAGGAACATTTTGTTGTCAACAATGGAGAGGACGAGGAAGTAGAGGTCGTGAATACTAGTGTTGATGGTCGTTCAATTTAAAAAATAAATAAGGTACATAAGGCAGCACTTAAGACTTGACTTGAAAAAGAAAAAATCATCTTACAAAGATTTTCAAAAATCCCTTGATGACTTCTGATGCAAATTACTACTAAAAAGTATCTTACAAAGATTTACAAAAATCCCCAAATAGTTCTTTTTTATATTTATTGTATTCCTATTATTTCAAATATCTTCCTATCACTTGGAAGGATAAGATTTTAAGTGATTCTATTATTTGTTATGTTTGAGTTTGTTCACAATAAGGAGTCAACTCATTGATGTTTTCTCAACTGTTGGATGAAAGCTATATCAAGATGGATGTCTAAGATCATACGAAAGAGATAATGATATGGTTCACACTCAAGGGAGATTCTACCTTATTACATGAAGGAATTTTTTTAGAGAATATATCTTTGTGTTCTGAGTTTTAAAATTCTTTCCTAAATAGACTTAAATTGTCTTAAGTCTATAGAAGTGTCTAGGTATGTTATCTTATCACTTAAAGATAACCGAGTCTTTTAGAGTTTGATTTGATTTTGATTTTATGAAAGTAGGGATAGTGTTGAAGAACTTATTTCTTCTCCTATTTCCTAGGATAATTCGGCCGCCCTCCCTCTAAAAATAGGGACTGAATATCATTCTATTCTAGATGAGTGAGATTATCAAATTGGTTTAGGATTTTTCCTTTTGTTGAGTTCTTATGAGAAATTCTTTTTTCAGTTGTTGCTTATAGGTTATGACAATTGTTAGACTTATCTATCTTGTGAGGTTTGCTTGAGCTCATAAATCTTATATCTATTGGGTTTTCTTATTCAATCTTCGAAAGGGGCCTCTACTTGCTTAGTTTTAGCTCACATCATTCTTGATTTCTGTTGTTCTGCCATCGAAGTCGTGGATTGATCCACGAGAGGTCAAATATCTTTTCTTTTTGTTGTGTTCGTGTGTTTTGTGTCCTTTTAAATCTGAATTCTCCAAATTCTATTGCCTACAATCTCTGCCTTTTTGAATAAAAAAAGTTTATCTTCTATCAAGATTGATTTTGTTCCGGATTGCTATATGAGCCTCTTAGGAGTTTATCAGAGACATACACCAAGTGAGTGGCATCCCAACTCGCCTGAGTGGTCTGCTGTTCTACAAAAGCTTGTAACTTTAGCTCTCTATTTTCTCTATCTTGCCTTGTAATCATGTTTTAGCTCTACATGGATTATGGGTTTAAAATACCGATTATGAGTAGCTAAGTCTTTTGTTTGGATTGAATCTCTCTTTTTATGTGAAAATACTTTAGATTTACATTTGGACGATATAAGTGTGCCCAGTTTTAGTGTTTGAATTAACCTTGTGTGTAGTCTTATCAACTATGCACTTGTGCATGTATACGCAGGGTATCTTGGAAGGGTAAACTCTGTTTAGAATGACTAAAATTGGCCGGTAACTAAGAGGTAGTAGTCCAAAGTTTCAACTAGGATCGCAAGATATCTAGTTGGCACAAGGCGATCAATTAGACTCTAGTTTTTAATGGCTTGATAGGACTTAAACACTCTGCTCGAAAGAGAGCTTGTTAGTCAATGGAGGAACTCCCTTAAGAAAATCGGTAGAGACTTAGGGGCACATTAGCTTCTGACCGGAGACACTTCATACCACATGGATGCATAATTATTGTAGAACTAAATAGGAAGGGAGAAGGATCCCCAGGCTATTTTACTCTCTCTAAGTTCCCTGTTTTCTCGCTAAGCTCCTGTTTTTCATCCCCAGGTTATTTTTGTGCATGATTTTTCTTGTTCAAGTCCTCTTGAAGTATCACAGTTTTTTTTGTCATGTCTTGTCAAATGGCTAGGTGAATCTCTTAAAATATTTTTTTTTTTGAAACAAGGTGTATTAGTTGTTGGCGTCCTAAACATCAGATTTGAGACCCTTTGTTTTGAGGCTCGTTTCTCCTATTCTTTTAATTCTTTTCCAAAATTTCTTTCTACAGATCTTCTTTTTTGCCCTAGTTTAAGTTGGCTTTCACCAAATGTGAAACAGATGTCTAGGCTGTCTAGAAACTCGTTTTAAATGTGACATAAAATTTGAAGATTTTAGTCAGAAAATCTGCTTTGGGGTGTTGTTTTAAAGGACTTTATTTTTCTGATTTTTGAACTTGTCATTGATTTCTTTTGGTGAAGCTTCTCTTTATTTGTCACAGTACGTTGTTTAATGTTTTGTTAAAAGGATTAATAGTTTGTCTATAAATGATCTTTAAACATGACGCTTCTGCCACCCTAGTGCTGAAATTTTGTAACATATAACTTAGGACTGCTGAATCTAAACTCCTACTTATTTATTTTCCTGGTCAGTAATGTGTATAGCTTAGCTTGTGGGCTAGGCGATCATAGGATAGTTAAGCAGTATATGTAAGTGGTCAAGGTCAAAATAAGCCAGGTGAGTGCTCTCTTTCATTTTTAAAAATATTTATTTCATGCCTTTCTTTTTAAACACTATACTTCTATACAAGCTGTGTCTGGATGAATGTGACTGTGCATGTGTGCCTTTGTAATGGTTGGTTGCCATATTCTCCAACAGTTGGGTTGCTTCTCCCACGTTCTTCATAATAAATGCACCTCCAGCAGATGAATCAAGGGACTCTCTTAAGGACTAAGTCAGGCCATTTTAGAAAATACCTAACCTCATGCGATCCTCAATCCCATGCTGCCGGCATTCCCTAAGCAGCTCCTTAAATCTTTCCCAGGACTCGTAGAAAGACTCATCTCGATGTTGCTGGATGGTTAATGAGTCATTGACACTCCAAAAGAAATAAATACCTACTTAAAACTATTAGCTAGTGGTAAGCAGTGTTGTTTCACAGAAACAACAATTAACCGCTTAAAATCTGATTATTGTGCAAAACAAGGAAAAACAAGCTAAACAGATTTGTCACTTGGGAGAGTGAGAATAGTCACTTGATAGAGTGAAGAGTGAAAGGGTCAATCCCCTTCCTATATTTATGTTCCAGTTTTGATTCATGTAATCCTGTTGTGTATGATTTATTGTTTGATCAGGCACATATATTCTATATAATTCCTCTCAGACAGAATAAAGAGTCCTAGATTAACCAAATTACATACATCTCAGTTAGTGTAATTCATTAATCTAAACCATTTAATTCTTAAGCCCTATATGATCACCTATGCTAATGCACCTAACTCTCGTTGATGATTGAAACCAAATGGTAGATCTCCTCCTTTGTCATAAACTAGTTTAAGCAGTTCTAAAGTTATGTACCCCTTCTCAGATCTTCATAACTATGCATGGACAATCAATTAAGTTTCCAGTTTAAAAGGTTAATTTAAACACTTAACTAGAAACAACGCCTCATCTAGGAAACTGAATTAAAACCTTCACATAAAGATAGTAGGGATTGAACCCTTAACTGAGTTTAGCTACTCATGTTTATTGAGCAACATGACAGCAACAAAGTACAAAAGATTAGTCATGATTAAGATTAAAAGGTTAGAGGATAGAAGATACAAAAGATCAGTCATGATTAAGATCAAAAGGTTAGAGGATAGAAGGGTGAAGTGGTGGCAGGGTAGATTTTGTCTGCTTATTTTGGCGAGTGGCCTTCGCCACTTAACAGAGTGACAATCTTCACTCTTGGCTCCTGCTACTACCTTGTTTCTACCCAATTAACTTAACTAACTAAACTGTCTTTAGACTGATTCTATTTACCCAATCTGTTGTTTTCCTACTAATGGCTGACTATTTATAGAAGATTGGAGAGGTTTGGATTGGTAGAGTTTTGGCCTTCTTTCTTACAGCAGATTGGTGGAGGCACTTACAGCATCTTGAAGGAATTTTTTATTTAGCAATTGGCAAGTTGTTGTCTTCTCTTTGGCATCTCCATCCTTCCTCAGCCGCAATTAGCCACTTTCTACTCATATTGCTTCCTCTTCTTAGTCTTCTTCTCTGGCACATTCTCACCATTTTCAGCCACAAATCTCAATTTCTAAATTCTTTAATCCTCAGCCGCACAACTAGCAGCAGTCAGCAAGCAACAGCATCACCAGCATGCTTCCTTCCATCATTGCCTTTCAGCCCCCAATTCAGCCTTAGTCTTCTACCCTTTTTCTTCCTCGTTTCCTGGGATCACTTGCAGCACCATTGCTCACCTGTGTACAGCAGCCAATCCATCAGTTCAGCAGCAGCAGTCACAGAAGGAGAGTTCCAGAGTTGCAGCTGCTATTTTTCACATATTCTCCCTCTTTCTCTTCTTCAACTTGCAGCAGCAACAATTTGCAGTGATGGCGAAGCAATTCCTTCCTTGGGCAGCAAGATTTCAGCTAAGGACTCCTCCTGATTGACAGCAGCAACTTGGCAGCAGAGTAGCTGGCAATTCTTCTCCTCAATTGAGTTTGCTGCTGCAGAGTTCTTCCAATTGGGATCAACTGTCATCAATCCTCATCCTTCAGACAAGATTACTCCCCTTGCTTTAGCTTTGATTGATCCTCCAGCCCTTGATTTCTAGCAGCTTCCAGTTTGGTCCTTTTTTATGCCTTTTGTGTACTTTGGCCCCAATTTATGCTGATATTCCACATTGATCCTCTGATCACCCTGAAATAAAAAATCAACCCAAAAGTAAACTAATTCTATCTAATTGACACCAAATTATAAGTAAAATTGAGTAGAAAATGCATGTTAAAAAGGTATATATATTTTAGTGTTATCACTGGAACACCATCATTGCAGTCCTAAAATATGTAGCTTTGGAAGGTGGGAAATACTTTGTCAAGAATGCTTGACTCAGCTCCTGCCAGTTGGAGATTGAGTTTTTGGGCAGAGAATTTAACCACGTTTGAGCTTCATCTTACAGAGTGAATGGGAACAATCTCAATTTGATGTCATCCTGAGATAGTCCATGAATTTTGAATGTATTGCACACCCTCAAAAAGGTTCATAGATGGTTGTTCGGGTCCTCATGTGGTAAACCATGAAATAGACAGGCTGTCTAAACCCATTGTATTATGTTGGACTTGAGCTCAAAGTTATCACCCTCCACATCTGGAAACATAAGTGATGATTGAACCTCCTCTTGTTGAGGGATGAAATAAAGTCTCAACAATCGGGTTGAGCCTACTGAATTTCAGCTCCACCATCATTTCTGATGTTTTCTCTATCTAAAGCTTCCATGGTATCAAAAGTTCCCTCCTTGGCTTCAGTAGCTGCAGCAGCATAATGAGCGTCTGATTTTTCTTGGAGTGGCTTCGATTTCAGGGTCAAAGAACAATCCCTTAGGGGGGATTGCTCCTAGTCATGCATCAGAAATCAAATAACCCAAAGTAACAGGTAACAAAACAGAGCGGGTTTGATCTTGGAGTTTATCTATTAAAAAAGCAGAGTACAAAAGTGATGAATAGTAACCAATTTTCAGAGATATTTTACGCCGTCCCTGGCAATGGCGCTACTTTTGATGGGTATCGAATCCACCAAAATAAAACCTACTTAAAACTTGTAGAAAGTGATAGGAAGGGTCGATCCCACAGAGAAGGGAAATACAAAAGAAAATTGGGTTCCAGTGCAAATTACGCAAGGTATGAACAGAATTAAGATTTGGGCAAGTGAGTTTATGACTTGAGTAAGTGGATGAAGCCTAGGGTCGTCCTCCTCTCTACTCTATATAAATATACTTTGATGTTCTTTCTCTCTCTGTGTTGATAATCATAAGCAGAAATGTTGGTTCTTTCCCATTCTCATCACTATGTTAATGGATCGGTCAGGAGTACATTTTGGACTGAGAGATAGGTGATCGGAGTTGCCACTGCCATGGCATTTAGAACCACCACCACCACTGCCACCCCTTGCGGGATTACCAAACCTTGGTTATCAGGGGAGTCACTAGTTCCTTTCCTTTTTCTTTTATTAGTTTTTGTTTTTATTTTTTGTAAATTCTGTTTGTCTCCATTTTCTTCATCTCCTTCTCTGTTTCTTGTTATCAGCATTAGGGACAATGCTGCATTTAAGTTTTGGTGGGGGGGGGTGAAATCTATTTTTAGGTCTCTGTTTTTAGGTCTGTGTATACGTGTGTTCTGTTTTTGGGTTGTTTGCCCTGTTTTCTCGGCTTTTCCTTTGTTTTGTTTTTTCTGTCTGTGGTTAAGTTAGTTAGTTTTTGTGTGATCTTTTGTGTTTAGGTCAAATTGAGAATGCATGCTAAGTAGATAGTCAAATGTCGAGGATGAAAACAGAATTAAGGCTCACATTTTGCTGAACACTTGTTTAAAAACTAATTGACCAAGATTGAAATCTACTTCCACTTTCTTATGCACACAGTTCACTTGACAAAGTGTTGTTTTAGACTTAAAGGTTAAAATTTGAAAAATTTTCCTGCATTGTTGTGATCTATATAGGAGCTCACTTGTCTGTTACCTGGGGAGACTGTGATCCTGGAAATAGATTAACGCAGCCAGTATGGTAGTCTCGATTTGAGCTCATAGTGGTTTGGAAAAGCCTGAAATACCTGGGAAAAAGGGGAGTTGGCGGTTAAAACTGAGGTTAAGTGTTTAGCTTATTGAGAGAGTATAGGCAGAGTGTCTAATGTGGCATTATAAATCCTTGAGAGGTGAGGCATGACACCTAAGGAGAGGAGTGTCCTTAGACCTGGTGAGATGAAAAATATAGATGGTTAGAATGCCATAAAAGCGCTGAAAATGTGCTTGGTAAAGGCCTGAGTGGGAAAGATACAGAAGAAAGCCAACTTGGACAAATGGTAGAAAAGGGTATTGTTACGCCCCAACTGTTAGGTCTGTCCCAATAACTATTTGATTATTCGTCTTCGTTGTACCCAAAATGGTTAACCCAAATTACTAGTATAGGTGGCAGCAGAGCCTTTTATACTGATCACCCCCCCCCCACCATCCACCGGTGAGGGATTTTGTTTCACGAGCCAGCTTGACATGCTAGCTGATGGGGATCTCACACTCAACTCCCTTTTGGATTCTTGCGTCCCCGCAAGGCCCAAGACACACACCAGCACATACAGTTGGCCCAGGGTCCCCTAGAACAGATGTGTTTCACTTGTCTCATAGCTATGAGCTCAGAGGTGTGTCCGCGCTTGTCTCCTAATTGTGAGCTCAGAGGTGGGTCCGCACCCGGACTAGGTCAGATCTAATACTAATTGTAATGCCCCAACTGTTAGGTCTATACCAATAACTATTGGGTATTCATCCTTGCTGTATCCAAAATGGCTAACCCAAGTTACTAGTATACCAAGCAGATGAACCTTATATACTGATCATCCTCCCTACCATCCACCGATGTGGGGACTTTGTTCCACGAGCCAGCTTCACATGCTAGCTTATGGGGATCTCACAAGTATGAGGGTGCAAGATGTAGCCAATGTGCTAGCAGTTCAGAGTGGAAGCCCTTAGTCTCAATTCCAGTTAGAATACCCTAGTTGCAGACTCGGTGGAAATAGGTACAGATCCAGGAATTTCCACTTTTGTTGAATTGAACTTAACTTAAAAAGGAAAATCAACACTTTGTTCTGTGTTATGTCATACACACACTTGGAAGTGAGTTTCTGTCTTGCGCATGTGGTTTTGAACTTTACTTGTACATAACCTGTCTCTGATGACACCTATTTCTGAGACAAATTTTTTACTGTTCCCTATACTGCCTTCTCATGTTAGAGTCAGTATGAGGTGATAGATGTTGTGCCTGCTTGAGGAAAAGAAACTCTTTAGTATGCTCCCCGAAATGACCTCAAATCAGACCAAAGGTTTCGGCATTCTAAGCTGGTGGATTTCGTATAAACTGCTGAAACATAAAATCCATCTTCCAAAGATGGATGTGACACTTCAAAATGCAGTACTTGTTCTCGATCAGCCAGCAACACCACGCTGAACACATTTTGATAGAAAACCCAAATTTTATTAGAGGATGAAGAAAAAGCTACATGAAACTGCAACATTCTTCGTATTTCCTCAATATGATGGCTCTCGATCATCGGTTCTAGAATTATTAGAAAAGATATTGAATGCATTCGAATCGGCATCTTTAATATCAACTGAGCCACCTTATTCTTTATTCCCCTAATATTCTAAATTAGTTGCTTAAACATTAAAAAAATTGGAGAGACAGAAACCAAACTTAGAGGAAACGTGCAGATCACCTAGGAACTAGGCCTTCCTCCATTTTCAGTCTTTTAGCCGTCATTTTCCGTCCTCTTTTCCAAGTTACAGTGATGATACCTTAACTCAGATCGTCAAGATGTGACTCTTCCAATTCACCCTCAGACCATCTTCCTTTATCTCCCAGCATCTCCTCCAGCATACTACTTCTCTTCGCAAGATGATCGTCATTCGAAGCATAATGTATTTTATTTAGTGAGCCCATAGCTGGTGATTTTTCCATTTGATTCAATTCCTCAGCTTGAACATCTTCATGTGCATCATTTGAGAATTTTTGGGATGTTTCCTCTTGATTCTAATCGTCAAAGTGAGCACCCCTTGAAGGATTTGTCATTGTTGGAGGTGTCAAACTTCCAAATTTTCCAGAGGGCCAAATCTGTTTCTATTTTTTGCAGTCAGAGGCAAAACAGCGCACCGTGTATTGTCATCCAGCACCATTGAAGGATTTTGAGCAATTGATTTTTGTGGCTGCTTCCCTGTGTCATCTACAACGTCAACTGGAATTTTTTTTTTCCTTTCTTATTAACCCCGAAGAACTTGTCTTTGCCTGATTCTCCACTTCAAGTACAAGTTTGTTAGATTTCTCTGTTGCATTTCTAGGTTTAGGCTACCATTTAGGCGATTGTTTGACCAAAATTCCTTTTGCCTTGTGCTGCTTCTGCTTGATCAGCTTGTCCTCCCGCAACTGTTTTGCGTCAAGCGTCTCCCCCCCCCCCCAGATCATTGCTTAAAACCTTCTTCTACCTACATTCTGAGTCCTTGTGACCAATTTTGTAGCATTGCACACAATATGAAGGGATATACTCATATGTAAAAAAATGTTCATATTTCTTACCCTTCTTTCAATTTTTATAGAAACTGAAAATTCTTTATGCTTCGTGAGATCTACTTCGACACAAATTTGAGCTACAGAGGGGTATGTTAAATTCAAAGTTGGGGTGTCGACTTCTAGAGGTTTGCCGATCACAGTGGCAATTGAGAATAGAATTTATGGATTCAAAAACTCAACCGGCAGCTCGTGTAGGGCAACCCATATTGGCACTACTGGAGGACATTCCTCAAATTTGAAATGCGGTTGCCATTTAAGAGTCCGCATAGAAAACCCTTTCATGTTCACGAAGTTTGAATCCAACAATGCTGGAAATCATCTTCTCTTTCGAATCTTACGAGAATATGTCTAGGGTTCATTAGAACAACATCAAAGACTCCTTGAAACCCTACTTTTTCCAATTTCTTTCAGAACTCTTCCATTTTGGGCCTTCTATAAGAGAATTTGCCTACCAAATCCCATTGGTGAGGGGCAATAAGCTTCTCGTATTTGTCATCTTCAAGTTCAAGAACCGGTGAGCCATTTACATACATAACTTGCTTATATTATTTATTAGCTGCGAATTTTGATTCCACAGGTTGTTTAGAAAAAGCTTTCAAAGGTCCGTGGCGGCCCTGTGGTGATCGCCAAAGAAGGGCCAGCAGCCATAAGCCCAAGATCAAAGGGAAGTTTGTTGTCATCGCGAACTAGGGTTAGGGTTTCGCTTTGAGAGAGAGAACCGCATATAGATAGATTTATTTATCCTTACCTTCATTTAAGTACCAACAAATTTAGTAGAACATTTTAATAGATAGTTCTTTTATTTGGCCAAGTCTTAAGCACTGACTTTTATAATTTTATTTATTATTTAATAAAATCAAAGGAATGACCGCTAGGTACCACCTTGGATTTCGTTATAAAAAATGAAAAGGGGTGGAGTGATAATTTTATGTATTGTGGGAGTTATTTTTGTATTTTAAAATTATAGGGGAGTTCTAGTGATAAAATATTATTATTTTATTAATCAACTAGCGGGATAAGATTGAAATTAACGGAATTAGACGAAATTTGCCAAAAAGTGAAACTATTCAGATGAAATTGCCTTCTGAGTATTCTTTTAGGTTAAATTGACACGGGGCGCAAGTTTTGGATCAAATTGTTCATTTTCTCATTTTTGGGTCCAAAGAACTATATTCTTCCATTGCCATTCATGGGTAACTTTTTTTGTATAAAATACCAAAAATAAAAGTTATTGATGAACATTATCTTATAGATTTCTTTTTATGTAAAACTTTTTCCGGTCATGTGATTTTTTTTTTTATTCATCATTTCACAACAGAAAAGATATTTAACATTCATTCATAAATCTTTGACCTTTTCTGCTATTAGTAATAGACGGGAACAAGAGTTTTCATCATTTTTTTTCTTCTTTTTTCCCATTGTTTTATCATTTTTCATCTTCGAATTGGTAAAGTCCAGATCCATGTCCAAATATTTTGTCTATCATGTGAGAGCTGCCTAAATTTTGGACCTTTTGGGGGAGTACCCATTGGACTCTGCAGGCCGAAAAAGTTAATAATAGCCTAATAATCTATTGGGCCTGACAGTCGGCGAGCTTGCCCAGAATCACTGAAACAAACCAAAAAAACCTTACAAGATTAGAATTTGGAAACAAAAACTGAGAAATGATAACTTTGAAATAAACAATCTTCTGTGCGATTCCGATCGAAGACCGGTTCCCAAATTAACGCGGCTTCTTCCCGTTACCGGCGAGATAATCCCGGCGTTGCCACCTCCAATTCTCCTCTTCCGTCGTCGGTGACGGACTCTGTCCACCCTGTAATTTGCGTTCGTTTTTTCCCCTTTGTTGGCTGGCTTCAATTTTTCGATGTCTTTTGACTAACTGAAAACGTGTCAATTGATTTAGTCAGTTTCTGTTAGAACTCGGAAGTCTTCGAATTTCAAAATATTGTTATGAAAGTTTTGGTTTGGTCTTGGATTTGAATCGTTGCTAGTTTGTTATCTGTTAATTTTTTTGGCATATAATGCAGGGATTATTATATTATTGATTAAGAAAATGGGTTTGAAACAAGCAATTAGGAGCTTGGATGCGTTCCCGCGAGCTGAAGAACACTTATTGCAGAAAACAAAGTCTGGAGCTTTTGGTACATTCTTCACCTCTGCATCAGTATATTTTTGCCTTAATTATTTACCAGCTTAATTTACTCTAGAGTTCTCTATGATCATCTCCCTTTCAGAATATTTTTTATTGTTTTCTTTTTTAAATGAGATGAGTTGTTCATGTAGTGAAATTTGTCTCGTGAAGGTCGCTAATACACTTGCAAAAATATTTAGTAGATTCGATGAAATTGATTGCAACGTGTTTATGGTGGTTCTGGCACATATATGAGGCCTGTGTGTTTATTGGGGTTCTGACTCGGTTGAGACCTTTAGATGCACCAAGAGTTCTTTAATCAGGCCAATGATGCACTCAAATCATTTTAAAATGGCAAGGGCTTAAGAATACAGAAATCCAATGATGGTGCACCTTAGGATTTGAATGGTATTATATGGGTGGCTGTCTGGAAACTTTGTCTTGGAGTCATATTTTAGTGACTAACGAAAAGCGCTTCAGCTGGAAGTTGGAGTAGTTGTAAATACCTATTCCTTTGTTTGAATAATTATAGCTTTGATAGCAAGTCAGGTAGCAGATGATAAAGCTTAAAGCAAAAAATGGTAGAATAGTTTATTCTATAGTTGCTCCGTGAAACTTTGATGACTGGTTCAAGTTTATTGTGAAAATCACCTGGAGATTAGCTGGAAATGACAGAGAACAACCTCAGTGGTTCGAAATGGTTAAAACATGCTTCTAGCATACAGAAAACTGAACTCACTATCAATGTTGTAGATATAGGTGTATATTTCAAAGCCTGCATTCTGTCCGATTGAACTAGGACGAGTGTGGTAGTTAAGAAAACCAGGTCTTAGGCTGGCTACAGAGCAGAATGCAGTGGGAAAAAAACTCAAAGAATTCTGTAGGGTAACAAGGTAAAAATCGCAGGAGAACAGGAAGAAAACCTAAGAATCACTCTTAGGGCCCTTTGGCATCACACCAAGGGGTTTTGTTGTATCACACAACAATGCCGTAGCAAAGCTTTTTCCCGGGACCTAAAACTACAAACCAACAACAAATAGGAAATTTAGTCTTAGTTTCCTAAAACTAAATTTCTTTTGACGACCTAAAACTTAATCTATTAGGTAATTAAACTGAATACCAAAAAATGGGAACTCAGAAAAATGTGGGACATAGAAAAATTACTGAAGTACCCCTTATTCTTGAAAATACTAAAATAACAACTAATCAAATTTCTGCTTATTTAAATTCTTATGAATATTAACTAACCAAAGTTCTAATACTTTGGTTTCTTCCTTGTATCATGATGATCCTTGGCATAAGTACAGAAGAACCTAGAGATAGAGTTCTCCTACCCTTTCTTGTCCACATCACCGATAGTAGCGATATATGTTGGTAGAAGAAAATTGGAGCAATATGGAGGGCCATAAAAATTTTATTTTCACGAAATCATTGCTTGAAGTACACTGAATTGGGAGTATCATCCATTGAAAGTGAGTGAACCGGGGTCTGATAAATCTGAATTGTGTTTCAACTTATCAGGCCTGGCCTTAGCTAATTTTTAATGTACTCTGACTTGATCTGGGTTTCAAAATTACCTTGTTTTTGACATTTTAACTATTTGCCACAGTACATTTTAGGTGTTGAATTTATTTGCTACTGATTATAACATTACATTGCTAACTTGATGCTTTTTTTTTTTTTTTTCTGTTTCTATAGTTTCCATTGTTGGACTAATCATCATGGCAACGTTATTCGTGCACGAGCTGAGATACTATCTCACTACGAATATTGTTCATCAGGTCTTGAAGTTTTCTTGTTCTTCCTCCGGTTAGCAGATATTGTTGTCTTTACAGTTTAAGATCTGCTGCTTTTTAGTTACTTGTTGCTTTCTGCATCTCTTTCCACTTTGTATGATTCAAGGTGCTCTGGTGACTTCTCTTGATAAGAATAACTTGTCCCTTTACAGATGGCCGTTGATTTGAAACGAGGAGAAACTTTACCAATCCATATTAATATGACTTTTCCTTCTTTACCATGCGATGGTTAGTACTTTATCACGTGTCCTTGCTTTTTTTATTTGTATTTTTTTTATGAAATGACTGCAATTGGGATGAGATCATTCTAGTAGGTCTTTGAGCTCGCGTCTTTGATTTCTAAAATTTGTGTCCTTCCAGTTCTCAGTGTTGATGCTATTGATCTCTCTGGAAAGCATGAGGTAGACCTTGACACAAATATATGGAAGGTTGACTCTCTCTCTCTCTCTCTCTCTCTCTCTCTCTCTCTCTCTCTCTCTGTGTGTGTGTGTGTGTGTGTGTGTGCATTTGAAACTCCGAGAGATAGGTGCCTTAGAAACATTGAGGACCGCTGAAGTTTTAGATTCCTGTCTAGCATTGTTTAATTGTGCCAAAACTATGTTGACCAATTGGTTCTAGTTATGTTGGAATGACTGTTACTGGGAAAGTAATTTATTTGGGATCTTGGTTTGACCACCTTATTCTGAATTAGAAAATGAATGTGTTTTGAATCCTATATTGCTGAAGTTATTCTCTCAATGTACTGTACGGAGTATCTCCTTGGTAGTTCATTTCGTATCAGAATATCTCCTAGTAGGATTCTGCACCCCTTTCTCCTTCCCTACCGTGAACTTTTAGCATTAGATACATCCCAATTTGCTCTTTTTTCTGATTGAATGGGTTTTTGCAGCTACGGCTGAACAGCAACGGACTTATAATTGGTACTGAATACTTGTCCGATCTTGTGGAGAAGGAGCACGCTGCACACAACCATGGTAAAATTTTTTCATCTTTACGCTTTCCCATATAATGCAGTTTTTATCTGGGGCATAAATCATAATTTGTATAAAATCATTGACATGAGTCGAATTTGGAAATTTGTAATGACATCCCTCATGTTAAATTTTCTTGGATTTTTTATTCAAAAGAACAATCTTATTGTGTGAGGGCTGGATGAGAGATGGCATGGAAAAAGATTATTGAAAAGAAGCATAGCAACTTCAATTGCAAGTGTTGAGTAATTGTAGATATGCTTCTTACCTAGAAAAGTGAATTGATGCCCTTTAAAGTACATGAATGGAAGTTATTCTTGGCATTAGTTTATAGTTCTTGTTGCCTTGCCCTCCAGCTCCAGGATGACAGAATTTGTGATTTAATGGGATCTTTTGAACTCAGTGGTTAGAGCCTTAGAGGTTTCTGTATTTAAGAGGCCACTGTTTGGGGAAAAACACTTGGCCTCTTTTGTCCCACCCAGTTTTGCTCATGTACATGTATATGCTTCCATATCCAAGCCTCGGTGTTTGCATTATGTAGGAAAAAGGGAGGTCTTTCCCTTGTTATCGCTTGTAGTTGTGATCAAGTGAGTGCAGATTTTTGAAGAAGGAAGAGTTCCGGTATTTCACTTTTTGCATATTAGCTGGAATACTAGATGTCCTCTTTTGTTATTTCGGTTGTCCATACGTGTACCAGAATGCTACCCATAAACTACTATTGGGCATGGCATGTCATTATTTTCATTTTCCACACTACTGTTGGATTTCTTGTTGCTAAATGCAATTTGTTGAACTTAGTCAAATATACAAGTCAAGCATAGTAGGACTTATCTATTGCAATGCATATTTTACAATGGAGGTGGAATGCTGAGTCCAGCATGTTGTTCTGCTAATGCTAAGATTGTGTTTAGTTGGCGCCTTTTTAGATTTTGATATCATGTGTAAATATGTTTATGTGATGCTTTGAATAGCATATAATTGCTGGTTATTGCAGATGATCTCAAAGACCATCATGATGACCACGACCGTAAAGTTCATCTGCAAGGTTTTGATAAAGAAGCAGAAGATATGATCAAGAGGGTGAAACAAGCACTGTCTCATGGAGAAGGCTGTCGGGTAGGCTGTCACTGTGTTCTTAAGTTCAGGTTCTCTTGATGTTTGAAATAATTAATGGTCATTGCACTTGCAGGTCTACGGTGTTCTAGATGTGCAGAGGGTTGCTGGGAACTTCCATATTTCAGTTCATGGGTTGAATATATTTGTTGCTCAAATGGTCAGTTGTCTTTGCAGCCATTGTCTTTTACCTTTGACTATAAGTGGCAATTGTGAATATGATGTTTGTTCTAGATTTGTTGAACTTATTAAATTAGAGCCGATGAATGCTGAGAATTATCTTTTTATGCAAATATGAAAACCTTGATACCCTACCCTAGAATGAAATTTAGATTTTATTCCGGTCCGGTGCACAATTCATGTCTGCCTGGCAATGTTAGAGGCTAAAGTATGGATGTTCCTGGAATAAGATAATGTACCACGATCAGTCTGGTAACTGGTGAAGAGCAGAGCAGCTTTTTAAAGCCACAATCCTGCAAAACTAATTCTGGAATTATACAGCAATAAGTAAAACTCCGAGATTGACTCTTTCTTTCGTTTGTTGATTGAAGAACCTGTGTTCTGGTTTGTGTTTTTAATGAGTGACCAATTTTAAACCGCGAAAGTATATTCTAGAGAATGCCAAGATAGTTTTTCATCCCCAGTTACTCGGTGAAAGTATATAAAATTATGTGTGCCGCTCTTCTTGCAGATATTTGAAGGAGCCACTCATGTCAATGTCAGTCATATTATTCACGATTTATCGTTTGGGCCTAAGTATCCTGGCATTCACAACCCACTTGATGGGACAACAAGGATTTTGCGGGAAACAAGTGGTACATTCAAGTACTACATAAAGGTTTGAAATTTTTAGTAGAGAAATAAAGCTACTGTTGTTTCTCAAATGTTAGATTTCCTATTACAAGTCATTGGATACTGAGAATAACCGAATTCATTAATTTTTCGACCATAGGTTTTTTATTAGCCTTTTCGCGTTCACATGAAGCATATTTGGCTACATCTGTTATAATCTAGAAGTAATTGGTTTTTCTAAACACATGGGAATTTGCAATAACCTTTGTTTGCTCTGTGCAGATTGTCCCTACAGAATATAACTATATTTCGAAAGAAGTGCTACCAACTAACCAATTCTCGGTTACAGAGTATTTCTCACCCATGACCGAGTTTGACCGTACCTGGCCAGGTTTTTATTGGTTTTAATATTTTGCAGAATTCCTGTAATTTATACTTTTAAGGTCTTTTAATTGCTGGAAGTCTACTGACTGATTTTTTCTAATCTACGCAGCGGTATACTTTTTATATGATTTATCACCAATTACTGTCACAATCAGAGAAGAACGTCGCAATTTCCTCCACTTCATTACCCGGCTTTGTGCTGTACTGGGTGGGACATTCGCCTTGACAGGTTTGGTCTTGTAATTTACCTTTTGATATAAAATGGGATAAGAGATAGTTAGCAAATCGAAAATTGACTAACAGAATGTGTTTGTAGCGTGCAATTTATTACTTGACTAAATTTTGATACTGCTCAGAGATAGCTCAAAATGGAACACTACCAATGGGGCTGTTTTAGTAGTATAAATCCAATGAAGAGTAGTTATATTAGGTTTCGAAGAGAAGAATATTGGCTGTTATAAGTGGTCCGTTGCATGTAGATGAATCAACATTGTTGGCCAACATTGCCATACAAAAGCCTCATGTAATGAGCTATCGAATCACTTGTAGCTGTCTCGATTCCACTCTCATTTCTGTGGAGTAATTGTCTCCGGGTCGTTAGTCTGTCATTGACGATAATGGATTTTGAGGTAGGATATGAGGTTTTAGAAGGACGGGAAGTCTATAAATTGATGCTTGATTGACCGAAGATCATGTCAGAGAAAGTACAAGAAAATAAGAATTAGAAAATAATGAACTCTTATTCTTTCTAACTTGAGATGTAGCTTTTGTTTCTGTAACTTTCATTCCATGGATTTGAAGATGTTACAAGCAAAAGGTAGCTGCATCAAGCACTATTTATTTGATTAGCTTATTTAATACCTCGATTAAATAGTCACATTACCAGTAAAGAATTTACTAATAAGAATTTGTTTAGTTTTACATAAGTGATGAATTGGGCTAAAGAATTGGGCTTTGTTGCTGCACTCCTTTTAGATATTTCTTGTTCAGCAAGCAAGACAATTTTTTTCCATTTTTGTTTTATGATATAATAATGATAGTGTGAGGTTTAGTTTTCATGTTTTTGACGTATCGTATGTTCTTTCTACTACGGTGGTTATGGCAGGAATGTTAGACAGATGGATGTATAGGCTGATGGAAACACTCATCAAGCCCAAATCCAGAATTATTGTGCGATAGATTTGGATCAGTGAAAGATGGCACTTCCATTATTGAGATCGTCTCAACCTCTTTGTATACAACATGAGTTAGAATCGGCTGCCAAGAGCACACCATAGATTATGTGTATTAGCAAACGTTAGTTTTACTTGTTGAGTTTCAATTTGTAGCATATTGTGTTCCTACTATCAGAATTTTGGTTTAATGTAATGGCTTTCTCCTCGAGTTTTACCATGCGTGTGTAGTCTTCTTCAATGATTAAGTGGCAATGTGCAAGCAGTTCAGATCAGAGACTGTCTAGGACTAGGTTTCTTCCTAGAATATTTCACATAGTCTCTATTCAAGCATCCTGTTCGAAATGATACTGTTTCTGGATGACTGAGAAATTCAAACACAAAATCCATCAATTATTTTCTAAATGACCATTGGTGCATCAGGGAAGGTATAAGTTTCTCAGTTCTCACAATGTTGAGATATAAAGGGTAGAAACTGGAAAACAAGAAGCAAAAAAAAGGGGGGAAATGTTTCCTCACTCGCCAAAACCTGCTGCCTCGTGAGTACAAAAAATAAGAAGGATTAGCCCTTCGTACTATTTGAAATCTCGGTTGAATGATTAACATATTTCACTAGCTTGTGTTGGCCAAAATCTAACAAAACCTGGTACATCCATAATATGTTGGAGCATTTGAAGGGTACACAAGTCATATGGAAGCCATATTATGTTGGGATTTTGCGTTGTCCGGCCAGTAAGTCCTGCTGCCGGTTACCCAATTTGTGCCTTACAAGATTTGCAGGTCCCCTGTTATAATGGAGCTCATACATCATGGATCCGGAGTCCTGGCTTCCAGATGCCTATTACTGTCAGCTGGTTCACCGGAGAGATTATTCACTGTTGAATGTTGGAAATGATGATCTTCGAGATGATTATTGTACTGATGTTCCTGGTGTCTTAGCTCTTGTCCATGGTGCTGCGGCATCCCATCTGGATGCTGTTGAGAAGATTGTTGTCGACTCGTTCTCCATCTTAAGTACTCCACAACAAGTGAATTGGTGCTGATTGCAATTCCAAAACCAGTGAACGACGATAGCAGGACTGAGAGAAGTGCATTTACATTGAGCTGCAAATACGAACCAATTTAATCATTAGTTATGTCTACTCTTATCTGCAAGGTAAGCAACTGTTGGAAATATACTGCCAGAAGCAATGCCTAGAGCTACAAGGAAGAGAATGTTTTACCACTGTGTAAAATATGTGAGCAAAGAGGATGACCATTGCAAATTGGAATGAAGCATAAGCCCACATATAACTCTTACTCACTGCCAAGCATTGTATGGAATTCATCAAGAATGAACATTTCAAGAATATTAAGTAGGAAAATCTGTCGAATAAATAGAATATGTTTGGCATGATGGATCTGTAAGTTCAATATCAGGAAGAACGTGTATAAGTGTTTCTATACTACCAAAACAGATTTGTTTCACCTAACCAAATTATCTATCGCCACGAATGAAACATGCTGTAATTTGTACAAGAATGCCAGATGACTATATAATAGAATTTCTATCGACTTGACCAGAAAGAAAAGGAAATTTTAGATAAACCTTACCCATGGAAGAAGCTATCATGGTTGATACGAAGCCTAATACACAAGAAAAAGGTAAAGAGATAGCAAGAGCACGAGGTCCTTTGTCAGATACCTGCATAAAGACATCAGGTATAACAAAAATTTTGCTTCAAGAAAATATATGCTGAAATGCAGAAAGCAGCAGAATGCTGGATGTTTTCTCGTTCATTTACAATTTTATTTTAATTCAAAACTACAGAAAGAATGAAACCAAAAATTTGTCTGGATTCCCTTGTGGTATCTCGCTATTAAATTTGTACGAATTTATAAGGGTAAATATTTCTATGAACAGAAACTATCTTCGCAACCAGGGTCAAAAGACTACAATGCAAGGGAAAGTTGCACGCACAGCAAATTAAAAGAAGTAACAGTTAAGGAACACAGCGACATGCGCGGCAACTTATTTGCAAAGAAACATTGGAAAAGGAAAATGGAATTAAGTTGCACAGAGAGCAAAAGTACCAGAAGCTGCTCAAGAAAGCAAAAATACGCGAGCATGCTGATCATGACCAGGATAGGCACATCTTGCCAAATCCTAATGAGAAGGAAGAAATAAGACAGGACATGAGCTCTAGAATTAGCTTTAATTTTCAGTTTCAAAGTGCTGCCCTAAATTGCTCGTTTACTGCAAATGAATCAACATAGAATATGAAAGCAAAATGAGGCTAAATGGACAGATCATGCATGATTTATGTTATCAACTTGCCTGTAACGAGCCACTTCCCTTTGCTGCGTGATGGGTGGTGGCCTCCTTATTATCCTCGCTGGATTTTGTACCTTTAATAATGTCACCGGCAGGTTCTGAACTTCCTGCTGGCAAACATCACAGGTTTTGTTGCCTTTTATGCTAAACCATTTCACGGCACATTCCTTGTGGGCAAGTGCAAGTTCTCCTTTGCAACTGCACTCCAACTTTATTGTTTCACCTCCTTCTCCTAGTTCGACCAAACAAATCCTACACACTGCCTCTTCTTCTGGAATATCTTCTCCAGCAACATCACAAGCTGTAAAGAAGAAAATGGTTATTCAAGATCAGATACTTCATATGGACTTGGCTCTTTCTCCTCATTTTCAAATTGAAGTACAACTTTTAGGAGTACCAATATCTGTATCTTCAGAGTGATTTGCGACGGAATCAAGTTCCAATCTAGGCCTAGAGGTTGCAGATATTACTCGGACGAGACCACCTGAAGAATCCGTCTGCCTTAAACTTCGTGTTTTTACATTAACAGGAACTGAATAAGAACGCCTCATCTGCTGCTCTACCTCAGGTTTCTTCATAATTAAAAATAATAATTAGAAAGCACAAAAATAGAAGGGAGAAAAAGAGCAGTAGCATTCAACTTCTATTGAAGTAAATATATTAAAACAATAAGAGATTTACCAATAGCTGAGAATGGCCAGTTAAATTATTCTCCTTTACTGCAGCAATGGTATCAGCAACTGGAGTTGCTGGCAAAGAATGTGCTGATGTTGATGCAGAAGAGAACAAAATTTTGTTGAGAGAAAATGACCTTGAAGTTGAAGGCCTATCTGTAGGCTGATCTGAAAGCGTACTATCTGGAAGAATAAGAACAGTTTTTTCACCATCACGTGGAAGGTTCTTTACCCTGGTGCTCTTTTGTGGAAGCAGATTTTTCATAGATGACATAAATCTGGCAGAGTTTGGTCTAGGAGGCAAGCCATTTCTGGCAGAACTTGGACTATTGATGTCGATTCGTGTGAAAGTGGACAGTGTCCTGTCTAAGGACCTCACAGGTACTTGGAGAGAGGAGAGTCTTGGGCGTCGTGGATGCTGCACTGCCATAACTTCTTGTTTTTCTTCTCTCTGTGAATAATTGGTATGTCAAAACAGGAAGCAGACTAATTTGAATCAAGCTCTCAAAGAATATGAGCATACCGAAGATGCAGGACTTCAAGTTCTATGTTATGTGATCCTAAATTTATCCTTTTGGATTTGCTATTCCTGAAATCTATAATTTTTCATTATCAGGAGGAAATTTAGCTTCCAATTTGACCTTTAAATACTGTTATTAATCATCTCCTATAAATCAAATTATGTTTAATTGTAGAAATTAATAAAATCTGATATTAGGAGAAACATTCAACCAAGTAGTTGTAGCACTGCAAAGCGAGATAATACCCTGTTTGCACATCTATAATTGACACATCTATGACCATCTGTTATCAAATTCCTCTAGGAATCTACACTAAGAATAAAAAGTCTCCATCATAGGTTTTTTTTCCTTTTTTTGTGCCTCAAAGTTTAGGGGAATTCTGCTTTGTTGCAACACTTTAACAGTTACTACATTGGCATTCTCCCGAATCCTTGACAATTTGTTCTTCCTAATTCTTCAATATCATCGGTTAAGAAACAGACTCTCTGCAACAAATAGTGATATTTCTCGATGGCACTATTGAGCAAAATCAAACATACATTTGCTATGAGATACCCGAAATTGAAATCAACAAGCGCTCACAGTACTCTTTCATCTACTTCTCTCAGTTCACATCTCAAATATATCTGATCAAACAGATTGAATTAAAGATAAATCAATACTGCATAATCCTCCAATATAACAAATACCAAAAACAAATAGAGAAAATATCTATCTTATTGAATCAAACAACAAGTGGCATGACTATCAGTTCGTGTCTGCAGGCAGTAGCAGTAAAGATTAAACTTTACCAGAACACTTTGATGAGGCAGAGGCAAATCTCTATTCTCCATTGCTGGGGACTGGGTGGGTTGATCCATCATCAGCTCTGTAACATCCAAACCAACAGATTTCTCCTCCATTTCCACTCAAAATTCAGTTGTAACTAGTCCAATCAGAAACTATGATAATCCCATTTCAGCATAAAGCTTTTAAACCGATTCCTTTTCAGCCTCAAAACAACAGCGAGCCTCGGAAGAAGTTGTAGCAACTGCAAACGGGCTAAAACTCAAAGTGAAATCTTACAATTGAACCCATAAAAACCCATTTTCAGTTTTCTTTTTTCTTTAAAGAAAAAAGATCAATTTTTTCCAGAAATAATTCTCTTTGAGAATTCCAAAGACAAACGCGGCAGGAAGTAGGAGTAGGAACTCTAACTAATACTAGTAAAAAGCAGGAAAGAGGATAAACAAGGGGAGGGATTAAGTGAAATCTGATACGAGAATCTAGTAAAGGAAGAATTTGAAAATGGGAACATTTTCCCACTTTTCAAATTGGGAAAGGTATCATGAAAAGAACGCCAGAACAAAAAGCTCCCTTCTTTTAAATTGATTTTTATTATTATCAACAATGTGCAGTGACATTTGCAAAAATTTATTACAGAAGAGTAATTCTAAAGGTTCGTCAATATTTAGTACCGTGACATGATTAAGGTTTACTTTACTAAAATCATTAATTTTGATAACATTATTAAATGATATTTTGCAGATCGTGATCTGAATTTCAGTTTAACAATGGATACTTTGTTGTTCATATTCAATTATCATATAACTGTACCCGCCAACTGGATTTTGTAATCTTGCACCACTAGAAAATTTTTGCATCTTTAGCACCTTAACTTTACACGAATTTTGTATCCATCTTAAAAGTTCTGTTTACATCGTTTTCTTAAATCTTTTAATTCCCTTTCCCTTTTTTTTTTTTTTGAAAAGGGAAATTTCATTAGATATGCTAGAAATCAGCCAGATCTAATTGATACAAGAAACTTGGGATGGATGGCCAAGTTGTTACTGAGGTTACATGGTACTTGGAATAGGAAGCAATAAAGTGAACTACTATATTTTAGGGCTGGAGGATCCAATACAATTCAGAAAAAGATAGCTCACTTAATAAAACCCTAATTTCCCCTTCTTTGTATTGTCTGATTGTCATATAATTCAATATTGAATCTAATTATAGATCTCATGCCATTTCTTAGGACGTGTTTGGTAACTTGAATTATTACTTAAAATCATTAGTTTACACAGTTAAAACATTCTGATTAGTATGTTGATCAAACAAGAATGGTTTGTCTTAAAAATTCAAATTTATAAATTAACCCCTTTAGACTTAAACTTTATTATCAATTTAACATTTCTATTTCAATTCATGATTAACCAATATTTTTTTATTAAACAAGCCCTTGTTATCATGATCAGCCTACTTGCATTTTTGTAGTTTTTTTCTCACACAGTTTCTAAGAAACTTTCTCAACCCACAGCAAAATTGCAATAATTTCCTATAATCATTCACTTATAAGAATGGTAGATGAACTAGACGATTCAAGTGTAATTAATTATGTAAAGATTAATAGTATACTGTACCCAGTGGATTAAATTTTAAATATCTTTCTATAATTCAACACTTTACCATGTTTGGTAAAATTTAATTTAGAGTCCGAAAGCTGAAGTCTGAATAAAATTCATGTTGTTTGATGAAATGCATAAGTACATCTGAACTCTGACTTTGAAATCTGAACTTAGTACAATGTTGACTTGTAATTGTGTCCAAAAAATAGATTATATGTATGAAATCATGATAATAAAAATTATAGTATTATTATGAATTTATGTCCAAAATATATCTTCTTTGATTATGAACTATTTATAATTAATAACAATATCATATTTGTTAGAAATTAATGCTAGACTATTAATATGAAACTAAGCATAAGAATAAGAGAGACATAAGAGAGTAGATAGAGATAAGAGACTTGTGTTTATATGTGTTTTGAAGCATGAATGAGCTTCATATTTATATAAGAAGTTAGGGATCAAACTATGGGAAATAAATCACCTATCATCAATGCTAAATATTACATAATCATATCTCCTTGATTGTGAATAAAATAATACATATTAATGTGAACATTCAATCAAATCAGATTTTTTCATAACACTCCTCCTTTAGATGTCCATCGTTGCGGAACTATGTCTCGTTAAAACCTTACAAGGAAAAACCCTCTGGGATAAAACCCTAGTGAAGGGAAAGGAGTACATTTCCGAATGAGACGCTGCTTCGTTAAAAACCTTGTCAGGAAAACCCATTGGGACAAAACCTCGATCAAGGAAAAAAAGAGTACATCGTGGGTTACTCTCCCAATTAAGTACGCCACTTGTAATCTTCTCGTTGTATGCCGAGGTATTGACCAGGTCTATGGTTGTTGAAATTAATAATAGACAAATTACTTCGACTTCTCATGCAGACAATCGTCTTCATATACCTATATAATCTTGATTGTTTTTTTAATAATGGAGATGCATGACCATGATACACAACATTCAAGTCTTGACTGATTGATTAGATAAACCGAAACTTTATATGTTACTTCATGACCAAATCGGTCAACATCATTAATAGAAAATCAAGAAGAAGCATCTATAAGCACATCAAGATTTTAATTAAGTGCACTCAACAGGTGTTGAATATACAAAGGTCAAACTATTTAGACCGAGATTCCACTCAAGATCTTTTATTATTCTTTCTTCAGGCAATTAGTAACCTTTTGAACTTCCTTAGAAGTGTTAATAAATATGATATAACTCTTCAGGAGTTTTATTCATATTCAGGCTATTCGAATTTCGTGATAAGTTTCAATAATATTTAGCCTTTTGAAATTCTTCAAGAGTTTGTTACTAACGAAATTACAAAACAACTCAATAGTTTATCATACGAATATGATCATATAAGCTCAGAGAAAATCACAGGCAATCACATGATAGATAAGCATGATATATAAACAAGTGCACAAACAATTATATCTATTATATTCAAAAATATGAACCTAAATATTAATCTAGACACATGAAGACACTAGAACTTGCGTCAAGTCTTTTGAATTAATTTCTCAAGAATAAGGACCATGTCCTCTATTGAATCCTTCAGGGATTTCGTAAAGACATCATTATTAAATATCACGTATTAAGTATCAAGTGATCACTATCATTATCAAACATCACTTTTCATATCTTCATTTACTGCCTGATACAGTAAATATTGGAAGAATTTTATTTCCATCCACCACAATAGAATATATCTTCTCATGATTAACATCTAGATATTGAAAAACTTGTGCAGTAAGTTGGTTGTTCATTAACAGTTTGCACAATCATCTAACAATATTTAGCATGTGTATCACTGGCCAAAACTTCTAGTCTTTCAAAGAGGTCTAATTCAACTTACACATCTTCAGGTGTGTATCTCGTCTTTTTATTTATTGTGGCCAACAAGTTTAATGTTTGTACCTACAACAGACTTTCATGATCTTCATTCATTTCACTAACTGTTGTATTATATGCAAACTTCATGTCGACATTTTATTGCAGATCGATTCCATGTTCTTTGGTAATGAGATCTCACAAGAACATTAAGTTTCCCAAATATTCATATACTTCTTCTGGAAGTTAATTCACCGTAGTGAAAGTTTCCATGTTCTTTGGTACTTCTTCTTATGAATTATAATCACTCATATTTGCCATCTCTATAAATTTAAACCTTATCATTTACGAGAATTTTTATCATTGGAACCGACCTTCTACAACTCATCAAATGGACATTCAATAATTGTGGTAGATGGTCATACAAGAACATTATTCAAGATTTGAAACTTGACAGCCTTTTGCATGTACGTTCAATCACATGTTCAAATGGACGTTCAATCACATGTTTTGGTCAGTTAAACATCTGGTTTAAAAATTATCTCTTGAACTTCAGGTTCATGTTATCGAGCATCATCTTGAGGTAATTATATTGTCCATCTGATTTATAATAGGTTGTTTTAACTTCTCTCCCCTGATGTTGGGATACTAACTCGCTAAAATGTTAACCAACCGAGCAGTTAATAATCTCCCTTTTGAGAGTAACTAACTTGCCAAACTAATACAATCAGTCTATCGAGTAGTTAATCCAACATCAATAATCTCAAACATTAGAGATTCAATATTCAACATATATTTCTGACCTCTTCTGGAAGCTCCATCATTGTGTGCATTGTGGTGGAATAATTATAATATATAAACTACACATCTAATATTTAAAGATGGATATGTATAGTTTCTAACCAAAAACCAATGTTGGGGAGAATATCTATAATGACGTGTTTGGTCTTATGCATATACTTCGTGCTTTTTATGTTTCAATACTTTCTGAATTATACATGAGATAATTACCTTAATTGAACACGTACAATAAACGATTCTACTGGACCGCTTCATTGTTGCTCTTATAGGCACTCAATGTTCAACTTCTATCATTCTGGTATTGAGTCATACTCACCACAACTGTCAGATCAAAATTCTCGTAAAAGCATAACATGAAAATCGACAAGTTACCAAATTAACTCCATAATTAAGTTTCTGCAAACTTCAGGTTGCAAGTTCACGAGAATCATACATGTGGCTATCTCATCGACATATCGATTGATATTCTAATTTGTTGGAAGAAACTCTTAGTTCTCCAAATTTAAAGCATATAAATTTTCTTGTTTCGTCTTGAAACCAGAATCAGTTATGTCAAATTTTACAATTTCTCTTCTAGAGAAAATAGTGAATTAATTATTCAACTACACCAGAACGATTTTGCTCCACATGAGTGTTTACTCTAACAGAGTATTTGTTATTCAGTTTTTTTCATTCTACCATAGTGTTCTTGGTCTTTTAAAAATAAAGTATCGCTGCTCTGTTGGAGACAACAATGAATTTTTAAATTCAAAATATTTGTGTTGGTAGAGCAATTTATATCCTTCTTTGATACCTTGTAGAATATAATGTATCTCAATGCACTTTCTCCTTCTAACAGTCACTTGCTCTTTTAGGAGCAACGTTTGTTTACTATTACTTTCCAAAGGCAAAGATGAATTCATCGTATTTCTCTTCAAAATCATTTATTTCTTTTTCACTCTCCAGAGTAATTATACTCTACGGAAGTTTTCATCTATCTTTACAAAATAATTTAATGCCATATGCTCTACTGGAGCATTTAATTGATTTCGTGTTTATCATTGACTAGCATCACCTTTAGGGCAATTAATAAAATCTACAATACCCAGGGAGGTAATATGAGTTGCACTATGAACCAGGCATACTTTTGCCATTAATAAATTTATATCTTATTTTCTTTGAAACATGTAGATAGAAAATGACAATTAAATAGTATCATTACTATGGTGGCCAAAAAATCACAACACCTTCAGGGTGTTTGACATATTAGATATTTCCATCTTTGAATTAATTTTCACATCACCATTAGGATGTTTGACAAAAAAACGATAATATCTAAAATAGTAAAGTCGTTGTTAACAGGACCGTGGTCAACATCATCAATATTGTTATAAATTATGTTTGTCTCTATTTTCGTTTCTTCTTCATCGATTGCTAATAGAGATCTGTAAGATGTTTTGACATATGACGTATAAACGACCAATTGTTTGTTATACTATATCGAAGGTTTTTTTTCAATGCCTTTCTTTTCTTTCCAACTTTTGGTTGGTACACGACCTCGAATTGATCATCATTCAATCTCTCACTTCAGGTGAAGAGTTGTATTTGGTATATGATTGCCGTAATATTATTGTAGATTTAATGTCTACAATTTGCCGCAAAATAATTTACTGCTTACTCACTTCAGGAAATGGAAAGAAATCGATTCATAAGATTTTACTAAATGTTTCACTATAATATTACTATTGGAGCAATTTAATATGGTAAATATATTATCGTAACATTGCTACTTCAGTAGCAACTTTGTTTTTGTTATCATTAATGTAACACCTATGTAAATTTGACATAAAATTCTTAAAAGATAGGGTGTTTTAGAAATTTGATACTTGGTGATGAAACGAAATAATAGATATACTAATATTTAAAACTGAAAAAAAAAAAAAAGAGAACGAATGGCAGCATGAGCTGCGTAAAAGCACCTTACGTGAAAGGAGCTTGAGTTGGCAATACATGCACTTGCAAAAAAAATGTGGCATGCTAAACTTTGGATGCTCACTCATCCCAAATTACAAGTCAGGAAATGGCATCTCATGCTTTAGCTCAAGTTTGAGCTGTCCATTTCTTTAAGCATTGAATCATTAAGAACTAGGTGAATCAAGTAGCTTACTCATCATGGTACCTTGAGTAAGCAAAGCAAGAGAAGTGAATGTGTGGAGGAAGGCCAAGCTTGAGTTGTATGAAGCATGTAGCTTACTAAGATAGGAATGAGAAGAGCTGTGCAATCTAACAAATCATGAGTTAGTAGTCTAGAGCCTATATCTATTTGGTGAAGCAAACAAGAATTGGTTTAGTATAAATAGAGCGTGCGACATAGGTGAAAGACACACCAAAAAGAATCAAAGGTTTGAGACTTCAGAGAGTAAAGTGTGTAAGCTCCGTGAGTTTTAAGCTTGGACAGAGAGTGTGGAAGGACGTGAAACAAACACCAACAATGGCATAAAAGATCTCGTCACATGGAGGTAAATAAGAAACCTTCCTCTAGATTGTTATTAATTTCATTAGTGAGTTGAATGATTTAGGATCAATTTAGTCTATAATTTAGATTAACTGAGGTGTTACTAGAATGCTCGGATGTATATCAGATGTGAAATAAATAATTGGAAGTAGTACAAGCCCGACGATGGCGATGCTGTTGGCAGCAGCTCACTGTCTAAGTAAAATGGTCATAACATTCAGTAGGGGACTCCGATTTGAGAACCGATTAATGCGTTGTAAACTAGATTGATAGGGCTTTCCAATGGTGTAAGACTCACGCAGTAGCTCGTCCCATATTAGTACAGTTTAATCGATGAAGATCATTCAAAGTTACTAATTAATTTTCTGGTTTTATAACTTATTTTTTATTTTGAAAGTTAACTCATAAATGTTGTTGCAGACCTTAGAACTAATATTGTCTTGAGGTATTTTATATCAACTAGTGATTAAGCGTAGCTTGGTGGTTATTAAAATTTGCTCTTTAATTTAGACTCATTGACCAAAACTTAAAATGATAAGAGACACTTCGACGTACAAGTAATCATGATCTAGTGTTATGTAGGAAAGAGTAATAATCTTTAAGTAATAATATTGATAGTTATAATAAAATTCATTTTATTATAATCTTTTATGCCTAATTTGGTTATATTTTGAAGATTATTGATGGACTTTATTATTATTTTGTGCCAATGTAGTGAAACAATAAAAGATGGATTGTTTTGAAATTTACTGGCTGCTTTATGGAGTTGAAAGATGAAAAGATTTTACCACAAGGATATTAGTCAAATCTCTTACTTGAAGATTTTCTTTACCAAGTAAAAGAAATCCATTTCTTGATTTTCTCCACCCGTTCGACCGACCTGATTTGGTAAAAGATTTGCAGCAACAACTAAATCCATTTGGATATATTGGAATTGATTTGAGATAGGTTGTTGTACCTTTTTTTTTTTTTTGGATTTTCGGTTAAGAAAAGACCACTATAAATAGAGTAGTAGTGGTAGGCTTCAAAAAACACACACCTGTAGTAAGCATTAGGCTACTACCACTTTTCTCCATTTTTACCACCATTTTTATTTTAGCTTTTTATTTTATTTTATTTTATTTTATTTTAAACCATTAAAGATATTTCTAGTATGAGTGGCTAGTTTTCTTCATTTGATTCAAGGATTTTTATTCTTTTATATTATATGTGAGACTACAAGTTTCACTTTATTTTTTCTACTTTTAATTCAAGTACTTTTTTATTTTAATTTCTTTTTATGAGAGTAGATACTTGATTAATCTGACAATTTAATCAAGTATTTTCTTTCTACTGCTACCAAATTGTTTATGTTGCGCTATCGTCTTAAACATTTGGCACTAAGTAGCACATTAGCAGATTATGCATGTTGGTAGTGACACGTTGAATGTGCATAATAAGTCTAACTAGGAGATCAATAGGACAAAAACATTCTAATTGCAACTATTTCAATTATTTTAGTTTTTGGTTCAACTAAATTTTCAAAAGTTTTTATTGCTAGTATAATTTAACATGGAACGCTATCGTGCCCAGTTAAATTATACTAAGTTTTAATTAGGTGCTCGGCTTGGTCAAATATTTTTGGAAAATATAAGGTTTTTTTACGGCTATCTTATTAAGCCTACGGTTGAATGCTTGAATGGTAGAAAAATAATCTTTTTAGTCAATGATCTATAATATAATTGAATTCATTCCTTGAACCAAACTTTTCTATTATTATTTTTCTCTACAATTCTATTTAGTTTAATTTGTCATTTTATTTTGAAGAAAGAAAAATCCCCCTAGTTTGCATTTTTACAAAGCCAAGTGTTAAAAGTCGGCTCTCTTGGAATTCGACCTGATTCCACTATTTTTATAAATTAATTTTTTGGTCTATTTGAAATTCAGATTAATTTTTGCGAGTTTCGACAAACCCGTCAAATATTCTACTAATTGCCCGAGATTATTTGATATATCACAGGAAACACCTACACTGAGACATGGGGCTCATATATTTATCTTTGAGTAATTCTCACTCTTTCTAAAATTATTTCAAAACTGGGAATATGGATATATTTGAAAAGACACTACACACGAACACATTATTTGAAGATATTTTTTTAATATTGTTATTAAGTCCTAAAGGTGGTTTTATTCGCGTTAGGGTGTATTTGTTTAGTGAACTTGTTGTCTGCCTCGATTGTTCGAGAAATGTGAAACTGTGTGTGGCTATAAGCCGTATTTGTATTTATATGTGTATGCTTAAGGGCCCGAGGTAACTAGTTGAGCAAATGTGTCATGAGCCGGCATAGGGCTTGGTCATGTCCATTACCAACAGTGGCTGTTCAGGATTCTCATGAGATATCTAGCCGTGACTTGGCGTGATTGGTAGATTTGCTATATGCAAATGTGAAGGTTGCTCGTCCTAAAAACTGGAATTGCAAGGCCTAAAGCCGAGCTGGAATTGACGGACACAATCAGGTTAGGAACTTGGCCATGCTTGCCATATAGGCACATGGACTAGGTCCCTATTCGATCATTGGCAATCTTATATGTATCTACTGTTTGCTCTGATTATCTTAAGCTACTTGATTACCTGTCTTTGTGATACACTGCTTTAGTTGATAAAGTTTTAATAATTTTTGGATACTTACCCTATTTAATTTTATAAAAGTTTATATACGTAGTATTAGTGGGAACCTCACTGAGCTCTGCGCTCACCTTTTATTTATATATAATTATCCTCTCCCAAGATTGCTGAGAAAGACAAAAGTTTGTCAGCTTCAGAAGTTTTGAGGAAGCTTAGTTGGAGTGTCAAGTTTGCTAGTACTTCTTTGGAGTAGACTATTGAATTAAGTAAATGATGTAACTGCGAGAAACTAGATTGAAGGATTAGGAGATGTAGAGAATTTGTTAAATTTAATGTAATCAAGTTTAAGATATTTTATTCCTATAATTTATCTTAACTTTCTAACCTTCCGCTAGTAGATAGTAATGTAGTGCACCTTGGGCGAGAGCCCTGCGGACATCCCGGTTTTGCTAGTTTGTCATGTTATCATGTTTAATGATAATAATAAAGAAAAATAAAGAATTAAGACAGACATGTGAGCCCGGGGTGTTACAATTAATCTTTCACTTCGGGTGAAAAATATATCTATATAGTAATAGGTTACTTGCTTCAAGAAGTGAAAAATCTCAAAATAAGAGAGACATCTTTTCACGAAACAATAATAGTATATACAACAAAAATAAAATAAAAATTAAAACATTTACTCTTGTCAACGTACATAGCAAATCACTACAGCATAGCGATAATTTGCTTTTCAAATAATTTTTTTTTTTTTAGGAAAAAGAAAACCTACAAATATAATTATGCTACAAAACCTTAATAACATCAACAATACGCAAACATGTATTGAACCAATATGTTATAATTACTTTAAAATGTTTAGATTGAACGAAAACAAAGAAACCAAAAATCCAGTATTCATGTCCCTTATTTTCCTTTTACTCTTCCCAGAGGATAATATAAATAATATGCATCATAACATAATCATCGAATAAGGCATTGATATTAACGAGATTATGATAACAAAAACAAGTAATTTAGTTTATGGAATTAGAAATCAAAACAAAAGCAAATAATGAAAAACCGTGAATGGATTTTTGTCCAAGAACTCGTTGACTAATAAAATCACATGTCACTCGAACATCTTAATACAAAATCAAATAGTATGATTTCAACGTGCCGAATTCGGTTTCTCAATTTTGAATTGACAATCCTAAATCGAGATCTTGAATGACTTGAGGTCATGGCGCTTCAGGCACTTCAGGTCACAAAAACCTTTTAAAATATTCACTGGGGCTTCATGCCTTTAGAATCAATACGCACCAACTTCATGTGGTGGTAGGATTAATATATTCATTGAGCCTTCAGGCCTTCACAATCAATATACACCAATTTCAGGCGGTGGTAGAAACTCTTTGACTAGAGTCTCGTGTTGATAACGTGTTATAAAATTAATGCTAGATTACTAATATGAAACTAAGTATCAGAATAATAGTGACATAAGAAAGTAGAGAGAGATAAGTGACTTGTATTTAGATGTGTTTTGAAACATGAATGAGCTCGCTATTTATACAAGAAGTAGGGGATCAAACTATGGGAAATGAATTACCTATCATTAATGCTAAATATTACAGAATCATATCTCATTAATCGCATAGAATGATACATATTAATGTAGAGATTCAATTAAATCAGATTTTTCCATAACAATATTTTTATTGTGAACATTTTTAGATATCCTTATCATGGACTTTATTTGAATTCTAGTTTTTCATATCAAAATAAATACCAATGTATTAAATAGTAAAAAATAATTTTTAAATTTTTAAATTTAAATATAAACACCATAATTATAAAAAAAATCAATAATAAAACATCACAAACATAAGCATATAAGTAAATAATTAGGAATAAAAAAAGGTGTATGTATTTCATTTAACAATATGTGATAGGCCAATTACTTATTTTTGTACTCACATTTGTAATTGCAATCCAGCTTACTTAATTTATTAAGACATCCTATTTGTAGTTATTAAACGAGCTTAAAAATTAAGTCTTTAATTAGATAAGTTATTAATGAATTAAATTATTAATAAATCTCGTTGTCAAACAATATAAATCAATTAAACATTTACTAACAAATTAAGTTAATGAGTTTATCAATCTGAGTATTATCATTATTGCTTGTAAAGAGGCCAAAACATAGATTTTTGTGATGATATTTCCCGTAAGTTGCCTTGAATTTATTTTCCGCACCGGATGTGGAATTTGTTTTCAAAGAATTGACATACATTACATCAAAATATCTTTTAAGAATACAATTTATTGTTAACTCTTTTCGTTGTTCTATTATCGCATCAAATAAAATTTCCCATTCTTGATGTTATTATGATGTTTTTTTGTCTTTTATCTTTCTAATTAACTAGTGTTTAACCCGTAGCACATGAAATATACGATGAGTGTAAAATGTGTTCAGTAGGGATATGAGTGGTTTATACTCATTAAATACTACTATCTCTATGTCCAACAAAAAGTACACATTGAGTTTTTAAATTTGGACTATCTCTATCTCCAAAAAAAAGTACAAATCCCAAAACTCAATATGGACTATTTTTCTAGAACGGAGGGAGTAACAAAGTTTAATAAAGCTTAAATATTATTAACATGACCAGATTCAAAATGTGAAAAGAAAATCAATAGAGTTTAACTATTAAGTTTATTAAAAAAAACTAAATGAAAATTGAAAAGTTTAAGTAACAAAATATTCACTTATAACTATGAAATTATGAAATAGTTAGTGTAATCTTAGATATTATAAGAATATGAAAAATATTTAAAAAAATAGTCACATTGTTTTTTGTCTTGGTTCCTCGCAAATTTTAAAAGCTATTTTGTTAACAGACGTACTTAAATTTCATAGTTAAAATGGTTTTAAAAAAAGTTGTGATTCATTTTTTTAAAAAGTTTTAAATTTCAGAATTATCAGACTTAATGGTCAATTCTTGTAGCTCAATTCTTTGTTTTATCTCCTTCAATATTAACTAGATGCTTGGCCCGGGCAGATGCCTGGGCATCCCTCTACTTTAATTTTGTGTTAATAGATAAATGAATTCTTGATTTGGAAAAAATAAAATAGTTACACATTTGGTTTTTTTTCTCTTTTTTAGCCAAAAATAAAACTAAAAATAAAAAAATCATCTGCCAAAGGAGAAAAAATATTGAAAAGTACAACGATACAGAAATCATACAAAAGAATGTGGAGTAATAAAGGAGATATGTTTATGGGCAAATTTAAATATTATTTTAATTTGATTGATAAATGATAAATGTTAAGAATTAAAACTGTGTAGCTATTTTTGTAAAGTAACTTTGTTTCTCCGGATAAGAATTTTTTTTTCTTTTAAAAAGGGATGACACGTGGCGGAATGGTTAATGCAATATGGTGCATTTGGAGTCAAAAATTTTTAATAAAAAGTTGCCACATCAACGTCATGTATTCTGCTTTAATAGGGTAAAAGGAATTATAATTGGATGGAAATACTTGGAGTTTGAAATTGAAAGTCTTACGTCGGTTGATGTTGTGGCTGGATTTGATCCTCTTTTTAATCTATTGTCTATATCTTCTGTCTTCGGTTTAGTTATGTGCTAATAATTGCATTAAAGTTAATTGGCTTAAGGGAGGGACGCCTATGGCCGAATGTAATGAGACCAAGAAAATGAATGGAGGGAAGAAGGATTGATGCTGGTTCTTATTGTATTATTTATGGTTAATTGCATGCTATAAGTGTTTGAAGTTGTTAAAATTCATTGTTGGCATTATGTGCTCTAGATAGATTGTTATTCGCATAAGATAAAGAAAGATGGATGAGAGTGATAATGTTTCTGCTTCATTTTGTTGTTGAGTTTCTTAATTGATTTATCTATAGAAGAATAGAGGCCTATGGCTAATGATAATGGAACAAAGAAATAAGCTGAGAAAAAGAAATAAGCTGAGATAGATTGGAAATGATTGCATGTCATTGAAGTGAGAAATGGTTACTTTGGGTTTGCTCAAAATACAGAAAAACTAATTGAATTCCACTTGTGCAACGGCATCATTCTCCTATCTCTTGAATCCTTTTTAGATGAATCTATTATGTGTTTGATCTCGTTTAATGTAGTCTTTAGGGAAAATAGAATGAACATATGGTTTGTCCAGAAATCTGATTTGAACATGACATGTTCATTGGTGAAAATGCAAAAAAAGAGACCAAGATTCCTCTATTAACACGCCTATTTCTAATGAGTCTTTTCTTTTTTTGAAAACTCTTCTTCTTTCATTGTAGTTTAATTTAGTTTTTATGGATTTTAAAACGTAGTTACGGATTGTGCAAAAACTAAGTTTGAACAGGACATGTTCGCCGCTAAAAATCTGGAGTTTTCTGTCAGAAATTCTAGTCTAAGCTGCTGTTTTAGAGCCCTCGTTATTTTTGGATGAAACTCCTCTCTGTTTTGTGCTAGTTTAACACTGTTTTAACACTTTGTTAAAAGAGCTAATATTTTTCTCAAAAATGTTCTTCGAATATGGTCACTCAATCACCTTATTTCTGAAAATTCAGAATGGAGGGTTTGAAAGGCTAATTTTGAAGTCTCTGTTTCTTTTGACTCTGAACCCTTTTCTAATGCTACTTCCACCCTTTATTTTTCTGTCCATGGTGTATCTTATAGGCAGCAAGATTATGATCCTGTAATCTAGTGCTCCTTTTTCTCTTTTTTTTTTACACTTCTATAAATCTGTCTGTTGATTTTGGTGTGCTAGGCTGCACTGAACTTCTTCTTGCTCGCCGAGTTCTAAAAAAGCTGGAAATGGATCAAGAGTATGAAGGAAATTGAGGTAACAGATTGTTAGCTTTCTAATGGCTATTTGTGTGCTTATTCTTTTTCTTTGACACAATGTTGTGGACCCAAATCGTTAGTTTTTTGCTTCTTGTTTAGCTACTTTATTGACAGGATAACTGGTGAAGATAACTGGTGAATATAACTCCGTGGAACCAGCTGAGAGCAGAATTCCTTTCAGGCACTTCTAGATTTTGGTCTCATCCTGATTTGAATCAAATATACATGTATTTATGAGCGATTTCACATATCTTTGACTCTTATTTAGGACTAATCTAGATGGTTTTAATTCTAATAAAAGCACAATTCTTATTTATTTGGAGTTCATCGTTGTAGAGTGGCTAAATAACATGACACTAGAGAAAACCAATCAAAAGTGTCAAGAATGCACTAGTGTTGAACAATTATCAGTAGTCAATTTCCGGAGACCATAACTTGAGATCCGTAGCTCGGATTGAAAGTTCTTAAGGTAGTTGCGAAGCCCTAAGTGTGATCTACAACTGTTGTGAAGAAAGATTCTGCAAATTCTGGATGGTCAAATCTGCAGTTGAAATTCATGTGTCAGAACTGAAGAAAAAGAATTGCAGAACTTCAGCAACAGCAAGTCATTTTCCAGAGGTTCTAACTGTACATTCGTAGCTCGGATTGGTGATTTATTTATATGGATACGAAGCTGAAAGAGAGTGCTACGACTGTCATGTTCAATACTTCTTCAAATTCAGATGATAAAAGGATAAAAAATGCAGTTGAAATTCTTTCATCAGAACTGTCCAGAAAGGTTCCATAAAATCTGAGAGAATAAGCTTTGTTCCAGAGGCCATAACTTGTTGTCCATATCTCGGATTGGGATTTTCCTTATATCGTTGTGAAGATCAGAAAGCCAGCTACAATTTCTCTTCAGACATCAACTCCAAATTCCTGATGCAAGTGAGCTGAAAACTGCAATAAAAATTGTTACTCAGGCTGGAAATCTGGAATTCCAGCAAACACTTTGAATCAGCAGCCATGTACAACCTTTATTTGGCCTGAAATTCGTTCTGGAAACCATGGAAATTATGGGGGAAACATGACCGGAGCATGGAGGAGTCGATTGGCAGCGATCTTCTGGGAGAAATCAACTCAAATCGGCGGCGACAATTGGAGTTTCCCGGCGGATAGAGAGAATTGCAGCAGCCGCGAATCAGCAATTAATGGAGCCTTCATTGAGATTGAAATCCAAGGCATTCAGTCAGAGAACTGAAGGAGAAAATCGATGCTGTTTGGGCAACGATTGAAGGTGAAGTCCGGTAGCTCAGTCATCGGTGGCGGCGGAATCCGGCACGTCTTGGCGGCTGAAATTGCAGATCGTGAAAGGAGAAGAAGAACTCTCAAAATTGCAGCAAAGCCCTCTTCTCCAAAAGCATCCTGCAACTAAAGGTTCAGACTCTTAGCCGCATTAAACAAGTACCCCAGAAGTTTCAATTGTTGTGTAGACTAGTACCAATTATCAGAGTTTGAACTTTGAAGGACGTTCGATTCGGTCCAGCTATTTATCCACTTATTCAGTTCAGTCCAACCGGCCCACTTGCCTATAAATAGCTCATTGTGTACCAAATTAGAAAATCTCCTCTTTTAGTTCAACTTTAGACAACTCTTAGCATTTTTTCTCTCCTTTGCTTCATTTCTTATCTAGGGTTTATATTTTGTGATTTAGATTAAGACTTTTTAGTATGTAATTAATCAAAGGGCTTGGACATTAGTCTAGGACTTTTGTTCAAGGTCCATGATTAAGGGGAAGACACCAACTCTTTTGCTACTCTATAGAGTTGTTGGATTTGTGTAGAAAATCTGAGCATGAATTTAGTTTCTCCTTGGAAAAGGGAACTTTTCTTATCCTTTTTCTCTTTGCTTGTGATTTATTCATTATGAGTTGTGTATGTCCTTGATTATGGTTGTTTAAAATGCATAGTTTCTTAGTAGATGTTTGGTTCATTTGTTCTTCCTCCTAACTTATGCCATGTATGCCATGAGATATGTGTGATTTGAGTTCAATAATTAGCTCTTATTGTGTTATATCATGCAAGTTGAATGGATCCTTTGACTTGAATATTTTGGGGCATTTGTGGATGACTCTTTATCTTCATAAATGTAGGATCTTGATTATTGGAACTCTTGTAATTCTACTTTAGGCATAAATAGAATGAAAGAGTGGATAGAAGATGTTAATTGGTTTAATCTAATTGGCTAAGGTCACCTAAGCATAGGGGGTTAGTCATACTATTCTAGAGACTAGGCATAGAAACTAGAGCGAAAAACAATATCATCCCTCAATGAAACACCTCTCATTGGCGCTTTTGTGTGTATTATTGCTTGAGTCTAATGATGAAATATGAAATGCATGATTGTGTGCTATATGTTATTGTGTAGTCTTTGATTACATGGAAAGTAAGACCACTTAGACTTGAGATTGTAGTAACTCTACGACACGAAAGTGTAAAGAATGAATCAATGGGTCTAAACCACCACATTTAATCTAATGACTAGATGAGATTGAAAGAAGATTCTAGCATTGAGTTCTAACAACTAGGAATAGAAGTTAGGGGTGTAAAAGGCCTCCATAGTCTCCAAAATCTTATTGGCATATTTAGGTTGAATGAGCACGACCTTCATCACATCTTAGGAACAGATTAGTAACCTTGTTGCCCTTCCTATTGTCATAACCCTACTTTCCGTTAGTTATTTTCCTTTCCTTGTTATTTCATTCCTATCTTTTCAACTCTGATTTTTGTGTGTTATCATTCTTGTGTGTGAAATCATCTCTTTTTCCCAACCCCTTACAGTTTAGTACTAATTTAGGAAAAAACCTCCTCGTGGGATCGACCGTTACTTGCACGACCCAATGACAGGCTTCCTCTTGGGTCTTGAGTGTGCAAACAAGGTTTATATTATTTGTTTGCGCGTGTGTAGTTCTTATATACATCCGAATCGCACAACAACATGTCCAAACTACAACTGGGAATCGTGTTTTCGGTGCCTTAAAGGTATCATGATTTAAAGATCACGGCAGTTCGTGTAGCGAAACTAAATAATTTTTAAACTGTTCTACCGTTGTATCATTGTCTTCTTTTTTTTTTTTTGTATTTTTCTAATCTTAAAACATGTAATTGCATACAAACAATCTGAGGGTGTCTAGGCAGAGTATGGATGTAACAAATGTGCATGTATTGCTCAATCTGCTACTGTCTCCTCTTTATGAATGCTTTGTTGCTGGTAGATTATGATGCAAAATACCAAATGACATTAGTGTTCTTCAATGTAAATTGCAAGTCTTGTTCATTGGTTTTTTGATTTTGTTCATATTTTTTAATGATGAAAAGCTCTGATTTGGTTTGTCTATAATGCATCGTTTTAAGTAGTTCATGTGGTGTTGGTTTTCGCAAAAGATTGATTGTCTATTCTTCAGTGCAAAATTTTCCAAATTTCTTATGCCATTATTTTGTTATACTTCATTGCTTTATTGCTATAAGAAAGTTGCAGTTCAGAATTACCAACATATTCATTGATGCTATTATCCTTCTAGAAATCTTTGTTGATAAAACAAGTTCCTTTTTAAATATAAGTTGTTTAGGATCAATGAAATCTTATATGGTGAACACTGTTTGCAAATTAATGAAATTACATTTCCTCTATTTTGCTTGTTCTGGTGACACTATATGGTTAACACATAATTATTAATCTTTCTTGTCTTTCTTTTTTAATAAAACTATCGACATATTGCTTAAATTTTCATTGTTCTCCAGGAAATTATGTTTACAATTAACCTCACCTATGTTTAATTTTATTGTGGATGACAGCCTGCTGAATTTCAAAAGTTAAATGATGGTCGGATCAAGAAGCAACATTCACATGATCATCATTCCGAGGGAAGTTCAACGGAGGATGATGACCACAGTCTTAATTGATGCTTTTCAAATGTTATTTTCAGGTTACTTAATTGATGACCATAGTCTTAATTGATGCTTTCCAAATGTTATTTTCAGGTTAGCTTCTATGAGCTTGCTTAATAGGGTTAGTTTAGAATCAACCTAAGTAGTGACTTATATAAAACTTGTTTAGTTTGGTTCGATTGATTAATGTTTAACTTTCGGATCTGTTATAGGATGATGAATTTGAATACATTAATATGTTATTTATTTATAATTTTTAATTATGTACTTTTAATAATTGTATTGTGTTACACAAAGATTCCAAAAATAAATAAATAAATAAATAATTTTAAATTTATTTTAGAAAGATAGTCCATGGGTTAAAACATTTGAAAAACAAACAAATTATAGTTTTTCCCGTGAAAAGAATTGTGGGTAAAAAATTTTAAAAATAAACAAATTATATTTTTTCCACGGAAAGGGTCGTGGGTAAAAATATTTGCACACAAAATTAATTTTTTTCCCACAATCAGTGTTGGATAAAAGTATTTGTTAAAACTATTCATTTATTATTTCCACAACTGATTTACCCACGGAAAGTCGTGGGTAATTTTCATCAATTTTATTGTTTCAAAAATTATTCTCCCACGAAGTACACATGAAAATAATAGTGGTGAATTACCCACAACACTCAGTTTTCGAGGAAAAATTTACCCATGGAGTGTTGACTCTCCATGGGAGAATGATTACCCATGGGCAATTCTCCCACCTATTGCTTTTTGTGGAACGTCGTGGGAGAATCCTTTTACTATGACTACTTAGGCATTTTACACAAGACTCTCAATCGTGGTTAGAGACATATATATTTGTAGTGTTTATGGCATCTCCGATGGAAGACAATTTTGCAATCGAAGACAAAATAGAGAGATGGGTCCTAGTAGGATTTCCACCACGTCTTGTAGACGAGCATGGCTCTTCAGCATCACTCTTCCAGCGGAAGCCAGGAAAGGATGATGAAGAGGCGGTCTTGGTTCAAAAAAAAAAAAAAAAGAAATAAAATGTGGGACTCATTACTTTTTATCAAAAAAAAAAAAAATTGGCAGGAATTTTTGCTCCGATGATCGTTTAAGTTAAATTTTGGCCGGTGGGACTAAATTAATGAATAAGTTTGAACCTTGGGACTAATTTTCTAATATTTTGTAGTTTGGGATGAGATTATTTTAATTCCCCAAACCTTGAGACTAAATCCCTTCTTGGTCCGTTAATTTATTAAAGACTTGCACCACTACCATTTTTTTTATTATGTCTCCAGTTTCTCTCTTCTACCCATCACTTCTCACCTTCACATTTTTCCATTCTAAAATCTCCCACAATCCCAATATCCTTCTTCTTATTCTCCATCATATTTTTTCATTTCTGAAACCTCCCCCGGTCCCAGTAGCATTCTTTTTCTTCACCATATACAAACGACGTCCTCACCATAAATATGCATGCATCGCACATTAAATGATTTTATACCAGAGCAATGTCCTCATCATATTTTTTCATTTCTGAAATCTCTCGTGGTCCCAGTAGCGTTCTTTTTCTTCACCATATACAAACAATGTCCTCACCATAAATATGCATACATCGAACATTAAATGATTTTATACCATAGCAATAGTTCCTTTTAAATTTTTATCTTCCTTTTAGTGTCTAATATGTATATTATGTGCATTACTTTAAGTTCTTTATTTTTCCCTTCTAAAATAGTAGAACTTAGGCTAGAATTATATACTACTAAGCAATTTATGCATTTTCCTTTGTTTAGGGACCTAATCAAAATATTAGTTAAATTCTAGGCAAATTGGCAAAAAGGCGCAAAAAGCCAATTGGACCAAAAGTGCAAAATCTAGAGAAACGTTTACACGCCTACTTAAGCTTTTTCCCCATTCTAGGAGGCAACTTTGGGACCGTTTCTTTGGCTCGATTCTTATCAGAGTGGAGCAAAACTCGATAGCCAAGGAAAAACGGTGAAACATGGCTCTGTGGTCCTGATAATCAACATAAAATGCAAAGAAGGAGCAGCTGGAATCGAGCCTGAAAAGCAAAGCAAAAAATGTACATTCCTGATGCAGTTGCTGCTGGTAGGACGTGGCGAAATCTGAGCAAAGAAGTAAGTTGTTGCCGCTCTATAAAAGAAGAAAATGATGCACATTTTCAAGAGAGGACGCGAAGGCACAATTTAGCTTTGAAAGATTAAGATTTAGTGCAATAGATAAGTGAGGAGAGAGCTCTGCAACAGAGCCTCTCAAGGTAGTTAGCAGAGAGACAGTCGCTCAAGTGAGTGGCATCCCAACGGGCTTGAGTGATCTGTTGCATTTTAAAAGCTTGTTTATTTTGGTATGTGTTTATTTCCTCTCATCTTGTAATCATGTTTTGTGCTCAATTCTTTGTAGATTTTATACTCGAAATACTGATTATGAGTAGTAGATCTTTTGTTGGGGTTGAAACTCTCTTTCTATGTGAAAATACTTTAGATTTGCATTCGGACGATTTAATTGTGCCCAGTTTTACTGTTTAAATTAATATTAAGTGTAGTTAGTTGCCATGAGGTGGTCAATAAGACTCTAGATGTATAATGGCTCGCCAAACTGGACATTTTATTTGGAAGGGATCATGTTAGTCACTGGAAGTACACTTCTAATTCACTCGAAAGAGGTTTAGAAATAGATTAGCCGAACACCCGTCGTATCACATGGATCCATAATAACTGCAAAAGTAACATAGAAAGAGAGGATGATCTCCAGGTTCCCATATTCTGTTTATTACCCTGCAATCTTCTCTAAACTGCTATCTTTCATGTCTTGTTACTCATATTTACTTGTTTTCTTGTTGATAGTTCCATTTTACTTTAGTATAATGTGAGGAAAACCATCACTCACGCGAGTACTGACAACACTCGCGTGAGTGGCAAAAATTTCTGCCTTCTTCCGTTAGTTTTTGATTTGGTTTTCTTGTGATTTAGCAGTTCAAGGACACTCACTGCCGTCATGGTGGGTTTGACCCGAATTATTAGTAAACTAATAGTTTTAAGGTGATTTATAAATTTCTCTTTTGAGACAGATAATGACATCATTTGATTCTATCGCACCACTTCCCACCATAAAACTTGGGCTACGACAGACATGAACTTTGAAGAAATAATTTTTAACATTTTGAATTATCCTAAATAATTATTCTATAATCCTTTCTCTCTTTCTTTTCTGGATTTTGAATGTTGTCCTTGTATAATCTTTTGGTTGTGTAAGATTGATTGGATCTGTTGTCCTCTAATTTTTTTCCTCGTTAACTGACTTGACTTGGAAATTGAGTAATTTTGTTTTTTTTTTTCATGGATTTTTTTTTAATCTATTCTTGAATTGATAAATTGTTTATCGTGCTAGTGAAATAATTGATTTTTGAGCTTCTGTTGGTTACTCTGCTGGATTGATTAGGTGCAGAAGCTAGTTGTGGTTCTTTTTGACTTCAAACTTTTCAAGTCGATGTCAATCTACTTAACAATTGAACGAGCCGAGCTCGAGCTTAAAACTTTTGGCTCGATCGAGTTTGAGTCAAGCTTGAACTCTGTATAAAACGACTTGAGTCGAGTTCAATATGGTAAATTCAGGCTTGATTTGGCTCATTTACACTCCTAATTGGGAGCTTTCTAACTTTCAACTCCCGTAAAAAGATTTTTATTAAAAGATCATAATTAACGAAAATATCCTTGTAAACGTGATTCCATTTAGAATTGACGGTGAAATTTTTCATAGTAATTCTGTATTAGTCCTTTAGAGTGACCTAGAATGGATTTAATTTTGTATAATCATCTAAAATGATATATTCCCATGGCTTCTGATTTGTGGTTTACTAAAAAAGAAACTTTACTTACATAACTTTTACGATTCTTGGGAAAAAATGTAAGTAAAACATGGAATAAAAAAGGTTTATTTTTATTATTTTCTCTCCTCGAAAATTATTGTCCAATTTGGATTTTTATTTTTAGTACAATTTTAATTAAAAAAATATTTAAACTGAGCAATTATCTTGGGACAGAAGATGTATCAATTTTTGTTTGTGAGTTAGATTTTATCTTGATATTTCAAAAATAAAATTTCGTGTTCCCAATCATTACATTTTGAGGTAATTTTCATACTCTAAAATAATATTGACTAGTCAGTGAAAGTAAATGAAGTAGGTTTTGCCCAAAGCAGTGTTTCTTCAAGTTAAAAGGAAAAGAACATTTTTCTCCTCTTTATCTCAGGATCACAATAATAATAATAATAATAATAATAATAATAATAATAATAATAATAATAATAATAAAATCCCCAGCACACGCACAAACCCTGGAAAATGACTGAAAAGACTATTCGATCCCCGAAACCCAAAGTCTCATCAACTATCCTAGTCTCTCCCTCACACGCACAGTTGCCACTGATTATTTTCCCTTTTCCCTCATAAACCCTAAACCCTAATAACACTCCCAAAACCCTTTCCTCAAATTTTCTCTCCGATTTCACAATCAGTCGAAAAAAAGTTGAATAAATCGAGGAAGAGGAACAGGAGGAGAAAGGGGAAAAATGGGTAGTCTTTTTCTACTGAAGAAATCTGCTTCTTCTTTATCATTTTCCTCACAGCTTCGCAGGAGATTCCCTATTTCTGCCTTGTCCCATCTCTTGGCGTCCGGTTCTTTTGATTCTGGTCCGAGGGAAAGTCGCTTTGGGGGCTGCCGAGCTCAAAATTTTACTACAAAAAGCTATGACCTGCCTGCGCTGGAAGACCGGCCCAGATGGATAACGGCTCGCGGGTTTCACTCGGGTCGGCCTTCGTTGTTCTCTGCGGGGTTTGCTGTTGAAGATTTCTCGGATGATGATAAGAGAGGGAATCAAGGTAGTGGTGTTGCTGATGATGGGCTCGACATTTCGAAGCTAGGGATAGAAAACGACATCGTTTCTGCCCTTGCGAGGAAAGGGATCACAAAGCTCTTTCCTATTCAGGTAACTTGAGAGGATTAATTTTTATTATTTGATAAACTTGAGAGGTTATGGAAGAGTTGGGTTTTGTGAATTGTGTTTGGGGAAATGGAGGTGCTGAACGGAAGTATAAATAAGAATTCTGTAATCGTGATACTGTAGTTTAATTGGTAGTTTAATTGATTGGGATATACAACTCCGGTGTACTCTTGAGAATACGATGAATTCAGATTTTTTTTAATAATAATAATTATTAAAAATCAATGAATGTATTACTAGGAAGACGACTCCCCTTTCATTGGGTTGGCTATATAAATGCCTTTACAAACGTTTAGCTTGCCTTGTTTGTCTATACTGAGGTAAAAGTGATGGGATCTTACTCATGGAGAAATGGACGATTGAGGTAATTTAGAAAAATGTAACTTTGGTATCATTTTCAGAGAGCTGTTTTGGAGCCAGCAATGAAAGGACGTGACATGATCGGTCGTGCCAAGACAGGAACAGGGAAGACCCTTGCCTTTGGGATCCCTATTTTAGATAAAATAATTCGATTCAATGCAAAGCATGGGTAAGTTCATATAAAAATCTTTTTCTTTTTTGATTTGTTATGTGGTAGTACTGTCAGCGTGGAGTTTCTGATGGTCTTCTGGCTAGTTACAGAACTGCTAGTTGTATGTGCTGTAGATTTGAGTCTAACATCTTGTTAACATTTCCAGTCGTGGGAGGAATCCTCTAGCACTAGTCTTGGCTCCTACCCGAGAACTTGCTCGCCAAGTGGACAAGGAGTTTTATGAGTCTGCTCCTAGCCTGGACACTCTCTGTGTTTATGGTGGTACACCCATCATGAGGCAAATGAGTACGCTTGACCGTGGTGTTGATATTGTGGTGGGAACCCCAGGCAGAGTGATTGATCTGATAAAAAGAGGCTCTTTGAATCTTTCCGAGGTTAGATTTGTGGTTCTTGATGAAGCCGATCAGATGCTTAATGTGGGTTTTGCTGATGATGTTGAGACAATCTTAGAGAATATTCGGCAAGAACATCAGACCATGATGTTTTCCGCTACGATGCCTGGTTGGATAATGAAACTCACTCAGAAGTTCTTAAAGAATCCAGTGCACATTGATCTTGTAAGTTTCCTGATCAGGCTTGATTCAAACCTGTGAAAATTGTATGAGCCCATCCACTCTCTCTTGCTTTCCTTGATGGTTTTATTGGTGTCAAATACACTTTGTAGGTAGGGGACAATGACCAGAAATTAGCTGAAGGGATCTCATTGTATGCAATTGCATCGGAGAACAACCAGAAAGCAGCTGTTGTTGGTTCTCTTATAACAGTATGTTCATAAGACATATTCTTATTTTTTTCCATAATTGTGTTTGTGCCTTTTATTATTTCTATTCTTGCAGTATAGCCTTTTAATGAAGTGATCATCTCACATACAACATTTTTCCTACTACTGGTTCATAGGAACATGCGAACGGTGGAAAGTGCATTGTTTTTACCCAAACAAAAAGGGATGCCGATCGATTGGCCTATGCTATGCAAAAAAGCTTTAAATGTGAAGCTCTGCATGGAGACATCTCTCAGAATCAGAGGGAAAGAACTTTATCGTCATTCCGAGATGGTCGTGTTAATGTACTTGTGGCCACTGACGTAGCTGCACGAGGCCTGGATGTTCCTAATGTAGATTTGGTAAGTCTTTTTCCTTATGTCCCCTCATTTCCATTTATCTGGTAGTGCCTTTTACTATTATTTGCTGCTTGTAAATTTTTTATTACTAGACTTGAATGAAAATTTTCCCTCGTGCTCGGCAATTTAAGTTCTGGAACACATTGGTCTCCACCCCTCCCCCAACACAACTGGTTGCTATTTTACCAGCTTTTGCAGGTGTGATCTTAAGTCTGGTGTCCCTCTGTTTATAGATTCCCATTTAATGTCCTTTACAGGTAATTCATTTTGAGCTTCCAACCACATCAGAGATATTTGTGCATCGATCTGGTCGAACTGGGCGTGCTGGAAAGAAAGGAACTGCTATTCTTATGTATACATCAAACGAATATAGGGATGTGAAGACTATTGAACGAGACATAGGTTGCAGATTTACAGAGGTACTTCCTGGTTGATGCTGTTTTTCTCATACTCTTTTAGATTACTAGCCTGCAAGCTGGCTCATTTTTGTGGCTGCCTTCCGTAGTTTAACAATGTTCTCTGCCCCTCCTACTATATTTCAACCAAACTTGCATCTATATATAGATATGGGTCGGGATCATTCCCTCTTCGTTGTCTTGCACCCGATGGGAAGAGTAGGGTTGGTGGGGTTGTTCAAAATTACTTCTTCATTTCTTTTTTTAGCTGCATGTGTATTTTTTTGGTTTTGCTATTTGGCAACACTTCAATGCTTCTAAATTAGTTGTAAGTCGTTGAACTCCTGTGTTAAGATATGAAATTGTTAATGAATGTGGTTTGACTTCCTTATGCCCATGATAACAGTGGTGCTGTGAATTTTTGGTGTTGCAATAAGCTGCCAATAGTGGCCTTTGTGATCATTATGTAGATATTTTAAAGCTCAAACATGATTAGAGCTAGTATCGCATTCAAACTTTTATGTCATGCATGTATACTGGAATTCGACTTCATACTCCGACCAAGCATGAAGCTTTACTATTTAGGATGTAAATGTTTTTTGGTTTTCTGGTTTGCAGAGCCTCGAGTTTGCCCTTTTTACATTCAAAACTTGAGTTTATAACTACCAACTTGGTTTGGCCTAACATGTGTGTTTTGTTTATCTATTATAGCTTCCAAAAATTTCCGTACAAGGTGGATCGATAGAAATGTTTGATGACTTTGGACGACGTGGTGGACTTGGTTCTTTCGGAGGTGGTCGCGGTTCAGGTGCTGGTCGCTATTCAGGACCTGGTAACTCAGGGGGTGGTCGTTTTGGTGGTGGTTCTTCGTTTGGGCGATCTGGTGGGTATGCTTCTCGTGGTGGCTTTGGTGACATGGGAGGTTCAGATCGTGGAGGTGGCTTTGGAAAATTCAATAGAGCTTCTGATCGTGGAGGGAATTCAGATCGTTCAGGCGGTTTTGGAAGTTTTGGCAATTCAAGTCGTTCAGGCGGTTTTGGGGACTTTGGATCTGGTCGTTTTAGCGGGTTTGGCAATACCAATTCAGCTCCAGATTCTAACTCTGGTGGCAGCTTCGGCTTCTCCAGAGGTGGGAGCAAATGACCGTGATGAGAATCCGGGTAGAAAACTTTTTTAAAATCGATAAATGTGGTAATTGTGTTACCTATTATTCCCCAGCTCCCAACTCCATCCAAGTAAGTAGTAGTTCTAGAGGCATAAGAAATAATAGTTTATATACGTTTTTTACTTATTTATACGAGTGTATATGTTCTCTTATTAGTAATCCTTGTCTTTGAGTTCGACCCTCTAATATTAATTTAGTTTGCTTTCCAAAAATTCTATCCATATTATTTTCATCAGCAACACGTAGTGCGTTTCATCGCTTGATGTATTTCCGCTTGTAAATTGTATCCTCTATATCTTACAAATTTTAAAATTCAATGTGGATTGTTTTTTAGGACGAAGAAAGACTAATCATAGAAGTATTTTTAATTTCGAATGGAACTATATAATGATAGTTTAATTGACTAAATTATCCTTAACATTTCTAAATTCACAAATGATAAATATTTTTAATATTATTTGTGTCCCGAAACAATTAGCTACTCTGAGATTTTAGGGTGCACTGTGCTAGAGGCATTTTATAGGAGGCGACGATGGCTCGGAATAGGAGAAAGGAAAAATGTAACCCGTATTCTAAATACTTAGTATAAGTGGTTATTTTCCTTGGGCGGAACGTTCGCTCTCTAGTTCTCTCCAGGAAGAAAATTAAACTTACTGAAACAACCGTCTTCGGATACCTTCATATTCGAACTAGGAGACCGCCGGAGAATAACTGAAGAAGGCACCAGACTTCGGTTCGGAGAAGAGAGAGGTGAATATAAGAGCAAAAGTTTCCTCAAATGATTCTGATATGAGAATTTTACCGACCTCCGCAGACATGTGAACAGTTGCCTCGTTTAATAAAATTATGATTGCTCCGTCCTCTAGTTCGAGATGATTCGGAGCGTTAGATCCGTTTAGCCGGGAGTGAATCTCCACCTTTAAATACAACCTTAACCCTAAGGGAAGATATATCCGGAAGTTAGACCTTCGTATAAGCCTTATCTGATTGGAAACGACCCGTCCGTTCTTATTTAGTGTCAAGTCCAAAAAAGAATATACCTTTTGGACTTGAAAGGAGCTCTTGATGAATCAAAATTTTGCCTGCCCATTTTACTCAAGGTTGGCCGTGTTAAGACCCGTTTAATATACTTTTGTTATTATTTTTAGAGTGAACATGAAAACGGGTCATTGAACTATTGGATAATTTTAGTATATGTCATCAATCAAATTTATTCGTAAAATAAGTAACCATACTAAGCAAAAAATTCATCCAAGATTATTCTGTTAATTTTGACCGCTAAATGGTAACGTAAATCCATTTTTCACATGCTTTTGGATTTAGAGGTATTTTTATCATTTAATATTTTTTAATTTTTAATCTTTTAAAAAAAATAAATTTTTTTTTACAATTATTCTTCTTATACTTCCTAACTTGTATATACTGGTACTATAATTTATAAATTCCAAAAAATTAATTTACCTTTTGTATTTTAACTTCTAGATTATAAAATTTTTAAAAAAATTTAAGAAGTGGAAAAAAAAATTCAAGTTAAAGTAAACATGAAAATTAATAGTTTACCAGTTTAAACTAAAAGAAAAACTAAAAGAATTAGCTAGGACAAGTTGTTTCTTCTAGGTTATTTAATTTTTTTCAACTCGATTGAATTATTTAATTATTAATTTTCACGTTAACTTCAAATCGATTTAATTTGTCATTTGTATCTTAACTTCTAGATTATAAAAAAAAGGAATAAGAAAAAATATATAAAATTTAAATTGAAGTTAACGTGAAAATTAATAATTAAATAATTCAATCGAGTTGAAAAAAATTAAATAACCTAGAAGAAAGAGTTTTTTCCCGAAAAAATTATCAAGGGGAGAACCTGGACAAAAATAATATGAAGCGAAAAAAGGTGGATAGAAGTAGCTGTCCCGAATTAGCCAAATCCGAAAGCTTAGAGGAGTCGGATTTGTGAAATCCGAGAGAAGCTTAACACGGATTTGTCTAATCCGAAAGTCTTCTAACCTGAAATTAATTAAATTAAGCCAAATGTTTAATTAAAATTAATTAGGTTTCGGGTTTGCGAAATCTGAATGATTTCAATAAAAAAATATTTTTTATTTTGCAAAAAAATTCCTAGAAGTGTTCAAAAATTAAAGTTGACTAGAAACGAATTACCCGAATCCGAGACAAGAAGATTCTGATTAGCGAAATCCGAATTGTAGAATAAAATATTATTCTAAATTTCGAAAAAAAATTTCAAGTGTAAAAGATAGATAGGAAGAGTCTCGGATTTGGCAAATCCGAGGGTCCACAGATTCTGCGGAGCTTTCGGATTTGACAAATCTGGAGGACCCCAAAATGGTATCTTTCGGATTTGCCAAATCCGAGACATAACAAAAATTTGAAAAAAGTTATGGACTGGTTTTTACCAGTCCTAACCCTGTTTAAATAGCACCAACAATCAATTCATAACAAACATATTCAACAACAAAACGATAATATTTTCATAACAAAATAATGTAAAATTCTCAACTTACAATCCAAATCATTAAAAAACTCTAAAAAGACTAATCAACAATCATTTTTTCCCTTTCCCTCTCCTAGAAATAGTGGGCGGGGTAAAATTATTTGGCGGGTGGCGCGTCCATTTGGATTTGCGAACCCTTTGTTCCTGCGAGTCCGGAAGGATTTTAACAATTGGCTCCACGTTTAGGACTTGTGATTCTCCTCCGAGAGTAATGGTGAGAGGTACCTCTTTTTCATGTGGGGTGTAAGATCCTCTCGAAGAACCAACATCGTCCTCTCTTCTCACATTGTCTTCTCCCATTTCCTCCCCTCCTCCCACATTTTCTCCCCCTAGGTTCTCTTGCTCGTGTTGGCTCGAACCTTCCGCGTGATCCTGGGATTGTGATGGCCTGAAAGGATTTCTTCGCTTTCTTCCTCCTCCAATTTTGTCTCTCGACTACGGCTTCGTTGTTTCACCACGCGGACCTTGTGAGGGGCGACGCGGTTTATAATTCAAAAGGATTTGGGAATCCTCAATTTCCATCCTGTCGTCTTTTTCGAGATTAAAGCAGTGTGGGTTACGTCCGCGAAATAGTCGAGCATCTTTTCGAACTCTTTGTCTAGGTCATGGGCTTTACGATATTCTTCTCGGAATGTTATGGCCCTCATACGGACATTGTTCAGCACTTCACCCTGGAAATCAAATGATACTTTTACTAAAGGAGTATAATTCAAAATTTATGTGAATAGAGTAAAATACACTTCCATACGTGGATTAATTGCAAATAAATACTTACATAGACTTTTACCCGGCTCGAGGAAAACTCATATCCGGCTGATGTGTAGTGGCTTGAATCGCTTATCAATTTCACCGATATTTTTTGAACCACGCTTCGTACTTCTCATTAATTTGATCGGGCTCTCCTTCCTCCAAATCCTGGGAAATGTTTCGGTTTCTCCTATTCCAATGGGGGCGTACTTGACTATGGTGATCCACCCAATTTTTCTCAGTAAGTCTAGACATGTTGTGTGCGTAAGCATACTGATTGTCTTCGATATTGGCAATCATAGGCCATTGGAGAATACCTTGAATGTAGTCAAACTGTCTCACGACTCTGTTAATTTTGTGGGGTTCTCGAACAACCTAGTAGAACATCCACGTCCTTGCCATCCAAATGGCACTTCCCTATTTACAACAATCAGAGAGGGTAGGGAGGAGATCCTCGTAGGGTTGCCAAACAAACTGTGAAAAAAATTGGGTATTAGAGAAGTAATTCACATAAGAATGGTGGCCAAAAAAATAATAATAAAATAACAAGTGATTCATGCTTACATCAATGGTTTTTAAGGCGGTCAATTGATCTCTAGAACCTGGGAGACTAGACCTTGGGACGTCCTTGTAGGAGTACGAGCAATTCCACCTTTCAATACAAAAAAAAAATTCAAAGGTCTTATTTATCCAATAAAAATAATAATGATATTAGAAATCTTTAAATTAAGAGTATAGGAAATAAACTCACCGATAAGCTAAAGGAGTTGTAGGATTCTCTTCAAATCTCTTTAAAATTCTTTGGGGTATGATTCTCAGGATTCGCTCGTATGCCCAAACCTAAATCAATAACAACAACAATAAATAATAATACTTCACAATATAATAAATATTTTTCAAATTGAATCGCCACGTATTGAATATATAAATATCTGTAGAAGATACACACTGCCGGTTACATCATGTTTCTCATGATTACTAGCCTCGCATAGGCTAGAATACAAGTAAGCAAGGAGAGCCGATGCCCAACTAAGTTTTGCACAATGACTAAAATCTCCCAAATGGTTCAATAAATATAAACCAATACTGTTTTGGCTTCTGTCCGGAGACATAAAAGAACACATAAACCACATGAGCATTAATCGGGCCATTTGTTGATACACGACATCCGGAGAACCTACAAAAACAACACTTCAAACCTTAATATATGTTTGGCCAAAAAAATAATTCATTGAAATTATATTAAAAGATATAAATAAATTTAAATATTAGGTATTGCACGGTTCGCTGCTTCCTCTACAACCGAAATCTTAAGAGTATTTTCACTTATTCGACCCCCGGCAGGGGTGAATCCCAACATCTCTTGGCAAATTGATTGCCATTGCTCCACACTATGGTTTGGCACCATAGCACAAACCATGTCCCCATTGACCCGGAGACCAAATAGGACTTCTACATCTTGCAAGGTCACGGTTGCCTCACCGAATGAAAAGTGGAAAGTGTGTGTCTCAGGTTTCCATCGTTTCACCAATGCAGCGATGAGACAATTATCACACTTTTTGCAACCTATTTTCAATACCCCCTCGAACCCGGCACTTGCCATGAACGTTCGTACCTGTGGAGGGGTAAAATCACTATAGTAGCACTCCCAAAACTTTTGATCACACCGACGATTTTTTAAAGGTTCGGTTTTGATCGTTGAATCGGAGCCATGGCAGACTGCTAAACTCCGATGTTCAGCTTAAAGATACAAAAATTCCCATCGTATGGGGACCGGGTTGAAGAAACCACTCATTATATTGTGGACTGAGTGATTCCTCCATCAAATACTACACCACAACAAAAAAATAACAACAAAAAAAACACTTAAACAACGCTATATATATACATAAACAAAAAAAAAAAAATCAATTACATCCTAAACTCAACAAACACAATTACAACACTATAAACCACATAAAAAAAAATATAAACAACACTATATATACATAAACAACACAAAAAAATCACTTAAACAACGCTATATATATACATAAACAAAAAAAAAAACCAATTATATCATAAACTTAACAAACATAATTGCAACACTATATATACATAAACAACACAAAAAAAAAACACTATAAACGACACTATATATATACATAAAAAAAAAAACCCAATTAGGCCAAACTAGGGAAAAAAAATAAATTAGAGCAAAATTAGGGCTTCATATTAGGGCTTCATTCAATCATTCAATCGTTCAATATATAGTAGGGAGCAAAAATTTGAAAAAAACTAATTACAATAAAACTAGGGGCAAAAACAAATTACACCCACAAAAATTAGGGCGTTACCTTATTAGGAGAAACAGCGGAGGCAGTGGTGGAGAGGGGGAGCACGACGGCGGCGGTGCTAGAGAAGGAAGATCGGCGGTGGTGTTGCCCTCTCGGTCGGCACAGGGGAGGCAGTGGTGGAGTTCTATGTTCCAGAAAGGCACAGGGGAGGCGGCAGACCGGCGACAGAGATGGGGAAACGGCGGCAGATGTCCGACGGGGGCCGGAGGGAGTGGTGGAGGAGGTGGTGTCGCGGCGGAATTAGGGTAAGAAAAGGGGGAGGAAGAAAATGAATTGGGGGAAGAAGATCAAGGCTTTTTATACCCCCCGACACTCGGATTTGGCAAATCCGAGACTTTCCCTTTATAACACTTTCGAATTTGCCAAATCCAAGGGACGTGCAAAAAATGAGAAGTCTCGGATTACCAAAATCTGAAAGACCATGTAATAGTGGCTTTCGGATTTCCTAAATCCGAGCATTCTTGCAATCGAAAAATCAGAGAAGCAGGACAGACTCGGATTTGCCAAATCCGATTCGTGTAGAAAATGATAAAAGTTTCAGATTTGGCGAATCCGAGGGTTACCTAATTTTTAAAATGTTGAATTTAGTATTATCAATTCCCAAAACCTGTAAACATCCAATAATTTTCACCACACTGTACTCTATGATAGTACACAAATAGTTCAATACAAACATCAAACAAGATACGAATTTAATGATCAATCCTACACATAACACTGCATAATAAGGTGTTCTACAAAATACAACAATAAACTAATCACTTTGATGCTCCCATTTATCCACCAAAGGTATTCTATCTACTTGGGGATGCGAGCGAGGACACGAATTAGCATCATGATCTCCTCCGCATCTTGAACAAGCATTACTTGTTCGCCGAGCACGGTAATCCAGTTGCATCTTGCGTCTCCTTCTTTGGTGTCTGCCCGGACCGCCATTTTGCCCGAGCTTCTCGTAATTCGGATAGAGTTTCCAATCAACCATAGGCCATTGTCGCTCATCAGGCACCGGTAAAAAACCATTGTATTCGAATTCTTTGATCCATATTTGGCACCTCCAACACTTATGGTACGTGCGTATACGATATCCGGTACTCTTGTCATTTCTTGCACGAACACCTTTTGGCGTTATAGGTGACCGTATACACCGTCCCACTCCTCCCACTAGGCCGTGTCAGCGTTACCACCTCCCAACTATCATCATCCCCATCGAACGGTATAGCATCATAGGTGGCGGCTTTGTTGTTCTTCTCTTTGTAGACTTTCCATAGCTCAGGGGGATGGGTGTATCACAACTCGTCGCCAATAACAATTCTTCTTGGTAAAATTTCACGATTTTGTGGAATGTAGCATCGATCATAGCTCTAATGGGCCAAAACCGGATCCCTTTTAGGGGATTGTTGTAACTCTCAGAAATGTTGGTAGTTGTGACTCCCCAATGACGACGTCCAGCTTTCAAATGAGTCCAATTACACTCCTCTATGTCACAAAGATACTCTCATGCTTCAGGTTTTAATTCGCGAACCTCTTGCCTCAGTCACTTGAATTTTTCCAAATTAAGCGTCTTCCCCATATTTTGGCATAACCGCTTGATTCTCGCACTCCTATACTTCGATACTAGATTGCTCCAAACATGTCGGAGGCAATACACGTAGGCCCCATCACCTAAATCGCTCCATTCTGGTATTTCCATCATTGCCCTCAAAAGCCCAGCGTTCAGGTCGGAAATCACACTAACTTTGGTGTCACCCACAACATGATACCTCAAATGTTTCATGAAAAATACCCAACTTTCAGTGGTCTCTTCATCCACCACGGCGAATGCAACCGGTAAAATGTATTTGTTTTCAGTATACACCACAGCAACTAGCAACTTATCCTTTTATCCCCCACGTAGGTGTGTTCCATCAACAGAAATCATCGGCGAACATTCAAGGAAAGTCACAGCCACTGGTGCAAATGACCAAAACACGTATTTAAAAGTCCTTCTTCCCATATTCCAACCTTCTTCTCCCTCCTTCCATTCCTATTCCACTATAGTTTCGGGATTAGTACTCTTAAATGCTTCAATATACCTACACATCAAGTTTGCCCGTGTTAAATATATGCCAATACAAGTAAAAACTAAAACAAATTAATTGACATTTATCAAAATTGAAATTTACCTAGGAAGATCTTTAAAATTGGAGGACCAATCGCTATAAACCGCCTTTATGGTTTCCTCCTCCCGTTGAACACGCTTTTGTAGGGGACTTGAACTTTTACCAACTTCTTCACATCTTTTTGCACCAATTTTACTGTGTAATGCACGTTGTTCGCCACCTTTCTCATGATTAGTCTAGCAATAAATGCCGACTCCGCACAACGGTTGTCATTATCGTTAACCACCCTCATGCAATTGTGTGCGGACCGCCATTTCACTATTTGATGCAAGCTATGCTTTCCTAGTGACACGCGAATCCTCCATTTGCATAAAGGTTCGCCATCTTGTAGAGGGAATCTAATGTCCTACCGCCCACATCGAATTTCCCACGTCTTAGGGTTACTCGCGATAACCTTTAACTCCCTTTTATTGTGGATGTTCCACAACTTCACGGCATGTTTCGCTTCTCCTTGGGACTTGAAACAAATTTTAATGCCCATCCCTTCGGAAGTCTCGTCCCACATTTTAATATCAAGATCATCCTCGTAAACACGCGAGGCATTTCATTCACCCATTTCTTTATACACATGGCGCCAGAGAATTGGATTTAGTTTGCTTTCTTCATTCACTAATTCTTCATCATCACTTTCCTCATCATCACTACTCAAAGAGGGATCGCGTACTTCCGAGCTTTCGCTTAGAGCTACGTAGTCGGAATCATCGTCATCCATGTGATCATCTTATGCAAATAAACTTCCACCATCTTCTTCATGAATCCGTGAAGTACTTGCTTGTTCTTGCCTTGGACCATCTTGTTCACCCTCATCCATACGATCATCTTGTGCAAAGAAAGATCCACCATAATGATTGTCCTCATCTTCTTGGTTAGTAATATCCTCCGTCTCAACGTACAAATCCACACTTGTCATTGGCTCGAGGTGATAGATGATCCCAACATGTGAATCATTCTTTATCTTCATGGCGCCTTATACCATGAGTCACAAATAGTATCGAAATGTGGAGTTTCCTAGCTATTTCAAGATTCCAACCAAACGTCACACAAATCAAACCAAGCAACTCATCATATGACAACCTACTATCAATAACAAGAGTGTCGTCCAGCTGGTTCTCAAATGTGTTCACTACACCATTCTCTATCACATACTTGTTTCTATGAAACAAATTAAGTATGTATAGCCCGTGCGCGGACATTTTAATTGTTTATTAAGGGACCAAAAAAATCGTTAACTATATTAATCGTAATCTCACCTAAAAGAAAAAAAAAAAGAGATTCTCACCTAAAAAAAAAAACAACAACAATTCTCACCTAAAAAAAAAAACAACAATTCTCATTAAATTATCCATACAAATTATCCCTAAACCCTATCAATTATCCATACAAACAAAATTCATCTAAATTCATTAATTAACCTCTATCAATTCTTAAAACAACAACAATCCTAATCTATAAACTCAACAACAACATCTACATTACCATATTAAATTCATAATCATCAAACCTAAGTCCTAACAATCTTCCACATTCAAACAATATAAATACACAACAAAACAACTCAAAAACATTAATTTAATGACTAACCTTGTTAGAATGACGATTCTTGTTGCATTTAGCGGTAATGTGCGTCCAAAAGCCTGAAGAACTCCGGCCACAACCTCCACTAACCCTCACAAATTGAAAAACCCGATATGAAGGGAAGCTGCAATTTTTTCTTTTTATATCACGTTGTTTCGGATTTGGCAAATCCGAGAGTCACTATTCATGTGGAGCTCTCGGATTTGGCAAATCTGAATGTCCGTCACCTTATCCGATCCAATTTAATACATCCAACAACCTTATCCACAAGGACGGATTACCCTTAAATTGAAAGGATGTCCTCCGATTCACTACAAGAAAACCGGGTTTCTGTGACCAAAAATATTTTGACAGCAGAAAAAGTCGTCAATAAAGGCGCCATTATTCACGGGGAGTTTAAGTCGTCACAATTGTCGTCAATAACATTAGTTTTATTGACGAGGCTATAAAAGTCGTCAATAAATCGTCAATAAAAAGGATGGTGATGCAATTTAACCAAAATAAGTCACGACATAAATTCGTCAATGGATAGCTCGTCACTACTTGTAAACTTTGTGATGACATAAAGTCGTGAATAATTTTACTTTTGTTTATTGACAACTTTCATATGTCAATCTGACTCAGTTTCTGAACTTCATATTGACAACAATGGTTGTCAATAAAAAATTCTTAAATTTTTCTGAAATTATTTCATGCTTTTATCTTTAAATCATTATTCTCTAAAAAAAGTTGTGTCATTCTTAAGTTATTTATGATTACGGTTTATTTAAATTCACGGTATTATGTGAGTATTTTATGCCAAGTGATAAAAATATACTCTCTCTATCTCAATTACAATACAATAAAGTGGACTATGATTTTTTTCTTTTTTGAAACTGACGAAGTAACACAATGTAAGATATTTTACTTTACTTTTTTTAAAATATTTTTTTATTAATTTGAATTGAATATATATTGCACGGGACATTCTAACCATTAGATTGTTATTCAATAACTTAGTTAAATACTCACTTGAGCCATCAAGTGAGTATTTATGCGGGTCTTAAGACTTTAAAATATGACTATGTTTATGCGGGTCTTAAAATACATTGAGCCATCAAACATGATTACAAAAAAAAAAAGAGGTAATTATCAAACATGATGAATAGTAGTCTAGTTCAAATAGTTGTGACAATACTTTAAATTACTAGATAACAAATCTTATCAACATAGCAATCACGGTAACTGTGAGATCACTACTTGAACCATCACTACTGGATCACTAACTAATAAATATCGAAAATGAATTTAGATAAACAAGTATAATTTGAAGTTAGTCAATACAAATATCTATTAATTTACTAGTTCATACGTATCAGCCATAAGTTACTCTCAAAGGAGTACATTGCATATTATGTTGTATTAACTACATAACTACATCCCAGTGTCATTATATCTATTTGAAGTCAACTAAAACATTACACTCTTAGTGAAAAAATAACCATGTTTGCTTTTTTATTTTACACGAAATTGAATATATAGTTTTGTAAAACGAAATGAGTTATTACTATTTACAGTAGTTGTTTAATTACCGTGCTAACAACAGGAATCAAAACTTTGATTTTGCAAAACACAAAATACTTTTCTCGATTAGTGCATGATTGGATTCATGGAAACAATACAATTCATATCTTTATAGTGTAATGATAATGAGATTGAAATTTTCGATTTTGACTTTGAGAAAAGTTGCTTGCTTAATTTCAGATTTTTAAAAACATGGCTTTTATCAAGTAAAGATTTCCCTTACATACATACGGTCAAATTAAATCACAAAATTGATAATAATTTTCATTAATTTAATAGAACACGATAAATTAATCATAATGGTCACAATGTTTTAAAATAGCATCTTTAAGCTAACAAAAAGAAATGACAAAATAATGTTTTTTATTATCTAAAACATAAAATTATGATTAATATTGTACATGAATGAAAAAAAGTTAATGAATTATACCAAAAGTGTCAAATTGATAAAGAATTCTAAATTGAGTGTCACGCTACTAATGAGGATTTTCTTAAAACAATAAAATTGTGGCAAATTATTTACTTTTTGTTGGAGGGAAAATAAAGTAAAATTGCGCCAATAAAAGAGAGGGAAAGATTGGGCAAAAAAAAAAGGAGGGAAATAAGCCCGCCTTAATAAAGTAAAAAGAGTAGAGTTTTATGGGAAAAATATTAGCTGGTATAAGTATAAAATCTTCAACACTGTCAAAAGTAAAAGCCTACGATTACCAAGGTGTCCTCCATAGATATTCCTAACTCCTAATTCTCTATCGCTCAACGATGAACGATCGGCAGCCGTCGACGGTAGAACGCAATCAAACCAATTAAATTGCTAGGAAAGAAGAGGGATTCAAGACTTTAATCAAGGGTTTCAGAATTATCGGTAAGATTTGACAATAGGCTTCAATCAAGGATTTTACTCTTCCTTCTTCTCTGCAATCTACCATTCGAAGGATTCCGCTCTCTATAACTAATATGCTTCTTCATCATTATGCTCTTCTCTCCAGAATTTTCTGATGTCTTAGTTAGCCAAGCTTCGTTCGATTTGCGTTTAGTATAAAAGAACACTGTAGTAGAATTTGATTAATTTAAAGTTCACAAGAATCTCAACTGTGTATGTGTTTTGTTGTGTTTAGCTGATAGTACAAGGACCAGCCATGTGTTCTTGCGCACCAAGCCCGTCAAGTATTCTATTTACAAGATCTTAAATTAGGTAACAAGTGGCATATTGTTCAGAGTTTCAGCTCTCGTGGTTCTTTTGATGTTCCAGAACATGTGGCTGGAGGGTTAGATGAAGAAGTCTTCCAAGAAAATGAACCACAATCAATGCTGGTTGTAGACTTAGACTTTGAAGATCCTTTACTTGCTAAAGATACTTTGCCACTAGAACCAGCAGAATCGTCGTATGCTCGCATTCAAAACGATGATGCAACATATGTGGCTGAATGTAGCTGAAAGTGATGATACGGGTTATAATAATGATGAAGACGAAGAAGAGGAGGTGTCTTCTACTAGTTCTAGTGATTCTGAATAGGTCATCACCGCAAATGACTTTAGTGAGGTTTGTTCAGTTTTTGATTTGGGTTATCAGAAATCTGTTTATTTGTTTTATTTATATTTGCTGATGGTATGAAAAGGTTTTCATCAAGTTATTTGTGTGTTTCATTATGAGGTGCTTTTATTAAATCATTTTTCAATAATGGGACAACTAGCAATTTCTTTAAATAAAAAAAAAAGGAAAAGGGCTGAATGAGTGTTTCTCAAATTTATTTCACTGAATCTCCCCTCTTTTCAACCTAGTTTTCATTGGTTTTTAAGACTTACGAATTGGACATTGGGTTTGATGGAAAATTTACGATGAAATAAGGTCCTCACCAATGTGTTTTTGAGATTTCAGAATTGCAGGACTGATTTTGAAACCTTAGCCTTCTTTCATTTAATACTCTTATCCTACTGGATCCCTCATTTCCACTCCTTAAACAGGAAATTATGTGTTAGCATTTCAGAATTTCAAATAAGGTATATTAGACAAGATCATTGACGGTTTAGTTATACCTTTTTCAAGGCTTAGGACTTAAGAACTTTGGTAAACTAGGAATTCAAATTTAGCATCTATCTTTGACTTCTTGTTTTCCTTTTGCTGCTATCTTGTTTGATTTGAGTTTAGCGTGCTAAATTTGAAGTCACTACCAATATAAAAGAAGCCATGACTTTCCAATATAATATAGGTCGATGCACGTGCTCCCAACTCATCCTCCCTTCACTGGGGATTTGTGAGTGGAATAAATTTCACAATTCTACGTAACTTACAAAATTCTATGGGTAAACATGCATATTTGGGAATTTTCATGATATTTTGTGATTGTTATTTAATTCTTTTTGATGTCATATTGTTTTGTGCATAGTTTCAATCATAAGTTGGTAACATATTCATTGATTGGGAATTTGCTTTTTAGTAACTCTGTGGAAGATTTGGTGTTGCAAGGCTCTCAAATATTTCCTGGACGATTTGAAGGATAGTGTTGCAAGGCTCTCAAATACTTCCTGGTTTGATTTTTTTTTTTATGTAGTAGTATTTTTTGTTTGATGAATCATTTTTGTATCTTAATGTTTGAGGATATCATTAAGGATTACATTAGCAAAAGGACTTATTTGCGATGCTAATACCTTGATACATTAACTTCTAGGGTGTATGTAATTATGATGGATTCGTGATTATGAATATCATGATTGTTTTGCATGATTGCGTTAGTTTAATCCTTTTAGTTCAGATTTATGGAAGGCTTGAAGTACATACAATATAATTGTGCCAAAGATTAATTAAGCATTAGTTTATGATTACTTTATTTGTTACTATGTCTTTGACGAAGACATTTAAATTTTGTCGTCAAAGAATTTATCTATCATCACTCCATTGACTAAAACCTGTCAATATCAAAATGCATCAATAAATTACCGTCAATAAACATTTGTTGTCACTGTTAAATTTATTTTTATTAAATTACTATTGACAAACAATTGTCGTCAGTGCAACAATTAACTGTGACTTGCTATTGACAATCATTCCTGTTACAACATCTCGTCATAAAACAGGTTGACCATATTATTTTTTTGACAACTTTTATCGTCAAAGTTGTTCTCGTCAATAAAAGTATACCATATATTGACCACTTAGTATTTGTAGTGACCATATTTCACTGACGACAAGAAGTCGTCAGTATTTATTTTGACGACATACTATCCCGTCATTATACATGGAGTTTTATTGACCGTCTCAAAATTGTCCTCAAGATTGTCGACATACTTTTTATCATTATGGCTTTACTAACGACCTTTTCAGTTTTATTGACGACTTGGCCTGGTTACAAAATGTCAGTTTTCTTGTAGTGATTTGACAAATCTGAGAGGTAACACTAAATCCTAAATCTTAGACCGTAGATTTGCCAAATCTGAGAGCACTGTTCCAATTTTTTAATTTGCCCGCCACTTTTGTTACATTATTTGAATATTAAATTTAAAGGCATTCGGATTTCGCAAATTCAGAGTCACTGTTCACCTTTTGACCCTATTTTCCGTATTTTCGAAATAAAGAACAACTATAATTTTTTATTATATTTAATTGTTTTGGATTTGGCAAGTCGGAGAGACCGTTTAATTAAGCTCCCGGATTTGCCAAATCCGGGACAGCTACTTATGTCCACAAAAAAAAAAAAGTAAAATTTTTTTTGTCAACATTAATTCTTTTAAATTTTTTTGGCCGAACGAACAAATTGTCTTAGATAATTCATTTAGTTTTTCTTTTAGTTTAAATTGGTAAACTATTAATTTTCATGTTTACTTTAACTCGAATTTTTTTTCTTCATTTCTTAAATTTTTTAAAAAAACTTTATAATCTAGAAGTTAAAATACAAAAGTTAAATTGATTTTTGAAATTTAAAAATTATACTACTAGTATATGCAAGTTAGGAAGTATAAGAAAAAGAATTGTAAAAAAAGAAATAATTTTTTAAAAAGATTAAAAATTAAAAAATAATTAAATGATAAAAATACCCTGAACCCAAAAGTACGTGAAAAATGAATTTTCGTCACTACTTAACTGCCAAAATTAACAGAATGATCTCGGATGAATTTTTTGCTTAGTATGGTGACCTGTTATACAATAAACTAGTGTGTTTCCCGCGCTTTACGCGGCTTTGTCAATGTTGAAAATTTATATTTTAAAAGAATTGATTAGATAATGTAGTTACAAATATACCCGTCCTTATTCTCTTAAAAAATGTAGTTACTAATATTTCTTAAAATTGTAATTTTTTTTGATTAATCAGTTTTAGACAAAATGAGAGGTATTGATATTATTTATGAGAGGTATATTTGTAAGATCTCGTAAAAAATATTACAACAAAGATTTTCAAAAGTTGTATAATAAAAATTGTCACCACTAACTAATGTTATGTTTGGTTTAAAAAATATATTTAAAAAATACATAAATTATGTCTAGATGAATATGGCCTATTTTTATAGGCAAGTGGACTTTGGGGATTAGATGTAGTTCTAATAAAATATGACACACAATTAATCGTCCTTGAAAATATAAAATCGATAAACTTGAAAACTAAATAGCACACAAAAGGAACTTTAAGGGCCAAAATGACAATAGGTTGAAAGTTTAAACTCGTAAATGAAAGGACTTTTGAAGTCGTGAGTTTCTCAGCAATTTTCAAAAATATTCATTTTCAAGCTCACAATTAGGAATTTGTAATATCTGTAAAAATCTTATATACTCCCTCCGTCCTACAAAAATAGTCCAGTTTGAAACTGTATAACTTTTTAAATTTGGTCAACACATAAATGTACAACTCATTTCATTCCCCTAACTTCCACTAATATCTCTTCTAATTATTTCTATAAAAGTTAACTACATATGCATTTGTTTTACAACTTAAATTTGATCAAAATTTTATCTCAAAAAATATTGACACTGGATCTTGATGGAAAGATCTCGTTACGTAGATTAATTTGATGTATAACATGTTTTTTAATTATTCATGTATTAAAAGATATAATCATTTGAAAAAATAAGAGAAAACTAAAAAAAATGAAAATCAAAGAAAGTGGACCTTGTTTTTCATACCACTACTCTTTTAGATATTTAAATTATTTCAATTCAATGAATTTTGATTTTTGTTAAACTGGACTATTTTTTTAGGATAATATTTTTTATTAAATTAGATTATTTTTGTGGGACAGAGGGAGTAGTAAATAATTTATTAACTGTTTACAAAAAATTTTAACTGATTAATAATCAACCAATTAGCAAATGATACATGTTAATTGAGACTTGATGGTCTCAATGAGCGATACGTGTCGATTATCTTTCTTTCCTTTAATATATATATATATATAATAATTTGATTGATTACCTGTATTAAAATTACATAATAGTTCAATGACCCATTTTGAGGGTCACTCTTATTTTTATTATTTGACATAGTGGTGCATGGGACCTACTTATGAACACTCCTCTACAGGTTCATTTATATACCCCAACGTATTAATTACAGAGAGTTAATTCACACTTCTCATTATTTCTTTAAATGTGTAATAATATTTTTTCTCGCTATCCTGACTTTAGGATCAGATTGATAATTTTTGTTTTGCAGGCAGTTGATCGTAAACTCAACATCATCAGAATTTGCCTTCGTCAGATACTATCGTCGGATGGACCTTGGAATAGTTTCATTGTTTTATGAGAATTAGTCTTATCTTTGAACTGTGTAGTGTAATTTTATAATTAGTTATTGGACAAAACTTAATGGAAAAGGAAGTTAGTATAATGTTGTTTAATTAGGGTCTCTCCAGGTATCACCCTGGAAAAAAAGAAAATGTTGTTTAATCATTTTTGTCGTCATCATTGACGAGGCTAATTTATCTGATAAAGGTCAGGCATTCATTTCATTAATTTCGGTTCGTTTCTGCCAATATGCATGTTGCAAATGGTAATACTATGAATTGAAAAAACAACACCTTGAACTAGTTCCTCCGTCCCAGAAAAATAGTCCAGTTTGAAAATATATAACTTTTTTAATTTGGTCAACACACCAAATATACAACTCATTTTATGCCCCCTAACTTCTACTAATACCCCTTTTAGTTATTTCTATAAAAGTTAACTACATATGCATTTATTTTACAACTTAAATTTGATCAAAATTTTTATCTCAAAAAGTATTGACAATAGATCTTGATGGAAAGATTTCATTACGTAGATTAATTTGATATATAACACATTTTTTAATTATTCATGTATTAAAGGATATAATCATTTGAAAAAATGAGAGAAACTAAAAAATGTAATCAAAGGAGGTGGACCTTGTTTTCCTTACCACTACTCTTTTGGATATTTAAGTCATTTTAATTCAATTAATTTTAACTTTTGTGAAATTGGACCATTTTTTTGGGATAAATTTTTTTATTAAACTGGATTATTTTTGTGGGACGGAGGAAGTATAATGTAATATGTAAGGAATTTGTCTTGTCACATACATTTATATGTTTGTACGTAGATATGGGGTATAAATATTTGTTTGAGACGATGTAATCGTTTGTAAATGAGTAGGAATTTGGTTGCATGAGACTTGAAAAACTCTCAAAGTATATAAGTAATTTCGACTCCCATCTTAAAATTAATTAGCAATGAGTGGGGTGACCTTTGAACTTATATACTAAGTCACGTTGGTGATGTGGGGATAGATTATACATCTTAACACCCTCTCTCAAGTCTAATGGGTCTTTGAACTTTTTGCCCAGTAGACTTGAATCAGAACAAAAATAGAATAGCTCACGAGTCAACACTCTAATGGAAGAAAACTAGTTATACTGTAAGATTGGTCCACAACAAGCCCACGAGCTAACGCTCTAGTCGGAGAAACCAGTTATATCACTAGATCGGTCTACAACAACCCCACGAGTCAACGCTCAAATGGGTTAATATAAAATCAGCAAAAGTCACCTCCGATCCAGCACCACAGGCAGTGACGGAGCTAGAATTAAAATTTAATGGGGGCACATCCATTATGGTAGGATTAACGTTTCAGGATTCTTGAGAAGAGATAATTCTTCCTCCGATATTACTTATAAGGTCTAATTAATATTAAAATTGGTTTAAATTTATGCTTTATACTTTGGACTACAGAGTATCTCTCATCACAAAATGTTTATTGCATCTACCTGCTTGTTGGGTTCTCGTTGGTTGTACTGTGTGTTAGTCTAAAAGTGTTATATTATGTCTACTTTGATGAGAAAGAATAGAAAAAGAAATACGATAAATACTTTCAAATACTACATGAAAATAAGCTCAATATTCATAAGATCAATCTCATCAAAAGGCACTCGAAGTTCACAACTAGTGACGGAAAATCTTCATTTATTGATTGCGTCGAGACCACCCCATCATTAATTTTGCAAAAACATATTTGTCTTCTTATGTATAACAATATAATCACGAAATAAAACAAGATACTAAAATGACTTCAACAAGAAAATGTAAGATCAATCATTATTGCATTAATAAAATGTTGAGTAAAAAATTTTCTTTGTCATGCATGATAAAACCTGAAAGTTTGACTTTCGGGTGGGCCTCTATCAAAGAATGTGAAAGAGTAGACTACATGAAATATGAAATCAAGTTGTATGACTGAGCACATGTATACATTTTAAATTGACATAGACTCAAAGAGTAAGCCGGGGAAGAGTGAACAGTGCTATGCATATTCTACGTTTTTACTGGGAAGAAAAGCTAATCTATCTATATAACAGCAGTCCTTGAGGCAGATATTCCTACCTAATTTTCCTCTTTTGGGACACGTGTCAAGTTGGAGTGAATTCATTTTCCGCCGAAACTTCCTTCAGCTGATGTGTAATTTTGTGGCTTTTTTGAATTAATTTTTTTTTTCATTCCCCCCCTAAATACTTTAAGAATTAAGAACGTGGTTCTCCCGCCCATTACCACATCATACTTTAAGAACGTGGGCTCTGATTTTGATACACCCTCCAAACTCACATTTTTTTTGGTTGCACCGGGACCACTGTTTTTATGTCTTCCATTCCTGATCATCCATTTCTTCTCTGGAAATATTTTCAAATAGCTGAAAATTTATAGTGGTAATTAAAAGAAGTGGAACACCTATTACAGTATTATGATATACATATGAATAAAAATATGACAATTTGAAATTTAATTGAAATATTGAAATCATTGATGTTTAAATATATAAATATAATATATAGTATAATATACATATTCTTCGAGTTGAAAAAACATTATTTTGATTAGGTGTTAGATCTTAAACAATGTATGAAAATGGTGGCTAATTTCAGTATACTTAATCCTCAATGTAAAGCAGTAAAAATAATAAAGTAGATTGCATGGTTCACCGAAAAATGTACCACCGTTCAACCGCCCTTGCTTTAACCAATGGGTGTTGGTTCCATTGCATGCGTCACGGAGTGTCTTGCCTAACCAGTCATCATTGTGTCTATGAAAATTTAAATACGGTAAGCGCAAGAATTTATGAGGCCTAACATATGGTGCAGTGTGTAACCATCTATAAAAGGAGTCGAATTCAGCCATTTAGACAGAGTGTTAACTTACTATATTCTTCCAAACAGAAAATATTTTCTGTGAATATGGATGAAGATTACAGTACCGTCGATTGAATAACTCCTCTGCAGAATAGTTGGAAGATAAGAGTTAGGTTAATTCGTGTTTAGAAGCCGCCTCTTTTCTCAAATCCTACTGAGAGCTCATAGAGATGGTCTTAATGGATCTTTTGGTTTGTCTCAATCATGATTAATTGTATATGATTTGTGCCTGGTTTTTTCTTCTTAACATTCAATTTTTTTTTATTTCTTTTTTTTTTTGCAGGGAAACAAGATACATGCAACCGTTAAGAAGTCATTGATTGGTACCTTCCTGGGGGTCATCACTGAAGGATCTTTTAAAGCTATATCCCATTTTGGAGTCGCTGCTAATAGTGGTAATTTTAGAACAACCACACATCCGTACAAAATAAACTTCTTGAGGACAATACAAGTACACCATTACATCGATACTGGTGTTAGTCCTTACGGATTTGAATTTGTGTCTTTCTCTGATCTATTGGCTGGCAAACTTGATGAATCATGAACAATAGGTGAAGTTATTATGTCCATCATTGTCATTTTTAAGTTGTTGTTTTTTATGTATTATTGAATATGATTTGGAAGCTTTACAATGGTGTACGGCAGATATTATTGGGGAAGTTGTTGTTGTTAGCGATTTGATTACTGGCGACAGGAATGGAAAGCCATCACGTCGGTTGACATTAGAAATGCAAGATTGCGAGTAAGTGAATTTTTTTAAGAAAAGATGTAGTTGAAATTGAATTTAATTTGACAATGATTGTAATTGTTTCTGTACCCTCTTTTTTTGTGCATAGGGAGGTTAAAATTACAGTGACATTGTGGGATGACTACGCGCCAAACGTGATGGATTACTTTGCAGGACACCCGGGTGGTTGTGTCGTCATGATCATACAATTTGCCAGAATACGTCCATGGAGAGGTCTGTTGCCGCCTTTGGTTGTTTTGTATTTCAAAAGTATAATTTATGGCATGAATGAGTAGATGCATTAATGACTTTATATTGTGGCAATTTGAACAGGAACCAATACGGTTACAAATTCTCTCTTCTCTACCCGACTTTTCATTGATTCAGAAATTGATGAAATTATGGAATACAAGTCCAGGTAATCATTGGTATTTGTTTGACATTTTGATATAATGATGCATAAATTTTTTCATGGAAACATAAAACTGATTGAATATGTCAGGATTGTGAATGCTTATGGGACCGATGATCCGATTCGTGCTGTTCCGATTCGTGTTGTATCTTATCTTTCTACACCATCGTCCATTTCTGAACCGAATGATTTTCTTACACTTAACCCGAAGAAACGAATTGATGATCTGCAGGAAGTAGACGAGGTGAAAGTTGCTAATTTTATTTTGGCGTTGTATTGTGTATAAAGCTACTGACACAATTCCTAATGTCCCAGAGTTGTGTGGCTGCCGTGGTTGCTTCAATTGTTTCCATTGAATCCGAGTATGGTTGGTTTTATATTGCAAGTAAGAAATGTAATAAGAAAGTTAATCCAGCTCTGGAGGTGGGTGAGTTGGATGGTGCTGATGCTCCTCTTCAATCATACTACTATTGCAACAAGTGTCAAAATAATATTTTAGCTGTGGTGCCGAGGTTGTTATTGAAATGAGTTAATAGTGTACTCTTTAGTAAATATTTTTTTTTTGTTTGTTATAATATTTTTATTTCATTGCAGATTCAGGGTTCAGATAAGGGTTCTTGATGATAGTGGAAGTACATCTTTCCTATTGTTTGATACGGACGTTTACAAATGTATCCAAAAGACTGCTTTACATGTCAGGGAAGACATGTTGAAGGTAAATTCCAAAAATAATACAGATTAACTGGCAATCAAACTTGTGGTTTGTGTTTTTACTTTGTATTTATCATCGGCATTGAGATTCTAACTTTATTAAATTGTAACCTGCAAAATGCTCTTTGACTCCGTCACTAACACGCTATATTTAGTGCATTACCAGATTGAAAGTGAAGATGAGAGATCTAAGGTGCCAAAGGAGTTGGAGGGATTGGTTGGTAAAAAGTTCATATTCAAAATTGAGGTGTCTGAATACAATATCGACAATAATTGGCCGGTGTACACTGTGTTGCGGATGAGTGTGAAATGTCAATCAATGTTTTTAAGAGTTGCTCGTCAGTAAATCAGGTTCGTGGTTTGTGTATTAACGCATACATTATGATACGGATTTTTAAGAGTATATTTGGTACATTGTAGAATTTGGTTGAAATGAACAGGAAGTTCTTCAAAGTCTGAATATTTTGTTGGCCAGGATGTTGACGCTGATCTTGATACTTCTACTACAGAGAAAAGAAATATAACACCTAAGTGCTTGGCTGGGAAGGTAAAATTACAATTATATTTCAATCGTTGTATTTTGTGCAGACGATCATGTATCTATCCACAAGTGCAATTGTTGTCTTTGTATGACATGTTTTACACATTAGTTCATAATATATACTGTTTTCAGGATTCAATAAATTCCTGCACTGGAGAAGTTGATGGACACGATGTCCAATTGATGTCCACTGCAACTAGCCCTCTGAAAAGGACACTGCAATTTGATGAGGACGATGTAACTCTTCAGTCATCTTCGACTAAAGCAAAGATTGAAGTGAAGCTTGAAAATTTTAGACTAGCATAGTCTTTAGTACATAGGAAATTGTAGTTGGTTTTGATGACCAGTTAGTCATGTAGTTTATTATGTATTTTGGGGAACGGTTTGTATCATCAGTTCTTGGTTTTTTATTTATGTAGTTTATGTATTTTCCGTTGACTGGTTGTATCATTAGTGTGTGTGTTGTGGACGTTTGATGAATGTAGGTGTTTTTGTTTTTGTTTTTTTTTTTTTTTGAAGTTAAAAGTAGTACTTCATTCAAGATGTTGGTCCTATGTTTTAATTGGCTGGACATTTCAGCCTGCCTCTATAAACGAATTAATCTTCACGTCAATTGAAATAAACGATTAAAAAATTAAATGAATACAGTATGATACCTTCACAGCTTTTATTTTCATGATTTCTTTTATATAATTGTGTAACATATATGCAACCATTTAAATCCTGATTATAATTAATAATATTATTCTTTTTCATTTATATTCCTGACTAATTTATTACATGGGTTGAAGATACGGAAGGTCGGACAAAATTATTGGGAGTTATGAACTGGAAGTTTAAGAAATCTTTACCTATTATAAACAAATGTATAGAGGCAGGTTTCTTCAGTTTCCACCTTGAATTACATGATTCAATGAATTTGACATTTAGTCTTCCTCCTTTAATTACGTGACTAAATGAAGAAGACATAGAGTTGTGCCTATATATATTGTTCTTTCCTTTTCTTCGAATCTCATAAGCAAGTTTTGTGGGTTTTTTTTTCCTTCTGGTTTAAACTCAGAATGGATCAAATGTTCAAAGAGATTATGAGACGTCTTCAACAGTTGGAACAAGAAATGATGGCACGTTTGATGGCACTGGATGAACGAGTGAAGACCATAGAAGAAAATTACTCCAAATTCATTAAGGCTCGTGATGTTGAGACCACCCGTGTCGACAACTTAGAGGCACAAGTTGAATACATTGACAAATTTCTGGGCACATATAGCGATTGACAGTGGCACAAGATTAGATCGGATTAGTGTTTTGTTTCTTTCTTTCTTTTCACCCTGTTTCTGTCCGGCTTAGTGGCAATTTAAATAAATGTAAGAGTTTTTTTTATTTGTGCACCTGCTTCTGTTGGTGATTTTCAAGGATTTATATGATAATACATTAAAACTCCTGGAATTGATTGTTGCTTCTAAATCATCATTGCTCATGTATTTTTTGATAATTGGAATGAGCGTTAAGATAAAATAGTATTCATAAAGGGAGAACAAATTGAGAAATGTGTTTTGTGAAGATAAATATGGGAATTTGCAAGGCCTACTGGATATGATGAGATTGGCTTCCGTTTAACAAAATGTTTTGGCATAGCAGACATTGATTGATTATATGTATTTTGAACTACTCAAGTAATAGAAATAACTGGTTTACATCATTATCCACGTTGTTATGATGGAGAAGGCCATTGGGCTAATCGAGTAGAATGCTGCATCAAAATTGGGGAATAACATTTACAATTTCATGTATTTCAACAACATTATTGTCATGCTATTAACCTAAAATAATTCAACACTAAATGACCAGGTCCAGACCGTCACAAGATATTTTGTGTGTTTCAATGGTTTAATTAACAATCCACCTTATTTGCAAAACTATAAAATTAATGCAGACGAATTGCATTATATAATAAGGAATGATGAATTTCGATATCACCCAAGAATTTTTGTCCAAAAAAAAGGCAAGTCCTCTTAACAATATTCCCCCCCCCCCCCAAAAAAAAAATTGTAAATACAGAATTATGTATTTAACTTGTGTTCCATTTTAATAGAAAATAATGATTTGGTCATTGTCTTCAACAATAAAAGTATTAATTAAAAACCGTGAATTGATAGTAGTACCCCCAGAGTTTTGGTTTAATCATCCATAAAACTCAAATTAGGAGTCAATGTATGAAGAAAATAAATTAAAGGTACTACAATGGAAAAGGAAAAAAGTTAATAAAAATGGAAAAAGACAAAAGCCGGGACAACCGGTTAAGTCCGGTTCCCGGTCGTACTATGTGTTTGACCGAGTTTGACCAGTTTGCTACCTGTCCGGGTTTGAGCATAGATCGGACCGAAAATGTGCCAGGTACTCGGTTGAACTGCTCCGAACGTTGGCGTTCCTTTCCGTGTTTAACAACATTGGTCTCAACATAACTCGTGAGTTTTTGGTATGAAAGGGTATGTTTGTCATTTTTTTTCTCAGGGCGGTCAACTGTGGTTGTGAAGTGGTGCGATTGTATTTATATAAGAACTATAAATTGTATTACTATTTAGACATTGTTATGAGGCACGGATCGGAAGACAGACCCATGAATCTAAGGGGTCACTGGGTCAACCCCGTTAGCCCGTGACAAAATATCGGATAAGACTGGTATGACGTCATATATAATTTTGAATCTAAAATATATACGTATCTGAAATTTTAAAGTTATTAGCGTGAAGATATAATTTTAATGTTAAATGTACATAAACAGTTAGAATTAAAGGTAAGATAAGATAATAAATACATTTACATAAATATGTTTATAATTGTGATTTTTATTTGAACTAAATGATTTTTATATTATTTAAAAATAATGTTTCTCACCTTTGATAATTATTGATATAAAATCAAAATTTGGGTCTCAAAGAATTATAAAACTGAAATTAGGAGTCAATGTCGGAAGAAAAATAATTAAAAGGGGCTACAATGGAAAAAGCAAAAAGTTAAGAAAAAATTGAAAAAACTAAAGCCGGGGCAACCGGTTGAGTCCGGTTCCCTGTCGTACCGCAGGTTTGACTGAGTTTCACCGGTTTGCTACCTGAACGGTTTTGCGCATATATCGGACCGGAATTTTGCCCGGTGTCCGGTTGAACCGGTTCGAATGTGACGTTCTGGTCCGTGTTTAAAAACATTTCAACATAACTCGTGAGTTTTTTGTATTAAAGGTATGTTTGTCATTTTCTTTCTCAGGGCGGTCAATTGTGGTCGTAAAGTGGTGCGATTGTATTTATGAGACACGGATCGGAAGACAGAACGATGAAGCTAAGGGGTCACTGGGTATTACTGTCAAATCTAGGTTTACTTTGCACGTGAAGCCAGGAATGATACAAGCAATGGACCATGTAGCCGCTGGTTTCTTCTGGCGTATGTTAGTGAGGATTTAAATTACGGCTGCAATATTAGGCTAATCTTTTCACATGCTTTTGCTATTATTAGTCGTGTATCATAGGCAGGACGACTATGTATTAGCCTAATCTTTTGTCAGTTTTATGCCGCCATGTTTTACTTTGGTTTTATGTAATGTTGTTGTTTGTTTATGTAATTCTAATGTGTCATTTTCATATCATTCTTATTTGCCAGTTACATTTTTATTTATTAATCATAGTGAATGTAAAAACCTAATTCCAAAGATGAAGTCAAGTGAGCAATCAAATCATCATAAATTGAAAGTCTAAGTTGAATGATACTTCTTACTCTAATATTAACAGTTTTAAGGTTTAATGTAGATACCAGCCATACTTACAATTAGGTGAATAGAAGAATATTGATTCACTTTACTATACATTTAATTGTAATAATGTGTCCACTCCATGACTGAATTCCAAAACTTCATGCAATACTTACTTCACGTTGTGTGTTTGAAAATAACTCCTACGTTCCCGTTCTTTAAATTCACAAATGCAAAAGGCTATAATGCATGTAATTTGCAGTGACGGCTCAAACATTTTTAGGTGCCTAATGCAAGTTCTAAAATATAGACTTTTGATAACAACGAAACTGAAAGAAGGTTACAAAAAATTAACCCTCTTCATTATTATTGACTTGGGACTGACAATTATAAATCCGCGAGTCTATATCCAACGGATTTAAATTTTTTTTCTCCAAATATTATTCATATTAAGTTTATCTATCTAGAGTTTTTTTTGTAAATTTTCGTTTATATTAAGTTGATTTTCTTCGTTTTTCAGTGTCAAATTTCATGATCTACCTCTTTCACCAAATTTTATTTTATTCACATAATAGGAAATCCGGTTCATATGTCTTGTCACATTGTCGATCTTAAATAAATTTTGGTTAGTTTAAGTTTTACAAAAAAATTTCCTGCTGAACCAATTCTTATGAGAGTAGTTTAAATTATCTTATAGGTAATAGAAGAATTTACAGTAACTTTAGGTCTCTTAAAATAATTAATTTATTCAACTCGATTATTATTCTAAACATTTAAATTTTTTTCTTTTCTTTTCTACATTTACATTTTCCCTTCTAATTTTTAGTTCGTAAAATAAAACGAACGCATGAATATCTAAACAATCATTGTGTATAAGGAGTTTTGAAGGTTAAAAAAGTTTTTTCTCTAAATTTTCGTGATCGTGTGTGTTATGTAGCTTAAACAAAAATTGCTTTTAATTAAGAATTATTTATGTTTTTTGATTTAAAAGTTTATTATTTTTTCTTCTTTTAGGAATAGTAGGACAATAATTAAAATGTTGCATGAAATCAAATGTAGTTCGAAAATAAAACTGATGAAGTGTGGTCAAGCGGGGTTTTTGTTTTTGGTTCGTGCATTGCAGACGCGAGATCATGTCTTTCTTCTATAAAGCGGGAGTCCAAGTCCTGAACTCCTGCTTAAAGCTGAGCCTAAATAATGGGCATTCATATACAAGTCTTAAATGAAGGACGAATTCAGTCATATATTTAATCATTTAACCATTGTTTCATATATTTTTTAAGGAAATAAAGTGGAGTTATTCAGTTTAACATTAATTGGGTATCCTACGTCATTTCATCATGATTATGTTTTGTTTTTTCATCCACATGGAGGTGTCATGCAAGATGTAGTAACTACTCAATTTAGTCCCTATTTTCCTATACTGCATGTTCCTCCATTTCCCAACACTGTTTAATGCATAATACCTTCTAATGTCCGTTTTCCAAATTGATACTCAGTTTGAATTTTTTCTTTTTTCGATTTTGCAGATTCGTAATTGTCCAAAAAATTTATACACCACTTATTAAGAAAAACTACGACATTGGAAAATGGTGATAGTTTGTATGACTTTCTCTCTTCTAAAATGTATATGTTATACTCCCTCTATTCCAAAATAATTGTTCAGTTTCATATTTCACTTTTAGTACAATTTCAACTACAAGTGAAAAGTCAAACTAGACAATAATTATGGGTCGAAAGGAGTAAAATTAATGTCGTTTACATTTAAATATTTGTTACTTTGGGAAATTTCATTTTAGGGGTGTTGTAAAGTTTCAAATTATATATTGGGGTAAAAAATCGTCAAAAATTCCTTTGCAGGGTGTCTCATCACTTAAATGACGTCATATATAAATTTTGGTTAATTTAAGTTTTACAAAAAAACTTCCTGCTGAACCAATTCTTATGGGAGTAGTTTAAATTATCTTATAGGCAGTAGAAGAATTTACAGTAACTTTAAGTCTCTTAAAATAATTAATTAATTAACCTCGATTATTATTCTTAACATTTTCATTTTTTCTTTTCTTTTCAAAATTTACATTTTTCCTTCTAATTTTTAGTTCGTAAAATAAAACGAATGCATGAATATCTAAACTATCATTGTGTATAAGGAGTTTTGAAGGTTAAAAGAAATTTTTCTCTAAATTTTCGTGATCGTGTGTATTATGTAGCTTCAAAAAAATTGCTTTTAATTAAGAATTATACATGTTTTTTTATTTAAAAGCTTATAATTTTTTCTTCTTTTACGAATAGTGGGACAACAATTAAAATGTTGCATGAAATCAAATGTAGTTCGAAAATAAAACTGATAAAGTGTAGTCAAGCGGGGTTTTTTTTTTTTTTGGTTCGCGCATTGCAAACGCGAGATTATGTCTTTCTTTTATAAAGCGGGTGTCCAAGTCCTGGACTCCCGCTTAAAGCTGAGGCTAAATAATGGCCATTCATATACAAGTCTTAAATGAAGGACGAATTCGGCCATATATTCAATCATTAGATAGATTCCGTGTACTCACGGGCTCCCCATTAATTTTTTATGTTTATCATCGGCGTTATTGATAAAAGTAAATTTAAAATAAAACAAAATACGAAAATAAATAGTTTTTACTTAATGTACGATGTTTATGAGTGTATACAAATACAACCATTATTTCTTATTTACTATTACTAATTAACACAAATTATTTGTAAGAACTTATTTTTATATGATAGAGAAGCCAGGGGGAAATGCAGGAAAGAAGTTAGGATTGGAAGAGAAAATGTAAAAACCAAAAAAGAACATGTATGTTGTGAAAAAAAATTATCTAATCGCGCATTTATTTATTACAAAGCATGAAAATCAATGCATTACATAAAGAACAATGTTGCATACGGTATTAAACTAAGGCAAAAGGGTTTTAAAAAATTAAGAAAAAAGGAAAAATTTTGGCACATCAGTCATCCAAACTAAGGAGGTAAAATAGAAAAATAAAATTAATTCTAAATTACCAGAAAATGACACATCAGTTGGAGTGGGTAAAATGGGCGGGAAAAGGGTATAATGGACTTTTCTAAGGGGTTCTGTTTTAGTATATAGAATGATTTAACCATTGTTTCATATATTTCTTAAGGAAATAAAGTGGAGTTATTCAGTTTAACATTAATTGGGTATCCTACGTCATTTAGTCATGATTATGTTTTGTTTTTTCATCCACATGGAGGTGTCATGCAAGATGCAGTAACCACTCAATTTAGTCCCCATTTTCTTATACTGTTTGTTCGTCAATTTTCTAACACTGTTTAACGCATAATACCTTCTAATTTCCATTTTCCAAGTTGATACTCAGTTTGAATTATTTCTTTTTTCGATTTTACAGATTCGTAATTGTCCAAAAAATATATACAGCACTTATTAAGAAAAACTACGACATTGGAAAATGGTGATAGTTTGTATGACTTTCTCTCTTCTAAAATGTATATGTTATACTCCCTCTATTCCATAATAATTGTCCAGTTTCATATTTCACTTTTAGTACAATTTCAACTACAAATGAAATGTCAAACTGGACAATAATTATGGGACGGAAGGAGTAAAATTAATGTCATTTACATTTAAATATTTGTTACTTTGGAAAATTTCATTTTAGGGGTGTTGTAAAGTTTCAAATTATATATTGGGGTATAAAATCGTCAAAAATTCCTTTGCAGGGTGTCTCATCACTTAAATGACGTCATATATAAATTTTGGTTAATTTAAGTTTTACAAAAAAAACTTCCGGCTAAACCAATTCTTATGGGAGTAGTTTAAATTATCTTATACGCAATTGAAGAATTTACAGTAACTTTAAGTTTCTTAAAATAATTAATTAATTGAACTCGATTATTATTCTTAACATTTACATTTTTTCTTTTCTTTTCTATATTTACATTTTTCCTTCTAATTTTTAGTTCGTAAAATAAAACGAACGCATGAATATCTAAACTATCAATGTGTATAAGGAGTTTTGAAGGTTAAAAAAACTTTTTTTATAATGTTCGTGATTGTGTGTGTTATGTAGCTTAAAAATAATTGCTTTTAATTAAGAATTATATACATTTTTTGATTTAAAAGCTTATAATTTTTTTTCTTTTACGAATCGTAGGACAACAATTAAAATGTTGCATGAAATCAAATGTAGTTCAAAAATAAAACTCACGAAGTGTGGTCAAGCGGGGTTTTTTTTTTGGTTCGCGCACTTCAAACGCGAGATCATGTCTTTCTTCTATAAAGCAGGAGTCTAAGTCCTGAACTCCCACTTAAAGCTGAGGCTAAATAATGGCCATTCATATACAAGTCTTAAATGAAGGACGAATTCAGTAATATATTCAATCACTTGGTAGATCCCTTGTACTCACGGGCTCCCCATTAATTTTTCATGTGTATCATCGGCGTTATTGATAAAAGTAAATTTAAAATAAAACAAAATACAAAAATAAATAGTTTTTAGTTAATGAGCAATGTTTATGAGTGTATACAAATGCAACCATTATTTGTTATTTGCTATTACTAATTAATATAAATTATTTGTTAGAACTTATTTTTATATGATAGAGAAGTGGGGGGAAAATGCGGGAAAGAAGTTAGGATTGGAAGAGAAAATGCAAAAACTAAAAAGGAACGTGTATGTTGTAAAAAGAAATTATCTAATCGCGCATTTATTTATTACAAAGCTTGGAAATCAATGCATTACACAAAGAACAATGTTGCATGCGGTATTAAACTAAGGAAAAGGGGTTTAAAAAAATTAAGGAAAAAGGAAAAATTATGGCACATCAGTCATCCAAACTAAGGAGATAAAATAGAAAAATAAAATTAATTCTAAATTATCAGAAAATGACACATCAGTTGGAGTGGGTAAAATGGGCGAGAAAAAGGTATAATGGGCTTTTCTAAAGGGTTCTGTTTTAGTACATAGAATGATTTAACCATTGTTTCATATATTTCTTAAAGAAATAAAGTGGAGTTATTCAGTTTAACATTAATTGGGTATCCTACGTCATTTCGTCATGATTATGTTTTGTTTTTTCATCCACATGGAGGTGTCATGCAAGATGCAGTAACTACTCAATTTAGTCCCCATTTTTCTATACTGTATGTTCCTCTATTTCCCAACACTGCTTAATGCATAATACCTTCTAATTTCAGTTTTCCAAGTTGATACTCAGTTGAATTTTTTCTTTTTTCGATTTTGCAGATTCGTAATTGTCCAAAAAATATATATACACCACTTATTAAGAAAAACTACGACATTGAAATATGGTGATAGTTTGTATGACTTTCTCTCTTCTAAAATGTATATGTTATACTCCCTCTATTCCAAAATAATTGTCCTGTTTCATATTTCACTTTTAGTATAATTTCAACTACAAATAAAAAGTCAAACTGGACAATAATTATGGGACAGAAGGAGTAAAATTAATGTCGTTTACATTTAAATATTTGTTACTTTGGGAAATTTCATTTTAGGGGTGTTGTAAAGTTTCAAATTATATATTGGGGTATAAAATCGTCAAAAATTCCTTTGCAGGGTGTCTAATCACTTAAATGACGTCTTATATAAATTTTGGTTAATTTAAGTTTTACAAAAAAACTTCCTGCTGAACCAATTCTTATGGGAGTAGTTTAAATTATCTTATAGGCAGTAGAAGAATTTACAGTAACTTTAAGTCTCTTAAAATAATTAATTAATTAAACTCGATTATTATTCTTAACATTTTCATTTTTTCTTTTCTTTTCTACATTTACATTTTTCCTTCTAATTTTTAGTTCGTAAAATAAAACGAACGCATGAATATCTAAACTATCATTGTGTATAAGGAGTTTTGAAGGTTAAAAAAGATTTTTCTCTAAATTTTCGTGATCGTGTGTGTTATGTAGCTTAAAAAAAAATTGCTTTTAATTAAGAATTATATACATTTTTTTATTTAAAAGCTTATAATTTTTTCTTCTTTTACGAATAGTAAGACAACAATTAAAATGTTGCATGAAATCAAATGTAATTCGAAAATAAAACTGATGAAGTGTGGTCAAGCGGGGTTTTTTTTATTGGTTCGCGCATTGCAAACGCGAGATCATGTCTTTCTTCTATAAAGTGGGAGTCCAAGTCCTGGACTCCCGCTTAAAGCTGAGGCTAAATAATGGCCATTCATATACAAGTCTTAAATGAAGGACGAATTCAGTCATATATTCAATCACTAGATAGATCCCGTGTACTCACGGGCTCCCCATTAATTTTTCATGTGTATCATCGGTGTTATTGATAAAAGTAAATTTAAAATAAAATAAAATATGAAAATAAATAGTTTTTACTTAATGAACAATGTTTATGAGTGTATACAAATACAACCATTACTTGTTATTTACTATTACTAATTAACAAAGATTATTTGTTAGAACTTATTTTTATATGATAGAGAAGCCAGGGGGAAATGCAGGAAAGAAGTTAGGATTGGAAGAGAAAATGCAAAAGTCAAAAAAGAACATGTATGTTGTGAAAAGAAATTATCTAATCGCGCATTTATTTATTAAGCCTGTAAATCAATGCATTACACAAAGAACAATGTTGCATGCAGTATTAAACTAAAGAAAAGGGGTTTTAAAAAATTAAGGAAAAAGGAAAAATTTTGGCACATCATTCATCCAAACTAAGGAGGTAAAATAGAAAAATAAAATTAATTCTAAATTATCAGAAAATGACACATCAGTTGGAGTGGGTAAAATGGGCAGAAAAAGGGTATAATGGACTTTTCTAAGGATTTTGTTTTAGTATATAGAATGATTTAACCATTGTTTCATATATTTTTTCAGGAAATAAAGTGGATTTATTCAGTTTAACATTAATTGGGTATCCTACGTCATTTCGTCATGATTATGTTTTATTTTTTCATCCATATGGAGGTGTCATGCAAGATGCAGTAACTACTCAATTTAGTCCCCATTTTCCTATATTGTCTGTTCCTCCATTTCCCAACACTGTTTAACGCATAATACCTTCTAATTTCCGTTTTCCAAGTTGATACTCAGTTTGAATTTTTTCTTTTTTCGATTTTGCAGATTCGTAATTGTCCAAAAAATATATACACCACTTATTAAGAAAAACTACGACATTGGAAAATGGTGATAGTTTGTATGACTTTCTCTCTTCTAAAATGTATATGTTATACTCCCTCTATTTCAAAATAATTGTCCAGTTTCATATTTCACTTTTAGTACAATTTAAACTACAAATGAAAAGTTAAACTGGTTAATTATTATGGGACGGAAGGAGTAAAATTAATGTCGTTTACATTTAAATATTTGTTACTTTGGGAAATTTCATTTTAGGGGTGTTGTAAAGTTTCAAATTATATATTGGGGTATAAAATCGTCAAAAATTCCTCTGCAGGGTGTCTTATTGATAATGGTTTATTTGTTACATGAAAGTATCACAATTAACTCTGAATTTAGTAAGAAATTGGGGGATATTTTCTATTATTAGTGCATTCTACTTAACTAGTTTTCATGTTTTTGTTAGGAAGGGGTTTGACTGCAAAATTGCTGAAAAGTTGAGGCCAAGGGAATAAATTGTGGGCTGCTGAGGCAATGCTGCTGAGCTGGACGAGGAAGCACCTCCTTAGACAAGAAGCATCTTGCCATTAATGAGCATGTCTCCTCCAAGAGGCATGCTTGTCCCCCAGCCGAAATTTTAGCCTCCCCTGCTGATCAATGATGCAATGCTGCCACTTCTGGAAGAAGAGAAGAAGAACAGCCAAGTTTGGATTCCAGGCTCAAGGCATTGGGAGGATTAAACAATTACAAGCATGGGGAGGCCCTCATGATGAAGGAACCGGTTGCAAGGCCCTAAAAAAGAGGGAACTGCACTCTCAGAAGGAGGAATCTTTTTGGTTACCCTTTCAGTTGTCACAAAAACACACAGAAAAACTCCAGGTAGAAGGCAAGAAGGAAGAAGAAACAACAACAACTCAGTAAGGAAGCCAAGTGGAGAGTAGCCATCCCAGTTTCTGCTTCAGTTCCATGAGTGAACCCTTTCACTCCCAGGAGTGGCTCAGAAACTGCACAAGCTTTTTTCTCGTCTCTTGACTATTAGCTTGAACTTTGTTTATTATGCATACTTCTATGATGTCTGTTGATGTAGTAGATGTAGCATTAATCTGTATGAGTAGCTAAACAGTTTCCAGGGGTTATTCTCCTCAACCTATGTTATAGTTGTTTAATGCACTGGTTTTGTTCCTTGTTTTTTAGTTGAAAGTTTTTCTACATTCATTTACTTGATCACTAAATTGAATGCATGCTAGAACTAAGGGAGATCTGGAAAGATAAACTTGGTTTGGATTGTTTCAACTTTAATTTATGACATAGAGGTAACAGTCTATGGTTTTAACTAAGATAGGAATATACTTAGTTAACATAAGCATTCTTGAAGGCCTAAGAACTTAATGACTTTGTATCTGGAATCAATCATTGGAAAATAGATTGTTAAGGTTGCAAAGATGACTCTAGGAAAAATGGGAACTGACCTAGAGTTATAAGTGAGCTGAATGAACAAGAACTCAACCATTACAATGCTAATAAAACAACTGCAACAGTAGGAAGAGGAGAAGAACACCCCTGGCTTTCATTTCCCTGAGTGACTGTTTCCATTCCCCTGAGTGACACCTTGTTTGACTGGTAGTTTTTGTTTTTACAACAAATTTGGTAATTAGCTGTCCTCGTGGGATCGACCTAGCTTCCATTATCTACAAAAATCATAATCCAAGCTAGTAATATTTTTGGTGAACTCGGCACGCACCAGAAAGTGGCGCCGTTGCCGGGGACGGCGTAAAACCTCCAAAAATTTGTTGTTTTTGTTTGTTTGTACATATATAAAATTCTTCTCTGGTTACCTCACTAAGCTTCCAGTTTCTTTTCTTTGGTGTATGACTAGAAGGCACCAACGGAGTGAACCTGTTTTTGACCCAGAAATTGAAGCTACCATACGCAGAACTAGAGCATCAAGAAGAAGGCAGAACCGGTTGTAACAGGACAACCAAGAAGGTTCATCAGAAATGGCTAACCAAGGTGGTAATCCGGAGAACAATAGGAACCCTGGTGGGGATCAACAAAATCGACCAGAGAGACTGCTTAGAGATTTCTTCATCCCACGGCAAGAAGAAGTCCAATCCCCTTTGGTGTTCCCTGATGTAGAAGCAACCAATTTTGAGCTCAAGCCACAGATGATCCAATGGACTCAATCAGTCTGCCCATTCCATGGATTACCTCATGAAGATCCTAATGATTACATCCGAAGTTTCCTGCGTTTATGTAGTACTTTTAAAATTCAAGGCTTATCTAATGATGACATTAGACTGAGGTTATTCCCTTTTACTTTGCAAGACCACGCCAAGCATGGTTCAACACCTTACCCAACAACTCTATCTCCACTTGGGAAGAGTTAAGACAGTGTTTCCTGACAAAATTCTTTCCACCCGCAAAAGTTGCACAACTCAGAACAGCAATAATGAACTTCAAGCAGCATGGAACATAAACACTCTATGAAGCATGGGAAAGACTGAAGGAAATGATCAGGAAATGCCCTCAGCATGGTTTGGAAGAGCATCTTCAACTGAGCATCTTCTACAATGGATTGCTACCAACTACAAGAGACTCCCTTGATGCTGCAGCTGGTGGTGTATTTATGATGAAGCCGGTTGATGCAGCAAGGCAGTTGCTTGACAATATGACCACCAACCATTCAAGATGGCAATCTGATCCAAGGTAAAGTACAAAACAGCCAGGGATGATGGAACTTGATCCCAGTACACACCTGCAAGCACAAATGGCTGTTATGATGAATGAAATGACTAAACTCAGGAGTGAGCTGTCCAAATCCAAGGCTGAAGTGTGTGTATTATGTGATGGATCCCACAGTTTGGATGACTATCCCTCCAAAATGGAAGCCGTCCAGTTTGTCAGACAGGGCCTGACTGGAAATCAACAACTTCAATAATTGGAGAAATCAACAGCAGCCTAACTGGAACAATGCACCACAACAAGGAAACTATCAGAGGCCTGCTCAACCCCCAGGATTTCACAGACAAGATGGTCAAACCTCCCAACTATCAGAATCAGCAGCGTTCTAACCAGCAATACATACCAAGGGAAGACGAATGGATTCCTGTGCAAAATGCAATCAAGAATTTGGCGGTGTCTTGCAAAAGTTTGGAGAATCGGTTGGCCTAGATTGCAAAACAAAATGCTGAAAGACCATCTGGAAGCCTGCCCAGTGATATAGTTGTGAATCCCAAAGGGAATGACCAAGAGCAAGCAAAGGCTGTCACTCTTAGAAGTGAAAAGCAACTCAATCAGCCAAGTGAAAAAGTCACTCCCGTGAGTGACCCTGCAGGTAAGAATGAAACATTTTCTGAGAAAATATCTGATAATAATGATGTGGTTGAACAGGAGCAAACAGCTGAAAAACCAGGAATGGAGGAAATTCAATTCCCAGCACTAATTAAGGAACCACAACAGCCAGCTCCGAATCCACCATATCCGGTAAGACAAAAGAAGGCCAAAATGGATGAAGGGCTCAACAAGTTTATTCAGAACTTAGAAAGTATACATATTAATGTACCACTTGTTGATGCACTTAAACAAATGCCTAAATACTTCAAGTACTTGAAAGATTTGGTGGCCAATAAACCACACGTGCATGACTCTGCTTTTGTCACTCTAAATGAAGAATGTAGTGCAGCTATCCTGACAAAATTGCCACCTAAGTTGAAAGATCCAGGTAGTTTCACTCTGCCTTGTACAGTAGGAATCAGAGAATTTTCAAAAGCATTATTAGATCTTGGTGCAAGCATAAATCTCATGCCATTGTCTGTATTTAAATCACTTGATTTGGACAAATTTCTGGTACCTACTAACATGACCTTGCAGTTGGCGGATAGGTCACTGACCTACCCAAAGGGAATCTTACATGATGTTCTTGTGAAGGTTGGTAATTTTGTTTACCCAGCAGACTTTGTGGTTTTGGACATGGAAGAAGACAGGGATATGCCCATCATCTTGGGAAGACCTTTTCTGGCAACAAGTGATGCAATCATTAGGGTGAAAAAGGGAGAAATCACATTGCACTTCGATGAAGAGAAGGTTACCTTCAACATCTTCAAAAATATGAGATATCCTGCTAAAGTCCATAACTGCTACATGGTAAGAAGTGTAGAAGCAGAAGAAGTAGTGACAGAAGAATTACTGCAAGATGATCTCTTCAAAGAACTTTTATGCCCAGACTGTAATGAGGAACAAGAAGGAGGGGATGAGTACAGGGCCACTTGCCTGAGTTACCTAAACCACTCCCCCAAGTGGCATCCTAAACAACAACCCTTTGAACTGTTAGATCTGACTAAGGAAGGAAGATGCCTCAAACCTTCAATTGAAGAACCACCTCATCTCGAACTTAATCCTCTGCCCTCACATTTGAAGTATGCCTATATTGGAGCAAGTAACACTTTACCTGTGATCATTTCTTCTATGCTTACAGGTACTGAAGAGGACAAATTGCTGAGAGTACTGAGATTGCACAAGGAAGCCATTAGATGGTCAATTGCAGACATCAAGGGTATCAGTCCTTCCATATGTATGCACAACATCCTACTTGAAGACGATGCCAAGCCAACCATTGAAGGACAAAGACGGCTCAACCCAGTCATGAAAGAAGTAGTGAAAAAGGAGATTATCAAGCTGCTGGACGCTGGAATCATCTTCCCAATATTTGACAGCGAGTGGGTGAGTCCAGTGCAGTGCGTGCCCAAGAAGGGAGGAATCACAGTGGTAAAGAATGACCTCCAGGAACTTATCCCTACAAGGCTGAACAATTGATGGAGAGTGTGCATGGACTACAGGAAGCTTAACAAAGCTACCAGAAAGGACCACTTTCCCCTCTCCTTTATTGATCAAATGCTAGATAGATTGGCCGGATTCATGTATTATTGTTTCCTTGATGGTTTCTCAGGTTACAACCAGATTGCTATAGACCCTGATGATCAAGAGAAGACGACTTTCACCGGCCCATATGGCACATTTGCCTTCAAGAGAATGCCATTTGGACTGTGCAATGCACCGACAACATTTCAAAGATGTATGATGGCCATTTTCTCTGACATGGTGGAAGACATAATTGAGATCTTTATGGACGACTTCTTGGTTTTTGGCAAATCATTTGATGCATGTCTGGACAACCTTGGACTGATATTGAAGAGATGCATAGAAGCAAACCTAGTCCTCAACTGGGAGAAATGCCATTTTATGGTGACTGAGGGAATTGTCTTGGGGCATAAAATCTCACAGGAAGGAATTGAAGTGGATAAGGCAAAGATTGAAGTCATTGAGAGGCTCAGCCCGCCAACCACAATCAGGGGAGTGAGGAGTTTCTTAGGCCATGCCGGTTTTTACAGGAGGTTCATTAAAGATTTTTCAAAAATTTCTAAACCCTTGTGTAACTTGCTTGAAAAGGGCACTGCTTTTATTTTTGATGAATCCTGTTTAAATGCATTCACTGAATTGAAAAAGAAACTCATCACTGCACCTGTGATCATCACACCTGATTGGTCACAACCTTTTGAACTAATGTGTGATGCTAGTGATTTTGCAGTTGGTGTTTTACTTGGACAGAGAAGGAACAAGGTGTTACATGTGGTTTACTATGCTAGTAAAACCCTTAACCCTGCACAAATCAACTACACCACTACAGAAAAGGAAATTCTGCCAATTGTATTCGCATTTGACAAATTCAGGGCTTATTTGCTAGGAATGAAAGTCATAGTCTATACAGACCATGCTGCCATCAGGAACTTGATCAATAAAAAAGAGTCTAAACCGAGGTTGATTAGATGGGTGTTGTTGTTACAGGAATTTGATTTGGAGATAAGAGACAGAAAGGGTGCTGAAAATCAGGTAGCAGACCATCTGTCAAGACTTGAAGAAATTCCAGAAGACACAACTCCAATTTCAGAAAAATTCCCTAATGAGTCACTCTGGCGAGTGACAGGCACACTCATGGGAGTGACAGGTAACAGGCCTTGGTTTGCAGATTTTGCTAACTTTGTTGCTGCTGGTGTTATTCCCCCAGATCTCACCCCTCAACAACGCAAGAGATTCTTGCATGATGCTCAACTCTACCTATGGGATGAACCCTACTTATTCAAAAGATGTGCAGACCAATTGATCAGAAGGTGTATTCCAGAATCTGAATTCACAGAGGTGTTGCACAAATGCCACAATTCTCCCTATGGTGGACATTTCAACGGTCAAAGAACGGCAATCAAGGTTCTGCAAGCTGGACTGTATTGGCCAACTCTGTTCAGAGATGCAAGAGAATTTGTCAAAAACTGCGACCGGTGCCAAAGGACAGGAAACATTTTCTGGAAGAATGAGATGCCACAGCCGAACATGCTTGAAGTGGAGCTGTTTGATGTATGGGGGATAGATTTCATGGGTCCTTTTGTGTCATCCTTTGGGAACTCCTACATCCTACTGGCAGTGGACTATGTTTCAAGATGGATAGAAGCCGTAGCTGCAAGAAACAATGATGCTAAGACTGTTCTCAGGTTTCTAAGAAAAAATATTTTTGCCAGATTTGGTACACCCAGGATGATACTCAGTGACGAAGGATCACACTTCTGTAACAAGTCATTTGCAGCCATGGTAAAGAAATATGGAATCAGGCACAGAGTATCAACACCATACCATTTACAATCAAACGGGCTAGCAGAAGTGTCAAACAGGGAAGTGAAAAGAATCCTGGAAAAGGTTGTCAACTCTACCAGAAAGAATTGGTCCTCAAAGTTGGATGAAGCTTTATGGGCATACAGAACAGCATACAAGACTCTCATTGGTATGTCCCCGTTCAAACTGGTATATGGAAAAGCATGCCACTTGCCAGTGGAGTTGGAACATAAAGCTTACTGGGCTATCAAGGAACTGAATCTTGATCCAGGCAAAAGCAAGGAAATGAGATTGATGCAGTTGAATGAGCTGGAAGAATTCAGACTAGAGGCATATGAATCTTCTAGGCTTTATAAGGAAAAAACTAAGGCCTACCATGATCAGCACATTGTCAAGAAGGACTTGCAAAAAGGAAAAGAAGTCCTGCTATTCAACTCTAGACTGAAATTCTTTCCAGGGAAGTTGAGGTCAAGATGGACCGGGCCCTACAAAATCAACAAGGTCCTAACTCAAGGAGCAGTAGAGATCATGAATCCACAGAATGGCAACACCTTTTTGATTAATGGTCAAAGGCTTAAACCATACCTTGGATAGACAGAAGGGAGTAAAGGACAAAACTATCATGTTCTGGTCCTAAAGGAACTTAACTGAGAACTCTTTTGAAGTCTTGCATGAGACTTAAAACCAATGCGCTTTATGGGAGGCAACCCAATACGTTTTGCTTTTGCATGGCTAACAATGGGCTACTCTAATTTTGCAGGAATGGACAAGGTATTTGCCACCCCAACAGATTTCGGAAAGTGTTACATAAAAGGCCTCAGGTAAACTTACTCCTAGGAGTGAAGAAGGTCACTCAGCCGAGTGAACCTACGGGAAAGTAATTCTGTAAGCCTTCTAACCCTAACGTCACTCACACAAGTGGGACAATCCACTCGCCTAAGTAAGAACAACTGTACAACACTTTCTGCAAAAACTCACCTTTTTGAGCTGTAATTATGGCTTAAGTTTGGGGGGAAAAATTTTTCCGGAAATTTTCAAATTTCAATTTTAACCACGTCCTCCTTTTTGAGTCACTAGAGTCAGCCACAACTTCCCAAAAACTTTAACTGCTGTGCATTAATTCACAACTCCTCCATTACTTCGTCTTCTCCTCTCTTTATTCCCCGAACCACCTCTTTAATTACCACTTCCCTGTGTGAACATACTGACAATTTCTCTGAGTTTTTAGGCAACTAAGGCAAAATTCAGACTCAATAAAAAAAAAAACCCCCTCTTTCAATTTGCCAATTCAATTCCTCGGGTTTGTACAAGATGCCGCCGGCAAGGAGAAAGGTTGCTGCCCGCAAAAACGCCTCCAACACAAGAAGAAGGATATCATCCTCCTCATCCTCACCCTCTCTTGAAAGGCAAAGAATGCCCACCCCACCACCATCCCCTACCAGAGAACCTACTCTACCGCCGCCTCCACAACCACCAAGGGCTTTGCAAGAACAAGCCCTCAATGCCATCACCGATGAGTGGGAGCCGAGGTTGTTTCCAAGAAAGAAGGGCTGGGATTTCTTTTTGAAGCACATACGCCGGAAATTTATTACCGAAAGAGGAATCAGTGAAGACGGCGCAACTTTCACCTATATCAAGCGCCATGGATGTGAGACCTTCTCCAACCCACTTGTCAAGCCTAGATCCAGATTGTGCAAGAATTCTAAGGCAACTTCCACACTGCCCCCAGAGACGGAGTATTTGTCAGAGGCATCAGTGTCAATTGCAGCACGGAAGCTATCAGGGCCATCTGGAAGTTACCAAGAAGCAGCACTGATTACAGGGAAACCCTTGCTGCCCTGCATCCAAATCAACCACTGGAATACGCCGTTCTGTCTAGATTGGCAAAAGAAGGCACAAGCTGGGAGATGGATGATCAAGAAAACCCTCTGGGATTTCCAGCAAACGCGTTGCAGACGCCTAATTTAAATTTGTGGCACCATTTCATCTGCTGCAATCTGATGCCAACATCCTACACCGCTAAGGTCACCTATGAGATGGCTCTGCTGTTGTATGCCATTGTCACGGACACACCATTTGATGCAGCCTTAGTCATCCGAGATCAACTCACCCGATGCATCACTGATCCAAAGGTGAAGAGCTGGTATTTTCCAGTTATGATCACCATGCTTTGCAAGAGGGCAGGGGTGACCTTCCTACACAGACGCAGAGAGCAACTTGCAGCAACCCTTGAGGATGCATAAGTTGGACCAAAAACCCCCAGGTGCCTCATCCTCAGGACAAGCAACATCCACTCCCACTCCAGCTAGACAATTGAGGTAGAGGGATTTCAACAAGCAGACCAGGTTCATCCTGGATTATGTCCACCAATGCCAGATGAGGACGGAGAAATTCCTACAGGAAATGCACAAGTGCATTGGATGCCCTGAAAATTGCCCGATGCCGCATGATCCACCAGTCCATCCACTCCATGGCATGCCTCAATGAACACTCAGGGAAGTGTTGTTCTACTTCCCTTAATCAGCAATTTATTTTTTTTCTGTTAAAATGATGAATTTTTTGTTAGTTCTATATTTTTCTTTGTTTTCTGTTTAATGTGTGTTGCCGGGTTTGTTTTTTTAAGCATTGAGGGCAATGCTTAGAATAAGTTTGGGAGAGTAGTAGAGAAGTTTGTGGTCAGGTTAAGTGTCATTTGTGGTCAGGTCAAGTGTCATTTAGGTCCCTTAGGTTCATGTTTAGATCGAGTCTGTAAAATATCGCTAAAAAAAATGAAAAATTTTTCTAAGGAGCTGTCAACAGTCTAGGATGATAATGGTTTTGAAAATTTTTTTCTAAAACACTTTTGATACTGAGTCTGATGCATGAAGGAAAGAATGCTGACACTCACTCACACACATGAACAATGCCACTCGTGGAAGTGACTGCCTAGAACGTAAAGTTTAAAAATTTGGCATGACTAATCCACTGTAGTGCGCTGTGTCTAGTTCTGAGCTACAATTAGATGAGAGATTCCGTAAGTCTGAGACTTCCTTTGTGGTATCCATTCACAACCTGCTTGTTTTAAAAAAAAAAAAAATTTGTTGTTTTTAGGGAATGGATCAACTGAAACCTTAGGGGTAACAGCAAGGAACCACCACAAAAAGTTCCAAACTGTTGGAGTAATAAGGGTTTAGGTATAAGGCAGTGGAGAGATAAGGTTGAATAACACCCCTGTAGGTTGGTCCATCTACATCCCTACTTGAAGAAAAAATAAAAAAAGCAGAAAGGCTGTGCAGGAAATCCATGATTGAAGCCTCAGTAGGTAAATCGAGTAGAGTAACTTGGGTAAGACCAGATCACAAGAATGACCACCAAAAGCTTAACCGGTTAACTTAGAATGGATTGGTAGGTTTGGCATGAACTAACACTTATGGCATATACATTCTAATTCCATGTGAAGGTTGGTTAGACTTTGAATTGCAGAAAGATTTGGTATCCTTAAATGTATGTTTTCTTCACTTGAATCTGAGACAAAAGGTTTGATAGCACCTATCTAGTTGTGTTTAAGGTTGTTGCTTTGTTCAGTGTCACCTGCCTGAGTGGGAATCCTCACTCAAGGGAGTAAGTCAATCATTTTGACAACGTTGTTTTCCCCTGTTTTTTATGTACAATCCTGTAAGTACCAACAAGAGTTTAGTTGTTTTGCTTGAGGACAAGCAATTCTTCCAGTTTGGGGGAGTTGATAATGGTTCATTTGTTACATAAAAGTATCACAATTAACTCTGAATTTAGTAAGAAATTGGGGGATATTTTCTATTATTAGTGCTTTCTACTTAACTAGTTTTCATGTTTTTGTTAGGAAGGGGTTTGACTGCAAAATTGCTGAAAAGTTAAGGCCAAGGGAATAAATTGTGGGCTGATGAGGCAATGCTGCTGAGCTGGACGAGGAAGCACCTCCTTAGACAAGAAGCATCTTGCCATTAATGAGCATGCCTCCTCCAAGAGGCATGCTTGTCCCCCAGCCGAAATTTCAGCCTCCCCTACTGATCAATGAGAGCAATGCTGCCACTTCTGGAAGAAGAGAAGAAGAACGGCCAAGTTTGGATTCCAGGCTCAAGGCATTGGGAGGATTAAACAATTACAAGCATGGGGAGGCCCTCATGATGAAGGAACCGGCTGCAAGGCCCTAAAAAAGAGGGAACTGCACTCTCAGAAGGAGGAATCTTTTTGGTTACCCTTTCAGTTGCCACAAAAACACACAAAAAAACTCCAGGTAGAAGGCAAGAAGGAAGAAGAAACAACAGCAACTCAGTAAGGAAGCCAAGTGGAGAGTAGCCATCCCAGTTTCTGATTCAGTTCCATGAGTGAACCCTTTCACTCCCAGGAGTGGCTCAGAAACTGCACAACCTTTTTTCTCGTCTCTTGACTGTTAGCTTGAACTTTGTTTATTGTGCATACTTCTATGATGTCTGTTGATGTAGTAGATGTAGCATTAATCTGTATGAGTAGCTAAACAGTTTCCAGGGGTTATTCTCCTCAACCTATGTTATAGTTGTTTAATGCACTGGTTTTGTTCCTTGTTTTGAAGTTGAAAGTTTTTCTACATTCATTTACTTGATCACTAAATTGAATGCATGCTAGAACTAAGGGAGATCTGGAAAGATAAACTTGGTTTGGATTGTTTTAACTTTAACTTATGACATAGAGGTAACAGTCTATGGTTTTAACTAAGATAGGAATATACTTAGTTAACATAAGCATTCTTGAAGGCCTAAGAACTTAATGACTTTGTATCTGGAATCAATCATTGGAAAATAGATTGTTAAGGTTGCAAAGATGACTCTAGGAAAAATGGGAACTGACTTAGAGTTATAAATGAGCTGAATGAACAAGAACTCAACCATTACAGTGCTAATAAAACAACTACAACAGTAGGAAGAGGAGAAGAACACCCCTGGCTTTCATTCCTCTGAGTGACTGTTTCCATTCCCCTGAGTGACACCTTGTCTGACTGGTAGTTTTTGTTTTTACAACAAATTTGGTAATTAGCTGTCCTCGTGGGATCGACCTAGCTTCCATTATCTACAAAAATCATAATCCAAGCTAGTAATATTTTTGGTGAACTCGGCACGCACCACTTATCACTTAAATGAAATCCACGAGAAGTTTAACCTTCCTTTAATTAAGGAAGTTTACTATATATATATATATATATATGTTTCATTCTGAAGTACTTTCACCTCTTTAATTCAGAAAAATTACGCGTTTTTGTTGTTTTACCTTTACTTAGGCGGAATAATGATTTATTATGAAATATGGTACATGGTGAGCATCTTCCAACTTCCAAGAATAGTATGAGTACACAAGTTGAAAAAAAATGCATGTTTTAGTAGAGAAAAGAATAAACGAATACAAGATTCCTTATATCGGAATAAATCTTTTTCGTAAAATAAACTAACCAATTAAGAGGCTTCATGTTTTCCTAGATAAAAACAAAGAGATTTTTTCTATTGATTTTCTTCTATACAACTAATACTGAACTATTTCTTTTCTTTTGGGTAAGTCTTAAGCACTGCCTTGTGTACTTTCTTTTTAAAATCAATAAAATCGGGGTCCTCCCGCCAGGTACCGCTCTGGATTCTCCTGAAAAAAAATATAAAAAAAAACTAATACTGAACATCACATCAACTTTAAAGCATTTTTTGATTCCATAAATTTCAATGGTATTATAATTACTTCCCTCGAATCTTTTGTACAGATTCTTTCATCTTTATTTTTTACTTCGTTTTCTCCTCTAACTTTGCCCTCTAATTATCCGGGGACATTCCTCCTTGTGTTTTTCTTCTGCAAGTCTTTTCTATCCAATCTGGTTGTTCCCGTTGTGAAAAAAAAAGGTAGGTTTTTTTGTTTACCTTATCATTTATGCATGTGTTTGAATATATGATGTATGAAGGTTTTTTATTTTTTTGTTGATTGCTTGATCTATGACGGTTATTTCTTTTAAAATCACCCCTTTTGACTACTAGCCACTTTGAATCAAAATTTAAATTTTAAAATTTCTTTTGCCTTTAACATGATCTATAAATCATGGATGACCATTTCCAGTTCATGTACATTGTTCCACGAGACTTCAAAATATTCGGTTTTGTAAGGAATTTTTATTTCTGGTTCAATTAATATTTTGTCTTATTTGTTCTATAGATTTTGCCTCTTGATGCCATTTTTTCTTTACGGTTTAGGCCCTGACAAGTCGGTTGAGTCAATGTTTTGGTGGATACGTTCCAAAAAGAATCAAACTTGAAACTCCTATTGGAATGTACGAGGTACTAATGGCACAATATCATAACGGAGAGATAAATTTGTCGGGAAGAAATTTGTTGCGATGTGCTAGGGAAATTGGTATCACTTGGAGAAGCCGTGTTTTTTTTTCAGTATATAGGAAATGATACCATGAAATGCACAAATTTTGGCTTAGATGGTTGTCAAACTGTTCTACCAAGGCCCTTCACTCCATTTTTTATGCGATGCATTTTTAAAGTGAATGAAGATGGCTATGAATGTTTCACTGTAAGTGTTATAAATTGAAATTGTCGAAATATATCAGATTTGTTATGTTACTTCTTAATTATCTAATCAATGTCATCAGTCATTTACAGTTGAATTGGATAATGTACAAAAATTTTATGTTTTAGGTGGTTCCTGCTGATTTCTTGCAATCAATTATCATGGTGAAAACAAAATTTGTTTCTGTTCAATTTGGAGGAAGCAATTATGAATTTCGATGGCACCCCGATTTGATTGGCACTGGGTTTTGTGGCTTCCACTGGCGGAATTTCATTAGTTTTCAAAAGCTTAATAGGAGGCACACCTGTTTGCTCACCTATGTGCACAAAACTTTCTTCCTGCTTGATATTTTTGATGAGCATGGATCCGATATACATAGCCCTGATTGTGCCACTGATTTGTGTTCGAGTAAGTTAATACGTTAGATTATCTTTATTGTTAATTATCTAAAATAAATGCTTTTATTACTTTGAAAGGTAATTATGTCTAAAATTGTGTAATTTATTATTTAATTTCTTTACGTTCAATTTTTTTCAGGCTGTGATGACCAGGCTTAATTCTCTGCATATGTGGTAGTTGACTGAAAGTTGTTTGATGATTGTAATATGCACTTTAAATTTCAGTTTTGAAAGAAGATTGGACTTCTTTTAAATGTAGGTTCATTTCCACAAATTTTGTTTCCCAAGTGGAAATGAACTATGACAAATTATAAATTTGGCACTAATTTCTGTATGACTTTCTATAATGTTGTGTATTTTGTTTAATTTTTGCATACTATTGCATATTACAAAAAGTACAATGTTTAAATCGTGTATTATGTCGTAATTTGTACTTTCAATACCACTTTATAATATAAATCAGGGTTATCACATAAAAAATTAATGGGACGAAAATACCGCAAATTGTATCTTCCGTTTGGAATCACGCTCAAACAAAACGTCAACCAAAATACAGGATTTCCAAAATGATTGGGTCAAATATAAACCCCATTGCAAAATAAAATTAGCCCTATGGAAAGGCCTGTAATTGTATCTTCTCTTTGAATTTTCTTTTATAAAGCCTGTGTGTGAAACAATTTGTTTCTGCAAAATAATTGGACAAAATATCAATGACGAATCGAACCTCATGCATGCTTCATGCAAACAATGACCAATATCCAGTGGGGGAGACAAGATTTTATGTTAGGGGGTGCGAAAAAAAATCAAGAGACAGGTACACTTAAAATTTTAGAAATATAGCTTATTGTTTAAAAAAATATTTAGAACCATTTGATAAATAACCATTTCATTAATATTTGACATTTTTTTGGCTACTAGAAGTTATAACGTTATGTGGTTCAAATTTATTTATATGATGTGTATTTTTATGGAAAATTTTAAAACAAAAATTTATAAATTTGATTAGGTTTTTATACACAAGAAACAAAACATGATTCTTTCTAATACATCAACACCACTTCAACCAAAAAAACATATATATATATATATATATATCTCAAATTTCATATGAACATGTGTCATAGGGACATCTTTGAGAGGACATCTATATTCTCTGAACACATTTCTCGTTTACATTTTGTTGTGTTATTCAAGCTGCCTCAGTTTATCATTTACTTCCATTTTGAAGTCATGTTCCATAAGACCTAATAGTTTATATAATTCGGATGTGAAGGTGATTGATGAAATTTCTTAACACCAAAGAGCTTTGGTTCCATCGCACAGAAGTCATCATTGTGCATGTTGTTGGAAATCGCACGACTCGGAGTACGTTATAAGAATATTTTGATCCCTCTTTTTATGTTGTGTAGGGTTCTATAGTGGTCATCATAGCCTACCAGCTATGTGCGTGTTCATCAGTTAGATAGTCTGCCTGATACAGAGCTGAGTTCCGAAAACATTAGCCACGGGCTGGAAAATTAAAGAATTGTTACTTGCCGCCATAATATTTTCATGTAGATGATTCCAAACTGATACCATTTGCATCAACGATCTCCACTCAGTTTGGACTTGCAACTCTTACATAATCCCTTTCTCCATTCTGCTATAAATTGGCACTCCAGTTTGCTTCATTTATAACATCTCAAATACACAATCCATATTTTTTTATTTTTACCAATTTCCAAACGTTGAACTATACTATATTATCTTCTTTATCTACCAGCCAAATCCACATCTACGATCTCCTCCTTTGAATGTATTCATCCAGTCTCTTTTTCCAATCGTTTTAACTTTTCCCATGGCAAACCCAGCTCATCACTATCAGTGTGTTGATTTCCTGACTAACCTCCCAAATGACCTGATGGAAGACATTATGATGAGGGTAGATCTACCTACTGTTGGAAGAGCACATTGCGTTGCGAGGTTCTGGAAAGCTATATGGTCAAACATTGGTTTTTGTGATCGTTTTTGTAAGTTGAGAGTTTTAAATGGTCCATCGTCCCTGTTGTTTATAAGTCAGCAAAATATGTACACCTCTTATTTTCCACAGAGAATGAAGTTTGTCGGTGCCAACGCAGTTGATGACACTGCTGATATCTGTTGTAAGTCGAATCTCCTTTCTGTACACCAGTGGTTTGTGCAGAAGGTGCTTCCAATTACCTGCAATTTGGTGTGAATGAAGTTGCATTCTCAACTCGTCATTTTGAATCCTCAGACCGGACAGCAACGCATGATTGCTGGACCATTTTGTCCATCATTTGTGAACCATTATTGGAATGCCACTTTTGATTTCATTGAATCTATGGGCATATACTGCATTATTGCTTTAGGGCAACTACCAAATGGAAGAATGCATGCCAAGTATTTGTCATGGATGCCATATCAATCCCTCAATGGGGTTGTTTTTGAGTCCTGGCAACTTATCAATTCCTTATGTCCTCGTGTTATTATGCCTAGTGGCCTATTTGTTGGCGACACGGTGTATTGGTGCATAAACAAAGTCATCCATTGGCCAATTGATCAGATTAGCAGAAGGGAACTCCTAATAACTTTCAGCTGTTCATCACAAACATTCAACATTATCCAAGCTCCGAACGATGAACATTGGAAGACGTATCCTTATGGTTTCCACAATAACACTAAGCTATTGAATTTGCAGGGGAAACTGTGCGTTGTTGATGAAGAATTTATATGTTTGACTGGATTGTTTCAAATGTGGGAATGGACAAATGATGGTGACAGGAACTTGCGCTATCATTGGCGTAACCTACATAGTATGATGCTGCATTTTACGGGTCCGACATTGCCTGTACCCTTGCGCGGGCCTTTCTCAGGACATTGAAATCGTCCTGTATTTGTTTGTCCAAAGTCATCAAGCGATGGAGAGTTCATTGTTTCTGGGCCAGATCGGTATATGTATTACATTTACAACCCTCTCAACGGCAATTTTAATTTGCACGTGAAACCGGGAATTATACTAGCACTGGACGATGTTGCTGCTGGATTTTTCTGGCGTAGCCTAGTGCATATTTGAGTTATGGAACTCATATTGGGCTAATCTTTTGTGATCCTTTTGCTATTATGAATTCTGTGACCTAGGCACAGTGGTTTTTTGCATTAGCCTGATCTTTTGTCATTAGTGTGCCACCAAGTTTAGTTTCGCGTTCTTTTGTACTTTCAGTATTTTATTATACCTTCATAATGTATCATTTTCATTTCGTAATGTATGATGATTACTCTATGCATTGTTTCATGTACTTTGTCATGGAGTATTACACTAATCATAATGACGAACTACCGCCAGTTTTTGAGCAACTTTCAGAATATGCTATCCTCTTCTGTTACGTGTAACATATGTCCTTTTTACAGCAATAGTGTAGGATAAGTTCCTAATATTGTAATGAATGAGCTCAATCCAATGACAAGTTTTATGATTAATCATATGAAATGTGAAAACCATTAATTCTACGGTCGCGCAAATAAAGTGGTGAGAAAGTTTTGCATTAAATGTTATTTGAATTTTTCGATATCAATATTGGAGATCATATATAAAAAATCGAGTGGCATTGGGAACTCGAATAAAAATCGTATTGTATGGATGCCTTCAAAAAAAAGACAGCTATTTTCATTTTTTCGAAATGGTTTGCAAATTTCAGGAACCAATAACTGATACTACATGATTTAGGTGCGTTTATTTTTTTCACATAAACAATTAATAATTATGCTGATTTTAAAAGCACAACTACATTGATTTTGTCGAAATGAATTTAAAATTTATGGAATCAATAACAGCACACACGCATAATTTATGTATGATTATTTGTTCACTTTAATATTTATTCTCTTTCTCACGTCATGTGATATGAAGATTATGATGTGTTTTTTCATCGACATCTAGGTTTCATGGTTCATGCAGTACATACTCAATATAGGCCGCATGTTTCTACGTTGTCTAACAAACACCATTTGAAAATTGTGTTTGTCAAGTTCATATTCAGTTTTCATCATACTTATGAAAATTGAAGTTCCAGTTTAACCGTTCTAAGCACCTTTCATATTTGATTCAAGATTTTTGGTCACTACTAAACTGTCTTATTCATATAAGACATGTTTTCCACTCCATCTTCACAGGCCAGGAAAAAGCAAAAATTGTACTTAGATAAAAGGACCAAAATTCCGACAACAGATTTATCACATATAAGCAAATTTGGTTCGGAAAATCATCCGGTTCATATGCACCACGTTGAAATGGGTTCATCTTTCTGTGTACCTGAAAACAGAAATCGTCTCCATTCCTTGGTTATTTCATCATTCAAGAGGTTGAGTGGTTTTAGTCCCAATGTTGTTTCACTCGAACATAGATCTCCTCTTCGAGAAATATCCAATGGTAGGTTTTAAATTTTGTAAATTATTTTCTCTTTGTTCTAGTTATATTGATTATGGTATAACGCATTTTAAGCACATCCTATAATTTTTAATTAAATCCCCTGTAGTATGTAATATGTAGATGTCCAATTGAATCTCCAAGGTATCTTCTGCACTTCCAGGATGTGGTACTCTAAGTGCAGGCAAATATGTGTTAGGGATATATCCTCCACTTAACATATCACAAATGATTTCGAGTGCACCGTCGTCCAACTCAACTGTGACCAATCAAGAATGTGAACAAGTGCATGGACTAAGTGAGAATCCATCGCATAATGGGTTACAATATCATCCATCAGGTATAGAAATTTTTGCAATAAATGTTACATTATAGTACTAATATGATATGCTGTATAATTTACCAACGAGGAGAGACCTTATGGTTAGACACAAACTTTTTCAGGTATCTCTTCCACACCTCAGTGTTTATCGGGAGTTTCAACGTTACGTACGCAGTCTATTATTACCAATGGTGTAGAGAACGGAGCAGAATTATGTGGTAGTGGTGGTTCCCATGTAACGTGACAGCGTTGTTTTCATATACCTTCATCGTCGGTTTCACCCAATTCTTCAAATGGGGAGGATTCAATATTTAGTTTCATGGAAATGACAAATAAGTTGAGATCTGGAAAACACAAAATCCGGCCAAAGCATTACAGTAACATTTCTTCGATTACCGTCAATGTAGATTCTGAAGACCACAATGATGAGCAAGATGACAATCAGCGAGCCATTTCTGAAGGTGACTTTATTTTGTTTTTTTATATTTTTAATGATTCATATTTTCATAGTTGCGCGTGTTTATTATTAATAGGGTTGTTAGTTTCTGAAGTTTTCTAAAAAAATGTAATGTATAATTTCACAGAATATGCTGATATCGGTGATCCAACTTACTGTTGTCAATCATGTGGTGCAAGAGAAAAAGTAGGAACTGATCCAAGAAATTCTGATCATTCTTTCTCATTGTGTTGTATGCATGGTAAAGTCCAGTTGCCTTTACTAAAGAAACCTCCCTCTCTGTTAATGGATTTGATGACAAAATGAGATGCTAAGAGTAGGCACTTTCAAAAGAATATGAGAGCATACAATATGATGTTTTCATTTACTTCTGTGGGGGGGGGGAAGTTGACAAATCAATTAACAGAGGACGTGGACGTCGGGTGTTCAGAATTCATGGCCAAAATTACCATCGAATTGGGAGTCTACTTCCAAATCATGGACAGTCACCACAATTTTGCAAACTATATATTTATGATACAGACAATGAGATTGCGAATAGAGTGAATGAAATGAGGTATGATATTCTCTTATTTTTGAATTATTTATTTTCAACTATGATCATCATGTCATTTGATATATTTCAGGTAACAAGTCATTTACTGAATAATTTATAATTTATTTCTTTCCTTTGGTGATATGTACAAGTACAACAAGCACTTTATCAGATGGTACAGAGTCCACATTTGACAGGGAAATAGTGAATGATTGATAATGGTTAAATTGTTACATAAAAGCATCACACTTAACTTTGTATTTGATGAACAATTGGGGATATTTCTTGACATTGGTGCAATTTACTTAGCTCATTTTCATGTTATTGTTAGGAAAGGACCGGACTGAATAATTGCTGAAAATTGGAAGCCAAAGGAGCAATTTATGGACTGCTGAGGCAAGGGTGCTGAGCTGGACGAAGAAGAAGGGCCTTAGACAAGAAGCATCTTGTCATTAATGGCCTTGCCTCCTCCTAAAGGCATGCCTGTCCCCCAGCCGCAATCCCAGCCACCGCTACTGATCAATGAGAGCAAAACGGCTGCTGCTGGAAGAGAGAAAAGAAATGGCCAAGTTGGATTGCAGGCTCAAGACATTGGGAGGATTAAACAACTCCAAGCATGGGGAGATTCTCATGATGAAGACACCGGCTGCAAAGCCCTATAAGAGAGGGAACTGCACTCTCAATGAAAGGCTCTCTCAGTCTCTGGTTAGCTTTTCAGTTGCAAAAACACTCAGAAAAACTCCAGGTAGAAGACAAGAAAGAAGAAGAAGCAGCAACGACTCAGTGAGGAAGCTAAGTTGAAGAATAGCAACCCAGTTTCTTCTTCAGTTCCACGAGTGAACCCCTTCACTCCCACGAGTGACTCAGAAACTGCACAAGCTTTCTCCTCATCTTTTGACTGTTAGCTTGAATTCTGTTTACTATGCATACTTCTATGATGTCTTTCGATATAGTAGATGTAGCATTAATCTATATGAGTAGCTAAACAGCTCCCAGGGGTTATTCTCCTCAACTGATGTTGTAGTTGTAAAGCACTGGTTTTGTTCCTTGTTTTATGGTTGAAAGTTTTTCTACATTCATTTACTTGATCACTAAATTGGATGCATGCTAGAACTAAGGGAGATCAGGAAGGATAAACTTGGTTTGGATTGTTTCAACTTTAACTTATGACATAGAGGTAACAGTCTATGGTTTTAACTAAGATAGGAATATACTTAGTTAACATAAGCATTCTTGAAGGCCTAAGAACTTAATGACTTTGTAGCTGGAATCAATCATTGGAAAATAGGTTGTTAAGGTTGCAAAGATGACTCTAGGAAAAATGGGAACTGACTTAGAGTTATAAGTGAGCTAAATGAACAAGAACTCAACCATTACTGTGCTAATAAAACAACTACAACAGCAGGAAGAGGAGAAGAACACCCCTGGCCCCCATTCCCCTGAGTGACTTTTTCATTCTCCTGAGTGACACCTTGTTGACTGACAGTTTTTCTTTACAACAAATTTGGTAATTAGCTGTCCTCGTGGGATCGACCTAGCTTCCATTATCTACAAAACTCATAATCCAAGCTAGTAATATTTATCTTTTTTTTGGTGAACTCGGCAAGCACCAATGATCTAAAAAAGGTTCTGGATGACAACAACAGACTTGTCAAGTGTTTTAGGATGGCAAGGGATCGATATTGATATCTTCCCAATGATGAACAAGGTTTCAGGTTGAAATTGATTGGCAAAAGAAATAATGATGGAAGAACTTATAACCTACCCGATGTTAATGAAATTGCAGCATTAGTTGTCGGTGATCTCGAGAGGGGTATGGAAAATAGGGATATCATACTCGAACTCAAGAGTGGAAAACTACAACGCATCAATGAGTTACATCCTTTTCATCTTGCCTTACAGTACCCTCTCATATTTCCTTATGGAGAGGATGGATTTAGAGTTGACATTTCGCTGAAATGTACTGGAGAAGGTATGAAGAGGACGAAATTGAGCATGAGGGAATTTTTTGTTTATAGGATTCAGGAGAGAGCAAATGAGAAATCAACCATGTTGCTTTCGAAAAACTTGCTTCAACAGTTTTTTGTTGATGCATATACCATGGTGGAGTCAGAGAGGTTGTTGTTTATTCGATATCAACAACATCAGTTAAGGGCGGAGTCATATAAAACTTTATATGAAAATGCTCAAGCTGGTGCTACTGATGGATCTGATGTAGGGAAACCTGTAATTCTGCCCTCTTCATTTACTGGTGGTGCAAGGTACATGCAACAAAACTATCAAGATGCAATGTCTTTATGTAGGTGGTTCGGATATCACAATTTATTCCTGACATTCACATGTAATTCAAAGTGGCCTGAAATATCAAGGTTCTTAAGAAAGAGGAAATTGAAACCTGAAGACAGACCAAATATAGTTTGCAGGGTATTCAAAATGAAACTGGACAATTTGATCCGTGATTTGAGAGAAAATAAGTTGTTTGGTCGTGTAAATGCAGGTGAAAGTCTTCTTCTAAATCACATCTCATTTCAACAATATAAGCAGTATTAGTTGTTTTATGATTCGTATAATTTCTTACTGTAGTATGTATTTGTGGTTGCAGTTGTGTACACAGTCGAATTCCAGAAGCGTGGTCTTCCTCATGCACACAGCTGTTTGTGGTTACATCTCGATGACAAGTTGCGGAATACTGATTTGATGGACAAATTCATTTCAGCTGAGATCCCTGATAAAGAATCAGATCCTGAAGATTACAAACTCGTAATGGAATTGATGATGCATGGTCCCTGTGGTGCAGCTAATCCTAAATGCCCCTGCATGAATGATAGCAGTTGTTCAAAATGGTATCCAAGAAGCTTTCAAGAAAATAGTTCTATTGATCATGAAGGTTATCCTATATATATGCGACGAGATGATGGGCGTATTATAATGAAAAATGGGCATCCATTGGACAATCGTTCTGTTGTTCCGAATAATCTCATACTTTTGAAGAAGTATCAGGCGCAAATAAATGTTGAGTTCTGTAATCAATCTCAAGCAATTAAGTATTTGTTCAAGCATATTAATAATGGGCCAGACAGGGTGACTGTTGGAATTGTTCCCACGGGCCATGGAAATTCATCTGTCCACTGATGCTGCTACAGGTTCTGATGAGATCAGTAGGTATTATGATTGTAGGTACGTTTCGGCTTGTGAAGCTGTTTGGAGGCTGTTCCAATTCGATGTTCATTACAGGACACCGGCTGTTGAAAGACTCAGTTTCCATTTGCCTGGTCAACAAAGCATTTTTTATGATCAAGATGACTGTATTGAAAATGTTCTATGCAAGCCTACAGTAGGACATTCAATGTATTTAGAGTGGATGGAGTGTAATAAGAAATTTCCAAAGGCAAGGGAGCTTACTTATGTTGAATTTCCAAGAAAGTTTGTCTGGAAAGCTGCAGAGAGGCAATGGGTTCCAAGGCAACGGGGCCAAACTGTTGGCAGGATGCATTATGTATCTCCGAGCTGTGGTGAAGTGTATTATTTGAGAGTGTTGTTGAACAATGTGAAGGACCTACCTCATATGAAGAAATACGTACAACGAATGGAAGATTATGCAATTCATTTAAGGAAGCTTGCTATGAGCTTGGTTTATTGGATGATGATAGGGAGTGTGTTGCTACAATAAAGGAAGCAAGTTGTTGGGTTGGTTCTGGCCACTATTTACGCTCTCTATTTTTTATGCTCTTAATGTCAGAAAGCTTGACGAAACCTGAATCTGTCTGGGAGCAAACATGGGAGTTATTAAGTGAGGGAATCCTCTTACACCTTCATGGTTTGTATGACAATCCAGGTACGTAATCATACTTCAAAGTTTTATTTTTAAAGTTTTTATTCGTTAACTACATTTAATGCGCATGTGTTTTTTTATGACGTGAATGATATTGTTCATGTGTTTGTTTTAAAAGAATGGGTGATCATGTGATTGAAAGACAGGTTATATCTGGAAGTAACATCGGTAAGATTGTATACATTCCTCGGACGGCAATAACCCCTTCAGATCATACTCTTCCTTTCAAGCTAAAAAGAAGAATGTTTCCCATTACTGTATCTTTCGCAATAACCATTAACAAGAGCCAGGGGCAAACACTGTCACAAGTTGGAATATTTTTGCAGCAGCCTGTTTTCACTCATGGACAATTGTATGTAGCATTATCTCAAGTCAAATCGAAAAATGGACTTAAAGTCCTTGTAGGTGATAATGTTAAATACACAGCCAAGACTGCAAGGAATGTTGTATATCATGAAGTTTTGGACAATGTGTACTAGCAGTGTTATAACAGTTGTCCGTTAAGTAGAATGTGATCGAATTTTTTTGAGGGGAAATGATTATGAAGTTGTTTTTTTTTTTGTTCATGTAATTAGTTGCTTAAAAATTATGCATTGTTCATTTTCATTATGCATTCGTCTCCCTAAATCTATAAATAAGACTATATCAATCACCATTGTTTATTAGGACCATAATATTGGCCACCACATTGAACACTTTTTTCTCTGCCATAATGTATCACCTTTTGTATTATTAATTTGTAATATTCCATATTAAATTCTCTTTTTTACGTTTCTGCTAACAAATGCCATTTCTAGCTTCACATAAGCCATGCTATATAATAACAAAGTGTTTAGGAAGAATTTTTAAATAGGATGTTTGATAACTTGTTGAAAAAATCTTTTAGAGTGGCTGTTATTGGAGGAAGTCCAACTTTATCTAAACAAGGGAACACTTTCTGCTCCCCATGCAGCATACTAAATGATTACTATATGATGGAGACCATCTAGCTAACACTAATGGAGAGGGACATGTTACTGCCAATAATGGAGAGGACGAGCAAGTTGAGGTCGTGAATGCTAATGGAGGATTTAAAGATGCTGTTTTAAAGAATAATCCTTACATCCGTGATCCACTCTCAAACATTGTTGGACCAATGACTCGTGCTAGACGCAAGAGGATGAATGAATCACTTAATAGTCTAATTGTTACTACATGGGCTAAAGAGGAAATTAAGCTTGAAGATTACAAGCCCAAGACTATTAATTTGCTGCAAGTGACACCAAATGAACATGTAATTTCGGCCCTCAATCCTCAAAGGGACCGCCGGCCACTCCCTCATGTTGGTCGAATTAATCCCTAAAGTTTAGGGGTGAGATCCTTCAAATTTTATCTCTTTGAAAGATAAGACTTTTATCTCTTTAAAGGATAATATTTGGGATGATTCTTTTATCTTGTTTTCGAGTTATCCTATAATAAGGAGTCAACTTTTGATGTCTACTCAACCGTTGGATGAAGACTACATCAAGATGGATGGCTAAGATCACTCTAGAAAGAAGAGGATGATAGAGTTTTAACTCAAGGGAGATTCTATCCATTGAAATCTTTCTAAGAGATTATCTCTTTGTATTTTGAGTTTTAATTAATTCCTACAAGTCTTAAATGTTTTAATACTAGTAAAAGTGTCTAAGTTCGTTATCTTATCACTTAAGATAACTAGGAGTCTTTAGAGTTTTATTTCATTTCAAATTCTTAGAGATAGGAATAGAGGTGAAGAGTTGTGTTCTTCCTCTACTTCTTGGGAAGAAATTTCGGCCACCCCCTCTATAAATAGGGACCGAAATTCTCTTGTCCAACACACCTTGTGTCATTGATATTTTCCTGAGTGAAATTGGTTAGGATTTTATTCCTTTCGTGGAGTTCTTGTGAGGACTTCTTTGTTTAGTTGTTGCATATGTGTTGTGACAATTGTTAGACTTATCTATCTTGTTTAGTTCACTTGATAGTGGCGTCTTTAGCATTGGATCTTTCGAATCTTGGTATTTGAGCTCATAGATCTCATATCTATTGGGTTTTCCTACACAATTTTCTAAGGGGTCTCTGCTTGGTTAGAAATAGCTCTCTTCATTCTTGATTTGGGTTGTTCTACCATTGAACTCGTGAATTGATCCACATGAGGTCAAATATCTTTTCTTTTCTTTGTTTTTCGTGTGTTTTTGAGTCTTAAATCTGAACTCTCCAAATTCCGCTGCCTACAAATCTCTGTCTTTCCGAATTAGCAAAGTTGATCTTTTCTTAAAGATTGGTTTTGTCACGGATTGCTATCACTATATATGTTTGATAGGGTAAAACACGCAATTACATAATACACGGTGTTACTCCTATTTCATAAATTTTTTCTTAAACGTATCTGGCATAAATGCACACATTTGAGTTATTGTTGTACTGAAATAACGTATATCAGTATTAGATTATTTGAAGGATGCGTTATTGTATTTGGAAATTGACAATATTATACAATATTTGTTGATGTCATTGACAACGGATAGACACAGAAAGAAAATTTCGTGCACCATTATCATATAATATATACTAAAAATATCGATCATTAACCGATTTACATATCTACTTATTAGTTGTATTCAAAAGTTTGTTCGTGTGTTCATTTTTAATTTAATACCTTCGTTTTCTTCTTTTTTTTTCTGGTTCAATAATACCTTCCTCATATCAATGCAAACTACAGTACATAAAAAATATGAAAAGGAAAAGATAATTTTGGAGTCCGTCATTCAAAAGCTTGCATGGGATACGGAAATTTGTATGATCGGCCTTGCTGCAACCAATAGTCGATGTATAAATTCATGCGGCAATGATTCCATTGCCTAACCCTATGCGGCCATCATGAAATCTATTGTAGCGACCATAATTGAGACATCCACTTTTAATTGAAATTCCTCCTTCCCAAAATTTGCATTTGCAAACTGGCTACAATGACGAATAGGCTAAAAGACACAACCAAATGATAGTCCATTTCCCTCCAGTTTTAATTGTCTAATGGTTAAACGTTCCTTCCATAAAAGCACACATTTGATGTCTTTCCGTACTGCAATAAGTTGTACTAATATTAAATTATTTGAACTATTGTAATTCTCTTCGAAAATTGACAAGTAATATCGAACAATCCTTGATGTCAATTACAACAAAGTGACAAAGAAAAAAAATTCCTTCATGCACCATTAAATTTTAATATATTATATACTAAAATTATCAATAACTAATTGGTATACATAAGTACAAAATACTTGTATTTGAAAGGTTGTTGCTTTCAACATTTCGGTACAATTCTAATATGTTTGTCATATGAATGCAAAATGCATGACACTAAAAAATATAAAAATATAAAACTACATAGCCAGTCATTCCACAGTTTGCATGTACATACCGAAATATGTACCACGACCCTTGCCGCAACCAATAGTTGATGTCTATGTATGCATGCAGCAAGCATTCCATCGGCCAACCTATGCGGCCGTCATTACATTTATTGAAGCTACCATATTTAAATAATGTTTGCACAACAATTTAGAAACACTAAGATATGGTTCGCCATGCAAACTCCTAAAAAAACACCATCGACTTCAGCCATTCATACATTGTGTCGACTTCTTCTAATTTTCAAAACAAATGGCTTCATTTCATTTTGAAACAGTTCATATGGAAAGCAATCAACAATCTTCACTTTGGACTAACAAGATTATAGCGTTTTAAAAAAAGACTAATAATAAGATTATAACAAAAAGATTCCATTCCATCTGAATAATACTTCATGCCAAAAAAAACCTGATTCACTTAATGGGCTTTATGTTTTCCTAATACAGTTTACATAAAAACAAATAGCTATTTTAACTTTTTTTACGTCTAACACGCAACATCACATCAACCTCAGAACATCATTTCATTCCCATAATTTCCACCCTATTATAATTAATACCACTACATTTTTTTTTTTTGAGATTCTACAATCTTCTTTTTTACCTTGTTTTCTCCTCCAACTTCGGCCTCTTTTATTTTGCGGTGAACTTCCTCCCTCATTTTTTCCGGTGAAATTCTTCCATTTGTTTTTCTTTTCGAAGGCTTGTCTATAGAATCTGGTTGTTCCTTTGTGAAAAGAAGGTAAGATGTTTTGTTTTCCTTACTTCAATTTATGCATATGTGTTTTTAAAGATCATCTATCAAGGGTTTTTTTGTTTTTTTTTTTTGTTGATTGCTTGATCTGTCACGATGACTTGTTTTAAAATCACATCTCCTATTTACCATTGAGTTCGATTGAAATTTTAAAATTTGTTTGGGCTTTAACGAGATCTAAAATCTTGGATCGACAATTCCAGTTCATGTATATTGTTTCGTGTGACTTCAAAGTATTCGGTTTTGTAAGCTAAATTTTTCTACGGAACGAATGCTCCATAGTATGAAGAAGAATTCATACTTGATTGCCACTATCACAAACCTCCCAACAAAAGAATTGCAGATCCTACCGAATCAATTTGAAATTATCTACATGAAAATATGTTCACAGCAGGTAAAGAGGAATTCATTGGCCCTAACTTGAGAACGCCGTGTTTCAAAATGAAGAGCTGTGAAATCTTATTGGAAAATCTCCAGGTAACTGATTACCAGAGACATATCTTACTAGGTTATGATTGTCATAGTAGATACCCTATGCATAAAAAGAAGGATAACCGAGTCCTGCAATTGAAACACCATGCAGAATGATGGTTTGCATGTCGTCGGAGAGGGTGTAAGGGCGGTAAAACCTGCATCAAAAGAAAAATAAAATACATTTTAAACTGTACTCCGAGTCATGCAAATGACAACTATGCAGAATGATGATTTCAAAGTGATGGAAGTAAGGCTCTTTTAACCTCGATGCAAACAAAAGATCATGGCAATTATATAAGTTAATACATCATACGTAAAATAAGTTACAAAATTAAACTACATGATACTTGAAGCCATCTTCAATTAACATAAATTATGTAAACGTGAAAAATTCATAGCATATTGTATTGGTATCAACTGTCTCTCTATGATTTTAATGGTTACAGTAATGGTGGTGTGGATGATGAAGTGCCTCTGTTTCACATAGTTTACCTGGTTACATATACTCCTGAAAGAAAAGACAATATTCACAACAAATATCACTTTTACCATTATAAATGGATAACTAAAACTCGGCACTACAACATTCTTAGACAAGAAAAGGAGTACTACTAAAATGTGTGCCAAAAATTTTGAAGCATGCTAAATCTTTTTGGGAACATGAGATGTTTGTTTTGTTTTATGGGAGCACTAAAGTAATCGATTTTTATTTATCCTTGGCTAACAAAGTTTGTTTGCAAACTGTTCGACTAACAAAATCACTTATGGCTATCATGGTGTTTTCTATTACTTGGAATTGTTTATGTTTATTTTTATTCCTCATACATTGTACCCCTATTCATGTTAGTATATATAATAACGCATTGGTCCCTCTCATATATTCAGAAAATAGCTCTACTCACTCTATATACGCCATTCCGAACCCGACCTTTCAAATTCTTACCTGTGATATTGTCTTTTCAATCCCCTCATATGTAAAATGTCTCATTTCCATCAAAGTGAAAACTTCGAATCTTATGTCGATCCCTTCGACATGCTTCCAATTGACCTCTACATGGACATCATGTCCAGATTTGATTGCAAAATTGTAGGTGTATCTCGATATGTTAGTAAAAGGTGGAAGGCAATTCTGTATGATATACAATTCCTGTTGCAGCATCGACGCTCATCTCAAAATTCAAGTGACAAATCTTTGTTAGTTCTTTCTCAAAAAATGAGTCTGAATAGCAGAGTAGCGAAATTGATGAAATTCAATGAAGTTTACATTGATGATGATGTGGTCAACGTACTATCCCAGACAGTTAAGCTGTCTATTCACAGTAAAAAACTCCTTCGAGTACTTCCCATCACTTGTAATATCCTATGCTTCAAGCTGAATGACAAGATAAAGTTGTTGAATCTGATTACAAAACAAGTACATGAATTAATCGAACCGTTTGCAGGAATGGAGATTTAAGGTTTATGGAACATTGCTTTCGATTACATAGCTGAACTTGAAAGGTACTACATTATATGCTTACAACCAAGAAGGTTGTATGGTTGATGTTACACTTTCTTGGCAACCAGGAATATCTTGTGTTGACGATGAACAAGTCGGGTATTGCTCTTGGAGTCATGTTGACGCGGTATGTCCACGAAATGTCCTCCTAGAAGGATTATTTGTTGAACATCTCGTGTACTGGCCAATAAATAATTTTGTCCACAACGGCCAAGAGTCTCGAAATCAGCTTCTGATTTCATTTGATACCAATAGTGAAACATTTGAAATCATTATAGGTCCGAACGATCCATTCTGGAATGAGTGTGATAAGTCGCCTAACTCAAGTTTCAAAATTTTGACTATGCAGGGTACACTATGTCTGACGGATGAAGAATTAGTCTTCGTTTCTCGGAAGTTCCATTTATGGGCTTTTCACCACCGTGCAAACAGTGATAGATATTGGACAAAAATATATGAACTTAGTTTACAGTTTCCAGTCACAATTCGATATAGTCCATTTCGTCAAGATTTTGATTATCCGTGGCGTCGAGATTGGAACCTCATCTTAAATCCAAATCTTATTTGGCAGGCAATTTCATTCTATCAGGGCCCGATCGTTTTCATTACTATTTGTACAAACCAACAGAAAATGGAAGTACATTACGAATCAGGCATTTCCCTATATATAGCGGTTCTATGCCATCATTAGGTTTTTTCAATAAGAGTTTGATTCCTTTTTAGTTCCGATGACAGCTTTGTAATAAATCATGTGCATTCGTACATGTTTTATGATTGATTAGCATCATGGTGTTGTTGTGTTTTATTCCTTTTTCTTTTTAATATTTATAATTTTACTTATTATTGCGATGGGGATCGTCAAACAATTTGTAATAACTATTGTTTATTTTCAACTTGCAGTATTTTCTACAATCTTGTACAACAATTCTTTATGTGAATGTGAACGGATTCACAGATAAAATTTTTTTAATTAACCGTTATAATGTATGCTATCAAATATTAATCATTAATTTATGTACATTCATAATTGTTAGTCAAGTTTATAATTTTGTTTCTTTCTACATTTCATTCTAATTCTAATACATTTGTTATATCAATGCAAAAGATTCGACACACACAAAAAAAATTGGGAAGCCCGTGATTCCACGGGTCATATATAGTACAAATACATACACACTCTAGGCATTTACTGGGAGTCAGTGGGACACGTGCCCTCAGTGCCTCCACTGTAGTTCCGCCACTGACCACAGGCTCAGACCTCTATAATATCATGTCAAAATATATAAGTACCTTGAACTCTCATTTCATAACCTATTGACAATGAGTGGGGTGGCTTTGCAACTTATATATTGAGTCACGCTTGCAGCGTGAGACAGATAATATACCTTAACAAAGAAAAAAAATATGAGTCAAAAAATGAGTAGGAATTTCGCTTCCCATTTAGCCTTACAATAGAACAAAAAATCACGAATCTAGATAACTTATGTGTCAAAAATTATTTTCTTAAAAAAATGATGCGGAAATTTTACATGTCAAGTGGAGGTATATTCTTACGTTTGCTTCGGCTTTTAGTGAGTATATTTATGTTTTTTTTATTAAAAATGTGTATTGAAAATACAGAAAGATACATTGGATGAGATAATTATTATTTTATTATTTAAAAAAAATCAAAAAATCAAAACAAATAATAAAGTTTGATTTTTTTTTTGAAATTTTTTTCATAAGAGGAGAACGATTGTTTTCAATTTAAAAATCCTTTCTTGTGCTTTGCTAGTATATTAAATAAAAAAAAATCAAAACAAATAATAAAGTTTGATTTTTTTTTTTTGAAATTTTTTTCATAAGAGGAGAACGATTGTTTTCAATTTAAAAATCCTTTCTTGTGCTTTGCTAGTATATTAAATAAAAATAGAATACATTGATTACTAATGAGTAATTAGCATACAAATTAAATTAAACAAACCCAATCAATCTGTGCTTCTTGAAACTACCCCTTTAATTTAACGCATTTTAACAAACACTTTCCCCAATTTCTCTTACCATTCCCAGTCTCCACTGAACCCACAAAAGAATATAATAATTGTAACTGAGGAATAAATTACTGTCACTATATTTAAGAAAAGAATTAAAAAAAATCAATAAAGGCGTGTGCTTTGCTAGGCTAGCTAGAGATCTACTGTATTATGAGAGAGAGAGAAAGAGAGAGCTCTGGAAAAAAGCTACTACTCATCAGTCATCAGTGGGGGCAGAAGTGTATAGTAGCACTAGTAAGTTGTACAAGTAGAAGTAGTACTTATGTAAAAATTTTTTTTTTGCTAGTTTTGCTATTCCTTGTTCTCTCTCTCATCCAATTATCTAGGGTTTCAAACTGGGCTCTCCCTTGAAGTAACTACAAGATCTGCTTCATATGTAGCTCAAGTTCCAATTTTCATATGTTCAAGCCTGCAAAGTTAGGACTTTTGGGGATTTTTCTTTGTAGTTTTTGGATGGTTTTAGCACTTTGAAGGATCTGGGAAGTCTACTGAGGACAAGCTCAAGTAAGCTGGAAATGGAGGTGTTTGGCTGCTGCTGGAGTGGGTTTGGATGAGAAGCTTATGGTGTTGTTTCTTGTTGCTACGAATATGTCGGGCTTTTGTTTTGGGGGGTGGGGGGGTGGGGGCAAGAAGCTTTCTTTGCTGTCTTCAGATTAGCTTTTGATACTTTTTTGGGGTTTTTGAGTTTCTTTCGGGAGGTCTATTTATTGAGGTTTTAGAGAAGTCAAAGGAAGTTGGTAACTAAGCTTCTGGTGATTCTGGGATGAGGTTATCTACTTCAGGGTTTTCTCCTCAGCCAGAGGATGGTGAGTTTACTCTTTACCTGTTTCGTGTTCACATTTTGAAATTTAATTTTCTATTTCCTCAATGAAGTGTTTTGGAAAATTTGTTTGAATGCTGATGTTTCTTTGTGGACATGCTTTCACGGAAACAGGGGAGAAGAAATGCTTGAATTCAGAGCTCTGGCATGCTTGTGCTGGTCCACTGGTGTCCCTTCCAGCTCTAGGAAGTCGAGTGGTGTACTTTCCTCAAGGGCATAGTGAGCAGGTAAGATTGGAAACACTGAACTGAAACTTAAGTTTTCGTCTTGTTTGTTTGAAGTTATTAATCAGTAACAGTCAGTAGCAAAATAGGTTGCTCTAAGCTAGGCCGCTCTGCTTGAACTTATCAGTATCCTACTATTGTAAATGGTTTAGCTGGAAGTTGTATCATCAACACATGGTGGTAGTTGTTTTGTCTGTGAAGGTGTGTGTAAATAAACTAAATACCGTTTATGAAATGTCGTTATTGGGGGTTCTGAAAGTCAATAGTCAACATTCAAAAAGCTTTCTCTTGCTTCCCTTTTAAGAAGCTAGCACTTTCAACACTTACATTTGGACTTTTGAAAACATGTATGGGAAAATCCTTTCATTGTATAATTGATCATCGTATCTGTTTAGTTATTTTGGTAGACCAGTGGTTTTATGGAAAATAGATGTTGTCCCTGTAGAATTTTAGCTTGTGGGGTGCTCCTAGGATACCATTTCTCGTCCTTATATAATTTGGTGGTAGTGAAATGTTCCTGTTGCGGAATGTAGAAAAATTTTTCAAATCGTATTTGAAATATATGCAAAAATCTTTTCTTTTTTCTTGTTTCCCAGACTTATTAGGGTGGTGGCCGGGAAGCTTATTTTCAATTTTTTATTTTTCTGTAGGTTGCTGCCTCCACCAACAAGGAGGTTGATGCTCATATCCCCAACTATCCTGGCTTACCGCCACAGCTCATATGCCAACTTCACAATGTGACCATGCATGTATGCTCTTTTTCAATAATTCATTAAGTGATGGTGATAAAGATGTTGCTTCCTAAATGATTGAAGGCTGAATCTTTGGTAATTTCAGGCGGACGTGGAGACGGATGAAGTTTATGCTCAGATGACCTTGCAACCATTGAGTGCAGTAGGTTCCTTTTGCCTGCCTTTCCCATTCAATTCTTTTTCTCTATTGCTTCTCAATTTCACTGTGGATATATTCTCCGTGGCTTATGTTTGTAGCAAGAGCAAAAAGATGTTTGTCTACTACCAGCAGAACTTGGTGCACCAAGCAAACAACCGACTAATTATTTCTGTAAAACGTTGACTGCAAGTGACACAAGTACGCATGGAGGATTTTCTGTCCCTCGTCGAGCAGCTGAAAAAGTCTTCCCCCCTCTCGTGAGTCACTTGCTTATGTTTTCATCATTTTCATTTCTGAAAGTTTGATCTCTGAATGTGAATGTTTTGCTTTTCAGGATTATTCCCAGCAGCCTCCAGCACAAGAATTGATTGCGAAAGATCTTCATGGAAATGAATGGAAGTTCAGGCATATCTTTCGTGGTGAGTTTTACTTGTAGAACCCTAATTGTGTTTGGCGACTTAAATAGACTTTAGGCTGGTAGCCGCACATGATGTTCTGTAATAAACTTATTGCTTATCGTTACTATTCTCTTTTTATACAGATATACTAAAATTCTGCTATATTTGTACTGTTGTGCGTCATTTGCAATATTTACAGATTTAAGTTATATGGACTAATCTCTCTAGTTGTCGAAACACTCACAAAATCGATATAATTCTTGGACCACCATGTATACTGAGAAAATCTTTATGGTTTCTCTAAATGCATGTATAATTTTCTTAATTGAGAGATTCGGAATCATCATTAGCATGTCCTTGTTGGACCTTTATAGTTCTAAGTGGCTCTACTGATACTTGCAGGCCAGCCAAAGAGGCATCTGCTTACAACAGGATGGAGCGTGTTTGTTAGTGCGAAGAGGCTTGTTGCTGGTGACTCTGTAATCTTTATCTGGTATGCACTGGATCTCCATTCCATTCATAATGTGTGTTCAATGGATCTCCATTCCGGTAAACTTCATGATGTGTGTTATATCTCTTTCTGTGTCTTTTTGACTTTTTGATAATGAAAGATTGGGGGGTTCTTGGTTGGGAGAAATGTGAATTTTCTCCCCTTGGTTTTTAGAGTTTGAATTAATCGAAATATACCTGTCATATTGGCCTTTTTGGGAGCTTGATTTGAGAAAAAAGCTTCTCATTCCTGTGCATTTGTTGCCTTTGGTTTTGATTTGACCGTGTGTTACACTGTCCCAGAAAATCATATAGGCTTTGATTCTTGTGTTAGTTTAGTGCCTGACTTAATTTCCTTGTGTACCATTTTGATTAAATTGCCATCCTATTTAGTTTTATGGTATTTTCATTTGTGATATTGTCAAATCTTATCGAGCTGATGGAATCTTGGAGAGCATGGTCTGAGAATTCTTACATGTCAAGTTCAAATCTCCTTATTCGCTTATGAGAATGTGTTGATATTTTGATCGTATGGCTTTGGATTGTATTCCTATAATCTCTTTTCTTCAATATTAATTTTTAATCAGGAATGAAAATAATCAGTTGCTTTTGGGAATCCGACGTTCAACTCGTCCACAAACAGTCATGCCTTCCTCAGTCTTGTCAAGTGACAGCATGCACATAGGTCTTCTTGCTGCAGCAGCTCATGCGGCTGCGACGAATAGTCGGTTCACTATATTCTATAATCCTAGGTAAAGAATATTCTTCTAAATGTTTACAGTTGGAGAGTAACAGTATCTCATATATGTTGGTCTTAAATGTAGGGCTAGCCCATCAGAATTTGTTATACCATTAGCAAAATACGCGAAGGCCGCTTATCATACGAGGGTTTCTGTTGGTATGCGCTTCCGGATGTTGTTTGAGACAGAGGAATCAAGTGTTCGTAGGTAAGCATTTCATTTTCCCACTTGATACTTCTACAGCAGATTAATTTATTGTCCATATGTTTTAGAGAAAGGGAGTTGAAGCAAGCATGATGTCTTTTCTAGCTATGGTTTGGCTGTCAGATGTCATGCTACAGTATGTGCTTAACTTGTCGATAAAAATGGTCTATGGCCACTGAATCCGTTTGTCTTAGAAAAGCCTTGCATCACAAAATGCTCTTTTTGTACTTAGTGAAGAAAAAGATATGTTTTTTCTTGTTCTGTTTTCCTGCATCTTCTAAACTAACGATTTTTTTCATGCTTCTCTTCCTTTGACAATACTTTACCAACCTTCTTGCTCCTGAGGGATAGGTTGAATTCTTCGTAATGATGCTTTTGTCACGTATGATACGAAGTAATACCTTTTGGAGGTCTGGTGTAGTTGTATAGTACGAGTATGATGCATGTGTTGAGAGGTGTTTGATGATAGTCCTTGTGATTCTCCAGTCTTGCTGCATACAGTTTTTGAGTTTCATGTATATGAAACCATATTATGGATGCACAAGTGTTAAATTCCTTCATGCACGAGTTATTGGCCAATCATTGAGAAATATAATATGGGGACAGAACCTTGGAAGCTAACTTCTAAAGAATAGCTGGTATTAGCGATTATTTTCTTATAACATGAGTGACTCTGCATGAATGCAGGTACATGGGCACAATTACTGGTATTAGCGATTTAGATTCTGCTCGCTGGCCAAATTCACATTGGCGCTCAGTGAAGGTTGTTGTCTATCCATGAAAATGTTGGCTTTGATACATAGACAAATTACTTTCTAAAAGTGTTTTTGCTTAGTTGAAATGTGTTCCTGCTTTTAATCTTTTTGACTTTTGGTTATGGAATTTAAGATCGGAGTCATTGTCTAGTCTTGGCAATATCTGGGAATCTTTGTTAGATCCAAAAACTTTTCTTTAATGCTTGAGAATGGTTGGAGGGAAAAAATAAAATTAAATAGTCAATAGAAGGCCATGATGCTATTCTATATCTAAATACACATTAAGTATTATTATGTATGAATTGAAGTTTCTTACCACCTCTATAATCCTATAATTAAAGATTTGTCCTTGGTAAAGCTAGATTATGGAGAAGAAATATCCCAGTCATTGTTGAATAGTTCAGGTTAACATTTATCTCTGCAGTTCAGGAATAACATTGTGGGAAAACTGATCTCTGATGCTTACATGGATGTTTTGGAAGCATTTTGGTTGCTTATTCTTCTTTTTATGCAGGTGGGGTGGGATGAATCAACAGCTGGTGAGAGACAGCCCAGAGTTTCCTTGTGGGAGATTGAACCGCTAACCACTTTCCCTATGTATCCTTCTCCATTCTCCCTTAGACTGAAACGACCATGGCCATCAGGATTGCCCTCATTACCAGGTCTCTGGCTTAAGCTTTTCTATGGATCCAAGTCATGATGTATTATTTTAACTCTTCTCTCAGGTTTTTCATTCTGGTATGCATTTTACAGGTATGACTAACGGGGAAATGAGTATTAATGCCCAACTTTCATGGCTTCGAGGTGATATTGGGGGTCAGGGATTTCCTTCACTAAATTTTCAAGGGTTTGGTGCTACACCTTGGATGCAATCAAGACTTGATGCCTCCATGTTAGGTTTGCAACCAGATATATACCAAGCAATGACAGCTACTGGGCTTCAGGAAACTCGAGTTTTTGATCCAGTCAATATTGGAAATCATTCTCTTTTGCCATTCCATCATAATGCTTCCAGTGGCTCTGCTTCACTTGTTCAGAGTCAAATGTTGCAACAGTCTCAGTCGCAACAAAACTTTCTTCAACCCTTTGCGGAGAACCAGGTGATTGCTCAGGCTCAGATATTACAGCAACAGTTGCAGCGTCGTCTCTCCTGTGATCAGCAACAGCAGCAGCAAATGCATCAGCAAGTTCAGCCACCCCAGCAGCTGCATGAGCAAATTCAACCAGTCCAGCAACTCAAGCAGACTGTTTCAAATCTCTGTCAAATAGAGTCTTCATCTCAGCCTCAGTTCTCACCTCTGCAGGCATTGGCTTCAACCTGCCCGCAGCAAACCTTTTCCGACATCAAGAACGTATCAAGCACTAATAGTGCTCCAATGCAGAGTCTGCTAAATTCATTTTCCCGTGATGGAGCATCTCCTCTGATGTCCTTGCATGGAATCCAATCAGCAGTGTCTCCTTCCTCTTCATCAAAGCGGGTGGCGCTGGAATCTCATATCTCTTCTCGTACAGCTCAATCTGTAACATCCCAAGCTGGCGATGCAATTCCCAATTCTAGGGTCTCTGATCTCTCTGCTCTGTTGCCTCCTGTTTCAGGAAGAGAATATACCCCGTTCCAAGGGATGACAGATCCCCAAAACAATGGTTTGTTTGGAATCAACGCAGATTCTTCTTTTATCCTGCAGAATGGGATGTCACACCTTGTAAGTGGTGGTGATGAGAGTGAATCATTCACTGTTCCGTTCAACACCTCCACTTACTCAAGTGCTGTGGGCACTGATTTACCACTGACTTCAGACATGACAGCATCAAGCTGTGTGGATGAATCTGGTTTCTTGCAGTCTGCTGAAAATGTGGACCAGGCAAACCCGGCATCCCGAACCTTTGTGAAGGTATGTGATTGAACCTGCTAGTTTCTGCATCGAGCCTTGGCTGGACTTGTGTTTTCTATCGCAAATTGCAGTCATCTATGCAAGAAAAAACTGATAGTGCATTTGCAATCATTTAGGTTTAACTGATGTCATAGTACATGTATCTTAACATTGTATTTGAATTACTGGTTGGGCTGCTGACCTACTTCCTTTCTTTGCTGTACTTTGCTTGGAATGTGAACATGACTTTCCTTCATGCAGATGATTGGATTCATAATCCTTGTGATCTCAGCATGTGCTTTCCTAATTAAAAAGAAAAAAAAGAGAAGGGAAAAAAGGGACCTTTCTCTTTGTGAGTCTTTTAAGTTATTGAGAAGTGGTTCCATTGACAGGTTCACAAATCAGGGTCCTTCGGACGATCACTAGATATCTCCAAGTTTAGCAGCTACCAGGAGTTGCGGAGTGAACTTGCTCGGATGTTTGGCCTTGAAGGCCTGTTGGAGGATCCCCAGAGATCAGGCTGGCAGCTTGTATTTGTTGACCGAGAAAATGATGTTCTTCTTCTTGGTGACGACCCTTGGCAGTAAGCACTAATTACCTTCTAGTTGTCGGTTGCAAAACTTGTTTATTAGTCTTGTACTTTTGAAGTTCATTTATTTCAAAGCCCGGAGTTTTCTGTGTTAATTGAAGTGCTTGGAGTGGGGTTATGCATTTTCATTCATCTACTCAGTTTTGAATATTTATTGTGGAAATCTATCAGTAAATGTCTAATTAGAGAGCATTTTCATGCACACCTACCTTACTGATCTGTAGATAATCTAAAAGGGAGGAAGGTAGGAGTTTCGTACGTTCTACATATCTCAATCAAGAAATCATGCAGTCTGCTCTCAGTTTTTTTGGCACTGACCACCTGTGTTATATTGATAAGTATAATCATGAAGTGCTTTTTTATTTATGTGCTCATTTTCATCTTAACTTATGAATTGATCACATATGTAGAGTAGGTGTTTGAACAGTTGACAATCTTAGATAAGAGCCCTTCTTTAACAACATGTACCCAGAATCTTCAACTCTGCTGGGTCAAGTTGTACGCAGCCTTACCCCGGTATATATTAATACAGAGGCTGTTTAAGTACGACCTGAGATGCATTGGCGCTCTTGATGTGTTGATTTCCGGCAACTACACCAAAATTTAGAAACATCGGAACTGAAATGAGCCATTTTCATCTAGTCCATCATGAACACAAAAATGAAAGAATTGTCAATAATGACTCTTCTGGCTCCATTTGCAATGGATGTTTAAGGGCCCTTCTTTAGCCGTCTAAAATTTGTTGTGTTGAAGTGTGCAATACCATTAGGTGATCAGTTCATGCCTTTTCATGGTTTTGAGTTTTTATTGCTTTTTATTACAGGGAGTTCTTAAGTAGCGTCTGGTACATCAAGATACTGTCTCCCCTTGAAGTACAGCAAATGGGAAAAGAGGGGCTCGACCTTCCTAGTTCTGCTGCGACGCATAGACACAACAACAATGGCAGTGGATGTGATGGCTACATGGCCTCTCAGAAGGACTCAAGGAACAACATGAATGGCATAACTTCCGTGGGGTCGCTAGACTATTGAAGAAGAAGAGCACACTTTCAAAGTGCATCAGTAATGTTCTGGAGGTGTTTGTACTATATTAGTTACCACTGGCCTTTTCTTCCCCTTTTTGTGTAATTGAGGTCATTGGAGTGTAAGCCGAAGTTAATTTGAAAGCGTGTATCCTAGGACTCTGTAAATTTAAATACGACAATCCATCCATGTTATAAATATTAATTGCCCATTTTGTTGGAGCCATCAAAATCATAGGTGGTTATGTTAATTGCTTGGCAAGTAGGTCTGCATAAATCCTATGCGGGTGGTCGATTTGAATTTTGAATCGCAGTTAGTTCTAGATAAGTTTTCCTGTTATCTTAGTATTCTTGCCAGGATATTATATTCTAAAGAAGGAAGATGTTAAAAGAAATTTACAATCATGTCGGTCTTGGGTCAGTGCAACTCAGGGCTGGTGCCTACTAAGCATAAGGCATATAAGACAATTAAGCCGTGTTTTAAGTTCTGAATCAACTAATAAACGCAATACGTTTCGTTACTGCCATTTTTTGTATCTGAAAAAATTGATTGCATCGGTGTCTGGTTGTATAATGTTTTCAGATTTGTTTAAAGTTGAAGATTTTAACCCCTCAATTTAAATGGCCTAAAACTTATGTAGCCACAATTATTCATCATATTCCAGTTCCACAGATTCATGCAATTAGAAACAAACTTAAAACATTCTTCAAATTCGTTTCTGAATAAACTGCATAACTCAAATAAAAAAAAGAGGGGGCGAAAAAGGAAGGTAAATCGGACTCCCTTTCTTATAAAGCTGTTCTACCAGCTGGTCGTATATTGTGGTTGTTAGTTAACTCCAACTTCCACCAAAAACTCGTGGAGTTGGTAGCACATTGCCTGTGCAAAAGAATGGCTGTTAGTTTAGGCCAAAGCAGAACTTTCACCGAAAACCTTTCGAGGAATGATTACCTAGCAACTTTCCATGCTCACCAACACATATTATTAAACCTTCTTGCCAGATTCGGAAGGTTAGATGCTAGGTTTCATCATCAATTATGTTTAAGTATATATATATCTGCTTTTGTCCATGCAAACGCACGTCCCACCCGAACGCTTCCCTAAGAAACTTGGGAAATAGAAAGGAAAAGAGTGTCCGTTTGTTGGTTCACAGAGATATGTGTGCTGCAGAATATCATCAGCCATTTCTTCTTGGACCTGAATCATGTACTCCGCTTCTAGGTTTATCATCGGATGTAATTGAAGAGTTCTTGGAGCATACTCCGGTTCCTGTCAGATGGTATCCTAAGCTGTTTGCTTGGGAATCAAGACAACTATGGCTCCTTTCCGGTGCTTCAATAGTGGTTTCAGTTTTTAATTACATGCTTACTTTTGTGACTCTCTCATTCACAGGTCATTTGGGTGCACTGGAGCTTGCCGGGGCATCCATTGCCTGTGTTGGAGTTCAAGGGCTTGCTTACGGCATCATGGTAGGCATTAATGCTGTGAATTCTTGCCACTACAACTTGACACAATGTGATTCCTTCTTGAATTTTGACTCCTGACAAAAAAAAAAAAACAGAAAAAAAAAAGAAGAAAAGCTGTAATTTAAGAAAAGCAGAAGTTTTCAGTTTTAATTAGTAGTACCTAATCATTTGAGGGTGCAAATCATTCCTACACTCTGTTGATTCTGATTTCTCTTAATGCAAGTTGAGAAGATTATGTGCGGCAAAATGTTTCTTGTCCAGTCATTTTATTTTGATTTCCTTGCATTTCAGCTGGGGATGGCAAGTGCTGTTCAGACGGTTTGTGGGCAAGCTTATGGAGCAAAAAATTATGGAGCCATTGGGATCATTTGCCAGAGGGCCATTCTTTTACACATTGGAGCAGCAATGATCCTCACACTCCTATATTTGTTCTCCGGTGTGTTCCTCAAAGCAATAGGACAGTCCGACAGGATAGCCGAACTTGGCCATGTTTTTTCCCTGGGACTCATTCCTCAGCTCTATGCGTTTGCTATAAGTTGTCCAATCCAGAGGTTTCTGCAGGCTCAGAATATCGTGAATCCTTTAGCTTATATTTCTATAGGTGTGTTCCTAGTGCACCTGCTGCTGACTTGGCTGGCGGTATATGTCCTTAATTATGGGATCTTAGGAGCTGCTCTGACACTTAGTTTCTCTTGGTGGCTACTGGTGTTTTTCCAAGGACTTTATATAGTTCTTAGTCCATCCTGCAAAGAAACTTGGAGTGGTTTCTCAAGAACTGCATTTAGAGGCATGTGGCTGTATTTCAAGTTAGCGGTTGCCTCTGCTGTCATGTTGTGGTATGCTCCCAGTGTTTTACAGGCACGCGCGCGCACACACACACACATACAGAGACATGATACTTACAATTGAACCATGATTTTTTGAAATTCTTGTTTGATGTAGCTTGGAGATATGGTACTTCCAAGGTCTTGTTCTGATATCTGGCCTTCTTTCTAATCCCACAATTGCACTAGATTCCATCTCCATTTGGTAAAGAACCCACATCGAACATCTCCCTGTTCCATTTCCATACTAAACTTCTCGGAATGATAAACATTTTTAATTGTTCAAATGATTGACAGCATGAATTATTTGAACTGGGATATGCAGTTAATGCTGGGGCTTTCAGCCGCTGCAAGGTGAGTTTAGAAGTTACACTTGCATGATGTTTTCTTATAGATCCAACAGAACATCTGGTGCATCAACTGAGTAACTTTTGTGATTGGAAATTTGTCAGCGTCCGAGTCAGTAATGAACTAGGTGCTAGCCACCCAATGGTTGCAAAGTTCTCAGTCATCGTAGTTACCACAACTAGTGTCATGGTCAGTGCAGTGTTTGCGGCCATTGTGCTGATATCCAGAGTTGGATTAAGTGAGCTCTTCACGATGAACTCCCAAGTCATTGAAGCTGTCTCAAATTTGACCCCATTGTTATCCATGTCTGTTTTCTTGAATGGCATTCAACCCATACTATCAGGTGACATCCCTTGATCAAAGTACTGTTTGAAGCACACTTCCATGCTGTATTCGGATAAATATCCAATCAACACAATGTTGGCTTTTCAGGGGTAGCAATAGGGAGTGGATGGCAAGCTGGTGTTGCCTATGTGAACTTGGCTACATACTACATCATTGGTCTTCCAGTTGGCTGTGTTCTTGGCTTCAAAACCTACTTAGGAGTAGCGGTGAATATTTAAATTTTTTCTTTTTTACCGGTCTTATTTTGCATCTGGATGCTAAGAAGTGTTGCATCAAAAGACGTGTAGATTGCTCATTACTTGTAACTTCAGGGAATCTGGTGGGGAATGATCATTGGAGTTTTGCTTCAATCATCAGCTCTCTTTATTCTGACAGTTAAGACAAACTGGAATTCTGAGGTAATCCATGCATACATCGTTGAGCTAAACTATCCAACCATAACTAAAATCCATACAGAAATCTCACTACCTAGACTTTTGTGAATGAACTTGCAGGTTGCAAAAGCAGCTGATCGCATAAGGGATTCTATAACCGAAGAAGGCTGTGAAGTTGCAGGGAATATTTGACAATATTTTCCTTTGTTTTCAAGCATACTAGAAAGTTCAACAGTTGCCCATTATTTGCTGTTATCAGGAAATAAATTTTCATTGGAGTTGATATTGTGTTTTTTATTTGATGTCATCTGATTTGTGCAAGATACAGGAGTTTCCTACAGCTCAGGAGTTTACAGAAAACATATTGACGCTGGGTCAAATTGCAGAGAAACAAAACTAATCTACATTAGTACAACAAAACCTTTGTTCATGCGGACTGCGGACAAGTCAAAACCATGACACATTTGATAATTTCGAGAAGTGATCCTTCATAGATTAATGTCACATTTTTAACCAAATAAAAATTACCCGAACAACTTACCACACAGTTAGTTCCTGGCTTTAGGGCTCCCTCTGCAAAATGATACTATATGATATCATCCACATCAATTTGCAGGAGCTAAAAACTGACCAACCAGTCATGTATTAGACCAAATGACCTGTACAATGAGTCCCCAAACGCCAGCAATACTGCTGCATTTACTGAAATCACCTTTGACTTGATGTGATCATGCATATCTATCCAGATACTAACAAATGCTACTGATCTCTAGCATATAATACTAATGCTCAGACATTCAATGGGTGCATAGTTGGAAGGTTCCAAAATTGAGGGCTGAGAAACCAGTCTTAGTTGACAGCCACAACTACACTAGCAACAATGCCTCTGTCTTCAAAAGATATCTTGCTACGTGCACCATCAATACTATCACACTCCACGTCAACACCATCATCATCATTACCATTTTTAGTGACTTTTTCCTGTTTCAGTTCAGTTGTGCATCTGACAAGTTCGCTTGCTTCTGCCTTTTCTTCAGCCGTTTTTGCCAAAGAAAGAAGGATGTTTTTTGCTTTCTGATCTGGAACAACGCCAGCTGATCTCATCTCATTGTACCAAATTACAGCAGTATCAAAACCAAGATTCTTCCCATGTGCATCCATAATGGTAGTGAAGATGGTTTCATTTGGTTTGATACTACAGAGTCGCAATTCCTCATACTTCTCCATCATTTTCTCGAGATTATTAATTTTAGCATACCCCTTCATTAGAGTTCCATAAGTGATGATATTGGGTTTGAATCCATCTTGTTTCATCCTTCTGAAAAATTTCTCTGCGCCCTCCATATCAGATCCATTGATGTATGCCGATAACATGGTTGTGTATGAACAAAGATCTGGGGTACATCTGAATAGAACAACATGTCCAATTAACTAGCATAATGAGGACAGGTGCAAGTTGATGTGTTAGTATGTATTACTCTGCTAAAATTATTAGGTTTGAAAAGTTACCTGTCCCTTCGCATACTTTTGAAGACAGTCCGAGCTTGTTCAATCATCCCTGAAATGGCGAATGCATCAAGCAAAATATTATAGGCTTTCTGCGATGGCCTGCAAATGGGCAACCTGATAGTTATCTATCTACTTATACAAGCAGAACAGATATACAGTACACCAAAGTCATAGCCTAAATGAGAACATACTGTGAACTTATAAAATCTTCAACATTTCCTAAAGAAGGAATTAACTGCAAGCCAAAGAAACGATAAACAGCAAACTAAGTTGATTCCAACGGAATATCTCAGCAGTGTTTGCATAATCTTGGTAGCAAACGTAATGATAAGTAGAAAACTAATTTTAATTTTCTTTTCCAATTATAAAATCTGACTTCACTTTTATATCGCTTTGATGTGGGGGTAATAATAATGGGGGCATCTCTGTCAAAGTCTCACAAAATGTGCCATTGTTATTTCATAATCGGGGTTCTTCTTCTCATTGTCAGTATGTAAATAGCTTCTGTACTAAAAATACTAAAAAGGATTTCCTGAAACAAGCAAACTCAACAATCGACTACAACTCTGTACAAATGATCGAAGCTTAGATAAAACAAGGGTAATTTGGAGGAAAATCAATTATTGCAGGAAAACCATATGAATCAGGCAAAGACTACAATAAAGTAATTGCAAACCTGACACCAGCATCAAGCATCTCTTCAAAAACGGCTAATGCCTCTTCTTCCCTTCTAGCCTTTCCATATGCCTTGATGAGTAGGGCATAGCTTACAACATCAGGCTTAATTTTGGCTCTTTGCATCTAAAACAGGCATAATAAAGTCACCAAGTTGTACGTTTTATAATTCCTTTTATTCACTCGGTGCTTCAATAATTACTTTGACAAAGGGAAAGAAACAAACATGGGAAGGTGCAATCACGGCATAAACCAGAAACTAGATGGATGTAATTGGTAGAGCAATGGGCTCAGGAAAAAGGCAATTAAATAGGCAAACAAAGTAAACACAACAGGTAATGAGAAAGTAAATACACAATTTAGAAGCCTGAAAATGAGAAAGTTGTCTGCCACTCATCTGTAAGTTGTGTGATTCAATTTCATATTTTGTCACCCAAATAACAATGTTTTGCTATTGAAACTTTACCTGGTCGTATATTCTGGAAACCTCCTTGTAATTATTTTCGAATGACATTAAGCTATTGTAAGTAACGGTAGTCTGTTTAACTCCTCGTTCAGCCATTAAAGAAAACAAGTGACGAGCTTTATCATAATTTCCTGCCTTCTTGTACATATATATCATCATGTGAAACATTTTCTGATCAGGTTTGAGAGGAGAAGCATTGTCATGTAGAAGAACTTCAAAAACCTCTTCAGCTTCTTTAAACTTTTTTCCCTGCATCCAAGCATCACAATGAAATACAAGCATGGCAGTGTATCAATAGCAGAACTGCATCATCCTTTTGCAAAGGTAATCTATAAAATTTTAGAATGTTTCCATTATGCATGGAAGCAGAACAAAAGGGAGGACAATTTAATCAAGGAAGAAACTCGGAGCAAGATGATACAAAAACTTGCTATTAGCTTGATATGCTTTATGATATCATCGCAAAAAGTTAAACATAAGGGGTCTTCTAGTATAACCTACCTTTCCAGCCAATATCACAAACCAATTAACAAAACTTAGATATAAGAACCTACAGATAAGTCGACACACAAGAGGGTCTAATAATTATCCAACAGCAATATTCACCGAATTATTACCATTTCATCCAGACTTGGACTTGCTAGCATTTTTCATTACAGAAAACATACTCAACAAATCCTATAGATTATGCTTGTCCTCCGTAATAATACTGAAATTAAAGAGCAGATTGGAAAATGGTCGTACCTCAACAAAACTCTTAAGAATTATTTGATAGGTTAATGCAGAAGGATCAGGACCGGAAGCTTGCATCTTACGAAATATTGCCTCAGCCTTGTTGTATTGGCCCCCTTTGCCATATGCTTCCATGAGGGCAGTATGAGATATCACATTTGGAGGATACCCTTTCTTGTTCATGTAGCTTAATACCCTCTCTGCCTTAACAAAGTCTCCCAACTTACCATAAGCAGTAATCAGCATCAGAAAATCCATTTCATTGAAGTCCCACCAATGCTGCACCCGTAGCCACTCCAGAACCTAACCCGCAACATGTTTATCAGATTACATCAATAAAAAAAGAAAAAAGAAGGGAAAAGACAGAAAACCATAGACACTATTCAACCTCGCTAACAAGGTTCCACTTCTTGAGCTGCTTAAATCTAATTAAGGTTCCAAGAACCAAGTCCTTGGGAATAGCCTCATTCTTGGCCTTATGGGTTTTAAGAACCGAAACCGCAGAACCTGCCTCCTCAATCTCATTCATTAGTCTTCTCCAGTTCTTTTGATCTGCTTCATCATCCGCATCCCTAAAAGTTTCTACTTTCTTTCTCTTTTGCATAAACTTTCTTGGGCCCAGAATTCCGAAGCAAATTACCTCTGCTCTTCTGAACAATTTAATATTGCTGCCCATAAAACTCCCTCTACTTTCAAGTTTACTGCATGTAAAACAAAACATGTTAGCAATAGCAACACACTGCAGCTTCAACAAAATTTATATCCTAAAAAGGTAAAAAGGGGTCCTTTCTTTGAGCTCCAACCACACAGTTAACTGAGTTAACTGACAACACCCCCCAAGCCCCAAGCTGTGGATAACCAGAACTTATGCCAAGAAACAAACCTTTTCGAGCTTACAAATTATCAACTGAATGGAGTGCAACACTAATGAAAAGAAGATAAACAGTAACATATCAAAATTACAGTAGCTCAATTATCAGAATTCAAAGTGGCTAAGATCAAATTAAGGTAGCAGGAGAGTACAGCTGTGTTAAAAAGAGGAGACTAACAGCAGCACAGCATTCAATTCACGGGAGCAGAGACAAGATTTTAACAATATAGCATATCAGTCAACTAGCAAATTTAAAACGAGCCCAGATAAGACTACAGTCTAAAGCAGAGAGACCCATCATAGAGCAAACTATCTAACAAGCAAGAAGATACAATAACATATCATCCGATTCGCTTGGAGGAAAGACAAGATATTTTTTCGATAGAATATCATTCAGTCAGCAAAACTAAAAAGTGCCCGGATAAGGTTACAACAAAATAGTAAGAGTGCATCATTCTGAATTAGCAAATGAACAAGAAGACGTGTAAAACAAACCTCCATGTGGAAGATGGTGCGAAGGGCTTGATAAACACGATGGTTTGGGCAGCAGCCATCTTCAATTATAAAAAAATTTAAAAAAAAAAAAAAAAAAGCTTAACCACAGCAAATAGTGAATGAAGTGAAGGAACGATTGAAGCCTTTATGATGAGGCAGCTCTTGCTTCTTCTAGGAATGACAACAGCGGTCGAATGTTATTTTATCCAAAAAACCAAACGCCATTTGCAGTTTTGCACTTGCAGAGTAACTCGGAAATGATGATTCTTTTTGGGATGTTTCTGCAGCTGAATTTTACTAGTATTTTTATTTTATTTTATTTTATTTTCAGATATTTGCAACTGGTTGGGTTGGGCTTAGAGGGAAAATAATTATTTGGATTTTCAAGTGAAATGTCAAATTAGTCAATAATTTTAAAATAAAAAAAATACGTAGTTTATTTTATTCGTATTTTTAATAAAGTGTTCTATTTATCATTTACATTAGATTCAAAAAATCCATCACACTTACAAGTAATTTTTTTTTCCCTTTTCAGTTACAGTATTTTATCTTTATCTAACTTTCTGTTGGATACAAATTTTGTTACTTTTTCTCTTCACATATTATTACTACTAGCATCAGGACCGGTCCAAACAATTTAGAGGCCGTGACAATTTATGTTAAATATAATTTATTTTTAAGTATGGGCTAAAGAGATTTAATAAACATGACCTCAAAAATTATTCATCACTTACAGTTCACTTTTCCTTTTTCATGCAATTTTTTTTTATCTTATATATAAAATATTCCTAACAAAAAAGTTATATGATTTTTGAGCCATTTTTTCCTCTGGGTGTTATTACGTAGGATCCTATTAACTGCCGGTGACAGGAAAATTTAGGAAAAAAATTAAGTCGAGATTCAGAACAGTGAAAAAAGAAAAGGATAGAGAAGGTTTCAAAGCTTCGGAAGAGACAGTCATAAGGAAAAAAAGAAACTGAATTTCAATTGCAATTTTTCATAACTATTTAATGGAGAAAGTATTTATACAAAGTCTGAAAATAAAAATGCTATCCGTAAATGGGAAATACTGTAAAACAGAAAAATTACACAATAGTTACAAATCCTTAATTCTGTCTTAATCGCAGTAATTGTTGTCGGCTAAATATGTCTTTGAGTTTTCTTAAATTGCAATTAAGTCTGAAAACCAATTCGATCATGACTAATCCCTCCCACTTAACAGCGGCCTTGTCCTCAAGGTTCGAACTGAGGAAAATTACTTTTAATGAAGCTTTCATCTTCCCAAGATACATCTTCTACGTCCAGACCATGACACCGGATCAATCATTTGGTGTGCACACATGGGTAATCAAATTCTGATGTTGTCGTTGAGTGTGGCCCAAGAACTTAAAAATTATTAGTTTCGTAATAAGTCGGGTCCAACCAACAAGAATGACAATGACTATCCTTGAACCGTTAAGTCACAGGAAAACCAAACTAAAAAATGAAAGGAGTAGAAATGTTTGGCCACTCACGCAAATGTCATTAGTACTTGATGGGTGTCGAGACCACCAGAAAAAAACCTACTTAAAACTTGTAGCAAATGATAAGAAGGGTCGATCCCAAAGAGATGTGAAACACTTAATGAAAATTGAGATTCAATACAAGAATGCAATGTGTGATAGAAATAGGAAATTGGCAAGTAAATTTATGACTTGACAAAGTGATGTCAGCCTAGGGTTGTTCTCCTTTATACTCTATATGCATATGTAATGATTTTTTTAGCTTTCTATGTGGTATGAAACTGTATTCAATCAGGCACATTAACAGTGTAAGGTTACCCTCGTTATTCCAAACAGCAGTCCTAGCAACAACAAGCCAACTAACTCTTGTTATGAACTCTAGAATACTACTAAGTCATTAAGAACTTCAGCCCTTATAATTGTCTCGTGCCAAACAACTAACTCTCATTGTTGTTTGAAACCTTGGGTTGTTACCCCCTCGTCACCGGTTAATCTTAGACATTCTAAGTTAACTTTACCCTCTCGGGATTCCCCTAACATGCAAGCACAATTAGTTTGAATGGCCTGTTCAATCTAAAAGGATAATTAAAACTCTAAGACTAAGCATACAAATATCATCCGAGAGCTTGAATCAAAACATAATTATATAGAGTAGAGGGATTAGACCCTAGAAATGAGTTTAGCTACTCATGGAGCGAAGCTCAAATACTACAAAGTTCAAGTGTTGAGACTTCTTCATGACTGCAACAGATAGAATAGAAAACAGGGGGAGCAAAGTCAGGGAGTGTGGTAAAGTGAAGCTGACTTCGCAGAGTCAGCTTCTCACTTCCCTAAGAGACGCCCCTGAGTCTGCCTTCCAGAGTTATACTCTGTTCTAATTCTACTGAACTAAACTCTACTATCTATACTACTTCTTCTGTTGGATTTTGGTCTGATGCATTCGTCTTCTGCTGCTGCTGCTTTATATAGAGGTTGGGGGAGTAATCTTTTCTTAGCCAAGTTTGTCTCCTCTTTACCCGATGGGTTTAAGAAAAAGAGAGAAGAACATACTTCTTTAACTTCCCCCTTACATCTTATCATCTTTGTGAAGGGATTTGGTTATTCTAATCAGTTTTAAAAGGCACATCAATCCTTCATTGTGTCAGCAACATTACTTTAGCACCTTCCCTTCTTCCTTAGCTTCGAAAACTTCCTCTAATTTGGCCTTCCTTCGCCTCTTCTTCCCGCCGGATTTCTGCCAATTGAGGCCCTTGCATTTCTATCCCTGTAACATCTTCCAATTTGGCTCGAAATTTTACCATTTTGCCATATGTTGACCACCTTTTTGCTTCTTTTGCAATTTAACCCCTGAATTACCACCAGTCACTAAATTAACCTATAAACATAAAATTCTAACCTAATTGACCTAAAATTAAAGTATAAAGAGGCAAAATATGTGCCTAAAAACATCGTACGATTTGCTTTCATCAGTACTCGCATGACTGATGCTTTTCCTCACTGAACACTAACATAAGCTTGGGGATCCTCTTCTCTTTCTATGTTACTTTTACAATGATTATGCATCCATGTGGTGTGAAGGGTGTTCAGTCAGATGCTCTACTACTCCTAAACCTCTTCCGAGCGAACTGGGTGTGTACCCGTAGTGACTAGCGTGATCCCTTCCGGGTAAGACGTCCAGTTTAGCGAGGCATTACAAAGCTAGAGTTTTATTGACCGCCTGTTCCAACTTAGTATCTTTCTGTTCTCGTTGAAACCTTAGATAGTATCTAAGTCACCAGCCAGATTTTAGTTGTTCTAAACTAACTTTACTCATCAGGGATTCCCCTAGTATGCATGCACAAGTCTTTAGTTCATCAAACTATACAAAAGACTAATTCAAACACTAAATCTGGGCATACTTACATCATCCGAATGAAAATCTAAATTATTTTCACATAGAAAAAGGGATTTAACCCCAGCAAAAGATCTAGTTACTTATAATCAGTATTTTGACGACAAAATCCGTAAAGAACCGAGCACAAAACATGATTAGGAGGCAAAATTAATCAAACATAGAGAAAAAGATGCAAGCTTTGCAAGAATTGCATAATACTCATGTGAGTTGTGATGCTATTCGCCTGAGTGGCTGTTTATGCTAACTACTGTGAGAGGCTCTATTTCAGAATTCTCTCTCTACTCTCTTGCACTAAAACCTTAAACTTTCTTACTCTAAGATACGTCTTTTTCTCCTCATCTGAGAAAGTGCATGTTGTTCTCCTTTTATAGAGCACAACAGTTTGCTTCTTCGATCAGATTCTGTCACGTACACCTAGTAGCAGCTGCATCAAAAACGTCTGTTTCATCCTTAGTTCTTCAGGTTTGCTACCAAAGTACTCTTCTTTGGCATTTTGAATTGATATTCTGGACCATAGTGCCTGAAGTTGCCTGCTGGAAACGGGAATGGCTAAAGTGGTCATTCAAATCTTCTTTGAAATCGCACCTTTTGTCCAATAAGCTTTTTAACATTTTTTTTTGCCAATTTTGCTCCGAATTTAACCAATATTACGATTGAGTCTTTGATGGAAATGCAGCAATTCATTAATAGTATATAATTGTAACCTAAATTCTACAATTTTACAAGGGAGAGAAGGACTAGAAGTGATACTCATAATCATGTAGTTGATATTCATTAGCTCCCCTAAACTTAGAGAGTTGCTTGCCCCCAAGCAAAACCAATAATCCTCCTTCAATCCGACTCAATCACATAAAGTAAGCTAGAGGAGTGTCAAATTTGTGCCTTCTCAAACAAGGATATACATCAGTTCAGTCATGACTCATGCAAGTGAGATAGTCCACTCCCATGAGTGTGTAAATATTTACCACCACAGCTAAGTTCTTGTCAGCCTAAGAATCCATTTTAAAGGTTAAGTTCAATTCAAGCTTGGATGGACATTCATGTGTAATGTGACTATTCCCTATCATCTTCAACTAAAGAATTCACACTAGGGAGCAAGTTCTGAGGGCTTTATCTTAGAGTCTCCTGGCATTTTGCAGCATCAATTCTCCCTCCTTTACATTCTTCACTGGTTCATATGACCTTTTCTTTAACTTATGGTAAACGATAAATGTTCCTTTCATCTCATCGACGGGTCTGAATCCTCTATTTAATTACCAAGCCTCACCTCTCAAGGGTTACATTACCAGGCTATCTTACTTCCATATTAAAGATTCAGCATCCTAACCTCAGTTTTATCCACCAACCCCCTGTTTTCCTAGGTAATTATCAAGCTTTTACAGACCACTATAGCCTCGAATCGAGGTTACCATAATGCAAAGGGTTCTTCCAAAAAGGGGAAGAACCAACATTTGGGTCCTCTTGCCAATGCACACAATTGCATTTCCTGCCAAATAATCGATGCCACATCGATTGGTGTTGCAGTAATAATGGTGAACATTAATTTGGCCTGTGCAAATGTCACATTGTGGCGATACTTCGAGAGCATGATGTTCGTAGCTATGAGGTTGAACCAAGTTCTAAATCTGTGTTTTAAAGTTGCAGCAGAGAAGTGAATGAGCTCCTTACTTTCTGCGTATGCCATAAAATCCACTTTTTCAGGGTTGTCACACAGAGTCCTAATGCATGTGAGTGTCCCCTCCCTAGGGATGTTGTTATGGCTATCTCATAATCTGTTTCTACCAGCGGCAAGTTGAGGATGTTTCTGATGGCGGCAGGGTAGATGTCCAATAGGTGTCCATGCACGAAGACTTTGTTTCCTTGGGTTGCAGAAAGCTCGCTATAGAACTCCATGACTACTTCTAATCTCGGGGGCTCTATAGGATTACAAAGTTGAGTCTAGTTGTGTTCTGTAATGAAGAGCCCTTTCTGTAGAGTATGCCTCGCTCATCATGGTTGGCCTTAAAGAATTCCCAAGCCACCACTCTCTGGAGAACATGTGCATTACGCTCTGGCTCCTATGCTGCTTTTACTTCCTCCCGCTGTGCCCTACTAACTGTGCTCTTTCTTGGTGTTTCTCTGACTCTTGATGATATTGTCATGCACAATTAGTATCCTTTTCCCACACAAGTATAATATCAATTGAACTTCAAGGAAGACAACCCTAACAGGATAATCACTCGGGCACGTGGTATTCTGTTCGAATCAATTGCTAGGAGAGTTTGAAGGGGTGTTGCAATTTTGACTCAAGGGGTGTTGGTCTTTTATAGCATGTAGTTGTGCCTCTGAAACATCCTAGCCTTAATACATTAGAGACCAGGGGGTGTATTCAGTGAGTTAATGTATGAGCAAGGAATCTGTAACTGTGGTAATTGGAAAAGTCATTGGGAGCACCGGAGCGGTATCTGTATCTATTAGAGCAGGAGTCCCATCCTATTTTTCAGGGCTGGTGACGTGAAGATATGATTCCAACTCTTCCTTTGACTGGAATCCATTTTTCCTGAAAATTCTGCCGTTAAAGAGCTATCAAACAAAACCAAATTTCTCCCTAAAAATGTTTTTAGTAAAATTTCCGCTCGCTGATACATACTGTAAAATATATGTGCCGATTGACTCACATGAGTGAGAAATTGAACTGGCGTGAGCGAGAGAGTTACCTTGTTCCTGGAACTGCAAATTGTTATTGTGCTCAACTCCAAAATCCTAACAACAAATAAATCTAAAGAAAAATTACTAAAGAAATGCAACAAGAAACTTTAAAATTACCAAAGGTTGCCTCCTAAATAGCATACAGTATAATCCTATGCCAAACTAAGTCAAGAAATCATCAAGTTGGAATAAAAATGCAGCACCTGGTCGTGCTGTTCATCTTCCTCAGACGGCTTACCATGCTTTTCCAGTAGCACGTTCCACTCTCGATTGCACACACGTCTTAATTGCTTGGATGAGGTAGGCAATTTGATTCTGGCTGTTCCTATGATGATCTGCCCATCAATGAGTCTCCATCCTTCATCCTGGTGTTCAATTCTAACTTCTTTTGTGCCCAAGAAATAGCACTTCTTCCAATTGATCACAGAGTCAGACTTAATACATCATTCCAGAATCTTTCCTAACTTTTCCAGGCATGCGTCAAAGGAAGGATCCTTCCTCAGCACTTGATCTATTGACAACTGTTGTTGGGAGGGAAATCTTCCTTTCTCAATGGTTGTGCTCAGCTTCCTATAACCTACACATGTTTACCATCCCCTCATAGCTCAAGCAAGAGTCAGTTCTTCCTACTTATTCTGGTTCTCCCTTGCTTCTTCCTTCTTTGGTACACATTGCACTGCTGCATTCCTTATCCACATAAGCCTAGGGCGTCGCGTCGCCTCCAAATGCATATTACGGTGGTTGGCCGAATGAAATTTCCAAATCGGAGCTTCAATTGGATGGTAAATTTCTCCCAAGTAGACAATTGACACTCTTTCCAATCTGTAAATAAATTGAAGATGCTCCCCAACCATATATAGCTATAAACAACTTCCTATTGTCGATCGGTGTCTCATTTTCGATGGAGAAACGATGAAATCGACACAATCACAAATAAAGAATCTCGCCAAAAAAAAATAGCGATTCCAATTGGTGAGAGTTTCGGAAGACCAACTGTAGTCGGATCTGAGGGAAAGGCTCGTGACGAACGACAATTCAACAATTCCTGAACTAGGTTTTCGTAATGAAAATTCTTGACATCTATGCTTTCCTTCAGTTAAGTCAGTAGAGCACTAAATTGGCGGTTGGTATGATCAAAGTAATCCATTTGTTTTGTCGGGTGCTAAAACGGAGAAGAAATATAGTTGAAGAGTCAAAAGATTCAGGGTTTAGATTTTCAGAGGATGACGAAGAAGGATTTGGGGAGGAAAAAAACGAAGAAGAAGCTGAAAATGGATAGAGACAACCAATCTATCCAACCAAAAATCGATTGCTCTGATACAGTAGATACCGGAGTTGAGAATTTAGAATTAGTCAAAAATTTGATGTCTGTGTCGGAATGAAAGCAGTTAAGAGAGTAGTCAAGAATCAAGAAGAACATCAAAATTCATTCATTATCTAATTGACTACAACTATCCCAACAGGTTTTATGCTAATCCGACCAAACTAACAATTAATAGGAATATTACAATCAAGTCCTATATTTTATTTATTTCTATTCTTAACCCTCACTATATGAAAAAGTTGAAAACTAACCCAATACGCATAATTCGCGGGATATACTATTAAATATAATATATAATATACCATTAAACATAATAATGATAATGATGTGAAAGGGGCGTCACAAAGAAAAGCTGATAAAACAATTATACGGAGGTATTGTAATTTTAAAATAAATAATGATTTAAATGATTGCATGATTTTAATGATTGTACACAGTATCAATACAACAACAACAATACACAACATTGATATCCTCTAGGGTCAAGATTACAAAGAGGCCGTTTAAGTAGTATGACCCAAAATGCATTGATGCATTGATATATTAATTTTCGACAACTTCACAATTAAGAAGCGTCGGAATTTGAATGAGCCATTTTAATCCAATCCATTATTAGCACAAAGCTGAAAGAATTGTCAATAATGACTCTTCCAGCTTCATTTCCAATGGATAATTGTACACAGTATCAATGAAAACGCAAAACATCAACATATACTAAAACACCACGAGATACATTTAGCAAACCAACATAATTAAATCCAACTCCTGCTTCGATCATTTATCAAGAAATCACGCAATTCTGGATCTCCCAACTTCTCAAAAAGCAGAGCTGCCCAAGCACACACATTTCAAATGCTCAAATAGTTACATTCGGGAGATTAGCAGCGGAACAGAGAAAGAAGTCTCCTCCCCGCCCATCACAGGGTGGAACAGATCCAACTCCCCATACCGCTCAAGCACACGCATCCTGCAGTCCTCGGCCGCCTTCAGCCCAGTAGAGTATGCTCCATGTACGGAACCAGGGAATTCAAAGCTCGTTGCTTCCCCAGCAAAAAATAGGTTGTCTACAGGGATTCTAAGCTTCTCATACAACTCATGGGGCTTACCTACTGTGTCGTAGCTATATGAACCCAATGTGTTTTCGTCGGTACCCCAGTGAGAAACAAGAAACTGGATCTGCATAAAGTGTCCAGTAAATATGTAAGGGGACTATGACTAAAAACAACATTTACTTTTTTTTTCCCCCTATTTTCTTAAGAAACTAGGAATATTTCAAACCAGACTAATAAAAGTTAATTACATCGACTGTTTTTTCTTTTCCTTTCTCATATTGAACATAACTAGCATAGCTGGAATACAAACAATTGGTGCTCCTAGGACAGCCACTTCTCTTCATCTACAGGCATTATATAGATGTATGTTTCCAGTAAAGAATACAAATGATATACAGCTAATCAAACCTTACCTAACAACGGATTTTGATTGGTGGCAATCTCGATGAGATATGCTGATTAATAAGGATTCAGGTAACTACACTTAGAAAAGTAAACTTCTTGCAAAGATAAAACAAAGCAAGTTAGATCATACAAAATAATCATGACCCCGTCTCAGAAACAAATGCATGAACCTTCTTCTGACAGCATCAGATCACCATTTTACACTAGACTACCAAAATAAACAAAACAGATCAACTTATATGTAGAACAGGATCATTAAAAGCAGTTGCCAAAGAATAGGAGAATAATTCTAGGCCCTTACGAATTTGCCTCTGTGGTGCACCTGGAACATATTGGGTTTAAGGAATTATTCCCTCCCCCCCCCAAACAGCAACCACCCCCCAACCAACACCTCCAAAAATTAAATGCAAACGCACCCCGAAAAGATGAAGTATAAGAGCAATCCACAAAGATTGGACTGGATGCCACAGAAGTGGGACGCATCATGAAAATAATACTATGAGATCATATTGAAATGCAGGTCAAATCGAGGTAATTTCATGCATACGAAAATAAAAATAAAAAATGAAGACAATACTTACAGGTTTAGAAGCATTTGGAAGGATTCTCTTAAGCTGTGTACAAGCGAACATGGCAGCACTTTCATCTGACATTTTCTCAATGTCACGAGCTAATTGTCCTGCGGGCATGTAAACAAGGACTGGATGGCCAGTCGCCTTATGCAGGTTAAGAAAGTAACTGCACTCGTAAGAAGTTTCTGCAACTACTCCCAAGAACTCTACATTAGGCCAAAAGACCTCACTAAAGCGCAAAATTATTTTGTTCTCGATCCCTATTCCAAGGTCATTTATGGCCTCCTCCTTCCAATCTGGTAATCTTGGTTCAAATTGAATCCGGTTCGATTTCAGAACGCCAAGAGGAACAGCAACAATTGCAGCATCTGCGACAAATGTTCTCCCATCTTCCACAGTAACCTTCACTCCATGGTACCGTCTAACAACCTTTGTAACCCTTTAAACCAATAAAGTGTGAGAAGACAAACAAGCTGGGGGAAAGAGATATATATATATATATATATTACCTTTGACCTAACCGGATGTCAAGACCTTTAGCAAGTGTATTAATTACTGGAAGATAGCCCCTAACCATAAGGCCATGACCTCCCGGGAGCAACTCCTCCTGCAAAGTTGAACAAACGGGATAAGAACACAAAGATCCAGGTGTAATGGCATCCAGAGCAAAATACACCAGAATGCTGCCTCCTACTTTTGAATAAACTCTTGAACATACAAATCATAAAACATCTTCAATACTTAGTAGTCAAATAAATTTTGGAAGACTTCAAATCAGTAACATAATGAAAAACAACAATTACTTTGATCGATATCATCATCAAACCCCCCGAACATTAGGAAAATACACATGAAAAGAAAATGTCACAAGCTCAGTAGCGCCATAAGATGGATTATTTTGTCGTGATAAAGCAAAGGTATAAAAGGCACGAACCTTGTCCCAACTTTGAAGTGATATAGTGTCAGCATCTGCAGCAAACCAGCCTTCCATTCTGCAGAGATACCACTGCAAGACCTTATGAGCAAGTCCCTCCAACCTGCCTTACTATGAAAAGATTAATACCAAGACAAACACATACACACACATCCAGACAATTATACAAACACATTTCTTGTCAAAAAGAATTTTCAATGTGACCTTAAATCTGGTCTCCGTTCAAAAACAAGTGATATGGCACGAGAAATTGGCATATCTCCATTAGATTCTTCCCTCACTAAATTCGTCTGCAAACCAACCAGAGCAGAAGTCATCCAATTACCCAATTAGAAAAACAAAGAGAACAATTTCAACATGCACCAGAAACTCATTAGCAAACAACATGGAATTAATGTTTCTTCCACCAACTACAAAACTGTGTACCACAGGAAGTTACTGGATCTGTCAACAAATGGGTAGAAGAATAGGCATTTGCGAGTATCACATACCTCTTTCAAGATGCTTTCAAATGTGACACCAACTTTTGACACCAAGTCTTGCGCAACTTGATTACCCTCCATATCAAAGAGAGCATAGCTGTGAGAAAGACATGCCAATTGGGAAAAAGATTAAAATCCATCAATTGAATGTCAGATACCATTTTTGAGAACAGCTAGTTGTCAAGGAGTTTACTATAGACATGGAAGGTAAATGATCAAATGATTATTAAGAAAAAATAAAGGGAAAAAAAGGAGGCAGCTTTTTAATGCAATAAATATGGGATTATGGTGTCAAGCTTATCACCATTATGACACAAATATCAATGAAAAACCACTGGAATACAATGCTTTTGAAGCATTCAGAATCGAATATAAAGGTCAAAACATTCAGAACCGAATATAAAGGTCAGCAGGCAAACCTCTCCAAATCATGATCATACAGAACCGAATTATCACCGCTCGTACGATAAAGAGGTAATCCCAATCTTCCAATAACAGGTGCCAAAGGATTCTCATTGCAAACCCCGTGCAACCTGAAAGGATTTAGGGTTTAGGGTCTGCGAGACAGAGAACATACAAACAAGCGAAAGGAAAATGAAACTAAACTATAAAAAAGAGCGTGGTGTCTTTACCATGATGCTCCCAAATCTACAGGGAAACCAAATGAATAATCAGTGTGAACACGACCACCAATTCTGTCCCTTGATTCCAGCAAAGTCACCTATGATACACAAACAACTTTATAAACACTTCGTACAAGTAATTTCATCTTAATCAATAAGAGATAATATATCCTACCTGAAACGCGGCATCATGAAGAGCTCTTGCAGCAGCAATGCCTGCAAAGCCACTGCCTATGACAATAACAGAAGGTGATCTCCCTTCAACATTGGAATTGCAAAGACCTACACAAATATGATAGAGGCAAAGGAAATTATTAACAAATAAGTTTAACTTACAAAATAAAGTACAAAATTCTTTATACCAAAAAGAAAAAAAAAAGATTAATTAGGTTACCAAAGAAGCTTCAACGGTTTATATAAGACAATTAATTAGGTTTAATAAATTAGTTGCTATGTGATCCTACCCACTACTCTTTTTGAAATCAGGGCAAGAACACTCCAATAGAGTGACAAAACTAGGAAGGATACTAAAAAATCCTCCCTTCATAATGTCTGTTTAACAGTCACCAACTGGAAAAAAATAGAACCAATGACAAACTCAGACTCGCATCAACTATGAGCTGTCCAGTCTTACTTTGAATCAGCAATCAAATGAGACTTTAAAAGGCTACAAGTACTATATTACCATCCCCCCACTCCAGCTTTAACAGTCACCGATGGGTGCAACATGCACACATACTATTACTACAGGAAGCTCCCCAGAAACACTTTGTAAGAAAGAAAGGTCCTTCCTCCACAATTTTCAGTGACAAATTCTGCCCCGAATAAGTGAAATGGGGGAAAACATAATAATGGTATAAAATCAATCTTTGCTACCAACTTCTAGCTGAATTCCCAATTTCAATCACAGAACCCGTCCCAGAAAAGCAAGAATATGCCAAATTCAAAATGAACTACAGCCGTAACCCTCCAAAATTGATTTTTTTTTTTGTTTTTTACCCTTAAAATTACATGACCCTGATGTTAACATAATACCACAACAGGAGAATAAAAAAAGAGCTCCGAAAACTTTAATCACTTGAAAAGCAATTTAAGCTACCTCTCTGCAATTGCGAATTAGACCTGCTGTTGCGTGACTCCATAACTGATCAAGGAAGGGAGTTCCTGGAGGCGATCGGATGATTGATTCCTACTAAAATTATTATTCGTACAACTAGTACTAAATAAGAATAACCTCAATTTGGAAAACCTCAACAGGAGCAACGACAACAAGGATTCCGAATGAAGATTAAAATCGCTAAAAATAGAAAACTCCGGCGAATTACTGGACTGATGACGAATCGATGAACGATAATCGGTGCAAAAATCAAGCGAATTTCCAAAACGCCTCCTCATGCGTATTCCAAACCCCCACGGATTAAATTATATATCGAAGCAAAATGCTTCTGATAATACTTCAAAAAAGCTTCCAATATAATCACGCTAATTAATTAATTAACTGGTATATATACAAAACATATGATAAAATTCGTGTTATTTAGGCTGAACGAATTGAGGAATTTGAAGAGAGAGAAACGGGGAACGTTCTAGAGAGAGAAAGTTGAGGAGGATACTGATTTGTGAACGACTTCTTCCGGGGTGGCCTTTTTATACTTACGACTTGGTGGACTGTGGAGCTGGGCCACTTTCCCAACGTGATTGGCCCCCCGACGGTAGTTGGTTTTCCTACGGTGTAAGCACGACTATGTTTCTTAATGTGGATCTTAGTCCGTCCAGATGTGAAAAAACTTACGTGGAATTTGTGTGCTAGGTAGGGGGGTTAGTTAAACGGGTGCACCCGAAAAACTGATCGAACTGAATTGAATTCTGGCCAAATTTTCGGTCCTTAAATTCAATTTTCGGTTTTAACCGAATAAAAGTAACGTTTTTTGAGCGATTTTGAGTTTGGGGTTTTAGTTTCAGGGCCCGCTCGAAACCTGAACTAATTTTATTGTATAAAATTTTTATAGTTCTTTTAGGGAAATATAAATAGTTTTTTTTTACATTTTCTAATTAGGGTTTACTCCTCACTTTTATTTGACTACACCGGCCGCCTCCTTTTTTCTTCTCTTTCGAACCATGGCCGCCCTTTATCCTTAATCTTGACCAGCAGAAATCATCCCTCACTCCAAAATTGATTTCAAATCTACCTCACAATCAACTCCAAAATCGATCCCATCTCTTTATTTTTTTTCGATTGACAAGTTTAGAATAGGATTTTGTTGATTTTATTGGAAACTAAAACTCCGATCAGTCGATTGCAGCTTACGATTGTAGCTCCACTCCGGTCAATCGGCTCCAACACGCGACGTCACCCTCTCAAATCTCAAGGTTGGTTGGCTGGCTAATTGTTTATACACCTTAGAGTTCTTGGCTTCTAACAGTGATACCGTTATATTTTGAAAAATATCTTTTTCTTCTCCCTAATATGAAACTATATGAAACTCGATCCTTGAGGTGAAAATCCTCTTTGCAATTCTGAAGCTACTTTTATTTTTTGCTAGAATTTGGTGTTTGCGAATTCTGAAACTACTTTAATTTTTGCCCCTTCCTATTTCCTTTGCAGTTGTGAAATGTTGGACCCGAGATTATAAGTTTTTTATCATTTAAATTCATTAAATCAGTTGGATTGAATGAATATTTTCATACTGGTTAGTGCTAGACCGTGTGTGATAATATCTGATCAATTTAATCAGCTACATGCCTTTTTCTTTTTTGGGACAGTTTTCTCACTGTTTCTCTTGTGTTACTGTAGGTTTAATATAATTTTTTTTTTATGTCTTTTGGTTTCAGGTGTCTACTTTGTCGAGTACTGATGCGATGCTAATCAATTTGGAATTTGCCGATAATGATGATGTGAAATTAGAAAATGTCAAGGTAGACGGTGATTGGCAGTCACCGAAGACACGAAGAGGTCGCCAAAGATCTAAGGTTTAGGTTCATTTCAAAACTTTCACAAATAAACACAGTGAGAAGACAAGTAGATGTCAAAATTTTGGAAATGAGTACCATTCTTGAAACAAAAAAAACATGGAACAAAAAATCTTATAAGAAATTGCCTTCTAATATGGATTCAAAGCAGACTCAGTTAGTACTTGAGGGTGGGATTGATGGGGGATAATGTGTGACGAACCATGGATCTGCACGGTGCTTAGGGAGTGCGGCGATGATGATCTATGCGGTGGTGGACGGTCTAAAACCTGCAAGACAGAGCCTCGAGTGTCTCCCAAAGGTAGACTCTCCGATGCTTAAGTCAATAAAGGAATAGAGATAATATAGAGAGAGAGAGGGATGTATATCATGTGTAGAAGAGTGTAGAAAATAGGTAGAAGATATCAATTATGAGAGAGGCACCACCTCTTTATATAGAGGTGGTGTTACATGTTTCCTTAAACCTAGTCATAATAGGTTTAGGGGTGACTTAGGGTCCAAGGTAGCCAGCCCAAACCCATTAGGGTTAGGGTTTATTTATGACTCGTCAAGTGCCCCTAACAAGCCACATTCTCGAGACTTGATGAGAATAATATGGGTTGCTATAAGTATGAGGCTGGAGTGTTGACGGCTTCTCGACATTTGTAATGTTGCCCCAGTTCTCGAACATGATGTTCCTGCAAGATAAAAAAAAGGATAATGGTCGACAAAGGGATGTCCTCGAGGGGACAATGGTCGACGATGTGGGGGTTCTTGGAAAGACAATGGTCGACAAGGGGTGGTCTTCGGAAGGACAATGGTCGACAATCGAAGGTCTTTCCAAAGGACGATCTTTATGAGGACAATGGTCTATGAAAAGACGGTCTCTATGAGAGACAATGGTCCGTGAGAGGACGGTCCTTGAGTGGATAACGATCTTCAAGAGGACAATGGTCTATGAAAAGACGTTCTCTGTGAGAGACAATGGTCCGTGAGAGGACGGTCCTCGAATGGATGAGTAGTTGTTGGAGAAGGATTCTTGAGAAGATAATGATCGACAGAAGGAGGTCCTCGGAAGGACAATGGTTGATAGGTGGTGGTCTTCTCGAGGAACATGGTGCATAAAGAATTCTAGAAGATTGAACTCGAGCGGCTTGAGCTTGTGGATCTTGCCATTAAACTCGACAAAGATATTACAATAATGATAAAGGAATGACATATAGTAATAAGATGCTCGTAAAGAATATCAGTTCAAGCAGAGGATGTTAGGATGATCCCTCAAATTCCTTGCCCCTAGGGTATGTCCCTGTTTGTTCCCCCGAGTACGTTTTTCTCGTTGAAAGGTGATAGGGTTTTACCGCGAGAGGGTTGGTACCTTGAAGAACTCCTTTGATCGTGCTAAAAAAGATATCGTGATATGATAATAATATGATAATGATCACAGATATTAAAGCATAAAAAGGTTTTAGAAGTACCTCGATCTCGTAATAAATTGATTATTCGAGAAAGTGTTACCTCGATTCCGAGAAGGTAGTAGTTGAGTAGATAAAAGTCGAGATATATCTTCTCGAACACTTTGAGTAGTAGTATAGTACTCGAGGGATGGTTGCCCCTTCGAGGAGATATATCTCTCAAAACTTCAATCTTCGAAACTCCACCTTGCTTCGAAGGGCTTGAGAGCTTATCCCTTGTCGGCCTGTTCGTCGGTTTGTTTAGGTCGGCATGGAAGCCGACAGCGTCTTCGTTGGCTTCGTTATCGGCTGGAGCAACTGGGCAAAAACGTTGACATAACTGTCATCGATGGAAGGAAGTCAGCGCGGAAGTCGACGGTTATCAGTATGGGAATTTTCAAATTCTTGATTTTGGCTTTCGCTTACATAGATTTGCAGATCATATTAACCCGATGATCATTGTAAACCACCAATAAATTTCAGCTTCGTTTCAAGAAATTTATTTGGTTGTAAGGACCAAACAAATCGGTCCCACCGGACGTGCCACTTGACGAAGCATGGATCTGCACGGTGCTTAGGGAGGGCGGCGATGATGATCTATGCGGCGGCGAACGGCCTAAAACCTACAAGATAGAGCCTCAGGTGTCTCCCGCGGGTAGACTCTTCGATGCTTAAGTCAATAAAGGAATAGAGGTAATAGAAAGAGAGAGAGAGAGAGAGAGAGAGGTATGTGTATCGTGTGTAGAAGGGTGTAGAAAATAGATAGAAGATATCAATTATGAAAGAGGCACCACTTCCTTATATAGAGGTGGTGTTACATGTTTTCTTAAAACCTAGTCGTAATAGGTTTAGGCGGTGACTTAGCCTCTAAGGTAGCGTGCCCAAACCCATTAGGGTTAGGGTTTATTTATGACTCGTCAATGTCCATGTTGGGGCTCTGAATTATGATGATGATGAAGTTTATAGGGCACTTGCATATATGATTATTGTAGATGAGCAGCCTTTTAAATTTTTGGAAAAAAAGGATTTATAATATACTTCATGCAAAAATGTCAGCCTTTGTTTGTTCGTAATGGTAGGCTTACCATTGCTAATGAATGCTACAAGTTGTATTTGGATGAGAAGAGTAAGCTTAAGACTGAGCTTAGAGATAATATTGGTAGAGTTTGTTTAACAACTGATACATGGACTTCCTAGCAAAAAGTGAACAATATGACTCTCACTCATTATATTGACAATGATTGGAAATTGAGAAAGAGATTTCTGAATTTTTGTCCAATAATAAGTCATAAGGGAGACGATATTGGGAAGGCAATTGAAATGTGTTTGCTTGATTGGGAAATTGACAATGTTTTTCCTGTCACTGTTGATAATGCTACTGCAAATGATTCAGCCATGAAATATTTGAAAGAACAGTTTGAAAATTGGGAAAAATGTATTTTGGGAGGAAAATGGATGCATGTTCGCTGCATTGCTCATATCATGAATTTAATAGTTAAATCTGGTTTGGAACACCTTAGTGTGTCTGTTGAAAGAACTAGGGCTGCTGTCAAGTACATTAGGCAATCTTCACAGAGAATTTAAAAGTTCAAAAAATTTGCTGAGATTGAAAAGTGTCAAAGCACTAAGAATCTGACCTTGGATGTTCATACAAGGTGGAATTCCATCTATTTAATATTAGAAGCAGCTTATGAAAGGGCTTTTAAGAGGTATGAATCAACAGAGCCACATTATAAAGAGACTCTTGCGGAAGTTGTTAGACCCAATGAGGAAGGAGAAGAAGAAGAATCAGGGCCTGGGGTGCCTACTTCTATAGATTGGAATGAGGGTATCCTTTAACCTTTTTATGAGTTTACTTTGAAAGTCTCTCAAACTAAATCTGTAACTTCAAATTTTTTTCTTTGAGTGTGTTAATTTCATTGAGGCTCTTTTAAGGAAACTAATCAATGAATCTTAAGATCCTAGCATCTCCTTAGTGGCAAAGATGATGAAGGATAAATTTGATAAATATTTTGGCAATCTTGAAACTTGCAACATGGCTTTGTTTGTGGCTTGTGTGCTTGATTCTAGGAACAAACTTGAGTATTTAGTAGTTGTTTTGAATGATGTGTATGGGAAAATAAATGGCAAGTCAAGAAAGAGCCAAATTGAAAGTGAACTATATGGCATGTATGCTCATTATGTGAAGTTACATAACCTGGACCGTCGTTCACATTTTTCCCCTCTAGAGTCATCTCAATCTTCTTTGGGAAAAAGGAATTCACCCATTGATTTACAAGCTTCAAAGATGTTGATAGAAAAGTTTATAATGCAATTGAAGAAGAAGAAAATTGAGGCTGGTGGTATGAATTCAAAGTCATAGTTAGACAAATACTTGAAAGAAGATCTTGAAGAAGATGACGGGAAGTTTGAGATTTTGAATTGGTGGAAGGTTAATCATCCTAGATTTCTCATTCTATCTATGGTGGCTCATGATCTCTTAGCATTCCAATATCAACAGTGGCTTCCGAATCTTGTTTGTAGTACAAGTGGAAAAGTGTTAGATGCTTTTAGAAGTTCTTTGACTCCGAACATAGTTCAAGAACTTATTTGTGCTGAAGATTTTCTCTGTGATCCTATAGAGAAGCTAGAGATGGAAAAAGTTGAAGAAACTTGGGTAGATCTTGAAGCAGTGGTAAAAGGTAATAATTTAGAAATTTTAAAGTAATATTTAAAGTTAACTTGTATTCCTCTTTTGTTTCTTACAATAACTTTTTTGGTTTTTTTTTTTTTTTTAACAATTGCAGATTTCATTGCAAAGGACACTGGCATAAATTCAGATTTGCCATGACACATTATCTTTGTGTCAATAGGTGATTTTTCTCATTTAATTTTGTAGTATTTAACACAATTTGATTTGCACTGTATTCTGATTCTCTACTTTATAACTCTTTCATTATTAAAACTTTCTAGAACTTGGCTTAGGACTTTCAAGAAATGAAGCCTGTTGATGTTTTGTGATGGTTGCTTATCAAATTTAAAAGGGCTGAGGAATGGGGAACTGGAAGCATCGAAGAACACCTTGCTATTGATGTTTTTCTTTTATTTGTTGTTGAAGGAAAACTTTAAATTCATTGTTTTATGTTAAAATCCATGGCTGTTTTTGGATCTTATTTATGTTTAAATTAGAATTTTTAAGACTTTTGATTGTATAAGCTACCAAGTACCGAATTAAGTTATTTGTAATGAAAGCTTTCATGTTGTTTAATTCAGGGTGTTTAATTTCAAGCTGAAAGCCTGAAAGTTCTGGTTGAAGGTTGTTTAATTTTCGAAAAAGAGGAGTTAAAAATAAACAAAAACTATTTGTTTGTTCCATTTGGTTCGATTTAAGGGTAAACTGACCAATTAACCATCGATTTTTTAGTTGGTTCGATTCGGATTTTCCTACTATCAGTTCGGTTATTAGATGGTTTCTTTAATCTTAAAAACCCGATTCAACCGAACCGAATAATAACTGAACTGACCGAACCGACCGAATTAACACCCCTAGTGCTAGGTGTTGAATTGTACTACTACCTCTCTCTTCATTAACCTATATATAGAAAGTTAAAAAAATATTTCAATAAAGATGAGCAATTGTGTGGGGTTATAAGCTGTTTGGACTATTTTGGCCCTGAGTTTATAGATACGGGTGGGAATCGTGGATGTTGTAGTCAGTGAATAAACTGAATGGCTATGAGTGTGGAGGTAATTTCTATGTGCAAGTGGGCAGTGCATGTGAAAAATTTTGTCCTCGGTCTGGGGTAGGGGTGTTTACGGACCGGATTGGCTTGGTTTGCCTGCAATCCGTAACCAAACCGTTACTTATGGTTTTTAAAACTTTGAAACCGTAACCATACCGAATTACACTACGAAACCAAGCCAATCCAAACTGCATTGAATGGTTTGGTTTGGGATGCTGACGGTTTGGGCCTGTTATTGGGCTTTTTTATTTCTTGGCCACAAATCGGCCTTTTTATGTTATTTGGCCTTTTGCTGGCCTTTTCTTCGGGTTATTCAGAGGCCAATAATCAGAGTAATATTGGGCCGCTTTTAAATTTAAATCCATGAAAATTAAAGATATCCATATGAATGAAATCCAATCCAAAAATCCCACAAAAAAAAATCATGAATCAGTCCAGAAACTAATCACTCCACAAAAAACCATAAAGAAAGAAATTCGGTCCACAAACAAGAAAACAGTCTAGAATGAGAAAGCAAATATTTTTCCAGAAACATCATAATATGGGCACAAAATAATCATGATTCAAGGTCCAGTTGCAAAATCATCAGCAGTTGCTATGAATGACATACTCTTGGAAGGGGTACGAAGGCAAGCTCGACAAGATCATTACTTCCTGGAATTTTTCATGGCAGAAAAGCATTAAGTTTCTAAATCACGTAATGTATTGAAGTTCAATAATAAAAGCATGCAATAAGGCTTAAGTAGACAAAGAATTAACACGACTACAAAAGGCACTAGTTCTCTTCTAACAAAGGCCAACAATAATCAACTAAAGGGATTACCTATAAAATTCTTAAAAGGCAAAACATCATCTCTACTAGCTATTCCAAGTCTGCAACCTGTTTAAAAACCAGCCAAGTAGCCAACCAAATATAATTACCAAAAAAAAAAAATCAGAATTAAACAAGACAAGATAACTAACAAAGAATTTTACCAACTCATGCTATCATTCAATATTGTCTGCGCATATGTTTAGGCTTGCAAAATCTAAAATAAAAGTTGAGTCATTTTTTGTTAGAATCAATAATGAGACATGTAACAAGGCACAAATAGTAAATGAACTTAAAGAAGCAGTAAAGCGTACTATTTTCAAGTTTTTCGAGCTCTTCAATTTTTTTCAAAGCATCTCAATAATCAACCTTCTTTTTCTCCTTTCTGAACTCCACCCGAATCCAATCTTGTGTCCATATAAGAGCTTGCACTATTTTAGGAGAAAGGTTGCTCCTAAATGGATCCAAGACTCGGCCCCCCGTGCTAAATGCGGACTCTGAAGCAACTGTAGAAAGGGGGACAACCATCACATCTCTTGCAATTTTTGACAAAAAATTATATCTTGAAGAATTCAACTTCCACCAAACTAACACATCAAATGACTCATCCATAGTCTCTTTTGCATCCGACAAATAACTTTCTAACTCGGATCTCACTTCACCACTTACTCCCAAGCGTGACTTGTACTTTAGCATAATCTTTTCTTGTAAACTAGGTTGTGATTTATTCCCACTACTTGCATCCAAGCTTTTAGTTTTTGAAGATGAACCCATAACATGCAAAGGTTCTTGAGAGGAATAGAGTCATTAAGTTTAGTTAAAGTAGTACTTACTTTTAACTTCAACTTGGCTACAACCTCACTGTCCGAGTTCATATCCTCAAAACACCAATCTACATAATCTTTCTTGTAGCGAGGATCAAGAACTACAACAACATATAACAATGAGTTCATCTTCTCCATATTTCCCCAATACTTATCAAATTTTCCCTTCATATTACAAGCCATTGCACTTACCTTTGGATCACCACTCTCCATGCACTCAGTAATATGAGCATGCAACAAAACCATATCATGAAAGTAATTGTTTGAAGTTATATGCAAAGATCCTGAAAAACGATTTGTAACTTCAAAAAATACCTTAAGGAATTTCATAAAAGCATCCTGCCAATTTCCAATCATCATCATTTGGTGGCCCAATTTTAGTGATATCATATTTTTTACTTGCCTCTGGATCCTTCGACAATGCACTAGAGCCAATACCAAAAACCCGAAAGTATGGCCCATTTTCATCCATGCACTCAAATGCTTTTCTATATTTCAAAGCAGACTCCAACATCAAAAGGTAGAATTCCACCTAGTGGAAACATCTAAGCAAACAATCCCACTATCATTTAAGTCTTCTTTTTTTTTCATGCATTTCCTATACTCATTCAAACTTGCAGGGGAAGATCTAAGATATCTTGCTGCATTTCTAATAACTTGGATGTCATATTCTTTTAAACCATCAGTCACAACCATGTTTAGAACATGAGCACAACAATGCATATGCAAATAATCACCATCTAAAACTGCAGTCCCTTTATTCTGGATTTTCTTTTTCAAAAATGCAATAGCCCCATCACTGGAGCTTGCATTATCCACAGTCATAGTAAAAACTCTACTAATTCCCCAATCAATCAAATAAGACTCAACCATTTTTCCAATTGTATCACCTTTATGGTTAGAAATGACTTCAAAATTCAAAATTCTTTTCTGCAAATTCCAATTGTCATCAATGTAATGCACCGTTAGAACCATGTAATTGATGTTTTGACATGAAGTCCATGCATCGGTTGTAAAACAAAACTGTTGAAAGGAACTAGCAAAAATATCTTTCAACCTTTTATTCCCATCTGAAAACAAAGACAAGATTCTCCTAGATATGGTAATACGACTTGGTATTTGATCGTACTACATCATAAAGTATAAGAATCCTTCTTTCTCAACAAACCTAAATGACTGCTCATCGGTGACAATCATTATAGGAAGAGCCCTCTCACCCAATTCCTTTGTGAACTGGACTGGAACTAAATTCCCACCCTCCCATTTCGGTTCAAAAGATACAACTCGGAGAGGACTATACTTTCACAAATTTTCTAAATGATTCTTCATACTGCTAGTTCCTTTCTTACTTCTATCATATGCATAAGTTTTGGAGTAGTACTTACATTTAGCACGTGCATCCCTTTTTGGAAGTGGTCCCAAACAATTGACTGCATCTTTCTTCTCTTACCACAATTATCATCTTCAACCCCAATCTCAACCTTCCCTTCACTTCACCATCATCTTCCTATCCATCACCCTCCTCAATATCCATCTCAATAGGAGCATTTGTTGAGATTCCATTTTTGATGACTGAAAGAAAATATTCAAATAGAGAAGAACTTTTCAGCATTCAGGTGACAACCTGAAATATTCTATAGAGGATTTTCAGTTCGGACACATCGTTTTCAAATCATGTTTTTGGAAAATCTACAAGTCCGTTTTGAAATCCGTAAAAAGAGCCATAAACTACACTGAAGGAAGATGATTTTGATTAAAAAAAACCTTGAAAAGCATTAGTGAGCTAAGAGAAAAAGAACTCTCAGCAGAGGATCAGTTCAGTAAATCTGATTTTTCAGAATGCAACCAACGAAAATACCTTGTTTTACATAAATATTCTAAAAGATCAACCAAGTCAATTGCCCAACGTGAAAAGAAAAACAAACCTTAATACTCCAATAAGACTAGAGCAAAAAAAAATATACACAAAAAACCACAAAACATCTTAAATGAACCCCTCAAAATAGTTAATCAAATCTCAATTTTTCACAATTCTTCCTATGCATGTAACTTCTAGTATCATAATTCATAGGTATCTAATAAACCCCGTTTGTCGTTTGGTGTTTCACGTTTGCCAATTTGGGATTTAAGTATGGGATAAGATAGAAATTAAAAATTGATAAAAAAAAATTATTTATATTAGAGTTAGGCAGAAAAAAAAGGGTCACAAAATGGGTGTAAAGAGTTTCGAACTCACAACCCAATGATTTGGAGAAGTCTAAGAGAAATAGGATTAGCAATACTGCCACTTATCATTTGTGCTAGGATATGTCACTTATCAATATGTATAAGAAAACTACTACTATTATTATTTAATATATATATATATATATATATATGATCCAGTCTGGTTTGACAGACGGTTTCTTAGTGTCAAACTGTAATCCAGATCGGAATTAACGATTTATAATTTTTCAATCCGCCGGATTGAAAATTCAACTGTAAACCGGCCGGCAATCCGAACCGTCGACCGATTTGGGTGGTTTTACCGATTTGAACCAAACCGTGAACATCTCTAGTCTGGGGGGGGGTGTAGTTGGGTGTCAGGCACGTCAAATTCAAAAGAGGCAGCTCAACTAAAATTTGGTAAAGGCAGTGGAGAAACGACGACGTTCTTGCATGGGTGCATTTAATGTTTTAATGCAACGAATTTGGTTGATTTTTATAAATTCATTTTGAGTAGATTTTCTATAAATACAGGTGTAATAGATTGTGAATGTTATCGATGATTCTAGAACTAAATTTTTGTTAAGAAATTCTACCCTTTCCCCTCTCTTCTTCTCTCCCATTCTACTTCTCTTGTTTTGCCCTAGCTTCTATTTTTTGTCGCAAATCCCCCCCACCCCCAAATCTGAATAATAATCCTGATATTGCTTCCTTATTATATCGGTTCCTGACAACTAGCATTCAAAGCTTCAAGAGTCTTGGATCTGTGAGCTAAAATAGCGCCCAATCGTGCAGCAGCTCAAGCAAATGAAGGTGTTGATCACTTCACAAGCTTTAAAATGAAGATCATGGAACAAATGGTGAAGATCGTAGCTCGTACCGAGGAAATTGCAGTTAAGACGGAGGCGAATTATGCAAAGGTACAGGATGATTGAGTTGCCGGTGAGGATGATGGAGGTATTCAAGGACAATTTCGAGGCAATTGATGCAAGATTTGCGGAACCGATTTGGAACATAATGCTTTTAGAGGATCTTTGAGCTGTATGGGTAAGAACCTCTTTTCACCTTCTGTTACTTTGATTTCCGGTGTTAAACAATATAATTTAGAGGAAATCTTAGGTCTCAATGGAAATAATCACTCAAAAAACTAAAGTTGTTGTTAGGTGTACTAAGAAAAATTGGAAACGTAAGCCGAAAATTGAGTTAGTGATTTTTGAAGGGGAAGATGCAAGAAGCTGGATAAGGAAATGTCAAAAATATTTTAAAATGTTCTAGATGTCCGATGAGGAAAAGTTAGGCTTTGTTTGTTTAGTTGTTTTGATGTTTTTTTTTTTAGATTAATAAAATAATAACAGTCCCATTCCAACATACCTTTTTACATTTCCAATACACCTTTTTACATTCCCAATACAAAAAAACACCTAAAAACACACATTAAAAAATGAAACAAACATACCCTTAGATTCAGCAGAGTTTTATTTGGATGGAAAAGTAGATGTTTGGTTTCTAAGTTTTAGGAGATGCAATCCCCAAGCATCCTGGTCCTTGTTTGAAGTAGGCTGTTAAACAGATTTTAGGATTTGGACAGTATAGATCCAATTGAGGAGTTTAATAAGCTCTTTCAAAAGGGGACACTAACTGAGTATTATGACAAGTTTGAAGAACGGAAGTCTCAGCTGCTGTGTGTCAATCCTTACTTAAGTGAAGCCTATTTTGTGTCCAGTTTTATGAGTGGACTGAAGGATGAATTTAAACCTTTTGTGAGGTTTATGGAATCACAGGCAGTGTTGAGAGCATTCCAAGAAGCCAAAACTCAGGAGCAAACTTTGGCATTGACTCTAAAACCTAGAATTGTTGTTTCAACCTCTAACAGGAGTTATAACTGGGGATAAAGTGGCAGTGCATGGGACTCCTAAATTAGGTAATGAGATGTTTAAAAGGTTATCTCTACGAGAGAAGCAATTCGGGAAGGCTAATAATCTCTGCTGGAAATGTAATAAATCTTGGGGTCCTGGTCATGTGTGTAAGTTGGAACATTTAAATATGATTATAGGATGATGATGTGGATTTAGAAAATGTGAAGTGGCTTAGTGATGATCAGTTAGAAGGAATTGGGAAGGTATTGGAAGTGAGTGCAATTGATTGTTTGTAGGATTGCTTGGCATTAGAGAGCAAGGAAGAGGGTGAGCCTCGGAAGTTGATTATCATTATTGGATATGTCAATGGTGAAATGGTGAGGATTTTGGTGGATAGAGGAGCTGCAAGAAGCTATTTATCAATGATCAGTTGGCTCTTAAGTTGGGATTGAGTAGAAAGGTGGTTAAGCCATATTATGTGAAAGTAGTTGATGGGCACAAGATCATGAAACAATGTCATTTGTCCAGCTGCTAAATGAATCGTCCAAAAACACCATTTCCAGCTTGATTTTAGGTTCATGAATCTTGGAAATTGGGATATTATCTTGGGAGCTGACTGGATGTCTCATTTTAGCCCTGTATTGTTTGATTATGATAACTTCCACATTGAACTATCCAAGGGGGAGTCAAACATTTTTACTACAAGGACATTCATTAGCAGCTGAAGATGAGATTGCAGAGATAATCAGGCAAGCTAATCCTAAAAGATCTAGGGAAGATTTTCAGTTTGATGTGATTGACAAAAGGTAAAGAGGTGGTGATGGCAATTTCTAGACGAACCAAATTTCATTAATGGAACCATCAACAAGAAAGATCTTAAGAATATGTTTAAAAGTGAAACTCTAAAAGAGTGCAGAATTTTCACAAATAAACTAGACCGTTAAAAAGAATTCCTATACCTTATGAACTTAAGCAAAAGATTACACAAAATTCAAATAACCATTCGGATTGAACAACTTAATCTTAAAAAGATGAAACCCTTTAATAAAATCAAACAGTCAGCCATATAATTGACGACACATGTAAAGAGTAAATCACCCACTCAACTACAAACAAACCATCGAATATATCTCTATATTGGACCATATACATTCATAACCAAGGTAATAAGCAAAAATAAAACACATTATTCATCATGCTATTTCCATGCAAACTCATCTATAAAATAGATAAACCAACAAGGTATCCTACAATCCTAGGACACAAAGAATTCGAACAAACCAAGCAATCAGACATGCTCAACCTATCGACCTTCGTATCAAAAAATGATAAGAACATTAGTTTTAAAACAATTAAATCATGCAATATGCTCAACATGATAAAACGATTAACTCAAAGAACCAAGTCACACGTTAGGCTCTAAGAAAGAAAGAAAGAACTAACCATTCTTCTCCTTCAAAACAACAAGAAAAGCTCATTGTTTAAGAAAAACCACAAAGGGTTCAAAATCAATTTGTTTGATTCAATAACTCATATTATTCGACACACTATTGTGAGAGGATTCGGCCACCTTATATAGGCGAGCTCCCTTGCTCTCCAAGACAAAATCCCTGCTATTTAGCCTTTACTTTAGGCCAAAAAAATTCTACTTTCCTTGTACTACTCGATCCAATTCACAGAAAGAAAAGACGTAGTCAATTTTGACTCAAACTCTAACTAAACTTAACCATCAAGCAAAGTAATTAACTTTACTTCTTTTAATGGTAAAAGACTAATCTATCCTTAATGAAATACTCTCTAGGGCCAGCTATACATTAACCTTTAAACCCTAATTTAATGAAACCCTAGGACTCCCTCTCGGGCGCCCTAATGAATTTACCTTTATGGTAAACTTTTTATTTTAACTCTAGGTAAATAGACTTATTATCTATTTACGGACTCAATAATAATTTAAATAACCTAAATTAAATGCTTCCCACGCGTTTCCCTCCTTTTGATTGGCGCGCGCGGCTCCATTCAAAACTCCAAGCTCCCATTATGTCTTCTACACACTTAAATGTGCATCTTCAATCTCTTCAAGATACTTGCTCTTTGGAACAAACTCACTTGCATCAATCTCTTGGACATCACTTGAATCTTCATCACTTGAATCACTCCACTTGCTAGGGAAATCACCACTTGACTCCTCAGACACTTGTTCATGATTAAGCGATTCTTCTTTAACCTCATTGTTCCCATTGGAAGGCGTTGGTGAATACTCCTTCAAAGAAGGCCAAGTTCTCACAGCAAACTTTCTTCTATTCTTAAACGGAAACAATCTTGGACCACCAACTGACAAGAACACCTTTTGCTCCTTCATTTGATGTTGACTTCGATGTGAAGCTACATGATTCTCATCAGGTGGTGTGAAAGTGAACAAAACCAGCTGAATATGGTCAATGAAGGGGAAAAGAGTTGCATGGAGGAGGAAATAAAAGGCAATATACCAGCAAAAATATTGGCTGCGTTGGCAAGATTTCAAAAAGTTTTTGAGGAACCTACTTCTTCACCTCATGAGAGATAAGTTGATCATCACATCACTCTTAAAGCTGATGCAATGCCATTTAAGATCAAACCATATCAATATCCCCATGCTCATAAGAATGAAATTGAGGCTCAAGTGGATGAATTATTGAAGAAAGGGACAGAAAGGGAAAGCAACAATCCCTATAAATCTCCTGTGTTGTTAGTTAAGAAGAAGGAAGGGACATGGAGGATGTGCACTGATTATAGGAAGCACTTGAATGCATTGACAGTGAAGAATAGATATCCAATTCTAGTTATTGAGGAGTTGTTAGATAAATTACAAGGAGCAAAATGGTTTTCTAAGATTTATTTGAGGTCAGGATACCACTTGATAAGCGTTTGTAGAGATGATATACCCAAGACTGCTTTTCAAACTCACCATGGCCATTTCGAGTTTTTGGTCATGCCTTTTGGATTGGCCAATCTACTAGCCACTTTCCAAAGTCTGATGAACTAGATCTTTAAGCCCTATTTCAAAAAATTTGTGTTGGTATTTTTTGATGACATATTGGTGTTTAGTGTCACACTAGAGGAACATATTTACCATCTGACTTGGTGTTGTAAGTCTTGGTGGATCATCAGTTGTATGCTAAGAAAAACCAAGTGCTCTTTTGCTAAGCCTACAATGGAATATCTTGGTCATGTAATTTCCAAGGAGGGAGTGCATATGGATCTTGGAAAAATTCAAAGTATAATTGAGTGGCCAACTCCAAGATCAGTTAAGCAATTGAGAGGGTTTTTGGGATTGGCTGGTTATTACAGGAGGTTTGTCAAAGGTTTTGGAATAATTAGTAAACCCCTCACCAACTTGCTTAAGAAAGGTGCCTTCTAGTGGGGTGAAAAAGCCACCAAGGCTTTTCAGGAGTTGAAATCAGCTTTAACTACGGCTCCAATATTGACACTAACTTCAGCCAGGAGTTTGTGGTAGAGACAGATGCTTATAGTGAAGGAATGAGAGCTTTATTGATGCAACAAAATCATCCTATTGCATTCATGAGCAAGGCTTTTGTGAGAAGAATAAAGCACTATCAACCTATGAAAAAGAATTGTTGGCTTTAGTGATGACTATTAGCAAATGGGATTACTACTTACAGGGTCATCATTTTGTTATCAAGACGGATCACCAATCTTTGAAGTATCTGTTGGAGCAAAATTTGAGCACTCCATTGCAACACAAATGGATGGTTAAGATGTTAGGTTTTGACTATGAGATAAGGATAAGAAAGACAAAGAGGGTTTCAAAAGGAAGAACCAGTTGATGAAATTACAACAGTGCAACCAGTATGGCTTCAACAGTTGGCTGAGAGTTATGTCAATGACCCTATGGCACAACAAATGATTCTGAGTGCTACTTTGGATCAGTATAATCATCCTGAGCTGCAATATGTTGGTGGGTTGTTGAAATAAAATGGGCGATTATATGTGGGTGATCAAGGTGGTTTTAGAAAAATGCTGTTATCAGTCTTCCCTCATCGTCCTTAGGGGGACACTCACGCCGAAGAGCCACTTATCAGAGGATCAGAACCTTATTTGGGTGGAAAGACCTTAAAAGAGGTGGAAGAGTATGTTAAGGCATGTCCGATTTGCCAAGCTTGTAAAAGTGAGCATGTGCATTACCCTGGTCTACTACAGCCTCTACCTATCCCTCAACAAGCATGGAAAGGATTGTTATGGACTTTATCGAAGACTTGTCTATTTCAACTGACGGTTTCAACTGTATGTTGGTGTTGGTGGATAGGCTTACTAAATATGGCAATTTCATTCCATTGAAACACCCTTTCACTGCTAAGGAAGTCTCTGAAGTTTTCTTAAAGAGGTGTTTAGGTTACATGGCCTCCCTGATTCAATTGTGACTGAACAGGATAAAATTTCCACCAGCAAGTTTTGGAAGGTTTTATTTCAAGAACTGGGAGTAAACTTATGTTTCAACACTGCTTACCATCCATAGACTGATGGCTAATCTGAATGGTTAAATCAGTTTCTGGAAAAGCTAATTGAGATATTTTTCTTGTTCCACTCCCAACTCTTGGTCTAAGCAGTTGATGATGGCTGAATGGTGGTATAATACGTCCTTTCATACCAGTGCACAAACGTCGCCATATTAGGCATTGTATGGTTTCCAACCCACTAGAATTCCTTTAGGCTCATATCATGAAAAGGCCATTTTAGCAGCACCAGATATGGTTACACAAAGGCAGGTGGTGGTTGAGAAGCTGAAGGACAGTTTGTCTAAGGCATAGGACATGATTAAGTTCATTGCAGACAAGCTTAAAATTGAGAGGGAATCCAAGTTGGGGATTTTGTGTATTTGAAGCTCCAACCTTATAGACAACAGACAATGGTGGCCGGAAGTTCCTTGAAGCTGATTTTTTGGTATTTTGGTCCTTACAGGGTTCTTGAGCAAATGGGAAATGTCGTGTACAAGTTGGAACTACCAGAACGATCAACGGTGCATCCGGTCTTCTATGTGTCATTGTTGAAGAAGTATATTAGAGCCATTCCTTCTCAAATTTCAGACTTGCCTGACGTGGAAGATGCTAAAGAGTGTGCATTAAGGCCTGATTGAATCCTGCAAAGACATTTTTGTGTTGAGAGGATCACTGGAAGCCGTGCAATGGCTAATCAAATAGCAAGGTTTGGAAGTTGAAGATGCATCTTTGAAGGATAGTTCCTTCATCAAAGGGCAGTTCCCCAACTTCACAACTTGAGACAAAGTGAAATTTAAGGGAGAGGGAATGTCAGGCGCGATGAATTCAAAAGAGGTGGCACAATTCGAATTTGGTAAAGGTAGTGGAGAAATATCGCCGTTCCTTCATGGACGCATTTAATGTTTTCATGCAATGGATTTCCTTGATTTTTATAAATTTATTTTGAGTAGATTTTCTATAAATACGGGTTTAATAGATTGTGAAGGTTATCGATGATTCCATAACTAAATTTCTATTAAGAAATTCTCTCCTTGCCCCTCTCTTCTTCTCTCCCATTCTACTTCTCTCGCTCTGCCCTAGCTTCTATTTTCTGTCACAAATCTCCCCCAAATCAAGATAATAATCCTGATTTTGCTTCCTTATTAAGTTGGTTCTTGACATTGGGTTTGTTGTGGTAGTAGGTTACGTAAATACGTGGGCCAATCGCAAATATGTAAGGGAATTCGCATAGGTCGTTAAGTAGCAGTCCCGAAATTGTCCTTCATCATTGGGGGGTTGTATTGGTTTCGGTGTTATTCATAAAACAACAACTTAAACGATAGATTGATGATCTAGGGATTTATAAAGGAAGATAGTATTCCAGCAATAAAGAAGAAAACAAAACTCTGATATGTTCTTCCATTCAAAAAAACAGAATGATTGTTGCCTTTAATAAATAAAAGCTTGATTGATAATCTATCTTATTTACACATTCAGGACCTAAAGGAAACTTCCTAGTTGCCTTTTAACAGATAGAATTTGACAGCTCATCCAGGCACGATCACCTGCATTTGATTGCTGGTGTTCTCCTGTACTCCATCAGGCGATGCAGGTTCGATACTTGCAGTTGAAGTCTTCTCCTGAGTTGACTTTGATGATTCTTCACCCCCTCCTCAAGATGAGCACCCCGCAGACTCATCTTGGACAATAAGGAGAAAACAACTTCTGATAACGATTTAGTGAAGAAATCTGCTAACTGAAGGCAGTCTATTTCAATCCTGACTTATATTAATCACGAACGACATGGCAGTCTATTTCAATATGCTTTGTTCTTTCATGAAAGATGGGGTTTGTAGTGATATCCAAGGCTGCCTTGTTGTCACAATAGAAAGGAACAGACAGTGAAGGAGAGATGGTGAAATCTCTCAAAACATATAGAATCCATTGAAGCTCCGTGGTTACCATAGCCATAGCTCTATACTCAGCTTCTGCTGAGGAACAAGATATAGTGTTCTGTTTCTTAGTTTTCCAGCTGATTAAACTTTCTCCAATAAAGATGCAATAACCTGTTAAAGAGTGTCTTGATGACATGCATGAACCCCAATCTGAGTCACTGTAGACTCTGATGTTGAAATTAGAGTTGGATGAATATAATAACCCTTGAGCAATAAATCCTGACAAATATCTTAGAACATGATGAGCAGTGTTCCAATGAGACATGTGTAGCTTCTGTACATGCTGACTAAGTTGATGAACTGCATAGGTTATATCAGGTCTTGAATAATTCAAGTATAAAAGTCTACCAACCAACCTTCTATATTGCATAGGATCAAGATATAGTGGTGTTGGATCCTTATCTTTTGAAACATATACTAACCCAGCTGGAAAAGGAGTTGATGTTGCCGTACAGTTGAACATTCCAGTTGAGACCAAAAGATCCATGACATATTTACTCTAATAAATATATATACCAGTGGAGGATCTTGCTATTTCCATCCCAAGAAAATACTTGGCATATCCCAAATCTTTAACTGTGAAAAGATCATGAAGATAAATCTTAACCTTTACAATCTCTGAAAAAAAAGAAAAACCTTTGCAATCTCTATGACATGTGTTCCTATAATTTGAACATCATCCACATATACAAGAAAGGAAACCTGACAGTGAGCTGTAATATAAGTAAAAAGACATGGATCAGAGTATGATTGTTGAAAACCATAAGCAAGTAACTTGGCAGAGAATTCCAGATTCCATTGTCTTGAAGCTTGCTTCAATCCATACAATGATTTCTTTAGTTTACAAACTTGTCCATTCTGAGCCCTATCATATCCCAATGGTGGCAGCATATATACATCCTCGTCCAACTTTCCATGCAGAAAAGCATTATTTACATCAAGCTTATGGACTGACCAGTTCTTAATAGATGCTATAACAAATACAATTCTCACTGTAACCACTTTAGCAACAGGTGAAAAAACCTCAGAAAAGTCTTCACCTTCAAGCTGACTATAACCTTTGGCAACCAGTCTGGCTTTATATCTATCCACAGTTCCGTCTGCATTCCTTTTGATCTTATAGACCCATTTAGAACCAACTGCTTTGTTTCCAGCAGGCAAGGTTGTCAACTCCCATGTGTCATTAGTCTCAAGAGCTGCCAATTCAGTTTTCATAGCTTCTACCCATTTAAGATTAGTCTTTGCTTGATTATAAGTATTAGGCTCAGATGAATCAGACACATTTGCAACAAAAGTACTATATACAGGTCTACATATAGGAGGTGTGACAGTAGAAGATGAGATGCAAATAAACGAGGTGTCATACTCAGCCATCCAAACTGGTGGATGCCTAATTCTTGTACTAGTCTAAGAGCAGGTTCTAGATTCGTATTGGTGATAATATCAGAAGATGATGAAGATAATGGAGATGAAGGGGAAGAAGAAGAAGAAGAATTAGTAGAATCTGATGTATCAGGTGAAGGAGGATCATGATTCAGAGGAGCATGATCATCAAGGAATGGAAGAGATGTAGTGTCTGGAATATTTTGATCAAAACAGGTGATTTGTGATAAATTTTGAGATATAGAGGGGTATATTTATTCATGAAATACCACATCTCTAGAAACAATGATTTTATGCAGAAAAGATACATATATCTTGTTACCTTTCTACAAGAGTGGATAACCAATAAAAACTCCTTCAAATGAGCGTGGATCAAGCTTATCTCTGCTAGGACTATTGTCTAAGGCATATACTCTACACCCAAAACTTCTCAGGATTGATAAATCAGGCTTGTAACCATATAAAATCTCAAAGGGACATTTCCAATTTAGTAAGGCAGAAGGAAGCCGATTAATGAGGTATGTTGCTAAGGGTAAAGATTCACCCCAGAAGGTTTTTGGTAGCTTAGACTACAAGAGAAGTGATCTTGCAACCTGTAAGAGGTGTCTATGCTTTCATTCTTCAACACCATTTTGTTGTGGTGTGTAGACACATGATCTTTGATGTAAAATACTAAGATCAGAAAAGAGTTGAGAACAAGTGTGATTAAGAAATTCTCTCCCATTATCAGTTCTAATTCTCTTAACCTTACTTTCAAACTGAGTATCAATCATTTTTAGAAATTGAGAAATCAATGATGGAACTTGACTCTTCTGTTGGAAAAGAAGTGTCCAGGTACTATGATTGAAATCATCCACTATTGTTAAGAAATATTGACAGTTTGTAAGAGTTTGAATCTTATAAGGACCCCATACATCTATATGTATCAACTCAAAACACTGCTTGGATTGAATAGCACTAAGTGAAAAAGGTTATCTGGTTTGCTTAGATAAAGGACAAATACTGCATTGTTCTAGAGTATATTTACATGATGATAAAGAGGAACAGATTGAACTATCTGCCTTAACTAATTGTTGCTTTACATGAAAAGATGGAAATCTTGCAATTTGGAGGTGGTGGCTTTAATATGAAGTAGATGGGAATCATAGAGTTCCTGAGACTGTTGGATTGCTTGTGAAGTGAAGGAAATTTCATCAAGGATGTATAACTCTTTGATTACTCTACCAGCTGCAAGGACCCTTCCTGTACTAAGGTCCTGTAGTAAACAAAAATCAGCAAAAAAATTTGAAGAAGAAAGTTGTTGTTTTTGCAAGACTTCTTACTAATAAAAAATTATACTTAAAATCAGGAACATGGATGCAGGAGGATAATGTGATTGACTATGAAATTGCAACATCACCAAAGTGAGTGACATGCTTGATACTACCATCAGGAAGTAGTATTGGAGTAACAGTTTTAGATGACATACTGTTATGCATAATAGAAAGGGTAGTGCACATGTGATGTTGCACCCGTATCTGTAACCAAGCCTTAGGACTTATGTAATCAGAAGCAAAAGAACTAATCTTAGAATAAGTAACACTGCCTGAAATATCATGAAAATGAGCCATGTTCACTTTGTGATGATCAACAGGTTCTGCAACACCTTTCCCTTTTGTAATCCGATCCAATTCTAACTGCATTGTTGTGATCATGGATTGAAGCTGGTCTGAATTGGTGGCATAGTTATTGAAAGGTGTATTCTGACTACTCCAAACTACTTAAAGCCAACTCATCCAATTTATGGATAATGGTAGTGTAGATAGGTTTAAAGCCAGATTGGCGGCAAAAGGGTATAATCAGGTGGAAGGAGAGGATTACTATGACAATTTTTCTCCAGTAGCAAAAGTGGTGACAGTGAAACTTCTTCTGGCAATTACTGCAGCCTCAAACTGGTCTCTTCATCAATTAGACATAAATAATGCCTTCTTGCATGGTTTCCTGGATGAAGAAGTTTACATGACTCTTCCTGATGGTTATCAAAAGGGAACAACTACACAAGTATGCAAGTTGTAACGTTCCTTGTATGGCTTGAAACAGGCCTCCAAGCAATGGAATACAGAATTACTACCAAAATGACTCAGTATGGTTTCAAGCAGTCAGGAAATGATCCTTGCTTGTTTATGAAGTCAGATTCTACTTGTTTCTTTGCCTTGATAGTGTATGTTGATGATATCTTGGTCACTGGCTAATATGAATCTTCTATCCTCCATGTCAAACAATATCTTCATGATCTCTTCACCATAAAAGACTTGGGATATGCCGAATTCTTTTTGGGGATTGAGATTGCCAGATCTTTATCAGGAATGTATCTTTGTCAACACCAGTACATCTTGGACATTTTGCAGGACACATGGTTGACAGGATGCAAGCCAACCACTACCCCTCTTCCTAAAGGGCACCAATTCACAGATGATCCAGGACCACCCATTGAGCAGCATTCTTAGTAAAGAAAACTTGTGGGTCAGCTTCTCTGTCTGGGATTCACCGGGCCTGATATTACTTATTCAGTGCAGCAATTGAGTAAGTTTGTTCAGAATCCATGTCAATCTCATTGGGATGGTCTGATTCATGTCCTGAAGTACCTCAAAGGAACACCAGCTTATGGTCTTTTCTATTCATCCACCAGTGATTTCAAGGTAGAAGCATACTGTGATGAAGACTATGCATTCAATCCCATCCATAGGAGATCAATTACTGGGTACTGTATCTTTCTTGGTTCTTACTTGATTTCCTAGAAATCAAAGCAACCAACCACAGTCTCAGTTTCTTCTTCAGAAGCTGAATACAGAAGCTTGAGTTACACAGCAAGGGAGTTGTTATGGATCTCTTATCTCCTGCAGGACTTTCATCTCATTCCTTAGCTGCCTATACCTCTATGATGTGATAACCAATTAACCATCTACATCGCAGAGAATCCTATCTTTCATAAAAGGACAAAACACCTTGAGGTGGATTGTCATTTTGTCAGGCATCACTAACAGCAAGGTTTTTTGGTACCTTTGCATGTCTTCACCAAATCACTTCCATTCCCTCAGTTGAGTCATTTGCTATCCAAGCTTGGCCTGAAGAACACACTTCTTGGTCCAGCCAGTGGGGGGATTGTAGAAAAATCAGCATTGGTGGAAAATGAAACACAAGGACCTATTTGTAATAAATCGACAAGTTGACTGTCTCTTCTGTAATTGACTAGATTGCAGGGGCTTACTGTGTAAATACCATTTAAATTAGGCGGTTAGCCAATTGAGTTGGTTTCCGACACAATAAATACACAGGATCTTTGTAATATCATTCGAGACAATTAATGAGATAATCATTCTTCTTGATTCCAGTACAATTTACCCCCAAACCCTAATTGTTGATTTCTACCCAAATCTTTATCAAAATGTCATTGATTTTCATGATTCTAGATGGTATCAGAGCAGGTTAATCCTGCTCTATATGAATCCGCTGCGTAGGAATCTGTTTTTAGTTTTTCTATTACAATCTTGAATTGAAATCGAAAAGAATTTGTATGAAATAATGGTAGGAACACGAGCGAATCGCGATATGTAGTGAGGAGAACGTGTATTTGATGAAGAAACTGAGGATGATCAAAGGAGTGAAGCAAAGGTCGTCGACTATGGTGGATTTGTGCATCCGCTCACCTTGCAGAGGTCAACGATCTAGTGGTAACTTGGATACCCAATTCTTTGTTACCTGGAATCGTAGATAATTACAATTTGGCTAGTAGTGCTCAAGAATTGTGGTAAGAGTTAAAGGAAGGGTATGGTACTGGAAATGGACCTTAGATCTACAATCTCCGGCGAGAAATTTGTATAATCAGGCAAGGAAATCTATCTTTAGCTGCTTATGATGCAAAGTTGAAGAGGCTATGGGATGAACTCTCTTTAGAAGATCCACCAGATGATTGTGATTGTGGTGGTTGTACTTGTCGTTCAACAGGCAGATAAGTAAAAGGGAGAATCGAATTAAATTGATGCAATTCTTAACAGGACTGAATTATATGTATAATGAAGTCATGAATCATATTTTGATGAATTGATCCATTCCCAAAAGTCAAAGAGGTTTATGCAATGGTTCTGAATGTTTTTAAATAGCAGAATGTGTGATGTGAACATCCGTGGTAATCAAGTCCAAGATGATCAAGGTGTTCGGGTTCCAAGTACTGTCCAAGCTCAAGGAGTGGTTCAAGATCCATTATCCAACATTGGAGGCCCAATGACTCGAGTTAGAAGTAAAATGATGAAGAGTGCACTTAATAATCTTATATCAAATGCTTTAGCCCAAGAGAATGTCAAGTCTGGAAGTTAAAAGCCCAAGATTATTAATGTGTTACAAGGCCCATTTGAGGAAGGAAATTTTGGCCCACAAACCAAGCAAGGGAGGCCGGCTCTATCTCCTAATTTTGATGATTCTTCACCCCCTCCTCAAGATAAGCACCCCACAGACTCATCTTGGACACTATGAAGGAGAAAACAGCTGCTGATAATGATTTAGTGAATAAATCTACTAACTGAAGGGAAGAAGAGACATGTAGAGGAAGCAACAATCCTGACTTATATTAATCACGAACAACATGGCAGTCTATTTCAATATGCTTTCTTCTTTCATGAAAGATGGGGTTTGTAGTGATATCCAAGGCTGCCTTGTTGTCACAATAGAAAGGAAAAGGCAGTGAAGGAGAGATGGTGAAATCTCTCAAAACATATAGAATCCATCGAAGCTCCATGGTTACCATAGCCATAGCTCTATACTCAGCTTCTACTGAGGAACAAGATATAGTGTTTTGTTTCTTAGTTTTCCAGCTGATTAAACTTTCTTCAATAAAGATGCAATAACCTATTAAAGAGTGTCTTGATGACATGCATGATCCCCAATCTGAGTCACTGTAGACTCTGATGTTGAAATTAGAGCTGGATGAATATAATAACCCTTGAGCAATACATCCTGACAAATATCTTAGAACATGATGAGCAGTGTTCCAATGAGACATGTGTGGCTTCTGCACATACTGACTGAGTTGATGAACTGCATAGGTTATATCAGGTCTTGTATAATTCAAGTATAAAAGTCTACCAACCAACCTTCTATATTGCATAGGATTAGGATATAGAGGTGTTGGATCCTTATCTTCTAAAACAAATACTAATCCAGCTGGAAAAGGAGTTGATGTTGCTGTACAGTTGAGCATTCCAGTTGAGACCAAAAGATCCATGATATATTTACTCTGATGAATATATATACAGGTGGAGGATCGTGCTATTTCCATCCCAAGAAAATACTTGGCATGTCCCAAATCTTTAACTGTGAAAAGATCATGAAGATAAATCTTAACCTTTGCAATCTCTGAAAAAAAAAAAGAAAAACCTTTGCAATCTCTATGACATGTGTTCCTGTAATTAGAACATCATCCACATATACAAGAAAGGAAACCTGACAGTAAGCTGTAATATAAGTAAAAAGACACGGAGCAGAGTATGATTGTTGAAAAACATAGGCAACTAACTTGGCAGAGAATTCCTGATTCCATTGTCTTGAAGCTTGCTTCAATCCATACAATGATTCCTTTAGTTTGCAAACTTGTCCATTCTGAGCCCTATCATATCCCAATGGTGGCAGCATATATACATCCTCGTCCAACTTTCCATGCAGAAAAGCATTATTTACATCAAGCTGATGGACTGATCAGTTGATGGAGACCATCTAGCTAACACTAATGGAGATGGACATGTTGCTGCCAATAATGGAGAGGACGAGCAAGTTGAGGTCGTGAATGCTAATGGACGATCTAAAGATGCTGTTTTAAAGAATAATCCTTACATCCATGATCCACTCTCAAACATTGTTGGACCAATGACTCGTGCTAGACACAAGAGGATGAATGAATCACTTAATATTCTAATTGTTACTACATGGGCTAAAGAGGAAATTAAGCTTGAAGATTACAAGCCCAAGACTATTAATTTGCTGCAAGTGACACCAAATGGACTTGGCCCCTTTGGAGAGAAGAATTTTGGCCCTCAATCCTCAAAGGGACCGCCGGCCACACCCTCATGTTGGTCGAATTAATCCCTAAAGTTTAGGGGTGAGATCATTCAAATTTTATCTCTTTGAAAGATAAGACTTTTATCTCTTTAAAGGATAATATTTGGGATGATTCTTTTATCTTGTTTTCGAGTTATCCTACAATAAGGAGTCAACTTTTGATGTCTACTCAACCATTGGATGAAGACGACATCAAGATGAATGGCTAAGATCACTCTACAAAGAAGATGATGATAGAGTTTTAACTCAAGGAAGATTCTATCCATTGAAATCTTTCTAAGAGATTATCTCTTTGTATTTTGAGTTTTAATTAATTCCTACAAGTCTTAAATATTTTAAGACTAGTAAAAGTGTCTAGGTTCGTTATCTTATCACTTAAGATAACTAGGAGTCTTTAGAGTTTGATTTCATTTCAAATTCTTAGAGATAGGAATAGAGGTGAAGAGTTGTGTTCTTCCTCTACTTCTTGGAAAGAAATTTCGGCCACCCCCCTATAAATAGGGACCGAAATTCTCTTGTCCAACACACCTTGTGTCATTGATATTTTCCTGAGTGAAATTGGTTAGGATTTTATTCCTTTCGTGGAGTTCTTGTGAGGACTTCTTTGTTTAGTTGTTGCAGATGTGTTGTGACAATTGTTAGACTTATCTATCTTGTTAGTTCACTTGATAGTGGCGTCTTTAGCATTGGATCTTTCAAATCTTGGTATTTGAGCTCATAGATCTCATATCTATTGGGTTTTCCTACACAATTTTCTAAGGGGTCTCTGCTTGGTTAGAAATAGCTCTCTTCATTCTTGATTTGGGTTGTTCTACCATTGAACTCGTGAATTGATCCACGTGAGGTCAAATATCTTTTCTTTTCTTTGTTTTTCGTGTGCTTTTGAGTCTTTAAATCCGAATTCTCCAAATTCCGCTGCCTACAAATCTCGGTCTTTCCGAATTAGCAAAGTTGATCTTTCCTTAAAGATTGGTTTTGTCACTGACTGCTATCATATTTTTGGTATTCAGAGCCTTCTTATGGTTTTACCATAGTTGGCATATTTAGAGCCATAATTGGTATATCAAGAGTCATCTTTGGTTACCATAATTGGTCTCAAAATTCGGATTTTTTGTAATCTTCCTTGTTTTCTTGTTTTTTTCGAATTTTCCTCTCCTAAAAGAGGGTATTCATAATATTTTGCTTTTGAGTTGTTCACCACTTGGACAATTCCTTTTAGTTCCGTGCCTTTCGTTTTGTTTATCATCCAATAGCAAACTTTGGTGATTGTGATTGATATGTATCTCTCGATCCAAGATCTCTATATCTTGAGGGTGATTGATGTTCATTCATTGATTGTTGGAGGAGCTTTTGTGTTGAAGGTGTTTATTTGAATTTGGCCATACAAAAAAAAAAAAAAATTTGTTGAGTCTCTCTCGGCCGCCCCTATATTACAAAATATATATATATATATATATAGCCGTACAAAAAAAAACGGCAGAGAAAAAAAAAAGAGAAAAAGGAGTCTTCTTTGATAGGTTACATTAAAGGTTGCCTTGCATTAGGAGATTTCAAAAGAGTTGGAAGTGAAGTTGGAAAGAATCTTCTTGAAGAGGTATATTCAAAGTCTATCTCTATCTAAGAAGGTTAGATAAAGTTGTGTTTGATTGGGAGTTTATCTTTGCTATTTAATTGCCTATATTCTCTCAAAAGATAAGATTCTCTTCAAATCTTATCCTAATCTTATCTTATTGGATAAAACCTTATCCTATCTTATTGGATAAAATCTTATCCTTATCTCATCTTGTAAATATAAGATTCTCTTTAAATCTTATCCTTATCTCATCTTGTAAAAGATAAGATTTTCTTTAAATCTTATCCTTATCTTATCTTAAAAATAGGATAAAATCTTATCCTTATCCTATAAGAGTTTGAGTTTGAGTTGGAGTCTGAGATATAATCTGAGTTTGCTTATACTTCTAAAGCAAGATCCCTATTTTTTTCTCCAAACACTCGAACGAGATTTGTATTCTCCCTCGTTCTTTTCTGGAATTTCCCTAAATTTACTCTACATGCTAATTGATTTTGTCTGCTTTTGAGTGTTTTATTCGAGTGGATTGTTTAATTAATTGTTGTGGTGCATATTGCTACTACTTGAACATTGAAGCCGATCTGGAACTTTACCAAAGGTCTTTGAGTGGTAAAAGGCTTGAGTGTTTTCTTTCTATTCCACTTTGATATTGGGGAAAAAGCCAAATAAATCCCAAAGAGAGCATACAAAAGGTGAGTTGTGTGTGATACTTCCTTTTTAACCAACTCATTTAAAGAGGCACTTTAGTCGAAAAATCTTTAACAAACCTTCTATAAAATCTATCCAAACCATGAAAAGATCTCACTTGTGTCACATTGGTTTGTGTAGGCCAATCCTTAATAACTTGTATTTTAGATTCATCAACATGAATTCCTTTTGCACTAAAAATGAAACTAAGAAACACTACTTCATTTACACAAAATGAACATTTAGGCATGTTAGCATAAAGTTTCTCTTCTCTCAATGTTTGCAAAACAATTCTCACATGTTCAACATGTTCTTGTAAGTTTTAAGAATACACTAAGATATCGTCAAAGTACACAACAACAAACTTACCAATATAATGCCTCAAAACATGATTCATTAATCTCATGAAAGTACTAGGAGCATTAGTGATGAGAATCGTGTAGCCTTCCATGGTGATCCTCCTTATGAGGGGAATGAACTAGTCCTTCATTCTAGCTTTGGAATGCCAAGTTTACTTTGCAGGCCAATCAAGGAAGAAAGGATGGATCTAGACTACCTATGTGATAGAGAGTTGGTTCAAGAGAGCTATGATCAAGATCATGAGGATGCATTAACTTTGGGGTTCAAACCAAAGGAGATGATGACCTCATGGAAATAAGTGCTCAAGAGTATCAAGAGAGTTTGACTCTGTGTGCTCCATGAAGATCATTGATCAAGCTAGTGAGAAGAGTCATTTAGGTTCTTGAATGGACGACCTATTTGATCAAAGTGTTCAAGATTGAGTCCATTGCTACACAATTGGGTAGGTTGCAAATTATCTTAATTGTTTCAAGTGTTTTTCCAATCTTTTGGAGTCAATAAAGAGAATTCTACAAGTTTTGGAGTAAATTGGAGTTTTCTACAACTTAAGGGGCGCAAGACAAATATTCCACTTTTGGAAGGGCGTTCAAGACATTTTACTTCAACAATTTGGAAGCTGAATTTCGAGATTTAATTATTGTCGAAGTCTAGGAGTTATTTTCGAGTTTATCTAGTTAGATAAGCCATGTGGGCTGAATAAAGCTAGAGTGTTTTGATTAGGAGTCTTAGATTCCTTCTAGATATTATCCTACTTGAGCATAAGTCATTTAGATAAGGTTTCCTAGATTTTAGATAGAGTCAAAGAGATCAAATACTCCTCTACTTTTACTCCTTATGAGATAAGATTAGAGAGTCCTAATTGATCTTCTTCTATTGGTGCTGGCCGAAATTCTAAAGCCTATAAATAGGGGGCTTGGCCAAAATTTCAAAGCACCCTTGAGTGGTCATTTTTGTTGTCTCTTTTGAGAGTTTTCCTGTAAGGCTTTTTTGTTAAATGGAGTGTCCATTTTTCGTGTCAAGTATGATTTAACCAAGAGGGTTTTCATCTTGTCTTGGATCTTTTTGATCTTGCAAAAATCGTTCTTTTTCAAGTATGCTTCTTGATAGAATTGTTTTAAAACAAAACTTCTTATTTTCATACTACTTCTAGTAGTTCGATTGATGAGCCTTTCTTTTGGCTTGGTGTTCGAATTTCATGATGAGTGTGTTCATGAGTTCCATTGTGGGGTTTGTCCTACTTTTGTTGCATGAGTTGTGCTTTGGCATAAGCATTTTGAGATAGTGTATGTGTTGCATATCTTTGGTTGGTTATGAAGATTACTAATCAATAGTATTCCTTCATAGTTGAGCATTGTTTGCTCCTACCTTTCTTGAGTCTCTTGAATGACGACTGAGCGAGTATATTGAATGGTGTCCTTGCTATTCTTAGCGTGGGTTGTTGTTTAATTTGAATTTTTCATGGATAATGTGTTCTTTGCTTGGTTTGAGTTAAGGGATAGAATCACTTAGATAAACGATCGTTTTACTGTGAATTTTCCGTACTCTTTGAGTTTCACGGGATAGACAAATTATCTTCGTACTTTCTTGTTGATGGTTGCATTAACGAAATTTGCTTCGTCTACGAGATTGCTATCAGTTTCTTGGTATCAGAGTTTGGACTATCTTAGTGATAGTCTTAATTGATATTATCATATCAGTTTCTATTGTCAATTTGATTTTCGAGATATTTCTTTTTGATTGAGGACTTCATAGTTCTTGGTTTTGAGAATATCTTGAGTTGCCATGGAATCCGTTACATGGTGTGGTGATAAAGCTTTGTGCTACTAACGAGTAGTACTATCTTTATTTGTTTCAAGGTTCCTTCTTGCTGCAGAATGAGTTTTGAAAAAAATAAATCAAATTCTTGTGAAAACTATGTTTTCAAAATTGATCTTTTCTTTTGTGTGGTTGTGCGAGACTTCTTACACATTTGTTTGATCTTGTGGTGTTATTTTGCGGTCTATGCGAGAGCTTGATGATGGTATATTCGTATCTAGTCAAAGTGGGCGCTACATCTTGAAATTTATCCTTGATTTGCAAGTAGAGAACTGTTTCTCCTATGAGCAAGTTAGTGGATCTTATGTGTTGAATCTTTAAGGAGAGAATTGATGCCAAAGAAGAGCTTCTTGCTCGAGATAGCCTTTTCTTTCTAAAAGAGATGTCTTTACATGAGGAGGGTTTAAGAGTTTATCTTGTGGTAAATATCTTGGATCTATTCTTTGAAAGGTGAAGCTTATTGATTTTGTACTTTCTACATAAAGTATAAATGAAAGAGCCTTCCTTCTTGTTGGCTTCATTTGAATCTAACGAATAAAATGGAATTTATGGATTTTCAATTAATGAGAATTGCATAGAGACCCGAATTTTTGTTGATTATTTTGTTTTTTTGTTTAAACCTTAGTGTCAAAAGATTTTTCAAAAGTAACAAATGTTGGTCTTTTGTTTTCTCGAGTTTTATACTTTGAGATTGAGTCGAATTAGTGGATCTTCCTATCATTGGACTTTCCATGATTCTTAACTTGAGTTTCAAAACTTTCTTTATCATGTGATGAGGAATGAATTTTAGTGATATCAGTTTTTGGTATCAAAGTGTTTAAAGGTCTTTGAAGTTGAATTGTGCCAACTTTGAGGGTTGAAGTTTTTGACTTGTGTTCAAAACCCTTATTTTCGAAAATTAAATTGAGAATTAAGTGAAGTTTTACTAAAAAGATTTTTCTTATTTATGACAAGAAATCTTATAGGCTTTGAGATATATTCTTGAAGTTTACATATTTGGTCTTTGGAAAATTTGATTTTCAAATGGTCACTTATGAAGATGGCATTGTTGAGTCATTGAGGTTTAAGAATGATTTATGTTAAATTGAGTATTATGAAGCAAATGTCATAGTTGAATGAGGAACTTTAATTTCCTACTTCATTATAATTATGGTGTTCTCATTACTTTATTTTCCATAGATTGTTTTGGTAAAAAAGTGATTTTTGTTTATTCCAAGTACAATTTGGAAAAGGGTTTTTAGAAAGATTCTAAAAGTTGTTGTCCATTTTTGGAAAGTGATAATTTTCAAGTTTCCTTTTTAAAGTGAGTCAAAAGTAATTTTTCAAATTTTAACTATGTGGTAAAAGGTTAATACCCGAATTTTTGCTGACTTTTTGCATGTGTGTGTGTGTGATTTATGTGAAATTCTAAGCCTAGTTGGTTTTGAATTTTTGAGTCATAGTATAGCCGAAATTGTGAAGTTAGAAATTAGGGTTTCCTAGTCCTAGTTGAACTTGAATTTTGGTTGTCTATTTGTGTTACACTTGGAGACCTATTTGGTCTTGTATTTGTTTGTTCACATGGCTAAAAATTTTAGCCCTAAAATTTAGGTCATTGAATCCAAATTGTGTTATGATTTGAGTCCTATTTGGTTTTGGATTTTTGTGTTCACATTGGCCGAAAATTTGCTACTTTTGTTTCCTAATTGTAATACAATTTTATAGTGTGTTTTATTTGAGTCCTACTTGGATTTAAATACTAATTTTCGTATGTGTTAAATTATAATTGCGGTAAGATTATAATTAGAGTTTTAAAGTGAGTCTATTTTCGAAAACTATTGAGATAAGGAAGTCTTATCCTAATCTGAAAATTTTTTTTGAGTCTTCTAATACAATTGTGCATGTGTCTGGCCATGTATTTTGAGTCCTATTAGTAGTAGGGGGTCGAAAATTTTATCTCTAATAAGTAGGGATGAATTTTCCTAATTTGTGTCCAAAAAGGATTATGTTTACCTAATTTTAAGGACTCTATCCTTGTCTATATATATGAGGCCGATTTTTTCTTCTTCTCTATTCCATATTTTTTTACTGAATTTTATCTATTAAAGGGGGGAATATTTTAGAGAAAATTTAGGTCGTATCTTGTAGGAGTTTTCTTGCACAAAAAGACTTGCTTTGCCTATAAATAGGGGTGCTATTTTTCAAAAATTCTCACATCACTCTACTCCAATCTTCTTCTTCTTCTTGCTGCCGAGATCAAAAGCGAAAAACAAGAGAAGCACTTTTCTCTTTATTCTGGAATTTTGAGAGTTAGTGTTCTTAAAAGCACAAGAGAGCTTTTGTTTTTGGGGAGAGCTTTATTCGAACCTTCCTTTGGTTCTTGGGGGGGTTTCAGCCGAACCAAACTTTGGTTCTAGGGTTCAAGGAGTTTTTGTGTAGTCAACAAGGCACATTACTTCTTTTGTTGGTGGTTTCTCAGAGTTGTTGAGCAAAAATGTCATCCGGAGTTGCTGGTTGTACTCAAGTTGCTTCAAAGAGTGTAGAGGGTCGCATGAAGGCTCAAGTACAGCTCATGAAGAGTCAAATTGACTTCTTACATGATGCTTTGGCCGAGGTTAAGGAGGCAAACCGAGACTTGTCTCAATTGCTTTCAGATCAGCAAGATAAAGCTATGGTAAGTTTTGAGAAAATTGCTGAAAATTTAAGAGTCTTATGTGATCGTTTTGAAGTAAAACAAGTACCCTCGTATGCTGGAATGTTGCAAGTGTCCTTTGTTTTATGGTTGTCATAGAGACTATGATACTGGGGAAAAGAGCATAGAGAATTTGTTTGTGTTGCTTAACATAGAGAAAGAGAGTGAGAAAATAGCCTTAGCTATAGGTTGTTTTCGTTCTAGTGCTTTGAATTGGTGGAAGCTAGTTTAAAATATCTATTCGCATCATTGGTATCGTAATTTGGATGATTGGCATGATTTGAGAAGTGCTTTGTGAGAAAGATATGCTGGTACTAACACCTTTGATGAAGCAAAAGTGAAGTTGCTCAATTGTAAGCAGAATGGTAGATCAATTCAATCTTACTTTGAGGAATTAGAAGGGTTGTTTCTGAGTTCAGAAGTGGATGAGAATGACTACATGTTGACAGATCGTTTCCACTATGGCTTGGACAAGGGGTTCAAACAACACCCAAAGATAAGGAGGCAATCAAGGCTCTATGAGGCATATTATGCTGCCTTAGAAGTGGAGAGAGAGCATGATACTTCTTGTGGTTGGAATGGTCTAATTGAGGATCAGGGGTTGATGTTTGGCGCTGAAGATGGTGATCAACGGACATGTATCTTCCGTACTAAGTGTTCAGTTAGGTGGTCCAATGAAGTTGATTTGGTAATCGACGGTGGGTCGAGTACTGATTGTATAAGTGAGGAATTTTGCATAGCAAATGGAATCAAGATGGATCCGCGTATTAGACCATACAAGCTTCAATGGTTGAGTGAAGAGATGGTTGTGGATGTCACTAAGAAGGCCATGGTATCTTTTCAGATTGGTGAGTATACGGATGAAATTTACTTTGATGTAATTCCTATGTCTCTTTGTGATATTTTGCTAGGTAGGCCTTGGCAGTCAGATGTAGATGCTGTGCACCATTGCTCGAAAAATATCTTTGTCTGTACTAAAGAGGACAGAAAATATATTCTTAAGCCTTTGGCTTATGAAGAATCTGAATCTGTGCGAGAGAAAAGACGTAAGATAACCTATACACAAGGGAGAGAAAAAGTCGAGAGAGCGACGCAAGAAAGTAAAAAGGGTCACGCTGAGGTAAGACTTGAGACGAGAAAAAACCCTGAAAATAGCGTGGAAACAGAAAAAAATGCATGCAATGAGAGAAAATCAGAGTGTGGTGAGGGTGAGGATTTTACTAACCCTTATATCTTGTTTGTTCCTTGTGCAGGTATAGAGGTTGATGATTCGAGGACGAATCCTCTTAAAGAAGGAGGGGATGATGAGAATCATGTAGCCTTCCATGGTGATTCTCCTAGTGAGGGGAATGAACTAGTCCTTCATTCTAGTTTTGGAATGCCAAGTTTGCTTTGCAGGCTAATCAAGGAAGAACGGATGGATCTAGACTACCTATGTGATATGGAGTTGGTTCAAGAGAGCTATGATCAAGATGATGAGAATGTCATTACCTTTGGGGTTCAAACCAAAGGAGATGATGACCTCATGGAAATAAGTGCTCAAGAGAATCAAGAGAGTTTGACTCTGTGTGCTCCATGAATATCATTGATCAAGCTAGTAAGAAGAGTCATTTAGGTTCTTGAATGGACGACCTATTTGATCAATGTGTTCAAAATTGAGTCCATTGCTACACAATTGGGTAGGTTGCAAACTATCTTAATTGTTTCAAGTGTTTTTCCAATCTTTTAGAGTCAATAAAGAGAATTCTACAAGTTTTGGTGTAAATTGGAGTTTTCTACAACTTAAGGGGCGCAAGACCAATATTCCACTTTTGGAAGGGCGTTCTAGACATTTTACTTCAACAATTTGGAAGCTGAATTTCGAGATTTAGTTATTGTCTAAGTGTAGGAGTTATTTTCGAGTTTTATCTAGTTAGATAAGCCATGTGGGCTGAATAAAGCTAGAGTGTTTTGATTAGGAGTCTTAGATTCCTTCTAGATATTATCTTACTTGAGGATAAGTCATTTAGATAAGGTTCCTAGATTTTAGATAGAGTCAAAGAGATCAAATACTCTTCTACTTCTACTCCTTGAGAAATAAGATTAGAGAGTCCTAATTGATCTTCTTCTATTGGTGCTGGCCGAAATTCTAAAGCCTATAAATAGGAGGCTTGGCCGAAATTTCAAAGCACCCTTGAGTGGTCATTTTTGTTGTCTCTTTTGAGAGTTTTCTTGTGAGGAATTTTTGTTAAATGGAGTGTCCATTTTTCGTGTCAAGTATGATTTAGCCAAGAGGGTTTTCCTCTTGTCTTGGATATTTTTGATCTTGCAGAAGCCGTTCTTTTTCAAGTATGCTTCTTGATAGAATTGTTTTAAAACAAAACTTATTTTCATACTACTTCTAGTAGTTCGATTGATGAGCCTTTCTTTTGGCTTGGTGTTTGAATTTCATGATGAATGTGTTCATGAGTTCCATTGTGGGGTTTGTCCTACTTTTGTTGCATGAGTTGTGCTTTGGCATTAGCATTTTGAGATAGTGTATGTGTTGCATATCTTTGGTTGGTTATGAAGATTACTAATCAATAGTATTCCTTCATAGTTGGGCATTGTTTGACTCTTCATGAGCTGTACTTGAGCCTCCATGCGACCCTCTACACTCTTTGAAGCGATTTGAGTACAACCAGCAACTCCGGATGACATCTTTGCTCAACAACTCTGAGAAACCACCAACAAAAGAAGTAATGTGCCTTGTTTACTACACAAAAACTCCTTGAACCCTAGAACCAAAGTTTGGTTCGGCTGAAACCCCCCCAAGAACCAAAGGAAGGTTCGAATAAAGCTCTCCCCAAAAACAAAAACTCTCTTGTGCTTTTAAGAACACAACTCTCAAAATTTCAGAATTAAGAGAAGAGTGCTTCTCTTGTTCTTTTCTCTTTTGATCTCGGCAGCAAGAAAGAAGAAGAAGATTGGAGTAGAGTGATGTGAGAATTTCCGAAAAACAGCACTCCTAGTTATAGGCAATGCAAGTCTTTTTGTGCAAGAAAACTCCTACTAGATAGGACCTAAATTTTCTCAAAAATATTCCCCCCTTTTAATGATGAAGGCTGCTCGACAATGTGGAATAAAGAAGAAGAAAAACCGGCCTCATATATATAGACAAGGATAGAGTCCTAAAACTTAGGTAAACATAATCCTTTTTGGACACAAATTAGGAAAACTCATCCTACTTATTAGAGATAAAATTTTCGACCCCCCTACTACTAAAAGGACTCAAATACACGGCCGCACACATGCACAATTGTATTAGAAGACTAAAAAATTTTCAGATTAGGATAAGACTTCCTTATCTTAATAATTTTTGAAAATAGACTCACTTTAAAACTCTAATTATAATCTCACTGAAATTATAATTTAACACATGCAAAAATTAGTATTTAAATCCAAGTAGGACTTAAATAAAACACACAATAAAATTGTATTACAATTAGGAAACAATGGCTGCAAATTTTCGGCCAATGTGAACACAAAAATCCAAAACCGAATAGGACTCAAATCATAACACAATTTGGACTCAATGACCTTAATTTTAGGGCTAAAATTTTCGGCCATGTGAACACACAAATACACCAAATAGGTCTCCAAGTGTAACACAAATAGACAACCAAAATTCAAGTTCAACTAGGACTAGGAAACCCTAATTTTTAGCTTCACAATTTCGGCTATACTATGACTCTAAAATTCAAAACCAACTAGGCTTAGAATACCACATAAATCACACGCACACGCATGCAAAAAGTCAGCAAAAGTTCGGCTATTAACCTTTTACCACATAGTTAAAATTTGAAAAATTACTTTTGACTCACTTAAAAAGGAAACTTGAAAATTACCACTTTCCAAAAATGGACAACAACTTTTAGAATCTTTCTAAAAACCCTTTTCCAAATTGTACTTGGAATTAACAAAAATCACTTTTTACCAAAACAATCCATGGCAAATAACGTAACAAGAACACCATAATTATAATGAAGTAGGAAATTAAAGTTCCTTATTCAATTATGACATTTGCTTCATAATACTAAATTTAACACAAATCATTCTGAAAACTCAATGACTTAACAATACCATCTTCATAAGTGACCATTGAAAATAAACTTTTCCAACAACCAAATATGTAAACTTTAAGAATACATCTCAAAGCCTATAAGATTTCTTGTCATAAATTAAGAAAATCTTTTTAGTAAAACTTCACCCATTTTTCGATCATACTCTTGAAAATCAAGGTTTTAAAACACAAGTCAAAGACTTCAATCCTTAAAGTTGGCACAATTCAACTTCAAAGACCTTAAAACACTTTGATACCAAAAACTGATGTCACTAAAACTTCATTCCGCATCACATGACGAGGAAGGTTTTGACTCAATCTCAAAGTGTAAAACTCGAGAAAACAAGAAAACCAACATTTGTTACTTTTGAAAAATCTTTTGACACTAAGATTAAACAACAAAATTCGGTCTCTATGAAATTTTCATGAATTGAAAATCCATAAATTCCATTTTACTCATTAGATTCAAATGAAACCAACAAGAAGGAAGGCTTTTTCATTTATACTTTATGTAGAAAGTACAAAATCACTAAGCTTCACCTTTCAAAGAATAGATCCAAGATATTTACCACAAGATAAACTCTCAAATCATCCTTATGTAAAGACATCTCTTTAGCAAGAAAAGGCTATCTCAAGCAAGAAGCTCTTCTTTGGCATCATTTCTCTCTTTAAAGATCCAACACATAAGATCCACCAACTTGCTCATAGGAGAAACTGTTCTCTACTTGCAAATCAAGGATAAATTTCAAGATGTAGCGCCCACTTTGATTAGATACCAAAGTACCATCATCAAGCTCTCGCATAGACCTCAAAATAACACCACAAGATCAAACAAATGTGTAAGAAGTCTCGCACAACCACACAAAAGACAAGATCAATTTTGAAAACGTAGTTTTCACAAGAATTTGATTTATTTTTTCAACATCCCATTCCAAAACAAGAAGGAACCTTGAAACAAATAAAGATAGTACTACTCGTTAAGTAGCACAAAGCTCGATCACCACACCAAGTAACGGATTCCGTGGTAATTCAAGATATTCTCAAAACCAAGAACTATGAAGTCCTCAACTAAGAAGAAATCTCTCAAAAATCAAACTGATAATAGGAATTGACATGATAATATCAATTAATACCATCACTAAGATAATCCAAGCTCTGATACCAAGAAACTGATAGCAATCTCGTAGACGAAGCAAATTTCGTTAATGCAACCATCAACAAGAAAGTACGAAGATAATTTTGTCTATCCCGTGAAACTCAAAAGAGTGCGGAAAATTCACAGTAAGACGATCGTTTATCTAAGTGATTTTATCTCTTAACTCAAACCAAGCAAAGAACACATTATCCATGAAAGATTCAAATTAAACTACAACCCACGCTAAGAATAGCAAGGACACCATTCAATATACTCGATCAGTCATCTATCAAGAGACTCAAGAAAGGTAGGAGCAAACAATGCCCAACTATGAAGGAATACTATTGATTAGTAATCTTCATAACCAACCAAAGATATGCAACACATACACTATCTCAAAATGCTTATGCCAAAGCACAACTCATCCAACAAAAGTAGGACAAACCCCACAATGGATCTCATGAACACACTCATCATGAAATTCGAACACCAAGCCAAACGAAAGGCTCATCAATCGAACTACTAGAAGTAGTATGAAAATAAGAGGTTTAGTTTTAAAACAATTCTATCAAGAAGCATACTTGAAAAAGAACGGTTTCTGCAAGATCAAAAAGATCCAAGACAAGATGAAAACCCTCTTGGTTTAATCATACTTGACACGAAAAATGGACACTCCATTTAACAAAAATTCCTCACAGGAAAAACTCTCAAAAGAGACAACAAAAATGACCAGTCAAGGGTGCTTAAGAAATTCGGCTAAGCCTCCTATATATAGGCTTGAATTTTCGGCCAGCACCACTAAAAAGAAGACCAATTAGGACTCTCTAATCTTATCTCACAAGGAGTAAAAGTAGAAGAGTACTTGGTCTCTTTGACTCTATCTAAAATCTAGGAAACCTTATCTAAATGACTTATTCTCAAGTAGGATAATATCTAGAAGGAATCTAAGATTCCTAATCAAAACACTCTAGTTTAATTCAGTCCACATGACTTATTTAACTAGATAAAAATTCGAAAATTGACTCCTAGACTTAGACTAACTCTAATCTCGAAATTCAGCTCCAAATTGTGGAAGTAAAATGTCTTGAACGCCCTTCCAAAAGTGGAATATTGGTCTTGCGCCCCTTAAGTTGTAGAAAATTCCAATTTACTCCAAAACTTGTAGAATTCTCTTTATTGACTCCAAAAGATTGGAAAACACTTGAAACAATTTAGATACTTTGCAACCTATCCAATTGTGTAGCAATGGACTCAATATTGAACACTTTGATCAAATAGGCCGTCCACTCAAGAACCTAAATGACTCTTCTCACTAGCTTGATCAATGATTTTCATGGAGCACACAGAGTCAAACCCTCTTGATACTCTTCAGCACTTATTTCCATGAGGTCTTCATTTCCTTTGGTTTGAACCCCAAAGTTAATGACATTCTCATCACCTTGATGATAGCTCTCTTGAACCAACTCCCTATCACATAGGTAGTCAAGATCCATCCTTTCTTCCTTGATTGGTTTGCAAAGTAAACTTGGCATTCCAATACTAAAATGAAGGACTAGCTCATTCCCCTCACTAGGAGAACCTCCATGGAAGGCTACATGATTCTCATCAATCTCCTTGTCTAACTCTTATTTGATGGTAGCCAGATTTTAAATCCACTTTAGAAAAGATAGTAGCACCATAAAGATCTTCAAGCATATCATTTAATCTAGGGATTGGATGTCTATACTTAATAGTTATCTTATTAACAGCACGAAAATCTATGCACATACGCCACGTACTATCTTTCTTAGGCACAAGTAAAACAGGATCAGCACAAGGGCTGAGAGATTCTTGAATTTGACCTTTAGCAAGGAGTTCTTCAACTTGCTTTTGTAGTTCCTTTGTTTCCTCAGGATTTGCTCTATAGGCAAGTCTATTCGGGATGACTGCGCCAGGAATTAGATCAATTTGATGTTCTATTCCTCGTATAGGAGGAAGTTCATTAGGCCTCAGGGAATATATCCTCGTACTCTTTAAGTAGCCTCTGAAACACCTTAGGCAAATTGCTAGGAACTTCGGTTAGTAAAACAGAATTATCACGAAAAAGATATTTGACCTCACGTGGATCAATTCACGAGTTCAATGGTGGAACAACCCAAATCAAGAATGAAGAGATCTATTTCTAACGAAACAGAGACCCCTTAGAAAATTGTGTAGGAAAACCCAATAGATATGAGATCTATGAGCTCAAATACCAAGATTCGAAAGATCCAATGCTAAAAGACGCCACTATCAAGTGAACTAAACAAGATAGATAAGTCTAACAATTGTCACAACACATATGCAACAACTAAACAAAGAAGTCCTCACAAGAACTCCACGAAAGGAATAAAATCCTAACCAATTTCACTCAGGAAAATATCAATGACACAAGGTGTGTTGGACAAGAGAATTTCGGTCCCTAATTATAGAGGGGGTGGCCGAAATTTCTTCCCAAGAAGTAGAGGAAGAACACAACTCTTCACCTCTATTCCTATCTCTAAGAATTTGAAATGAAATAAAACTCTAAAGACTCCTAGTTATCTTAAGTGATAAGATAACGAACCTAGACACTTTTACTAGTCTTAAAACATTTAAGACTTGTAGGAATTAATTAAAAGTCAAAATACAAAGAGATAATCTCTTTGAAAGATTTCAATGGATAGAATCTCCCTTGAGTTAAAACTCTATCATTATCTTCTTTGTAGAGTGATCTTAGCCATCCATCTTGATGTAGTCTTCATCCAACGGTTGAGTAGACATCAAAAGTTGACTCCTTATTGTAGGAAACTCGAAAACAAGATAAAAAGAATCATCCCAAATATTATCCTTTAAAGAGATAAAAGTCTTCTCTTTCAAAGAGATAAAATTTGAATGATCTCACCCCTAAACTTTAGGGAGCAATTCGACCAACATGAGGAGATGTGGCCGGCGGTCCCTTTGAGGATTGAGGGCCAAATTTCTTCTCTCCAAATGGGCCAAGTCCATTTGGTGTCACTTGCAGCAAATTAATAGTCTTGGGCTTGTAATCTTCAAGCTTAATTTCCTCCTTAGCCCATGTAGTAACAATGAGACTATTAAGTGATTTATTCATCCTCTTGTGACTAGCACGAGTCATTGGTCCAACAATGTTTGAGAGTGGATCACGGATGTAAGGATTATTCTTTAAAACAGCATCTTTAGATCCTCCATTAGCATTCACGACCTCAACTTGCTCGTCCTCTCCATTATTGATAGCAACATGTCCCTCTCCATTAGTGTTAGCTAGATGGTCTTCATCAGAGAGGTTTGCAAAGGATTCCATAGTTCCTTATAAATCGCCTGTAGTAGCCAGTTAATCCTAGAAATCCCCTCAAACTCTTAACAGAAGTAGGAACAGGCCAGCTATTGATACATTCCACCTTCTCTTTATCCATGCTTACACCATTTGCTAAAACCAAATGTCCCAAATATTCTACTGAAGGTTGGGCAAAAGAGCATTTAGATCTCTTTGCATACAACTAGTGAGATCTCAGGATTTGAAGAACTTCTCTCAAATGTGACACATGCTCATCCATGATGTGGCTGTAAACTAATTTGCCATCAAAGAACACAAGCACAAATCTTCTGAGCTGATTCTGAAAGATTTTATTCATGAGTGATTGAAAAGTGGTTGGTGCATTTGTAAGGCCAAAACGCATGACCAGAAACTCATAATGCCACTGTGAGTCTAAAAAGCAGTCTTATGTACATCTTCTTTATTGACCAAAATCTAGTAGGACCCTGATCTAAGATCCAACTTAGAAAAAACAGTTGCACCATTAAGCTCATCAAGTATTTCTTCAATGACTGGAATGGGAAATTTATCCTTGATGGTCATGTCATTTAATCGTCTGTAGTCTATAAACATTCTCCAACTCCCATCCTTTTTCTTAACCAGGATCACAGGTGAAGCAAAAAGGCCCTTACTCAGCTGTTCTATTCCTTGCTCTAACAATTCAGAAATCTGTTTTTCTATCGCTGATTTATGAGCATGAAGGCATCTATAAGGGTGCATTTTAAATGGTTGAGCTCCTTGCTTGAGTGGAATCTGATGATCTACTATCCTGCTGGGAGGAAGAGTGTTTGGAGTAGCAAACACATCACAATACTCATCCAACAGTTTACTGATGTGGTCAGGAAGTGGAATCTCCACTATATGAGAATCCCCTTGATCACTGTTTGGCTGAAGCTGCAAACTCATCAACATTTGCCTCCTTTCTTTAGTAAATTCACAACAGTCTCTATCCCTTACCAACTTCATGCTGGATCCTCTTTCACTTCCTTGTAAAATGTACTATCTCCAAAACTTGCTCAATCTAACATGCATTTCAAATGTAATGGGATTGTAATGCTTCATCCAGTCAACACCCAAAATCATGTCATAGCCACTCAACTTCATTGTCTTCAAATCATAATTGAACTTGTAATCCATGATCTTCCAATGTAAATTTGGGCAAATCAAGTTTCTGGAAACCTTGTTCCCATCCCCAACAGTAATAGTAAACCTTGGGCATTCTTTAAAAGGCAAACTCATCTTCTGAACCAATCTTCCATCAATGAAACTGTCAGTATTGCCATAATGAGGATCTGAACAATTTGACCATCAATCCTTCCTACTAACAGAATAGTTTTTCTTACTGCTATCCATAAAAACCCGTGCAAGGAACCCTCTTTAATAGTTAAATCATTCAGGTCAATACCCTCATCAATCAATAATTCAGGAACATCTAATTCCTCCTTATTCCCCAATTCTTCTTCTTCAGTCATGATTATGATATTAAAATGCTTGTACTTAGAAACATGTCCAGGAGCAAACTTCTCCCCACATTTGAAACACAATCTATTATTAGTCCTATACTGATACTCCTCTGGGCTAAGTCTCTCAACAAAATTAGGATTAATGGTTTTACTAGACTTAGTTGCCATTCTTGAAGAATTAGCAGACTTAACAGGAAAGGAAGGAGTCTTGGTTACCTGAAAAGAAGGGGTTTTTTGCTTCTTGACGCTCAATTCCAAGTTTTGTTTCGTAGTAGAGCTAACTTGAAAGCTGCTATAAGTGTTTGTGAAGAGAACATCCCGATTGTTGGCCGTAATTCTTCTTTTAGTCCACTTATAAAACTGTGGATGAAATACTCTTCAGAAAGATGAGGATCTTTCATAAGCATCCTTGTTCTGAGTTCCTCGAATTTGTTCTGATAAGCCTTGACTGATCCTGACTGAAAAAGCTTGTTAAATTCCTCTATTGGACTCATTTCCTCCAAATCAATGAATCTTTTCAGTAATTCTGATCAGAATTCTGTCCAAGAAAGCTTTTCTTTGGTCAATTTGATTAACTGGTACCAAGTGTCAGCCTGATCTTTTCTAGGTACAATTTGACATGATCAACCTTTTGTTCCTCAGAGATCTGATGAAGAATGAAAAACTTGGTGCATTTCCTAGGCCAATCTCTGGGTTGTTCTCTGGTTAATACTGGAAGTTCAATCTTTGGTTGAGTATACCATTACAGTCCCGCCTATTTGTCTTTAACCGTTTCTTGAACTTCCACCGCCTTGCCTTTGTTAACTTCTTGCAAATTGGCCGATTTCTCTGGTGAAACGAGAATTGTTGTTCGTCCTGAGTGAGATGCCCCATTTTGAATCGGCAGTCTCTCCATTATCATCGGATTGTTCAAGATTGCGCTCCTCGCCTGTGAAGTTGAGATCAAGATCTTCAATTGTTGACAAATTTTTGCCAATTAAGAGTCTGTACTGGCGAATTTTGACTCAAAATGGTTCTTGAACTCCTCACTGTTCACCTTGTGCTCCACTGATTGTTGCCGGAGCTCTGTAGATACCTCCGTCAACTTCTGTTCCTGCTGGCAAAGCTAATCGTCAATCTTCTTTTGAGAACGTGTCTGCATCATACTGACTGGTTACAAAGCCAAGAATCGAAAAATGGATCGACGCAGACACGTTTTGGTTACCACTAGTTCTGCATTCTGAAGTTCATAGTCATTCATCCAATGAGGAGGTTTTGAAATTCTAGAACTTCTTCTAAGGGTTGTAATGTCTAAGAGTGACTCAGTGGATGAAGGATTAGGTTGAGAAAAAGAAACATTATTATTAGGAAGCCTTTCTGATTTAGAATCGATAGTTTGGATATAAGGAAACACATCCTCATGAAAGATTACATCTCTAGAGATAATGATCCTTTTTGAGTCCATATCATAAATTTTATATGCCTTTTGGCCTGAGGGGTATCCAAGGAAAATGGTTTTAATAGCTCTAGAATCAAATTTGTCTTTTTGAGGACCAACATTAGTTGCATAGCTAAGACAACCAAAAACTCTCATATGAGAAAGATCTGGCGGTTTCTTGAAGAGTACTTCATAAGGACTTTGATTGGCTAATATAGATGTAGGAAGTCTATTTATGATATATGTAGCTGTAAGGATAAAATCACCCCAGAAGATTTTAGGTAAACCTACTTGAAACAAGAGAGATCTAGCAACTTGAAGTAAGTGTCTATGTTTGCGTTCTACTACACGATTCTGTTGTGGTGTATAGACACATGGTTTTTTATGAACAATGCCCACAATTTTAAAGAAACACTGATATTCAGAACTGAGGAATTCTGTTCCATTGTCTGTTCTGATCATTTTGATAGGAACTGTAAACTGAGTTTTAGCAAAGGCATAGAAATTTTGCAGAATTGACAAGGTTTGTGATTTATGTTGCATAAGAAAGGTCCAAGTGGACCTACTGAAATCATCTAATATGGTAAGAAAGTAGTTTGCACCACTTAGGGATTTTTTATGATAAGGCCCCCATATGTCAACATGTATAAGATAAAAAATATCAGAACTTTGTATTGAACTAAGAGGAAAACTCAATCTGTGCTGTTTGGATAAAGGACAAATGTCACAAGCAAGTTTATTTTGTGACTTACAATTCTGAGATATAGCTAATTTCTATAAAACATCATTTGAAGGATGTCCTAATATTCTATGCCAAATGGCAAAGCCATCCTTTGTAACTAAACATGAGTAATGAACTGAATTTGATCTAGGCTGTAACAAAAGTGGGTGATTCACATGGGTTGACACAAACTGATGGATGATCTCTTTGGTGAATGACTTCTGACTAAGAATGTAGAGCTTGTTGATAACCTTTCCAACAGCAACTATCACTCTAGTCTGTTGGTCCTGCAACACACAGAATGTTGAGGAGAAAAAACAGTCTATTTTATATGCAACTGCAAGCTTATTCACAGAAATGAGATAATAGTTGAAAGTAGGGGATATGTAATGCTTCTGTAAGGGTAAAATCTGGTGAAAGAGGTAGTTCCCTTGTGTGGTCTACTGTTCTAATACTCCCATCAGGTAAACAGACAGGTGTTAAGCCAGCAACTTTCTGATATGACATAAACAAATTCAAACTAGAACTCATGTGACTTGTTGCACCACTATCCAAAATCCACACTATTAAGGCAACTTGTTCCAAGGTACTAAGTTTATTAAAGGAACTCATACCTACAAAGTCCTTATAGTGTGCAAAGTTGATATGTTCTGTTGAAGTTTCAGGCATCTTTCCTTTTACTATTTTGCTCACCTCCAGCTGTAAAGCTTGCATCTGATTCAAGATGTTCTGCAGATTCCCAGACTGATCCCCATTCTCTTGGTCAAAAGGTGTTTCCACCATATGTGCTGCTGCTGGTTTTGATTGAGTGTAAGGTGTTTCTACTAACTAATTTCTAGGCCACCATTCTGGATAACCATGTATTTTAAAGCATGTTGCCTCTATATGACCATTTCCCTTGCAGTACTCACATTTCAACAACCTCTTGGCTGCCTTATCAAGTCTGAATCCATTTCCTCTACTTGAACCTCCTGTGTTACTCATCTTTCCTGGAAAGGCAGTATGATTAAATGTTGCAAATGATCCAGTGCTATTGAAACCTCTTGGATTTTGTAAGTGATTCTGATAACTTGGACCTCCAAATCCTGAATGACTAACTGGTCTATTGCTAACTGCATTGTACTGATTCCCCTTCTAAGCAATCATGGCACTGTGATTAGCATTCTCATTATAGATCATGTTCACATTGATAAGAATCTTGAGGCAAAGGTGGCAGATTTATCTCGACGCGCAAGCTATAAATATCCCAGGACTTGAAAACTTGCAAATCCAATATTATGAACTCCAAAACTCACGAAAAAAATAAAAGAAAAGAAGAGATGCAAACCACAAAAATTTGCACCAAAATGGGATGGAAAGGTTTAGAAGATGTAGAAAGTGTTTAAGGCTATCAATCCAATCGGTCACCTCTCTAACAATCCTATCCCTTCGATTTATGGATAGAACGACTAGCGAAAAGGCTCCAATGAACAACTAACAAAGCTCCACAAGTAGAAAAACACCTATTCTACTCGCATGCATCAACAAAGCACAAGCTTGTGTGCAATGCACTAACCTTCAAAAAGAATAGAAAAAGAACAAAGAGTTTCCTCTCGTCTCATATTGAAATATCAAATTCATCAAAGGTACCAATAAAATGCTGGCCAAGCACCCGTATTTATAGTAGAGGGGGGCCGAAATTCTCCTATGAAATAGGAGAAGACTTTGATCTGATAGCAATCTCGTAGACGAAGCAAATTTCGTTAATGCACCCATCAACAAGAAAGTACGAAGATAATTTTGTCTATCCCGTGAAACTCAAAAGAGTGCGGAAAATTCACAGTAAGACGATCGTTTATCTAAGTGATTCTATCTCTTAACTCAAACCAAGCAAAGAACACATTATCCATGAAAGATTCGAATTAAACTACAACCCACGCTAAGAATAGCAAGGACACCATTCAATATACTCGATCAGTCATCTATCAAGAGACTCAAGAAAGGTAGGAGCAAACAATGCCCAACTATGAAGGAATACTACTGATTAGTAATCTTCATAACCAACCAAAGATATGCAACACATACACTATCTCAAAATGCTTATGCCAAAGCACAACTCATCCAACAAAAGTAGGACAAACCCCACAATGGATCTCATGAACACACTCATCATGAAATTCGAACACCAAGCCAAACGAAAGGCTCATCAATCGAACTACTAGAAGTAGTATGAAAATAAGAAGTTTAGTTTTAAAACAATTCTATCAAGAAGCATACTTGAAAAGAACGGTTTCGCAAGATCAAAGATCCAAGACAAGATGAAAACCCTCTTGGTTTAATCATACTTGACACGAAAAATGGACACTCCATTTAACAAACATTCCTCACAGGAAAAACTCTCAAAAGAGACAACAAAAATGACCACTCAAGGGTGCTTAAGAAATTCGGCCAAGCCTCCTATTTATAGGCTTAGAATTTTCGGCCAGCACCACTAAAAAGAAGACCAATTAGGACTCTCTAATCTTATCTCACAAGGAGTAAAAGTAGAAGAGTACTTGATCTCTTTGACTCTATCTAAAATCTAGGAAACCTTATCTAAATGACTTATCCTCAAGTAGGATAATATCTAGTAGGAATCTAAGACTCCTAATCAAAACACTCTAGTTTAATTCAGTCCACATGACTTATTTAACTAGATAAAAATTCGAAAATTGACTCCTAGACTTAGACTAACTCTAATCTCGAAATTCAGCTCCAAATTGTTGAAGTAAAATGTCTTGAACGCCCTTCCAAAAGTGGAATATTGGTCTTGCGCCCCTTAAGTTGTAGAAAATTCCAATTTACTCCAAAACTTGTAGAATTCTCTTTATTGACTCCAAAAGATTGGAAAACACTTGAAACAATTAAGATAGTTTGCAACCTATCCAATTGTGTAGCAATGGACTCAATCTTGAACACTTTGATCAAATAGGCCGTCCACTCAAGAACCTAAATGACTCTTCTCACTAGCTTGATCAATGATCTTCATGGAGCACACAGAGTAAAACTCTCTTGATACTCTTTAGCACTTATTTCCATGAGGTCTTCATCTCCTTTGGTTTAAACCCCAAAGTTAATGACATTCTCATCACCTTGATCATAGCTCTCTTGAACCAATTCCCTATCACATAGGTAGTCAAGATCCATCCTTTCTTCCTTGATTGGTTTGCAAAGTAAACTTGGCATTCCAATACTAGAATGAAGGACTAGCTCATTCCCTTCACTAGGAGAACCTCCATGGAAGGCTACATGATTCTCATCATCCCCTCCTTCTTTAAGAGGATTCATCCTCGAATCATCAACCTCTATACCTGCACAAGGAACAAACGAGATATAAGGGTTAGTAAAATCCTCACCCTCACCACACTCTGATTTTCTCTCATTGCGTGCATTTTTTTCTGTTTCCACGCTATTTTCATGGTTTTCTCTCGCCTCAAGTCTTACCTCATCGTGGCCCTTTTTACTTTCTTGCGTCACTCGCTCGACTTTTTCTCTCCCTTGTGTATAGGTTATCTTACGTCTTTTCTCTCGCACAGATTCAGATTCTTCATAAACCAAAGGCTTAAGAATGTATTTTCTGTCCTCTTTAATAAAGACAAAGATATTCTTCGAGCAATGGTGCACAGCATCTACATCTGACTGCCAAGGCCTACCTAGCAAAATATCACAAAGAGACATAGGAATTACATCAAAGTAAATTTCATCCCTATACTCACCAATCTGAAAAGGTACCATGGCCTTTTTAGTAACATCCACAACCATCTCTTCACTCAACCATTGAAGCTTGTATGGTCTAGTATGCGGATCCATCTTAATTCCATTTGCTATGCAAAATTCCTCACTTACACAATCAGTACTCGACCCACCGTCGATTACCAAATCAACTTCATGACCACCCAACCGAACACTTAGTACGGAAGATACAAGTCCATTGATCTCCATCTTCAGCGCCAAGCACCAACCCCTGATCCTGAATTGGACCATTCCAACCACAAGAAGTATCATGCTCTCTTTCCACTTCTAAGGCAGCATAGTATGCCTCCTAGAGCCTTGATTGTCTCCTTATCTTTGGATGTTGTTTGAAACACTTGTCCAAGCCATAGTGGAAACGGTCTGTCAAGATGTAGTCGTTCTCATCCACTTCTGAACTCAGAACTCAGAAACAACCCTTCTAATTCCTCAAAGTAAGATTGAATGGATCTACCATTCTGCTTACAATTGAGCAACTTCACTTTTGCTTCATCAAAGGTGTTAGTACCAGCATATCTTTCTCGCAAAGCACTTCTCAAATTATGCCACTCATCCAAATTACGATACCAATAATGCGAATAGATATTTGAAACTAGCTTCCACCAATTCAAAGCATTAGAACGAAAACAACCTATAGCTAAGGCTATTTTCTCACTTTCTTTCTCTATGTTAAGCAACACAAACAAATTCTCTATGCTCTTTTCCCAAGTATCATATTCTCTATGACAACCATAAAACAAAGGCAATGACACTTGCAACATTCCAGCATACGAGGGTACTTGTTTAACTTCAAAACGATCACATAAGACTCTTAAATTTTCAGCAATTTTCTCAAAACTTACCATAGCTTTATCTTGCTGATTTGAAAGCAATTGAGATAAGTCTCGGTTTGCCTCCTTAACCTCGGCCAAAGCATCATGTAGGAAGTCAATTTGACTCTTCATGAGCTGTACTTGAGCCTCCATGCGACCCTCTACACTCTTTGAAGCGATTTGAGTACAACCAGCAACTGCGGATGACATCTTTGCTCAACAACTCTGAGAAACCACCAACAAAAGAAGTAATGTGCCTTGTTTACTACACAAAAACTCCTTGAACCCTAGAACCAAAGTTTGGTTCGGCTGAAACCCCCCCAAGAACCAAAGGAAGGTTCGAATAAAGCTCTCCCCAAAAACAAAAACTCTCTTGTGCTTTTAAGAACACAACTCTCAAAATTTCAGAATTAAAGAGAAGAGTGCTTCTCTTGTTCTTTTCTCTTTTGATCTCGGCAGCAAGAAAGAAAAAGAAGATTGGAGTAGAGTGATGTGAGAATTTTCGAAAAACAGCACTCCCAGTTATAGGCAATGCAAGTCTTTTTGTGCAAGAAAACTCCTACTAGATAGGACCTAAATTTTCTCAAAAATATTCCCCCCTTTTTAATGATGAAGGCTGCTCGACAATGTGGAATAAAGAAGAAGAAAAACCGGCCTCATATATATAGACAAGGATAGAGTCCTAAAACTTAGGTAAACATAATCCTTTTTGGACACAAATTAGGAAAACTCATCCCTACTTATTAGAGATAAAATTTTCGACCCCCCTACTACTAAAAGGACTCAAATACACGGCCACACACATGCACAATTGTATTAGAAGACTAAAAAATTTTCAGATTAGGATAAGACTTCCTCATCTTAATAATTTTCGAAAATAGACTCACTTTAAAACTCTAATTATAATCTCACTAAAATTATAATTTAACACATGCAAAAATTAGTATTTAAATCCAAGTAGGACTTAAATAAAACACACAATAAAATTGTATTACAATTAGGAAACAATGGCTGCAAATTTTCGGCCAATGTGAACACAAAAATCCAAAACCGAATAGGACTCAAATCATAACACAATTTGGACTCAATGACCTTAATTTTAGGGCTAAAATTTTCGGCCATGTGAACACACAAATACAAGACCAAACAGGTCTCCAAGTGTAATACAAATAGACAACCAAAATTCAAGTTCAACTAGGACTAGGAAACCCTAATTTTTAGCTTCAAAATTTCAGCTATACTATGACTCTAAAATTCAAAACCAACTAGGCTTAGAATACCACATAAATCACATGCACACACATGCAAAAAGTCAGCAAAAATTCGGCTATTAACCTTTTACCACATAGTTAAAATTTGAAAAATTACTTTTGACTCACTTAAAAAGGAAACTTGAAAATTACCACTTTCCAAAAATGGACAACAACTTTTAGAATCTTTCTAAAAACCCTTTTCCAAATTGTACTTGGAATTAAAAAAAATCACCTTTTACCAAAACAATCCATGGCAAATAAAGTAACAAGAACACCATAATTATAATGAAGTAGGAAATTAAAGTTCCTTATTCAATTATGACATTTGCTTCATAATACTAAATTTAACACAAATCATTCTGAAAACTCAATGACTTAACAATGCCATCTTCATAAGTGACCATTGAAAATCAACTTTTCCAACAACCAAATATGTAAACTTTAAGAATACATCTCAAAGCCTATAAATTTCTGGTCATAAATTAAGAAAATCTTTTTAGTAAAACTTCACCCAATTTTCGATCATACTCTCGAAAATCAAGGTTTTAAAACACAAGTCAAAGACTTCAATCCTTAAAGTTGGCACAATTCAACTTCAAAGACCTTAAAACACTTTGTTACCAAAAACTGATATCACTAAAAGTTCATTCCGCATCACATGACGAGGAAGGTTTTGACTCAATCTCACAAGTGTAAAACTCGAGAAAACAAGAAAACCAACATTTGTTACTTTTGAAAAATCTTTTGACACTAAGATTAAACAACAAAATTCGGTCTCTATGAAATTTTCATTAATTGAAAGTCCATAAATTCCATTTTACTCATTAGATTCAAATGAAACCAACAAGAAGGAAGGCTTTTTCATTTATACTTTATGTAGAAAGTACAAAATCACTAAGCTTCACCTTTCAAAGAATAGATCCAAGATATTCACCACAAGATAAGCTCTCAAATCCTCCTTATGTAAAGACATCTCTTTAGAAAGAAAAGGTTATCTCGAGCAAGAAGCTCTTCTTTGGCATCAATTCTCTCCTTAAAGATCCAACACATAAGATCCACCAACTTGCTCATAGGAGAAACAGTTCTCTACTTGCAAATCAAGGATAAATTTCAAGATGTAGCGCCCACTTTGATTAGATACCAAGGTACCATCATCAAGCTCTTGCATAGACCTCAAAATAACACCACAAGATCAAACAAATGCGTAAGAAGTCTCACATAACCACACAAAAGACGATCAATTTTGAAAACGTAGTTTTCACAAGAATTTGATTTATTTTTTCAACACCCCATTCCAAAACAAGAAGGAACCTTGAAACAAATAAAGATAGTACTACTCGTTAAGTAGCACAAAGCTCGATCACCACACCAACTAACGGATTCCGTGGTAATTCAAGATATTCTCAAAACCAAGAACTATGAAGTCCTCAACTAAAAAGAAATCTCTCGAAAATCAAACTGATAATAGGAATTGATATGATAATATCAATTAATACCATCACTAAGATAATCCAAGCTCTGATACCAAGAAACTGATAGCAATCTCGTAGACGAAGCAAATTTCGTTAGTGCAACCATCAACAAGAAAGTACGAAGATAATTTTGTCTATCCCGTGAAACTCAAAAGAGTGCGGAAAATTCACAGTAAGACGATTATTTATCTAAGTGATTCTATCTCTTAACTCAAACCAAGCAAAGAACACATTATCCATGAAAGGTTCGAATGAAACTACAACCCACGCTAAGAATAGCAAGGACACCATTCAATATACTCGATCAGTCATCTATCAAGAAACTCAAGAAAGGTAGGAGCAAACAATGCCCAACTATGAAGGAATACTATTGATTAGTAATCTTCATAACCAACCAAAGATATGCAACACATACACTATCTCAAAATGCTTATGCCAAAGCACAACTCATCCAACAAAAGTAGGACAAACCCCACAATGGATCTCATGAACACACTCATCATGAAATTCGAACACCAAGCCAAACGAAAGGCTCATCAATCGAACTACTAGAAGTAGTATGAAAATAAGAAGTTTAGTTTTAAAACAATTCTATCAAGAAGCATACTTGAAAAAGAACGGTTTCTGCAAGATCAAAAAGATCCAAGACAAGATGAAAACCCTCGTGGTTTAATCATACTTGACACGAAAAATGGACACTCCATTTAACAAAAATTCCTCACAGGAAAAACTCTCAAAAGAGACAACAAAAATGACCACTCAAGGGTGCTTAAGAAATTCGGCCAAGCCTCCTATTTATAGGCTTAGAATTTTCGGCCAGCACCACTAAAAAGAAGACCAATTAGGACTCTCTAATCTTATCTCACAAAGAGTAAAAATAGAAGAGTACTTGATCTCTTTGACTCTATCTAAAATCTAGGAAACCTTATCTAAGTGACTTATCCTCAAGTAGGATAATATCTAGAAGGAATCTAAGACTCCTAATCAAAACACTCTCATTTAATTCAGTCCACATGACTTATTTAACTAGATAAAAATTCGAAAATTGACACCTAAACTTAGAGTAACTCTAATCTCGAAATTCAGCTCCAATTTGTTGAAGTAAAATGTCTTGAACGCCCTTCCAAAAGTGGAATATTGGTCTTGCGCCCCTTAAGTTGTAGAAAATTCCAATTTACTCCAAAACTTGTAGAATTCTCTTTATTGACTCCAAAAGATTGGAAAACACTTGAAACAATTAAGATAGTTTGCAACCTATCCAATTGTGTAGCAATGGACTCAATCTTGAACACTTTGATCAAATAGGCCGTCCACTCAAGAACCTAAATGACTCTTCTCACTAGCTTGGTCAATGATTTTCATGGAGCACACAGAGTCAAACTCTCTTGATACTCTTTAGCACTTATTTCCATGAGGTCTTCATCTCCTTTGGTTTGAACCCCAAAGTTAATGACATTCTCATCACCTTGATCATAGCTCTCTTGAACCAACTCCCTATCACATAGGTAGTCAAGATCCATCCTTTCTTCCTTGATTGGTTTGCAAAGTAAACTTGGCATTCCAATACTAGAATGAAGGACTAGCTCATTCCCCTCACTAGGAGAACCTCCATGGAAGGCTACATGATTCTCATCATGATCTCTAACTCTATTCCTACTTGAAAGAACTAAAAATCAACTTAACCTCTAATTGACAACTTGTGTCTTATCTAAGACAGCAATGTATCTTGAAACCTTTATAGACTTAAGAAACACTAGTCTAATGAAAATAAAACTCCAAATACAAAGAGATATTCTCTCAAAAGAATCTTATCCTTATCTTGAAAAGAATCTTCCTTAGTTATCAACTCTATCAATATCTTCTTTGTAGAGTAATCATAGCCATCCAATCTTGATCTAATCTTCATCCAACGGTTGAGAGTAGACACCAAGGAATAGACTTCTTATTTTGAATAAACTCTAAATTAGATAAAAGAGAATCATATCAAATCTTATCCTTCCATGTGATAAGATTTAAATGATCTTATCTCTAAATGATAGGGAATCTTCCAAATTTTATCCTCCCACAAGTGTGATAAGATTTAAATAATTTTATCCCTAAAAGATAGAGATTCCAACTCCTAAAAATTAGGAGATAGAGCTGATGTGCTCATAATTTATCTATTCTTAATATCCCTTTATGCGAGATTTTGCCAATGTTTTGAGTACAAATATGCTATTTATATGATTTCATCTTTGATTGTAGGACTTTTACTCAAATGGAAGAATTGTTGAAATTGTGGCTAAAATGAAGATAGAAGCAACTTAAAGGGGAGAATTGAAGATTTGATTAATTAACAAGAAAGAAATTAGAACACTTGAAGATTTAGAGGACTGAATTGCAATTTTTGTGTTTCTTCTTATAATTTGGCCGAAACAAAGGTGAAGGTGCGGCTGATTGGAGTTGAAATTGGGTAAGAATTTTAATCCCAATAGTATTTGGGGAAACAAGTTTTCTTCCTCTCTAAGAAGTAGGGTTTGACGGAAGCCTATAAAAGAGGATAAGGGTTTTATTTTTATCACCGAACTTGACCGAAAACTCACATCTCCCTCATGGCTGCAAAACACTCCCCCGCCGCTCCACCTTCCTGCTACTGCAACTCCTCTGCCGACCTCCACCTTGACCACCACAAACACAAGCTTCTCCTCCTTGCTCACCTCACGCAACACCAGCTTCCCATCGCCTTTGTTTCCTCTCACCCTCCACGCAGATCACCACCCTCACGTTTCCACCAGCCTCCATTAGCCACAACTTCTAGCACCAATACACGCCATCATCATCATCCATCAAGGAAGCCGCGCATCAAGAGCATTACACGTGGAAAGGAGCAAAGTTTGGGATTTATCCATCGCGATTAGATTTCGGTGACATTGTTCTTCTTCCGGGTTTTATTGTTTTTGTTTTGTTTATTAAATTTTAGACCTTTTAGATGATGATGCTCAATATTATTGAACTATTTTGCATAATGTTTAGAGGCTAAAGTTCTATAACCTAGGGCTTGGGTGTAACCACCGAATTTATTTGGTTTATTTGATTCTTTATTATTTGATTTTTCCATTAATTAATATCTGTTATTCTTGTTTTAATCCGTGTAAGTAATTGGCCACTATTTATATGTCTGAATATACTAATCGAAGTAGCGAGAGTGGAAGATTAGTATTAGTTCGTAGGAATAATAGACTTAGGTTGTAAGCTACGAGAGTAAGATTATAACTTTTGCAATGTTTGATTCTTAATGGTCTTAATGTGCTTTAGTTTAATCCCTATAGTCACGAGAGTAGTCATAGGGTTAATCTAAGTAAGAGAATTATAACACCAGAGTGTATAGTTCTTAATTAGGTGAGTCGTTGTGAGATTAATGGAAGTTAAAAGTCAAATACTTATTAATTGCACTAAACCAAATATTCGGTAGGTGAAACCAATGTCCTAGGTTTTCCCAACTTGATTATTTCAACCTTTGAAAGTAGTTGCAAATTTTAGAGTTTTAGGTTAGTTTTATTTAATCCAAAAATTTGAAATCATCCTTTATCTAGATAATAATAGGAGTAATTTATACCTAGTAATTAGTATTCCTTCTCTGTTGGTACGACCCTATTTTCCGCTATACTAGTGTTAAGTAGGTGAATTTATTTGACTAGTTGTGATGACGGCTTGTCAAATTTGGCGCCGTTTCCGGGGATGAAAGCTATTATCAAATTCAGATTACTTTCTTTTATTAGTTTAGATTTGTTTTTGTTTTATTTATTTTATTTTCTTGCTATTTTAGTTATTTCTTTCAAATATTTTTGTCTTGTTTTTATATGCGAAGTGCTAATTCTGAGACTTTGCAATTTGATCCAGAAATCGAGAGAATAGCTCGTGCGAATAGAAAAGAAGCAAAACTAAGAAAGGAGAAGAATCAGAGTGAAACCATGGGCGATAGAGTAAACAATCGGACACTGAGGGATTACTTCACACCTACGGAGAATGTTGCTAGGTCAAGTATTACTAGGCCTACCATTGCTGCAATACCTTTGAGCTCAATCCAGCATTGATCCAGATGGTGCAGCAGAATCAATTCTCCCGTTTTAACAATGAGGATCCAAATGCGCATATTGACAACTTTTTAGAGATCTGTGATACTGTTAAGATAAATGGTGTGACGTCAGATGCAATCCGGCTGAGATTTTTTCCTTTCTCGCTGAGGAAAGCGAAGAATTGGTAGAATACTTGCGATCCTGGTTCCATCACAACTTGGGATGAGCTCTACAAGGAGTTCCGGATCAATTTCTTCCCACCAGATAAGGCAGCAAAATTGAGAAATAGAATTATTGGGTTTTTTCAAGAAGATGATGAGACATTCCATGCTGTATGGACAAGATTCAAGGAATTGCAAAGAAGATATCCTCATCATGGTATTGAGAAAAGTACTCTTGTTCAGACTTTCTATCAAGGATTGACAGATTTTGTAAGAAACAATGTGGATGCTACAGCTGGAGGTTCATTGATGGATTAGTCAATTGATGAAGCCTATGAATTGTTTCAAATTATGGCAAAGAATAGGAATGATGAGAATCATGTAGCCTTCCATGAAGGTTCTCCTAGTGAGGGGAATGAGTTAGTCCTTCATTCTAGATTTGGAATGCCAAGTTTACTTTGCAGGCCAATCAAGGAAGAAAGGATGGATCTTGACTACCTATGTGATAGGGAGTTGGTTCAAGAGAGCTATGATCAAGGTGATGAGAATGTCATTAACTTTGGGGTTCAAACCAAAGGAGATGAAGACCTCATGGAAATAAGTGCTGAAGAGTATCAAGAGAGTTTGACTCTTTGTGCTCCATGAAGATCATTGATCAAAGCTAGTGAGAAGAGTCATTTAGGTTCATGAGTGGACGGCCTATTTGATCAAAGTGTTCAAGATTGAGTCCATTGCTACACAATTGGATAGGTTGCAAACTATCTTAATTGCTTCAAGTGTTTTTCCAATCTTTTGGAGTCAATAAAGAGAATTCTACAAGTTTTGGAGTAAATTAGAGGTTTCTACAACTTAAGGGGCGCAAGACCAATATTCCACTTTTGGAAGGGCGTTCAAGACATTTTACTTCAACAAATTGGAGCTGAATTTCGAGATTAGAGTTACTCTAAGTTTAGGTGTCAATTTTCGAATTTTTATCTAGTTAAATAAGTCATGTGGACTGAATTAAATGAGAGTGTTTTGATTAGGAGTCTTAGATTCCTTCTAGATATTATCCTACTTGAGGATAAGTCACTTAGATAAGGTTTCCTAGATTTTAGATAGAGTCAAAGAGATCAAGTACTCTTCTATTTTTACTCTTTGTGAGATAAGATTAGAGAGTCCTAATTGGTCTTCTTTTTAGTGGTGCTGGCCGAAAATTCTAAGCCTATAAATAGGAGGCTTGGCCGAATTTCTTAAGCACCCTTGAGTGGTCATTTTTGTTGTCTCTTTTGAGAGTTTTTCCTGTGAGGAATTTTTGTTAAATGGAGTGTCCATTTTTCGTGTCAAGTATGATTAAACCACGAGGGTTTTCATCTTGTCTTGGATCTTTTTGATCTTGCAGAAACCGTTCTTTTTCAAGTATGCTTCTTGATAGAATTGTTTTAAAACTAAACTTCTTATTTTCATACTACTTCTAGTAGTTCGATTGATGAGCCTTTCCTTTGGCTTGGTGTTCGAATTTCATGATAAGGGTGTTCATGAGATCCATTGTGGGGTTTGTCCTACTTTTGTTGGATGAGTTGTGCTTTGGCATAAGCATTTTGAGATAGTGTATGTGTTGCATATCTTTGGTTGGTTATGAAGATTACTAATCAATAGTATTCCTTCATAGTTGGGCATTGTTTTCTCCTACCTTTCTTGAGTCTCTTGATTAATGACTGATCGAGTATATTGAATGGTGTCCTTGCTATTCTTAGCGTGGGTTGTTGTTTAATTCGAATCTTTCATGGATAATGTGTTCTTTGCTTGGTTTGAGTTAAGAGATAGAATCACTTAGATAAAAAATCGTCTTACTGTAAATTTTCCGCACTCTTTTGAGTTTCACGGGATAGACAAAATTATCTTCGTACCTTCTTGTTGATGGTTGCATTAACGAAATTTGCTTCGTCTACGAGATTGCTATCAGTTTCTTGGTATCAGAGCTTGGATTATCTTAGTGATGGTATTAATTGATATTGTCATATCAATTCCTATTATCAGTTTGATTTTCGAGAGATTTCTTCTTAGTTGGGGACTTCATAGTTCTTGGTTTTGAGAATATCTTGAATTACCACGGAATCCGTTAGTTGGTGTGGTGATCGAGCTTTGTGCTACTTAACGAGTAGTACTATCTTTATTTGTTTCAAGGTTCCTTCTTGTTTTGGAATGGGGTGTTGAAAAAATAAATCAAATTCTTGTGAAAACTACGTTTTCAAAATTGATCTTGTCTTTTGTGTGGTTGTGCGAGACTTCTTACACATTTGTTTGATCTTGTGGTGTTATTTTAAAGTCTATGCGAGAGCTTGATGATGGTACGTGGGTATCTAATCAAAGTGGGCGCTACATCTTTAAATTTATCCTTGATTTGCAAGTAGAGAACTGTTTCTCCTATGAGCAAGTTAGTGGATCTTATCTGTTGGATCTTTAAGGAGAGAATTGATGCCAAAGAAGAGCTTCTTGCTCGAGATAGCCTTTTCTTTCTAAAGAGATGTCTTTACATAAGGAGGATTTGAGAGTTTATCTTGTGGTAAATATCTTAGATCTATTCTTTAAAAGGTGAAGTTTAATGATTTTGTACTTTCTACATAAAGTATAAATGAAAAAGCCTTCCTCCTTGTTGGTTTCATTTGAATCTAATGAGTAAAATGAAAATTTCATAGAGACCGAATTTTGTTTAATCTTAGTGTCAAAAGATTTTTCAAAATTAACAAGTGTTGGTTTTCTTGTTTTCTCGAGTTTTACACTTTGAGTTTGAGTCAAAAACTTTCTTTGTCAAGTGATGAGGAATGAGTTTTAGTGATATCAGTTTTGGTATCAAAGTGTTTTAAGGTCTTTGAAGTTGAATTGTGCCAACTTTAAGGATTGAAGTCTTTGACTTGTGTTTTAAAACCTTGATTTTCGAGAGTAGGGTCGAAAATTGAGTGAAGTTTTACTAAAAAGATTTTCTTAATGTATGACAAGAAATCTTATAGGTTTTGAGATGTATTCTCAAAGTTTACATATTTGGTTGTTGAAAGTTTGATTTTCAATGGTCACTTATGAAGATGGCATTGTTAAGTCATTAAGTTTTCAGAATGATTTGTGTTGAATTTAGTATTATGAAGCAAATGTCATAATTGCATTATAATTATGGTGTTCTTGTTACTTTATTTGCCATGGATTGTTTTGGTAAAAAGTGATTTTTGTTAATTCCAAATACAATTTGGAAAAGGGTTTTTAGAAAGATTCTAAAAGTTGTTATCCTTTTTTGGAAAGTGGTAATTTTCAAGTTTCCTTTTTAAGTGAGTCAAAAGTAATTTTTCAAATTTTAACTATGTGGTAAAAGGTTAATGGCCAAAATTTTGCTGACTTTTTGCATATGTGTGCGCGTGATTTATGTGTTATTCTAAGCCTAGTTGGTTTTGAATTTTAGAGTCATAATATAACCGGAATTGTGAAGCTAAAAATTAGGTTTTCCTAGTTCTAGTTGAACTTGAATTTTGGTTGTCTATTTGTGTTACATTTGGAGACCTATTTGGTCTTGTATTTGTGTGTTCACATGGCCGAAAATTTTAGCTCTAAAATTAAGGTCATTGAGTCCAAATTGTGTTATGATTTGAGTCCTATTCGGTTTTGGATTTTTGTGTTCACATTGGCCGAAATTTGCAGCCATTGTTTCCTAATTGTAATACAATTTTATTGTGTTTTTTATTTAAGTCCTACTTGGATTTAAATACTAATTTTTGTATGTGTTAAATTATAATTTCAGTGAGATTATAATTAGAGTTTTAAAGTGAGTCTATTTTCGAAAACTATTAAGATAAGGAAGTATTATCCTAATCTGAAAATTTTTTAGTCTTCTAATACAATTGTGCATGTGTGTGGCCGTGTATTTGAGTCCTTTTAGTAGTAGGGGGGTCGAAAATTTTATCTCTAATAAGTAGGGATGAGTTTTCTTAATTTGTGTCCAAAAAGGATTATGTTTACCTAAGTTTTAGGACTCTATCCTTGTCTATATATATGAGGCCGGTTTTTCTTCTTCTTTATTCCACATTGTCGAGCAAACCTTCATCAATTAGGGGGGAATATTTTTGAGATAATTTAGGTCCTATCTTGTAGGAGTTTTCTTGCACAAAAAGACTTGCATTACCTATAACTAGGAGTGCTGTTTTTCGAAAATTCTCACATCACTCTACTCCAATTTTCTTCTTCTTTCTTGCTGCCGAGATCAAAAGAGAAAAGCAAGAGAAGCACTCTTCTCTTTAATTCTGAAATTTTTGAGAGTTGTGTTCTTAAAAGCACAAGAGAGTTTTTGTTTTTGGGGAGAGCTTTATTTGAACCTTCTTTTGGTTCTTGGGGGGGTTTTTGGCCGAACCATACTTTGGTTCTAGGGTTGAAGGAGTTTTTGTGTAGTAAACAAGGCACATTACTTCTGTTGTTGGTGGATTCTCAAGATTGTTGAGCAAAGATGTCATCCGGAGTTGCTGGTTGTACTCAAATCGCTTCAAAGAGTGTAGAGGGTCGCATGGAGGCTCAAGTACAGCTCATGAAGAGTCAAATTGACTTCCTACATGATGCTTTGGCCGAGGTTAAGGAGGCAAACAGAGACTTGTCTCAAATGCTTTCAAATCAGCAAGATAAAGCTATGGTAAGTTTTGAGAAAATTGCTGAAAATTTAAGAGTCTTATGTGATCGTTTTGAAGTTAAACAAGTACCCTCGTATGCTGGAATGTTGAAAGTGTCATTGCCTTTGTTTTATGGTTGTCATAGAGAATATGATACTTGGGAAAAGAGCATAGAGAATTTGTTTGTGTTGCTTAACATAGAGAAAGAGAGTGAGAAAATAGCCTTAGCTATAGGTTGTTTTCGTTCTAATGCTTTGAATTGGTGGAAGCTAGTTTCAAATATCTATTCGCATTATTGGTTTTGTAATTTGGATGATTGGAATGATTTGAGAAGTGCTTTGCGAGAAAGATATGCTGGTACTAACTCCTTTGATGAAGCAAAAGTGAAGTTGCTCAATTGTAAGCAGAATGGTAGGTCCATTCAATCTTACTTTGAGGAATTAGAGGGGTTGTTTCTGAGTTCAGAAGTGGATGAGAACGACTACATGTTGACAGACCGTTTCCACTATGGCTTGGACAAGTGTTTCAAACAACATCCAAAGATAAGGAGACAATCAAGGCTCTATGAGGCATACTATGCTGCCTTAGAAGTGGAAAGAGAGCATGATACTTCTTGTGGTTGGAATGGTCCAATTGAGGATCAGGGGTTGGTGTTTAGAGCTGAAGATGGAGATCAACGGACTTGTATCTTCCGTACTAAGTGTTCGGTTGGGTGGTCCAATGAAGTTGATTTGGTAATCGACGGTGGGTCAAGTACTGATTGTGTAAGTGAGGAATTCTGCATAGCAAACGGAATTAAGATGGATCTGCATACTAGACCATACAAGCTTCAATGGTTGAGTGAAGAGATGGTTGTGGATGTTACTAAAAAGGCCATGGTACCTTTTCAGATTGGTGAGTATAGGGATGAAATTTACTTTGATGTAATTCCTATGTCTCTTTGTGATATTTTGCTAGGTAGGCCTTGGCAGTCAGATGTAGATGCTGTGCACCATTGCTCAAAGAATATCTTTGTCTTTACTAAAGAGGATAGAAAATATATTCTTAAGCCTTTGGCTTATGAAGAATCTGAATCTGTGCGAGAGAAAAGACGTAAGATAACCTATACACAAGGGAGAGAAAAAGTCGAGCGAGTGACGCAAGAAAGTAAAAAGGGTCACGATGAGGTAAGACTTGAGGCGAGAGAAAACCATGAAAATAGCGTGGAAAAAGAAATAAATGCACGCAATGAGAGAAAATCAGAGTGTGGTGAGGGTGAGGATTTTACTAACCCTTATATCTTGTTTGTTCCCTGTGCAGGTATAGAGGTTGATGATTCGAGGACGAATCCTCTTAAAGAAGGAGGGGATGATGAGAATCATGTAGCCTTCCATGAAGGTTCTCCTAGTGAGGGGAATGAGTTAGTCCTTCATTCTAGATTTGGAATGCCAAGTTTACTTTGCAGGCCAATCAAGGAAGAAAGGATGGATCTTGACTACCTATGTGATAGGGAGTTGGTTCAAGAGAGCTATGATCAAGGTGATGAGAATGTCATTAACTTTGGGGTTCAAACCAAAGGAGATGAAGACCTCATGGAAATAAGTGCTGAAGAGTATCCAGAGAGTTTGACTCTTTGTGCTCCATGAAGATCATTGATCAAAGCTAGTGAGAAAAGTCATTTAGGTTCATGAGTGGACGGCCTATTTGATCAAAGTGTTCAAGATTGAGTCCATTGCTACACAATTGGATAGGTTGCAAACTATCTTAATTGTTTCAAGTGTTTTTCCAATCTTTTGGAGTCAATAAAGAGAATTCTACAAGTTTTGGAGTAAATTGGAGGTTTCTACAACTTAAGGGGCGCAAGACCAATATTCCACTTTTGGAAGGGTGTTCAAGACATTTTACTTCAATAATTTGGAGCTGAATTTCGAGATTAGAGTCATTGTCTAAGTCTAGGAGTTATTTTTGAATTTTATCTAGTTAAATAAGTCATGTGGACTGAATTAAGCTAGAGTGTTTTGATTAGGAGTCTTAGATTCCTTCTAGATATTATCCTACTTGAGGATAAGTCATTTAGATAAGGTTTCCTAGATTTTAGATAGAGTCAAAGAGATCAAGTACTCTTCTACTTTTACTCCTTGTGAGATAAGATTAGAGAGTCCTAATTGGTCTTCTTTTAGAGGTGCTGGCGAAAAATTCAAGCCTATATATAGGAGGCTTGGCCGAATTTTAGAAGCACCCTTGAGTGGTCATTTTTGTTGTCTCTTTTTGAGAGTTTTTCCTGTGAGGAATTTTTGTTAAATGGAGTGTCCATTTTTCGTGTCAAGTACGATTAAACCAAGAGGGTTTTCATCTTGTCTTGGATCTTTTGATCTTGCGAAACCATTCTTTTCAAGTATGCTTCTTGATAGAATTGTTTTAAAACTAAACTTCTTATTTTCATACTACTTCTAGTAGTTCGATTGATGAGCCTTTCGTTTGGCTTGGTGTTCGAATTTCATGATGAGTGTGTTCATGAGATCCATTGTGGGGTTTGTCCTACTTTTGTTGGATGAGTTGTGCTTTGGCATAAGCATTTTGAGATAGTGTATGTGTTGCATATCTTTGGTTGGTTATGAAGATTACTAATCAATAGTATTCCTTCATAGTTGGGCATTGTTTGCTCCTACCTTTCTTGAGTCTCTTGATTAATGACTGATCGAGTATATTGAATGGTGTCCTTGCTATTCTTAGCGTGGGTTGTTGTTTAATTCGAATCTTTCATGGATAATATGTTCTTTGCTTGGTTTGAGTTAAGAGATAGAATCACTTAGATAAACGATCGTCTTACTGTGAATTTTCCGCACTCTTTTGAGTTTCACGGGATAGACAAAATTATCTTCGTACCTTCTTGTTGATGGTTGCGTTAACGAAATTTGCTTCGTGTACGAGATTGCTATCAAGGAATCAATGATTGAACTCGAGAAGTGTTTCCAAGAAGCCTGCTGGAATGTATGAAGTCAATGAACTAAGTGCCATGAATGCAAAGATAGATGCACTGACTAAGGTGATGGGTAATCTTGTAAATGCTAATGCGGTCTTCCATGCCACTGTCTGTGAGTTCTGTGGAGGTCCTCATTTGAGCTCTAAATGTATGCAACTAGCAAGTGCAGAATATGTCTCTAATTTCAGCAAGCCTCAGTAGCAGAACAATCCGTACTACAACACATACAATCCTGGGTGGCGAAATCATCCAAACTTTTCTTGGAATAATCAAGGGGCTCAAGACTTTAATGCAAGACCTCAAAACCCTCCTGGTTTCCAAGCAAAGTCATACCAATCTGCACCTAAGTCAGCAACGGAGGCAAGTTTGGAGAGAATGGAGAAATTGTTGAGTGAAAACAATGAACGGTCTAACAGAATAGAAGCAAGGTTAGATCACTTGAGTACTCCTCATAGGACCTTGGAGATGCAAGTGAGTCAAATGGCCTCCGCCATGAATACGCGTGGGCAAGGTCAACTGCCAAGCAAGTCTGGAATCAACCCTCGTGAAAATTGTAGTGCTATCATGTTGAGAAGTGGGAAGCAGTTGGGTGACAAGGAGGAACCAAAGACCACTGAAGTGAATGTGACCACTGATGAGAAGAAAGAAGAGAGTAAAGAGAGTGATGAAGAAAAAGTGGAGAAAGTGGAACAAGAGGAAGAAAAGATATATGTGCCCGCTTAAACCTTATGTTCCACCAGTGCCTTTTCCACAGAGACTCTATATGACCAAGCAAGATAAGCTATTTGAGAATTTCTTAAAATTTTTAGGCAATTGCATATTAACATTCCTTTTACAGATGCTTTAGGTTAGATTCCTGCTTATAGGAAGTTCTTGACGGAGATCATCTCAAACCGAAGGAAAGTGGAAGACTTTGAGACAATTGCATTATCTGAGGAGTGCAGTGCGGTTATTCAGAGAAAGTTGCCTCCAAAATTGAGTGATCCAGGAAGTTTCTCTATTCCTATCTCTATGGGTGATGTTTGTTTTGATAAAGCTTTATGTGATTTAGGTGCTAGTATTTCATTGATGCCTTTATCTGTTTGTAGAAAGCTTGGGTTGAAACATTTGAAACCAACTAACATCACTTTGCAATTAGCTGATAGGTCCATAACTCATCCGAAAGGGATTTTGGAAAACGTTCTAGTAAAAGTGAAGAAATTTTATATCCCTGTTGATTTTGTTATGTTAGATATGGAAGAAGATGCTAATGTGCCAATTATTTTAGGTAGACCATTTCTAGCTACAGCTGATGCTGTTATAGATGTTGAAAATGGGAGTTTAAAATTTCATAATGGAGAAGAATCTGTGGAGTTCTCTTTTTTCTGAAAATTACAAAAGCCCTACATTTACTCATCATGTGTTTAGGGTAGATATTCTTGAGGAGCTAGATAAAACTGATGTTTTCATTGCTAATTCTAAAGATCCTCCTGACATATGTATCAGTGATGTAGGCACAGATAGAAATGGAAGAAGAATGATGTATGAAAGAGTTTCACACTCTTTGATTGAGCGTCCACCTGATTGATTAGCCAAATAGTCCGGCTCATGACTTTAAAGAAGCGCTTATTGGGAGGCAACCCAATTCTTTATTTTGCTTTATTTTTCTTTTTCTTTCGTTAATCAGTTGATGGTTAAGTTTTTTGTTCCTGATTATCTGGAGATCTTTGATTTCTTGATTTTCGTGGTTTTTCTTAATCATCTATTTTTTTGGTTTGTTTTTCTAATTTACTTTAGTTTGCAATTAGGTTTGTTGGAAGTGCAAAACTCTAGTGTCCAGTGGTTCTAAAAATGAAACATCCAAAATTCTGAAGAAATTGATCGTGTGCTTAGATAGCAGCTGTAACAGTTTATTCAACAATTCCGGTCCTCTGTTTTGAATTCCGAAGGTTGTGTCGTTTCTTTTCATTCTTTTTGTTTATGTCTTTTCTTTTCTTTTCACTTGGTTTTCTTGTCTTTTGTGTTTTATACATTGAGGGCAATGTATGCTTTAAGTTTGGGGGAGAGGAATATTTGTGTTTTGTATTGTGTTTTGTGTTTTTTTTTTTTTAAAAAAAACCCATTAAAATTGAAAAAATTGAAAAATCCAAAAAGGCCTATGATGAAGATGGTTTAATTATCTATAACATGTAAGAATTAGACTATTTTGAATTGTATTGCTTAACTTATGTATTTCTATATGTTTCTTTGAATACCCTGCTTTATATGCACTTAGTCGTGCCTGTGGGATAAGCGTAAAGTAAGATATAGTTGCATAAGTTTGATGTAGATATGCCATGAAAGTTGTGTTTGATTCACTCATACTTATATGATTTGTATGTGGAACCCATCATGTTGTGAAGGAAAAGCAAGGCATTAACCCAATATCAGTCTTAAAAACCTTATTGCTTTGACACTTTGTGTTAAGTAAGTTTGGGGGAGGGGTGTTGGTGGATGCTTCTGAGGTTAGGTTAAATTTAACGAGCGAGAAAGGAAGAGCATTCAATGTTGATGCTAGCCCATTGAGAGGTGAGGAAATGGCAACCATGAGTGGAGAGTCCTCAGGCCCGGTGTGGAAAAATAGATATGTAGACTGCCCTAAGTTGCTGAGCCACTATGTATAGGAGTGGAAAAATGCTCTGGGTAGTGACCTGAGTTGGAAAGAGTCCTGAAGAAAAGCCGCATGGACCGAAGAATGGGTTACGAGGGGGAATAGGTTGTCTGTGAGATAAGTCCTTCTACTTCATAGTATGTTTGCCGGTCCATTGCATTGAAATATGGTATGAAATGTGAGTCTGTTGTTAAAGTAAAATGGCATATTTGCAGTAGAGCTTTTGTTATCTATGTTAAATGTAAAGTGATGTCTCTAAGAAACGAATCGCACACAGACACAAGCGTGGGGGCTAAAAGTGCATATGGTTTGCATTTTGTTAGGTAGTGCATATTAGAGGTAGTCGAGGTCTTTGTGTAATATGATATTGAATCTCTGAGGCCGCTGAATTAAATAACTAAATGTTTTTGTTTGTTTTAATTATTGGGAATGCTTGAGGACAAGCAATATTTCAAGTTTGGGGGTATTTGATGTGCTCATAATTTATCTATTCTTAATATCCCTTTATGCGAGATTTTGCCAATGTTTTGAGTAGAAATATGCTATTTATATGATATCATCTTTGATTGTAGGAATTTTACTCAAATGGAAGCATTGTTGAAATTGTGGGCTAAAATGAGGATAAAAGTAACTTAAAGGGGAGAATTGAAGATTTGATTAATTAATAAAGAAGAAATTGGAACACTTGAAGATTTAGAGGACTGAATTGCAATTTTGTGTTTCTTCTTATAATTTGGCCAAAACAAAGGTGAAGGTGCGGCTGATTGGAGTTGAAATTGGATAAGAATTTTAATCCCAATAGTATTTGGGGAAACAAGTTTCCTCTCTAAGAAGTAGAGTTTGACGGAAGCCTATAAAAGGAGGATTAAGGTTTTATTTTTATTACCGAACTTGACCGGAAACTCACGTCTCCCTTACGGCTGCAAAACACTCCCCCGCCGCTCCACCTTCCTGCTGCTGCAACTCCTCCGCCGACCTCCACCTTGACCACCACAAACACGAGCTTCTCCTCCTTGCTCACCTCATGCAACACCAGCTTCCCATCTCCTTTGCTTCCTCTCACCCTCCACGCAGATCACCACCCTCACGTTTCCACCAGCCTCCATTAGCCACCACTTCCAGCACCAATTCACGCCATCATCACCATCCATCAAGGAAGCCGCGCATCAAGAGCAGTACACGTGGAAAGGAGCAAAGTTTGGGATTTATTCGTCGCGATTAGTTTTCGGCGGCATTGTTCTTCTTCCGGGTTTTATTGTTATTGTTTTGTTTATTAAATTTCAGACCTTTTAGATGATGATGCTCAATATTATTGAATTATTTTTTATAATTTTTAGAGGCTAAAGTTCCATAACCTAGGGCTTGGGTGTAGCCACCGAATTTATTTGGTTTATTTGGTTCATTATTATTTGATTTTTACATTAATTAATATCTGTTATTCTTGTTTTAATCCGTGTAAGTAATTGGCCACTATTTACATATCTGAAGATACTAATCGAAGTAGCGAGAGTGGAAGATTAGTATTAGTTCGTAGGAATAATAGACTTAGGTTGTAAGCTACGAGAGTAAGATTATAACCTTTGCAATGTTTGATTTTTAATGGTCTTAATGTGCTTTTGTTTAATTCCTATAGTCACGAGAGTAGTCATAGGGTTAATCTAAGTAAGAGAATTATAACACCAGAGTGTATAGTTCTTAATTAGGTGAGTCGTTGTGAGATTAGTGGAAGTTAAAAGTCAAATACTTATGAATTGAACTAAACCAAATATTCGGTAGGTGAACCCAATGTCCTAGGTTTTCCCAACTTGATTGTTTCAACCTTTGAAAGTAGTTGCAAATTTTAGATTTTTAGGTTTAGTTTTATTTAATCCAAAAATTTGAAATCATCCTTTATCTAGATAATAATAGGAGTAATTTATACCTGGTAATTAGTATTCCTTCTCTATGAGTACGACCCTATTTTCCGCTATACTAGTGTTAAGTAGGTGAATTTATTTGACTAGTTGTGACGACGGCTTGTCAAATTTGGCGCCGTTGCCGGGGAAGGCAGCTGATATCAAATTCAGATTACTTTCTTTTATTAGTTTAGATTTGTTTTTGTTTTATGTATTTTATTTTCTTTCTATTTTAGTTATTTCTTTCTAATATATTTGTCTTGTTTTTATATGCGAAGTGCTAATTCTGAGACTTTGCAATTTGATCCAGAGATCAAGACAACAGCTCGTGCGAACAGAAAAGAAGCAAAACTAAGAAAGGAGAAGAATCAGAGTCAAACCATGGGCGATAGAGTAAACACTCGGACACTGTGGGATTACTTCACACCTACGTAGAATGTTGCTAGGTCAAGTATTACTAGGCCTACCATTGCTAGTGTTAAGTAGGTGAATTTATTTGACTAGTTGTGACGACGGCTTGTCAAGAGCTGGCCTCCCTTGCTTGGTTTGTGGGTCGAAATTTCCTTCCTCAAATAGGCCTTATAACACATTAATAATCTTGGGCTTGTAACTTCCAGACTTGACATTCTCTTGAGCTAAACCTTTTGATATAAGATTATTAAGTGCACTTTTCATCCTTTTACTTGTAGCTCGAGTCATTGGGCCTCCAATGTTGGATAATGGATCTTGAACCACTCCTTGAGCTTGGACAGTTCTTGGAACCCGAACACCTTCATCATCTTGGACTTGATTACCATGGATGTTCACATCACAGATTCTGCTATTTTTCAACATTCAGCACCATTGCATAAACCTTCTTGACTTCTGGGAATGGATCAATTCATCAAAATATGATTTCTGACTTCATTATACATATCATTCAGTCCTGTTAAGAATTGCATCAATTTAATTCGATTCTCCCTTTTACTTATCTGCCTGTTGAACGACAAGTACAATCACCACAATCACAATCATCTGGTGGATCTACTAAAGCAAGTTCATCCCATAGCCTCTTCAACTTTGCATGATATGTAGCTAAAGATAGATTTCCTTGCCTGATTGTACAAATTTCTCGCCGGAGATTGTAGATCTGAGGTCCATTTCCAGTACCATACTATTCCTTTAACTCTTACCACAATACTTGAGCACTACTAGCCAAATTGTAATTATCTACTATTCCAGGTAACAGAGAATTGGGTATCCAGTTACCACTAGATCGTTGACTCGATTCCACTGTTCGTAGTCCGGCGATCTAGGGTTTGGTTGTGGAATAGAACCATTAATAAAGCCTAGCTTATTCTTGGTTCCAAGAGCTCTACAAACAGCATAACTCCATGAAACGTAATTATTATCAGTCAATTGAGAAATTACCAGCATAGTTGTCGAATTATCTGACGTCAGCAAGGTGAGCGGATGCACATATCCGGCATAGTCGACGATCTCTGTTTCATTCCTTTGATCATCCTCAGTTTCTTCATCAAATTCATGTTCTCCTCGTCGCATATCGCGATTCGCCCGTGTTCCTACCATTATTTCATACAAATTCTTTCCGATTTCAATTCAAGATTGCAACAGAAAAACTAAAACAACAGATTCCTACGCAGCGGATTCATATAGAGCAGGATTCACCTGCTCTGATACCATCTAGAATCATGAAAATCAATGACATTTTCATAAAGATTTGGGTAGAAATCAACAATTAGGGTTTGGGTGTAAATTGTACTGGAATCAAGAAGAATGATTATCTCATTAATTGTCTCGAATGATATTACAAAGATCCTGTGTATTTATTGTGTCAGAAACCGAGTCAATAGCTAACTGCCTAATTTAAATGGTATTTACCCAGTAAGCCCCTACAATCTAAGTCAATTACAGAAGAGATGGTCAACTTGTTGATTTATTACAAACAGGTCCTTGTGTTTGATTTTCCACCAATGCTGATTCTTCTACATCCCCCCCACAGGCTGGACCAAGAAGTGTGTTCTTCAGGCCAAGCTTGGGCAGCAAATGACTCAACTGAGGGAATGGAAGTTATTTGGTGAAGATATTAGCCAACTGAAGATCTGTGGAGACATGCAAAGGTACCAGAAAACCTTGCTGATAGTGATGCCTGACAAAAGGACAATCCACCTCAAGGTGTTTTGTCCTTTCATTAAAGATAGAATTCTCTGTGATGTAGATGGCTGATTGGTTACCACACCATAGAGGTATAGGCAGCTGAGAAGTGAGATGAAAGTCCTGCAGAAGATAAGAGATCCATAACAACTCCCTTGCTGTGTAACTCAAGCTTATGTATTCAGCTTCTGAAGAAGAAACTGAGAATGTGGTTGGTTGCTTTGATTTCTAGGAAATCAAGTACGAACCAAGAAAGATACAGTACCCAGTAACTGATCACCTATGGATGGGATTGAATTCATAATCTTCATCACAGTATGCTTCTACCTTGAAATCACTGGTGGATGAATAGAAAAGACCATAAGCTGGTGTTCCTTTGAGATACTTCAGGACATGAATCGGACCATCCCAATGAGATTGACATGGATTCTGAACAAACTTACTCAATTGCTGCACTGAATAAGTAATATCAGGCATGGTAAATCCCAGATAGAGAAGCTGACCCACAAGTTTTCTGTACTAAGAATGCTGCTCAATGACCAAGATATCATCAACATGGAGGATAGAAGATTCATCTGAGCCAATGACCAAGATATCATCAACATACACTATCAAGGCAAAGAAGCAAGTAGAATCTGACTTCATAAACAAGCAAGGATCATTTCTTGACTGCTTGAAACCATACTGATTCATTTTGGTGGTAAATTCTGTATTCCATTGCCTGGAGGCCTGTTTCAAGCCATACAGGGAATGTTTCAACTTGCATACTTGTGTAGTTGTTCCCTTTTGATAACCATTAAGAAGAATCATGTAAACTTCTTCATCCAAGAAACCATGCAAGATGGCATTATTTATGTCTAATTGATGAAGAGACATGTTTGAGGCTGCAGCAATTGCCAGAAGAAGTCCCACTGTCACCACTTTTGCTACTGGAGAAAAACTGTCATAGTAATCCTCTCCTTTCCACCTGATTATACCCTTTTGCCACCAATCTGGCTTTAAACCTGTCTACACTACCATTATCCATAAATTGGATAACTTGGCTTTAAGCAGTTTGGAGTAGTCAGAATACACCTTTCAATAACTATGCCACCAATTCAGACCAACTTCAATCCATGATCACAACAATGCAGTTAGAATTGGATCGGATTACAAAAGGGAAAGGTGTTGCAGAACCTGTTGATCATCACAAAGTGAACATGGCTCATTTTCATGATATTTCAGGTAGTGCTACTTATTCTAAGATTAGTTATTTTGCTTTTTGATTACATAACTCCTAAGGCTTGGGTTACAAATACGGGTGCAACATGTCACATGCACTACCCTTTCTATTATGCATAACATTATGTCATCTAAAACTGTTACTCCGATTCTACTTCCGGATGGTAGTATCAAGCTTGTCACTCACTTTGGTGATGTTGCAATTTCAGAGTCAATCACATTATCCTCCTGCATGCATGTTCCTGATTTTAAGTATAATTTTTTATTACTAAGAAGGCTTGCAAAAACAACAACTTTCTTCTTCAAATTTTTTTGCTGGTTTTTGTTTACTGCAGGACCTTAGTACAGGAAGGGTCCTTGCAGCTGGTAGAGTAATCAAGGAGTTATACATCCTTGATGAAATTTCCTTCACTTCACAAGCAATCTAACAGTCTCAGGAACTCTATGCTTCCCATCTACTTCATATTAAAGCCACCACCTCCAAATTGCAAGATTTTTAGTTTTTTCATAGTGCTTGTACCACTGTCATTTCTCCAAATTTATTGCATCCTAGACTTGGTCATCCATCTTTTCATGTAAAGCAACAATTAGTTAATGCAGATAGTTCAATCCGTTCCTCTTTGTTGGCGACCATCTAGCTAACACTAATGGAGAGGGACATGCTGCTGCCAATAATGGAGAGGACGAGCAAGTTGAGGTCGTGAATGCTAATGGAGGATCTAAAGATGCTATTTTAAAGAATAATCCTTACATCCTTGATCCACTCTCAAACATTGTTGGACCAATGACTCGTGCTAGACGCAAGAGGATGAATGAATCACTTAATAGTCTCATTGTAACTACATGGGCTAAGGAGGATATTAAGCTTGAAGATTACAAGCCCAAGACTATTAATTTGCTGCAAGTGACACCAAATGGACTTGGCCCATTTGGAGAGAAGAATTTCGGCCCTCAATCCTCAAAGGGACCGCCAGCCACATCTCCTCATGTTGGTCGAATTACTCCCTAAAGTTTAGGGGTGAGATCATTCAAATTTTATCTCTTTGAAAGAGAATACTTTTATCTCTTTAAAGGATAATATTTGGGATGATTCTTTTTATCTTGTTTTCGAGTTTCCTACAATAAGGAGTCAAATTTTGATGTCTACTCAACCGTTGGATGAAGACTACATCAAGATGGATGGCTAAGATCACTCTACAAAGAAGATGATGATAGAGTTTTAAATCAAGGGAGATTCTATCCATTGAAATCTTTCTAAGAGATTATCTCTTTGTATTTTGAGTTTTAATTAATTCCTACAAGTCTTAAATGTTTTAAGACTAGTAAAAGTGTCTAGGTTCGTTATTTTATCACTTAAGATAACTAGGAGTCTTTAGAGTTTGATTTCATTTCAAATTCTTAAAGATAGGAGTGAAGAGTTGTGTTCTTCCTCTACTTCTTGGGAAGAAATTTCGGCCACCCCCTCTATAAATAGGGACCAAAATTCTCTTGTCCAACACACCTTGTGTCATTGATATTTTCCTGAGTGAAATTGGTTAGGATCTTGTTCCTTTCGTGGAGTTCATGTGAGGACTTCTTTATTTAGTTGTTGCATATGTGTTGTGACAATTTTTAGACTTATCTATCTTGTTTAGTTCACTTGATAGTGGCGTCTTTAGCATTGGATCTTTTGAATCTTGGTATTTGAGCTCATAGATCTCATATCTATTGGGTTTTCCTACACAACTTTCTAAGGGGTCTCTGCTTTGTTAGAAATAGCTCTCTTCATTCTTGATTTGGGTTGTTCTACCATTGAACTCCTGAATTGATCCATGTGAGGTTAAATATCTTTTATTTTCTTTGTTTTTCGTGTGTTTTTGAGTCTTAAATCAAAATTCTCCAAATTCCGCTGCCTACAAATCTCTGTCTTTCCGATTAGCAAAGTTGGTCTTTCCTTAAAGATTGGTTTTGTCACGGATTGCTATCACTCTCACAAATCTCTTGAGGAAAAATGCTTTCTGTTGGAATCCAGAAGTTCAGACTACTTTCCAAAAGTTGAAAACTTGTATGGTGACAGCTCCAGTTTTGAGACTTCATGATTTCTCTATGACTTTTATTGTGGAAACTGATGCAAGTGGGTGCAGTCCTTAGGCAATAAGGACAGCCAATAGCTTACATTAGTAAGGCTTTTAATCAGAAGAACAAATGATTATCTGTCTCCCAAAAAGAGTTAATGGCATTGGTTTTGGCTGTAAACAAGTGGAGGCATTACTTGGTTGGGGTGCATTTTATCATCAGAACTAATCATCAGTCTTTCAAGTAGCTGATGGAATAGAAGGTTATCAACACAAATCAGCATAAATGGTTAACTAAGTTACTTGGTTTTGATTATGAAATACAGTATATGAGGGGAAAGGAGAATATTGATGCTGATGCCTTATCTTTAAAGGATCAATTCTGTTTAAGTGGAGATGCCAGCAGTTCCCAAGGTAGTCGTTTGGCTATCACTTCTCTTCAACCACAGTGGATGCAGTAAGTTATCAACAGTTATCAAGGTGATCAGTCCATAACAGACTTTGTTGCTGCGATAACTCTCAATCCACATGAAAATGCCAATAAAGAGTTTCAATATGTTCAAGGAATTATCAAGGTGATCATACAACACCATCCTGGCGGTTGTGGATAGGTTAATAGAGTACAGTCATTTCATAGCCATGGAACCACCTGTGACAGCTTCCAAGGTGGCAAGAATCTTCTTCAAAGTCATTTTTAGGCTACATGGTTTGCCAAATGGCATCATTACTGACAGACATACAATTTTTACTAGGTATTTGTGGAAGGAGTTGTTCAAGTTGTTAGGAGTGCAAATGAAATTTAGCACAGCCTATCATCCACAAACAGGTGGTCAAACAGAACGTGTGAATCAGTGTTTGGAAGCTTATCTGAGATGTTTTTACAATGATAAACCATCTACTTGGAGACAGTAGATAGTTCTTGGTGAGTGGTGGTATAACTCTTTTTATCATTCCAGTATCAAGATGACTCCTTATGATGCTTTATATGGGGAGAAACCTTGCACTTTTCCTCTTGGTCCATTCACTACAAGTGTAGTTCCAGCTGCAACGCAGGAGGTTCAACAGAGGGCTTATATCATAAAGTTACTTCACGACAACATGTTGAAAGCTCAGCAGCACATGAAGTACTTTGTAGATCAACACAGGTGTGAGAGAATCCTCAATATTGGTGATTGGGTGTACTTAAAACTTCAAACATACAGGCAGACTACTATAGCAGTGAGAGCTTGATTGAAGTTATCATCCAAGTGTTATGGTCCTTTTGAAGTCATTGAAAACATTGGTGATGTGGCTTATCGCTTGAGGTTGCCTCCTTCTTTCAGTATCCACTCAGTTTTTCATGTGTCCCTCTTGAAGAAACAGAAGGGAGCTAAACCAATCACTTGCACATTACCTCCAGATTTGTCTCTATTTGAAGAAAGCAACTTGCAACCTGACAAGGTTCTTCAAAGGCGATTTATTGAATGAAATGGTGCGAAAGTCACTCAATAGTTAATCTTGTGGAAAGGGATGAGTTTAGAAGATGCTTCGTGGGAAGATGAAGGTTTTGTTCACAGCCAATTTCATAATTTCCAAGCTTGAGGACAAGCTCGCTGTTACGGGGAATAGAGTTGTCATGATCAAGGGTGTAATCGCTATTTTGGAAACTTAGGGGGTGGATTTGTAACTTCTATTATTAAGTTAGAAATAGCGGCTGATAATTGAGTATTAATATTATAATGATGAGGTGTAATGATTAGAAGATTCTTGATTCTCTAATACTATTAATAGTATTAATAGTATTAATATTATGATGATGAGGTATTAATATTATTAATACTATTAATAGTATTAATAGTATTAATATTATATCATCACTTTCAGAAGATTCTTGATTCTCTTCTCTTCTAAATTCTCTCCCTCTGAACTCTCCAGAATTACTCCGGCAACCCTAAACTTCCAATTTCTTCATTATCGGCCCCCGTACGTGACAACTTTTCATGATCAGGGGTCTAATCGCTGTTTTGGAAACTTGGGGGTGGATTTGTAACTTCTTTCATCAAGTCAGAAATGCCGGCTGATGATCGAGTATTAATATTGTAACGATGAGCTATAATGATCAGTGAATAATAATATCATCATTTTCCAAAAGATTCTTGATTCTCTTCTCTTCTAAATTCTCTCCCTCTGAACTCTCCGGAATTACTCCAACAACCCTAAAACTTCCAATTTCTTCATTACCGGCCACCGTACGTGACAACTTGGTAATCAGAGCTTCGATTATTGGCTTTGTAACCAGTCAATATGACGCAGACACGTTCTCGAAAGGAGATTGATGATCAGCTTCACCGGCAGGAACAGAAGTTGACGGAGGTATCTACAAAGCTCCGACAACAATCGATGGATCACAAGGCGAGCAACAAGGAGTTGAAGAAACAATTTGAGTCAAAATTTGCCAGTACAAACTCTCAATTGGCAGAAATTTGCGAACAATTGAAGATCTTGATCTCAGCTTCACAGGCAAGGAACTCAATCTTGAACAATCCAGTGATAATGGAGAGACTGCCAATTCAAAATGGGCATCTCACTCAGGACGAACAACACTTGTCGTTTCACCAGAGAAATCAGCCAATTTACAAGAAGCTAACAAAGGCAAGGCAGTGGAAGTTCAAGAAACGGTTAAAGACAAACAGGCGAGACCGCAATGGTTTACTCAACCAAAGAATGAACTTCCAGTATTCACCAGAGAACAACTCAGGGATTGGCTCAGGAAATGAGCCAAGTTTTTCATTCTTCATCAGATCTCTGAGGAAGAAAAGGTTGATGTCAAATTGTACCTAGAAGATCAGGCTGACACTTGGTACCAGTCGATCAAATTGACCGAAGGAAAGCTTTCTTGGACAGAATTCTCATCAGAATTACTGAAAAGATTCATTGATTTGGAGGAAATCAGAACAATAGAGGAATTTAACAAGCTCTTTTAGTCAGGATCAGTCAAGGCTTATCAAAATAAATTTGAGGAACTCAGAACAAGGATGGTTATGCAAGATCCTCATCTTTCTGAAGAGTATTTCATCCACAGTTTTATGAGTGAACTAAAAGAAGAATTACGACCAACAGTCAGGATGTTCTCTCCACAAACACTTAAAGCAGCTTTCAAATTACCTCTACTACAGGAACAAAACATGGAATTGAGCGTCAAGAAGCCAAAAAAACCCCTTCTTTTCAAGTAACCAAGGCTCCTTCCTTTTCTGTTAAGTCTGTTGATTCTTCAGGAATGGAAACTAAGTCTAAGTAAAACCATTAATCCTGATTTTGTTAAGAGACTTAGCCCGGAGGAGTATCAGTATAGAGCTAATAATAGATTGTGTTTCAAATGTGGGGAGAAGTTTGGTCCAGGACATGTTTGTAAGTACAAGCATTTTAATATCATGATCATGACTGAAGAAGAAGAATTGGGGAATAAGGAGGAATTGATGTTCCTGAATTACTGATTGATGAGGGTATTGACCTGAATGATTTAACTATTGAAGAGGGTTCCTTGCACATGTGTTTTCTATAGATAGCAGTAAGCAAACTGTTCTTTTAGTAGGAAGGATTGATGGTCAAATTGTTAAGATCCTCATACTGGCAGCACTAACAGTTTCATTGATGGAAGATTGGTTCAGAAGATGAGTTTGCCTGTGAAAGAATGCCCAAGGTTTACTATTACTGTTGGGGATGGGAACAAGGTTTCAAGGAACTTGATTTGCCCAAATTTACGTTGGATCATGGATTACAAGTTCAATTATGATTTGAAGATAATGAAGTTGAGTGGATATGACATGATTTTTGGCGTTGGCTGGATGAAGCATTACAGTCCCATTACATTTGATTTTGATGATATGCATGTTAGATTGAGCAAGTTTGGGAGGCAGTACATCTTACAAGGAAGTGAAAGAGGATCCAGCATGAAGTTGATAGAGACTGTTGTGAATTTACTAAAGAAAAGAGGCAAATGTTGATGAGTTTGCAGCTTCAGTCAAATAATGATCAAAGGGATTCTGATATGGTGGAGATTCCACTTCCTGACCACATCAGTAAACTGTTGGATGAGTATTGTGATGTTTTTGCTACTCCAAACACTCTTCCTCCAAGAAGGACAGTAGATCATCAGATTCCACTCAAGCAAGGAGCTCAACCATTTAAAATGCAACCATATCTGCCTTCATGCTCATAAATCAGATAGAGAAACCAGTTTCTAAATTGTAAGAGCAAGGAATAGCACAGCAGAGTAAGAGTCCTTTTGCTTCACCTGTGATCCTGGTTAAGAAAAAAGATGGGAGCTGGGGGATGTGTGTAGATTACAGAAGATTAAATGACATGACCATCAAGGATAAATTTCCCATTCCCGTCATTGAAGAACTACTTGATGAGCTTAATGGTGCAACTGTTTTTTCTAAGTTGGATCTTAGATCAGGGTACTACAAGATTTTGGTCAATAAAGAAGATGTACCTAAGACTGCTTTTCAAACTCACAGTGGGCATTATGAGTTTCTGGTCATGCCTTTTGGCCTTACAAATGCTTTAGCCACTTTTCAATCACTCATGCCTAAAATCTTTCAGAATCAGCTCAGAAGATTTGTGCTTGTGTTCTTCAATGACATATTAGTTTACAACCATAGCATGGATGAGCATGTGTCACATTTGAGAGAAGTTCTTCAAATCCTGAGATCTCACCAGTTGTATGCAAAGAGATCTAAATGCTCTTTTGCCCAACCTTTAGAAGAATATTTGGGACATTTGGTTTTAGCAGATGGTATAAGCATGGATAAAGAGAAGGTGGAATGTATCAATAGCTGGCCTGTTCCTACTTCTCTTAAGAGTTTGAGGGGATTTCTGGGATTAACTAGCTACTACAGGCGATTTATAAAGAACTATGGAATGCTTTGCAAACCTCTCACAAATCTCTTGAGGAAGAATGCTTTCTGTTGGAATCCTGAAGCTCTGACTGCTTTCCAAAAGTTGAAGACTTGTATGGTGACAGCTCCAGTTTTGAGACTTCCTGATTTCTCTATGACTTTTATTGTGGAAATTGATGCAAGTGAAACAGGCATGGGTGCAGTCCTTATGCAACAAGGACAGCCAATAGCTTACATTAGTAAGGCTTTTACATAAGAACAAAGGATTATCTATCTATGAGAAAGAGTTAATGGCATTTGTTTTGGCTGTAAACAAGTGGAGGCATTACTTGGTTGGGGTGCATTTTATCATCAGAACTAATTATCAGTCTTTGAAGTATCTGATGGAACAAAAGATTAACAACACAAATCAGCATAAAAGCTTATCTAAGTTACTTGGTTTTGATTATAAAATACAGTATAAGAGGAGAAAGGGGAATACTACCGCTGATGCTGATAGCAATCTCGTAGACGAATCAAATTTCGTTAATGCAACCATCAACAAGAAAGTACGAAGATAATTTGTCTATCCCGTGAAACTCAAAAGAGTGGGAAAATTCACAGTAAGACGATCGTTTATCTAAGTGATTCTATTCCTTAACTCAAACAAGCAAAGAACACATTATCCATGAAAGATTCGAATTAAACAACAACCCACGCTAAGAATAGCAAGGACACCATTCAATATACTCGATCAATTATCATTCAAGAGATTCAAGAAAGGTAGGAGCAAACAATGCTCAACTATGATGTAATACTGTTGATTAGTAATCTTCATAACCAACCAAAGATATGCAACACATACACTATCTCAAAATGCTTATGCCAAAGCACAACTCATCCAACAAAAGTAGGACAAACCCCACAGTGGAACTCATGAACACACTCATCATGAAATTCGAACACCAAGCAAAAAGAAAGGCTCATCAATCGAACTACTAGAAGTAATATGAAAACAAGAAATTTTGTTTTAAAACAATTCTATCAAGAAGCATACTTGAAAAAGAACGGTTTCTGCAAGATCAAAAGATTCAAGACAAGATGAAAACCCTCTTGGTTAAATCATACTTGACACGAAAAATGGACACTCCATTTAACAAAAATTCCTCACAGGAAAAACTCTCAAAAGAGACAACAAAAACGACCACTCAAGGGTGCTTTGAAATTTCGGCCAAGCCCCCTATTTATAGGCTTTAGAATATCGGCCAGCACCAGTAGAAGAAGATCAATTAGGACTCTCTAACCTTATCGCATAAGGAGTAGAAGTAGAAGAGTATTTGATCTCTTTGACTCTATCTAAAATCTAGGAAACCTTATCTAAATGACTTATCCTCAAGTAGGATAATATCTAGAAGGAATCAAAGACTCCTAATCAAAACACTCTAGTTTTATTCAGCCCACATGGCTTATCTGACTAGATAAAACTCGAAAATAACTCCTAGACTTAGACTAACTCTAATTCTCGAAAATCAGCTCCCAAATTGTTGAAGTAAAATGTCTTGAACGCCCTTCCAAAAGTGGAATATTGGTCTTGCGCCCCTTAAGTTGTAGAAAACTCCAATTTACTCCAAAACTTGTAGAATTCTCTTTATTGACTCCAAAAGATTGGAAAAACCCTTGAAACAATTAAGATAGTTTGCAACCTATCCAATTGTGTAGCAATGGACTCAATCTTGAACACTTTGATCAAATAGGTCGTCCATTCAAGAACCTAAATGACTCTTCTCACTAGCTTGATCAATGATCTTCATGGAGCACACAGAGTCAAACTCTCTTGATACTCTTCAGCACTTATGTCCATGAGGTCATCATCTCCTTTGGTTTGAACCCCAAAGTTAATGACATTCTCATCATCTTGATCATAGCTTTCTTGAACCAACTCCCTATCACATAGGTAGTCTAGATCCATCCTTTCTTCCTTGATTGGCCTGCAAAGTAAACTTGGCATTCCAAAACTAGAATGAAGGACTAGTTCACTCCCCTCACTAGGAGAATCTCCATGGAAGGCTACATGATTCTCATCAGATGCCTTATCTAGAAAGGATGAATTATGCTAGTCTTTTGGCTCTCTTCAACCACAGTGGATGCAGGAAGTTATCAATAGTTATCAAGGTGATCAGTCCATAACAGATATTGTTGCTGCGATCACTCTCAATCGACATGATAATGCCAATAAGGAGTTTCAATATGTTCAAGGAGTTTTAAGGAAGAAGGGAAGGATATTTGTTGTTAATAACACTGAAATCAGATCTTCTTTATTGAAAGCTTTCCATGCTTCTTCTTTGGGAGGACATTTTGGTCAAGTTGTTTCCTTGTAGAGATTAAAAGCATACTTCTATTGGCCAAACATGAAGAGGGATGTAGATGAGTTTGTATCTAATTGTGTGGTCTGCCAGCGTAACAAAGGTGAAAATGTTCCATATCCTGGATTACTACATTTAAATCCAAATCCACAGCATGCTTCGAAAAGTCTTTCTATGGACTTTATTGTTAAATTGCCACCTTCAGGATCATACAACACCATCTCTTGGTGGTTGTGGATAGGTTAACCAAGTACAGTCATTTCATAGCCATGGAACCACCTGTGACAGCTTCCAAGGTGGCAGGAATCTTCTTCAAAGTCATTTTCAGGCTACATGGTTTGCCAAATGACATCATTACTGACAGAGATGCAATTTTTACTAGCTATTTCTGGAAGGAGTTGTACAAGTTGTTGGGAGTGCAACTGAAATTTTGCACAGCCTATCATCCACAAACAGATGCTCAAATAGAACGTGTGAATCAGTGTTTGGAAGCTTATTTGAGATGTTTTTTCTGTGATAAACCATCTACTTGGAGTTAGTGGATAGTTCTTGCAGAGTGGTGGTGTAACTCTTTTTAAAATTCCAGTATCAAGATGACTCCTTATGAAGCTTTATATGGGGAAAAACCTTGCACTTTTCCTCTTGGTCCATTCACTGCAAGTGTAGTTCCAGCTACAACACAGGAGGTTCAGCAGAGGGTTTCTATCATAAAGTTACTTCAGGACATATGTTGAAAGCTTAGCAGCGCATGAAGTACTTTGCAAATCAACACAGGAGTGAGAGAATCCTCAATATTTGTGATTGGGTGTACTTAAAACATCAACCATATAGGCAGACTACTACAGCAGCGAGAGCTTGCTTGAAGTTATCATCCAAGTGTTATGGTCCTTTTGAAGTCATTGAAAAGATTGGTGCTGTGGCTTATCACTTGAGGTTGCCTCCTTCTTCAAGGATCCACTCAGTTTTTCATGTGTCCCTCTTGAAGAAACACAAGGGAGCTAAACCAATCCCTTGCCCATTGCCTCCAGATTTGTCTCTATTTGAAGAAAGCAACTTGCAACCTGACAAGGTTCTTCAAAGGTGGTTTATTGAAAGGAATGGTGCGAAAGTCACTCAATGGTTGATCTTGTGGAAAGGGATGAGTTTAGAAGATGCTTCGTGGGAAGATGAAGGTTTTGTTCACAGCCAATTTCCTGATTTCCAAGCTTGAGGACAAGCTCGCTGTTATGGGGAATAGAGTTGTCATGATCAGGGGTCTAATCGCTATTTTGGAAACTTAGGGGGTGGATTTGTAACTTCTGTAGGCTGATGATTGAGTATTAATATTGTAATGATGAGCTATAATGATCAGTGAATAATAATATCATCATTTTCTAGAAGATTCTTGATTCTCTTCTCTTCTAAATTCTCTCCCTCTGAACTCTCCGGAATTACTCCAGCAACCCTAAAACTTCCAATTTCTTCATTACCAGCCACCGTACTCGACAACTTTCTTGTCGACTTCATTGGGCCAATTTACGAAATTTTCCCTTCACTTTATCGGCCCGTGTATCTTCTTGTTGGATATTAAACCATATTTTTTAAAATAGAATAATAATCTTTGGTAAACAAATTATTCTTAATATAAGCTGGTTCAAATGTATTAAAAATCATTAAAGTATAAATTTAAAACTTAAAATGCACTATTTTTTAATGAGATGTAGGGAGTCTTATAAGGTATTGTTATAATTAACAAAAAAAATTAGAAACTTAATTTGTTAAAATGTTTGCACTTAACTACCGCACAGAATCCTTTGACGCTTAATATGTCCATCTCTTTTTAATCATTAATTCAATATATCAAACCCTTACATTGGCTCGACAAATTCTCGTTAACCACACTTTCAAACTTGTGTTGTCATAAAGAACTAAGGGATAAGGATAATTGGCCCCCCGATTTATGTCCCTGAGACTATTAACCCCTCATGTTTTTTCAAAAGGACAAAAATCCCCTTTGACCACCAGTCAATAGAGAAAACACCCCCTCTGCACCATTTTCACTTGCAAATTGTCTATAATGTAAGCAAATTAAAGTGTGTAACATAAAAATGCCCCTTATAATTACCACCTATAAAAGATCCCGATTACAAAAAAAAAATAAAAGACAAACCACCTTACACTATTTTCCTTAAATCCGTTCACCACTTTCTTTTCCCATTCCTCTTCCAATATCTTTACAGAGTTGAATTCTTATCTCAAGGAAAATATGTTATTGTGAGTTAAAGCCTTAAAGACTATTTTTGGCTGCAAGATTTAGTTTCTTTGTCAAAAGAAAAAAAAAGTTAATTATGAGGTGGGACAAAAATTATGTGTGTATCTTATTTTACCTATGGTGACGGAGGTAGTGGGAGTTCCATGGAGATATGATTAGGCATATTTGTTTTCTCAATTTTATCTTGTTTTTTTTTTCTTTCATGCTGAAAAGGTTAGTTAGAACCATCATGATTTGTTTCTCTTTTTACGCCTTTGGACGACTGACTTTGAGTTTGAGGCGGTCAATGGGGGGTTTTGTCCTTTTGAAAAACATCGAGGGGCTATTAGTCCTAGCGACATAACTCGGGAGTCAATTGTTTTATCCCAAGAACTAATATAACTGTTCCCTAAAAACCCTAACTCAATTCAGCATCGCTATTATTATGGATCCCAATAACGTCTGTTCACGTGGATTACCACCAAAGATGGACAAATAATATCCTACTCTTGAAGCACATTGCAACGGGTTCCTAGGAGAGATGTGTGATACACGCATCAACCAAACAAGTGTGGTTTTATCCCATATTATTTCAGCCATCATGCGCGTCCCTATTTTCTTGGCACTTGTTTGTTTTGAAAATGTTCTTTTTTATTCTATCCATCTTTTTCATGACATGTAATTATTTATCGAATTTGGTAAATTGAATATGGTTCATCATCGAGACTTATGAATTTAGAGAATCAGTTGGAGCAAAAAAATTCAACTGATTAGCAATGGAATCCGGAGAATTAAGCGTCATATTTGGAAGATTTTAATTGATCACGACGTTTTTTTTTTATGAATAATGGTATGTTTACCGATGAATGATGATAATATTGTTGAAGAATAAAGGTGTTCTTATAGTGACAAAGTTATAGATGAGTAAATGAATAACGGAATTCACAACAATGAATAACGATGCCAGTCATGATGAATAATGATCACATCCTATATGAATAAAAATACTAAAATGAAGAATAGATGTAGTTTTGCTAGATGAATAAGTTCACTTAATGAATAAATAATATATTGTTAGTGGATGAATCATGCGCAACAAAATGAATAACTTTGATCAAGAAAACTAACAAGAGTATATTTTACAATGAGTTAATGTTTGCAACTAAGCTAACAAACTTATAATTATGTATTGTACTAGACCAAAATTGAACAAAAAAAAACTAGTCATTTTTTTAAACATATAAGGTCTTGAAGGATTCGTCAGTGCTCGATACGTTTATGTTGATTGTTTTATTTCAGCAACTCAGTCAAATATTTGATTTCCAACCGATCGAGTTCATTTTGGTGAGCATTTCTTTGCCGCTGATCAAACAAAGAGCGTGTATGAGCAACGGGTGCAAAGGATAGAAAACATGATGAATAACAATGTTAGTGAAAATGAATAATCATATTAAAAAGGATAAAAAAAAACCCATCAAAGTTAGATAAATCTAATTCAGTTAATAATAATTGTGTACAAACGTATTAGATGACGAATAACAATATCATTGATGATGAATGACACATCTTTCAGGATGAATGCACATATCTATAGAATGAATACCACAGGTGCAAAGGATGAATTACACAAATTTATATGATGAATGAGAAATTCACATTATAAATGACACAAATTGATATGATGAATAACATAATTTTACAACATTAATGAAACATATGTACAATCTTATAGAAGCACATATTACATGATGAACAACAATATCGCTAAGATGAATGACATTTACTGGATGACAAACACGGGTTCAAAGGATGAATGAAACAAATTACAGGATGAATTACAAACATTCACATGATTACATTAAATTAATCTTTAAATGAATAACAACATAGTAAGTTTGGAATTAATTATTATATGTATAATTATGTGGAATTAATTATAATTTGAAATTTAATTATTTGGAAATCATTATTATCTTATATTATAATTATTTGGAATTAATTATTATATTTTATAAATCTAGTATTAATTATTTATAATTTATATTTTAGTTAATTTAAATTAATTTTTTGTTTTAAATTATAAATTTGGAATTTATTACTGTATTATTTTAATTATTATGAATTTATTATTATTTTTAGTTCAATGAAATGTTATTTCTTTTTTGTTTTATATTATTATTATTTGGAAGTAATTATTTTATAATTCGTATAATTATTTAGAATTAATTATTTTAACACCCTCACTAAACCCCCCTTAATTATAAGAAGGTAGTCGTAATCGAATGTCTGCCTTGCTCTCGCTAGGTCTCACTAACAATTGAGTAGGTAATCAAGAGTGATAACCTCGCCATATGTTATGCCGTAGGTTGAATATTGATGATTGATATAACGAACATGGACTACTATTACAAGACTTCTCTGAGAATTTTTTTGATTAGTGTTTACGTAAATATAGGTAAGACGGTCTACAATGAGTAATTATATCGTACACCCCAGTTTACAATCCTTGGTGAACTTGTTTATTATTTACATCGCTCCTACAATTTTCATTTTTATCTCTCTCTCTGATCTATTCAATCATATTTTTTTTCTTTATTCAAAATTCATAACTAATCAAATCAAAACTACCATTCAAATTCTAGGTAACGAAAATACAATCCTAATAAGAAACAAATTCAATTACAGCTAGAGTCATACTACCACACAAAATCACGTAATAAATTGTAAACAAATAATAAAAAGATAATGTTCATTACTTAAAGTGTAAATAAAAGATAAAACATATTAAATTTCATGGTAGTCATATTAAAAATTCATGACAATTTTGTGTTGAATAGAATAAAAATTCATGGCAATATTAGTGTCATGATTAATGATGTCAATAATCATGAAACTAATGTACAATGTTCGTAACAAATATGCACAATTTTTATGCATTGTAATAAAGTACTATGCAATATTCATACGTCCCAAGTTCCGTATTCATAATAAACATGCACAATATTCATACATTCACAGTAAAATAATACTTTTTTTCTCCTAAGATTTTCAAACTTATATAAAGAAAAAATTATTGAATGCTAAATGTAATTTTCATGGTATAGAAATCTAAAGTTAATAACTAATAACAAATTGTAGTAATAATAAAATAATGTTCATGATCATATTATGTTATATTCATGAAAATGTAGATAATGTTCATAATTACATTCACGACTTGTAATATATTCATGAGCATATTATGCAACATTTATGGTAAATATAGTTTATATTCATATATCGCAAATTGTCATGTTCATGATAAGTTCGCATCATATACATACATGGCAATAAGATAAGAACACAAACCAAACTTTAGTGTCTAATATAATAAAATATTGAAACCCATTTAAAAAAAGTTCATGAATGATGTTAACCTGATGTTCAAACCATAGCTGTCAGATTGTGATTGACTGTTCTGAAAGTTTTGGAAGCAGTCAGCATGACCATTATTGAAATCTAGGATCGCAATCGGTAGTTCTGGAAACACCCGGCATCACAAGAGTTAACCCGCCATCATCTTTAATGCATATTAATTGAAGTTGTGAAAAAATCATCTTCAATCGAAACTTATTCTATAACTTGCAAGATTTAGTGTGAAAGAATGATACTTTGCATCGTATTTTTATGTTTTCTTTATTTTATACATGAAAAGTTGTTAATGGTGCGGCTTAAATGAAGGTGGATAGATTTTCTGTTTTGATTATATATAGGATAAAATTAGTGATAAAATACTCGAGAGAATTAGAGAAAATTTTTAATTTGATGCGCTTGATTAAAATTATAAAAATTAACCAAAACTTACTCTATTTTTTTAGTCTTGTGACAACTTCTAAAACCAATCCACTATCTATTGTGAACCTGGTTTATAGTATAAATTGCCATCTAAAATACAGAGTGTGCATCCTCCTCTCAACGAACGCTCATTTCTTCACTTGATCTCCCATCTACCTCCAACATAGTCTCCCCTTGATTGATGTAGGGTTAATTTTTCAAAACTTCTTTTTCCCGTTGGTGATTACTAGATTTTCCCTTACTCTTAGGCTTTTATTTATTGTGATTGATTTTGTTGGGTTTTGTGATTTGTGGTTGTTAGATCAGTATTATTTTGTTGATGATGGATGCTTATTATGATTATTTCTTTTCAGGGATGGAGATTGAAGATTGAGACAAGAAACAGATCCATTTTTGAACGAAGGAAAAAATAAATTAACTTTTTGGGAAACCCAAATTTTCTAAACTCAGAGGTAATTGAAATTCTAATAAAATCCTTTTTCAGTTTAGTTAATTTTCTGCAATAATTTTTTCAGTTTGTGTGTGTGTGTCATTTTTTTGTGCTTTTTTGTGTTTTTTTTCTTTTGTTTATAGTTAGAGTTAGGGATAAAAATATTTTCCATTAGCTAGCTCTAATAATTTGGTTGTACACGATTATATGTTTTCCTGTAATTTCTTTTGTTTTTTTTCCCCATTATTGTCAAATATGTTTTATAATGCATAACTTAACTATTTTCTCTTATGAAGCAGAACAAGCTACGAAACAGTTGGTGGTTACCACTCATGATATTGATCCAATCAAGATGGTTGTTTGGCTCCCTGCATAATGTAAGAAGATTGAAATTCAAGGTTGTATCATAAACGAGAAAGCAAGAATAGACAATTCACAATAAAGTACGATGATGAATACAAGAAAAATGAGGGACGTCGAATCAGGGATCAAAATTTCAAGAAGAGCTTATATATATTGGCAATATAAACTAGAATTACTTTATGATTTACCTCTTAATAGTTTTTGGATATACAAACTGATGTTTAGTAGAAAATTTTAGCATTTCATAATAAGTTTAAATTGCAAGTACATTTTGTTTTGTGTCTTTTTCATTGTTGGTTCTCTTTTATTTTTTCATTTAATTATTTTCGGCATTTACACCAAAATTAATAATAATAATAATAATGATGATATTATTAGTAATAATAATAATAATAATTGTATTTTTTATTAAAATTAAAAATATGAAGAATAAAACAAATAAATTTGTATTCCAAAGATAGTAAATGTCATTATAAATATATTATAAACATACTTAAAAGTGTCTTAATAGTTCAAAGACCTATTGCCACATTGAAATGTAAGACACTTGTTCAAGTGTCTCTATAGCCAAAGCGTATCAATAAAGTAAGATAGAATAAATTTTTAAGTGTCTTTAAATGGGGTTTTATAGTGACAGTTTTGACTTGATCTTGTGGTCACGAGCTAGCCCTTTCCTTCAACAATGAAGAATCCTTGTTTACTGAGCATAGCATTACCAATTTGTTTTTTTTTTATTATTATAATACTGAAAAATTAAATTTTAATAAAAATTTTAAAAAAAGAAATTTTTTTCGGGTCAAACTAGTGGGCCTCTGTTTAGTAGAAAATTAATAAAAAATTAAAGATTAACGAAAAAAAATGTTGAATGTTACTCGACCTAAATTCTGTTCAATTAATTAAAATTGGTGAAAAAATAGTTTAGGGACTAATTTTGTTGAGGAAAAATTTTCGGTGACAGGGTCTCGCTTCCCCCAAATTACTAGAAATCGTTGGTGATAGCAATCTCGTAGACGAAGCAAATTTCGTTAATGTAACCATCAACAAGAAAGTACAAAGATAATTTGTCTATCCCGTGAAACTCAAAATAGTGCAGAAAATTCACAGTAAGACGATCGTTTATCTAAGTGATTCTATCCCTTAACTCAAACCAAGCAAAGAACACATTATCCATGAAAGATTCGAATTAAACAACAACCCACGCTAAGAATAGCAAGGACACCATTCAATATACTCGATCAGTCATCATTCAAGAGACTCAAGAAAGGTAGGAGCAAACAATGCTCAACTATGAAGGAATACTATTGATTAGTAATCTTCATAACCAACCAAAGATATGCAACACATACACTATCTCAAAATACTTATTGGTCACAACTCATCCAACAAAAGTAGGACAAACCCCACAATGGAACTCATGAACACACTCATCATGAAATTCGAACACCAAGCCAAAAGAAAGGCTCATCAATCGAACTACTAGAAGTAGTATGAAAATAAGAAGTTTTGTTTTAAAACAATTCTATCAAGAAGCATACTTGAAAAAGAACGGTTTCTGCAAGATCAAAAGATCCAAGACAAGATGAAAACCCTCTTGGTTAAATCATACTTGACACGAAAAATGGACACTCCATTTAACAAAAATTCCTCACAGGAAAAACTCTCAAAAGAGACAACAAAAATGACCACTCAAGGGTGCTTTGAAATTTCGGCCAATCCCCCTATTTATAGGCTTTAGAATTTCGGCCAGCACCAATAGAAGAAGATCAATTAGGACTCTCTAATCTTATCTCACAAGGAGTAGAAGTAGAAGAGTATTTGATCTCTTTGACTCTATCTAAAATCTAGGAAACCTTATCTAAATGACTTATCCTCAAGTAGGATAATATCTAGAAGGAATCTAAGACTCCTAATCAAAACACTCTAGTTTTATTCAGCCCACATGGCTTATCTAACTAGATAAAACTCAAAAATAACTCCTAGACTTAGACTAACTCTAATTCTCGAAAATCAGATCCCAAATTGTTGAAGTAAAATGTCTTGAACGCCCTTCCAAAAGTGGAATATTGGTCTTGCGCCCCTTAAGTTGTAGAAAACTCCAATTTACTCCAAAACTTGTAGAATTCTGTTTATTGACTCCAAAAGATTGGAAAAACACTTGAAACAATTAAGATAGTTTGCAACCTATCCAATTGTGTAGCAATGGACGCAATCTTGAACACATTGATCAAATAGGTCGTCCGTTCAAGAACCTAATTGACTCTTCTCACTAGCGTGATCAATGATCTTCATGGAGCACTCAGAGTCAAACTCTCTTGATACTCTTCAGCACTTATTTCCATGAGGTCATCATCTCCCTTGGTTTGAACCCCAAAGTTAATGACATTCTCATCATCTTGATCATAGCTCTCTTGAACCAACTCCCTATCACATAGGTAGTCAAGATCCATCCTTTCTTCCTTGATTGGCCTGCAAAGTAAACTTGGTATTCCAAAACTAGAATGAAGGACTAGTTCATTCCCCTCGCTAGGAGAATCAACATGGAAGGCTACATGATTCTCATCAGTTGGTTTCAAAAATGAAAGACCGGAAAGTAAAGGTTTTGGTTTGCGGTTTGAGGGTCGGAAACCGATAATGAACCGGATCAAACTTTTAATATTGTTATAGTTATAGATATTTAATATTTGTACATATATTTAAATTTACTTTCAATGACCACAACTTCAAAATAGTTGTAGAGTAATTTATCCATTTCCTTGCTACTCCAAGCTAGAAAGACAAGAAAAGGTAAATTGAAATTCAGTCAGATTTTCCCACGCGGTAAGGTCAAAATTTTAGGAAAAAAATTTGTGAATAAAGTCACTTCTAATAGAAAAAATATATAAAATATCGTAAAACCTTAGATTAAATATAACATTTATTTATTTATTTTCTTTCAAAAACATACATGTATAGTGCACACTAAAGACTCTTGAAATTGACATATCTTGAGAATCCAAAGTTTTATTAATTTATAAAAATTATTAATTTATTGATAGATAAATTAATAATGTCTATTTAAAGGGTCATTTTTTATTCTCTTAGGAAAGAATATTACTCAATTTGAGAAAATAACTCCAAAACTTTGAATACAATCATAAAAATCAAGGATGAGATATTCTTTCATATTTAAATTTCAATTAAAAAATTCTCATAGCCTCCTGCTTTATGAAATATTCTTTTATTTTTCCTTCAATATTTTATGTCCATACTAATGCTAAACACCCATTGTGCGTTGGCGACACATTCTATAAAGAATCTTTTGTGTTAATTTCAATTTTTGGAGAAGTTTTAATGTTAATTTGATGGTTTGCAATTTTGTGTCAAAGGTTAAGTAATGGAAATCGTTAACTACAAATTTAATTTATGATATTGAGCATACCTATAATAACTTAGGAATAAATTTATATTTATTATTTTAAAAGTTTTTTCCTTTTTTGCGAGGGACCAAAAAATTTAATTATTTAGTAAACTTTATTAATTTGCGAATTAGAGATTTTTTTTTCTGAAAGAAGATTGTTTAAATAGATCTTCAATTCAGCCATATATGAATTGCTAAAATTAGAGAGTTTTATTACTACATCTATTTATTACAAAAAATTGGAGTCTTTTTTTTTTTTTTTTGTGCTGACGTGATGCAGCTGTTGTACTGAAAGTTTATTCGACCTTGATACATTAGGTGGTGTTTGGAAAACATTTTGTTTTAGTTTTTTATTTAGATTTGGGAAGTGATTTAAAATGTAGTTTAGTTTTTGATTTGGATAGTATTATGTATAGTGACTATTTATGAAATTAAAATAGTTTAGCGACCAAACTGAAAACTTTACAATAGTTTACTGACAATCGGAACTAATTTTTCGTTCATCACCGGCCGTCACCGTCGTCGCCGGCAGGAATCCTGCCGGCCGTTCGCTGGCTGGCAGTGGCGCCGGTGGTGGAGGTGGTACAAATGTTTGTAAAAGTATGTTTAAAATATATTTTAAAAGGTAAATTAAATTGATATTTAGATAGTATATTAGATTTTATGTTTAAGAGGTAAAATGAGACAAAATACAAATGAAAAGGACAAACAAACAAGGCCTTAGCAATTCAAAACTAAATTTAGATTTTTCATTTTACTCAAAGGAAACTAGTACATGCATCTCTTTGGCGCAAGTGTTCTTTTAGAAAGTAAACAAAATTCTTTAAATTAACCGTCAAACACGTAATGATCGAGTACGGCAGATGAGATTGAGTCTGAAATCCGAAATTTCACTAACATACAGGACTAGATAATAAGCAACAAAAATGGTAATATAGAAAGTTAGAAACCAGAATTCAAACCTAGCATAACAACTAGCTAACACAAAACCATTTCTCCCTCTACAACACAAGAGAGAGAAAGTCCTCTCTTTCTCCAAGTGAGAAGGGCCTTCATTCTAACCCCAATATCTTTCATTTCCATATCCGGTTCCATAAGCCACTTTCATTTATCCATCATTTCTTACTTCCATTTGGATAGTGGAATATTACTTGGCAGCAAGTGGTTCATTTCTGCCATTTGGACAACATGCAGTTTGCCATTTTCTTAAATCTTCATTTCTGAAAATTGCATGCACTTATCATATCTCCTCCAATTTGCTTTAATAACAAAGATTTCCTCAAGGACCCTTGACATTAATATCAAGACAGTAAAGCCAGTATAAAGTACCCACCTTTTATTCTTCCTTTTTGTTTGTTTGTTGGTTCGAGACATTAATGGCCTTTTTGATCTTCATGATTCGGCTGCTCAAGATCTCTTTTACTAAAAAAGTATAACACCCTTTCACATCCTTGACTGCTCAACTTCTCGCCTGCTCCTTCAAGTCGTTTTCAATCTCACCCTGTAGCTGATTCATCTTTACTGGGTTGTTGCTGCACTAGTCCTTTGTGCTTTATCCCTTTCCTTCCTGCTTTCTTCTTCCTTTTCATCATGACTCATAGGCATGCAATGGATGAAGATTCGGTGACAGACATGTCACTGCAAAGATCCGAGTTCTCCGAAGAGGAACATGAGTTTAATCCAGCCACTGAAGTTCATCCTCAATTTATCTCAACAACATATGAGAGATCTCTGCGTGTGCTGCTTAATGACTACAATACAAGTCTCTCCTGGGATAATTTCAAATTTTGTTTACTGGGCTATATCTTGGATGATAGATCCTTCACGGATGCGGACATGCAAGCTTACATGGCAGAGAACTGGCCCATGTATACCAGGATCTTGCATTATGACCGAAATTTCTTCATTATTAAGTTTGCATCAAGGGCTGATCTCCTCATGGTCTTAGATAATGGCCCTTATGTGGTTGATGGGGGTCTTCTTATCCTTCGCAGGATGTATGATGACGAAGATCTGGCATTGGATAGCCTTCAAATTGATAGGCTAAGTGTCTGGGTTCGCATGCATGGAGCCGCCATCACATCTTATAATTACCGTGGTGCTAGAGATCTGACAAAGAATTTGGGGGATATTGCAATTATCAAAGAGGACTGTGTCAATCTCAAGAAAGCTACCTACATCCCGGCAAAGGTCTGAATTAATCCGGGAGATCCACTCACTCCAGTTTTTCATTATACTAAAAGAAATGGTAAGTTGGGTAAAATTTGATGCAAGTATAAGTGTGTACATAAATTCTGTACACGTTGTGGTAAGCTTGGTCATCCGGCACAGAGGTGTCTTATGGTGAATGATGCTGTTCTTTTCAATTACTTGGATAATCACTTCATGACTCGGGCCATCAAAAATGATTCCCCAATGCTCATTGATGCTCAGCGTCCATTGTTTTCTAGTGCTATGAGGGCAAATGGGCATAAGCAGAAACAGTCCTCCAGAATCATGGCTAATAAGTACCTACAAATACATCACTTCTATGAACATGTGCCGGAGCATTATATCCAAGATGGCTTTCAAATTATAGAAGTGGATGCACCCCAGCCGGATGCAATGTACCCTGCTATGTTTCCTGAAGATGATGATGAGGAGGATGGGCATAATGATCAAGACCATGAAGACAATCATACTCAAGGTGATGATGGTCAGAATGGGGGTGATGATAATGACAATTCTGGTGGTCATAATAATCCCAATGGTGATCTTGAGCTCAAAATAGGAATCATAGAGATGACATGGCTTTTGATCCGTCACCTTCAATCCGTCTCAATTATGGAGAGTTGCTTGCAAATGGCTTTCCAGACACTACCAGACGGGCTGCTCCTACAGCACAAGAACCTTTATCAGATGAGTCTGACTCTGCATCTTCTGGTACGTATCATTCTGTGCCTCTTGATTCTACTAATTCTATTGGTCCTTATTATGGTCTGTCTAGTTCTTCGGACTCGGAGATGTCAGAGTCTTTTCAGTCTGGGGATGTTTCAGCACACTCCAACATTGGTGCTGAATTTGTTGTTTTAAGTAATCTGAATTTTGAATCTGTTGGTGATGTACCTGTATCACGAAACCCGATTTTTGATGTGATAGTGTCAAACTCTGAATCTGTAACTAGTGATAGTTGGCCTGCCAATCTGCCTACTAGTGTTACTATATTAGAAGAGGATGTTATTTTACCAGCCTCAGATTCTAGTTCTTTCTTAAGATCTTTAATGTACTACTCGGCCTCGGAGGAGAATAATGGATTGCAGACTAGTGAGTCTTTGTCTGAGACGTTCTCCTATATTCCAACAACGGTCACCTCAGCAACCACCTTGTCTGTTAAGAGGAAGGGAGCATGGATGATGTCAGCTCCAGAATTGGAATTTGAGAGTGACTCAGACTCAACTGAGGAGGCTCATTCCTACCACATAAAAGTTCGGAATGTGGTCTCAGATTCGGAGGTTGCCGTGGCATTGGTCCGGAAGAATAAGAGGAAGAAACAGAAGGCTAGAAGAAAGTCAATGGGACCATCTTACAGCTCAATTTCACAGCCATCCAGTTCTAATCCTCAACCACCAATTGATCATCCTTCTCCCGGTGGACTGGCACAGGAAGGACCTTGGAGAACGACAGTTGAGGAAGAGTTCCAGGAACCTGAGAAACGATTGTTGTGTTCCAGAAAGAGGCCATTGGAATCACAGGAGAGTGGTTGGATCAATAACAAGAAAGTCAAGTATGGGATCAGAGACATGACTTGTGTATTGCAGGAGCGAGAGGAGGAGATGCTGAAGTGTCTTGCAGTGGTTGAACCCGATCAACCGCCTTCACCGAAATGAATATCCTCGCTTGGAATTGTAGAGGTATACATAGTGCCTCTACTCAGCATTATGTAGGTAGATTACAAGTCTAAAATTTTGTTCTTAATGGAGACTAAAGCAGGTAGTACCTTAGTAAAATGGCAACAGACCACGCCTTTTGGTCACTCTTTTGTAATAGACTCAATAGGGTCTTCTAGTAGTCTTGCTTTGTTTTGGATGAACGATGTTCAGCTAGATATTATAATACATGATCAGAATGTAATAGTAACGAGGATATGCGAATCCTCAGGGCTTAGTTGGTTAGCTGTTTTCTTGTATGGCCTTCCTAGTAGGCAGGGTCGTGCAGAGTTTTGGTCTAACTTAACCTCTAATCTAAGCTCTTTTAATTACCCTATTGTGTTATTAGAAGACTTTAATCAGGTAGTTTCACAGGAGGATAAATGTGGTGGCAGATTAGTTAGGGATCAAGACACGGGCCCAGTGCGTCAGTTCCTGATGAGGAACAATTTGGACAAACTTCAACATATAGGTTGTTGGTACACCTGGTCCAACAACAGACAACAGGGAGAGAGGATTTATGAAAGACTGGATCGTGCCTTTGTCAACAGACAATGGTTATCTGTGTTCCCCTCGGCTTCAATCAGGAATCTGCCTATTATGGTTTCGGATCATGCTCCAATTTTGGTTCAGGTTAAGCACAAGCAGAAGAAAACCAGACCTCGTTTAAGGTTTGAACAATTCTGGACAAACACACTCACTTTTACAGATTTGGTTCAATCTGCTTGGCGAAATAATAATTTACAGATCACTAACCTCCAAGAGAAATTGTCCTTTAAGCTAAAGTCTAGTCTTATAGGACTGTCTAATTGGAGCAAAGATACCTTTGGTAACCTTGACAAACTAGTCACAAGGTTATCGGATCAGCTGGCAATACTACAATCTCACTGGGAGGAGCACACTGATGATGATACATCATTTCATCTCCTTTCAAAGAAGAAAGAAGAATTAGAGCAAGCATTCCAATATCAACGGGATTACTGGCATCAACGCTCTAAACTGATATGGCCAATACAAGGAGACAAGAACACAAAATAGTTTCACAAATGGGCTTCCAGGAAAAAAGGAAATAACTGGATCACTGAATTTCAGTCCAGTGAAGGTCAGTGGTTATATGACTCAACATAGATATCAGAAGTCCTTTTGAATCACTCCAAGGATCTTTATGATGTGCAACCATCGGGCTCTTCTGGATCCTCAGTCCCACGAACTCAAATAATCCCTGATCCCTTAAACTCCCCGTTTTTCCATCAATTCCTGAACAACATGCAGGAATGCATCACTCTAGACCAAAGAACAGCTCTGGAAAATGCATTTTCCTCCCAAGAGATTTGGCGGGCTCTAAAACAAATGTCATCGTGGAAATCACCAGGCGCAGATGGTATGCCTGCTGAATTTTATAAAACATACAAGCATATTATAGGCTCAGACTTGGACACCTCCATTTTGGAAGCAGTCGAAAACCAGCATTTCCCACTTGAGTGGAATCAGACTAATATCGTCCTTATTCCCAAGCTACCTAATCCAGTCAGCTCAGGGGATTTTAGACCAATAAGTCTCTGCAATGTGAAGTATAAGATTCTCTCGAAGATGATTGCTAACAGACTCAAGCAGGTTATGCCGGAACTCATTGATGAACACCAGAATGGATTTGTTCCAGGGCGAAATATCAGTGAGAATATTTTACTTGCAAAATGAAGTCATAGAATACATCCGGAAAAAGGAGGGTGAGGTAGGAGTTGCAGCAGTCAAATTAGATATGAGCAAGGCCTATGATAGGGTATCATGGCCTTTTCTGAAAGCGGTACTCATAAAGGTTGGTATCCCACAAAGACTCATAAGTCTAATCATGCACTGTGTGACAACGGTGACATACTCCATCCAGTTCAATGGTGAACATTTGTCTTATTTTATTCCCACAGGGGGTCTCAGACATGGATGTCCTTTGTCCCCTTATCTATTCATTTTATGCCAACAAGCTCTTTCCTCGGCAATTAGGGCAGAGCTGCAAGTGTTTCCCGGGCTAGGTATCAAGATTAGTAAGCAGGCGCCACGGATTAGTCATCTTATGTATGCTGATGATAGTCGATTCTTTTTAGAATGTAGGGATACTTCTATACAGGCACTGTCTGGATTACTTGAGGATTATACTTCCTACTCCGGTCAAAGGATCAATCATCACAAATCCTCCATTCTAGTGAGTCAGAATACCTCTACTACCATGAAAACCTTGGTGCAAAACACTTTTCATATTCCAGAAGGTAATTTTCAGAGCAAATATCTTGGTTTATCTCTAGATTTCAAACGGAAAAAAACAGAAATCTTTAGAGAGTTTACAGCTAGGCTTCATAGGAAGTTTGCGGACTGGAAAACAAAGCTTCTTAGCTTTGCTGGGAGAGTTACATTGGCAAAGGCTACTTTATCAGCTATGTTGGTATATCCGATGGGAGTTTTTAAACTCCCAGCCTCCACATTAAAGAAAGCCGATGGAATCATTGCTCGTTTTATATGGAAAGGTGATGATCAGGAGAAAGGTATTCATTGGAAATCTTGGAAGAAAATGGCCAAATCACAGTTCCATGGGGGTTTAGGGCTCAAAGCCACTGCAGAATTTAATCAAGCCCTCCTGGCTAAACATGCTTGGAAAATATTGGCACAACCAACCTCCCTTTTATCCAAAATATACAGAGCAAAATACTGCACCATGGAAAATTTTTCTCATCAGACTCCACCCTCTAATGCCACATGGGGATATAAGAGTGTTCCCTGGGGAGCAAAACTTCTTCAAAACAACATAAAATAGAAGGTTATTAGTGGTAGAGATATCCCGATTACTAGTAACTGGATTCCCGGAGTCATCAATCCTATACAGAGCAATTCCTTTTTGGCTCAGCATTCCAATCTGATGGTTAGTGATCTTTTCAGACCGAATGGACAATGGAAAATGTCTGTCCTCCAGTCCTTTTTTCAAGACCAGTATATTCCCTATATAACTGATATATATGTAGATCCGGCAAGGCACATGCAACCAAATGTACTCTTGTGGCAAAAGACAGATCATGGTTTCTATACGGTCCAATCAGGGTATCATGAAGCTTTAAATCGAGATTCTCTCAGCTTCCCTGCTCAAGCAAACCAACAGGTTCCTTCACAAATTGAAAGCTTGGCTTGGAAGAAGTTGTGAAATGCTAAAGTGCAAGCCAAACATAAATTCCTTTTTTGGAGAGCATCACTCAATGCCTTATCTTCCAAACAAGAACTCGTGAGAAGAGGAATACAGGTTGATACTTCATGTCCAAGGTGCTTTACAGGATTGGAAGACAATCTTTATCTTTTCTTCAACTGTCCAATCTCTCAAGCAGTCTGGAGCTTTGCATAATCTAATTTCCAATCAATTCTAAATGGCTCAATGCCCTCCATACTGGATTGGTTTATCTCATAGATTCAAACTCAACCATCTTCAGATGACATTGACCTCTTCCTCTTAATCTTCTGGCGTATTTGGTTAGACAGAAATGATAAGGTGTGGAGAAGTCATACAATCGATCATGTCACCTCATGGAGATTAATCCAACAGGACCTTAAGCAACACCAGGTATTGCTGTCCAGACTAAGGTCACATACGGATTCGATTTCACCTCCCCTTCCGCTCGAAGAACTATTGATCCATTAGAACTTACTTTTGATGCATCCTTCAATCCTTATAACAAAAAGGCAGCAGGAGCCTGGAGAATTATCTCTTCTACGGGGATGCTAATGCAGATAAAGTCAGTTTCCATAACTTCACTGTCCTCTTTGCAACCAGAAGCCACTACCTGCTTACAGGCATTACAAGATGCATCATCTTTGAGAATTCAAAGACTCAACATCTACACAGACTGTGAACTCTTGACCACCGATCAGGAAATCTCTAAGTTTCTGAGTGAAGCTCAGGAAATAATAGCCAATATACGTACCCTAATGTCTATTTTTCGGAATTGTTCATTGTTAAAGGTCAACCGGACGGTAATTCAGGATCTACACAATTTAGCCTATGCAAAAATGAGATGCAATAGTTTAGGTAACCCTTAATTAATACATGTACCTATTCAAAAAAAAAAACAACTAGCTAACACAAAAGATATTTTACGAACGATAGCATACAAAACCCACATGCTCAACAATTATGGTTACCAAACGTTGGTTTCCATTAGTTTTTCCCAAAAATGAATGATCTTGTCCTGCATAAATTGCGTTCCGACACAATTTCTTTTTCTTACAGAAACACATGTTAAATGCTTTTGGACCATGCATTCCTATAAACTAATAAATAATGAAATTTCCAAGAGGGAAGAGGTATAGATGGATGATATCACGAGTATTAGTTTGGACCAAAAAAAAAAAAAGATCTTGAACAGTCTAAACGACTTCAAATAAAGTGGACTTCATTTACTCACCTTAATTGAATAGATCTCTGAATTCTAAAAATTTTGATGAACAAAAAATTAACAGTTTTTCAATAGCTCAGTTGTATATAAACACTAATTGAACGTAAACATAATCGTGCTGTATGGGTTGCATGTTGTGCATAATTTTTACCTAGGCTTCATATAGCGGATAAACTAGCATTAATCATCTTGGTTCTACAATTATCACAATCGAAATAGGAGTTTTGTTAGAAAAAAAAAAAAAGAAAACTCTCCTTTAACAGTCGAAATAAGAGTTTTGTTAAAAAAAAGAAATATGTCAAAAGTGAATGCTTTTCTTCTTTTAAACAATCTATTTTAAAGAACCATAAATGGGGTAATAATAATAGATTTATAGAGATCACATAAAACGTGGACACAAAAGCAGGAGGCACCCAAGTGTTGGCCGACGAATGTAGTATTTGAGAAGGACGTAAATAATTGAAAATAGTACAGTACTAATTCTTTTCCGTACAAACCGACCTAAACAATATACTAATAATAATAAAAACATGGTTGATAAAGAAATACGTGAGAAAGAAAGCATTAGTGATTTTGAAAATAGAGTTTTTGTTTGCATCTCTATATGCGAAAGCAAAACTGTAACCGAGTGAATACGACGCCATATTCATACGCTAAATGTGGGTGGGCCGTGGGCTATTAACAGCCACCCACGCATGTGAACCCCGTCGGCCCGTCACTTTACAAGCAAGTTCGTCAAACATGAATTATACCCGTCCTCTCATGCATTAAATGTGAGTGAAACCATTAATCGACGCGTCTATGACAACCCGAGAAATAATATGATTATCCTACAAATACGATAACAAGGAAAAAAAGAAAGAAAAAGGGGTGAATTGGTAAAAGGGAGGAGGATTTCTATTAGGGATGAAGAAAATGTTTTACAAATTACTCCCTCCATCCCATATTTATTGTTTACTTTGGCAAAAAAATTTTATTTCAAAATTATTGTCCAATTTAACTTTCTATTGAGTAAGTTACACTTTGTCATTTAATTTAGTGATTGGAAACCGTTTTATCCACACACACCACACAGTAGAAGTGAGCACAATGCAAATTGCAGCAAAACTAAGCCCATATTCTGACGGCTCAAAACCGCGGTAAGGACAAGGTGGCCGGTGGAGTCGGAAACAAATACGGGGAAGAAATCTTTTCGATGAATGTGGGGAACTCATAGTTCCAATCGATAATGAATTTATAGAGTAGTTTGAGGATAGATGGAATAGAAGAAGCCACCATCCATTCGGCAATCTAAACTGTAGGGAGGAGATTTCCATTGGTTTTCCATTGCCTGGTGAGGAGTACCTTGGCCTCCTTGATCGATAAAGAATGTCAGTAGTTGCCGGCGACTAATTACTTGATGAGAATGAAAAATAGAGACTTGGATTTGGGTATATCCGGAAGGGGTATATGCGGAAGTTTTTAGCCAAAATATAGTTAAGTTTGACTAAAAATAAATTCTTTAATTTTGGCTAAATTGGACAATAATTTTAAGATGAATGGATTAGTATTTAAGCGCATGTTACACAATAAATTGTAAAAAATCAAAATTAATTTCTTTATTTCTTTTTTTTTAAAGGATCAATATTGGTTCCCCACTTATCCCCGGTGTGACTCGAACCCGTGACGTATTGGTCAATAGGTGAGGCGTCTTATCACTAACTTGCACCTCGTTGTCAAATTAATTTCTCTATTAAAATAATAGAAAACGTGAAAAAAGAAGTACTTAATTCCTCTGTTTATGACGATTTAATTGCGTGCGCATGATATATATATACATATATTATCAGTTAAGATCTTAAAAAGATAAGATATGATATTTTAAATTATAATAAGTTTTTGGTTTGCAAAATGCAAGATATTAGAGAGAAGCCACTTTTAAGTTTAAAAGCTAGGAATTCTAGTTATATTTTACTATTTAATAAAGAAAATATGAAAACTACAATATGTAAATCCGTTTTTACTTGTATATTTTAATGACCCATGACGTACAAGTATCATTTCGTACATCCATATGGTTTGAAACATGTATAACCCTTATAAGGGATATAAATAATGATTTTAATCCCAAATGGAGGCCTTAACCCGTTACCTATGGCTCCGTACAAGTATCATCTCGTACATAAGGGATAAAGGAATGTTGTCAAACCCAAATAGAGGCCTTAAACACATGCATATGGCTCGTTAAAATCCACATGTGCGGTTTGTACATTCTAATGGCCCATAGTGGATAAGTATTATGTCATACATCGAAATGGCTCCAAAACTTAGTAACACATGTAAGAGATATAAGGAATGATTGCAAATCGAAATGGATGCCCTAAAAATATGCTTATGCCTCTGTAAACCCACACGTACGATTTCGTACAACCTAATGGCCCATAAAGAACAAGAATCATCGTGGACATCAGAATGGCCCTAAACCTCAGTAATACTTATAAAAGATATAAGGAATGATTTCAAGCTCAAATGAGGCCCTAAACACATGCTTATGGCTCCGTAAATCTACATGTACAGTTTCCTACATCCTAACGGCCCATATGGACAAGTATCAACTCATACATCAGAATGGCTCAAAACCTTAGTAACACTTATAAGGGATATAAGGAATGATTTTAAGCCCAAATGAGGCCCTTAACACATGCCTAAGGTTTCGTAAACTCACATATACATTTTCGTACATCCTAATGGCCCATAATGGACATGTATCATCTTGTGCGTCTGAATGGATCCAAATCTTAGTAACACTTATAAGGGATATAAAGAATGATTTCAAGTCCAAATGGAGGCCCTAAACACATGCCTATGGCTCCGTAAACCTATATGTACTATTTCATACATCCTAATGGCCCATAATGGACAAATATCATCTTGTACATCGGAATGCCCCCAAACATTAGTAACACTTATAAAGGATATAAGAATAATTTCAAGCCCAAATAGAGGCACTAAACACATGCCTATGGCTCCGTAAATCCACATGTATCGTTTTGGTACATCATAATGGCCCATAATGGACAAGTATCATCTCGTACATCGGAATGCCCGCAAACCTTAGTAACACTTATAAGGGATATAAAAAATTATTTCAAGCCCAAATTGAGGCCTTACGCACATGCCTATTGATGAGAAGCGAACATAGTCGCTATCTCATATGATTTCACATGATTTTTCTTTAACTATGACTCATTTCTTGTGGATTTCTTGAGTTAAAAGTGCAAATTTCTCATGTTTTTGTTCTATCATTGTAGGGTGAGTAAATGGCTTAAAAAGATTATGGAAATGATGCAAAATGAGCCATAATGTTAAAAATGCTCAAGTGTTGCAACAAGTCAAATATGACATTTTTGGAAGAATGTAACTTGCTACAAAACTCGAATTTGGATGCTTTTGGTATTTCTGTGAAGCTGAAAGAGCAAGCTACAACTTTGCTTCACAAGTCCGATATGATTATGGACAAAAAGGGTTCAAAATGAGAGATGAAGTATGCAGGTCGCAAGTCTGCTGCATCAGCTGTTATGTCGACTTTAATCCTCTCGACGCCCAAGTCGGTACTTACAAACAGAATGGCCAACTGAATGTTGTCGCCCTGAACGTCGACTTAAATCTTCCTGACACCAAGCTCGACGATGGCTGCCAAAAAATCCAGCGAAGAACTTTCTCACGGCCCCGACTGAATCGCCCCATTTCCATCATCTAAATGCCACAATAAATCAAGGGGTTTTTATATTGAAGCATGGGGAGTATTTTGATGTAATGATTTCTAAATTTCCTGCCTATTCGAAGAAGATTGAAGCTTCTCCGGTGGCCTGAATCGGGGTGGCGGATTACTGCAAAGTCAAATCGAGGGAAAAGAATAGAGTTTTCAGGAATTGCACAAAAGCACCCCGCGTCCGAAGCCCTTGCAACTAAAGACTACAGGTTTCAAGCGCATTCCCTATAAATACATATTAACATATTAACCCAACCTATCCCTCCCCTATAAATACCACTTTGTACACGAATTTAAGGATTTTGATCTCATTTTTCAGCGCTTCTAATTTAAGTTTAAGCTTCTTCTTCATTTCCTAGTTTATGGTTTACTTCTTGATAGCAATCTCATAGACGAAGCAAATTTCGTTAATGCAACTATCAACAAGAAAGTACAAAGATAATTTGTCTATCCCGTGAAACTCAAAAGAGTGCAGAAAATTCACAGTAAGACGATCGTTTATCTAAGTGATTCTATCCCTTAACTCAAACCAAGCAAAGAACACATTATCCATGAAAGATTCGAATTAAACAACAACCCACGCTAAGAAAAGCAAGGACACCATTCAATATACTCGATCAGTCATCATTCAAGAGACTCAAGAAAGGTAGGAGCAAACAATGCCCAACTATGAAGGAATACTATTGATTAGTAATCTTCATAACCAACCAAAGATATGCAACACATACACTATCTCAAAATACTCATGCCAAAGCACAACTCATCCACCAAAAGTAGGACAAACCCCACAATGGAACTCATGAACACACTCATCATGAAATTCGAACACCAAGCCAAAAGAAAGGCTCATCAATCGAACTACTAGAAGTAGTATGAAAATAAGAAGTTTTGTTTTAAAACAATTCTATCAAGAAGCATACTTGAAAAAGAACGGTTTCTGCAAGATCAAAAAGATCCAAGACAAGATGAAAACCCTGTTGGTTAAATCATACTTGACACGAAAAAAATGGACACTCCATTTAACAAAAATTCCTCACAGGAAAAACTCTCAAAAGAGACAACAAAAATGACCACTCAAGGGTGCCTTGAAATTTCGGCCAAGCCCCCTATTTATAGGCTTAGAAATTCGGCCAGCACCACTAAAAAGAAGATCAATTAGGACTCTCTAATCTTATCTCACAAGGAGTAGAAGTAGAAGAGTATTTGATCTCTTTGACTCTATCTAAAATCTAGGAAACCTTATCTAAATGACTTATCCTCAAGTAGGATAATATCTAGAAGGAATCTAAGACTCCTAATCAAAACACTCTAGTTTTATTCAGCCCACATGGCTTATCTAACTAGATAAAACTCGAAAATAACTCCTAGACTTAGACTAACTCTAATTCTCGAAAATCAGCTCCCAAATTGTTGAAGTAAAATGTCTTGAACGCCCTTCCAAAAGTGAAATATTGGTCTTGCGCTCCTGAAGATGTAGATAACTCCAATTTACTCCAAAACTTGTAGAATTCTCTTTATTGACTCCAAAAGATTGGAAAAACACTTGAAACAATTAAGATAGTTTGCAACCTATCCAATTGTGTAGCAATGGACTCAATCTTGAACACTTTGATCAAATAGGTCGTCCATTCAAGAACCTAAATGACTCTTCTCACTAGCTTGATCAATGATCTTCATGGAGCACACAGAGTCAAATTCTCTTGATACTCTTCAGCACTTATTTCCATGAGGTCATCATCTCCTTTGGTTTGAACCCCAAAAGTTAATGATATTCTCATCATCTTGATCATAGCTCTCATGAACCAACTCCCTATCACATAGGTAGTCTAGATTCATCCTTTCTTCCTTGATTGGCCTGCAAAGTAAACTTGGCATTCCAAAACTAGAATGAAGGACTAGTTCATTCCCCTCACTAGGAGAATCACCATGGAAGGCTACATGATTCTCATCATTCCCTCCTTCTTTAAGAGGATTCGTCCTTGAATCATCAACCTCTATACCTGCACAAGGAACAAACGAGATATAAGGGTTAGTAAAATCCTCACCCTCACCACACTCTGATTTTCTCTCATTGCGTGCATTTTTTTCTATTTCCACGCTATTTTCATGGTTTTCTCTCGCCTCAAGTCTTACCTCAGCGTGACCCTTTTTACTTTCTTGCGTCACTCTCTCGACTTTTTCTCTCCCTTGTGTATATAGGTTATCTTACGTCTTTTCTCTCGCAGAGATTCAGATTCTTCATAAGACAAAGGCTTAAGAATATATTTTCTGTCCTCTTTAGTAAAGACAAAGATATTCTTCGAGCAATGGTGCACAACATCTACATCTGACTGCCAAGGCCTACCTAGCAAAATATCACAAAGAGACATAGGAATTACATCAAAGTAAATTTCATCCCTATACTCACCAATCTGAAAAGGTACCATGGCCTTCTTAGTAACATCCACAACCATCTCTTCACTCAACCATTGAAGCTTGTATGGTCTAGTATGTGGATCCATCTTGATTCCGTTTGCTATGCAAAATTCCTCACTTATAGAATCAGTACTCGACCCACCGTCGATTACCAAATCAACTTCATTGGACCACTCAACCGAACACTTAGTACGGAAGATACATGTCCGTTGATCACCATCTTCAGTGCCAAACATCAACCCCTGATCCTCAATTGGACCATTCCAACCACAAGAAGTATCATGCTCTCTCTCCACTTCTAAGGCAGCATAATATGCCTCATAGAGCCTTGATTGCCTCCTTATCTTTGGGTTTAGCTTGTATAACAACACCCTTTATTGCTGTTTGACAACAACCAGCAATTTCAGAACTTATTGTTAATCAACAAAGTTGAAAAAACCACCAAAAAGAAGTAATTGTGCCTTTGGTATTACACAAAGAACTCCTTGAACCCTAGAACCAATGAATGGCTCGATTAAAAACCCCCCCAAGAACCAAAGGAAGGTTCGAATAATGCTCTCCCCAAAAACAAAAACTCTCTTGTGCTTTTAAGAACACTAACTCCCAAAATTTCAGAATAAAGAGAAGAGTGATTCTCTTGTTTTTCTCCTTTGATCTTGGTAGCAAGAAGAAGAAGAAGATTGGAGTAGAGTGGTGTGGGAATTTTTGAAAAACAGCACCCCTCTTTATAGGCAATGCAAGTCTTTTTGTGCAAGAAAACTCCTACAAGATAGGACCTAAATTTTCTCAAAAATATTCCCCCCTTTAATGGATTAAATCTGCTCGACAAAATGGAATAAAGAAGAAGGAAAATCGGCGTCATATATATAGACAAGGATAGAGTCCTAAAACTTAGGTAAACATAATCCTTTTTGGACACAAATTAGGAAAATTCATCCCTACTTATTAGAGATAAAATTTTCGACCCCCCTACTGCTAATAGGACTCAAAATACACGGCCACACACATGCACAATTGTATTAGAAAACTCAAAAATTTTCAGATTAGGATAAGACTTCCTTATCTCAATAGTTTTCGAAAATAGACTCACTTTAAAACTCTAATTATAATCTCACTGAAATTATAATTTAACACATGCAAAATTTAGTATTTAAATCCAAGTAGGACTCAAATAAAACACACAATAAAATTGTATTATGATTAGGAAACAAAAACAGCAAATTTTCGGCCAATGTGAACACAAAAATCCAAGACCAAATAGGACTCAAATCATAACACAATTTGGACTCACTGACCTAAATTTTAGAGCTAAAATTTTCGGCCATGTGAACACACAAATACTAGACTGAATTGGTCTTCAAGTGTACACAAATAGACAGCCAAAATTCAAGTTCAACTAGGACTAGGAAACCCTAATTTTTTTAGTTTCACAATTTCGGCTATACTATGACTCTAAAATTCAAAACCAACTAGGCTTAGAATTCCACATAAATCACACGCACACACATGCAAAAAGTCAGCAAAAATTCGGCTATTAACCTTTTACCACATAGTTAAAATTTGAAAAATTACTTTTGACTCACTTAAAAAAGGAAACTTGAAAATTACCACTTTTAAAAAATGGACAACAACTTTTAGAATCTTTCTAAAAACCCTTTTCCAAATTGTACTTGGAATTAATAAAAATCACTTTTTACCAAAACAATCTATGGCAAATAAAGTAACAAGAACACCATAATTATAATGAAGTAGAAAATTAAAGTTCCTCATTCAACTATGACATTTGCTTCATAATACTCAATTTAACACAAATCATTCTTAAAATTCAATGACTCAACAATGCCATCTTCATAAGTGACCATTTGAAAATCAAATTTTCTAAAGACAAATATGTAAAATTCAAGAATATATCTCAAAGCCTATAAGTGACCATTTGAAAATCAAATTTTCTAAAGACAAATATGTAAAATTCAAGAATATATCTCAAAGCCTATAAGATTTCTTGTCATAAATAAGAAAATCTTTTTAGTAAAACTTCACTTAATTCTCATCATAAATAAGATTTCTTGACATTCCAAAACTAGAATGAAGGACTAGTTCATTCCCCTCACTAGGAGAATCACCATGGAAGGCTACATGATTCTCATCACTTCTTTACATCTTTTTAGTTAATTTTAATTCATAGTTAGTTAAAGGGGAGAGAAAGAGAGAAAGAGGGGGGGGAGGTTTGGCTTGTCCATTTATGATGAACTTTCACCATTGGAGGTGGAGAAAAGGGGAAGAAGATAGGAAGGTTTGAAGAACCTTGAGCAATTGAGGTGGTATCTTCCCTTTCAAGTCTTGAAACCCCTAATTCACCGTGATGATGGTAGGGCTTATTTTGTTGTTTATGTTTTCTTAGATCTAAAGTAGTTTAATTTAACACTATCTTTTCACCTATCGTTTGTTTCTTAGAGTTCCTTAATAATTTAAATCACTCCTATCCTCGTGGGATCGACCCCTTACTTGCATAACATAACGACAGGCTTACACTTGGGCCTTGAGTGCGTGCGAACGAGGTTTATTTTATTTGTTTGTTTGCAAGTGTCTAAATTTCTATACGTTCAAATATGCACACAACAAATTGGCTCCGTTGCCGGGGATAGTTTTGTGATTTGCTATCTAGGCGCTCTCTTGTAAATATTTTTTTTGGGTTGTGTACTTGGTGGTGTTTTTCTTTTAGACTATTTTCTTTTTCTTTATATTTATCTTGTTCTTATGTTATGTGGGAGTTATTTCTTTTGTTATAATTTGTGTTTACTTCTAGCTCTAAGCTTAAAGAGACGAAAGTGGTGTAAAGCCGCATGAATCTTTCGTCTTGACTTAGCAAGGGCTCACGCCGAGCTAAGGACGTTAAACAAGCACTTATTGGGAGGTAACCCAACCTAATAACACCCACATATCATTTTTATTTTTGCTTCATGTGTTTTTCTTAAAAACATTTTAGGAACTTTCAAATTTGGTGCATTGTGGTATGAGCTTAAATGTCTAAAGATGGGTACAAAACATAGTGAAAGAAGGAACTTGTGCTAGTTGATGATTTATGTTACTCTCCTTTTCACTTTGAAAAATTACTCAACTTTAACTTCTCTACCGTCTCATTTTTTGCACACTCTCACATACACACAAACACACTCATCCAATCACCATGAACATTGAATTTTTCTATGCTTTACATGCTCAATATCATCATGGCAAATACATTTTATCTCCTTCATTTTAGCTTGAGTCATGGAATCTCTTTCCATGCAATGAGTTAGGCCACAATATACCATGTAGTGCACATTCTTGATTAGTTTGATGATTATTGTCGTTGTTTAACTCCAACGTTGAAAATTGGAGGGTAGGTAGAGCTAGGATGTCATGAGATTAAAAGTCTTCATTTTATGTATTCTAGGTGTTCGACAAAATGTCAGAACCACTCTCTTTTTATGAGCCTTGTTTGTTTTGATCCATTTTGAGTTTAAATGTTTTAATGATTGGTTTTTGTGACTTTAACACTTAGTTAGGGACTTTTATCCACCTACCACTCCCATTCTTTTTCTACTACACTTTGGACATATTTTTCATCTTAGCTTATTTTTGTGTAGTGTAGTGCCACTACTTAAATGTGAATCATCAATCTTGTGCTTTTGTTAGTCTACAAAATTTTTCTCATTATATTTTTCACCATTGTGCTTGTATTTCTAATGTTGTGGATCACCTATAATGATGATTCACATCGTGGATGTTTTTTATTTTGGTTTTCTCGTATTTGTACATTCGTAGGTACCTTTGTTGCTATCTTTAGCAACCCGTTCCACATCCATTGTGGCCATCCCAAGCTATACTCCAATTTATGTGGGAGGGCAAATGAGCAACTTCTTCTTGAATTCATCATCATTGTCCAAACCCCCTAGGCATTTCTTGGTTAAGGGAGTATTCTTTAACTTATACTTTCACATGAATAATGTGTTATTTAAGTTTGGGGAAGATCATGCTTTAATTGATTTTTGAATTTCCATCTTTCAATGATAGTTTTAGATTGAAAGATTGATGTGTAGCAAGTATGAGCTAATTTTTTTTTCTCTCCCATGTTGATTACTGCTATGGGTTGTGACGATTAAGTTTGCTAACAAGCTTAGTAAGGTTTAGGCATACACTTTGAATTGATCACTTAAATTGTGTGCTTACGAGGTTTTCTTGGATGACTCTTTATTTTCGAGAAAGCGTGACATTTGTTAGTAGAACCTTTGCAACCCTCGCTTTGGCATGAGAAAATTTTTTTTCCTAGACTTTTGATGATTGGATGATGTTTTGAATGTTGAAATCTGAAGAGTTGGTTCAATTTGGATTATTGTGGTAACATTCTTGTATTTATTTCTAAGCCATTTTGAATGTGTGTGTTTTAAACCCTAAACCTCTTTGAGTTAAGAAAAATACATGATGTCTAGTGGGGTAAAGGGTAGACTCAAAAAGAATGAACTAAGTTCATCATGTGGTGGTGATACTTGAGGGAACATAATTGTAATCACAATTAAGGTACTAAATGAGAAAGTGAGGGGGAATTTCTTTGTAAACTCTCATGTACCTCATGACATCTATTTGTTGGAACTAGTTTTGTACTTTGATTTCCACCTCTTTTAAATGATTGAGTCTAAAAATTTTCGTGCTTAAAAAAAAGTGTTGCCTTTCTTGATACTTGAATTGAATGAAAACATGTATGCTTGGTCACAAAAAATCTAGTAAAGTGAGGCATAAATGAGCCATAAAAATGAAAGCATCACTGAATGCTCTCGACTTTCCTTGTTGAGTCTTTTATATTGAGTGTGTCTTTAATGGTTGCTACTTCTTGAACTTGCCTTGTTATACATGTCAACACCACACATATGGTTGTGCACAAAGATGATGAGGACACTTAGGATTAACCACTTTTGGCTTGCGAAAAATACCTATCCTTTATAATCCCCTGGTGACCCAACTTGAGCTTTTGGCCTTAGTTTTCAACTTAACCTACTAAATTAACACTTTTCCCTATTTTGGCTTTCTCGTAGTCCTATATTAAAGGAATATCTGGATTGGTAGTTATTGGTGAATGATGATTCGGGGAATAGGATAGCTTTCTTATGCTTAAAAAAAGTGTTAATATATGAAAGAAGAAAAAAGCTCTTTGTAAGAAAATGATGAAAAAGGGGGTAAATGAGAAAAAAAATCATTGGTTAAGGAACATGAATATGCTCTTGCGCTTAAATGATACAATTTCTCAAGTTTGGGGGTGTTATGTGTCTCTATGTTCAAGAAGAAAATAGTGGTCTTGGGGTTTGTGTAGTGTAAACATGAAATTTGGGGGGTAAGATTTCTAAGGTGATATGCTTAACCCTTCCAATTCCTTTCATATTTAGCCTTTGAATTCCTTTCTTATCCCACCTTGATGTCCCTAGCCCCATTACAACCTTGATAAAGACCCTTTGATTTGTGTATAAACCATTCCAAAGCGTGTGCGATTTGATTCTCGGCAAGCCCATGAAGAGGGCACCTTGATTGACTCTTTGAGTGAAACGCCTTACAATCGAGTGTGCCGAGTGAATCCATTAGAGAGGGGACCGATTCATGCATGTTTAATGAATTCAATGATGATGGTTTTGATATTTGTGTAACACTTGCATTTTCCTTGAAATAAATTGCTAAATAGACTCAATGATCATTGAGGTGTCTTAGTAAATTCTTGAGTCCAAAAGAGTGTGTAATGCAATGCTATCATGGAGTTTTACATTGAAACCGTCATATATCATGACAGGCCTATAGGGTGTTGCATTTTGTGAGATCTTTGGCACTCCACATTGTTTATGGAATCTAATACTTTCATGTTTGCCAATGTACCATATAATAAATTTAATCTTTTGAAACTTGAGAGTGATGGAGTGAGTGAATTTCCTATTGTTTTGAAATGGGCTTCAAAGTTGCCGATACTTGCCTTGACAAAAAGGAATGTGCTAGCATGTATAGAATGAGTCTTTATTCATGATGTGGAATCTTTCCGTCTTTAAGTTCATTGTGTTTGTTCTGGACGAACAAAGGTGTAAGTTTGGGGGCGTGATGAGAAGCGAACATAGTCGCTATCTCGTATGATTTCACATGATTTTTCTTTAACTATTACTCATTTCTTGTGGATTTCTTGAGTTAAAAGTGCATATTTCTCATGTTTTTGTTCTATCATTGTAGGGCGAGTAAATGGCTTAAAAAGAGTACAGAAATGATGCAAAATGAGCCATAATGTTAAAAATGCTCAAGTGTTGCAGCAAGTTGAATATGACATTTTTGGAAGAATGTCACTTGAGCTACAAAACTCAGATTTGGATGCTTTTGGTATTTCTATGAAGCTGAAAGAGAAAGCTACAACTTTTCTTGACAAGTACGAATCTGATTATGGACAGAAAGGGTTCAAAATGAGAGATGAAGTAAACAAGTCGCCAGTCTGCTGCGTCAGCTGTTATGTCGACTTTAATTCTCTCGACGCCCAAGTCAACGCTTACAAACAGAATGGCCAATTGAATGTCGTCGACCTAAACGTCAACTTAACTCTTCCCGACGCTGAGCTCGACGATGGCTGCCAAAAAATCCAGCAAAGAACTCTCTCACGACCCTGACTGAATCGCCCCATTTCCAGCATCTAAATGCCACAATAAATAAAGGGGATTGTATATTGAAGCATGGGGAGCATTTTGATCTAACGATTTCTAAATTTCATGCCTATTCGATGAAGATCGAAGCTTCGTCGGTGGCCGGAATCGGAGCAGCGGCTAGCTGCAAACTCAGATGGGGGGAAAAAGATTAGAGTTTTCAGGAATTGCACAAAAGCCCCCCGCGTCCGAAGCCCTTGCAACTAAAGACTACAACTTTCAAGGGCATTCCATTATTGCCCCAAATGTTTGAGATGTCGACCAAAGCAACCTCAAGGTCCATCAATTCTCTACTTTTAAGGACGATTATTTGTGCCCAATAGTTACTTTTATGTACATATTAACCCAACGTACCCCTCCCCTATAAATACCACTAAGTACATGAATTTAAGGATTTTGACCTCATTTTTTGGCACTAATTTAAGTTTAAACTTTCTTCTTCATTCCTTAGTTTAGGGTTTACTTCTTTACATCTTTTTAGTTAATTTTATAGTTAGTTAAAGGGGAGAGAAAGAGAGAAAGAGGGGGAGGTTTTGGCTTGTCCATTTGGGATGAACTTTCACCATTGGAGGTGGAGAAAAAGGGAAAAAGATAGGAAGGTTTGAAGAACCTTGAGCAATTGAGGTGGTATCTTTCCTGTCAAGTCTTGAAGCCTGTAATTCATCAACTTGGTATGGTTTCTTTCTCCCTTATTATGGCTAGCTAAAATTCCTCCTATTGAATTATGATTGTAAACCCCATGGATGGCTAATTTATTTTAGTAGTTACTTCCATTATTGTATTAACTTTGGATTGTTCTTTTGTTGTTGAATGCTTTGCTTGATTGTATTGGGAGGGAAGATTGATGAGTGAATTTTACTTATGATTTTTTGGGTGGAAATTAAACGGGCTTTTGAATTCAATTTGTGGTTTAGGCTATGCATTACAATGGTAATCGCTTGTGAGATTAGGAACCCATTGGAGAAGGGTTAATTCATGGAAGATCGTGTACCGGACAATATTTAAGGTAGGCTACATTCACCGTGATGATGGTAGCGGTAACTTGATTATTTGGTATTAAACGTAGAAACACGGGAGTAGTGAGTCAACACCGAATGAAAATAGGAATTGTTGAGCTACTTAGCAGGGGTTTAGCCACAATGAATCACTTAGGCTCGGTTAGTAACCAACTCCTAATAGGCGGGAGCTAAATTTATTTGGTTGAGCCAATTGGTCGAGTGGTGGCAACTTGCCTTAGACTCCTTTAAGGAGACTTTCCTTGTTAACTAAAATAATTTGAATGGTTTGAATTATCAAAATCCATGGGGTGATCAAAAAAGTAATTCATAGGGCCCTCGAGTATCTTGATTTCTCCCCCTACTTATTTTGTTGTTTATGTTTTCTTAGTTCTAAAGTAGTTTAATTTACCATTATCTTTTCACTTATCGTTTGTTTCTTAGAGTGCCTTAATAATTTAAATCACTTGGGTCTTGAGTGTGTACAAACGAGGTTCATTTTATTTGTTTGTTTGCGTGTGTCTAAATTTCTATACGTTCAAATGTTCACACAACACCTATGGCTCCATAAACCCATATGTACGGTTTCGTACATCCTAAAGGCGCATAATGGACAAGTATTATCTCGTTCATCTGAATGGCTACAAACCCCAATACAACTTATAAAGGATATAAAAAATGATTTTAAGCCCACATGGAGGCACTAAACACATGCCTATGGCTCTGTAAATACACAGGTACAGTTTCAAACATCCTAATGGCCCATATAGACAAGTCTCATCTCATGTATTAGAATGGTTCCAAAACTTGAGAAAAGTTATAAGGGATATAAGAATGGAATTAAAGTGCAAATGAAGGCCCTAAAAATATGCCTATGGCTCCTTAAACCCACATGTACGGTTTCGTACATCCTAATGGTCCAAAATGGACAAGTATTGTCTTTTACATCAGAATGACTCCAAACCTTAAGGGATATTGATGAGTGTGAATCTGTGCATGTTTTTAGACACATAATTGGCCTCTTTATACTTTAATTTTAGGCCGATTAGGATAGGGTTTTATGTTTATAGTTTAATTTGGTGACTTTTGGTGATCCAGGGACTTAATTGTAAAATTCATAAAAGGTGGGCAAAATGTTGCAACCTGGTGAAGATTCGGATGCAATTGAAAGTGGCTCATTGGACCTGTTGTGCAAAGTCGAGGCTGAGGCTGAATCTGGCGGGAATTGGAGCTGCTGAGGCCAAATTGAACAAACTTCAAGGCTAAGGAAAGGATGGAAGGTGATGGAGTGATGCTGCTGAGAAGGGAGAGATTGATGCATCTTAAAACTGATTAATTCAACCAAAATGAACCCAAAAGGTGATTAGACGTAGGGGGGAATGTAAAGAAGTATGGGTGTCCTCTCTTTTGCTTAAACCCATCGCGTAAACAGTAGACCAATTTGGTTAAGCAAGATTACTCTCCCAAACCTCTATATAAAGTAGCAACAGCAACACAAGAAGGCAATGAGAGTTCGGAAGAAAGAACTAGAGTTAGCTAAGTTTTCAGTTAGGATCGAAACAGAGCAAAAGTTGGAAAGCACACTCAGGGGTGTCTCTTGGAGAAGTGAGAAGCTGACTCTACAAAGTCAGCCACACTTTACCATACTCCCTAGCTTAGTTCTTCCCCTGTTTTCAGTCCTTTCTGTTGTAATCCTGTGGAAGTTTCTGTACCTTGATTCCTTTGTGTTATGCTTCCTAACATGTGTAGCTAAACTCTTATATAGGGTCTAATCCCTCTACTCTATGTAAATATGTTTTGATTTAGCTCTCGGATGATAAGTATGTGCTTAGTCTTAGAGTTTTCATTACTGATGAGAATCATGTAGCCTTCCATGGTGATTCTCCTAGTGAGGGGAATGAACTAGTCCTTTATTCTAGTTTTGGAATGCCAAATTTACTTTGCAGGCCAATCAAGGAAGAAAGGATGGATCTAGACTACCTATGTGATAGGGAGTTGGTTCAAGAGAGCTATGATCAAGATGATGAGAATGTCATTAACTTTGGGGTTCAGACCAAAGGAGATGATGACCTCATGGAAATAAGTGCTGAAGAGTATCAAGAGAGTTTGACTCTGTGTGCTCCATGAATGATAGCAATCTCGTAGACGAAGCAAATTTCGTTAATGCAACCATCAACAAGAAAGTACGAAGATAATTTGTCTATCCCGTGAAACTAAAAAGAGTGCAGAAAATTCACAGTAAGACGATCGTTTATCTAAGTGATTCTATCCCTTAACTCAAACCAAGCAAAGAACACATTATCCATTAAAGATTCGAATTAAACAACAATCCACGCTAAGAATAGCAAGGACACCATTCAATATACTCGATCAGTCTTCATTCAAGAGACTCAAGAAAGGTAGGAGCAAACAATGCTCAACTATGAAGGAATACTATTGATTTATTCATAACCAACCAAAGATATGCAACACATACACTATCTAAAAATGCTTATGCCAAAGCACAACTCATCCAACAAAAGTAGGACAAACCCCACAATGGAACTCATGAACACACTCATCATATCAAATTCGAACACCAAGCCAAAAGAAAGGCTCATCAATCGAACTACTAGAAGTAGTATGAAAATAAGAAGTTTTGTTTTAAAACAACTCTATCAAGAAGCATACTTGAAAAAGAACGATTTCTGCAAGATCAAAAGATCCAAGACAAGATGAAAACCCTCTTGGTTAAATCATACTTGACACAAAAAATGGACACTATCAAAAAGCATACTTGAAAAAGAACGGTTTCTGCAAGATCAAAAGATCCAAGACAAGATGAAAATCCTCTTGGTTAAATCATACTTGACACAAAAAATGGACACTCCATTTAAAGAAAATTCCTCACAGGAAAAACTCTCAAAAGAGACAACAAAAATGACCACTCAAGGGTGCCTTGAAATTTCGGCCAAGCCCCCTATTTATAGGCTTAGAAATTCGGCCAGCACCACTAAAAAGAAGATCAATTAGGACTCTCTAATCTTATCTCACAAGGAGTAGAAGTAGAAGAGTATTTGATCTCTTTGACTCTATCTAAAATCTAGGAAACCTTATCTAAATGACTTATCCTCAAGTAGGATAATATCTAGAAGGAATCTAAGACTCCTAATCAAAACACTCTAGTTTTATTCAGCCCACATGGCTTATCTAACTAGATAAAACTCGAAAATAACTCCTAGACTTAGACAATAACTAAATCTTGAAAATCAGCTCCCAAATTGTTGAAGTAAAATGTCTTGAATGCCCTTCCAAAAGTGGAATATTGGTCTTGCGCTCCTGAAGTTGTAGATAACTCCAATTTACTCCAAAACTTGTAGAATTCTCTTTATTGACTCCAAAAGATTGGAAAAACACTTGAAACAATTAAGATAGTTTGCAACCTATCCAATTGTGTAGCAATGGACTCAATCTTGAACACTTTGATCAAATAGGCCATCCATTCAAGAACCTAAATGACTCTTCTCACTAGCTTGATCAATGATCTTTATGGAGCACACAGAGTCAAACTCTCTTGATACTCTTCAGCACTTATTTCCATGAGGTCATCATCTCCCTTGGTTCGAACCCCAAAGTTAATGACATTTTCATCATCTTGATCATAGCTCTCTTGAACCAACTCCATATCACATAGGTAGTCAAGATCCATCCTTTCTTCCTTGATTGGCCTGCAAAGTAAACTTGGCATTTCAAAACTAGAATGAAGGACTAGCTCATTCCCCTCACTAGGAGAATCACCATGGAAGGCTACATGATTCTCATCATCCCCTCCTTCTTTAAGAGGATTCATTCTCGAATCATCAACCTCTATACCTGCACAAGGAACAAACGAGATATAAGGGTTAGTAAAATCCTCACCCTCACCACACTCTGATTTTCTCTCATTGCGTGCATTTTTTTTTTCTGTTTCCACGCTATTTTCATGGTTTTCTCTCACGTTAAGTCTTACCTCAGCGTGACCCTTTTTACTTTCTTGCGTCACTCTCTCGACTTTTTCTCTCCCTTGTGTATAGGTTATCTTACGTCTTTTCTCTCGCACAGATTCAGATTCTTCATAAGCCAAAGGCTTAAGAATATATTTTCTGTCCTCTTTAGTAAAGACAAAGATATTCTTCGAGCAATGGTGCACAGCATCTACATCCGATTGCCAAGGCCTACCTAGCAAAATATCACAAAGGGACATAGGAATTACATCAAAGTAAATTTCATCCCTATACTCACCAATCTGAAAAGGTACCATGGCCTTCTTAGTGACATCCACGACCATCTCTTCACTCAATCGTTGAAGCTTGTATGGTCTAGTATGCGGATCCATCTTGATTCGGTTTGCTATGCAAAATTCCTCACTTATACAATCAGTACTCGACCCACCGTCGATTACCAAATTAACTTCATTAGACCACCCAACCGAACACTTAGTACGGAAGATACATGTCTGTTGATCACCATTACCATCGTTCTCATCCACTTCTGAACTCAGAAACAACCCTTCTAATTCCTCAAAGTAAGATTGAATGGATCTACCATTCTGCTTACAATTGAGCAACTTCACTTTTGCTTCATCAAAGGTGTTAGTACCAGCATATCTTTCTCGCAAAACATTCCTCAAATCATGCCAATCATCCAAATTACGATACCAATGATGCGAATAGATATTTGAAACTAGCTTCCACCAATTCAAAGCACTAGAACGAAAACAACCTATAGCTAAGGCTATTTTCTCACTCTCTCTCTCTCTATGTTAAGCAACACAAACAAATTCTCTATGCTCTTTTCCCAAGTATCATATTCTCTATGACAACCATAAAACAAAGGCAGTGACACTTGCAACATTCTAGCATATGAGGGTACTTGTTCAACTTCAAAACGATCACATAAGACTCTTAAATTTTCAGCAATTTTCTCAAAACTTACCATAGCTTTATCTTGCTGATTTGAAAGCGATTGAGACAAGTCTTAGTTTGCCTCCTTAACCTCGGCCAAAGCATCATGTAAGAAGTCAATTTGGCTCTTCATGAGCTGTACTTGAGCCTCCATGCGACCCTCTACACTCTTTGAAGCAACTTGAGTACAACCAGCAACTCCGGATGACATCTTTGCTCAACAACTCTGAGAAACCACCAACAAAAGAAGTAATGTGCCTTGTGACTACACAAAAACTCCTTGAACCCTAGAACCACTGTTTGGTTCGGCCGAAACCACCCCCCCCCCTAAGAACCAAAGGAAGGTTCGAATAAAGCTCTCCCCAAAAACAAAAACTCTCTTGTGCTTTTAAGAACACTAACCCTAAAAATTTCAGAATAAAGAGAAAAGTGCTTCTCTTGTTTTTCTCTTTTGATCTCGGCAGCAAGAAGAAGAAGAAGATTGGAGTAGAGTGATGTGAGAATTTTTGAAAAACAGAACCCCTATTTATAGGCAATGCACTTTTGTGCAAGAAAACTCCTACAAGATAGGACCTAAATTTTCTCAAAAATATTCCCCCCTTTAAAAGATAAAATTCAGTCAAAAATACGGAATAGAGAAGAAGAAAAACCGGCCTCATATATATAGACAAGGATAGAGTCCAAAAACTTAGGTAAACATAATCCTTTTTGAACACAAATTAGGAAAATTCATCCCCACTTATTAGAGATAAAATTTTTGACCCCCTACTACTAATAGGACTCAAAATACACGGCCACACACATGCACAATTGTATTAGAAGACTAAAAATTTCAGATTAGGATAAGACTTCCTTATCTCAATAGTTTTCGAAAATAGACTCACTTTAAAACTCTAATTATAATCTCACTGAAATTATAATTTAACACATGAAAAATTTAGTATTTAAATCCAAGTAGGAGTCAAATAAAACACACAATAAAATTGTATTATAATTAGGAAACAAAGGCAGCAAATTTTTGGCCAATGTGAACACAAAAATCCAAGACCGAATAGGACTCAAATCATAACACAATTTGGACTCACTGACCTAAATTTTAGAGCTAAAATTTTCGGCTATGTGAACACACAAATACTAGACTGAATTGGTCTCCAAGTGTAACACAAATAGACAACTAAAATTCAAGTTCAACTAGGACTAGGAAACCCTAATTTTATTAGCTTCACAATTTCGGCTATACTATGACTCTAAAATTCAAAACCAACTAGGCTTAGAATTCCACATAAATCACACGCACACACATGCAAAAAGTCAGCAAAAATTCGGCTATTAACCTTTTACCACATAGTTAAAATTTGAAAAATTACTTTTGACTCACATAAAAAAGGAAACTTGAAAATTACCACCTTTAAAAAATGGACAACAACTTTTAGAATCTTTCTAAAAACCCTTTTCCAAATTGTACTTGGAATTAATAAAAATCACTTTTTACCAAAACAATCTATGGCAAATAAAGTAACAAGAACACCATAATTATAATGAAGTAGAAAATTAAAGTTCCTCATTCAACTATGACATTTGCTTCATAATACTCAATTTAACACTAATCATTCTTAAAATTCAATGACTCAACAATGCCATCTTCATAAGTGACCATTTGAAAATCAAATTTTCTAAAGACCAAATATGTAAAATTCAAGAATATATCTCAAAGCCTATAAGATTTCTTGTCATAAATAAGAAAATCTTTTTAGTAAAACTTCACTTAATTCTCTTGAGGATAAGTCATTTAGATAAGGTTTCCTAGATTTTAGATAGAGTCAAAGAGATCAAATACTCTTCTACTTCTACTCCTTGTTAGATAAGATTAGAGAGTCCTAATTGATCTTCTTCTATTGGTGCTGGCCGAAATTCTAAAGCCTATAAATAGGGGGCTTGGCCGAAATTCCAAAGCACCCTTGAGTGGTCATTTTTGTTGTCTCTTTTGAGAGTTTTTTCTGTGAGGAATTTTTGTTAAATGGAGTGTCCATTTTTCGTGTCAAGTATCATTTAACCAAGAGGGTTTTCATCTTGTCTTGGATCTTTTGATCTTGCAAAAACCGTTCTTTTTCAAGTATGCTTCTTGATAGAATTGTTTTAAAACAAAACTTCTTATTTTCATACTACTTTTAGTAGTTTGATTGATGAGCGTTTCTTTTGGCTTGGTGTTAGAATTTTATGATGAGTGTGGTCATGAGTTCCATTGTGGGGTTTGTCCTACTTTTGTTGGATGAGTTGTACTTTGGCATAAGCATTTTGAGATAGTGTATGTGTTGCATATCTTTGGTTGGTTATGAAGATTACTAATCAATAGTATTCCTTCATAGTTGAGCATTGTTTGCTCCTACCTTTCCTGAGTCTCTTGAATGATGACTGATCGAGTATATTGAATGGTGTCCTTGCTATTCTTAGCGTGGGTTGTTGTTTAATTCGAATCTTTCATGGATAATGTGTTCTTTGCTTGGTTTGAGTTAAGGGATAGAATCACTTAGATAAACGATCGTCTTACTGTGAATTTTCCGCACTCTTTTGAGTTTCACGGGATAGACAAATTATCTTCGTACTTTCTTGTTGATGGTTGCATTAACGAAATTTGCTTTCTCTACGAGATTGCTATCAGTTTCTTGGTATCAGAACTTGGACTATCTTAGTGATGGTATTAATTGATATTATCATATCAGTTTCTATTATCAGTTTGATTTTCGAGAGATTTCTTTTTGATTGAGGACTTCATAGTTTTTGACTTGAGAATATCTTCAGTTGCCACGGAATCTGTTACTTGGTGTGGTAATCAAGCTTTGTGCTACTAACGAGTAGTACTATCTTTATTTGTTTCAAGGTTCCTTCTTGTTGCAGAATGGGTTTTGAAAAAATAAATCAAATTCTTGTGAAAACTACGTAGTTTTAAAAATTGATCTTGTCTTTTGTGTGGTTGTGCGAGACTTCTTACACATTTGTTTGATCTTGTGGTTTTATTTTGGGGTCTATGCGAGAGCTTGATGATGGTACATTGGTATCTAGTCAAAGTGGGCACTACATCTTGAAATTTATCCTTGATTTGCAAGTAGAGAACTGTTTCTCCTATGAGCAAGTTAGTGGATCTTATGTGTTGGATCTTTAAGGAGAGAATTGATGCCAAAGAAGAGCTTCTTGCTCGAGATAGCCTTTTCTTTCTAAAGAGATGTCTTTACATGAGGAGGGTTTAAGAGTTTATCTTGTGGTAAATATCTTGGATCTATTCTTTGAAAGGTGAAGCTTATTGATTTTGTACTTTCTAAATAAAGTATAAATGAAAAAGCCTTCCTTCTTGTTGGTTCTCATTTGAATCTAATGAGTAAAACGGAATTTATGGATTTTCAATTAATGAGAATTTCATAGAGACCCGAATTTTTGGTTGATTATTTTATTTTTGTTTAAATCTTAGTGTCAAAAGATTTTTCAAAGTAACAAATGTTGGTCTTTTGTTTTCTCGAGTTTTATACTTTGAGATTGAGTCGAATTAGTGGATCTTCCTATCATTGGACTTTCCTTGATTCTTAACTTGAGTTTCAAAACTTTCTTTATCATGTGATGCGGAATGAATTTTAGTGATATCAGTTTTTGGTGTCAAAGTGTTTAAAGGTCTTTGAAGTTGAATTGTGCCAACTTTGAGGGTTGAAGTCTTTGACTTGTGTTCAAAACCTTGATTTTTGAAAATTAAATCGAGAATTAAGTGAAGTTTTACTAAAAAGATTTTCTTATTTATGACAGGAAATCTTATAGGCTTTGAGATATATTCTTGAAGTTTACATATTTGGTCTTTGGAAAATTTGATTTTCAAATGGTCACTTATGAAGATGGCATTGTTGAGTTATTGAGTTTTAAGAATGATTTGTGTTAAATTGAGTATTATGAAGCAAATGTCATAGTTGAATGAGAAACTTTAATTTCCTACTTCATTATTTGCCATAGATTATTTTGGTAAAAAGTGATTTTTGTTAATTCCAAGTACAATTTGGAAAAGGGTTTTTAGAAAGGTTCTAAGAGTTGTTGTCAATTTTTGGAAAGTGGTAATTTTCAAGTTTCCTTTTTTAAGTGAGTCAAAAGTAATTTTTCAGATTTTAACTATGTGGTAAAAGGTTAATAGCCGAATTTTTGTTGACTTTTTGCATGTGTGTGCGTGTGATTTATGTAGAATTCTAAGCCTAGTTGGTTTTGAATTTTAGAGTCATAGTATAGCCAAAATTGTGAAGCTAAAAATTAGGGTTTCCTAGTCCTAGTTGAACTTGAATTTTGGTTGTCTATTTGTGTTACACTTGGAGACCAATTTGGTCTAGTATTTGTGTGTTCACATGGCCGAAAATTTTAGCTCTAAAATTAAGGTCATTGAGTCCAAATTGTGTTATGATTTGAGTCCTATTCGGTTTTGGATTTTTGTGTTCACATTGGCCAAAAATTTGCTGCCTTTGTTTCCAAATTGTAATACAATTTTATTGTGTGTTTTATTTAAGTCCTACTTGGATTTAAATACTAATTTTTGCATGTGTTAAATTATAATTTCAGTGAGATTATAATTAGAGTTTTAAAGTGAGTCTATTTTCGAAAACTATTGAGATAAGGAAGTCTTATCCTAATCTGAAAATTTTTTAAGTCTTCTAATACAATTGTGCATGTGTGTGGCCGTGTATTTGAGTCCCAATAGTAGTAGGGGGGTCGAAAATTTTATCTCTAATAAGTAGGGATGAATTTTCCTAATTTGTGTCAAAAAAGGATTATGTTTAACTAAGTTTTAGGACTCTATCCTTGTCTATATATATGAGCCGGTTTTTCTTCTTCTCTATTCCATATTTTCGACTGAATTTTATCCATTAAAGGGGGGAATATTTTCGAGAAAATTTAGGTCCTATCTTGTAGGAGTTTTCTTGCACAAAAAGACTTGCATTGCCTATAAATAGGGGTGCTGTTTTTAAAAAATTCTCACACCACTCTACTCCAATCTTCTTCTTCTTCTTGCTCCCGAGATCAAAAGTGAAAAACAAGAGAAGCACTCTTCTCTTTATTAAGAAATTTTAAGAGTTAGTGTTCTTAAAAGCACAAGAGAGTTTTTGTTTTTGGGGAGAGCTTTATTCGAACCTTCCTTTGGTTCTTGGGGGGGTTTTGATCGAGCCATTCATTGGTTCAAGGGTTCAAGGAGTTCTTTGTGTAGTACCAAAAGCACAATTACTTCTTTTTGGTGGTTTTTCAACTTTGTTGATTAACAAAGAGTTCTGAAATAGCTGGTTGTTGTCAAACAGCAATAAAGGGTGTTGTTATACAAGCTAAACCCAAAGATAAGGAGGCAATCAAGGCTCTATGAGGCATATTATGCTGCCTTAGAAGTGGAGAGAGAGCATGATACTTCTTGTGGTTGGAATGGTCCAATTGAGGATTAGGGGTTGGTGTTTGGCCCTGAAGATGGTGATCAACGGACTTGTATCTTCCGTACTAAGTGTTCGTTTGAGTGGTCCAATGAAGTTGATTTGGTAATCGACGGTGGGTCGAGTACTGATTGTATAAGTGAGGAATTTTGCGTAGCAAATGGAATCAAGATGGATCTGCATACTAGACCATACAATCTTCAATAGTTGAGTGAAGAGATGGTTGTGGATGTCACTAAGAAGGCCATGGTATCTTTTCAGATTGGTGAGTATAGGGATGAAATTTACTTTGATGTAATTCCTATGTCTCTTTGTGATATTTTGCTAGGTAGGCCTTGGCAGTCAGATGTAGATGTTGTACACCATTGCTCGAAGAATATCTTTGTCTTTACTAAAGAGGACAGAAAATATATTCTTGAGCCTTTGACTTATGAAGAATCTGAATCTGTGCGAGAGAAAAAACGTAAGATAACCTATACACAAAGGAGAGAAAAAGTCGAGAGAGTGACACAAGAAAGTAAAAAGGGTCACGTGGTGCTTGCCGAGTTCACCAAAAAAAAAGATAAATATTACTAGCTTGGATTATGAGTTTTGTAGATAATGGAAGCTAGGTCGATCCCACGACGACAGCTAATTACCAAATTTGTTGTAAAGAAAAACCGTCAGTCAACAAGGTGTCACTCAGGAGAATGGAAACAGTCACTCAGGGGAATGGAGGCCAGGAGTGTTCTTCTCCTCTTCCTGCTGTTGTAGTTGTTTTATTAGCACAGTAATGGTTGAGTTCTTGTTCATTCAGCTCACTTATAACTCTAAGTCAGTTCCCATTTTTCCTAGAGTCATCTTTGCAACCTTAACAACCTATTTTCCAATGATTGATTCCAGCTACAAAGTCATTAAGTTCTTAGGCCTTCAAGAATGCTTATGTTAACTAAGTATATTCCTATCTTAGTTAAAACCATAGACTGTTACCTCTATGTCGTAAGTTAAAGTTGAAACAATCCAAACCAAGTTTATCCTTCCAGATCTCCCTTAGTTCTAGCATGCATTCAATTTAGTGATCAAGTAAATGAATGTAGAAAAAACTTTCAACCATAAAACAAGGAACAAAACCAGTGCTTGACAACTACAACATCAGTTGAGGAGAATAACCCCTGGAACTATTTAGCTACTCATACAGATTAATGCTACACCTACCACATCGAAAGAGATCATAGAAGTATGCATAGTAAACAAAATTCAAGCTAACAGTCAAGAGATGAGGAGAAAGCTTTTGCAGTTTCTGAGTCACTCCTGGGAGTGAAGGGGTTCACTCGTGGAACTGAAGAAGAAAACTGGGTTGCTATTCTTCAACTTAGCTTCCTCACTGAGTTGTGCTTTCTTGTCTTCTACCTGGAGTTTTTCTGAGTGTTTTTGCAACTGAAAAGCTAACCAGAGACTGAGAGATTCCTCCCACTGAGAGTGCAGTTCCCCCTCTTATAGGGCCTTGCAGCCGGTGTCTTCATCATGAGAACCTCCCCATGCTTGGAGTTGTTTAATCCTCCCAATGTCTTGAGCCTGCAATCCAACTTGGCCGTTCCTTTTTTCTCTTCCAGCAGCAGCCGTTTTGCTCTCATTGATCAGCAGTGGCGGCTGGGATTGCGGCTGGGGGACAAGCATGCCTCTAGGAGGAGGCAAGGTCATTAATGACAAGATGCTTCTTGTCTAAGGGTTTTCTTCTTCGTCCAGCTCAGCACCCTTGCCTCAGCAGTCCTTAAATTGCTCCTTTGGCTTCCAATTTTCAGCAATTATTCAGTCCGGTCCTTTCCTAACAATAACATGAAAATGAGCTAAGTAAATTGCACCAATGTTAGGAAATACCCCCAATTGTTCATCAATACAAAGTTAAGTGTGATGCTTTTATGTAACAATTTAACCATTATCAACTCCCCCAAACTTGAAGAATTGCTTGTCCTCAAGCAAAACACTAAACTTTTGTTGGCACTTTCAGAATTGCACATAACAACTAGGGAAGACAAAATGACTGAAGATTGACTTATTCCCCTGAGTGAGGATTCCCACTCAGGTAAGTGGCACTAAACAAGCAACATCCTTAAACACAACTAGATAGGTGCTGTCAACTTTCCGTCTCAGATTCAAGTGAAGAAAACATACATTAGGGATACCAAATCTTTCTGCAATCCAGAGTCAAACAACCAACCTTCACAGGGAATTTAGAATGCATATGCCACAAGTGTTTGTTCATGCCAAACCTACCAATCCATTCCAAGTTAACCGGTTAAACTTTTGGTGGTCATTCTTGTGATCTGGTCTTGCCCAAGTTACTTGACTCGATTTATCTACTGAGACTTCAATCCTAGAGTTCCTGCACAGCCTTTATGCTTTATTTATTTAGGAAATCTTTTTTTTTTTTTTTGAATGGGATGTAAATGGACCAACCTACAGGGGTGTTATTCAACCTTATCTCTCCACTGCCTTATACCTCAACCCTTAATACTCCAACAGTTTGGAACTTTTTGTGGTGGTTCCTTGCTGTTACCCCTAAGGTTTCGGTTGATCCATTCCCTAAGAGATTTTTTTTTTTTGAAAACAAAAGCAAGCAGGCTGTGAATGGGTACCACAAAGGAAGTCTCAGATTTACGGCATTTCTCATCTAATTGTAGCTCAGAACTAGACACAACTCACAACAGTGGATTAGTCATGCCAAATTTTAAGATTTATGTTCTAGGCAGTCACTTCCACGAGTGGCATTATTCATGTGTGTGAGTGAGTGTCAGCCATTCTTCTTTCATGCATCAGATTCAGTATCAAAAAGTGGTTTAACAAAATTGTTTTTCAAAACCATTATCATCCTAGACTGTTGGCAGCTCCTTAGAAGATTTTCATTTTGTTTTGAGAGATATTTTACAGAGTCAATCTAGACATGAACCTAATGGACCTAAATGGCATTGTCCTGACATTGACCGGCCTAACCAAAACTAAGTACAACTAACTACTACTGCATTACTCCCCCCCAAACTTATCCTAAGCATTGCCCCCAATGCTTAACAACACCAACCCGGCAACAACAATAAACAGAAAACAAAAAGTACAGAAAACAACACATGAAACATTAAACAGGCAACAAATAAATTGCTGATTAAGGGAAGCAGAACAGCACTTCCCTGAGTGTTCATTGAGGCATTCCGTGAAGTGGGTGGACTGGTGGATCATGCGGCATTGGGCGGTTTGGGGCATCCAATGCACTTGTGCATTTCTGCAGAATTTCTCCGTCCTCGTCTGGCATTGGTGGACGTAATCCGTGATGAACCTGGTCCGCTTGTTGAAATCCCTCGCCTCATCTGTCCGGTTGGAGTGGGAGTGGATGTTGTTTGTCCCGCGATGAGGCACTGGGGGTTTCGATCCAACTTATGCATCCTTAATGGTTGCCGCAAGTTGCTCTCTGCGTCTGTGTGCGGAAGGTCACCCCGCCCTTTTGCATAGCATGGTGACCATAACTGGAAATACCAGCTCTTCACCTTTGGATTAGTGATGCATCGGGTGAGTTGCTCCCGGATGACCGAGGCTGCATCAAATGGTGTGTCTCGTGGCAATGGCATACAAAGCAGCAGAGCCATCTCGTAGGTGACCTTAGCAGTGTAGGATGTTGGCATCAGATTGCAACAGATGAAATGGTGCCACAGATTTAAGTCAGCGTTTGCAACGCGTTTCTTTGAAACCCCAAAGGGTTTTCTTGATCATCCATCTCCCACTTGTGCCCTCTTTTGCCAATCTGACAGAATGGCCTGTTCCAATGGTTGATTTGGATGCAGTGCAGCCAGGGTTTCTTTGTAATCAGTGCTTATTCTTGGTAATTTCCAGATGGCCCTAATGGCCTCTGTGCTGCAATTGACGCTGATGCCTCTGACGAATACTCCATCTCTGGGGGCAGTGTGGAAGTTGCCGTAAAATTCTTGCACAACTGGATCCTTGGTTTGACCGGTGGTTTGGAGAAGGTCTCCACCATGGCGCTTGATGTAGGCAAAAGCTGCGCCATCTTCACCGATTCCCCTTTCTGGAATGAACTTTCGCCTTATGTGCTTCAAAAAGAAATCCCAACCCTTCTTCCTTGGAAACAACCTGGGCTCCCATTCATCTGTGATGGCATTAAGGGCTTGTTCTTGCAGCGCCCTTGGTGGTTGTGGAGGTGGCGGTGGGGTGGGTTCTCTGGCAGGGGATGCTGGTGGAGTGGGCGTTCTTTGCCGTTCAGGAGAGGGCGAGGATGAGGAGGATGATATCCTTCTCCTTGTGTTGGATGCGTTTTTGCGGGCAGCAGCCTTCCTCCTTGCCGGCGGCATCTGTGACAAACCCTAAGAGTTGTGTTGGCAAAATTGAAAGAGGGGTTTTGTGATTGAATCTGAAAATTGCCTTATGTGCCTGGAAACTTAGAGAAATTGTTAGTATGTTCACACAGGGAAGTGGTGGTTGAAGGAGTGATTCTGGGATTAAGAAGAAAATGAAGAAGACGAAGCAATGAAGGAGTTATGAGTTAATGCACAGCAGTTAAAGTTTTTGGAAAACGTGGATGACTGAAGTGACTCAAAAAGGCGGACGTGGTTAAAATTGAAATTTGAAATTTTTCGGAAAAAATTTTCCCCCCAAACTTAAATCATAACTACAGCCCAAAAGGTGACTTTTTGCAGAAAGTGTCGTACAGTTGTTCTCACTCAGGCGAGTGGATTGTTCCACTTGTGTGAGTGACGTCGGGGTTAGAAAATTTAGTAGGATTCCTTCCCGTAGGTTCACTCAGCTGAGTGACCTTCTTCACTCCTAGGAGTGAGTTTACCTGAGGCCCTTCTGTTACACCTTTGAAATCATTGGGGTGGCAAATTTCTTGTCCAATCCCGCAAAAAATTAGAGTAGCACATTGTCAGCCATACAAAAGCAGAACGTATGGGTTGCCTCCCATAAAGCGCATTGGCTTTAAGTCTCATGCCAGACTTCAAAAGAAATTCAGTAAAGTTCCTTCAGGACCAGAACTTGATAGTTCTATCCTTTACTCCCTTCTGTCCATCCAAGGTATGGCTTAAGCCTATGACCATTGACCAAAAAGGTGTTGCCACTTTGTGGGTTCATGATCTCCACTGCTCCATGAGTTAGGACCTTGTTGATTTTGTAGGGCCCGGTCCATCTTGACTTCAATTTCCCTGGAAAGAATTTCAGCCTGGAATTGTACAACAAGACCTCTTGTCCTTCTTGGAAGTTCTTCTTGACAATGTGTTGATCATGGTAAGCCTTAGTCTTCTCTTTGTAGACTCTGGACGATTCGTATGCCTCTAGTCTGAATTCTTCCAGTTCATTCAACTAAATCAATCTTAATTCCTTGCTTTTGCCCGGATCAAGATTCAGTTCCTTGATAGCCGAGTAAGCTTTATGTTCCAACTCTACTGGCAAGTGGCATGCTTTCCCATAGACCAGTTTGAATGGAGACATACCAATGGGAGTCTTGTATGCTGTCCTATATGCCCATAAAACTTCATCCAACCTTGAGGACCAATTCTTCCTGGTAGAATTAACAACCTTTTCCAAGATTCTTTTCACTTCCCTGTTTGACACTTCTGCTAGCCCGTTTGATTGTGGATGGTATGGTGTTGATACCTTGTGCCTGATTCCATATTTCTTTACCATGGCTGCAAATGACTTGTTACAGAAGTGGGATCCTTCATCACTGAGTATCATCCTGGGTGTACCAAACCTGGCGAAAATATTTTTTCTTAGAAACCTGAGAATAGTTTTAGCATCATTGTTCTTTGCAGCTACAACTTCTATCCATCTTGAAACGTAGTGCACTGCCAGTAGGATGTAGGAGTTCTCAAAGGATGACACGAAGGGACCCATGAAGTCTATCCCCCACACATCAAACAGTTCCACTTCAAGCATGTTCTGCTGTGGCATCTCATTTTTCCAGGAAATATTTCCTTGTCCTTTGGCATCGGTCACAGCTTTTGACAAACTCTCTTGCATCTCTGAACAGGGTTGGCCAGTACAGTCCAACTTGTAGAACCTTGATTGCCGTCCTTTGACCGTTGAAATGTCCACCATCGGGTGAACTGTGGCATTTGTGTAACACTTCTGTGAATTCAGATTCTGGAATGCACCTTCTGATCAATTGGTCTGCACATCTTTTGAATAAGTAGGGTTCATCCAATAGGTAGAGTTGAGCATCATGCGAGAATCTCTTGCGTTGTTGTGGGGTGAGATCTGGGGGAATAACACCAGCAACAACAAAGTTAGCAAAATCTGCAAACCAAGGCCTGTTACCTGTCACTCTCATGAGTGTGCCTGTCACTCGCCAGAGTGACTCATCAGGGAATTTTTCTGAGATTGGAGTTGTGTCTTCTGGAATTTCTTCAAGCCTTGACAGATGGTCTGCTACTTGATTCTCAGCACCCTTTCTGTCTCTTATCTCCAAATCAAATTCCTGCAACAACAACACCCATCTAATCAACCTTGGTTTAGACTCTTTTTTGTTGATCAAGTACCTGATGGCTGCATGGTCGGTATAGACTATGACTCTCATCCCTAACAAATAAGCTCTGAATTTGTCAAATGCAAATACAATTGCCAGCATTTCCTTCTCTGTAGTGGTGTAGTTGACTTGTGCAGAGTTAAGGGTTTTACTAACATAGTAAACCACATGTAACACCTTGTTCCTTCTTTGTCCAAGTAAAACACCAACTGCAAAATCACTTGCATCACACATTAGTTCAAAAGGTTGCGACCACTCGGGTGTGATGATCACAGGTGCAGTGATGAGTTTGTTTTTCAATTCAGTGAATGCATTTAAACAGGATTCATCAAAAATAAAAGCAGTGTCCTTTTCAAGCAAATTGCACAAAGGTTTAGAAATTTTTGAAAAATCATGAACCTCCTGTAAAAACCAGCATGGCCCAGGAAACTTCTCACTCCCCTGACTGTGGTTGGTGGGCTGAGCTTCTCAATGACTTCAATCTTTGCCTTATCCACTTCAATTCCCTCTTGTGAGATCTTATGCCCCAAGACAATTCCCTCAGTTACCATAAAATGGCATTTCTCCCAGTTGAGAACCAGGTTGGCTTCTATACATCTTTTCAGTATCAGCCCAAGGTTGTCCAAACATGCATCAAATGACTTACCAAAGACCGAGAAGTCGTCCATAAAGACCTCAATTATGTCTTCCACCATATCAGAGAAAATGGCCATCATACGTCTTTGAAAAGTTGCCGGTGCATTGCACAGTCCAAATGGCATTCTCTTGAAGGCAAATGTGCCATAAGGGCAGGTGAAAGTCGTCTTCTCTTGATCATCGGGGTCTATGGCAATCTGGTTGTAACCTGAGAAACCATCAAGGAAACAATAATACATGAATCCAGCTAATCTATCCAGCATTTGATCAATAAAAGGAAGGGGAAAGTGGTCCTTTCTGGTAGCTTTATTAAGCTTTCTATAGTCCATGCACACTCTCCATGAATTGTTCAGCCTTGTTGGGATTAGCTCCTGGAGCTCATTCTTTACCACTGTGATTCCTCCCTTCTTAGGCACGCACTGCACTAGGCTCACCCACTTGCTGTCAGATATTGGGAAGATAATCCCTGCATCCAGCAGCTTGATAATCTCCTTTTTCACCACTTCCTTCATGACTGGGTTGAGTCTTCTTTGTCCTTCAATGGTTGGCTTGGCGTCATCTTCAAGCAGGATTTTGTGCATGCATATGGAGGGGCTGATGCCCTTAATGTCAGCAATTGACCACCCAATGGCTTCCTTGTGCAATCTCAGTACTCTCAGCAATTTGTCCTCTTCAGTACCTGTAAGCATAGAAGAAATGATTACAGGTAAGGTGTTACTTGCTCCAATATAGGCGTACTTTAAATGTGAGGGCAAAGGATTAAGTTCGAGATGAGGTGGTTCTTCAATTGAAGGTTTGAGGCATCTCCCTTCCTTGGTCAGGTTTATCAGTTCAAAGGGTTGCTGTGTAGGATGCCACTTGGGGGAGTGGTTCAGTAGCTCGTGCAAGTGGCCCCGTACTCATCCCCACCTTCCCGTTCCTCATTATAGTCCGGGCACCAAAGTTCCTTGAGGAGATCGTCTTGCAGTAATTCTTCCGTCACCGCTTCTCTCGCTTCTACATTTCTTACCATGTAGCAGTCGTGGACTCCAGCGGGATATCTCATATTTTTGAAGATGTTGAAGGTAACCTTCTCCCCATCAAAGTGCAGTGTGATTTCTCCCTTTTTCACCTTAATGATTGCATCGCTTTTTGCCAGAAAAGGTCTCCCCAAGATGATGGGTACATCCCTGTCTTCTTCCATGTCCAAAACCACAAAATCGGCTGGGTAAACAAAGTTACCAACTTTCACAAGAACATCATGTAAGATTCCTTTTGGGTACGTCAGAGCTCTGTCTGCCAACTGCAAGGTCATGTTAGTAGGTACCAGAAATTTGTCCAGATCAAGGGATTTAAATACAGACAATGGCATGAGATTTATGCTTGCACCAAGATCTAGTAATGCTTTTGAAAATTCTCTGATTCCTACAGTGCAAGGAAGAATGAAACTACCCGGATCTTTCAGCTTAGGTGGTAATTTTCTCAGAATAGCTGCACTACATTCTTCATTTAGAGTGACAAAAGCAGAGTTATGCATTTGTGGCTTATTCGCCACCAAATCCTTCAAGTACTTAAAGTATTTAGGCATTTGTTTAAGTGCATCAACAAGCGGTACATTAATATGTATACTTTCTAAATTCTGAATAAACCTGTTGAGTCCTTCATCCATTTTTGCTTTCTTCTGTCTTACTGGATATGGTGGCGTTGGAGCTGGCTGTGGTGGTTCCTTAATTGGTGTTGGAAATTGAAATCCCTCCATTCCAGGTTTTTCAGCGGGTTGCTCCCTGTTCAACCATATCATCATTATCAGATATTTGCTCAGAAGAAGTTTCATTCTTACCTGCAGGGTCACTCGCAGGAGTGACTTCTTCACTTGGCTGATTGAGTTGCTTTCCACTTCGGAGAGTGACAGCCTTCGCTTGCTCTTGGTCATTCCCCTTGGGGTTCACAACTGTGTCACTGGGCAGGCTCCCAGATGGTCTTTCAGCATTTTGTTTGGCAATCTGGGCCAACTGATTTTCCAAACTTTTACAAGACACCGCCAAACTCTTGATTGCATTTTGTACAGAAATCCATTCATCTTCCCTTGGTATGTATTGTTGGTTAGAATGTTGCTGATTCTGATAGTTGGGAAGCTGACCATCTTGTCTATGGAATCCTGGGGGTTGAGCAGGCCTTTGATAATTTCCTTGTTGTGGAGCATTGTTCCAGTTGGTCTGTTGCTGATTTCTCCAATTGTTGAAGTTGTTGAATCCCCCTGCATTGCCCTGTCTGACAAACTGGACAGCTTCCATTTTAGAAGGGCAGTCATCCAAACTGTGGGATCCATCACATAATACACATACTTCTGCCTTGGATTTGGACAGCTCACTTCTGAGCTTAGTCATCGTTCATCATAACAGCCATTTGAGCTTGCAGATGTGTACTGGGATCAAGTTCCATCATCCCTGGCTATTTTGAAATTGCCCTTGGATCAGATTGCCATCTTGAATGGTTGGTGGTCATATTGTCGAGCAACTGCCTTGCTGTATCAACTGGCTTCATCATAAATACACCACCAGCTGCAGCATCAAGGGAGTCTCTTGTAGTTGGTAGTAGACCATTGTAGAAGATGCTCAGTTGAAGATGCTCTTCCAAACCATGCTGAGGGCATTTTCTGACCATTTCTTTCAATCTTTCCCATGCTTCATAAAGCGTTTCTGTTCCATGCTGCTTGAAGTTCATTATTGCTGTTCTGAGTTGTGCAGCTTTTGCAGGTGGAAAGAATTTTGTTAGGAAACACTGCCTTAACTCTTCCCAAGTGGAAATGGAGTTGTTGGGTAATGTGTTGAACCATGCTTGGGCTTGATCCTGCAATGTAAAAGGGAATAGTCTCAGTCTAATGTCATCATTAGATAAGCCTTGAATTTTAAAAGTACTGCATAAACGCAGGAAACTTCGGATGTGATCATTAGGATCTTCATGAGGTAATCCATGGAATGGGCAGGCTGATTGAGTCCATTGGATCATCTGTGGCTTGAGCTCAAAATTGGTTGCTTCTACATCAGGGAACACTAGAGGAGATTGGACTTCTTCTTGCTGTGGGATGAAGAAATCTCTAAGCAGTCTTTCTGGTCGATTTTGTTGATCCCCACCAGGGTTCCTATTGTTCTCCGGATTGCCACCTTGGTTAGCCATTTCAGATGAACCTTCTTGGTTGTCCTGTTGCACCCGGTTCTGCCTTCTTCTTGCCGCTCTGGTTCTATGGATAGTAGCTTCAATTTCTGGGTCAAAAACAGGTTCACTTCGTTGGTGCCTTCTAGTCATACACCAAAGAAAAGAAACTGGAAGCTTAGCGAGGTAACCAGAGAAGAATTTTATATATATATACACAAACAAAAACAACAAATTTTTTTGGAGGTTTTACGCCATCCCCAGCAACGGCGCCACTTTCTGGTGCTTGCCGAGTTCACCAAAAAAAAAGATAAATATTACTAGCTTGGATTATGAGTTTTGTAGATAATGAAAGCTAGGTCGATCCCACGAGGACAGCTAATTACCAAATTTGTTGTAAAGAAAAACCGTCAGTCAACAAGGTGTCACTCAGGAGAATGGAAACAGTCACTCAGGGGAATGGAGGCCAGGAGTGTTCTTCTCCTCTTCCTGCTGTTGTAGTTGTTTTATTAGCACAGTAATGGTTGAGTTCTTGTTCATTCAGCTCACTTATAACTCTAAGTCAGTTCCCATTTTTCCTAGAGTCATCTTTGCAACCTTAACAACCTATTTTCCAATGATTGATTCCAGCTACAAAGTCATTAAGTTCTTAGGCCTTCAAGAATGCTTATGTTAACTAAGTATATTCCTATCTTAGTTAAAACCATAGACTGTTACCTCTATGTCGTAAGTTAAAGTTGAAACAATCCAAACCAAGTTTATCCTTCCAGATCTCCCTTAGTTCTAGCATGCATTCAATTTAGTGATCAAGTAAATGAATGTAGAAAAACTTTCAACCATAAAACAAGGAACAAAACCAGTGCTTGACAACTACAACATCAGTTGAGGAGAATAACCCCTGGAACTATTTAGCTACTCATACAGATTAATGCTACACCTACCACATCGAAAGAGATCATAGAAGTATGCATAGTAAACAAAATTCAAGCTAACAGTCAAGAGATGAGGAGAAAGCTTTTGCAGTTTCTGAGTCACTCCTGGGAGTGAAGGGGTTCACTCGTGGAACTGAAGAAGAAAACTGGGTTGCTATTCTTCAACTTAGCTTCCTCACTGAGTTGTGCTTTCTTGTCTTCTACCTGGAGTTTTTCTGAGTGTTTTTGCAACTGAAAAGCTAACCAGAGACTGAGAGATTCCTCCCACTGAGAGTGCAGTTCCCCCTCTTATAGGGCCTTGCAGCCGGTGTCTTCATCATGAGAACCTCCCCATGCTTGGAGTTGTTTAATCCTCCCAATGTCTTGAGCCTGCAATCCAACTTGGCGTTCCTTTTTCTCTTCCAGCAGCAGCCGTTTTGCTCTCATTGATCAGCAGTGGCGGCTGGGATTGCGGCTGGGGGACAAGCATGCCTCTAGGAGGAGGCAAGGTCATTAATGACAAGATGCTTCTTGTCTAAGGGTTTTCTTCTTCGTCCAGCTCAGCACCCTTGCCTCAGCAGTCCTTAAATTGCTCCTTTGGCTTCCAATTTTCAGCAATTATTCAGTCCGGTCCTTTCCTAACAATAACATGAAAATGAGCTATGTAAATTGCACCAATGTTAGGAAATACCCCCAATTGTTCATCAAATACAAAGTTAAGTGTGATGCTTTTATGTAACAATTTAACCATTATCAACTCCCCCAAACTTGAAGAATTGCTTGTCCTCAAGCAAAACACTAAACTTTTGTTGGCACTTTCAGAATTGCACATAACAACTAGGGAAGACAAAATGACTGAAGATTGACTTATTCCCCTGAGTGAGGATTCCCACTCAGGTAAGTGACACTAAACAAGCAACATCCTTAAACACAACTAGATAGGTGCTGTCAACTTTCCGTCTCAGATTCAAGTGAAGAAAACATACATTAGGGATACCAAATCTTTCTGCAATCCAGAGTCAAACAACCAACCTTCACAGGGAATTTAGAATGCATATGCCACAAGTGTTTGTTCATGCCAAACCTACCAACTCATTCTAAGTTAACCGGTTAAACTTTTGGTGGTCATTCTTGTGATCTAGTCTTGCCCAAGTTACTTGACTCGATTTACCTACTGAGACTTCAATCCTGGAGTTCCTGCACAGCCTTTATGCTTTATTTATTTAGGAAATCTTTTTTTTTTTTTTGAATGGGATGTATATGGACCAACCTACAGGGGTGTTATTCAACCTTATCTCAATAGTTTTCGAAAATAGACTCACTTTAAAACTCTAATTATAATCTCACTGAAATTATAATTTAACACATGCAAAATTTAGTATTTAAATCCAAGTAGGACTCAAATAAAACACACAATAAAATTGTATTATAATTAGGAAACAAAGGCAGCAAATTTTTGGCCAATGTGAACACAAAAATCCAAGACCGAATAGGACTCAAATCATAACACAATTTGGACTCACTGACCTAAATTTTAGAGCTAAAATTTTCGGCCATGTGAACACACAAATACTAGACTGAATTTGTCTCCAAGTGTAACACAAATAGACAACTAAAATTCAAGTTCAACTAGGACTAGGAAACCCTAATTTTTTTAGCTTCACAATTTCGGCTATACTATGACTCTAAAATTCAAAACCAACTAGGCTTAGAATTCCACATAAATCACACGCACACACATGCAAAAAGTCAGCAAAAATTCGGCTATTAACCTTTTACCACATAGTTAAAATTTGAAAAATTACTTTTGTCTCACATGAAAAAGGAAACTTGAAAATTACGACTTTTAAAAAATGGACAACAACTTTTAGAATCTTTCTAAAAACCCTTTTCCAAATTGTACTTAGAATTAATAAAAATCACTTTTTACCAAAATAATCTATGGCAAATAAAGTAACAAGAACACCATAATTATAATGAAGTAGAAAATTAAAGTTCCTCATTCAACTATGACATTTGCTTCATAATACTCAATTTAACACAAATCATTCTTAAAATTCAATGACTCAACAATGCCATCTTCATAAGTGACCATTTCAAAATCAAATTTTCTAAAGACCAAATATGTAAAATTCAAGAATATATCTCAAAGCCTATAAGATTTCTTGTCATAAATAAGAAAATCTTTTTAGTAAAACTTCACTTAATTCTCTTGAGGATAAGTCATTTAGATAAGGTTTCCTAGATTTTAGATAGAGTCAAAGAGATCAAATACTCTTCTACTTCTACTCCTTGTGAGATAAGATTAGAGAGTCCTAATTGATCTTCTTCTATTGGTGCTGGTCGAAATTCTAAAGCCTATAAATAGGGGGCTTGGCCGAAATTCCAAAGCACCCTTGAGTGGTCATTTTTGTTGTCTCTTTTGAGAGTTTTTCCTGTGAGGAATTTTTTTTAAATGGAGTGTCCATTTTTCGTGTCAAGTATTATTTAACCAAAAGGGTTTTCATCTTGTCTTGGATCTTTTGATCTTGCAGAAACCGTTCTTTTTCAAGTATGCTTCTTGATAGAATTGTTTTAAAACAAAACTTCTTATTTTCATACTACTTCTAGTAGTTCGATTGATGAGCCTTTCTTTTGGCTTGGTGTTAGAATTTTATGATGAGTGTGGTCATGAGTTCCATTGTGGGGTTTGTCCTACTTTTGTTGGATGAGTTGTGCTTTGGCATAAGCATTTTAAGATAGTGTATGTGTTGCATATCTTTGGTTGGTTATGAAGATTACTAATCAATAGTATTCCTTCATAGTTGAGCATTGTTTGCTCCTACCTTTCCTGAGTCTCTTGAATGATGACTGATCGAGTATATTGAATGGTGTCCTTGCTATTCTTAGCGTGGGTTGTTGTTTAATTCGAATCTTTCATGGATAATATGTTCTTTGCTTGGTTTGAGTTAAGGGATAGAATCACTTAGATAAACGATCGTCTTACTGTGAATTTTCCGCACTCTTTTGAGTTTCACGGGATAGACAAATTATCTTCGTACTTTCTTGTTGATGGTTGCATTAACGAAATTTGCTTCATCTACGAGATTGCTATCAATTTGTCTTTAGTGTTTGGTCTTTTTGTAACCTAATAGTGTTAGGTGCCCACTTTATCAAATATAATATAAGAAATTACAGTACTTTACAGAAAATGCTGAAAGTATCACAAAAAAAAAGAATTATTTTAGATAACTAGATAAATGCATGTGTGTTGCACGGATGACAAGAATACATTTTTATATGATTCCTTATAAAACTAGAAATTTAGTAAACAAATAATGTACTTCCAAAAAAAAAAAATATATCATACAGTACATATATCAGTTAAGAACAAAAATATTTTAATAATAAGAAATTAAAAAATAATAGATAAATTGATCAAAAGCTGATATATGAATGAAATAAACGAAAATTAATCTTACACGAAAAATTTGACCAACAACTTATCCTTGAAATATATTGAATAGCACATATATTTATTAAAAGAGCAGATTGTTAAAAATTCGGAAGTATTTCTTTATACATCACACACTAACATTAACAGTGGACGATTTAAGTTTTCCATTTTTGTGAAGAATAAACAACTTTAAGTATTGAATATAGAACAAACAAAATTATGATTATTCATTGAGTTGCATGGGTAAACTGATAGCAATCTCGTAGACGAAGCAAATTTCGTTAATGCAACCATCAACAAGAAAGTACGAAGATAATTTTGTCTATCCCGTGAAACTCAAAAGAGTGCGGAAAATTCACAGTAAGACGATCGTTTATCTAAGTGATTCTATCTCTAAACTCAAACCAAGCAAAGAACACATTATCCATGAAAGATTCGAATTAAACAACAACCCACGCTAAGAATAGCAAGGACACCATTCAATATACTCGATCAGTCATCTATCAAGAGACTCAAGAAAGGTAGGAGCAAACAATGCCCAACTATGAAGAAATACTATTGATTAGTAATCTTCATAACCAACCAAAGATATGCAACACATACACTATCTCAAAATGCTTATGCCAAAGCACAACTCATCCAACAAAAGTAGGACAAACCTCACAATGGATCTCATGAACACACTCATCATGAAATTCGAACACCAAGCCAAAGGAAAGGCTCATCAATCGAACTACTAGAAGTAGTATGAAAATAAGAAGTTTAGTTTCAAAAAACAATTCTATCAAGAAGCATACTTGAAAAAGAACGGTTTCTGCAAGATCAAAAAGATCCAAGACAAGATGAAAACCCTCTTGGTTTAATCATACTTGACACGAAAAATGGATACTCCATTTAACAAAAATTCCTCACAGGAAAAACTTTCAAAAGAGACAACAAAAATGACCACTCAAGGGTGCTTCTAAAATTCGGCCAAGCCTCCTATATATAGGCTTGAATTTTCGGCCAGCACCACTAAAAAGAGGACCAATTAGGACTCTCTAATCTTATCTCACAAGGAGTAAAAGTAGAAGAGTACTTGATCTCTTTGACTCTATCTAAAATCTTGGAAACCTTATCTAAATGACTTATCCTCAAGTAGGATAATATCTAGAAGGAATCTAAGACTCCTAATCAAAACACTCTAGTTTAATTCAGCCCACATGACTTATTTAACTAGATAAAAATTCGAAAATTGACTCCTAGGCTTAGACTAACTCTAATCTCGAAATTCAGCTCCAAATTGTTGAAGTAAAATGTCTTGAACGCCCTTCCAAACGTGGAATATTGGTCTTGCGCCCCTTAAGTTGTAGAAAATTCCAATTTACTCCAAAACTTGTAGAATTCTCTTTATTGACTCCAAAAGATTGGAAAAACACTTGATACAATTAAGATAGTTTGCAACCTATCCAATTGTGTAGCAATGGACTCAATCTTGAACACTTTGATCAAATAGGCCGTCCACTCAAGAACCTAAATGACTCTTCTCACTAGCTTGATCAATGATCTTCATGGAGCACACAGAGTCAAAGTCTCTTGATACTCCTCAGCACTTATTTCTATGAGGTCATCATCTCCTTTGGTTTGAACCCCGAAGTTAATGACATTCTCATCATCTTGATCATGGCTCTCTTGAACCAACTCCCTATCACATAGGTAGTCTAGATCCATCCTTTCTTCCTTGATTGGCCTGCAAAGTAAACTTGGTATTCCAAAACTAGAATGAAGGACTAGTTCACTCCCCTCACTAGGAGAATCACCATGGAAGGCTACATGATTTTCATCATCCCCTTCTTCTTTAAGAGGATTCGTCCTCGAATCATCAACCTCTATACCAGCAGAAGGAACAAACGAGATATAAGGGCTAGTAAAATCCTCACCCTCACCCCACTCTGATTTTCTCTCATTGCATGCATTTTTTCTGTTTCCACGCTATTTTCATGGTTTTCTCTCGCATCAAGTCTTACCTCAGTGTGAACTTTTTTACTTTCTTGCGTCACTCTCTCGACTTTTTCTCTCCCTTGTGTATAGGTTATCTTACGTCTTTTCTCTCGCACAAATTCAGATTCTTCATAAGCCAAAGGCTTAAGAATGTATTTTCTGTCCTCTTTAGTAAAGACAAAGATATTCTTCGAGCAATGGTGCACATCATCTACATCTGACTGCCAAGGCCTATCTAGCAAAATATCACAAATAGACATAGGAATTACATCAAAGTAAATTTCATCCCTATACTCACCAATCTGAAAAGGTACCATGGCCTTTTTAGTAACATCCACAACCATCTCTTCACTCAACCATTGAAGCTTGTATGGTCTAGTATGTGGATCCATCTTAATTCCGTTTGCTATGCAAAATTCCTCACTTACACAATCAGTACTCGACCCACCGTCGATTACCAAATCAACTTCATTGGACCACCCAACCGAACACTTAGTACGGAAGATACAAGTCCGTTGATCTCCATCTTCAGCGCCAAACACCAACCCCTGATCCTCAATTGGACCATTCCAACCACAAGAAGTATCATGCTCTCTTTCCACTTCTAAGGCAGCATAGTATGCCTCATAGAGCCTTGATTGTCTCCTTATCTTTGGATGTTGTTTGAAACACTTGTCCAAGCCATAGTGGAAACGGTCTGTCAACATGTAGTCGTTCTCATCCACTTCTGAACTCAGAAACAACCCTTCTAATTCCTCAAAGTAAGATTGAATGGATCTACCATTCTGCTTACAATTGAGCAACTTCACTTTTGCTTCATCAAAGGTGTTAGTACCAGCATATCTTTCTCGCAAAGCACTTCTCAAATCATGCCAATCATCCAAATTACGATACCAATAATGCGAATAGATATTTGAAACTAGCTTCCACCAATTCAAAGCATTAGAACGAAAACAACCTATAGCTAAGGCTATTTTCTCACTTTCTTTCTCTATGTTAAGCAACACAAACAAATTCTCTATGCTCTTTTCCCAGGTATCATATTCTCCATGACAACCATAAAACAAAGGCAATGACACTTGCAATATTCCAGCATACGAGGGTACTTGTTTAACTTCAAAACGATCACATAAGACTCTTAAATTTTCAGCAATTTTCTCAAAACTTACCATAGCTTTATCTTGTTGATTTGAAAGCAATTGAGACAAGTCTCGGTTTGCCTCCTTAACCTCGGCCAAAGCATCATGTAGGAAGTCAATTTGACTCTTCATGAGCTGTACTTGAGCCTCCATGCGACCCTCTACACTCTTTGAAGCGATTTGAGTACAACCAGCAACTCCGGATGACATCTTTGCTCAACAACTCTGAGAAACCACCAACAAAAGAAGTAATGTGCCTTGTTTACTACACAAAAACTCCTTGAACCCTAGAACCAAAGTTTGGTTCGGCTGAAACCCCCCCAAGAACCAAAGGAAGGTTCGAATAAAGCTCTCCCCAAAAACAAGAACTCTCTTGTGCTTTTAAGAACACAACTCTCAAAATTTCAGAATTAAAGAGAAGAGTGCTTCTCTTGTTCTTTTCTCTTCGGCAGCAAGAAAGAAGAAGAAGATTGGAGTAGAGTGATGTGAGAATTTTCGAAAAACAGCACTCCTAGTTATAGGCAATGCAAGTCTTTTTGTGCAAGAAAACTCCTACTAGATAGGACCTAAATTTTCTCAAAAATATTCCCCCCTTTTTAATGATGAAGGCTGCTCGACAATGTGGAATAAAGAAGAAGAAAAACCGGCCTCATATATATAGACAAGGATAGAGTCCTAAAACTTAGGTAAACATAATCCTTTTTGGACACAAATTAGGAAAACTCATCCCTACTTATTAGAGATAAAATTTTCGACCCCCCTACTACTAAAAGGACTCAAATACACGGCCACACACATGCACAATTGTATTAGAAGACTAAAAAATTTTCAGATTAGGATAAGACTTCCTTATCTTAATAGTTTTCGAAAATAGACTCACTTTAAAACTCTAATTATAATCTCACTGAAATTATAATTTAACACATGCAAAAATTAGTATTTAAATCCAAGTGTGACTTAAATAAAACACACAATAAAATTGTATTACAATTAGGAAAAAATGGCTGCAAATTTTCGGCCAATGTGAACACAAAAATCCAAAACCGAATAGGACTCAAATCATAACACAATTTGGACTCAATGACCTTAATTTTAGGGCTAAAATTTTCGGCCATGTGAACACACAAATACAAGACCAAATAGGTCTCCAAGTGTAACACAAATAGACAACCAAAATTCAAGTTCAACTAGGACTAGGAAACCCTAATTTTTAGCTTCACAATTTCGGCTATACTATGACTCTAAAATTCAAAACCAACTAGGCTTAGAATACCACATAAGTCACACGCACACACACACACATGCAAAAAGTCAGCAAAAATTCGGCTATTAACCTTTTACCACATAGTTAAAATTTGAAAAATTACTTTTGACTCACTTAAAAAGGAAACTTGAAAATTACCACTTTCCAAAGATGGACAACAACTTTTAGAATCTTTCTAAAAACCCTTTTCCAAATTAGACTTGGAATTAACAAAAATCACCTTTTACCAAAACAATCCATGGCAAATAAAGTAACAAGAACACCATAATTATAATGAAGTAGGAAATTAAAGTTCCTTATTCAATTATGACATTTGCTTCATAATACTAAATTTAACACAAATCATTCTGAAAATCCAATGACTTAACAATGCCATCTTCATAAGTGACCATTGAAAATCAACTTTTCCAACAACCAAATATGTAAACTTTAAGAATACATCTCAAAGTCTATAAGATTTCTTGGCATAAATTAAGAAAATCTTTTTAGTAAAACTTCACCCAATTTTCGATCATACTCTCGAAAATCAAGGTTTTAAAACACAAGTCAAAGACTTCAATCCTTAAAGTTGGCACAATTCAACTTCAAAGACCTTAAAACACTTTGATACCAAAAACTGATATCACTAAAAGTTCATTCCGCATCACATGACGAAGAAGGTTTTGACTCAATCTCAAAGTGTAAAACTCGAGAAAACAAGAAAACCAACATTTGTAACTTTTGAAAAATCTTTTGACACTAAGATTAAACAACAAAATTCGGTCTCTATGAAATTTTCATGAATTGAAAATCCATAAATTCCATTTTACTCATTAGATTCAAATGAAACCAACAAGAAGGAAGGCTTTTTCATTTATACTTTATGTAGAAAGTACAAAATCACTAAGCTTCACCTTTCAAAGAATAGATCCAAGATATTTACCACAAGATAAACTCTCAAATCCTCCTTATGTAAAGACATCTCTTTAGAAAGAAAAGGTTATCTCGAGCAAGAAGCTCTTCTTTGGCATCAATTCTCTCCTTAAAGATCCAACACATAAGATCCACCAACTAGCTCATAGGAGAAACAGTTCTCTACTTTTAAATCAAGGATAAATTTCAAGATGTAGCGCCCACTTTGATTAGATACCAACGTACTATCATCAAGCTCTCGCATAGACCTCAAAATAACACCACAAGATTAAACAAATGTGTAAGAAGTCTCGCACAACCACACAAAAGACAAGATCAATTTTGAAAACGTAGTTTTCACAAGAATTTGATTTATTTTTTCAACACCCTATTCCAAAACAAGAAGGAACCTTGAAACAAATAAAGATAGTACTACTCGTTAAGTAGCACAAAGCTCGATCACCACACCAAGTAACGGATTCCGTGGTAATTCAAGATATTCTCAAAACCAAGAACTATGAAGTCCTCAACTAAGAAGAAATCTCTCGAAAATCAAACTGATAATAGGAATTGATATGATAATATCAATTAATACCATCACTAAGATAATCCAAGCTCTGATACCAAGAAACTTATAGCAATCTCGTAGACGAAGCAAATTTTGTTAATGCACATCAACAAGAAAGTACGAAGATAATTTTGTCTATCCCGTGAAACTCAAAAGAGTGCGAAAAATTCACAGTAAGACGATCGTTTATCTAAGTGATTCTATCTCTTAACTCAAACCAAGCAAAGAACACATTATCCATGAAAGATTCGAATTAAACAACAACCCACGCTAAGAATAGCAAGGACACCATTCAATATACTCGATCAGTCATCTATCAAGAGACTCAAGAAAGGTAGGAGCAAACAATGCCCAACTATGAAGGAATACTATTGATTAGTAATCTTCATAACCAACTATGAGGGAATACTATTGATTAGTAATCTTCATACTACACTATCTCAAAATGCTTATGCCAAAGCACAACTCATCCAACAAAAGTAGGACAAACCTCACAATGGATCTCATGAACACACTCATCATGAAATTCGAACACCAAGCCAAATGAAAGGCTCATCAATCGAACTACTAGAAGTAGTATAAAAATAAGAAGTTTAGTTTTAAAACAATTCTATCAAGAAGCATACTTGAAAAAGAACGGTTTCTGCAAGATCAAAAAGATCCAAGACAAGATGAAAACCCTCTTGGTTTAATCATACTTGACACGAAAAATGGACACTCCATTTAACAAAAATTCCTCACAGGAAAAACTCTCAAAAGAGACAACAAAAAATGACCACTCAAGGGTGCTTAAGAAATTCGGCCAAGCCTCCTTTATATAGGCTTGAATTTTCGGCCAGCACCACTAAAAGGAAGACCAATTAGGACTCTCTAATCTTATCTCACAAGGAGTAAAAGTAGAAGAGTACATGATCTCTTTGACTCTATCTAAAATCTAGGAAACCTTATCTAATGACTTATCCTCAAGTAGGATAATATCTAGAAGGAATCTAAGACTCCTAATCAAAACACTCTAGTTTAATTCAGCCTACATGACTTATTTAACTAGATAAAAATTCGAAAATTGACTCCTAGACTTAGACTAACTCTAATCTCGAAATTCAGCTCCAAATTGTTGAAGTAAAATGTCTTGAACGCCCTTCCAAAGTGGAATATTGGTCTTGCACCCCTTAAGTTGTAGAAAATTCCAATTTACTCCAAAACTTGTAGAATTCTCTTTATTGACTCCAAAAGATTGGAAAAACACTTGTAACAATTAAGATAGTTTGCAACCTATCCAATTGTGTAGCAATGGACTTAATCTTGAACACTTTGATCAAATAGGCCGTCCACTCAAGAACTTAAATGACTATTCTCACTAGCTTGATCAATGATCTTCATGGAGCACACAGAGTCAAACTCTCTTGATACTTTTCAGCACTTATTTCCATGAGGTCTTCATCTCCTTTGGTTTGAACCCCAAAGTTAATGACATTCTCATCACCTTGATCATAGCTCTTTTGAACCAACTCCCTATCACATAGGTAGTCAAGATCCATCCTTTCTTCCTTGATTGGCCTGCAAAGTAAACTTGGCATTCCAAAACTAGGATGAAGGACTAGCTCATTCCCCTCACTAGGAGAATCTCTATGGAAGGCTACATGATTCTCATCATAAACCTTGGGTGCCATTTAATTACGGTTCAGACCTTCATTTCTTCGAAACCTTCAGGATTCATCTTAGATCATCTTTGCTGCTTTCTTACAATAGGCCTCTTCTGAGTTTCTTTTTCTTCCGGGGTTAGTTATATAGTTAATATTAAATTCACATATTAAGGTCGATAGTGGAGTGATGATTGCATTATCTGTCCTTTGCTCTAACAAGGGTCATCTGAATTAAAAATGTTGATTAATGTATATACAAGTTTCACACGTGATTTGTTTTGAACTTATACACATAAAGTAGACCTGCTTCTCAACTAAAAAGCAAAAAAAATATACCAAATGCCAGATGACACTATGAGAGAGACTAACCATTCAAATTAAACAAATGAGTCATTTTATAAGTAATCAACAGCTATTGCGTCAGTCGATCCACTAATCTCGCTGATGACAATGGGACCAACAATTAGAAAAAGGTCCCTAAAATTACACGTTTTTTCCGTTAAAAAAAAATCAACAAATTGTATGATGCTGCCATTTATCGCTTAGTGTTTTGTTTGTTGTGTCCAGTGTGGTTTATGCGAAATCTTAACAACACTGTGCCCTTAACAATGAGAAATTGGAACAATTACTTGACAGATTGCAGGAAAGATTAAAAATCGAATCTGATTTCGGTATATCTGAGAAATATACTGGGCATGGATTTGATGTTTAATTATACCAACGGAGCAGAAGTAAAAGTATGTGCAAGTTCAACTATTATGGGAGTTGAAATCTGAGAACGTAAATGCACTAACTATTGACTAAACTAGTCGATAAGAAAGTTGTACCTCTTGAGAAGTATATATCCGATTCAGTCGCCTAATATTCTAAAACTAGTTGTGCGGTCAACCAAAGCTATAATTTCAGTCGCCTAATTGAGTTTACGCTAGCTAGCTTCGGAATACGTTGCCAAACAGTTCAGTTGGCTTTGAAAAGGATAAATATTCCTCGATCGAGCGAATTGGGGATCTCTCCGTCAAGAACAGTGTGATGCTATTAGTTTATGATTGATCTTCAATAATTTCATTGACTAAGCCAAGTTCCCTTGCACCCAAAATGAATTATTCACGTTGTTTACTGCCCCCTTGTCGTATGGCTTTTGTGTTTAAAGCGTTTAAGATGCCATTTAGACAAGGTTGCACGGTCATTCAGAGACTATAAAATTTGCACACAGCCAATTAGACATTTAAGCGTTTATTGCTTGAGGAACACACACACGGCTATTGTTCGGTTATTGTTCGGTTATTCCATGGATTACCAAATAAAAAATACGCAAGAAAAGAAGTTGAAAATCATAATACAGATAATTTTTATTTCTTAAGAAATTTGTAATAAATGTCTACACTTTCCTATTTCCAGGTTCACAATTAAGTTCACTGATTCATAGATTTAGTATATACATTGATAATGAATAATTTATGGGAAAAAATGCCCAATAATTGGCTCCTTTTATGGCTTATGCTATAGGCCAATATTTAATTATATGAAATAGATAATTAATTGCTTGCTGCTGAAATGCACATGCTCCAAAGCGTATTTAAAAAATCGGGAATCTTGTCCTTTTATATATATATATGTATATATATATATATATATATAAAATAATTGTATTTCCACCGTCCAATGTGTCAATATTTTTAAAATATAGTACTCCCTCTATTCCAAAATATATATCGTTGGAGGAAAACTATTTTTTTTTTCAAAATAGATGTTGTTTTCGCATATCTAGACATATGTCAACTTGATGAGAATCATGTAGCCTTCCATGGTGATTCTCCTAGTGAAGGGAGTGAACTAGTCCTTCATTCTAGTTTTGGAATGCCATGTTTACTTTGCAGGCCAATCAAGGAAGAAAGGATAGATCTACACTACCTATGTGATAGGGAGTTGGTTCAAGAGAGCTATGATCAAGATGATGAGAATGTCATTAACTTTGGGGTTCAAACCAAAGTAGATGATGACCTCACGGAAATAAGTGCTGAAGAGTATCAAGAGAGTTTGACTATGTGTGCTCCATGAAGATCATTGATCAAGCTAGTGAGAAGAGTCATTCAGGTTTTTGAATGGACGGCCTATTTAATCAAAGTGTTCAAGATTGAGTCCATTGCTACACAATTGGATAGGTTGCAAACTATCTTAATTGTTTCAAGTGTTTTTCCAATCTTTTGGAGTCAATAAAGAGAATTCTACAAGTTTTGGAGTAAATTGGAGTTATCTACAACTTAAAGGGTGCAAGACCAATATTCCACTTTTGGAAGGGCGTTCAAGACATTTTACTTCAACAATTTGGGAGCTGATTTTCGAGATTTAGTTATTGTCTAAGTCTAGGAGTTATTATCGAGTTTTATCTAGTTAGATAAGCCATGTGGGCTGAATAAAGCTAGAGTGTTTTGATTAGGGGTCTTAGATTCCTTCTAGATATTATCCTACTTGAGGATAAGTCATTTAGATAAGGTTTCCTAGATTTTAGATAGAGTCAAAGAGATCAAATACTCTTCCACTTCTACTCCTTGTGAGATAAGATTAGAGAGTCCTAATTGATCTTCTTTTTATTGGTTCTGGCCGAATTTCTAAGCTTTTAAATAGGGGGCTTGGCCGAAATTTCAAAGCACCCTTGAGTGGTCATTTTTGTTGTCTCTTTTGAGAGTTTTTCCTGTGAGGAATTTTTGTTAAATGGAGTGTCCATTTTTCGTGTCAAGTATGATTTAACCAAGAGGGTTTTCATCTTGTTTTGGATCTTTTGATCTTGCAAAAACCATTCTTTTTCAAGTATGCTTCTTGATAGAATTGTTTTAAAACAAAACTTCTTATTTTCATACTACTTCTAGTAGTTCGATTTATGAGCCTTTCTTTTGGCTTGGTGTTAGAATTTCATGATGAGTGTGTTCATGAGTTCCATTGTGGGGTTTGTCCTACTTTTGTTGGATGAGTTGTGCTTTGGCATAAGCATTTTGAGATAGTGTATGTGTTGCATATCTTTGGTTGGTTATGAACATTACTAATCAATAGTATTCCTTCATAGTTGAGCATTGTTTGCTCCTACCTTTCTTGAGTCTCTTGAATGATGACTGATCGAGTATATTGAATGGTGTCCTTGCTATTCTTAGCGTGGGTTGTTGTTTAATTCGAATCTTTCATGGATCATGTGTTCTTTGCTTGGTTTAAGTTAAGGGATAGAATCACTTAGATAAACGATCGTCTTACTGTGAATTTTCCGCACTCTTTTGAGTTTCACGGGATAGACAAATTATCTTCGTACTTTCTTGTTGATGGTTGCATTAACGAAATTTGCTTCGTCTACGAGATTGCTATCAGTTTCTTGGTATCAGAGCTTGGACTATCTTAGTGATGGTATTAATTGATATTATCATATCAGTTTTTATTTTCAGTTTGATTTTCGAGACATTTCTTTTTGATTGAGGACTTCATAGTTCTTGGTTTTGAGAATATCTTGAGTTGCCACGGAATCAGTTACTTGGTTTGGTAATCAAGCTTTGTGCTACTAACGAGTAGTACTATCTTTATTTGTTTCAAGGTTCCTTCTTGTTGCAGAATGGGTTTTAAAAAAAAATAAATCAAATTCTTGTGAAAACTACGTTTTCAAAATTGATCTTGTCTTTTGTGTGGTTGTGCGAGACTTCTTACACATTTGTTTGATCTTGTGGTGTTATTTTGGGGTCTATGCGAGAGCTTGATGATGGTACATTGGTATCTAGTCAAAGTGTGCGCTACATCTTAAAATTTATCCTTGATTTGCAAGTAGAGAACTGTTTCTCCTATGAGCAAGTTAGTGGATCTTATGTGTTGGATCTTTAAGGAGAGAATTGATGCCAAAGAAGAGCTTCTTACTCGAGATAGCCTTTTCTTTCTAAAGAGATGTCTTTACATGAGGAGGGTTTGAGAGTTTATCTTGTGGTAAGTATCTTGGATCTATTCTTTGAAAGGTGAAGCTTAGTGATTTTGTACTTTCTACATAAAGTATAAATGAAAGAGCCTTCCTTCTTGTTGGTTTCATTTGAATCTAATGAGTAAAATGGAATTTATGGATTTTCAATTAATGAGAATTTCATAGAGACCCGAATTTTTGTTGATTATTTTGTTTTTTTGTTTAAACCTTAGTGTCAAAAGATTTTTCAAAAGTAACAAATGTTGGTCTTTTGTTTTCTCGAGTTTTATACTTTGAAATTGAGTCGAATTAGTGGATCTTCCTATCATTGGACTTTTCTTGATTCTTAACTTGAGTTTCAAAACTTTCTTTATCATGTGATGAGGAATGAATTTTAGTGATATCAATTTTTGGTATTAAAATGTCTTAAAGGTCTTTGAAGTTGAATTGTGCCAACTTTAAGGGTTGAAGTCTTTGACTTATGTTTAAAACCTTGATTTTGGAGAGTTCAATCGAGAATTAAGTGAAGTTTTACTAAAAAGATTTTCTTATTTATGACAAGAAATCTTATAGGCTTTGAGATATATTCTTGAAGTTTACATATTTGGTCTTTGGAAAATTTGATTTTCAAATGGTCACTTATGAAGATGGCATTGTTGAGTCATTGAGTTTTAAGAATGATTTATGTTAAATTGAGTATTATGAAGCAAATGTCATAGTTGAATGAGGAACTTTAATTTCCTACTTCATTATAATTATGGTGTTCTTGTTAATTTATTTGCCATAGATTGTTTTGGTAAAAAGTGATTTTTGTTAATTCCAAGTACAACTTGGAAAAGGGTTTTTAGAAAGATTCTAAAAGTTGTTGTCCATTTTTGAAAAGTGGTAATTTTCAAGTTTCCTTTTTTAAGTGAGTCAAAAGTAATTTTTCAAATTTTAACTATGTGGTAAAAGGTTAATAGCCGAATTTTTGCTGACTTTTTGCATGTGTGTGCGTGTGATTTATGTGGAATTCTAAGCATAGTTGGTTTTGAATTTTAGAGTCATAGTATAGCCGAAATTGTGAAGCTAAAAATTAGGGTTTCCTAGTCCTAGTTGAACTTGAATTTTGGTTGTCTATTTGTGTTACACTTGGAGACTAATTTGGTCTAGTGTTTGTGTGTTCACATGGCCGAAAATTTTAGCTCTAAAATTAAGGTCATTGAGTCCAAATTGTGTTATGATTTGAGCCCTATTCGGTCTTGGATTTTTGTGTTCACATTGGCCGAAAATTTGCTGCCTTTGTTTCCTAATTGTAATACAATTTTATTGTGTGTTTTATTTGAATCCTACTTGGATTTAAATAATAAATTTTGCATGTGTTAAATTATAATTTTAGTGAGATTATAATTAGAGTTTTAAAGTGAGTCTATTTTCGAAAACTATTGAGATAAAGAAGTCTTATCCTAATCTGAAAATTTTTTAGCCTTCTAATACAATTATGCATGTGTGTGGCCGTGTATTTTGAGTCCTATTAGTAGTAGGGGGTCGAAAATTTTATCTCTAATAAGTAGGGATGAATTTTCCTAAATTGTGTCCAAAAATGATTATGTTTACCTAAGTTTTAGGACTCTATCCTTGTCTATATATATGAGGCCGGTTTTTCTTCTTCTCTATTCCATATTTTTTACTAAATTTTATCCATTAAAGGGGAGAATATTTTTGAGAAAATTTAGGTCCATCTTGTAGGAGTTTTCTTGCACAAAAAGACTTGCATTGCCTATAAATAGGGGTGCTGTTTTTCGAAAATTCTCACACCACTCTACTCCATTCTTCTTCTTCTTCTTGCTGCCGAGATCACAAGGGTAAATTAAGAGGAGCATTCTTCTCTTTATTCTGAAATTTTGAGAGTTAGTGTTCTTGAAAGCACAAGAGAGTTTTGTCTTTGCGGAGAGCTTTATTCGAACCTTCCTTTGGTTCTTGGGGGGGTTTTTGATCGAGCCATTCATTGGTTCTAGGGTTCAACGGGTTCTTTGTGTAGTACCAAAAGCACAATTACTTCTTTTTGGTGGTTTTTCAACTTTGTTGATTAACAATGAGTTCTAAAATTGCTGGTTGTTGTCAAACAGCAATAAAGGGTGTTGTTATACAAGCTAAACCCAAAGATAAGGAGGCAATCAAGGCTCTATGAGGCATATTATGCTGCCTTAAAAGTGGAGAGAGAGCATGATACTTCTTGTGGTTGGAATGGTCCAATTGAGGATCAGGGGTTGGTGTTTGGCGCTGAAGATGGTGATCAACGGACATGTATCTTCTGTACTAAGTGTTCGGTTGGGTGGTTCAATGAAGTTGATTTGGTAATCGACGGTGGGTCGAGTACTGATTGTATAAGTGAGGAATTTTGCATAGCAAACGGAATCAAGATAGATCCGCATACTAGACCATACAAGCTTCAATGGTTGAGTGAAGAGATGGTTGTGGATGTTACTAAGAAGGCCATGGTACCTTTTCAGATTGGTGAGTATATGGATGAAATTTACTTTGATGTAATTCCTATGTCTCTTTGTGATATTTTGCTAGGTAGGCCTTGGCAGTCAGATGTAGATGCTGTGCACCATTGCTCGAAGAATATCTTTGTCTTTACTAAAGAGGACAGAAAATATATTCTTAAGCCTTTGGCTTATGAAGAATCTGAATCTGTGCGAGAGAAAAGACGTAAGATAACCTATACACAAGGGAGAGAAAAAGTCGAGAGAGTGACGCAAGAAAGTAAAAAAGTTCACGCTGAGGTAAGACTTGATGCGAGAGAAAACCATGAAAATAGCGTGGAAACAGAAAAAAATGCACGCAATGAGAGAAAATCAGAGTGGGGTGAGGGTGAGGATTTTACTAACCCTTATATCTCGTTTGTTCCTTCTGCTGGTATAGAGGTTGATGATTCGAGGACGAATCCTCTTAAAGAAGGAGGGGATGATGAAAATCATGTAGCCTTCCATGGTGATTCTCCTAGTGAGGGGAGTGAACTAGTCCTTCATTCTAGTTTTGGAATACCAAGTTTACTTTGCAGGCCAATCAAGAAGAAAGGATGGATCTAGACTACCTATGTGATAGGGAGTTGGTTCAAGAGAGCCATGATCAAGATGATGAGAATGTCATTAACTTCGGGGTTCAAACCAAAGGAGATGATGACCTCATAGAAATAAGTGCTGAAGAGTATCAAGAGAGTTTGACTCTGTGTGCTCCATGAAGATCATTGATCAAGCTAGTGAGAAGAGTCATTTAGGTTCATGAGTGGACGGCCTATTTGATCAAAGTGTTCAAGATTGAGTCCATTGCTACACAATTGGATAGGTTGCAAACTATCTTAATTGTTTCAAGTGTTTTTCCAATCTTTTGGAGTCAATAAAGAGAATTCTACAAGTTTTGGAGTAAATTGGAGTTATCTACAACTTAAGGGGCGCAAAACCAATATTCCACTTTTGGAAGGGCGTTCAAGACATTTTACTTCAACAATTTGGTAGCTGATTTTCGAGATTTAGTCATTGTCTAAGTCTAGGAGTTATTTTCGAGTTTTATCTAGTTAGATAAGCCATGTGGGATGAATAAAGCTAGAGTATTTTGATTAGGAGTCTTAGATTCCTTCTAGACATTATCCTACTTGAGGATAAGTCATCTAGATAAGGTTTCCTAGATTTTAAATAGAGTCAAAAAGATAAAATACTCTTCTACTTCTACTCCTTGTGAGATAAGATTAGAGAGTCCTAATTGATCTTCTTTTTATTGGTGCTGGCCGAATTTCTAAGCCTATAAATAGGGGGCTTGGCCGAAATTTCAAAGCACCCTTGAGTGGTCATTTTTGTTGTCTCTTTTGAGAGTTTTTCCTGTGAGGAATTTTTGTTAAATGGAGTGTCCATTTTTTGTGTCAAGTATGATTTAACCAAGAGGGTTTTCATCTTGTCTTGGATCTTTTGATCTTGCAGAAAACCGTTCTTTTTCAAGTATGTTTCTTGATAGAATTGTTTTAAAACAAAACTTTTTATTTTCATACTACTTCTAGTTGTTCAATTGATGAGCCTTTCTTTTGGCTTGGTGTTCGAATTTCATGATGAGTGTGTTTATGAGTTCCATTGTGGGGTTTGTCCTATTTTTGTTGGATGAGTTGTGCTTTGGCATAAGCATTTTGAGATAGTGTATGTGTTGCATATCTTTGGTTGGTTATGAACATTACTAATCAATAGTATTCATTTATAGTTGAGCATTGTTTGCTCCTACCTTTCTTGAGTCTCTTGAATGATGACTGATCGAGTATATTGAATGGTGTCCTTGCTATTCTTAGCCTGGGTTGTTGTTTAATTTGAATCTTTCATGGATATGTGTTCTTTGCTTGGTTTGAGTTAAGGGATAGAATCACTTAGATAAACGATCGTCTTACTGTGAATTTTCCGCATTCTTTTGAGTTTCACGGGATAGACAAATTATCTTCGTACTTTCTTGTTGATGGTTGCATTAACGAAATTTGCTTCGTCTACGAGATTGCTATTACAACTTCTTCCAACACCGCCCTTACATAAGAAATTGTAATTGTATTTAAAGTAGAAGTGTATTAGAACTAAATAATATTAGAAATAGAATTGTATTGAGAATAAATGAGAGTAGTTTAGTATTTTAACCAAATATTTATTGTCTCCTTAAACTTTGTGAAACTCCTCTAGCGAAATATATTTTGGAATGGAGGGAGAAATTAAAACAATTGATTTCCGTCAAATAAGGCACAAGCACTCTTCTTGATTAGTGAGCTAGCTGACCGAAATTTTAACTTTTTCCATCATCTTATTAGCAGAGGACTAGTTGGCATTAAAAAGGTATTAAGAAAGAAAGGGATTTTATTTTATTTTATTTTACTTTTTGGGGGCCTTGAACATGGAAGGCCGTTGTAGAAAATCCATGCTATAACAAATTTTCCAATCTAACAAAGGATGGAGCACTGGAGATTGAAGACTAAAGTTTACGGGAAGACCGCTGAAATGTGCACTCTTCTCCTTTACCAGGAGTATAATGCATCTTGAAAACTTTGCTACAGGGATTTAATCCCAATAAATAAACACGTCACCCGTGCGATAAAACTTATAATGGATAAAGTCATTCGACATCCTTTTCAAAAATCCCAATAAGTAGCTAGAGCAAATTCATATTACCTCTATTTACTTTACCTTTATTTGTCGTTTTAGGGTTTGCACAATTGTTAAGAGAATAAAAGATTGAGATTTTAGTTTTTAATTATATTGTCTTTCTTTGCCCAAATTAAAAGTATTGAAAATCTACAAAAATTTAAACGTTAAGCAAAAAATAGAAAGATAGAGTAAAATTGGAAAAACTGTTATTAATGCTGCATTGGAAATGAAAAATGACAAATAAAAAAAATTTTAGATTCACTCTTTATACGTAATAAGAAACGAATCCTTTAACGAGTCATTAATATATTAATAAATATTTCATGTGTCCCTAATGAAGTATACCATTTTTTTTTTCTGCTAATTATTCCCTCCATTCCAAAATAAGTGTCATCTTACACTTTGCACATAGTTTAAGAAACTCTTAAATAGGGTAATAAAATTACTTGAATATCCTCAACTAACCCCATTATAAATTTTTGGAAGCTTTTGACAAAAAGTGCATTGAAATGTGAGAACGACACTTATTTTGAAATTTCTCCATTTTGTTAAAACGACACTTATTTTAGAATGGAGGAAGTAGTAAATATATTGCACACCATCACCAAATAACAGTACACAAGATTATTTTCATGTTTAAGATTGTTCTCATATTTCTACTTCTAAGAGTAACATAAACTGTTGAAATGTTACCAAAATTATAATACGCAAGAAATTCAATCGTTAAACTAATAAGCCCGAATCCTTGAGATACAACTTATCAGCAGTTTGTATTTTCACGCAGCACTACCGCAGCAACAAATCCTCTACAACTATGCTCTCCACGTCTATAGTCCTACCTTAAAAATTTGCGCTTCCCAAAGATGATAGAAACCAACCGTGTGAAGGGCACACAACAAGATACTCATTCCATTTCAAAATTTAAGTCACTTTAGACTTTATACGTAAATTAAGGAAACAATAATTAACAATTAATTTATGTGTTAAATATCAGTTGTACCCTAATTAATTATATTAAAGCTATAAACAAGACTAGATGAAAATATATTGGCATCATTTATTGAGGGTAAAGTTGGAAAAATAGTTATTAATTTGCCTAGAGTTTATAAAAAAAACCTACATTTTAAAAAATATCTCCAAACCTAAAAGAACCTACAAATTGAAATGGAGGGAGTATTAACTTTGACAATCATGCGCAATAATCTGTCCATATTGAGTAATGGTCCTTCCAATACAGTCACTAAATAAAAGAAAAAAAATGTTTAGCTAGGGACATTAGAGTGTTTATGCTCTTTTATTTGTGAGCTTGGACCAGAAAAAATAGTCCAAAGCTGTCAATTATTTTGAGGTTTTGTTATATTAATATTCTTTAATTAATGCTACAAAAAAAAAAGAAAAGAAATTCCCTTGTATCAGAAAACCTTGCACACAAATATATAGAAAATCCACATCAACAACAATAATAATTATAATAACTCATCTGCAACCTATATCTTCATACTTTAACTCTAACAGGTTAAAAATAAATAAAATTTTCCGAAACAATCTAAGGCAGTAAAAAATAATTCAGCTATATAAGGTTGTCCATGGTGCCATCCAAAAATAAAAAATAAAAAATTATGAATTAGTTGGGGTGAAAGTGTGGAGAAATATGCAGTACTCAAAAATAAAAGTTACACTCGTTGTTTCAACGGGAAAAAAATCTACTATACTGAACTATATAATAAATCGAATTAATTTTCAAAAGAACGGTTGTCGGGATAACTATATACTTTTGCTTAATTTTTTGTGATAGATGTACAAATATACATGCTTTTAATGTTTTCTTCCTTTTGGCGGAATACACCTTTTTAATGGAACAATTGTATTCCCTCATTTTCAAATTATTTTCGAATTTGTAAAAATATTCAACTAAGAAGATGAAATTTTAAAGTGGACAGTCATAAAATTCAAAACGGATAATCATTTTAGAACAAATTATTAATAATTTGTTCAACAATTAATTAGGCGAAAATGAACGCGGACACGTGCTGGTTGTACGTTAGGTAACCCGCCATTTCCCATTTTGCCCCTTGCCCATGGTTTCTTAGCTATATATAGATGTAAAAACGTTTGGCTAAAACACACAAATTGAGAGAAAAAACGAAAAAAGAAAACAAGAAGTGTAGTTGAAAATAAACATCAAAATGGCGAGCACAATGGCAATGTTAATGTTTATAAGCTGCTGCTTCGGCTTGGCTTTTGCCAGATTACCAGTGCCACTTAGCTTTAACACCGGCAGCAGCTCCGCCGACGGTCAGACCCCCGAGGCGGTGGAAAGGTGGTTCCGTGATGTGGACCCGACTGCGACACCCAGGTTGACCAAGATCCGGTTTTACTACCACGAGAACCGGGTCGCCGCCAACCCAACAACCGTGGAAATTGCTCGGGCCAGTAGCACCGGCAATTCCCCAACTAGTTTCGGGTCAACTATGGTCATCGACGACGCGTTGACCATCAGTCCAGATCCGGATTCTGAACTCGTTGGTCGAGCACAAGGCATTTACAGCTCCGCAAGTCAGGAGGACATGGCATTCATATTGATGTTCAATGTGGTGTTCACTTCCGGAGAGTTCGCCGGCAGTACGCTAAGCATTATGGCCAGGGATCCGATCACAAAAGAGTTCAGAGAACCTTCCATTTTGGGCGGAACCGGAGCCTTCCGGCTGGCCCGTGGAGCCATCGTTACACATACATATGCGCTGGACCCGGCCACTCTTAATGCTGTGGTTGAGTATAACCTTTTCGTCCTCCACTACTAAGAGATTTTGAACCTACTCTCCTGATCTGGATCCTGCAGCTTTCCATACTGAACGTGTCATGATTCGATGTTCATTCACTTTCTTTAGTTTGTTTCTTAGGCTTCGTATTGACGATGTGACTTTTTGATGGGCTATTTCATGGCTTCATCAAATATCTAAGGTCAAGTTTTATAATTTCTGCATGTTTGTTTGAAATTGAATAAAAAAGAATGACATCTACTCAAAATAAACACGGCATCTTCTTACATTAATTTTTTTTTCCAATATACATAGATATAATATATGGAAAATTTTACAGTTTAGCCGTTAGTTTTTTGACTGAATCATCCAGTCAAAAATTATCCAATTAAAACTTGACAAGTCAAAGATGAGTATAGGGCCACTAAACTGGTAACTCGCTGGCTAATTTAGTAAAATGACTTTTTTTTTGAAAAATAATCTTTTTTTAAAAAATAAAATTATATTAAACATTGAAAAAAAGGGCAACGTATATGCTAAACCCTATATCAAGTACAATTGTAAACTTAAGAGAAATTTAATCCTTATTGAATCTAGAGGAGCGACGAACCCGAACATTAGACTTGCCTTTACTTTTTTTCTTGCGATTTTGATATGGTAGAGCAGAAACTTCACTGTAAAATGATTCTTGTTCTATTGCAAATTCCATGTCGAAGTCTTCATCGTCGGAACCATTAAGAACATGATTTTGTTCACCTTCAGAATTGATTTGTTGAATCGAGAAACTTGGATTAAAAGACACTACATTTTTCTCTACCTCAAAATCATCTTTGCATAAATACTGGTTGTGTGTTTGTTCCGTGACTGGGCCTGGAATTGGGAGCAAAAGTTCAAGAAGAGGGACTTGTGATCTATGGGAATAGGCAAACTCCACTGCAGCGGGATTTAATTTCTTTGTGGAGCTATTATTAGAGGTTGACTTCGACTTCAATTCCTCTTCATTTGAAACCAGGTTAGGCTGCGAGAGAGAAATGCGGGGCATTGATTGTGCGTTTGGTGCGACAGGTAAGCTGGAGGGTGATTGCCGAATCTCATTTGAATTTAGAGAATCAGGATCAAAGGAAATTATGGGAGTGTGATGTCGAGCTAACACTAATGGACAGGGACATGTTGCTGCCAATAATGGAGAAGACAAGCAAGTTGAGGTCGTGAATGCTAATGGAAGATCTAAAGATGATGCTTTAAAGGATAATCCTTACATCCATGATCCACTCTCAAATATTGTTGGACCAATGACTCTTGCTAGATGCAAGAGGATGGATGAATCACTTAATAGTCTAATTGTTACTACACGGGCTAAGGAAGAAATTAAGCTTGAAGATTATAAGGGCAAGACTATTAATTTGTTGTAAGTGACACCAAATGGACTTAGCCTGTTTGGAGAGAAGAAATCTCGGCCCTCAATCCAAGGAGAGACTGCGGGCCACACTCCTTATGGAGGTTGAATGGATCCCTAAAGTTTAGGGATGAGATCATTCAAATTTTATCTCTTTGAAAGATAATTTTTTATCTCTTTAAAGGATAATATTTGGGATGATTCCTTTTTATCTTATTGTTTTTGAGTTTCATTACAATAAGGAGTCAACTTATTGATGTCTACTCAACCGTTGGATGAAGGCTACATCAAGATGGATGGCTAAGATCACACTACAAAGAAGATGATGATAGAGTTTTAACTCAAGTGAGATTCTAAGATCTCTTTGTATTTTAGAGTTTTAATTAATTCCTACATAGTCTTAAATGTCTTAACACTAGCAAAAGTGATTAGGTTCGTTATCTTATCACTTAAGATAACTAGGAATCTTTAGAGTTTGATTTGATTTCAAATTCTTAGAGATATGAATAGAGATGAAGAGTTTCGCTTTTCCTCTACTTCTTGGGAAGAAAATTCGACCACCCCCTCTATAAATAGGGACCGAATTTCTCTTGTCCAACACACATTGTGTCATTGATATTTTCTAAGTAAAATCAAATTGGTTAGAATTTTATTCCTTTCGTGGAGTTCTTGTGAGGACTTCTTTGTTTAATTGTTGCATAGTTCACTTGATGGTGGTGTCTTTAGCATTGGATCTTTCGAATTTTGGTTCTTAAGCTCATAGATCTCATATCTATTGGTTAGAAATAGCTCTCTTCATTCTTGATTTGGGTTGTTCTACCATTGAACTCGTGAATTGATCCACGTGAGATCAAATATCTTTTGTTTGTTTGTTTTCATGTGTTTTTGGGTCATTACATCCGAATTCTCCAAATTTCACTGCTTACAAATCTCTGTCTTTCTGATTTTGCAAATTTGATCTTTCCTTAAGATTGATTTTATCACGGATTGCTCGTGTGATGATGATGCTTGTGTGTTGTGTCGACATGATTGAAGATTATGGCCAATCTTCTTGCAATCAACACAATATTGGGGCATGTTATCATAAAATATTGATTGAAAATAAGTCGCCCCTTCAACTCCCAGTCTGATTCGATTAGGATGCTCCTTGAGAGGATCCAATTCTACACAGACTCGTGCCACAGACGGTTGTGACATGTTGAGAGTTGAGACGTTTATTTGGATAGGAGTTTCGATGATACTAGCTAGTTTTCACAAGTATGCCTTGTTGAATCGATGAAAATCTTCTTCTAGATCGAAGCAAATTAATGCAAATTAATCCGCAAATTAATCCGCTTCTTCCGACACAGTCCGCAAGAGTCGAAGAAATTTGAAACTTAATGAATTCAAGAAAATTATTTTCGTGAGATTTATTTCTTCTCCTTCCTCTGCCCATTTTTTTCATTCTATTTTTTTGTGTTGTTTTCTTGACAAACAAAACAAGTGTTTAAGTGTAAAACTTCACAACAATTAACAAATCTTTTTTATATTTACGAAACTCAAGATAATCAAACCAAAAATACCAAAACGACAAGCTTAATTTGATAAAATTGGATGATTATGAAATCAAAAAAGGTTGAATGGCTAAATTAAGGCTCAAAACCAAGTGTTAAATGAATGAAAGAAATAAAATAACCTCATGTTCCCTTGTCCCACAAGGAAGGATGGAGACTCTTGAAACCAACATATATACCCCATGTGCTACTCCCCTCATTGCCAATTAGTTTTGAGGTGGAACCACATGTGGCCTTCAAGATGGTATCATAGCAGAATTTTATCCACGGACCTGTGGGACTTGTAGGGCGAGGTTGACCGATTAAAACTGAACTTTTGACTTTCCCGAATTTGGGCTTTCACATAGAAACTTTGACCAACCGGAAAAACTTTGGAGTCAATTTGGGGCTGATACCATCACTGGAAGAATGGGCAAAAGACCAGTCAATTTGGGGTTCAAGACACAAAGCATTGGGGCAATTAAAAAATACACAAGCATGAAGGGCTCTCTAAGGAGAGGAACCGGCAACAAGGTTCTATAAAAAGGGGGAGCTGCATTTCCAGCAGGAGGATCATCTATCTCTCCTTCTCTCAGTCGACTAGAGCACACAGAGAAACTCCAGAAGGAAGGCAAGAGCAAGGAAGAAAAACAACAACTCAGCAAGAGGCAGAGTTGAAGAACAGTCATCCCAGTCACTGGTTCACTACCCTGAGTGAACTCTGTCACTCCTAGGAGTGACACCTTGAATTGAATAAGCTGTCTTCTTCTCTTAACTGTTAGCTTGTATTTCATTTCATTGATGCATACTGCTATGATGTCTGTTAAAGTAGTAGCGGTAGCATCGACCAGTATAAGTAGCTAAATAGCTTCCAGGGGTTAATCTCCTCAACCTATGTTGTAGTTGTTGTAATGCACTGATTTTGTTCTATGTTTTGAAGTTGGAAGTGTTTCTACATTCAGTTACTTGATCACTAATTGAATGCATGCTAGAACTAGGGGAAATCTGGAAGGATAAACTTGGTTTGGATTGTTTCAACTTCAACTTGTGACACGGAGGTAACAATCTATGGTTTTAACTAAGATAGGAATATACTTAGTTGACATGAGCATTCATATAAGCCTGAGATCTTAATGACTTTATAACTGGACTCAATCATTGGAAAATAGATTGTTAAAGTTACAAAGATGACTCTAGGAAAAATGGGAACTGACTTAGAGTTACATCTAAGCTGAATGAACAAGAACTTAAACATTAAAGTGCAAATTACACAACTGCTACAACAGGAAGAGGAGATGAACACCCCTGGTCTGTACTCCCCTGAGTGAACGTTTTTATTCCCCAGAGTGACACCTTATCTGTACTCCCTGAGTGAACGTTTTCATTCCCCTGAGTGACACCTTATCTGAACTGGTAGTCTGTTAACAACAAATTAGGTGATTTAGCTGTCCTCATGGGATCGACCATGCTTTGATTATCTACAAAAATTATAATCCAGCTAGTATTTATTTTTGGTGAATTCGGCACACACCAGAAAGTGGAGCCGTTGCTGGGGACGGCGTAAAACCTCCAAAAATTTGTTGTTTTTTTTTTCATTTGTGAATAATCCTTCTCTGGTTATTCCCCCGAGCTTCTAATTTCTTTTCTTTGGTGTATGACTAGAAGGCACCAACGAAGTGATTCAGTTTTTGATCCGAAAATTGAAGCTAATATACGCAGAGCCAGAGCAGCAAAATGAAAGCAAGATTGGTTGCAACAGAACCGCCAAGAAGGTTCATCAGAAATGGCTAACCAAGGTAGTAACCCGGAGAACAATAGGAACCCTGGTGGTGATCGACAAAATCAACCTGAGAGATTGTTCAGAGATTTCTTTATTCCACAACAAAAAGAAGTCCAATCCCCATTAGTATTCCTTCATGTGGAGGCAACCAATTTTGAGTTAAAACCACAGATGATCCAATGGACTCAGTCAACCTGCCCATTTCATGGATTACCTCATGAAGATCTTGATGATCAAGAAGTTTTTGCGTTTATGCAGTACTTTTAAGATTTAAGGCTTATCCAATGATGACATTAGATTGAGGTTATTTCCTTTTACTTTGCAGGATCACGCCCAAGCATGGTTGATGAGAATCATGTAGCCTTCCATGAAGGTTCTCCTAGTGAGGGGAATGAGTTAGTCCTTCATTCTAGATTTGGAATGCCAAGTTTACTTTGCAGGCCAATCAAGGAAGAAAGGATGGATCTTGACTACCTATGTGATAGGGAGTTGGTTCAAGAGAGCTATGATCAAGGTGATGAGAATGTCATTAACTTTGGGGTTCAAACCAAAGGAGATGAAGACCTCATGGAAATAAGTGCTGAAGAGTATCAAGAGAGTTTGACTCTTTGTGCTCCATGAAGATCATTGATCAAAGCTAGTGAGAAGAGTCATTTAGGTTCATGAGTGGACGGCCTATTTGATCAAAGTGTTCAAGATTGAGTCCATTGCTACACAATTGGATAGGTTGCAAACTATCTTAATTGTTTCAAGTGTTTTTCCAATCTTTTGGAGTCAATAAAGAGAATTCTACAAGTTTTGGAGTAAATTGGAGGTTTCTACAACTTAAGGGGCGCAAGACCAATATTCCACTTTTGGAAGGGCGTTCAAGACATTTTACTTCAATAATTTGGAGCTGAATTTCGAGATTAGAGTCATTGTCTAAGTCTAGGAGTTATTTTCGAATTTTATCTAGTTAAATAAGTCATGTGGACTGAATTAAGCTAGAGTGTTTTGATTAGGAGTCTTAGATTCCTTCTAGATGTTATCCTACTTGAGGATAAGTCATTTAGATAAGGTTTCCTAGATTTTAGATAAAGTCAAAGAGATCAAGTACTCTTCTACTTTTACTCCTTGTGAGATAAGATTAGAGAGTCCTAATTGGTCTTCTTTTTAGAGGTGCTGGCCGAAAAATTCAAGCCTATATATAGGAGGCTTGGCCGAATTTTAGAAGCACCCTTGAGTGGTCATTTTTGTTGTCTCTTTTTGAGAGTTTTTCCTGTGAGGAATTTTTGTTAAATGGAGTGTCCATTTTTCGTGTCAAGTATGATTAAACCAAGAGGGTTTTCATCTTGTCTTGGATCTTTTGATCTTGCGAAACCATTCTTTTCAAGTATGCTTCTTGATAGAATTGTTTTAAAACTAAACTTCTTATTTTCATACTACTTCTAGTAGTTCGATTGATGAGCCTTTCCTTTGGCTTGGTGTTCGAATTTCATGATGAGTGTGTTCATAAGATCCATTGTGGGGTTTGTCCTACTTTTGTTGGATGAGTTGTGCTTTGGCATAAGCATTTTGAGATAGTGTATGTGTTGCATATCTTTGGTTGGTTATGAAGATTACTAATCAATAGTATTCCTTCATAGTTGGGCATTGTTTGCTCCTACCTTTCTTGAGTCTCTTGATTAATGACTGATCGAGTATATTGAATGGTGTCCTTGCTATTCTTAGCGTGGGTTGTTGTTTAATTCGAATCTTTCATGGATAATGTGTTCTTTGCTTGGTTTGAGTTAAGAGATAGAATCACTTAGATAAACGATCGTCTTACTGTGAATTTTCTGCACTCTTTTGAGTTTCACGGGATAGACAAAATTATCTTCGTACCTTCTTGTTGATGGTTGCATTAACGAAATTTGCTTCGTCTTCGAGATTGCTATCAGTTTCTTGGTATCAGAGCTTGGATTATCTTAGTGATGGTATTAATTGATATTGTCATATCAATTCCTATTATCAGTTTGATTTTTTCGAGAGATTTCTTCTTAGTTGGGGACTTCATAGTTCTTGGTTTTGAGAATATCTTGAATTACGACGGAATCCGTTACTTGGTGTGGTGATCGAGCTTTGTGCTACTTAACGAGTAGTACTATCTTTATTTGTTTCAAGGTTCCTTCTTGTTTTGGAATGGGGTGTTGAAAAAATAAATCAAATTTTTGTGAAAACTACGTTTTCAAAATTGATCTTGTCTTTTGTGTGGTTGTGCGAGACTTCTTACACATTTGTTTGATCTTGTGGTGTTATTTTAAGGTCTATGCGAGAGCTTGATGATGGTACGTGGGTATCTAATCAAAGTGGGCGCTACATCTTTAAGGAGAGAATTGATGCCAAAGAAGAGCTTCTTGCTCGAGATAGCCTTTTCTTTCTAAAGAGATGTCTTTACATAAGGAGGATTTGAGAGTTTATCTTGTGGTAAATATCTTAGATCTATTCTTTAAAAGGTGAAGTTTAATGATTTTGTACTTTCTACATAAAGTATAAATGAAAAAGCCTTCCTTCTTGTTGGTTTCATTTGAATCTAATGAGTAAAATGGAATTTATGAATTTTCAATTCATGAAAATTTCATAGAGACCGAATTTTGTTTAATCTTAGTGTCAAAAGATTTTTCAAAATTAACAAGTGTTGGTTTTCTTGTTTTCTCGAGTTTTACACTTTGAGTTTGAGTCAAAAACTTTCTTTGTCAAGTGATGAGGAATGAGTTTTAGTGATATCAGTTTTGGTATCAAAGTGTTTTAAGGTCTTTGAAGTTGAATTGTGCCAACTTTAAGGATTGAAGTCTTTGACTTGTGTTTTAAAACCTTGATTTTCGAGAGTAGGGTGGAAAATTGAGTGAAGTTTTACTAAAAAGATTTTCTTAATGTATGACAAGAAATCTTATAGGTTTTGAGATGTATTCTCAAAGTTTACATATTTGGTTGTTGAAAGTTTGATTTTCAATGGTCACTTATGAAGATGGCATTGTTAAGTCATTAAGTTTTCAGAATGATTTGTGTTGAATTTAGTATTATGAAGCAAATGTCATAATTGCATTATAATTATGGTGTTCTTGTTACTTTATTTGCCATGGATTGTTTTGGTAAAAAGTGATTTTTGTTAATTCCAAGTACAATTTGGAAAAGGGTTTTTAGAAAGATTCTAAAAGTTGTTATCCATTTTTGGAAAGTGGTAATTTTCAAGTTTCCTTTTTAAGTGAGTCAAAAGTAATTTTTCAAATTTTAACTATGTGGTAAAAGGTTAATGGCCGAAATTTTGCTGACTTTTTGCATATGTGTGTGCGTGATTTTTGTGTTATTCTAAGCCTAGTTGGTTTTGAATTTTAGAGTCATAATATAACCGGAATTGTGAAGCTAAAAATTAGGTTTTCCTAGTTCTAGTTGAACTTGAATTTTGGTTGTCTATTTGTGTTACACTTGGAGACCTATTTGGTCTTGTATTTGTGTGTTCACATGGCCGAAAATTTTAGCTCTAAAATTAAGGTCATTGAGTCCAAATTGTGTTATGATTTGAGTCCTATTCGGTTTTGGATTTTTGTGTTCACATTGGCCGAAATTTGCAGCCATTGTTTCCTAATTGTAATACAATTTTATTGTGTGTTTTATTTAAGTCCTACTTGGATTTAAATACTAATTTTTGCATGTGTTAAATTATAATTTCAGTGAGATTATAATTAGAGTTTTAAAGTGAGTCTATTTTCGAAAACTATTAAGATAAGGAAGTATTATCCTAATCTGAAAATTTTTTAGTCTTCTAATACAATTGTGCATGTGTGTGGCCGTGTATTTGAGTCCTTTTAGTAGTAGGGGGGTCGAAAATTTTATCTCTAATAAGTAGGGATGAGTTTTCTTAATTTGTGTCCAAAAAGGATTATGTTTACCTAAGTTGTAGGACTCTATCCTTGTCTATATATATGAGGCCGGTTTTTCTTCTTCTTTATTCCACATTGTCGAGCAAACCTTCATCAATTAGGGGGGAATATTTTTGAGAAAATTTAGGTCCTATCTTGTAGGAGTTTTCTTGCACAAAAAGACTTGCATTACCTATAACTAGGAGTGCTGTTCTTCGAAAATTCTCACATCACTCTACTCCAATTTTCTTCTTCTTTCTTGCTGCCGAGATCAAAAGAGAAAAGCAAGAGAAGCACTCTTCTCTTTAATTCTGAAATTTTTGAGAGTTGTGTTCTTAAAAGCACAAGAGAGTTTTTGTTTTTGGGGAGAGCTTTATTTGAACCCTCCTTTGGTTCTTGGGGGGGTTTTTGGCCGAACCATACTTTGGTTCTAGGGTTCAAGGAGTTTTTGTGTAGTAAACAAGGCACATTACTTCTGTTGTTGGTGGATTCTCAAGATTGTTGAGCAAAGATGTCATCCGGAGTTGCTGGTTGTACTCAAATCGCTTCAAAGAGTGTAGAGGGTCGCATGGAGGCTCAAGTACAGCTCATGAAGAGTCAAATTGACTTCCTACATGATGCTTTGGCCGAGGTTAAGGAGGCAAACAGAGACTTGTCTCAAATGCTTTCAAATCAGCAAGATAAAGCTATGGTAAGTTTTGAGAAAATTGCTGAAAATTTAAGAGTCTTATGTGATCGTTTTGAAGTTAAACAAGTACCCTCGTATGCTGGAATGTTGAAAGTGTCATTGCCTTTGTTTTATGGTTGTCATAGAGAATATGATACTTGGGAAAAGAGCATAGAGAATTTGTTTGTGTTGCTTAACATAGAGAAAGAGAGTGAGAAAATAGCCTTAGCTATAGGTTGTTTTCGTTCTAATGCTTTGAATTGGTGGAAGCTAGTTTCAAATATCTATTCGCATTATTGGTTTTGTAATTTGGACGATTGGAATGATTTGAGAAGTGCTTTGCAAGAAAGATATGCTGGTACTAACACCTTTGATGAAGCAAAAGTGAAGTTGCTCAATTGTAAGCAGAATGGTAGGTCCATTCAATCTTACTTTGAGGAATTAGAGGGGTTGTTTCTGAGTTCAGAAGTGGATGAGAACGACTACATGTTGACAGACCGTTTCCACTATGGCTTGGACAAGTGTTTCAAACAACATCCAAAGATAAGGAGACAATCAAGGCTCTATGAGGCATACTATGCTGCCTTAGAAGTGGAAAGAGAGCATGATACTTCTTGTGGTTGGAATGGTCCAATTGAGGATCAGGGGTTGGTGTTTGGAGCTGAAGATGGAGATCAACGGACTTGTATCTTCCGTACTAAGTGTTCGGTTGGGTGGTCCAATGAAGTTGATTTGGTAATCGACGGTGGGTCGAGTACTGATTGTGTAAGTGAGGAATTCTGCATAGCAAACGGAATTAAGATGGATCCGCATACTAGACCATACAAGCTTCAATGGTTGAGTGAAGAGATGGTTGTGGATGTTACTAAAAAGGCCATGGTACCTTTTCAGATTGGTGAGTATAGGGATGAAATTTACTTTGATGTAATTCCTATGTCTCTTTGTGATATTTTGCTAGGTAGGCCTTGGCGATCGGATGTAGATGCTTGTGCACCATTGCTCAAAGAATATCTTTGTCTTTACTTGAAGAGGATAGAAAATATATTCTTAAGCCTTTGGCTTATGAAGAATCTGAATCATGCGAGAGAAAAGACGTAAGATAACCTATACACAAGGGAGAGAAAAGTCGAGCGAGTGACGTAAGAAAGTAAAAAGGGTCACGATGAGGTAAGACTTGAGGCGAGAGAAAACCATGAAAATAGCGTGGAAAAGAAATAAATGCACGCAATGAGAGAAAATCAGTGTGGTGAGGGTGAGGATTTTACTAACCCTTATATCTCGTTTGTTCCTGTGCGGGTATAGAGGTTGATGATTCGAGGACGAATCCTCTTAAAGAAGGAGGGATGATGAGAATCATGTAGCCTTCCATGAAGGTTCTCCTAGTGAGGGGAATGAGTTAGTCCTTCATTCTAGATTTGGAATGCCAAGTTTACTTTGCAGGCCAATCAAGGAAGAAAGGATGGATCTTGACTACCTATGTGATAGGGAGTTGGTTCAAGAGAGCTATGATCAAGGTGATGAGAATGTCATTAACTTTGGGGTTCAAACCAAAGGAGATGAAGACCTCATGGAAATAAGTGCTGAAGAGTATCAAGAGAGTTTGACTCTTTGTGCTCCATGAAGATCATTGATCAAAGCTAGTGAGAAGAGTCATTTAGGTTCATGAGTGGACGGCCTATTTGATCAAAGTGTTCAAGATTGAGTCCATTGCTACACAATTGGATAGGTTGCAAACTATCTTAATTGTTTCAAGTGTTTTCCAATCTTTTGGAGTCAATAAAGAGAATTCTACAAGTTTTGGAGTAAATTGGAGGTTTCTACAACTTAAGGGGCGCAAGACCAATATTCCACTTTTGGAAGGGCGTTCAAGACATTTTACTTCAATAATTTGGAGCTGAATTTCGAGATTAGAGTCATTGTCTAAGTCTAGGAGTTATTTTCGAATTTTATCTAGTTAAATAAGTCATGTGGACTGAATTAAGCTAGAGTGTTTTGATTAGGAGTCTTAGATTCCTTCTAGATATTATCCTACTTGAGGATAAGTCATTTAGATAAGGTTTCCTAGATTTTAGATAGAGTCAAAGAGATCAAGTACTCTTCTACTTTTACTCCTTGTGAGATAAGATTAGAGAGTCCTAATTGGTCTTCTTTTTAGAGGTGCTGGCCGAAAAATTCAAGCCTATATATAGGAGGCTTGGCCGAATTTTAGAAGCACCCTTGAGTGGTCATTTTTGTTGTCTCTTTTTGAGAGTTTTTCCTGTGAGGAATTTTTGTTAAATGGAGTGTCCATTTTTCGTGTCAAGTATGATTAAACCAAGAGGGTTTTCATCTTGTCTTGGATCTTTTTGATCTTGCAGAAACCATTCTTTTTCAAGTATGCTTCTTGATAGAATTGTTTTAAAACTAAACTTCTTATTTTCATACTACTTCTAGTAGTTCGATTGATGAGCCTTTCCTTTGGCTTGGTGTTCGAATTTCATGATGAGTGTGTTCATGAGATCCATTGTGGGGTTTGTCCTACTTTTGTTGGATGAGTTGTGCTTTGGCATAAGCATTTTGAGATAGTGTATGTGTTGCATATCTTTGGTTGGTTATGAAGATTACTAATCAATAGTATTCCTTCATAGTTGGGCATTGTTTGCTCCTACCTTTCTTGAGTCTCTTGATTAATGACTGATCGAGTATATTGAATGGTGTCCTTGCTATTCTTAGTGTGGGTTGTTGTTTAATTCGAATCTTTCATGGATAATGTGTTCTTTGCTTGGTTTGAGTTAAGAGATAGAATCACTTAGATAAATGATCGTCTTACTGTGAATTTTCCGCACTCTTTTGAGTTTCACGGGATAGACAAAATTATCCTCGTACCTTCTTGTTGATGGTTGCATTATCGAAATTTGCTTCGTCTACGAGATTGCTATCAATGGTTCAACACATTGCCCAACAATTCTATCTCCACTAGGGAAGAGTTAAGACAAGGCTTCCTTACAAAGTTTTTTCCACCTGCAAAAGCGGCACAACTCAGAATTGCAATAATGATTTCAAACAGCATGGAACTGAAACACTCTATGAAGCATGGGAAAAATTGAAGGAAATGATCAGAAAATGCCCTCAGCATGGTTTGGAAGAGCACCTCCAACTGAGCATCTTCTACAATGGTTTGCTACCAGCCACAAGAGACTCCCTTGATGCTGCAGCTGGTGGTGTGTTCATGATGAAACCGGTTGATGCAGCAAGGCAGTTGCTTGATAATATGACCACCAATCATTCAAGGTGGCAATCTGACCCAAGAGCAAGTACATAGCAACCAGGAGTGATGGAACTTGACCCCAGTACACACCTGCAAGTACAGATGGCTGTGATGATGAATGAGATGACAAAACTAAGGAGTGAGCTGTCCAAATCCAAGGCTGAAGTGTGTGTGTTATCTGATGGACCTCACAATTTGGATAACTGTCCATCCAAAATGGAGACTATCCAGTTTGTTAGGCAGGGCAATGCTAGAGGATTCAACAACTTCAACAATTGTACAAATCAACAGCACCCCAACTGGAATAATGCACCACATCAAGGAAACTATCAGAGGCCTACTCAACCCCCGAGATTTCAAAGACAAGACGGCCAACCTTCCAATTATCAGAATCAACAGCATTCTAATCAGCAATACAAACCAAGGGAAGATGAATGGATTTCTCTGCAGAATGCAATTAAGAATTTGGCTGTATCTTGAAAGAATATGAAAAATTAGTTGGCCTAGATTGCAAAGAAGAATGCCGAAAGACCATCTGGAAGTCTACCAAGTGATACAATTGTCAATCCCAAGGGAAATTGATGAGAATCATGTAGCCTTCCGTGGTGATTCTCCTAGTGAGGGGAATGAACTAGTCCTTCATTCTAGTTTTGGAATGCCAAGTTTACTTTGAGGCCAATCAAGAAAGAAAGGATGGATCTTGACTACCTATGTGATAGAGAGTTGGTTCAAGAGAGCTATGATCAAGATGATGAGAATGTCATTAACTTTGATGAGGAATGAATTTTAGTGATATCAATTTTTGGTATTAAAATGTCTTAAAGGTCTTTGAAGTTGAATTGTGCCAACTTTAAGGGTTGAAGTCTTTGACTTATGTTTAAAACCTTGATTTTGGAGAGTTAAATCGAGAATTAAGTGAAGTTTTACTAAAAAGATTTTTCTTATTTATGACAAGAAATCTTATAAGCTTTGAGATATATTCTTGAAGTTCACATATTTGGTCTTTGGAAAATTTGATTTTTCAAATGGTCACTTATGAAGATGACATTGTTGAGTCATTGAGTTTTAATAATGATTTATGTTAAATTGAGTATTAATGAAGCAAATGTCATAGTTGAATGAGGAACTTTAATTTCCTACTTCATTATAGTTATGGTGTTCTTCTTACTTTATTTGCCATAGATTGTTTTGGTAAAAAAGTGATTTTTGTTAATTCCAAGTACAATTTGGAAAAGGGTTTTTAGAAAGATTCTCAAAGTTGTTGTCCATTTTTGGAAAGTGGTAATTTTCAAGTTTCCTTTTTAAAGTGAGTCAAAAGTAATTTTTCAAATTTTAACTATGTGGTAAAAGGTTAATAGCCGAATTTTTGCTGACTTTTTGCATGTGTGTGCGTGTGATTTATGTGGAATTCTAAGCCTAGTTGGTTTTGAATTTTAGAGTCATAGTATAGCCGAAATTGTGAAGCTAAAAATTAGGGTTTCCTAGTCCTAGTTGAACTTGAATGTTTGTTGCCTATTTGTGTTACACTTGGAGACCTATTTGGTCTTGTAATTGTGTGTTCACATGGCCGAAAATTTTAGCCCTAAAATTAAGGTCATTGAGTCCAAATTGTATTATGATTTGAGTCCTATTTGGTTTTGGATTTTTGTGTTCACATTGGCCAAAAATTTGTTGCCTTTGTTTCCTAATTGTAATACAATTTTATTGTGTGTTTTATTTGAGTCCTACTTATATTTAAATACTAATTTTTGTATGTGTTAAATTATAATTTTAGTGAGATTATAATTAGAGTTTTAAAGTGAGTCTATTTTCGAAAACTATTGAGATAAGGAAGTCTTATCCTAATCTGAAATTTTTTATTGAGTCTTCTAATACAATTGTGCATGTGTGTGGCCGCGTATTTTGAGTCCTATTAATAGTAGGGGGGTCGAAAATTTTATCTCTAATAAGTGGGGATGAATTTTCCTAATTTGTGTCCAAAAAGGATTATGTTTACCTAAGTTTTAGGACTCTATCCTTGTCTATATATGTGAGGCCAATTTTTTCTTCTTCTCTATTCCATATTTTCGACTGAATTTTATCTATTAAAGGGGGGAATATTTTTGAGAAAATTTAGATCCTATCTTGTAGGAGTTTTCTTGCACAAAAAGACTTGCATTGCCTATAAATAGGGGTGATGGTTTTCGAAAATTCTCACATCACTTTACTCCAATCTTCTTCTTCTTCTTGCTGCCGAGATCAAAAGAGAAAAACAAGAGAAGCACTTTTCTCTTTATTCTAGAATTTTGAGAGTTAGTGTTCTTAAAAGCACAAGAGAGTTTTTGTTTTTGGGGAGATCTTTATTCGACCTTCCTTTGGTTCTTGGGGGGTTTCGGCCAAACCAAACAGTGGTTCTAGGGTTCAAGGAGTTTTTGTGTAGTCACAAGGCACATTACTTCTTTTGTTGGTGGTTTCTCAGAGTTGTTGAGCAAAGATGTCATCCGGAGTTGCTGGTTGTACTCAAGTTGCTTCAAAGAGTGTAGAGGGTCGCATGGAGGCTCAAGTACAGCTCATGAAGAGTCAAATTGACTTCTTACATGATGCTTTGGCCGAGGTTAAGGAGGCAAACCGAGACTTGTCTCAATTGCTTTCAAATCAGCAAGATAAAGCTAGGGTAAGTCTTGAGAAAATTGCTGAAAATTTAATAGTCTTATGTGATCGTTTTGAAGTAAAACAAGTACCCTCGTATGCTGGAATGTTGCAAGTGTCATTGCCAGTTGTTTTCGGCTCGTTCCGGTCTTAGCCCATTTGTTAAAAACATTACAAGCCAACCCCAATTGATAAGGAAAGTGTTTTTTGGGTACTTACCGTCTTTGTGTCAGAAGAAACCGTAACGGAAGATAGTATGCACGTGGAGGGGTAAAATCATCTTTTGTATAATATTGACCATCTCCTATTTTTTCGGAACGAACGGTGAGAGATGGTGCACTTAGAAAAATGAGTATATTAAATGATGGAGACCATCTACCTAACACTAATGGAGAAGGACATGTTGCTACCAATAATGGAGAGGACGACCAAGTTGAGGTCGTGAATGCTAATGGAGGATCTAAAGATGTTATTTTAAAGAATAATCCTTACATCCGTGATCCACTCTCAAACATTGTTGGACCAATCACTCGTGCTAGACGCAAGAGGATGGATGAATCACTTAATAGTCTAATTGTTACTACATGGGCTAAGGAGGAAATTAAGCTTGAAGATTACAAGCCCAAGACTATTAATTTGTTGCAAGTGACACCAAATGGATTTGGCCCATTTGGAGAGAAGATTTTCGGCCCTCATTTTAAGGAAGGACCGCCGGCCACACATCCTCACGTTGGTCGAATTGCTCCCTAAAGTTTAGGGGTGAGATCATTCAAATTTTATCTCTTTGAAAGATAAGACTTTTATCTCTTTAAAGGATAATATTTGGGATGATTCCTTTTATCTTATTGATGATCTAAAGATGATGCTTTAAAGGATAATCCTTACATCCATGATCCACTCTCAAATATTGTTGGACCAATGACTCGTGCTAGATGCAAGAGGATGGATGAATCACTTAATAGTCTAATTGTTACTACACGGGCTAAGGAAGAAATTAAGCTTGAAGATTATAAGGGCAAGACTATTAATTTGTTGTAAGTGACACCAAATGGACTTCGCCTATTTGGAGAGAAGAAATCTCGGCCCTCAATCCAAGGAGAGACTGCGGGCCACACTCCTTATGGAGGTTGAATGGATCCCTAAAGTTTAGGGATGAGATCATTCAAATTTTATCTCTTTGAAAAGATAATTTTTTATCTCTTTAAAGGATAATATTTGGGATGATTCCTTTTTATCTTATTGTTTTTGAGTTTCATTACAATAAGGAGTCAACTTATTGATGTCTACTCAACCGTTGGATGAAGGCTACATCAAGATAGATGGCTAAGATCACTCTACAAAGAAGATGATGATAGAGTTTTAACTCAAGGGAGATTCTATCCATTGGAATCTTTCTAAGAGATTATCTCTTTGTATTTTGAGTTTTAATTAATTCCTACAAGTCTTAAATGTTTTAAGACTAGTAAAAGTGTCTAGGTTCGTTATCTTATCACTTAAGATAACTAGGAGTCTTTAGAGTTTGATTTCATTTCAAATTCTTAGAGATAGGAATAGAGGTAAAGAGTTGTGTTCTTCCTCTACTTCTTGGGAAGAAATTTCGGCCACCCCTCTATAAATAGGGATCGAAATTCTCTTGTCCAACATACCTTGTGTCATTGATATTTTCCTGAGTGAAATTGGTTAGGATTTTATTCCTTTCGTGGAGTTCTTGTGAGGACTTCTTTGTTTAGTTGTTGCATATGTGTTGTGACAATTATTAGACTTTGATGTAATTCCTATGTCTCTTTGTGATAGCTCTCTTCATTTTTTATTTGGGTTGTTCTACCATTGCACTCGTGAATTGATTCACGTGAGATCAAATATCTTTTCTTTTCTTTATTTTTCGTGTGTTTTTGAGTCTTTAAATCCGAATTCTCCAAATTCCGCTGCCTACAAATCTCTGTCTTTCCGATTTAGCAAAGTTGATCTTTCCTTAAAGATTGGTTTTGTCACGGATTGCTATCAAAGATGGATCCGCATACGACCATACAAGCTTTAATGGTTGAGTGAAAAGATGGTTGTGGATGTCACTAAGAAGGCCATTGTATCTTTTCAGATTGGTGAGTATAGGGATGAAATTTACTTTGATGTAATTCCGATGTCTCTTTGTGATATTTTGCTAGGTAGGCCTTGGCAGTCAGATGTAGATGCTGTGTACCATTGCTCGAAGAATATCTTTGTCTTTACTAAAGAGGACAGAAAATATATTCTTAAGCCTTTGGCTTATGAAGAATCTAAATCTGTGTGAGAGAAAAGACGTAAGATAACCTATACACAAGGGAGAGAAAAAGTCGAGAGAGTGACGCAAGAAAGTAAAAAGGGTCACGCTGAGGTAAGACTTGAGGCGAGAGAAAACCATGAAAATAGCATGGAAACAGAAAAAAAAATGCACGCAATGAGAGAAAATCAGAGTGTGGTGAGGGTGAGGATTTTACTAACCCTTATATCTCGTTTGTTCCTTGTGCAAGTATAGAGGTTGATCTTTCGAGGACGAATCCTCTTAAAGAAGGAGGGGATGATGAGAATCATGTAGCCTTCCATGGTGATTCTCCTAGTGAGGGGAATAAACTAGTCCTTCATTCTAGTTTTGGAATGCCAAGTTTACTTTGCAGGCCAATCAAGGAAGAAATGATTGATCCAGACTACCTATGTGATAGGGAGTTTGACTCTGAGTGCTCCATGAAGATCATTGATCAAACTAGTGAGAAGAGTCAATTAGGTTCTTGAATGGACGACCTTTTTGATCAAAGTGTTCAAGATTGAGTCTGTTGCTACACAATTGGATAGATTGCAAACTATCTTAATTGTTTCAAGGGTTTTTCCAATCTTTTGGAGTCAATAAAGAGAATTCTACAAGTTTTGGAGTAAATTGGAGTTTTCTACAACTTAAGGGGCGCAAGACCAATATTCCACTTTTGGAAGGGCGTTCAAGACATTTTACTTCAACAATTTGGGAGCTGATTTTCGAGAATTAGAGTTAGTCTAAGTGTAGGAGTTATTTTCGAGTTTTATCTAGTTAGATAAGCCATGTGGGCTGAATAAAACTAGAGTGTTTTGATTAGGAGTCTTAGATTCCTTCTAGATATTATACTACTTGAGGATAAGTCATTTAGATAAGGTTTTCCAGATTTTAGATAGAGTCAAAGAGATCAAATACTCTTCCACTTCTACTCCTTGTGAGATAAGATTAGAGAGTCCTAATTAATCTTCTTCTATTGGTGCTGGCCGAAATTCTAAAGCCTATAAATAGGGGGCTTGGCCGAAATTTCCAAGCACCCTTGAATGGTCATTTTTGTTGTCTCTTTTGAGAGTTTTCCTGTGAGGAATTTTTGTTAAATGGAGTGTCCATTTTTTGTGTCAAGTATGATTTAACCAAGAGGGTTTTCGTCTTGTCTTGGATCTTTTTGATCTTGTAGAAACCGTTCTTTTTCAAGTATGCTTCTTGATAGAATTGTTTTAAAACAAAACTTCTTATTTTCATACTACTTCTAGTAGTTCGATTGATGAGCCTTGTGGGGTTTGTCCTACTTTTGTTGGATGAGTTGTGCTTTGGCAGAATCATTTTGAGATAGTGTATGTGTTGCATATCTTTGGTTGGTTATGAAGATTATTAATCAATAGTATTCCTTCATAGTTGAGCATTTTTTGCTCCTACCTTTCTTGAGTCTCTTGAATGATGACTGATCGAGTATATTGAATGGTGTCCTTACTATTCTTAGCGTGGGTTGTTGTTTAATTCGAATCTTTCATGGATAATGTGTTCTTTGCTTGGTTTGAGTTAAGGGATAGAATCACTTAGATAAACGATCGTCTTACTGTGAATTTTCCGCACTCTTTTGAGTTTCACAGGATAGACAAATTATCTTCCTACTTTCTTGTTGATGGTTGCATTAACGAAATTTGCTTCGTCTACGAGATTGCTATCAGAAATGATCAAGAGCAAGCAAAGGCTATCACTCTCAGAAGTGGAAAACAGCTCACTCAGCCAAGTGAAAAAAGTCACTCCCACGAGTGACCCTACAGGTAATAAGGAAACATCTTCTGAGAAAAGATCTGATGATGATGATTTGGTTGAATAGGAGCAATCAGTGGAAAAACTTGGAATGGATGGAATCAAAACCCCAGCACCAAGTCAAAAGCCACATGATGCAATACCACCATATCCAGTGAGACAGAAGAAGGCCAAGGTGGATGAAGGGCTCAACAGGTTTATTCAAAATTTGGAAAGTATACGTATCAATGTTCCACTTGTTGATGCACTTAAACAAATGCCTAAATATTTCAAGTACTTGAAAGATCTGGTAGCTAATAAACCACAAGTGCATGATTCTGCTTTTATTACTCTAAATGAAGAATGCAGTGCAGCTATTCTAAGAAAATTGCCACCTAAACTAAAAGATCCGGGTAGTTTCACTCTTCCTTGCACTGTAGGAATCAGAGAATTTTCGAAAGCATTGCTAGATCTTGGTGCAAGTATAAATCTCATGCCATTGTCTGTATTTAAATCACTTGATCTGGATAAATTTTTGGTTCCTACTAACATGACATTGTAGTTGGCAGACAGGTCATTAACCTATCCAAAGGGAATTTTACATGATGTTCTTGTGAAGGTTGGGAATTTTGTTTACCCAACAGATTTTGTGGTTTTGGACATTGGAAGAAAACAGGGATGTGCCCATCATCTTAGGGAGACCTTTTTCTGGTAACAAGTGATGCAATCATCAAGGTGAAAAACGGGGAAAGCACACTGCACTTTGATGGGGAGAAAGCCACCTTCAACATCTTCAAAAACATGAGATATCCTGCCGAAGTCCACAACTGCTATATGGTGAAGAGTGTAGAAGTAGAAGAAGAAAGCAGTGGTAGAAGAAGTGCTACAAGATAAACTCCTCAAGGAACTCTAGTGTCCAGACAGCAGTGAAGAACAGGAAGGGGAAGATGAGTACAGGCTAACTTGTCTGAGTTACTTGAACCACTCCCCCAAGTGGCATCCTAGACAACAACCCTTTGAGCTGTTGGACATGACTAAGGAAGGAAGATGCCTCAAGCCTTCAATTGAAGAAGCACCTTCTCTAGAACTTAATCCTCTGCCTTCACATTTGAAATATGCCTATATTGGAGCAAGTAACACTTTACCTTTGATTATTTTTTCTATGCTTACAGGTACTGAAGAGGATAAGTTGCTAAGGGTGCTGAGGATGCACAAAGAAGCCATCGGATGGTTGATTGTAGACATTAAGGGCATCAGTCCTTCCATCTGTATGCACAAGATTCTACTTGAAGATGATGCTAAGCCAACCATTGAAGGACAAAGAAGGCTCAACCCAGTCATGAAAGAAGTGGTAAAAAAGGAAATTATTAAGCTACTAGACGCTAGAATCATCTTTCCAATATCAAACAGTAAATGGGTGAGCCCAGTTCAGTGCGTGCCCAAGAAGGGAGGAATCACAGTAATAAGGAATGATCTCCAAAAGCTGATCTCTACAAGGCTGAACAATGCATGGAGAGTGTGAATGGACTACAGGAAGCTTAATAAAGCTACCAGAAAAGACCACTTTCCACTCCCTTTTATTGATCAAATGCTAGATAGATTGGTTGGATTCATGTATTACTGTTTCCTTGATGCTTTTTTAGGTTACAACCAGATTGCCATAGATCCTGATGATCAAGAAAAGACAACATTCACCTGCCCCTATGGGACAATTGCCTTTAAGAGAATTCCATTTGGACTATGGAATGCACCTACAACATTTCAAAGATGTATGATGGCCATTTTCTCTGATATGGTGGAAGATATAATTGAAATCTTCATGGATGGCTTCTCAGTCTTTGGCAAGTCGTTTGATGCATGCCTGGACAATCTTAGTCCTCAATTGGGAGAAGTGCTATTTTATGGTAACTGAGGGGATTGTCTTGGGGCATAAGATCTCACAGAAAGGAATTGAAGTGGACAAGGCAAAGATTGAAGTCATAGAAAGGCTTAGCCCACCAGCCACAGTCAAGGGAGTAAGGAGTTTCCTAGGCCATGCTGGCTTTTAAAGGAGGTTCATTAAGGATTTTTAAAAAATTTCTAAACCATTGTGCAATTTGCTTGAAAAAGACACTGCTTTTATTTTTTATGAATCTTGTCTAAACGCATTTACTGAACTAAAGAAGAAACTCATTTCCGCACTTGTAATCATCACATCAGATTCATCACAGCCTTTCGAACTAATGTGTGATGCTAGTTATTTTGCAGTTGGTGTTTTACTTGGGTAGAGAAGGAATAAGGTGTTGCATGTGGTTTACTATGCTAGTAAAACCCTCAATCCTGCACAAGTCAACTACACCACTAAAGAGAAGGAAATGCTGGCAATTGTGTTTGCATTTGACAAATTCAGAGCTTATTTGCTAGGAATGAAAGTCATAGTCTACACACACTATGCGGCCATCAGGTATTTAATAAATAAAAAGGAATCTAAGCCCAGATTGATCCAATGGGTGTTACTGTTACAGGAATTTGATTTGGAGATAAAGGACAGAAATGGTGCTGAAAATCAAGTGGCGGACCATCTGTCAAGACTTGAAGAGATTCCAGAAGATACAACTCCAATTTCAGACAAATTCCTGATGAGTCACTCTGGCGAGTGATAGGCACACTCATGGGAGTGACAGGTAACAGACCCTGGTTTGCAGATTTTGCTAACTTCGTTGCTACTGGTATTATTCCTACAGATTTCACTCCTCAATAGCGCAAAAGATTCCTTCATGATGCTCAACTCTACCTGTGGGATGAACCCTGCCTATTCAAGAGATGTGCATACCAATTGATCAGAAGATGTATTCCAGAAACCGAATTTGCAGAAGTGCTGCGCAAATGTCATAGCTCTCCATATGGTGGACATTTCAGTGGTCAAAGGAAAGCAATCAAAGTTCTGCAATCTGGACTGTGTTGGCCTTCCTTGTTCAGAGATGCACGCAAATTTGTCAAGGGCTGTGACAGTTGCCAAAGGACGGGAAACATTTCCTGGAAGAATGAGATGCCACAACAGAACATGCTTGAAGTGGAACTGTTTGACGTATGGGGAATAGATTTCATGGGTCCTTTCGTGTCATCCTTTGGAAATTCCTACATCCTGCTGGCAGTGGACTATGTTTCAAGATGGATAGAAGCCATAGCTGCAAGAAACAGTGATGCCAAGATTGTTCTCAAGTTCTTAAGGAAAAACATCTTCACCAGGTTTGGTACACCCAGAATGATAATCAGTGATGAAGGATCACACTTTTGTAACAAGTCATTTGCAACCATGGTAAAGAAATATGGGATCAGGCACAGAGTATCAACCCCATACCATCCACAGTCAAATGGGCTAGCAGAAGTGTCAAACGGGGAAGTGAAGAGAATCCCGGAAAAAGTTGTTAACTCTACCAGGAAGAATTGGTCTTCAAGGCTGGATGAACCTCTGTGGGCATACAGAACAGCCTATAAAACCCCCATTGGTATGTATCCATTCAAGCTGGTCTATGGGAAAGCATGCCACTTGCTAGTAGAATTGGAGCATGAGGCTTACTGGATTGTTAAGGAATTGAATCTTGATCCAAGGGGAAGCAAGGAACTCAAATTGATGCAACTGAATGAACTGGAAGAGTTCAGGCTGGAGGCATATGAATCATCCAGAGTTTTCAAGGAGAATACTAAGGCCTATCATGATCAGCATATTGTGAAGAAGAAACTACAAGAAGGGCAAGAAGTGTTATTGTTCAATTCCAGGCTGAAGTTCTTTCGAGGAAAGTTGAAGTCAAGATGGACTGGCCCTTACAGAATCAACAAGGTTTTGAATCAAGGAGCACTGGAAATCATGAATCCACAAAATGGCAACACCTTTTTGGTTAATGGGCAGATGCTAAAACTATACCTTGGACTGACAGAAGGGAGTAAAGAATAGGACAGTCATGTTCTGGTCCTGAAAGAGCTTAACTGAAATTCTTTTGAAGTCTGGCATGGGACTTAAAACCAATGCGCTTTATGGGAGGCAACCCATACGTTTTGCTTTTGTGTGGCTAATTTTGTTGATATGCTAATTTTGCAGGAACAGAGAAGGTATTTGTCACCCCAATTTGATTTCAGAAAGTGCAAGCATAAAAGTCCTCAGGTAAACTCACTCCCAGGAGTGAAGAAGTTCACTCAGCCGAGTGAACCTACGGCAACTTGATTTTGTAAGTCATTCAAACCCTGACATCACTCATGCAAGTGGGGAATTCACTTGCCTGAGTAAGAACAACTGGATAACACTTTCTGCAAACTACTTTTTGAACTTCATTTTATAATTTAAGTTTGGGGGGAGAATTTCCCGAAATTTTTCAAATTTTGAATTTAACCATGTCCGTTTACCTTTAGTCAGTCACAATTTCCAAGGTTTCAATTGCTTTTGCATTTAATTGAAACTCTTCCACTTCTTCGTCTTCTTCTTCCAAACTGAACCCCTTTGCCCCTTCAAATACCAATCCCCTGTGTGTGAACGCACAAACCCTTTCTCTGAGATTTCAGGCAACCAAGGCAGAAATTAAGTTTAGACCAAAATCACATCCAATTGCCAATTCAGTTTAAAGGTTCCTAAGTCATGCCGCCGGCCAGAAGAAAGGTTGCTGCCTGCAAAAACGCTTCCAACACTAGAAGATGGCAACCCTCGTCTTCTCCTGAAGAGCAGATAGAACCCACACCACTGTCCTCTCTTGAAAGGCAACCCTCCCCTAACAGGGAGCCTACTCCACCATCGCCTCCACAGCCACCAAGGGCTCTCCAAGAACAGGCCCTCAACGCTCTCATAGACGAGTGGGAGCCAACACTCTTCCCCAGAAAAAAGGCCTGGGATTTCCTTCTAAAGCATCTAAAGCGGAAGATGATTACAGAGAGGGGAATCAGTGAAGACGGTGTAGCTTTTGCCTACATCAAGCCCCATGGATGGTAGACGATCTCTAGACCCCTTATTCGGCCCAGGACTCAGATTGTGCAGGAGTTTTACGGCAATTTCTCCACCGCCCTCAGAGATGGAGTGTTTGATGAGAATCATGTAGCCTTCCATGGTGATTCTCCTAGTGAGGGCAATGAGCTAGTCCTTCATTTTAGTTTTGGAATGCCAAGTTTACTTTGCAGGCCAATCAAGGAAGAAAGGATGGATCTTGACTACCTATGTGATAGGGAGTTGGTTTAAGAGAGCTATGATCAAGATGATGAGAATGTCATTAACTTTGGGGTTCAAACCAAAGGAGATGATGACCTCATGGAAATAAGTGCTCAAGAGTATCATGAGAGTTTGACTCTAGGTGCTCCATGAAGATCATTGATCAAGCTAGTGAGAAGAGTCATTTAGGTTCTTGAATGGACGGCCTATTTGCTCAAAGTGTTCAAGATTGAGTCCATTGCTACACAATTGGATAGGTTGCAAACTATCTTAATTGTTTCAAGTGTTTTTCCAATCTTTTGGAGTCAATAAAGAGAATTCTACAAGTTTTTGAGTAAATTGGAGTTTTCTACAACTTAAGGGGTGCAAGACCAATATTCCACTTTTGGAAGGGCGTTCAAGACATTTTACTTCAACAATTTGGAAGCTGAATTTCGAGATTAGAGTTAGTCAAAGTCTAGGAGTTATTTTCGAGTTTTATCTAGTTAAGATAAGCCATGTGGGCTGAATAAAACTAGAGTGTTTTGATTAGGAGTCTTAGATTCCTTCTAGATATTATCCTACTGGAGGATAAGTCATTTAGATAAGGTTTCCTAGATTTTAGATAGAGTCAAAAAGTCAAATACTCTTCTACTTCTACTCCTTGTGAGATAAGATTAGAGAGTCCTAATTGATCTTCTTTTCTTGGTGCTGGCCGAAAATCTAAGCCTAAAAATAGGGGGCTTGGCCGAAATTTCAAAGCACCCTTGAGTGGTCATTTTTGTTGTCTCTTTTGAGAGTTTTTCTTGTGAGGAATTTTTGTTGTCCATTTTTCGTGTCAAGTATGATTTAACCAAGAGAGTTTTCATCTTGTCTTGGATCTTTTGATCTTGCAGAAACGTTCTTTTTCAAGTATGCTTCTTGATAGAATTGTTTTAAAACAAAACTTCTTATTTTCATACTACTTCTAGTAGTTCGATTGATGAGCCTTTCTTTTGGCTTGGTGTTCGAATTTCATGATGAGTGTGTTCATGAGTTCCATTGTGGGGTTTGTCCTACTTTTGTTGGATGAGTTGTGCTTAGTTGAGCTTGTTTGCTCCTACCTTTCTTGAGTCTCTTGAATGATGACTGATCGAGTATATTGAATGGTGTCCTTGCTATTCTTAGCGTGGGTTGTTCTTTAATTCGAATCTTTCATGGATAATGTGTTCTTTGCTTGGTTTGAGTTAAGGGATAGAACCACTTAGATAAATGATCGTCTTACTGTGAATTTTCCGCACTCTTTTGAGTTTCATGGGATAGACAAATTATCTTCGTACTTTCTTGTTGATGGTTGCATTAACGAAATTTGCTTCGTCTACGAGATTGCTATCAGTTTCCTAGTATCAGAGCTTGGACTATCTTAGTGATGGTATTAATTGATATTATCATATCAGTTTCTATTATCAGTTTGATTTTCGAGAGATTTCTTCTTGATTGAGGACTTCATAGTTCTTGGTTTTGAGAATATCTTGAGTTGCCACGGAATCCGTTACTTGGTGTGGTAATCAAGTTTTGTGCTACTAACGAGTAGCACTATTTTTATTTGTTTCAAGGTTCCTTCTTGTTGCAGAATGGGTTTTGAAAAAATAAATCAAATTTTTGTGAAAACTACGTTTTCAAAATTGATCTTGTCTTTTGTGTGGTTGTGCGTGACTTCTTACACCTTTGTTTGATCTTGTGGTGTTATTTTGGGGTCTATGCGAGAGCTTGATGATGGTACATTGGTATCTAGTCAAAGTGGGCGCTACATCTTGAAATTTATCCTTGATTTGCAAGTAGAGAACTGTTTCTCCTATGAGCAAGTTAGTGGAACTTATGTGTTGGATCTGTAAAGAGAGAATTGATGCCAAAGAAGAGTTTTTTGCTCGAGATAGCCTTTTCTTTCTGAAGGAGATGTCCTTACATAAGGAGGGTTTAAGAGTTTATCTTGTGGTAAATATCTTGGATCTATTCTTAGAAAGGTGAAGCTTATTGATTTTGTACTTTCTACATAAAGTATAAATGAAAAAGCCTTTCTTCTTGTTGGTTTCATTTGAATCTAATGAGTAAAATGAAATTTATGGATTTTCAATTAATGAGAATTTCATAGAGACCCGAATTTTGTTGATTATTTTGTTTTTGTTTAAATCTTAGTGTCAAAAGATTTTCAAAAGTTACGACTGCTGGTCTTTTGTTTTCTCGAGTTTTAATACTTGGAGAATGAGTTGAATTAGTGGATCTTCCTATCATTGGACTTTTCTTGATTCTTAACTTGAGTTTCAAAACTTTCTTTATCATGTGATGAGGAATGAGTTTTAGTGATATCAGTCTTCGTATCAAAGTATTTAAAGGTCTTTGAAGTTGAATTGTGCCAACTTTAAGGGTTGAAGTCTTCGACTTGTGTTCAAAACCTTGATTATCGAGAGTTAAATCGAGAATTAAGTGAAGTTTTACTAAAAAAGATTTTCTTATTTATGACAAGAAATCTTATAGGCTTTGAGATATATTCTTGAAGTTTCCATATTTGGTCTTTGGAAAATTTGATTTTCAAATGGTTACTTATGAAGATGGCATTGTTGAGTCATTGAGTTTTAAGAATGATTTGTGTTAAATTGAGTATTATGAAGCAAATGTCATAGTTGAATAAGGAACTTTAATTTCCTACTTCATTATACTTATGGTGTTCTTGTTACTTTATTTGCCATAGATTGTTTTGGTAAAAAAGTGATTTTTGTTAATTACAAGTACAATTTGGAAAAGGGTTTTTAGAAAAATTCTCAAAGTTGTTGTCCATTTTTGGAAAGTGGTAATTTTCAAGTTTCCTTTTTAAAGTGAGTCAAAAGTAATTTTTCAAATTTTAACTATGTGGTAAAAGGTTAATAGCCGAATTTTTGCTGACTTTTTGCATGTGTGTGCGTGTGATTTATGTGGAATTCTTAGCCTAGTTGGTTTTGAATTTTAGAGTCATAGTATAGCCGAAATTGTAAAGCTAAAAATTAGGGTTTCCTAGTCCTAGTTGAACTTGAATTTTGGTAGTCTATTTGTGTTACACTTGGAGACCTATTTGGTCTTGGATTATTGTGTTCACATGGCCGAAAATTTTAGCCCTAAAATTAAGGTCATTGAGTCCAAATTGTGTTATGATTTGGGTCCTATTCGGTTTTGGATTTTTTCGTTCACATTGCCCGAAAATTTGTTGCCTTTGTTTCCTAATATTAATACAATTTTATTGTGTGTTTTATTTGAGTCCTACTTAGATTTAAATACTAATTTTTGCATGTGTGGAATTATAATTTTAGTTAGATTATAGTTAGAGTTTTAAAGTGAGTCTATTTTCGAAAACTATTGAGATAAGGAAGTCTTATCCTAATCTGAAAATTTTTTAGTCTTCTAATACAATTGTGCATGTGTGTGGCCATGTATTTGAGTCCTATTAGTAGTAGGGGGTCAAAAATTTTATCTCTAATAAGTAGGGATGAATTTTCCTAATATGTATCCAAAAAGGATTATGTTTACCTAAGTTTTAGGACTCTATCCTTGTCTAGATATATGAGGCCGGTTTTCCTTCTTCTTTATTCCACATTATCGAGCAGATTTAATCCATTAAAGGGGGGAATATTTTTTGAGAAAATTTAGGTCCTATCTTGTAGGAGTTTTCTTGCACAAAAAGACTTGCATTGCCTATAAATAGGGGTGCTGTTTTTCAAAAATTCTCACATCACTCTACTCCAATCTTCTTCTTCTTCTTGCTGCCGAGATCAAAAGAGAAAAACAAGAGAAGCACTCTTCTCTTTATTCTGAAATTTTGAGAGTTAGTGTTCTTAAAAGCACAAGAGAGTTTTTATTTTTGGGGAGAGCTTTATTCGAACCTTCCTTTGGTTCTTGGGGGAGAGGGGGAGAGGGGGTTTCGGCCGAACCAAACAGTGGTTCTAGGGTTCAAGGAGTTTTTGTGTAGTCACAAAGGCACATTACTTCTTTGTTGGTGGTTTCTCAGAGTTGTTGAGCAAAGATGTCATCCGGAGTTGCTGGTTGTACTCAAGTTGCTTCAAAGAGTGTAGAGGGTCGCATGGAGGCTCAAGTACAGCTCATGAAGAGTCAAATTGACTTCTTACATGATGCTTTGGCCGAGGTTAAGGAGGCAAACCGACACTTGTCTGAATTGCTTTCAAATCAGCAAGATAAAGCTATGGTAAGTTTTGAGAAAATTGCTGAAAATTTAAGAGTCTTATGTGATCATTTTGAAGTAAAAAAAGTACCCTCGTATGCTGGAATGTTGCAAGTGTCATTGCCTTTGTTTTATGGTTGTCATAGAGAATGTGATACTTCGGAAAAGAGCATAGAGAATTTGTTTGTGTTGCTTAACATAGAGAAAGAGAGTGAGAAAATAGCCTTAGCTATAGGTTGTTTTCGTTCTAGTGCTTTGAATTGGTGAAACCTAGTTTCAAATATCTATTCGCATCATTGGTATCGTAATTTGGATGATTGGCATGATTTGAGAAATGCTTTGCGAGAAAGATATGCTGGTACTAACACCTTTGATGAAGCTAAAGTGAAGTTGCTCAATTGTAAGCAGAATGGTAGATCCATTCAATCTTACTTTGAGGATTAAGAAGGGTTGTTTCTGAGTTCAGAAGTGGATGAGAACGACTACATGTTGACAGATCATTTCCACTATGGCTTGGACAAGAGGTTCACACCCAAAGATAAGGAGGCAATCAAGGCTCTATGAAGCATACTACGCTGCCTTAGAAGTGGAGAGAGAGCATGATACTTCTTGTGGTTGGAATGGTCCAACTGAGGATGAGGGGTTGGTGTTTGGCGCTGAAGATGGTGATCAACGGACATGTATCTTCCGTACTAAGTGTTCGATTGGGTGGTCCAATGAAGTTGATTTGGTAATCGACGGTGGGTCGAGTACTGATTGTATAAGTGAGGAATTTCGCATAGCAAACGGAATCAAGATGGATCTACATACTAGACCATACAAGCTTCAATGGTTGAGTGAAGAGATGGTTGTGGATGTCACTAAGAAGGCCATGGTACCTTTTCAGATTGGTGAGTATAGGGATGAAATTTACTTTGATGTAATTCCTATGTCTCTTTGTGATATTTTGCTAGGTAGGCCTTGGCAATCAGATGTAGATGCTGTGCACCATTGATTGAAGAATATCTTTGTCTTTACTAAAGAGGACAGAAAATATACTCTTAAGCCTTTGGCTTATGAAGAAACTGAATCTGTGCGAGAGAAAAGACGTAAGATAACCTATACACAAGGGAGAGAAAAAGTCGAGAGAGTGACGCAAGAAAGTAAAAAGGGTCACGCTGAGGTAAGACTTGAGGCGAGAGAAAACCATGAAAATAGCGTGGAAATAGAAAAAAATGCACGCAATGAGAGAAAATCAGAGTGTGGTGAGGGTGAGGATTTTACTAACCCTTATATCTCATTTGTTCCTTGTGCAGGTATAGAGGTTGATAATTCGAGGACGAATCCTCTTAAAGAAGGAGGGGATGATAAAAATCATGTAGCCTTCCATGGTGATTCTCCTAGTGAGGGCAATGAGCTAGTACTTCATTCTAGTTTTGGAATGCCAAGTTTACTTTGTAGGCCAATCAAGGAAGAAAGGATGGATCTTGACTACCTATGTGATAGGGAGTTGGTTCAAGAAAGCTCTAATCAAGATGATGAGAATGTCATTAACTTTGGGGTTCAAACCAAAGGAGATGATGACCTCATGGAAATAAGTGCTCAAGAGTATCATGAGAGTTTGACTCTAGGTGCTCCATGAAGATCATTGATCAAGCTAGTGAGAAGAGTCATTTAGGTTCTTGAATGGACGGCCTATTTGATCAAAGTGTTCAAGATTGAGTACATTGCTACACAATTGGATAGGTTGCAAACTATCTTAGTTGTTTCAAGTGTTTTTCCAATCTTTTGGAGTCAATAAAGAGAATTCTACAAGTTTTGGAGTAAATTGGAGTCTTCTACAACTTAAGGGGCGCAAGACCAATATTCCACTTTTGGAAGGGCGTTCAAGACATTTTACTTCAACAATTTGGAAGCTGAATTTCGAGATTAGAGTTAGTCAAAGTCTAGGAGTTATTTTCGAGTTTTATCTAGTTAAGATAAGCCATGTGGCTGAATAAAACTAGAGTGTATTGATTAGGAGTCTTAGATTCCTTCTAGATATTATCCTACTGGAGGATAAGTCATTTAGATAAGGTTTCCTAGATTTTAGATAGAGTCAAAGAGATCAAATACTCTTCTACTTCTACTCCTTGTGAGATAAGATTAGAGAGTCCTAATTGATCTTCTTTTCTTGGTGCTGGCCGAAAATCTAAGCCTATAAATAGGGGGCTTGGCCGAAATTTCAAAGCACCCTTGAGTGGTCATTTTTGTTGTCTCTTTTGAGAGTTTTTCCTGTGAGGAATTTTTGTTAAATGGAGTGTCCTTTTTTCATGTCAAGTATGATTTAACCAAGAGAGTTTTCATCTTGTCTTGGATCTTTTGATCTTGCAGAACCGTTCTTTTTCAAGTATGCTTCTTGATAGAATTGTTTTAAAACAAAACTTCTTATTTTCATACTACTTCTAGTAGTTCGATTGATGAGCCTTTCTTTTGGCTTGGTGTTCGAATTTCATGATGAGTGTGTTCATGAGTTCCATTGTGGGGTTTGTCCTACTGTTGAGATAGTGTTCATGAGTTCCATTGTGCTTTTGCTCCTACCTTTCTTGAGTCTCTTGAATGATGAGTGATCGAGTATATTGAATGGTGTCCTTGCTGTTCTTAGCGTGGGTTGTTGTTTAATTCGAATCTTTCGTGGATAATGTGTTCTTTGCTTGGTTTGAGTTAAGGGATAGAATCACTTAGATAAACGATCGTTTTACTGTGAATTTTCCGCACTCTTTTGAGTTTCACGGGATAGACAAATTATCTTCGTACTTTCTAGTTGATGGTTGCATTAACAAAATTTGCTTCGTCTACGAGATTGCTATCAGCGTTTGTCGGAGGGATATCTATCAACTGCAGCAAAAAGGCTATTAGGGCAATTTGGAAATTGCCAAGAGTCAGCCAGTGGAACAACCCGTTCTGTCTAGATTGGCAAAGGAAGGTGTAGACTGGGAAAAGGATGATCAGGACAATCCCTTAGGGTTCCCTGCTAATGCATTGCAGACGCCTGATCTGAACTTATGGCATCATTTCATCTGCTGCAACCTGATGCCGACATGCTACACTGCCAAGGTTACCTATGAACAGGCCCTGCTGCTGTATGCCATTGTCACAGACACACCGTTTGATGCAGCATCAGTGATCAGGGATCAGCTCACCAGATGTATCACAGATCCCAAAGTGAAAAGCTGGTACTTCCCACTTATGATCACCATGCTTTGCTGAAGGGCAGAGGTGACCTTTTTGAGCACAGACACTGAGAGCAGCCTGCAACAACCTTTAAGGCTTTCTAAATTGGATCAGAGACCTCCAGGTGCATCTTCTTCAGGCCAAGCAGCACCTGCACCAACTCCAGCTAGACAATTGAGGCAAAGAGACTTCAACAAGCAGACTCGGTTCATCCTGGGTTATGTCCACCAGTGCCAGATGAGGACTGAGCAATTCTTGCAGGAAATGCATTGGATGCCCTAAAAACTGCTCATTGCCGCATGATCCACCAGCCCATCCACTCCATGGAATGCCTCCATAAACACTCAGGGAAGTATTGTTCTACTACCCCCAATCAGCTGTTTAAATTTTCCTTTTGAACTGTGAACTCTTGTTGTTTTTTTTTCTTTTATTGTGTTTTGATTACTGTTGATTTGTTTTGCTTTGTTCTGATTGTTGTGTTAAGCATTGAGGGCAATGCTTTTCATAAGTTTGGGGGAGTAGTTTGGTTTAGTCAGGACTAGTGTCAGTTATGTCCTTTAGGTTTATAGCCAGTTAGGTCCTTTAGGTTAAGTATTTTAATCTCTAAGATTGAGTCTGTAAACCTGCTTTCAAAATAAATGAAAATATTTTCTAAAAGGAGCTTTCAATAGTCTAGGATGATAATTGATAGCAATCCGTGACAAAACCAATCTTTAAGAAAAGACCAACTTTGCTAATTCGGAAAGTCAGAGATTTGTAGGCAGCGGAATTTGGAGAATTCGGATTTAAAGACTCTAGAACACACGAAAACGAAGAAAAGAAAAGATATTTGACCTCACGTGGATCAATTCACGAGTTCAATGGTAGAAAAACCCAAATCAAAAATGAAGAGAGCTAATTCTAACCAAGCAGAGACCCTTTGGAAAATTGTGTAAGATAACCCAATAGATAAGAGATCTATGAGCCCAAATACCAAGATTCGAAAGATCCAATGCTATAAACGCTACTATCAAGTGAACTAAACAAGATAGATAAGTCTAACAATTGTCACAACACATATGCAACAACCAAACAAAGAAGTCCTCACAAGAACTCCACGAAAGGAATAAAATCCTAACCAATTTTCACTCGGGAAAATATCAATGACCAAAAGGTGTTGGACAAGAGGATTGCGGTCCCTATATATAGAGGGGTGGCCGAAATTTCTTTCATAGAAGTAGAGGAAGAACACAACTCTTCACCTCTATTCCTATCTCTAAGAATCTGAAATGAAATCAAACTCTAAAGACTCCTAGTTATCTTAAGTGATAAGATAACGAACCTAGACACTTTTACTAGTCATAAAACATTTAAGACTTGTAGGAATTAATTAAAACTCTAAAATACAAAGAGATAATCTCTTAGAAAGATTCCAATGGATAGAATCTCCCTTGAGTTAAAACTCTATCATCATCTTCTTTGTAGAGTGATCTTAGCCATCCATCTTGATGTAGTCTTCATCCAACGGTTAAGTAGACATCAAAAGCTGACTTCTTATTGTAGGAAAACTCGAAAAACAAGATAAAAAGAATCATCCCAAATATTATCCTTTAAAGAGATAAAAGTCTTCTCTTTCAAAGAGATAAAATTTGAATGATCTTACCCCTAAACTTTAGGGAGCAATTCGACCAACATGAGGAGATGTGGCCGGCGGTCCCTTTGAGGATTGAGGGCCGAAATTTTTCTCTCCAAGTGGGCCATGTCCATTTGGTGTTACTTGCAACAAATTAATAGTCTTGGGCTTATAATCTTCAAGCTTAATTTCCTCCTTAGCCCATGTAGTAACAATTAGACTATTAAGTGATTCATTCATCCTCTTGCATCTAGCACGAGTCATTGGTCCAACAATGTTTGAAAGTGGATCACGAATGTAAGGATTATTCTTTAAAGCAGCATCTTTAGATCCTCCATTAGCATTCACGACCTCAACTTGCTCGTCTTCTCCATTATTGGCAGCAACATGTCCCTCTCCATTAGTGTTAGCTAGATGGTCTCCATCATACTGTCCTTCTTTAAGAGAATTTGTCCTCGAATTCAAACCTTCATCAAAATCAAAAGGAGATAGGTCAGAAACATTGAATGTAGCACTAACACCATACTCACCTGGTAGCGCAAGTTTAAAAGCGTTGTTGTTGACTCTTGACACTACTTGAAAAGGTCCATCTCCGCGAGGATGTAACTTCGATTTCCTAGAGTTTGGAAACCTCTCTTTTCTCATATGTACCCAAACCCAATCACCTGGTTCAAATACAATTTGTTTACGACCACGATTCGCTGACTTTACATATTGTTGAGTCCTACGCTCAATATTGAGGCGAACTTTCTCATGCAGTCTCTTGATTGTCTCAGCTTTCTTAACTCCATCCAAACTAACTTGATCCTTCAAAGGCAAAGGTGATAAATCTAAAGGAGTTAACGAATTAAAACCATAGACAATTTCAAAAGGTGAAAACTGAGTAGAAGAGTGAGCAGTTCTATTATAAGCAAATTCAGCAATAGGGAAGCACTCTTCCCATTTCTTCAAATTACTCTTGATGATCGCTCTTAGGATAGTTCCTAAAGTACGATTCGTCACTTCAGTTTGACCATCGGTTTGTGGATGACTAGTTGTGCTAAATAACAACTTACTACCCAACTTTCCCCACAACGATTTCCAAAAGTAGCTAAGGAACTTAACGTCCCTGTCACTAACAATTGTTCTTGGAACACTATGAAGTCTAACTATTTCTTTCAGAAACAAATCCGCAACATGACATGCATCATCTGTTTTTCTGCAAGCAATGAAATGCGACATTTTAGAAAATTTATCCACAACTACAAAGATAGAATCCATACCTCTTTGAGTTCTAGGTAAACCCAATATAAAGTCCATAGATATGTCCATCCAAGGTTGTGTAGGGATAGGCAATGGCGTGTAAAGTCCATGAGGAAGCGATTTAGACTTCCCTTGTTTACACTCCACACATTGATTGATGATAGTCTGAACGGCAAACTTCATTTTGGGCCAAAAGAAATGCTCTTGGAGCACATCCAAAGTCTTAGGCACGCCAAAATGTCCCATTAAACCTCCACTATGTGCCTCGCGTATCAAAAGTTCTCGAAGTGAACACTTAGGCACACAAAGTCGATTTTCTCGAAATAGATAACCTTCATGTCTATAAAACTTTTCAAAAGCACTTTGCTCACAAGCATTAAAAATATTAGCAAAATAAATATCATTACAATATAGGTCTTTAATAAACTCAAATCCCATCAATTTTGCATCTAAAGAAGTTAACAAAGTGTAAAGTCTAGATAAAGCATCAGCAACAACATTGTTTTTTCCCTTTTTATACTTGATAACATAAGGAAATGTTTCAATGAATGCAACCCACTTAGCATGTCTTTTACTTAAACGGTTTTGCGATTTAAGATGCTTTAGAGATTCATGATCTGTATGAATTATAAACTCCTTAGCCAACAAATAATGTGGCCAAGTCTCTAATGCACGAATCACAGCATAGAGTTCCTTGTCATAAGTAGGATAATTAAGACAAGCTCCATTTAACTTTTCACTAAAGAAAGCTATAGCACGTTTATCTTGCATTAAAACAGCACCAATACCAATACCAGAAGCATCACATTCTAACTCAAATGTTTTGTTAAAATCAGGTAATGCTAAAACAGGGGCACTAGAAAGGTCTCGTTTTAAGTCATTAAAAGCTTTCTCTTGGGCTGGTCGCCAAACAAATTTAACTTCCTTTTTAACCAACTCATTTAAAGGGGCAGCTTTAGTCGAAAAATCTTTAAACCTTCTATAAAAACTAGCCAAACCATGAAAAGATCTCACTTGTGTCACATTGGTTGGTGTAGGCCAATCCTTAATAGCTTGTATTTTAGATTCATCAACATGAATTCCTTTTGCACTAACAATGAAACCAAGAAACACAACTTCATTTACACAAAATGAACATTTAGGCATGTTAGCATAAAGTTTCTCTTCTCTCAATGTTTGCAAAACAATTCTCACATGTTCAACATGTTCTTGTAAATTTTTAGAATACACTAAGATATCATCAAAATATACAACAACAAACTTACCAATATAATGCCTCAAAACATGATTCATTAATCTCATGAAAGTACTAGGAGCATTAGTTAACCCAAAAGGCATCACTAACCACTCATACAAACCAAATTTTGTTTTGAAAGCAGTTTTCCATTTATCTCCTTGTCTAACTCTTATTTGATGGTAGCCAGATTTTAAATCCACTTTAGAAAAGATAGTAGCGCCATAAAGATCTTCAAGCATATCATCTAATCTAGGGATTGGATGTCTATACTTAATAGTTATCTTATTAACAACACGACAATCTATGCACATACGCCACGTACCATCTTTCTTAGGCACAAGTAAAACAGGAACAGCACAAGGGCTGAGAGATTCTCGAATTTGACCTTTAGCAAGGAGTTCTTCAACTTGCTTTTGTAGTTCCTTTGTTTCCTCAGGATTTGCTCTATATGCAGGTCTATTCGGAATGACTGCGCCAGGAATTAGATCAATTTGATGTTCTATTCCTCGTATAGGAGGAAGTTCATTAGGCAACTCCTTAGGGAATATATCATCGTACTCTTGAAGTAGCCTTTGAAACACCTTAGGCAAATTACTAGGAACTTCGGTTAGTAAAACAGAATTATCACGAAAAAAGCATTAAAATCATACATGTTCCTTTAGCAAAACACTTCTCCACCGATTTGGGACTAGCGAAGAAATTGTTGCCCACTGGCTCTCGAATTTGTAGATCATTTGAAGATCTCTTTGGAACGTCCAAAGTAGATTCATCTTTAGGACTCTGCTCTTTCATTCGTTTCTCTCTTTCTCGAATCATTCTCAGATTACATTCTTGAACTTGAGGAGGTGAAAGAGGTTTCAGGGTATAGCTATGACCATTTCATCACAAACGAATACTTGTTTGTGTATCCATCATGCTTTACTCTTTGATCATACCCCCATGGTCGTCCTAAAAGTAGGTGGCTTGCACATTCACTTGCCTAGTGACTCTAAGATTGCCACAATCATTCAACCATTGCAACCGATAGGGTGTCGGATGCTTGACAGTAGGTAACTTCAGATTATCTACAAGATATGAACTAGCAACATTAGTACACGATCCTGGATCTATAATAGTTAAGCATACCTTGTCCATAACTCGACACTTAGTATGGAAAATATTGTGTCTTTGCTGATCATCTTTAGCTACTTGAGTTTGTAATGCTCGAAGGTTGACAAACACTTGTCCAGCCTCAGCATCAATCTCTACAACTTCTTTTTCGACTTTCTCAACAAGTCTTGGCATCTCATCATATTCTTCATCTGTTTCACTTTCGAAACTTCCATCCTCTTTAAGGATCATAGTCTTTAAAGTTGGACAAGCAGAAGCTATATGTCCTCGTCCCTGACATTTGAAACAAGTAACATCTCTAGTTCTGACTTTGTTAGTATTACTAGATGAAGTAGAATTCTTAACATTAGAAGATGGTTTAGAAATATTAGAAGTATTAGAAGCGTTAGAACTACTTCCCTTCTCAAACTTTGACGAATTACCATACTTCTTTGAATCATCTTTCTTCCATGGTGTAGAAGACTTATGTGGATCTGACTTCTTCTTTGCCAATTGTCTTTCCACAATCCTAGCTTTGTGTAACATCTCAGTTGGATCTAGGTAGTGTGAAAGCTCCACAACATCGGCAATGTTTTTGTTAAGTCCTCCTAGAAACCTTGCCATCATAGCTTCAGGCTCCTCTTTAAGATTTGCGCGTATCAATGCCAACTCTAACTCTTGATAATACTCATCAACAGACTTGGTTCCCTGTGAAAAACTTTGAATTTGTTTACACAAATCTCGATAATAATAAGAGGGAAAAACCTTTTGCGCATGAGTCTCTTCATTTCATCCCATGTGGATACGGGATCCTCATCATAGAGCTTCCTATCCTTGACAACTTGGTCCCACCATTCTGAAGCATAGTTATTGAATTGGTAAACGGCCATTCTAATCTTCTTAGAATCATCATAATCCTGCAATGAAAAAGCACGCTCTACCTTCTTTTCCCATGTAAGATAGGCTTCAGGGTCATTAGTACCACTAAATTCAGGAATTTTAACTTTGAAGTTACCAAGTTCATAAGGATCATTCCTATTGACAACACGATGAGCTCTATTACGATTTTCATTACCTTCATTACCTTGAGCACGATCATTACGAACCTCTAGTTCTAGATCTTGTATTCTACTACATAATTGAGTAGTAACATTATACAATCTAGCAAGAGTTTCTCGCATAGCATCTTGAGAACGGTCGTCTCTTTGTTCACTATCATCTCCAGATGACATCCTTTAAGATCAAAGAACAAACGAATATATAGGATGTTAGTAGAAAACGTTCCTACCTCAATTCCCCTAACCAATGATCTTTTACTTTTCCCCCCTTTTGGTAGTATCACACACAACTCACCTTTTGTATGCTCTCTTTGGGATTTATTTGGCTTTTTCCCCAATATCAAAGTGGAATAGAAAGAAAACACTCAAGCCTTTTACCACTCAAAGACCTTTGGTAAAGTTCCGGATCAGCTTCAATGTTCAAGTAGTAGCAACATGCACCACAACAATTAATCAAACAATCCACTCGAATAAAACACTCAAAAGCAGACAAAGTCAATTAGTACGTAGAGTAAATTTAGGGAAATTCCAGAAAAGAACGAGGGAGAACACGAATCTCGTTCAAGTGTTTGGAGAAAAAATAGGGATCTCGCTTTAGAAGTATAAGCAAACTCAAATGATATCTCAGACTCCAACTCAAACTCAAACTCTTATAGGATAAGGATAAGATTTTATGATAATCTTATCTTTTACAAGATAAGATAAGAATAAGCTTTAAAGAGAATCTTATCTTTACAAGATGAGATAAGGATAAGATTTTATCCAATAAGATAGGATAAGGATAAGGTTTATCCAATTAAGATAAGATTAGGATAAAATTTTATCTTTTACAAGATAAGATAAGGATAACACTTAAAGAGAATCTTATCTTTTATAAGATGAGATAAGGATAAGGTTTTATCCAATAAGATAGGATAAGGTTTTATCCAATAAGATAAGATTAGGATAAGATTTGAAGAGAATCTAATCTTTTGAGAGAATATAGGCAATTAAATAGCAAAGACAAACTCCCAATCAAACACAACTTTATCTAACCTTCTTAGATAGAGATAGACTTTGAATATACCTCTTCAAGAAGATTCTTTCCAACTTCACTTCCAACTCTTTTGAAATCTCCTAATGCAAGGCAACCTTTATGTAGCCAATCAAAGAAGACTCTTTTTTTCTCTTTTTTTTTTCTCTGCCGTCCTCTTTTTTTTTTGTACGGCTTTCCTTTTTTTTTGTTTTTGTTTTTTTTTTATAAGGGCGGCCGAAACCCTAGACTCAACAAATTTTATTTTTTTTTGGTACGGCCAAATTCAAACAAACACCTTCAACACAAAAGCTCCTCCAACAATCAATGAATGAACATCAATCATCCTCAAGATATAGAGATCTTGGAATGAGAGATATATATCAAACACAATCACCAAAGTTTGCTATTGGATGATAACAAAACGAAGGGCAGGAAACTAAAAGGAATTGTCCAAGTGGTGAACAACTCAAAAACAAAATATTATGAATGCCCTCTTTTGGGAGAGGAAAATTCGAAGAGAGGAAGAAAACAAGATGAACAAAAATCCGAATTTTAAGACCAATTATGGTAACCAAAGATGACTTTTGATATACCAATTATGGTTCTAAATATGCCAACTATGGTAAAACCATAAGAAGGCTCTGATACCAAAATTATGATAGCAATCCGTGACAAAACCAATCTTTAAGAAAAGACCAACTTTGCTAATTCGGAAAGTCAGAGATTTGTAGGCAGCGGAATTTGGAGAATTCAGATTTAAAGACTCTAGAACACACGAAAACAAAGAAAAGAAAAGATATTTGACCTCACGTGCATCAATTCACGAGTTCAATGGTAGAAAAACCCAAATCAAAAATGAAGAGAGCTAATTCTAACCAAGCAGAGACCCTTTGGAAAATTGTGTAAGAAAACCTAATAGATATGAGATCTATGAGCCCAAATACCAAGTTTCAAAAGATCCAATGCTATAGACGCCACTATCAAGCGAACTAAACAAGATAGATAAGTCTAACAATTGTCACAACACATATGCAACAACCAAACAAAGAAGTCCTCACAAGAACTCCACGAAAGGAATAAAATCCTAACCAATTTTCACTCAGGAAAATATCAATGACCAAAAGGTGTTGGACAAGAGGATTTCGGTCCCTATATATAGAGGGGTGGCCGAAATTTCTTTCCTAGAAGTAGAGGAAGAACACAACTCTTCACCTCTATTCCTATCTCTAAGAATCTGAAATGAAATCAAACTCTAAAGACTCCTAGTTATCTTAAGTGATAAGATAACGAACCTAGACACTTTTACTAGTCTTAAAACATTTAAGACTTGTAGGAATTAATTAAAACTCCAAAATACAAAGAGATCTTAGAATCTCCCTTGAGTTAAAACTCTATCATCATCTTCTTTGTAGAGTGATCTTAGCCATCCATCTTGATGTAGTCTTCATCCAACGGTTGAGTAGACATCAAAAGCTGACTTCTTATTGTAGGAAAACTCGAAAAACAAGATAAAAAGAATCATCCCAAATATTATCCTTTAAAGAGATAAAAGTCTTCTCTTTCAAAGAGATAAAATTTGAATGATCTTATCCCTAAACTTTAGGGAGCAATTCGACCAACATGAGGAGATGTGGCCGGCGGTCCCTTTGAGGATTGAGGGCCGAAATTCTTCTCTCCAAATGGGCCATGTCCATTTGGTGTTACTTGCAACAAATTAATAGTCTTGGGCTTATAATCTTCAAGCTTAATTTCTTCCTTAGCCCATGTAGTAACAATTAGACTATTAAGTGATTCATTCATCCTCTTGCGTCTAGCACGAGTCATTGGTCCAATAATGTTTGAAAGTGGATCACGAATGTAAGGATTATTCTTTAAAGCAGCATCTTTAGATCCTCCATTAGCATTCACGACCTCAACTTGCTCGTCTTCTCCATTATTGACAGCAACATGTCCCTCTCCATTAGTGTTAGCTAGATGGTCTCCATCAATAATGGTTTTGAAAAATTTTAGCTAGATGGTCTCCATCAATAATGGTTTTGAAAAATTTTGCTAAAACACTTTGGATGTTGAGTCTGATGCATGAAATGAAAAAATGGCTGACACTCCACTCACACACACGAACCATGCCACTCGTGGAAGTGACTGCCTACTAATCCATTGTTGTGATCAGTGTCTAGTTTAAGGCTACAAGTAGACGAGAAAACACTGTAAACCTGAGACTTGTTTTCTGGTAACCATTCACAGCTTATCTTGTTCTAATAAAAAAAAAATTAAAAAAATAATAAAAATATAAACCCAATGTTTGATAAACTGAAACCTTAGAGGTTAACAGTAAGGGATCACCATAGTCCTAAGCTGTTTGGAGTAATAAGGGGAGATATAAGGCAGTGGAGAGATAAAGATAAATAACACCCCTCCCAGAGGTGTAGGTTGGTCTACATTCAGTTACAAAAAAAAAAAAGAGACAGAAAGGCTGTGAAGGAAGTCTAGGGTTGAGGCCTCAGTAGGTAATTCGAATCGAAGTAACTCAAGCAAGACCAGATCACAAGAATGACCACCAAAAGCTTAACCGGTTAACTTAGAATGGATTGGTAGGATCGGCGTAAACTAACACTTGTGGCATGTATTCTAAATTTCATGTGAAGGTTAGCTGTTTGATTATGGATTGCAGAAGAATTTGGTGTCCTTAAGTGTATGTTTGCTTACTTGAATCTGAGACAAAAGGTTGACAGCCCCTGGCAGATGTGAATTTGTATTGTGTTCTATGTGCAGTGTCACTTGCCTGAGTGAGCACCTTCACTCAGGAAAGTTAGTCAGTATTGAGTCAATTTGACAGTGTTGTTTTCCTAGTTTCTCATGTGTGATTTTTGAAACATCCGTAAGAGTCTAGTTGTTTTGCTTGAGGACATGCAATTCTTCCAGTTTAGGGGAGTTGATAACGGTCAAATTGTTATATAAAAGCAATGCAATTTACTCTCCAATTGGTTGAAAATTTGGGGGTGCTTCTTCCAATTTACGCATATTACTTAGTAAGTTTTATGCTTTTGTATAGATACGGACCTAAGTGAACAAGTGATGAAAAAGCGGACTTGTGGAGCAATAATTGGGCGGCTGATTTCAGAATTAGAAGCATGGGTTGAGCTGGTCAAAAGTAACTCCAACGCACAAGGCACATTGGGAGCCAACAAAAGTGTCCCACTATATAATTTCAAGAGCATGCTTGACTCCTTGAATGGAGAACTAGCCACCCACATGGAGCAATGCTGCTTCTGATACCATCACTGGAAGAATGGGCAAAAGACCAGTCAATTTGGGGTTCAAGACACAAAGCATGGGGGCAATTAAAAAATACACAAGCATGAAGCGCTCTCTAAGGAGAGGAACCAGCAACAAGGTTCTATAAAAGGGGGGAGGTGCATTTACAGCCGGAGGATCATCTATCTCTGCTTCTCTCAGTCGACTAGAGCACACAGAAACTCCAGAAGGAAGGCAAAAGCAAGGAATAACAACAGCAACTCAGCAAGAGGCAGAGTTGAAGAACAGTCATCCCAGTCACTAGTTCACTCCCATGAGTGAACCCTGTCACTCCTAGGAGTGACACCTTGAATTGAATAAGCTGCCTTCTTCTCTTAACTGTTAGCTTGTATTTCATTTCATTGATGCATACTTCTATGATGTCTGTTGAAGTAGTAGCAGTAGCATCAATCAGTATGAGTAGCTAAATAGCTTCCAGGGGTTAATCTCCTCAACCTATGTTGTAGTTGTTGTAATGCACTGGTTTTGTTCTATGTTTTGAAGTTGGAAGTGATTCTACATTCAGTTACTTGATCACTAATTGAATGCATACTAGAACTAGGGGAAATCTGGAATGATAAACTTGGTTTGGATTGTTTCGACTTCAACTTGTGACATAGAGGTAACAATCTATGGTTTTAACTAAGACAGGAATATACTTAGTTGACATGGGCATTCATATAAGCCTGAGATCTTAATGACTTTATAATTGGACTGAATCATTGGAAAATAGATTGTTAAAGTTACAAAGATGACTCTAGGAAAAATGGGAACTGACTTAGAGTTACATCTGAGCTAAATGAACGAGAACTTAACCATTAAAGTGCAAATTACACAACTGCTGCAACAGGAAGAGGAGATGAACACCCCTGGTCTGTACTCCCCTGAGTGACACCTTGTCTGAACTGGTAGTCTGTTAACAACAAATTAGGTGATTTAGTTGTCCTCGTGGGATCGACCTAGCTTCTATTATCTACAAAAATTATAATCCATCTAGTATTTATTTTTGGTGAATTCGGCACACACCACTGAGGGGGTATGTTAATAACCTGTTGTCCAGAAGAATTATTTTGCCCTTCATCTAAATCCTAAACTACCCCACTAGCATTGTTTTTATTATGATAAATAGTATTATGATAAGGAATTTGGACGTTAATTGGCCTCCATGATGATAATTATCATTCCTCAAATTCCCGTTATCATGATACCCGACAACTTGATACAGTAATTTATTTTAGAATTTTTATTGTTGATGTCACGATGTATATCATTAAAATTAAGTTGCTAGCATTTTTGAATTTATCTAGGAGTTATGGACAGTTACTGAAGTAGTTTTAAATGTGTAGGGGAAGGTAGTTTTCAGGTGTGTAATTTTTAGATATTGAATTTTCTCTTTTTTCTCTCTGTACAAATGTTGTTGAATCTTAATGGAGAATTGGGCTTGTTTACCCTTTTCTTATTCAATCATTGATTAAGTTGGCTTTATGTTCAATTGGGTTTTTAAATCATACCTTATCTTTCTCAAGCTATTTATGTGAGCATCTTTCTTTTGCATCAGTGGTATCCGAAGACCATGTTTTGGATTTCATCATGGCAGAAGGAACTCGCTCATAAGATCTTTCTCAAAAAATAGAAGAAGCGGTGAAACTTTACTTCGAAAAATATCATAAGACAGTCTACAAAGAAATGGAAGTTTTAAGATCTTTTATTCTGAAGACTCGCATCCCAAAACAGATTTTACAGTTTCCTCATGGAGAAACACTGCAGGACTCATGATCGAAGACTGGACCAAATTACTCATCGGCTACCCGTCTCTCGCGCTTGGAGTTTCCTCGTTTTTCTGGGGAAGACTTTCGGGGATGGGTGTTCAAATGTGGTTAGTTTTTTGAAAAGGATGGTACACCACTGGATATGAAAGTAAAGTTGGCTACAATGGATCTAGATGGAAAAGCACTCCAGTGACATCAGGCATTTCTGAAAACTCGTCTAACTTGTGAATTGCCTAGTTTGGAGAGTATGTAAGAAATTTATCCCAGAGATTTGGTGACGATGTGTATGATGATCCGATGGGGGCGCTGATATGTTTGGAACCAAAAGATTCAGTAGAAGTGTTTCAGATTGAGTTTGAAGAGCTTTTAAATAGAGTTAATCTTCCTAAAACCTATGCAGTTAGTTGTTTTATAAGCGGTCTTAAGGAAGAAATTCAATTATCTGTGAAGATTTTCATGCCTGAAACACTCTCTCGTGTTGTGGGTTTGGCTAAACTAGAGGAGAAAAGATTGTCAGCTGCTAGTAGGGGATGGAAACAATAATTTAGTAAGTGAAATATTGTAGGTCCATCGAACTCTGGGATAGGAAGGGTTTTGAACAAGGCTCCTTTATGACCACTTCCCACTAAGCCGCTGGAAGGGGCAGTGAGAAAGCCCTTTAGATCTTTAACTTTAGAAGAGATGGATGAGAAAAGGCAGAAGGGCTTAAGTTTTTGGTGCAATGAAAAATATGAATTTGGCCATAAGTGTGCAAGGAAGCAACTTTATTGGGTGGAAGTTTGGCCTGACGATGATGAAGTATCTGATGATGTCTCCCAGTTTTCAAACCATGAGGGTGACTGGTCATGTTAAGAAATGTGAATGCAGTATTTTGTTGGATGGAGGGAGCTCACATCACTTCACCAGTCATCATTTGATCACCAAGTTTGGGTTGAGAACTCAAAAAATTAATTCTATATCCATGGCTGTAGTAGATGGTAGCAAACTGCATACTAATGTGCTTTGTCCTGATTTTGAATGGACCATGGCCAATTATTCCAAGCCGAGGTAATGATGTTACCAATTGAGGCCAGTTATTCAAAATATTGTTGACAACATATGATGATCTATTTCAAGATGTAAGTGGACTGCCACTTGTTAGAAATTGTGATCATCGAATTATTTTGAAAAATGGGGAAAATCTAGTAAATGTTAGACTTTACAGGTACCCCAATTTTCGGAAGAAAGAAATTTAGAAGTGAGTAATGAGATGTTGAGTCAAGGAATTGTGTGACGCAACAATAGCCCTTGTTCTTCGCTAGTGGTTCTTTTGAAGGATGGAACTTGGCGCATGTGTGTTGATTATAAAAGGTTAAATGATGCTACTGTCAAGGACAAGTATCCAATTCCCTTGATCAAAGAATTTTTGCATAAACTTTTTGGTTCGAAGTGGTTTCCGAAACTGGATTTGAGGTCGAGCTATCACAAAAATCGAATGGCGCCACAAGATGTTGAAAAGAGTGCTTTTAGAACGCATGATAGCCACTATGAATTTTTGGTCATGCCATTTGGGTTGCTAATGAACCTACAACCTTTTAGAGTTTGATGAATGATATTTTTCATCTATATTTGAGGAAATTCGTTTTGGTTCTTTTTGATGACATATTAATATATAGTGTAGGTGAGAATGATCATTTAAAACATTTGGCAGTGGTATTTCAGGTGTTGAACAAACATCACTTGTGTCTATAACAAAGTAAGTGTGAGTTTGCTACTCAATAGGTTCAATACTTTGGGGCATATAAAAAACTCAAGTGGGGTGAGGGCTGAACCTAAGAGGCTAGTAGCAGTTAAAGAATGGCCCCAACCTAAGACTCTTAAGGAATTAAGAGGCTTCCTATGTTTGACGGGATATTATAGGAAGTTTGTTAAGAATTATGGCAATATTGCCTGGCCGTTATCAGATATGTTAAGGAAGAATGGTTTTTAGTTGAGAGAGGAATTTGTGGTTGCTTTTCAACAGTTGAAAGATGCATTGTGTTCTGCACCCATACTTTGCTTACCTAATTTTGGTGAAGAATTTGTCATTGAAATGGATGCCTCAAGTCAAGGAGTGGGGGCTCTTTTGTTACAGAAGGAATGACCGATTGCCTTCTTTAGCAAATCTTTGGCACAGAGGCATAGGTCTCTTCCAGTTTATGAGCAAGAGATGCTGGCATTTGTATTAGCGGTTCGAAAGAGGAGGCCTTATTTCGTACGGGGACATTTTACCATTCAAACTGATTATAAAAGTTTGAAATATTTGTTAGAGCACAAAATTTGAATACCTACTTAGCAGAAATGGCTGGTTAAGCTGTTGGGTTATGACTTTATAGTGTCTTACAAAAATGGTGTCGAGAATGTTGGTGCAGATTCTTTATCTTGCCGACGTCATCATGATGATGAGCTTGAGTTGCTGGCCTCAACCACAGTGGATTCTATGCTCATGAATGAAATTCAGGGAAGTTGGAATGAGGATCAGAAGGTGATGGAAATAATTCAGAAGCTAGATCAAGGAGAAGACGTCAAACACTATACCATGCAACAAGGTATTTTGTGCATGAAAGGGAAGCTGGTGGTGGGTGACAATTTGAATGTGAGGCTTAACATTATCAACTTACGGCATTCAAGAGCAGTTGAAGGACATTATGGAAGTGAGGTAACTTCTCGAAATTAAAGCAAACTTTTTATTGGAAGCATATGCATTCTTAAGTTACAAAGGCAGTCAATGAGTGTGACATTTGTCAATGAACTAAGTATGATCAAAGTGCTTATCTAGGGTTGTTACAACCTCTTCCTATACCTGATTGTGTCCAAACTGAATGTGATGGAAAAAAATATTATTTTTATTGTGGTGTATAGACTTAGCAAGTATGCACATTTAGTGGCTTTGGCTCATCCCTATTCAGCAATAACCGTGGCTCAAGCTTTCTTAGACAATTTGTTCAAACTTCATGGAATGTCTGAAACTATTGATAGTGATTGAGATCCTATTTTCTTAAGCCAGTTTTGGAAGCAATTTGATAGCAATCCGTGACAAAACCAATCTTTAAGAAAAGATCAACTTTGCTAATTCGGAAAGACAGAGATTTGTAGGCAGCGGAATTTGGAGAATTCGGATTTAAAGACTCAAAAACACACGAAAAACAAAGAAAAGAAAGGATATTTGACCTCACGTGGATCAATTCATGAGTTCAATAGTAGAACAACCCAAATCAAGAATGAAGAGAGCTAATTCTAACCAAGCAGAGACCCCTTAGAAAATTGTGTAGGAAAACCCAATAGATATGAGATCTATGAGCTCAAATACCAAGATTCGAAAGATCCAATGCTAAAGACGCCACTATCAAGTGAACTAAACAAGATAGATAAGTCTAACAATTGTCACAACACATATGCAACAACTAAACAAAGAAGTCTTCACAAGAACTCCACGAAAGGAATAAAATCCTAACCAATTTCACTCAGGAAAATATCAATGACACAAGGTGTGTTGGACAAGAGAATTTCGGTCCCTATTTATAGAGGGGTGGCCGAAATTTCTTCCCAAGAAGTAGAGGAAGAACACAACTCTTCACCTCTATTCCTATCTCTAAGAATTTGAAATGAAATCAAACTCTAAACACTCCTAGTTATCTTAAGTGATAAGATAACGAACCTAGACACTTTTACTAGTCTTAAAAAATTTAAGACTTGTAGGAATTAATTAAAACTCAAAATACAAAGAGATAATCTCTTAGAAAGATTTCAATGGATAGAATCTCCCTTGAGTTAAAACTCTATCATCATCTTCTTTATAGAGTGATCTTAGCCATCCATCTTGATGTAGTCTTCATCCAACGGTTGAGTAGACATCAAAAGTTGATTCCTAATTGTAGGATAACTCGAAAACAAGATAAAAAGAATCATCTCAAATATTATCCTTTAAAGAGATAAAGTCATATCTTTCAAAGAGATAAAATTTGAATGATCTCACCCCTAAACCTTAGGGATTAATTCGACCAATCATGAGGGTGTGGCCGGCAGTCCCTTTGAGGATTGAGGGCCGAAATTCTTCTCTCCAAATGGGCCAAGTCCATTTGGTATCACTTGTAGCAAATTAATCGTCTTGGGCTTGTAATCTTCAAGCTTAATTTCCTCCTTAGCCCATGTAGTAACAATTAGACTATTAAGTGATTCATCCATCCTCTTGCGTCTAGCACGAGTCATTGGTCCAACAATGTTTGAGAGTGGATCACGGATGTAAGGATTATTCTTTAAAACAGCATCTTTAGATCCTCCATTAGCATTCACGACCTCAACTTGCTCGTCCTCTCCATTTTTGGCAGCAACATGTCCCTCTCCATTAGTGTTAGCTAGATGGTCTCCATCATACTCCCCTTCTTTAAGAGAATTCGTCCTCGAATTCAAACCTTCATCAAAATCAAAAGGAGATAGGTCAGAAACATTGAATGTAGCACTAACACCATACTCACATGGTAGCACGAGTTTATAAGCGTTGTCGTTGACTCTTGACACTACTTGAAAAGGTCCATCTCCGCGAGGATGTAACTTCGATTTCCTAGAGTTTGGAAACCTCTCTTTTCTCATGTGTACCCAAACCCAATCACCTGGTTCAAATACAACTTGTTTACGACCACGATTCGCCGACTTTACATATTGTTGAGTTCTACGCTCAATATTGAGGCGAACTTTCTCATGAAGTCTCTTGATTGTCTCAGCTTTCTTAACTCCATCCAAGCTAACTTGATCCTTCAAAGGTAAAAGTGATAAATCTAAAGGAGTTAATGGATTAAAACCATAGACAATTTCAAAAGGTGAAAACTGAGTCGAAGAGTGAATAGTTCTATTATAAGCAAATTCAGCAATAGGTAAGCACTCTTCCCATTTCTTCAAATTACTCTTGATGATTGCTCTTAGGATAGCTCCTAAAGTACGATTCGTCACTTCAGTTTGACCATCAGTTTGTGGATGACTAGTTGTGCTAAATAGCAACTTATTACCCAACTTTCCCCACAACGATTTCCAAAAGTAGCTAAGGAACTTAACGTCCCTATCACTAACAATTGTTCTTGGAACACCATGAAGTCTTACTATTTCTTTCAGAAACAAATCCGCAACATGACGTGCATCATCTGTTTTTCTGCAAGCAATGAAATGTGACATTTTAGAAAATCTATCCACAACTACAAAGATTGAATCCATACCTGTTTGAGTTCTAGGTAAACCCAATATAAAGTCCATAGATATGTCCATCCAGGGTTGTGTAGGGATAGGCAATGGCTTGTAAAGTCCATGAGGAAGCGATTTAGACTTCGCTTGTTTACACTCCACACATTGATTAATGATAGTCTGAACGTCAGACTTCATTTTGGGCTAAAAGAAATGCTCTTGGAGCACATCCAAAGTCTTAGGCACACCAAAATATCCCATTAAACCTCCACTATGCGCCTCGCGTATCAAAAGTTCTCGAAGTGAACACTTAGGCACACAAAGTTGATTTTCTCGAAATAGATAACCTTCATGTCTATAAAACTTTTCAAAAGCACTTTGCTCACAAACAGTAAAAATATTAGCAAAATCAATATCATTACAATATAGGTCTTTAATAGACTCAAATCCCATCAATTTTGCATCTAAAGAAGTTAACAAAGTTTAATGTCTAGATAAAGCATCAGCAACAACATTGTCTTTTCCCTTTTTATACTTGATAACATAAGGAAATGTTTCAATGAATGCAACCCACTTAGCATGTCTTTTACTTAGACGGTTTTGCGATTTAAGATGCTTTAGAGATTCATGATCTGTATGAATTATAAACTCCTTAGCCAACAAATAATGTTGCCAAGTATCTAATGCACGAACCACAACATAGAATTCCTTGTCATAAGTAGGATAATTAAGACAAGCTCCATTTAACTTTTCACTAAAAAAAGCTATAGCACGTTTATCTTGAATTAAAACAGCACCAATACCAATACTAGAAGCATCACATTCTAACTCAAATGTCTTGTTAAAATTAGGCAATGCTAAAACAGGGGCACTAGAAAGGTCTCGTTTTATGTCATTAAAAGCTTTCTCTTGGGCTGGTCCCCAAACAAATTTAACTTCCTTTTTAACCAACTCATTTAAAGGGGCAGCTTTAGTCGAAAAATCTTTAACAAACCTTCTATAAAAACTAGCCAAACCATGAAAAGATCTCACTTGTGTCACATTGGTTGGTGTAGACCAATCCTTAATAGCTTGTATTTTTGATTCATCAACATGAAATCCTTTTGTACCAACAATGAAACCAAGAAACACAACTTCATTTACACAAAATGAACATTTAGGCATGTTAGCATAAGGTTTCTCTTCTCTCAATGTTTATAAAACAATTCTCACATGCTCAAACATGTTCTTGTAAGTTTTTAGAATACACTAAGATATTATCAAAGTACACAACAACAAACTTACCAATATAATACCTCAACACATGATTCATTAATCTCATGAAAGTACTAGGAGCATTAGTTAATCCAAAAGGCATCACTAACCACTCATACAAACCAAATTTTGTTTTGAAAGCAGTTTTCCATTCATCTCCTTGTCTAACTTTTATTTGATGGTAGCCAGATTTTAAATCGACTTTAGAAAAGATAGTAGCACCATAAAGATCTTCAAGCATATCATCTAATCTAGGGATTGGATGTCTATACTTAATAGTTATCTTATTAATAGCACAAAAATCTATGCACATACGCCACGTACCATCTTTTTTAGGCACAAGTAAAACAAGAACAGCACAAGGGCTGAGAGCTTCTCGAATTTGACCTTTAGCAAGGAGTTCTTCAACTTGCTTTTGTAGTTCCTTTGTTTCCTCAGGATTTGCTCTATAGGCAGGTCTATTCGAGATGACTGCGCCAGGAATTAGATCAATTTGATGTTCTATTCCTCATATAGGAGGAAGTTCATGAGGCAACTCCTTAGGGAATATATCCTCGTACTCTTGAAGTAGCGTTTGAAGCACCTTAGGCAAATTGCTAGGAACTTCAGTTAGTAAAACAAAATTATCACGAAAAAGCATTAAAATCATACATGTTCCTGCAAAGCACTTCTCCGCCGATTTGGGACTAGCGAAGAAATTTTTACCCACTAGCTCTCGAACGTGTAGATCATTTGAAGATCTCTTTGGAACATCCAAAGTAGATTCATCTTTAGGACTCTGCTCTTTCATTCGTCTCTCTCTCTCTCTCTTAAATCATTCTCAGATTACATTCTTGAACTTGAGGAGGTGAAAGAGGTGTCAGGGTATAGTTATGGCCATTCATCACAAACGACTCTAAGATTTCCACAATCATTCAACCATTGCAACCGATCGGGTGTCGGATGCTTAATTGATAGCAATCTCGTAGACGAAGCAAATTTCGTTAATGCAACCATCAACAAGAAAGTACGAAGATAATTTGTCTATTCCGTGAAACTCAAAAGAGTGTGGAAAATTCACAGTAATACGATCGTTTATCTAAGTGATTCTATCCCTTAACTCAAACCAAGCAAAGAACACATTATCCATGAAAGATTCGAATTAAACAACAACCCACACTAAGAATAGCAAGGACACCATTCAATATACTCGATCAGTCATCATTCAAGAGACTCAAGAAAGGTAGGAGCAAACAATGCTCAACTATAAAGGAATACTATTGATTAGTAATCTTCATAACCAACCAAAGATATGCAACACATACACTATCTCAAAATACTTATGCCAAAGCACAACTCATCCAACAAAAGTAGGACAAACCCCACAATGGAACTCATGAACAGACTCATCATGAAATTCGAACACCAAGCCAAAAAAAAGGCTCATCAATCGAACTACTAGAAGTAGTATGAAAATAAGAAGTTTTGTTTTAAAACAATTCTATCAAGAAGCATACTTGAAAAAGAACGGTTTCTGCAAGATCAAAAAGATCCAAGACAAGATGAAAACCCTCTTGGTTAAATCATACTTGACACGAAAAATGGACACTCCATTTAACAAAAAATTCCTCACAGGAAAAACTCTCAAAAGAGACAACAAAAATGACCACTCAAGGGCGCTTTGAAATTTTGGCCAAGCCCCCTATTTATAGGCTTTAGAATTTCGGCCAGCACCAATAGAAGAAGATCAATTAGGACTCTCGAATCTTATCTCACAAGGAGTAGAAGTAGAAGAGTATTTGATCTTTTTGACTCTATCTAAGATCTAGGAATCCTTATCTAAATGACTTATCCTCAATAAGGATAATATCTAGAAGGAATCTAAGACTCCTAATCAAAACACTCTAGCTTTATTCAGCCCACATGGCTTATCTAACTAGATAAAACTCGAAAATAACTCCTAGACTTAGACAATAACTAAATCTTGAAATTTAGCTTCCAAATTGTTGAAGTAAAATGTCTTGAACGCCCTTCCAAAAGTGGAATATTGGTCTTGCGCCCCTTAAGTTGTAGAAAACTATAATTTACTCCAAAACATGTAGAATTCTCTTTATTGACTCCAAAAGATTGGAAAAACACTTGAAACAATTAAGATAGTTTGTAACCTACCCAATTGTGTAGCAATGGACTCAATCTTGAACACTTTGATCAAATAGGTCGTCCATTCAAGAACGTAAATGACTCTTCTCACTAGCTTGATCAATGATCTTCGTGAAGCACACAGAGTCAAACTCTCTTGATACTCTTCAGCACTTATTTCCATGAGGTCATCATCTCCTTTGGTTTGAACCCCAAAGTTAATGACATTCTCATCATCATGATCATAGCTCTCTTGAACCAACTCCCTATCACATAGGTAGTCTAGATCCATCCTTTCTTCCTTGATTGGCCTACAAAGTAAACTTGGCATTCCAAAACTAGAATGAAGGACTAGTTCATTCCCTCACTAGGAGAATCACCATGGAAGGATACATGATTCTCATCATCCCCTCCTTCTTTAAGAGGATTCGTCCTCGAATCATCAACCTCTATACCTACACAAGGAACAAGCGAGATATAAGGGGTAGTAAAATCCTCACCCTCACCATACTCTGATTTTCTCTCATTGCGTGCATTTTTTTCTGTTTCCACACTATTTTCATGGTTTTCTCTCGTCTCAAGTCTTACCTCAGCGTGACCCTTTTTACTTTCTTGCGTCACTCTCTCGACTTTTTCTCTCCCTTGTGTATAGGTTATCTTACGTCTTTTCTCTCGCACAGATTCAGATTCTTCATAAGCCAAAGGCTTAAGAATATATTTTCTGTCCTCTTTAGTAAAGACAAAGATATTCTTCGAGCAATGGTGCACAGCATCTACATCTGACTGCCAAGGCCTACTTAGCAAAATATCACAAAGAGACATAGGAATTACATCAAAGTAAATTTCATCCCTATACTCACCAATATGAAAAAATACCATGGCCTTCTTAGTGACATCCACAACCATCTCTTCACTCAACCATTGAAGCTTGTATGGTCTAGTATGTGGATCCATCTTGATTCTGTTTGCTATGCAAAATTCCTCACCTATACAATCAGTACTCGACCCACCGTCGATTATCAAATCAACTTCATTGGACCACCCAACCGAACACTTAGTACGGAAGATACATGTCCGTTGATCACCATCTTCAGCGCCAAACACCAACCCCTGATCCTCAATTGGACCATTCTAACCAAAAGAAGTATCATGCTCTTTCCACTTCTAAGGCAGCATAATATGCCTCATAGAGCCTTGATTGCCTCCTTATCTTTGGGTTTAGCTTGTATAACAACACCCTTTATTGCTGTTTGACAACAACCAGCAATTTCAGAACTCATTGTTAATCAACAAAGTTGAAAAACCACCAAAAAGAAGTAATTGTGCTTTTGGTACTACAGAAAGAACTCCTTGAACCCTAGAACCAATGAATGGCTCGATCAAAACCCCCCCAAGAACCAAAGGAAGGTTCGAATAATGCTCTCCCCAAAAACAAAAACTCTCCTGTGCTTTTAAGAACACTAACTCTCAAAATTTCAGAATAAAGAGAAGAGTGCTTCTCTTGCTTTTTTTCTCTTTTGATCTCGGCAGCAAGAAGAGGAAGAAGATTGGAGTAGAGTGGTGTGAGAATTTTTGAAAAACAGCACCCCTATTTATAGGCAATGCAAGTCTTTTTGTGCAAGAAAACTCCTACAAGATAAGACCTAAATTTTCTCAAAAATATTCCCCCCTTTAATGGATAAAATTCAGTCAAAAATATGGAATAGAGAAGAAGAAAAACCGGCCTCATATATGTAGACAAGGATAGAGTCCTAAAACTTAGGTAAACATAATCCTTTTTGGACACAAATTAGAAAAATTCATCCCTACTTATTAGAGATAAAATTTTTAACCCCCCTACTACTATTGGGACTCAAATACACGGCCACACACATGCACAATTGTACTAGAAGACTCAAAAAATTTTCAGATTAGGATAAGACTTCCTTATTAGTTTTCGAAAATAGACTCACTTTAAACCTCTAATTATAATCTCACTGAAATTATAATTTAACACATGCAAAAATTAGTATTTAAATCCAAGTAGGACTCAAATAAAACACACAATAAAATTGTATTACAATTAGGAAACAAAGGCAGCAAATTTTCGGCCTATGTGAACACAAAAATCCAAAACCGAATAGGACTCAAATCATAACACAATTTGGACTCAATGACCTTAAATTTAGGGCTAAAATGTTTGGCCATGTGAACACACAATTACAAGACCAAATAGGTCTCCAAGTGTAACACAAATAGACAACAAAAATTCAAGTTCAACTAGGACTAGGAAACCCTAATTTTTAGCTTCACAATTTCGGCTATACTATGACTCTAAAATTCAAAACCAACTAGGCTTAGAATTCCACATAAATCACACCCACACAAATGCAAAAAGTCAGCAAAAATTCGGCTATTAACCTTTTACCACATAGTTAAAATTTGAAAAATTACTTTTGACTCACTTTAAAAAGGAAACTTGAAAATTACCATTTTCCAAAAATGGACAACAACTTTTAGAATCTTTCTAAAAACCCTTTTCCAAATTGTACTTGGAATTAACAAAAATCACTTTTTTACCAAAACAATCTATGGCAAATAAAGTAACAACACCATAATTATAATGAAGTAGGAAATTAAAGTTCCCCATTCAACTATGAGATTTGCTTCATAATACTCAATTTAACATAAATCATTCTTAAAACTCAATGACTCAACAATGCCATCTTCATAAGTGACCATTTGAAAATCAAATTTTCTAAAGCCCAAATATGTAAACTTCAAGAATATATCTCAAAGCCTATAAGATTTCTTGTCATAGATAAGAAAAATCTTTTTAGTAAAACTTCACTTAATTCTCGATTTAACTCTCGAAAATCAAGGTTTTAAACACAAGTCAAAGACTTCAACCCTTAAAGTTGGCACAATTCAACTTCAAAGACCTTTAAGACATTTTAATACCAAAAATTGATATCACTAAAATTCATTCCTCATCACATGATAAAGAAAGTTTTGAAACTCAAGTTAAGAATCAAGGAAAGTCCAATGATAGGAAGATCCACTAATTCGACTCAATTTCAAAGTATTAAACTCGAGAAAACAAAAGACCAACATTTGTTACTTTTGAAAAATCTTTTGATACTAAGATTTAAACAAAACAAAATAATGAACAAAAATTCGGGTCTCTATGAAATTCTCATTAATTGAAAATCCATAGATTCCATTTTATTCATTAGATTCAAATGAAACCAACAAGAAGGAAGGCTTTTTCATTTATATTTTATGTAGAAAGTACAAAATCAATAAGCTTCACCTTTCAAAGAATAGATCCAAGATATTTACCACAAGATAAACTCTTAAACCCTCCTCATGTAAAGACATCTCTTTTAGAAAGAAAAGGCTATCTCGAGCAAGAAGCTCTTCTTTGGCATCAATTCTCTCCTTAAAGATTCAACACATAAGATCCACTAACTTGCTCATAGGAGAAACAGTTCTCTACTTGCAAATCAAGGATAAATTTTAAGATGTAGCGCACACTTTGACTAGATACCAATGTACCATCATCAAGCTCTTGCATAGACCCCAAAATAACACCACAAGATCAAACAAATGTGTAAGAAGTCTCGCACAACCACACAAAAGACAAGATCAATTTTGAAAACGTAGTTTTCACAAGAATTTGATTTATTTTTTTCAAAACTCATTCTGCAACAAGAAGGAACCTTGAAACAAATAAAGATAGTACTACTCGTTAGTAACACAAAGCTTGATTACCACACCAAGAAACGGATTCCGTGGCAACTCAAAATATTCTCAAAACCAAGAACTATGAAGTCCTCAATCAAAAAGAAATCTCTCGAAAATCAAACTGATAATAGAAACTGATATGATAATATCAATTAATACCATCACTAAGGACCTAAATGACTCTTCTCACTAGCTTGATCAATGATCTTCATGGAGCACACAGAGTCAAACTCTCTTGATACTCTTCAGCACTTATTTCCATGAGGTCATCATCTCCTTTGGTTTGAACCCCAAAGTTAATGACATTCTCATCATCTTGATCATAGCTCTCTTGAACCAACTCCCTATCATATAGGTAGTCTAGATCCATCCTTTCTTCTTTGATTGGCCTGCAAAGTAAACTTGGCATTCCAAAACTAGAATGAAGGACTAGTTCACTCCCCTCACTAGGAGAATCACCATGGAAGGCTACATGATTCTCATCACCGTTGAATCGATTACTACATAGGAGTGGGGGAGCAAAACCAAGTAATAATCATGAAAGTCTTTCCATTCATCACCCAATCATAATAGTATGAGGCAAACCAATTACCTGTTGAGAATGAGATTTTGCTCCTTCCGGATCTTTAGCAATTTTGGATTTTTTGTTATGTAACGTCTCCCCTTTCCGTTTAAATTCCCATTGCCGAGGTCTGTAACGTCTCCCTCTCCCTCTCATGACCAGCGTTGCTTGAGAGATTCAGACTTGAGAGCTTTTTGAAGGACAGGGGAATACATGGGACTTTGGTTGGGAACTGGGTTTATGAATGTCTAAACAGAATGGAACATTAATGGTTGATGGGATGTTTGCGCGGTATCAGTAGCAGGCAAAGAAGATATATATCCTATGTTATTGATGAGTACACGATTTGGTCATATGGCCTAGTGGAGGAAATCTATTATGTTGACATGGAGGTCCCGTCTTCGACTCCGAGTCTTCACTTTTTTTTGGGATATATTATACTCCATGGGGAGAAAGTCACGGTCAAGGTTCTGAAAAGCGGTGCCAGGGTTCGTTTTTTAAATAAGAGTCGGGAAGGGGGATGTTAAAAGTCAAAAACGTTGTTGCATTTGAAAAACAGTCGGATTGAATTAATATATTTCTTTTGTTACCAATGGATAAACTAAGTGCTGGTTTGGTGTGGTGGAGGCATTGGAACATGTTAACATGGAGGTCATGTGTTCGAGTCGATGCCTTTGTTTTTTTGGGGATATATTATTATTACATAGAGTATCTTATTTATTTATTTCGCTGGGAAGACAAATGGAGAGCAAGTGATCTGGTGGTTCAAGCTTCTCCGATTCCCATAATTTGGTTTGATCTGGTGGGGGCACTGGAACATTTGCCTTATTGCGGGGTGTTGAGTTCGAGTTTTGCTTACCCATAATTTGGTTTTTTTTCTTTTTTTCAAAGGATTCCAATCTTTTGAATTCAGTTTTTTTTTTCAAAGGATTTCAATATTTTGAATTCAGTTTTTTTTTTCTTTTTTTCAAAGGATTCCAATGTTTCGAATTCATTTTTTTTTCTCAAAGGATACCAACGTTTCGAATTCATTTTTTTTTTCAAAGGATATGAATGTTGAAGCAGCAATTTTGTTCGAAAAAATTACCTCCGGATTGAGAAATTCAATCGGGAGATCAAAAAGGGAGACCCAGATTGGGACAATGGGGGGATCTTTCGGAAATTTGAAACCCGGCCTCCATTTCAAAATTCTCATGGAGAATCCGGCGATGTTCCAAAACGTTTTAATCCAGCATCTTTGATAATCCTCTTCCCTTTCAAAGCGAATGAGGACATGCCTAGGATTCATAAGGCCAAGAGTATAGTCTCCATGGAACCCTAGCTTCTTGAATTCTTTGTGGACCACTTCCATTTTCGGCCGGCCATAGGAAAACTTCCCGATTAGACTCAATTGGTGTGGGGCTACCAATTGATCATATTCATCTTCTTCATACTCCAAAACGGGAACACCATTAACGAATCGGACTTCCTTGACTAATGAGCCTTTAGACGAAGGAGTGTCTATTGGCTTTTGGAAAAAAACTCGCAAATGTGCGAGGAGGTCCAGTGGGCAGCTCCTCGGCCTATTCACTGGTCATGAGACCGTGAAACGAGACTGGAAAGTGTAAATTCCGGCCACTAGTAGAGAAAGGGTAGGAGAGCCGGCGAGAGATTTTTTTTTATTGGAGGTTCTTTATTGGAGCCAATTTTCCAGCTCTTGGGAAGCCATTGAAGGTGGATGCGCCTACTCTCAACATGAAAAGGCCTTCGGTAGTGCGTTTTTGTGTTGAAGTTGACCTTACAAAAGAATTCCCAAAATCTGTGAAGGTGGGAAAGAAAGGCAAGAAGCATGATCAGATTTTCACCTATGAACACATTCCGGCTTATTGTACTAAGTGTAATAAGATCGGGCACAAGAAAGAGGATTGCCGGGCTGGCCTTCAACAGGCTGTTGACACGAAGAAAAAGGCTCCGGTGAAGATTGTTGATAGAGCCAAAACGAAGGAGCCTTCGCATGTTCATGCCGCAAAGCCGCAGGAGAAGTCTGCCTCAAACCCTAGCGCGCAGGAGAAAGCCGCGACTAAGCAGGATGCGACAAACCCTAGCGCGCAAGGTGGGGCTGCGACTGCTTCCGTTGCTGCTACAGACCGACCATCATCGTCTGGACTTTCTGCGAAGGGGAAGAAGCCAGTTGATGTGCATGATACGGCAACAGAAGATCAATTCAAAGAGGCTTCCCATTTACCGGATTCTCCCCCGCAAGCCAAGGAACCAGGTAGCGCGCCAACCCTAGCGCGCAGCCTGTTGCGGAGAAGAACAGGTATTCGGTTTTGTCGCTCGATGATGAAATAGGATCAGAAGAAGACTTGATTGAATCAGTTTATGTGGAAGACTCCCCAAATAAGGAAGTAGAGGAAATGTGTCGGGTTGATGATCATGTTGAATCGCGTGTTTTAGCGCTGATGTCTTTGACGGAGACTCCTCATATTTTTTCTGATGATGGTGACATCGGATTGCATGGAGCTGGTTTGGAGAATGATACGGGAAGCTGGTCTGAGGGCGAGAAAGATGAGGTCCTGGTCCATGGGGACATCCGGGGAGATTTTACGATTACAAAGAAACATGGTCGCAAGTCTAAGGAGGAGCGAGCTAGATCACAGGTGGGTTTGGTGCTGCGGCGCTCAGCCCGCTTAAACTGATTTCTCTCTGATTTTTTATCCCATGTTAAACCAAATAATATGGAATATCCGAGGCATAAAAAACTAGGCGTCCCAAAGGCGTTTGAGGTGTTTGCTTCGGATTTATAATGTTTGGATTCTGGTTATTTTGGAGCCTATGCTTCAGGTTGATAAGTTAGATGAAATAAAGCGCGAGCTTGCTTTTGATACTGCTTACTCCTCAAATAACAGCAAAATATGGTTTTTTTGCAAATCTGAAATTCATGCTTCTTTGTTGAGTGATAATGATCAAGAATTGCACTTTGAAATTAAGCATCGTCTAGTGTCTCGGTCTTATTTCTTGTCGGCTGTGTATAACAAGGGCTGGGAGACATGAAGTTTGGCAAAGTTTGGAAGGGTTTAGATGTAATAATATGGGTGCTCCATGGATGGTATGTGGGGACTTTAATGTTATTAGAAGCTTGGAGGAATACAGCGGTGTCTCGGTGCAGGACCATTCGGCCATAGAGGATTTCAATATGTGTATTCAGGCTTGTAATTTGCTAGAGATTCCAACTGTTGGCGAGGATTTCACTTGGGGTGGAACAAGGCAAACAGGTTGGGTGAGTAAAAAATTATATAGAGTCCTTTTCTCGGATGAATGGCTTGATTGCTTTCAAGTTAATTCCATTGAGAATTTGAGTAGAACATCGTCCGATCACAGCCCTGCCCCATGCTACATATGTTTGGAGTGCAAGGAGTTTCCAAGCCTAGAGTTTTTTGGTTTCAGCAAATGTGGCTGCGAAGATCGGATTTTCTTTCAGTAGTTAAGGAGAATTGGGAGCAGCCTATAGAGGGTTTTGGAATGATAGCTTTCTCTCTTAAATTGAGAAGGCTAAAAATCAAGCTTAAAGAGTGGAATAAATCGTGTTTTGGTGATGTCTTCGCCAACTTGAAGGAAGCGGAAGCAAAGGTGCAAAACCTAGAAAATCTTTATGATCTATCCGGCTTGGAGGGTGACAGAATGAACTTGCATAATGCAAAGGCTTTGCTGCTGTTGAGACTTAAAGAGCATGAGGATTTTCTAAGACAAAAAGCACGAATTAGATGGTCGAAAGAGGGTGATGCTAACACCTCCTACTTTCATGCTTCTCTAAGAGAAAAACGGTTGAGACAAAATATCCATAAAATTCAGGATCGGCAAGGAATCATGCTAACGGAAATGAATGCCATTGAACAAGAAGCTGCCGGTTTTTTTGGGGATCTCTTGCACGAGGATGCTGCCTATAGCTCTTCACATGAGGCTGCGCATGAGGTCTTCTTGCAACACATCCCGGTTATTTTGGGGACTGATGACCATGACCTTCTCTTGCACCCCATCTCACTTGAGGAAGTCAAAGAAGCTGTCTTTAATCTGAATGAAGAAAGTGCTCCGGGAGTTGACAGATTCACTGGTGCTTTTTACCGAAGTTGTTGGAATGTCATCTCGGATGATCTTTCGTCCGCTTGCTAGGAATTTATGCTTTGGGTGCCAATTCCACGAGCTATTGCTAGCACTTTGATTACCTTGCTCCCAAAAAAGCAGACTGTAAGTACCTTTTCAGATTTTCGCCCTATTAGTCTTTGCAATTTTCTCAACAAGATTTTTACCAAAATTTTGACTGAGCGTTTGAAGGTGGTGTTACCAAAAGTTATTTCTGAGGAACAATCAACTTTTTTGTCTGGTAGGGACATCGTTGATAATGTTCTGTTGGCACATGATCTTTACCAATTCATAAATCGCAAGGCGGAGGGAGGTAATATTGTTTTGAAAATTGATATGATGAAAGCATTTGATAGGGTTAAGTGGAACTTCCTTGAATCTATTATACTGAAGTTTGGTTTTCCACCACATTTTGTAAAATTGGTAATGAATAACCTTCAGAACAGTTGGTTTTTTGTGTTGATAAATGGTAGTCCTGCTGGCCTTTTTAAAGGTTCCCGGGGAATTAAGCAAGGGGATCCGCTGTCGACTTACTTGTTTATCATTGTTTCAGAGGCCTTAACTAGAAGATTGAAAGCTCTAGTTTGGACGGTAAGATTGCTCCTTATGGATCTCCTGCGGGTTCACTCGTGGTCTCACACTTGTGTTTTGCAGATGATTTGATTATTTTTACGAAGGGGACTCAAAGATTTTACGAAGGCTAAATTCTTTCTTTGAGCAATATGAAAAAGCTACTGGTCAAAAAATCAGTAGGGGTAAAAGCTCTTTTGTGGCTTCGGAGAAGTGTAGTTCAAGAAGAATTGAAATGATCAAAGAAACATTGGGAATGCAACATGGGGCTTTTCCCTTCACATATTTGGGATGCCGGATCTTTAATGGAAGGAAAAAGGCGGCTATATTCCAATTTCTCTTGGATGTTATGGATGCTAAGCTCCTGAATTGGAAAAACAAGTTTTTATCTCCGGGAGGCCGACTCATGCTCATTCGGTATGTTTTGAGTTCTATGCCACTTCATGTTTTTTCAGCAATCCCACCACCTAAGTCGATCATTAGGGCTATGAAAGCTCGCTGCCAAAAGTTTCTTTGGGAAGGATCAAGCGAGGTTAAGAAGAGGCATTGGCCCTCTTGGGAAAAGAGTCACTTTTCCCATCCAAGAAAATGGCCTTGGATTGAGAAGCTTTGATGATGTTATCTCTGCCCTTACTTCTAAATTATGGTGGAAATTGAAGAACAACAAGGGCATTTGGAGAAGACCTCTTGGGCTAGAGTAATGAAAGTTGGTAAGCGAGCTATAACTTTTTCTAAGATTATTGTACGGAATGGTGATCAATCATTCTGGTATGATAATTGGGGCCCCAATGGTGTCTTTTGGGTTAATGCATTTGATAAGCCTCCATGGTCGGACCTTTGCATTCGAGAATTTTCAAGAGAATAAAGACCTTTATCTACAGGCTTTACAAGGTTACCTCAGTCCAGCAAATTTTGCCTTCTTGGAAAATTTTGATATGGATTTTATGGAGGGTGATGATATTTTTGTTTGGCAAAGCACTCCTCAAGGGCAATTTACGGTCAAATCCACTTTTTAGTCCCTTCGACGGAGGCAGCAACCAGATTTGATGCTTAAGCCTTTGTGGCACAAGTTTGTTCCTTCGCACATCTCTTTCTTCCTCTGGAGATTGCGCAATGGTTTACTTCCATTTCCTGAAACTATTATTGCCTTTGGTATACTAACAAGGCCTTCTATGTGTCTCCTTTGCAGAAACAAAAGTGATGATTTGCATCATTGCTTTTATGGTTGTAATTTTATTACAGCTATATGGGATCACTTTGCTCTTGTAATGAGTGTAGAAGTTCAGGGGCATAGCACCTTGTTGGGTCTCTTGAAGAGGTGGTGGCGCCATGGATCTTTCACATCAGCGAAAAAGTCTTTGTATTACTTATTCCCCATCTTTATTCTTTGGGAAGTTTGGAAGGCAAGAAATAAGGCAATCTTCGAAGGAGTTTAGCCCTCTTTAACCTTGGTCATTCACTTAATCCATCATCAGGTTAAAGACTTAATTTTCATTCATGGTTTAAAAGTAGTTGGTGATGCTGAAAATTCCTTTATTTTAAGTCCTTTTGGATTTCACTTGACTCGAGCTAATAAAAGGAACCCTAAAGTAGTAAGATGGATTCCCCCAGATTCGAACTGTTTTGTTTTGAATACGGATGGTGCATCAATGCTAATGGAGCAGGATATGGTTTTGTCATCCGAGGAGAAGGTGGTAAGTTCATTTATGGAGAAAGTGGATATTTGGGTGATGGAGATTTTTTCCAAGCAGAAATTTTTGGTATTCTATTTGGACTTCGCAGGTGCGAGCTCCTACAACTTTCAAATGTTAGGGTACAAACTGATAATCATTCTCTGGCTTGTATTCTGAATGAGAAGAGAGGATTTCCATGACGTTTTCATTTGGAGTTGATTGAGATATGTTCTGTCATCTTAAGGAATAATTTCTTGGTCTCATATTTACAAGGAAGGCAATGCAGTTGCAGACTGTTTAGCTAAACAAGCATCAAGTGGAATATCTAATACTTACAATAGTTTTGTTTCACTGTCTAGCTTTGTAAAGGGGCTTTTGATATTAGATCAATTGTCCTTTCCATATTTATCAAAGTAGCTTCTATGGCCTTGTACAAGGGTGAGACATAAACACTGCCCTCTTTTTTCCACATCTTAATAAAATCAAGAAAGGGTGAAGCTAGGGAACTATATAGTATAAATGGCCATCCCTTGGGTAGACCCCTTGGGTGCATTGTGCTATATAGCACCTCCTATCTCAAAAATATACCTCCTGGGTAGACCCCTTGAGTTTTTTTGAGATCGTTGGAACCTGAATGTCACCCTTGCCTTCCTGTTGAGTTTAAAAAAAAAGCAGCAATTTTGTTCCTATTTAATAGTATTATTTTAACTTATAATAGATTATGTATTATTTGACAAAATACCCCCTAAATAAATAATTTTATAAATGTGAACTATTTTGAATATAATCAATAAAAATTCCAAAATCATAATTCTAATAATCATCTGATTTAAATTGTCCCATGTGTATATTGAAACTACATATTAGCAATACAGAAGAGATACTATGTGATTCAAAAAAGAACTTCATTTCAACCAAAAAAAAATACTAAATAGAAATACTACTGAATTCACCGTCAGGGTTCTTAAGAGTGGAATCAGGGTTCTTAAAAGCGGGTCAGGGTTCGGGTCAGTGGAAATTGTTTCCATTCATTCACATCCTGGTGACAAGAGTTCCCAAATGAGCCACTAATTTCAGTCGGAACCAAACCGAACTCTTGCCAATAGCCTCTGGTAATGCATTAATTCCATCCGTCCATCTATGTAATTATAGTTTCGGCATGATTTTAAATTGTGGGTTTGATGAGAATCATATAGCCTTCCATGGTAATTCTCCTAGTGAGGGGAATGAGCTAGTCCTTCATTCTAGTTTTGGAATGCCAAGTTTACTTTGCAGGCCAATCAAGGAAGAAAGGATGGATCTTGACTACCTATGTGATAGGGAGTTGGTTCAAGAGAGCTGATGAGAATCATATAGCCTTCCATGGTGATTCTCCTAGTGAGGGGAATGAGCTAGTCCTTCATTCTAGTTTTGGAATGCCAAGTTTACTTTGCAAGCCAATCAAGGAAGAAAGGATGGATCTTAACTACCTATGTGATAGGGAGTTGGTTCAAGAGAGCTGTGATCAAAGATGATGAGAATGTCATTAACTTTGGGGTTCAAACGAAAGGAGATGATTCAGTCATGGAAATAAGTGCTCAAGAGTATTAAGGGAGTTTGACTGTAGGTGCTCCATGAAGATCATTGATCAAGCTAGAGAGAAGAGTCATTTAGGTTCTAGAATGGACGGCCTATTTGATCAAAGTGTTCAAGATTGAGTCCATTGCTACACAATTGGATAAGTTGCAAACTATCTCAATTGTTTCAAGTGTTTTCCAATCTTATGGAGTCAATAAAGAGAATTCTACAAGTTTTGGAGTAAATTGGAGTTATCTACAACTTGAGGGGTGCAAGACCAATATTCCACTTTTAGAAGGGCGTTCGAGACATTTTACTTCAATATTTGGAGCTGATTTTCGAGAATTAGAGTATTATCTAGTCTAGGAGTTTATTTTTGAATTTATCTAGTTAAATACATCATGTGGACTGAATTAAACTAGAGTGTTTTGATTAGGAGTCTTAGATTCCTTCTAAGTCTTATCCTATTTGAGGATAAGTCATTTAGATAAGGTTCCTTAGATTTTAGATAGAGTCAAAGAGATCAATACTCCTCTACTTCTACTCCTGCTTGAGATAAGATTAGAGAGTCCTAGTTGGTCTTCTTTTTTGTGCTTATGGCCGAAATTGCTAGCCTATAAATAGGGGGGGTATGGCCAAAAGTTAAAGCACCCATGTGTGGTCATTTTGAGTCTTCTCTAATGGGAGTCAGCATCTAGGTTACTACACTGAAAGCCTAATAGTAAGTATAAATAGCCTAATTCATATCCTTTTTCTAACGTCCTACCTCCAGGCGCAAGGAGCTAGTTTTCCAACCGCGGAACAATATCTTACACTGAGAGTTTTTCCTGTGAGTAATTTTTGTTAAATGGTGTGACCATTTTTCGTGTCAAGTATGATTTAACCAAGAGGGTTTTCATCTTGTCTTGGATCTTTTGATCTTGCAGAAACCGTTTTATTTTCAAGTATGCTTCTTGATAGAATTATTTTAAAACTAAACTTCTTAGATTGGATCTGGTTGTGACGGTGCACATCCCTTCCCAATGGTGTAACGTTATGTACGAGTTGGGATCTGGTTGCCCCACCATATCTCGTTCTATGATTAAGCCCCTTTGCCAGTTCCTACGGAAGAATTCTGCTGCCACCGCGTTGGAGACAAGCCCTGAAGTTTCTAAATTCTGTAAGATATTCTGGTGGGCTGCTCGGTCTTCTCTGGTTTGATGTTCTGGGAGATTTGGTGGTACCATAGCTATTCCATTCAATAGTACAACACTTCTTCTCACCCTTTGTCTATTTCTAACCATCTAGTTTACTATTTTTGGATGGTATTCTGATAGTTAACCCTGGGATGCTGGTGGAATAAAGAGCAGTTTTGGAAGATGAAGAGAGAAATTCTAGAAAATCTCCATTAATACTTGAATTGGAGTTGAATGTCAGAGCAATTAAACAACTAAGCAGTATTGTGCGGTACAATGACTTCCTTTTTCCCCAAAAATAGGACCTACATCATGGACATTGATAGCAATCTCGTAGACGAAGCAAATTTCGTTAATGCAACCATCAACAAGAAAGTACGAAGATAATTTTGTCTATCCCGTGAAACTCCAAAGAGTGCGGAAAATTCATAGTAAAACGATCTCGTTTATCTAAGTGATTCTATCCCTTAACTCAAACCAAGCAAAGAACACATTATCCATGAAAGATTCAAATTAAACAACAACCCACGCTAAGAATAGTAAGGACACCATTCAATATACTCGATCATTCATCATTCAAGAGACTCAAGAAAGGTAGGAGCAAACAATGCTCAACTATGAAGGAATACTATTGATTAGTAATCTTCATAACCAACCAAAGATATGCAACACATACACTATCTCAAAATGCTTATGCCAAAGCACAACTCATCCAACAAAAGTAGGACGAACCCCACAATGGAACTCATGACCACACTCATCATGAAATTTGAACACCAAGCCAAAAGAAAGGCTCATCAATCGAACTACTAGAAGTAGTACGAAAATAAGAAGTTTTGTTTTAAAACAATTCTATTAAGAAGCATACTTGAAAAAGAACAGTTTCTGTAAGATCAAAAAATCAAAGACAAGATGAAAACTCCATTTAACAAAAATTCCTCACAGGAAAAACTCTCAAAAGACACAACAAAAATGACCACTCAAGGGTGCTTAAGAAATTTGGCCAAGCCTCCTATTTATAGGCTTAGAATGTTTGGCCAGCACCACTAAAAAGAAGACCAATTAGGACTCTCTAATATTATGTCACAAGGAGTAAAAGTAGAAGAGTACTTGATCTCTTTGACTCTATCTAAAATCTAGAAAACCTTATCTAAATGACTTATCCTCAAGTAGGATAATATCTAGAAGGAATCTAAGACTCCTAATCAAAACACTCTAGTTTAATTCAGTCCATATGACTTATTTAACTAGATAAAAATTCGAAAATTGACTCCTAGACTTAGACTAACTCTAATCTCGAAATTCAGCTCCAAATTGTTGAAGTAAAATGTCTTGAACGCCCTTCCAAAAGTGGAATATTGGTCTTGCGCCCCTTAAGTTGTAGAAAACTCCAATTTACTACAAAACTTGTAGAATTCTCTTTATTGACTCCAAAAGATTGGAAAAACACTTGAAACAATTAAGATAGTTTGCAACCTATCCAATTGTGTAGCAATGGACTCAGTCTTGAACACTTTGATCAAATAGGCCGTCCATTCAAGAACCTAAATGACTCTTCTCACTAGCTTGATCAATGATCTTCATGGAGCACACAGAATCAAACTCTCTTGATACTCTTCAGCACTTATTTCCATGAGGTCATCATCTCCTTTGGTTTGAACCCCAAAGTTAATGACATTCTCATCATCTTGATCATAGCTCTCTTGAACCAACTCCCTATCACATAGGTAGTCAAGATCCATCCTTTCTTCCTTGATTGGCCTGCAAAGTAAACTTGGCATTCCAAAATTAGAATGAAGGACTAGTTCATTCCCCTCACTAGGAGAATCACCATGGAAGGCTACATGATTCTCATCATCCCCTCTGTTAAGAGGATTTGTCCTCGAATCATCAACCTCTATACCTGCACAAGGAACAAACGAGATATAAGGGTTAGTAAAATCCTCACCCTCACCACACTCTGATTTTCTCTCATTGCGTGCATTTTTTTCTGTTTCCACGCTATTTTCATGGTTTTCTCTCGCCTCAAGTCTTACCTCAGCGTGACCCTTTTTACTTTCTTGCGTCACTCTCTCGACTTTTTCTTTCCCTTGTGTATAGGTTATCTTACGTCTTTTCTCTCGCACAGATTCAGATTCTTCATAAGCCAAATGCTTAAGAATATATTTTCTGTCCTCTTTAGTAAAGACAAAGATATTCTTCGAGCAATGGTGCACAGCATCTACATCTGACTGCCAAGGCCTACCTAGCAAAATATCACAAAGAGACATAGGAATTACATCAAAGTAAATTTCATCCCTATACTCACCAATCTGAAAAGGTACCATGGCCTTCTTAGTGACATCCACAACCATCTCTTCACTCAACCATTGAAGCTTGTATGGTCTAGTATGCGGATCCATCTTAATTCCATTTGCTATGCAAAATTCCTCACTTATACAATCAGTACACGACCCACCGTCGATTACCAAATCAACCTCATTGGACCACCCAACCGAACACTTAGTACGGAAGATACAAGTCCATTGATCACCATCTTCAGCGCCAAAAATCAACCCCTGATCCTCAATTGGACCATTCCAACCACAAGAAGTATCATGCTCTCTGTCCACTTCTAAGGCAGCATAATATGCCTCATAGAGCCTTGATTGCCTGCTTATCTTTGGGTTTAGCTTGTACAACAACAACCTTTATTGCTGTTTGACAACAACCAGCAATTTCAGAACTCATTGTTAATCAACAAAGTTGAAAACCCACCAAAAAGAAGTAATTGTGCTTTTGGTACTACACAAAGAACTCCTTGAACCCTAGAACCAATGAATGGCTCGATCAAAACCCCCCCAAGAACCAAAGGAAGGTTCGAATAAAGCTCTCCCCAAAAACAAAAACTCTCTTGTGCTTTTAAGAACACTAACTCTCAAAAATTCAGAATAAAGAGAAGAGTGCTTCTCTTGTTTTTCACTTTTGATCTCGGCAGCAAGAAGAAGAAGAAGATTGGAGTAGAGTGATGTGAGGATTTTTGAAAAACAGCACCCCAATTTATAGGCAATGCAAGTCTTTTTGTGCAAGAAAACTCCTACAAGATAGGACCTAAATTTTCTCAAAAAATATTCCCCCCTTTAATAGATAAATTTTGCTCAACAATATGGAATAAAGAAGAAGAAAAACCCGGCCTCATATATATAGACAAGGATAGAGTCCTAAAACTTAGGTAAGCATAATCCTCTTTGGACACAAATTAGGAAAATTCATCCCTACTTATTAGAGATAAAATTTTCGACTGCCCTACTACTAATAGGACTCAAAATACACGGCCACACACATGCACAAGTGTATTAGAAGACTCAAAAATTTTCAGATTAGGATAAGACTTCCTTATCTCAATAGTTTTCGAAAATAGACTCACTTTAAAACTCTAATTATAATCTCACTGAAATTATAATTTAACACATGCAAAAATTAGTATTTAAATCCAAGTAGGACTCAAATAAAACACACAATAAAATTGTATTACAATTAGGAAACAAAGGCAGCAAATTTTCGGCCAATGTGAACACAAAAATCCAAAACCGAATAGGACTCAAATCATAACACAATTTGGACTCAATGACCTTAATTTTAGAGCTAAAATTTTCGGCCATGTGAACACAATAATCCAAGACCGAATAGGTCTCCAAGTGTAACACAAATAGACAACCAAAATTCAAGTTCAACTAGGACTAGGAAACCCTAATTTTTAGCTTCACAATTTCGGCTATACTATGACTCTAAAATTCAAAACCAACTAGGCTTAGAATTCCACATAAATCAGACGCACACACATGCAAAAAGTCAGCAAAATTTCGGCTATTAACCTTTTACCACATAGTTAAAATTTGAAAAATTACTTTTGACTCACTTAAAAAGGAAACTTGAAAATCACCACTTTCCAAAAATGGACAACAACTTTTAGAATCTTTCGAAAAACCCTTTTCCAAATTGTACTTGGAATTAACAAAAATCATTTTTTACCAAAACAATCTATGACAAATAAAGTAACAAGAACACCATAAGTATAATGAAGTAGGAAATTAAAGTTCCTCATTCAACTATGACATTTGCTTCATAATACTCAATTTAACATAAATCATTCTTAAAACTCAATGACTCAACAATGCCATCTTCATAAGTGACCATTTGAAAATCAAATTTTCCAAAGACCAAATATGTAAACTTCAAGAATATATCTCAAAGCCTATAAGATTTGTTGTCATAAATAAGAAAATCCTTTTAGTAAACTTCACTTAATTCCCGATTCAATGTTCGAAATTCAAGGTTTTAAACACAAGTTAAAGACTTTAACCCTTAAAGTTGGCACAATTCAACTTCAAAGACCTTTAAAAACTTTGATACCAAAATTGATATCACTAAAATTCATTCCTCATCACATGATAAAGAAAGTTTTGAAACTCAAGTTAAGAATCATGGAAAGTCCAATGATAGGAAGATCCACTAATTCGACTCAATCTCAAAGTATAAAACTCGAGAAAACAAAAGACCAACATTTGTAACTTCTGAAAAATCTTTTGATACTAAGATTTAAACAAAAACAAAATAATCAACAAAAATTCGGGTCTCTATGAAATTCTCATTAATTGAAAATCCATAAATTCCATTTTACTGATTAGATTCAAATGAAACCATCAAATGAAACCAACAAGAAGGAAGGCTTTTTCATTTATACTTTATGTAGAAAGTACAAAATCATTAAGCTTCACCTTTCAAAGAATAGATCCAAGATATTTACCACAAGATAAACTCTTAAACCCTCCTCATGTAAAGACATCTCTTTAGAAAGAAAAGGCTATCTCGAGCAAGAAGCTCTTCTTTGGCATCAATTCTCTCCTTAAAGATTCAACACATAAGATCCACTAACTTGCTCATAGGAGAAACAGTTCTCTACTTGCAAATCAAGGATAAATTTCAAGATGTAGTGCCCACTTTGACTAGATACCAATGTACCATCATCAAGCTCTCGCATAGACCCCAAAATAACACCACAAGACCAAACAATGTGTAAGAAGTCTCGCACAACCACACAAAAGACAAGATCAATTTTGAAAACGTAGTTTTCACAAGAATTTGATTTATCTTTTTCAAAACCCATTTTGCAACAAGAAGGAACCTTGAAACAAATAAAGATAGTACTACTCGTTAGTAGCACAAAGCTTGATTACCACACCAAGTAACGGATTCCGTGGCAACTCAAGATATTCTCAAAACCAAGAACTATGAAGTCCTCAATCAAAAAGAAATCTCTCAAAAATCAAACTGATAATAGAAACTGATATGATAATATCAATTAATACCATCACTAAGATAGTCCAAGCTCTGATACCAAGAAACTGATAGCAATCTCGTAGACGAAGCAAATTTCGTTAATGCAACCATCAACAAGAAAGTACGAAGATAATTTTGTCTATCCCGTGAAACTCAAAAGAGTGCGGAAAATTCACAGTAAGACGATCGTTTATCTAAGTGGTTCTATCCCTTAACTCCCAAGCAAAGAACACATTATCCATGAAAGATTCGAATTAAACAACAACCCACGATAAGAATAGTGAGGACACCATTCAATATACTCGATCAGTCATCATTCAAGAGACTCAAGAAAGGTAGGAGCAAACAATGCTCAACTATGAGGGAATAGTATTGATTAGTAATCTTCATAACCAACCAAAGATATGCAACACATACACTATCTCAAAATGCTTATGCCAAAGCACAACTCATCCAACAAAAGTAGGACAAACCCCACAATGGAACTCATGAACACACTCATCATGAAATTCGAACACCAAGCCAAAAGAAAGGCTCATCAATCGAACTACTAGAAGTAGTATGAAAATAAGAACTTTTGTTTTAAAACAATTATATCAAGAAGCATATTTGAAAAAGAACGGTTTCTGCAAGATCAAAAAAATCCAAGACAAGATGAAAACCCTTTTGGTTAAATCATACTTGACACAAAAAATGGACACTCCATTTAACAAAAATTACTCACAGGAAAAACTCTCAAAAGAGACAACAAAAATGACCACTCAAGGGTGCTTTGAAATTTCGGCCAAGCCCCCTATTTATAGGCTTAGGAATTCGGCCAGCACCTAAAGAAGAAGATCAATTAGGACTCTCTAATCTTATCTCAAAGGAGTAGAAGTAGAAGAGTATTTGATCTCTTTGACTTTATCTAAAATCTAAGAAACTTTATGTGAATGACTTATCCTCAATTAGGATAATATCTAGAAGGAATCTAAGACTCCTAATCAAAATACTCTAGCTTTATTCAGCCCACATGGCTTATCTAACTAGATAAAATTTCGAAAATAACTCCTAGACTTAGACTAACTCTAATTCTCGAAAATCAGCTCCCAAATATTGAAGTAAAATGTCTTGAACGCCCTTCCAAAACTGGAATATTGGTCTTGCACCCCTTAAGTTGTAGAAAACTCCAATTTACTCCAAAACTTGTAGAATTCTCTTTATTGACTCCAAAAGATTGGAAAAACACTTGAAACAATTAAGATAGTTTGCAACCTATCCAATTGTGTAGCAATGGACTCAATCTTGAACACTTTGATCAAATAGGTCGTCCATTCAAGAACCTAAATGACTCTTGTCACTAGCTTGATCAATGATCTTCATGGAGCACACAGAGTCAAACTCTCTTGATACTCTTCAGCACTTATTTCCATGAGGTCATCATCTCCTTTGGTTTGAACCCCAAAGTTAATGACATTCTCATCATCTTGATCATAGCTCTCTTTAACCAACTCCCTATCACATAGGTAGTCAAGATCCATCTTGTCTTCCTTGATTGGCCTGCAAAGTAAACTTGGCATTCCAAAATTAGAATGAAGTCAATTCATTCCCCTCACTAGGAGAATCACCATAGAAGGCTACATGATTCTCATCAGACATTAGTTTTCTACATCATGGACATTAGTTTTCTCTCTCCTTTTCTGTTTTTGCTCACCGGTTGGATCAAAAGACGGTTTTGCATTGGGCAGGAACAGACGAGTAGAAAAAGCTGGAGTTTTTGAGAAATTTTAGAACCCACCACAAATTCCAATTGTGACCATTGAATTTTTTAAAGTTTGAAAGGAAGCTGACTGATATTTGCCGCCACAATCCTAATCATTCCAAGTCATGTAGAATAATTACAGACGGACACCCTAATAATTTCATATTGGCACCCTTAACATTTTTGGGTCATTTCACACCAACAGAAATGTACGTCATTTCAATTGCATCCTTTTAAGTAATGTGGCAAGAAAAAATTGAATATCAAATTTCCCCTTTCTATAAATATTTTTTATCTGGCAATGTAGTCCGACTTTGTCTTAGTTTTGTGTTTACGATCGGATTATCTATTTATGTTAATTTATTATTAAATTATTGAAAGGGAACGTGTGTAAGTATCTAACGTTAATTATCTTGTTGATATCATGGTATGCATAGCGATCATTTATGTATCAGTTAATTTACCCATACGTATCATGAAGATTATGCTAAATGTTCATATTCTTTTCTTGAAACATTCATGAATAATAATGATCATATTCTCTTTCAAGAAACAATGATCATATTCTTTTTTAAAAAACAATGATCATATCCTTTCCTCAAAATATTCATATCAATTTAATAATAACAAATCCAAAAGTGTGAAGTAAATTACTACAAGTCCAATACTCCATGTTCACACAATATTCAAACTACGTTAACTAGCAACTTTCTTACTATTCTTCCTAACTTACCTTTATGGAGACATTAATGGATCATTGAACAAATTCATCAATTTTGGTCTCGATTTGTTAGACGAACAAATTTTCAATTTATATTATTAAATGACACTAATTGTGTTTTGTTTTTGTTTGTTTTAATTTTTATTGCGGGTCAAATAATTACACTTTTCAGTTTCCAGCTTCATTCGTTCAATCAATTCGTTAACCGTCCCATTCTTCAATTAATCTACAACCTTCAAAAATGAAATATCCGTATGTACTATGTATCACCAACTACCACATATATATGATGCACCCTTAATCCCCAGTTTTTTTATTCCCTTGTCTCTTCATAATAATTTGTTACCTACGAAGTGTTAAATTATATCATCTCCCACCTTTTATATTATTGCGCCCGTGCTTAATCCTAGCAATATTTCCATTGAAATGTCCAAACAATCACTATTCACATGTAACACCGAACAATCAATACGAAAAAAATATGAAATTTCTGGAATAAAAAATGAGATATTAACCGATGCATTATTACGAGTTACCATGTGTACGCAAACTACTTATTTGAATCACGGGATAAAGACTTGGTTATTGGATTACAAATGAAAGCCAAGTCAGAAGGAATTACATGCTCAAAATCCAGAGCAGCACTTTGTCCCTCAAACTTCCTTATAATAACCAATTGCCTCATTTGCACAAACTCCTCGTGCTGTGCAATGACATCGTACAAAACAATCTTCCACTCTTCATTTGCCAAATATGCATCAACAAACATCTTCAACTCATCCACCGGGTCCAAACATTCAAAAAAAAGAGAAACTTCTCTGTGGCACTCCATGCACCAATTTCGATTGCACTTTCCTTGTTGATGCTGGTATTCTTCATGTGTTTTTTTTCTATGTTGTTGATCCATCCCAAACCGTTCTCAAATGAAAATATGGAAAACTCTATGAATCAAAATATATATGTATGGATGGGCAAATTATGCTCAAGTGCACGCTCTGTTTTAGGCTCCTTTGTGCCGATTGCCTTATATTTATAGTCAGGAGACGGGATCGACATATCAATCATGCTCGTGACTATTTTGCCCATGTTTGGCACCCGTAACTGAATCAGAATTATTTGTCATGATCCCCTTCACGAGCAGCAATTTGCTGCTTCATTTTTTCCAGTTTTTTTTGTGCTAATTTTTGTTTGTTTTTAATATTTTTTTCTTTTCCAAATGATAACAAGACTATTATGTACGTTTTTTATTCAATAAGATTAAGATTAAATAGTCAATTATGTGTGTATCATTAAATATTGTAAGAAAAAATCTACCTCTGTTTTATGTTTGCTTCACGTTCCTTTATAATATTGTAAAGGAAATTGAGTACACACTAGAGATGGGTGCCCACACATGATGTTATAGCAAAACATCAATTTGGTGTAGGAGTTGCTGAAATCGCTCCCTATTATTAATTTATTATAAATAAATAATAAACACATGTCACCCTGGAATAAAAACAAATTATACTTGTGATCATATTAATTCTATAATTCCAAAATAGAAAATAAATATTTTGGTTATTATATAATACTACAAAAAAATTCCCAAAATAGAAAAAATGGGATATGAAAGGGGTTGAAACAATTTAAAAGAAAATAAACGGGGTTGTGAAACCAAAAGAGAAAAGGATAAAGAGAGAGAGAATGCTTGGATTTGCAGCTCTGCGCACTCCATTGGTTGCCCCACATAATTCATCTGACTGTTGACCACTACTCAAATTATACCATTGAATGGAGATGCTAAGTTCCTATTGAATAAATATATAACCTATGTTTATGGCTGGATATTCGAAGTGGTAAGATGGCGTGGTGGAGCCAGTAATAGTCTCAAATACCTACATATGGATGTCCCACATTCGACTCACCGACTCTACTTTTTTTGGGGGATATACTACCATCCCCACCGGGACACACCAAATCACCATTTTTTATGTATAGTTTTAAACTACTATAATTTAGAATAATTTTTTTCCCTGTGTAAAGGTTATTCAAAAAAGGAAGTACAAAACATTAATTGGTGTATCTAGTATTCAATTTTGTCATTTTCAAAAGGGATCCCTTTTCAAAAAAAATAAGTTTTAATTTTGTCATTTTCAAGAAAATAAGTTTTCAATTTAATTTGTTGCTTATCCATTGCATATCAAGAGATACTCTGATTGATGTGTAGTACTTGAACATTGAAACGACCTGATGTAACCAGTCGTTTTACCACAGCAGTTACCCATCATGAAGACAACTAGGGAGAAGTTAAAAGGATAATGGTGGTTCCAGGTATTACGTATCCATTAATTGAGTTAGACGGTTCCTCTACCACAGGAAAAAAAATACTGGCAATAAAAGGAATTATCAGTTCATTATATCCTTTGTAATAGCAAATAGAGTTTGCCTCCATTTCTTCTGACAGTTGAAAAATGGACCAAACAGAAAATATGGAAAGCAATGATGGATTGTACATTGATGAAAATGTGCTTAGTGATATTTTCAGTAGATTAGATATTGAGTCCATTGGACGATTCCGTTGTGCGCGCAAGACTTGGGAAGAACTTCTTAAGCTGCCAAATCGTTACAAGAAAACGTGATATGTACTACAATAAAAGTACAGAGCACTTGCTGAACTTCACTCAGAGAAATATTGATATCGACGGAGATCGGATAAAGCCGGTACCAGTGGCAGAAAGGAGAATGATAATAATGCATACAACTACAACAGAAAGTTTAGAGTAACAGGAATTTGACCATTCGTCTGGAGAGGAGAAATGAGGAGGATGATATCCACAAGATTATGCCCATTACAACTTATTTGGTGTGCTTTTGCCTTGCACATGAAATCGAATTTCTTAACCCGACAACAAGACAGATTGCAACAGTTGAGTGGCCGAAGACTATAGACTCCCTTGAAAATTGTGCAAAGGCTTTTGGCACTCTGTTTCCCTCCAACTCTTGGATATATCTATGGATGTACCCTTCCGTTTGAGCCTTGTTCGCGGATAGATCAAGTGCATTGGAAAGCAGTGGACAAGGTGTGTCCCTTTCGAGTTAATGACAGAATTTGGTTGGACAGATATGTTTATTGGGTGATTGACAAGCCCCGCAGCGGTTTGGGACCAGAGTCTACGGAGTTGCTGGTTTCATTTGACACGGAGACGGAGACTTTTTAGGTAATTCATGCACCTCCAACTCCTATGTTTGTTACTGTTAGTTGTTTCCCTAGACTGAAGATCTTGGATTATCGAGGGATTATGTGCGTAACTGAGGAGAATTACATTTATATGAGAGATATGAAGTTTGAAATGTGGGCCTGGGAATCAAGTGAAGACAATTCAGAGAGTTGGAGATGGAGAAGGGTATTTGAAAACAAAAATTTCCCCGTTGCCGATCTAACAGTGTATCCTAGTACTTGTCCATACAATGGCGAATGGGTATATCCTGCCATCCTCTGCCACAAATCTTCTCCTACCAGAGAATTCATTTTGAAGGGCCTCGATGCATTCCATCTTCAATTGTATTGTCATGATAGCGAAGAGGTTAAAAATATTTGCCTCCCACTTGAGTTAGATCACAGTTATGTCATCGCAGCATGTTACTATTGGAGGATGTTGACATATTTGAGAATGTGATTATTATTGTTGTACCTGTTTTTCTAATGTTATTGTTTTGTTATTCGATTAAATCTATTTTTGGTATCAAAATTTAAATTAGTCACTTGTTATAAATTATTTATTCAATATAAATATTTCAAATATTGTTCCAAGGAATCGGATTTTTATAAGAATATATTAAAAAGAAGGGAAAATTAGCGCCAAAAAGTTGGAAAATATTACTGCCCCCAAAGTGGGGAAAAAATAGTAGCCAACAAGGTTCGAAATCAAGACCTCTTGAAAGGGAAAAAGACAAACAATTTACCACCGGACCACTTGCTCCTGTAGTTCATATTTGATACGACATTTATTCAAAAAAGTGATGGTTCGTATGTAATATAGATAATTCGATATTTTATTAATTAATAGAGTTAATTAATTTATGAATATAAATGTATCATTTAACAAGTATCATTAATAGAGTTAATCAATTTATTAAGTGTTTTATTTCGTATTAATAACCAAATGGAAAATGGAAAGGGCGACCCGTTTATGTTATACCTCGAAAACGACCCGGTTTAGACCCGCGAGATTTTTTAAGTCCCTTGAATCTGATGAACCCTGATCCCATTTTTCCTGTTGATTGACGACCCTTATGCACCTTCCATTCAATAAAAGAATGCTGACACCGTTTTCATGAACCCTAATTCCGCTTTACTTGGGCTTTGAAAATGATGTATGGTAAAAACGACGTCGTTTCAGCTATTACTTCAAAAATCAAAGGACTAAAAACCACTACATTTCAAGAAACAACAATTCAAGAACACCTGAGACTTTTAACGACCCTTATGAGACTTCCATTCATTAAAAGAACACTGACATCGTTTTTAGGAACCCTGATTCTGCTTTAGTTGGCCTTTTAAAATGGTTTATGATAAAAACGACGTCGTTTTAGCTATTACTTCAAAAACCAAAGGACTAAAAACCACTACATTTCAAGTATACAACAATTCAATAACACAACACAGTTTTAAAATCTGACTGCCTCCAAATATATAAGGTACATAACACAGTGTTCAAAAACCAAATTAAAGTAAAACAAGCATTAAGCAACATCACATGCCTTCCCAGGATTTTTTTTTAAAAAAATTACATGACAGTCAACCAGGAGTGGTAGAATAGGTGTCCTAGAGACCTTGGATTTCATCGAAACGTTTGATGGCTGCACACCTGTGAAGTATCCTCCCAACGATTCCAGTGGACGCGTAATCATCTTCTTGAGCAACCCAGGCATATAGGAAATCATTGTGAGTACCAGACCCTTCCCAATCCTGCTTCCCATGGTGATCATTCTTATAAGCCTGATGAAATGCAAGAGCATCCATTAATCCATCAAAACCTCTTCTAAAATGAACAATACCTATTCCCGAGTGGCCAGTTTCATCATCCCACAGTGGCTCCACTTTTGTCGGATTAAATCCTTCAAACAAATACTTTTCACGCAGAACCCTGCCACTCGGTCCAACAAATTTCCCACAATCGAGTTTTCTAGGCAGGTTAACAACAACAGCCATTGGAGGGTAAACAAAGCGGTCCTGTGGATTGTGAGATTGAAGGGGATCCACCAGTACTTCTGCATGAGGAACTGCCAATACTGGTATTTCCGCGCAATCATCTGCATGAGGGACGGGTGCGAGATCATCTTGTAAATATCTCGCCAATGCAAGATGATTCGCTCGCTTTTGCATAGAATTTTTCCCGAATGACCCACCCCATTTGCATGTTGTAGAATGTCAACGTATTCAAACTTGCTCCTTTTCTTACCTTTACAAAAACGGCAAGTAAATTTGTTCCCACGAACTCGAACTTCCTGACCTCTATTTCTAAAAGAATTATACAAAGTATCTGTTCGTTCATCAAGCTCTGACTCACTGAAATCATTATCATCTTCGGAGCTGGAGAGCGATCTTTTTGACATCTAAAAAGAAAATATTTGTTTAAGTACTCATAACCCCCCAAAAAAACAAAGGTATGAAACAAACATGAATGTCCCTTTCTCCCTTTTAAAAATTGTCTCATCTATATGAAAAAAGACATGATGGTCCTTTTATCACTGACTATTTGTCTGACAATGACGTTTGTTCCAAAACCTAATGAGGTGGTTTCAGGTTTCATCTGTTACAATACAATATACAATCCTGACCTTCCTCATATTTGGCAATAAACTACATTCCATATAACTAATAATAATAAGACAACTATATTAAAAAAAACAGTAGTAGTTACTTGATTAACAGTAACAATCTCCATTCCATATATCAAAAACGCCATTCGACATAATCAAAATAATGAATCAGACAACTATGTTTCAAAAAATAGTTTGTTTTACTAAACTGATTAACATTACTACATTAATATACGAACTGAGCAACTGCTAAGTATGACACTATAAATATAGAACTTTTCATTCCATCAAAAAATGCACCACCAGATCTCCTACTTCTCTTAAATCAACAAATATTTTTCAAATCCCAAACACCAATGTGGCAAATAGTTGGAGTATATAGTTCATTTTAATGGAATATTCGAATGCATAGTAATTATCGGGACCACAACATCTTACTACAACAAAAGAAAAGAATTATTGTCCCAGATCTACGTTAAAAAAATGCATAGAAACAAAAGTGAGAAGGATAAGAAAGGGATTTTTGCAAGTACCTTATTAGAATTGGGGTTTCTGGCCAGATATGGGAAAGGATAGTTGGAGATGCATCCCAGAAGGTTGACCTAAATCGACAAACAATTGGAAAAAGGAAAATAATGGTCCCTTTGTATTATATCCTCCAATTTATTGTGTGGTGAGAGATGAAGTGGAAGGACAAATTAAACGCACATTTTCACTTTTAAAAAGAAAAGGAAAATAAAACTATAAAAAAATAACTGCACCTTTCATATTGGCCTATTGGGATTTGGGGGACTAAAATGTACAGTTGTACACCACTTTGGCTACATGACCTGTCATTTGGAAGGAATTATTTGCCTGCTCATATATTTGTAGGTTTAAATCCCATTATCATTTCTGGCTTCTTGAAACAAAAAGAAAACCCCCTATATCTAAACAACATCTCCAGTCACATTTTAAATCACACGTCAAACAAATAACTAGTAACTGGTTGTCCACATAACTAAATCAAAAATTTAAATACTCCCGGGAAGTAGTTTCAGTACAATCATCCCAACCATATTGCTAGATGTTGCTGAAGAAAGCAAACCTAATGTTCAAATTACAGCCATCATGAGTGAAACAATACAATGATCCCAAGCATATTGCTACAATGTCTCTTTAAGTTCAGAGATTGGACATTCTGAATGCAACCATCTTACTATTTGGTATATTAGATGCTATGTCAAGAGTTAACTGCACAGGCTGGTCTCTTGGATCAGGTTGTCTTCAAAGAACTTCTTCCAGTTCCCGGATAATTCTTTCTAAACTATAGAACCACGAGTATCCGATGTGGTTGTTATCCGGAATTTTGCTACTTCCACTAGACCTTCAACCTTGCCAGCTTCTTTTGCCTTAAGTGCGTGGCGACGTACAAATTTGACCAAAATGTTCTGCACTCACCAATCGTTGATAAAATAATGTGTCACAACTCACAACTATAATCGTTACATAAATTAAAAAAAAAGACTCACCATTCGGTATCTGGCCTTGCGTGACAGACCAACACCAGTTTGAACCTATTGTCAGGGTTGTTCTCTAAGTTTTGTCCCGAATTCTCTCCCCCTGGCTCATCTGCTTTTCTATCACCGTCGCATCCCTATAAAATGAACGAAGAATCAGTTTAGCGCAGGATTACACCAATCCCTTGCAAAAATGCTAACTTCCAAAACCTACAAAACAACAAGATCAAAAGCATTGGACTGGTCATTTCGTGCCTGATCTTCTGCCTGTAGACCAATATCAATTGGAGAAGTTCCCGAGCTTCCTGCCCCCCCCCCCCACGGGAGATTGTGTCCACAACAACCTCCCTAAGTTTGTTGCTAAATCTCCTCGGACTGGATGTAGTAGGACCTAGATTCTTTTCACTGACCTTGCTACATCGGCCCATTTTCTTTCGAGTAGGGGGCAGCTTTGACAGTTACAACAAGACGAATGTAAAAACGCGTTAATAATTGTTTAACCATTCTCAATAAAAAGAACATGGTCAACCGTAAATGATACACCAGGGATACCATTTCCATTGCGGGCGATGCTTTGTTGGGGTCTTCACGGGGCTGTGATTTTACCACCGGTGCAATGACGGAGTTCCCTGCGTCCTCAGGTTGACGATTATTTTCCATTGCCTTCTGTCAACATTAGAAAACAACCAATTTTTTAGCTTTTGTCTAACTATTAATTTTTTCAACAACTGATGACAATCACATTACCTGTGCTTCTACGCATTCATGTACGAGGTGTTCAGAACAATCGCAAAATGAACATTTCATGCTTAACAGAGTACACTCCTCCCACTCTCCATGTTTAAACTCCCCATGACAGTGTTCACAAATCAATCCAGATTCTGAACACTGATCCCAAAAACTGCAAGTTTGTTCAAAATCATCAGGAACTAAGTTGAGTATCTCTACCGCTGGTTCATCAGGTGCAGTAATGACCTTCAATGATTCCTCATTCTGATCTTTCCTTTCATCCATATCTAAATTCCCCGAGCAGTCTGCACGTGGTTCAAGAGCACTGTCTGCTGCATCATCATGCTCTTCGTCAGAAGTTTCATTTGCTAACCAACATCATAATCCACTTCAACCCCAATTTTTTCAACTCCGCCATAATCAGATATAGAATAACCAGAATCAGACTCAGAAGCAGAAGCACCATCAGAATCACTTGAATATTCACTGTCATCATCGCCATAATTCAGATCCCCAATATCATACTCATCATGTCCACTATCATCAGCACAATCACCCTGTTCCTCGATGATGTTTGAACACTGGCCAATTAAAGGATCCGCGTCTCCTGGGCCAATCCTATATACATCTATCCCCCGCAGTCTCTGAACAGTACTGTCCCCCCAACATTGCTTTAACATCCTCGCATCCAAGTAAATGCTTATATCCAGAATGTTCAACCCTATTTCTATCCTTATAAAACAATCTGTGGGGTCTGTTGCCACTAACCCTATCAAAATATGACTTCAGGGATTCCACAGTAATATTGGGTTCATCTATGAAGTCAAAATAATTAACTCTGCCACCAACATACTTTAACTCTGAAGTCATCTAAAAACTTCCCCCATGGTGGATTTTGGCAGTTATTTGTTTCGCCTCCTCACCTATTAATAAACATTACTACATTCAGTTCATCGCAATCCAATATACACAGTAACTATAAATTAGGTTTACAGCCTTTCATAATGCAACTAAATCAAATAACATAACCATGTGTAAAAAAAAATACAAATCTATGCATCAATCTACTAAAAGAAGCAAAATTCATTAACTGGTTCGAAGCATATCAATCGAAAAAACTTACGGTATAGTGGGATATCTGGTTATTCAGGGTTCATATCGCAGACCCATTTAAGATCAATATCCACACCCCGCAACAAACCCACCATTCTTGAGTCTGAATTCATTCACGAACTGAAAGAGTTAATGGATTCCTTCACTTCATCTGGAACTCAAGTTTCTGCTAACAACCCTCGTTTGTCAATACGGTCGAAATTCTCTCTGTCCTCTTTGAGTCAAGGACAATTTTTAACTTTATGACAACTAAGTTGAACCAAGTCAACCAACTACTACATGTGTTTTAATGATAGCAATCCGTGACAAAACCAATCTTTAAGAAAAGATCAACTATGCTAATTCGGAAGGACAGAGATTTGTAGGCAGCGAAATTTGGAGAATTCGGATTTAAAGACTCAAAAACACACGAAAACAAAGAAAAGAAAAGATATTTGACCTCACGTGGATCAATTCACGAGTTCAATGGTAGAACAACCCAAATCAAGAATGAAAAGAGCTATTTCTAATCAAGTAGAGACCCTTTAGAAAATTGTGTAGGAAAACCCAATAGATATGAGATCTATGAGCTCAAATACCAAGATTCGAAAGATCCAATGCTAAAGACGCCACTATCAAGTGAACTAAACAAGATAGATAAGTCTAACAATTGTCACAACACATATGCAACAACTAAACAAATAAGTTCTCACAAGAACTCCACGAAAGGAATAAAATCCTAACCAATTTCACTCAGGAAAATTTCAATGACACAAGGTGTGTTGGACAAGAGAATTTCGGTCCATATATAGAGGGAGTGGCCGAAATTTCTTCCCAAGAAGTAGAGAAAGAACACAACTCTTCACCTCTATTCCTATCTCTAAGAATTTGAAGTGAAATCAAACTCTAAATTGCGTATCTAATAAGTTTTTTGAACCACCCTCTATTTAGTTTTTTGATTTTGCATTTTTTCTATTTTCTTTCTGAATTTCTTTTAGTTGCATCAAAATTGGGATTTGCTTGATTGTATGTGATAGAATCCAAATAGGGTTTGAAACCTATTTATTCGAACGTACTAACTTAGTTATCAAATCAAACCACATTGAGAGCCTCTACACGTGTCCTAGCTCGGCGGAGCGCTAGATTTGCTTCAATTATTTGTCTCTTTCCTTCAGCCTTTTTCAAATTAGCTTCCGCTATTTCAAGAGTTTCCTGAGCTTCTTGTGCATCAATGTCACTACCCTTCTCCGCATCATTTACTAAAATGGTTATGTCATTATTGCCTATTCTAGCAAAACTGCCCATCAGAGCCATTGTTAACCATTGGTCATTAAGACGTATTCTTAAAATACCTATATCTACAGCTGTCACAATAGGGGCATGATTGGGTAATACGCCAATTTGACCACTATTAGTAGATAGAATTATTTCTTTCACTTCGCATCCCAAACAATTCTATTAGGGTCAGTACACAAAGATTTAAGGTCATTTCTTCAAATTGTTCTCCATTTCTAGGTTCATAGCCTTCGCGGTAGCTTCATCGATATTACCTACTAAATAAAAGGCTTGTTCAGAAGACCATCTAACTCGCGGAAAGAATCAATTGAAATCCTCTAATTGTTTCGCTGACCAACATATTTCCTGGAGAGCCAAGAAATACTTCGCTACAAAGAAAGGTTGTGATAAGAAACGTTCAATTTTTCGCGCCCGCGCTACGATTAAACGATCCTCTTCGGATAATTCGTCTAACCCAAGGATAGCTATAATATCCTGAAGTTCTTCGTAACGTTGTAAGGTTTGTTTCACTTTTTGCGCGGTTTCATAATGTTCCTCACCAATGACCTGAGGTTGAAGCATAGTTGATGTTGAATCTAAAGGATCAACTGCTGGATAGATACCTTTGGTAGCTAATCCTCTTGATAGTACGGTAGTAGCATCTAAATGTGCAAATGTCGTAGCAGGCAGCAGGCACATAAACCGCTTGAATAGAAGTGATGGACCTCTCCTTGGTAGAAGTAATCCTTTGTTGTAAAGAACCCATTTCAGTACTCAGTGTCGGTTGGTAGCCCACGGCAGAAGGCATTCGACCCAATAAGGCCGAGATTTCGGACCCTGCTTGGACGAAACGGAATATATTGTCGATAACTAGAAGTACGTCTTGTTCATTAACATCTCGAAAATATTCGACCATAGTTAGGGCAGTCAAACCAACTCGCATACGAGCTCCTGGCGGTTCGTCCGTCTGACCGTAAACGAGAGCCACTTTTGATTCTGCAATATTTTCTTCATTAATCACTCCAAATTCTTTCATTTCCATGTAAAGATCATTTCCTTCACGAGTACGTTCGCCCACTCCTCCAAATACGGATACGCCACCATGCGCTTTGGCAATATTGTTAATCAATTCCATAATGAGTACTGTTTTACCCACCCCAGCTCCGCCAAATAGTCCTATTTTTCCACCACGGCGATAAGGGGCTAAAAGATCCACTACTTTAATTCCAGTTTCAAAAATGGATAATTTTGTATCTAACTGCATAAAGGCGGGCGCAGATCTATGAATCGGGGCTGTTGTACGGGTATCTACCGGACCTAAATTATCAACAGGCTCCCCAAGCACGTTGAAAATTCGTCCCGAGTTGCTCCCCTATTGGAACACTTAGAGGGGCCCCGTGCCAATCACTTCCATTCCTCTCGTTAGACCATCTGTGGCACTCATAGCTACAGCTCTAACTCGATTATTTCCTAATAATTGTTGTACTTCACAAGTTACATTAATTGGTTGACCAGCAATATCTTTACCTTTAACTACCAGGGCGTCATAAATATTAGGCATTTTGCTCAGCGGAAAGGCTACATCTAGTACTGGTCCGATGATTTGGACAATACGCCCCAGGTTTTTTTTGTCAAGCGCCGAAACCGCAGAACCAGAAGTAGTAGGATTTATTCTCATAATAATTAATAAAGAAAATATTTTTGCTAAAATTATCGAATTCAAACCAAAAACAAATAGGTGATAGCGAGTTGATCGGTTAATTCACTAAGCCATGAGAGTTAGCAACCCATTTGGTTGTTACCATTCAATCGAATCCAATTCAATTCTTTCAATAAAGAAACAATAAAAGAAACAATGAATTTGAAAAGTCAATCAACCTATTATTTCCAATTTTTAGAATCGCAAACAGATGAATAAGAATCTTGAGAAAGCCTTTCATTTGTTTATCATTATAGACAATCCCATCTATATTATCTATTCTATGGAATTCGAACCCGAGCTCTGTTTACATTACGATTCATTAATTTCTATCCGATTCAAAAAGGGTAAATTGGGTTGCGTTATATATATGAAAGGGTATACAATAATGATGTATTTGGCAAATCGTATGGTCTAATAATCAAACATTCGGATTAGTTGATAATTTATTTTAGTATTGGTTGGGAATTTTGCGAAAGATTCATGTGAAAAATTGCATTAACAACGAATTCGTGTCGAGTAGACCTTGTTGTTGTGAGAATTCTTAATTCATGAGTTGTAGAGAGGGATTTATGTCACCACAAACAGAGACTAAAGCAAGTGTTGGATTCAAAGCTGGTGTTAAAGAGTACAAATTAACTTATTATACTCCTGAATACGAAACCAAAGATACTGATATCTTGGCAGCATTCCGAGTAACTCCTCAACCCGGAGTTCCACCGGAAGAAGCAGGGGCCGTGGTAGCTGCCGAGTCTTCTACTGGTACATGGACAACTGTATGGACCGATGGACTTACCAGTCTTGACCGTTACAAAGGATGATGCTACCACATCGAGCCAGTTCCTGGAGAAGAAGATCAATTTATTGCTAATGTAGCTTACCCTTTAGATCTTTTTGAAGAAGGTTCTGTTACTAACATGTTTACCTTCATCGTAGGTAATGTATTTGGGTTCAAAGCCTTGCGCGCCCTACGTCTGGAAGATTTGCGAATTCCAATTGCTTATGTTAAAACCTTCGAAGGGCCGCCTCACGGTATTCAGGTCGAGAGAGATAAATTGAACAAGTATGGTCGTCCCCTATTGGGATGTACTATTAAACCTAAATTAGGATTATCTGCTAAAAACTACGGTAGAGCATGTTATGAATGACTTGATTTTACTAAAGATGATGAAAACGTGAACTCTCAACCATTTATGCGTTGGAGAGATCGTTTCTTATTTTGTGCCGAAGCCATTTCTAAATCGCAGGCTGAAACTGGTGAAATCAAAGGGCATTACTTGAATACTACTGCAGGTAACTGCGAAGAAATGATCAAAAGGGCTGTATTTGCTCGAGAATTGGGAGTTCCTATCATAATGCATGATTACTTAACAGGGGGATTCACTGCAAATACTAGCTTATCTCATTATTGCCGAGATAATGGATTACTTCTTCACATTCACCGTGCAATGCATGCAGTTATTATTAGGCAGAAGAATCATGGTATGCACTTCCGCGTACTAGCTAAAGCGTTACGTATGTCCGCGGAGATCATATTCACTCCGGTACTATAGTAGGTAAACTTGAAGGTGAAAGAGATATCACTTTGGGCTTTGTTGATTTATGCGCGATGATTATATTGAAAAGATCGTTCCCGCGGTATTTATTTCACTCAAGATTGGGTTTCTATGCCGGGTGTTCTGCCTGTGGCTTCGGGAGGTATTCACGTTTGGCATATGCCTGCTTTGACGGAAATTTTGGAGATAATTCCGTACTACAGTTCGGTGGAGGAACTTTGGGACACCCTTGGGGTAATGCGCCAGTGCTGTAGCGAATCGAGTAGCTCTAGAACCATGCATAAAAGCTAGAAACGAAGGGCGTGATCTTGCTTCGAGGGTAATGAAATTATCCGCGAGGCTGCTAAATGGAGTCTGAACTAGCGGCTGCTTGCGAAGTATGGAAAGAGATTAAATTTATTTTCGCAGCGGTGGATACTTTGGATAAATAATTTGTAATTTCTTTTGTTCTCTTAGTTGAATTGAACTTTAACTCGGCCCAATCTTTTACTACAAAGGATTGAGCCGAATACAAAGATTCTATTGCACGTATTTTCGATAAATACAGACTTAATCTAAGTAGAGAAGATGGTAAATACAAAGTCGACGAATTAAATCTTTCTAGTGATATCTTGGATCCACAACGAATCTTATGGATTCTTAGGGTGGTATATTCGTTTCTTGAGTTTACTTGAAACAAAACAAAAACTTTTCTACCCATCCCGTATATTGTCCCTTTATTAGTTAGTTCATAGACGACATTTTTCAAAAAAAAAGATTTCTAATCATATCATTTTTTAGAAAGACTTAGAAAGACAAGGGTTTATAGTATATTCATATCACATTTGGCAGAGTCATATCATAAGTATTGCTGTTGATTTACACAAACAACAAAGAATTTTGTTCAATACTCAAACGTTAGTTACTAATGAATTCTAGTAATTGGGTTTCTCTGTTTATTCTGATAGGAAATAAGGTATTCAACTAAATAAAGAATTTTGTAAAGAATTTTGGACCGAATGACTATTCATCTATTGTATTTTCATGCAAATAGGAGGCAAGAAAACGCTACGGAAAAATGGTGGTTTAATTCGATGCTGTTTAAGTTTAAGAAGGAGTTCGAATGCAAGTGTGGGCTAGATAAACCAATGGACAGTCTTAGTCCTATTGAAAATACCAGCGAAAGCAACGATACAAATCTAAAAGCCACGACTAAAAGGATCCAGGGTTGGGAAGGTCGTCATGATTCTAGTTACAGTAAGGTTGATCCTTTATTTGTTGTCAAAGACATTCAGAATTTTAGTCCTGATGACCCCCTTTTAGTTAAGGATAGTAATGGAGACAGTTATTCCATATATTTTGATATTGAAAATCAAATTTTTGAGATTGATAAAAAGAATTCTTTTCGGGGTGAGCTAGAAAGTTCTTTTCCTAGTTATCAGAATTCTAGTTATCTCAATGATGTATCTACGATTGAAGATACCTACTCGAACTCTAAGCGGGACATGTATGATACTCAATATAGTTGGAATACTCATATTAATAGTTGCATTGACAGTTATCTTCAATCTCAAATCGGGATTGATACGGACATTGTAAGTAGTAGTGATAATTACGGTGATAGCTACATTTATAGTTCCATTTATGCTGAAATTACAGATAATAGTGAAAGCGAGGGTTCGGATATACTAACCCACGTGACGGTTAATGATTTTACTTTAAGTGAAAGTTCTAATGATTCCGACGATGTAAGTAAAAAATATAGGGATTTGTGGGTTTAATGCGAAAACTGTTATGGATTAAATTATAAGAAATTTTTGAAATCAAAAATGAATATTTGTGAACAATGTGGATTTCATTTGAAAATGAATAGTTTGGATAGAATCGAACTTTTGATCGATCCCGGTACTTGGGATCCTATGGATGAAGAGATGGTTTCTTTGGATCCCATTGAATTTCATTCCGAAGACGAACCTTATAAAGATCGCATTGATTCTTATCAAAGGAAGACAAGATTAACTGAGGCTGTCCAAACCGGCATCGGCCAACTAAATGCCATTCCCGTAGCAGTTGCGATTATGGATTTTCACTTTATGGGGGGTAGTATGGGATCCGTAGTTGGGGGAAAAATTACCCGTTTGATTGAGTACGCTACCGATAAGTGTCTACCTCTTATTATAGTATGCGCTTCAGGGGGGGCGCGCATGCAAGAAGGAAGTTTGAGCTTGATGCAAATGGCTAAAATTTCGGCTGCTTTATATGATTATCAATCAAATAAAAAGTTATTTTATGTATCAATCCTTACATCTCCTACTACTGGTGGGGAAGAAGTGGACTCTAGGAGTATTACTAATTAATACAACTGTATCAATTGGTTTCTAGATCGTTCTGAATCGCGTTTTAAATTAAAAATAAAACGAAAAAAATATTCATTTTGAATTCCATTCGATTCGGATAGAGGAATCCATTATATGAATCACACTTTTTCAATCAAACAGATATTTCACCATTGCCATCTTTGTATTTCTTTCGGAATACTTAGTAAAGGAAATTCATTAGAATAACAAGTCTTGCGAGATGTTATATTTCAATCAACGGGTTGTTACCGGAGTTAGACATGAGTACTGAGGAAATTATTCCCTCTTTAATTGACAATTTTGAAAATCTATGTCCTTTCTATGACTATTACAAGCGGTATACGCAGAGACATCGCGGTTGTCGAGCAAGATATTATACATAAGAGAATCCTTTCTCAGGCGAGTCCCGTATTACACACTTATGGCTTGCTTTATAATTTAAAATTTTTTTGTATATTTTAAAGTAGAACTTTCTACAGTATACATTCGACTAATTCTAATAGATAGACTATTTAATGGAGTATTACTAATTATCTAATGGATCTTTCCAAAGAACGGAAAGATCCATTAGATAATGAACTATTCGTTCTAAGCCATCTCTGACGATTAATCAACAATTCAAAGTGCTTTTCTTGCGTATTCTTGATAAACCAGCGTTTATATATAGATGTAGGAGGGTCCGTTTGGAAAGTAAGAAGCCCCTTTGACAGCTCTTCATCTGCAAATAATTCTCGACGCGAAAACACAGAGCCAGGGGGCTGATCTTTGAATAAGAAAAAGAGTGGATCTGCAGGGTCCCAAATTAATTGATTTATTTGAAAAAGGCCTTGTTCTTTGGAAGATCTATCTCGTGTCCGGTACTGCATGGTTCCATTCTGCAAGAACTCCGAATCATTCTCTTGAAGCTCATCCTCTTCATCATAAATGACCCGCTTGTCCCAAAATAGCCTTGACCAATAGGGAAATCCCAATCCATTGGGCCTTTCGATACAATCAAATAGAAAGGCCCAAGGGCGCCATATTCTAGGAGCCCAAACTATGTGATTGAATAAATCCTCCTCTACCTGTTGCGGGTCAAGGGCCCCTTGTTCCTCCCCCTCTTCAAACTCTGATTCGTATTTTTCATAGAGAAATCTCTGATCAAGGATAGAACAAGATCCGCTCTGCATCATATCTAAGGTATTCCTTGGTTCGGGCCGAAGAAGCACTGTCACTCGATCATTATCAAACTGACTGCAATCTTTTTCTGTGAAGATCCCACCAGAGCGCCTTCTGCTTCTTATAGGCCATGAACTAGATCCGAATCATTCTCAACGAGTCCATAAGAAGTGATCCCATTTTTTTATCGGGTCCGGGTAGAGACCAAAGATCTTGAGCGACCGATCCGGTAGAACAATTCAAAAGATAAAGAAGGATCGTTAATTTCTTCATGCTCGTTCCAAGTTCGAAGTACCATTTGTACAAATAAGAATCCCTCTCGTTACACGATTTCTTCTTCATATAGATAGATAAAGGATCTATGGGGTAATTACTTAGAAGTACATTTTGTGCTACAGCCCTTCCTATCGATAGAAAAGGATCCCATGATCTGAACCGATCTTACCAGGATCGCAAATCCCAAGTTTGTCTATAAAGAGCGGATTTAATTGTATTAGTGTCTATAATTGATTTCTTCTGTGTAATACTAATGGATAGGGCCTCATCGGTAAGTGCTACAAGATCTCATACATTTGAACCCATGGTTATGGACCCGAATCCATTAGTATGGAACATTTTCGTTTCCAAGTGAAATCCCCTAGTATATGAAAGAGTGAAAAAGTGCTTTCGTTGTTGTGGAATAAGAAGCCTTCGTATCTTAATGCACGTATTTAATTTATTCGGAGCTATTAGAGCGGGATCCACTTTTTGGGGGATATGAGTCGAAGCAATAACAAGAATATTTCGAGTGGAACATCTTTCACAATCCCTGGAGAGATGGTTCACTAATAGACCGAGGGATAAGTAATTCGACTCATTCACATCCAGATCATGAATGTTTGGAATACATAGTATGCAAGGAGACATTGCTTCGGCTAATTCGAATTGAAGGGTGATATAAAATCGGTCTATTTCCGGCATCATATCCATAGTTAGCGCATTCATCCGAGTTAGCAACTCCAGCTCCGTATCAAGGTCACGATTGATATCGTCCCTAGCATCAATATCGTCACTATCATCAATATTGATATCATCAATAAGAAAACCCTTAGGCTTGTTATCCAGAACTTGTTCGAAATACCGTAATGAAAGTAACATAGGAGTTTGTCACTAGGTATTTGACCAAATAGGATCGTCCACTTCCTATAGAACCGATCACTAAAATACCCCTAGAGGGGGATAAGGCTAAGCGGAGCGAAAAGGGTTTTCCATGAGATGGGAAATGAAAACTATTAGCCCCACACGAAGTTTGTGAATAAGCGATTGTCGATAATGAGCAAGCAAGATCCGTCTTTCGCTAAACAGATGTATTGAACTCATAATTCATTAGATACTTTTTATGAATGTCAACTAAGTGTCGTAAGTAAATTGCTCCTGGTTGTTCAATCATTTGATAACCAAAGTCATTCTTTGATAAATGATCACTATGAGTCGACTCAATAGAATTTGATCAATCCCCTTTCTGTCGTTAAGGTGCGAACTGAACCAAGAATTCTCTTTCTTCATCACCAATCGAATCACTGTTCGCAACCCAGATTCTATTTTATCATCAATCCAACTCCCGTTCACATTTTTTATTTTTCTTATGAATGAATAGATCTCTTTACTTATATGACTTAGATGTCTCGTATTTCTCAAAAAGTGATTCGATTCATAGGATTTGGTATGAGATCGACGATATCGATGAGATTGATATTCAAATATTTCTTCTTAGAACTTATTGATTTGACCCCATAAGTGGGACCAAGCGGGTTGCCGCGAAGCGTAACCCCGTATTTCTTCTAGAGAATCTCCTAATTGTTCTAGAGCAACTAGAAAGAGATTCTTGAACCGAAAGAATTCGGTTCAGATGTAGGATACCTATCCGAAGTTTTCGCAACTCAATCGTGGATGATGGAATCATCAAAGATTTGACCTTTCGAACTCGTCTGTAACTCACTAAAGCTTTACCCGGAAACAAAGAGAAGATGTGTACGAACGAGATATCCAGCAACAAGAAGAAGGAAAAGGGTTGAATAGAGGAACTCCCGAACATTTGGCATCGATGTGTCGATATCAATGGTGACTCATTATTTCGATGAATCCTTTCTTCGAGACGAAGAAGATTATGTAAACACTTACTCGAAATCTCACTTATCGATTCCGTTGTGGAAGACACAAATTTTCTGAATAATCCACCACAACATACCCGATCCATGCATAATATCGTGAAAATGGATACCAATTTTGGATTGCTACTTAGTATCGGCAATAGGTCTGAAAAAGTATCTAAAAATATCCAATTTAGATATTTGTACCTGTCAAGTAAGGAACCACGGCATATATGTTTGGAATAGATTCCATTTTGAGAGAGTTGAAAAAGCACTATCTCGTTGAAAAGTTCTATACAACTGACCTTTCTCGACGCATTTCTTTAGACAAAGACTCCGTTTTTACTCTTTTCGGATGGTAAATATTTCTCGAACATGGAGTGTGAATCAAACCCATGTTTGAATTGAAATTGCGATATCGATGCAAGTTCTTACCTTCGAATCGATAGATTCATATCGACAGAGGTTGACAATAAGTTCTTTCCAAATTGACTATTTGTGCCTCTGTTAGAGGTGTTCCAGAAATGTCTGCGGTCGAGTAAATAGCTCTACGAACGAATCGATCGGATCGACTTAGAAAATGGAAAGATTGGTACAAGTTATACGTTTCGTCACCACTTTGTGGAAAATCATTAGGTATGAATATGTTAGATACCTGTGACTCGATTGGTGAAATAGTATCTCTCCCCCAAAAAGCATGTTTTTTTTTACCGACGCCCAAAGAAAATATTTTGTTGCGAATGAACAAGATATTGAGGAATTGTCGATACGTAAAATCATAATTGTTGATCCAGGCCTTTTCTAAAGAAAAGGGGAATCTTGTCTTACAATAGAAGCAAAAGTGATGTGGATTATTCAAGAATCGAAGTCGATTTTCTTTATAAAACAAAGATATCAATGAACTTTTATGAAATGGTTTCGCGGGATTCAGCCAATTGTCTTGATCGTGGAATATCAGTGAGAAATAGGAATCCGTGTTATCCAAGGATTTCCCGCGATTATTTCTAGTATGGAATGAGTCCTCAGCCACTTTGGTATCTTATTGAACCAAAATGGTGATATTGTTCCTCCATTGATAAAAATTTGGATTTTGGGAAGTATCATGACCATCCAATAAGAAGGGTTTTCTTTTTTCAAATGAACAATTTGAAGACCTATTGATTCTAACAACTCATTGCGAGTTGATCATTCGAACCTTTCAATTCATAGATGTAGATCTTGGACCTATGAATGGGGATATTCCCGAAACTCACACGGAAAAAAGAAAGTGAGTTAGACAAAAAGAAAAACAACTTGGACAAAAAGAAACGAAGTGGCTTAGACAAATCTTGTTTGTCGATAACCTCAGACCAATCAATCAAATATTGATTAATACGTAAGCGATCAAACATTACTTGAAAATGGCTCTTCTGCTCAGAAACGAAATGTTCCAAATGTTCCTGGAAATTCTTGCTCCCATTGGGTCCTTATATTGGCATCAAGATCCCGATTCATGGATCTCTCGGTTCGAGAAATTAAAATAAGAGGATCGAACCATTTCTTCTGACTCTTTTTCAAATTCGATAAATGTTGGTTGATCCTATATTTCATTATATTTCTATGATTCAGAGTATCCTGTACTATTCCTATTTGATCCCTTTGAATTCCATATTCGAAGTTGCGATCGGATCTATTCATTAAAAAGAATCGATTCAATACATTTCTTATGTACCCATGTACTATATTGGATTTGAATCAGATTTCGGATCAATTTATATTGATTGGCTGACTCCATTATGTTGTTGCTAGCAAATACCACTTGTGAATCTTCCAAATCATTCCCGCAGGAGATCCGGACCCATTTTTTTCTGATCCTTCGAGAAAAAGCTTTCTCCTCTTCATAAAAAATAGGAGGTAGAACCAATAAAGATTTCTTTTTCGATTCATCCCTGGAGTTGAATACCCCATTCAAGAATTTTTTTTGATCCAATCCGTAAGAATCAATAGAAAAGGCAAATCCCTTCTGATAGACCAGATCCGGCTCAGTTATTGATAGAATGAATAAATCTGCCATTTCTTGAAATCTCTCTTCTGATTCAAAATCGTGGTGTAACATGTATTTTCTTTATCTAGTATTTTGTGTGTCACACCAATTAGGAATAGAAAATCCATCTTAACTATTAACTAAAAGACAGGTCGAACAGTTCAACTAGTGTTATAAATTTCCCATTGTTAGGCAAGTCATCAACAAAAACGGAAAGAGAGGGATTCGAAACCTCGGTAAACAAGAGCCTACATAGCAGTTCCAATGCTACGCCTTGAACCACTCGGCCATCTCTCCTATATCCTATATAATTATAATGATTATGAATGCTTATGACCCCAAGATTGAATAAATTGTGAGTCATTCACATTGAATCGATTATTAGAATAATTCCTTTGGTTGGTATGTTATACTGCTACATTCAGGGAAATTGAATCGGGTTCAAATATTGCTTATGGATTGATTGATTCTTGTCAAAAACGAGGAATTGGAAGAATTGGAAGAAAGAGTCCATATCTTTTTTTTTTTTACTAAATTAAAATTTGTTTTATGTTATTTCGTATTCGTATGTTACAACTATTTTCTTGCGCGGGATCATTTTCTCGCGAGAGTTAATTAGAAGAATTAATCGAATGGATTGTTGCCTATGCCTAGATCTTGAATAAATGGAAATTTTATTGATAAGACCTTTTCGATTGTAGCAAATATCTTATTACGAATAATTCCGACAACTTCAGGAGAAAAAGAGGCATTTAGCTATTATAGAGATGGTGCGATTTGAGTTTTTTTTTTATTTTTTTCATATTGATTCTCTCAGTCTTACGAGAAAGATACTCGACTCTAGTCGATCTATTTTTGAAAAAAAAAATAGAAAAGATATATACGCTTACGAAGGTGAAACTTGGAAATAGATCAATTCCTTCTGTCGCGTATCCTCGATTAATGCAACCTCATATGCTATGTTTCTATTGTGGATTCTAGTATTCAGCGAAAGGTTACACCTAGGGAAGGGAGTTCTCTTCTGTATTATGAGTTAATACAACTCTACTAGTACTAATAAGCAGCATAGGGGAAGACGCACTACATTTAGGAATCAACAACACGAAAACTTTGTTAGAAATTACCCCTTGCTTATGGTGCTCGGGACTAAAAGAATGGTTGGGATAACAAGCACCCATCTCGTTTGTACTTTGGATATCCGTATAACCGTCGAAGGGTGTTGAAGTGACTAATTCCTGGAAATTAGAAAGCGTTGAAAACAAAGAAATTGTTGGAGGTATCTTTTCTATCTAGTTCCACTAGTCCCAATAGGCTGGTGTTAAGAAAAGATCTCTTGCAGGAAGGTTGGCTAGAGATTTCTTGTAAAAACACTAGCCCCGGCCAGTTCATAATGAGAATATGTTAATCTTTTTTTATTTTAGATTAGATTTTTTATTTTCCTTATGCACAATAGGGTGGAGCTGTATGACATGCAAATCTCTCGTACGGTTCTGAAACGGATGGTTTTAAAATTGAACGACGACCGTAACGGATGTCAGCTCAATCCGAAGGAAATTATGCGGAAGCTTTACAGAATTATTATGAAGCTATGCGATTAGAAATTGATCCTTATGATCGAAGTTATATACTCTATAATATAGGACTTATAAACACAAGTAATGGAGAACATACGAAAGCTTTAGAATATTATTTTTGAGCACTAGAACGAAACCCATTCTTACCACAAGCTTTTAATAATATGGCCGTGATCTGTCATTACGTGCGGCTATCTCCACTATAGAAACAAAAAAGAAAGAAAAACTCTACTCTACGAGTAACGACTGCAAAAAACTAGGCTTTCTACATATGCATCGTCGAAAATAACGATTTATATTAGCTGTAGTAACTTCATAGGAGTCGAAATAGAAAAAAATAGATAGATAATAGGCCTAGTTACTTTTTCTATGGATAAAAAAAAGGATCTAATTGATAGAAGAAGCGCCGTAAAGATCAATTCCTCGGGTTTTAGGCCGATAGAATAATAACTGCGAACTACTTATGTCAGGCTGCTCATATAGATAGCCTTATCGCATGATGTGAGATAAAAATTAGGAATCGACTTATGTAATAGAGTTGATCCTCTAAAGTTTTGTGCAGCGGTGTAGGATCAAATCCCAAAGATAGTAAGTCTTTTTCTTATGACGGAAAGTTTTTTCCAAAAATTCTATAT